>CAWLCW010000023.1:0-5000000 GCA_963856015.1 Helicoverpa assulta | reverse complement strand
GTACGCCGGTGTAATTCGCTCGTGTTATTAGCAATTATTTTATTTTGAAATCAGAACAGGAATTTACATTGTTCGACTTTCAAATAACTTTACTGCACGTTTGAATAATATCGCACAGATTTTTGATGGTCATTTGTGTGCAATGAATGTTGACACAACCATTTTGTAGACTGCATACTTAGATCGCCAACGATTAAGCCTTTTAGCGCCTACTCTGATGAAAGATGATAGCCAAGTCTCAATAACACAACAGATTAGTAATTTATTTTACAGCTTTATACCATCAGTTCAGGTGCCTACTCTATCATTCTCAAGTACTTAAACCATAATCTTAAATAACGACATCTTTTCTCGAGATCACTTTCAAACACAGGTCTTCTTAGGCACTACTGGTTCATTTATTTAACGGAGTCAGCATTAAATAAATGAGTATAACCGTTTCATCATTAGAAAATCATTGGCTAGCTGTGGAACAATAAGGCCCACAGTACCCCGCCCACAGGCTGGGAGATAAATTTCCTTCTTGTTTCTATGTCTCCTTTTTACATTGAAGCACTATATACGCAGTAGGCTCTCGGTTAGGTGGCGTGTGGTACAAGTTAAGAGCTACAACACATTGAAGATACCACTCGTATGCATTTTATAAGTTGAGGGTAGCTAGATGCAATCACACAAATAAATCTGGTATTATTTTACACTCGTTGGTCATTAGTTTAGTTTTTGTTCTTCAATCCAAGACAGTTGATCTGGCTGATATCGTTTCACGCCAACTTGATGTGTTACTTAGGTACTATAGAAGTGGTTGTACGTAGGTATATTAAGTTTTTCTATTTCAGTTTCTTAATATATCCGCCCACGACCTTCAGATGAAGAAGGTCGTGAGCAGTTTATAACCAAACGGCGTCGTATCTAGTCTTGCGAAGCTTCTGCTAGCTAGATGAATATCGCGTCGCTGTTCGCTTCCAACTTAGATCCCTCTCTATGCTAGACATGCGTATGTCTATGCAGGACACAGTCAATGAACTGCAGAGGTCAGGTGAAATTATCTCGTACGTTGCGTCTTACGCGACATGTGACTCACAATGGACGGATACAGCTTTATCTCGACTCTGATGGCCAAGTATTTTGGTGACAACTCGCCTCAACTTGAGGTAAGCTTTGGAAAGTTCGAGAAGCGGTGTATTTTTAATGAGAATACATTTTTGATGGTTTAAATTAAATAATTCGAGTTCTGGTTCGAAATTTTGGTGTTTTAGAAGTTTCATTTGTTGGCAAAATTGAGCTCAAGTTCGCTAAAATGGGCAGATTTTTTTCCAATTTTAATAACAGGCACATTTTTCAATAACTATATGTAAGTATAACGTTCCAGTTTACATAGGTTACATTAGGTGCCTTACCATTCACATTCTCTTAATACATATACATAACTACTAGCACCAACTACAATAAAATTTATCGTTTAATCTGGCGAATGAAGTGACACGAAAGTCATTAGGGTGCCCTTAGTCTCACATTGTATTTTGCATTCGTTAAGATTGCAATGAGCCGGTCCTCAAGACGTTCAATGACATCGGCGGGGAGGGGTTAGAGGCTGCGACAGTGCAACCGACATCTCGCCCGCTATCGCTCCGAGATCTGTCCACATGAGTATCTTGGGGCTGTTGGTGGTGTGACAATTAAGCGTTTTAGTGTGACAATCACAGAAGATAGATAGATAGTTATACTCTTTATTATGTACACCAATTAAAAATAAAATAATATAAAATAAAGATTCTGAAGTAGGTACTTGACACAATGGCGGTCTTATCGCTAAAAGCGATCTCTTACATACATCCTTTGGATGGATTTGGAGAAGGTAGGAAAGGTAGCCACTAAATGTTGTAGACAGGTATTATGCAATTAATGTGTTTGATCTAGTCGTGGAATATAGATAGGTATATACCTAGATATATTTGTATACCTAAATTAATATGCTAAATGCGCCGGGCCACTATCTGGCTGGATGATAAGCGATGCGGTTAAACAATGACAACGATGACACGCTTGCCTAGCGTGCATTTGTAGATATTTTTTATGGAATATTTGTAAGCATTGATAGGTAGGTAAAGTATGTTGTCATGGAAGATTTTCCTTACAAAAATTTTGCATTGCATATGTAACCAAAGTGTTTTATTGTTTGGTAATTCAGAAATGTACCTGACCTACATTTAAAATATATGTAGGTATATCATCATCATCATCATCATCATCATCAGCCTATCGCAGTCCACTGCTGGACATAGGCTTCTCCAAGTGCCAGGCCCGCCGCTAGCTGTTTGTTCGCCCGCGTGCAAAACTGATTATGCCGCCCTACGACTACATACGTTTTGTCAAAAAATATATAAGGGGGGGGGGATCCAGGGGTCCGCGATTCATATCCATCTTACTTGTCCAACAGAAAAAAATATGTACATGCACCGCTCTGATTGCAGAAAACCCACCTACTTTTGGATAAATAACTATTGCAATACATAACATACATTACACATAACTTCTTATTTACTCGGGTTAGCTCATAATCAAACTAAGCAATTGCTTAGGGCATCAATGCAGTGCAATCATTACCCAAGTGGCCCCTATGTATTGAAAGATTGTGATTAACTTAAACTAACGAACGCACTTAAATATATACATATAACAATGTTTAAAGTCAGTAAAATATGTTATTTGGTGGGTTCCCCGTTGAAAAGTCAACTTATAGGATACATTACATATGTAAGGAAGCGCGAGCGGAGCGAGCGCGAAAATTTTTTAGTCTAAGGACACAAAACAAATAAAAACCACTGTAAATTAACAAAGCAAAGTCAAAAACTAAGATATGCACAGAAGCGAAGTGCAAAAGCCGCGAGCGAAGCGAGCGCGATTTTTTCCTTAGAGTTTTCATGAAGTAAACCTATCATAAAAAGCCATAACATACGTGCGCGAAAAATGTTTTTTCGGAATTGAATGCCTCAACAATTAAACAAAGATAAAATGCGCTATTTGACATGGAGCCGCGAGCGCAGCGAGCGCGAATTTTTTTGGGGATGCAAAGGGTGAAACAGTCAAAATTAATAGGAGACGACCAAAGCTAGGGCGGCTTTTTCTGAAATTTAATTTTGGTTTAATTTTGCCGCCCCCTAAATAGCGATCTTAAATCGTTTTAAAGAATCTTTAATTTTGAAAATGTCCTTTCAACAGATGTACCTAACTGAAACCGGCAGTGTAAGTAATATTCCTAGCGCTATTGCTGTGTTCGGAAATATTGAAATCAAATCATTAGTAAAAAGATATTGCATTTTTTAAATATTACGTGATAACTCGCTAGATTGCCGCCCCCCAGGACGTGCCGCCCGCGTGCTGTGCACGCGCTGCACGCCCGCTTACGGCGGGCCTGCCAAGTGCACGCCACTGAGATCGATTTTCGGCTTTTCGCATCCAGCTATTGTAGGTAAATATAAATTTTTATTTATCATATCTACAAATTACATAATTTAAATCCATACTAATAATAACATTATAGATATACATATATACAAACTCCTATTTACGCAAATACATACATATATAACAAATTAAATCTACATATTTATAAAAGGCAAAATAATATAGCTAATAAAATTTTTCATACTTTTTATTGTATAGTGATAAAAAATACCATTTACCTACCTTGCATGCTTAAGGTAATTAAGAATTATTGAACACCATATCTAAAAAAATATGCAAAAACTTAGTTTCAGATTTACCTACTTACACAATAATAACTTTATTAAGTAATAAGGCCTGTTCTCTTTACGATGCTCTGTATTAGATATTAGTTAATAGGCGTACATTGAGGCGCAGAGGCTGCGTCGATAGCCGCTGCTTCGACCGGCCCTCTCATACGCTCCTCACTTAGATATGAAGATTACAGGATTAGCTGGATACTTAACAGCGTTTAAAACTTCAAAATTCTATTTATATTGAATAAATAATAGCATTTTTTCATTCAGGAATTATGATACTAAACAAATAGATAACAAACAAAAGGGTTTAACTGGTAACATCCCGTTTAATTGAATAGTCAAATTATGGTTTGTGTACTACATAAGAAGTTACAAAATGATATAAAACTTGACCTACTTTCAGAATTTCTTTTTCAAAACAAAAAAATAGAAAGTCCCACAATTACATCGATATAATAAATACATACATACCACGTTAATGACGGCGATGCTAAAGCAAAAGTTAAAAACCGTACTTCACTTGTTTAGAATGCAGGTCAGACCATAGAGTTTATTAAAAAGAGAAGCTTTCTCCTTACATAATGACGGCTGGCATTCGTTGACGAAATCAGTGCAGTGCAGTCTTCTACTTATGCAACCTCTTTGGCAAGCATACGTGGAGAGTACCAACAAGCAGCCACTTATGAAAGCGATGTAGGTAATACTAGGCTTAGAAATGTGTCGATATATCTAGTTAGGTATTAATGGAAATCGAATAATTAGGAAGGTAGGTACTGGTATCATATATTATATGATTCATATTTAAGAAATCGTGGGTTGGAGAAGTTAAAAATAACATTTTGTGTCGTTATGACACTAAAATATTGATATTTGTATTATACGAGTAGTTAAAGAAAGATGCTTAAAAGCTGTGATGTAAAACGATTCAAAACTGAAAGAAAGGAAAGATAAAATCTCATGCTTGCATTTAACATTAGCACGAGCTCAGAACGTAACTAGATCATCTATCGATAAATCAACACCTACAGGTATAATAGCCGTAAGAGCCCCATTATATTCATTATCCATAATTATGTTTTCTTTACCATACTCGTGGCTAACCTTACCTTTTGTTATAACATGCAAACCCCATTATTGTTTAATACGTTAACACCGTTTGAATAATACGTGGTCAACTGACAAACGCCGAACAACTCAGTTGCGGTAGTAAATATAAAGAGATGCGCCAAAAATGTATACAAAAATAAACGGCAAAGGTTTTACGGAGCGAAATCTACGTGGAAATATCAACGCGGCTCTTGCTCTGATGACGAGTGCTAGGGATGGGGCAAACGCTCCCAAATATCGATATTTTGGAGTCGATTGTTGGGTGCAAAAATCAACGTAAGGATTTTCCGACTTCGGTTTAATATGACTTTTATTGTTATTTCATGTTTATTCCATAGATTTATTATTGCGGTTGTCCTTCTATGTTGTCAAGTGCGCTTGATTTATGTAACAGCAGCACGTGTAAAATAATATCATCGATTGTTTTCGATACAGATTGGCGAATGATGTGTGAAATATTGGACGAATTAAATACACTTTATTAAAACGTTACACAATTTAGAACACATTTAATTAAAAACTGTGTTAAAATAAAACTGACTAAGTAAATTATTCTAGAATTTTAATTTTATACTCACTGGGGACATGTGGTTACTTTTTTTCTTCAAAGTTTGTACGAAGGCTGAGGTTTCACTAGCAACAGTGTGACAAAAAAACACTGAAAAGCAAAAAAAAAACTATTCTTAGGTGCATCGGCCTAGAAGTCAGTGTCTAATGGATGTTGCAGAGTTTATACGCCACCGACTTCTAGGCCGATGCACCTAAGAATAGTTTTTTTTTTGCTTTTCAGTGTTTTTGGGAGTCGGTTTTATTTTTTTGTAAAAAGTTTTTTATTTTTGGCTTTTCAGTGACAAGCATAGTTGTCACTATCCGCATTTGTGGAAAGTTCTCATCAATACGAATAATATAAGCCCAAACACGAGGTAGTTTACATATTCAGTTGTCGAGTTCCCTCGACCTTCACCAGTCTCCATCATCAGGTCAGATCTAAACCTTCACAGTTGTAAAAGTCTCGTCAATACAAATAATATAAGCCCAAACACGATGTAGTTTACATATTCAGTTGTCGAGTTCCCTCGACCTTCTCTCGTCTCCATCATCAGGTCAGCTCCAAACCTTCACTGTTGCATAGTGTTATCAGACATACACCTCATTGTCAAGTTTTTAACTTATGCACGAATACAATTTTCGAAAGTTGCCCTCGATTTCTCAGGGTTTTCACCATCAGATCCTGACCTGGTGATTATGGGACCACCTGGAAGGTATACCCTATACAACAAAAAAAAAATTTGCAAATCGGTCCAGGCGTCTTCGAGTAATCGGTGAACATACATAAAAAAAAAAAAAAAAAAGATCCCGACGAATTGAGAACCTCCTCCTTTTTGGGAAGTCGGTTAAAAACAATGGTTAGGTATTGAAGGCACAAAAAACCCGGAGCCAAAATCATTATCCTTTCATGAATACTTAAACAAATAGAAGATACTATTTTACGACAACAGCAAACATTTTGAAGTGTAAAACGATGATTCAATTTAAATAATTTATAGTTTACTTGTTTGCCAGCGCTAAAGACAATGAAGGTGACTACAGCGAAATAATTGCTATTGTATTTCTCACACCCGACGCACTTGACAATGGCATGTCATTGTATCCGATATAATTCTTACCTCACTCGTGGGCCCGAGCAGACGTGATCCGATTTATTAATCATTATTTTCGACACGGATCAACCTTAGGTGGCACTCAAACTGCATTACGCTAATTATAGCCTGACCAATGTTCGAAGGTAGATGACTCCCAAGCTTCATTAAATGAAGCCATACTTTTAAAGCGCATTTAACCCTATGTAAATTAATTGTACCCACTTTGCACTTTAATTAAACCACACTATGCATACATAGTGGTGCAATTACACGTCGATCTATATTAAGTTATAGGTGCTGTAGTTGAATATACAAAATCCGATTCGTTTTCTATCAAAATTATGATAACGTTGTGAAGTCGATCCCCTCACTACAGACAGTTGAGTTCTCCGTTGTTGCTTTTTTCCCATTTACGAGTTTCACGGCGACCGTTGCCTGAAACTTACACGTACCCAGAATATAAATGCTAGGCACCATCCCTTTTCCACCAGTACATACAGACATGCTCTGTCTCGTTCTTCCCACAAATAAAAATGTGTAGCCACCTCAATGTTCAAATAGAAATTGCAATATCCATTTTCCCCTTGCGTTTCAAACTCAACCTTGTTTGTAGCAGCCTTAAGGCTGTTATTCACGTAACTTGGGGCTTCATTTTAAGGCACTTTATATTTACGAAAGGAAAATGTTGTCTTTTTCGAACCAGTTGCAGTTAAAATCCTCCGTCCCTGTTGCCTGCCCGTTGTGGCTGGGCATATCTAAAATCATCTGGACCAAGTAAAGCGATTACTTCAGCAGCGACTTTTTGAAAATGTGCAAACTTATTAATTCTGGCATTTAAGCGGCAAATTGCGTTCCCAAGAAATTACTTTGGAATTAAATAACATCAAACAATTTAAAATAAGATCCTTCGGTTTACGACGCTGTGTATTTATGATGCGAATGGAGAAAAGTGTAGGTAGTGTGCACTCTACCAGTTATTCGTCATCCCACACAGGTCGTAACATCCTACCGAGGAAAACTATGATTATTACTCCTCCTACGTGATTTCTAAATGTATAAAACTTATGTTAAATTAAACAGGTAAAATTTTATGTTGGTTTCAGCATGTTGCTTAACCAGGGTCTCCAAATAATAGGTGTCGTAAGAAACTACAAAGAATGGCAATACGTGATTGGAAATATGTATAGTTGTGTGCAGTCTAATTTTGACATAGTGTTTTTATTATTGGTTAAAAAAACTGTCTCGGGTGTACTGAAGATTCTGACCCTACCGCATATTTTTAAAGTAAAATTTTCCATTCGGGAATAATACGATCAATAGTCATTATCATTTCCTTGAACTAATGGCAGCGTCGAGAACCTCCAAATTGGCATTGCAGCACAAAAATAAAAACAAATTACAAGTCCTCTTCAGAGAAAACAGAAAAATTTGTTTTACACAATCCGAATCATCTGGCTGATTAAAATTCGGGGAATAAATATTTCATGGCAATAAACGATGGCCTAAAAAAGCAATGTAAGCGATTTCTATGGCAGGATAAGAAAAAGTTTAATTAGCAAAATTCAAATCTCCCGCGCGTCGAAAAGTCCAAAGCGAAATAGTGCAATTGAGTGCGTGAGCGCATCCAGGAATGCCGGGACTCAGGACATCGTCCCGGACCGGTTTCACACTTCACCGCTTCGAACTTACCGTATTGCACATTCAACTAACTGGTGAATATCATAATGATGTGGTATTTTCTAATCATTTTGGCCTCCTACCTAAAACTTCCAAAAGTTTTCTAAGACCTGAAGTCGAAGGATACTTTTAATACAATATTTTGCAGAAGTATGCATGTTCATTCGATTTTTGTGAAAGTAGAGCCTAGGAATGTTATATTCAGTTTGTTATACACACCAAATGAAATGGGTTTATATGTTCTGCATTAAGTCCTTCAATGACTCTAGGAGAAGCTTTGTATAAGGCGAAAGCATTAGGTACCTACTGAATATCAGCAATTTCATAAGTTTTTCAGAAATATATAGACGGAAACAAGACTATTAGAAAAAGAGTCTTGTGATTTGCCTGAAGATTCTAGAATATTCTGTAAAAAAAAAACAATTTATGACCATAACTAATTAAAATTACCACTGAAATTAACCTAATTCCATTCAAAACTTTCAGCCAAACCACAGCGCAACGCGAACATTTTCCCAGTAAACATTAACCGTCATAAATTGCAAGAAATACCAATTTAACCGTTGACATTTGAGTACTAAGTAATGCATTCAGCACACTAATGAACTAGTATTGATCTTCAGCACACGGCCATTGTACAGACCATGTACGTGATTATATATAGTGCACACTCGCATACCTATAATCGAATTAGCAGTGCCTATTACGCTGTGACTCGGATGGAACTCGTATTGTTAATTAGGTGACTTAACCCCCGATAATCTTGCTTGATTTTGTAGTGTTCATGTTTGGTTAGAGAAGCTTGTAATTTATTGTTAATCTGAACTGAAGAGTAGTGTGATTAATCAGCTTTTATGATGAAAATGCAGTGATAATTTCAGTGTTTTTTTGTCTTTCGAGCCTATTGCTTTTCTCCAGACCTTAATATAATCTTACACAGAAGAATGAGATGATCTGTAAGCTTTTACGACGGTGATTATTTGGGATGTGAGCCTATTTCTTTTCTCAAGAGGATACTAAAGTATTTCTGATAAAAAAACAAGTAAATAATCATCAATAATGACACATGCATGTACATAAATATTTGTGTACAACACGTTAAGTGGTAGAAGTGAGCTCGCGGACAAGATTTACGTTTTAGCCTCCCGCTGTTACGCTAGCCGCCTCTATACATTATTATGTTTAGTTTTAATAAATTATTTCGCGTCTTGTAAATTACGTTTTATGGAGATAACGAGTACTAGCTCTGTGTAAACCAGTGTACCGTTCAGATATATTAGAAGGAGGCTAACAACTTCGTAATTAGTATTATAACACCTGCCTGCAAACATAGGCTTTGGATAATCAATTTTATTTATTTTCACATTTGCTGTTTTATAGACAGAAGATTGATTTTCGATAATGTTGTGTTTTTCTCACAGTCAGTTTTATATTGCACTATTAATTTATTAAAACTAAAAGACTGAAAATGTAGCTGCCCTTAGTATTTGGAGACAAAAACTTAGACAGCCTTAAACTATTTTACTCAAGTTATTTAACTAAAGCGCGCCTTATGCATATCAAATGAATTACAATTATTTCAAAAGTAGGGTTTATGATCTCATCTTAGGCAATCCACTTACAAGTATTCAGAAGTTCGTTAATACTAAACGTCCCCACGTTTACTAGACTCCTTTGATATTACGATGAAAGTCATAGTTACTAGAATTCAACTTTGAAGATTTATTAAATCAAGAAAGTATCTACGTATGTGCGTCCTTTAACGACTTGTATACTTATTAATATCTACATACTTCATTATAATAGGTAAAGTGAAGCTCAAGCTGTTTGTTTGCTTGAATGCGTTAGTCTCATTAAATACTGGACAAATTCTAAAAAATGTTTCAGCGTTAAATTACCAACTTATAACTAACAACAAATTTTATTTTGTTTATCCAGGTGCGCGAAATACCTAGGAACTTCTTTGGGGATGCGGGCGAATTCACTGGTGAAAGCTGTACGAGAAAACTGTTGGAAAATAATTTGACAACATTAGAAGATAAATCGATCTCAGTGGCGTGCACTTGGAGAGGCCTATGTCCAGCAGTGAACTGCTAACTGATGACGATGATGATGAGAAGATAATGCAGATCAGGTAAGTCATGATTTAAATTCAATAATCTTGCAAAATAATACAGCTAATATACGAAACCAAATGCACATAACTAAATCAAGGTAAACAGCAAAGCAAACAATTCGGCTTCCTCATCATACCGCAACACTAGGTGCGTAGTTTATGACTACATTAATTATGCTTAAGCATATCCTAATTACTGTAATGGTATTAGCCTGAGAGGGGGTGGTCAGAGGGGGAATTCACGTGCTTCGAAACACTGATGTGAATTCCGTATAATTATGTATCTAACTAGTGTTATATACGTGAAAGTTTGACTGTATGAATGTTTGTTGCTCTTACTATTTCAAAGAAATTTAATGTAAAATTATTGCTACTAAGCAATCGATCATAAGGTTAAATAGCACTTGGGTAGGGTGTGATGATGGGTCCGTGGATGAGTGAAGTTGTCATTTGTTACGTGTTCATCCGTGTTTCAAAAGCCAGAAAATCTGACAACCAGTTTTACCACGCCCAGGTGACTGGGTTGAAGAGGGCAGCTCGGCTGTTGCTTCATGTAGGACACTGGGTACTCAGGTGTACCCGAATAGGCTGTAAATCGACCCCAATATAGTAGAAAAAACGTTAGGCAGATGATAAGAACACAAAATATATAGATTGATGCTATATTTAATCCAGGTAAGAGAAAAATAATTCCCATGGGTTGCGGGAGAGACCGCGTGCACTGTTAGTTCTACATAATTATGTATAGACATAAATACTTGGTATTATGTCGGAAACAAAGCGATTTACTGGCTAGGTAATTAGTTAAGATCACGTTATCGTCAGCTGGCGTATTGAGGAAGTTAGGCAAGCGACGCACTTTGTATTGTGTGGTTTTCGGGTCTTCGATACGGTAAGAAAGTTGTTTACGTATTCAGGTAGGTACCTATGTAGTGGCATAACAATACTTGTTTGCTATCGAGTTCAGACTAGTTGATGTAGGTACCTATTGTTTTTTTTTTCAAATATTAAATAAGTATATATTTAAAAATGAAAATCAATAGCAACCTGTGCTTTACCTACTCTGTAAATAAACAAGCACCTTGATAGGTCAGTTGCTATGTATAACCATTAATTAAAGTAGGTCGCAACACGTTTTCAACTTATCAACCAAATGGATTTTTTATGGACATGCCTCCCTCCAATATCTATGTAGAAGTATGTTTAAGGACCTTTAAGTATCAACAGAAGCAATTAATTATCACGTGTCGGATCTGACCTTTTAGATTACTAAATGATCAGCGGCCACTGATCACCTGTAACTGCAAATACGTCGCCGTGAGCTAATTACATTTAAATTCCCTATTCGAAATTCAAATTTCGATGCAGTAGGTAGTATGTGTTACACCCATTTTTAAAGAGTTATAGCGTGAGGAAAATCACACAGTATGTCGTCTTTGTAATTAAGCAAAGAAGGCGAAGACGACAGAAGACGGGGGGTTGCGCCGTGGAGAATGTTCTCGGATCTCATTTCCATGCAAATGAGGGTAGCACTTGTTATACATCAGATGACGGTAGGCAGACGCGATAACAGCTTCAGCGGGCGTCGAGACGACGCACTAACTCGGTCGGGTTATACTTGATCGATAAGTAATACGTTATGATAATGACTTCGACATGCCGCACACTATTTAGATTTTGATACGACTCTTAATGAAAAACGAGGATTGTAAACTGTTTTTCACATCGAACATTCAACCATATTTGTTGATGCAAACTCTATGATTGAGGAGAAACTGATATAAAATTCTGTGCAACTTAATTAGGGGACCAGGGACCGGTGTATATTCTTCACGTTAAAGTTTCTAAAACCCCACATCTTTAGCTCTGTTGAAACTACTAATTTCTCATTTTTTTTTATTTTTTTTTACAAATGTTAGACCATTATCTTTCAATCAAATGAATATGCGACAAAAGCAAATATATATATCATGAGATAAAACCTAGAAGCAGAGCCTATGTAATATTAACTACGTAAGAAATCAAAAACTCCAATACAGAAATAGTTTTATTTCAGTCGCTTATAAAAATAAAATCCAAGTTCTGACTTATGAACTACACTTATGCTGAATAAACCTAATAGTCTTGCTCATTCTTCTTTTTCTTTTTCAATTTCATCAATTAATTGTAATATCCCCATTTTGAGTTTGCGCTTCTCTCTATTTGAGAAATTCTTGATATCAGGTAAGATGCTTTTGAAGAATTTTAAGTCATCATTATCTTCTTCTATTGCTGTTGGTCCTTCAGAGGAATACTTTCTTTTTTTAGGTCCGTCGCTACACGACGGGTCACTTGTAGATTGTGATGCTTCTGTTTCTGGAGACTTCGTATTGCTCACGTCTGGTTTGATATCCACAACCGTTTCCCAATCTTCTACAATGCAATAATTGTTTGTTTCTTCATTATCATCAGCAGGCAAAAAAGTCGCATTCAGAGGATTTTCTGAACTTTCGTTGTCTTCTGAGTTTGGTCTTTAAATAAAAAACATGTATAAATATGTATTCGTTCCCATTTTCATATAGAAATGTTTCTTGGTAAAGTACAACTTACCCTGTGATTCTTAAAAAGGGATCTAAAAACCTCAAGTGGTCATAAAGGTAATATTTCTTGCAAGCATGGAAATTATCACCAGTTTGACGGGTGAGTTTGGATTTATATCTTGTGAACGACGATCTTATACCCTTCCACCTGGCTTTGAGTTCATCAACTGGAATAAAAAAGACAACATTAAATGAAAAAAAAAACAGGGAAGAGGAGTTGGAATGAAGTGGATTAATTATATTAGCTTAGGTTAGTTAATTATGATAAAAGTTTTCTTACTAGTACAATCTTCATGTAGTTCATTTCTAACATGTGCTGCCACTTTTGTCCAAGCCATCTCCGAGAATCTGGTTCTGTATGTGTCCATATTCGGATCGTATATTTCAGGGTACTTCTGAATGATTTTAACAAATCCAGTCATTAGGTTCGGGTTGTCCCTCATGGTGACCTGTTGAAAGAAAAATACAACGTTATAAAAGGCATTAAAGGCTAATTTTGCACGATACCTATATCAATAGGTGTTCAAGTATGCTCAGTGCTTCAAGTCACAATTGGTTGGGTATGATCATTAATTTAAATAAAATTTATATTAAACACATAATTATGTACTGTTATCCGTACTATATCGGTTATATATATATATTTTTTGTATTTTCCCCATCAAAACTATTCTTCCTAAATTCAGCATTTCTGTCCACAATTGTTTCGCTAATAGTAGGTGTAGTTGGAATATTAGTCCAAGACAGTGACAAGCTACAAAACTTAATTCTTTCTTTTCTACAAGTCTCGCATGCTAGATAATTTCTGCACGCGTTGTCTTAAACTATCGATACTATAGTAATGAAGCTATGTCACTACTCGTGGTGGCACGCCTACACTAGTCGCCACGTGTTAAAAAGGTCACAGAATGCAGTACCTAATTACATTGTATGGTCGCTGCACACAGCGGGCGCGGCGCGACGGGACGGGACGGCGACGCGACGCTGAGCAGTTGTAATGTACTAGATATTACGGACGACATCACACAGAGCCGTCCCGCTCGGCGCGACGCGACGCGACGATCTAGTACATTGCGTCGCGTCGCCGTCCCGTCCCGCCGCGCCGCGCCCGCTGTGTGCAGCGACCATTATTTTTAAAGTCAAAATGTCAAAGGAATTCTACGAAAAACCAATGTTAAAAGCTTTTGAATGCAAAGCTAGAATGGTTTTTGGTGGGTGCGACTCTCTCTCTATGAGATCATAATTTCTACAGAAGAAATTTGGTGCTTAATTATTTTATTTCGGTAATTTTTGCCCCTTCAAAATTAAAATAAAAAGTCTGTGGCGCAATACGGTTGCCTCAAAATGTTCCATAATCTTTTCATAGTTTTATTTAAAGAAAATGGCTTGATAATGTATTAAGTAATCTATGTAGGTAGAAAAAAAAATACCGAATGCCATATTTCAATGAATATCATGGGTCCACCCCCATCACAATTTTAAAATAACGTGTACTTTTTCAAAAAAACTTTAGGTATATTTTTTATACCTACCTATGTTTTACAAATAATATAGGTAAATGCATTGTCTTTGCAGCAAATCGATAAAATCGCGGGGCGAAGGGGTGGTCGATCGGCTGCCTAGGCGCACTTGGCGGCGCGGGCGGCACGGTACCTACCTACCTACATCTTTTTTTTTTTACGACCTCAAAAATCATCAAATGACTCCTCCCGCTGTGGGTTAGCAGCGGTGAGGGAGTGTCAGACTCTTACTGACTAAAAACCATCGTGTTCCGTCGTAGGCCTTTTATGTACCAGGGCCGCGGTAACTCTTTCGAACAATTCCGCAGTCTACCTACCTACCTACACCCTTGCGCGTGCGACGGGCGGTGGCGGTCGAAGTACCTAATCTCTGTTTTTTTTTTTGCAACTGTAGGTATTGTGATGCGTAAAATTGTTCTACATATAATACTCGTACCTACCGTTCAGATTACCATCGATACAGTTTATAAAGACTTAAAAATCTATTTGTTTAGATTTTAAATACAAATGTGTAGGTACCTACTTATCAAGATAAAACTAAAACCCGAACTATTTACCTACAATAAATCCTATATATAGGTCGCCGGAAGACGCTGGATGCAAGTCGCCTCCAACAGGTATCTGTGGAGATCTAAGGGGGGAGGCCTATGTTCAGCAGAAAAAAATCGTTCCTCTTATAGGTACTTACTCAGCTATTTACAGTAACTTGTACCTACCTAATAATGCGGTACAGTACAAAGTAAATAATAAGCGCACGTACAATTCCCGCCTAACACGATGGTGACTACTCGCAACTAACTTCCTCGCATAGGTACCTACGCGCATTTGGCCCAAACCTCACGCGCACCTGTCCCACTAACTAAAATTGGTTTCTGCGCATCGACTCGTGCGATGTTCTGTGACGTCACAAAGTTTAACTAGAACTAGGTATGCCTACTTAAGTCATTTAAATCTAACATCAGTAAGTACCTACGATTACTTAAATCAATCGATATAAAAATCAGACACGCCTAAATCACTGCGATAACATATTGTTATGACGGGTTTGTTTTGATGATTCGGTCGCCAGCCGCCATTCACAACACCCACTTGGTATGTACGCGTCACTCACTCGCATAGTGGCTGTTGCTTTACCTATAGAATTACATTTCCGTTCAACGTTGTGGTAAATGCAATAGATACTGTGATAAAACTTTGCTTAGTACTAAATAATGATATTATAAACTTACTTTTGTTATTCCCAGGCTGTGATTAAGGAAAATATTTGTTTACACGATAAAACACTGTGACCTTCCTCTCAACTCGTAGTATACTGACGCGCCACACGGCCACGCCGCGATACCTCCATCTTACTTTTATCAGTATGTTAGAAGAGGACGGAGCGATGCGGTCGGTTGGACGACGCCACAGCGAAGCGATGTTGCCGTGCCGCTCTACGTCCCCTACACGCGAGTTATTTGTTCAACACACTATTTAACGCTCAGCGTTAAATAGACTTTAACTCTAAGCACTAAGATTTATATTCCAATGCAAGTAAATGGATAAAGACAGAGTTTGTAGCCGTTTGGCGCGAAACTCTTCGTGACTAACGTCGTATTGCTGCCGACATGTTACTTGTCAACGAGTATTTTTTAGTGTTAATTATACATACCCGGATAATCACAGATTAGTGTTGTACAACTACTTAAAAATGTTTTTGTATAATTAGATTTTAATTGTCAGCATTTGTAATTGGAGTTTATTTATTGCACATTTTTACGTTATAAAGAGAGGTTAGTTTATATTTATATCCTTTGAGGTCGTTTTAGTTTGTTTTTATTTTTATAAATATTGCGGCATTGATCAGCTGTGAGAAAAACAAAAACGTGGAATGTGTCAGCTGCTTACGCGCAGTGTTAAAGTCGTGTGGAAGAAAAGTTTTTTGCCCTAGCAGTTAGGCAATTGTCTGCAAGTCTGTTATTATATCCAGCGATTTTATCAACTTTTAGGCCTGCCTGCTCATGCTAAACGCGATTTTAAGTACTTTAAAGTACCTACTTTGACACTAAATGTATCTTTAGTTGCAAATTACTCATTCATAAATACACGCACGCGTTTATTTATTAATATCTCAATCTCATACGATGCAAGGGTAATTGCAGGTGAAGGGTTAAGATGGTACAATTATATGTTTAAGTAATGTTAGCCGGCTCCTTACAGTTCCCTGTTTGGTATAGGGCCACCCCATCGGTTCCCAGGGGTGTCATAGAAGTAATAAGGGATTATGCAGGGGTAGACAACACCATCTTCCTTTAGCTAATAACTTGCTGGCTGCTAATAAAGTTATTCTTGCTCATCAAGTACATCTCCTTGTACTTAGCTTTAGGAATCTCCGTGGAAATCTTGTAAGATGTGAAATTAATTGAGGATGTTTTGTCTCATTAATAAGTAAAAGACGTATTAAATGCACCCGCATACCTATATAAGAATACAATGCAGAAACATTCGTGCAATTTTATCATCAATAAAATTAAGAAGCCTCTGACGAACGGAGCAGAGACTGAAAAAAAACAAAAGCGAAACCACAAATCGTATTTTACCATAAAATTAGTTGAGCGTGTGTGGTAAGCTTATACGTATCGATAAGTGACGTGTGTACGTATGTGTGTGTGGTGCACACATGCAAGCGAATCGCGACATCTGCCGGAGAGGTGCGCACGTGGCCCGAACACCTTTTGTCTACCGTATGCACCCACCTTTTTACCAATGAAACTATTTATAAACTGACACAGTTCTAAAATTACAATTTTATAGTGGACATTGCGTGAGCGGAAAGTGAAATAGTCTCAAATAATGCACTGGCGGGACACCTTAAGTAGCCAACAATGATAATAAATTACTGGTTGAGTTCTGTGGAATGTGTGAGTTTTGTTGTATTAATTTCAACTTGTTTTATAAAACACTGCGAGAATTAAGGACTGCTATTAACAGTTTTGAAAATCGTCTGAGTAGTAGTCACCTACTTAGTCTTACCAACTCTAGGCCCCATGTTTATAAAATCAAAGTTTTTAACCTCATTAACTCTAAATCAATCAAATAAAATCATCAACAAAATGAAAAGATCTGTATTAGATATACGTGCCTATTAAGTTTATGAACTAATCAATTTACCTATATCTAAGAGCTGACCTTCTATATTAATGTGACAATTTATAAACAACTGCTCACTGCAAATTGTTTATAATAAAAGTATATTGACTGTTGCCTCATTTATCCTTGGGATGTGTGTTTACATTCTCGCCCGTCATTCGTCAAACGGGCCCTTTGGAGCGAGCGTTGGAAAAAAATTGTCAACTCGTCACCTCTCATTCTGCACACGGGGTCTGAAACAAAGAACAACACCAACAAAAAATCACATTGAAATAAGAGTTTGGGTATTATGATTTTTCTAAACTTAACTTTCTCATATTCATAATATTTATTAATTTGCATTCCACAAATAGTAATAAAATTGTTACCGTTTTCTTTGCATGTGGTGTTAGCCTTTATGAAATTGGTACACGTGCTTTTATATATGTTACAGCCAAAGTAATAAGTCCGCATATTATACATATTATCTAGCTATTATTTATAATATCTACTCAATTTGGATAAAGTGATAATTGACACAGAATTAATCACATTAACTAGCAATTTTATATAATATCTCCATAGACTTAGATAATGTAATAAAACAAGTAGGTAAAGATTATTATTTCATGTTAACTAACTAAAGTGCCTGGTAGCTGACCTTAATATAATTCGAAAAAGGCTAGTTAGCACAGTGCACCCCATTATAGTAGGAAAAGTCTTTGAAGGGTGGCTCGGGCCACTGTACCGACGGCCCGGAGTGTGCCCTGCCCGGGAAGGGCACCGCCGTGTCCTCGTCGAGGCAATCGGCAGCGGCGACCTCTCGCACCCGGCCCTGGTTCAAGCCAACGTCCGGGGCGAGAGGTACTGGGATGCCATCGTCTCCTTCTGTGTGGTCGAGAGACGACTCCCAGCTACCGTAGACGTGAGCCTGTGCGATGAGTTCGGGTGCCTTATCGGCCTTCCGTCTCCTGGGAGACACGGACCCGTCTCGGCGGTGCGCGTTGTTCAACGCGTAGGTATGTGCCACTAACAGTCTGACCTCACGCTGCACGCTCACGCTCACGCTCTCTGAGTCCCTCACGCTGCTCTCCCACAGTGGGAGGAATCATTTGATGATTTATCATAAAAAGAGTCGATAACAACTTGAGCTGTTTCTAAGAATTAGTAAGTAGTCAGACGATTATACCATATTTATTACTTTGGCTAACTTTGACCAGCTATTATGAATTAGATCCAGATAAAGTGATTAATCTATCACACTGTCTAGTCAATTTGGGTATTATATACAATGACCAGTCATTATGTATAATATATATTTAATCACTTTGGCTGTAACATATATATTACTCAAGTTTATAAAAATGTAATGTGTAAACAATTGTTGGCTAACCTTAATAAAATAAATAAAGAAATAAATATAGAGTAGGTGTTACAAAATGGCTAGAGCTATGATATAATATAATTGTGGACTCTTTAGGGCACAACAATCATCTTTAATCATTGCAGCTAGTCAGAAGGCAGAAAATCTGACACCTGTCTTATCAAAGGGTATTTATTTGGTTGACCGGGTGAGTTGGTTGAGGAGCACACTGGCCTCGGCTGCACCCGGAGAGATTGGAAACCGACCCCAACATAGTTGGGTAAAGTTAAAAGGAAGTTGTAAAAATAAACCTTAAGGTTGATACTACAAGCAATACATTTCTACAAGATCAAAATCATTTAATCCTTAGCCCAATTAGTAACATAAAAAACCGTATCGTGATCTCATGGAAACGCACCCTTTTCTCCGCGTTTCGTCGGCAGGTGATTATATGACAGGTGCTTTAAACAAAATTATAACTTGCAGCTATATCCATCGTAATATTTAACGCAATCATCATGGTTTTTTTACAAAGCCTATCTTGTATCATTTGCTTGAAATTGATAATAAAATAAGTTATTTTAAATAAACAACCTATTTACCCAACTGCGGTGTAGTGAAGAAAGTAAAGTTGAAATATTTTTGTCTTAATAACTGTAATCTATGCATCTGCTAAGTAAGCTGCCACTGCACACTGGCAATTTTGATCATCCGATTAAGAAAATACGGTCATCCTAAACATTCAATTCATGACAGTTCATCAGAAATTCAGAACATCCAGCTATTTTAATCTCTCTGTACATGACAGAAGTGTGTATACCCATACACTATATAAGTATGTACTTGATTTTCTACGTCCGCACAGTTATCGGCACGGATATTGAGCCCTGACCTTCACCTGCGCAGAAGCGATTTATTGGTTTATTGCCTTATGTGTACAGTGCGCAAAGCGATCCCCACTCTTCCGCCGAGAGCTCAATATCCGTGCCGCTAACTATAAGATGCGTAACGACCCTCTTACCCAAATCAATCACCAAGCTATGAAAACTAAAGCTAATCAATAAACAATTCAAATCGGTTACACTTTGAAAATAACAGACATATGTTCAACACCTTTCATAAACCGGTCGAAAGAAGGACATCCGCTTTTTGGTGGTTAAAAAAAATCGAGTTCAACATTCTCACAGGAACCGCTGCGTATCCGGTGCGCGGGCGCCGAATAAAAACGATCATTTGTTAGTGTCGGAGTATTGGGCCACCAGGTAACCGCGCATCGACTGTGCACGTTAGAATTCGTCAATGTCATACGTACAGAAAAAGTACGTGCTTCTGTGTGTTAACTAACACATCTGTACCTCGGTTCACATGGGAATCGTTATCCTTTAAAAATTAAGCAAAATTAAAAATTTTGAAAAAATCCCCGACGGTAAAAATCTTATTGAAAAATAATAAAATAACTCAAAACCCCCGACTTAACCCAATTATATAGGAATATCCGTCGGGAGCTGCCATTAAACCAGCTAAAGGATTCTAGTGTCGTGAATACAATTATTGAAGAATTGTAGATGTTTAACGATGACATAAAATACACTCAATTAATTGTTGAAATTTCATATAGAAAAGGCAGCCCCCGACGGTTATTCCTATATAATTGGGTTAAGTCGGGGGTTTTGAGTTATTTTATTATTTTTCAATAAGATTTTTACCGTCGGGGGTTTTTTCAAAATTTTTAATTTTGCTTAATTTTATTTCAGACTTTTTAGAGAACATATACGAATTATAGTCTATATCTATATAATATGTTATTGCAATATTATTTTGCACCGATATTTTAGCGACCTCTAGTGAGTTACAGGCGTAATTTTTATTATTTGGGAACATGCATTAAGCACGTACACATTGCTGATGAAAACAGAATTGTAATCGGACGTTTTGATTATATTGTAACATTGTTTGGCACTAATATTGTGGCGCCCCCTAGTGATTAATAGCCATGACACCTATCTAAGAACATGAACACGTTGAACGCAAATCTGTTATTGAAAACCACATCAAAATCGGATCATTAGTTTAGAAGGTAGGTGGGAACATTACTTTGCTGTTTTGCACTAATATTGTGGCGCCCCCTAGTGAGTTACAGCCATGACACCTATCTAAGAACATGAACACGTTGAACGCAAATCTGTTATTGAAAACCACATCAAAATCGGATCATTAGTTTAGAAGGTAGGTGGGGACATTACTTTGCTGTTTGCACTAATATTGTGGCGCCTCCTAGTGAGTTACAGCCATGACACCTATCTAAGAACATGAACACGTTGAACGCAAATCTGTTATTGAAAACCACATCAAAATCGGATCATTAGTTTAGAAGGTAGGTGGGAACATTACTTTGCTGTTTGCACTAATATTGTGGCGCCCCCTAGTGAGTTACAGCCATGACACCTATCTAAGAACATGAACACGTTGAACGCAAATCTGTTATTGAAAACCGCATCAAAATCAGATCATTAGTTTAGAAGGTAGGTGGGAACATTACTTTGCTGTTTGCACTAATATTGTGGCGCCCCCTAGTGAGTTACAGCCATGACACCTATCTAAGAACATGAACACGTTGAACGCAAATCTGTTATTGAAAACCACATCAAAATCGGATCATTAGTTTAGAAGGTAGGTGGGAACATTACTTTGCTGTTTGCACTAATATTGTGGCGCCCCCTAGTGAGTTACAGCCATGACACCTATCTAAGAACATGAACACGTTGAACGCAAATCTGTTATTGAAAACCGCATCAAAATCAGATCATTAGTTTAGAAGATAGGTGGGAACATTACTTTGCACAAACGCACACACAAACACACAAACACACAAACGCACATCTCTCACCCCAAACGCATATACCTGCTCCGTTCCGTCGTGGGTAAAAATGATCTGATTTACCTGAATATTGCAGCATAACCAGTCGCAGTACATTGCGAATATGAAATCTTTTTACCTGTATTCCAAACTATCGACTTCAGTTGTTTATTTTTCTGTTCTGTTCTTTCTCTCTCGTCAAGAAACCTCAGTCTCTTCATCGGTATGCAAATGTAGAGGTATGGATGTGCGCACATTTGAATGATCAGATTCGAACTTAACTTCTTAGTTTGCAGTATGAGGGGCTCAATGGTGTTCATTCATTTCAGTTGCAAGTAGTAAAATATTTCATCCATGTTAACCTTTGTATAACCTGTCGATATTCGAAAATGTCCTAGAGCTTCATCTGTTTTTATGAAGACTTAATGCTGATGCTAAACTAAAAATCTTACTGTATCAATTAATAATAACAACCGCTATAACATAACCCGCTTAAGAGTAGTAGTCTTAAACTTTCAAAAGCATTGCAACTATGTCCATGTGTCAACCGTCTACCAAAAATATTGTAAGAACTCTCTATAGAACGGTATGATGACCTCTAATCTACATACATACAAATGACTTCCACGCATGGACAACAACAATAATTCGAATGGTTTGCTAACTTACCTTTGCAGCTCAAATAGACAGAAATGACTTTATGATGTAGAACTTAAAGCTTAAAATCCAAATGAAAATTCCTAGACAACAGCAGATACGATGTCGTTTTTGACGTTTGGTAATAGTTAAGTGAAAGGCTGGATACGTGAGAAAACCGACGCCTATTCGAACAATGCCATATTTTGCCGTCATCTGGGCCAGTGATCGATCTGAGTAAATATTTTATTCCCACTGTTGCATGCAAAGTGATTGTAGATTACAGTGTTACCATTTTTTAAGCTCTCATACTAATAAGCGTTACGTACCTATGTAGGAGAAATGCACGGTTTTCACTAATTACACGGTGAAAGGAATTTGTTATGGAAAATATAATGGTCATTTTGTTACCTTTCGTGAGCAAAGAGAAATGTTTTAGATTTTTAAGCAAAACGATTACTTAATAAAGCAAAATATGGCAATAACTTTATAGGGCAGGCTTCTATAACATTGAATTGACCCCTTTTGCTGCATTAATTAACTTGGTAGACTCAATGCAAGGTGTGTCTCCCACAAATTCTACGAAGCATTAATAGTAGGATAGGCTATTAAAATAAAAGTAAAGCAAAAATATTTAATGGCCGAGCAAATCGCCATACACAAAGATATAAAAGTTAATCTAATGGTGCAAGATGTAATCAAATATACTGTGGGGATAGTTATTAAAATTGGAATGAAAATTAATAACACAAACAATAAACAGCTACTATTCGTCGGGAAACATTCTCGGAATAACAAAATCAGGAACAGAAATAAAGCCATTAGTTTCCACAAAACAAAGCCACCTTTCCGTAAGAGTCCTGGTAATTCCAGCCAAAATTGGATCTAGGGCACAAAATGACATTATACATGCTGTGAAAAGAGTAGGGGAGGCGGGCCTAAAACGGGTACCCCGCCTAAAGCGGGTAGGCTTTTGAATTTGCGCGCCGTAAGCAAAATTGCAAATGTGTGAGTGCAGTGTGGTGTCTCGAGCATCAACCAATCACATGCAGTCGGCTCGCTACAGTGACACCAGCGCTTTCAAGGTAAGATAAAAAAATGTTTTTTTGCTATTTACGCTAAAAAATATTGGTTTGGAATAATTGTGTTTACTTGAAAATTGTGTACAATATGTTCTCAAAAGTTTTACGTTATGATTTTGCTAGTATTGTGCTATTTTGTCTTCGAAAACTTGTGGCTACCTTTGTTTACATTTTAAGGTAATAAAGTGTTAAAACTAAAACGTGCTCTTGGGCAGAACGGGTAGAGGTAAATCGGGTACCTGCTTTGCCCTTACCCGTTTTGCCCTAGATATGGCTTCGTGGGTTGACAGGAATTACTTTGCTTAATTTTAAATTCATTTATGAATTTATTAAGCAAAAAACATTGCTTGTTAATGTAGGTATGGCTTCTTCTTTTTTTAGATGGTAAATAAATATAAAAGAAAAACTACAAATGCTTCCTGGGACGAGGATATTATGGAACGGGCAATGGAAGAAGCGAGCAAGACTTCAGTCAAAGGTGCAGCCACGAAATACGGCATCAACCTGTCAACGTTACAGCGGCATATCGAAAAAAGAATGGCCGAAAAAAATACTTGGTAGGTTCGTCACTGTTTTTAATGAAAGTTAGGAGAAAGAATTACTCGAATATGTCTTTCATATGGACACACACTTTTTTGGACTGACGAGATCTGATTTTTTGAAGCTTGTGTACCAATATGCTGAAATTAATAACATTCCTCATCCATTCAAAAACAATACCGTGGGTGAGGATTGGTTCGCCGGCTTTAAAATGCGACATCCTAATATGAGTCTTCGTCGCCCAGAACCGACATTTTTACTGATGAATGATGTATTAAAGAAGACTGCATTGAAAATAAAGACTTACGGCCAGTTTCTTCATCAAAAATTAAAGTTAAAGTAATGTCTAAAGTAAAAGTAACGGTCAAATTCGTTTTTTCAAGGCTAAAGTGACAGCAAAACTAATAGAAAAATTGAATTTAACCGTTACTTTTACTTTAGACATTACTTTAGCCATAACTTTAACTTTTGATGAAGAAACTGGTCGTAAATAGTATTAGTATAGAATTAGTTAATTAGCACAATTTCGTTGTAATGTCCATTGATCTCGATAATTACCCTATACCCGTTTTGCCCAAATGCCGTACCCGTTTTAGGCACCCCATGGGGGTAAAACGGGTATTTTAAAGGTCTTCTTTTGTTTTTGTTTTTGTTCAAATTATGAAGAAAATGTTTATGTTTGTTCGTATTTTAGATTCTTTATTAATTATATATTTGAAAAATAAAAATAGATGTTTCATTTTCTTTTCGAGAACTTTTTTATTTATCATATCCCTTAGGGTACCCGTTTTGGGCCCGCCTCCCCTAATTTATTGCCATTAGTCAACGCAAATAAGCAAGCTTTCGGTAACGGAAGCTAACTTTACATTTCTACGTCATTGTTGGTAGTCATGCGATCCTATATTTAACATTTCATTGTGACCTGAACCAACTTGACCTTTTTAAAGCAGTTCGAGGACCGAAATGTTCGCTTTTGAAGGATTTTTAGAACTTTTATCACATTTGTTTTGTGTGTTTATTCGTCCTGCGACTTTAGTTGCCTCGATTGTCATTGATGTATTTAGGGCGTTATATTTTTGAGGCAAACGTGATTTTGTTTCATTTTCGCGATTTGATGAAATAACCTTCAAAAGTTTGTTGTAAACGAATTTGGAATAAGTACCTAGACTGTTTAGTTCATAAAATGTTTTTTAAACTATAATTCTCTTTATGTTTATCTTTTGTTGAAAAACATTCCTAATTTTACCTAGTTCAAATCTTGTATGCCTAGGAATCGTACCAATCTGTAAAGTGAATTAGGAAGACTTCTAATCATCTACTGAAATTTCTGCCATACATAAATAATTACACACAAAACAATAAAATCTACAACGCAATACGAAAGTAAAATTTTGTTGTTCGGAAGAAAATTACGTTAGAAAACGATAAGGCAAATCATACAATTACTATGTTATGTAATAGTTCACGGGCCAACCATGAAGGTTGTTTGCCATCCGGCTCCATTGTTGCGTAATCTGTCACGTTAAGAAGTATTAATGCCTTCATGTAACAATATACATACGTACGTAAGTGTATTGCTTTCATATACCTCTATTATTCGTTGGTCATTAAAATTATTACAAAAATGTTCACGTGCTTAGCTTAAAGTCGTGAAGTGCTATTTTCTTTTCCACATTGCCTTTTCTAGAACAGGAATCCCTAACACATTTATCTTATTTAGGTAATTTTAGTTAGGTTACGTTTATTTCAAACCACTATGGTGGTTGAAGATCGAGAGTAGGTACGTGCCTTGGATGATGCCAGCAGTTAACTCACACGGACGCATGGTGATAATGACATATAGATCTTCTGATTCAATCACCTACTTTATAAACAAAGGCATGATGATTAAATAGGTAATCTATATTTTACGATTTGCATGCAATTATTCTGGTGACACGTTATGCATGTCAGCTATGCATCACCATTTTATGTAAATATCTACCTTATACTTAGTATATACAGTATGCAGTATCCTGATCAGTACAAAGATCAGTTTACAAAAGTCATTACAATTTATTTATCCGTAGCGACAAAAGGACCCTCTGATACGATGACTTTCCATCTACAATACTATCCTCAAGAAGTCGAAGATAAAGACTGATTGCACCTTGGACGTCGCTAAATTAATGGTCACATATACGGGCAATTTGGACTCTCCAGAAAATTATAATAACTTTACTGATTGAAATGCAATTTGCGTCACTCCTTTATGACTAACAACAAATGCAAAATTTAATACGCATGTCAGTACAGTTATTAGCAACAAAGAAGTTATTAATCTTATATTAGTTATGCTCTTAATTATGTACTTGCCCCTGGCTTGGCTCGCGTGACTTTAAGGTTACGCAAAATGTTTTTATTGCTCAATTCTTTTAAGTAGAACCTTAGCATGTGATGACACCGTATAGACCAATATGGCCTTTTGGATTAAAGTTATTTACGTTCCAATTTTGACGTAAGTAGTTAAATGTACCTTTTGTTTGATCGTGAACTAAGAGATGATTTCAATATTTTTAAATACGAAGTGAAAAATGATACCGACGCTAAAACTTGCTTTAGTAAACAATTTTGCACCTATTTTATTGATAAGTGCAAAGACTCTTCTATTGACATTTTATTAGTCTTTGACTAACCCTCGACGCACCTAAGCTAAGGCACGTATGTCCACGCAGGGCGGTACGAAGGAGATCGAAAATAAAAACCCTCCGCGAGGGTTTCCATCCCCAAACATATTACGGGAATGTTGGTAGGATTTTTTTGCGATAATCAACCGCCCGTTTCCCTTCGCGGTTTATTGCAAATTGTGGCTAAAACTCAAAATGTGGGTACTTGAGTTGTGTCATAAAATCTTATTCTGATGGCTGTTTTAAAGGAAATTCTTTGTAAAGCCTACAAATAAGTAGCTTTTCAAGTTTTAATGCCATTTTGATATCGTCATTGTCTTGGAGATTTTTAAGTACCGTTTGTTTTCTATATTGGTTGCTCATACTGAAACAAAACGTACTCAATAATGATGATTATCATCACCACAGCAGCTCAAGGTGCATTGAGGTTTACAGACTTTTTAAATCCAGCTTCCTCAACCATGTTTTCTTTCATATCTTTGTGAAGAATAATCATCAGCTATAAAATGACTACCTCCACAAAATATAGATACAGATACGACGTGATCCATAGCGTTGCAAGGAATGCCCACTGAAATGAATATACAAGGAAATCCAGCACCACGCTCGGGTCAATAAACAACGACTGAATTTTCTGTTTTCACAGGAAGAGTAAAATGCAAACCTGAATCAATAGCGAAAAGAAACAAAACATGAGTATTGATACTCACGTTTAAAAACCCCATTTCTATATAAGTAAAAGAGTAAGTACATGCCTACGTACTCATTCAACTTTGTGTTCGACCTTAAAAGCGGGAGCTTAATAAAAATGGAAGCTTGCCATCCACATGAACATCTTCAGGTGCCTATATTAAGCTGGTGTTTTAACTTCACTCAGGTAAATAAAATGAAGATAGCCGTGAAAGCGAATGCGAGCCGTATCAACAGAATTCGTTCGCGGCCCCGAAATGGCTTTTCTATTCAATTTTCGATAGAGATTTTTTACCTACCCGCAGTTTTGCGTACGGCGGAACCAATAAATCTCCTCTCGAGGTAAGGGGCGAATTAATCAGTTGACTAGTTCGACGACCGATCCTACGACGGACTTCTTCCTACAAACAAATGTGAACCGAAACATGTCACTGAATAGGTTGATGTTCCGTTGTACACAGTATTTTTATTTACCGCAAGCAAGGTGAAAATAAGAAGTGGGAATAAATAGTAGGGCCTCCGCCGATACACTCTGAGGAGATTAAAGTGTTCTGGTGGTTAGGGATCAGCGGAGTAATATAAATTAGGAAAATGTTGATGTTTGTTTGGCTCAGGAAATAACGGTCAACCTGTATAATCACCGTACGCGTGCGGGTTCCATAATGTCCCGATTTAATAAATAATAAAGCTAATTTTACACGCCATAAAATGAAAAAAATCACTTGATTAAATTTTAGGAAAGCCCGAAATTTAAAAGCCGTGTTGTTTCCCGCCCATTAGGGTTAGGGAGGGTGGTGGGCGCTGCGCGGGTGGACATCGAGCACGAATTAATAAACAAGCCGGCCAAGGGCACGGGCCACATGACCTTTGGCTCTCTCCTTGTCCTCTTTACCTGTTACTAAGTGCTGATTATTTGCTTAACAGGAGCGATTGTAAACAATCAATATATTACGCATGCATGAACAAAGACAACAGGAAGATTCTTCCTGGAAGGACGGAGGGAGGCGCTTGTAAAAAAGATACATTAAAGAAGATGATTGTTACAAAGAGCAAATCCTCAATTCGCTATAAAACGTCGCGCTGAGAGTGGGTGCTCCCGCGCGGCCGAGGAAACGTTGTCATTCAAAATCAGACCACGTGTACAATATTTCATCATCAGGATGGGTGGCGACCCCCTTCGGGACGGCTATCCCTTTCCCCACCGCCACCCCTTACGCCCGACCCAAAAAGTCTATCTGCACTTGACACGGGAGGAAACGGGACAGATTAACCGTAGTGAAGGGAACAAAGCTAAATATGTTTCAAGCTGATACTTACCCTTGCACAGTGTACACTTGATTTACAGAATAAGGATTTAAGATGCTCTCAAGTCGATGAGCGTAAACATATTGGGTGGATTGCACTTTTGCGGTTAGAATTCGATAGGCTCAACGTCAATTAATATAAAACAATACAAAAAAATATTTTATTACGTATATGTAGTAGTGTATTTTTATCTTAAAAAAAATCCTACATAAAAACCCGCCATCATCCCCGATTTCCAATATTTACTTCACCCTGCATAAAAGTAACAATGCTGAAAAAGGATAGAGAGCAATGGAATGATGGAACCATTTTCAGTCCACCATGAGATACGCACACATTGGCGCGTTGTGTTTACAGGCCATTTCACGCACACACGCAAACAAAACTGGCGTGAAAAGTTGAGCAGTAATTTATATGACGGTTTAAATAATTACTTCGCGTTTTCGCCTCAATTTGTAGATGAGCTTGTGCCGTATCTGTGTTGCTGACATTTATTCGCATTACTTTTGCAGTGCGGTTTGAATATGATGACGTCACATATTTTACTGCTAACTTCATAGCGTGTGGAGGTAGTGTTAATTAATATTGTTGGGGAATTAATGTTTCGCTTTTCTGTGTGTAACGTGTGTGAGATTTTATGACAACATTTTATTTGTAAATTGGGGTAGGTGCCTACTTATGTTCTTAATGAGTAGGTAATACTACTATTATTATACGTTTTACTAATTTTATGCACATTTGCTAATTATTGTCTTCATTAAAGTAAACGTTTAGTGCACCTAAGTTATAAATAGTGAGGTACCATTCCGTAAAGTTTTAACCCTCTGATGTGCAAGATGAATAAGCACTTTTATTTTATTATGCTTTCGTGTTTTCCGCTACATAAAAGATTCCTTACTTCCATTGCCATCTGCTTTGAAAATAGATTGCTTGTCAATAAAAATGTAAATTCGCCGCTTCAGCTCTCGGCTAATTCATTTCCCAATGGAAAATCCGGGAGCGAGTCACCGGAGATCGATGGACCGTTCATTTCGACGATATTTTTTTGCTTTTTCACATTTCATATTGACGAGACGACCAGTTAGTTTGCATACAGCGCTCGGCTATGACAATGTTCGTGCCGGGCGCACTAGTCCACGCGACTGCCCATTCTCGACTCAAACGACAAGGTCGCGCTTTTTGTACAGACTTCAGATATTAACGTCTTTTTCGATGATTTATAGAGGTCCTCTCCCATGAAAGAGATGAAGGGGCTTTCACGGGACTCGATATGAATTCTAATACGGCTTTGCGATAACAACTATTGTGTCCCTTCCTCTTTACACATGCACTGTAGTTTGATAAAATAAAAAATATGTGTTTGTAATATCGTATGAAAACAATTTCACGTCAATTTCGTGTACGGGGGCGGTAGTATAAGCAAAAAATCGAAACACGCAAATTTTATCCAAAACCTCGGGATCCGCGCTCACACTCTCGCGGTGATACGCCTGACACCCTAATCAAATAAGTACCTTTTACCGGGACTGTGTCTGGGCCATTGTAAACTGAATCTTAAGCTATTGTTTTACAGATCGTATTAGGTTGGAGCGGCAGAGTCTGACTGGCTTCCGCATAAAACGTATTTGTAGGAAGGACGACCCAGAAAATGGGTATAATATACTCACACTACCGCCGCTTCCTCGCCTTATTCTCCCGGCACGTCCCCCAGGAGTCTGCAGAAATTTATATAACAAGCTATCTCGTCCGGGCTCGGTTATTGTCGAGAAAACACTGCCTCAGACATTATTTTTAATTAAACACAAGTACTGTCCGCTAACGCCCTCGATCCGAACCGCGATTTTTCCTCCCCGTCAATTGTGGAGTTTTTTCATTTTTGTGGCGACTGTCAACTTGAAGAATGTTGCTTAATTGCCGTATTGTCTGCTAGAGAGGAGTGGAATAATCAGTGCCGTTTATTTTAAATACCCATGAAACATGGCTACTGTTATATCGCTTTTATTTAACAACTACCAGCCAATTTCAAACAATAGACTAACAAAAAAATCGAAAAGACTTAAATGGTTACAAAATGTAGGTTTGAACGCAATAATTCGAATGTTCAGTCCACACAGCGGTCTATAAAAAATAACCCTTAAAAAGTTTGATCTTTCAACAATTCCTCATTCAATCACGTAAAACGAGTGGGGGGTGGTCACCCCTCCCACCGCCCGATATTCGTGTCGGGGACGACGTAACCTACCCCTACTACGAGTTCTATGTTCATTTAAAAATACATCCGAGCAGTTTTCTATTGTTAGCATCATCGTGTTATAAAAATGTTTTGTAGATTGTAGATTTTACGCACATCGTTGTGGTTTGTGAATAAACGAGTGAAACGGATAAAAAACTTTATTAAGCTCTCCACTACAATTGGAATAAATGAAGATACTAGGTTTTATTTTATTTTGCAGCTTTGAAATAATAAAAATAGCTTTTGCATCTTTGTTTAAGGTATGCATTTTATAAACGGCTACTTTTAATTTATTCTACATGTCATGTAGATATATCTAGTAAATTAAAAAAAAACTAATTCAAATAAAGCCTTCTTACTTTTTGTTACTCCTTTAATGAGACCTTTCAGAAACAAATGAGTACGAAAGCTGACAGCATATAAATTGGCTTAAAGCAAAATTGTCGGAAACAAACTATCCACGAGGCAGGAAGGAATGGCATACTTATGAAAACGTCTAACTTATCTATTAATCATACGCAAAATGCATTTTTTGTACGAGGAGACTGACTGATCAATTTCCGCAATGTATGACATTGACATGGACAATACAGACATACAAAACAGATTATTGTGTTGCGGAACTTTTACTTAATCAGTGGGACGTCTATTGACTGATGAAGAACAAAAAATACAACTGTACACAGAATTACGTCTAGGTAGGTCCAAATATAAATTAATCAATTTTTACATTGTAGGTATCTCGTATGCCAGTTTTAGAATTTTTATTTTGTGAAACAGTTCTCAAAAGCTCGTAAAAAGAAGATTTAAAGAATACTTTTGGGCTGTTGATATGCATACGGTTAAATGCAGAGGTCACTCCTGTACTTACGTAACTATCCCGAGAGTAAACGTTATTCGCATACTTCAAATACAGAAAACTAATGTTTGCAGTTAACGCACTTATTTTCAAATCTTGGCTGTTTTTTTTTGAAATCTTCTGTTTATCAAAAACACTACTATTTATAATTTCATAATGCAATTAAATATAGTAGGGGTTAAATTGACACTTGATGGCTATAACATGACGTCACCTCTAAGCTGCATACGCGCTGACATCAGACGCACTGCGAATACAAAGGTATGACCTATACCCAGTGGAAGTTTAATTAACGATTGATTTTATATGAATCTGTAATATGAGAGACACACCTGTGCCCTTTGTCGTGTAGTTCTACAATAATGGTACGTGTTGAAAGGCTGACGAAACGGGTATTATATCAATACAATTAATTATAGTTGCAAATATCTTTTTGATTTCAACAAAGAGTTGTTGGGGAATTTATCGAGAAACAGGCGATAGATGTCTAAACATATCAGTGTTCCTTCAAATATTCCTTGCATTACGGGGTCATTGTACCCAAGTCTCCTATCTAAAGATTATTTAATTTTATTATAGAGTTTTCCTACATTTTATTCACATCTAAATACGAGCTCAGAAATAATTGTACTTCAAGAATCTAAACAACTATTTGCCATACGAAACACATAAAATACGGCTCCAATAAAATGCTTTGCTTACACGCACTGTTATAGCACAGTAAATTGTTTAAATTATAATTGTGTGTCATTGAGATGGCATTCGTAAACCAAGGACGAAAATTTAATTTAGTGTTTATTTGAAAGGTAATTTTTATGCTAATCTGAAATACAAACAAAAGAAAACCCTCGGAATGAGATATGTAACTAACTTTTTTGGCACAGGTAAATTGACTTGTAGGCACCTACAGAGGGTAAGTGCGCCGGCGCATAGCTTCTATACTAATGGTTCGGGGCCTCTTTAGTAAGGTATTTTTTGGCAATTGAGCTAACAATAAATAAATAAATATGACTAAGTATAGACTAGATATCAAAGAACAGGTAATATTTATCAGAAGATGTACCTATTAAGCAGCTATTGCACCAGAGTGTTTTAAAAGAGTTACAGGAACGCATAACTACACCAATATCCTAATAAATCATTAAGAAAGTATGTAGGTTTCAGGTCACGCCTTCCATTTGCACCAAGAATGTTCCACAAGAACAAAAGTGCCACAGTATTTTGACTTATAAAAATAATTCATGGGTAGTTATGAAATTAGAACATCACACCCCTTTTGCCGCAAGGGTGTGGTGGAATCAAAACGCCTACTCATCGCCTACCCACGCTTTATGAATACTTTAGTTAAGACTACGGTAATGAGTTTAAACGATTTGAAGATATTCAAGGTAATTTGAAATACGAATTTGAATTGAAGTGATGGGTAAACGGTGAGGACCTCGTAGGTTGAGATACAAATAAGGTTAAGGGACGTTTGGTGTGGTCGGTTCCTGGATGGGTGAATGTCGTTGTAACACTATTGGCTGTCGGTACGGGTATTCAGTACCTATAGGCTTGCCCGCGTTTTTGCGATAAGTTAGGCATCTGTAAACTTTGGAATTGTGTATATAGCTACTTCTGCGTACTTAGTTTTAATCTTTGAATTGTTTTACATTAGGTCTTATATATAAAATAAAAACTTTCACAAATAGCAGGAATAATATATTAAGCTTTTTACCTATTCAAATCCAATAAAGCTGTTTCATTTCAGGTCATTTTGCTCTCATAGTTTGACACCGTTGGTGGTTAACTTTTCCTGTAAAAGTTAGCGCGGGCAAACAGAATACGTTGCGGGGTCATTCTCATCGTGGTATTTAAACTTTGACATAGGCTCTGCACTATCATGGTTTAATTCAATTATTACAGTTGAAGGTATATTTTTTTCTCAGTTTAATTAATGCTAATTATTAATTTTATTCATTGTACTGCATAAAAATAGATGAGAATATGATATCTATACTAATATTATAAAGCTAAAGAGTTTGTTTGTTTGTTTGTTTGGACGCGCTAATCTCAGGAACTACTGGTCCGATTTGAAAAATTCTTTCAGTGTTAGATAGCCCATTTATCGAGGAAGGCTAGCTACTTTTTATCCGGGTCCGTGCCGAGGTTCCCACGGGATGCGGGTGAAACCGCTGGCAGACACTAGTAATTAAATAATAGTTTGTTTAATTTTTGAACCAAAAACATATATTAATCAAATTATTGATCAGTAGAGCTATTAACAAGGAGTTAAAATAGTTTTCTTATAGACTGCCTAAAAAAGCGCTCAAAATGCGTTTATACAAGTGAAAAAAAAAAACCTAAAAATCTCACAGATAAGCTTATCCAAACAATACATAATAATGAATACTTCATCAATATGATTTGCAACATTATGGCGAGCTTTCTAAACTTAATTGCTTTCGTCTTGTTTTCAATTGAAACAGATTTTTTGCTGCAGCCAATAAGCTGGGTGCCCTTTCGTCGACCTGCAGACGTTCTCAGTACGAAATGTCATACAGATTATCGACTGACGACGACCCTTGCTATGTGTGGGGAATGCTAAATAATTAGATTGCACTATTTCGGTTTAAACTCTATCTTTTAGTTTTTGTTTATTAAATATTTTACACTAGCCGTAGTAATTTAAGGGTAATTTATTGTTTAATTTGGGATTAATCTGTTTTAGTTTTAAGTTTTTTCTTCTTTTTAATAAAAAGTTATTGAAATTTTATGTGATAAATACCTATATTTATAAATTAAATATTTTATTTGCAACTTAATTTTTCCAAAAGATTCATCTTGGAGAAAATAAAATATTTATGCCTAGACATGTACCAAATTCGTTTTGCCTACTACTAATAAAATCCGATTTAACATTAATAGTACCGACTTATTGTGTTGCTGGGGAGTTTGTTCCACCACTTCTTCTTCCCAGCAAAAACACATAGGAAGTGGTGAAGGGCGGGCGTTTTGGGGGCTGTCTTTTGTAGATTTGACGTTCAAAAAGTGCTGATTTTCAGCCTACTTTGAAGAAATGACTTTTTTTATTTTTTTTTACTGCATCAAATTAAGAAGAAAAACTATCTGATTCCAACGGGCCATTCTTTGCATTTTCTATAAAGATTTTTCTGTATACTCATACATAGTACTTCCAAACCATACTAGCAAAACAAGGTGGGTGTGTTATTAAAATATAGAAAAGAAAAAAATAATCTGTATAGGTATACTACCTACATATATTCATGAAAATATTTGCAACTACCCACGTAAACCTACACAATACACATTGACCTACCCGCGTAGGAGTAACGTGTGTAGAAGAGCTTTAAATATTATTTTCTATCACTTTTCTTCTCAAACAATAGAGAATATTGTTTTTGTCAGGATTAATTGGTCCTTTAGTTTTCCATTCCATTGATTTTTCTAATAACTTTAACTAAAAAGTACGTAGGTAAAAAGGTTATTTTAAAAACTTTACCTCAATTTACGAAGCTAATTAATTAAAGATGTTAAATATTACAATCCCAAAATTGACAAGGAAAGGTTTCATATTTACTTATTTTTGTATATGAAATGAAGTAGCTTTTTCGTCATAATATTCGTCGCCGGTCAAAAGGTCAACGCGACATGTCTGTTCTGTCGGTAAAACAACGACTCGTAATTGGCTTTTATATTTAGAAAATACTGATATACGTATTTCGTGAAACACAAATGTATTTATTGTAATCATTTATGATAACGTGGGCTTATAGTTCAAAGGTTTTAAGGACAAATTTTTACCGTGGTCGCCTGCTGTAGGAAATAAGTAAGTAGGTACTTCTGGAGAGAATATTTCGTTTTAATCCTACTATAAAATACTCAAATAATAATTTAATAATTGCACGGCAAATCAGTAAAACATCTTTAAAAAAAAAACTTAACAAATAATAGCATCAATCCTGATATATTGTAACTAGTGCTATCTGGCTATCCGTCATATTTTCACGCCAAAACTGCTGGAGCGACTAAAATTATAATATATTTGGTGTAGAAATACAGAACACCTGAGAAGTTACATATTCTACTTTTAATTAGGGAGCGGAGAGTAGTTTCTTCAAGACGCGGGTGGAACCGCGGGAAACAGCTAGTTCCTTATGAGTAGTTAATACATATGCGTATATTGGCTGGGCTCGGCCCATACGCAGATTAGCCCACATTTCGTCCATCCTCGTATTAAAAGCTTTCAAATAAATTAAATAACGTTTCAGGCGTGCCTGTGACGTTCAAGTGTTCGAATATTGATGTAGACTTAATAATAGTATACAAAGTCGTAGTAGAAAAATAATTTGTCCAGAATTTCAGTATCGGTATTTTAATTCTTCTGTATTCTACAGTATAATAACTTTATGCTCTTTACATACATACTCACAACTTAGAACTTTGTGAGCACGATATTAAAATGAAAACTATTTTCCTGTTCATTTCCCAACATTATAAAATTACGATTTCTGTCATATTAATTACCTAATATTTACTATTTCATTAACTTTTTAAAATAAGTACAACTCACATTGACTTTCACCTCAAAACAGACAAACAAACAAACATGCAAAGTGACGTCAACAAACCCATAATTTGTGTATCGTGTCCGCAAACACTTTCCACTTCTACACTTTTCAAGGTCTACAATTGCAAAGAAAATAATCAGTCAGAGCGATATTATTGGTTAACTGAATGATAAGCGAACACGATAACGTATGGTAGTTATTACGAGTATGTATAGAACTATCCAACTACTTACATGCTGTTAGGTAATTGATTAAAACAGTTATTGATCAACAATTACTAAAGTTAAAGCAGCCATGTGTAATATTTTTAATGTCAGTAATAAATAATTACCTAGATTATTTTTCATTTGAAAGGTCTTTGTATTTTTAATTTCGATTCATCGATAAGATCTAAAAGACGATCGATACATCAATATTTAAATAGAAGGGAAAGCCCACGAAGACATTATGTCACTTTATCAGGTGACAAAAAATTCTAGAGTCACTTTTAATTTCAAGGTTTTATAAGTGTACGTCATACCCATATTTTTATAGGTACATGCGATGTTACATTCATTCAATACAACAATAACATTTATTACAACAGCCACATTCCAAAAAAAAAAACAATTGATAAACACACCACATTCGTGATAACAGAATGACACGAAACAGGAAAACGAAACTAATTACAGTCGATAATTATGACCTAAGTACAGAACGCGGCCAATAATATCGCTGGAACAACGTCCCGATGAAAATACGTGATCTGCAATCTTATAACTTATCTTGGCAAACAGGAAAACAAAGGAAACACACATATAATTATATAGACGTAAACTTGTATGCTGTATATTCTCGGAGGAAGGAAAGATGAACAGAGATGCCACAAGGCTGGTAGGTCAGGCGACCTCTTGTAGATCAAGTTATGTAAGGTAGGCTTGATAAAAATGAACAGTTACTAGAACCAACGAGGTATTCGGGTTCCTTGTGAAGACCAATCTGTCAAAGATTCGTCCTGACTGATTTATAAAAACAACGGGTTTTAAAGAAGGCGTATGAGGTTGGAGCTAGTAATGTTCCTCGTTCCCCGTACACGCGCCCTTTCTTGGGAGATTTTGCGTTATGACATCTCTGCTTATATTTTTGTTCTCCATGTGTATTTTGAATAATGTTTGTGTATGTATATCGCAATAAACTTCTCCACAATGTGACCAAGGGTTGATGACGTAGACCAGGTTCTAAAGATCTATTTATAAGTCAAAAGGACGAATACACGAACTGAAATAAGTTTGTGCGAAGAAGTGAAGGGTCATGTTACGAAGATGTTTTCTGAGAAGGGACCGGTTTTTAGGTAATATTGGTAGTTTCGAGTTTGCGACTATGTCAAACTACCTCTGAAGTTTCCTTTGCGTCTTTATTTCAGGTTCAGTTCCTGCGTGAGCTTCAAGCTTCAGCTAAGGTAAGTACAAAATTCAAGCTAATATTTCAAAGAAAAGAAAGGGAGTATTATTCTTTATTATATCAAATCCAGGTTCTGTTCAAGTAAAACTTAAATACTTAAATATTTTCAAAATCATTTAAGATTGTGAAAACGTCATCCAAATTCAGTACGGATTTCTTCGTTTCGAATTGCCTACACATGTGAATGATACATTGGTAAAATTACCACGAAAATAAATTGATTACTTAAGTATAGCAAGAAGCAAGAACTTTCCAAACAATACCTACCAGGATCAACATAAACCAAAACCTTGAAACATCCAATAATTACAAATTAAAATGGTAATGCGACACCAATACCTACCCCAGCTATCACCATTAGAATTCCATTTTAACGATTGAACCACGGGGCCCATCAACGTAAACTATAAGGTCAGACGTCAGAACAAGCTACTATGACCTAAATAAACTGCGAACATCGTCGTACCAATTCAATTCAATCCAATTACTGCGCATACATCGGTATAAGGTGCGTGTTCGTTCGTATGCAGGTTATGGAGAGACCACACTGTTGGTAAACTTGCGGGTTTTTGTTTTTTTGAGCTTTGAAATTTATATGAATGGAAAAATTGTGATACAGCTAAGGCATATAATTTAAGATAATAAAAATAAACTGTGATTTCAGTAATTACACTTCCATTTAAATCTATGTCTTCTTGTGATTATCATTTCTTAACGTCCTGCAAGCTCAAGCAACTTCGACTGAAAAAAAAACTCACTTAAATTACCTACATAGCCTATAAATCACTCCCTTAAAAATCTCGTCAGATAACCAAGCAGATAAAATTATTTATAGGTAAAAAAACTGTTATCTCAATATTATTTTGTCAGTCACCATCGGGCGAAAATATTTGCAACGCAACGCCAGCAATATGAGTGCGCCTTTAAATGGCTTTCACGTCGCCGTGAAAAATAATTAATCAGAGATGAAAGGTTTTTAAACGATTCCAACCGGACGTTGATTCTGTCATTTAAGTATACAAGTAATTTAAAAATCGTTTACCAATAATTTATTTACAAAATTGATTTATTACTCGTTCGCTCGTTGTCGTATTTAAAAGGCTTCTGCATTTATGATTGAATAATTACGTCTTATTATGACGGTCGTATAATTGATACCTTGGGCTGTGATTTTTTATTGACAACATTCTTTCGTGTCAGCGTGAATTTCGTGAAAATCGTTTAGGGTTTTATTTTAGTTAGTCATTTTAGTGGTAGATGACTATGTCAATTATGTAGGGTGTTTTTGTATGTCTAGTTAGTCATTTCTATGGAATAACAGAAGACGTCATAGTTATTTTGCGCAGAAACTATCCTCAAGCAACCATTAAATAGGAATCAAGAATATTTTCTAAGAATTACATAACTAAACAAATCAATAAGCTTTTATTCGGCCACCACAAAAAAGCGCTGAGCAATAGATAATAGGAAACACAGGGTTCAGTAACACTAGAAGTCTTCAATAACAAGTCTGGAGGTGAACACATGAGGTCAACGACCTCCGACCTAAATACTCCGACAATAATCCAATTATTGCGATGTGAACGTGGCATACACTTTCGTACTAAGAAAGATGCCATTTTTCTTTCTAACGTATTTGAAGATTGAGATTCAAATAAAGGGTGCATTTGAGTGTTACGCTAAAGTTATGTGGGGTATTGAAATAAATTCTAATCTTAGTGTCTGACCTGAATGACCGTGTGCTTTGGTTTTTCGGTCAAATTTTGGCCAATATACAGACTTAATTCGATAAAAGGTGGTTTTGATGTCATCGTCTGACATAAATGTACCTTCTTCTTCTTCTTGGCGAGTCGATAGCAACTTAAATTTTGGAGGCCCAATATTTCGCTACGCATACGGCATTGTCAGTAGCGTTATAAAGGTCATCCACTATCCAGCTGTCGGGGCATAGTGGGCAGCATAGAAGGTGCCGCATGGTTTGTGGTATGGCACCACACCCGCAGCTATTGTCGTCAGTGTAGCCCCACTTACATAGGTTTTCCCTGCACCTGCCTACCTGTGCACGTAGCCTATTAAGAGACTTCCATACAGGCCACGGTTGGTCGTAACCTGGTGGAAGCCGTTCCACGGGTGGAAGGAAGTCAGGCAGAGCAAGTTCTTCCCATTGTTCGATGCGGGTCTTAGGAGCATCTTTAACTGGGGCTACACTGGCGAGGAAACTGTATGTATAAATGTACCTACTAAACTACCACTCAATATTTACTCATATGCCTAGCCTTTTTCTCAACTATGATGGGGTCGGCTTAAAGTCTAACTGAATGCAACTGAATACCAGTATTTTACAAGGAGGAACTGCCTATCTGGTCTCCTCAACCCAGTGACCCAGGCAACCTTATACGCCTAGGTAACACTGGTTGTCCGACTTACTACCAGTAACGACTGCCAAAGATGTCCAAAGGATAGCCGAGGGCCGATCAATAGTTACTGAAATCATCATAACTTTGATCTTTAATTGATCATGATGTAGTTAAGGCGACGAATTGGTCAACAATAATTCCATAACCGGCACGCGCATCTAAGGCGCCAAAAGGGGTCGGAGCGTCTGAGCGGGGCGAGGATAACAATACGCGCGCTAGCTTATAACTAAAAGTCGTAAGCGACAAAATGGTTTTGTAATTTTATTATTTAGAAATGATAATTTGATAAAAATTCTTTCTACAATTTTAAAGAGTATGTATATACTCAACTACTAAAAAAGTTAAGAGGCTTAAATCGGTCCCGTTTGCCCATAATATGTGAATCTCTTTTTAAAAAGAGGTATGTTTGATATATTTTTCTCTGTTATAAAAGTTACCTAATCATGTTTTGACGTCTAACAAAATAAGGTTTATATCATGAACTTTCAGGTAACCAAGTTGTATTTTGATCCGTTTTGTATTTACTGAGAAAAATTGAGATCCTTGGCGCCAAAAATTCCAATTCGTCCTCTTAATATAATAGTGTAAATTATAAACTGGTAGCTAAGACTAATCTATTAATACCTAAGAAATAGGTAAACAAACTCAATTCAATACGGCTTGATGAATATAATTTGATTAATTATGTCTTAAGCATGCGAACCAGGTCGAATCGCCTAATTTATTGCTACTAATATAATCTATCAATTATACAGTTATAAATTATTTATAATAAACAATTTTACGAAATTATATACTTGCTGGCTGTCAAACACTAGGTACCTAAGTATTAGGTGTTCAAATGATCGTCTGCTGATACAATATCTATTATTGTAAAACTATAGCTATAGGTAAAGAATTTTTAAACGAGGTACTCTTAAAATTTTTTCCTTGATTAAAGTCATAATTATGTACTTACTAGACTATAAAATATTATGCTAAGAAGAAAATATGTATCATTTATGTGGTGCCTCTAACAGTGCTGCATATTGACCGCACTAACCACACAGGGGTTAATATATTTTTAAGATAGATACGGACCCCTAGCAATAGTACATAATATACGAGTACTATATTCTCAACATGTAACCCGCAAGTATTAGAGTAGCCGCACACTGAAGACTAAACAGTAGACCGATAGTTGACTCGATGGTTTGCAAATATATATTTTAACGAAAATCTTTATTCTAATCAAAGTTTTCAATCGTTCTGACACCGGTTAAATACCTAATCTTTGAAATATGCATACTACCTTCATACTGATTCATCTTCATACTGATTTATGAGCCCACACAAACTATCGGCCAACTAAAAGTTTTCCGTGTGCTCTCATAGACGGAAGGGTTATACGACCTATATAAGTATAGGATAGTTACTAGAACCGCAATAACGCGGATGGAGGATACCCATGTATTACATGTTTTATAGTTTTATATTCACTTACCAAATATATTTATTTACCTTTCGTTTTATACCGAATTTATATCGAAAATAAAACTGAATATGTGAGTGTGGAGTAATGAACTTGTAACATGTTGTGAAGGGTTTATATAAAAAAAAAACTATATATGAATATAATTTTAAAAACTCTGATAGAAAAATGTATATTCAATACTCAAAAAATATCTAATATTTTTCTATCAGTTTTTTTTAATCACATTAAATCCTATCACATACACAGGAGTAATGACTCCTGTGTATGTGATAGGATTTAATGTGTTTCGTTTTCATAATTTACAACAGCCTATTTTACACATGATAAATGAGTATTGAATGTTTTGACCAGTTGACAGTTGTCAGTTTTCAAGGGAGATTTTCCGTTGTTTGTAATGAGTGACTCTTATATGGTGTTCTAATTCTCGAACATTTTTATTCTGTTTACTTTGTTTGAAAAAATCATATTTTTACGTATTTTATTTTTTTCTTTGTGCTAATGTCCCGGCATTATTTATTTTATTTATATATATATACTTATAATAAATCTGTAGAGAGGTCAATTCTGTACATTGAATATATTTCCAAAATAACTATTAGGGGGTGATTAGTGATCGATACTGATGCCAAAAATGCAATCAGTAAAATTTTTGTCTGTCTGTCTGTCTGTCTGTCTGTCTGTCTGTCTGTCTGTATGTTCGTTATGGAAACAAAAACTACTTGACGGATTTCAACAAAACTTGGTACAATGATTCTTCATACTCCTGGGCAGGTTATAGGATACTTTTCATCACGCTACGATCAATAGGAGCAGAGCAGTGAAGGTAAATGTTGGGAAAACGGGAGAAGTTACTCCATTTTTTATGAGTTTGTCGCGTGTGCAGCCTTAATGGTTAAAGCTACACAGAAACCATGTATGACGGAAATGTTCTCCTTAAAATGATGTAAAAAATATACCTTGACAGTATATGTCTATCTTTTATGGTTGGCTCAGAATAACACGTTTAACTGTCGATAGCTTAGCAGTTCGGAGCTTTCTGATTATACGTGTCTACTATTACGTTTATAATATTCTCACTCACGCTTATTTAAAAAAGTTAACATTATTACGTATCTTATAAAAAAAAAATAATATAAATCGGTAAAGAAACACCAAAGTTATACATCATCATCATCATCATCATCAGCCTATCGCAGTCCACCGCTGGACATAGGCCTCTCCAAGTACACGCCACTGAGATCGATTTTCGGCTTCTCGCATCCAGCTCCTGCCAGCCGTCTTGCGCAAGTCATCACTCAAGTTATACATGAAATACGGTTATAAGCCATCGCGAGTGAATACTGAATCCTTAAGTTGTTTACGCCCCTGGCTGGAGGCCTTAAATTCTAGGCATCCACAGGGAAAAGTCCGGTTAAGCAGTACACGGCCTCCTAGGCTGAACTGCGAGATGCCATACCAAAAAAAAAAAAAAAAAAAAAAAAAAATACTGAATCCTGCTATAAGGATCATTTTTGTGCAATGGTCGTTGCGCTCGACGCTGCTCGCGACGCGGTGGCTGCGCGAGCTTCATACAACATTTGGGTGTTGATGCGAATGTTGTGAATAGACGTTCGGAGTGTTCAACCTTATTGACCGAAAATGATCTTATTGACGATTTTAAATAATTTATTTTTAATTTTCTTTTGTTGTTATTTTATAAAATAGGTAAGTATTAGTTATTTTGGTATGGTTTAAATATTCGTTCAAATTACAAATTATTAATAGTTTACATTTTATTTATATTTAGGTAAAGTTGTAGGAGGTACGCATAGATTTATATTATTGGATAGGCTGGTGTTTATTATTTCTTCCTCTCTTTGCACAAAGTCCGAATCTAACGCGGACGAAGTCGCTGGCAGAAGCTAGTAGGTAATAATAACATATGACATTGATTTATATTAGGGACAACCTCAAAATCGCTTTCCTGAAATACTTTAATATATAATTTGTATACAATAACAATCCCGAAAACCATCATTAGATTAGTTCACACAAAACTAACATGTCTTAAAACTATGCTGATCTTAGGAATAAATAGACCGATTTGAAAAAAAAACGCTGGCGAAAGCTAGTGAAACTATATAGAAATATTACAAGTATCTTTCATGACCTTCTGAAACCGACGGTTTGCCCTAGCAGTCTATTGATTTACTTTGACTGAAACGTCACTGAAAATCGATATGCACTGTGGAAATTCTGATGAATTATCTCATAACTTAAAACTAACTTAGAAAAGTTAATAAAACAGGAAAGTGTAAATCAAATCTAAGTACCTACTTACTTTTGTATAATGGGTAGTTTTAAGATATATAAAAACGATATAATGATTAAAAACCAAAACCTGAAAACCAAATGTAAAAATGACCTACGTATTATACCTATCCTGTTCTTCAAATGTTTGACTTATTCCAAAATATTTCTAGTGGCAGTTGCTCTTTCTACAAACAGAACAAAGACCTAGGTCACGACCAACGAAGGGTCAAGGCAGACGTTAAGGTAGGTATACAAATATTTTTATTTTGTTAACTATAAAATGTCTTCGTATATTCAGTAATAATATATGACATTAAATGCATTATGACTCAATTGACGCCATCGCACTGTCTAATAATACCACATATACGGAAACTTGAGGCTTCTGTATTTTTATCTTTAACAAGTCGAACTAACCTTCATTCTATTCCAAGATTGTAAACAAAAAACATCCTTGACTCCGCTCAGTGGCAATACACACTCACTATTTCACGAGCGAGTGCAGTAACTGGCTTACAGTTACTCTCCCCATAGTTATTAACGGACTCTCCTGCATTCACCGCAAAACTTCTCGAATAGAAACTATTTTAATTTGTTAAAACGCCCTACAAAATTAATGACTTTATGCGGATTATAAATTAAAATCGAATGGAGATCTTTATCTTTGTAAATTAATGCTGATTTGCAAAGTACGTTGGCTTTAGTGTAAATTATTTGATCAAAGCAGTAAAATGTACAAATCAAGTCAATATTTCAACGCTAAATGGTGACTCGTTAGCGTAAATAATTTATTATATTCCACACCTTACTTGAATTTTTATTGATGATCAAGAAAAATATATATTTACTTAAAATTATTGAAAGAAATCGTTATTTATTTATTCGTTCGTTGTTATCATTTGTTTAAAGTGAATCGAATTAATTTTAATGACATCGCGTGCAAGTTCACATTACAGTTTAATACACACCTACAGGTTTCGTGTTTGCCAAAAGTTCAAGCAAGACAATCGAGTGTAATGCAGTAGCGGGTCTACATATCTCTAAGTCTGCGGCACTTGCAAGGACGGGCCCGCTTCAAATATTCATACTAAGATCGATATGAGTAGGTACGGCTATGCGCCTGCTAGAGCCTCGAGGTCGAACTATACTAATCAAAATGTAATTTTGATCTAATATTGTATGCGGAGTCGCAAATGTTAAAGGTAAACTTAAAGAATTTGGTCCTTTCAAAATGTAAGTGTTTGAGTGACATTGTCTCGGATGTGGGTGTAGTACATAATAGTAATGATTTGTAAGTGAACGTCTACCGCTTCGAAAAGTAGATCAACATCAGTCAATATTATATTTTGATGAATTTTATTACTTGATTTTAATTTGCCAGTCAATTCTGCCACGTAAATAAGTCAATGCGCATACGCTTCGCACCCGAAAAAAACCTAAATTGGAAGATATTGTACTCTAAATAACCTCACACCACCAGAAATATATTAATAACCAACGATTGAAGAGTGCCTAAAATAATTTTATTTGATTGTCACCAAAAATACTCTATAAGGTTTTAACCCTCTGAAAGGTCACCGAGTCCCCCTCCCACTTAAGGATGATGCTGATAACGCCCTCTAACATTCGCACAACCTTCACCTTTCTACTGAAAGACTGATTTCCAAAAACTGAATAGTGGGTGTTTTCAAGGAAAAGCCTCCCGTTGACTCGTTCGGAAAATCGAAAACTAATAATATTATGCTCATGAAATTCTTAGAGATTGTACAATTATGAGATTCTTGGTAAAGGTATTTAACAATGACGAGAAATTGCCTAATTGGTGTGCCTAGTTCGTGTAGGTAAATCAATTGATTTTGCATGAATAAGAGGCTAAAGGTATTTCTTGTTCGAAGGTAAGTTTCAGGTGAACCATTAATATAAAACGTCACCGTCAATTTTTTATTTAATGAGGAAAACTCACAAAATAAGAATTAATTATTGTGACAGTCAAAATGTGAACAAAGTCCAGAAACTTGTATTTAAGGAAAAAGGAAAAATATTTTCTGTACGTAATGTATTAAACTGATGACGTTATTGCTCAAACATGGACATTGATAAAAACTGCGTTACTATGCGCGACAGCAGTCAAAAATTCCTCGCTTGGAAAACATTTACATCAATGGCAACATATATTAAATGTGGAAAAGACATTACATTTTCCGCAACATTGCTTTAAGACTTTTTTTTCCTACAGTCATCATTAACAATATAATATGATTGGATAATATCCGTCAGTAAGCGAGAAGGTGCTATTTTTACTGGCTGTTTTCCCGCGGTTTCACTCGCCTCCCGTGGGTATTTCTTGTTCGGGTATAAAGCATAGCCTATATTACTTGGGTATAATCTACTCATCCAATAGTAAAAATTTTCAAATCTGTTCAGTAGTTTCAAAAAAATCCTCATTATTAGTATAGATATTTTTTTTACTTATATAATTATTAATTACGCTTTCTCATTCAACTGAATCCGGTTAGACTGGAAGCCGACCCCAACATAGTTGGGAAAAGGTTCGGGAGATGATAATGAATTACGCTTTCTCAGTAATAAGTATACATCAGTTTTCCATAAAACCCGATATCATTAAATCTAACTGCATCCACAAGGGACCAGTGTCTGCACAAGTTGTGCAACATCGCCCAACAAATAATTAACTAGTAAGCAAGACCGAGTTTGGAGAACTTCATCGCTTTACCACGTTACGATACTGATTCACTACCGGTTTTCAAAACCGTAGTGTTATAGTTACCCTTTATGCTTACCCCTATAGATATTGACCTGCAAAATGCAGTGGAAGATTCTATTAATATACTAGCAGTAGTTAAAGGTATGAAACGTAAACAGAACTAAACTTACTGAAAGAAATACAAACATCCAAATTGAACTACACTGACACTAGAGAAAAAATTGGATTCGCGTTCTAAGCGTTTCATAAAATCATGTTTGTTGTAGCGGCTAACATAATGTTTTTTTTTTTCTAGTTTTAATTAAGTATTAGTTGTTATAGCGGCAACAATAATACATCAGCTATAAAAACAACTATATATCTATTACTGTCCTTGAGTTACAGACTGGTGACATACAAGCGTACAGACGGACAGCGAAGTCTTAGCAATGGAGTCCCCTTTTACCCTTTGAGTATGAAACCCTATAAAACTAATTGCAGCATGACTTTATAACCAGTTTTATTGCAGGATAATAAGTCTCTCTGTATCCCAGCTAAGACCACTTGAAACAGCTGAAACCTCATGTAACAATAATGTCTCCTACTTTAGTCAGGCGTTTTCCTGGCCCCGCGCCAAAGAGCTGCAATGTTTAAAGAAACTATCTAGTGCACGCAGGATAGAAACCTTAACAGTCAGCTTCTATTTGCATGAGAGCAAAAATGCACCATCCAAAACGAGAATCAATCTTCAACAAAGAGATTGAGGGTATACATGAAATCTGGCGTACTACTCGATGACGTCTTTCCAACCAAAATGCTCGCAAAATTACGCAATTATAAAAGGTTCGACCTACCTCTATCTGCCTCTTAGCGGCATCTACTTCTTAAGGAAAACGTAAACCTCCGCAGTGACTCCATTTTTATCAAAGCCCTTCCCTAAACAAAAAATATATACGAGACTTTATCCGTTGACAAAAACAAATGAAGGAACTGGCGAAAAATTTTGATATTTTCGTTATTTTCGTTCATAGGTCGGTAATAATATCAGCGGAACATTAAGTGAGTATAAGGTGAGCCTCCAGTGTTGCATTCGGGACGTAGGCTGGCGCCTCGCCTCCAGAATTAATAACTTTCTCGGCCCCCGCAGACGCTCAACCCCTAGCGCCTGCCTCACCCCACGCCCGTACTAACGGCACCTATCTCGATTAATGCGATATCCCTTACTTTATTTGTTGTGGTAGATGCTCTTTTGAATCACTAAAAGACAGAGAAAAAATCGGTAAAATATTCTTGTACATAAAGTAGACTCGTTATACTCTAATAATTTGTATATCTGTCTTTATCTCGGCTAATATAACTGTCACATTTCTTTGACAATACAAAACTTTATATAAATCCACTTTCTCATAATCGCTCTCTTTCTCAAATCAAAACATAACTAAACCACACATTATCCGCCTATCAAACAATTACAACTACACCACACAACACGAGAATCCAACACAAAAACAATATTCTAATCCGTCCAATAATCCCTTAATAAAATAAACTTTAAGTCCATGGTAGGGGCGACATCTTGCGTCTCTGTCAGACAGGCGGAAAGCCTTCGGAAGTTTCCCCGAGTGTTTCGGTTTGCCTCTTTGACTCTGTACCGTGTGTAATGATTTGGCGCGCGCGTAATTTGCTGAAAAAATGTCCTCCCAGGCTACAGGCAACATACCCATGTTCTGATTATTACTATTATTCCGATTATTACCAGTTTGTTGCTCATGTGTAATGCTAGGGTCGGTTTATAGAGGTTTTTATTATTATGTTTTATTTTATTTCATATACTCACTTTTTGTATGTCGACTTTCTTTGATCGTAAATGTAATGGTGAAGATGGATATTTTTTACGGTAAAATTGCTGGTGTATAGTTATGTCATATTTGCTTGACAAAATAAAAGAGCAGTTCTCCATGATTATGAGGAAAATAAACCGAATATTTACAAAAATATAGCAAACTAGCTTTCCGCCCGCGGTTTCACCCACGTCCCGAGATAGCTGCTTCCCGTAGCCGGATGGTGACAAAAACTAATCCTAATCCTATGTCCTTCTCCTGGCTCTAAACTACCTCCCTGCAAATTTTCAGCTAAATCGGTTCAGCCGTTCTTGAGTTATAAGTGGAGTAACTAACACGACTTTCTTTTATATATATAGATGTTTCTCGTGTCGTTTTTTGCGACTCAAGTAGCTACATATTTAACAAAGTTTTGTCTCATTATGAAAATACGAACAGAAAAGTACATCAGCCCAAAACAATAACACATCAGAACATTACTGTTCACAAAAACAATAGATAATCACAAGATTCACTCCATACCGTCGGTAAAAAAACTTAGTAACATTTGAAAAGACCGAGGCCCTTCGTACGACAGCCCTCACCCTAATAAATCTACCCTGAAGGTTTGGGCCGATATTTGGAAACGTGCGGATCAATGCTTTCTACATAGTTATTTTAGGGTAAGTACCGTTATCCGCGGACTAATGCAACGTTTGGGGTAAACTAAACAATTGGTAGTTGGGTCTGTAAGGCTGTGGGTGTTTTAATTGACAGTGTAAGTTTGCTTATTGAACTAAGAGTAAGGTAATAAAATAGGTATATTATCAGCAATATCGGCTTATCTTATAGTCTCAAATTAAAATCAACGAGCTATGATGACGTAGGATGAGGTATGATAAGTAAAAATAGTAATTTCACCACCATTGTTAAGGAAAATATAATTTCATAATATTGGGTAACGACAATAGAAATCTACAGACGAACCTGCTGGTCAATGCGTTTTGCTACAAAAAAGAAAAACATAACACAAACAAATCATTAAACGTAGGTACACACACCATTTTCCTTCCTACCTGAAATCCATCCTTTCACCTTACTATCAGTGTTGTAAAATCATTGTAGCTTTGTACGAACGTTGATTCCACCGGAGTTTATTTGTGGACTTCGTAGCATACGTAGCGTTGATGCGGCGTAGCGGACAACATTGTAGCACACGAATATTTCAGGCTACGGACTACGGGAAAGGATTTGCTGTGATTTCTTTGTTAGCCGAGGGTGTAAAAGAAGGTTCGAATCCGGTTAGTGCAGTGGTGGAATAGATGGTAGTGACAGATTGTTCAATTCTCTTTCGTGTGTAGCGTTTCTATGCTTGTTTATCAAATCATCAGACTATCATCCGTTTTAAATAATGCATAGCTCTGCATCTAATTATGTATGTATTAAGTTGATGTGGTTTGATAAAGTAGAAATGAATTATTAATTCGTTCCTTATGAAAGCTTTCGACCTCACAGCCAATTGTTAATAATAATTTGTTTCTAACATGTTGACTACACATATTAACTCTTACAAAACAGAAACCATGTCATGAGCACTTAACAGGGCAAGTGACACAAATTTTCTTAAGTTTCGATATTTTTAAAATTAGAACTAATTAACGCAATTATTTGTGTGTCAAATATATGACATTAAAAATCCTGTTGACTCAAGTAATACCTGTATATAGCTACTTAAATAACTCGGTACATAACACAACAGTTTCACTTCATCTCAGTAAACCTCGAATTCTCCCATACAGAGCATAACATCGAGATTGATATTAATATTATAATAACTGGTGCGGTTTGGGAGTTTGGGAGTTACTGCTTGTGTTGTGAAGCAGTTATACTTAACTCTGTATGTTTGTGTTTAACCTGACACGATTTGGTTAAGCGGATTTTAGGTTCAAATTGTTTTATTGGTATTTTTAAAAGGAGATACTTTTATGTTAGCATGAGTTTTTTTTTACTCAAGGAGAGGCTGTAGTTTTTAGTCAGTTTTAGTATTTAAAAAACATAATTGTTATCAGGTTTAAGGACTTAGGTATTAAGAGACTTTGTTATAGTAAAAATGTGGTAAATTTCATGCTATAGAAAAGTTCTAAAGGATGTTTTGAAAAATAAAAAAAAATTGTTCCACATGTTTAATTTCTCCCAACAAACAAAGCCTCATCGCTTTCAAATTTAGAATACCACTAAGGGATTTCAAAATACAAGAATAAATAAAACAATGAAACGTCTGCTTTTTAAATCTTAAAGGGAAAACTAAGAGACAAAGGGCTCTTAAAGCTAGTGACGTGTAATCAAGCCTCGTTTGAACAATGTACTCGTTCTTTTTTTTTTAATTTCACCGCGCGGGACCAAGGAGGTTTTCAAGTCTCCATGCTAAGCTTACGTGGCTTTGTGAATCCTTTAGGTCCATAGAGAACAAATGACTAGCGGAGGTGGAACATCGAACGTTACTGTCTTTGCCCTAAAACGCCTTATTTGGACCCGATCATTTGTGGTAATACTAAAAAATCATTGAAAGATGTCTCAAAAAATCCGAACGCCTCGTTAGTTCACTCGTAACTAATCGTTTTGGTCATACCCGCCGTGCGTATTTATTTGACCTAGAAGATGGCGCCTGACCTACCTGCATTATGGCATCTCTGCTCATCTTTCCTTACTCCGTGTTTTGGTCCATTTTCTTTTGAGGTAGGCAGCAAATCAAACGCATACATATGTTATTTTATAGTGCTGTTTTATTGTGGAAAATGGAAAGTCGCCATTTATAGCGTTAGATAGTGTGAAAGTCTGAGAACTAGTTTGGGAGACTTGTTTATTGGATCTAGATATTGAAATAGAAAATGTGAAGATTTTATTTTAGTATAAAAAAGTTAGTAGAACTTTAGATCTTGATTTAAAAATTCATTAGGATGAGAAAGAGGAAGTTTTAAGGAATATTTCACCCAACAAAAAACACAAACAAAGCAGTCCTCCCCATCTGACATTATTTTTCGACTACCCTCTAATACGTTGTTTGCAAAGATACATTAGCAAATCATACGAATATGTACGGGAAAAGTAAACATAAATCCCGTCTCCCCTGAAATTCTCATCTAACCAAGCTATATTATTACCTGATACATTTTCCCCCGAACAGAAAAACACCCTTTAATTTTACTCACACAACACCGCCTTTCGATTCCATAACATCTTTACTACACAACTTTGCCAACGCAAATCAAACCTTATTACGAGCGAGCAAGGTGCAGATTTGAGTGTAGGTGAAGTTGTCGTTTACGTGTTTCATGATAAGATAGAAACGATATTGCTATAGTGATTCAATGCAAACCATAGTGTCTTTTATTCCCTTTTCAGATTATAGGGACACGAATAGTCTTTTAAAGTGAAAAGTTGTTTGCAAAAACATCGAACGTTTTTAATCGTTCGAACGTAATTGGGGAATTAAATGTGAACGTTAAGTGGTTAATGAATCAATTATAAATAAGGCACTTTAATGAGATTGCGGAGTACTTTATTTAAGTAATTATATAAAGCTTAAACATTATCGAGACTTCTGATTGATTAAAAAGTAAACTGCCTTGTTTTCCAATTATACCAAATTTGTTCAATAATTATGTGAATTAATAAAACTTAACAATTATGTGGACTGCTATGATACTTATATTAAATCTCTGGGAATATAAAGTTTCTTAATGCTATTAAAGGGCATTCATTAAATAATAATGGCGTCATAAATAGTTTAATAAGTGATTTCATCCCACATTCTATTGTTTGTTTACCTATTAGGTAAATTAATTTAATTTAAAAAGTTACAATAATTTTGCAATAGAAGATAATATGATTTTTAAAACTAGAACGAGACAAGGTTGTGGGGATTTTCCATTTAAGAGTAAAGCGATTCAATAAATTGAACGTTTTGTTTGGTCGCTGTTATATGATTGTGTAACACTGTGTATGGTTCTGAAATTACTATTGCCCTCTATGCAAAATAGTTATGAAAAAAACATTAATAAAAAAGAGTGGAAAAAGTAGGGTTAGGTATTAAATGAGCACACACTGCAGTCACCACCCTCTTCTCAAGTGTGGTGATTATATAAATATCACCATGATTATCCAATTCCTATACAGGGTCATAGGAAGGTTATAGATTTATTTTGTACAGGTCCTACTACTAAATAGGTGTATAGCGACAACAGCCGCGCGTTGAACTCTTTGATTCGGCACCCTGTCTGAACATATAAATACAGCTGAAAATACTAATTCAAATCAAATTAGTATTATCTATCATATCTGTATTAACTCCTGTGTGTACATAAAAAAGGGCCTTTAATCTGACGCTGACAAAAATCAAAATAGCACAATACGAAAAAAATACACTCTTTTATTCGTTTGTCAATTGTTTCTCCGAATTGGGTTATTCTACAAAAAGTTCACTGAACATTTTATCTGTCAAAATCATTAAGCAAATAACTGTCATCTGTCATCGGAAAATAATCATAAATAATGCTGTCTTTGTCAGTATTTTCAAAAAAACTACATTAAGTATATTCATATACATAAGTTTAGGCAGTAGATACTTACTTACTTTTATATCCCTTTAAACATAATGAACAAAGACAAAGACGGCAGGTAGCGGCCGTGGAGTAGGGCGGGGGGGGACACATATGCACCACCATAAGTACAACGATATGCATCACTGCAGTCGCAGAGCTGCATTCCTGGTGCTGGCGAACGGTGGATTAGGGTGGATGTTACCGCGTGAGCTTTAGAAGTATGTGGCCTTTTTGAGATGTATTGAGGAGTGTTCTACATATAAGCTTATTCTGGTTCAAATGTCATTTAGATCGCTTCCGTAAGAAATTTTTTTTGTAATGATTATGATAACAAAATGGGCAGTAAACATTTACTGAACTTTTAGTAAAAAAAAACAAGTGACAAGTTTAGGCTATTAATCTGTTAACCAGTTCACTAAATCAAAATTCTGGATTGTTATTTTGAATTTGCTGCTCTCGGGAACTATATATATTAAAATAATCTTCAGTAAAAGATAGCTGATTTATCGACGAAGGCTACTTAAACTACTTTTTATCATGTTGTGCAGATTAAATCCCACAGAACGCAGATGTAAGGTAGTGTAATATAATCGTTCATTCAAATTCCAACCGTTACCTAACTCAAAATCCTATCCACACTACACCAACGTCCAGTCGCATCAGTTGAACTCCTCTTAGTTATAGTCCGGTCGCTCTCTAATTTACTTGCCGGCCGCCAGTGGACCCGATGCCACAATAATACCGACAACTATTAAACGTTGTGCAGACAAAAACACCATGCTTTTTGGCTCTGAAAAACTTATTTTAGAGGTAGATTTTTATATTGTTTCACTTGATTAGATCTGGGTTTTCAGTTAGTTTTCAAATGTATGTTGATATATTTTTTAAGTTAGTATGCGTAACAGTACATAGTAACATCAAATTGAGGAGTGTTGTAACAGTGATATGTTAACCATGTTATTAAGCAAAAAATATCTTTATATATACCTAACTAGCTTCTGCCAGCGGTTTCACCCGCATCCCGTGGGAACTACTTCCCGTACCGGGATAAAAAGTAGCCTATAGCCTTCCTCGATAAATGGGCTATCTAACACTGAAAGAAATTTTCAAATCGGACCAGTAAGTTCCTGAGATTAGCGCGTTCAAACAAACAAACAAACAAACTCTTCAGCTTTATAATATTAGTATAGATAGACAATGAATTAAAAGTATTAGATACTTTACTAAAGAACATAATATTTTTATTTCCACCCACCCAAGAGTAACGTACCACCGTGCATCACCTGAACTCTTTAACCGTTCTGCGCTTACGCATGCTTCTCAAAAGCGCAATTACGTTTACTTAAGTTAACAACCTTAAGATCAATTTTTCTTCAATCTTTTGAAAATGTAATAATAAAAATATCTTTTGAATGTGTTCAAAAAGATGAAGAAGATGAACCCTATAAAATACAATTACCTACGTTTACGTAAGTTAACAGTCTTAAGATCAATTGTTGGGTAATGGGAGTTAATTTGTGACAAATGCTCACGCGCAGCTGAAGGATCAGTTTTTATTTTTAAACTAACCGAGCGGCTTTTTGAAAATGTGCCCGTGTAACCTGTAGTTACATGAATAGATTGGAATTTATTGAAATGTTACTGAATAAGGGTACAAAAATCTGCTGATATATCTGATATTATATATCTGAAGATTTTCTGTGTCAAAACTTAATGCAAAAATATTTTTTAAATTTTTTTAAAAAGAAAAAGATCAAGAAAAAGTATTTAGAAAAAAAGGGGGTAAAATATCTATATTCTTTCCAAAAATTTACATTAATTTTCAAATAGCTATTTAGCATAACAGTCAATTTAAAAAAAGTCTTCCGAAATAGTTTTAATTTTCAAATATTTTGCATAATACAAACTAAAAAACAACAACTTCTTAAACAAGTTGTCTTGTTAGACTAACATATCAGATTAACCCTAACAATGCTTGCACAATAACCCGGAACTGCGTCTAACAGCGGTGTCCCATACATGAGCGTTTGACCTTATACTACTAAAAATACCGGGAAACATTTTACCTGGGTAAAATTTCACCCACTGTGTGTTTTTGAAAAAATAAATTATGTAGTGGAAACGATGACCACATTAAAAAAAATCCCGACTTGAGAATCGAACCTAGGACCTCCCAGCTCAGCAGCAACTCTCGCGTCCACAAGCCATAGGTAACAAATAGGTATTAAAAAATAAATAAAAAAATATTAATTTATTTTTCACGACTGAATTAATAAACGATAACGCTGCCCAGCTAATCCTAAATCCATAAAAAGAAAAAATCAATTCAGTATTGTTGCCATGTTGTCAGCTAAAAAGCCATACCGCGGCCACTCCAAATTGTGATTAAACCAACCTAATACACACAATTACGGGTCAGGCTACTACCGACACCCGTTTTTGTGCCAAATAGAAAGATTATAACCCAACCAACGAATCCACTGTAACAACCAACCCTAATTTCCAAGCTATAGAGTTGAAATTCCATTGTAACGTGACTGACGAAACCCGCTTCGCTTGTGTGCCCTCGTGAAAGCTACACATTTCATTTATAATATTAGGTACAATAGCAGACGTCATACTGTATACACTTCTACTACTGTACTCATAAATGTTTCATATGTGTGAGCGTAATCGATTGTAGGAAGGTCGTAAGCGCCGCGCAGGGGAAATCAAACTCTATGGCCTGAGAATTTGTGCCTATTTTTGCGTGGTTTAAAGAACGTATTAAGGCAATAAGTGTGTGTTTGCGTATGTGTGCACCGCAACGGCTCAAGCGGAGTATCGAAGAATGCGGAGCGTGAATTACTGTGTTTAGGGAGTTGTCAGTTTGACAATTTGCTCTTGTAAGGATTCGCGCCGCTTGTTAAGATTAATAAAAGATTAAAAGAGGTTGGTGATTAAGACGTTTTAATTGTAATTCAATTTTGTCTTCTATAATGTTTATTGTCTACTAATCTAGACTTATTTATTTTTTATGCTACGTAAATATTTTTTTTTTCAATTTTATTTCTTTAATCGTAATTCGTTTGGAAAATATTTTTGTTTCGTCGAAAATAAAACACTCATATCTTCAAAACAAACAATTTTAATTACATTACAATAAGCATTAGGTGGACGTTGATGAAAAGTGATAAAGTCAACCGACAAACGTATCAATTACTAAATTGAATTAAACGGTATAAACCGCGCGGCGCTCCACAATAAGCGATCACAGCGCATCGCATTAGCTACTGACAGCTCGCGTACGTGTGTATACCGAGCTCGTTACGTTTACGTGACGCGCACACACTCAGGCAAACTTATATCTACCAACAACACATGCAAAAATAAACCTTAGGTCCCGCAACATAAGTGCTCTCTCGCCGTACCTCAAGCTCGCCAGTTTATTGCTTGCTCCCGCCACCACACCGGGTGGCGAGGTCCGGCAACGTCGCACCCAAATTATTGTGACATTTATACCATACGGCTCGCAGAACGGAACCGCCAGCGACATCTATCCACACTCTCGGAACTAAACACTCGGCTTCTAGAAAGAGACGGATGTACTTGACAATATCACTTTCACGGTCTCGTACTTAAAGCTAAGCGGTTTGCTGTACTGTTTGTTTGTGTCTGTAAACAGCGGCCTGGCGAGGTGTATCGCGCATGAATGAAATGGATGACCGCGCGACAGAGACGGCGCTGCACACATTCCGCGGGTACGAAAGAGATGGGTGAGGAGCGCGAAGCGTGCAGAATACATCGTTTATCAGATTACATGCGAAGTATCGCGAGCGTGGCGATGTTTTGACACGCGATAATCACAAGATAATGCGGCCGATCTTAGCGGCGTTTAGGTTTATATTGGCTTTTTATAGCGCTCAGTTAAATGTAGTAGTGTAAATATTAAACACACAATAATATCAGCGACTGCTCAACTATTTTGTTTGCTGTGACGTCAAATGCTCACGAAACTAGCGCGCTACTTGTGACTTTTAGTTTTTTATTTGTAAGATTTTATATTAAAGTTTTGTTTATTGAATTAATTAAGAAAGAATTAAATGTACGTTTACCTACATTAATCAAGGCTACTTGTATACCTTATCCAAATGTGACTTGCTCTCATTTAATTTTTTTGGAATAAAAAAGAATGGTATTTAAATACTATACAAATTATTCAAAACAACAAAAATGACCAATGTACACAAACCCTCAGTTCTAAACTAAGCAATTAGTACGTCGAAAGTGTAGAGCTTTCGTAGAAAATCCGAGCTTTCCAAACTTGTCGGGGGCAGCCTGCCAACCGAATGTAGTGTGAAAACTTGGTGGCAACTTGTGAAATGGAGGAGGGGCAATATTGTTACTGAACAGACAGCAAGCGCCATCTAGTAGCGAGTAGCGGGAGTTGTGAGCAACTAATATTTTGTTTATCGTGTAATAAAGCTATGACAGATTTACAATGTAGTTACTTTCTGCTTGGAAATATTAACTAATGTTCAATTATTACAATTGTTAAATGAAGAATCTTAAAATACTAATAAAATGAAAATAAATCTTTTTTGAATGGAACTTAAGTAACAACATTAGGTACCAATCACTATCATCAGCAATATACAATCACTGTTACGCAGATAAAAGCTGCAATATCAATTTTTAGTAGAAAACTCAAATAGAAATCGTAGACAAGGTGTGCATTCTAAATACCTTGACCAAACGTTATTTCTGGAGGCGCAATGTTTACCTTATGGCAAGCGTTAACGCTGCTTGTTATTTCAGTATCGAATTCGTTTTCTTTTATTTCAGTAATTTTATATGACTTTCGATTTTACTAATCGATTTTGTATCGAATGAAAATATGTGGAGCGAGCCCCTGCCGAGTTGCAAACAACATTCGCTGTTTATTTTTACAAGGTGTGCGCTTTTAACCTGTAATGGACGCATCGATGATGTAATGCTTGAATTATTTAACTTTGGAAATTGTTTTCATTGTAGAAAAAGTCTGTTAACCTCTAACGACTGGTAAAGAATTTGGCTGGTTGAAATCGACTGCAAGCAATTTGTATCGTGTTGGCCTATTTTGGTGTACCACAGGGTTCTGTTCTGGGTATAACAAAGCCATTATGACTGAATTGCATATTTTTTATTACCTATTCTTCCCTCTATTCACTTCAGTTATAATACTATATGTTATCAAAAATAAATCTCAAAAGATTATTCTGCAAAATATCAAGCAATATGCTTTTGATATTTACTTACGTAGTTAGGTTTTCTTCCAAGCTTTGTATTGTGTAATCATGAATCACAAATCTCTATATTCTATTGGTAGATATTTAAAAATACTCAAACAACAAGGTAACTGTAGTCGCTGTTTTATCGTCAGCACACAACGTGGACGTAAATCTTCCCTTGATTTATTGCTATATACGTAGGCACTTTAATTTACAGCTAGACTGATTTAGACGACTTTCATAAGTAATAAACACCACACAATTGAATATCTTGTAGGTGTAAGTTTATTGGAGGAACAACGATTGATCTCACACTTAAAATCTGACACTTTTGTACCACGTAACTGCCTATCTCGAAGATCTTTTGAACCTGATATTGGTGTTGTTTCACAATTGAATTTTATGATACATTTTTGGGGATTGTTTAAAATAGGTAGTGCTTACTTCATTTTATTTAAAGGGATCGTGTTGAAAATAGAGTTTTTCAAAAATGCATCACAATAATCACATTCATGTTTCAGGACAGGTTAATCAAAAGTACAATTAAGTTTCCTAGCTCTTGAACCGATGTTGGTAGAAATAGTGTCAGTTGAAGGTTGATTACTGTATGCCATAAGCATTTGTTCCACCTTTTGTTTATTTCGAAAGTGTTAGGGTTAAGTATTTTGGGTTTATTGATAGTTTTCTTGTCTTAGTAAAAGTCCCCTGGTTTTTGACAAGAAAAGCTGATGATGTTTACCCGCCAACTCAGAATGAGGCTTGTTTTAGGTCCTTCTATAATATACATACAATATATGTGTTATACACCTACGAATAAAAACGGTTACGTATTCGAACATTCTTTGTAGATATCTATCATGACCATTAACTCCTACACATCGGTTTTCCGAAAAGTAATCCAGAAAGCTGTAAAAGAATTGAGGTGAAAACCAATGCGATGTGCTGAATAAGCGAGCCGACCTACTTCGACACTTCGTTAGTGTTTTTCGATATTCAACTGTGATTTATTATAGATATAAAATCTACCAGATGCCAGATCACACCGACCACATATTGGGAATACGCGGCCGTCGCTTGGGTGGTCTAACTATGGATCATTGTTTACGAAACGAGATGAGATTTACTTGCGTGACGTTTAAAGTTTTATTGCGAAAAACATGTGTCTGTGTAGAAGAATAAGTGCGAGCAAACACAGTCTAGCGGTCACAAAGAACAAACTACGAATGTGAGTAACGTATCTGCCGCGCCCATGAAGGTCGACGCGTGATGATCTGTGTCAGTACTTCGATTTTGCGTATTTACTTAGGATTGCCCCATAATATTAAGAGGTAATCGGTTCAGATGTTAAGTAAATATTTCGCACCACCTCCGTGTTGAACTATTTTCAACCGGTGAATAAAGAAGTATTTATTTTATTATGTCATCGCGATGTTCATGTTTTTGAAGGTATGTGCTCAAATTACTCTACCTAATATTCGTCCGCAACCGTGTTTTTCAGTGACCTCCGGCTCGTTATTTCGTTTACATTCCCAAATACGTTAACAGGTACAACCTCCGGGGTCGGCCCTCGGTAGGGGAATTGAAAAATTGTAAAACACACCTCAGGCATTGTGGTGTGAATAAATTATAAGCGAGCACAAGTTATCCGCGGCCAGTGTCACTTGACCTCCATTGTCTCTTTTACCTGTAGAAATCGGTACGGTTGCAGGGAAATCGTGAATTTACGTGAGATCTAAATACGCTGGTCATTGCGCGACCCACTTACGCTTGGTAGTCTCAATATTGTTGTACCAGATCTGTAGTAGGTTAGCGGAACCCTAGTTCTAGGATTATCAACTTGACTAATGGAAATTAATTCCGAATTAATTACAGTTCTTCAATATAAATCTAGGTATATAACAGATGCCATGATTTTTTTGTTGGATTGGAAATTATATAAATTCTTGGATAAGTGTAAGTATTTCAGACAGCATTTTTATGGTATGAGTTCTCTTGGCAGCGGCTCCTCTCTGCAATTTGGAGCCAAATCGCATAGAGCGACAATCTTCCTGTAAAATCTTCTGTGTAAGATAAGTCTCAAAGTTCAATCATTAGGTATCACGTAATTTGCTTATGACACTTGAATCTTTTACTTAAATATATAATAGGTTTTTGCACGTCATTGTAACCTATCTTGTTTGATGTAGATAACAGGAAAGTACTTACTCATAATAGTTTGTAAACACTACCTTTGAATACATTACTACTTTCAAACCTAACATAATTTGCATCATACTCCATCAGAAACCTTCTTTTCTTTCTAAGAAGAAGAAGAATAAATCAAGCTTAGAAAATATAAATTGATGAACTTAATTTGTATGCCATATTTAGTCACCCATAGGAAAATATTTCTTCTCATCATGATCCTCGCCGACACCTTATCTAATCATACATATAAAACTCGTTTTTCGTCAGAGAGTGCGTAAAAACGCCCGGCCTTTACAGGGATTTGTAATCTTTGGGAATTATTGAGCTGATAACATTGGGACGCTACTGGAGAAATTGTTACATTCACATAAGAATTATTTGGTTGCCTCCAAGATAAGTAGGTATTATGTTCTATATCATTCTTAAGACAGACAGTACCTACTTACCTTCATGAATATCGTAAAAAATATTATTAAGCTAAGACACAAATAACTGCCAGTATATTTATTTTAATTTTGAATTCAGATTTTTTTATTGAATCGTATTTCAGAAGCTACAGTTTAACTTTATTGTTTATATTGGTAACTCGAAAACCTTTATAAACTTTTGTGGCTACTAGCGCCATCTAGCGGTAATGAAACCAATTATGCTGTGAAAAGATTCGCTTGAATTTTGTATTAATTATGGAATCTCATAGTACCTATTTCGCCAGTAATTTACTATTCACTATAAAATTTAATTATGGTAATCCCTAGATAGTACTTGTATCTGCTTTCAGTCCGAATACCTATTACAACAAACCCTAAATGCGACATATCTGTATTATTATTTCATTACTCGATCATGACCAAAACAAATTAAACTAAATACGAACAGTTGAATACAAAAATACAAACACAACGCTAATTGTTAAAACATAAATCAAAGATAACAATCAACGAACAAATTCACTATTATTTTGTAACATAAACTCTTGTCATACATGGCGTGAATACTACACACGATCGCATTAAACTTTCAGGGAGTTTACCTACAACGCTATACCTACGTGACACCCGAAATTGGGTCCGAAATTACTCGACAGTAGAATAATGGCGTCTGTTACTAATATACGGTTATCCGGAAGTGGTCTGAGCGGCGGAATTCGTACCACAATATGTATGTAATTTATTCAGGGCGATAACATCGGCGCTGTCGCCACTCGTCAATAGATGGCGTTGTACTCAATTAAGGTGCGAACGTTATATTAATCTAGTGCAATCCAGCACGTTTATGTACAAATGCATTAGTGATACCACTGCAGCGATGTTATTGTGGTGATGATATATTCATTAATGTTGTACTAACGCATAGGGGTGTAAAATAATTAATAAGAGCATGCATTATGAATGCTATTGTGAACTACTTACGCGTTTTATTAATCACTCCTTTGTTGGTTTCCTCTTTTAAACATTGATTTCAATTAGCCGTAATTGCTTCTTCATACGTTCTATTTTCAAACTGTAGGTAGGTGTGACGACTTTTTGGCAGCAGAGTTTGGGCGGCAAAACAAGTTTCTGCATTGCGTGTAGGTACCAAAAGCTTTGAAAATATAGCAGAAAAAGCTATTGATTTTACGGTCAACCAGCTTCTGCTACCTAGAATTCCGCATAAAACCCATTGCGCGCATTTCCTGTGAAATACAGCGGCTGTACCTTTCTCTCTAACAAAGTTAGCATCTAAAGTTAGTTTTTGCCTGATTCCGGAACTCTGGAACAAAGCAACGGCATTAATGGGTCATCTGTGTACGTAGCACGGTTTTTACAGTCGCTACTCTGGTTAATGCTTGGGAGTCTACCAATGAAATTTTACTATAAGGTACTACTGAGACCAAAAATATCACCAAAATATCTAGTTAAGGTAAAGAAGATCCCCGTTATTTATAAGGCACTTAACCTCGTTGTTTATGACGAAGCTAATTCTGTTTTGAGACAACGCGGTCGGAATTAGGATGTTGAAAATAAACACCACTGAAGAGGAAATTTTAATTATCTTTATGTTACTATAACAAACATTTGAACCGGAATCTTGGTTACGTCTTGGATCAGGTTGGAATAAACTGAGATTTTCTTGTACTGTAGGGGACATGATCAAATGTCCAGTCTTCAGACAAATGTTTGAGGATTGTGTAAATATTTTTCTGACGAGAGAATGGTCCCCACCCTATGGTATGCTTGCAATAAGGGCTGGTTTTTTCCTAGTACCGATTTTCTGAACAATGATGGCGTGATTCGATCTCAAAAGTAGCCTCTAAATCACACCTAACCGTGCTTAAACAATCAGTGACAGCTTTTTTCTTCTAGGTAAAATATATTTCATGGAATTTTGTCCTTAACAGTCCAATGTTTATTTCGACGGTTCCTACGTATATAAGGTCAAGTGAAAAACCGAGGTTTACAGGAGAGCGTAATTTGTGTTCAAAACGCTCTAGAAATAATTCTATGACCAATAATAAATATTTTCTTTCTATAATATTTTAACAGTTTTAAGAGCTTTATACTGGTATTCACACATATTTTATTTTTTTACGTTTTCTTGGAAAAACTGATAGATGACCGTTTCTACGCCGATAATAAAATAGAAGCATGTCAGTCATGTCTATGATACCTTTTTATACGCTGGAAACAAAAAAAACAGTGTCTGATATAGAATATAAATAAAATGTTTTATGAAAATGTAGGATTATGTTACTATTTTCAGAAACGCATAAAACATTATTTCTGGAGTTTGCAATATCCACCAATAACTTTGATCTGCTATTATTCATGTTTTATAGTATTGTTGGAGATAATATGAGTATGAGTACTTAAAACTAAATTACATACCACTAAATCTAAACTGTATCAAAACATAAATATTATTTCATCACACGAACAAGAATCGACTTGTCTCGTTCGAGGAACTCCCGTAAATGGCGATAAGTCTTACAAGACCGTGTTCGCACCGATTGGCGCGCATTTTAAAACACCGTACAAAAGGACACGTATAGATGTCCGCATCTACGGCACTTATTCGTTGTATTTATTATACTTGTTCTCTTATACAATTTATAAAACAAGGCAAATAAATAATATTTAAAAAAAAATCGTATGTCAGTATGTGCGCCCAGACAATCTTAAGCCAATTTTACAATAAAAAAAAATGCCATTTTCGACATGTCTTTATATACGTAGGGACCGTCGATTTACTTACGTTATTAATAGCAATCAGGAGAAATCATGATATAATGTTACCTACATCAATTAAAATATGCTGGTAGTAAAAGAAATAAGATTTGTTCCCGAAACAGAAGAATCACAAAGTATTTGTATGTTTACAAACAGTTCCTAAAACAAGTCACACGTCATACTGAGATGGGTACATCGACACAACAGCATCCAAAATACTTTCTCTTAATATGTTCTGAAGGGTTAGAATCAATTAGTATACCAACAAGGTATACAAAGAGCGACGTATCTAGTATAATGACGTCATCGGTACCACGCTGCGCCGGCCCGCACCCTCGCGTCATCTCTAATCGAAAATACTGTTCAGTAACTATTCTTTATTTATATCTCCGTCAGTGTCTGGAAATGTATGGAGCGGAGCAAATTACCGATTGTCTATCTATAGACGCACTGTTTAGATCATACCATCCTCTTTTAAGAATGCTTTCGAAGATTACGCGCACGAAGTAAAGAAATATTTGATTGTTTCTACTTTAGCTACTGTTGCTTCCACGCCTTCAGACTTGCTCTTTTTGGCACCTATCCATCTTATTGGCATGGTCTACTGCATCTGAGTCTTAATATAAACTTTTCCAAGTTTTGAAGGCAGGTGCATCTTGATTATTTAAAACTGAAATAAAGTTAACCACTTCATAATCATCATCACTTATTAAACTGCCTATAACAATAGACTTAACACTCCAATATATTTCAATTACTCCATTTTATTTACAGATATAACAATTTGTTGCCGGCAGCGAGTCTATGTATGCAAATCGGTTGCTTATGCCACATTCACACTGCAGGGGCGTCTGCTCTTTTAACAATTAAAATATGCAAATGGGAGATATTACCCACTACTTTTCATTCCGGCTCGATGGAGTACATATCAATGGGGTTGTACCACCCTAGCCGTGATGACGATGTCAAAAAATATGGATTGAGCAACACTCCCTCTGGGCGAGCGGCGAAACTGTTTGTTTATATTATCACTTACATAGACACCTGTAGTTTACGAGGGAACTTTAAATTGTAATTCTATTAGGTCTTTTATGAGCTGTCTGATTTTGTTTTGTTTTAATAACGGCGTCGGTAAAAGGTTTCGGATTTTAAACTTTGGCGTAAGGATCGAATTCTTGTAAACCTTTTACTAGACTTGATAGATCTTATTTCACGTTTGTATTAAATAAGCTACTTATTACCTTTATTCAGAACTTACTCTTAAATTAACTATGACTAGACCAAAAAGATGTTGTATTACAACTTTATCTTTCACGAATATAATAGCCGCTAATAAAATGGCGGCTCCAATAAGTTGCCCTCCTTGGTCTACGTTTCTTTGTTCAACAAACAACAAATCAAGGACATTACCTAGTATTTGGGACATTACTCATAATGCGTCACATTTCTATTGATCCCAAATTCGTTGGCCGTCCACGACCGTGTCACTAAATAGAGTGATTACTTCATTATTTCAAAGTCGGCTGAGAGACAACAGCTAAACACCTAAATACCTAAATTACACAGATTGTACACCGTCGGGGTTAGGTTGCTATGTAAATTAATAATATGTAAATTTTCTCGCCCGCCGAAGAGTTAGGGCTAAGCTGACGTTTACACGGCACTTCTAAGCGATACATACTGCCTATAGATTAATTTGGTAGCGTCGCCTTTTTAATTGAGTTCTTTGGTAAACAATTTGGAAACTCCTTTGTATTAAAGGGCATGAATGTTACGATTTTTTATTTATTGTACACACAAAAGAAAAAAAGCATTTTAAGTTAAGTTGAAGTTTACCTTATCTGTCCTTTCCCATTATTTAGTATTTTTCGCCTTAATTTTATTATCCTAAATTGACTGTTTATCAAACTGTTATGGCATTCAAAGTTTTTTACAACAGAGGAACAATAACTTTGTACCAAAACATCGGATAAATATTTAATTAAATGTCTCCTGAAATCAATACAAGCACGCTGAAGGCGGGAACTTCGATAGTTCCTACAAAGCGTAACAGATGGCGCTAGGAGTACTTGGCTCATGAAAACGCTGAGTTTGAGTATTAAGTAGGCTGCCTCTTCATGGTTTCAAAGTATAAACCTTTGTACACAGAAGACACCATATTATAGGTATTTATTTAATTAATGGCGTGTTTAATAATAATATTACTTCATTTTAATTTGATGAGTTCAAAAGTACCTAATGCTTATCAACTTTAAAAGAAAATATAAAAAAGCTTACTTTCCTAAATAAATCTTATGTCAATGTCAACCAAAACTGCAATTCAAAATTTATTTAAATAATCGTTTAATCCAAACTCAGTACTGACGTCGACGCTCCCCGAGGCGATCAATTACTGCAAATCAACTGCGAATCAACTTTCATGCGCCTCCCCTAGCGTTGACATTGCGCACTTGGACGCGAATCGGAACACCCTATTCGCAAACTGCATGTAAATCTAGTGTAAATTATTCCGAATCATGCTATGAAAGTTTTTAATGTTTTGAAACGGAGAACATACTTACCTACGTTTAGTTTTATTTTGATGAGCGATTCGATTTAAAGTTTACACTTTGATAGGATTTAATCTTCTTAGATAGCAATTATTATTTTATGCTTCCTCAACTTAAGTAAAGTATAGAATTTTCAAGAAATCTCTTAGTGAGAAATTTGATGCGCATGAGGATGTTTTGTTTGGACATCATAAGTATCGAAACCACTATCCTCAGTACAGGAAGTTAACCAGCCATACCTGTGCTATTTGGATGGATTCTCTGTCTCGACGTCCGACTGCCTTTGTTCAGTGTTGCGCTTTCAGTTCCCACATGGAAACCAATATTTACATGACTCGAAAACTTAGAGGGCCCAGATTTTTTCACAATAAATCAAGTAAAAAACAATTAAGATTACGATAAAAATATTGATCAAAGATGTAATGACCATGGGCTGCGGGATTGTCCGAAATAGTCACTATGGCCCTGGTACACTAGCGCTTAAGAAGGAAAATCAAATGTCAGCAAGAATCTGAAACTCCTTCATGTTGCTAACCTACAAGAGGAGAGGTAATTTGATAATTTACCATATAAAGGATGTAATGACCATGTTGTTACACATGTAAGAAATGATAACATCAAAGAACAATTAAAAATGATAGAAAATCAAGTGAGCAAGAGACTACAGAAGGAAGGATTAACCTAACGAATTCTATAAACAAACGACCGTGTTCCCAATTTGGATGGAGACAACGCTTAATTACATTCGCCTGATACAGACGGGAAAGGGTAAGCAGTTATTATAAATAATTTAGCAAATAGCCCACCCGGGTCTCACGCCCATGATTACACAAGAAATCTATGTATTTATAACACTCAATTTTTGGCTGTGGAAATGAAAATGACTGGTAAGTCCATTGCTTTCTGGGGAATATAAAAATTGCTTTAGACTGAAATGATGATGTTTCATGTTTTATTGGTTTAATTTATATATTTGTTTTTTTCTTTACTGCACATATCCGTTTTCAAGTTCTTAATTTAATTTAATCTTGAGTTTACTGACACCTCCATCCACTCGCACCACATTATCTAAATAAATTCGTCCTCCAATTAAAGAGCTCCCAAAAAAATTTTAGCTGCTCTTTTCAACAGCGTGTAATAGTCTGATCTCCTGCGGTGCAAGAAATCCAAGGTCATGTATTTTCTCTTGTCAAGGTCATTACAACATAAAATTGTAATACGAACCTTGCTTTGAAACCACAAGGTTGGTACAGAATAATTCTATTCGCTTAACTCCCAAAACCATTCAAAAGATCAGAGAGCCCATTTCACCACTCTCACTAATACTTTTAGATCAAAATGCTGTTCACGATGTAAGTATTTGGAAGATGTGTCGGGGTGTATTCATAAATTGATCCGATGTGAGGTCACTAGTCGGAGGGTTGAATGCAATATGTCTGGGGACGATCACGTGCCGAAGGGTCATAATCCGATGGAAAATATAGTGTGTCGTGTGTCCGTTTTAATTGAAAAAGTTAAATACATTGCAATATAATGCGAAGTCAGTTTATTGCTCAGATTAATCGTTTGCTTTTTAGAATTAATTTTGGTCCATCTGGTCTGCTTTTAAGCAAATGTTTTGGGACTCCTGCACATTCTGTTACAAAATGACAAACCTAGCACAGGAGACCAGTAAAGGTCCACTCCTCTATAACCCAACTCCTTCTCTTGAGTAAACACAGTCAAATTTCTTCAAAATAACTCGGAAGGTCGTAATGAAAATTAGCATATTCCTGTGGTCTAATCTGAATCTATACTTCAAGGGTATATAACCCTCTTTAAGAGCTGACTGGACCCCTATAGGGCTCAAGCGTCTAGACGTAGATTGTACGACGCACTTAGCATATTAACATACTAATTACATTTATCCTATCCGCATGTAATTCTGAGCTCCCGCAAGGGGGATCCTTTACAAAGTATATTCTGTACGTCGATTCTGAATTTTATATTCAGACAACAACTCGCATTTCACTTCGCTATTCACTCTCACTTCGCATTCGGTTCAAAACGTTCTAAAAGTCATCTCATACTTTATCTGTCAAAATCTCGAGTTTAATTTAGTTCAACTCGCAAACACGCTCGCAAGAGTAGCGCTAGTGTAGTTTGAGAATGCCAATCAGGAAACTCACAGTGGATTCAGATGCGAAGTTAAGAATAAAGTCTTACAGAATCACACCACTGAACTAGGTGAATCATGGGTTTTAGATAGTCAGTTTAATTAAGATCAATAGATAAGTCAGGACAATAAAGAAGTGGTGGAAGTCAAGTATAGATATAATAACAGTAGGTAACAAACTGGGATAACGCTGCCGAGCCTGACTCGCTAACAAAACTGAATCTTTAAACTTTTACCAAGAAATAACTAATAATTTCTTAACAAAAGAATAATGGCGTCCACGGCCGATTTCGGCCACGGCGGCTGTTCTCATTTAAGGAGATCAGCCAGCTGCGCAGGACATATTATAGTGCACGAGCATTTGCGAAGACACAGGTGCACTCCCTATTCCTTCACTCTCATAACCCGATGGGACGGCAATCCGACACGACCGGAGAGAGATCAGGCGCAGGACCGACATTTACGTGCTCTCCGATGCACGGGTGAATCAATCACCAACTTCCAGACTACGGGCTGCTTTGTGAAAGTTTAAGAAAACCCACAAAGCGATTTCGGCCCGACCCGGGAATCGAACCCGAGACCTCGAGTACAGCAGCCGCGCTTGCGACCACTAGACCAACGAGGCAGTCAAGGATCAGGAGTCAGGAAACAAAAGAATAACAGTGATAAGGCATCGATGCTGAAAACATGACTAACAAATTATTTAACCTCATTAAACATATTTTTGGCCACACAGTACCAACATCACATAATCCATTTACGAACACACGCACGCGTAAAATGACTGCATTAACCCGATGAGGTTCGATTGCAGACATTAATTACCATTATTAATATCTGTAATTCACGTTCGATGCGTACGTGCAATTAAGTGGAACTATATAGTGCCTACAGGCTAGTGGGTAATCCGCAAACAATATTAGGGAAATCAGCATTGAACTGTGACGTATGCATAGTAATGGTCGCATGCCATTGGATGGGCGCTTTAGGTATATCGGTTACGTAATCAAGCTGGTGATGTATGGGATCTGTTGTGTTAGGTAGGACTAAAGCAGTGTTAATGACTGCGATTCGGGGAAGTTCCATGTAACGAGATTCAAACGCTATCGCATGATCTATCATAAAACCGTTACAATTCGTTCCGTTATTGTGAAGAGATTTTCATTTTAAATGTAACGGAAATATTTTCAGACATTTCAGACGTTTGAGTCGCAGTCATGTATTCCGTGAAGTGATGCAATTTAACTCAACCAGCATCATTATGTTCCCTTATACAAATTTTATAAGGCATCGGCGCTGCACATTTGCTTCTAGGCGTACAATATCATCTCACAAGTAACATTATTTCCAGAACTAAACCCAACTAATCAATGCTTCATAAATATTTAAGTACCAAAAAAGCTTTTCATGTCTATTTATTTCTTTCGAAGTCCTTATTCATGCTATTAAAGATTAGTTTAAAAGCCACCATTATTTTGCTAACTTCATATATTAATTTATCATACATAAATATTGTGTGCATCCATTTATAAACCAAAGCTATTGATTATTTCCAAAACATTGCCAAAATGACACTATCGCGTAGATAACACATATCTGAACGCAACTTTTGTAACATAACTGTGTTGATCAGCGTTTCGTTTAACTATTTATCGAACTTCCGTACGTCCAAATGGATATTAGTATCAATTTATCTATGCATAGGTAGTATCTAATCTGCTTGAATTGAAATATGTCGGTACGAAGATGTAATGTTACATGGAAGAGGCTGTTAATCCTGTTAATCCTTCTTGGTTTTATGGTTTGTATTATATCCAGACTGCCGTATTGAAGTGGTCCCAAGTAGGGAGTGTCGAGTTCTCGAAATCGCTTGGATTTGAATAAATTTTCACAAAACAATCCGGAATCTGGAATTTGGAGATCCTGTTCCTGTTCATTCTACGGGAATTATGAATCTCTGTATCATCAAACACTATGCCTAATGTACTGCACAGTTCACTGCTCTTTCGAGAAGTTCCAGATCTTGAGACCAGGCTGAACCCAACAACAATAAGATTAGATATAGAAGAATCTGAAGACTTGCAGATCCAGATACTTTCTTTTGATAAACGTCACATTTTTTTTTAAATACAGTCTGTTTTAACATTTCCTACTTCACAGAAGCATTTAAGTCCAAAAAAGTTTTGCCTTTTATTTACAGCGTTTACAATACACCTACGTCCAAGCCAGTTCTAGTTTCCACAGATCTACGTATTATCCGATCCGTCGACAGACGGGGGCCAATCGAATTATGTTCCCATTATTATTTGGGGACGCTTTGCACCGTCATAACAGGGGCGACATGTGTAGTCAAATCTGCGAACAGTTTGTGTATTAATTAGGAAACCAATTTAAACATTGACTATGTTTGTTTGAATGAAGTTCTAACTGCAATTTTTGGTAGGGTTGTCGAGTGGCATATTGTCTATTTTGGTCATAGGTGTGTTATACCTAGTAAGTCGTTGAGTTTAGAAGTCACAGTTAGATATGTAAGCCATGGTAAATAACAACACAAGAAGAGTAAAATACGATCTTACACTTCTATCTGTCTAGGGTCAGAAAAAGTACATATTACTTCTAAAAAAATATTTTCTGTTTGAGAAGACTGTACCTAGGTACAACCAACCGACCTACAAAGAAAATAATCAGTTTCCTATCATCTTGAAAAGCGACTTCCTACAGATACATAAGTAATAAATAGAACTGCCAAGTTATTGCCGTCTCTCTCTGTGTCTACGAAGCTAGGAGAAGGAAAACATCTAAGCGAAAGAGAAAAGTTACCTTATAGAAAACACACAACAAATATATAATAGGATCCGTATGCATCTACATGATCAAGTAGATCTAAATAAATTATTTTTCGATACGAATAATATTATAAAGAGGAAAACTTTGTTTGTTTGTTTGTTTGATTGTAATGGATAAACTCAAAAACTACTGGACCGATTTTAAATATTCTTTCACCATTAGAAAGCTATATTATCTGCGAGTAACATAGGCTATATTTTATCCCGGTGCGGGCAGTAGCTCCCACGGGACGCGGGTGAAACCGCGGGAAAACGGCTAATCTTATATAAATCTGAAGCATTATAAGCAGCAATACACCACCTAGATAAATATGAAAGAAGTAAAACTTTTTTTCAGGAATCAAGTGGTTATTTCTCGACGCTGACTCACGCTGAAGATGCAGATGGTAGTGCTCAGAGAAGACTCAATAAAGACGGTGACCAGGAGTTTCTGGAAAATGGAGACAGACTTCAGAAGATTTAGTAAGTGAATTTTATTTTAATGAAAATCATGTAGTTCTGTTGCAATTTTTTTAAAACTACCTGACTTTTATGACCAATGTCTATGCATAGTCTCAGTTTATTTTTACAATTCAGGTACGCAATAAATAATATTTTAGTAAGAGCGAGCGTGGAGATAATTTGTAATTCACAGAAATGTATCCACAAAGCATTTTTCTCGGTAATCACCACGCGAGCGATGTTAATCTCTGTTCTACATAACTAAAACTTGGCCAAACCGCCCTCAATTAGATTAATCAATTGAGTAACGCGCAGTTGAGCCACTCTCGCCGAAGTAATGAAGAAGTAAACCCCGCAACGCGCCCTCCAGCACCACCGATACCGACGTCAATAAAAACAAATATATCACTAAACACGCCAGGATCACCCCCACCACCCCCCCACATATCGCCACAGCGCCCTAAATACCTTATATAATTACATATCACGCTTCATTGTCGTGATAAATACTTTCTCACAGTTATCATTTACCAAATCTACGCCACTGTCCATTTTAGATAATGGTGCGACAAGGACGCGGCATACGGAGCACCGCCGAGTAAGAATGGAGTGGATATAAAATAACATATATTATTATAGTGTCCACAAGCCAAGCGGATATTGATTATCTGCCACAGCTGAGAGCCGCGGAGCCCCCCGCTCACCCCTACCAGCTTGGGCGCCCACAAAACTTATGTTCCCGCCACCTAGAGTACATTTTCCACCCTAAACCGGTTCGCAGATGGTGCATTTTCCCTCTGCTCCTCTCGCGAACATAACTCGTTTTCGCAATCTGCGCGATATTCAATATTTGATCTCTGTCTAACCGACTGAACTGCGTGTGACTGCAATATCCCCGTCTCGTTCGAGCACATTCCATAATAATTTTCGATGCATTCCCTTGCCATGATTTTCCAGCGAAACGCGGATTGCGATTTTACTTGTGAATACGTTAAATTTATAAGAAATCGGTTAATATATTTCGCATTCAATACGCTTTCATATGTAAATATAGAACTGCAAATATATTTACTACGGATTTCATTGTTTAAATTACATATTAAAATGTTATTCCATATATTATGTTTGTGTACAAAACAAACGAGAACAAACTAACCACTGACATGAAAATGCCATTTGGTTAATTGTTATTGTCGTGCGTAACTATTAAATTAATTACTTATTTTTATGGGTTCGTCTATAGTCACTCTAAATCAAATACAAACAAATCTCTATTTATCACACTGTATAAAAATAAACAAAAAATACTGACTTATTAATAAGTTAATTTGAAATTTGATTGAATGTATTTGCATTAGCAAAAGTCTGGAAGGATTCACCTTTAACTTAAAAGCATGGCATGTCTAGACACTACTAGTGAACAAATTCTGTACTACAAAACTTTTCGTGGAGCAAGAGACTCACTACATTCGTCTTACTACATCTGTGTGCGTCGGTGTAACCTGTGAAAAATTGCTTTTCCGAATGTGTGCGCGCACACAGACACAGAAGTGGGCGAAAGGGGAGGGGAGCCGAGGGGGTCAGGGCGGGAAAGGGGTCCGAGTCGTGAACTAAATAGCTTAGTGTTAACACATATTGACATCAAATTTACCGCGATGTTATCATTTATTCAGGTAGCAATACAATCATTATTCTTTTAGTTAACTTTTGTATTTTTGCGTGGCCTGTAACTTTTTGGTTGGTTGTACTTTTTATTCGCAAGCATGTCAACGATTAATAATTTTTGCTGCTTTGTTTAACTTTCGTTGACTTTGGAGTTATTATGAATTTAAATTGCTCGTTGAAGCTCCCAATTTTTTACTGCCATTTTTATAGCCAAAATGGCGCTGGTTATTAACGGGTTAAAGCATTTTATTAGAACGTTTTAGAATGCCTTGTGCAAACATCATATTCATAAAAGACCCCTTGCAGACTGCAAACTTTTTTTTCTGCTATCTGACCTATAACTATCAGCCGATAGTTGCCCAACATTTAATTTACAGTCTACGGTGGTCTAATAAAGATACAACTGTACCTAATCGTAAAAATCTTGATGTACCATCCTGAAGTGCGCATAATAAATTATTAAGCCAATCTGCCCATTATATATCATTAAAAATATCATCATTTAATAACAAAAGATGTAAAGTTAAATATAGTAACGTCAGTATATCGCGGAGTTGCAACAGAAACTGAAGCTAAAAGTATAAAGTATGCAGACGGCGCGTTTGTTGCTAACTCTCGAGTGCTGTGAGAATCTATACTTAATATTATAAAGCTGAGGAGTTTGTTTGATAACTGCTGTCAGAAAATACTGGACCAATTTGATAAATTATGTGAGAGTTAGATACCACCCATTTATCGAGTAAGGCTATAGGCCTTTTCATCCAGGTGTGCGAAGTCCCTTCCATAAGACACGGGCAAAGCCGCTGTCGGAAGGTATCGGAATATTATATGATGATGATCTGTGTTATATGGATAGTAGGTACTTATATTAATTCTAGACATATAGAGGTAGATGTATTATCTAGATACTCGGCTTAATTATCCATTCATATGCAATTAATTAATAATTAGCTTAAGATATTAGGAGGTAATTCACTTGAGACGTGGGTGATACCGCAAACAACTATAGTCTCTAATGACATTAGGTTACGTTAAGAATTGAAAAGTAAAAACAAAATAAAATCAATAGAAAAATCTGAAACTGAAGTGAAATTAAATTGGCAAGACCCACATTCACCCTTAAACCGATTTTTTTTTATTTTCCATCACCGATCTCGTTTACATTTTTTTTCTATACGACTTCAGAAATGTTGCACACATCTTCGCGAAATCCACCAATCACAGCGCTGTCATGTGACGCGACGAACGGTTTTTGTCTCCCACAACTTGGGCGAGTCTAATTTAATGGAGCAACACGCAAGTTAGCACTCTGTTTGTTTGGTAATCTGTGGCACATTTCCATGGGGCATTTAAAACAGGTTGTATTGTGGATATTTAGGCCGTCGAAGACCATCTACTTATAGAGTCTTCATAATGTACCAGTCAGCATGTTAAAAAAGAGTAGGTATTTTATCACCATACTTAGGTATCTTAATTATGATAGCTGAGGTGGTTGATAAAATGAAATGTTTCAAATAAAATCCAACAAAAAATCGCGGTGTACTAACATTTCGAACTGTATCAACCACTATAAAGGTAAGTTCTTCCGCTCTATGCTATGTTTTTTTTGTCTTGGTACTGTCCCACTGCTGGTCAAAACAACATTATTTCGGGATCCAAGTTAACCTACTCTGCGCCTCCTTCTGTCTTCTGAGGAACGTACGAGCCTCTGATGACGCACAAACCGTGCACTGAACCAGCATGATGGTAGACACGAACTGTCCAAACCCCTATCCCCCATGAGTACCTACACATCCAAGCTTTGAAATAAATCCAGTTAAAAAAGTACTAAATAGCGTTCAATAACCGATAAAAGTTAAAAGAATAAAATACAACATTTTGCAAATATTCACCCGTTATAAACTTCCCAATTGTGGCTTCAAACTTGTTGTCATAATCTCCCCTAAAATGCCATTGAGTAACTCATCTGACACTAATATTTTATTGAAATATAAACCTTACACCTTTTGCAACAGAGTTGAATTTCATTCATGGATTATGCATCCGGAACTGTATTAGTTCCTGACATAAATATGAGCGGAATAGTGACAAAAAGAAAAAGTTAATAGAAGAGATCACTTTAAAAGTTGTTTGGATATACTTGAGTAACATAAACATGTTAACTGGAAATAGGAAAGTATTTTTACCTTTTTCTTCATGTGGTCTATGAATAGCGAACAATGTAGGCGGCAAATGTAGCGAGGCGGTAAGTTAGTACATCTGCACTTGAACAATGTTTGAGTATACCTGCATAACATTGTGGTCTCATCAAGACTTTTTTGCAACTTAATATAAAACGGCAACAAGCTTACACACTAGGCAATAAGGCCATCTTCAAACTAAACTAAACTTTGCATTACCAAGTAATAAATATTTTAAGAAAAATCAACGCACGCGCAGCTAAGGCGACAAAATGTGAATTTTAAAATTGGGCGTAAAAAAGACACAGAAGCGATAAACTCTTTGTTGCAATATAAGAGCAAGTGGCAACGACTGCTCTACTGTTAAGCCCTATATTAAATCAAAACTTTGATTTTCACATAACATCACGACAAGTAACAATTTCATCGTATAATACACCCTAGTGCAAAGTTCAAGACCCATAAGTTTCAGGATTCTCGCGCCTCGTGACGATGCTTTGTTTCTTTGTTTACACATTGACCCAAATAGGCCGAGAGCCAGTTAGGGCGACTGACTAAATTGTTTTGATGTATCAATGACGCAACCGCCCTTTCAGGTGGGACAATGGATCCATGGAGTCGATGTATTTTTAAGCTTCGAAATTCTCAATCCATAAATACGATTCTATCGAATACATGCGCGCTTCCAATTCAATCGCGAGCCTCAGGGAATATAAACCAAAACAACGTACAACAAACCTTGTAAATACCACGTATCAAAAGGAATCTTTAATCAACGTTTTACAGCTAATAGACAGCAAACAGCTACGGCTGACATAAAAGTTTATTAGGTAGCATTAAAACTAGTGGTACGGTGTTTTATCAATTCCTAGTAGCGTTAGTTAATCTGTTTAAAAATATTTGTGATTGAAGATTCGCAACAAGTAATAAACTAAATAAGAAATGGTGAATTGAGGGCCGCAACGGGGTCTTAATGAACTTGTAATAAAATTATTGGTCACACACAGGGCAGCTCAGGCAACGCCCCAGGACGAGTTAACCTGTTTAGTGATGTGACATGTCTTTGGCGTTAAGGGTTGTTTATCGATAGATTTTAAAGTGATTTTTTTTTTGGTTAAGTGTGTGATTTTGTCAAAATTAATTGATAAAAGATTATTATATTATTTCAATATTATTTCGATAGGCATATAAAATAAAGTAAGTATAGAATTCGTTTGAAACTTATGGTAGCATAAACATCTAAATGGTTATGGAAAAGTGATAAAACAGCATCTTCTGAAAAGAGTTTAACCCCATTTCGTATTACGCCTCGTTCGATTTTATACAACAATTTATAGGCGTCTTTAAATCCGCGTTTACATTAAAAGTGTTAAATTCTAAAGCTTTATTTAAACCTAAACTTAAACTGTAAACATTCGCTATTAAACTCGCTAGAACCCGGTAGCAGTACACACAACAGGAAGAATAACAGCGTCATTTACTCAGTTTATATCGACATCGATAAACCGGCTCCACTCAGAGTCAGTAGTATCTAGAGAGGCAAGCTACAATAAAATGTACCGAGCTAGCTACAAGCCTGAGCAGTTACTCGGGTACACCCCACCTCCCCTACCCCAACCCCCACGCCATATGCGCAGTTCACTCACACATAGATAGCTCACGCAGACACATCACCTGCAAATCGTGTCCACACATTTGATTATCAATAGTGACGTATGCAACTGGCATTCTGTCGATGATGCTAATAGTGTCCGTCCATCGACGATTATGCGACTAATTGATTTCGCTATCACGTACCTACCTATTCTTTTTTTTTTGGGATTTCTTGAATAAACGAATCAATCTGTTATTTTCGCTGGTCTATAAATAAATTTAAAAACTTTTTAAAGATTTGTGTGAAAGCTGTACAGTCTGCCAGTTATTTACGCCTGAAAATCGTGCATGGTTTTCTTCGTTTTCTCATTAACAGAAACGAATTTTAATTAAATTAAGGCTGCAACGGTTTATATTTCCTTACATTTATTACAAAATACTGTGAGTACCGACGCAGCAGTGCTGAAATATTCGTTCGCACTGAAAAATAAAAGATTATGGAAAACATACAGTGTATGTGGGTACATGTAGTTGTTACGAGTATACAGTCGGTGCATCTGTACCGTTACTACTGGTAAACTCACTCTCGACTCACTTTGGTCAGCAGTATATTTTTTTATAGTATTTATTCATGACACAACAGTTTTTCAGGACTGCTGAAAAATTATATCTTATACAGAGGAACTACAAAAAGAGACTCAATATTTTCATTTTCAGGTCTAATTTTCTAATTATCGATCTAAGGACCAGTCTGCGAAAATTCTTATAGTGACTTCAAGACCATGTTAACATAAGAAGATCCACCTCCCTAGGAGGGCAAAGCGAAGGAAGAGAAACCTCTTCTCGTACCTTTCAACGTTTTAGAATACCGTATAGTAAAATGAGCGGAAGATAACTAAGTAAGGCGAAGTTTAAACGGAACCACGTAATGTTGTTGGGAACTACGAACACCAGTAACGTATTGAGTTTGAAATCGCGGCAGAGCGACAGGATGTCGGCCAATTACTTGAGACTAACAAATTGTTTGTTGTTATTTAACTTGCATACCCAGTTGTTAAAGGTAAACTATAAGATAATTGGAAACAATTTTTCGAAAAATCTCGGGCTACTTCTATCAACTGTAACCTTTATTAATCAGTTGGTGTCCCTCTTACATTAATTGTCAAAGCCGAATTTATGGACCATCCATAAGAATAGAGCACGTGAGAACGGAGACATAATAAAACCTTGGCTCTTATCTTCTCCTGCCTTTTTTAATATGAAGGCTTTGCCCTTACCAGGCAATACATATTACTTGCTTATTTAAACCACAGATTCTTTGGCAGTTTTTACCCTTCTAGGGTTTTAGATGTCTTCAAGCTTCTTCGTCTTCTTAGATGTAATGGGTCTTCATTTTCTTTACTTATACTATAACTTTGTACAGAACAATTTAACCTTAATGTATTACCATGGCTACTTAACATGACATCACCACAATCGATATGTACATACCTTCAACACAACGAATATTTTGGCTGCCGTCTCTAATCAAGGTTCATGGCAAATCGATACGAGATAACACAATTTACGATCACCTACATCTTTCTTATTAAGATTGAATGGACGTCAATAATCCCAAGTAAAGAAATTGCGACAATTTATTGACCACTTATTACCAACAAAAGAAGGTCGCGCCTTTAGTTTATTTTCCAGAGTGTGGGTGTAATGTGACGTCATCGTTACGTGCCTCCACGGTTTATTGAGGAAGGGAGCTTTGGTTTATAATCTTCTGTTGGTATTAGCTGTGGAAATCTATATTTAATACGTCTACCTCATATGATGAAATATTTTTCATTAGCATTGCTTTATATTGTGTAAGAGATACAATTAATTCTCCTAAGTTCTAGATCAATAGATTCAGAGTTCATCCCAAAAAGACTACAACTCCACCTCGGTTTCTGTTAATTACTTAGATACCAGTACTCCATAAATAAGAGCATGCCTGTATACTATACAATGCTAATCTGCTAAGTGTGCGTAAATTGCTAGGGTTGGCAAAGGTGCCCGCGCAACGTTTTTTCGAAGCTATATTTAACCTTATTTACTTGTTTTGATACGTGTTTTGTTTACAGTCTACGGTAAATCTAAAAATATATTTCCAATAGAATGTATCGGAGAAAATAATTTTATTGTAACGAAAATATACTTCGACCTGATAATCTGTCCATTCTAAAGAATTGTATCTACACAAATACTTGGTGATGTGTGATGGCGCCCAAACACAATGACAGAACTGACTAATTATCCAAATAGTCGTCGTTGTCATCTCAATCTTCAATTTTTAATTAAATATACCTATAGAAACAAATCGTCAGATTCCATTTAATAAAAACTTTGTAACCGAACATTTACCAAATGAAGTTTCTCCACTTAATGTTGGATTTTCGCACTCCGTCTGGAGCTCTCGTTCTGACTCGAATCTTGCAGCAAATAATATACAATGACATTGGTTGCTCGTCGCATTCTTTCTGTCTCGGGGTTCGTACTGAGGGTACCCACCCCTAGACGGTTCGCCGGCCGTCGGACTGAGATCGTTCAGTCTGGAATAGTTGGAGGTGGCAATGATACGAAATGATAACGTGGGATAACGTGAGTTTCTATGATGCCTAAAGTAACAAAAATATGTATTGCCTAGTTTCTTTGCCTCTAAATCAAATGGTAATATAATTTATTTAACGGATAGATATCTATCTGCGTGCAGATAAACTGGACTATGTCGAGACAAAATTTTCATCTTAACATGAAAACTTCGAATCTGTGTAAAAATGAATCTAAAGTAGTTAATATGTTTAGTTTCAATACACAATTTAATCCTTAATCATATAATAACTTTCCGTTATTAACTAAGTACCTCATTACAGACTTCAGACTCGTTTTGCAACACAATGCCGCATCCATCCTTCCAAGTTCTACGGCAAAGCTATTCGCGAGTCTGTAAGTGGTCAGCCCAAGGTGACATTATTATAATACAAGATGTTATTCACATAGAGGTGAATGTATACATTTCATTTAGGTATTCATTCATCACTGCGATTGAAGATTCAACTTTTTATTATACAAAGTAGCATTTTAAAGCTGCAAATCAGTTTTTTTGGCTTCACTCGTCCACTTGTCTTCTCGATTTTTCTGATGTTCTCCATCTGTTTGAAACATTGGAAAACCATTTCTTCGATAGTTAAGGAGTTCTGCCATTACTGCAGTAGCAGTACCTACTTCAGAAAGAATAAGTAATAAGATATTTGTTTGCAACATAATAATGACTGACCACTAGTGACCACTAAGCTCAAAATATTCGTGATATTTACAGATTGAAAACTGAATATTACGCTTTAATATTTTTCATAAATACACCAGCTTTTTGTTTCAGTATCGCATAAAATCCCACTTAATTCCGCGCCTCTACAGAGTACCGGGAAACTATAAAGGGTTACAGCTACACTCAATACGAGGAAATCAAAGGGCAACGACACGTGAGCATCGTTTCCACTCTACTGACCTAGAAGTGATATCTAAAATCAAAACGACATGTATTTTTGTCGCGAATTCTTCTATCCTTGGCTTGGATCCTTTCATCGCACGTCTCGACCATCATTTTGCGTTTTGCATGACTTCAAGTGGCGAAGATGAAAGAAGTTCAAGCGCTCTCGTTGAGGCCACGTCCTTGGGGAGGAGGGAAAGGGGAATCATCGCCGGATTCCGTCCCGGAAAAATAACTCGAAACTGAGCGGGTGGGGGACGCTTAATGATCAAAACGCCTTCAATATTGCGAAGGCACGAGACTTATCATTATAATTTATTCACGGCAAGCAGCTGAGAAACGTCTTCCGTACTCCGGTAGAGGACAAAATTTCGAAAGTTGAATTAATTTTCCCTTTTTCAGAGTTTGATGTAAATAACGCTTTATCCAGGCAGCTAGATAAAGCGGACATCATTATCATTTTGAAGAGATTGTTTTTGTCGACGAATATTTACAATGTACTTTGAAACTGAAACATATGGAACATATAGATACATTTATACCAACTTTCATTGTTACATTTACCACAAAGGCACAACATTCTAACAGATTATCATAATACTCTTCTACATACATTTCACTCCAATGAAAAAAAATCCAGATTACACCTTCGCTCTTTGAAATGTAGGCTCAAGAAAACTACGGAGTAATCTAAACCTCCGTAGCTAATTTCTAACCGACTTAAATACTCAACACAATTTTCCATATGCAAACTACGATCACATAATACGTCATAACTTTATATCATATATTTACACAACAACAGCATCTATTGCTAACACAACAAAGTCGGGTATTGATTGCAAGATCTAGCGGATGGCTTCCGTATCTGTATTCCATACATCACAAAGTTAGCGTCAATAAATCAGTTGACTACAGCACACACTCCTGGGAGGCTTTCCTCTAATTAAGGCTGTCCCGGTCTATAGGTAGCCGCTTTGTCTATACCGCCTCATTGGTCGAAACTTTCCTTTCCGCAGTCAAACTTAGATCAAGCTTGGAATCTTCGGTTATAATCGTTGGAGCTGCGAAAGTAGTGTGTCTACTACCGTTTTGGTGTGACAATTTCTCTCAAAAATGGATTAGTAAATAAAAATAAATTAATGGAATGTGAGCCTTTCCAACATGCCTACTTAGGTCGTTTTGGTTGTCATAACTACCTATAGTTTTGCAGTTTCAAGGTTTATAGTATCTTCTTAGAAACATGTGAATAGCATTCATAGAACTATACTGATCTTAACGATAACAGTTACATTAAAAATCTTAATCCTACTCTAATAAACGTAACATAATCTGAATTACACTAAATTATTCCATTCTCATAAACAATGCAGGCAAACAGAACTGCGAGGCGTCTTAATTAAACTTGCTCTATATACTTACGTACTCAATCTCACTCGTGGAAGTTAAGAAAGGTTAAGGGGGTTCCCCCTCCCACAGCTCGACATTCCCGAATTTTCCCAAAGTATCGTTTAATGCAAGTTTATTATCTACCATCTTGGTAGCGTTAATTAATTCTTATTTTTTTACGCGATGTTTTATTCTTGTGATTTTATTATGAAGGGTGTTTATCAGATTCTTTTAATGGTATTTAAATATGAGAGAACGAATTGGTGTTTATTTTATAACTAGATTACTATCATCAACATTCTCAGTATCGTATTTCTTTGCTTTTTACGTCTTCGAAAAGCATTTAGAGTCAACATTTTTAGATACGTATTTCTTTGCTTTTTACATTTTCGAAATGTATTTTGGGTTTTCAATAACATCGTCCACATACAACAAATAAATCAAACCTAAGTTTGACAAACATGCTTATTGATCTTCAAGGTATTACCATGCGCGCTGATCTCTCAAGTCACCTGTAGTTGGTTTACCCTGAGAATGAAAAGGTCACAGTAACTGATCATGTGGATATTACGCTCAAGCGAAGCCTCTTGATCGCAATATGATGTATTTAGAGGAAAATTCAACGGCTGGATTTAAGATCACTGCTCATTTGTAACAATAGGTTACAATGATTAATTATCTAAGTAATCAAACGCTTCATCTCTTCTTTAAGCGTTGTGGGTAAATAACAGCGGAGAGAATCTTTGGCATGGTCGGTCCGTAGAGGACGATCTTGTCATGAAGACTTCTTGTTTCGAAAGACACTAGACTAGAAGCTGACCTTAACATAGCTGGGCAAAGGCTAGACATAATGATTATGAATGAAACGCTTAATCATCAGTGTATTATAGGAGAATCGAACTATCGTCGTGACGATTCCAAGGGCATCGGAAAATTCTGAAATAAGAATTTATATCACTATTAATTGACGGAAAAACCTTCGTCTAGAGCGGAAAGTTTTGGTTGGATTAGAAAATATTATTATACAGTTAATCTGTAAAGTTCCCGATATTAAATATATCTACGCCTCCGAATTCCCAGTTATCACTAATAAAACCTGCAAATTTAATAGGTACCTAATCAACATAATAAGGTCAGATAAACTGTGTTACTTTCAATTGACACCATTTATCAACATTGTAATTCAGCTCATAGAACAATACTAATTTAATTTATTCACTTCACTCTAAAACATTTAGCTAAACATTTATCTATTAATGTTAATTACATAATATTCCATTGTATTATTGATATCACAAAAGGTAAACATTGGTGACGTAAGTTAAAAGCTCGAGCTCCCTTATAAATCGCTAACAGTCTGTCACTTAGGGCCTAAGTCCAGAAGGGGAGAAGAGAAGAGATGTTTTTCAGCTTTGATGTCTACTGGAAGCCGTGCGATATTTCAAACACGACTAGCTGCTCCACTCGTCTCGTATCCGCTGTGGTGGAATCTGGGCTTATAACTGATCTACTATAGGTGTTAATAAGTACCATTCAGAAGATTGTAGGTGCATAACGGCATCGATGAGGAGCTTTGCCATGTAAAATTAATACTAAAACGTACTAAAAAGCGTTAAAATCAAGGAAATATAATTTAACTTTAACGGCACGGGCAACTGGTTCTATCAGTTGTTAAAATAATCGATAATAACAAAACAAGACAGAAAATAATTCGCCTTTAGGTAAACTTAGTAGCGATTTTCAAATCGCGATATCTTATGAATCGGGCCAACCGAATCACCGACCCCTATTAATATCGGCCGTCGATCCTAATTATTATTAATACACCTATCGATGTCTGCGATCAGTTCAATTTGTATTCACAACATCGGCATTTAGGGTTATTATTGATTACTACTTATTTAGATTGGAATAGAAAAAACTGGCATAGGACATGGAGAAGTACTTTGTAGGTATACCTATGTCCAACTAGCCGTTTTCCCACGGTTTCACCCGCGCCCCGTGGGAGCTACTGCCCACACCGGGATAGAATATAGCCTATGTTACTTATGCTTAGCTTTCTAATGGTGAAAGAATATTTAAAATCGGTCCAGTAGTTTTTGAGTTTATCCATTACAACCAAACAAACAAACAAACAAAGTTTTCCTCTTTATAATATTAGTATAGATGAATAACAAAAAAAAATGTGTCTTCACGTAGGAGTCTTCACCTATTTTTTCACCAGATTCACGCTTAAGCTAGTCATGGACGAAAGCTTTCTATTAGCGGATAGAACTCTGCCAAAAAATAGCCGTTGTTAACCCACAAACGGGCCTGAAAAACCACAAAATAAGAATTCTATTATAAGCTAATAAAATGTTATTTTTCCGGCGTTTATTATTAGACCCTAAAGTGTTCACGAGCGAAAGGTTGTAGGTCATACAACCTCTCAGAAACATTTGAATTATTTAGGAATAGGTTAGAAATTAAAAATAAAATTTCTGCATTTAAATTTAAACTTTAGGCTCTATAAACAAATAATACATTGGCTTGCTTTTGATATATTATCACCCAAATGCCACCGCAGCGTGGTACCATTTGGACCCCAAAGTTCATGACTTGGGACAAAAATGTCCACTTATACACGACTCCCCTTGCAGATCGCTACAGAAGCAATCCCGCGGGATTTGCTATAGTCACTTCACAGGCTGAATTTGTAGTATCGATGTAACGTTAATTTGTAACTGATTTTGGTTTGTAAGTTTGGTATCATTATGTTTACCATGTAGAGATCTACTTACCTACGTGATCTCTATTTTAGATATGATGACCTACCTGAGCACCCATCATGCACTCTCAAATAAAAACATAAGCATATTTTGATAATTCGAACATCAACACTTCAATAATCGAAACCAAAAAAAGGTGATCATCCTTTTCGTTTATCCCAAACACAAATCACAACTAATCAAATTAATCGGAAGGCGGTCCGATATCAACATTATTAATGCAAAACCTCCCTCCCCCTCCTCACTCCGACTCACCCTCCGGTCCATTTCCATCGACTTCTATCTCATAAGAAAGAGGACTGCCCATAAGAATCTTTTGTTGAGGAAAGAAGCTTTGCACCATGGCTTTTCGTATTTTTGTTGTTAAAGGTACTGATTTCAAGGAAGTATGCTGATTTTAAGCCTATGTGTTCTGAAGAATACGTTCCCTGAAATATCAAAACAAAAACAAAAACACACTGAAATCTCCTAGCTCCTTTCTTTATACTCCAAAATTTTCTTCATTTATTTACCTCGCCATTACGCCGAAACAAATGTTTTACGTAATATTAATTACACGAGTATGAAGCTAAATTGACATAGTAATTGACTCCGACAAATCATCCAAAAACTTAAACATTAAGATTAACAAACCGTGACAAAAGTTTACTGTACTCCTGTTGCGTGAGCGGCGAAATCCATTCTGACTTTATTACAGTCTATCTTGGTACCAATTAACTTCATCTGCCCTTTTCTCAACATATTAGGGGTGTTTATTGTGACGAAATGTGTTTTCAAACTGCAAATCTAACGTTGGCTGGATGCCACGAGCACCAACATTCAACTCCTGACGAGTAACCTGAGTGCGACCTTTATTCCCAAGCACGAAAGTTGATGTTTGAATGGTTTTCGCTTTTCCAACTACGTAAGGGTGTGGTTTCCCGAGCGGGGACGGCCGCCCGCGCCCCTTACCCCAAACTCCACATGTTATTTACGTGTGAACACAACGCCGTGGAGGGTTCAATTTATCTGACCTACTGGGCCTCCCACTAATATAACGCTCGGAATTGCTTGTACCCCTTTTCGGTGGTCATTTTTTTATTTTGTTTATATATTTTGACTGAATAAGTATATACCGTGGAATATTACTTATATGATTTTACAGCATTGTGGCTATTTGACTGTTATATTCTAAAAACTCTGTAAAAAGTTTATGATGAAGAAGGTATGCTAATGATATTAAAAATCAAGACCAAAACTTACAGTATGTGCTTGAGAACGCAACCTTCGCCGCGATCAGTAAAGAAACTTAAAACCTTCAATGTATATAAAAGAAATTCATGACCTACTCAATCGACGTCACTTCCCAAAACAAACTGAAAGTAGCAACACTGCAGCAATGCAATGAAAATTCCATTATGCATAACAAAGAAACAATCTCTATACAACAATATTGAGTCGACATCGAAAGTGAAGGGGGCAACGCGACACCTCTACCCGTAGTATCGCTAGAGCGGCCAAGTGGCGGTGCAGATTCACGATTACAGCCATTTGAGGGGACGCGCCCCGAACTGTATGATGGACTGGAAATATTCCATAATATCTAAAGCGTCGTTACAATGCCTTAGCAGAATATTTTTCTTGGGCAGAAAGCCGATATTCCCCCAAGAGTTACGACATTTCAATTTGCCAAGGCGGGCGGAAAATGGAATTACGATTGAAGCGAGAACGCCCGAATGTCGACGAGGGTGTCCCGCTCTTCAACGATCGTGCCCGAGTAGCCCCGAAGTGAAACGAGTGAACAACGCGCCCGTCGCGCCGCACCAAGCCGTGTATTGATTAGATGCGGGACGTCCGATGCCATATAAATTAGGCCGCACAAAAAAACAGACTTAGTAAGTACATATTTACGTAAATAACTAATTCCGGTGCCCAACTATCAATTAAACATTCACCAAGAAAATATACGGTTTATGATACTTTAGTTAACGTAAATTTTCCTTCACACAAATATGCATGCGTAGATACTGTAGTTTCAAAACTTTTAACGGCCGCTGATTTTCAGTTGCGCTCTGAAAAAAGCGCGCCAAAAACATTAAAGGTGGTGCTGACATCATTAATTGTTAATTTGCGGCACCCTTTTATGTATACAATGGAATTTATAAGCTCATTACGAAGTGTCACTTGAAAAGGACAATAATAATGGTTTCATTTTCAGCAGTAATTAATATAAAAGCGATCCTATTTGAAGCAAACCGACATCGAGGCAAAAATAATGTAGACGAATAAATATACATTACATTATTAACGAATGTTGGCCTCGTTTCTCGCTCTCTTTGTTCGTTTCACGATTTTCCGTGAGAATTAATTGAAAATAAGTTTTCCTCATTGCGGTTTCAAGGTTCAAAATAATTTGTTGGGTGGAACATTTTGTTCTCGGCGATCAGCCGTTAATGTTTACCTGATAATCGACCTTAGTGTACCGAGCATTAAGTATAGAATTCTATGTAGCATACATGATGGCGCTTTTCATGATTTGTGAGTTTATAGCAACGGTGAAGTGTCGGTGGTTAATGGTGGCAGCGCGTGGCTCTCGCCGGTCGCCATATTGAAAAAGTTTGGCGCGAAAAAAGGGCGGTAAAAATATAAATCGATGATGACAATGTGAGTTGGATTCTTTGGAATGTTATCGTTTATTTACTTCCGTGTGTCAAATATGTTTCTTTTGACATGCCAGTGGTCACTTACTAACTGAATTAATTTTATCTGTCTAATAACTCGCAAATAAATACATTTGGGAAAACATGGAAGAGTTTGTCTCGTCCCGAACATCTTTTCGGTAATTCACCTCAGAATCCCTCGTTCGGGAGATTTAGATGGAATACCGCCGCCCTCCTCTCCCCAGGGTGACCCAGAGGTAAACCCGTTGTTTCTTGGAGAAGTTCCACTTGAGCCAACATTTTCTCTGGATAGCAACATTCCATGAAAACCAGAAATGCGACTTTAACTACACGGTATAAGGTTTATAATGTTAGTATTAGTGTTGGCACTTAATACCTTTTGGGGTATATTATTTATTGGCACCTTTTCAGGTACTTAAGGTCGGATCGCCGCGTAGGGTTCGCTGAAGATTCGGTCTCGCATATTCGTCAACAGAACCCCTACTATATGCTTCTAACTTCCTGTTAAAAGGGAGATTCGAAGTCGTAGGTTTTCCTGTAACACTCAACTTTTATTAGTTGAAATTTAAAACAAAGCATTTGGTCAAACAAAAAATAATGCTATAGTGGGATTGAAAAGTTGATATGAAGTTGTTAAAGTACAAAATGGGATCACTCTAGCACAGTGGGTAGGTATTTCATATAAGAAAAAAAAAGTAAGTCCTTCTTTAAGTCCAACGCAATTTAAAGAAAAAAAATAATAATAGGCATTTCTATGTGGCCAAGATTTTTTTAAACGAACTTAAATATTTTTTAAAAAGTTAATAACTCATGCGTGATCTCAGATAACCTACAACTATGTAAATGACAAACAAGACCGTTTTTTCACAACAATTCAAAAACTGTTTAACCTAAACATTTGTCAACATAATTAGGTTTGTTTTTTCAAAATCTCGATATCATATTTCTTTTAACCTTTCACGGACATTTAGGGGTTGCGTAATTTTAGTTTGAGTAACGCGCCCGCCATCGCATTCTTTTCATATCTGTTTAACCCCCACAAACTTTTGACCTTGATACAACAAGTTGTGTTATTTATGCTGGATAGTCTTTCGAACAGATTCATTTAGATTTAAAACGCTGAAATCCTTCACTATTTTGAGATTTTATTCCTGTTTAGATATACAGGGTTACTGGTAAGTAGACCGCATCCTTTCATGAGGTGATAGTATAGGTCAATACGGACAAATTTGACCATGGGATACACTGGGCAAAAGTTAACTCGTTTGAAGATAATCGAATTTCAAGATCTCTTCTTTACAAGTCGTTTAGGTACACGTATAATTTTTTATTATTAGTTAAGTCTCGTTTTTGCGGGTTTTTGTGTGTTTTGTGCCTTTTTGGATAGCTAGATAAATGTAGATGTTTTTTAAGTATTCTGCACAAAAAAATGAAGAGTAATATTTTTGAGAAAAAAGCTACTAAAAAAGTAATTGCTGTTCGCTATAATTTCCTCCGTGATTTGTACAGTTTTATGGTTTGTTATTATGAAGTGATTCATCTTCTATCCAAAAACACAAAAAAATCCACAAAAACGAGACTTTTGACTAATAATGAAAATTTATACGTGTACCTAGACGACTGATCTTGAAATTCGATTATCTTGAAACGGGTTAACTTTTGTCCAGTGTATGCCATGGTCAAATTTGTCCGTATTGACCTATACTATCACCTCCTGAAAGGATGCGGTCTACTTACCAGTAACCCTGTATGTACTTACGTAATATTGTTTTTTTTTAACGACGTCAAAAATCATCAAATGACCCCTCCCGCTGTGGGTTTGCAGCGGTGAGGGAGTGTCAGACTCTTACCGACTAAAACCCGTCGTGTTCCGACGTAGGCCTTTTATGTACCAGGGCCGCGGGAACTCTTTCGAACAATCCCTCAGCCCCGGCAGGCCTTGGCCCTACTGGGCCCCACTGGGGAATATTGGCTTCAGATATCAGTTTGACCCCCACCCCGTGGCAACTACTCCGTGTACTGCTGGATAAGTGAGCATGTGGCTCTTCAATAAATGAGCTATCTAATACAAAGGTTAGGTTTCAAATTGATCTTGCAGTTTTGAGATTACCGCATTCAATCAAATAATCTCTAGCTCAAAGCTAAATTGAAAGGTGCTGAATCTACCAACCCGTCTTTAAAAATAAAAACTTAAGGCTTTTTTTAAACCTTAGTTCCCATCGAATTAAGTGATTGACAATGGGAACTTCGAAATATAGTCGTCTAAATATACCAAACTGATGAAGTACGAGTTCACGCTTCACACAAGTAGTAGGGGAAATAGTCGATTAAGCACTGAAGGAATTTGTCCGTCTTGAACGTTAACGAAACGAACTACGAGATGACATTGGGTTTCTTAATAAAATAAGGTAGTTATGTCTTTTTCAATTTCAGTCAAAGTTTTTAATACAATTTTTTGTGTCCAGATTTCTTTGTGATAATCATTCCTGCTAACTCCACTACCTCTACTATCTTTTAAATCAAGAAAGAAGAACGTTATCAAAATCAAGTACCTAAATTTTCGGAAAGTTCTGCTTAATGAAAGTAAACTTAACTTGAGCTTATTTTTTTTCTACATGACAGTGACAGTAGATATAGGTAGGCAATATCTACCTGTATTTATATGCAAAAATCAATACCAAAAACAAAAAAAAGCTTTTAATAAAACTGTCGATATTCAGCGTTATTAAACCAGTCGTATTCTGGCCTACATTCAGGCTTTTTGATAGAATTAGTTCACAGCGACCGTGCTGCCATCTATGTGTTGGCGCCGAAGTTACATGTAATGGGCGGGCGGCGCCACGCAACAGCGTCGATAAAACGAACCAGTGTGTTTACTTTGTGCTAGTATTCAAAGCTTAGGGTGCGTTCATATGGGGAAAGCTTTAACAGTTTTGTAGTTAGCACAATGGATAAATGGCGCTTAGGTACAATTCAAGCTAAATGAAGTACTATAAAAATGACGAAATATTGTTCTACGGTGCACAGAGATGCGAAGAACCCAGACGTCATCAAACCGGTCACCCATTATGGAAGAAGATTGTAAGATGAACAAAGAACCCACATGGAGCAAATTCTTCTACATGTCACCTACGAACGCAGAGAACTTCTATCCAGCATGAATAGTTGAACACACACATGCTATGTAAGTAACTACCTCTATATCCTTATGTAAATGTTTAGCCTTAGTATATAAATCAGGATACATCATCACTATGTAGTAATACAGTAGTCTACTAGCCATTCAATTAATACAGGTTTTTGCGCCACCAGGATTTGAGAGGAGTCGGCAAAATTCACCTGCCTGTGGCGCCTTTGTCTGCTATCGAAGTATGGAGGCACGAGCGACGCGACAAGTCATTCAGCTCTCGTCAGGTATTTTTTGTTTTTTTTTTTTTTTTTTAGTTCTATCTCAATATTCCTAACTGTTTCTAGTTCTGCTCATTCTCCTTTTAGGTAAAGCTTTTGTTTTTATACTGTGAAATTAGTTTTTTTTAATGATTATTATTTATACGGGCATGCCAGAAAAGTTCATCAAAATAATCGAAAAATTCCATCTAAAATTGATAGGTCTGTAGGTATTTACTTGCGACGGCTACATAAAAAGTTTCGCAGTTATAATCGTCTAGGTACTTTAAACTCTTTTCAACAAAAACATCAAGTTCTTGGCAGTCGTATAAAAAAGCTTCTTAAAATCCTGCAAACAAAAATTAAAACGCATACCTAGGTACTGCAAACACCTAAGCGCTACAATATTGCGTCGAAAAAACACACGGATGTTGGTTGGTCGTTATAAAAATGTAGGATCTAGGGAAAAGATCATCCTTGCCGTACCGTGGTGGAGGGGGAAGGGTGGCAACCCCTCTGATTTATGGTAACATGTCGCGAGGAGCTACCGCGTACGCGAAACTCGCTTTTTGTCATTAACTGATTTTATTCTATTCCCTTTCCTCTCTTTTTTTCATCTGATAGGTCACTAAAGTACCTACCTACCACAAAAATACTCTCTACTTTAACAATAGCGTGTGATCAATTAGCGTGGTGATCAATGCTCTATCCTTCTCCGTGTGAGAGGAGGCCTGTGCCCAGCAGTGGGACGATAAAAAAAAGGCTGTAACAGTAACAGTTTAACATAACCTTAATCAAATTCACTGAAGTAAAAGCTACTGTCTAATAGTTCGCAAGTCTGTTTGCGCGCTACGTATTTTGATATAATATACACAAACAAACAGTGGTTTGAGTACTTAGGTGAAATGTAGTTACTTTCTGTAAAGCTTTTGGTTTGTTTGTGAGACTGGCAGCGACATCTGTTAACGAGTAGCGAGAAATGCAAAGAAGGATCCGAGAATTGGGTTGATTGCACAGTATCTCCTGCTGTTACATGAATCTAATTGAATTATTAAAATTTTACATTTCTCATTTGCTATAATGAGTAATAATTTTATTGTTCTACTTAATAAAGCGAAAAGGAATTTGAGCTGACTGCCATCTAGCGAACATCTGTTCAACAAACACGGAAAATTATTTCAAAGTTATTCATGAGCGTCGGTAGATGGCTCTTTATCAAATAAAAAAGGAAAATTTTAAGTATATTTTATTCGTCGTTTTTCCTAAACAAGTACGATGTTTCTACCGTCGATGTTGTTGCACGTGACTTTATTTCAGCAAAAGTAAGTACCTATAAGTAATTAATAACACATTTAACGTAATATGTAATTGTTTTCAGTGCCAATGAACTTTTGATTAACAAAATAAACAAGGAAATCTCAGTAAGTAGATAATTAAGGGTAAAAACGAAAATTAAATAAATATACCTACTTACTACATAAAATACATTGTTATCATTTGCAATCATTGTATGAACAATTCATTGCTTCAGCTCTCGTCAAATATTTTTTCTGCACTAAAGTCAGCCATTTCACTGTTCGCAATCGGTAGAGAACTTCAGTGGGGCTATGTTATTTTATTGTGAGGTGAAATACATATAAACAGCCTTATATCGTTGCACTCTTATTTATACCTATTTCTATACTAATATTATAAAGAGGAAAAATTTTTATTTGTTTGTAATGGATAAACTCAAAAACGACCGAACCGATTTTAAAAATTCTTTGACCTTTAGAAAGCTACAGTATCTACAAGTAACATATTTTATCCCGGTACGGGCAGTAGTTGCCAAGGGACGCGGGTGAAACCGCGAGAAAACGGCTAGTTATAGTAAATAAGTAGGTACTAAAATCGTCGCCAGTGCCAATGACAAGATCTTAGCCTAGTCTTGAGAGGAAAGTGGTATGAAGCTTTCATACTTGGCCTCATTTTAGAGCCTAGCAATTTGCTATTAGAAAGACCTACGTAACCTACCAAGTGTTTTACAAGAAGAAAACTTTGAAATTGGTGACAAAGTTGAATGTTAATTATGCAATAATGCATAAACAGTCTTGTTTGAAAGACTAATTTAACAAGGAGATTTTTTTTTATTATTGCTTCGTACTCTATATCTATATGCTCCAGAAATACCGAACTGACTTCACTGTTGGAAAGCTACACTATTCCCAAGTAACATAGGCTACATTTAATATGGGCACGGGAAGAAATTCTCCGGCAACACGGGTGAAACCGCGGGAAAACAACAAGAGTCTTCACTAAATAAATTACCTATCTGTATTTATTTACGAATAATGGCAAATTTTGTCACGTTTAATGAATGGTAATCAATGAATAAGCTCGTCTCGTCTTCGAAGACGAGCTTAAGAGGACCGCGGGTCCTTCCTGGAGAAGGATTACTCAGGACAGGCAACACTGGAAATTGTTTGAGGAGGCCATTGCCAATAGGCACCCCGAAGTCAGGGATAAACAAAAACGCGATGTATATTAGTATTATTATCTTCGGAATAAAGGGCTTTATTATATAATGTATGTCTCTTCCAGACCTCGGGACTATAGAGTCCCGGATTTTTTGGGAGGCGAACGTGGGGCCGAAGCCAACACGCTGAAGCCCTTTTGAGAAAACTTAAATGAAATGGGAGACATACATTATATAATAAAGCCTTTTATTTCGAAGATAATAATACTAATATACATCGAGTTTTTGTTTATCCCTGACTTCGGGGTGCCTATTGGCGAGGGCCTCCTCAAACAATTTCCACTGTTGCCTGTCCTGAGTAACCCTTCTCCAGGAAGGACCCGCGGTCCTCTTAATATTAATATTATTATCTTCGAAATAAAGGGCTTTATTATTATTATAATCAATGAATAAGGTTTTTAATTAAAAGTCATTCTTCCAGAGCTCTGAACACACTATAGCAAGCTAGATTCGAACATAACAATGGTACCAAACTAATCTTCAAAATAAAATTATTTCCACGTATACGCGAATCTAATTCAAGGAATGTGGAAAATATTAGAAATCAAAGGATATCCAGGGAGCTTTCTGAAGTATTTCTGAGAACAGTCCAACGACAAAACACGTGCAACTATACGAATACCTATTATTCTTTAAGCTGAAGAATTTGTTCGTTGGTTTGAACGGGCTAATCTGAGGGACTACTGCGCCGTTTAAATAAAATCTTTCAGTATTAGATAGCCCATTTATGGAGAAAGGCTACAGATTTTTATCCGAGTGCGCGTAGCAGTTTAGTCAACATTTGTGTGCTGGTTGTTATTAGTTGGTTGTTGTTTAGGGTTCAAATACCTATCTGTATTTATGAATGCAATTTTAATTAAGTATAAGTATAAATATAATATAATAAGTATAAGTGTAAATATGTTTAAATATATTATAATTATCCAACGACCAACGACTTCAAAAATCGTCAAATGAAAATCCCCTCCCGCTGTGGGTTAGCAGCGGTGAGGGAGTGTCAGACTCTTACTGACTAACTAAACCGTCGTATTCCGTCGTAGGCTTTTTATGTACCAGGGCCGCAGTAACTCTTTCGAACAATACCGCAGCCCCGGCAGGACCGATTTTCAGCCTGAGATGGCACAAAAATTATCACGCTGGTTCTCCAACTTCTAGATATTGTATGTTTCCTCATATACAATCTTAGCACAATTACTATTATAGGTGTTATTATGTGCTATCATATTTTTTATTGTTATACTTAGTAGGTATTATTTATAAGTATTTACCTAATTATTTTTTATGTTTTATAAGCGGTAGTGACCTCTGATCAAGTACCTAGTGATTTACAGACGATCTGATCCTTAATCTTCTACATATACCTTACCATACCTTACATATACATTCTACATATACCCTATTATTTATTAATGTATTACAATTAAAATACTGATTCAAAGTTTAAGTAACACCACTATCCAAATATGTCCGTATTTAATTCAGCCGATAAAGCGCGATTTGGATCGTGCAACCCAGTTCACAATCATCAAGATCAATTAAAAAATGAATCACAATAAATACTAAAAGAAATTCTTTCGAAGTCAAATGACAAAAGGGCAGAGGGCCTACCAAAAAATAAGACAAGTGACCTCACCATTCAAATTGACAAGCACGGAACTCGGAACTTTGCGAAAGGTGAACCCTAGCCGTGAAAGGCAATAATTATATATTCACAGTTCATTACTATTCTGTATGTAGGTTTTCCATTACTTTAAGGTCTACGAATAAGAAGTTGGAAATAATCCATACATTTATTTATTATCTACAATTTTAATGCACTTTATATACCTACACATATTTTCCGACGATATAATAATATTTTACTAACGACAATATCCATAGCAATTTTGTAATGCCCGAATGTCTAATAGGGAATTTCGGCAACTACAACGATTTCAGAATCTCCACATTAATAATTTACACAAGGTCTTAGCCTACCAACAGTCCAGCCTACTGGTTTTCAGAAAATATGCTACTCTAAACTCTCCTTTACGGTTAATATTGAAGGATAAGCCATTTTAACATAAACCTTTTTTTACAATATTCCAGCAAGTTAATTAACATAAACATTTCTCGAAATCTCAGCTTCAGCTGTCATCCGCATCATTGACAGTTCAGACATTTTCGATGCACGAGGCCGGTCACATTTATCACATTAACGGTTAATACATCGGAAGCAGCATTTTTTTATCCGATGCAGGTAAATGTTAGGGACAATAGCGACAGGTCTACTTACCAACTTTCTGCGCTCGCGCCGGCAGCGATTGCAGAGAGTCGGTTGCGCGCGCCTCTCCGGTGCGCACGCGAATACGATTCGATAAGCCGAAACTTCTCTGTGCATTCTATTCTTTTGTTTATTACAACTTATATTAAAACGTGATCTTTTTTGATATGTAAGTATTGGTGCGAATTTAAGTAATATTTGTGCAAAATTTTCAGCTTAAGCGATATGTATTAAAAGCGTTAGATTTAAACGCATGCAGTGTTTTCACTTACTAACGATCGTTTAACTTACAAACGTTTAAGTTAACTTTACAGTCATTTTCGATTAACCCGGGAGTTCAAATGAAACTATTCAACATTACAATAATTTATTATATGACTTATTTATGAATCTTTGAATAAATAAATATTCTCTACGTACAGAAGTAAACGTTGCGTTTGAGTTTCACTTTTCGCATGCACAGTAAATAATTAATTTATTGAAGTACTGGTAATATGAAGTAATCACAAATGCATTAGTAGTAACTAATATTTAAGTAAGGTAACATTCCATCTAAATCACGTCTAATGGTTAACGACCATGTTAATAGCACATTACTGTGACGCGTCCTTAATTGTCGGTATAATAATATAATCATCGGCAGGGATATTGAGCCCTTACCTTCACCTGCGCAGAAGTGATTTATTGGTTTATTGCCTTAAGTGAACAGTGCACAAAGCGATCCCCACTCTTCCTCCTAGAGCTCAATATCCGTGCCGATAACTATATTTACAATGATCTTAGACGCCTTTTTATAGAATAAGACCGCATATTGTCATTAGTGCTCCAATGCCTTTATACATTCTAGTTGTTTCTCATCCCGAGGGAAATGCTTCCCATAACAGAATAAAAAATAATGAATAAAATACACAATAATGTGGCTATTTGCTTTAAATTCCACAGTTAGATACTTATCTACTGAAAAGCAATAATCTTTACAATAACATTTTTTTATATCCTACGCTTATTTATGTGCATACAGGCTCATAAATAAATATCTTATACCGCTGCACTCTCAGATGCTTTTCCAAAACAAATTACTTACCAACTTCGAAAATTCCATAATGTGTGCAAAGCCGATGCGTGCTTCTGCAAGGGCATAAATTTATTATTTCTAAATATATAATATATGAGGTACAAATAAGCGTTACCTAGTTAAAATATTTTAAAATATATTTATCAGGTAATAAAATACATAATATATTTTTAACATCGATGAAAAAGGGAGATTATTTTTATGCAGATAGGTGCCAAACAAGTACATACTTAAGTAGATACCAAGATCTTAAAAAAAACTGCCGAGTACAATAGCCATAAATATTGTACATAGGATCAAAATGAAGTAAAATTTCACTTCTTTTAACCCTTCTTTGCGGACAAAATATTAGACCGGCAAAAGTATAAACATTCTAATGGGATCGGATGCAGTGTGCAACCTCATATAGTAGTAGGTACTACTTATTGGCTAACGCTGGGCAATACTTATTTCCCAAATTCGTATTGAATGCGCCAGCGCCGGCGTTCTTGCAGTAACTTTACTTAGTTTATTTTGTTTTTGTTGGTAAATCATTTTTGTTTATTTAGTAACTCTATTCTCGAATATAACGTGGTACTTGACATTAGGTGTTCAAAAATATTACATAATTTGAAATTACATAGCGAAACACGTGTTTCGTATTATCTTTTTTTCATGTATTCAGCTTAAATAGTTAGGTATATATTTTTTGAAATACATCAGCAAGTACTCAACTGATTCTTACGATTTTCGCGGAAAACTTTCACCAAGTTAAACTATTGAACAGAAAACTGCTGTTACATTAGGTTATTGAACAGTGCCAGAAATATATAGAGCTAACTATACCTAACACTCCCTTTTTTGTATCGAAATTATCAAATGGCCCCATCGACTGCGAGTGCAGCGTAAGGGAGTGTCAGACTTTTATTGAATAAAACCCACTCTGTTTCTTCTGGAGTCATCTGTGTCTGTTACTATTACTAACAAACATGCATCTACCGACTGAATACGTAAAACATTAGTGTAGATGTGTGAATAGTCCAATGACACGTCCTTGAGCCATCAGTACACAGTGACTGGGGAAGTGTTACGCATTGCAAGCCACAGTTTAGAAAGTCAAGCCGGTGCACCGATTCATTGTTCGGTTCCTTCCGTTGATTACTTCACGCGTTCGCCGATCCGTTAATACTGAATTGCTGCAAAACTGGGGCAAGTCTGCGAGACTAATGACTGATATTGAATAGAAAACAAACAGATAACAGATAAAACATAGTAATACATAAGGGAGTGTGTATGTAAAGGGATATTTATTTAGTATTCTTAGACATTCTACATGTAAGTAATTATGTTAATGAGCGAAACGCCTGCAAACTGCTGCAGCAGTTTGGCGCTTATTAGTTATGGAAACTGAATTGTGGAATGGAATAATAAATTTAAAAAAAAAAAAAAAAAGATTAGGTACTATACAGATAAATGAAATTGATGTTGAGATAGGAAGGAGCATGAAAGAGCCTCTGTTAAGAAGAGGTAGGAGATGAATTAGAAGGAATGAAGTCTTCTACATTCATAACAAAAAGCTCGAAATTTAAAAGGAGAGTAGAAGACCAAAAGTTAGCCATGGAATATTGTGAAAATCTTTTGTTCTAACTAGCTGTTTCCTACAGTTTCAATCGGGTCTCAATTGCGGCTTCTTTCTACCTGGATGAAAAAGTATATCCCTTCAGGCTTCTAGACTATCGATGTACCAAAACTCATTTGAATCGAAACAATAGTTCTGGTTTTAAAGCCGATTGTATGTAGGGATTGATTATAAATATAAGTATTTTAGGAAGTCATTGCGAAAGCCACAACAGTACTTAAATAAATAATAAAGGTAATATTTAAATGTAACTCTTAATATACCTCCTATGGCCTCTAAATGACGGCAGAGTAGGTATGTGGTATTTATGGCGAAATTTACAACAATGCGAGAACACTTAGAGTACATGCACACTGCAAACTTTTAGTCGGCAAATAGTTTCTTTGGTCTCATAAACCTTACAATCTACAAACTGTTTTAGCTGCAGTGTACGGGTACTCTACCTTGCATGTTACTTTGTAGAAATCATGGCTGCTATAATAGACGTTTACCAACATATGACAAAAAGCAGTCATCTAAGAATTACCTATTTATGCAAATATTCAGTAGGATTGTACCGAAGAATGGTACGGTGCAAAACTAACACCCAGTTGAGAAACCGTATTTTTTGCAAATATTTAACTTTAATGAAATTCCAACACAGTTTAAGTCTGTTTAGTCAACTACCAAAGTCATTAACTTTTGAATTTTTCAATGCCAAAGTATATACATTATAACACTAGAAATAAAAATAAAATAGCTATCCTGCAGTTTAGATTATCTAAAGTACATACATCTTTCATGGGATATTGTGTCAAATGTTATAATACCAGATACCAGACAACATTCTGGAACTGAATGACATGCGGTTTAAAACTCATATAAAAGCCACACTTTGTAAGCAAGCATATTATAAATTATAAGATTACATTCAAGATAAAAATGCTTGGAAACATGCTGGTCCTGCTCCATAGGACACACTGACAATATCTAATTAATTAACAAATTAAAATTGCACCAGCAAGTAAAATTGTATTCATCTTTTGATTATTTGTTTGTAACTTTGTACCAAAATATAAACCAATTTGTAAATGTGAACACCATGTAGCATTTTAATTGTCATTTTATCCTCATTTGTCTTTGCGATTCTACATGATCTTCGCATGCTGTTACTGTATGTATCAATACATTATACATACAAACTGTAATAACATATTATTTTTAAAAAGAGTAACCATGGAGTTTCTTGCCCGTTCTTCTCCATAGGAAGCTACTTTTGGAATGGGCAACTAGAATCAAACTTAGTTATAATTTTGACGTTCATAAGTGCTTGTAAAGGCCTAAATGAAATAAATGATTTGACTTTGACTTTGATATCATCATCAATGATGCCTTATATTTGAAAAAAAAAACTAAAATATTTCGGGCTTGATACAGATTTGTCGACGCACAGACGCACTTAGCACAGTCATGATTTTTCGCATACAAAAAATATTTATCATCTTTTGATTGGTTTATTATATCTAAAATCGAATTTGGTGCTTTTTTTTCTAAAATTCTGAATACGGTTTAAACGTTTAAACTGAATTAGATAATACGCACACATATTATTAAAAGTATATTACAGGTATGCTAATAAATACAACTTGTCTTTTAACTTCCTTTGAATAAAATATGTATATATATCTTTATATATTAGGGATGTTATTTCAAAATCTTAATTTCCTATCCTAGTTGAAGGCCAACTAGCAAACTGTAGGCCCAATCCAGTTTTTATGAATACTGGATTTATTTTTATATCAAATAGTTTTAAGTATATGCCAAAATGTCGTTCCTACTTTGAACTTAATTAACACAAAGCTAAGTATTTATTTCGCAGTGAAGTTAAGTAGGTACTAACAATTGCGAAAACGTTTATGGTTCATAGTTTTTATCAAAGTAGATACGTAATTAAGCATACGCATTATTACTGAATGTAATGCCTTAATGTCTATTTTGATATTTTTATGTTAGGAACATGTATATTTCTTGTACTTGATAATAATCACTTTGACATAGTTTTAGAATTACCACCTACATAACACTTTACTTCATAATGGCCAAAAAGATTTTTATCTGCCAACAAAATCAGATAAACATTCTTAAACCAGAAAACAACGCTTCCAGTCTCTCAAAAACCAAAAATGTTCTTTCAAATTCACGATTCCCTGATGTGCGTACTGGCTTTAAAAATGAGGTATCAAACTCCAAAATCCACATTTCAAAATAGGAACTAGAATCTTCTTGACACATCCGCACCTCTTCAAATATCGAACGAAATGACGCAAAAACGTCATAAACAAACAATGCCACTGTTGATCTACCGTCCGGTATGTAATTGAGAAAACACTGGCCGTTTCGCAAGGAGCCTAGCCTTACTTTAGCTTGACCAACTTGCTTAGCAATCCGATTGCTTCACAGACCCTATACTGTGCTGCGTAATTTTACTTGCGATTTATCTCCTACCAAATGTATGGCTATGTCATTTAGAACTTTATGCTCCAAGGAGTTTTTAATAGCTCAGTTTATTCACCTTTACTTATGTGGCTTTGCTTATATTCTTTCCTAAGTTAACTGCCATTTTTATAATTAAATATTAGCTATGGTGATTAGCTTAGTGGTTAATGAACTCTACGCAAATTGAACATGGCTGAATAACAATAGGACAAACCAACAAACTAACTACAGCGTTTATAATATTAGATAGTACTACTGAGCTAAACGGCCTTGCACTAATACCTATGCTGCAACCTCTTGAAGCATACGCACTTCTATGGATTTTCCGAAAGGTTTTCTTTCTCAAGTAATATAATGCCTTCACCTCCAATTATATTCACACCTCAATGACATAATAACTGACAAAAGACAATAATACACTGACATCATTAATATGTTTTTGTTTTGTTTTTCAATCGTACCAAATCTAAAAGAGTTCTTAATTCAACTGTTTTTGTATTGTTGTACGATTTGATTAGTTGTAAACGATTGGTTGTTTACATTGATTTTAATAGATACCTACTATTGATTGGTCTTCTTTGTGGATTTAGTCCATCGAAATTGCATTTATTTCTGTCACAATTTCATTGGCCCTTCAAATCCGTTTTTTTTTTTGTGGATATTAGCAGAGTCCTTGTCTCTAAAATATAATAGACTTTTTCTTTACAATGCCAAGAAGATACTCTTCTATTTAGTATAATATATTAGACATGTAAGTGCCTTCGACTTTGAACACAGTATTGAAGTATTAGTAAATATTGCGTTAATTCTCAATGCCACTGCGTTTAACTGTAAATGCCAATAAATAAGTAGGCATTCTGTACTTAGATATGTACATTTTAGTTTCATATGTATCCTTCATGTAAAACAAGGCCTTTTATAACACGAACACTTCTACCACAAGTTACCTACTTACCTACGTTCGTTTAGAAAATGTATCGATCTAAATAAATAGAGAAAACTATTTCATTAAAATAAATAAGTAGCGAAAACTAAATGGCAAGTTGCCAAACAAATAAAATTTTTGCTTTTCTTTTTATTTACATTTTTACTTTTATGCATAACTATAGATAACTAATGGAATCTTTTAGTATTTTACAACTTCCTTTATAACATGCCAAATAAATGATTACATAGAACAGACTTGATTCGCACTTGGCCGGTTTATGTTACATCGGTACTTTTTTTCTTATTTCTAATAGAGTTAGTGAAAGCAACGCTGTCAGTATCTCAACTAACTTCAGTTACCGTGATTACTTTTAAGCATCTATGTGTATTGTGTGTATCTACATAAATACATCATTAGAGATTCCGACTCTTTTCTTTTTTTTTATTCTGAAGAGTTGTATTGTGAAGAAATGATTTCTATACAAAACGTGATATTTAAACTGCCTTGCACAGGACTAGACCTTTACTTTTGGAAGGGACTTGGGATGAACCTAACGCGATAAATGGTGATAAAAATGTTCAGGTCGTAGTTCACCGACAACGTTAGTTTTCTTAAAACATTTGTTTACTTTGAAAATTGAACGTGAAAATTCATAGTAAACAATTGTTTTTAAGAAAAAAATAATTAGGTACGCTGTCAGTGGACTTAGGTCTTAAAGGTCACATGTAACTGGCAGTTATAACGATATAATAACGCACACAGGAAAAATCATGCAAGCCGGAAAATCTGAGGGCACACAGATGCATAATCATGCTTGACACGTGCAATTAAAATGTAAGACGAAACAATTACATACTTTGTACCTACTATTTATTATGTATGTACAGTAAATTAAAAGCAAAATGACGAGCGGAGATGTCATAACGAAAAATATCCTAAGAAGGTAGTGTCGCCAAAATGCGGGTGTTCGTGGGACGAGTTTTGTAACCAATATGTTGGGCAGATGTGTCAAAGAACCCGAACGCCTCGTTAGTTCACTCGTAACTGATCGTTTTAGTCACACCCACCTGTGCCGTACGTCTTCGACATAGAAGAAGGCGCCAGACCTACCTGTCTACCTGTCCAACGGCATCTCCGCGCATCTTTTCTTTTTCCGTGATAGTGTAATATTGGAAAATGAATAACATAAAAGAACAGCTGATAGAGATAAATCAATATGAATCAGAAGCTAATATGAATATTTGTTGAATACCTACGTAATGTTTATATTATGATAAGCAACACACGTGTTGATTTCACGTTCTTTGTTCGAATTATACATTTTTGTAATACTGGGCAACGATTCTGATGTCATAAATAATGTCGCCTATAACACATAACTGATCGTTTTAGTCACACCCACCTGTGCCGTACGTCTTCTCTTCGACATAGAAGAAGGCGCCAGACCTACCTGTCTACCTGTCCAATGGCATCTCCGCGCATCTTTTCTTCTTCCGTGATAGTGTAATATTGGAAAATGATGAATAACAAAAAGAACAGCTGATAGAGATAAATCAATATGAATCAGTAGCTAATATGAATATCGCTTGTTGAATACGTAATGTTTATATTATGATAAGCAACACACGTGTTGATTTCACGTTCTTTGTTCGAATTATACATTTTTTTAATATTGGGCAACGATTCTGATGTTATAAATAATGTCGCCTATATATTACATAAAACTTGTCTCCCCTTATTAATAAACATATGTAATTTAACTTGTTGTTAATGGCCTCATATGTATTATTTTTTTTCCAACCATGTTGGGGTCGACTTCCAGTCTAACCGGATTCAGCTGAATACCAGTGCTTTACAAGAAGCGACTGCCTATCTGACCTCCTCAACCTAGTTACCTGGGCAACCCGATACCCCTTGGTTAGACTGGTTTCAGACTTACTGGCTTCTGACTACCCGTAACGACTGCCAAGAATGTTCAATGACAGCCGGGACCTACAGTTTAACGTGCCATCCGAAACACAGTCAATGGTGTCTAAGATTTACTTAATAAGTACATACAAACTTAGAAAAGTTGCATTGGTACTTGCCTGGAATCGAACCCGCGCCCTCATACTCGAGAGGTTGGTTCTTTGCCCACTAGGCCACCACGACTTTTTTTGTATTGTTTTTTATTGTTGTCACAAAATATGACAGGCACTATAAATCGATACCCAAGTACTAAAAAGTCCATAAATTTATGGAATTTTGCTCCTACAATGTGCGTATCCAACCACGACTATTAAGGCTAGTACACACTACCTTGATACATCAGTAATCGCACTACTTACATACAACCTTAGCACGCACCGTCTCATTTTCCATTTGGTATGCAGTGCGCTCCGGCCGGAGCGCACTGCGAGAGTAATTTTTGCGGTACACAAAACCGCAACACTACGTTATTTTTTTATCTTTTTTTCGTCTACAACATGAATGAATGCAATCTCTTCATAATCTATGAAGAACATAGGTACCTACCTACTTATAAATTTTATCTATACTAATATATCTAATATTTTGTTTGTTTGCACTCGGAAATTACGGGACCGATTTGAAAAACTCTTTCGCTGTTGGAAAACTACACTATTCCCTAGTAACATAGGCTATATTTTATCCCGGTACGGGAAGAATTTGCCGCAGTACCTATGCAGATGACATCGTGAGAAAACAGCTGTTATGAGATATTTTACAATAAACAATAAATACGTGTGATAATATTTTATTTTAATTAGCCTATGCTGTCCCACTGCTGGGCAAAGGCCTCCCCCAAAGCCTTCCACTTTTCTCTATCCATCGCTGCTAGAGGCCAGCCCGAGAGGAAGCTGTCCAAGTCTTCCCTCCAGCGTTACCTTGGTCTCCCTCTCGGTCGCCTTCCATCCTCAGGGATCCACTTTGTGGTGATAATATAGAACAGAAAAACTGAGAGTTCAATCACCCTTTGCATGGCAATTGGTAATCAAAAAGTACTAAAGAAAAAAAGTAAATCACGTCTTATCTGTCCCGGACTTAGAAACAATTATCTTCAGTAATATGTACCTACCTACATTGACCAATAATTAGGACGACAGGTAGGTACCTACATACATACGGACATTCTATTAGGGCTAAGTTCTAATCATACTTGATAAGTACACATTGGGATACCGACAATGCAGTAAACTACCTACTAATTAAGGAAACCCAAACCTTGAGGCTACTCATCCGGTGACGGCCGTCACTTCATAACTTATATTTAGTATGCATGCACGCATACCTATTAGGTACCATTACTGTTTGTGTGATCAATTAACCTATCATATACATTGCAGAAGATAGCGCTCTTTAAAATTGCACCATCCTCCGTTTTCCACATCTGTTTATCTAAGACATGTTTTAGGGAAGAAGAAGCTGAAGCTAGGAGGCATCACTATGTAGGCACTTCATGCGACATAACATAATATCTACTTCTCTAAATACTCTTCAAAAACGACATTTGATAATAAATAAATAAATTAGGTAATGTAAATTTGGAAATACATACATAGTTTTATACCAGTCGGTGGCCCTCATCAGGTTGGGATTGGACAAATGGGATTTTTAAACATTCGACCACCTTCTGAACTGCTGAAGAGTTAAAATAAATACTTATCCATACTTATTCACCACTTTCATGAAGTTCTTCCTGATACCTACTGAGCGTTCATCTGCAGATACTTAGTATCATAAAACAATATCGTAAGAACAACATGCATTTTGATGCAACAGGCTGTTAACCGTATTCAATCTTTAACAATCGTTTTATGAAATGTTACGAAACAGACCGACACTGATCGAGAGAAGATAATTCCACCTAACTGTTTACTAAGTTGCGTTATCAAATGCACTCGTTTTATCATCACGTATTTTATATTGCACAAAGACTTTATTAATAATGTTAAAATAATTACGTCTAATGAGATGATATCTGAGTGTAAGAAATGTAAATATTCCATTGGGAAAGAAAATATTTGTGGAAACTTTGACTCCCTTTACTTATCCAAACATTATAATATTATGTGATTTAGTGTTCAACGCAACTTTTGTTTGATTCTAATTATATTGAACTTTTATAAAAACAAAAAATAATATTTTCTATTTACCATCATTACTAAAACATAACTAAATGTAATTAACAGCAAAATGCTCACGTACTTTCCTCTAAGAGAAAGTAGTTACGTATTTTTTTGATAGCCGATATCAAACACCAGTTGAACTTTGCGCAGCCAAGCGCGCGGTAGCTCGGGTCTACCAAACGATCCACAGCGCGTGTAGTATCTTTTATTTGATAATATCCTATCATCTAACGTTAGCGTAACTCAGTATGTTATCGTATGCACGTAGAGTAACATTATAAAATGATAGGGTCAATTATTGCTTTAAACATATCGTGTTTCAATGCGACTGTGAATTTTTTCACCCGTCTCGTGTTAATTCTGCTCACCGCGTGCGTGTATCATGCATTCGTTTTGGCGGAAGTTTTTCTAAACAGTTATAATTTAGTATATCCTCCATATTTGGCTAAACCACTGGCTAGTGTAACGAGTGTAGTTTCCGATGTAGTGAGTTATTTCATAAGGATTTCTGTTATACAGGTAGGTAACTAGGTAATTTTCTTAAGCTACCTAAATGTGACCTAGTTTATAGAAACGTGTTTGACGCATGCAAACGCATTTTCTACACGCAAATGTAGTTTATGTTATAAGTTTTATTATTAACAAAGCAACACTAAATATAAACAAGTGAATGACGTTATAAAACAGCTGATGAATATCAGCTGATATTAAGGTATATTATAGATATTGTAATGATATGTTTAAGTTTTTATTTATTGCTTGGTTCTAGGGAAGTAGCATACATAAATGAGCTAGTAAAATGTGATTGCAGTCAGAACATTACTGATAAGTTCAATGTTGAAGATCTTTCCATATTTTTTTTTTATTTTTTATTTAAAATATATGATATAATCTGCTACTGATGTGAAGGTAATCTAGCAGAATATTTACATTTTATTTCGCATTGCTGCTTTCAGGAATCGTGATCAATTTACCGGTTTGTTTATAAACATGATCTGAAGCCGGTAGTGTCTTGCTGATCGAATCATGCGCTTAAAATTCAGCCAGCAGCCGTAAATATAATATACTTGAAGATACTTATCAACAAATTGGCTGCTTATAATACTTATATGTAAAAACATATGCAAAAGTTACCAATCCCAATAGCAAAAACAATTCGTAACCTTCTTTCTAACAAGTGTTAAGATAAAATATTATTATTTGTTAAGTTAGACAGTAACAACAGTAGGTAGGTATTATGCAAAACTCGTAAAAAATAACATGTAAGAGGTAATCTACCGCAATTCTGTTGTGAAGCAATAAGAAGCTTGTCACAGTTACAAAAAGTGAAAACGGATGTTTTTGTCACAATTTGTTGCTTTGACAATATGAAGAAATCCTCATTTATTCGACTTATTCCTTAGCCTTACGTCTTCGTAGTTCGTAGCTCTTCTCAACTTCTCACTTTTTATTAACGAATTGAGCCGATTACCTACGAATCGATAATAATCGTAATTTAAGATTATGATCCATTGATCGACACCTTCTAACTTCTGGATGAGAGTTTCTTCTCACAAAGACTTGCCTACATCGATCACGACGAATAATTTTATCATATCTCTAGATGCGAAAATTCTAAAAAAAATGTACCTACTTAATTACCACTGCACGCTGTTCTCTATTCCCTGCTGCCGATGTTCACGTTAATTTATTTAGAACAAAAGACTTCCTTGGATTTTTTTAATGTTGATTCTCCATACTTACCTAATACAAACTCGCTGAGTAGATACCCGTTTCTAATCAAATCACTTCCAAAACATTAAAGATCTTAGGTTCAGAATAAATGCTTCTCTCTTTCCAAGAAAAGTGAAATGACATGTGCCGACCTTCACCTTGTATCGTGGCATCAACACACACGTCTGCGTGTGAACTCCCGCGCAGCTTGAACTTTCACCACGCGCGACAGCATATCATAGGAACAATATGTAGCTTAGATAAATTGTGTAAATACGCAAGTAATTGAGGTAAATTGAAGAAAATGTTTAATTTACTACGGATATTGAGTAGTTACTGTGAATATTTTTTAAATTGCTGAACTGAAAAAGTAACCAAATCAAATGTTTTTTTCAGTACGCAAATCACGCATCTATACTTACTTTGGTAAATTCGATTGTAACTACAGTAAATTCATGTGAGCAGCGTTCATCCTTCCGAGATAGGTCAAGTTCTAAGGTGAAATCGATAATGAGTTATGCCCAATTCGTCATTTTAGTGATTTGGCATCCATAAAAAACGTGTCCCGATTTGTCATTCCATAAAATATTTTATTTTGCTTAGTCCCAATTGGTCATCCGTACTTTATTTTGTAAAAAGTACTGTCAACAAGAAAAGCTTTACAATATTGTAGTATGTTTTTTTTTTATTATTTATGTTGGTTATGTTTTTTTCCGAATATGGATGGCAAGACGCTATTAATAAAATCGCGATTTCAACGGCGTCACATAACGCACGACCAAAACCAAGATACCAGGATCGCATAAAACAGATGAGTAATATACCAACCATCGAGTGTCCATGGAACTGCCCACCATGTACTAGGACCGCATAACTTACAGGAGTATAGCAGTCAAGAGTGTCAGGATTTTAAATTTTATATACTAATTGTAGATAAAATACCAATTTACACCATGTCGATGAATTGTATTTTATGTATATCAACCAATTTTTTGAAAATCCCGGTATACTTAACTTATTTTATATATAAAATCAGGTAATACAACAGAAGCCTTTTGTTTTCTAGAAAGAGACAAAACATAGAAGAAGGGGCAAAGTATGGTCCGGTTTCTATTGTTTTGTGTAAGTAACTATTTACTATTATCGGTATTAGTAAAAAAACATGTGGTGCAGATGCATTATTAGTTGGTTGTTAAGCGCCCTTGAAGTGCATGCGAGTTTTTAAAAATGAATACCGGAAAAACAGTAATAGCACAATTTGGGACCAAAACTTAAGCACATATACATAAAGAAAATAAATATATTTTCTTAATTGTGTATGGATAGTAAGAACAAGAAGTTTAAGAAGATAATTAACTGAAACGTTATGTTTATACGAACAAGGTCCAATAAAAAAAGCACTGCAGTATGTGCAACACAACTGCTGACTAGATTCAAATTATTTTTGTTAATAAATAAGATTTTGAAAGTATGAATAGTACGATAACCCGCAAAAGCAACCAGAGCATGCGAGCATTTTTATATTAATATGAAAATGGCATCGATCAGGCGTCGAAGTATTCCAATTAAATATATTTATTTTCTTGTTTGTGAATATTTTTATGTATATGTTACCGGCCGAACCCGATTTTAGGACAAACCAGTTTTGCCTAGGCTCAACTAGTTCTTCCTATACGCGTTAGGATTAACTAGTATAGCCTAGTCCAAACTAATTTGTCCTAAGCCCGATAGGACGGACCAGTTTAGGCTAGGCAAAACTAGTTGATCCTGATATAAGTACGCACACTCTAGGATAAACTGGTATAGCCTAGTCAAAACATATACATATCTAAAAGAACTACAGTAATTAACTAAATACGTTATTAGGCGCGAGGCGCTCGGGGCGTGTACGTTATGCACGGCTAGCAACTAGACGCTAAATGCGTTTAAAACCACGCGACAAATGACGAACGGGGAGCGAGCGGCGTGGGACGTTCGGAGCATTCCCGCATGAACATGTCCTGACATGTTTGTTCAGTTACTTTACGACCTCGCTACATTTGTTTATTGTTTAGACTAGGCCATACCAGTTTATCCTAGAGTGTGCGTATTGATATTAGGATCAACTAGTTTTGCCTAGCCTAAACTGGTCCGTCCTATCGGGCTTAGGACAAATTAGTTTGGACTAGGCTATACTAGTTAATCCTAACGCGTATAGGAAGAACTAGTTGAGCCTAGGCAAAACTGGTTTGTCCTAAAATCGGGTTCGGCCGGTAACATATACAATCTCTTTGCTAGTTATGGGCTCCTGGTACTTTTGTTACCGGTACAAAAAGTATCGAGTCACATTTTCAGGTTTATAAAATGCCCATGTTGTCTTCACCTGTGTTTTATTGTACATTTTATTATATTTATATGAGAGCTATTTAAACCTTTACCTACATCGAAGTGTTTCATTTAAAATTTCTTCTAACACTTTTATTTCTGACGGTACTCTGCTGCGTGAAATTTTATGCGGGTGACGAAACGGAACTCAAAATTTAAATATTAAATTATTTATTTTGCTCGAATGACGAATTGGGAATTGATGTATGGAAAAAATAGTTGGTGACCAATCGGTACTAATGACAAATTGGGAATAACTCTCGATAATAATCAGGGGTCAATAAACAGCTGATCGTAGTTTTTTACAACTTCGATAAATTACTGATAAAAACATTGTTAATACAACATTATTTTAGATAACATTGTGTTCTAATTCTTTTCTTAACGATTTAAAGGCAATAGGTATATCTAATTAAAATTTAATGTACGCCACTTTTTTGTGTTGAGAAAGAATTGAGTGGATAAAAATTAGGTCATTGTCAAGCAAACGCAATTACGACATATTTACACTGTATGTTCTGATTAGAACAACAGCTGGCAATATTTTGATAAAAAATATGATAATGTTGAGAAACTTTGATATGTTTAAGTGTAAGTAATGTATGTTTTGTCTCTGGTAAAGCCTAGACGGACGAACAAATTACCTAACTAAATAAATAATTTAGGTAAGTATACGTACAGTAGTTAAGTAGGTTTAAGTTGTTGCATAAATGACTATTGTTACACCCTAAAACAACACCGATAGTTTGAGATATAAATGCTACTTAAATACAATTGACTGACTTATATTCGATTAGGTACCTAATCAGGCATTAACTCTCTTAACAATTTCTTAACCTTAGAATGTTCTTACGATGATTATACGCCTCATATAAGGACGAACTGGCGAGACGAACTCTTAGAATGTTAACTTAGGTAAAAGATCGAAAAACCATTTGACATTTCAACTTCCCGCTAGCAGTTTAAGCAATCACCTTGAAGAAATTACTTTCAGATTTAAACCCCCCTTTATTCCTTTGAGAACAAGTTTATGGATAGTTTCTATGATTTATTTCCAGACAATCATGATGAACGCGTTCATGCGAAGATTCCTCCGGTTCATGGTGTCACTGCTGGCCATCATAGTGGTGCCTCTGACCTACCTGCTGAACATACGGAGGAACAAGAAATGTCCGCCACCCATGAACCCTATACTCTTCAAGTCCGCTACATCGTTAGCTGCGATGATTAGGACTAGACAGGTAAGAATATGAAGCTTAAAAAAAGCTTTTATAAAAATTTACTTACAACCGATTTTAATAAATACCTTAAACCTTCTCCCAACTTTTGTGCTTTAAACCGCATTCAAATCAGTTCAGCCAAACGTGATTATGATCGCGCACAATCATACAAACTGAGAAACTCCTTGTTTTAGAAGTCGTAGTTAAGAGGTCGCTCCTCCCTAATGTTTAGAAAGAAAGAAAATAAATTTAATACGTAGTAATGTTGTGTACATCCGTTAAAGATACACATAGTTATCGGTCGGCCATAAATTAAAAAAAAATGTATTTTATGTTTTATTATTGATAAAACAATAAGGTACTTATTAAATAAATAAATAAACCTCGAAGATGTCGGAACTTCTTCTTTCGTGTCGATCATCGTGGTGTAGCAATCGGTTTCACGGCGCTACTCACGGGGAGGGCCTGAGCATAGACGTGTCGCTCTACGAGAAGGCTTGCTACATCGGAACTGTATGTGAATAAACTTGCAGACATTATGCAATATACAGTTTTATTTTTAAAACCGGCCAAACTCATTTTACGTGTTAGCTGGCTGTTTATTTTTAGCCCTTAATGACAACTTTGAGTAGTACATGCTATAAATAAATATTGCATGGCATTCGATAAAACCTTCCTACTACAATAAAATATAAGGAAACTAAATGTCACAATTAAAGTCTCATTTCTTCCAACGATTAAGTTAAAAGCGTGTCAAGAAGAAAGGTTTTGGCCTTGTAGCGAAAAGGTTAGCACGGTAGCCGTGACCATCCGAGTTCCATAGTTGTAAGGCCATTGGCCATCGACTTGCAAGCAGGTTGCATTGGCGTCCGCATTCCAGTACCATGTTATGAGATGCTTGAATGATGAGTTGTATACATACAGTATCTCTATATATTTACTCAACTACCCCTTTAAGTCTGATATTGGAATAATGGCCTTTGTAATTGATTCCTAATTACCTACCAGTATCTTGCCAATTTAACTCTACACGTGGAAGTTTGACTAAATTCTGTAGAAGAGCTCGTCTAAGCTGAAATGACACGCCCCACTACCGTAGAAATATGTACTTATAAACATTCATTAGAAAAATTGCTGAATCACACCAATTGTAACCGTCGGTACTGATCATATGACTTCAAGGAAAACAAACCTAAAACAAAAACAAATTATCTTCCAGATCACATCAGAACAAGTTGTAGAAGCATATATAGAGAGATGCAAGGAAGCAAACCCGTACTTGAATGCTATCGTGGAGCCGAGATACGATGCCGCAATGCGTGAAGCTAGAGGCATCGACAAGATGATAGCATCCACTGATAGGACGCCTGAAGATCTGGAGAAAGAATACCCGCTGTTGGGCGTACCTATGACTGTTAAGGAAAGCATTGCTGTTGAAGGTAAGGTGTATTACGAGGTATAAGCTGCTAACCGCGGTTTCACTCGAGTCTTGAAGATACTACTTCTGGATACATATCATATCATTTATTGCATTCGATAATGTACATTAGGTGGAAACTATACAATAATAGAGGTAGTCACAATTATGAACCCTGATGGGCACAGCAAAATAGTCAGAAGAGATTTATTGAGTTTCTATGCTATTATGTACGAGAACTTATAAGATGAAAGTTTAATTACAAGCTTCATCTGTAGTTTTAACGTGAGATAATAACTTAGTGTCCACAATTCCGCTCATACATCCATTAATGCGCGCAATAATATTAAAGCGATGTTTTCAATTTTACTTTTCTTATTATACCTACTCTTCATAAGCTAGCCAGTGTTATCCTTTGTTTATTTAGTTTAGAGTATTATAAACAAAAGAAGATAAATAAAATGTTTTACATACATGGCGTAGGTAATAGTAGGTGTATAAACTAATGCATAATCCGGTTCAGTACCTATTTAGATTGCAGTTGCAAAGAACCTGCATTCCCGTTACATCGTTAGCAATCTAACTAGCCATCGCCTGTGCATATTGCTGGCAATTTTATTTTATTTCTCCGGGAGAATTTCCATTGCATTAGAACTAGGTCCTACCTACTTACTTCTTCAACTTCGAAGAAAAAATATTTGACACCTTTCAACTATCTACATATAATATAACTAGCTGGTGCCCGCGACTTCGTCTGCGCAGGTTTAGTATTTCGAACAATATGTTTACAAATTGTAGCCTATGTGTTATTCTGATGTATAAGCTATATTATTGTAAAGTTTCATTAAAATCCATTCAGTAGTTTTTGCGTGAAAGAGTAACAAACATCCATACATCCAAACATACAAACTTTCGCGTTTATAATATTAGTAGGATAACGTGTCAATTTCCATAAGCCTTCAGAACCTTGAATGTATGAAATAAAAAACAGTTATTTAATATCCATGTAACTTTTAATAAGGAAGAATATCTGAAATGAACTCGATACTTACATTCTTTGAAATGCTCTGTCACATTCAATGCAAATGAATTAATCACTGCATAATTGCTTGAATTTTAATTACGTAGGTATAAACAGTTCAATATATTATCACTGTCACTTATTTTATAATCAGAGATTATAAAAGATATAATAGGTACCTATGTAATATATTACTGTTGTTGTTACTGTTACAGCCTTTTTTTTTGATCGTCCCACTGCTGGGCACAGGCCTCCTCTCACACGGAGAAGGATTGAGCATTAATCACCACGCTTGCTCAGAGCGGGTTGGTGATTTCAGACTATATATATAGTCCAGGTTTCCTCAAGATGTTTTCCTTCACCTTTTTATCAGCCATTGGTGTCTAAGATTTACCTAGAAAGTACATACAAACTTAGAAAAGTTGCATTGGTACTTGCCTGACCTGGAATCGAACCCACACTCTCATACTCGAGAGGTTGGTTCTTTTACCCACTAGGCCACCACGACTTTTTATGTAATATATTAGGGCAATTTAATTAACCTGTTGACAACTCGTGAGTGCAATGACTTAAACATGAGTAGGTATGATATGCCAATGACGTTTACAATGACCATATAAAGTTATTTAATATTGGCTGGGGAATCAAGCATAGGAAGGTATAAACAAAGTACTGATCGATTAAAATATAAATTCCTGCCGAAATATCAACAATTTTTTTTAAGGAATATGACTTTTTTTCTACCTAAGTCTATCCAACTTTTGCGCGAAGCTCCCCAGTTCGTCTCCACACATTGGGGAAGGATTAGATCCTTCAAATGAGCCCACCAGTCTCAATCACATTAACCTAATTAAAACCTCATCACTTCTTCCAGGCATGAGCAACGACTGTGGCACCGTGTACCCATACAGGAATCCAGCTAAGAGCGACGCAGCGGTCATAAGGCTGGCCAGGGCTGCTGGAGCCATTCCAATAGCCGTGACGAACACCCCACAGCTCTGTATGAATTGGGAAACTTATAACAACGTTATTGGAATAACTATGAACCCTTATGATCAGAAGAGGACGACTGGTGGATCTTCGGGAGGTGAAGTAAGTGTTGGGAACCCCGTTTGGCATAACTGGGGAGTGGACTATTATTATCCTCGTTCTTTCTTTTCCGTGGTATTGTCGGTTTTCTAAACTAAAATTCTGCTTCTGTACTGACAAACTTACCACACTTATATCAAAATGTAAGTATAGTTATCGGCACGGATATTGAGCCCTGACCTTCACCTGCGCAGAAGCGATTTATTGGTTTATTGCCTTATGTGTCGGATTCCAAACGTGATGAGTTGAAAGCTCGACCACCTGTAGCTATCAACTACAACTTTGTGGCTGGTACCCTGACATGTCCGCAGTGTGCGCGGACTTTCACGCACAAAATTGGATACTCCAGCCACATGAGAGCACACGCACGCCATTAGGGTCGAAGTGGTCGCCGTTGCCGAAATCGGCGTGGAAGATTATTATTATATGTGTACAGTGCGCAATGCGATCCCCACTCTTCCGCCGAGAGCTCAATATCCGTGCCGATAACTATACTAAGACTAAAACAGACCTAAAGCCTTATTACTAAATGCGAATAAAGTATGCATTTGTACCTAACTTCCATTGTCAAGGCTGAACGATTTTAACGAAATCGGTAAGAAGATAGTGTAAGATCCTGAAAATGGTTTTATGTTCCAACTATTGTTTATGGTTACATTATGCTCGATTAACGTTAGTGATCAAAACCTTTAAGTCAGTTTAGTGCAATGCAAGTTTTACGTAACTTAACCGCGCAATTTCATTTCGGTAACGTTTCATAAGTGCCACTAAGTGACGTTCTAAGTAGATCTATTGTAACTCCAAAAAGTGTCACAAAAGTATGTCACATTACCTCAAGTTACATAAACATTATTCTTCACTTTCATAGTGACGATAGTGCTTTTGGTAGGTTTGTAGGTACTTGTACTGGTATTTACTAGCTTCCGCATCCGTTTCTACTGCGTCCCGCATCTAAAGGAGGCTATACACATTGTTAATAAACGGGCTATGAAAGATTTTTCAAATCGGACTGGAGATTAGTGCAATCAAGCAAAACAAATAAAAAAGTCATGTTTATGAAGCAACAATAATATGAAGCAGATTACCAGGTCCAGTTTAATCCATATACCTATGTATTAGTAGACTTGGAATTCCCTTTCGAATAAAGTAACGTACTACTTCAACAATCTTGCTGTAAGTATCTAATCATTTTTTCTACTTTTACAGTCAGCATTGATCTCCGCAGCCGGTTCCGTAATCGGAGTAGGATCAGACATTGCTGGATCTCTTCGACTGCCTCCCATGTTCACGGGAATATTTGGACACAAACCAACACCCAGACTCCTCTCGGTTGAAGGTAAAGATTTATAAAAACATCAATCAAACAAAAATCTCTCTCTCACAACTCTATAAACCGAAATCATGACATAATCGTAAAGAACACGTCATCATCAGTATGTTTATTGTCCCACTGAAAGGCACAGACATCTTCTCCAAACAGACTCAAGACGGATTGGCGATTTCAGAATTTTAAGTCCAGGTTACAATAATACTTCCAAGATATACTCAGAATTTTTTAAAAATAAACGGCTAACTTGGAATCGCACCCTACCCCCGCACTTCACCTCGGATTTCAAAAGTTTTCTTAATAATCTTTCAGGTCACGTTCCTGACTGCTTAGATCCTGATTTCGAAGAATACTTTACACTTGGACCAATTGCAAGATATGCTGAGGACCTCACGTTACTCTTGAAAGTTCTGAAGCAACCAGGAGGTCCCGATGTACCCTTGGACAAGCCGGTAAGTTTGGAAAAATAGATAAATAAATAGATACCTATAAAAGATAGCTTTAGACCGTAATTAATAAAAGGATAAGGACAGGAGAATGATGATTATAAAAATTGGTTAATACAAAAGAAAACAAACAATTTGCAGAATATTTCACAGATAGTAGGCATGGAAAACGATACACGAGCAAGTAAATTAATTCCAAAATCCAATCTGTTTCTATTTCTTTGAAACTAAATATTTCTGTGTTTACGTTTCAGGTCGACATTTCAAAACTGAAGTTCTATTACATGGATGGCGATGGCAGCAACGTTACAGACTCTATCGGTCCCGAAGTCAGACAAGCAATGCAGAAAGCCAAAGATCACATCAAAAATACTTATAACATCGAAGTTAAGCCGGTAAATACTAATTCTCGATTTAACTTATCTGCTGATAAGCAAAATTATTTCGTAATAATAGTTTCGTTCGAGACTTTCGAGACCTTTGACGTCCTCAAGATAGTATCAGTTGTGATTCTATTTTTTTAAACAGAACCTTCTGTAATAATCTCCTATTTGTTTGGTTTCAGCTAAAAATCAAAAATATCGAACATATGTGGGAAACAAGCATCAGGATTTTGTTGAACATAAAACATGTTCGTAACATTTACACGGACCCAGAAAAACGCGACCAATGGGTGTCAGTATGGCCTGAAGTCCTGAAAACAATGATTGGCATGTCAAACCATAATTTCATCTGTGTATGTTACGGGCCACTGACAAAATTCTTCGATGCACTGCCAAAGAGTTATTACAAGAAGCTGCTCTCCATTTTCGATGAAATCAAGGCTGAGTTTGATGTAAGTCTGACGTATATTTTGCGCGATAAAAACAGGAAATATTAATGTTCACTTAAAAATCTTACCTGTCACATGACCATGAATCCAATTAAAAAAGACGTAGGTCCCATAATCAATGTAGTCGAACTCTACAAAATTTATAATTTTCTTTGTCTATTTTATTACAGAAAGTGCTAACAGATGACGTAGTATTACTACACCCCACGTTCCCGACGCCAGCACATCTTCACTACAGAATCTACTACAAATTCCTCAACTGTGGCTACCTCACGATGTTCAACGCTCTTGGGCTGCCTGTCACACAGTGCCCTATAGGACTTACAAGGAAAGGACTGCCAGTTGGCATCCAGATAGCTGCGAACAAATGCAACGATCACCTAACGATAGCTGTCGCCAAGGAATTTGAAAAAGCATTCGGTGGATGGATACCCCCAAACAAAGAACTTGCAAACAATATCAAGACTGCTTAAGATAATGTTTGTAACATAATAATTTGGATTAAACTTTCCCTTGAAGGCACCAAATATAAGCTCGAAATATTGCTTTTTGGAGCCAATCTTTAAGGTATTACTGGCAATTAATTATTGACAGTGATCTGGTAGCACATGAACTTACAGGGTTAAAACTGTAGGGTTAGGGGGAGATTTGGGAACAAATATGGAATCCACGAATTACTGTAAACATCCGTAGCTAGCCGGTCTAACTAATTAATGTCTCAATGTTCCAACCAACTGTAGCCTTTTTGATTGATTTGTCAGGACATTAAAGTACAAGGGACAAGAAGATAGAAATACGGATTAACTAGTGGCTTGAAACTTATACCCATCAGTTATTGGTAAGAAAAGGCAATTGTTTCTAACATGCAATTAGTTATATTGAATAGACTTTTCGATTAGCTGCTCTCTTTTGGAAAATAAAACTTACGTAAAATTCTCGCTGAAGATTCTGGATTTATAATTCCGTTCTGTTCTGGATATAGCATGGTACTAAAACGGTAGCTGGTTAGTCTTACTGACTCACAAAGTGTACATATTTTTTTAACTATTCAAGTTGAGTTTTGTACAGTTGTCGTCTTAGATTAGAATCATTCTGCGCCTTAACAAAAGTATTACTGTTGACCTAATTAATTTAAGAGTATTTATCCTAATATAGCTTTATGTGAAAAGGTATAACTTTATGTTTTTATATGTAGTTCTACGCGTCTTTGGTGTATAATAGTAATAGGTCAAATTATGTAAAAGATCTGATGATGCAAAAAATAAAATTGGGCCTTCTATTTTCAGACTTTAGTCTAAATGCCAATTTTTTAAAAGATTACCTAGATACCAAATGTGATATAAAAACATAATCTTCCTAAATAATCGACATATCTATATGTTATATTTTATACCCTAATTTAAATAAATAATTCTGTTTACATAATTGTGTTGTAAAGTTATTATCCTTCCTTAATAACTAAAAATATGGTCTACCTACTTTTAGTCAAGTCAAACAAAATATAACTTAGCTTAATACCTACTGATCTCTGAACTTCAAGAACACATAATTAAATCTAGAAAATAAATAACTCCTAAGGTTTGGTTCGAAGTAATAAAGAATATTCATGCGATAATCGAAAAATATTGAATGAAACTGAAATTGAAATGAAACTTAAATATATAAAATTAAAATATTTTAAATAATATATTCTCCATGTAATGTGGCTTAACCCGTAAGTTGTAGACAGTAGTATACGCAAGACACAATTGATTTTCTATTGTTTTATAATTAGCGACATACAGGAATTATCTTTGAATATTACTCCTACTTCTGTCTACTCTAGCAGTCCTAAGCGTGACTGGTGCCTTGTACGTAGGTCGGTACCTCACCTTCTATCTCACTTTTCTGTACCTAGGTATGTTCCTCAGACTTTTTTGTTGTATTTTTTCATGTAAACTTGAAAAAATAAAAAACTGTTGCAATTTTATATTTTTCAAATTAATCCTTCTAGTATATTTTTCGATTGCTATTAACCTTTTTAAAGGGGGTTTTACCCAACCGAAACGAGTTCAATTTGCATGAACTTACCTGATATGCAGATTCTGGAAAACCCTGCGGGAAATTATAACTATTTTTTATTTAAGCAATATTTTATAACACCTGCAAACTAATATTATAGGTACATGAGATTAAACAAAGGATTCATAATGTTTTGGGAAAAACGGTCACGTTTTTGCATTCACTTCCACTTCATAACCTTCTGACTTCGTGTCAAAAAGTACCTAGTATATACTACTCTACTATTCTACAGGCAACCAATGGTTGTTATGCTGCATTGCTTGTATTAAATTCGACTAGGCGGTTAAACCCGCACTATGACGAAGATAATAATAGTATCATAACAACCAATGTAAACAAAAAACTGCTGAAAGATATACTCGGAAAAACCAGGGATAAGTGGGTAGGTATCACATTTAAAAGGACATGAAGGATAAAATAGGCCACACCAAGAGCGATAGAAAATGAGCAAGACCATATGACTCTCACGACCAAATCGTTATAAGATCCTTATGAAAGAAAGCAACCCCTACGAGCCTCTATATCACAATACTTATAAGTTTCCAGATCCACAACATCTGATATACCTAATCCAAACTCAGGTTATTTGGGTTCAAAGATCCTTCTTCTACAAATTGCTTCCAGAAAAGGAAGGTTGTGTATTTAATTTTATTTGGCACGTTTAAGCTGGTGCACTGCTTTGGCCCCTGAAACTCTGCCTTAGCCTCTTCCCAAATGTTGGGGTCGGCTTCCAAACTAACCGCATGCAGCTGAGTGACAATGTTTTACATGTACCTAGCGACTTTCTATCTGCCCTTCTCAACCCCCTTACTTGAGCCACCTGATAGGTACCCCTTTGGTAAATCAGGTTGTCAGACTTTCTGACTTCTGACCCACCAATTTATATTCTTCCGAAACCCGGGCCCCGATTCTCATAAGTTTACTTGAGCAACATACGATTCACATTTGGCATTCGTCTGCGATCCAATCCCGACTCGATTACGATTGAAGCGTATGTGGCATTCCGCTATTTTTTCTTTGAAATAAACGTTTTTATCCTTTTCTGTCATTCATTAATTAATCATTTTGTCTGCAAATAATTTACGATTGCAATATGATTGTAGAGCAAATTACCGTATAGATCAAAATCACCAAAATAGCAGACCAATTGCAAACCAATCGAATGTCGTTGGGATACGATTGGTCTTATATTAGTAGCAGAATGTCCGATATGGTTAAAACTGCTATTGCGATCATATTGCGATAGTTAACTTAGGAGAATCGGGCCCCCGGTGGAACATGTCACCCATTCATGGCAAAACAATAAGAGTAGATAGGTAGGTAGGTAGCAACAATAACTACCCTACGCCGTTTTACACATATGCTTAACTATAGGTACCTAGTTACACCAAGCCTAGTTTCCAAGGTTAATCTCTATGTCTAGGACAAGCTCACGACATTGTGCGGTAGCCGAGTATTACGTTAGTTTGTAAGGCTTCTCCGTGCATCATTACTAGAAATCGTGCTGTTTGCTTAACTGGGGCCACAAATAATAATCCAGATAAAATAATTACGGATTCTGGGTATACTTATAGACCAATCATCACTAGGTACCTAAAATTTATCTTATACCTACCTATTTTTTTTTATTTAATTCGGCACGGGGATCAAAAGGGGCAGGTAAGATCACACAATATATTTATTAATTTATACAGCTTAAATATACCTACGTACATTAAAATAGTCAATTAAAAACAAAATACTACAAAATTTTATTTTTGGAATCAATATCGATACACTGCTAGTACAAATCAATTCAAAAAGGCCTTGACATGCCTCCACGCGAGTCACACAGTGTTGCCATGTCAGCCTTTTTGTGTATTATTCAATATTATGAAGTTTAGTAGCAGCAAGATTGTTCAAGTTATATAGTATATAGTTTTATAAAACTTGATTGCTCATTGACATCCCAAAAAAGTTTTGAATCATGAAGGTTTTCTGAATTCAATCATTTTATATGCACTGTGTAATTATTTAAAAATATATACTAACGAAATCCGGTAAAGCCAACATAGATAAAAATACTTACAAAACTTATTTCATGACATTAGTATTATATACCATTTCGTTAGGTACATGTTCATTGCTGAACGTGAATCCAACAAAAATTGCTAAGATTTAAGAATCAAATGGTTGCACATCGACATATTGCAATGGCAACAATATTAAAAAGCCTGACATCACGTTTCAAAGCTCTATGGGCACAATCACAGACAAAATATTTTTTTTATATGCCCAAGGCTATGGCCTTCAGCTTAAGTAATAAAATTCTATGCAAATAAAATAAATTGAAATTAACACATAAATTAATAACTAAACAAAATAGAGTAAAATGATGTTTTAAAACATTAGTCACTCGAGGAAATAAATTAGGTGACAATTGAGTTGACAGAATCTGTCAACCAGTTTGACGAATATGAAAATTAGATTGATATTCATTTTCAAGATATAAAATTCATTGAAACTTGATCAAAATTGATAACTTAATAAATTTTAGCAACTTTCAATCCAAGTTTAGTCTATTATTTTTTATTTGCTAATACACGAACAACGCACGCGCAGAACACCCATCGCCCAAAAATCTCCGAGCGCCATATTGAGAGGCAGACGTTGTATGACTTGAGTGATTAATCGTGGTTAGTGCAATAATTTGAAGTGGAATACTCGATCTTGCCCTATGGATATACTCTCGGGTACGTAATAAGTGGAAAAGTGCATTTACAGGATGTTAATACTCACCGAATAAGCTCTGGGAAATCACATCGTAACCTAGACATAGGCCGTTCTAGTTATCAGTAGATTACCTAGGTATCATCAATTCACTGTTTGCTCACAGTTTTAATCTTATTAATAACACGTGTGTGGAATAGCCATAGGTTTCTTGAATCTAGTTACATTAACAAGATTATGCGATCGCTTCGCAAGGTTCCACGCTCGTATATAAACGGATTTCGATGTGTTTATGTCGGCAGTTGACAGAAGCGTTTATGTATATGACCGATCATAAGTCACCACACCCAGTGACCGGATTGTCGGTTTTAGTATTTGATCGTTTTTATTTCGAATGATTGTTCGCGCGTCGTCGCGTCTGTGCGTGTTTTGTGGTATTAGTGTGGTGTGTTAACGTGATACAGTGAGTGTAATAATATGTAATTTCTAGGAGTGGTGTGCCTCGGTTGAAAGGCCTGCCGGAAGGACAAGGCTCCACACAAGAGGAAGAAGGACTGCGGCACTCCGCTCTTGGGCATCATGGAGTGCTGCATGTCGGAGGAGGCGAAGGAGCAAAAACGAATAAATCAAGAAATCGAGAGGCAGTTGCGAAAGGACAAACGAGATGCTCGTCGCGAACTCAAATTGCTGCTGCTTGGTGAGTGCTTATTATTAACAGGAAATAACTGTCATTTCCAATTGCAGGAAAACCTATTTTTGGCCTGAAAGCTTCATTGTGTCAAGCCTTTATTGTAGCTAGTCCATCCAGCTAAATTTTGTGCCAGCACCATTTTTTTCTATAGTTGACTCCTGATTTTAGATGCCCTATATTAGTATGAGGTCAATACTAGTTCATGAGGTATGACTTTAAATAGATAATGATGCTATTGGTACAGAGCTGTGACTCAGATGAACTGTACCAAAGTTCACACCTGATCAGTAGGTGAAGTCTGTGAGCAATAGCTACTTATTTAAGGTTAGGTTGTCAAGTACCAATGTTTTGTGTAACGAGTGCACCTGTACTTGGTACACTTATACTACTGATACACTTGTCTTCCTGTTAATTTATTGTATACCTAACATACATTAACTTACATTTGTAGCCTAATTTTAACGGGTACAAAGTATATTTGTCTGAAGGTATCTTATCAGTAAACTTTAAATGGTCATGAAAAAGATATGTAGATAGCTAGATTACTCTCAGTTACATGTAAAACAAACATAATTTATGAATTTTACCGTGTTATTGCAACCAGTAAAACTCCCAGAAATGGTCTGAAACACTCACTACTGTTGCTGTTAATGTTTTATTTGTTACTTCCTCTATCAAAACTATTATAGAACAAATTTGCTATTTATCATACTAATATTTTATTTAATTCATTCCATTAACAGTAAACAGGTAGGTACATGTGTATTGTGTTCCAAAAAATTTGTACAAAGTGTTTAATGCCTAGTTTTAATGAAGTATGGAGAAATGGCATTGTCTAAATTCTTGTCTATTTTTACCATCCAGCGCTAAGAAACCTAGACATTCTCAAACCAGTTTTTTTCTACTAGGAATACTTTTGGGTATTAAGTTACATAAATCCATTCATAACAAAAATAACTACCTAACTAAAAACTTTAGAACAATGACTAGAGTCTATTTAATTAATATAAAATACTAGCTTCTGCCAGCAGTTTCACCCGCATCCTGTGGGAACTACTTCCCTAACTGGGATAAAAAGTAGCCTATAGCCTTCCTCGATAAATGGGCTATCTAACACTGAAAGAAATTTTCAAATCGGACCAGTAGTTCCTGAGATTAGCGCGTTCAAACAAACAAACAAACAAACGAACTCTTCAGCTTTATAATATTAGTATAGATATATATTTCATTATTATCTCTTAATAGCTTCTTAAATGCTATTACAATCTTCAATGAATATTAATCATTCAAGAATTATGCTAATTATTATTCACTATAATATTGTGAACATTCAATGTATGTGTAGCATATACAGCATTTATAACATTCTCATTTCAAACATAGGTTTTTTTAATTGGTGTCAATATTCGAAATAGGTTGATTATATTCCATCAACAGGCTCATTATACCAACAGGATACACCAACCAATAACTCTAATATCAAGCATGAATGTAGATATTTGATAAAATTCCAATTTTCTTATCATCATGAATCATGTTGTGTACTTACAGTTTTTTTTTCTAACATAGGAAGGATATTGCATACTAAACTCGTTCCAGTTTTGGCTGCATTATGTATTTATTCACCAAAATCATTATTCATGAGACAAATATGAAAAAACATTATCACACCATTAATATTTTAAAAAATAGGATGTAAACTCTTATTATTATATATACCTTGCCTACGTATTTTGGGGTATTTTTAAAATCCAATAATAATACTAAAACCAAACAAAAATGAAAACATTTCGGCCATAAAAAAAAACAGTTAAATATATGTACAAAATCAAAAGTATAAAAAACAAATTCAATATTAAAGCAGTAAAAGTCATTTCTGCTTCTATGGGTAAAAACAAAATAAAAATTTTATATTATATGATAGCTAATTTGGCTTACATCAAAATGTCAATTAATTGCAATAGCATTAGCAAATAAAATAAAGTGTAATTTATTCAGAGACTGAAAATTAGCTGAGTGCAAGGTCAATTTTACACCAGGCACCCCGGTTGTCCTCAAAATGTGCTTTCGTGGGAACAATATGTGTTTAGACACACTACTTAGCAACCAATTCTGCTTATTTGGTTTGAAGTTCTTTGGGTTCAATAGTGATACAAAGAGTAAAGAAAAAAATTGCCTCAGTAAATATTTCTTTACTATTTTGTCTAGCTCACACGGATGAAATAAATACCAACAAAAATTGACCCCTCAGGATGTTTAATTCATTAAAAAAGACGGCAGTTGTGGCAATGTTTTATAGTATTCAAAGCAAATTCTTTTGTCTTGTTAAAATGCATGTGACTGTAGGTATTATTTGTTCAATCCTTTATTTAATCACCCTTTGGAAAATATAATAACGTTTTAAAAGGTAAAATAATAGATACCCTGTGAAAAGGGGAACAATTATCCCCAACATTCAGTAACTACCTATAGTCCAAAAAATCTATGAAAAAAGTTCCTACTATAAAAAATAAATTCATCTGCAATTGCGATTTATGTATTATCAACTTACTGAACTTATCTATTATTTATTCGAATGGTTGACGGTAGTGAACATTTGGTTATTGACTTGATTTAAAATTCTTTAAATTGTTTTTACTATATGCCACTATTACAGGAAGACTGACATTTCGTTGGCACTTAAATAGATAAGTACAATTATTTAGAATATCAAAGGTGTATAAAAATTCCAAAAAAAAAAACAAAATGCAAGTGCGGGTCACAATGTCTGATAATAAAAAATATGCAAAACTTGGTGTATGAATATCAGAAAATTATAAACTAATTTTCTGATTTCCATTCACATAAGATTGCAATAAAGAACATAATATGTAATATTTATGAAGCAGTGGTCTCAAACAAAAACTATAAGTACCTACTTCATTCTGCAGATATAAAATTAAAATGTATTAATTTTAATGTCAAAAAAGAAAATCTGCCTTTTACGTAAAAGACCTGCATGTATGGTCATCTTTTTTCTGAGGTCCTGTTAGTTGGACAGCTGTGGTTGCAGCGAGAGGGAGTGGCAGAGTTTTACTGACACACACCTTTGTCCTTTCTGATGCCTTTGTATAACAGGGCCGTGTTAATTCTTTCGAATAATACCTATCGCAGTCCCGCCTTTATGGCCCCTGAGACCGTAAATGTGCTTTTCAAGAGAGAGGAAGGTGTAGTGACCCAGCTGGATAGTCACCATCGTTGGACAAATAGCGCAGCATTAAACTTAAACTTCGGTAGACCCGTCTGTTACTAAGTCAACCTCTTTTATTATCTGTTATCTTATAAAAAGGACCTAAAAATATTGTATGAATGAATAGAAAAAAAAACATACTAAGTCATGTAGGAAAACTTAGTGTGAGTCATACATTTTACCCCCATTTTACATTAGATTAATCTTTGGACTTCTACCTTTATGACAAATTGAAGGGCATAGTAGGGCTAAGACAAGGAATGTCACTAAAGTCTAAGGTATTAATGGCCATATTCTCATTTTACAGTTTATTTTTATAAACACTTCAAATAGCTTGAAACAGGCAGAGTGAAATATACTATATACTCAAATTTAAAACAATGCACAGTGCAGGAAACGTCACAGAAAATAAGAGGCCCAAGCTGTAGGCAGAACAAAACCTACACAGCTGATGAAAATTTTGGGGTTCTATAAAGTTGGTAATAAAAATATGGGTCTGATAAATCTTAGAGTTCTCATGATTTGTCAAGAGCTACTTGTGAACTAACTTTAAAGTGAACTTCCTTTGAAGTGATTCAAGCAGAAAAGGCAAACAAATAAAAAAAACTAGGTATATAGATGTAACTTATTCTGATCTTGTAAAAAGTGATGGTGGATCTATAATTTGGATCTATAATTTCCTTCTATAAAAAAGATAAGTTATAAAAAATCACAGTCATTTTCAAAACACGATCACAACCATTCATAATTAATAAGGAGACCCAATCTCAATATTTTTTTCTGCAAGACGATTATTTACATTTTATTCAGTGGAATTACCTTTTAGCAAAGAATAGGATTTACCCGACTGCCAAGATATTGTACTGCAATGCTCAAATGATTCATGTCAATACCAAAGTGCATTATACATATTATCCTGTTATGCATTCAGATAATAGTTTTAGATCAATCTTTGTACTTGTAGGAAAGTATGAACCAGGAAAACCTTTGCTCCATATAACTACTGGTCATGTGCTAAATACACAAATTGTACAAATTCAGCAGTACATTATACTTAGAACTAAATTCGGCCAGTATTTTCGGGGTCGGCTGTGCCCTACTAGCGCCGCAACTGTCATGTGACACCCATAATCTTGCACGCGATGTAGAAACCGTGATAGCTTCGGCTCGTAATAAAATAATCTAATTAAGCACTGAGTCAAATACGAATAGTACCAGTAATATCCTCACATGTACCTACGGTCAAGGAAGCCACTGATGTAATTTTAAATTGAACAATTACCTAAATGCTACATGACTCATTTTGGAACATGGCGTTCTGACTACGATCAGTACAATCTATTTTGATGTTAGGCGGATTTTATCATCGTATGATATATAATTCCTCTGATAATCTGTGCATTTTTAGAACCTGGATTGGAAAATAAAGTTTTTCACAAAAATAAGACCATTAAACCACACTATGTAATGTACTAACATTACAAAGCGTAGTACGAAAACTGCAACAAAATTTTGCTGGATGCGGCTAGGAAGTCTTCTTTTCTGTCGAGTGTGCTGTGGCCTATCGGCGAAGAAAGGGCCAGGTCATCTCCCCAGCTTCCTTCGTCTATGATGTCAAATAAATAATATTCTTATTTCCATATGACAGGTACTGGCGAGTCAGGCAAGTCGACGTTCATCAAGCAGATGAGAATTATCCATGGCTCCGGCTACAGCGACGATGATAAAAGGGGATTTATCAAGCTCGTCTACCAAAATATATTCATGGCAATGCAGAGTATGATACGCGCTATGGAACTACTATCTATACAATATGGAAATCCGTCCAACTCAGTGAGTATCACTATTGATAAATATAATTTAAAGTTTTGGACGCAAAAAAAAAAATATTTAATTTCATATTTCAACTCCGAAGTTAGAATGTTTCTGAGTTACAAGTCACTCGGTATATGTATAGGCAATGATGGACTTATATTCGTAGTAACCTGTGCCTATATCAACTTACAAATAACCACCACGCAACTTCACTCATAAGTAGATCATCGACTTGTAATTCTAACGTGCATTCAATTTTAACTTGATAGGTGAAGTCGTGGACTACTGGCACGTGATTAACGACCTTAGGAATTGTATTTTTTTGACCTCAGTGATGATATTTTTGTATGTAGGTAGTATAGCTTAAAATAAATACGACAAACAATGGGATGCCAATTAAAATTAGCTGACCATGATTTGATGAACATATATAGAAATTACATAATTTTATTTCCAATAATGTTAGCAAGCCATGGATATAGGCTGTAATAACAACAATCTCTACAACTAACATAGCAAGTAATGCATACATTTATAAAATAATCCCATTGTCCTGATGACTAATCATATGTGTATGGGTATTTACAGTAAATAATATAAACATGAAATTATTTTATAATGGTGAAAACTAAACAATTCCAGGAAAAGGCGGAGCTGATATCATCGATCGACTTTGAGAGTGTGACAACATTTGAGAGTCCCTACGTTGAAGCCATCAAGGCGTTGTGGGCCGACGCTGGCATACAGGAGTGCTACGATCGCAGGCGAGAATACCAGCTTACCGACTCCGCCAAATAGTAAGTATTGTTATAAAAACTCCACTTACAACATAAAATAACTATTGTGTCATATGTGCCAACTAGTTCCATAATAAGGAATAATGTTTACAATCTAGCATTATGATTATTAATTGAATACCGTACTCATGCATTGGTACACGGTATTAGTATTGTATCAATTCCTATAATAGCATCACAATGAATAATCACGTGTAGGTAATTATCTCACTAAAATATAATTTCCTATAAAGTCTGTAGCATGATGATTCATGGTGATATCTGCAAATCCCAGTTACAGGAAACTAAATAGCCGGGAATGTCGAATAAAACCACGAAAGATTGCCTCTTATGTGGAATATGATGTCATAATCCATATAAATAAAATTATTAAAATAAGCTAGGTGTAGAACGTTCACCTCTCGCCATTATCCACACGAGGCAAGATCTTGTCTCTTGTAAATATCTTACAAGGCTACGCGTGTTACTCTTGGCAATAAATAAAGCAGGTCTTCCTATAAAAAATAATAATTCGGTATCTTACTACCGTCGGCCGACAAAAAGTGTTTTTATTTACTTAATTCACAAATGAGGTTTTGTGATTTGTTTAACATCAAAATGAAGCGATGACGTGAACTTTTGAAATGTAAAGTCTGATAAAATTTCATCAAAATCGAGCACGAGAATCATATTATAGTAACTGTCTCCATAAGTCCTTCTGCATTGGTGTAAGTACCTACATTGAACAATGTTAATTGGAACCGACACTGAGAAAAAAATGTTTCTATAGCTACTTGCAGGAGATTGACCGCGTGGCGGCACCAAATTACTTACCAACCGAACAGGACATACTGCGTGTAAGAGTCCCAACAACGGGCATTATAGAATACCCATTTGACCTGGAAGAAATACGATTTAGGTAAAACTATAACATGTAAAGGCTGTGCATGTCTCGCTTCACAGGTGCATGGTACACGGGACTATACCGTCTCTCTTACTGTTTCTATGTCTTCTTGCAACTTTATTATATAAGTGGCCTGTGTACGTGTGTAACAGGATATCATATGTGCATGTGTGCGTACTGGCTGTTAGTGCTGCATGATATACATTTCAGCTATTTAAGTGATTTGGCAAGAATCGAAAAAGACGATTACCTCCCGACCGAGCAGGATATCTTGCGCGCTCGTCAGCCGACCACCGGCATCCTTGAGTACCCTTTCGATCTTGATGGAATCGTGTTTAGGTATGTTCAAAACCACAGGATTGTTTGGTGCGATTGAAGAACTATAGTAGTGTCCTGACAGCTATGTCCCTTTCAATACTGACGTAGGTAATTGTGAATTGTACGATGTACATTCCGTATTAACGCTATGAAACAATGAGTCATTTTTACCTTAGCAACCTTTACAGTAAATAGAAAACCTTGTTAGAGTTCTTCCCATAAAGCTCAAGGTGTGGTTTTGATATACTAATGAACTACGGTCGGCCCCGCTTGATACTTTTTGCTTGTGTAATGTTTGTCCAAAAATGTTCTTGATATTGAAATGCACTATATTGCATATCAGGTTTTATATTTTACGCTTATGAGCACAATGCTTGGCTTATTGCTTGGTCTTTCGGTGTCGGGTACAGCATACACTTAGTGGTATAATATTGTCTTACATTTCGCCTCTGATATTTATTATCGTTCATTGTCATATCGAATATATGGTGGTGGTTGCAGAATCATGAATTTAGAAAGCTAGCTCCCAATGTGAGCACGTGAACATCACGTGTATTACACATTAATATTCAGTAATGATTTTGGTCTCTATTAAACAATTTATGGACCGCAAGACATTAGCGAATGATAATACAGAACTAGTTCAATTATGATTTCTATAATTAGCTTGTCTTGGATATTCCAAGAAAGTCACAAATGAATAATAACTTTACAAGTCATAGATGTAACTACAAAGTTGCTTTAATGCTGAACTACTTAACATAGTAGGTATTGCTCAGCTTACGAATCTGGTATTAGGGTTTTCTCACCCACACAATGACTTACTAGCCAAAGTTCACATTGGGAATAATTATGAAAATATTTTATTCAGAATTCTTACAACTGCATCAAACCTCATACCTCATATCGCTAGGTGACAAATTGCCAGTAAATTCTATGGTTAGATTGTTCTACTAAAATGTTGAGCGATGAGCCTGAAACATTTGTCCCCCAGCGAATATGTGGCATAATTATCATTATTGCCATTCAGATATCTAGGATATAGGCTCAAAATCATCATTGATAAGCGATGCAACTGCTGTGCCCACCGCTGAGACCCAATATTATTGAACACTGCACAACATACTATTTTGTGGAGATTTCTCTTCAAAAGATCCTTGCACTAAATCATCTTAAAATTAAATTCTAGCATGTTTGGCGTGTCGAAGATGCAAGTTTTTATTAGGTCAGAACTATTCATAGCTTTTATGTTTCTTTCACTCTCACTGCTTTATATTTTTGTATTTGTGAAATTTGCTATTCACTATTGCTTGTCTAACATTCAAGTTCTCTACTAATTACCCTTATTTTAATTATTTCAATCTCCTTCGCGATTCGTGTGTTTATTCCTTCAATTGTTAATTTTAACTGCGAATTGTGTATTATTTTTAAATGTTAATTGCCTAGAAAGCCTTCACTTCACTCACTTTATTATATTCAGCAACATGATAAAAAATTCCTGACCGTCTATATTTTTTATTCAAATACCGCTAATATTATTTTGAACCACGAATAGCAGAGGGTCACATAATATCTATGTTGTAACACATCCTGCACTTAATAACATGTTTTTTTTTATATACCGGCTTTTACATTTATCAATTGCGAATAATGTCTAATAATTTATTTGAACATTTTATAACAGAATGGTCGACGTCGGCGGACAAAGATCCGAGCGAAGGAAGTGGATTCACTGTTTCGAAAATGTGACCTCAATCATATTCTTAGTAGCTCTTAGTGAATATGATCAAATTCTGTTCGAATCGGAAAACGAGGTGAGTACATGTCTTAACAATATTTAACAACATAGCTACAGGTATACCTACTCTGTTAGGTTCGTAGTATGTTAGGTCGCGAAAACTTAATAACGGATTTTGATACGGTTTTCAAGTAGATAAAATGATTCATATTGCTTTCGACAATCATACATAATTGTCATGCTAATCCACGCCTACACACGGTCAATTCCTTGTTTGTTGTTCCTCCTGGAGCCCTCTATCTTTCGATTATCCAGTTAAATCACTACAGTGAAAACTGATTAAAGTTTTCAGTATATTTCCTCATCAACATATGGTACTTATCTATTCAGGGTACACATATACTAAAAGGTTTAACATTTGTATCCATGAGTTTACTTTCCCGGTGGGTGTTGACCTTTGAACTGTCAGGAAAAACCCATCTATCAGAAATTTCCATTCTCCATAGAAAAATGATTTTTGTTCTGCATAAATGCTAGGTGAACTTTCGATGTCCTTTAGAATGCACGTGCAATGACGTATAATTCAGCTGCTTCATTTATTTTAGTCTACGGGTCTTCCCATAAACGTCATTATACCAGTATTTTATTGTGGAGCTCGATTTACTGCTTTAGATTCTAGATTAATAATTTTGTAATCTACATAGGACAAGCCGTGCTACAATGCTGGTAATCAGAATACTTACTGATCCGGATAAGTCGTCGAAAACCGTCTACGATAATTAGTTTAAAATGTTATATGGCTCTAACACTCAAAATAATTTTTCAAATCGGATCATCGGATTAGCACGTTCCGTCAAACAAAAATCCTACTTCATCTTTATAATATTACTAAAAAATCCAGTCCATTCTTAGACTGGTTTTTTTAAAGTCAGAACTACATATCGTATTCAACATCTTTACAGAATCGAATGGAGGAGTCGAAGGCATTGTTCAAGACGATTATCACGTATCCATGGTTCCAGCATTCGTCTGTAATTCTGTTCCTCAACAAGAAGGATTTGCTCGAAGAGAAGATCATGTACTCTCATCTCGTCGACTACTTCCCTGAATACGACGGTATGTACATAGCTTTATAGTATTTTTCGAAAAAGTGGCAGGTTTATTGGTCTCAATGATTTTACAGAGTGAAGTATTGGTAATAAGTACAAAATTAATCGCGAACACCAACCGAAATTACTGTCTCAAAATGGTGGTTTGCTCAATTGTTTTCTACTGAAATTCAGAAATGTTTATCTCAAATGTGTAATAAGGTGGTCAGATCTGAAATTTATTTGAAGATATGAATGTATGATGACGATCTTATTCCAAATGAGACATGGTTAATTAATTATGGTTAATAAATGATAACACGATCATGTCTGATATAAAATGTGCAATGATTCAGCTAAATCATTTAATAATGTTCACAGACTATATAATTGTTAATTACACCTATTCGTAATCCATATAATGATAGTCTACCGGTATCTTTTATCTTTTTTTATGAGATTAGATTGTTATCGAACTCAATTTATTACTTCCAAAAACTATTAAGATACATAATATTTTCTTTGTAAATCTACAAAGCATTTAATTTCTAAATTATTTCTTCATATTATTGTAACAAAATCGATTAGCGACTTTAAACTTCTACTTGCAAAGTAATAAGCATACTTGTCTGTATGTATATGTATCACGTTTTTATAAGGTCAAGCTATATATGTAACTATGTAATGGAAACTAAAGTTACTAATTTAACAATCTTCAAATAATCGTAGCGTCATGAACATTGACAGTTTCAAATAGTTCTGATGACAATACGATAATATGGCTCTGTCTAACTGATCTTATGATGGAACCGGTAGATAGGAATTTCATGATGGAACATCTTATCATAGCTGTGTTTGGACTTGTTCAATAAGTCTTATAATGATTTATATGTGCATTTAGATATGTGCGTTTTTTTCTAGTGTATTTTAAACTAATAATTTATTTATTATACCTACTAAAAGACCTTATAACCTGTCACTTTATAATACAACTTTATTGAACAACTAGGTCCAAAGCAAGATGCCCCGCCGGCCTTAGATTTCATTCTGCAAAAGTATTTGAAAGAGAACCCGGATCCTGAGAGATCGTGTTACTCTCACTTCACCACTGCCACAGGTTGACAAACATTATACTGTGTGGTATATCGCTAGTTGGCTAGGCGTTTTATATGCTAGATTTGTTTGTAATATTCATTCGTAAGGTATTTGTTGGGAAATATGTATTTGCAGCGTTTTATCTGTATGGAGACTGGTCTTTGGTTGCGTGCGACAATTTAGTCCATGTTTACAAAAATAAAGATCATGAGAGCACTGATCATTTTAATGTAATTTGATCAGTTCTATGTTCACCGACAGCATAAACTTCAGTTTCCTTAAAACATCTGTTACCATGAACTTTCTCTTTCAATTTTCAAAGTAAACAGATGTTTTACCCAAAATGGATGCGTTTATGTTGTCCAGTAAAAATGGGCCTCCATCTTGTGGACAATAATTCAAACGTCAACTGAGTCTTGACAATTTACTCAATTTTGGTGCTCAACTTACTTGACGATGTAAATATAATAGTATTGAGATATAATCTGACCAAAAACTTCCAACAATAACTTACGAATGAAGGTTATTATTACATATTACCGTAGAGTTGCTAGACATATGCTATGTTCCCCCGAGCGCAGGTCCGCAGCGCGACGCCAACACAGCGCGCGAGTTCATACTGCGAATGTTCGTCGACCTCAACCCCGACGCCGAGAAGATCATCTACTCCCATTTCACTTGCGCGACAGGTTAGTACATGGTTTTAGTTTTAGTAATTAGGGGGGGTTTTTTCGCTAACATTTCAATATTTAGACTTGTTTTGAGATACTCCTCATGAACAGTGAAGGCTTTAGCTTCACAGTCGTCGTTGAAACTTAGTACTTTAAGCAGAGCGTTGAAGTGTTTAATTAACCAATGAAATTTCTCCGGCCAACCTTTTTCAGTCCACAGTAAAAATGTTTTCAGTAAAAGAATTTTTTTTTTTTGAACCTTTGTCTACAAATTATTGAAAATTGTATGTCAACTCGTAAAAAGTGGGGCACTGTGGGACCAATTGCACATCGCCATGAACGGTATGCCCAGATTGGTTGGCGTAAGGAAAGATACATGTGTCATAGATACATCAAATTATTGAAATTTTGGTGAAATATTCCCCCTTTAAACTCATTAAAAATGTATTTTTACAATGTAACTATTGTAACTTGGATCTTTATCTGTATTTAGACAATTAGACAATATACCAGAAAAACTTGAATGATATATATATATCGTTTTCCCCACGTTGCACAAAACAAAAAAATATTTTCCTTGACGATGTAAAATATAGTTGCGGTGTTGTAACCAATCAATTAAATAATATCAATGTATGATACCGTCATCACTTTAATTTGGGAAATTATGAAGATTTTTGCCAAAATATACTTGTTCGAGCATCTGAATGTCAAAATGTGGTTTCTTTTTTAGAAAATTACTTCCAAAGATTTAGCTGCTTTTGCAGTCAAGTATTAACGCAAAATATGGTGAACATACAGAAACATTGGGCTTCTTTCACAAGTTTTAGGTCGATAAAACATATTCTAGTAATTATAAAATTCTAGTAACAGACATTTTTACTAAGAACATTTACCATAATCTCCAACTAAACGTAGGTATTGGTTTCAAAGTTTCTGCACTTAGATAAAATGTAGGTAGGGCAACTCACAATATATCCTTGTGGTCCTTGACAAAACATTTTAGCCTGCTTCAAAACTGAATCAGAACATTTTACTTGGATTTTAAGGTAAGTTGTAGTCCAATGGCTATTTCTGAGTGGTTGTTAACTCTTTGCAAGTTTTATTTTATTAGTATTTCGCAAAAAAACACATCATATATTTGATGTGCTTATTTTATGTTTATGTATGTAGAATTTTGTAGATGGCATTGTCTAACTAAACCGTAGTTTTGTTGCAATCGAATATTTTGTGTATATTTTCCAGTAACAGAGTTTTGTTTTATTGATCTGTTATGTTTGTTTAATCTCACTAAGCGGGTAAACAAAACTTGTGTGTGTAAATGTACGTGCACATTATTCCTTCCTACAATTTTATTATGATAAAATCATAATCCTTTGCTGTTAGGTGAAAAGGCTACACATACATAGTAAAGTCTCTAATCCTAAATTCAGTATTATCTAATTTTTGTATTGTGTATGTTTATTTTATCCTGCATATACTGAATTTCGAAATACTTACTCAGTTATGTTTCCTCCATACCAAATAATTTTGAGCATGTCTTTTTCTGATGATAATTTGCTTTATACTTTCCACACTTTTATTTATTTTGTTTATTTTGCATGCTGCCTTGGATATTTTTAAAGACACCGAAAACATTAAGCTTGTATTCTGCGCTGTGAAGGATACTATAATGCAATCGGCTCTCAAGGAATTTAATCTAGCATGAATTATACCTGATATAAATTTAATTATATATAAAATAAATCTGTCGAATAATAAAACATATATTTTTTAATACTAACATTCGTATTTTATTTATTTGTCCTAAGTTTAACTTATGCTTTTAGATGTGCATGGTAAATGTTATACTGATACTTTTAACTGCTTTTAATGTTTGTGTTATATTCGTAACAACACAACACGTATCATTTTGTAATGATGTAAATATTTATTTTACCATTATTTCATGTATAAAAGATAATGTTACTGAAATAGTAATATATAGGTAAATGGACAAAAATTTTAGGTTGTTTGTTTGAGTTCATACACGTAACATAATTTGATAGATGGTCAAATGAATGCTGTGTTAAAGTATTTACTGAATGTTATGTAATCACCCATGAACAATATGAATACGAAAACTGTTCTAGCCATATAAATTCAAACCTTTAAAAGTGCAGTAATTTTGAAAACCAAACTCTCATTTAAGTTTCGACGAGGATCCTTGCATGTTAGATGAGTATAATTTTAGACATAATTTTACCATCAATATTACCTTGAAGCTATTTTGAAATGTTCAATGTGTTCAATTCCAGACACTGAAAACATCCGGTTCGTGTTCGCCGCAGTCAAAGATACAATCCTACAATCCAACCTTAAGGAGTACAACCTCGTCTAAGCGAAACCAACAAGGTCCCTGACACAAATCTGTGATTGTGTAAAACACATAATTTAAACATCATCACTTCACGTCAGAATGTGTATGTAAATTCGCGAACTGAGATCGGATGGACGAACTAATTTCAACTTAAAATGTTTAATGAGAAAATAAGGATAGATTGTAAGTCATTTAACCCGAAAACTAGAGTTGGGAGTGCGGCGATGCGCTCTCGCCGGCCGCCCTCCCTCCGACAACATTCGTTCTCGATCCGTAGGGATCGTTTCACGACGCGTCAGGTTTTTTGACATGTTTTTTTATGATGAAGTTATTCACAATTTATGTATGTGTCTGTATTGGTGAATATTAAATTGTGCATTTTAAAAGTTATGGTGAGTCTTGGCCTTACCATGAGCTGCTTTTAGTCATTGTTTTAGGGGTTTTTTTTGTAAAGTTTGTTGCCATAATATCTTTCTACATTAGTATACATTTTATTATGTCCAGACGGATGGATTTGAACAAACTAGTCCAATGAAACGCGTGTTTAGTATCATCCTCGTGGGTCGAGACAGGACTTCCTACTAAGGTATTGATCGGGATGCTTCTGTTACTATTACGTATTTATTTTAGTTGTGGTAAGTTGTGAGGAAAGCCGCGCTCGACCCAGAGCAGCGCGTGTCGTTGCCGGCACTCTCTCTACCTACCGATTAAATTCACTAGACGTAATTATAAATCGGTACCCTATTTTCTGTTAAATGGAAAGATTATAACTTTATTACTGTATTTAATATTTCGTTACTTTTGTACATTGGAATTTTTGTTACTTGAATATATGTTAATATTTAAGCTGTTTATATTTAAATATGGTGTTTTTCTACACGAATTGACTTGACGCAAAATGTTTTATGTTAACTGTAGGCTTTGTGTACGCTGTGGTCTGGTGTATTTGGTTTCTTCCTAACGTTATCCGTGTACAATGGTTCATTAATAAACAGTATAAAATATAGGAAGTTACTATGTTAGTTGTTTAAGGAATTTTTGATGCATTTGATATAAACTTTTTTTACTAGAGAAACCCTCGGATAAACAAAGCGAAACGTGGATTGTAAAAACCGAAACCGAAGTTTTTTGCACGAACGCTTTTACCAGTATGTAATATATTGTACATTTGGTCTAAATGAGCTGAGTGAATTGAGCTGACAGTTCAGTGCCAAGTTTTGCTATTGGCATACTTTTTTATCGTAACGTGAAGCACAAAATATATAACTACATTTTATAATTGTTTTCCATATTTTAGAATATTTTATTGTACCATGCTTAATTAAGAGTGTTGCTTCGTGTTATTATTTAGTTTTATTAATGTATAAGAAACCAAGTTTCGTTTTGAAGATATATAATTATTTGTATTATTTGTTGTTGTGTCTTAATTTCTCTTCTCTTCAAGTTTCTATATGGACCGCTAAGCACAAGTGACACTGTCAATAGCAAAACTCCATGATTTAATTAAGATACAGCTGTCTGATGCTCAAAGTAATGTGACGTTGAAACTTAGCGCACAATATTGGAAATTTCTATTTGATGTTACCCACTGAAGTGCAATCTGTGTATGCCGTGTACATAGAAACTATATTTCTTTTGTGCATTTGTACAGCAATATTGTGAATTAGTTCGGGACCGAAGCGGTTTTGTTCATACTGTCGACGACACGGCACCTCAGTGTAAACAAATTGCTATGTACTGTACACGAATACTTCCCAATTGTACCGAGTCGTTACTAACTCGCAGCTACCGATGCTCGTCTTCTCTCCGCGTACCTATGTACATAACTACATTTTGATATGTTCGAATGTAACACTAACTATAATAGATACGGCCGTATGCTATTACTGGTTCACATTGACATTCAATGCATGAGCTTGAATTTATATTTATTTGCAGTAGTGTCAAAACAAAACAAAGCACAATGAAATGATACATTGGTGATTAGTTACATATAAGACGAGCGTCGCACGGTCGGGACTGGTGTCGTCCGAGTTAAGTGCCGCCAATTCGTATCTTCCTACGGACTGAATATCGTGTACTGGTGTGTGGTTCTTACTTATTTGTTTCTACGGTTGGGCTACACAAAATATTGCTAAAACTATATTATAGTCTAACGTTGCTTTACCTTTTGCGTGAGATTGTGAGAATTTTAGCTTAAGTTCCGACTGAAGATGGATGCCTGAATGAAATATTGTAAATTATAATTTCTCATAAAATATAATTTTTTTCAGCTATACGAGTCGTTTTATTTATATTTTCCATTTTTAATTTTACCCGAGTGATGTTAAAAAGCAATAAAACACTAATAGATTCCTATTGGCGTGCTTTTAGTAAATGTCATTATAAATCTATTAGTATTGACTAGATAAATGGCCATTGATATAAATCTGTTACGTGACGTGTTTCAGCGTTAATTACGTTGCCGCATAAATGTTGAACCAAATGCTTTACGGTCATTTAACAGCAAGCATGGCGATAAGTGAGTTAAACCATTTTTTTTATACGAATGTCACAGCCGGCAGTCAATTAGGTGATATGGCCGCAAAGGTTGCGATACAGAATTTTGATTTACGTCACGCTACAATGTTGTTTTTTAACTCGACTTTATGCTACGGTGTAGAAGTATTTCTGCAATTCTACCACTATAATATTGTGATAAACAGGGCCAAGGTACTGGCTCGCAAAACTACTCGCCAGTTTGTGTTATTTGCAAGTGACACTGCTGATATAGAACTGTTACTGGATAGCATTATAAGCTTCGAAATGGACAACACTGGTAAATTTATTATAATTTGCGAATCATCAACACCAAAGGAATGTGATGAACAGGATATTATGGTCCTGTGTTGGAATAACAGAATAGTTAATATGGTACTTATCAGGCAAGAAGAAACAGAAGCTGTTGGCTTCACTTACTTTCCAGTGGCAGACGGCATATGTAATAATTTAAAACCAATAAAACTCTACTCTCACAATCAATATACCAAGACGACTTACGGAGAAATATTCAGAAAAAAGTTTCGAAACTTAAACTTTTGCCCAATAATAGCATCGACATTTATACAGCCCCCTTATATGTACATTAACAATGGAATTCCTACGGGCATTGATGGAGATCTTCTCCGAATGTTGATACACGGCATGAATGCAAGTCTCAAGATGATGACGCCGAGCCGGGGGACTGGCTGGGGCTTTCGAGAGAAGAACGGAACATGGATGGGATCCCTAGCAGACGTTTACGATGACTTGGCAAACTTCTCCATGACTTCGGCAGCCATTACACTGACGAGGTTCACCGACTTCCAGATATCATCGAGTTATTCTACCTCAAAAGTGGTGTGGGTGTCTGAATCCGCGCAAGTTCAGAATGTGGCGTTAAAATTGCTTCACCCATTTGAGAAAAATACTCGTTTCTTGTTAATTGCTAGTTTTTTACTGGTCGTATGTTGTGCGTTTGTTATGAAGTCTAGTTGTTGGACAGCGATGTGTAATGAAGGAAGTCAAAGTTCTAGGAGCGTGGTTTTCTACTCCTGGATGATATGTATGGGTCAGGCAGTCGAAAAATTACCAACAAAGTCTGCATATGTACAAATGACGTTATTCTTTATATGGTATTGTTTCCTTGTTAGGACAGCGTATCAAGTTTATCTTATAAGTTCTTTGAAAGGAAGATTTTATGATAGTCAATTTGATTCAATTGATGAAGCAATTAATGCGCAATATCCATTCGGTGGTGGCCCGGCACTCAAGGATTATTACGTTGACTATCCGTTTGTTTATAAGAACTGGGTTAATATAGACTCGCAGCAAATCGCACCCACTGCCGTGAACATATCCAAAGGGATGAATTTCGTTTTGGCAATGAACATTGACGCGGCTCGTGCAGTTATTAAGACGCGAAAAGCCAGATTACATATATTGCCTGAACCAATAATCACTAGTCCAACCGTTTTATTTTTTAAGAAATATTCCCCCCTTTCGGAGACAGTCAATACAATTTTGCATCGTCTAATCGCTGCTGGATTTCCGGACAAATTGTATAAAATATATTCCAGTACATTTGATATAGTGGACCAAGGCAGCGACGAAGGAGAAACTTTGAAAATGAGTCATTTTACAGCCTGTTACGTTGTATTGATATTGGGCTGGTTCGTATCTGCAATTTTCTTTTCACTGGAAGTTTATTTCGGAAAAATATACAAACATCCTTCTTAGAAAAAATATGTATCTACCTAGATACATATACTTACTTATGTATGGAAATGAAATATCTACCTATTACATTTCAAACCAAGGTTGATGATTGAAAGCGCAATCAGATCATATCTCTTATAGGATCAGCAATGCATTACGCGTATAAAAGCACTAATGGCATAAATTGCAGATGGTGCTGGTATACGCCCACAACATGTAAATCGGCCATCAGTGCATATGCATTAATAGAAAATTACACAAGCCAGCACAACCATTTTATGATACACAGTTGGATTCATTAGTAGGAAATTGAATTTCTATAAGTTACCAATCAAGATGGAAGTTCGCGACACAGAAGTTAACCACACCTTGGAGCATTTTGTGACCGAAGACCCAGCATCGGAGCTCGGAGTATTGGCAGCTAAGGTAGCCTTCTATAACTTTGAATGGCGTTTCCTGACTATTGTTATGTATAATACCGTACAGGCCATAGGTTTGAACACATTTTTGATGCACTATGAAAAATCTGTCATTGTAAAGCTCGGCAGATTTCTCCCTGCTCGCAGAGCCGCCGTGCCACAGATGATAATATTTGGAGAAGACGCTTCTGAAATATCAAGCACCATACGATGGACCGTCAGGGCTAAATATGATAGTAACGGAAAGTTTATAATAATTTGCGCACATCTTGAGCAAGAATGCGATGAACTGAAAATTTTTCAAACCCTTCAATCACTTTATATGTTTAACGCGGTGGTGTTGAAAACATCGAATAAAACTAAAGAATCATTAGCCTACTCATATGATTTCTTGTCTGAAGGAAAATGCAAAAATAGTATTCCATATAAAGTCAATTTAACAACGGATTGTTTTAATGACAATTGTTTCAAGAACCTGTATCCGGAGAGATTATCGAATTTTCGAAAATGTCCTCTGATCATGTCGACTATAGAACAACCACCTTTTATGTACTTACATAATTTGACTAGTAAGCCCACCGGAATAGATGGCGACATTATGGAATTAGTAGCTGACATGTTGAACGCGACTTTACATCTCAAACCTCCCTATGATGGCGCTGATTCGGGACACTTCGCCAACAACAACTGGACTGGATCACTAGGCGACATATATAATAACCACTCACATGCGTCTGTCTGTTCAGCGCCGATAACTTCTGGTAAATATGGTAATTTTCAAATATCTTTCACGTATTATTCTATGGATATCGTGTGGGCCACCAGGCTACCTGCCCAACAGGCTCCGTGGCAAAAACTTTTACACCCCTTGAATATTTATATCAGAATCATATTACTACTTATGTTTATTTGTATAATTTTCATGAATACGTTTTGCAAAACAAACTTGTTCAAAGTAATCATCAAAATTAGAGATGTTTTTAAAATTGCACCACCGAAGTACAGTCTACTATTTTATTCGTGGGTAGTATTTCTTGGAGTCCCGATTCTGAGAACGCCTGAAAGAAGGAGTTTTGTGGTAACGGTTTATACGTGGATATGGTTCTGTTTTATTATGAGGAGCGCTTATCAAGCCGCACTAATGAATTCACTTAAAAATCCGGCTTACCTAGATACCCTCAAGACTTTCCAAGAAATTCTTAAAGAAAATTATCCTTTCGGTGGCTTAGATTCCCTCAAGGAATACTATATCGATGATCGTGCTATTTACGATAAATGGAAAGTCGTGGAGTTAAAAAACTTAGACAGAACTCTAGATGACATACTAGACGGATCCACGGATTTCGTTCTAGCATCAAATAAAGAGTTTATAAAGCATCACATCATGAAATATAATGGAACAAAGCAATTACAGATCATTCCACAGAAAATAGTGAACAGCCCTACCGTGGTGTACTTTAAGAAGTTTTCACCTTTGGTGCCTCCGCTGAATTTTGCATTACGAATTGCTTTTGAAGCTGGCTTCGTACAGAGAACATACGAACGATATTTGGATCATGATAAAAAGCTGTTACAGCGATTGAAAAGTAAGCAGGCTGAACCGCTAAGTATGGAGCATTTTGCAGGTTGTTTTGTGCTATTAGTACTTGGTTGGTTTGTATCCCTAACTTACTTTGCAGTAGAATATATATGTGGAAATCTAGATGAAGAATGAAAATTGCCTAATAACAGTCCAAAAATGTTACTGTCACTAGTTAACAATTAATGTATTCCTGCTTCAATTCAAACAATAAACGTGCCTACACCGCTTGAAATATGTTTCATTTCAAAAGCTACTACAGGAAATCTGCAGTTGAGTACAAAATGCAAGTTCCTATTTCATAGAGGGACAGAGGGAGGGTAATGTGGGCATGACTTCTCAGTACAAAACCTATTGAAACTAAATTCGACCTTTACCTATTGTAAGTTTTACCTATTGTATTTCAGAAACCACTTGCAATCTTGTATAGACACATTAGATAACAAAACTAAGTAAATGGATAGGTATTATAAAATCTCCAACTTTGAGCCAAGACATCATGTAATGAGCCTGTTTGAAAATAGGCCAGGGCTAGACTACAATTTTTTCTTTCGTAATTGCATGGTATCGCTGCCAAGCCGAAGCCCGTTATTCGTGCCGTACGATCACAATGACCGATTGCGCTATATTCCTGTTAGGAAGTCAGCCAAATGCATTATTTTTATGAGACAGGGCCCATTAAGTTGCTTCCTTTTTCAACGCCTCGCTTGCGTAACTTTGTGCCTACTATGATTTTGTCATAACGTTCTAGAAAATCTAGGTTCATTGTAGATGCCTGGTTTAAGAAAAAAGATCTCAATTTTCCTTGTCCTCCGACCGAACCACCAACCCGATCAATGTTATAAATACAGGTAAGTAAGTGTAAGTCATCCTGTAATTCTAAGATACGTTTCTCTTGGCACTTTTCCGAAATCTGAAGAAGATAGTTGGCACCTAGACTGAGATGGATGACTGCTGCAATTCCCACACAGTGTACAAAAAACCTACACGAATCTCTCGCTCAACTTCGTCGTCATGGCTGCGCAGAAACTATGTTCAGGCATCAGTGGGCGGAGGTGCAGGGAATAGCCACATGCGCATACATGTGCTTTAGCTGCCGACCGTCCCCGAGTTGTGTGATAAGTAGACCTATGTATTTAATTCTACCTATAACTAGTAATGTGTGCTACAATATAGATAGGTTTCCTTTTACTATAACAGATAGGTTCCATAGGTAAGTATCTTTCCCGAATTTTCAGTCACTTAGAAAGTAGGTAGGTTACCTAAATAATAATACTTCTATACGGAACTTCTAAGGACCGGTACCTAATTAAAAGTTGGCTTAAAATTTTATTAACCTAACAAGCTCTTGGTTTTGTTATGGTAGGTAAAATATAAATAATAGATTTACATTATACCTACTTAGGTCCATGTTAGGGGAGATCGTTACTAACTGTCAAAAGGTTAAGCTTAACGCGGTGACCCCTGTGGATGGGTAGATGCCATCATCTGTGTCTTGACAGTGCGAGTTCGTCCGAGATCTGATAAGCTGACAAAAACTCCGGAGAGTTGTTATATTGTAGGTAAGTACAACAAGCGCTTTTAGGTAATCAATTAATGAGTACTTAATTAATCTAAAGCCGCTTTGTCGTCTTACGGACCTAAGCAGGTAGGTACTTGAGTAGGCACCTACTTACACGAGATCAATCGCTCTGTCGTGTATTTAATTAATTATTTATTAAGTATTAAGCATTGTCTTAATATGTATATTGCTTACACAACTTATAGATATAATTCATTCTTTGGATAGTTCCTTTATAGGTACACTTACGCTTAATAGGTATCTGGAAATCACCAACATTCAGGACACCTGCTTAATGATCTGGACTTTATCCATTAGAAATTTGTCTCGGCCCCCGGTTTCATCCGCGTCCAGGTGGAAATATTCCCACCACTCTGATAAGAATTAGCAATTTGTATGTAGGTAAGTATCTATTTATGTATACTATGTTTATGTATTATTATCCATATATTGGATACTTTTAAACCAATTATCAAAACCTTGCACCTACCATTGCTATTTCTCCACCACCCAAAGGTAGACTGGGAGAAAACGCCTAAGGCGTTAAGTCCGCCATTGTACGAAATGAGCATGAAGTAAAAAATTCATCTCAAGCCATTGAAGCATTATCATTTTAAATAGGTAGGTAGCTCTTTCTTAGCCGGTGCCCTATATAATAGAGTGCTTACCTATTATGTACCTACATAAGTGTAGGTACCTAGGTATTTCCAAATAAAATCTATACTAATATTATAAAGCTGAAGAGTTTGTTTGTTTGTTTGAACGCGCTAATCTCAGGAACTACTGGTCCGATTTGAAAATTTCTTTCAGTGTTAGATAGCCCATTTATCGAGGAAGGCTATAGGCTACTTTTTATCCCGGTACGAGAAGTAGTTCCCATGGGATGCGGGTGAAACCGCTGGCAGAAGCTAGTAAGAAATATCCCTAAAACCCCAATATTTTGCCAAGTCATTATTTAAGCCACTTTAGATTACTTTGCTATACCCATACCTATACTATTAATTTATTAATTGTACATTCAGCTAGCCGCCTTGAGTACGTGGTTCGTATATAAAATTCCTTTCAATGTTGAAGCTTTGTAGGACAAAATTCTGTAAAGCTAATCCTATGGTAATCCCGGACCGGCGACAAACTTAAACTGCATTAAATAATTCAAACTCACCTTTGTAACGGCTCAATTGTCGAGGTTCAAGTGAAGGAGGTGTATGGTACGAACTAGGTAGATTTAGTACCCAGGTAAGTTCTCAGGTATGTATGTAGGTACCTACTATGATTATGGATTATAAGGAGTGGAGTTGTGAAGGCTGAAATTGGGGTTGATATTCTTAGAGACATCTAAGAACTTAAGTACCTATATCTATTTACCTATTTACCTACTTTCCTGTATGAAGTTTAGATTCAGTTTATACGAGGTACCTAAAATGTTTTTCTGGCATATGAGCGAGATAAAGTATGACACAGTGGTTTTTTTTTACTGGAATTTAATCCTTATACCTATATCTGAAGTGAAGATGTACGGTAGACTGCACATCAGTGGTAACTGTCATGCACCTTAACTCAATAGTAATAAGTACGATTTTCCTATAAAACTGTTACCACTGATCTGAAGTTGACTGTACGTTACGTTTGTTTCATATAGGGTCCCAATAATTAAAACTATCAACAAAAATGAGCTTAGGTATAAGTATTATGGCTTAAATATCATTAAGATTTTTTTTAAAAATAGAAAAAACTATGAAAAAATGCACTCTAGTACCTACCAAAAATTGCATATGGTACTAGCACCAACAGCAATAGTTTAATAAGGAAAGTTGGCGCGTGCGCGGTACTCACAGACCGTTCACTCGGCAGCCTGGAATTTTGGGACAGCCAGTATCGTTTACGAACTCGACGCCTATTCTCGTTGACTGTACCCACAAGTACGAACTAAAGTTTACGAACGCCGGCAAAGTATAAGAAGTGCAAAAGTTTAAAATTCTTAAAACGATTTTCTGTGCCAGTGTACTCCAAATAAAATGAAAGTGGTGTATTTGACAGTACCCGTGTTATTGTTTTGTATAGTTTACGCGAAAAGTAAGTTTTGAAACTTTCCTTTTGAAAATAGTTTATTCGTTATTGCACTAGATTTTTTAAGGATTTAAAACTAAGATAGTTAAATTATCTTATGAACCTTCTTAGTAAGCAGTTTTCTTAGTAAGCATATTTTTTTTTTGTAATAGAAACCTATTAAGAATGTGGCTAAACATAAATTCGATGATGATAATAAATATCACAATTTCTCCACGTGAATTTTGATTATACCTATGATTTTTTTATTATTCTTGGTCACGAAATGAATCAAAATAATTTATTGTAGGTTATACTTATCTAAGATCTTAAAAAACGCGCATTATGAACTGATGATTTACATTGAACTGCTCTCCAGCAAGCATATACCTACATCGTCTTCGTAATTGAAGATGGATAATGAAACTAGCAACAGCATTTTAATTTGAACTCTATATTAATTGTATCTTTTAAAATATCAGGAAATTAGGTAATACGTGCGTGAAATTACGAAGGCGGGTTTGCGTTATAAATAAATATTACATATATGTCGACAATGTTTAAAAAGTATAAGAAATAATTCCATCATTTTAAAAGACTTGCCACAAATTTGTCTTAGCATCCAGCGGTCACCGTATCGACAGGCACAGGTACCTATTGAGAACAAAATATAATCAACGATGCATATGCGCGTAATACATATGATGCACCATAAACTATTCCTGGTCCAATAAGTTTCTTTTAGGTAGTTACGAGGCAGGCACCTTAGGCTAACCACATACCTCGACCTCTGCTCTTCAATAGACGTCCTATGGCAGAGATGATACTAATTTAGGTACCATTCTTTTTCAAGAGCGAAGTTAAGTCACAGTAATCCATGTAATCAAGGATCATCGTATTCTTTAAATTGTAATTCATATTTCTAGACTTTCATATGTTGGGTTGGTTACCAGATTTTCCAGGTTCCTTAAATACCTACTTTATGGACTCCAGAGGAGACAGATTGAAAATTGACAAAACTTTAAGTAACACATATATTTGCAAGTATTGTTCCTCATTCATAAATATGTACTTGGGTAGGTACTTTTCCACACATAAAACATATAATCAATCCAATCGAATAAAATAAACACAGTTACCTTCGACAAGGAATGCTTTCATGCATAAACTTGGACAAGCAAATCACATAACTTAATATCAACGTCAAATTCCGTCACCATTCTGAGCGCAATCTATTTTGTAAGTGACAAAATAATTGAAATGTCACACGTGAAAACGTAGCTACGTAGCTCGTAGCTCCGTAGCCCGTAGCGGTCGTAGCACTTAGATAAATTGCTATCTTAACTGCTGCACTAAACGTTCCTTTATGAATTTTATATTTTGCATACAAAGCGGGCGTTTAAATTCCTATTACATTTTCAATTTAAATGTCTCACTTTCGAGCTATTAAATGTTTTGTTGCTACAATGTTGGGTGAAGAATTCTCTCGCTTTGAGGATTCGTAAATAGGAAAATACAATGTTTTTGCGTATCGACGTAGAGATTAATGCTGTTATTAAGTCAATTATCTGTAATCTTCCTTTTTCTAAGTACTGCTATTAACAAAGGTGAGCATGGAAATTGCCATAATTACGATTCTTGAAATATTAGTAATCCATATTAAAATGGAAAAAGCTATTCGTGGGGATATACTTGTCTTCCTCGGGTTTACTTATTCCAGGAAATATGAAAACACAATATATCATACAATTATTCAGACAAAAATATTTCACCAGAAAATATGATCTCGTTGAGATAGTTTCAGTAGATTGAGACATTCGCCGAAAAAAAAAACTAGACATAATTTTTTTAAATGTAATTTTATGAAAAAATCATAATTTTGAATTTATATTCCTACCTAGGTACTTCTTGAGCTCGATTCAACATTTTCCATTAAAAGAACATCTGTGGTTCTATTTCTTTTTTTTAAATAAAATACTTATTCTTCGTCTTTCGATGAACTACTTAGGTAAGAAATAGTTTTCTGCGAAATGAAATTCTATTTCGATCATTTCTATAAAATCTGAGCAAATCATGTGGGTTTGTTAGTTCAACATTATATACCTCGTGTGTTCATAAGTTTTGAGACAAAATAAAAGTTGCATATCTTTTTAAATAATTAAATTATATTTATAAAAACAATAGTAAACATTAAGTAAATAGTAAGTAAAAATTAAATATAATTATTATTCAAAATGACCACCCCTGTTTTTAATACATGCCCTTAGACGATTTGGCCAGTCATCAATGGCGGCACGAATCTTTTCCAGAGGAATTCGCTTCGCTTCTCGGACAAGAGCTCGCTTAAGTGACTCCAAGTTTGGGTGGGACTTTCGGCAGGCTCTGAGCTCTAATTCGGTACATAGAGAATAATCCAGCGGGTTGAGGTCGGGGCTGGAGGAGGGCCATTCATTCGCCGCAATGAAGGCCGGCACATTTTCCTTCAGCCAAGCTTGAGTGGTTTTAGCCTTATGGGATGGCGCCGAGTCTTGCTGGAAAACCCAATACTTGTTATGGAATAGGGTATTAGACAGGGGTTTCACAACAGTCTCTAGAATGTCACTTTGATAATTTTTGGCTTTCACCTTGACGCCTTGTTGGCAGAAATGAAGCTGAGTCACACCTTCGTACGAAACTCCCCACCATACCATGACACTAGCCGGATGATGAGTACGCGAGACATTCCGTGCTGAAGCTGGGACATCCTTGCTACTTTTGGCATACACTTTATTGTTTTGTCGGTTGAACTTTTCTTCGACAGTAAAGATTTTCTCGTCGGTGAAGAGTATCTTCCTCGCATCGTGTCTCCTAAGCAGTATTGGACAACGTTCGCGTCGCAATTGACGAAGGCGATCGTTTAAAAAGTGTACTTTCCTACGGCTATACGCCTTAACCTTGAGATCATATTTCAGTATTCTGTTGACTGAAACGCGCGAAATATTGGTCTGCAGAGCGAGTTTCTTCTGAGTGCGACATGGATTTCGGCGAAGTCGCTCTCGGATGATTTTAATGTTCGCAGGCGTCCTCACAGAGCGTGGACGACCACTTCTTTGCCGATCTTGTAAAGAACTTGTCTCCTTGTATCGTTTAATAGTGTAATACACGAAGTTACGGCTCACACCAAAACTTTTCAGTTCTCGGAAAATGTCCATAGGTTTTCTTCCCACCTTAAATAGTGAAATGACGGTCGCACGTAATTCTTTTGTTCCCTCCATTACGAGAAAAGAAGATGGATCAAAATTGCCCCACGTCCTATAACAATGTGACGTATCTCAAAAAAAAGATAAAAATGTTTAAAAAAATATGGCATACTCTCTAATTTATTTTTTTTACACCTTCATACGAAAAAAATGCTTTAAAAATTGTTCAGGCGCTGTAATGAAAACATCGTTCATAGGACTATTTATGGACTATTTCATTAAATTATTTTTTTGTTTGATAGGGTATACCTCATAGGTGGTTCCATAATCATCAGGTCAGGATCTGATGATGGAAACCCTGAGAAATCCAGGGCAACTTTTGAAAGTTGTAGGCATGCGCAGGATAAAAACTTGACTGTAAGGTGTATGTCTTATAACAATATGCAATAGTGAAGGTTTGGAGCTGACCTGATGATGGAGACGAAAGAAGGTCGAGGGAACTCGACAACCGAATATGGAAACTATCTCGTGTTTGGGCTTATATTATTTGTATTGAATAGACCTTTGCAACAGTGAAGGTTTGAAGCTGACCCAATGATGGAGACCAGAGAAGGGCGAGGGAACTCGACAACCGAATATGGAAACTATCTCGTGTTTGGGCTTATATTATTTGTATTGAATAGACCTTTGCAACAGTGAAGGTTTGAAGCTGACCCGATGATGGAGACCAGAGAAGGGCGAGGGAACTCGACAACTGAATATGTGAACTACCTACCTCGTGTTTGGGCTTATATTATTCGTATTGATGAGAACTTTCCACTTATGCGGATAGTGAAAACTGTGCTTGTCACAAAAAAACTTTTTACAATAAAATAAAACCGACTCCCAAAAACACTGAAAAGCAAAAAAAGCTATTCTTAGGAGCATCGGCTTAGAAGTCGGTGGGGAAATAAACTAGGTACATCCATTAGACACCGACTTCTGAGGTAGTTTTACATATTTTGTTGTTGAGTTCCCTCGACCTTCTCTGGTCTCCATCATCGGGTCAGCTCCAAACCTTCACTAATGCAAAGGTCTATTCAAAACAAATAATATAAGCCCAAACACGAGATAGTTTACATATTCGGTTGTCGAGTTCCCTCGACCTTCTTTCGTCTCCATCATCAGGTCAGCTCCGAACCTTCACTGTTGCATATTGTTATAAGACATACACCTTACAGTCAAGTTTTTATCCTGCGCATGCCTACAACTTTCAAAAGTTGCCCTGGATTTCTCAGGGTTTCCATCATCAGACCCTTACCTGATGATTATGGGACCACCTATGAGGTATACCATATCAAACAAAAAAATAATTTAATGAAATAGTCCATAAATAGTCCTATGAACGATGTTTTCATTACAGCGCCTGAACAATTTTTAAAGCATTTTTTTCGTATGAAGGTGTAAAAAAAATAAAGTAGAGAGTATGCCATATTTTTTTAAACATTTTTATATTTTTTTTGAGATACGTCACATTGTTATAGGACGTGGGGCAATTTTGTATGGATTGTGATCCGTCTTCTTTAAATAAAATAATCCGAAATCATAGATATTAAAAGTTAACATTCTAAATTCAAAATTAGAAAAAATAAATATACAGCAGCCAGTAATTTTTATTTTATTTTTATAAGTAAAAAGTTTGTCTCAAAACTTATGAACACACGAGGTAAATATGTGTACACTTTAAGTATCAAGATGTCTTGCTTTACACAATACAATATTTTCTCAGAAGTGGCGTTCGTTTGCCTCAAAAAAAAAGAAAATTCCACAACACCTCAAAGGCAGGCATTTCAGCAATGGCTCTGCTATTTCTTATATATCTATTTCTTCTATATCCAGGATTGTCGGAAAGGTCGTAAATACCTTTTTCTGTACTTGAGCAAGTGACCAATGATGCGGTCGCTTTGAACATTTTCCTCACTGCCAAACACCTGACTGGCAGGTTGATGGGAAATTCCGACAAACGTAATATCGATTAATTAAACTAAAGAACATTTTTTGTAGTAGGTTTTTATTTATTTGTTACGGTACCTATACTTTCAGGTCATCTGAACTAGAAGCAGTGAATTATGCTTAGTGATAGTTTTGTTCACGAGAGTCATGGTGGCCCAGTGGGTAAAAGACCAACCTCTCAAGTATGAGGGCGCGGGTTCGATCCCAGGTCAGGCAAGTACCAATGCAACTTTTCTAAGTTTGTATGTACTTTCTAAGTATATCTTAGACACCATTGACTGTGTTTCGGATGGCACGTTAAACTGTAGGTCCCGGCTGTCATTGAACATCCTTGGCAGTCGTTACGGGTAGTCAGAAGCCAGTAAGTCTGACACCAGTCTAACCAAGGGTTATCGGGTTGCCCGGGTAACTGGGTTGAGGAGGTCAGATAGGCAGTCGCTTCTTGTAAAGCACTGGTACTCAGTTGAATCCGGTTAGACTGGAAGCCGACCCCAACATGATTGGGAAAAGGCTCGGAGGAGGAGGATAGTTTTGTTCACGAAGACAAATAATTTACTGTTCCGTGACGAATATTGAATTGTAATTGATTTGTCGCGACAATTACAATTTCCAATCGGATATAACCTGCCGCTCTGGCCAGTTGTTTGTAGATGTTGACTGCCTATTAAAAACGTTTGCAACATGGGTGTTGAATGTAAGCTTTACATCTGTGCTACAATTATAAAGCCTAAGAAATTGACAGTCTACTTAGGTACTGTTCCGTTTAAAAAACCTTTCAGTGTTAGATGTTTAATGTGCGTCGTATATTGAGCAACGCTATATACTTTGTATTCGTGTGAAACCGCTGGTAGAAGCTAGTAAGTACCTACATAACATTAAGGAGGAACTGAAATCTTGCACAAATTGGTGATTTTTCTTGATACGTTGCTTCTATAATTGCCAGTGCTCTTTGTGCAACCGTCATTTTTCCATAAGGGTTGAAGGCTGTCTGCGTATTCCACGAGGTCAATCCAAGTTCCCGTAGCAAACCCAGGATGTTCTTCTATGGATTTTGGCTTCCCCCAATTTAATTTTTTCCAAAGCTTCGGAGTTCTCTCCATCATCCATTGCATGATATCGAGCCATGAACCATGGCAAATAGCTCATAATAGTAAAATTTCGGAAATTAAGCATTTAGAAAACGACAGTTATTTAACGAGTTTACCTACAAAATATTATACTTTATATGAGAAAACAACAACAGTCTAGCAAAAAAACAATATAAATAATTGTAACTATTTACTCAATATTATGCTAACGGGCAGCAATAGAATCCATATTTATTGGAAAAACAATGCCAGCTATTTTCTTGCGATCCTTTTTCTAATAACATTGTGAGGTTACAGGAAAAAATGATACGAATAAAAGTTAATGCAAAGATGCAACCATGGATAATCATAGGTTCTGTTACTTATGGTTGTAGGTATTATTTCATTTATTGATATGATCTATGATCATACTTACTATTAAAATAGGCCTTGATAAAATACGAAAATAAATATAGGTACCTAACTAGCTTCCGTCCGCGGCTTCGCCCGCGTCAAGTTCGGTTATACCGCGTTTCCAAGAGAACTCTTCAAAAGTCCGCGATAAAAACTATCCTATGTTCTTTCTCAAGGTCAACTCTATCTCTGAAGCAAATTTTATTAAAATCAGTTCAGTGGTTTAGACGTGAAAGCGTAACAGACAGACAGAGTTACTTTCGCATTTATAATATTAGTAGGGATAATAATGATGATGATCAAGGGACTGATACAGAAGGCATTCAGGTACTTCTTGATACGGCGCGTATTGTTTAGGTATGTCTCTTGGGCCCTAATCACCGCGGTACTCCAGACCGGCCGGACCCTGTGCCCGATATCGGTGGCCAATTATTTCCTATACTGTTAAATGTTTTTGTATTTCATATTTAAAAATGTCATGAATATGTAGAGATAAATAAATCACCATATGATGTTGTGTCTATGGATGCGTTACCAAAATATTTTTGGTTAATCTAAAAATTGAAGGTAAACGAACGGTACAAATTCGAGGTCGGGTTTTCTAACGTTTAACAATCGATACACGTGGCACGTTGAGAGCTTGCACGAGGTCCTGCGAAAAAGTATCGTTAACAAAATCGTTTTAGTTTAACGAATATTTTTGGACGATACTTTTTTAGGCCACGTGATCCAATTTTGAACATCAGCTGGCTTATTCGCTAACTTTCGGATTCTCAGTTGTCAACAGGCCTCTGTTGTCAACATAACTTTGATGTCAACCGACAATGTCGTAACATTGGTATTCTCTATCGCATGAAGTGGATACAGGGGATATCGTTTCACGGTTGCTATCGCCAAAACTACTTGACAACTCTATTTTTTTATCGACTATTATACTGGGTGGAAATAACTTATTAGCATTACATTACTACGTTTGAGAGAACGGTTTATTTTCAGAGTGTTATACATTTAAAAACAATCTGTGGCGGTAAAATTCAGTATTTGCTTTCTATTGTGTGTGAACTTGGTGTCTAAAGTTCCGTGTGGTTGAACAATATTTTAACTGAGAATATTATGAGTATTGTAGTTATTGTGAATTTAACGACGTAAATAATATTTTGATACGTAGATTCCTATGTTTTGCATGCAAAACACTTCCTCCGCAAATGCCAGCAAAAATGCACGCGGCATTCTTTATTCCACACAAAAAAGATAAAACAAATAAAATAATACAATGAAAAATAACACTATCAAAAAATAAAGGAAACGACTCGTATTTCTATTGGATTCGCAAAATTAGAGAAATCTAATATGTCTGATGCAACAAAATGGTACCTATAGACATCCCAGTGATGAGGCATAAAACACTGACAGTGACTATCAATTTGATGTCCACTCATTGTCCACGGGGCTCACGGAATCGCAATCTAACGTTTAACGATACAGACACAGCTGTCAAAATGAGTCATGGTGGATATCAGCCGGTTTCGGTGCGCATGACGTCATTGCAGTTGGTAGGTAACTGGCGTTAGCGAATAAGAAAGTAGCTGTTTGACAGTTTACTGATGTACACTTTAACAAATGATGATAACTGCGAGCTGTCAGTGGAGTTAGCGAATAAGGCCACAGAAATAGTTTTCATTCAAAATATTTGAATAAGGAAACCGCTACGATTTTATGAAAAAAACTAGAATAGAATACCATTTTAAGTCAAAATGTAATCTAATCTAACATAAAATTTGAATCGAATTAACGTTTAATTCATAATTCTAGCTGGCCGAACTTTTGGAGTTTAGCAGGATATCTAAATCATTTTCAAATAGCCTTTAGCACACATGATGAAATAAAAATACATATAAAGGAAACGAATAAAAGAAAAAAATATTCCTTATTCCATTTGTAGTAAATATTGTGTGCCTTTAAATAGAATTAGCGGAAAATTTCTTAGCGAATGAAACCACACGTGTTACAAATAGATCTTGTTAAAAGCTTTTCCTTGATAACGACGAGACATAATTGACAAGTTAAATAATACTATGAGCAGACGAGATGTAGGAACACAAGAAAATCGTATTTAAAAATCAAGCAAGTGTTATCTATAAAATTACCTAATTGATAATATTATTTGATTGGATGATGACAATATGCACATACGTTGACATATAGATATTTTGAACATACATTTTAATTCGTGTTTTTTGACGTGTGCTTTGCCTATGACGAAGGCATAAAACCCTTTATTTTGACAAAATGTCACCCTTTTCAAAATCCCTACGGAAGAAACATCCCTTTCATCAATGGATATATCACCTATCTATCGGTGTCTACCAAGCTACAAACTACATTAATAAATAATAGTAACTAATAATGGCCTATCGGATACTTGTTGAAGTAACTCTAATGACTGTAGTTGTCCGTTACTTGGTTCTCTAGTTTATGATAGTTTGTAAGTCGAAACCACGCAGCTATGTAGCAAGGAGTTCGGAAGGAAACAATTTAAAGTATAATACTTTGGAACTGATAGTAACTACTCGACGACCGAAGAGAAAGGAATTCTGAGAATTTTATGGCGTACACGAACCTACATATAAATAGAAAAGGTAAATAATTTGCTTGTGGGAGAAGTCATCCTAAACCTAGCATAAATTAAAAGAAATAGTTATAAGTGCGTACCTACTACGTCACCGAAATCACAAAGATGGATTTTGGATAACCTTGTATTAAAAAAAAACAATAGAGAATTCAATTAGGGTACACCATTTGGTGTTTAGTAATACCTACTGTTTTGCATTTCATTCAAAAAATAGTTTTGTTAATCACTTCATTTTCACTTGCCCAAAGCACACCATGCACGTAGATACATAGTTATATTATCCACACTGGTATCAATTATTTGAAATATTGTTCTTCAGTAAAATCAAACCTTGTATCATAATATCATCATCATCATCATCTCAGCCATAGGACGTCCACTGCTGAACATGGGCCTCCCCCTTAGATCTCCACAGATACCTGTTGGAGGCGACCTGCATCCAGCGTCTACCGGCGACCTTTATAAGATCGTCTGTCCACCTTGTTGGTGGACGTCCTACGCTGCGCTTGCTAGTCCGTGGTCTCCACTCCAGCACTTTTCGACCCCATCGGCCATTTTTAATACACGACTTTAATACACGATTCGTATTCAAGATTCCATAGAAGATATTCATAATATCAATTCAATAATATATCAGCTTCAATCGATTACTAGACAGGTCAAAGAAATTAAAATAACACTTGAATAAAGCTCTCGATTCACTATGAAAAGGATTGAGAGCTAATCAACGCCTACAATCATTATACTCACAGACAATAGAAGCTCCATAATACAGCAATTTAAACTTCTTACTAATGTAGAATTTCAAAATTAAAGTTATGATTGAAAATCACTTGGTCTTTCAACCTTTTGTCCTTTTTGAAAGTTATAATTTTGTAGTTCATTCTATATAATCACTTATTTTATTTATAAGCGTGCAACCAAAATTAGGTACCTAAGTATGTATGGGCAGGGCACAAAGCCAAATACTTACTTACTTTGATTTGAAGCTGACAAAATGAAAATCGACTTTAGACCCATTTGTATAGGTACCTATGAGCAAGTTAGTGTTTCACAAAAAGGAATCTTAACTACTTTATTAAGTATGTAAGTTCCTACCTATAAAAAAAAATTGTTATCAATAGCTTGAAATATTTCACATTCTGACTCTCTGATTAATGTGACATATCTAAAATGAGTCTGTTTTAATTTCAAACTGTATATTTTTTCATTGTATGACAGCGTATTGAATTGACATTGGATATTATATTCCTACTATTGTTCTGATACTATCTAGTAAAAAACATTTTGACTAGATTTGACATTTTGATTTAAATTAGATGATCATTCGTATGACTTGTAGGATGATGACATTATTATTATATTTAATACAAGGTTACAACTTCATTTTATAAATATGCAACAACACATATAGACATATAGTTATGTAGGTATTGCCCTTGATATGTGGAGCAATGCGAAATTGAATCACGGAAAAGGTACCAAAGATAGGTAGTGTAGTGCGACTCTACCTCCTTCATTAATAAAATAAATAAAATGAAGAGCTGAAAGTATTTGAACCATCATTTGATTAGCTTTTTACACAAAGAAGAAAACTTTCGCGTTTCTCAAGAAATGTAAAGAAAACATTATTCATTCCTTTTTAAGACATTTGAACATTGGAGCGACACTTCAGTAGGAGAATTGTACCTAGATGTAGAAAAATATTATTAAACCGTTGAATTTTTCATCCCAAGTACTTACACAGCAATTTATTTCAAGTTTAATTTGCTCATGAAATTGTATTAAAAATAGATTTCCATTTCAATGTATACTTAGCACTTTTTATACAGTAATCATTTTTCTTAAAGGATTTGACCTTAGAATATTTCTTTATAAGTACCTTGATACAAATATTTCAAAAGACTTATTTTATTAGCAATCGTAACTCAAATATATTTGATTTTCCAATTTTAAATTGAAAAATGTTCGTAAGTACTTTGTTTTTACTCTCCTTGCAAAAAAATCGATTAAAATTGACCCGCTCAATTAGAACCTTTTCTATAAGCACTCACTTAGTTGAAGCCTCTTATATACTTACGTAATTAAGTGACATTGCAAAAGTAAGAAGCTTACAGCATTAAGGAAATTATGTATTACAATTTGAGCGTGAAATGCAATCGAAGATGCTATTGGAACGGCAGAAAAGGGAGAAGGTACTTCAGTACCAATTCTTTTATTTGTAGTAGAGATAAAATGTAGCTTGCTTTCCAATTCTTTGTTAGCACTTCAAGTTTGATAATTTTGTGTACCGGTTGCACCCGTGGTTTTGTTCGCTTGAAAACTTTTCGTGAACTAAGCAGTCTGGGAGTTCGGAATCAGTTTCACCTCGCCGCTGAAAGGTAATTTGTTGCGGTGTTTGATTTAATTGAAAACTATTGAGCTTTTCTGCTGAGAAAATAGGTCGTGAAAAGTTTGTTTATTGTTCGTACAAGTGCCAATTGTTGTTGCTATGTTCTAATGTGAAATCTGTTCTCAAAACGACTTTAAAAATACAAATTAGGTAGGTTCTGTTTCTATAGCTTTGATGCCCGAAGCAATCCTTTAACCTAAATTAGTTATGATTCACATAACAATGGCCGCCCATGAACTCAATCACCGCATACAATTAAGCCGTCTGCAAAGACGATGTTACAAACGTTCCCTCGAAACTTGCAATGTATCGTACTTGAAATGTTCAAATGCCACTCAACTGCACTGGCCAGCTATCGGGCTAGCCAGTTAGTTAACTAGTGCGGCACAAGCCAAGTGGAAGATTAGACGGACACTCCTACACTCAATCAGAAATAGCATACGCCTTTGTGCGTAATGTGCCTGAAATTCACTAGCTTAGGCATTGACTGCAGTAGAAATGTGTAGGTAGATACCGTAGAAAACTAGTCTTGGTGACTGGACTGACTTTGTATTAGATAGATAGATAGATAGATAAAACATTTATTCATTACAAACAAAAGACGAGATTAATCGTTGCTTTCAGGCGGTCTTTAAAAGAGTACTGAAAGTAGACATGACTAAAAAATTTCATTTTTAAAACTAGTTACCGAGTACTGCTATACATACTACACAACGGTGGAATGTCTACATTATAGGTACATGCCTATTCGGTTTTAGTTACACTACAAACGTTTAATGGTACCTATTATTAATTTACTTTTGTAGATCACAAAGGTAAATTAATAATACTCGGGCAATTACCTACAGAACTAGTTCAGAAAGTCAATTTTTCACCCGCTAAAACCGAAACTGGTAAATAAATGTACCTAATTAACAAATACAAATTACGCCGATAACATTGGCGAGAACAAATAGTTTAGTTAAATAACTCGATTTATTCCCAGTAAACAATATACATTAATCCGACTAAAACAATTTATTTGTGTTGAAATTCATTAATTATTAAATTGGCAATTTATGTTTTTGTGTATTCTCGCGTACCTATATGTTTTAATTACTTACTACGTGCACATGTTCATGCAATAGTGAGTTGTATTAGTATTTATATAAGGTTTATTTTGCCAGATGAGCCTATATTCATCGGAAGGGAGTCCAACGTCACTGTGGTTTTGGGAAGAGATGCATCACTCACTTGCAAGGTGGAAAACTTGGAGAGTTATAAGGTAAGAGTATTTTTAATGTCTCTGTACCAGGTAGGCATCAAAATAATTAACTACCTAACTTCTTCGTAAGATTTTTATACGTAAGCAGGTTTCCAAAGGTAAACAACCTTGATATTACTTAATTATTTAAAACTACATAGCTAAAAATCGACGTCAATACAACAATGGCAGTTGCTAATAATGAATCATTATTTTAAGCAGTAATTTTTTGGTTTTATATAAAATACTTCCTCTCAAATGAATAAATGTTCGTTTTATTTAATGGGTCGAACTTTTTGTCAATAATTAAGTATTCGCTTTTCTGAAAATTGAGTATTCTCGCAGCCCACGATTGTACCTGCATGGGAAAAACACATGGTCTGATTTCTCGGAAGATCATTTAAATTAATTATGTTAATAATAACTGTTCACCGCATTGTTTTTTTAAAACTGAAATGCATATTTCACTTAGCTTGATAGGTAATCTACCTACATAAGAAAAAGTTTTTCAACAAAGTGGAGTGACAATTGACCTTTTAACTAAAGCCCATGACTACCAATCTAAGAACTGGTGATGACGGTGACAATACTCACAGATCAACGTAAAAAATAAATGATATATAATCATCATCCTCATCCTCCGAGCCTTTTTTCCCAACTATGTTGGGGTCGGCTTCCAGTCTAACCGGATTCATCTGAGTAGGTACCAGTGCTTTACAAGAAGATATAAATATATAAATGATATATAATATGACCGAAAATAATTTCGTAAAGTCAAGCAGCGTGAATTCGATAATAATTATTCCTGATCCAAAATTCGGGCTTATGAAATTATGACGTTATTAAGGCTTGGACTCCACGCCACGGCTGCCCATCACATTTTAACATGACAATTCAGGCGCCAAGAACAGTTCGAAATATTCAATGTTCACTGTAGCAGATATTTCTCACGATAACAGATTTAATATTGGAAATTATTGCATTCTACCGATGTCCTGAAAATATTAGCTTGGAACTTAAATCCAATAATGTACTTTCCTATGAGCCAGCGAATGCAACGAGTATTATCACAAGTAAAGTTTTATACTTAATTGGAGATTACACTAAACCAATCAAGTGCTTCCAGACTTTGAGATCAACTTCGTCTTGCTTTCTTTGTTGTAATACTTGAATAGATTGTAGAAAAAATAACTTTAAAAAATATCTTTCGACTTAAAAAAATCAACAGAAAATAATAAAAATCATTTATCATGTATTTGGCTTTTACATTAGCTGATACTCGTGGTCTTTCTTACGGCTCACTAAAAAGAACAGAATTTCGTCAAACACACGAGTATCATATCTCAAAACCATCGAAGTGGCACCTATAAATAAACCACAAGACGTTCACTTGAAAAATTACGAATCCCTGCAGCCCACATCCCACTAAAACTACTGTCATATGTCTATCACATTTCTTCAGATTACACAAGGGTCTTAACAAAAGCCCTCCCTATAAAATAGATAAGAACACATCACATGCCTTTGATGTTCGTTTCCCGTATTACACCTCCGAGACCGTTCGGTTACGCTCTGTCATTAGTTAGGCTAATAGTTACCATTAGTCATTTCCACCGGTAATGCGTTACCATTCACTAGTAACGCCTCCTCATAGAAAAGGTTCCAGTACGTTTGCGTAAATATTTGCAGAAATGTAGCCCGAACACGGAGTAAGGAAAGATTGCGGAGATGCCATAATGTAGGTCGGTCAGGCACCTTCTACTAGGTCGAATTCGTACGGTGGGGTTGACCAAAACGACCAGTTACAAGTGAACTAACGAGGCGTTAGGGTTCTTTGTGACATTTGTCAACGATTTTTGGTTTAAAAAAAATGGTCGGGTCCAAAGAAGGGGTCCAAAGAAGACAGTAACGTTCCTCGTCCCCCGCTCACCCGCACTTTGTCGCGCTGCTTTCTTAGGCGATTTTCCATTATGGCACCATTGGCACCTCCGCTGGTCCTTCTGTTCTCCATGAGACCAAATGTTTGTCGTCCCTGAGAGCAATTATTATGAAGGTACAGTTACAGGCTGAAATATGTCATTGCTCAATTTATTACGCGGCTTTGGTTTCTGGTTGATGAAATATTGTTATTGTCTTTGTATAAGGAATGTTTCTTTGAGTATTTTCAGAAATAAAGGTAAAGTTACGAGGCCTAATTAATTTTGTCTTTTTGTCAATGCGATGTGAATGAAAATGTTATTAGTATGGATACTTAATTAAAGCGTTTTAGCCTGCAAAAGCTGCGTGATGTAAGACTTATTAAGACAAGACAAGTAAGACTTCATGTGCTTATCGTTATTGGACCCGAGTGGCGTAGTTTTTAATAAAGAGCCATTTCATTAAGAACTCTATTTAATAAGACGTTCAGTAGCAGATCAAGCTGTACTTTATATGTAGGTACCTTACCTCTTTGAAGTTACAAGTAGTTAGTTAAATAATATCGGTACAGTAGTTACTCATATTACTTTGTCGCTTTCAACTTGCAGTTAGCTGAATTAAGTACCTATAATATATCTTATTTACATCCAGTTAGACTGGAAGCCGACCCCAACATAGTTGGGAGAAAGGCTTGGAGGATGAGGATGATGAACATATCTTATTTACCTACTTAATACTTTTTCCTTGTACTTTATCTTTAGGTTCTTAAGTAGGGGTAGAAAGTCATCATCATCCTCTAAGCCTTTTTCCCAACTACGCTGGGGTCGGCTTCCAGTCTAACCGGATTCAGCTGAGTACCAGTACTTTACAAGAAGCGACTGACCTCCTCAACCCAGTTACCCGGGCAACCCAATGCCCCTTAGTTAGACTGGTGTCAGACTTACTGGCTTCTGACTACCCGTAACGACTGTCAAGGATGTTCAATGACAGCCGGGACCTACAGTTTAACGTGCAATCCGAAACACAGTCATTGGTGTCTGAGATATACTTAGAAAGTACATACTAATTTAGAAAAGTTGCATTGGTACTTGCCTGACCTAGAGTCGAACCCGCGCCCTCATACTTGAGAGGTTGGTTCTTTACCCACTAGGCCACCACGACTTCCCGAAGTAGGGGTAGAAAGTAAGCTGTCATTTATCTTTATTTGATTTGTATTTGAACAATGTTCTACAGTTTAAAAAATAAAGCGTAAGTTTTGAAATGTAGCGGTATTATTTTAAAAAAGGCAAATATCACATATACACATTGTTCTTTTTTCAAAAATATGCTTTTAACTTTCAGATTCTGTGATAGGTTTTACAGTATTTTATTACAATTTACAGGAATTTATCATGAAAATGCGGTGTGTGATAATTTGTAAAGGACAAAAGAATTTTCTGATCGAATCAATTTTATTATTTTGAAGTACATTGTTAAAAATATATTACTTAAATTAATATTTTGGCATGAGTGATGAGTGAATGAATTTATGTACAACAATTAATACTGACTGCCATTTTTTATTATTCCGTATAACCCTAGATATGGCATCGCACTGCCATTTGACAGAAACGAAAACGTGAGGGGCCTTTAGAATACCTGTATGTATCAAGTGCAAATGCTTACAACATAATCCGCGACATTTTGAAACATGTTTTTAATGTACTATGACCAAAAAAAAAACTCCGATTTTATGGTTAAGGAAAGCAGCACACATTTACTCCCACATGAAAACGTCACTCAACAGATTTAAGTTTTTCTGTTTTGACTTCCCTAAACTCACTCGTTTGCCGATCTGTCTATCATTCCATATCTATGAATCCAGGCAAGTACCAATGCAACACAGTTCTACTTTTAACTAAGCAAATGGTAGTAGGAGCCAGCAGTAAGTCTTGCCATGAACCACAGGTGAATATGGTTGCACAGCCCTTCATAAATAACCCTAAGTCGCCGTTTGAGACACCTGTGGCTGCAAATAGACTTGTTTACCGCAAGGACCACGATAATACAGACAAACAGACGTATTTAAGAAGATTAGAGACAGTCTCGGTTAAGTCAGCTATGTTCATGGTTATGTCATTCGGTTGCATTTTTTTTTACTTTTGCTAAAAGGATCGTTTTGGTACATACTTACTTTGTTGAGATTAATGAGTGTAGAAAGATCATCGCAAAAGTGAATCTATATAGTAATTTCCTATATAGATTCATCACCTTACATATCCCACATAAAGAGTATCACCGTGATGGCCAACAGCTCTTCCACAACAGGGAACGAAATCGCTGTAAAGTCCTTCCTTTCTTTTCGATCTAATCAAAACATTTACCTACCCCGACCTAAATAAATTCTAAACTTCACCAGGTGGCCTGGCTTCGAGTGGACACGCAAACGATCCTCACGATAAGTCACCACGTGATCACGAAGAACCATCGCGTGGGCGTCTCCCGGAGAGACCAGTCGTGGTCGCTGCTGATCCGAGACGTCAGACCGGCTGATGGCGGCCGGTACATGTGTCAGATTAATACGGAGCCTATGATCACGCAAACACATCATCTACATGTTTCAGGTATGTGTTGTTGTATGTAAAGCTCTAATAAGGTTGATGAAATTAGCACAACTGGACTACCAGTTAATAAAGACAGCTCCCAAAACGCCTACCATATAATCTTTTCCTTCTCGTCTCAATCCATCCTAAGGTTGTCTGGAAGAGATCGCTTTTAGCGATAAGACCGCCCATTATGTCACCTACTTTAACTACCTAGTTTAAGATCAAAAATGTAAAATTGGTGTACCTAATAATAAAGAATATCTATCTATCTATCTACCCATCTAATTTGAAAAAAAATTCAGTAATGCATAGCTAATTTATTGACTACGGGCTACTTTTAACCCGGTAGCCACGGGACGTGGGTGAAACCTAGCAAGCGAATTAAATATACAAGTATCTAAGCCAAGGATAAGTAATTTCTCAGCTTACTTTGAACGTTTTATATAAAAGGTTCGCTAAACATTTAAATAAATAGGCAATTCAAGCTCTGGATAGGAAATATCTCAATTCGATAGTACCTTTTTTGTATATACCAATTTATCCAGCCGGTTGGTTCTTTCCAAAAGAATAATAACCGTGAGTTATAGTCGCTTGGCACCTGACGTTTATTATCTTGAGTTTCATTAATTACTGCACACGGAGTTAGCGCTTAATCTGCCATTCTCTCCCAAACAAAAGAATTGACAATGCACCAGATATTATTATTGCTTTTTAGTCTTTAGGAACGGCCATTCAACGTGCTTTTGTTCATATTGTAAACAAAATGGCCGGTTTGAAAGGCGTCGTGGCTAATTAACAGATGATGATTGATGGATCTACGGATTTAAGCTACTACGCTTGGTTACGAGATAATCTACTTTTACAATTACTGTCTGGGTGTTTGTTTGTTCTGGCTTTCTGATTTGGCTAGACCAATGGACGGGATTTACACTGGCAGGTGGCTTGAGTAACAATGGCTCACTTTTATCCTTGTGCAGCAAGTGGACGCCCCTTTAGGACGCGGGTGAAGCCACGGGAAACAGCTAGTCTGTAATAAAGTAGTACGTCCTTTAAGGTGATTAAATACTAGTAAGTAAATCTCGACATTGAAACAATGGTATCGTTTAAACTGATTCACTTAAATACACTAATTAAACTCGACACGACGGCGACGTAAAGATTAGTTGGAAATCCATTATTTTACGCCTTACAGTCCTAGTAGTATTTTACCTACATATTTTCTTCTCTTTTCTCGTTGCATTTACGTGAGTCAACACTTCGCCAGGACGCGTTTTGTAGGGCGGCGAATTTTGTCCTATGTTATGACATTCTTTAATCCTTATTAAGTACGCATGAAGGGCAGATGTTCTTCGGTTTGATTTCAATAATCAAATAGTATATAAGAAGAATAGGTTTATAAGAAGTCAGGCCTCAGCCTCCAGCACATAAGCTTTGGTAGATGTCTCAATATTGCCTATTTAACACTATCTATTTTCCCATGGTTTCACGAGCATCCTGGGGGACCTACTTCCCATGTCGGGATAAAATGCAGCCTATGTTAATTAAGAGTAGGGTAGCCTTTCGAAAGACTTTTTAAAATACTGAAACATACCTTAAATGATGTGCTGTGTAGTTCCGCCCGATATCGTGGATTCGGACAGCAGCGGCGAGGTAATAGTTTGGGAGGGAGATAACGTGACGCTCCACTGCGCTGCATCAGGGACTCCACAGCCGACCATCATCTGGAGAAGAGAGGACTCTGCCCCTTTTAATGTTGACAGAGAGACTGGTAGGTAAATAAATAGTGTTTATACTGTTGATATTAGTACCTACCTAACTTTTATAATGATATCAAGTATTGATTTCACCTAAGTTATAACCAAATAATGCGTGAATGTTGAAGCATATTGATATCTCTATATTCTCTATCATACTCGCGAAAACTGTGACAGAAATACTTTGGCTACGAACTTAAAGTTAAGTTACGTTCGAATATAACGAGATTAATTTTATAAGAGCAAAAATTAGAAATATCAACAAAAAATATCTTAATTCTGATTATATAAAGTCCTGTCATTCAAAATGTACCAATTCATTTAAACTAGATTTTACTTTTAATACTTTTTCAAAAACTAAAGGAACACAAATAACGCTAAATACAATTTCAAATATCTTCTATCACACGAACATATCGACGCTTATCACATCGCTGCACATTGCACTTTGTGATTCAAAATCACTTTGCAGTCACCAAATGGAGCGGGGCCTGGTTGAACATGACAACTGTGACTCGGGACATGAATGGGGCCCTCCTCTGCATAGCTACGAACGGGGTCCCGCCTTCAGTTAGCAAGAGGATTCTACTCCATGTCATGTGTAAGTTACTATCGGGAGCTAGTGCAATCTATCACGTACGCGAATACGCGATGGGGATGTTCCATTCAGAGGAATCTGGTGCGGAATGATATATGTAGCGGGTGCATACCTACCTACGTCTGAATGACTATCTATACTTGATCAGTCTATCAGGTCCTTTTACAATAGGTACTGATGGATTTTGAAAAAATATTGGCGTGAACTACATTGAAAATGAAATATAAATGAACCAAGAACGCTAACAGCATACAATTTGTTATCCTAATGGAACAAACTTCACATCCACGAAGTTCGTTAATATTAAATTTAATTGAAATAACTACACCGACTTCAAGAGTTTGGCTTTGATAAATGAACCTCTGGAGCGAGTTAAAATACCTACATAAGTTCAATGATTATCTGCTTTTGGAGGAACGTTCGGTTTAAAAGACTTGGATACGTTTAAGAATGCGTGTAATTACATTTTAGCGATCAACTTCGTTACTTCGGAGCAATGTACAAAGATCAATACAATTTAATTAGTTTGGAGATATTAGATTACTTCTGCTTCTTGTCATCGTTGGTTTTCATTGGCTTTTCAACGTAATTTTCTATGTTTAATTGAAACTTAAGAATGTTGTTAATTCTCTCTCGACTCGAATCCTAGTTATAAACTTCACTAAAATTTATTTTAAGACAAAGGGTTATATGTATTACTTTGGTTTAAGAATAGGCTCAGTATTTGACATGTAACCTTTACATACAAAAACTATGTTACTATAAAATATATTCTTTTATCAGGCAAGCCGACAGCTAGATTTACTCAGAAAATGTTGGGCGTGTACGTCGGAGAAACGATGCAGCTGAAGTGCAGGATCGAAGCAAATCCACCGCCCGCTGTGTATTGGACACACATTGATCTTAATAAACTTTATAACGGTAAGAAAGGAGATGGCCAAATTTTCATAGAAAAAAAACCCAGAATCGACAGCAATGAAATGGTTACCAATAGGTTCTTTATGATAGACCTTTGATGGTGCCAAAAAATCCAGACTGAAATCCATGGGGTATAGGAGCTATTTCATATTATCGCAAAAATAGGTTATGTTGAATATATGTTGATTTTAAAGATTATTAACATCAAGGGACATAAAAAAGCAAAGTAAACTAACATTATACAAGCCACTAGTAACAACCCCATAGTTTCAGAGTTGGCCTGGTGATTAAAAGGTCTTGTATTTAACCACTCCAGGTACGATTAAGCACCGACCTTACCTACTTGGAGAGGTTTCGCAGTTACATGCAACCTTCACAACTGGCTATGAAATGTTTTTGGAGAAATTGTCTTTGAAAATCGCGCCATGTGACATTGTCAAATATAACAAATGACTTAGCAATGTAAAACGGTCCAATCACGAGTCTGCATTCAACTTCTAACGAACATCAAACAGTAAAAGTAAACTTTTTTGTGAACTAAAATCTTGATCGATAAAACGTTATAAAAAGAGAACCCCATGGTTTTTAGATGTTTTGAAATACTTTTTAAAATCCACAAATTATACTGAATCCAATCATACATATGAAGTTCCTGTCGACTCTGGGTATTTTTTTGGCCATCTCCTTTAATAGATGAAAGCAGCAGCAAAAAGATCAAAATTTGATCTTTGCTGTTTTTAAGAGGATTAATAACAAGCCTTTTTTATAATCTCATATATTTTATAATATCATACAGTGCAAGCGCTAGCTTAACGATGCATTTCGCCCAAACGAATAAAAAACTAACTAAACTAATTCTATAGAAAAAGCATTTATTCCAACACCCTAGCATTATATCCACATCAAATTATTTTAATGAAAAGAGACGCAAAGCATATCCTTCAAAATTACAGTTAGGCATCATAGAAATTGTAATATGAGAATAGAATGAGTATTCGCTCTTTTGGTTTAAACACACCTTTCTGAAAGAAAAACTGTTGTAGTTAAAAGCATGAATCATTCTCGCAAAGGCCTTTCGATACTAAACGCCGAGTATTTGTTACAATATTTCCTTTTTATGCAGGGTCAAAATACCAGATGAGCTTAAAATCGCAAGGCTACAAGCACACTGCGGTACTTCGAGTGAGGAACATGTCTAGAGACGATATCGGCTCCTACTACTGTTATGTGGAAAACTCTATGGGATCCGCGAGAGATGATATTACGGTTTACAGTAAGTTTAAGGATATATTTCCCTTCTCTTTAATCATTTCAGTTACTTTTTAAAAAGCATTTTTTTTGTTATAGTTCCTCGAGACTTAAGTTATTTTGTGTGAGTAGGTACCTAATCATTGTGTTTAAAACATGTTTAAGTAATGATTTTTTAAGAACACACATTAATAAGTTTGTAAAGATCATTTTTGTACCCACTTTCAAATACCTACAAAATTACAAAAAAATACTTCAAAGTATAGTAGGTATACCAAGCTCTTAAAGTTAAACTAGAACACTTACACAAGACACTTAAGCTTTTTCCAAAAAAAGATCACAGAAAAAAACTAACGTAACGACTTCATAACGGAAAATGTCGTCTCCGCATACGTATATTGCTCTAATACCCGTTTTGAGCAGCCTAAATACATATTTTCCATCAGTTGATCCAAGAAAATGAGTAGATGCCACATAGTGAGATGATATAGCCGCATTAGTTTTGTGTTCACAAAGGATATACACATACATATATACCTACATATGTAACACATAGGTACCTATATAAGGAAAGAGCTTTTCGTGTTCCATATCTGTTCTTGGAGATTCCTGCCTGAAACAATTCCTTTTTATAACCAGTCCAGGGTAGAAATAAATCTTTTGAAGCTAAAACTAATGTACCTAATAAGTTGTCACAGAATTCAAATAGGTTAACCTTAAAATTTATGGTCATTTACACAATAAGTATTCTTTATTCAAATCATAATTATTTTGACTTTATGAGAGTCTCGCAACAATTTTTTCTTAAAAATATTTCTTTGTTTACCCTATGGTTAGTCGATTAACCTCAAATGTATGATGGAAAAATATTATTTTAAGTCAATTCAGTATTCCAAGAAAATCATTTACGTCCAATTTGAAGTTACCAGTTATACCTACTGTTGAAAAAAAAACGATGAAACCACTTTCAATACAAAATAGAAAGATGACGAAAATATTCTTAAATATTGAAATGCCCATATGTATAGCGAGAGGTGCATAAAAGATTTATGTTACAGCTCTAGCGACCACTACGCCTATTTCGACGGAGGTTACGACGGTTCTCGAAGATGTTACAACCACGCCACTTCAGACCTGTGAGTAGATACGAAAATAAATATGTAGTAAATGATTTATATGATTATTCAATCTCCTTGTATTTATTTTTGTGAGACACTTTTTAGCTGTAAAATCGTGGACGTAAACGTTTAAATATAATTTAGAATTTACGTCTGTTTATTCCGTTTTAAAATTTGGTGTCCATAGAAAAGTCTAACATACTAGAAACTCCTTTGTACGGGCTAATCAACCAAATATAGATCCCGAATTCAGACTGATTTAGATATAGGTACCTACCTAACAACAATACTCAGAAATTCAATCCCATAGACCAAAATATTCAACGGTATGTTAACATCTATTGACCTATTGCAGGCTTTGCAAACTCCAGTTTTAGAATAAATAAAGTACTTATAAGCTTTACGTACCACATGAAAAAGTCTGGAAGTTATAGAGCAATTAAAGTTTATAGTCCTTCTTGCCAATTACTCAAATTTAATTTTTGTTCTTCTTAATATTTAGGTTAAGCATGTTAAGTATAATAAGGTATCTCTAAGGGGTATTCAAGTATAGACGATCAATTTTTTTCTTTTATTTTTTGTAAATTGAAAAGGTAAGTCGATTTTAGCCTAGAGCGTAACGTAGGTTTATTGGCAGTGGGATTAGCCTGATAAATATATAGAGGTACAACAAAAAGTTTTAATTGGTTTCATTACTAAGTATCTCTTGAATTTTTTTGTAAATTTAATCCGCGAAAAATGCGTAGTTCAACAGAATCTATAAAGTGAAACATCCTTCCATGTTTTTCGTTAGTTTTTCGATTTTATTTTTGGAATGAATCACTGTAACTAAACTTTAAAATATTATATCATTGATGATGTGTAGTTAGAAACTGACGAATTGAAACTATATACAAATATATTGATTGCCTCACGTGTATCGTAATATTTGCATAGGCAAATGAAAGAAATATTTCATGTTATGTTTGGATTTTTCTAATTCAAGTCTATTTGGAAAATGGTTATTGAACTACACATGCTCATCATCATCTCCCGAGCCTTTTCCCAACTATGTTGGGGTCGGCTTCCAGTCCAACCGGATTCAGCTAAGTACCAGTGCTTTACAAGAAGCGACTGCCTATTAGACTGGCGTCAGACTTACTGGCTTCTGACTACCTGTAACGACTGCCAAGGATGTTTATGGTTTGCTCTTTACCGACTAGGCCACCACGACTTTTTTTTTTAATTAACTAACTAACTGAACTACACATGTTATTGGTATCAATATCAATTTATGCTTCTACTATAGCAACTTATAAATAAAATATCTAGAAGTTGCTGAATAGTATGACCTTGTTCGTTCGGACCAACTTTTTGACCAAAGATGAAGGCCCAATTTAAAACCAGGCCCAAACAAAATAACTGGTTGTCTGTCGCTCCATGTAAACCACTGGTACTCAGCTGCATCCCGTAAGACTAGAAGCTAACCCTAGCATAGTTGTGATGACTAGACAGATGATGATTTTATATTGTAATTTTCTTCAAAACTCTCAACCATCTGGTTATCTTTTTTTACACGGTGTTCAAATATTTTTGAGTTATCTGTTTATTTTTAGGTTGGTTTCAGGATATTTTGTAATAGTTTTTCGCAGGTGGATTATGTATTTGTTGTGCTGCCACTCCATGTTATAAAACTACAAATAAAGCCGCACTCTCTTTGTGCTGATATATTCGATTCTTTTTTTTTTCAGTTTCGAGTTTCAGTTTTGCAGGTTTTCGGCGAAATCGTTATGTATGCTATATTCGTAAACCACATTTAAATGAATCGAGTACTCTGTATTGCACTCGTTGGGTAAACTTGTGATGGAATAAAAACTGTATTGTATTTTGGTTTAGTGTGTATATTTTTTGTATTTTATATTTGTTTGCTAACAGGTGTTATATTGTTGTAATGCTGAAATAAAAATATTTCTAGCATACTTTTGTATTACTGACAAGAATGTCTGTTACGTCTACTAAGATGTTTGACAGGTGTTATAGCGAAAATGCGAATACATCTGAAACATCACACAACATGTGTCAAACGTATGTTCACCTTTTTTGTTACAACAGCATTTAATTTTAATAATAATTTTTTGCTTTTTTAGGTACATTGTCGCTTAAGAGTTTATTTACTTTTTCTAAGATAAAAGACTAATATAACTCGATATAATTCAGGACCAATATCCTAAACGCAATCTCATTTCAATTTCTTCAAGTCACATTTTAATCAGCAGGCACTTGTGACATCAAAGACTATTATGAAATAATGACCATGTACTTGCTTTAACCACCGTTTGATTACCAACAGATGCAGAATTAGAAGTAAAGGAGCATGACCCCGACCTTCAGTTCCCGGATGAAGACCGTATCGTAGTGGTGCTCAGCCAACATCAGATGCAGAGCTTAGGTAATAAATATTCCACATCCACAGCCCAACAAGTTACGCCCGTGACATCTCGTCTAAATCCCTTACCACTTTTCTAGGAACGACACCCAGCTTAATACTGACTTGATACTTAGCGAGACTTGTATAAACTAGCCTATAACTGGGTGTTTCGTGCATATCCATCTTGTATTAAAATTCCATCACAATTGGTTCAGCCATTTCCGCGTGAAAGCGTAATATGCAGACTCTATTTCGCATTAATAATGTTTGTTAGGTTTATTGAGATTAGGTACTGGTGTTCTAGCTTAGGTCGTTATCAATTAGGATTAGTTCCATTAGCGTTTATGATATTAGGGGTTATAGGTACTCTATACTCCAGTGCATTAAAATTATTAAATACTAGCTTTTGCCCGGGACTTCGTTCGCGTGGAATAGTGGTATCCGGCAGATTTTTGGTTTGAACAATAGATGGCGTTGTATGTCCGGAATAAATTTTATTTTTTTGTAATAAGAACTATCCTATATCCTTCTCCCGGCTCTAAACTACCTCCCTGCCAATTTTCAGCTAAATCGGTTCAGCCGTTCTTGAGTTATAAGTGGAGTAACTAACACGACTTTCTTTTATATATATAGATTTATACATTTTTAAAATGCAATCTGTCACCATGAAATTGGTTTTATATAGCGAACTGATACTTCTACAAATTCAAGTAGATAATTTTTCATAATCGGAAGATACGGAAAAGCAGGAATCACCACAAAGATTTAGGTACGTTGCATTACAGCTACCTAAGAATCATATGACCTAGATAACATTAAATATCTACTAACCAACTCGCAATATAACATAACATACATACATTGTACATTGCATTATTAGTATAAGGTTATGAAGTACGTTTACCTAAGTTTCGAGCTCACACGCTTTGAATTCTACTGGTTCACTTCAATATAGAATTCACAACATAATCAAATTAATCAAGTAGGTTATTAGTCTTGCTGCTGTTTCGTAAAGTTATGTTACTCCTTAAATTGGTAGGTGTACACTGTGAGACAAAGAGAGATTGGTTTGATTAAAGTACCATATATGTATTTAGATACTTATAATAAAGATTCGGTGCCAGTTTTCAGGGAGTTAATCCGAGATCAGAAATAAAAGGTTTTATAGAGGTATTTACCTAACATTGTAGTTCGGTAAAATTAATAATAATATACAACATATTTATTATAGCATATCCACATATAACTATATTTTTAGGGAATAAATGAAAATGCTATGAATATTAATTTTGGAGGTATTGTTGTTTATTTAGTGACCCAATTTTCATAGCTCCAATGTACGAGTAGGTCTATTTGAAAATACTTAATGATCACGCGTAAATATTTTACACATAGTACACAAGCAAATTGAGAATTTACATCACAAACAAATCGCTTTTATTTAGGGAATTCGTTCAAATTGACGTGGAATGCTGGATTTTCAAAATGTAATCATAATTGGTTGCAAAAAAAAATATTTTTTTTTTTTATTATCTGGCAAACAAAATGAGATAATCATGATACCAACATTAACATTAATTTGAGCTAGTAATCATCAAGAACGAATCGTCCAAATTCGTATTTTTAAAAAAAGAATTAGAATCGTCACTTATTTTATTTTAAAACTTGTGTTTAAATTCCAGTATTACTTACTAAAGTCAGCTAAACTTTTTTTCTTTCTTCTTTTTGTTGTAAAATGAACGTTATTGATTTCGATTCTCGTCCTTGACAAAGGCCAAATTGATTTACTACCGCGGAAACTTAGACAACCTGCCCACGGTAAATTGTTCTCGTAACTTTGTCCTTTTTCGCAGCCGCCTAAGTATAACTTACGGTATCTTTAGGGTACTTTAAACATTTTTATTTTATTTCGACCGTTGTCAAACGTCCTATGTTATAAACTTTTTAGGGCAGATTATCCATAATATGGCATTTGTGGCCATTATTCCAATGTTTGTAGGTACTTCAACAGTATTTCTATCATTACCAGTTATGAATAAAAATTTAGAAAATATTTCTTCTATTTTCTACTATGTTCCCGATGATTATTTCCAAATTTCTCTTCCATTCCTGAAATTCTTTTTTTTACAAACCTTCTTATTTCAGATTTCTCACCAAGTTCGTGACCCCAGGACAGTTCGGACCAATCAAATGTGTGGTCATCAGGACTTAAACTACAGACGCACATCTCTAGTGTAATTATCGTGGCCACATTAATTTGGCATACAGTGTAAACTGTGATGAACTGTTTCAAACTATAAAAAAATTGATAGCATAGTAAACACGAAATTGTGTTCAACAATCAAAGACGTTTTTGTAATTATAGGAGCTTATTAGTATAGTTATTAGTCTAAGTAATTTATTGTATACTTACTTAATGTCTGAAAGAAATAATGAACTTTTATTTCGCGCAAGAAATCTTTATTTGCGTTAGGTATGTCTTGGTATGTATAACACAATGTAAATAGAATCCTTAGTGTTAAGAAGAGCCTTTTACCATTCTATAAACCGAAAATACCTTAATTCTATAAAGCTTATAAGTACTTTTGCTCGAATCAAATATCACTTAATGTTGTGTGTATGAATGCCACTTTTTTAAATATTAGAATATTGTTTAATCGCCTATGCGTACGCCTTCAAGCATAATGTCACTGCTAATTTCATTTTGTATGGTTGGTTAGCATTGGTTAGCCTCGTTTATGACAATTAAAAGGCCTAAACTGAAGTTCTTTTGTAAAGTATGGTTTGCTTTTACTGTAGATATAATTTGAACTGATTTTAAATATACCTATCAAAATTAAAGAATCATATGTGTATGTGAATAAGATCACAACTTTTGTAAGGAATTTAAACTACATTATACATAAGTCAATTACTGTGTACTTTATTTTGAAAGGTTCCATTCAATAAATAGACAATATAAGACATTGTTTGTGTGGTTTTATTGTTATGAGCGATCCCGTATATGCCATTATCCAATCGTCTAGAAATTGTGTCTTCAATTCAATGAACTGCGTCTTTGAGCCAAGTAGGTATTAATTTCAATAAAGGCAATCCTTTTGAATTTTCTCAGTTTTCCTTTTTTGCATTATGAATAAGAAAGATTTTAAATACCCTTGCATCCATAATGATCATGTAAGTCATCATCCTCCGAGCCTTTTTCCAAACTATGTTGGGGTCGGCTTGATGATTGATCATGGAAGTGTTTTTCTGTACAAAATTATATGTTACTTCCCATTTTAAATTAAGAATAAATATGAAATCTAGAGGATGAAACATTATATTTTCTGTTTACAATAACATAACCTTTCAAGGGATTTCCTAAGTATCTAACAACCTAGAACTAGATAGTGAACTTCGAAGCTTAAATTAGTTTCATATTCAGTGAACGTAGGTACCTATTAAATCTCTAAGAATTAAGTTATTTACGTGCCTATGTACTTACATAGATACTGACAGCTCACGAAATATCCACTACTAGCTTCTGCCAGCGGATTCACCCGCATCTCGTGGGAACTACTTCCCGTACCGGGATAAAAGTATATAGCCTTCCTCGATAAATGGGCTATCTAACACTGAAATAAATTTTCAAATCGGACCAGTAGTTCCTGAGATTCTGAGGTTCAAACAAACAAACAAACTCTTCAGCTTTATAATATTAGTATAGATTTATATCCACTATTTACAGCTATCACGTTGTATGTTATACATAGTTCACGAGTGTGTGCAATGTGTGCATACACAATACACATAGCATAGCTAGTTACGTTTCATAGCTATTGGATAAGTCACAGTCCTACGGATCAATCCGTCATAATCTAACCACCATCTTCGTGTGTGACCATCTTGCCAAAGCGCTACGCAGACGCTGAGAACTGTTCATAGAATAGGTACATACTCATATAAGGTAAGTCAGTTATAAGTAAGGGAAAAATACCCGCACAAACCAAAATACTGGTTTATAACACAGTCACTTGCAAAATAGTCCGTATTTTATGGTCAGTAAGACTCACGTTCATGCTTTCCTTTCGATCAGCCCTTGATTTATATATTCTACTCTTCTAATAATTAAAAACCTGAAAGTTATGACAGTAAATATTTTGTTTAATTTTCAAATAGCTACCCTGTAAAATGTGTGTTTTTGGATTGTGCGATTATTCGTGCAAAGCAGCGATATAAGCTTCGTAAACAGTCTACATTAGCCAAGCTTTAAAAGGTTAGAAGAGATACAAACACGTGCTATGGAAATTTCTGAAGGTAATGAAATACACATATTAAGTGTATACTTAGTGTATATAACTTACCAAGGAAAAGAAAGATATCAAAGATAATACGAAAAATATTTTCTTTAATATCCGGCCGTACTTACTTCCACTTGAATTTATTTGATTTACGAAATGTTCATTCAATTTGTCATACTTACTTATTGGAATATTATATCAAAAAAGATAGGAAAAACGTGTAACTGTTCTATATTCATCTCATATCAATGTCAATTTGTGAGTAAATAGATCATAAAATACGGAATAAGCTAATAGATGAACCTTGAGGTTTTTAAAAGTAGGAACCTTTATTAAGATCTATGATGTACCTAATGCTTTGGTTTGAATTGCGAATTACTATGACAGTTTTCACAGTAACTAAGTTTGTTAGTATGACAAAACATTGCCTTATTAAATATGGTATTATACCACAATTCAATCATTTAGTAATACCAAAACAAAACACCATGCAAAAATCCCAATATTTAATTCCTACGTTCCTCCAACACTTACAAATTAAATTACCTACACATTTATTCTTGATTACATTTCAAATTATACTGAACACGAAACCTGTTACCATAACGACCTACTAATAAACGTTACGAGGGAACCACGGGGAAATATTTAAATATTGCTGTTTAACAGCCTTTTCATACTAGCGGACACTTCGTATGCGTTGTCGCATCGTATTCGAAACGACAGGTAACAATTGACAACTACTACTACCAAAAATGCCACCAGAAACTGCGCGACGGATTTTTTCCGCTCGGAATATGTCGCGCGTCAATACGATCGGTTTTGTTACGTGCGACAAAAAACCGCTCATCTGAAAGCGCTATAAATGTTCAAAGTACGTAGATACATTTTGGGGCAATCTGCTGCCAATATTGCTCTGAACTATGGCACTCGATGACTTCAATATCCCGAATGTTGGAAAGGGTGATAAGCATCAATGGGAACTTATGGATCAAAAAGTTCAACTAGGTAGGTACCTAACTATTTTTACTGAAGGCATTTTTTATCTTTGTTGATGATATTAGTTGAAGGTGTGAGTCTGATTCTAGTAAATTCATTCCATAAGTAAATTGTTGTTGAGGTATTTATGGTTGAGTTGCAGTTGTAGTCTAATTCATAGATATAATTATGTATTTATCTACTTCAATATAAGTCCTTTAAGTGGGACATTTAAGCGGCAAAATGTAGATAGATGCAGAATAATCTCGGCGGAAACCCTATGTGGGTTTCCGCCGAGATTACTGAGAATCTTTAATTAAAAAATTATTACTCAAAATACTTCTAAAAATATCATAATAGCCTCCAAAGGTATTTATGAAATAATAGGACGCTTTCAATAAATCTCATTATGAATTAAAACATAAAATATTGAATTATATCTCCTTTATGGGATTGACTTTAATTACATCTAATTAGACTTTGGTTTGTTCGCCTACGAAAGATTTTAATTAAAGATGTTTCAATGTGTTTATAAAGTAAACTTACTACTATACCTATTGATAGATAATTATTATATCAGAAAATAATAAATGTCATTTAATTTAAATATTATGTATTTCAATACAATCTTTTAAAGCTCAATGCATTTCTTTATCAATTAATTACGAGGGCTTACTATAACTAACCACTTGTTTCGTTATTCAAATATTTGTTTTACCATGTAACATCTTTTCGATACTGTATTACTGGCTAGAAATAAAAAACGTGTACATAGCAAGCAGGCTTTATACCTTCATATTTATCAATATTGATATTCCCTATTCAAACATTGGTTGTTTTTCCACCGTCCGGAACACAATAGCTCTCCTTTATTCCTCTGATTTGTATTCCCTCCCACGTAGATTGGAAATTAAAAACGTAAAATGTACACTAATTTCAATGGACATTGAAAAGCTTGTTTCTCTTTTCTTATATATTTTTATTTTAATTCAAAATGTACAAATCGTGTGTTATTCAATAATTTTCTCAGTCATTTCGAATTAAACCTATTAAGGTTTTAGTTCAATGTACCTACGAGTATACAATCATTTATGTGGACTAGTTACTTATGGTCTTACGATAAATAAATTGCTACAAAAATATTAGATTCGAGGGCCTTCAAAATGAGACCTTTTCAATGTGATTTTTGCAGCACACGTTCACTGACATCACTATAGAGATTCGTATAAGATGCCAAAAAGTGTCTCATTTTAAAAACGCAGGAATAAAAGCATGTTTTCGTCTAGCAGTACTTCAGAATAACGTCCGTGGTGCAAGGTTTGAGGCAGCACTCATCAGCCAGGCCACCTCTCTTGTATCGCGACCAGTTGGCAGACAAACTTCCTCGACGACCAGTCCAGGGCCAGTCAATCTCATTTACTTTATCTCCAGGGAAGAAATCAGCTGAATAAAAAAAAAGCATAAGTACGAGAACAGCATATATCCTTCTTGGTCATGGCTATCATGCCAGGATGACACTTAAAAGAAAATAAATATTCTTAATTTAAAATTAGGGGTCTAAGCTTTTGAAAAAAGAACCCTCGGACCGTGACGATGAATATTCTTACACTGTGGTGTTATGCAGCTAGTTGAATAAACATGACCTACCGAAAATTTCAAGGGCTTTGAAATACCTTTCTTGATTTTTGGAGAGTGAATTTCCTTAGTCGGTTTATCTAGGTCAAGTTAATATTGTTTTTTTGAAAAGCTTTGTAAAACAAAGCATGTTTATTGAATCCAGAACATAGCAAAATTGTCGTGACTTTCAGTCTTTACTCAAGTTAGTAGACACCGTAAAGAGCAATTATAAAATCTATTTCCGCATTTTCCCAACTTTAATGCTTTATATACTGTATTATGCTTTCAGTATTTTGGTATTTATCGCCCAAGTACAGTCTATAAAAAAAAATCTTGGTTTAAAACTAACTTTTCAACGCCTTAACTAGAATGACGACCGTCATTCATTCACTTGCAATATTTACGTATCCTATCAGAGGCGCCTAAATACTAAAATAATCGTATTCATATGAACAGAAAAATGTATACAAACTTGTCATAATCCTATTCCTCTTGTCAACATAGTCGGAGCCGTAGCACAAAAGCGCCCGTGTGTTCGCCAACTGTCTCCCGCAGAGGATGACTGGCGTCTGGTCAGCAGCTACGTAGGATAAGGCCAGGAGACAGGAAAAGATGATTAGCTTCATGATTCTGGCTGGAATTTTAGATATGTTTATTAGAAGACAACTGTATTCTTCTTTACAGCAATAACACATGTGTTAGGAATTGGTGTAGGGAAGGCGCTTTGGGGGCTGTCTTTGCATTTTCTTGATGTTCAAAATTCCCGATTTTCAGACTAGTTTAATTAAAAAAATGGTGTATATGGTTTGGTATTTTGGTTTTCTTGGTTTCGTTTACGGCTAGTTTTGACAAATATTGTGAAAGATAAATGGTTCAACTGCACAGAAAAGTAACCCGCGACCTTTGTTGATCGGTCATTTCATGATGTTAATGATAAATTGCGTGATGGTGATCGTGTAAATATTTTTGCTGAACTGTAGAATTTTTAAATATAGTACTTTAATTATTATTTGTTTAGTAAAACAGCTCTGCAAATAAAATTAAACAGTATAAGTATACTGAATTAATAATTAGTGAGCAATTTTGTATTTTTGGGGGTAATTTTAAATTTTGTTTGAACATTTAACATTTTGTTTGAACATAATGAATACACAGCATATTTATTAAATACATGCCTTTGATTTATTCAATACATTTCTGCGAAAACTGTGACTGAGGATTGAAAAGAGAGAAACCTGGTTGTGGCAAAATTGGATTTACTATATTATTTTCTCTTGCTCTACGCTACAGCGTTTTCCTGACTATATTTAGCGAAAGCAAGAACTTAGAATAGCCGAGAACCTCTTTTTTGAGAAGTCGATTAACACCATATCGAAACGCTTATATTCCACTTATCTAATTACAAATATTCCGAGTCACAATACTCGTTTGGATACAATTCATGAAAAACAGTATGAAAAAGTTATCTATGGAAAATCTGCCCTTAGCAATTTCATAGTAAATGAAAATGTTCTCACCGTTTAAGCAGTTAGGTGCTGTCCAAATGAAAGTTTATAGTTGTATGTAAATTCTGAGAATATTCGTCTTATATACTCGTTATGGGAAAGATAGGGTGAGATTACATTGGTTTAACAAGCGGGTGATACATATCTTGGGCAAGGTAAGAGCTTTTGTCTTGTGCAAACAAATAAATTAATAGTACCTATTTCTGCAGCTTTTATCAATAAAAGATTCCGACGAATTGAGAAGCTCCTCCTCTTTGGAAAGTCGGTTAATAAAGCAGCCAAGTTATGTATTGCATATGCATAGAAGAGAAGAATGAGGAACTTTATTTTTGGGCAAGCATTTTGCAAATTCCATTTAGCATGTATGTTCATCCGAGCTTTAGAAAAATAAACATCCATGCCCAATAAGCCTGTTATTCAAGACAAACAAGAATTTCAAAGCCAATTGTAGGTGCCATAATACACTTACAAATCACAATTGTCGTAAGGCCAGTTTGTAGGTCAAGTAGTAAGCAAATATTTACTCCGCATAACCGAGACAGGGGACAAATCATAGTTTTATAAGGCTGCCCCGTTGGTATTGGTCGCAAAGCGTGACTGTTATGCACGGAGGTTGAGGTTGGATTCCCGGGTCGGGCTTAAAGTAACTTATTTCGCTGTAAGAAAATTTAGTAAATCTACTGCCTTGAAGTACACGTAAATATCGGTCTTGCGCCTGATAGCTTTTCGGCCGAAGCATAAGAATGCTTCGGTGCCACACCCCTGTGCGCATAGAAAACCTTGCGTACCTACCTATGTGGTAATGTCCAGCTTATCTCCTTAGAGAGCTCCAAGCTTCGAGAGAGAGATTTTCAACCACAGCGGCCTACGGCTGTACCAAAATCTGCCTGCACGCCATTAATATTATCATAAACATTTCGTGTAACACTATATTCACACCTTTACCCTCATCTGAATGCTTACGTACTCTTCAACTTGATAGCTTTTTACCTGAATGAATTTTGATGTTAAGTTTACATGTCGTTAATGAATTCATATTCGGTAGTTTCCGATAATAAGTACGTGTAAATAAATTTAGTTACGTCTATTTGATGAGTTATTTTCGTACGATAGGTAGGTACTGTTTTGGTTTCAATCAGGTTTAAGTATAAATAGGTGGACTATTGTTTTGCGATTTTGGTTAGCTCAAAAACAAGTAATCATTTTATAATTGTTTTTAGTTGTATATATGTATAAATAAGTTTATTTTTACGTCATGTAAATATGTACATAAAAGGAAAAAATATACTTGCAATGTTTGTAAAAAAAAAAAAAGTAATCAGGTCGTTAAGTTTCGAAATAAACTTACGGAATATACATCGAATAACATTTAAATATTTTTTAATTCAATTCCCATTTTTTCGTGAAAATGAATAAACTTCGGTAACTTTATCATTCATATTTATCCGTACGCTGCGGTGAAAGATATCAATTTTTTACATTACGAGTTCAGTTTACAGTTTTAATTAAACCCTAACTTTTACACTATTTATTTGCAGCATTTTTAGTACTATTTACATCTAGAAAAATAAATAAGGCTAACCGGAAATAAATAAATAAAATCCCTCTAAAAGTGAAAGTACCTAATTATTAAACAGGAATTTATAAAAATATCAGTGGCTATGACGATCCATTATACAGTCGTCCATGGAAGCTCTTACGATCCTAATTTTTATTAATTGCCAGCGTAATTGGTAAAAGAAACGATACCTCGGAATCAGCGAAAAAAGCAGGAAAACGTTCCAATTTATATTCTAGAGCGGTTCCACATAAATAACGAGTAAATTAATTTCCTTCGGGCCGGGAATCCTCTGAAAACGCTGACTAACAACTGCATAAAGCGATAAATATTTTTACCTCAAGAAAGTTTTACTAACACCTGTAATATTACCTATAGCCTATTTTTTTGATTGTGAAGAGTCTTGAGTCTTTTCCTTCTCCTATTTTCTAACAAGCATATTGATGATAATTGAGCAATTATGCCACTCCATACCCAAATACTAATTGCCATGTCTACAATAAAAACCACTGAACTGTCGAAATTCTTGAGTCTTTTGAATATTCTGCTGTATACCTGTCTCTTGCTATGTACCTAAACATAGGTTCAAATACGCATAGTGTTCTTTTTACAGTTTCATCAACAACGCCACGTCAACTCGGTGAACAAACAGGTTGCTCACGCGTCAGGAACTATCAAAGTGACTTTAAAAATATACCCGCAGTTTTTTTTTTTCACAACAGCTTTTAAAATTTTACCTACTCGTGTTAGAAAAGGCTTTGTCCTTCATATCTTTATTTCTATTATTACAAAATCGAATGCGTTAGTAGTACTAATGCAATATCTGAGAAGATATTGTATTTAATGAGAACGCGTTTTGGTTATAGTGTTTTTTTTTTTGTTTACTAGGATAGTTTTTCATATGTATTGTAAATATTTATGTAAATAAAAATATTCAATAATTCTATTTAATGAGAATAATCAATTTCCACCTAATAGACAAACCAGCATAGCCAGCAGGCTGCGAAAACGGGTTCAGTAATACAATTTCACTGTGAATATCTGTTACAATTGGTTTAATCAGGTGGAGAAACCTAGAAAATGGACGATTGTAAATATAAAAATGTATCATAATCTTCATTGTACAGGTCAAAGTTTACTTTTGTACTGAATACCGGCCCTTAGCCGAACAAACAATTTACCAACACTTGAATCGTTTACCATAGTTTCAATCACAATCCCCACAGTATCGCTGTCAGGTTGCCGTATGGATGTGGCTAGTTTACTGCGCAATTAAACTAGCCAGGCTAATCCGGTACCAGGTAGACCTTGATTGAACGATGGCTATTGACACGACAGGGAGGATTGACAGCATAACGTAGTGCTTGCGATCTTGGTAATGCTATCTTGATTTACAGTAACAAAGTATGATAGTTTCATATCAGGATATTCTTGAATTGCAGAACGAAACTAAGTTCAAAAAGAAAATAGTATTTAGTGCGTCGAGGGAAAGATGGCACTTTTTTGCTCGACTTGGCGAATTCACTGCCATACTCCCAAACAGATGAATAGCCATGTTTAGTATGTTTTATTCTCGATTTGATTAATAAACCATTAATTGATTAATAAGCATTTAATTAAAATGTTACCAATTTTACAACATCTACTTGTAATGTTGAACAGGTATGAAATGTAATTCAAAACGCTTGTAATTATTTGTTAATTCGCATTAACATTTTATATGGCTTGCGTCATGAAGTGGTATCTACTACAATATTATTAATGCCAACAGTTTTCACTTTTTGCTGAAACAAATAGGCAGTTAAAATATTAACGATTGCAACATCCATGAAGCAAAAAATAACTCTTTTCCTTATATTTTTTTCCCAATCAAGACATCCATAGCCAGAAAACTATCTTCTTTAACGTGATTCCAAGGAGGTTCTAGACAAAGTTCTCATAGTTGGTACCTGCACCTAATATGACGATAAATCTCGAGTGTCCACAATCAGGGACATTAGCATTTTTCAAAACTTTCCCTTATACGGGAACGTTTCCGCGGCGCCGCTCTGCGGTTACTCTGAAATAGTTTACGCTCTCTAGAGAGAATATTCTACGGTGTCTTTGATAATTCTAAGATATACCTTTTATGAATTATTTCTGAAGTGTATTGTAATAGATATAACTTTGGGTAAGAGAAGTAGGGAATCCTATACCTACTCATTTATCATGTCTACAAAAATACTCATTTTTTTTATTTTACTTGTGAACCCACTAGCTGATGCCGAGCCATATCATATGCTTTGAAACCCTACAATATGCACGATATTAATATTTAGAGCGTATAGTTATATTTTCCTATAAAGCTCATTTAGTGAAAACCACACAACAGACCACAAAACCGCAAATACTGGATAACTAACCAATGTTTATTCAAAGCACACTCATGATACTGCACACCATTAACCAAAGGGTAAAAAAATCGAATTAGCTTTCAAACCAGCACGGAATTTATTCCACAATTAAATTATTTGTAACTGTACACTTAAATATTATTTATAAATAGTAATACTCTGCTATGAAACTAACTAGCAAGGCCCAATTTCTCCAACATCATTTATAACCTCCTTTTTCTCAAAAAAACTGCTTACTACGAACTTCCAAATTCAAATTTCAAAGTAAAGAGTTCCTTTATGAAAAATGACGTTTCAACTGTCAGTGTAATTGGGCCTGTGTCGTGGCTTTAATCAAATATATCTGGGTTTTCTTGCAGCAGTTTCGCATCGTTGGGACAGTACATGATGATGTCGGCTACCGTGCAAGGGTGGAGACAGCACTGTGAGGCCACTTGCCTTCGAACCCGGTGCCACCTCTCTCCGTCGACCAGTCGCCTTTTATTGGCGTCTTTTTGTAAGTCTTTAGGTGCCATTTTTTCTGGAAAGAAGAATTTTATGTTACATTGAATTGTTGATTTCTGACACTTATGCGAGTATTAACATTGCAATAAAACTACTTTTACGAATTTTATAGCAGATATATGAACGCGGGTAATGGTCTGGCCGTGACCACGAATGCTGTAAAGAATCCGAATCGTCGGGATTAACTAATATTAATATAACCGCGCTCGCGGGAAGTCTTTCCAAGATATTATAAGAGAACCGATAAGATAAACAGACATAACATATCAGATTCAAGTTTTTAGGGTATACTCAGCGTAGTTTGTAGCCGCTAATTAGACTTTTGGGAGACTGTTCCGTCATAGTTCAAATTCTTTTTTTATTAAGTTGACAAAGTTTGCGCACTGAATAAAATTCATTCCTGTAGTTAAATATTAAGTTACTGTTACTGTTACTGTTACAGCCTTTTTTTTTTTTATCGTCCCACTGCTGGGCATAGGCCTCCTCTCACACGGAGAAGGATTGAGCATTAATCACCACGCTTGCTCAATGCGGGTTGGTGATTTCAGACCAGTCCAGGTTTCCTCAAGATGTTTTCCTTCACCTTTTTATCAGCCATTGGTGTCTAAGATTACTTAGAAAGTACATACAAACTTAGAAAAGTTGCATTGGTACTTGCCTGACCTGGAATCGAACCCACACCCTCATGCTCGAGAGGTTGGTTCTTTACCCACTAGGCCACCACGACGAAATATTAAGTGGCGATAAGTAATATTTAAATGAGAAAATACTTACCTATCATTAATGAGGTGTCCCTCTTGACTATTTTATATGTATTATTGCAAAAATTAAATATAATAGTGGACAGCCATCCACTACAACTTAATACTTCATCGTTTATGCTGTAGATCTTGACATCTCCATAAACTAAATGTTCGTTACTGTATAGTATCATTACGATGTAGACCTGAAACAATGAAATATATATTGTAAAGAAAGCTGGCTTCCTCCAGTCTATAGATAGACTATCTAACACTGAAATATTTTTTCAATTAGGATCAGTAGTTCCTGAGATCAGAGAGTTCAAGAAAACAAATGATTTTAGTAAAGATTATATTCATAATTATCTATTGATGAAGAATTGGTATATTATTTCTATTAATCTTAGATATTTTCTAAGCGTAAAAAATAATCAGACAACCTCTTATATGTTGCAGATTAAACCTGAGATTTCTTTATAATATTTTATTTCGTGCTATAACATATTATGACAAATTACTGTAGCCATCAATAACCAATAAATAAAAGAATCAAATATATTCTCAATTATTCCATTAGCTGCAAGAAACTATTTTTGGTCCTTTGATCATAAAAGAATTTCGCTGTCATACATAAGTCAAATGTATTCGTTTGATGGCTACAATTTAGCAAACAAAAGTAAATAGGTAATACGATCCCATTTATTTAATATGATTAATAAAAAAGATCTCTTAAATGAAGTCAAAAAGTACTTTCTTTGAAAAGTTTAAAGTACTTAGTGCATTTTGTTTCATTTACCAACGAGAATTTAAAAAAAAAGTTGCTTCAACCAAAGAAGCATGCTATTTATCTTGTCTAGTAAATATTAATATTATAAGGCATATTAATTTTAATGACAATAATAATTTGCAGATAAGTAAAAAATAACTTATATTCAATATTAACTGTGAAAGTGAATGGAAATAAACCGTCTTAAGATTAATTGAAAACAATCGGTCTTTAGAAGTTAAGAGTCAATGTTTCTATCTACATAGAAACCTATCAACAATAATATTTATAGGTAGGTTCCTTCTAAAATTATACTTCGTTATGAATAGTCTTTACAAGCTAAAACGATGAACTTTAATATCGGATAACGAAAGCTAGTAAACAGCTTTCTACTTCAAAGGTTCGTATTGTACCTAACACATTTCGGAAATGACACCTAAACTTTTCGGAGGTTTTATTTTTTTTATCATAATCATAATATAAAACATTATTACTTAAAAATTAAATTAGCCCAATACTTATTAATTTTGTAACTTGTAACGATTGAATTATTTTTCTCTAATAATATAGATAAATTATAATTAGCAATTAATAGATGAGATGATTGCGGTTTGATTTTATTTTGTAGTACACAGTAGTAAAGCTATACTTAATGCGACAAATCGAAAGACAATTGAACAGTAACGGTCAATCAACTTTCCAAATCAAATATTTACATCAAACTTAAAATCGGCTCTTTATCAAAATGTTTTTTTGTTGAAATCATATAATTTGCTTATTCACAGAGAGATTGTATTAATTTTGAAGCAGCAATAAATATATTTTTATTTAAATATTCAGTTTTACAGCCATTGCAAAAGTTTTAAGTAAGTATAGGACTTTATGAAGAGCGTAATTGAAAGGAATTTTGAGCTGTCTACGATAAAAAGTCGTGGTAGTTACTATTTGAGCTAAATCAAAGCGTACGTAAACGTATTCTACAATAGGAATGTAATTACAAATTTATTAATTGATATTAGCTAAATTGACAGACTGTGAATAGCATTGCTTTCATTAATTTCAACACTAAATTGCTATTAATAATATAAACTTTATTAACGGGTATGAAGGTTTTTAATTACCAACAGTTACTTACGTGTTCAATGAACTTCCATATTGACATTAATTAGATTTTGTTAATTATAATTTTATTTTATACCTCAATGATAATTGATAGAACTTTCTAGGGCTTATTCCATAATTTCGAATGTCCCGTTATGTTTTAGGTGATTAAAGTCCACTCAAAAATTCTTTATATGAATTGAATTATTGTAGTATAAATTATTTATACGTATCTTACATCAATTAAAACTTGCTGCAGGTAAAATAGCGAGTAACTCAGATGTTTACAATAATTATTGTCATTTTTAGATATGGACGCAATTTACAGCAAATTCAATTTTCATAAATGACATAATTCACCCACATATATAAACATTCAGAACATAAACTAAAAATTAAAAAAAACTTTTCATAAAATACATAAGTACTTAATCTAAAAACTCGCCTATTTTTTTCAATATTTAAAAAATCTTTCAAAAACCGTGGTATTCATTAAAAGAAAATAAATAAAAAAATTACATACGGAATATTTCAAGTTCATCCTTGCTATACCTAAATAAATTCACAGGCACTCCACACTTGTTTGGTCCGTCACACAGATACCTGATGAATGGAACGGGCCCAACACTAGCGCCTCTAAAAATAACCCCCGATGGTCCAGAGTACGGAATTACTTAAAACTTATTTATATCGATAACCACGTTTACAAAACATTGTCATGGCAATAAGATAACGATGTTCTTCTAAACAACAAGTGATTTATTGGACAGACAAACAGACTAAAGGGTTATTTAGAATCGATTTTTTTGCCCTTTTTTTGTGTTTTATAAGAGTTATTTCGGTCTTAGTTATTGTACCTAAGCATATTTTAAGCACAATGTCTTTGTATTTGAACTAATATTTAAAACGTTCATTGCCTTCAATACCTATAGGTAAAGTTCCCTTTTTAGATTTAACCAATACTAAAGATTTCGTTATTTTTACGACTGTCTGTTTCAATATTTTATCATACAGTATATACGAAACAAATTATTGAAAAAAAAAAATTGATGTAACGCTGTACCGATACTGAATCAAAATCAATTCCTGAACTGCACCTCGAGTTTGTCAACATAGCTCTATTTATCGCTTCCTCTACTACTACTATTCGATAGATATAAACATACCAGTAATAATTTACAACTCGATAAATGGACCAGAAGTGTATTTTTTTATCTAAAATTATTTTTTCTATGGCAAATAGTTTGAGCCTAAAATATGAAAACAATATGATCGACTAAAGAAATTGGTCCAAACGTCAGAAAAAAACTGGTCTATTGTATACTCTCTAAAGACTAGAACACATTACTCTGGTACATCGCGTGCACATAGCAACAGAGACGATATCAGAGAGATAGCGGCAGGAAGTTAGTACTAACTAAAAATAACGAGCGGGGTCACAGGTCACTGTTTACTCACAACTGTGAGCGTATCTGTAATTGTGTTTATATTGTTTGTAATGTCCCACATATTGACAAGGATACTGCTTCACTTGTCTGCTAACGTGTTTTGTTTGATAATATATTTCGTATCCATTTATTTACTCTATATTCTCTTTTATTATACAGCGACATAATATAGACGTCCACGGAAATACCCCGTCATTAAAAATAGACAAAATATTTATAAATACTTATAATAGTTTAGAATTATCAGAAAGGCAAATAGAAAACAAGACAGTTAATTGTTGCCAATCAACAAGTGAGTGCAACAAACAGACAACAAGCGTATTTATTGTCCATTAGTATATTGACTAACCTTAATTTGTTGTTGTTGTTTAATTGTCGATAAGAAATGAGACATCCCCAGTGAGCGGCGCCTGATAACTCGACAAAAACAACTTGAACACCAGCGTATGCGATAGATAATAGATAAATATACGTAACATAAGGATAGGCTGACACACTTCTTCATACAAATTATTATTCTCATCGCCCCCCGATCTGCCGTGACCCTAATGATAAAGCTCTGTTGACTCATTTGCGAAACATCCTTGTTTCTGATATTATTTATGTTTTTGTTCTTTTTTACTATGTTAAAAGTGGCGCCACTTTGTCACTATGTGAAGTTTCGAAATGTTTGGAAAACGCATGGAGACATAAAGTCGCCAGTGAATCAATATAACCGGCCAGTGATATTTGAACTTATAAAATAAACACGGACCAAGGAGTTATGATTGTCATGTTGCTCCTTTGCGTACCTGATTAAAGACAGTCTGATTGAAAAAAATAATTGATAGTAATAAAACATTCTTCAAACCTAAATTACCCACATAATACATTTAATTTAAAATCTCCATTCAATTGTAGAAAAAATCGTTTGGCGAGGACAGTGATGTAATATAGAGAAGCTCGAATACTCGAAGTCACTCAAGTTAATCGTGCAAGACGGTATGAGAGTATTTTTTGACATCTCACATTAATCACTAGCGACTACTACTCAGGGAAGGTTTATTATAATAATTTGGACTGCGGAACATTTCGGAATAAATATTGCAGTTTGCAGGGCAAGATGTTTTTTTTGGGCACCCATCCACGGACTAAATAAAAAAAATCTGCTCATTTTTCTGCCTGCTTTGGCGCCTTCAAACAACTACTGGTTGGTTGACTGAAAAACTCTAAAAACTCATACTGACATTTCTGATAAGGAACCAAAACCACAGTTGTCAACAGCAATGTAGTATTCCGTTCACCCATTACCGTTTTAATACGAAAATGTTCATCGGGTATAGGAGACTAAAGAGCAGTGAAACACTAGTTCATACACTATCATGGGTAGTACTGAATACTTATATGAAACTTTTCTGATTAAATTACGCTTCAGATTTGATTATCACATTTAGATGAGTATTTAGAAAATCTTGGGCTAATTAATTGTAAAAAAGCAATTTCTCTACATATTAAAACATCTCAAAGTTCCATTTTGAAATTACCGGTAGCCAAAGAGTTGTTATGTAACAAGATCAAATCGGTAAATATCTACTACCGATATCTATTACCGAAAATCGGCTGCGACACTTGAGTCCTATAGTTTTCTCTCAGTTTACCTTGAAATAGAAGTAATAGACAAAACTTTGGTTACTCAATCCGACCTACCCTGACTTTCAGACTGGATTTACGTCACAGTTTTATAGACCTTTCATATTCGACTTTGATTGACGATTTTAGCAAAATAACAATGGGCTCCATACTAAGTTTCGTTCGGTCTGTTTCATTTGAATGACCTGTTTCGTTTTTCATTTTCCCCGGCACGTCGTGATCGCGTCGGCTTTCCATTGTTCGGTATCCAGTCTATTTGGTTTTGAAAGAAAATTATTTTATTAAAGAACTGGCTGTTGAGGGTTTGCGAAGTTTGTTGGTATGTCAAACCCCGCGTGGCTTGCTCTGGAAAAGGTAGCATGATTTTTTTTTTATATTTTTTTGTTTTGACCCTTAAATAAGAACTACTTTAATATTTTATAGTTAGTTACTGCCTGTTTTTATTATTGCGTAGGCATAGTAAGATCAGCAATTTAGAACGCAATCAATCACTTTTTATTATCATTAAATCTGAAAAAAATATCTACTTAATAATGATTTCTCTTAAGTTTATAAATAGTGTCAATGTCTGCAATAAAACTTATACATCATTTCGGAAGTTGGTATAAATTCTTTAAGACTTCCATCACAGGGTGTTCAACAAAATAACACACTTTAAAAAGTCGTTAAAAAGAGAGCGATCGTCTTACTACGGAAGAAATGGATGTTACGACCGGGATGCGGTTTTAAATCATTTTAAAAGTTTCTTGAACGCTTCAATGGGTTTTTTCGTCACATTTATAAACTTTAGATGGATTTTCATGGGCATAGAATTTTGATTTTGGATAATTCAGAATCTTTATGACTACGCCTTTTATGTCTGAGCCTCTTTAAAAAAAGACTGACACGTGGCAATATGGCCGGCTCGTGTATGACAATAATCCCCTTTACTCGTGTACCCTGTCCAGTGTTTCTGTGACACTACAAAAATAAAAAGAATCCGATACAATAAATACTTATTTTCTTCTAATTTAACATTCTAACAAAATAAATTAGCAATAAATACCTACAAGTAATTCTATATTTGATAAATAAAAAAATGTAGACGTAAAATCAACTAGGAGTAGACATTTTTCTTAGAAAGCTCGTGTTTGTAGATAACCTTTTTTTTATTAATTTCTAAGTAAGCTTTGATATAAATTCTAGATAAACTTACAGAGACGATATTTTAAAAGATATTGGAGTGGCTGGGTTTTTCAGTTTATATTTTTTCAGTTGGAAGGTAAAGTCTACTGACCAAAACACACCTACGCGTACCTACTACAAATCGATGAAAAAATCGCAGAAAAGCTATCCAGTTTTTTCCGCGTTAATCCGGATAGTCGGGAAATCGAAAGCCACATAAGTTACTTTTAGGCAGCCATTAGCCATTCCAGGTCACCTGCATCAATGCATTACCGTTACATTAGGGTTTGACAACTTGCATCCTGACAAAATACGTTAGGGAAGTCGTAATGTGATCTGTCAGAGACTGTAAAAGTGATCAATGCGACTGTTGAGGATTGGTAACTTTAGAAATAGGTTGAGCACTACGGTTAGCTGGATTGAGCAGTAGGTAAACACTGCTGGCTAGATTTGAGAAGTAGCTTCTGAACTATCTCTTTAAATAATCTTCTTGTATACATGTTTCAGGTTAGGCTATGTCCTGCGCAGCTAGCTGGCCTCTTTACCTTATGACGACAGCCGCCGTGGTCAAAATCGGCCTTGGAAGCCATTATTACAGTAGTACAGTTCAATAGACTACTGGCTTGCTATCCTAGCTTGAAAAACTAGCCTCTTATATCCCAGACGGATAAAATATTAGCTCTTTGCTACCGTAATATAATACACATTTGACGTATAAACCTACTAATGCATTTCAGTTACGTTGTCATTGATCATTACCCTCGCTAGTATATAGCGCAATAGGTACATAATATGCGGCACTTAGCTTTAGTATAGCAAATCATATAGGACTATCCATTAATGAGTGGAGATACGACTGTATTAGCTTGTCAGACTGATGAAGGATTATGCTATCTTAGGGTGGGTTTCAATAATCTATCTGTTTGTTGATTTGGTTACTGGAGATAGGAAAACTTATAAGAGATGGGATAAAACTTGACCCTATTTAGTAAGTATAATTTATGTTTTGTATAATTTATTAAAAAATTTCAGCAATTTGGATTGTATAACGTTCTCATGAATAGATAGAAAACTATTGTAATTAATTTTATTTTTTTTTTTAAAAGAGTGTCCATGGAGTTTTTTTGCCGGTTCTTCTCCATGAGACCAACTCTTTATTGGAGTAGCTTGACGTTTCGAAAGAGCTTATAAAGGCCTATTAAAAATTTTGAGTTTTAAGTCTTCGCTGTCTCGTGTTCGCATGAACCATGATAGCTAGGCAGCTGAAATTTTCACAGATGATGTATGTTTGTTGCCGCTAAGTATAACAACAAATACTGAAAACTAGAATATAATAAGTATTTTAGGGGGCACGGAAGTTCTTTGATTCGATTTCGACTCGCACTTGGTCGGATTTTCTGATTCTTATCGAGTGAGATGAATGACGTATGCTATGTGACGTATGTAAGCTGTAGGTCTATGTATATTCTCAAAGAACCGAAAGAATATGCGTAACTTAATTTCCCTAAATGTCAACGCCAACTAAATTAAATAAGCCATTGCGTTGGTGATAAAATATTTGCCCTTTTGTAGCAATTTATTTCAAGTTAAGTTTTTATTTCATTCACTTAAAATGTTGGCACTTAGTGATTCGTTACCAAAAAATATCTTCTTCCCACGTAGATATTCTGTATTGTAGGCTTTTTAATAGAATGCCTGAATTTAAATTTATGCTTAGTCATTGATTACAATAAGGCAGTCGGCCCAGTTAACTTGGGACAAGTACACCTAACTCTAAACTTGTGGTTTACAGATGTTTAACCATATTTATCAACCTTCAACAAGCTTCAACATACCTTCCGTAGTACCAAAATATTCACTTCAGCACCTTATTAAGATTCAACCGACATAGTCGTCACACATTTGCATATTTAAATACCCTCAGCTTATAACATAAGCCGCCACTAAGTCCCGCCACAGAAATTTCTTATAAAAGCACAGAACTAAGTACCTAAATCGAACAAAAAGTACCAATGTGTTTTTCGTTCGAATAGAACATAAAAATAGAAGCCAAAGGTTATATGTTTGATTTCTCTTGGAAAACGGAATAATAAACTCAGCACTCGAATCGGACTGTGGTTTTTTCGAAAACTAGAATTGTAAAAATTATAGATGAGAGAATTGTACCTAAATAAATCTACACTAATACTTATAATAAAGAGCAAAAATATTTTGCTGGTTTTTTGTTTGTAGTCTCATCATCATCATCTCCCGCGCCTTTTCCCAACTTTGTTGGGGTCAGCTTCCAGTCTAACCGGATCCAGCTGAGTACCAGTGCTTTACAAGGAGCGACAGTAAGAGATAGGATAAAACTTGGCCCTATTTAGTAAGACTTCGCTGTCTCGTGATCGCATGAACCATGATAGCTGGGCGGCCATTTTCACAGATGATTTATTTCTGTTACCGCTATTGGCTATGTGCGCGACGGTGGCGACGCGCAGCGTTTACAACATTTGCGGAAGCTGTCAAATAATAACAATGTAAACATTATAATTTTCTTTGCAAATATAAATAAAACCAAAGATTAAAATAGTATTGTTGACATTATTTAAGTGCAATTTATTCAATAGTTTTACTGTAAAATGAATATAATAATAAAAACCGGATTTGAAACATCCGCATTTGTTTCCAATTTCTGCCATGTTGTGCGCTGCGTGCGTTATCTGTCCGCCACTACTCGCTTTGCACATAGCCAATAACAACAAATACTGAAAACTAAAATATAACACTTATTTTAGGAGAAACGGTACTTTTTTGTTTGTACATACTCTAAAGGCTCCAAAACTACTGAACCGATTTGAAAAATTATTTCACTGTTGTAAAGCCACACTATTATTATATTTATCCCGGTAGGCGGAGGAAACCGCGGGAAAACGGCTAGTAAAGTATAAAGTCATCATATCTTAACTAGGCCTTCAGAACAATGTAAACTAGGCTACGTAAGTAAGTTTAGCATTGTAATTACAATATTCCATCGCGTAGGTACAATTAAAAGTTTATTTGCCTGAACTTAAAGTACCACGTAGGTACTTCGTAATTTTGGGTGTACTTAGTTGATTAGTAGGCTCTCAAAGTTATATCACCAGTTACGCTTATTGACTTTAATTCAATAGAAAACCGATAAACTATTGGAATTCATTATGTATTTATTACGATATAGATCAATATAAAATAACTTCTGTTTGAAGACCTATTAAACAGAAAGAAAATAAATAATTCGATCCTTTTTGCAACTGTGCGGCACAAATATGGTGTTTTTTTGTTTAAATATTTTGCATTGATCCAACTTGCTGCAGTCGGATTAACGATTACAAACTTTATGTAGCGCATGAATACGTTTTATGCTCGAAATCATATCCTACCAGTTCTGTGAAATGAGAATATCTAGGTAGAACCGACATTTCCAAACGTGTCTTAAAATTTATTTTTACATGTAATGGATTTCCAAATAATTTTGTAGATAGGTATAGTTATCGGCACGGATATTGAGCCCTGACCTTCACCTGCGCAGAAGCGATTTATTGGTTTATTGCCTTATGTGTACAGTGCGCAAAGCGATCCCCACTCTTCCGCTGAGAGCTCAATATCCGTGCCGATAACTAAATACTACCTTTGTATATGCACTAAGAGTAAACTGCAGTCCAAACATTCGGCCGACCGATAACCCGGTCATTGGCAATGAATCCAATCAAAATTTTCAGTCGGTCCAACACCGGCTAAATACCTTTGTACCGTTCATCTTCACACCTGCTGATTTATGAGCAAAAACAAACTATCGGCTGACAAAAAAATTGTACTGTCCCGCACAATACCTACTCGATTTTTTTTTACTGAAAGCTCTATTTGTGGAAACAAACACAATCATATATAGTATAGATCATAGTTACCTTTAAGATATTGCAACCTGCAACACTACTTCTAATTAAAACGCATAGACAATACAATCTCTTTGATTTCAAACCTCCAATTCCTGCAAGAAACAAAAAGATTTTTGGCAAGGAGTCAGGAAAATATTATTTGCCTCACATCCCTTGTGTAATTTGGAATAAGCACGACCCACTGAAACCGAGCTTCAGGTAAAAAAAATCACTTTATATAAAAGGATCTACCCGTAACTTTCTTTGCCAACCCCTATATGATTATTGGATCATGATTATATGATTATCTTAATATTTTTTTGTCCTTTGCGGAAAGTGTGTGGCTTTTCCCTTGTTACGACATATTATTGGATACGAAGAATTTGGAAACGAATATTACCTACATGATGAGCCAAATGCAATGCAATATGATGATTATATGAGTGGAATTAAATTAGGCTTTTCGCTTTATATTTTTAACACCATTTCACGTTGAAACGGCTCAAACTTATGAGATAAAAAATTGTAAGTACAGAGGCGGTTGTAGATTACTATATGTCCGAGTGCTGTAAATAAATAGTTTCTTCAGAACGCTTTCAAAAACAGCTACTTCACAGATTTTGGAAAATATCACATTCCAATATTTCTTCACATTTAATCAAATCCTTATCTAGAAGAATATGCTACAAGGTTGAGAGGCACAAGAATATTCAGACAAAGGGTTGAAACAATGAAAATATTATTAGAGCCGGCAAAAGAACAACAGTCGCCCACCATTCGCTCAAATAGCTTTTTCTGATAACTCATTTATTTACCTTAGCGATCTATGCCGACATATTCCCATTGAATAATAACAAAAGGGATAAATAAAAAGCACTTTCGTGCAACCTTAGCTAAATGAAGAAGCAAACAACGTTTTATATAGGTCAATACCTCAAATGACCACATATAAATATTAAAAATAAAATTCAGTCCAATTTCTATAACAAAGCAATCAGCACTTTTCAATAAAACGTTCACTTACCCGACACATCTAATTGCATAGCAATATCATTGAGATACAGTGTAGCAAATTGTTCGCAACACGTGCCGTATAACGAACATTACACCTCGACAAGTCTAACAATATCATCATCACCCGTGCTGGTCACGTTTCACTCCAAATGAGAGAAAATCGAATCTTTTTTCTAGTCGAACGTACTTTAAAATATCTCCTGGATGGACGTTTATACAATGCTATTTGATTTCGACGCCTTACAAAGCTGGATTAGATCTCGTTTGCATAATCAGAGTCGATTCGGACGAATTCATGAGTTCAACTTTGGGTATTTATGTATGATAAACTCATTGGAAAGACAATCTGAATACTGAACCTAATTGTCTGCTCATCGCCTTTGCTGAATTCAGATTAAATTGGTTGAAATCTGAAACGTTTAGGTTTAATGGCCATTTTAGGTAAGAACTGTTTATAGCTAGCTATATATGCGAAAATATGAGTACCAACTAGGGCATGCAATACCGGTTTACCGGTTTCGGTTTTACCGGTAAAACCGCCCATTTTCGCGATTTTTAATTTACCGGTAAAAATAATATGTAACCGGTAATTTACCGGTTTTTACGTTTTTGTGATAATATATAGCAATTGTTTATTTAACGTCAAATCTTCATTATGTAGCCTGAACATAATGTAATATTGCATACATTACATATTGTAAGAGTGTTAAAGTTGCTGTTTTTTAGGAAAGTAAACTTATGTGGCTCCTTAACTATCTATCTCTAGGTTAGATACAAATCTTCATTCTCATCTTAATTTATAATATTATCTAAACAAATTTTATTCATTTGGTTATTCTGAATTTCCTCATAGCTGTCAGCTTCTATTAGGTAAAAATGTAGCTTATGCTTATTTTACCTACTCTATGACCTTATTGAGCAAGGGCTTTTACTTCACTACCATGCGGACAGCTCTGAGGACACGGTGGAGCACACAGTCTAGGTGTGCACTGCCTGGGAAGGGTACCGCCGTGTCGTCGTCGAGCCAATAGGCAGCGGTGACCTCTCGCGTCCGGCCCTAGTTCAAGCCATGGTCCGGAGCGAGAGGGAATCGGAAGGCGTCGCCTCCTTCTGCGAAGCAGTCATGTTCGAGAAGGAGACCGTGGAGCGCCTGCGAGTTCGCACCTCTCATCCCAGCCGCTGTAGTGGACCAGGAAGACACCACGGGCGCCGAGTGTCGAGAGACGACTCCCGGCCACCGTAGGCGTCGGTCTGTGGAGTGTGGACGGTGAGTTCGGGTGGCTCATCGTTCTTCCGTCTGCATAGACAACAGACCCGTGTCGGCGGCCCGAGTTGTTCCACGCGCAGGGCCAAGGCCTGCCGGGGCTGCGGGATTGTTCGAGAGAGTTACCGCGACCCTGGTCCATAAAATGCCTACGATTTACCATAAAAAAGGGCTTTCACTTCAATGAAAAAAATGATTTTTTTTCACGGTAATTCTTAGCGTTTATCCCGTCTTGTGACGGGGTCCGCTTTCCGTATCTTCTTCTTTCACTTCAATCTATCCAGGACATCTTCCTCTTCGAGTTCGTACATTTTCATGTCATTCATTACGACACTCAACCACCACCGTTTCGGCCTGCCTCTGCGCCTTTGACCGGGTATACCTATTGAGATTGAGTACACAAAATTGGCGATGTCTTCAGGTGGTCTCCTTTTTACATGGCCCAACCATCGCAGCCGTTTCTCTTGCATTTTGTCGACGACATCGCGTACGGATGGCACTGACATGTTTTTTTGTTACGGCCCACGTAACAAAAAATGTTTACCACCTTATCCCTTGTATTTTTAATTATATTTTGCTTTTAGACTACCCAATCTTATTGATATAATATCACATTTTTTTTAAATACAAAAATTACCGTTTTACCGGTTTACCGGTAAAAATATTTTATTTACCGATTTTTTACCGGTAATTTTTATTTTACCGAAATTGCATGCCCTAGTACCAACATTATAATCTCTAGGTGCTTGCAAAAAATAAATAATGCATGAATATATTAGAAAAGTATCAGAAAATTTTTATCGTTAAAAACGTTACTGTGTGTGTGTTTATAAATTTCAACTTTGAAAATCATTTGACTTATCTAAAAATGTACTGAGACTTGTAAAAAGTTAATCAAAAGAATCAATAACGAAAATGTAAATAGAAAAAATCATTCAATTTGGCCGCCGTTTTCATCATAAACTTAAATTAATTCTTCAAACTAGAGCTTTTATATTGAAACAAATACTCATACTTCTATTTTCAGACGTAATTGCTCAATTTCTTATTACTTAAGAAAAATACACATTTATAAAGCGTAATTTCATTCTCAAACCTAGATTAAATTGATGCAAAAAGATAAAATTTAATCATTCCAATAGAATAGGTTTTAGACGCTTCAAAGGAATTATTTGAATTTAAATATGTTTAATTCAAGAATTTTATGCCATTGAAACAATAATTTAAAATGATGAGCACTATCTTAAAACATTGAACAAATAAAACTACTTTTACGGATTTTATCGCGGTTATATTAATATTATTTAATCCCGACGTTTCGGATCCTTTACAGCATCCATGGTCACGGGCAGACTAAGGTGTTGGTCGTCTTGATATATTAGTTACAAACAGCTACCCTACATTTTGTTGATTATTATTGACAATCCGATTCACGCTAAACGAGCTCACTGTATCCTTAGGTCGAGCAGTTGTAGGCTTGGATTTTGATTTAATAGTTTCTATGATGGGATTCCAAGCAGGTGGTATGCACCAGCCATCTTCTCTATTGAAATTTGGATGTTTTTTAATTTCAATAGCCTCGCGAATCATCCTAGGTAGGAATCGGTTTTCTTTTGCAAGGACTTGTGGTTTATCAAATCTGATGTAATGCTGGGCCTTGTCTAGTGTGTGTTCACAAACTGCTGACTGTCTGGAACGGCGGTGTTTGACATCGGCGATGTGTTCTTTTACGCGGGTCCCTATGCTTCTTTTAGTTTGGCCTATGTAAGAGAGACCACAATCACATTCAAGCTTGTATACACCCGCATCTTGTAGAGGTATGTGACACTTGACAGGTGGTAAGAATTGACTGATCTTCTTCAGCGGCTTGAAGTAGGTTTTGATTGAAGCTCGCTTCAAGATGTAGCCAATCTTATCGATCTAATCTAATCAATCTAATCGATAAAATCCGTAAAAGTAGTTTTATTTAAATGTCTAATATTCGCGTAAGTGTCAGAAATCAATACATTGAACAAAATTAAGTAACACTTTTTAAGTTCAACACATGCATTAAAAGTCCTATAAGTAGATGCGAACCAGAAATCGCCTGTTCATTTGTATGGTGAGTTATTTTTTTTTCTCGGAATTATACATACTAACCCACATAGTACATAACACACACGAAAATATAACACACAAAAATACATAAAACCACAGTATGTGTCGTGGTGAATTTTCCATGGAAACTTTTTTTGATAACGGTATTAAGACCCATGTGCGAACCTCTATTTTAATCTAACAAATAATATGTGTCGAATAAAGGTCTTTTAAAGATACAAAAACTGTCATGGTGCAATTTCGTATCCATTTGTGTAGGTTTACGTAAAATATTAAACATACAAAGCTTATCAATCATATAGTTAACAGCTCATACCAAGTAAGGTAAATTTATAAGCACTGTAAAAATCTAGTGTCATAAAATCATTCCTACTAGTGAACATTGATAAGATCATTTCGATAACAACTTGACTAACAGGAACAACTCTAATGACCCATTAGTTTGTTTATGATTGTTCATAAAGGGCAGAGGGATGGAACGCTTAAATAATATTCAAACACCGCAACGTAGCCGTTGATAACTTATAGAAGCTTAGCCGAGGATTTGCATAAATTCAGGTGGCATCTGCAAGTACAATTTGGGTATGATCTCGCGGCCCCCTCAAACTTTGGGAACCATCCTCTCGAATCGACAAGTTTGAACACTGCCAACCAGCGGTGATAGTTTGGTGAATACATTTTTGTTTTAATGAAGGCAGTTATGCTAATTCTGCTACTAGTTAACAAGAATTAAGATGGATACCTAAATAGTTTTGAGTTGTATTTTAACATAAGTCATTCATCCCAGAAGGGTTAGTAAATTACACAAAAGCCCACATCGCACATTCGCTATTTTATTTTATTATGTAGAGATGTGCCACAATATGCCATGAAGAGCTATGCCATGCCTTTGAGCAACACAAACGTAAGCTCTACATAACTCGGGATTTCCTCAAAAACGTAATACCATTATACCCGACATAGGAATCACATACTAGGCTTTGCTTCACTGTATCACTTGGTTGTATTAGAGAGAGAATATGCCTACAGTTATCTTCACTAAAATGTGAATAGATAGGTACAACTCAAACCAAAAGATAGCAATCTATTCTAACTCTATTCAACCTCCTGTCGACTCAGTAGGATACAGGATGTAAGAGAAAAATCAATTTCCTACTAGAAAACTATTGTAAGACCTGGCAAAGCAGTGTACATGTGAAACTTCCAAGTAACTAGGAGGTAAGAAAACATCGACACACTGATAAGACAAAAGAAAATCTAAAACTGTATGTAAAGACGAATTGACAGCAAAAAGGAAATCTATTGACCCAAGAAACCAACACCAACAAAAAATAAACTTAACTTTTTAATACAGAAAGTCTTACCAATACAGCATTTTAATGAAGACTCAACGTTTACCTTGACTGAGTTTTGATAGGATAACTTTCGTAGAAGCTGAACTGGAGTAAAGTATTATTAAATTATCATTTTTTTCTAATTATCCGTCGGTATCGCTTCCTATTTTAATTTTTCTTAAAATTGCGCTGTAATTTTTTTCCATTAATCTGTACGTACTTACCTTTTGTTATATTTAATCTGTTTCTCAGTAAAATTAAGGGTGAGCGTTACATAGTATGTATTAAATTAAGCTTTAGCTGGAAGTAGAAGCCGCACCTGTGTGCAGTGGGCTGCCTCGTGCTAATTGTAATTGCCTCCTTCAAACTGCCCCGGGATATTATTCTATGCCGGGTTACATAGCATTTACTTACACATGAATAATTAATTCAATTTATGTAGGTTATAGGCAAAGACTATGGTTATTTACTTTATGGTTATAGGTCAATTATTTTGCATAATGTTACGTAACTTCACATCGGTTTTCGTCAAAGTTGATAACTGTCCAGAATACATTTGCATTTCGTCAGTCATTTATTGAAAACATTTCAAAAAGGGCTCACCTCTCGCCGTTATCGAGGAAAGTGCAAACTCTACGATGCTACACAAATATGTAGGTACCTACGTAGTGAAAAATGCCAATATACTTTGTGCGATCGGGATGGAAAATGTAAAAGGGACGAGGTCTTACTTCAGCACTCAAGCTTACAACTTCTAGACCGGTGTACCGACCACTCAAAGTTTTGAAAGCGTTTGTATTGTTTTTTAAATATGTTGTTCATTCATTACTGTTCTTCATTTATTTCACTTTCTTACATTAGATTAAATTCATCAGTGAGTTGCATCATGTAACTTAAACGATAAAAAAACGGTAACCTGTCGTCAAATCGCCGATTAGAAAAATCAGCGAGAAATTGATAGCTGGTTATAAGGTTTGGTTATCTTTATACCTAGTTCAAAGGTGCAACTCGCCCTTAACAAAACCATCACCACTATAATTTTGTATTGTTACAAAATCATTAGCAGGTAACCATTAATTATTTGCCAGAGCCCGACGTTAGAGCTAGTTCTTGTTATAGATAATGAAGTTATAACATTACTTAATTAGTGTACAACGGTACCTACCTCGTTATGAGCCGACATGTGTTTTATCAATTACTTACTGTTACTGCTCTTGTTGTTTACTCTATATAAACTGTGCTGAATGAAGGCTGTAGCATTGTTTTACAGCTAAGTATACCGAATCTTTTGTACAGTTGACAGCGTTCAATTCTCAAAGGAAAGAAGCATTTTTGTACTGACTGACAGAATTGTCAACTGCGAAACCTCAAACTTTTGTCAAAAATATTTCAAATAAATATATAAATCATCAAAATGTTAAACTATTCAAAAAAAAAATAAGTAAACGCATTTCCCAAACACATCTGCGTAAACTAATTTAATAAATAATAAGTCTTTAATTTAATGGACGAACTCAGTCTTAATCTCTTTTGTACTTTCTTCGTAATTAATATAAAGTATCTTTTTGTATACCATGTTGTCATAGCGACACAAATCGGTTTCAAAGCTATAGGTACCCACTTATACAGTTGAATATAAAATAGGTCAAGTGCGCTACGAAAGGGGTGAAGGGTCCCGTACAGTCGTTTTCAAGCAACAATTTGACCGTTTATTTTTGATTAAAAAGGCATTATTTTTGGTTAAAACAATATTTTATAACCGACATCCTAAAACGGGGAAATTTTCAATTTGACTGTATCTTATTGAAGCTGATGATGGTTTTTCATTATATTACAGTGGTTTGTTAAATGCGAATATGCGAATTCTCCATTTATGCAAATGGTGAGGTGGTTGTCATATACTTTCACTTATTACAGGTAGATATACTTCTCTAGCTCTAACTTTAAGTACTACATATCCTGTCTACCTTTCTCGATTAGTAAGAAGTCCTATTTTTTTCTTTTAGTAAATCTAGGCAAGTAATATTTCTACCACAATAAAACGTAGTCAAGGGACTTCATAGATACTTCATTTCTCCAGGGATATTGTGAATGATTCTCAATACTTTTACCGAATCTCATCTTGATTGGTTTCTTCATAGTATAGAAACTTTTTCTTTATGCAGGTATAGGTTTAATATGTGTACCTACTTTTGTATTGTATTGCAAGGAATAATGGTCGCTCTGATGAAGCTTAAGGGTTCAAAGGTTATTCATTTACTTTCTTAATTGTGCAGCTAAAACTTAGGTGCTAAAATAACGTCTGAAGACGAGGCGTTAAAATATGAAGCTTTAAAGTTTAATATGTATATGTATTTCTTACAAATAAATGTTCAATAAATCAGACCACATATTTACTTGGTGAACGTCTATGAAGTTCACCAAGTAAATTAAAAGAACCGCTCAGTAGCCAAATGTCGCCATTAGAAGGATTACGGAGCTTAATCCAATAAAGGTACTTACTTGTTAGCCTTCAGCCCAACTTTTAATGCTCCCTCACTTTCCTCACTTTTTGTTTTATGTATTTTGTATTTGCGAACTCTAATTTTAACTATTCTTATGCGAAACGTGACAACCCTACCGTATTAGTCTGAGGTACTTCCCTTTCGAAAGATGACATTCTGCTGAATTGAGAATATAGGTACGCTCTCTTCATGACTAATTTCATAATGTTTATTTTTTTGTAATACCACGTTTGGCTTGAAGAAACCAATGAAAAAATTATGCTTAGGATTAAATATTCTTAACTAAAATACATTTTAAGGTGCCGACTAGTAAAAGCTCAGAATAGCCCGTAACGTTCTTTCAAGAAAGTTGATCGACTAAAAATATACTTACTTACATAAACTAGTTAAGCTACATATTGGCATTGAAAGATTAAGCCTAGCTGACTACTTAAATGTACATTAAATCTGTACATTTGTACATTATATAATTGTAACGTAGATTAAGTTTTTATTTACTAACAGATTTTTTATATAACATATATATGCTAGTATTAAGGTTTTTTTTTATTTATTTATATATGGGCCATTGATGCCTGAAAATAAAGGTGATTAGATTTAATTTGACTTATATAACAATGAGCAGCTCTATTCTAACACGCTAAATTAACAAGGAAAACAATTCGACATAAAACAGTGCTTGTTTCAAAGCATATTATTAAATCAACTGCAACTTACGGAACAATTACCTACAGCCATTTGTTTTTGAAAGGGGTCCTGTTCCGTAATCGAATCAAGAAGTTATATTTCAATGGGGCAAATAGTTACCCTTAGAAATGTTAACTTGATTACAAATAATATAATTATAAAGTAAATGTCGCTTTATACAATTCTGTTTTATATAATACTAGCCGATTTGAAGTGGTTTCACTCGCGTCTCGAGGGAACTTCTGCTACTACTATCGTACCGGGATAAAGTATAGCGTATATTACTCGGGAAGAGTGTAGCTTTCCAACAGTGAAAGATTTTTCCAAATCGGTTCAGGAGTTTCTGAGCCTTTAGGATACAAACAAATTAATTTGACAAAAAAATAAACATTTCTTTCCTCTTTATTATATTAATATATTAATTAAAATGGGAAGTAACGTTGATCATTAATGGGGGAAACACTTCTTTGGAATACGTGGGTAGGTCTTAAATGGCAACATCATAAGATGATTAATATTTTACCTAAAGATTATGAAAAGGTTAAGTAGGTATTATAAGGTAAGATTATTTAGTACTTTTCCGGCGTCAAATTGCCGATTTGACGGCTGGTTATAACGTGGTTATCGTTATAGTTACATGGTGCAATTCACCCTTAGAAAATTCCAGGTATTTCAGCGGTTTTTCATCTATAAATTGGAGCCCGATATCAGTTAATTCCATTTTCCTTTATCTCATATTTTGCAAATATTAGAAAAAGGGTTAAAACATTTATGGAAACGGGGCACAATTCCATTATTATATGGTGATAATTTCCTAAGTGCTGTCCCGAATGTTCGCCACAGTTGAAATTCAGGGAAATAATTATGGGTTGCGCTGACTAAAATGTTCCTGTTGGTACCTATTCCACGATGACTTTAGAGTGAATTCCATTATTTAGTAGCTTTAGCTTTTGAAACTTAACTGGAATGGTAACGTTGCTTTCACAGTGTTTTAGACTGGGAGAGCTTGTTTTTAATATTAGTACATGGTTACTTTAAAAAAAATACTTACCTTATTTTATTAGCTAGCTTACCTTATTAGCTAAACACCTCGAGCTGCATGACGCTCAGTTTGGTTTTAGGCCCGGGCTGTCAACTGAGAGTGCAATCTTGTGCCTCAAGCAGACTGTTCAATACTACACAGACAGGAAGACGCCTATATTTGCCTGTTTTCTGGATTTGTCGAGGGCATTCGACCTCGTTAGTTATGATGTTCTGTGGCGTAAACTACAATGTGATACTACTTTACCACCTGAAATTGTATCCATATTTAAATACTGGTACAGTAATCAAAATAACAGTGTAAAATGGATGGGCTCGCACTCTGACGTGTATCGGCTGGCGTGCGGGGTGAGGCAGGGGGGGCTTAGCTCACCTCGGCTGTTCAGCTTGTACATGAATCAACTAATCGTTGAGCTCAGCAGCATCAATATTGGTTGTCATATAGATGGAGTGTGCATTAATAATATAAGTTATGCTGATGATATGGTGTTGCTGAGCCCATCGATTGGTGCGCTCAGGCGACTGGTTGCCATATGCGAATCCTACGCAGTGAGTCATGGGTTAAAGTACAATGTGACAAAAAGCGAGCTATTGGTTTTTAAAGCGGGTAGTGTGACATATTCTAATGTTCCAAATGTTATAGTAGCCGGCATATAACTTGGCAAGGATTTGGGACCTTTAATAAGTGTGAACTCGCACATAGTGCACTAAATTATACAAAAAAGTGGTCCCTGTTATTGCTTGTGCATTATTCTATGGTTATTGACATCATTTATTGGCGATTAAGTATGCTTGAAAAAAATAGGACCTGTTTTCAACTCACGATTCTTGCCAAGTTACGTGCCGGGAACTATACACTGTGTGGAGAACCTCTGCGAAGGGTTGACAAATTTAAATACTTGGGGCATTGGGTCACCGACGATCTTAAGGATAATTATGACATTGAGAGGGAACGTAGGTCGCTGGCTGTTCGTTGTAACATGCTGGCCCGCAGGTTTGCGCGATGTACGAGGGCTGTTAAAATAACGCTTTTTAAAGCTTACTGCCAGTCCTTCTACACGTGCAGCCTGTGGGTCAGTTTCACTCAGCGGGCATATGGCGACCTACGCGTCCAGTATAATAATGCATTGAGGGTACTGCTGGGACTGAAGTGGCGTTGTAGTGCTTCGGGCATGTTTGCGAACACTAGTATTGATAGTTTCGCCGCTATTATTAGGAAGAGATGTGCTTCTCTCATGTCGCGTGTGCGCGCCAGTTCCAGCACTATCCTCAGTGTGTTCGCAGATCGGTGGGATTCGCCGATGTGGCAGAGGTGGATGCAGCTCCACGCTATGTCATCTTAATGTTTATTTTTATTTATTTGTTTTTCTAAAATGTACCTACTAACACTAGTTTTTAAGTCAATTGTTACTAACACTATGGGCTTTGCCTGAAATAAATGTTATATTATTATTTTGTATGTCTCTACCAGACCTCGGGACTATAGAGTCCCGGATTTTTGGGAGGCGAACGTGGGGCCGAAGCCAACACGCTGAAGCCCTTTTGAGACAACTTTAATGAAATGGTGACACAAAAACCGACGATTATCCCTGTATACACTATAGAAATGTACCCAAGGACAATCCCCGGTTCTGTGCTAAACTATTGCTAACTATGGATGAAAACTACTTGGGCTATTGTGATGGGATGCTAGTGGACTAGGAATGGGGAAACTACGGGAACTATTATTATTATTAAAATATTATTATATATGTATGTCTCTTCCAGACCTCGGGACTATAGAGTCCCGGATTTTTGGGAGGCGAACGTGGGGCCGAAGCCAACACGCTGAAGCCCTTTTGAGACAACTTTAATGAAATGGTGACACAAAACCGACGATTATCCCTGTATACACTATAGAAATGTACCCAAGGACAATCCCCGGTTCTGTGCTAAACTATTGCTAACTATGGATGAAAACTACTTGGGCTATTGTGATGGGATGCTAATGGACTAGGAATGGGGAAACTACGGGAACTATGGCACCTGCCGATGACAATGTATTAAATACATGTTAAAATGGCAGGTGGAGACTCGCCAACTCACTTACTGGGCCCCCGGAAATCAGTCACTGAAAAGCAACAAGAGGGCAACAGGGACATGAGCGGCTGAGAAGGGTGAGGATACCTCGGCGGACTTTAAACGCAGATCACGCGCTCCCTGTGGGTCCAGCATCACCGGCCCACTCGCCACTTACCACGAGGCACCTACCCTCCGAGCAGGACTAACCTTGCTCTAGCGACTCCACTCTGACCGGCCGATGAAGGCAAGCCAAGAGGCGGGAGACCTATCCCCCGTCATGCTTCACTCCGGCAAGCCGGAGATGGGGGACAGTATACTCTCCCTGGAGCACTCGGATATATAGCCCCGCGGGGTCGCTACTCCCCGTCATCCGCCTCAGATGCCCTGCGGGGCTTTATTATTATTTCGTATGTTATTTCGTTTTCTTCTCTTTAAAGAGAGTATAAAACCTTACATGCGGGCCGGAGCCAAGCGTGTAAGGAATGACTATATAGAAAATGTAGATGATAGTGTGGATGATGTAAGAAATTTACGTGTAATGCGGCAGGTGTTAAGTATGGTGGCTTTTTGAAGCATGTGTAGTGTATGGGCAGGCATGTGTAGTGTGTTGAGACTTTGTAAAAGAGATTTGGGTATGATACCGGTAGATGACAGGACTATGGGGACGATGTGAACGGTTTGCGCTTTCCACTGGGTTTTTATTTCTATCGCGAGATCCTGATATTTACTCAGTTTCTCCGAAATGGTGGTTTGGATGTTATGTGAATTAGGTATTGCAATGTCTATTAAGTAAACTGTTTTAGAAGTTTTATCGTGTACTGTTATATCCGGTCTATTGTAATGAATAGTTTTATCTGTTAATATTGTGCGGTCCCAGTAGATTTTATGATTCCTGCCTTCTAAAATTGTCTCAGGTTTGTATTTATAATATGGTACTATCTTATCTATGAGTTTGTATCTGTAAGCTAGGTGTTGGTGTATAATTGCTGCAACCTGGTCATGCCGGTGTTTGTAGTCGGTCTGTGCAAGGGATTTACACGCTCCCGTAATATGTTGTATCGTTTCAGACGCAGTGTTGCAGTGTCTACATAGGTCAGTCAGCTGAGTTTGGTCTTTTATAATATACTTTCTATAGTTCCTAGTAGCTATAATCTGGTCTTGTATAGCGAGCATGAACCCTTCAGTCTCCGGAAACAACTCGCCTCTCCTGAGCCATTCGTTCGACTTAAGTTTATCGACGTGTGGCTGACTCAGGAAGGCTCGGTGTCTTCCGTGTAAGGCTTTGGTGGACCATGCTGCTATTTTTTGTTGTGTGTTTGTTATCGTTTCGTTAGTTTGTGTGTTTCGGTCGTGTAGGTTGAGTGGTGTTAGTTGTATGTCGGTGTTCGTGATGTGTCTGTGTAGTGGTGAGTGTTCAGATTTGTTGTGGAAATATGTTCTGAGTGTCGATATTTGTTTATTGTGTAGGTTGTGTATGTCTATCAATCCTCTTCCTCCTTCTTGTCTTGGTAGTGTGAGGCGTTGTGTGCATGATTTGGGGTGGTGTTTTCTGTGTTTAGTGAATGAAGTGTTAATAGTGCGTTGTAGATTTTGAATGTCGGTATTAGACCACTGTATGATTCCGAAAGAGTATGTGAGGATGGGTATTGCGAATGTGTTTATAGCTTTAATTGTGTTTCTGGAGTTAAGGTTGGTTTTTAAGATGAGGTTGACGCGGTGTGCAAATTTTCTACGTAATTCTTGTTTTGTGATCTTTTGCTGTATTTGTCTGGACTGTTTGAACCCTAAGTATTTGTATGTACTGTCTTGATCGACTGGTTGTACTGTTTCACCAGAGTCAAGTGTGTAAGTGTTATTTTGTACTTTACCTTTAACTATTGACAAGATTTTGCACTTGTCTACGCCAAATTGCATGCATATATCATTGGAAAACTGTTGAGTAGTGTCGGCTAATTTAAATAGGTCGTTTGTGTCAGCTGCGTACAATTTAATATCGTCCATATACATGAGGTGTGTCAGTGTGTATTGTGTGTTGTTGTTAGATAGTGTGTATCCTGTGTTAGTTTGATCGAGTAAGTGAGATAGTGGGTTTAGAGCCATACAAAACCACAATGGACTTAGAGCATCTCCCTGGAAAATTCCGCGTTTTATAGATATTGGTTCGGTAGATACAGATGAAGGCCCTTGATTGATTTTAAGTGTGGTTTGCCAGTTTTTCATGGCAGATTGTAAGAAATGTTTAAGTGTCGGGTGGATTTTATAAAGGTCTAAGACATGTAGTAACCAACTGTGAGGGACGGAATCAAAGGCCTTTTGATAATCTATAAACATCGCATGAATCTCCTTTTTGCCTTTAACTGCGCTGTTTGTGGTGACCGCGTCGATTATAAGTTGCTCTTTGCAACCTTGGCTGTTCTTACGACATCCCTTCTGTTGTTCAGCCAGTATGTTGTGTGTAGTTAGGTGGGTGTATATTACTTCACTTATACAGGCGGTGAGTATTTTGTATAGGGTTTGTAGACAGGTGATTGGTCTGTATTTGGCTGGATTGACGGTGTCGTTTGTATCCTTTGGTATCATATACGTGATTCCATGTGTGATGTATGTTGGAAGTAAGTGAGGTGAATTAATGAATGTGTTCAGATGATTGTGTATGAATGGGTGTATGCAAGTGAATTTTTTATACCAATAGTTGTGTATATTGTCTGTGCCTGGTGCTTTCCAGCTGTGTGTACGTTTGAGGACATCTATGAATGTGTCTATTGGTATAAATTCATAGTTCATTTCGCTGATTTCAGATGAAACTTGGTTTAACCATTCAGCGTTGTTGTTATGCTCTACTGGGTTTTCCCATATATTTGCCCAGAATTCTCTAAGGGCTTCAGGGGAAGGTGTTTCAAGAGTGTGTTGATTAGTGTTGCTCTTAGATGTGAGGTTCCTGTAGAAGATTTTCTCATTATTGATAAATTTTGTGTTTTGTGATTTACGTTCTGTACATGTCATGTATCGCCTGAGTCTACTAGCTGCAGCATTAAGTTTTTGTTTCAGTGTGTCCAGAAAGTGTTCTATTTGTGTATTTGAATCTTCGTATTGTGCATGTAATTGGTATGTTGATTTTACTGTTTCTACTGCTGCTATTACTTTGCAGCTTCTATTGCCTCTAGCGTATTGTGTTAACCTACCGATGTTTGCTCTTAGTTTGTCGATTTTCTTTTCGAGTCTTATTTGCCACTTTGGCTTTTTCTGTACGCTCCTTCGATTTTGGTTTTGTATCTGTTCTGAAATTTTGGCTCCATTGCATTTTGCTGCTGTCCATGCTGCGCAGTATATTATGGACTGTAGAGTGTTAAAGTTGGTGTCAGCGTTTACGTTGTTGGGTAAAATTTTGGTATTTATGTAGTTTACTATAACTGAGAATTTTTTGGATGTCTTTTGTTTCGGTATGAATGGTCTGTTGGTAGGATGTGTGTCTAGGAAGTATTGTTTTGCTTGTGTGAATGTATCTTCTATCATGGAGTTAAATTCTGGGGCAGTGTCAGTATTATTTTGAGATGGGATAAAAGCTTCAATATCGATATTGTTAATTAAATCGTCCTGACCTATGTCAAACGTAATATGAGGTTCGTTGTTAGTTTGTGAGTTAGGGTTTTGTGTGTTTGTAAGCTCAGTGTTAAGTGTTTGGTAGTTGTCGTTGTAGTTTGTTGTATTGTGTTGTGTTTGTGTGTTTGATTGGTCATCAATTTGGTTACTGCTGCTCCTCAACTGATCCGATACCTGTCTTTTAATTTCTGCTAATCGACTATTGTTTATATATTTGTTGTTGACAATGGCTCTTTGTTGATCGGATAATCTTTGTTCTGTAATATGAGATAAGTGTGGATATTGATTTATAAACTCTTCGTGCAAATATTTTCTATAGGATGTTTTGTTTGTTTCAAGTTCTGTTACTGTGTAGTAGATTCTGATGATTGATTCGTTTAACTCGTTACCCCATTTCATTCGTTGTCCAGTGTTGGTGTGTAGTGTACTATTTTGTGTAGAGTGTTGTTGTGTTTGAGTGGGGAATATGTGTAATTGACCTCTTACTTCTTCATAAATACGGTCTATTGCATCTTGTGGTAACAGTTTCTTATTAACTATGGCCCTGCGTTGGTCCCCCACTCTCTGTCGGCTTACTTGCATGTATGGGAATTTTGATGAAAACTGTGTGTGTAAGGGCTGAAGATATGTTTTCGTATCGGTTTCCATGTTAGTGAGATGAAGATAAGTACGTAGGATGAATTCGTTCATTTCTTTAGTCCATTTTCTACGTATTGGTGCAGTGCTAGTGTTGGGTACAGGCTCATTGACAAAATTTGTCTCCTGTACAACATCCACTGACTGTATACTAGCTGATGATAATGATGGTGATGGTGAGATGCAAAATGATTGTGATGATGATGGGATTGATGAAAAAAGTGAAGAACATGATGACTCATCGTCATGTGACACTGCAGCAGTTTGGGACTGAGCAGTTGGCTGCGATACGGTGCCCCCCCCCAGAATACGAAGGGCAGCCCAGGCTGGAAGCCATGGGGCGGGATTCTCCATCGCAGTTAGCTCCGGTACCCGCCTGGGGTAATACTCTATTACGTAGTCGCATTACATGGGGAAGTTAACTTAATAGGTTTAAAACCTATAAGAGGATAGTTAAAGAGACAGGAAGAAAGAAAGAAATTATATGGGAATAGAATTTTAGGTATCTAAGTCGTGCTGATACCTGAAGGGTAAAGGTTTTGAGCTTCAGTTTTCTTGGAAGTTGGAGAGTGTAGATAAGGATAGAGGAAGGGATAGGTTAGGAAGTTGGGAAGTTGGGACCGTTAGTTGGAAAGGGTAGTGTCAAGGTGTAAAGACAACTTAATTTAGTTTAGTACCTCCTGATTACCTGATGGCACAGGGTTGTCATGATCGTAGTGACAATTTTACCGTTCATGCCTTCCCACAAGCCCCCCCACCACGTCAAGGTGGCCCCTTGGGGGATTATTATTATACATTTTTATTGATTGATTAAAATCCTTAATAGTGCTTATAATCGTAAGTGGTGTCAGTACAATAAGATTTGAAACAAAAACAATAAATATACACGTGCTTAGACTAATCATATTCCAATATTTCATAATAATTCTGTTTTACTGAGATATCATTCACGGCAGACATGTACTTTGAATATAAATGAGTTTTGTAATAGAATTTGAATAAAACTTTTTCCAGACAAAAAGTACTAAGTTGGCCTTATTACATGAAAAAAAAGTAAGTTGTTAACGAGGGCCGCGGTAATGGTAATAAAGGAAAAATTCGGAAGTCGGACGGCTTCCGTCTTCTGTGAACCGGTAAATTCATATCCGATGGTAAAGTACAGAAATAATAACTACTTAGGTAATGAAGAAATCGATAAAAATACCTACTTTTGTACTTGTTGAATTACTTCAAAAAAATATTCTGGACGAATGTGAATGTATGTACCTAATTGATGAGGTCTTAAGAAGTTGTTGATTTTTATACCGGTGTTGAAGCATGGAAAATAACCAGTAATATTATAATATCTAGCTATTTTACCGAAAAATAACAGGAAAGGCTGAGGTAAGTGTACTTACATTATGCCAACATCACGAGAGGTTCCTTGCTATTTTGGGCATAGATTATGAATTCAGGATTTCCTTTACGTATATTTTTATTAAATAAAAAAAAGGTTTTCTTCTCGAACTTACCAGCCAGAATACTACATATGTTAAGTAAGAGAGCTTTCAGTTTCAACATTAGAATATTTTTAAGTAGATATGACTTGTTATTGACTTTTACTTGAGAGCTTAGCTTATTTTTATTTGAGAATATTTCCTTGAAACTGGCTCGTGGCAGGTTGTCTGTCCGGCTGCCTTTTGTACTATTGACGTGCCTACTGAAAACCATTTATATTATTTCAATATCTTACCAAGTTACAATTGTATTTTCTTTCAATTTTATTTATAACCTTTGTCCTGTTAGCTTAAATCTACAATTATTCGAAAAACCGTATCATGCGTTATGTGACAAGAAAAAAAAAACAATAAACGTAACATGTTCACAAATTGTTTGAACAATTTGTTTGAACAATTTGTGAACATCAAATACATCACGCCACAAAAGTTGTCCCATTTTATCAGCGTTGTTCGAGAGTTTGTGCCTAAAACCATAATTTTCGAAACAATCATAACAAGACAAAACTGCGGTGTTTTAGCGAACAGCAACTGTCAACTTAATACGTACAAACGAGCTTGCTAAACAAAATCTATTTGAAGTACGTTCTCTCTGTAACTTTTGTCTACTTCTGCTTTTGCTACGAATTCATAATATATTTCTAAGTACTTGAAAATGTTAAAAGCAATAGTGTAATATAACGCTGAAATGCCTAAGTTTGTATGAGGAGGTTATTCTTCAGAACTACTTATGTGCCATTTTTTTTTATATAATAAGCTCCGTAAGTAATCACCAAGTATGTATGTATGTATAAAACTCGACTCGTCAGCGGAGATGATGCGCAAAGGGCTGGCTAGATTGCCACGCTGGATGGTAATGCATATTCTTCGACCGAAGTAGGTATAGACCAGCCCTTTGGTCACGAGGGGACTCCAATAAGCAGACATGACTGCATTCCTGTTTTGTTTGATATCACATATCGCAAAAACAAAATCACAATTATATAAAGGATAAGAGATATATCATGTTATTTCAGCTATCGGCTATTGACACGTAAGTACCTACTTGAAGGAAAAATATTACCAAATTGAAAAGGTATGTACGCACCAACTTCATTATCTTCTGAATATCCCTTGATGACCCAAAAAGAGGAAGTTAACTACCATGCCTACCTTGTTATACTGGATAAAACCCACACATGAGAATACAATAAACTAGTTTCATAAAGGCTCTTTTTTGTGTACGTACTAGTTTATAAACTAATTAACTTTGCCGACCTTCCTAGCTTTTTATGGCTATGGAAAAAATATGACCGCGAAACGAGAGAACTGCCAAGCGCAAATGTATAACACGGTTCCCCTGAGATGAAATACAGTCATAAAGCTTATTAGAACTATTTTATGAGTTAAAAAAAAGGCTAAGTGCGTGTCGTAATCAAGCACGAAAGGTTCCGTACTATATTTATAAAACTCCCATTCAACGAAGTCACGTTTGTTGAATGGGAGCCCCTTAAAATATTTCTTATTCTACTGGTTTCAGTGTTTTTTAACCTAGGGCCAGGGCCGGCCCGCCCATATAGGCAAACTAGGCAACTGCCTAGGGCGCTCGTATTTGGGGGGCGGCATAGCAATGCGAGCGGCATCACCAGTCACCACTGAGCACGCGGATCGATCAAAAATGGTTCAATCAATCGTACGTACGCGCAACAGACGTGCGGAGCGACGCGCATCGCAACTCGCGGAGCGCGCGGGATTCGGTGTGCCATACCTTGCGTCTCGCCCCGCACCTACGCGCGGCGGTGCATGTTTCTCCGCGTGTATGCGCGTGATCCGCATTAACGCGCGTGGATGCATTTTCAGTGTGTTGGACTGTGCGTGTTTTCCATACAAACGGAGATACTTACAAACAACGGAAGAACACGCATCCACGCGCTACGCTGCATCATGCGGGGCAGTGTGAGAATCACCTAAGTGAATTCCTCGGACTCTCATTGTTAGGGCTGCCATCCGTCCGGGTTTCCCCGGATTTGTCCTCGTTTGGAGGCCGTCCGGGGGCCGTCCGGGCGGGGTTTCAAGAAGTGTCCGGGGAAAACCTGGACATTTTTCACAGGGCCGTCTTAACCTATGGTGCAGGGTATGCGAATAACCCGGGCGCCGCGGGTTCAGAGGCGCCGCAGAGCGCCCACGCCACCGCCATACAGGCCTAGCAGGCCAGCAGATTTCAGAGGACGATCACTCGATTTGAGAGGATAAGAAGTCAAACAGGTTTTTCAATAAGAATCGTTAAATCCACCAACCAAGCCAATTCCTAGCCTGCCTCGCCTTCATCAACTACGAGTTGAAAACATAATATACATGAGATTGCTTGCCTTGTATGGAAGTTGAACCTTTTAAAATTACAAATAGACAAGCATTTGCTGCCGACGTCGAAGTGTCCCAAAACTCAAAAATTTTCGCGCTCGCTTCGCTCGCGGCTTCTTCACTTTACGGGTTTTTTTATTATACAAGTTTAGGTGCTTTAGTGACCCAAAACTCAAAAATTTTCGCGCTCGCTTCGCTCGCGGCGTTTTTTTTTCATTCCACATTTTTTTGTCTAACCTATCAAAAAGGTAGCGCCGTTTTAAAGTCCTATTACAAACAAGATGATAACTCCTAGTTTCCATATGAGCTTTCTTATTTATGACATTTGAAATACATTAAGTCACAATCTTTCAATACTTCTACTACATGAGCTAGAGACGGCCCTGACTTTTCATGTAAGGAAGCACCTCATTGAATTTAAGTACATATATGGTAATATAAAAAATTAGATCTTGTTTCGTTTTTAAAAAAAAATGGACTCGTCCGGGGAAAAAATGCTATTTACGCCAAGTGTCCGGGATTTTTTTAATGTTTGTCCGGGTTTGGCGAAATTCGAAATGGCAGCCCTACTCAGTGTGAACAATAATAATTGCAATCACCTACTGTACCTAGTATTTTTATTGTTGTTTTTTTATGGGCGTCGTTTCAATGTTTTGCCTAGGGCGCCAAGTTTCGTTGAGCCGGCGCTGCCTAGGGCAAAATAAATACCTCATCTGAGAAAATTTCGACTGTCTAACTATTAATAACTATCACAGTTCATGAAATACATGTGGCAACGGACATTCGCGTTGTAGCAGCAAAGTATGTGGTTCCGATTCACCCTTTGAGTACGGAACCCTAAAAAACAGTATATCATTCATTGATCCTAACATTGTTTAATGGAAAAACCACGGAAATAAAAATCTCCTCAAGATTAAACTTTGACGCCACAAATTTTGATGAATTGACAAAATACTTAAGATAACATATAATTGACACCTGTAGTGCTATTCTATAAGACTTCACTCTTAACTTCGCATCTGAATCCGCCGTGAGTTACTACACTAGCGCTACTCTTGCGAGCGTGTTTGCGAGTTGAACTAAATTAAACTCGAGATTTTGACAGATAAAGTATGAGATGACTTTTAGAACGTTTTGAACCGAATGTGAAGTGAGAGTGAATAGCGAAGTGAAATGTGAAGTGAAATGCGAGTTGTTGTTCGAATTTTATAGAATCGACGTACTGGCTTAAAATAGATGTGTCATCTCTTACAAGATTAGATTACCTACTTTAAAGTATTTAGGCATAACAACTTTTTATTTGTACCGTAATTTAAAAGAAAACACAATCATTGCTAGATACAAGTAATGCTAGATACAATGTAAGTATTGATAAATTAATTAGGTGAAGGAACTTTGAAATTTAAAAGTGGATTATAGATATCGCAAATTATACTGGTTCAATTTTGAAAAAACGTAAAAACACACAGACCTATATTACATTGTACAAGAATGAACGCGTTTTTTTTATACAAAGTAGGTATTTAGGTTAGTACAGGTAACTAGGTAACACAACATTTAAGCGCAGGTACACGTAAGTAAATAAACTAAAACCATCATTTGTTTTACGTATGCTTAGTTATTATAATTTCTATACCCATTATACCTATCAAGAAAATCAGTGCTGTCTTTTATGATATAAAAAACGGGGTAGATTGGTACCATTGTCCTATCAGAAAATGAAAGTACCTACCTATAGGTATCGTGTCATCATCAATCTATCAATTGAGAATTGAACGAGTCACGACGTGAAATACATTATCTCTAGTCACTATTTGCAATCTTTATAATGTAACGATAGATCTTAAAACCTATTCAAGAAAATAAAAAAATGTTGGACAAGACTGATGTAAACTTTAAGTGGTTTTGAAGATGCACTCACGAATAATTTAGCATCAAATAAACCCATTGTCCGCCATCTTTTTGTTCGGCTTACGATTTTATTGAACATCGATTTTCAATTTGGAATTCGTCTTAAAAAATAGGGTCATAAATAGCTTCAGTAAAATAATCGTTAGCCAGCACCTAATTAAGTACGCTCGTAGAAAAAAGGGAACACAAAAAAATCCAGTTAAAATGAAACTTACTTTATTTTTCGTGGCGAGGCAGAGGCAAGGTTTCCACTAATTGATCTATAGCCCCAAAAGACTAAAATAAATAAATGGAAGTGATTAATTAAAGCAATTTCATTGACCTTAGAAGTTGGTACAGAGGCTCGTAAATTCAATAAATCATTTTACTCGCAGCCCGGGAAATTACACGTCATTGAGAAAAATAAATATCACATGAAGAAAAACGCGTTGTGTAGGTACATAAATTACGGAGAGTTATAGTCTTTGTTAATGAGATTTCTATATTCTTTTAAGTCAGTATAATACGGGGACAGCAGCAGTGATGGTCATTGTCTTAAACAGTGGCGCTTGCAAGGTTAAATGTAAATCACCGATATTGTGAATCGCACTGTAACCGCCGCTCGCTGACTGGTGACGCGTAGGTACCGATAAGCATAATATCACACGAGTGCAGATCTCTGATAAGTTATCACCGTACCTTATTTTAATATATCAAAAATGTTCATAATATACAGCTAGTGGTTGTGTTTAGTGCGTTTAAAACGGTATTGTTTTTTTGTACTGCCTGTGTAATATAGTTAAAATGATTGTAAGGTTATAACAATGTTGAACCGGATCGTTTTTTGCTGTTTATTTTTTGTGTTAGTGTGTGCTCAGACAACTGAAGACGAAGGTAATGTTTTTGTTCAAATATTTATTCCAATAGATACTGTTATAAGTAGATATTAACAATATAAACATTAAGATACATCTATCGAGGTAAATAATACAAAAGAAATTAGGATATAAAAATCACTTCGAAAAAATGGCTGAAAGCACGATAACCTATCTCGTATTTTCGTCTTAGCGCTCATGGTAGGTAGGTAGTAGGTCCAGCGGGGCCCAGCAGGGCCAGCGGGGCCCAGCAGGGCCAAGGCCTGCCGGGGCTGCGGGTTGTTCGAAAGAGATACCGCGGCCCTGGTACATAAAAGGCCTATGACGGAACACGACGATTTTAGTCAGTAAGAGTCTGACACTCCCTCACCGCTGCTAACCCACAGCGGGAGGGGTCATTTGATGATTTTACGTCGCTAAAAAAAAAAAAAAAAGGTAGGTAGTAGGTACCTAACCTATACAGACTTTATATTGCCTAATTATTTTTATCAGATCTCATTAATTTATCTGTAGGTTTTTATTTATGTAAACAAAACAAACAGAAAACAATGTAGATATGTAGGTATCTATCTACCTACTTCAATAAATACGACCAAGAAGTCTTATTAGGTAATTTGTAAGTTCTTTATTTTCTTCCCCACTTGAAATCGACCAGTAGGTAGGTATTCCACTTTCATAACGTCTAATAAGTAGGTAATGTAGTAAACACAATTATATACAAATTAAATACTTATTAATTGCTAGATCCCGCCAAGTAGGTACCTTAACTAATGTACCTAATAACAGAAATACATAAAGGAGTACCTAATATTATTGCTCGGGAAGATTGTAGTATTGTAGCTTACCCACGCTAAAAGTCTTCAAATCGGTTCAGCAGTTTTGGGGCCTTTTCGATAAAGGCTCAGAAATTGCTATAAAACAAAAAAACACATCTCTTCATTATATTACTGTAGATTTCACAAAATTGCGCTGGTACCTAGTTTGTCTAAATATAGTCAAGTGTTTATATCTTTTCAGGATGTGGGTACTTGTGTTTTCGATTAGTTACTTGGCGTCATATCACAACAATTATATAATTAGGCACTTCACAGAAAAGCACTCTTGAGTAGGGCTGCCATCCGTCCGGGTTTCCCCGGATTTGTCCTCGTTTGGAGGCCGTCCGGGGACCGTCCGGGCGGGGTTTCGAGAAGTGTCCGGGGAAAACCCGGACACTTCATGTAAGGAAGCACCTCATTGAATTTAAGTATATGTTAATAGTAAATGGATTACAAATTAGGTATTATTTTGTTTAAAAAAAATCGTACTCGTTCGGGGAAAATAAGCAATTTACGCCAAATGTCCGGGTTTTTTTAATGTTTGTCCGGGTTTGGCGAAATTCGAGATGGCAGCCCTACTCTTGAGTGCAAAATTTCCTGTTCCTAATTACCAATAAGTGCATTTGATGTCTATTATAAAACTTGGTGCAAGTACATATGTACAATTGGTACCGTATTAAGTAACTAGCTTCAATAACTATTTCGCGGACACGTATGTATATAACAAAGCCTTAGCCTATTATTAGAGTTATCTTTGTTAAGTAGTAAGAATTTTGAAATCGAACTAATACCTCCCAACTTCCGCCAGTGGTCTCACCCGCATATTGTGGGAACTACTTACTTACTATGCGCACTCGGACAAAAAAATGCTTTCCTCGATATGCCATATCGGTCCATTACTTCCTAAGATTAGCGCGTTCAAACAAACAAATTCCCCTTACATCACCACAAACTTGTTTTACTAGAAAGCAAACATTGAATCTTACATTGCATATTCACAATAAAAACAACATAGTAATGATGTTTACCTAGACAAGGGGTGACTAATGAAAAGATATACGTACACATACAGAAAGGAAAAATATACTTACCTACATATTATTATCTTCATTTTGTTCTCCATGTTATCTTCTGTTTCAGACAAATGTGTAGAAATCAATTGCGTTGGAGAAGAATACGACTGCATCGACGGCACGTGCTATTGTGCTAAAGGATACGTACCTAATCACTACCACAACAAATGTATAAGATGCCCCGGTAAGTTTTAGTTTATTCATTGCTTTATCTGCAATCGTTTCTTTCGTCTGATTGCAACATGTTATTTAAAAGAGATTGTCTCAAGTCTATAGAAATAAACAAAACTGAACGATGGGTAGGCTAGAGACCAAGCCCTACCATTTTGGAAAAAAATAAGAAAATAATATTGTTTTCGGTGCCCATGGGCGTTGGTCTTATTTTTCTAATCTTCTTCTTTCTTTCAATAGCTACTTACAGAGATATAGCTTAGGCGCCCGTCTTATAAATAAAAAAGAAATCGGTAGATTCTAACTTACTTTCAAACTTAACACTGCTTTTATTTACGGAACTTATTATCTCAACATTCGAAATTGTCAGACCGACAGACGAGAAACGTAAGTGGCTCAACGGACACTGCTTTCTATAATATAGATGATATATTAATAGAAAAGTACCTAAAAGCTTATAGCAACATTATGAACCAACTATATGTTATTGTACCGATAAGTACCTAACACGTTAAGTCACTGTATCAGAGTACTGAAACATTATCTCGTAAATCACACGATCGATTTTGATACGTTAAGCTTATACGGTTCCTCTCATATCCTATATTTTGGGAAACTGATCCTCTTTCTCCTATTTATGTTATCGAAATGGGAAATCAAAATATTCTGCAGGAAAAATGTGCCTTGTAAGGTTGATTGGAAGAAAGAAAAAGTCACCAAACAATTTTCCAAAGACGCCTTTGGCACTATCTTTTTAATGTTTACTCTAATACACATGCTCTTCCTGTCATGCTAATACTCAGCATTAAATTGTTGTTTTCTCGCCTTGACACACAATTCAAATATGTACTTAGCATTCGTCATTTGCACAACTATATAAAAGTATGTAGGTACAAAACTGTTCAGAAGAATAAGTATTCCATCAATTGTTCTGAAATCAATTAGGTACGACTTATTACGAATTTTATCAATTAAAATGACTGCCCATTATTCACGTGAGCACTTTTCAAAAACTACTAATTATGGAACTAATTGTCATTTTAATTGGTACTGTTACTCATGTCATATTCATTAATTTAGTAGGATTAACAACATACACCACTATTATTAAACTTATTTCAACCTAAATCATGAATTTATATGAAAGGCTCAACAGATAAACACAGACAATCATTTTTTCATCCGGATTCTATAAGCAGTTTCTTCGAAACGCGTTCTAGTATAGTATTCCTCCAACAACGAGGGTGGTCAAAAACAAAACAATATCTAGCGGTAGCCATCTTTCTTTTAAAGATTGAATATCGAGCACTAAAAGCTTTGCGGTGTTTTCTTATAGTTCTGTGCATAAAGCCGTTGGTTCGGCCGAGGCGAGCGTTGGCAAGCATCCCAAGTTCGGCTCATCTGACTTATATTAGTGTTTATTGGCACTGGGTAACTGCTCCCTTGGAAGTTATGAGACTAATTCAAATTAAGCTTAATTATCCTTGGACTTACGAAGCAGACTTTATGGAAATTCTAGGTTACCTACTTACCTACTTAATATAGGCTATGATTTGCTTATTAACATAGGGCATTCTTTTAAAATGTAGGTGCATTATGTAATGATCCAACTACTTAGTTAATATTAATCTGCGTCGGGCTCGCCTCAACGACGGCATAACTTTTTTATTTATTCCAAAATTTTATTAGCATTAACGTGAAATTAACCGAATTAGATCTACTCGAACTAAGCACAAACAAATCGCTTAACAACTAATCAACGACTATCTAAATTATATAGCATTACACTTCTGGCCAAACAAAACGAGTCAAAGTTAAAACAGCAACAACAATAATTAAAACTACGTTCATATTTCAGGCTTAGGGGAGAAGTGTCTGGGTCCGTGTTGCAACGCGTACGGCAACGGGAGCCTGCAGTGTTGGCAGGGGATTTGCCAGCCTTGCTACGATAACCTCGGTAAATGGACTTGCAGGTTCGCATGCACTGTTATAAGCGGGATATACGACAAAGGAATTGCGAGGATTTGAGCAAAAATATTAAAGTGACGACATTTTTCTAACATCTAAATCGTACACTGCCATTTATAAAATAAAAGGAAAATGGTTTACTAAATAATGAATAATTAGTTAAAATTAATAATCCCTTTATGTAACTCCATTTTATTGCACTTAAGTGTACATAAATTGTCCACTCACAAAACAAGTGCCAACTTCTTAGAAGTATAATAATATATTTCTTTATAATACGAGTGTAGATAATATAATAAAGTCTTATATTAATTACATACTAGATATGACCGCAAGAAATATCCACTATGTTTTTAAAACAATACGTAACGCGAAACCAATCAATTAGTTTGTTTCAGTTACTGACATTCTTTAGATGTAAACCATGGATATAAACAGTTGCGGTTCTTTGAAAATTGTAACTCTAGTTCAATGCGTCTTTTATTTGATTCTCCTTAAATCATTATTAAACTTCCTAGTAACTTGAACCCTATATTTTTTGCGTTTCCATTTGCCTACCTTACTGTGGTTGTAGGTACTTATATTTATTTACAAAGGTATTCAAAAGCAACTCTTACCTAATTCTTCATCAGAATATAAACTTCTCCAGAAGACAAGAAACTACTTAACTACTTCATCTACCTAGATATATATTTTACTACGAGCTACGCCGTAGCCCGTAGCAAGACATAGCCGTTTTTCACCTATTTTTGTAGCTCAAGAAGGAATTAATGATCGTAGGCGATTTACGTACGTTTTAATCAATAGCGAATTTGATGTTACGTTCCAGGGAATCGCTAGAACAAATTCTTCTGATTTCCAGTACTCAGGTGATAATGGGCGCGGCGCTGATCCTCGGGATTATAGCCACGTTCGTACTACTCTACAAACTTTGTGCGGCTACGGATTTGAGGTAACATGTTATGTGTTACTTTAGTATGTAAAAACGAATATCTAGTTAAAGTTGTAAAATTAAACTATGCTTTTTTGTCTACGATTTAAATTCTAACGACTATTCCTCCTCCTCCTGTAGGTTGGCTGGTGGAGAACGGTTAAATCTGCCTTTGTACACAATAAATAAACTTTAAAAAATAATATAGTTTTTATACCTACTGAAATACTTTGGTCACAAATGCATGTCCCTAAGATTCATAAAATTGCCATTACAACCGCAGCTTTATCTTATAGCAATCTAAGCTCAGAAGTATCTTCTTAATTTGGTCTATTAAGACTTCTGATAAATGACTATTATTCAAAGATTAATGTTGATCCACAGAGCCTTCGGCCCAGGGAACAACGGTGACGGCCGTCTGTCGATTGGAAGTCTACAGTTGTACGTTGAAGAAAGGTTACGAGACGCCCCACCAAGGTGAATATTGTATAATATTTAAGAATAAATATTAATTAATATCTTAAAGTACCCCTTTTAGAGGTCATTGGAGAAAGTTCGTTTTCTATTCCTGCATTTTGTATCGGATTAGAAGTAAGTACTTTTATAATAAGCAGATGGCGACAAGCAGGGTTATCTCTGACGTAACATAAAATTAAATACACGCGCTTTTAAGTACAAATTATCGAAAGAAACCCTAAAATAGGTAAGTACTTACTGACTACACTATTAAAAAAAATGCCACACTCTCTGTTTATGGCGGTAAGAATTATTGTTAAACTTAAAACACACCAACAATATATTACGAATACAAATAGGGAAGCAGGTATATACTTACTCAGAATAATGCGAATTTCGTAATGCGTAGGTAATTGCAACGTCGTTGTTGGAAGTATCGATAGCCTGCACAGAATTGTGGTATTTTCAAGAATTGCTAAGTTTGCGATATCATTGAATTAACAAGCTACCAGGAACAATGGCTTACCACGAGTTCAGATTTTACAGAAGTAGCCTTTGATTCAACGTAAAACAGCTATTTCTCGCGGTTTATACCCTTTCCCGTTCTCGCAACCGGTTTAAAGATACATAACCTACATTACTGCCAAGTTAAATCTGTAGTTTAAGCCTGAGGAAGCGACAATTACCTCCTTATAAATTGAAGAGAGAGTGAATCACTCTATGATCTCTGACTAAATACCTATATTTTTAGAAACAGAACACCTAAATGAAACCTATCTTCATTATTTTCACCTGCTCAAGCTTTTTCTTTCTACCTTTTTACGATTAGATGCCACATAAATATATGTACTTAAGTACCTACCATATAGGGCACGCCACCATCGTGGCGGTAAGTCCCCTCTTTGAGGAGTGGCTCGGGAGGAGTCACGGCGCCCTCACGTACCGCATGACGCAGGTCCTCACCGGACACGGTTGTTTCGGGAGGTACCTGCACCGCATCGGTCGTGAGGAGGCGCCCGGGTGTCACCATTGTGCGGACAGCCCCGAGGACACGGTGGACCACACAGTCCAGGTGTGCCCCGCATGGGAAGGGCACCGCCGGGTCCTCGTCGAGGCTTTGGGCGGCGGCGACCTCTCGCGTCCGGCCCTGGTTCAGGCCATGGTCCGGGGCGAGAGGGAATGGGATGCCGTCGCCTCCTTCTGCGAAGCGGTCATGCTCGAGAAGGAGGAGGCGGAACGCCAGAGAGTTCGCACCTCTCATCCCGGCCGCCGCGCTGGACCAGGTAGACACCATGGGCGCCGGGTGTCGCGAGATGACTCCCGGCCACCGTAGGCGTGGGTCTGTGGGCGGTGAGTTCGGGTGGCTCATCGTCCTTCTGTCTTCCTAGACGACAGACCCGTGTCGACGGCGCGCGTTGTTCCACGCGCTCCTCAAAGAGATGTCAGCAACCCCAGCGGGGCCCAGCAGGGCCAAGGCCTGCCGGGGCTGCGGGTTGTTCGAAAGAGATACCGCGGCCCTGGTACATAAAAGGCCTATGACGGAACACGACGATTTTAGTCAGTAAGAGTCTGACACTCCCTCACCGCTGCTAACCCACAGCGGGAGGGGTCATTTGATGATTTTACGTCGATAAAAAAAAAAAAAAAGTACCTACCATATAAGGAGGTACTTTAGAGGTATTTCTTGAAACCTTTAATTTACCCTGAGGGCTTACAATAAAGAGGACGGGTCCTGGCATGTAGATTAAATAATAATTACAACCGGCCCACGATAAACGGTAGGTTACGGTAGCCTGTGGTCTGGTAGTAACACCAAAAACGTTTTATTAACGTGTCTTAATTAATTACTAGTTAATTAGATTGGTGTGATGAATTTGGCACTGTTATTTGACTTTCCTACTTAGCTGCATGGTAGTTAACGAAGAAATATCGTTACAAACTTTGTGCTCATAACCCACTTATATATTGGCTTGGTCAATTAAGCCTTAGCAGATCTCTTAATTGTAGGAAATGAAATACTGTTTATGTTTGTGTTAAAAATGAGGTATAAGATAACTTTATCTATATCTATAAAAATGAAACCCGTTTTCCGTTGTCACGACATAACATGAAAACGGCTTGACCGATTTGGCTGTAAATTAGAGGGAAGGTAACTTAAACCCGGGAGAAGGTTTTAGGATAGTTTTTGTCACCAGTCACCATCCGGCTACGGGACGCGGGTGAAACCGCGGGCGAAAGCTAGTTCTATATAAGAAATTTAAATAAAAATGGCTGGCTCTATACGAAAATTACTGCCTCGTGGTACTTTGGTTGAAGATATTTTTTTCCAAAACTAGCGACATCTAGAAGTTTTAGATGGCACGTTAAGTTGCTTATTTAGCGGTATAGGTGTCGCTGCTTTTCTATGGTCAGTGATAGATTACAGATACAGAAGCCAGCAAAAAAATATTTTTTTTAGTGCAAAGCTGAAACAATAATTCTTGCCCTTTCATATCTGGCCCAAGTCACCAATCCCGCAATAATTTCATAACAAAATATATCCTCAATTGAAAGGGAATATAGATTAACAGAATAACTTAGTCTTTTACACTAGCTTACTTAAATTGTCCGTATTTATGCAAAATGGAACCACTCGACAAATTTCGTTTTTTACTTTTTTTGCAGAATACTAATCTAAAAGTGGTCTAAATTCTTATACAAAAAAGAACCACATGATTTCCCCCTTGGAAAGAAGGTATTTTATAAGCAGAACAGAACCAACAGCAATAACAAACGTTACTTGTAAAGCAAAACGGAACCACGGCACAATATGACTCTATTGATCAAAAAAATAAACGATAGTACTATCATGTAATTTTATACAAAAAAGATCCACGCATACTTGGTACCGTTATACATCAAACATATTTCTATTATTAACGATTATTTTTAATACACAAAATAGAACCAAGTTTCTGTGGTATCATTATGCGTATCATATTTTTTTATTATTTAGTTGCTAATATTGTTTTTATAGGGAACCACAAACATTCGGTTCTATCATGTATAAATAAATATTGTTAAACAGTAGAACCACCAGCATGTGAACCCATTATGCTTATCGTTTTGAAACTTATGATCACTCAAAGGTACAAAAACCGGCCAAGTGCGAGTCGGGCTCGCGCACAAAGGGTTCCGTAATAACTTAACCAAAATTACAGTTAAATCAACCTATCTCAAAAACTATAAGAGATACTTTGATCAAACCAAAAATCGTTGAAAGAGTTAATTAGCATGCATCACCTCTATTTTTTTTAGAATTTTATACCCCGTAGTTATAAAAATAGAGGGGGGGGGGGACATACTTTTTACGACTTTGAGAGCTGATATCTCAAAAACCGTTCACTTTAAGAAAAATGTTTTTTAGAAAACTTTATATCATTTTAAAAGACCTTTCCATTGATACCCCACACGGGTATGTACATCGAAAAAAAAAATTTCATCCCTCAGTTACATGTATGGGGGGCCCCACCCCCAATTCTTTTTTTTACTATTTAGTGTCATATTTTTGTAGCGGTTCATACAACACATATTCCCATCAAATTTCATCACTGTAGTACTTATAGTTTCCGAGTAAATCGGCTGTGACAGACGGACAGACGGACAGACGGACATGACGAAACTATAAGGGTTCCGTTTTTGCCATTTTGGCTACGGAACCCTAAAAATGACATGATTGATTTAATATTTCTCGTTTTAAACAACGAAATATTTACTTTATTTCATTGAAGGTATGACTCAAAGTACAATAAGTCAGGTTCAAAGTAAAACGTCAAACGTCATCTGTAAAAATAGGCGACATTCAACGAAATACACTTCTGGACACATCTATTGGCCCACCTTGTCTTTTCTGTTTCGTTTGGTCCTAGCTAAAATTTTATATTAGGTCAAGCAAAAAGTTTTTATGCAGTTTTGAACCTGGCACATTTACAACTTCATTCAATAGTCTTTTTTTGAATTTCAAACACAGAATTAAAAAAAAAAAACAAAAGACAATTTGGAGCCTGTTTGTTGATGTCAAACAAACGAACACTAAGAAAACTTTGTTTTATTGGTTTACTTGGATTTAATTTTTGAATAAAGTGATTGACATCTTTGGTTTTGCAACAAACATTACTTATTCTTAACATTAAGGTGAGGTTCTATCAATAATCTATGGATAATTCACCTGACGTCGCGCGCTGAAGAAACGTGAGTGCTCAACTTAATTTAAGTCGATCTGCGGTCCGAAATGTTTATCAGAGGTACCTAGGAAGGCCACGATCTCGGGTCACAACTGAAAGGCAGGATCGATTTATCGTGACGACCAGCTGGAGAAATCGTCACCTTACCTCCAATAAGATACAAAACCAACTTCCACGGAGTAGGTATCTGTGTGTTAAAAGAACGCGATATGGTACCACACAAGCCAGCCAATGGGCAAACTAACTAACGCGAGCCCACTGAACAGCGCGCCTTCATTTCGCACGCCGTCATTTAAATTGGACACAGCATGATTGGAGCCGTGTACTCTTTGTTCATGAGTCTAAAATTGTGTTAGATGGCAATGATGGAAGAAAGAAGGTCTACCGACGTAAGGGAGAGCGTTTCGCACAATGCTGCTTTCAAGAGAGGGTTGCTTATGGCGGTGGCTCATGGACCGTCTGGGGCGGTATATCCGCGAGCGGCAAAACTCAACTTGAGGTTTTTACAGGACCACGGCTGCCAACATTAAATGCTGAAAGGTACATTCGTGACTGCTTAGAACCTCACGTGATACCATACGCGGACTATGTGGGCCCATACCACAAGATGGACAGAGTTTTTATAATGGTCTCGACTGTGAAGACGGCATAGATGGACTAGACACGGTTGATTTCGAAATTCAATTTGATAATAACGTCGAATAAACGTGTAATTTTGATAAATTAAAGCTTTATCCCTATTATAAATCACATAGTTTCATTTATATCAACAAATCCCTAGATCGTGGTTCTTTTTTGTATATGAGAAAACCTATTAATTACTTAATGTTTAAAGGAACCACATGCACGATTTCTTAATTATTTTGAAGGTTTACCAGTAATCAACAAAAAGTTATATACACATACTAAATTTAGTAATTTATCAACATATTTAAATAAAATAAATAGTAATTTTACTTCATTTAACAGTGCTGCACATGTTTTTGTAAACCCTTTGATATCTCAAAAGTGTGTGTTTGCTGTGTGGTTCCATTTTGCATAAATACGGACAATTAGTCTTTTATTTAGCTTAAAACTACCAAGAACTTGAAACCAGAGGATGCATACACGTTTCTAATCTAGGTAATTAAATTACTTACTCAGTAACAATTTCCTATCTTTTTCAGATATTCACGAACGCCAGTAGCAGGCTCTGCAACATACCCTGCCGTGGCGTTTCTCAATGCTGGATTTGTAAGTAGCTTCAGACAAACTGATCCCTTACTTACTACTTAATCATCTTCTTTTTACAAAATATGGGTACAGAAACTCAGAAAAAAAGAGACCGTTCTTTATAGGGTTCCCGAAAGATTTCAGTTGAAATATTCTTTTTTAAAATGCAGTAAGTTACGGAAGGTTTTGTCATCACGTTCCTATATACTCCGCTAGAACTGCGCCAGTTCTCTCACTGGTGAAAATATTCACAATACATATATTACCATTGCCTATAGCTCTTCGCAAATAACGTCACTCTATATTAATAAATCTGTAGAGAGGAGAGGTCAATTCTGTACATTGAACATATTTCCAAAATAACTATCAGGGGGTGATTAGTGATTGATACTGATGCCAAAAATGCAATCAGTAAAATTTTTGTCTGTCTGTCTGTATGTTCGTTATGGAAACAAAAACTACTTGACGGATGCTACACAGAAACCATGTATGACGGAAATGTTTTCCTTAAAATTCTGTAAAAAATATCCCGTGACAGCATTTGTCTATCTTTTATGGTTGACTCACAATGACACGTATAACTCTCGATGGCTTAGAGTTTGCACAAAGTCCGAATCCAACGCAGACGAAGTCGCTGGCAGAAGCCAGTAGTGAATATTTTATAAAAATATTATTGCGAGTGACTGACTTTACAACGGCGAAGTTATTCGATGATCATCGTAATAAATGTTATTGTTCTAGATCCACGACAGCAGTATTCCGCCTCCCCCATACACGCCAGAAGATAAACCAGAAGAGAACAGAAACACAGTAAACCATATATGAAACCATTCAGTATTGATTTAATTAATTTAGAAAACTGTAATTTAAGTAGACATTTTTTTCAAAAAAGTGATAATAAAGTTATTGTTCGTATTTTTACTTTTATTAAATAGTGTATGTGTATATTGTTAATTACCCTTGCATTTTTACGTCATTAAGGCTGGAAACAGTGATCGGCCGACGGTCAGTGCTGACGGTACGTCCAGACCGAATCACATACCAAATCACGCGAGTACCGTCAGCGTATATAGCTGTGTGCGCGTTCACAGACTTGCACAGATATAGCAACATAGACCGACGGTCAGCGCTGACCGTCGGTTGTGCAGTGTGCACTGTTTCCAGCCTAATGTTTCCCAAATATTTTTAAGTGGTGCTTTCCTGTTCTACAGTGTCATCTCAAGAATTAAAGTTTTGATGTTGTTGATGTATTTTACAGAAGTATAAAATAATGATTACTTATTATTTAAAAATAATGGCCATGTGAATATTGTGTCAAGAACAATGTATCATGTTATCTGCCTGCCATACCCAGGAATGTTTGAAAACAAGCACACAGAATGCCTCATAAACAATTACATCACCCTAGTTAATCATGACACTATATAGGACTAAACAAATGCGGATCATAAAAGGTTGGCCAAGTGTCATCATGACATGTATCAGAATGTATATAGCTACTAGAAGGTAATAACAGAAGATTAATGTAAGCAGCTAAAATGTTTCTGATACTCAAGTAAAAAACAAAAGTAACCCTCCGTTATTTACCACAACCAATTATAATTGACTTTTCTCATTTGATCATGATGATTGTCCTATAGAACTAAGGCCCAAATCTGTTGCCACCTAAAAAAAATCATAAAACACAGATACTTACTAGCAATGATCAATAGATTTTCATGCCCAATTTCACTGAATACAGCGGCTAGATATTTTTATGACACAAATCATTGATCGCTGAAGATTATATGTAAAAAGCCCTAAGAGAGGCATAATTGCATAACGAAAACTAACTTTGAACATTGAAGTCTAAATAAAAATAATAATCCATAATCTTTGGATAGAAAATTCTATTCACATAAGTTCAGACAGTTGTTTGTTTATGAACATAAACTTATAAATTAGTATAATATTCATGTTAGTTTGTGAGGGTTGTCAGTGCTGCTACCACATCTCCCCGATGTTCCCTTAGAGTTCTTTCTGCTAATGTTCTGGAAATCTCCATCTCTTTTACCTGAAAGTTATAAGGATTTATGTTTACTTGTTTTTGTTAAGCAATGCACTGTTACAGCCTTTTTTATCGTCCCACTGCTGGGCACAGGCCTCCTCTCACACGGAGAAGGATTGAGCATTAAACACCATGCTTGCTCAATGCGGGTTGGTGATTTCAGACTATATATATAGTCCAGGTTTCCTCAAGATGTTTTCGTTCACCTTTTTATCAGCCATTGGTGTCTAAGATTACTTAGCAAGTACATACAAACTTAGAAAAGTTGCATTGGTACTTGCCTGACCTGGAATCAAACCCACACCCTCATACTCGAGAGGTTGGTTCTTTACCCACTAGGCCACCACGACTTCTGCAGCAACAGTAATGCAATGCAATATAATTTATATTGCTTTCGTTTTCCTTGTACCAATGACTTATATTTTTGTATTTAGAATTCATAATATAATAGAATGTCTCTGGAGTTAATAATGTCAGTCAGTTTCAGTCTAGAGTCAATTCAGAAGGAAGTTATGTTGATACCATCGAGGCAAACTAAGATATGATAGCTTTGTCAGTGTTTTTAACAATTCTGCAAACTTACAATTAATTCTATGTCATCCTTTTTCACTGAAACTTTTTGTAGTTCCTTTTCCTTTTCTAGACGCTCAGCAGCCTCCTTGTTTCTCCTGTCGCCTATTAATGACAGGGCCTGAAATCAAATTGTTTTCTGTGAGAAATTTATTAGTTGTACTTATCAAACCACTCCAATGAATCACAAGTTTCAAGCAACGCATTTCATTCGTAAGTAATAGTTATTTTTGAATATCGAATTTATAGAACATTACATAATTTTATGAGTTCCAATCTCAAGAGTACTGTACTGTAGTAACCTCAATAGAACAGACAACTATTCGATGAAAAAGTAACCTTCTACGCACGTATTAATGCTAACAGTCAGATACTTACCCCAGATATGTCCTGGGAGGATATCTCCTTCTCTTCGGCATAGTCCGTAACCTTCTCTAAGTCTGCTACTCCACTATCATGTTTGGCAGTCTTCTTCTGAGTTTTATCTTTATCGTGCTGGATATCGTCAGTATCCCCATTAATTTCTTCGTCGGCCATCCTGTCCTTTATATATACTTATACTATAACAAGGAATTCTACTTGAAATTAATTATTTCTACACAAATTTCAACTAAATAAGCATTTTACAGACAAACAAAACTGTCATGTAAATCGAAAACGAAAATGAGATTGTATTATTTTGAGGTTATTTCGTTCGGAAACTTAAATTCCAACAGCAGCAAGCAGAATTTTGCGCTTCTCTTTGGTCTGATCGTGATTCATTCTATTTATAAAATCGATGGTTTGTACAGAATAAAATAGAAAACAAAATGTGACAAACAAATAGCTGCATTGAATAACTGAATATTACGTTATAGTTTGCCGCTTTATTTATTACTCCTTTTCGTTTATCAATTAGGATACAAAAATTAGAAACTGAAGGAAAAATAAACTTCCATAAATCATTTATTCCATACAAATGCAGGGCAGGAAGAGAAGTATGCTTGCCACGAATGGCGAGATTGATCATTATATAGATTTTTGATACAAATAACGAAATAAATAAAAAATACTTCCGAACGGAAACCATAGAGATTATTATTGTCGTGATGATTTCCACGTTTAATTATTTAGCCGATGTTAATTTTAATTTGGATCCTTATCTACAAAGGCTTTAACAAAGACAAACATTTAAATTGCCTGCAACTTTAAGTTTGTCAAATTCATGTAATCCAAAATCTGAAAATTATCCTGTTGATAATATCTGTACAAAAATACATTTTGATATTGCTATTCACCCTATTTTTATAAATATTTATTTGACTTGAATGACACTCTTGACACTTTGACAGCTTATGCTGTGCATTGCGTTACCCCTTCCATACTACTGTATATTTCTTCTTCTTTTGTTTTTAATTCCTTAATTTTTAAGGTAGAAAGTAATTTAAAACAATTTTTCTTTTGATTTTATAATTTTAAGTGTTTGTTTACCCTCAAAAGTGCAGCGAAAACGGCAGGAATTGGTAAGTGTGTAATTTTAGATTTCGCGAATTGTCAAACTAGTAATGGTATTTCGCCCTTGACGTTTGATTTTTTATAATTTTTTACGCAGAAACGAGCCTAATCTTTAACATTTGATTAAAAATTAAATACATAGACTGCGATTCGTTCCATAAACCATTGTTTGGTATTTCAATGTGACGTCAAGGCAATATGGAGAACGTTTTCATTTGCTCGCGATAGCTCGTGTCTAGTTCATACACCATAGCCTTTCTAGTAATTTCACGCGAGGCTATATCGTTACGCTGATACAATACATGTAAAAACGAATTACTGTGTGTTATTTTGACTTCAAACATTAGTAGTGTGAGTGAAGTGACCTTGAACCATGGTGTTTTGAGTGTAGATTTTGCCATGTGGTAACAAGCTTATGAACTACCCAGGTAACTACGTATAATGTTGTTACAAAGTCTCTAATAACTGTGATAAAGTTTATAATTTTCTCAAAACAGTACTTTGTTGAGAAACTTTTGACTAACACAGGTACCCATAATAAGGAAAGATCCCTCTATTGTTCTGGGTAGAAAGGTTTATGACAGTGTTTTACAAGTTCATGCTTTGCTTGGCTACTTCATTGTAATTGGGTTTCTAAGTAACAATACAAACATTTTAAGTCATGAGATTCTGTTTCAAAGTAATAAAGTCAAATGCAATCATAAAAGTAACTACAGTTAATTTATTTTTTAATTTCAACAGTAAGTAAATAAATAGCACTAATATTAGAAATAATGGTGGTATTTAAATATTATACTAGTCTCTATCATCCATGTAGATTTTCAGAGAAGGATAATACTTTAATAATGGTTCTGCAGTGTTCTTCAGTCGGCTCAAAGCTAACTTTGGATTTAATATCTGCTAAAACATAATTAACAAATTAATATTATCTCCTTAGACATAAATTGATATTGCATTTTTTCATTTAAGTATGTACTTGAAATTAATAAAAAATTGAAATGGATGATAAAATTGGCAGACTTATCGCTATAAGCATACTCAGCCAGAAACTTACTGTTGACGGCAGTTTCACCCACATCCTAAGGGAGTTTCTTATTAAACATAGCCAAAAGTCCTAGATAAAGGTCCTAGGTATTTCTACAGACTGTATCACGGAATCTCAAAGTTCAAAATGCCGATGTACTGTAGCCATAAAGTACTCAAGATCGCTGCACGTGACTTAGAATGTACGCTACATCGAAGTACTGAATTGCGAATGTTCATGATATCGATGCACGGAATATCGAAAGTTTGTTATGCTGAAGTACGTGATTGCGATTGTTCTGAATCCCGATGTATGGAATATCGAAAGTTTGTGATGCCGAAGTACCTAATATTGAAGGGTTTAAAATCACGGTGTCTATTACACGGTGTAATTAGAAATATCAGCGATTGTGATCAATTTCCAGTAAAAAAATGCAAATATGCAGGTACTTCGGCATCACAAACTTTCTATATTCCGTACATCGGGATTCAGAACAATCGCAACCACGTACTTCGGCATAACAAACTTTCGATATTCCGTGCATCGGTATCATGAACATTCGCAATTCAGTACTTCGATGTAGTGTACATTCTAAGTCACGTTCATCGATCTCGTGTACTTTATGGCTGCAGTACATCGGCGTTTTGAACTTCGAGATTCCGTTATACAGTCGTACACTTTATTTCCCAATTTAAGATTTTTATACAAATTCAAAATTAATGTGCTAAATATACCTGGCAAGCTTAGTAGAATCTAATATAGGTACTCTTGTATAAATAATATTCATTACAATGTAGGTGGTGGTTTCAGTTGCATGCAAGGCACATTGTACCTTTTTCAGAGAGTCAAAAACATTGCAGAAATCATTACCAAGAATCTTGGTAAGCGCTTTATATGTATGAAGACAAAAATATAATATCTTCCTTAGTTGCAATTATTTTCAGCAATCATAACAAATTAAGGTCAGCTTTTAGTAAATAAAAATAGACTAGGTATTCAGCCTAATGTTACCATCAACCTACATAGATCCCAGTACAATAGTGTTTGTGGCAATGTCTGATTGCTCCACCCTGACCAATTTTCATGTGTCTTTTATCATTGTTTGTACTCAAGAAGTCTTGACACTATTCCGCATTTTCCTTGACCCAGCTCCTGGTGCAGTCATATGTATACATTTTAATGTTGGCTACACTGCATCTGATTGTATACTATGAATGATTTAACCCTTCCATGACATATATTGAATTGCAATTATTTTTCTGCATAAAGTTTAACTGCACTGATTTTGAATTTACTCAATAAAGTTTACAGATTCCCCGCAAGTATCAACAAATAAAATTAATTCTACACCTATATATTACTTTACTATCATTTCAGTAAGCTAATTATATTTTTTATTGTAAATGACATATAATACATATTTAATAATTATGTAATACTGTATACTTTGATATCAAATAAGCATTTGATGTGCTAGTTAATCATAATTTCCTGTAACTATTCTTATTCTCTGTCAATAGATGCATATCTATTGTTATATCTTTACAAGAATGCCACAGGGTTCATTACTTGGTCTCATTCTTTATTTTAATGAAATTATAATATGAAAATTGTTATTTCATGTTTACTTATTATTTTCGTTGAAACAGTAGTAAATACTCATGATATTTTTTAAAATAAAATCATTGTATAAGTAGCCACATAAGCTGGTGATACAGATATTTTTCTAGCATTTTTCCTGTGACGTCGTTAGGAGGGAAATTATTATTATTTATCCTTGTTGGAAGTTTCCGTTCGATGTTATCGTTATGTAAATATTTAGGCAAAGAGCTATCATGAGGATATTGTTGAATAAAAACGGTTCACCTCATTAATTTATTTAATCTATAAATTTTTAAATAAACAGTCTTCAGCTTATTATATTATTAGTGTATAGTGTACTAATTACTACGAGTAACACATAACATTACATAGGTGAAGAATTTGTTTGCTTGAGCGCGCTTATGGCAGAAACTACTAGTTCGATCTTAAAATTGATTTCGGTGTTAGATAGCCTACTATTTGAGGAAGGCTATAGGCAAATTTTTGTCCTTATGCGTGAAGTAGTTCCCACGGGACGTAATAATTAAAGCCGCTGCTGGCAGAAATCAATCGCCTATAGGTAAATGTAATCTTTGTGCCTAGCTAGGGTATTATTCATTTATAGTTCGTTCAACAGATGGCGCTCCTACTCTACTTTGTGATAATATTATGTAAAAGAAGTCGGTTAAAAAATAAAAATATGAACTCAATGATAATTAAGTTCCCTGTGACGTAGCAATTTATTTGCTATAGGGAAATTATCCACTGCCAGAAAAAGTTTTTTCAGACTTTCACTACATAGATGAACCCTCTAGTATATACTATTTCTCTATCAATCTAATATATTGACAGAGTACTTTCCTAATGTCATTAATATTTTAACTAGTTTCCGCATTCGGTTTCGCCGTTCCGTCGGGACCAGAGTCTCAAGGGAACTATTTCAAGGGCCACTAAAAGTAGCCTATACGTTATATTGATATGCAAACTGTAGGCCTACCTAATTACATCAAAATCTTTTACTACTACGACTAAAATACATCCGTTTCAACATCTACTAGTAGAAAGTAAAACGTCCAACTTTATTCCGATGCGGAAGTGACAACTGTTTAGCAGACAGTGACAACTGTTTAGCAGACAGGGGCACATTCAATGCCGCGGCTTCTAAATCATTACTCATACAATTTTACCGAGAAATGCGTGATGTGCTGCTGACATTGTAATTTCGTTTTTAGATCACAAAAGTAGTACGTGTGTTTGTTATCAATATCGTTCATAAAAGCCGCTTCATTTGCATTTTTTTTTCTCATTAGACTCCTAAACGCAATACGCAGGATTATATACGCAGAATGACATCATTTATCTTTCTGTACATACATAGAACATTTTAAAAGGTCGGGTACATAACTTCATATTTCCTTCGAATTTCCCCCAAACAGCTGCAGTTAGGGACTGCCTTTATTATCGCTAGAAGATTAATTAGATCGTCCTCCCTTATAATCCGCTTACATCTCAGACGTCCCCTCTGAATATTCTCTAGACAAGATTAACAATTAAAATCGTGCATCAAACAGAACTAACGAAACTGAAAAAGTCTGCTAACACCTGTCGCAGGAATCCAAGGTGTTTTTAATGGCCATCAACGTGAACACAACAGGTGCGTTGTTGGCACAGAATGGGCAAAAAAAAGGTCTAATGGTTTACCAATCATCTGAATATTCGGGATTTAAAAACGAAGTTCTGTGTATTGCTGACGCTAAATAATATACTACTATTATAAGCGGACTATTTAAATTATTCAAGGAAAGCTAGAATTGCTAAAATGATATCTAAACAAAAGCTCAGTAGCTGTTTTGCAACATCATTTGATTGTCTCGATTGCCGCTAGATGGCGTTTAACAAAATACGAGCGCACGCATAAAATACTTTTTTATACAAATTGACCTCGCTCCTTATCCTGGTTGATTAAAAATCGGTTATAGCTTTCCATATTTTTGGTTGGCCTGATTTTTTATCATATCCGCTGAATACGGGAAAATATATTGAAACAATGTAATTACTTACCTTGACACAATTTGGATACCAAATGAGGAAATCACTGTATGGTTTCAGCTTGCCGGTACATCAGCTTATTTTTTACATACAGTAGGTACCTATCATTTTAATTTTATTTCATTAACGAGCTTGTTTCTCTAAGCGTAGTTAAGTAGCGAAATAATTAGAACGGCCTCGGTCCATGAGTTTACTCATAAATTAAAAATAACGGTAAAAATACCATAGCGTTTTGTTAGTTAGGGTGTTGAAAAGTAACGGTCAACTTTGGTCTAATAATAATATGCATAGGGTAAACTCACCAGTAACTGGCCACTTAAGGACAGCGAGTTGTTCATTTAAGTGCCATGGCGAAATGTGTCAAGAAATTAATATTCTTGTATCAACTTTAGTTAAAGCAAGTATCCATTTATCGTTATCAGTGAGTAAAAAATGAAATTACATAGAATTATGTAGTAATATTTTAATAGAATGAAAAAGTAGTATTTTTTAGTAATAACTGGCCATTTAAAATTAGATATTAGCCACCATAATACCAATAACTGGCCATGCAAAAATAATATTTAAAATCAATTAAAATATATAGATTAAAGCAACTATATTAGAAATTAAAAACTAAAAAAACATAATAAAACAAATTCTAACAAGGTGGTTCTTAATTCGTAAAAAAAAACTACAAAATAGCTTAATTTAATGAGATCAGTATACCACAGTTCGTTTGCACTTAAATCGTAGTATGGTAACGAGGAACTTGTCATTTGTAGTTATTGACGTGTTTAAATAAATTAATTACATCATCATCATCATTATCAGATCAGGCACAAAAAAGAATCACATTCATCCTGAGGAATATGAATCCTGTGAGATAATGGTACACAATTCTCATGAAATTGTTTGTTACAGTGCCTACATAGGATCACCCTTCTAGTTATTAGATTCAAACAATAGTCACAACAAGTGACACATCGGTTTTTCTTATTTTCTAACAGTTTCTTAGACTCATCTTGACTATTTATAATTTTGTTAGTAGCAGTCTGTTTTGTTTTATTCTTTGGTTTTTTATTTGGTACATCATTCTCTTTATGACTTTTTTCTCTTCTCGTAATCTCTTCCTTTCTTCTTTTGCGGCACCTTCTTCTTGCTTTTTTAATTGTTTTTCTCTTATCTTGTCAACATATTGATTGGAAGTTAACGCAAATGTAGTTCGCTCAATTTGGCGCTTTCGTTGTCGTTTGGGAAAGTCGGGCAACTTTTGTTTCAGGTATTCAGGTATTTTGTTTCAGGTAGGGGAAAATTTACAAGAGTATGGTCAGACCTGCTGTCTCGTATGGATCAGAGTGCTGGCCCACAAAAGCGACGAATGAAAGACAATTGCATGCGACAGAGATGAGAATGTTAAGAGGTATGTGTGGTGTTACGCGAATGGATAGAGTGAGGAATGAGTATATAAAAGGAAGTTTGAAAGTAGCGCCGGTATTAGAAAAACTGCGTGGAAACCGGCTGTCATGGTATGGGCATGTGATGCGGAGGAATGAGAATCATGTTGTGAGGAAGATGATGAGTATGAATGTGAACGGATATAGTGGAAGAGCAAGACCAAAGAAACGATGGATGGATTGTGGGAAAGTAGATATGAATGATAGAATGGTAAGAAAGAATGTTACTTGTGAGATGACGGCAGATAGAAGAGTATGGAAGGAGAAAACATGCTGCGCCGACCCCAAATAAAATTGGGATAAGGGCAGGAGGATGATGATTTTGTTTCAGGTATTCCGAGAAAGGTATATTTGAGACAACAGAAATTGTTTTATTTGGATTGGATACCTTCATTGTTTTCAATAAATTTGATAGCATTTTCTATTGCCTCTTTAGAGTATAGGCGTTTTTTTAAAGACATTTCAGAAAATCTGTCCAACAAAAAAAATCCGTCAGTAACTGGCCATACAACTATTATATAATTGGCCACCCATGCCAGTTACTGATAAACATGTATATTTTTAGCTGGATTTTTTTTACACGATAGTGTGCCTTATACTCATTCTAAATATGTTTATTTTTTCGTAAAATTCGGACATTAGCGTATAATTCAGTAACTGGCATGAGTGGCCAATAAATGAAAATACACAAAAATTAAAATCAATAACTGGCCACCCAACTAATCTCGCTTTATTATAGATACTAACAGAATACAACTTTAAAAAACGATCGTTTACCATCTATATAATACCACAAACACAATCAACTCACGTTTACTACACGAAGTATTACAAAATTCACTTTTAATTTCAATCATTACCTTAAAAAAAAATTAAGGACTTGCCGTTCACGTCGGAACTCGTACGCGTGCTGTCACAAAATGGTCGATATTTTTGGCGCTAGTGTTCATAGAGGAAAAAACTGTCACTATAATGAAAGCTAGTTGAGTAGGTAATACTAAAAATAAATAATAGATGGCGTTCTATGAGAATAGTTCTTAATTTATGCAGTCAAAGTGAATAGTGGCTAATAATTGAAAGTGGCCAGTTATACCTCGGTTTACCCTACCTTTTCTAAGAAACTGTATAAATCTTCCTACACTAGTTATCTTCTCACGAAAATTGTGTACCTAATTACTATGCACTGCTTCTGGACGAATTAACATAAATATATTAAAAAGAATAATAATAATAATAATGTCAGGACACCTTTACACACACGGTCGGTTAGCCCCATGGTAAGTTATTAATTAACTTGTGTTATGGGTGCTAACACAACTGATAAACTACATATAGCTACATATATACATAATACATATTTATAAATACATATTGTAACACCCAGACCACGGCCAACAAGCATGCTCATCACACAAATGTCGACCGAACCGGGGATCGAACCCGGGACCTCAGGTTCGGCAATCCGGCGTAGTGACCATTGTGCCATCGAGGTCGTCAAATAAATACGATTTTATACAACACAAAATTATTACAAAATATATAATGTGTTTACACCTTTTCTTGTAAAATTACGAGTGAACTTAGGTAGTCTGGTATGTTAATACCTAGAATTTACATTTAGTTTATAAATGCGAAGTTAAACACCGATTAATATCATTAACTGACAGATTGATATTTAAAAATATTATTTTCACAATGCCAGTCTACGGCTGTAAATAGCAGGATAACTAAAAAAAAAGATATTCAGAAGGCGGTGTTTTTGTTGACAGTCCTGCACGTGTCTTTATTACAAGTAAAGGTCTAAAACATAAATAGCTGACGACAGTACAAAGAACTTTGGAACAAAACAACAAAATACTGTTGCAATGACAACAGACAGACAAGAAGTCAAATTGCAGTTTATTGACCCGAACTTCTATATAACTACAAATAAATATGCTAACTGCGACTTTTATGAGTGGTAAGTGGGGACGTTGGGCATACCAGGGATGGTTGCATCAATCCCGAAGCCGGGATGAGTGTCTCGGTATTTTTCCATTAAGGAATTCTCAGTAAGTGATCTGAGTTTGGATCTGTGCCCGTTGCAGAGCAATTTCTGTTCTTCTCTTCACCTATCTTACCTGATGAAATGTAAATCTAAGCTTTATGGATAATAGTCAGCTTTTCAGGCATTCATATAACAAAAGGAACGTAGCTAAAACTTCAGTAGGTGAATTGGTTTACAGAAATTCTGAAATGGATTTCGGGAGTTTGAAGGTGATATGAATAACCTCGCCATAACCTTGGTCCTAAAAGCATAATAATTTGATACACTACTAGCTATATACTTTCTAAATATCAAATTATACCTGAGTTAAGTTTCTTTGAATAAAAATTTATTGAACCAATTTGCCAGTTACCTTTAACAAAATAATCACTTGAACGGATCTAAAATATCAGATAAGTCACAACACGTAGATACAGTTTATTCAAAGTCGATTAAAAAGAAACTCACAATGTAAAAACCTTGTGTTCTCAAGTAAAATAAATAGCCTCAGATATTTATTCACGTTCTATAAACTTGAAAAGTGCTCAATGAATTTATCGTTAAATCCCGTGCCTACCGAAATATTTTTCTGTAACCTTGTTACAGTAAGCTGAATCCATAGACTGATTGTACGACTAGTCGGCCACATCCGTAATGAGGTGACCTTGTATTCTGTTTCTCCAAGGACTTTCCCGCTAGAAGGATATTTTCGGGGCTACCGGCCTTGGGTAACTTTTGTCTCAAGGACTTGACGCTCCAAATGATAAATGACATCATTTCAGTTTCTAGGTCGGTTCACCCACTACCCTGAATACAGAATTTTGGTGTCACGCCCAAAAGTCATAATTATAACAGATTTTGTAAATATCACATGTTGTTTTTTATTTTTCTGGCTCAACCGAAACCGTGCATTCCGCAAAATCTACTCTCTAATAATATTCGTCTTGTGCCTACTAATAGTATTCAGGACGGGAATTAAATAATTTGTTTTGAATCTGAAGTTTTCCCGGCAACTAACAAAACTTGTAAAAAAATAATTTCTAGTAAAGGCCAAAATTGAATAAGTAAACTGACCAACTCGTAAGATTATAACAAAGACATTGACGTAGAAATTATGTTTTAAAGTCGGTATAACGTACAATGGTAATAAATAATTATTAAAATTAAAATAAAATGTAAAATTATAACGTAAAAGTTACAAGTTAACGTGCTTAATGTTATTTAATAAATCATTACGTTGTAATTGCACTTTATTAAGTCAACAAAGAAGCACCTGAGCTTGAATAAATACAACAGATAGGTACTCGAACTTCCATTTTGATTGTAAAGGCGTCGACTGACTGGTGTCATTTCTCCAAAATGTTACATTACATGCTACAAACTAAGTGAATGCTTGAGACTACTTGCCGTGCCGCGCTACTTACTTGCTGTAACACAGCAACCTAACAACACCCGTTGCGAATGTTACGTTACATCCAAATGAAACAGGTCAGTGGCCACCTTAAAACTGTGCTTAAACATAACGTTACAAAACAGTTGAAGCTTTCAACAGCATCATGTCATGATTACCTACTTTTCTTAGTTGAAAATACTAGAAACTTTATGCAAATAAATTCTTGTCTTGTGGGAAGAACCTTTATATTCTCAAATTCTTGAATATGCTGTTAAATCAAAAGATTTTAGGACGAAAACAATTTGGTTATACGTGCTTACGTCAATATAGAGGTAGATCATTTCCTGAAATCGTGTTAAAATGATGAACAATATTTACTTATTACGTACAAAGTAATTAGATACTTACAAAGTGTTGGGTCACACGGTCATGGAGTAGGTTTGTGGTTTCATATTCATTTATGTGTATGAAGCAAAGGAAAATAGGACGGCGATCGTTGTGTCTTCGTTTACAGAGTTCCTATTTGCCGCTCCCATAGAAACTGCGCCACTTATTTACTTACGTATGAATGATGACCTGTATTTTTATCTGCATTCTAATCGGTCCACTTCAAGAAGACCTGGATAAAAACGGTCTCTTGTGAAAATATGTTCCTGATTTAAACGACAAAAAAGAACAGAAGATTTACATTAATATGTGTATAATATTACATAACTAAAAACCAGAAATAATAATTAACATGATAATAACTAACTATCCTTGTCACAGACATAAAGGCTAAACGTAAATCATAAGTTTTAAATATTGATTCAATATCAATTCGTGACGGCAGATGACCCTGTAGAGCGTTTATGTATAACAGATAACAATGTTAAAACAATACTTCCTTGTATACTTAACTGGTACTCGTAAATACCATTAAGTATTTAGTACCTTATTGTTGAAGCGGTCCGTGGCAAACTACCACAGCGTTAGTACTGGTAGATAACTTATCTATCACGTTAGCTATCGCGTTGTTCATCGCTTTACCTCGATCTAATTCGGTACAACGGCACTACATATCTAATAGATGTTTTTAGTTTTTAGGGTTATCATTCGGCTAGCGGTTAACTGAGACGTCATTTTAACTGTAAAATTTTAGCGCGACGCTAACTTAACCTGAAAGACAAATGATGCTTACGAAACAGTTAGCAAGTTTTAACTATTGTCTAAAGTCAGCTCATGCTGCGCTTTCTGGATTGTCATAGAGCGTAATTGCGCTTCACTTCCTACACATTTCTCATCAGAAGTGTAAAATGTACTTGTCAATTTTACTGTTTTCAACGGTTTTTCCCATAACAACAATGAATGCGCAAACACCATACGCCAGAGGCATGCGGCAAATTACAAACAACGCATATCTACAATTATTGATTTCACAGATCTAAACTTTTTTTTATGAGAATTTTATTTTTGCTCATGGCACGTTTGTTAAAACAATAGTATTTGATGTTATTAATAAATAGAATAGGTCTTCAAAAATGTTGGATACGCACGTACTTCCTGTATGAATATGCCGTGTTGATATCTGCTCGTATTTGAACTTACAAAGTTGTGGTTATTCTAACCGGTAGTTGGGGCGTTGTAAAACGGACTTTATCCTTATGTGTATCGAGTCGTTAGTGTATTGTTGAGTGTATGGTGCGAGAGGGGTCAGTATTCCGCGGTTAACTCGTCCGCCGGGAGGGCGTCGACCTCGGATTGCACGCGGACCAGGCTCTGGACACTTGCATTGTCCCATCAACTCGCATCGCAATAGGCCTTCCTATAAGTACATGTACAATGTCATCAATAAACTCTTTACAGATTTTAAAGCTTTGTTTTGGATTCCAAGAAAAAATGCTCGAAAAATAAACCAAATATTGTTTTTACTATTCATGGTAGATGCTTTGAGAAACAACGACATATGAGTAATATGGCCAGACATATTCACAGTTCTCCTAATTGTGAATATGAATAAATTCCTATGAATTCAGATAACACCATATGCGACACCACATTAGGGATTGATTACTCAACCGAGTTAATACCGTTGAGTGCGAGCAGGACAGTGGAAACGCATCGAGAATCGAGATAGGCGTGGTAATTAAACATTAGTTAATTCGGTTATATCGGGTGAATCATGGCTAGTGTTGTATGAGTAGTGCAAATCAGGTTATCGATTGGTAGTGTTAGCGACACAGGCCGGGCATCGACCCTCGTGACTGCAAGGCATGGCACTCGTACTGAAGAGCATCGTGACCCAAGGAGGAGCGATGATGCCTGTCTGGAAAGCATAAACAACTTCGAAGGTTTTACTGAAGTATTCATTGTGGCGACGTGCATTAACAACTATCTTTTGATTGTAATGAGGATTGGATTACAAAGCATTTTACAGTGTTTTGGGATTGTTTGTGAAAACGGCCTTAAAATCTGGATATAAACGGAATTGCAAAAAAAAAAATAACCTTTTGATGTATAATCACAAAGTATGTAGGAGACATTCCTGAAAAGGTTTGATAAAATTTTCACTTTAACATTTAATTTAATTCCGCTTTTCGCTTTATTAATCTTCCTACATTTATACAAAAATGTACATGATTAAACGAATAATCTGCTTTGCTGTGTAACCGCTTCCATAATATTACTTAACTAGCTTTTGCCCGCGACTTCGTTCGCGTGGAATAGTGACTTCCGCTAGATTTTTGGTTTGACCAATAGATGGCGCTATTTGTCCGGAATAAATTTTATTTTTTATTTTTATATTTCTATGTAATAAAAACTATCCTATGTCCTTTCTCAAGTTCCAACCTATGTCTGTACCAAATTTCACACAAATCGGTTCAGTAGTTTAGGCGTGAAGAAAAGACAGACAGACAGACAGACAGACAGACAGACAGACAGACAGAAAGACAGACAGACAGAGTTACTTTCACATTTATAATATTAGTTAGGATAGTTAGGATGATTCCTCGATAAACGATAACCACTTCCGATTCGTTTTTAATTATGTAAAGTATTCTCTGGAAAACTGTAGTACTACGTCGTTCAAAATTTATGAACCATGGTAAACAACTTCATTGAAAATTGAATACCTTTGTTATTGATAGAGTTCACTTCAACGAAATGCTTGAAAAGAGCTGAAACCGACTAAATAAGTAAGCGAGCATGCAGCGAGTAGGACATGCAAAAAGTAGAACCTAGAAATTTGTTATCTAACACGTTTGACGTAGCGGGGACCTCAAAATACAACGAGAGGTCGGAAGGGAGGGGGCTGGGTCACGAATTTTACGGGTCCGGGTGCTCTCGACCCCAACCGAGTTGGTGTAAGTGTGCCAGCGATGTATGTAGGTTAACATCAGACGCGCTCGATACGCCACCGCTGCTGCCGCCGATGTCGACCACATAACCTAGATCAGGGTGCGGAGAGAACGCTTATGAAATCTGGCGCACGTTGACTGCATAAATGAAAAGCCACTTTATATGTCCGTTTGAGTTAATTTGATACGCCATTAATGTATTACTGTTACTGTTGTTGCATTTACGACCGTGACGACCTGACACGTGCATAATTTATTCATTCTCACAGAATCTGTTCATAATTTATTTTATTGACATGGATTTCGTTGGTTGAGATTCCAAACCTCATTTTGCAAATTATGTGAAAATAAATATTATGAATGCATCGAGAACTGAATTCATCGATCTCGTAAGTCATCCATCATCAACTCATTTTCAATTTACGAAATCACTTTAAAATCAACTGAACCGCTTTTTGTGCGATGAGTTTTATTTGGTAACACTTTTTCTGTGCCAGCAGTGTACAACCAGTAAAATTATGTCACATTCTCCTTGTGTTGGTGAAACGCAAATTGCAAAAGTCGTGGCTAGGCGCACTACGTATGCTTACGGTACACATGAAATTCAAACCCGCCACATTCACATGAATTCATCTTTCAATCGAATTTAATCAACCTTCAAATAATTTCGTGGTATTAATCATATTCACCTCTACACCTTCATCGCACAGATTTACAATATAAATTAGGACAAACTTTGAACAACGTCGTCATAACGAACTAATTCTTAACACTACAATTAGACTTACACTATTAGCTGATGATCTATGCACTAATTCATTGGAAGCGTTATGTAACTTTCAATTATCTTTCTTCTAAATACAGTTTTGAAAGTTGTCACGATCATCGATCACAGGCAGTAGAAATTCTTTTCATGGCTAACTTTCAATACTTAGTTTTACTAAAAAGTATACAAACGAAAGTTTTTACATGGTTAATTTTATTTTAGCAATCTCTTGAATGCCTGTTTTTGTGTTTCGTTAGTAATCGAATGCGCTGCATGAAAGTTGACAAAATGCTTTTTTATTTTGATGAAAGTCTGTTTTTAGGTTCTTTCGAGACGTATCTGAATTGGTTGATAGTTAAAACAATTCTGTGCCAGTTTGTAATTTAACCGATTTCACCACGCCTTTACGCTTCAAGCGCTTTATTTTTGATACTGGGACAGGGGATAGGTGTGGCAGAAATAAACGACCTATATAAGCTTTATTTTATGATTGAAATAATAAGTGTGGGCGAAGGGTGTGCTCGTCAGGCACAGGAATGCGTGCGAGCTGTGCACAGTGCAGCTGGTCCGCTTCTGTCTCGATACGGCCAATTGTGCGCGCCGATTTCAAAACGAAAGTACCGCGCATCTAGGACGGTGAACGTATTTCTCGCTGAGATCTCTTGCAATTTACCAGCGAGGTAGGCACTTTGTCAGAGAATGCGGCATAGCCAGATTGTTAGATATTCATAACTTGCAACATATTACAACTAATCAACAGCATTAGAAACTTGCAAAACAAGCTAGTTTCTAATCTAGTACGTTTGTTTATTTAATGTGTGAGCTTTTAGCCTTATCGATGGACCAGTTAGCCGACCCTAGAGACAATCGTGATAACTACCTGCTCTATCCCCGTTTCGAACGAGTTTGGTAAACATTTCTAAAGTCGGCTGTTACTGTGCCAATATTTACACTTGGAAGGCGCTACGATTTATATTATTAAATATACGGACTGAGTTGCCACTTCCTTATCGCACTAACAATTAATTGAATACATGATACCTATATACTAAGAATAATAACATTTGATATGCATTGAGCAATAATCTCAATGAAAAGCTCAAAGAAACGGAACGGCGAGTTAGCATATAACTTGACCGAAATATTCGTGGTACAGTCAGTGGCCTTTGTCAGGCTTAGCCAATCAACTGGACTGTGTAGGCTGAAGCAGTTAACATAAAGTATACTGTAGCCACTAGCGGAAACTATGCTAAGGTCCGTACCGATTTCTGTAGGGTCATTTATTCAAATATTATTGCATATTTTTGTGTCAGTAGTATAGGTGAGAGCTTTTTAGTTTCACAAACACAATCTGTTTGGATACGCTTTTGAAACTTTCGATAATGCTGTTGTTTTCTTTATTTTCAGTACAGTAACAAGCAGAAGAAAGTTTATCAGATTATGAAATGGTTTCGTTTAAGTTTCTTTAGATATGTGCGTATTTTAGAAGGGTGTTATGAAAGTCGAATGGGGCGTGAAATCGCTGTATCGTTCGGTTACACCGCAGTGTACAGCCACTCGCGGTTATATCACACGAGATATCGTAACTTTTGTTTCATGTTCTAGTAGAAAGTGCACGAGCCTCTCGCCTTTCTTATACTATTTATTACCTAGGCATTAGATCGGTACATTTAAGAGTTTATTGCGCTAGAATACCTGAATGTTCGATAATCATGATTTATGCAGATTCAGTTGAATTTATATGGAGTGTAATCACTGCACTTAGTGCAATTTACACTGTATAGAAACATAACAGCATAATTTATGTAACACTAGATTATATTATAATTTATACCTAATAAACCTCAAGTTTATCAAGTTGTAGGAAATAAAATTTCATTTAATATATAAATGTCAAAAAGAGCACGGTTATATTAGCTTTTTTTAATACTAGGTTAGTCAGAACACTCTAGTTTTTTTTTTTTTCAAAAAGAGCGCAATGGCTTTCCGTACACAGTGAACAGCAATAGTAATCTTTATGACGTAGTTAAGTACATAATTGTTACATTAATAATTAAACCGATAGTTATAGTTGCGCCATCACATTGAAGTTTTTATGTCATAAATCCATAGAGTCCATTATTGACAATCACAACACATCTTACACCGATGAGTTAATGAGTCTTTGTGATATACGAGTGTACTAGACGTGCGTTCTCTCAACCTACTTCTTGAATGCCGCCATCTTGTAAACAGAAGTCGACTCTATTTTAGAGGATATAAAGATTAAAACATTATATATTCACTAACGTTCTCAATCCTACATTTAGGAACTGCTTCTGATGTGCCATCGCATTTTAAACCTTACGTTGACGTCTCAAGGTGTATAATTATACGAGGCTGGGTGTTTGAACACTGTACATGTTCCATTCAACCATGAACTCCTTTGAGGAGCGTCCCGCGTTGAGACCTCAATTTTTTAACTCTCTCACTTATTGGTCAATCGGCGTGACATTTGTATGGCATGGTATTACTATTATGTGCCTATAAAATGGTTATTGCAAAAATACCTTTACTCATGATATGTAAACTGAGTTTCTATTTAGCATTTTGAATTTTAAGAACTGGTTTTACAGGGTTTGTGGAAATCCGCACAAGCTATTTTACTTCCACTTATATTTTTGTATATACATAGTTTGTATATGTTCGAGTTTGTTTACTAAAACAATATTAAGAGTCAAAAATACTTTGTCATCTACATGTGCCAGCAAAACAAATAATCCATGTTTTCAATTATTATTTATCATTGTAACACATTTTATACTGACACACGCATCCGTCCGTCTGTAAAAGCAAACAGTGTCAAGGCGGCTTATATTGATTTCAAGCTTGTAATGAGTACAAAATGACTACACAATTGATTTCATTATTGTATATCATTCTCTTTTGATCTCAACGATAGTGTGAACTATCAATATTAAATAAATTAATTATAAAGAATGACTAACGTGCCGCGGAGAACTGTATTGGCAATTTCGATGGTTTATTGACGGGTACAAATAGGCGTGAGAGAAATATCGTATTACCTCCATTCACCTCCAGCATAAGGTGTAGAATTTGAGATTGCTAAAATCGATTCCTGCTGTCCTGCTGAAATCCTGGCTTTAAACTAGACGATGCATTTTCTTGTACCTTATTTATGTGTTTTGGTACGGAATAAAACTTTTACTACTTGCCACATCCAGACGTTGAAGTATGTACTTACTTATTTAAAGCTATGGGCAGCAGCAGCAAACGTTGTCTTAACCGTAGATTACGATCTTCAATTACCTTATAACCATTAGGCTTATCCAATTTCACTGAACGCTTCCAGCTAGAAACTATTAATATCGTTAGAAACATTAAGTTCGTGTCAAATAAATCTAAATTCGAAACGTTTTCGTTACAGATACTTCTGCGGGGGCCGTAGAGCACATTACACTGTAAGTACAAATATCTAAATATCTTTAACATGTGCGTACCTTAATATCTGAGATGCGTTCATGTTTACCGAACGTAGCACCTCGTCCGCAGTGTCAGTGGTTGTGCAAGCGCATTGTAAAGTTGATTGCTCAATCAGATGCATCTTGTTTCGTGTAGCCATGCGTGAGAGTCGAATTTCCCAATAGTTAGATGTGTAGAGAAGTCGAGTGCTTGTCGCGGCGGTTTCCCAATAGAAAGTCCTCAGATGCAGGAAGCGCAGCAGTGCAGCGCACGTGCATTTGTTCGGCCGCGGCGCCTGGTGGGGCGCCGGGCGATGCACTTTCATGCTGGTGACGTCATACCTTACCTTTCGTCAGCGTCACACCGCAGCTCGTAAGAGCTGTTACGCAATGGACGCACGCCACTCAACTTTCCAATTTCGACAACGCGCTATTGTGTAGCGCTTTCAAATTTTACTATACCATCGCCCGCTTGAGCGGCGCTTTCTTGCATTTCTCTCTCTTTTTAATCACGACTGAAAAATGCTCTAAACTCGGTGCGCGAGCGCAATGTAGAGATGCACTTTCACTGTTGCGTTCCGCCTCTCGTCTCTAATAAATAATATGTTATTAAATTATTAAGGTTTTGCTGCAGTAGGTATTCTAATGAATTGGAGACCAATTAAATACTTTCTTAAAGTAAATTAATGTTACGAGATGAATTTGAACGATATGGTATTCTCAATTTATATTTTTAGAAAATATTTATCTACATAATAAAGATGTAGCCTGATAGTATCTGGTTTAACAATTGACAATTTAAATAAATACAAAGCGTAATTGGCACTCCGTGAAACTGTGAACTAAATGCAAAGGTAACAACGACCATATTGTAGGATTTTCACCCAGACGAGATAGCGAGCTTTCCATGCAGCGAGAGTCGAATTGAGAGTGAACCACTGCTCTCTCCTTACCTTAATATCGCATACATATTAATAAAAAACATTTAGAACGAAAACATTACACGTCGATAAACAACGCAGTAGGTATATAACATCGTTCATGAACTTAGTGCTCTCTATAAAATACTTATTTCTCAATGGCCTCCTTTCGTTTAAATGTAGGTTATGAACTAAAAATTGAATTTCCATATTAATCAACATGATTATTCATTACTTAAAATCGATTATCAAATATGTGGATCACGCAAAATGAAATTAATATAGAGTACATCACGTCATCAGGGTTAACTGGATTATGAGGCACCTATTAAAATTTCATTTTTAACATTAAAAAGCTTAGTAAAAATATTCACCCTTTTTTTGGAGTGAGTGCGATAGAAACGAAAGGTCAACTCGTATTGTAAATGAGAAAGTTAATCGTGGAAAGTGCGATCTGTGGCACCTGGTGCAGTTTCTAAAAAGAATATTATGTCGGTATCGGGGAGCCTTTCGCCCCGCTGAGCGGTTTCAGTTGTTCGTCAACCTTATCTAATCCGATAAGCCTTTCAAAAGGTAATAAATAGGTAAAAGGTTTTCATAGGTTAAAGCCCTAGCTTTACTAACCCATTGTCGTTTGTGCCCTTCATAAATTAAATCTGCATTGACGAAGAGTGCATCGAATTAAATGTTAACTGAACAACAAAAGAGTGATTGATAAAAATAAAATGCCACTTGATTCAATAAAGGAAAGTCAATTCAATTATCGGCGTAATATCGTTTATTTGCTCTTTGCACATGTGTCATTTGTCGCTAAGGGGACGTGTAAACTTGTCGATAAAGATATATAAAATAAAAATATCCTCAATAAAAACTATAGTAATTTACGGAATTTTACAGATTTGTTTACATTGAAATTGGTAGGTATTAAAAAAAACACTAAAGAGGGTAAATTCCCTTTAATAAACAAGAGAGATACATAGTAATAAAATACAGTTTCTCAGCTTAATGATCCAACGTACAGAGCAATGAATCAATACTTTCGCTTTGAATGTTTAGTTTTATTATTCATAGTGCTTGTTCATAATCCTAAGCGTTATAGGGTTGTCAGTTATTTTCAAATTCATGTAACTTCGAGTATTTTTTTAAATAATTTTTATTTAACCTTACTGTGGCACTTGGTGATCAAAATTATATCGACTAACGAATACCACACAACAGAATATTAAGCTAATTGTAGGTACGTGCTATGCACCATAACCATGAGAAGCCAAAATTAGAAAATTGTTATAAAATTAAAATGCTTCATAATAATTACAAATCATTTTTAAGTTTTTCTCTTCATCAATAATTACAAACTATGATAAAAATATTATAATCTTGCTTTTCATATTCTCATAATCCTTTCAATATTTTCTAAAACTTTTTCTACTATTGACAAAAACTTGATTTGATATTGATTGTTATACTTTTATCTCTGTTGCTGTAACGTCTAAAATTCTAACAGGGTCATGGACATCATATTTTTCTCAATCGTCAACTCAATTTGTAGATATGTCACGTACCCAATCAAGGCCTTATTTTACGCCAAATACCTATAATAATTTGTAAACTGCCAACTCAAGACCGATTTTCTCGTTCTTGCACGTAGTTTCTCGTGAATTTAGATTTTATTTTCCAAATAAATTGTCATATTGGTGGTAGGTAGGTATATTTGTTGACTTGATAATTTATTTTGTATAAAAAAAATCTCACTAAGCCGCGCCTTCAAATGTGTACTTTCTGGAAGTTAAACAAAGTAAGCCCATAAACCCTTCACCATTTTGCTTTAACTGTTGTTTATCAGACACCTTCTACGCCTCTTTTGCACATACACTTTCATTTTGTTTTCTTTTTTTGTATGTCCTTGCCGAATAACCCACGTTATCTGTATGTTTTTATTTTCCTTGTTTAAACTGTGGTATCCACATAAAAAGCGTCTATTATAAAATTGACAATGCTGCCCAATCCCAAAGGGTTATTTACTTAAATTCGCAACACAACACTATAATATGAACTAACAAGAACATAATGAACCCAACTTATCCCGAATAATTTCTAAGAAACACAACACCTAAACGATTCAATTCAAACGAAGGAACAAATAATGTGAGCAGGTAAGGTGGGTTGTGGCATCCGAGGCCGAGGGCTTTTTCCCTTCGGGAGGTTAACCCTGAAGGCTCGCTCCAAGGTCGACGAGTGTTTGAGACGCCTTTGAGGGCGAGATGACTCGATGACTTTGACTAACCCTTGCGGTCATATTATTTATATATTCTGTTGTGGCAGCCAATGCACGCGTTATTGCTGCAGCTAACCTCCCGGCCTTACCAATCGTCGTCTTTCATTCGCATATCTCTCTAACATACCCACATTATTTATGCTCTCTGGCGATTCAATTTAAATTTGTTTTTTCTTTGGGCTCAAATTCAACGCTTTCAAGAGCAACGTATGAGACTAATCAATGCGTTGTCCCCAAAGTCAAAAGAGCAAAATTTTATAAACAAAGGTTGACTAAGTTTAACCAGAATTTATTTATCTGTCATGTTTTATTTATGAGAATATATAAAAATTAAGGCATCTTTCATGAATTTGCACGTTGTTAATATCTACTTCAAACCTGACTGAAACTTGGATGAGCCTTAATTAATCAGTAATTCTAAAAAATCGCTAGAAACTAAATATACTTCAACATCGACATTAAAAGTTATAGACCCTTTCACAAAGTAACCGGGCGAAGTAAAACTAAGTGAAACTTTCAGTTTAGCATTACTTTCTGTTTTGTCGGGCCAATATTACACGTGATCTTTATTCAGAAAAAAATAAGTTTATGTAAAATATAAATATTAATCGAACTACTTTAATGGGTATAAATCCATTATCATTTGAATGTAATTCACATGCATTTGTTTGCCGGTCGAACAGGGCGGCTCAAGGCTCTACTCGGGGGCAACAACTTCTCCCTACGTGCACTGAACAAAGCTGCAGTCAATGTTCAAGCTTGATATCTCATTGTTCTGCTGTTATTTACAATTTATTATTATTTACACTTGGAGACGTATTTATCATAAAGTGCTGCTTCTGGATTCTTTGTTATTTTCATTCAAATACAATCACCTTAATCGGCATTAAATCATCATATCATTAGCTTAAATAATAATCTATAAGTAATTCAAAAAAAACATTGTCATACTGGTTATGTCTGCAGCGGATGCCAAAGTTGAACTTCGTAATCTCACATCCGTCAAAAAGCCGTGTTAAGCACATGGGCAGGCTAAAGCTTTCACCAATACAATGGAGACTGAACGGAGAAAGGGTCTGTGGTGCGCAGCTGTCCCGCGGGCGCCCGTTGTCGGGCGCTCCGCCCTCGCTGACCCCGCGCCTCCGCTCCGCTCTCCGCGAGCGGCGAGAGAAGCGCTCACATTCACATTACAGTCGACTCCCCGAGTCGCGGCATTTGAGAGTCCAGTAGAGTCACGGCAGTCGCCCATCATTCGTCGAGCGCAGCGTACGTCTGTCACGTCACCGCGCGCAACTTACCAGCCATGTGGTGAAGTGAAACTGTCAAACGTGATACACTTTCGCATACCGGTGTTATTCGGTTTTAGTGGACTATTGCACTTTTTATTTATAATTGACTTGTGGTTGTTTGTGATAACGAAGTGGTGCAACTATTTTGGAAAATTGGATTATACGAACGTATAATGGCCTTAGCCAGGTGAGCTATTTTGGTTGTTGGAGTCAACGCGGAACTAGTTTATTTTATCATGTTCATCGAAGGACTTTTCGTCGGTTTGGTCGTTACATGATTTAGAACACTCACGTGTACGGTCACCAGTTTGCAGATGGGCAAGCGACGTATTTGGTTGAATGATGTATTGAGCCTTGACACTGATGAATTAAATATTCTCAGGTATGCTTTCATGATCTCCTTAGTTACAAAATTGTGTTGTTTTCATTTAGTACTTACTATCTCTACAATGGGCGAAAGTTGCTTTGCCCCGCACGCGCATTTAACTTTCCTTGTTGTGTAAGCTGAACGTCAAACGACAGGTAGAGGGAGCAACTTAGAAATCGAGTCACTTTTACTGCAACCATTATCATTAGTAATAATGAGTATTTTCTAAATCGTTTTATTTATTGCAGTAACAAAATTATTGAACATCAAACATTGGCCTGTCATTACTGCAGCCCCTCGAACGCGTTCAGTTTATGGTGTTTCGATGTTTTCATTTATTCCTTGGCACCCTCATTCGTCACGGTTACCCCAAACAGTCGAACCCCCCGTTGCCTGCTTGTCGCCGTGTTTTATTTGGAACGTTGTACGCTTCCAAGCAACGTTGTTTGAAAATCCATGCAATTATTTACACTATAACGAAATCTACAATAATGTCCTCATCTACAGGATCCATTCCTGTCTTTGTATGATTCGGTAATCCTCTTTAAGCAGGAGCAGCTCTTTGTTTATATGGATCTTCGCAACAGATGACCAAATGATTTGGGTGTGTTATTTTACCTGTTTTATTTATAAATGATCCCAAACAAGATCTGTTCCAAAGATAATATATAACAACGTTGCTATAATACAGTGTCATAACGCATGGGTTCGTTTCTTTCCTTTAGCAGGTAGTCAGCCAACCGGAAAGCGCTCACCTTCTGATGTTCCAATAGCCTTTTTTTATTCATTGATGTTTCTTTTTTGTGAAAGCAAATGTAACGCTCTAGCTTTTGTTAAGATTGTTAAGAAATTGAAATTCAGCTCTGCGAGTTTCTGTTCTAATGTAATTTCTTTGATTATGTCTAGTTTCCCCCAAAAGATTCTGTTATATCTAAAACAAAGATCTAGTTATTATCTCACTATGTAAGCAGCTGTCGCGCTAAAAAGAAACGTGTTAATTTCATAAACACAAACTTTCATATCCAATTCCTCAATAACGCCATAATACTTCACGCACTAATGAAATTATCGTATAAAACACTACACGTTATAAATCGAAGTCCTCCAATGCAAAACTTCGTACTTTATATAGCGTTACAATAACATTAAAATTCGTCGCAACCATCTTAAGTCTCCCCCAAATGGTTGCGTCTATACAAAGTTAGACTTGTATCTTGGGCAGAAAATAAAGATTTGCGGAGATGCTCCTCGGAGCGGGTCGACGACCTTCCTCCGCACAGAATGCACGGAAGAGCATACAAGTGTGGGTAGATGCCTTCGTCTCGACCCTCTTTACTCTTATTTGTAACGAACACCTCGGAGCCCTTCGCACCCCATATTATATTTATAACCATCCTCTTAAACTTCAATTTAAATCACATTGACTTATCGCGGTCTTCAGTAATCCCTCTACCCTGTTCAAATTTTGCTTTGCTTATGTTGGTATTCGAATACTGAGTTTGACATAAAAACTTTCATTTTGATCATTCTTTGGCCCTACCTGACAAATAATTACTTTTATGGTATCAGAAATTTCCATATTCATATACAATCTAATATTGATACCAAACATTATCGTACATGTTAGCTAAATTAACATATTTAGCATACAAGCAGTGGCTGTAGTAATGTAATTGGTTATCAGAGTATGTCTTGTATACGCCAACCAATAGGTTGCTTAATTTAATATTAATTGATATCGAAGTCAATAGCAATATGTATACCAAAACATGGCCTGTCACCTGAAAATTCGCTTAAATTGTATAATGCGATAACCATTACCAATGTAACTTATGCTAGCGCATTAACCAGTGAACTGGCTCAAGTTACGATATCATTGTTGTATAGAACGTGAAGTATAGTCTAACAATCTGGTATGATTGTTTGAATAAATTGGGCGAGGTTATTTCGCAAGAATGTATCAATTTAGTCCGAGGGCCGGTGAGCGTTTACAAAGCGAAAGATTGCGGCCGAGCCCGCACTCGGTGCTCCTGTTTCGTTGACAGCGGAATGCGATAACTAAGTGGGTTTGCAGCACTGGCGCTGAATTTTGGTTACGATAACACCAGGTTAAACAGAACTGTCCGTTACTCGAATAGAAATGGCGTTACGCTCAAATTATGAAACGTAAATTGTAAAGAATCTACTCATTGAAAAGATAAGCTTGTTAGCTCTCTGGCTGTAATCCAACTTGTTTTACTGTCTCGTACATAGTGTTGTTTATGAAATGATTTACGGTATATTGTATAACTTTTGACGTAGTCACGTGTACAGCTGTACTTATTCGGAAAAAAAGAAGGTTATCTACCTGACAGAATACAAATGTTTATTGGTATTAGTTTCTTAATTTTAAAGTGTCATTGCCATATCATTGACAGTCTGGAGTAAATCATACAAGGGTGATATCAGTTTAACTTAGGTTTCGACCCTGCGCCCTCAAATCAACCTAAAGAATCTTAGAAACTTGCCTTAAATAGCAATTTGTGACCAAAAGATGGTTGACTACCAAAGAATTATGTTTTAAAAATGAGTTTCGTACTGGAGCCACGCCTAGTTACATAATGATGTTGATATAAATAGCAAATTTATTGATACAACGATTACATACGTATTCAAAGTCTTCCTTATTATCGTGATGTATATTACACAAGGTCAAGGCTATCAAATATACACGGCTGAATCTTGTTTGGGAAATCAAATTTATTCTTTTCCGTTTTTATGCCATCGTACGAATTTTACGGGGGCAAACATAGAGCATTTCCGTTATTAATCTTGTTTTATACTCGGATTATCTTCTCAAAAGTTAAAACCCTGTTCTGAGTCTGTTCAGGGATCTAGAAAAGGTTTACTACGTACTATATGGCACAAAGCTATAGTGATGAATGATACATTCTTAAGCCAATAAGCAAAACTTCAGCATATTAAAAGTCCAATATTGATGAACAAAATGGAAATAGAGCAGATACACAAACACTATTATTATCAAAATATCTATTTATTTAAATAGCTTGGATGGGGAAAATTGCCGTAACGGAATTCATGACATTTTAATGAATGGCTAACAGTTCCTAGCTTGGCGATAACCCTTATTTGCCTCTTACAACACCCACGAAAAATGATGAGGCCATATTTGTTGTAGATCCTACGGCAAGAGATTCTATTGTTAACTGGTGTTTCTCTTTTGGAGAGAATGGCTGTAATTTGTTTTGTGGCCATTTCTCAGGTGAAACCTCATAATTTGAATATAGCGTCTTTGTCGATGGAAAGTACGCTGCGTCTTTCTTCGGCACGGTGCGTGGCGCTCCTCTTTGTACAATGATCTCGATAGTTTCACCAACATACGACTTTGAACAGCTCACTGCTCAGATTTCTTTTAATATCGCTCATGTTATGTTATGCTAGCTATGTGGTATTGTATTATTGGCTGGTACTATATTGGACTTGTTGATTTTATTTATGATAATCTAGAAATCATTATTATAAAATATGTGCTGTTAAATAGAGCAAAGGCGTATTTGTAAAATGTCTTCATTCAGTTGTTTTAATAACATGAATCATCATGCTCTCTCTCTCCTATATTGTTGTTACGTCTCTTTAATTTAACGGCCTGGAAACCTCAGAAGATTGTTTGGTGAATAGTGTCGCAACTCCACCGTAACTCTCGACCGATGTCATTACTCACCTGAAAGTGGTTCATGAAACTATGACAAGACCCACTCACGTAAGATCTAAATTATATTATGTGCCCACGCTGCTCTACATCGCTTTCGAAGCCTATTAGTTTCATGCATAATATAAAACAATGCACAGTTATAGTAATTAATCATTTGTGTGTGACCAAAAAAACATTGTTAAAATGTTACATGACTAAGAAGACATTGTGGATGAAATGAGGACAATTCTCCAAGTAGATGTCGATAATGAAGTATCAGGTATATAGCTGTTATTTATTATTTTATCCGTTGCCGATTTAGAGCACAGTAGCGTGAGGCGTTAATTTGCCGAGGGAGCAATTCGGAACGGGGACATCGCGCGCTCTCCAACTTTGTCGAAGAGCCGCGCGCGTTGACCCATTTTGTGCGTAAAGCGGTATGGTGCGTAGAGGAATCGATGATATAGCAACCGAATCTCGAGGCCTTCGCCGCTTTACTGATGAGTTTGGATCTGTGTCAGGGTCCTCCCCCGCTCGACGTCCCTACGCCTTCTGCGCCTCGGCCTCCCTCCGGTAGGCAGCCCCTGCCTCGGTTGACCCGTAAAACTCTAGTGTTTGCGTTATACTTTCCGTGGGGCCCTTTAATGATTTGGGGTCATTCGGAGTACTATTAACCGTACCTGCAAAAATGTACGATAATGTTTTTGAGGGATTTGCTTGTCCCACATTTTTGTACTGCGTGTTAAAAATCTGGTTGTCATGAGTACCTCATAAACAGTAACATAATAGAACAAAGACAGTGATATAATCCTCCTATATAAGTAGGTGTAACGGCGCGAATGTTGCGTTAGTATTGTTTAACTATACATAAATTGTTTTTGAGAAGCTTGAGCTAACAAAACTGAGGTCACTTATTTTGGGGCGACGTATATACTTGACCAAGTTTTTGTTATTCATAATTCTACCATAAAATACATGGAACAATCAGTTCAAAAGGCCTTAAATCTCCACGTGACCGTTTATTTTCTTTTTCATTTAATTGTTATATAATAGTTTGAAATCAATTAGTAATCATTGATATAATTGAATAAAAATAAAAAGGCTTTATTACCAAACATTCTGAGATAGTTAGAGTCATGGTTCAATAACTCGATCGTGTCTAAATAGAAGCAGTTTAGTGCACTCAATGAAACAGCTTCGGGTTAGCGATGGAGTGGTGATCGACCTTTGCAGCTCCGTCACCTTCGTAGCAGCCGCCAGCGTTGGCATTGTCGCCTCGACGCCAATAGGAAGCAACGCGGCCGCAGATCGCTATTGGGCTTAAGGCCATTTTCAATGCACCATCTTTTACCTTGTGCCCCTTACTGTGTAGAATGACCCGAAATCAACTTCGGCGGTTGTAGAGCGCGACGAAGATCATCATGTTGTATGATACAACTTGTATCTCGATTTATCGCCCAATATTAAACAAGTTAACTGTAACCCGTTTTATCATCGAAGACCCCATTTATTTAAAGTACTGTCTGCTTATTATTACGTGTGCAGATATAGCATTGGTTCTGTTAAAGTCAAAGCGCCATGTAAACGATTGCCCTACAAAATAAAGCCGTATACTTAATACACACGTAGGCCTTGCCCAATTTTTTTCAAATGCCACTCTTTTACCATGTAGGTCAAATGCATTACGATGTCAAAATTGACCCGGTTCTTTTTGTGCTTAGAAGAAGGTTTTTTGAAAGTCTTAAAAATATGATATAACTTTTTGAGAATAAGTTAATGAAAGTGATGTTGTTTTAAAAAAAATAACTTATGCTATAATTCGCACCTGCGCCAATTTGTTGCTCTCGGACATATGGTGATTAACGATTTGTTAAGATGTAGGAAAGTAGAACGGGGGCATCAATTTGAAGGTCGAACACATCTGAATATTTTTTGTGCACGGTATAATTCAGCGTTTACATTATAACGAATAGGTGAAATACAAACAATGTGACACAGGCATTTTTTTTTTTTTCATAATGAAGGTCATAGAATTTTAGGAGCGACACCAAAATTTTCTTTACATTTTTGCAAATATCCGTTACTTTGCAAGTATCCTTATTCTAAAAGACATGAAAGATAAATATATTTTTTCTAACTTGTTTTATGTATTAAAATATGTTTGGAATACACCACGTGCATATATAGGTATGACTCATAGATAATTTCAAAATGATGATAAAGATTGTAATATGACCGTGTAGAAGTAAAGTCAGAGGTGTTTATTTAAAAGCGCCTTTTCGTAATTGACGGACGGTTTATATCGTTTTTGTCTAGTGTTTCTTAATATACACACGGTGCGCATACGAAGACTGAAAGTGTACGTCCGCCTGGCTGTGTGCGCGGCCTCAACCGAGTTTTGTCGATGCTTTCTCGAGCGGCGAACCGGGTCGCGTTCTCGATGCCCCGTGCTGAGCTGCCTCGCACCAACTGCTGCCAGAGTCTCGCCGAGCTTGACACACGCACACACTGACATCCAACCATCTACATGCACACCTACATCTAACCGAGATGTATTGTGTCAGGGCTAGTAAATAATTTTAATAAACGTGCTGAGCGAGAGCTCGCAATAAGAATAATTCAACCTACCATAGATAGTTTGTGCTGCACAATAAGTACTTGGTAAATTGCAAAAAGGAGGGCACAGCTGCATTTGCATATTTTAAGGTTAAAGGTAAAGATAGAGTTTACCTGTAGGTGCTGATAGATTGCTATTGTATGCTGTAAGATATGAGATGAATATATTTAATATCCGATGTGTTTTTAAATTAGATATAATAAATAACTATCGTTTTATTCAAGAGATTCTGTAAGATGACCCTGCTTGTGTAATAGCTTGTATTTGCTAAACAAACCACAAGGTTTCAGTTTGTATTCCGGGTCGGCGTATCATGTGTAGACTTACCGACGCTCAGCCGGCCTCGTCTTCTCCTTGCCGATATTTAATCCCATTGGATTCAATTTAATTCTGCCCCACTTCATCATTTCAGTAAGTGGCAGTATCAAGTAATGAGTTGAAGGAATTACCATCACATCTTGAGCAACAGCCAGCATTTCCTGGTTATCAAAAAACAAAACAAGACTGGTTTAACATAAAAATTAAGTAAATATCCGTTAAACCACATAATCATGTATATCAGACTAGCTTCTGCCAGCGGTTTCACCCGCATCCCGTGGGAACCTCGGCACGGACCCGGATAAAAAGTAGCCTATAGCCTTCCTGAATAAATGGGCTATCTAACACTGAAAGAATTTTTCAAATCGGACCAGTAGTTCCTGAGATTAGCGCGCTCAAACAAACAAACAAACAAACTCTTTAGCTTTATAATATTAGTATAGATTCCAAATGACCATCAAAATGTTAGATAAAATTAAAGGCAATCGGCAGTGACGACCCTCGCTGGTGTAGGAAGTAGGGTCATGCAATTTATATTAGGCTGAAGTCAAGGTCTTGCCAATCATTTCGGCCATCTAGTAATTCATAGGACAATAAAACTTGAGGCCAAATTATTTCAGCCTTCTTTGTCACTTTATAATGAGACGAAAGGACTCGGCGCGCTTCCTGGTAAACTCATTTGTCATGTAGAGCAAATTGTAGAAGCAAGCGTCAGTAAAATTAATTCTAATCTTTATTATCTATTTGCGATTGCATATTTATGGCAAAACAATGTAGAACTCGTAGGGCCGAGGTGGCACAGTTTCTTGTTAGAGTTATAAATCAATCTGTCCTAGTTAGATTAGCGTCTGCATGTGGTGCGGCGTCGTCGATGTCTTCGCTTTCCAAAGCGATGTTGCCAAATACTCGATGGTGTATGGTGGCTGGCGGGGCGACCGCGGTCCGTGTATCGGTTTCGTTTCCCATTCGCCTACCTTTGCGTGCGTTCTTACATAACCGGCTTCGCAAACTCCTGCTCACGTCACTCTTTGTATTTAAAACGTGTTAAGTGTCGTTGTAATCATTTCAAAATGATTTCCCCGAGAACTTGTAACTTTCACGCTTTGTTTGGAATTGGTGTTGGGTTGGAAGCGGTTTTTTTGCAATATATGGATATGTAATCATTTGAGTATATGCACTGATATTAACTTGAATAGCTTTAACAATATTAAAAACAATATTGATTAATTAGCACCCAAATATAAATAAGCGATGTGGGCTTACAACGGAACGGTGGCAAGTAAAACCGCTTCAGTGTTCATATGCGAGGCATTCTGTTTGATTCAGAATTGGCCGTTCGTCCTCGGCCTCGCTCGACGCTTCCGCCTTACAGCTTATCCTCGCCCGTTGTGCCCATGATAATCTTTTGTAGTATGAGCCTTGATCCTAGGTCTCTTCCAAAGTCACCCGTCTATTTATTACTATAACAATATTGTCATTTCCTTTCTAGGTATAATCAGCAAACCGCGCGCTCCTCTTCGTTGAAGTACGTAATAATTTTTAAGTCATTTATTTATCTTAACAACTCTGATAATTTGGGTATTAGACGTATTTAACATCTAACATTTAATATATTAAATTAATTTTAAAATAACGCACCTCAAAATTTGGGTTGTGTCTCTAATTTTAAACTTACAACTAGCCTTCAATTGTATAATCGTTACAACAAATGTGCAGTCTGAAAAAACTATCAAGTAAAGTTTCTTTTTCATTTGCAATTTCCATGTGAACAGTTTCAATAATAACGTTGGTTTTATTGTGCCACGTGCAAACAGGTAGGCGTGAGTGCGTCTACGTCACAGCCCAGCCTATGAAGGTCATGACGTAACGACGAAGTCTCACCATTATTCAGTTTGTCGATCCATCGCTCGATTCCTCACGAGGCCAAACGTTCTATTACTCGACAGCAGAGGTTATGCGCGCTTTTATAATTCTGTCTCGTTTCCTTAACTTCAAGACCGTCGGCGGGCGGCAGTGGCTCCCGACATTAAAGCCTAATAGTCGCTGATTTACAACCAGGAAATGTATAGTGGCCACGAGTCGCGACATAGTGACACTAAGCCAATATCAGCCTGTTATTGCAGTTAGACGATTCCGCTATTCGATACGTCGTCATATACAAAGTATGGTGTGAATTAAGGTAAAATATAATATTATATTCCCCAGCAGATAAGTTTCGTAATATTTGTGTGTAAGAAGCGCTCGTGATACCGCTCTGGAAGGCCGCCAAGTCTTTACTGACGCTGTTCTCTGGAGAGGGTCCGGAATCTTATATAAACACTAGAGATTTAAAGTAAATTGTAAATGCTTACATTCTTTGCAAATAATCTATTGTTTTAAATTATTTGAACAACCGTTAACTTTATTACTAATTTATGACTCTTTTAAATCATTGTAAATAATGAATCTTGCAGAGAGAATCCTTCCTAAATGACAGAGACAATAAATTTTTATGTAGGTGTTTTCACAGCTGAAATTTTTCAACGTTCCATTTGTATAAAGTAGTAAATAACATCATACGTTAGAACCACTTCAAATGTACCAATCTAGAGTAGTTCATTGATTACATCGCGGAAATCGTCTACGTATAGATTACAGACCTATCCGATAAAGATTGAAAAACGATGCTTATATTCTTGGTGGAATAAAATTAAATTATTGGTGACTTTCATTGATTAATTTTATCTTTCAATGTCACAACGATAAAGCCTCGTTCAAACAAGCCCGATACCGTCTCTTGGCACACAATATCAGTATTTGTCTTTGCAGAACTAAACAAATTTTACTTGCGAAGTTTTGTTAGCCAAATTACATATTTATTGCAGTTGGCTGTTGATCTTGCAAAAATGTGGTTAACGTACATTATCTTTTCGTAATCATTATGTCCATAAGATTTGTGTTTGAGGTTTACTGTGATTCGGAGTTTTTTGGGCAATCCCATTTTCTCGTCCGTTGCGGTTTTGGGTCCATGTATTGCTTTTATAGGGGTTCTTTATGAGGGTTTAAATTAAATTGGCTGGCAATTGTTCTGCTCTAGACGGTTATCTGATGGTATTTGATACGTTTAGATAATATTCTGGACCGATTGCACAACTGTTAGATATCTAAAGGCACTGCTCACCACATAACGGTCTATAGATGTATCGCACTTGATCGCGGAAGGCTTAACGTTTTATACTAAAGTAATTAAAACTTGTTGTGTGTAGGCACTGAGTACATATATCTTTGTAAACACTTACATAGTTTTTTATGACAATAATTACACATACTACGATGTTTTATAGTATCACCATCATCTATTGTGTATAACCTTAACTATAGGATTCATTTTCCGGGTATCGTTATCTGTATACGAACTATTTATTTCCTTATTCTTATCAAAATATAATAAAATTCAACAAGCAATGGTTGAATTAAAAAAATAGCTATTTAGGTAGTGAAAAAATATGAAATTATTCGAGAAAACTCGTGCGTGCTACGACTTGCCTATTGAAATGACATGACGTAGCCCGTAGCCGCGTAGCAACAGAACATTTCTCTTGTGCCTAAACTGCCAAGAAGTATAAATGATACGCAATTATCGAGCTCTACTTGCGGCATATTCCATAATTGTCATGTTGCCACATGCATTTGCACACGTACTACCATCATCTATTGAGATGACGTAGCGCCGTAGCACGGTCACCTTGCGCGTCCTCGCACATCGCGGACAAATAAAGGTGGTGAGCATTTAGTTCCGCGTTCGCGTGTACGTTCCAACTGCGAAATATTTTAATTATGTAATACCGCTTCACATCTCACTACAATACTATAATAATCGTTACACCTTCCAAACACATTTGTCATGCATTTTTAAACCTAATGACCGTCTCCGTTTATCACATAGACCTGCCTGTTTGTTTGTTTTATCATCACAAAGACGTTATAATGTTATTGTCTCCAAGTTTACAAAATCGGTTCTTAAATGCGTCTACAATATTATACATTTCATTATGAGTGTAGTCAACAAAGGCGAATAATAACAAATAATGTGAAGCGCGACCGCGGGAGTTGTACCAACATTGAACTAGCAGTTACATTTTACAGTGGCACTTATTGCTTAGGGAATAAGAATCATTTTCACGACAGCTAATATTATAGTTGTTTCTAGTGTCTCTTCAACCCCTCTGACTATTGATGCTGCAGAGTATAGCTATCCCTTTCCAGCTCCATCTTCCATTTCTGCCCCACGTAGCGGCTGAGATAACCGGACGAAATTGAAGTAATATTTTATGGAGTTATACTTTGTAGAACATGCACTTCCACAAGTCATTTGTCGTCGCCGCTTGAAGAGGTTTACTTTCCCATATCGCGCGTTATATTACACGAGCCTCGCTTGCAAAAGCGCTTTAGGGTTGCGTTGCATGCGACAAATTAAAGACTTTTTCATTCGCACTTAACAATGCCTCGTTAGTTAGCGTACAACAATAAAGTACTTATACAAATGTGAAAGAACATAGGTACATGTTTTCGAGTTGTCCTTACGAAGTTAGTTGAACAGTTCATTGACAATGGTTTAAAGTGAAAGTCACGCTACCATTTCGATTGGCAGTAACATTGCTAAAAGGTTATAATGTTTCAGTCACAGTAAACTAATTACGTGTCAATAAAATATGGTAGTTATTAGCTGAACTCGGATGGCGGCGGTTTTATTGTTATATTTACAACGGCTACAAGACGATGACGGGTACCGCAACCTTGAATACATCATGTGTTTGATTATTCCACGCGTCACGCTATTCGAGCTGTTTCCATCTGCATTGTATGCCATAACTCAGCTATTTTTGATACATTTTTCCGCGAACCAACTATTGATTTGAAGCAATTGCGTTTTGGTCTGAACAAAAATTTCAAGTGATCTCGACGATTGCAGTCAGTTATTTTCTATGTTTCAAATCGTTGCTATATTTTCACATACGTATATTTTCTTCTGTAAAGAGGTCGAGTGTTACAAACATATAAACCTAAGTTAACGTTTACTTAGGTTAACAATATGTTTCATAGAATCGCAAACACCTCTACTCAAATACACCACATAATTATTTATGTAGCTAATAATATAGACATAAACAATTACTTTACATATATCACGGACTCGTAAAGAATAAGGGTCAATTCACACTGAAAGAGCAGCGGCCGGCAGCGGCCGTAAGAGCACGGAAAATGTAAGAGCGCGGCGCGATGCGGCGCCGCGCGGCGCCGCGCGGCCCGCCGCGCTCACGCTCAATCCCTTGCAATTACGGCCGCTGCCGGCCGCTGCCGGCCGCTGCTCTTTCAGTGTGAATTGACCCTAATAATGCCGGTTTATCTTCCATCGTTGCATCGTTTGAAATGGCTTATTTACGAGCTTATCCACCGCAGACGGCTTTGAGTTGCCTGACCACAACGTCACTGAGAATTTAGGACAAGAACGGTTTAGTGCACACATTGTTTTACCTTTAATTTGATAAACACATTCAAATAAAAAATGTAGGTCTGCACGTGTGGACAAAGGATGCTTTTCATTGTCCGCGGGGACTTACTCAACACCAAATTACTCACACTACCTCCGCTGCTGAATTTAGGCTTTGTCATTTGGAACACTAGGTTTGTTGTATATAAGTAACCTCGACATCTGTACTTGTTGCGTCACCACCGGACATGATACAATACCTCTATTATTAAAATGTCACAGCACAGAGAATCGCTTACTCGCTTTGTGTACAAGACGGAGCGACCTCGCCTCCACTTAAACCGTCTTCAGTTCGCAGACGAGTCTTCTGTAGGAAAACTGGCACGAAATCAATAGACGTAGTGCATGATACGCCCCTTCCTGGCTCCTACACTACGTAGATACAGTACTAATAAAATCATTCTAGGAATTAAAGCCCTGTATAAACACTGTTTTTATGTGAGTCATTTATATAGACGCGATTATTTTTCCTGTTTACCTAATGTAGAACGTGTAACTATAACGTAATATATATTTTTAACACCATACATTCTATGTTTATTGCAAATAGTTTCCCATTGTTATTGTCACATTGTCTAAGCAAGCGATTGCAAGTGTGCAATGCATAAGGACGGCGATATCGTAGGACTATTTGCTCGCTGTAAACACGCCGTCCTTCAGATCCCAGTCGAGGACCCTATAATGTCGGGTCGTCCTCAGGGCGTCTGAGTCACAACACGCAGTCATCGTTAAGAGGGCATTGCTCACTTGGTTACTCCCCCCTTGGCACGCCCGCTGCATCAGCGAACCACCGCTTGAAAAATAAAACCAGTCATATGCGTATCACTGTATTCATTGTTCTATCGTCCTTATTCCGATTCCATTGTCTCGACAAGCGTCCGCCATTATTAATATTGATTGCAAATTTATGGTTGTATAGCCTTATTGTAAGCCTTTTCAGGGTTTAACATATATAGGACAAATAGCTACAACTAATTGTAAATAACATTGTACCTAATGGCCACGGAAAACCGCAACAGTTGTTGTTTAAGCTAAATAAATTTTAATTTTAACGCAACCTTAATTCTATGTTACCATATTCCCACAGAATATTATTTATGCTCATAAATCAGAAATAATATCGAAAATTTAATTGCGTATGAAAATGAAAACGCTGTAACTGCGCTGTGATTGTATATTGCAATATTTCTTTGTTATGCTAATAACAAGCTTTCACATGACCGTACCGTATTTGAAATACGTAGATGATTACATATAGATAGAGGTATTTATCTCTTAATGTAAACTCAGCGGCCGTGACACAACAGAAATTGATGTAAATGTGTCGAACGTCACTGCTAAGTTAGCAATAATTCAGTCGGCTAAATGCAACAAAGTCCCCGTTTTTATGGCACCTACTTACGGCTTGAGATTTACCAACCGATCCCAATAATGTAGTGAAACGACGTCGGGAGGACTTAAATATAGAAGAGGATGCGAGCTGGTCGGGTGACATCTATAATAAGACCACGGGAGACCGATTATACGTACTACGTAGATTGCTCAACATTTCACGGGTTGTTGACTTCTTAATTCCATATCAAAGTTATTTATTTTTAACTGTAATTTACTAAATTTTATATACCCAGCATCTCAATCTGAATCTTGCATGTCAAAACTTGCGCTTGACTGTCATTGTAGAGGAAAATATTGATTTGTCATTTTAAGTTTTATTTAAATAATAAATTATTAAACAAAATTCTGCCAAAGTGGTTTTTATGATATTATGGCAGAATTTTATGACATATTTTATGACTATGTAAATTCCATAAATTGAATTATTAAATGCCACGAAGACAGTGAACTGGTATTTCTTCATATTTGAGATAATAATAGTAAATCACATTAAATCAATTGCTTAAAAATAGTTTAAAAAACATCCAGCTCATCATCATAAATCGTTTAAATTACATTTTGTTAGAAATAAATCCGTCTTGACAAAAACGCTATCGTTTACGATTCATAATAGTTTTTTTTTGTGTCGTTAGCAAGGTGGTCCCACCCGTGGGTGGTCTACCGCAAGGGCCTACGACCACACCGCAACCTCACCATCAATATCCTACAAATCAACGTGAAATCCTACTCGTCTTACACCATGTGTCACGTGAGCGACGCAGATTATGGTTCCAGTTAAATGTAGGCCAAAAGTAATAGATGAGTTGATATGATGATTCACCTATTGTTAATCGTCATAGGAGCGGTTTACTGAAGCTGAATGTAGGTCGGTCGGGCCGCTCCATTTGCTACAGTGGCAAATTGTTGATCGACCTCGGAGTGATCGTTGCGCGTACGATATCTTATCTACAGCCCAGCGGTATGAAAAGTTATCCACCTAGTTAAAGTTGTCATGGAACAAATATTTAATTTGACTACATTGTAATGTTTTGTTAACACATTAAAACATTTGATTCCATATTTGTCGATTTCATCAGCCTTCTGATAGTGCGTTTTGCAACTCTGATTAGGATATAGATAATGAAATTTGGTAAAGAGAATCCATAAATTAATAAAAAACAATATTGTTTATAATATGTTAAAAATATTTGTCATCTTTAACATCCGTGGTGAAGACTCGGCTCTCGACAGTCGACAGTTTCTGGGTCGTGCCGATTAATTCACTTAGCCTACTTTTATTTAGTGCTGTGACACTTTTTTATGTTTGACATACTTCGTTTGATTGCTCGAATGCAGACCAGAACTGTCCATTTCATTCCAGCTCTTCCTATGTAGGTTTAGCAATTGCCCTGTTTCTTTGTACTCAAATTCTGCTCTCATACTCTTAGTTAGTCATAAATGCGAATATCTGGAACAGGGTATGTTTGTTGAATATTCCTGTCGAACAGCAAACCAACTTGTTTGGTTACATGGAATTTACAATGGAATGATTATGCAGAGTTTCCTAGAAGCTGAGAGCATCTATCAAGCCAGTATTCAGTGGTATGCGTTCAGGAATAACAATGTACGTGATGAACGATGAAAGGCCGATGTCACGATAAACTGGGGGCTCGATTCAGGAAATTAAAGACCAGAACTGCGTTTCTAAAAATCGTAATAAAAAAGAATCATTGCTAACTCACATTGTTTACTTTTCTCTTCGTTCCAATTGAAAGAGGATGGAAATCAACTGTTACTTTATTTGGAAACCGAATCCAAAAGTAGTGTTTAATTTAATACAACCAGAAAAGAAAGTGTGTATGTACGGCACGTTGATTTCACGGTGCAAACAATAGCGGTGAGTACAATTCTCTATAAAATTACTGACCAAAATCAAACAAGTTCCTACTTTGAATAGATGTCGCAATTCATATCATCTGAAATTAAATCCTCTCAAAATTGAGTCCAGCTGACAAAATAAGTATCAGGTTCACTGGCGTGATACGATTATACGTTCACAAAAAGCGACCGCACGCGGACTGTGAACGGATGCAGTGCGGTGATGAAACTGACACAGATTCTAACGCGTATTTGGTAATCGAAATACAGTTCGTGAAAGTCTCGCAGGACGGTCAAATCTCGCACATTGTAAGTGTCCCACTTTGACATACTCTCGACATTTTGACGGCACCGAAACCCAAAAGCCGAAAGATACAAACGTGTAACTCTTCTTTCGCCGGGTCGTCATTGTTCAGCAACCGTCCTCGGTGCGCACGTACCGGTACATACATTTATAAAGTGTATAATGTATTGTGTTCGCGTCCCAGATTTGGGAAGCGAAACTACGATCGTTGATTGGCGTATTACGACGTTGCTACATTTTCGCCTTGCATTCAATTCTATGAGAATTTGCAGGTATTGCTTATCGGCCACTAGGTCACTCGTTAGCGTATTGTATTTGTTACATTTGGCTATCTACGCAATGTACTAAAATACTACAGCTTTTTATCAGTGTTAGAAATTACTAGAACACCAACCCGTTTTAATCTCTGATCTGCCTCACGATGTATTGGAATTTGCGGTTATAAATTAAACAACTCATTATTCTGCTGTGAATACTGAAGCATCTTAAGTGTCTTAAGTGTGTGACATTAAAATCTCATAAATGTTGACTGTAAAGGTATTCTGTCTATTATTTAAGTTTTACAGAGCTATATCGTACATAACAATTACCTTCAACAGTGTAATGCATACCTATTAGTTCTGCTGTGCCTAGGTGATGATACAATCTTAACAAATGCTGAATCGATCACCAAACGAAGCCTAGATGCCAAATTTCAAATTAATGACATCATTAAGCTTGTCCTCTTTGACTTACCGGTTTCTTGTTTTAGTCTATTTAGTTATATTGTTCACGTTGCATCATCGATGTCTTATTATTTCGTATGTAAAGGTAGATGATACATCACTGACCTAAAGGAAAACGGAGTATGTTTTGATGTTATCATGCATTTAGATTTTAGGACTAAACAAACCGCTTTGTCGACTTCTTTGTTTGCTATTTAACAATCACGTAGTTATCATTCAGTAACAAGCTCATTATAGACATTGCTTATTGACGATCGCATTAAGATAATAAACATATTAAATATCATACTGTTAACTTCCTTGTCGCTTTAAATTCTAATAAACGTCATCTATTATAAATCTGTCTCATTATTTATTACCATTCTGCAAACCCTGAAGCCATTTCATGATATGGATCTCGTTAATTTACAATTCTAGCATTATTAAGTGGCTCATGCCAGCTATTTAATTGCTAAACTAATTAGGCTGGAGTCAGATATACTCAGGCATTCCGCGGCCGGAATACTAACATGAGCAGACCAAATCATTTGTATGGGAAAAGTTGGCAGAATTGCTATCCGTGTACCGTCTCTCCTCCCTCTTTATAGAATCGATTTTCACCTTCGTATTTATGGTCTGGCATTTCTGTGTCGCATATATAGTTCTTATAGACTAGCGTGTTATAGGAGTATATAAAAGGAATACCATCATATTGTTTATCATGCTAGTAATCAGCATAAACTTCGTCCATTTGACCATTGTAGAGTTTACGTGTTTTTTTTTCTAATCATTATTACTTACTTTCCCCGAGTAATCTTCTAGTGATAAAACTGAAATAAAAAGAATTTGTAGCGTCTCCTACGTCCTGAAACCTTCTGTATCAAATGTCTTTTGTTCCAGGAAGTTTCTCGCTTAGTATAAGCTGTGTGCACTTGGGTGCAAGTAGACTTATGTGTGGTTATGTATTGTTGCAGGCTCGGGTCAGGCAGCGAGTGCGGCGGTGGAGGGTCGGGCGGCGGCGCGGCCGCTCCGCAGTCGGCGCGCGTCTCCTCCAACGGCGCCGGCGGGATGGCGGTGAGCCGCGTGCCCAGCCCGCTGCACGACGGCAACACGCCCGTCGCGGAAAACTGGTGCTTCACACAGGTAATGTATGGTATCTATCGAACCTACTCACATCCATACGCGACTCCTATACAGCGCGTATTCACTGGCTGAGTCATGTATCTTTAGTCCACATGTGGATCAAATGGAAAGTCCCATCTGACGGATTAAAATGGAGTAGGTATTATGGCAAAACAAAATAAGCTTTAACCAACCAAAACCTGAAGGGCGACATGAATGGCAAGGGCAATCCAATGCCAACTAAGTTTAGCTGTAGTCGGAAAACGGGCCTTACCTATTCCAGTCACGCAAAACAGAAAAACAACCTTATATAACAAATGTGTCAAATAAACGTCTGAAACGCACACATGGACTTATTAGTACGAATACTAGTCATCTGTTGGTGTGGGGCGAATAGCGATAATAATTGTTTACCAAGGCCGTTATCGGTGAACTTGAAATATGTTACGCGCATATGCATATATGTAGTGTTAACGTGTACATACATATTTAAAGCTACTAGGAAGAGCGGTGCACGTGTCCGCTGTTCAAACTACAGAGGTGACTCGTGCGTCACGTTGCGCAGCTATACTAAACCTATTGCTCGTCGCGGCATGCGTCTCGCGGCATGTCACCGATTCACAGATGTATTAAAATTAAAATTCCCACTTCTCAGACGTCTCCGATAAAACGTTGACGTGATAACTTAGCAATGCCAAGGGAAACATCCAGTAACGTCATACTCAGCATATTCTCACACGTTACATAATGTTCGTTTGTTCGTACAGACGTCAATAAAAAGCATTAGCAACAGTATATTCTGCAGCGATAAGAGGACGATGGAGTTTTGTTTCTGCTTTAAATAGGTATCACTATGAAAATGCTATTTTCCCCTCGGACGAACTTTAAAGTAATTGGAACGACCGTTGTGCGACATAGACAGACACACCGATCTGGTATTACCTTTTTTGATACTTTTTGTCCAAAAAATCTATTTAGTCTGCTATAACGGTTATTTTTTGCTCACTTTGTGCGAGGCTGCCGCACGTACATTTATTAAGATCTGTCTCAAGTCTTAATCTTTAGGAATCGTTCTTCTTTATGTATTTGTACCGTTGTTTAACGGTGTCGACATAAAAGTTCGTAACGTTAACGTAGTAATGAATGTCAGATGTAGACAGTATGTATTGCATCGATCCTCGTTAGAGAGACAGCTGTGCTTCCGTTTGGGATTGTGTAGAGCAGGATCAGTAGTGAGTTGGACACGTGTTAACGCTCGGCGCTTCTGCTTCTCTGCTCGATACACGTGCCGCCCGCCGATAATCACGTTCTTCATTAGTACTCGGAAACGCGTCAACAATAAACCTCGCATGTTATCGCTTCAATTAGAGCTCCCTTTGAAGTGAGCCATACACAAACGACGATACTATGAAACCATTATGTACCTATTGTAAATCAGTTTACTTCGAAACGCCTATTAAAATTATGCTGCAGTTAACTTGCATTTCAATAAACTAAGGAGTTACAACACGGATATCGCTTTTAACAATGTAGTTGTTATAAATATACTTTTGTGGTCACAGCATCATTTGACTTTAAAACACTGTACACGTTCCTGATTTGTCATGATGATTTTAAATAAGCCCACATATTTTCCTCCATATTGTTATTAAAACAAAACATGTTTCTCTAGAGCTGGTTTTATAAAGAGCACACATATAAGGCTTTTATGTGGCGGTAGAATCTGCAAACGGATGTTATCTATGTGTCCGCGAATGCGCGGGGACCGGGGATGATGCGGGCGGCCTTGGCGCGGGTCGGCGACCGGGCGAAGACCCCAGCAGCACCGCAAGCCAAGCAACGGTCGAGGGCAACGACCAGCGGCGGCCAGGTTGCGCCCGCCACTTGTGCGCCTATCCTCCTGCCCGAACGTGGCCCAAGGGCCCCCGACAATGCGCCGATCACGTTCACCTCACCGCACCACGCTAATTATATTCTTATCGACGAATTATAATCGCAAACGCTCACAAACTTACCATAAGCTTACACAATAGCTACCAAAACTGTATTATGGGCTCCGTCATTACCTGAAACCGCCGTCAAAGATGGTCGAACTCAATAATAAAATAAATACAACAGACGACATCCTAACCTTGAGCCAAGAATGAAATAATGAGTGTTGTTGATTTTGTTCATGAAAATTTAACTCGCCATAAATAAGTCGTTAAACTGCTTGTTTGTTTTTCATGGTGGATGTCGGCAAGGCAATTAAGGACAATGCACAGGCACTAAGCTGTATAGTTAGAGGTCCGTCCCGAGGAAGATTTATTGTTACCCAACAGGGACACCTTGTGAAAGTGTCCGCTCCCTTCACTGACTGATTTATACCCCTAAATTATTTTAGCTTTGTTCAGTCACGTGATAAAAGCCGGGATTTAAGACAGTCGCTACTAGATTTATTCTTCTCGTAAATCGGCCATATCCGCCTTTTATTATCTATTTGAATATTAAACTAATTAAAATCTTGTTTGTTTCAGGTCAAAGTGGTTAAGTTCAGTTACATGTGGACAATAAACAATTTTAGTTTCTGTAGAGAAGAAATGGGTGAAGTGTTAAAATCATCGACTTTTTCCGCTGGTGCTAGTGACAAGTTAAAGTGGTGTCTTCGTGTTAATCCTAAAGGACTCGATGAAGAGAGCAAAGACTATTTATCGTTATACTTATTATTAGTGTCGTGTAATAAATCAGAAGTGCGGGCAAAATTCAAATTCTCAATATTAAATGCAAAACGGGAAGAAACTAAAGCGATGGAGTCACAGCGCGCCTACAGATTTGTTCAAGGCAAAGATTGGGGGTTCAAAAAATTTATCAGAAGGTGAGTCAGATTTTTTTTTCTCCTACGAAATTCGACCTAACCATGTCTGACCTTTTTTTGGTGCAGTTGACAGTTGATATCATCCCTTGAAAACTGACAGCCGTCAACTCCACAAAAGACGCGGTGGCTCTGTAGTTGTTTTATAAATTGATATGTGAATGTTATTTATTTGGAGCAATTCAATCGCATAACCATGTTCAGTAGTATTACAAAATAAATGCAGTATTTTATTACGATTAAGAACAACCTAATAATAATAACGTCTAAAGGACGAAAAATCACAGTGGATTTTGTAGAAAGCCGTTTTTGTGTAACGTACGGTAAGGTTGGGGGCGGACCCCACATAATGCAGTCACGTAATTTTATTCCGTACTGCTGAAAATGTGGGCTTCTCGCGAGGGCTATAAACACCACGTTAAGTAGGCCTCTGGCAACACACGTGTAATCTTTGTTGCTACAGCCGCTACCGAACGGCCGGGAATTATCGGGGATCTTGTTTTATTGGCCGTCAAGTAAACCAACCCCTTTGGAAGTCACGCGTACAATGTATCCGGCGTGCAGGCACAAAATTATTCACTATTTACGGCATATTCCATACTATATAAAGTATAAATCTGTTAAAAAACAGACTTAAGTTACTAAGATGCTTAACCTCAAAAAGTAAGGTATCCTACACAAATTAAGCACACTGTCAATCCGATTAGTAATGTCTGCTTATTCAAGCATTTTTACCTGGCATACATTCTTGAAAACGAGCCTAGATTGATACAATTGGTTCGGAAACCCTTTTTGGGTCAAGGTGTCTGCGATGTTCATTAATCTAATTCTAACTATTGTATCACTACCTGTTGCCCGCTAGCTTGTCCGTGACCGTTTTATATTTTGCCTTAATCCCAATTCAACTTTTTTGTGTGAAGAAACCTCCATTTTAAATAATTGATACCTACCTTATAAATATTCGAATAGCCACTGATCATTCTCAAAATATGATCTTAAATATCAAGAGTATCCGTTATTCGGGATCAGTATTCCGTGGCCAACATAAAAGGGAGCGAGCAAGCGCCATTAACGACCGGCTTCGGGCCAAATCTACCACTGCGGTGATGCGAATACCACAAGGTTTACTCGTACTTTACCGAGTGGTAACGTTTTTACGACACCGTAAAAATGAGAACAAGAACGTTTGCCCATAAATCAGTTACCTTAGCATCAATTTTATTCTGCGTAAGGTTTATTATTCAGATTTTTAAGACGCTTACGTTCACGCTGAGTTTTGCTACAAAAGAATTTCTCATTACGGGGTCGCTCGGTCCCTACAAAATTGGGAATATTTGGAGTTTTCCTTGTCAATTTTCGCTGTGGTTTCATTAGTATTTTTGTGAGGTGTTTGTGTAGTACCAATGGCAACGACTTGATATAAGAATATGTTGATAAATTGTCAAAAAAATCTTGTTATTAATAGCACATTTCTCCATTTCCAGAGACTTCCTATTAGACGAAGCGAACGGCCTCCTACCTGAAGACAAACTGACGATATTCTGTGAAGTGTCAGTTGTAGCAGACAGTATCAACATTAGCGGTCAAAGCAACGTGGTACAGTTCAAAGTACCAGAGTGTCGGCTATCCGACGACTTGGGCGCGCTGTTCGACAACGAAAGGTTTTCTGACGTCACCTTAGCAGTAGGAGGAAGGGAATTCCAGGCGCATAAAGCCATATTAGCAGGTAATTTTCACATAAAATATAACTATTCTAAACTGTCGCAGTTATTGATTATCTTCTTATCAGTTACGTAAATTCTTTGGACGTGTTTCGCCAGCGATTGTTCAGCGTGAATGATAGATTGGGATCGGATGTACCACGTAATACAATTTAAGTTTATCTTTGAGATGTTTGCCTGATAGTAAATCGACAAGTTGTGTAAGCAACGTATTCTCTTATTGCATCACGCTTGAACTGTAGATCTTAATTGACTTTTTCATGCGAGTGTTTTAGGCCAAGGAGAGGACATCATCTATTTTCGTACCGAAACCCCCCTATAGTTTCCTTGTACCAAATACAAGTGGAAACATCGTGCGCAAGCTCATTAGAAATAAAATATAACTGGCATTAATGCTCTAGTTTCATTTTATTTTATATGTTATTAATAATAATTAATATTCATGCGCCAAATAGTATGTAATGTTTTTTTCCTCTATGACATAAGTCTATGGTCAAACAAGACCACGGCTTGCTAATGAGCCACAATGACTCTAATAATAATTATAGATATCATTAATATGTTTACAATTTAATTGGGTTTTCCCATTCCATAGCTATTGTACTCTTCTGACGAACATTAGCGTTAAAAACAATTTTAATATAAATAAATTAGAATTGCAATAGGTTTTTTGGAATCTAGATCACAAGATTATTATAATTGAGTTTGAAATTAAATTCTTTTATGTAGGCTGAGATAACAGTATAGTAAAGCTGGCCAATGGGATTTCCGTTATGTTTCCCTTTGTAACAAAATTTAATTTGTTATTTTTGAGCTTTATTTTATTAATATCTTATCTTCTTCGAACCAACATACCTACCTGACCGGCCGTTTTATCTGAAACACTCATGTAAAAATTGCCAAATTAATCATCAGTTTCTGATATGAATGGTAAAAATTTTGCTTCCGTGATATTGTGTTTAATACTCCAGCCAGAGTCACAAAATATAGTTAATCCTTACCGTTTTCTGTATTAGCATATAAAGTCTCTTTACCTGCCAAGTTTCACCCAAATCATACATTCTTGTCACCCAGATGCCAGAGTTGATAATATTGCTATATTTCTTTATTAACAAATATTTTATCTCCTCTTTCCAGCGAGAAGTCCAGTATTTGCAGCGATGTTTGAACACGAAATGGAAGAGAGGAAAAGGAATCGAGTGGACATCACAGACGTGGACCACGAGGTTTTGAGAGAAATGCTCCGTTTTATATATACGGGCCGGGCGCCCAACCTAGACAAGATGGCCGATGACCTTTTAGCAGCTGCTGATAAGGTAAAAATATAATACACATAATTATTTTTTTGCTGGGAAGTCCCAGTTACAAACATTTTTAGTTACACATATGTATTTGTTGCCAGTGTTTTTTTGCGTCATTTCTTCCCAGAAAAACGCAGGAAGTTGTAAGGGCGTTCCTAGGGTCATTCGCATGTGATGTTTGACGTTTGAAAAGTGCTGTTTTTAGACTATTGTAGAATTAATGCATTTTAATTTTATACCTATGTTAAATTGAGCTTCTAATCAACAGCCAACAGAAGTATGTATTTCGCGTTTCCTTGTTCTTACTGTCGTAATGGTACGTTTTGATCATATGATGGATGCTTATTGCTTATACTAACTTATTTGAACATACAATTTCATAAATGATTAATGACTATGAATAGGTGCCATCATTCTTAAGAAAGGAAGTATACGACAGCCATTTAATTCTAATGTTATTAAGACATTTTATGGACAATAGATATAAAATATAAAGGCAGTTTAACGAATTACTACTTGAGTAGTATATAAATTGTTGGTCAAAAACTTTTCTTCGTTCTTAAATTATCCTATCTAAGCCACCAGAGAGAATTTCATGTCTAAATATAAAAAGTCAATAGATTTAATCGCGTCAATGGGAATCGCAGTACTACCTACTTAAATAGACGTATTTAATTTAATAATGCCATTTATCCATCACGCAATACTGATAAAAACTTGACCAGAGATAATAAGATAGCCACGTGCATAGAAATTGATATACAGATTATATTTGCACGAAGAGTCGCGAAGCCAACGTGACACGGTCTATGGTGCGAATCTGCAACCAATAGCCATTATAATGAAACGAGTATTGTGTGAAATTAAATCGTATTGAGTATAAACTTCCTTGTTTCATATTATGAGTTTCTCCTTTATGGACAAAACTTGGTAGTTTTTTATTTGATTAATTTGCAATAAATACTCGGTTCGAATCCGGGTGAATTTTTGTGAGGATCGTTATGTTATTTAAAGACACATTGCGTCGTCTATAATCGAAATGCTTTCTATTATTAGTAAAACTAGTTCTCAACGGACGGGGATGAAACCACAGGCTGAAGCTAATCACTACATAGTATAAAATAAAGTCGCTTTTTCTGTCCCTATGTCCCTTTGTACGCTTAAATTTTTAAAACTACGCAACCGATTTTCATGCGGTTTTTTTTAATAGATATAGTGATTTACCTAAGAGGAAGGTTTATATGTATAATAACATACATTTAATAGTAGGGAAATGCTGTTATCCCGTGCGAAGCCGGAGCGGGTCGCTAGTTGAGTTATAAATTGCATAAGAATTTAAAAAAAGTAAGATTGTAATGTGTTTTGTCACAATGATTACGTGATCACTCCACCGAATTCTGGCGTCAGCTAGTATGACCTCATCTATTAATAATTCAGGGACGCTTTAATATTTTTTTGTTGTAATAATATCGTGTTATTAATCATATGTTTTTGTTTATTTCCAGTACGCACTCGAGCGGTTAAAAGTAATGTGTGAAGAGGCGTTATGCCTCAGCCTATCGGTGGAGACGGCGGCAGACACCCTTATATTGGCGGACCTGCATTCTGCAGACCAGCTTAAGGCGCAAACCATCGATTTTATTAACACGTGAGTACCATTTTTTTTTGTTACGCGACAATATAAAATAAATTGCGCGGTCCTGGTACATAAAGGGCTTAAGAAGGAACATGGTGGGTTTGGTGAAAATCGCTCACCCACGGGTTTTGATGATCTCCCACCAAACATTTTCTTTTATTGAGATACTAAACGGAATATCTTTATGTTTACTTGTTGTGTTAAATGGCGTCAACCGCATAACTACTCCGAATTATGTTGTTTTCTATAAGTGAATTTTTGGAACGGGTTCAAGTCATACAAATCTTCCAATTCGTATTTCTCAAACGAACAAACTGCACATCTTAAAAGAGTGAATACATGTTCCTTTAGAAACCATTGTATAATTGAAATAACTTGACAGAAACCAGCCATTTGGTGCCTTGCGCATGCTCAGAGGTATTTTTTTAATAGTAATTAAATGTGTTTTTTTTTTGTGTACAGGAGTCACGCGACGGACGTGATGGACACGGCGGGCTGGAAGAACATGATCTCGTCGCACCCGCACCTGATCGCCGAGGCGTTCCGCGCGCTGGCCACGCAGCAGCAGCAGATCCCGCCCATCGGGCCGCCGCGCAAGCGCGTCAAGCAGGCCTAGTGCGGCCCGCAGCCCCCCCACATACCAAAGACACGGCCGCCGCCACCGCCGGACTCTCTGTGAGTGGCCCGTGGATGTGTTGCGTGGATCCACGGATTCAAACCTTCGTTTTACTATGATTGATCTCAAGACGATATTCGATCCTAATGTTTTTTTGTCTCTCGCGGTTATAGTGTACCGCTTTTAATAATTACTTTTAATGTGTATGTTACGGAGAGCTGGACGCTTTTTGCGCGTTGATGTAGTTTCGGATGTAGGCTTCGGGTTAAATATTTTATGTATGTCGTTTTTGTGAACATTCTCTTGCAGCTATGTATGTAAATTATTACTATGTATTAATATGAAGCTCGTGTCTAAAACAACTATCCATGTCATATAAATTTATCGTTATATTGTTATGATTGTAACATTCATTGGCTAACATAATGGCGTAAATTAAAAAAATAGCAATGTACAGAATACAAAATAATTGAAATAATCGAAACCGATTATTATGCCACAATGCAAACATATTTGAATTGGAATATCTTGGTGTTTCGTGTTCCCATAGAAATTACAAAAACATTAATGTTAGACATTGTATAACGTAGGCCTTTTGAAAATATTTTGAAGTAGAGTGGTAATTGAATGCAATAAAGTTATGTATGTAGCGGGGCTTTGTACAAAATTGTTAGTCTTATCACACTTTACTATATAATACTGAGAGGAGATGAGTAACACATCACATGGTCGCTGGCGATTGCTCGGAAGGCAATGAGTAGTAACAATTGTGTGCAAAGCTTTGATAACATGTAGACGCTGTAGGGGACTCGAGTGATTGTATAAGTCTATTGAAATTGTTGGTATTGTATATAGATGAGCTACGATCCCACCATTAAAATATTTCTAAGTACTAACACTTAAGTGGTATCACGGATGACACCATTAATTTTTTATCGTATCTGTAGGATGTTATTCCAATGACATATTGTGATTTTTCTATCATATTTCCATAGGTTTAAAATACACGAACGCTTTTTGTTTTGTCTCATATGTAGATGATCACTGGAATAATTTAAATTTTAATGTATTATTATTGTTGTTGGTTTCGCTTCATCAATTGTACATTACGTGTCATGTTCAAATGTCGGCGTCTAGTGTCGCCAGTCATTTTGCTCACTTCATTAACTTTTAAAATTAATATGATTCTAAATTACAAATTGATAAATGTTATTTATTAGTATTATTATCATTTTTTTCATTTTCTACTATGACAACTTAGCAGATTTTATAATGAAATGTATTTCTTTAACTTTATAAAATGATGGACCTACCCATAAGTACCTATTGTAATATTTACTCAATAGAAGTATGTAATATACCGCGGCCAATAAATAATAATATTTAATACCATTTTATACCCACTTCCCATTTTACCACAGCTGACAGCTGTTATCATGTAATTGAATATTACAAAATGTCAAAAATAACTGTGATTTTCGAAATTGTCAGTAAGTTGAGCAAATAAATGAAATGATGATGAAAATACGTTTTTATTTACACTGAAAAAGAGAGCAGGTCCTGCCTGGAACGGCATAAGAATGGCAGTCCTCATGGGTGGTCAGAACCCACACAGAGAATCTGACAACCAGTCTCTCCAAGGGGCATCGGGTTAGGAAGGTCAGAGGCCTTATTCGCTAACTCCACTGACAGCTCGCAGATATCATCATTTGGTAAAGTGTACATCAGTAAATTGTCAAACAGCTATTATTCGCTAACGCCAGTGACCATCTGAGATGACGTCATGAGCATCGACGCAGGCTGATATCCACCATGACTCATTTTGACAGCTGTTTCTGTATCGATAAACGTTAGATTGCGATTCCGTAAGCTCAGTGGACATCAAATTGATGGCCACTGTAATTTTTTGAAATACACTACAAATAGCAGTGTTTTATGCCTCATCACTGGGATGTCTATACTATATTGTAGCATTAGACATATAAGATTTCTCTAATTTTGCGAATCCAATAGAAATACAAACCCTGAGTCGTTTCCTTTATTTTTTGATAGTGTTATTTTTAATTGTATTATTTTAATTTGTTTTATCTTTTTTTGTGTGGAATAAAAATGTCGCGTGTATTTTTGCTGGCATTTGTGGAATAAGAGACAAAACGAAGTTTATCCAGAATCCAGAAACGTCGTCTGCGGGATTGCAATAATTCTCTGGATTTACGGGAGAAGGAATTCATGGCAAATTTTCGTATCAACAAATAAGGGTTTCAGCAAGTTTCGGCAGAGTTACGTCCATTTCTGCAACATGCTCAACAAAACACTGCTGTTGCAATTGAGCTAAAAGTAAGAATTTATAACGTTAAAAGTAAAATAAATACCAATATTACATAAATTAATGTTACTCATAAACACTCTGAAATGATGATGACTAATAATAATATGTTGATAAACTTTGTAACATCAAATTTTGTTATATATAGATATTGGCAGTCCTAAACTTTTATGCAAACGGATCATACCAAAGGAACTCCTCATTCATTTGCAACATGTCTCAACTTTTATTTAGTAAGTGCCTACATGAGGTAACCGATGCTCTCAGTGTATGGGACGAGCTACTCAAGTACATAAAGTTTCCTTCCTCTCAAAATCCATCATGAAAGTGTATGTTAGCATTTTAAACCTAAATAATAATAAAATAGTATACCAATTTTTATTTTGCATGCAAAACGTAGGAATCTACGTATCAAAATATTATTTACGTTGTTAAATTTACAATAACTACAACCAGTATTAGTGTATAATCTATGACTCACAATATTCTCAGTTAAAATATTGTTCATCCACACGGAACTTTAGACACCAAGTTCACACACAATAGAAAGCAAATACTGAATTTTACCGCCACAGATTATTTTTAAATGTATAACACGCTGAAAATAAAGCGTTCTCTCAAACGTAGTAATGTAATGCTAATAGGGTATTTCCTACTTAGCAGTATAATAGTCGATAAAAAAATAGAGTTGTCAAGTTGTCATCGTAGTTTTGGCGTCAGCAACCGTGTAACGATATCCACCGATATCCACTTCATGCGATACAGAATACCAATGTTTTGAACTTATCGGTTGACATCAAAGTTCGGATGAAAACTGAGGCCAGTTGACATCTGAAAATCGGAAAGTTAGCGAATAAGCCAGCAGATAGGCAGTCGGTTATTCCGCATTAAAAACTGGTACCGACTCTGCTGTATCTGGTTGGACTGCAAGCTAACCTCGATATGGTAGAGTTCAAATAATCATCTGTAAAGAATTCTTCAATATGTTAAGAGAAAAAAAAAATAAGTATGGCTTTTACTCGAAACTACGTGGATGAAGGTGTGGCGAATATGATATAGCTGCAAACAGTGACTTGTGAGATGAAGTCAGAAAGGTATGACGCCAAAAAAATAATTTGGGAGCGAGGCAGGGGAATGATAAGGACGGTGTGAATTGAAGTAGGCCGGCTGGAGACCTTTCGTTCCACCTTGCATACATAACATTACACCCATCGATATTTAAATGTATTAGTTAGAATATATCTCAATGACTACACCTATTTAAAAATTGCCGCTAAGGGTATAGCTCCGTATTTTAGCACTATCGGGCGGTAGGATAGATATACATAGATGTCATTGAGAACACTGCATGTGCTTCGATTACGTCATGACCAAAATAAAAAAAATATTCTTCAACACACTTCGGAATATTTGGGCATCGCCAATATCCACGTAAAAGAGACGATATACTCTGTGGACATCACTACTTCCGCTTTCTCTATGTCCAGTTTTATTGTTCGGTTGGTCAACCTTCATAAATGTCTTAATGTCACATGTTATTGTCAGTGTCACTGCCTCCCAAGTTTTAGTATTTCATCACGTAATTTTTAAAAAAGTATTTGTTAAAATTGGAAATTTCAATGATTATAGGAAAAGTACTGTCTAGAAATAAAAGATTGTTATTAAGAACTAAATCAATAACAACACAAATAACATGTCTATCTTCAAAACCAACGGCTTCAGAAGTTCTCACAGCATATTTGACCCAATGTAAAGAACCTCCTTGGACCTCATACTTTGTGAAGGTAATATCAACTACAAAAGCATGCTATCAATTCACTGACTGAAGTAAATATCCCCTATTTTCGAAATTAAAGAGCATTTACAAACCCTATTCATCTTCAAGTTACAAAGTACATGTTAGGTCTCTTTTTCATTTGCTATAACTAATTCCCTATATATACCTATACCTATTGCTAACTGAAACTAAATTCTAAGGATAGCATACCACTGTCAACGTATTTTTTTATACATTGGCAACATAACATCACATATCTAATTTATTGGATACACTTTCATTTAAGTAGCTTTACTATATTCCCGCCTTAATTTTTTTCAGTACAGTAGTGTAAAGAATGACCAATATGGAATGTCAAATTTCAACTGGAAGGTTGGTAGTTCAAACTACCAGATATTGAGGACTGGCTGTTTTCCTTACATCAAATACCATTGTTCGAAAAAAGCAGCTGAAGATTTGTCAACATCGGATAAGTTCATGAGAGCCATTAAAGTTGTAAATTTAGGTATGTATCATGTATTTCTTCGAGATTAATCTAGAAATTAAATAAGTAAAAATAGCCTCTTTATTTTTTACTACCTGTAAGTACATTTATGAATTAAAATTCAGATTGGGCAGATTTGAAAAATTATTTCACTATTAGATAGCTCATTACTATAGTACCCAAGGGTATTTTTGTAGTTCATATGAGAAACACATGACACCACTAGCTTGTAGCTTAGATATACTTTTTCAAGCTCATAAATAATTCAATAACATTAAAAAAATATTATCATCATCAGCCTATCGCAGTCCACTGCTGGACATAGGCCTCTCCAAGTGCACGCCACTGAGATCGATTTTCGGCTTCTTAAAAAATATTAAATCATATTTATTTATTTGATTTATTTCATCATCTATAAAGAATTTTAAGGTTTTTTTCTATAAATATCTATTGTTGATTTCCAGGTATACCATGTTTGCTGTATGGCCTGGCAGCTACACAACTTATAAGACATGAAGAAATAGTACATACTTCTAAAGGGCCAGTCACAATATACTTTCTTATACCAGAAGAAAAGGGGTCCAGATACTAATCATCGCTTATTAACAATACTGCACAAGTTAAATTTGACAAGATTCCAGGAGAGATAAAATACTAATTATTATCTTTGAAATACTTCCGACAAGTGTACTGTATACATAAATAGGTATATATTAGGTTCAATTAAGATGTCACGCATTAAAATATGTGTATTTAATCCAATCATGTATTTAATTCAATCGTAATAAAAAGTATAAAACGTCATATGACCAATTTTCGACTTACGCGGTAATGTGACAGTTGGTTTTATGGACGTAACATTCAGAATGACTGATCAAATTAGCACTTACTAGCTTCTGGCAGCGGTTTCACGCGCATCCCGTGGGAACCTCTGCACAAACCCGAATAAAAAGTAGCCTATAGCTTTCCTCGATAAATGGGCTATCTAACACTGAAAGAATTTTTCAAATCGGACCAGTAGTTCCTGAGATTAGCATGTTCAAGCAAACAAAAAACTTTAGCTTTATAATATTAGTATAGATTTTTTTATTGAGGTGAATGCTTAAACTGGTAACTGGTACCAGGAAATTCATATAAAATGGGTTTCTTCATGTTTTATATGAGATATGATCTAATGAATCGTGTTAATAATGTCAAAGGACAATGCCGGATTTTGTATGGACCCTGTCCCCACCCACCAACAGACTTGAAACTATGAAACTAGTGTCATCGGAAGCGTATCTTTCGATAGATCATGATTATCAAAACGATTTACTCCAAATGTATGGGGTTTTGGAAATATACGATATTTTAGTATACTTAATAATCAATTAACTTCAAGTTTGTTAACCAATTACTCGGAGTTGCGTGGACCAATTTTGAAACTTATTTTTTGTATGTAGAGAAACTACTTATCTCAAAGCTAGTCCGATTTGATTTTCCTCAAGATCTTTTAAGCAGTTAATCCTGTTTAGTTTGCTTAGTGCTTAGTGTTTACTTAGTGAGATGACATGCAACATATTCTTACGAAATAAACAATTATACAGTGTGTATTACAAATATCTGTTTACAAGACAGTGTCTATTATTATGAACCTCCTCGGCAGTTGGGTAAAAACATGTTGTTGTGTATAATCATTATTTATTTTGAAAATTCAGGGACATTATGTTTATGTGATGGATAATTCAAAATAGATAAACAATTGTTTTTCGTTAGAACTCACATTTTTATTGTGTGTTTGTTTTTTAAGCATTTTATTTCTTTAGTAATTAGTAATGTTAGATAATTTGTTGACATTTAAAATGTGAATATATAACGATATTTTAGGTACTACACATTCTTTCATTCAACTAACAAAACGACAAAAAATAACATTAACATATTATTTTGATAGTTCGTGATTACTACTTACAAAACCCGTAAAGAACATGAGCAATTAAATATAATAAAGTTAAATATAATTCGGTGCTGGTTCAATTTATAATTATTTGCTGTATTGTCGCAGCATGTTGAAATAAGAGTATGCGGAGCTCATAGTCTGAAAAAAATACAAGGCATTCAGAACCAAGTAATAGATCTTAACCCTTGCTTAAATTGGAAGAAACCAAAACTAGCACTCGAGTTTTTTTTTTAATAGTACCCTACCACTTAACGGCATCAGATCATGTATCTATGAAGTATGTAATTTATCTTTATCTATCCATATATATCAAAATGATATATATGGATAGATAAAGATAAATTTTCCGTTTTCCGTTGTCACGACATAACATGAAAACGGCTTGACCGATTTGGCTGTAAATTAGAGGGAAGGTAACTTAGACCCGGGAGAAGGTCTTAGGATAGTTTTTGGTCACCATCCGGCTACGGGACGCGGGTGAAACCGCGGGCGAAAGCTAGTATGAAATAAAAACACATAAATAGTTTTCGTAGGTATCGTAAACACTTACGGAGGAGAAAGTCTCAAGTTGCACGCTAGGCAAACCAGTGAACTTGATGGTGACAGGCTTCTGGGCTCTTAGGATTATGATGAGGATATCATTGCGGATCATCAGGCCCAGTGGGGTCTCGTGCCAGCCGCATGTCCAGCCCGCGTCTCCGACTTCAAATGCCTTGGAAACATTCATCAGATTAATATAAAATAAGTAGGTATACTATATGTTGTACTTTATGTACTTTACTAGTCGCTCCTTGTAAAGCACTGGTACTCAGCTGAATCCGGTTAGACTGGAAGCCGACCCCAACATAGTTGGGAAAAAAGGCTCGGAGGATGATGAAGTAGGTATAATATACAATGACAAAAACTCAACATGAGACTCCTAAGGTACAAAAAAGGCCTACGAAGGAAGCAAAACGTTGGACTCTTAGTCAGTAAAAGTCTGACACTCCCCCTCACCGCTGCTAATAACCCGCAGCGGGAGGGGTCATTTGATGATTTTTGCCATCGATAGAAAAAAGACTCCTAAGATATATATGTACCTACCTATGTAAGGCACAAAACGTTGACATTGTGATATTATTTCGTCGATTTTAAATGTAGAGTTAGTTAGGTATCTACTTATGCATTCATTAGGTATTTAGAACAGATTGACTTAGGTCATGAAAGAAATTAGGTACATTCTAATTCGAAATGCCGCAATAAGTACCTATGTTCCAATTCCAATCTAGGTAAACATAATAAATAAATTATAAAACGTGACTAGGAACTGCCACGATTAGGTACAAGACTTAGGTAAAGATTTTATCGACACGGCTTTGTGTCCTAAAGCCGGGCAAAGTCAAAATAAAGCTACATTTTCCTGCATGATTAAATTTAATCTTTCTCTTACCCAACTTGCTACCTTAAGGCGACGAATTGGTAAACAATAATTCCATAACCGGCACGCGCATCTAAGGCGCCAAAAGGGGTCGGAGCGTCTGAGCGGGGCGAGGATAACAATACGCGCGCTAGCTTATAACTAAAAGTCGTAAGCGACAAAATGGTTTTGTAATTTTATTATTTAGAAATGATAATTTGATAAAAATTCCTTCTACAATTTTAAAGAGTATGCATATACTCAACTACTAAAAAAGTTAAGAGGCTTAAATCGGTCCCGTTTGCCCATATTATGTGAATCTCTTTTTAAAAAGAGGTATGTTTGATATATTTTTCTCTGTTATACCTCTAAAAGTTACCTAATCATGTTTTGACGTCTAACAAAATAAGGTTTATATCATGAACTTTCAGGTAACCAAGTTGTATTTTGATCCGTTTTGTATTTACTGAGAAAAATTGAGATCCTTGGCGCCAAAAATTCCAATTCGTCCTCTTAATGACCCAATTAGCGTGGTCCGCGGGCTTGGACAGCCAGGTAGCTACCTATTTCATATTGTTGATACCTCTACCAACTATCGATTTTGTAATAAAAAAGCGAATGAAATTAAAATAAATAATAAGGCCCACTCATTCAATGGGCAACATTGCCATTAGCATTGATGCCTTTGCATGATTCCGACTAAACCCAAACGCCAACTTTTTCCTTCTATACCTAGTTACTAATTCGCCATTATCTCAATGTTCTAAATTACCAATAACAGCTTAGGTCCCGGTATGCCTACCTTGTTTCTTATCATGGTACCGAGATGGCAAGGTATCCATAGTTGCAAACACGCAGCAATGCCTAGCAGGCAAAACAGAATATCTACTTTGCCGTTGTCAAGTTTCTGAAATAAAAATATAATTCAGTTATATACCTACCTATTGAAGCTTAAGGACTAACTACCCACATACGTAGAGTAATATTTAATTAAGAAGGTTACCCACCTACATACTCACTCACTCACTTGCTAAATATTTGAGAAGTTAGCAATTTCTCCGTTTTTTTACATAGCAACAAGTGCATCTGTGTGGAATCAAATGAAATTACAGACAGAGAAGCACCCGCAGCAATATCTTCATTAGAAAGCAGATGCCATCAAAACAAAGTTCGATGTAGATAGATAGATAGATATATTCTTTACTAGCTTCTGCCCGCGACTTCGTACGCGGATCCTGTCCCTTATGCCAGCGACTACGGGGTCAGCAAAATCAATGGTCTGAATCGTCTCATATTGAATTTTAAGGGCCCGTTGACGGGAAAAAAACGGAATACGCATAACCATTAGAAACCTTCCATATATTTAATTTTTTGTACGTCAACGGCAAAAGCACAGATTCTAATTAGTCTAAGTTGTGTGTGGCAAATATTGCACGTATTATTACGTAAAAAAACATTAAATATTACTAAGATAACAAAGTAGTGGTGACCTAGTGGAAGTCGTTTTGGTTTAGTGGGTAGAGAACCGATCTCTCAAGTATGACTTTGATTCCAGGTCTGGCAAGTACCTGCCAATGCAACTTTTCTAAGTTCGTATGTGCTTTCTTTGTATATTTTGGATACCAATAGGGGACGTTAAACTGTAGGTTCCGGCTGTCATTGAACATTCTTGGCAGTCGTTATGAGTAGTCAGAAGCCAGTAAGTCTGACCAGTTTTACCAAGGGGTGTTGGGTTGAGCGGGTAACCGGTTGTAAAACACTGGTACTCAGTTGCATCGTGACTGGAAGTCGATCCTAACATAATTGGGACAAAGGCTCTTGAGATAATAACGACAATAATAATGAGATATAAGCCCCGCAGGACATCTGAGGCAGATGACGGGGAGTAGCAACCCCGCGGAGCTATATATACCGAGTGCTCCAGGGAGAGTATACTGTCCCCCATCTCCGGCCGGCCGGAGTGAACCATGACGGGGTTAGGTCTCACGCCTCTGGCTTGCTTTCATTGGCCGTCCAGAGTGGAGTCGCTAGAGCAGGGTTAGTAGCCCTGCTCGGAGGGTAGGTGCCTCGTGGTAAGTGGCAAGTGGGCCGGTGATCTGCGTTTAAAGTCCACGGAGGTATCCTCACTTCAGCCGCTCATGTAGTTGTTGCCCTCTGGTTTCTATTCAGTGACTGATTCCCGGGGGCCCAGTAAGTGAGGTGGCGAGTCTCCACCTGCCATTTTTACATGTATAAATAATACATTGTCATCGGGAGGTGCCATAGTTCCCATAGTTTCCTATGTCCTAATCCACTAACATCCCATCACAATAGCCCAAGTAGTTTTCCTTCATAGTCAGCAATAGTTTATCACAGAACCGGGGACTGTCTTTTTTTTTTAACGACGTCTACCGGGGATTGTCTTTGGGTTCATTTCTATAGTGTATAAAGGGATAATCGTCGGTTTTGTGTCACCATGTCATTAAAGTTGATTCAGCGTGTTGGCTTCGGCCCCACGTTTGCCTCCCAAAAATTCGGGACTCTGTAGTCCCGAGGTCTGGAAGAGACATACATACAAAATAAAAATGAGATGTAAAATTTATACTAATAAGTGACTTAACACAAAATTCAAGCGTGTTGTATCTACGTTATTATTTGTATGTGAGAGAAAGAAAAGAAAAAATACGTGTTCATTATTTTAGGGTTATCTATGTAAAAGGCGGACTAATTACTTTTTTTGATTCACCATACCTATTTTGTAACATTCATTTCTATACATTTAAAGTAGTGGAGCTCTTGAAGTTTCACATCAGGTGTTCCAGATCTTCGATTTTTATACGTCAATAGAGAGTGCTTATCAGATTGAACAACTTTTACTAAAACGTCATACCTTTATATGCTGTAGTCTAGCTGGTCTCCTGGAATTCCACATCAGGTGTTTTAGATCTTCAATTTTTATAAGGCAATAGAAAGTGCTTATCAGATTGAACAACTTTTACTAAAACGTCATACCTTTATATGCTACGGTCTAGCTGGGCTCCTGGAATTCCACATCAGGTGTTTTAGATCTTCAATTTTTATAAGTCAGCAGAAAGTGCTTATCAGATTGATCAACTTTTGCTAAAACGTCATACCTGTATATGGTACAGAGTAGCTGGGCTCTTGGGGTTCCACATAAGGTGTTCCAGATCTTCAAATTTATTATCTCAGCAGAAAATGCTCATAACATGAAACAATTTTTGCTATGGCACCATTTTTGTATCTCTTATAGTTTTGTTTGTCTGTTGGAGTTCTGCATCAGGTCTTCAAGATTCGAAGATAAATTATAGCCTATATGTTGACCCGGCTTAATACCAATACAACAAAGAAAAAATCATTGAAATCCGTTTAGTAGTTCGGAAGATTAGCGTGTACAAACAAACAGACATACAGACATACAGACAAACAGACAGATTTTTTTTTTTGGATTTGTGTTCCATTACTGTTTCTAAACCCCACCCAATTATTATTTTTTTAATATATTCAATGTACAGACACAGTTTTTTTACAGATTTATTATATGTATATAGATTATGCACACCAATTAAAAAATCAACAAGAACAAACAAAAATTTTGAAGTCGGTGACACAATGGGCGGTCTTATCGCTAAAAGCGATGTAGGTAAGAATTAAAGGTTAGATAAGCTGCATTGATATTCATATTCATTTATTGCGTACCATAATTTTAATAGGGTGTAAATATAGGTAGGTAGATAGGTATAGCCTATTCTTTAATTTGAAGGTACTCACCTCAGCAATCTGGTACGCTATCAGGCATATCGCGAGAGAACTGAAGGAAACCTGGTATACCAGAGGTGGACCGTACACAGAGGAGACCGTACTCACAGCCCTGAAAATGAAGCTTTTACTTCAATACCTATGTAAGTACCTACCTAGGTTCTTAGGGGAAATTATGAGATTTACCACTATTGTGTGTGTAACGGGAATGGGATAATGAAGGCACCTAAAAACACAGTTTTATTGTAATTTATCAGGATTTGATAAATAGATATAGGTACCTACTTTATTTGGTAAGTACCCACACCATTTTTTCTTTGACACGTGAATGATCACGATAGATTTGGATCAGACGTTTGTAGTTGCTTATCATGTGCAGCTAAGGAATTAAGTAGGTAGGTACCTATTGTATTTAATAGTGACGTGATTTATATCTATTTAATCCTGTTAAGTTATCTATCAGCAGACTGCAGTGTAGTGCATGCATGTTTCTTCACTTACTTAAAGACAGAAAGATGCCATCTCACAATTTTTGCTATCCTCGCGTTCAGGATGAGTTGTGTATCTCTCCTCCGCTGATCATTTCGAGGGAGTAAAGCCACGGATTCGTCCAGACCCTCGAATATGACGCTGAAGTCTATTATTATCATGTTCATTATTGTGTAGTAATGCAGTAGGATGTGTAATAGCGTATAGATGTATACTGAAAATAAGATTTTTTCTGAACGTATGGATCAACTGGTTGTCGCCATAAAAAGAAGTTATATTTCATCGCTCACTTGGTACTGCCCGTTTGTCACTCAAACCATAAGAATCTCCTTTTGAGCTTTCTAGAGAGCCTGATATTATCTGCATATACCAACAATATAATTTTAAGTAGGTAATATAGTAGAACTTACCACAAAAAGTTTGTACAAAACAAAAGATCAGCGTTGATTCGATGACCAAAAAGATTTCATAGTTGGGTGTCCTATAAGGGTCATCGTTAGGCAGCCACATGGGGAACTGAAGAGGTCTGACTGTGTTTTCATCAATAGTCGCGAAGAGGCTCTGGTAAAGCAACCCCACCAGTGGAATAATGACGTATAGACCTCCCACGAAGCACACAAAAATGAACCATGCGTAACATAATTGCCAAATGAGGAGTTGCCCTTCTAAGAACGGTTTTCTGAAAAAAATTGTGACTCCGTCAGAAAATGAAATCAAAACTAAAGAAATACAAATATTATCTTAACTGTCGTAATTCGCCATATTTGCCGCTCTATCTTTTGTGACTTCTGTGACCTTTGCCAACAATTAGTGATTTAAGGTCTTGTACTCATTACACTATATTATTTTACCAGCCAGACAAATTAATTGTTTCGGAAGATCCTTTGAAAAATAATTTGTTATGCTAACATTTTTCTAATCAGTTTTTATGTTATATTGGCTTTGACTTTCTCGACCAGTTACTATGCTATACCAACACCAACCTACCTACTTAGTTCACGATTAGATCAGATAAATATCGAAATTTAAACGAAAATGGTTTTGGTAAAGTAGCATATCCTGTCTATCTAGTTAATAAAGTCTCACCTGTATCTATCTCCCAAACTACACACATATATAAAATCCTCGTTCATAGTGACGACGATATCATAAATCTTGTTAGTATTGACGACAATGCTGATGTACACCATGGGTATGCAGCCCAGGATCACCCAGTAGCAGAAACATTCCGTAGCGAAGGAATAGTCCTTGACGGTGACTCCGCGCCAAATGAATATCTCTTCCAAAGTCATGGCGACGATGGACAGTTGGATGCAAATGCAGGGCCATATGAATCTGTAGGTAAGTATATAAATAAATCAAACATAATTATTTAATAAAAGTAAATATACATAAAGCCAAATAGATCTTTTGAATATAAAGTGTCCTCTTCACCTCAGGACGCTGCGGGTTGTTCGAAAGAGATACCGCGGCCCTGGTACATAAAAGGCCTGTGACGGAACACGACGGTTTTTAGTCAGTAAGAGTCTGACACTCCCTCTCCGCTGCTAACCCACAGCGGAAGGGGTCATTTGATGATTTTTGACGTCGTTAAAAAAAAAAAAAAAAACCCCAGGACTACCCGCTATGTAGGCAATCAAATTCAAACTTGGCTGCAAAACAGCACTTTTGATCCTCAAAAATTTACAAAAGTCAGCACCCAAAACGCCCGCCCTTCACTACTTCCTACGTGTTTTTGGCGTTTTTGGTTTTCCTATGTGTGGCGCAACAAACTGCCCAGCAACACTTGTCTGTACCTATATAGGTTAGAAGAACCTTTCAAGTTTAGTTTGGACTCAATATATAGGTATCCGTACTGGATATGTTAGATCTGAACAACGATCTCAATCGGCAGTAAGATAATAGGCTGCATATGAAAAACCGTATACCTACGGTATAGGTACCTAAATATTTATGTTCAAATCTCATGATTTTTTCACATTCTTATCTTAAAATATATATCGGTATGCTCCATTAGTGCAGAGACTAATTCGCTTCTGAGAAGTCAATCAATTAATTTTCTGATTTTATCAACATCATTGTGAAATGAAAATGATTGATTGGTAATCAACCATCTTGAGTTGTAAGTTTAGATTTCGTAGGTCGCATTTACAACGGTCAAGATAATTTGGTGAGGTACCAACCGTTTTTTTGAAAAGCCGACGTTACCGATGACACAAAGATGCGCAAATGTGGATACTTACCTACCTACGTATATGTCGGAAGTGACCATTAATTTATCGCAATGAAATGCAGAGCCGGAATTTGCGAACCAATTTTGATAAAATTACACTAGTCAACAGCATTTTCGCAACCAAGGTGAAACACATAAATTCTTGCAGATTATCTATCACAGAATCAAAGTCTACAACACAGGACTCAAGGGCGGATCCAGGGGGTAGGTCACAAGGTCATGACCCCCCCCTGGGCCAGGTCCAGGACCTAGGTGGACCACTAATTGAAATGGTTAAAAACGATGTTTTGTTTTTCTTCCATCAGGTGTACATTTAGCAAGCATAAGATAATTTTTATTCCGAGTGAATAGGTACATAGATACATAGATAGAGTAGTTTTGCTGAAGAATTCGTGCTCGCAGCGCTCGCTCTCTATTCTTTATTTACTCTTTATCCTTACCCAAAAGGAAGAAACGGGACCCTGTTACTAAGAATCCGCTTCCGCTGTCCGGGTTGTCTACATGCTGTATCTCATGAACCCTTACCTATAGTAAGACAATTGAAATTTTTACAGAAAATGTTTTACCTACTGTTGCCGCAATAAAAAAAACATACAAATTACGCGCCCTTTTCTGCGTACACAATAATTTTCAAAAGTTTAGTCTTCAACCTGAAAAAAATCCCGCGCTTGCGTCGATCGCGCTTTCTTGTATTTGTGCTGTATACTTGTTATATAGCAAGGAAGCGCTTTCATCTACTTTTAGTCCTCGAACTGGATAAAAATTTTCGCGCTCGCTTCGCTCGCGCTTTTTTTAATTTCGCAACTGTAGTTGTCCAAGAAATTTCGTTCCCTCAGCTCGGGCCATTTTCTTCTACATAAAAAACACTTTTTTTAACCTTAGACTTAACCTGAATAAAAATTTTCGCGCTCGCTTCGCTCGCGCTTTTTTGGTTTTTCGCGCATGTCTAGTATAAATACAAGAAATTGCGCTCACTCTGCTCGGGCCATTATCTACGTGCAAACACTTTTCTTAACTTTCATAAAAATTTCGCGCTCGCTGCGCTCGCGCTTTTTGTATTTATAGTCTGTCTACTTTTTATATTATAAGAAGTACCTATACGCTATAATATAATATTATTTATATAAAACCAAATGTCGGCAACTTTTGCTTTTAAACTAATATTTATAAATCAATAATTAATATTTTTTGTGACTTGATCACGACTGTGTGACCCCCCCCCTGGCGCCGAAGCTGGATCCGCCCTTGACAGGACTGCTCTAGCACGTCTAGTTTTGGAGAAAAACCAATCTGAAAATGCCTAAAAACGGATATTTAAAGCCATTTTTCTACAGACACATTTTTTTTTGTATTTTCTAACTAAAGAATCATTTAGTACTGCTCTTCTCAATTCAAATCCAGTTTACTTTACATCATTATTTTTTTTTCTCAAGATATACCATTTTACATTTACGGTGTATTTTGTCCATACTAAAATGTCAATTAGGGAAAGGGGGGTAGCCCCGGCCAATTTTGTTTTTTTGTTATTGTGATTAAATTATCAAGGGAAATACAACGAAAACTACGAAAAAATAATCAACACAATATTTATTCGTATTAGAATATTGAAAATTTGAACAAAAATAATATCCAATACGTTTTAAACCCACTTCAAATAGTGGTCAAATTTTGATATCTTTTAAAAGTGGCGGGTAGCTCCGGCCACCTACGTAATTAGTGGCCAAATCGATTTTTGGCGACACACACATCGTAGGTAGTTATAGTACAATTCCGATGGATTTATATCTACACATGCCTCGTGAGCCCAATCTAAATCCGATCTTGACCCGATCCTGCAGAGAAGTTCGTGGAACGTCATACTGATCTGCGGCAGCTCTCTCAGAATATTTTTTCTCAAGCACCGCTTGAATTGCCTTTTTTCATGTTTTCTTCACTCCAGTCTCCGCGATTCGTAGTTCTAGTTTTAAATTTCGGCATTGTGACACTGAAAAAAAAAATTTTTTTTTTATTAAGACTTAAAATATTAACCTCTATATAGACTAACATATGGCCGGGGATACCCCCAAAACTAATGGCCGGGGTTACCCGACATGACTTTCTTCGAAAAAAAAATATTTTTAAAAAAGCAGCTAATTATACGTTGAAATAAACTTCAAAGTGCAAAATAGAATAGTATTCCATTATGTTAACAAAATCAAATAAATAATTACTTACCTTTATCCAATGAATAACGGTTTTCGAAACAATTGAAGTCACGCGGCCGTCGACGACGAAAAAGAAATTCACTCTATCACGCCCGAACGCAGCGGTCAATCGACTTCAACTGTTTGCATTTGACGAATTACTCTTAGGTGATCTTCACACTGCCCCGCATCACGCTGCATCTTGCGTGTCGACGCACCTACGTGCGTTCCTGCGGGAGTGCAGATCTGCATCATCGTGCGGGTTTTTCGCGCACTCACGCGCGTAGTTGCGTTTTGTTAATTCACGCACGGCGGCTCTCATCGAGTTCCATTTTCAAACATACACGTCACGCCCATTCAAAATCACGCGCGTCACTGCGGGATTCAGTGTGCCATACCTTGCGTCTCGCCCCGCACCTACGCGCGGGGGTGCGTGTTTCTCCGCATGTATGTACGTGATCCGCATGAACGCGCGTGGATGCATTTTCAGTGTGTTGGACTATGCGTGTTTTCCATACAAACGGAGATATTTCCATACAACGGAAAAAAACGCATCCACGCACTACGCTGCATCATGCGGGGCAGTGTGATAATCGCCTTAAACGCACATGGAGATCACACGAACTTCAAAGTCACGCCGCGCGAAATACTAATATTTACTATGGCCGAGGCTACCCACCGGCCGGGGCTACCCCCCTTTCCCCTAATGTAAGGAAAATCGTACGTCATAGCTGAAAAAATATATAACGAGAATGGAAACTCGTAGTGATGTAAAGTAAACTGGATTTGAATTGAGAAGAGCAGTACTAAATGATTCTTTAGTTAGAAAATACGAAAAAAAATAGTGTCTGTAGAAAAATGGCTTTAAATATCGTTAAAAAAGCGTTTTGTAGGCATCTTCAGATTCAGATCTTCAGATTGGTTTTTCTCCAAAACTAGACGTGCTAGAGCAGTCCTGTGTTCTAGACTTCGATTCTGTGATAGATAATCTGAAAAAAATTATATGTTTCAGCTTGGTTACAAAAAAAAAAAGAAAAATTTTGTAGACTAGTGTTATTGATGCTCATTAATGCATTTATTTGAACTTTTAATTTAAATTTAAAGTAAAACAAGGTATAAGTATCTATTCGGAAAATATAAACACGTAAATATTTCATTATTTTTTACTTACCAAAAATATAATATGGACCTTTCCATATAGGTATCAAGAAATCAAAATAGACATAAATAAACAAGCTGATACATAACCAGAACACAAATAAATAAGGACAGTTAGGGTTAAATGGAATAATAAATTAAGGTAGCTAATTTGAATATACTTCATTTGTAAATATTTCATATTAAACCAAAGTCGCTAGTCACTAAATGGGTCAAATAAACTCAATATATAGGCCTGAGAGACATGCATGATTTCTACGTAAGTACCTACTACTTCATATTTTCCCGATGCAATTTTGCAAATTGCCATTTTTGATGCAATTATTTTGAATTATATTGATGCAATTTTGCAAATTGCATTGAAAATGAACCAAGCCAAGTTGTTGCAACCCACCCTTAGGTACGCAGTTTGATATTGTCCAAACTGTATCCAATTCCATATCTAGATTGAAATTAAAAGTTTCAGGTATAAATTGTTTTAAGGACAGCTGGGTTCGCCCCAGCTGTTCTAATATCTAAAACTTTAGATAAATTATGGAATCGGGCGTTATTTTGCGGAAATCCATGACATAACATGTTAGGATAATATAATTTAAAACTTTATTAATTCATTTGTTTTATGTTATTAGCTTAGTCAAAATATTATCATGATTTTAACAGACCTGAGTAAAGAGCGTCTATTTGTAAAGAAAACTCCTTTGACGGCTAGAAGAATCCGTAGCTGTGGGTGAAAATTATACAGGTTAATGTCCGGCCTGTCGAAATCAAAAGTTTTCTTTAGAAGAAAATCCTCTAAGATTTGTAGACGCATTTTACATGTATCTTTCGCGAACCAAGATGTAGAATGATTGAGGAACTATTGCATAGGAAAAAGAAGTCATTAGGTACCTTATTTTACATAATGAGTAGTAATTTAATTGATTAGCTACTTGGTCGCAATTTGCAACGAGTGCACAAATTTTCCGGTAGTTAGCAATTATGGGACTTCTGTTATTAAGTTAATAACACAGATTTTTATTTTCTAGCTAATTGAGTTTTTTTAAGATAGGTACCTTGAATATGGTACAGGCTGGTTGAAATGGTACTATACCTACTTCAAATCAGAAATGTTGCAATTTAAAAAATGCAGTGTAGTTTTCCGGGCATCAAACGCATATTGTAGGGTAGTCACGGTGGATGACAGGGACGATAGGAATGGCCTTGGAAAAGATGGCGGGCCAACCTGGACGCCTCAATAGGCACAAGATTTGTGGGAATACTCGAAGGAGCGGAGGATGTGGAGACGAAATAGAGAGGCCTTCACCCAGAAGTGCAACAGTTCAAGCTAGTAACAAAAAAAAGTTAATTATGAATATAATTGGATGAAGTTATCTGACCTACTTGCCAATTACTTTGAACTCATATGGCGTCATACCAAGTAGGTAGTTATTTAGCTAAATACTTAAAACAAATGTAGGCAAAAGGGGGACAAACGAAATTACATATTTTACCTATAGTAAAAGGATTATCAAGCCAAAAGCAACCCATGTGCTAAACTGCTAAAGGTGAAATGCTCTTAGCCGTTACTATCATACGTATAAACCCTTAGAACAAGGTATTAGTCTCACATCATTTACAATGACTTACCTTATATATTTATCTTTAAGAAAGCATCAGGAATTTTCAAAATATCTGATGATAATGTTCAACAACGTGATTTCCACATAGCAATTGTTAACATATTATGTTGATAGATCGTTAAATAAGATTACCAAATAATTAATGATATCATAAATTAATCAGAAGCATCATAACAAACGCGATTCAACTTTGCTTATCGACCAACTAAAGTAGACCTGTCAAAGAGGCGCTGCTCGTTGTGAAAGACATTCACGATAAAGGGTTTTTAGTACAAATAAATGTAGTTCGTAACTTGGTCGCGGTTCAAGTTACAATTGCCAGTGTATATTTATCTCCGAGCTTGGTACTTATATATAGAACCTCGGGATGTTGGTGTTTTTATGCAGTGTGTGATCGGAGCCCTCAGTTGACACAGGCTTCGTAATTAAGTGTCATTAATAAAAAAAAAACATTATTTTTTATTTTTATTCTCTCGTGCAGTGACCACGATGATCGCTGCAATAGTTCTCACGGCTATTATAGCTTTATTAATTGTTCATACTTATAAGAATGCCTACAAAAGGCCGCCCAATTTTCCGCCAGGTAAGTTTTTTTTGTAGATTCTAGGCAGTCATTTTCGGATACTTTTTTTTGTGCGTAAATATTTTTACTATTTTATTTACATTACATATTTAATCACTCTACAACGATTTATAAATAAATAAAGAAGGAAAAATTGCAACTGTATAAAAAAAATAACGCATCGCTGACTTGCGGGGAACGTGCGTTTTCGGAAACCGGTTTAAATTATTTTTAAATGATGAAGATTTTTGATTGATGACTAGCGATATAATTCTGGGTAAAGGGAATTAAAGTGAACGACCCATAAGCTAATCTTTACATTATGGCAGGTACCTACAGCGTAATTGTGATTTCAATATTACCTACCTGCCATAATTACGTAAGTACTGGAGACATCTGCAACTTTCACAATCATCAAATCGGAACGTGTGCGCTAGTGTCACGGAATCCCGATCAGGAAACCGAATCCGGAAACCGAATGTGTGCGTCCAGGCTAATTTTGAGGATATCTTATATACTTTTACCCAAATTTTACTCCGAATAGTTTTAAACTACTTTTTTCGGTTACATCTTGATTAGACCAAAATCCCGCGGCCCAGTTAAATTGTCTTTCACTCTCTCATGATTTCACGACTGGCCAATATACTCTATCAGGCGTCCATTTCTATTCCAACCTACATTTACATACGGAACTTTACCTCAATGAGTACAAAAACGCAGATTTACGAGATTTCCTCAAAAGGAAAGCTTTGCACTCAGATAACTCTCTTCAAAGCTAGAAACCTGTTAAAGTATTTATAAGATGCAAAGATTTTCTTTGCCAGGAGAAACTGAGTTGGATTTTAGTCAGTAAAGTCTGTCAGCTTCGGCCCAGTCCCTCCCGTTGCACCCACAGCGATAAAGAATGATGATTTCCCATCTCCATAAAAAGGCTGAGATACCTATTAATGAGACAGCCACAATGCTTTGCTCTAACCTCGCGATTAAATGGTTTAATTGATTTGGATGACGGTTGACGCTATGGAGACTGTTAAAATGCTATGGGTTCGTAAAGTAATTTATTATTAAGCGTATTGTATTGCTAAGCGGATGCGTGAAGTAGTTTCCTTATGACACGTGTCAAAGCCAGTGAAACATACATATCATAAAGTTCAGACAGGATTATTATTATAAAAGAGATAACGACAAAAAATAACGTAGGTACGCGAACTTAATTCACGTTTTTTGATAAACATAAGAACAGAGATTGCGGGCGACGTACGATGGAAGTCTCGTGTCTCGAAATGTGTACCTAAATTTTCGCACGTGCGGGGTGTGATTGATTTTTATCTAATAGTACCTATTCCCAATTTGGTCATTTTAGGCTTAGGTATTTTAGCTTTATGAATAGGTATCAATATTTATTTATGTGTAGGAAATATTATGTATTTCTCTGGTCTAATATGTCTGCGGGTGTTGGGTAGAAAAGGTCCTATTTCAGGACGATATGGGTAGAATTTTATTATAAACTGAACAAAAACTCGAGTTTAAGGTGATATAACGGACAGCAATCAGACTTCATGACCGCATTACTTAATCTACCTCTATACTAATATTATAAAGCTGAAGAGTTTGTTTGTTTGTTTGTTTGTTTGAACGCGCTAATCTCAGGAACTACTGGTCCGATTTGAAAATTTCTTTCAGTGTTAGATAGCCCATTTATCGAGGTACGGAAAGTAGTTCCCACGGGATGCGGGTGAAACCGCTGGCAGAAGCTAGTCCTTTTATAAGTAACCAAGTAACTTAAGTACCTAAGCGGTAATTTCGAAATTCAAGAAACAAAAGTCTAATGATGTCGTCTGCCATACTAACATACATATATTTTGTTTCCCAGGTCCCCCAAGTTTGCCAGTATACGGTGCTTTCTGGATCGTTCTAGCTCACGACTACAATGACTTAGCGTCAGCATTCCGTAAGCTTGGAGAAAAATACAAGACGAAGATCTTAGGCCTGTTCATGGGACCAGTTCCTACGATAGTGCTGAACGATCCTCATCTGATCAAGGAAATGCTGAACCGTGAGGAATTTGATGGCCGAATGGACATTATTTTGTTCAGGTTGAGGTCTTTTTGGAAGAAACTTGGTAAGTAACAATATGTACCTATGTGTTGGTGAAGTTGTAGGCTCTCTTGTGTTTTCGGGGTTTTGAGCGTCCGTTTTCTCTAATACACTTAGATCAAAAGTTATTAGAAATATATAGAAAAGGATCTCCTGGAATAAACATGCCTGGAGATCCTTTTCTATAAATTTATTTATTTATCATGATATTTTGCTCCTCACAGTCTGCCCCATAGGGGATTGGGTATAGTTTGTAGTTTGTGCATACTCGTACATTACATAAGCTATTGGTATAGTTTATTTATTTATTTATTTATTTATTTATTGCAAAATGTATACAGATGCATCTTATGCTAGGTACACATTACCCTGTTAGGGCGCAGCAAATTAACTTAAAACTAAAAGTATTATAATAATGACTTAGACTATAAATATATATATATATATAACATTAATTTATAAGAAGTTAACAATATCTAGAAATAATTATTAGTTAAGCTTACATTTACAATATCAACTTAGGTAGGTATATGACAGTAGTTTTAGTTTATCATCTTAATTATTATTATTATTTATTGCACAATGTTTTTAGGAACGACATAATACTGTTTTGTTTTTATTTATAAATACATTTAAAACAACAAATTAAATTATATCTAGAGGTGGTTATTTATTATTTTAAGCTTCTATCTTCTAAGTATTCCTGTACACTATAGTAGCATTTTTTTAACAGTAATAACTTAAGTCTAGATTTGAATATGCCTAGGGTTTCGGTGGAACGGATGCTTTCAGGTAACTTATTGTAGATTTGAATGCTTCGGTATTCTGGGCTATTTTTAAACATTTGTATCCTAGGTGTTGGTAAAATCAGTTTAGTTTTGCGGCGCTCGTTCTTTTCAAAGTTGAACATTTTTAGATTTTTCTTAACAAAAATGGCAATTTCTAATATGTATATTGATGGTAAAGTTAATATTTTATTATTTATAAAGTGGGGTTTACAGGTGTCTGTTGGCTTTATGTGGAATATTATTCGTACAAGTTTCTTCTGGGCTATAAATATATCTTTGGCATCTACGCTGTGCCCCCACATGATCACACCATAGCGTAGCCATGCGTAGGCATACGCGTAGTAGGCAGTTAGAGCACACTCTGCTTTTGTGTTCGTTTTGAGAACACCAAGTCCATATGAAAATTGTGATAGTTTTGTTTTTATCTGCTCGACATGTTTTTTCCAGTTTAGATGTGAGTCCAGTGTGATTCCTAGTAATTTAAATTCTTCGACTTCTTCAATTTGGATATTGTTAGTTATTGTTTTGAGGTTGATTTTTTGTTTTTGGTATGGTTTGAATTGTATTATTTTAGTTTTTTTATTGTTTACTTCAAGGTTGTGATGTAAGAGCCAAGATTTTATTAGGTTGAATGTTTCGGTTATTTTATGGTTGTATTCTTGATTGTTTGTTGGGGTTTTAAAGAGGATGGAGATGTCATCAGCAAATAATACACAAAGGTGGTCACATATTTTGGGCAGGTCGTTAATATATACTAGGAATAGTATACACCCTATCACACTTCCCTGTGGAATAGACCAGTTCGTGGTCAGGATATCCGAGCGCACGTTTTGTAGCTCACATGTGTCGTGATCGAGGTGTTCCACCTGCACATACTGCTTCCTATCAGCAAGATACGACTTAAGCCAGTCAAGTGCATCTCCCCTGATGCCAACTCCATTTAATTTAGTTAATAGGATCGAGTGGGATACTTTGTCGTATGCTTTTGTCATGTCAAGGAGGAGGCCTATTGCATAGTTTTTGTCCTTTATATATGTCAGTATTTCTTGTGTATATTTATAAACTGCTAAGGTGGTTGATCGATTTGTCCGGAATCCAAATTGGTTATTGTCAAGAATGTGATATTTTTCTAGGAATTTACACATACGTTTGGTAACTACTTTTTCGAATATTTTCGAAAATGCGGGAAGAAGTGCTATGGGTCTGTATTGGCTCGGGTCATTAGAGTTTCCACCTTTTTTTGGTATGGGTTTAATTATAGCAATTTTGAGTCGGGACGGGAAAGTTTTTTCTTCTAGGGATTGGTTTACAAGGAATGTTAGTGGAGGGGTAAGTTCTGTGGCGCAGGCTTTTATGAGTGTGGGGGGTATCTCGTCGATTCCACAACTGTGTTTGTTTGGAAGGTTTAGAATTAATTTGAATATTTCTTGTTCCGTAACTGGTTCCAGAAACATGGAGTTAGTGGCGGGCGCAATTACTGCATGGTCGTTGGTGGCACGCGCATTGTTATTCTGTATGTTTGGAGAGCCCACGGAAGCAAAGTATTGGTTGAACTCGTTCGCGATCGTATATGGACAATTAATTGTGTTGTTATTTACTTTTAGTGTTAGGTTTTCATTGTAAATATTTTTAGGTTTTTTTGTTATACGTTTTATTATTTGCCACATAGTTTTGGTTTTGGTTTTAGATTTTTCCATTTCTTGTGAGTAGTTTTGTTTTTTAGATAATTTTACACATTTTTTTAGGAGTTTAGAGTATGTTTTGTAGTGGTTCTTTAGTATTTTATCTTTTGATTGATTTACGAATGTTTTTAGGAGTCTTTTATGTTTACAAGATTTGTTTATTCCTTTGGTTATATAATTATTATTTTTGATATTCGATATTTTGACACGTTTGAGTGGTATGGTTGTGTTCATGATTTCTGTTAATGTGTTTTCGAATTGGTTGTAGTTTGTGTTTATGTTATTTTCAGGTGATAAGGTATTTTCCCACGCTACTTGTTTTAGTTTATCTTTGAAAATTGTGTAGTATTTAGGGTGGTTTGTTAGTCGGATTTTCCTGTAAATTGGTTTGTTATGTGTTCTAGTGAATGCGTCGAACTTATAGGTTACACATTTATGGTCGGATATTCCTTTATCTTCGACAGATATCGACACATTTTTATTATTTGTGAAGATTAGGTCAATGCAAGTTGACGATGTAGGCGTTTCCCTAGTTGGCTTGTTGACAATTTGGTGTAAATTATATTCAAGCATAATTGTTGTTAGTTTTTTATAGTTGTTTGAATTTGGGGCGGCGTTAATATTAAAGTCACCTCCTATTATGATATGTTTCTTATAGTGGTGGGATTTTAGTTTTGTAAGTAACTGTTCAAGAAATGTAAAAAATTGATCTGTTTTACGGTCCGCTCTGTACAAAGTAATAAGAAGTATATTAGGTTTAATTTCTATAGCACAACATTCGACGATATATTCTATAGTTAGATTACTAATATCTGACCTCTCTGTGTACTCGGTTCCAATAGGTACGAGGATGGCGACGCCTCCGCCGCGGCGCTGTTGTCGGCAGTATGATGCGGCGATCTCGTAGCCGTCGATATGCACGTAGGGATGTTGCTTTTCTGTGATCCAGGTTTCTGATAGGCATATAGCTTGGTATTGATGTTCTTGTAGTAAGTTATCTAGAAGGTGCGTCTTGTTTTTTATGCTTTGAACGTTTTGTAATATGATGCTATATTTAGTTTCGAAAGGAATGGTTTCCAGAGCTATGGGTAGAGATGCTTCTTAGAGAATTATTAGAATCGTTTTGGTTGGTCCTTGTCGTCGTCGTTTTGTCGCTAGCTGGTTTTCCGGGGGTAATTGGAATTGGTGTATTTGGCGGTTTAATTTCGTTGTTTATATTTTCTATGATGTTGTGTATTTGGCCGTTGATTATTAATACGTTGTTTCTAATCACTGCATGATGTCCTTCTCTTCTTGCTTCGTGTAGTATTTTCCTTAGGGCGTTTCTTTTTTGCAGTGCCTCATTTTCCAAGAATTCGTCAATCATAACTCCGGATCCTCTTAGCAAATGCTTATTTTGAAGGATGTATTTGGTCATTTGTTTGCTAAGTAACTCGATAACAATTGGTCTGCGATAGCCACGCTTTCCTAGGCGTGTTATTTCATCAATATGTCCCTCTAAATATATGTTCATATTGTCATAGAAAATGCATAGTATTCGGTCGTAGGGTTCATCTTCTGTTTCCCAGTTCGATTGTTCTAGCCCATATAACACTAGTTTTTTCATATTATTGTTATTATTGTAGATAGGTTTATTATTGTGGTAGAGGTTTTGTAGAGATTTTATTTCGTTGTTGAGACGGTCGCATTCTTCTTCTAAGTTATGGATCTTCGTCGTTAGGTTGTTTATATCATTTCTTTGCTCATTTTGTTCAATGTTTATGATATTTAGTTTGTTTGTTATTTCAGTGTTGAAATTAGACATGGCGTTTTTTATTTCTTCCTGTATGAGGGCTTTGAGCTCTATTTTAATTAGAGAGACTATTTTGTTTTCGTTGTTCTCTAGTTTTTTATCTAAAAGCTGGCTGAGTTGGTCAAGTGTGAATGTGGGGGCTGGTGCTCGTTCTTGGGTTAACAGACCTGCATGATTATGTATCGTGTCTCCTAGCACACTTTCATCAAAAGTGGATAAGTCGTAGAATGAAGAGGCGTCATTATTTTCCAGTTCAGTTGATGGTCGTTTGCCACTTTGCATTGGTTTTCTTAGAGTGACATTAGGATCTTGTGAGGTAGTTTTAATTTGTATTATTGGGTTAGTGCCCGCTGGAGTGTCTTCATTATTCCTTCTTGGTTTTTTTGCCGTACAAACGGGACAGTTCCATATAATCTTTTTGAGATCAGCACTGTTAGTGTATCGATTTTCAGATATGTTTGCACATTCTAGGTCGTAGTTTTGGCTACATTTACAGCAAGTTTTGTATTAATTATGGAAAACAATAACAAACGTAAGCTTATTGCCTAAGAAAGAAGTATCTACACGCGTATAGTAATAAAAATATTGTTTAGATCATGTCCCAGTATGCTAAACGTAATTGTCTTTATACAATTTTAATCGGAGAACTTTCTGGTCTTTAATTGAATGTCACATAATCTATACTAATATTATAAAGCTGAAGAGTTTGTTTGTTTGTTTGTTTGTTTAAACGCGCTAATCTCAGGAACTACTGGTCCGATTTGAAAAATTCTTTCAGTGTTAGATAGCCCATTTATCGAGAAAGGCTATAGGCTACTTTTTATCCGGGTTCGTGCAGAGGTTCCCACGGGATGCGGGTGAAACCGCTGGCAGAAGCTAGTGTATCATACAGAGTAATAGAATAATGTATTGCTATTTAAATCTGTTTACAAACAAGCACCTACGTAATTACACCTCTATGTGTAAACTTGTTATACCCATAATTTTAGTCTAGTATACGTAACCTTATAGTCCCAGTCTTACCAAGGGGTATTGGGTTACCCTGGTAACTGGGTTGAGGAGGTCAGATAGGCAGTCGCTCCTTGTATAACACTATTAGCACTGGTACTCAGCTGTATCCGGTAAGACTGGAAGTCGACACTACCGTAGTTGGGAACAGGTTCGGGAGATGATGACATGATAAGTAACCTTATAGGTTCTTTTGACCAGGTGAGGTATAAAATGAGTGATTCACTGGTGCATTGCAGGTATTTTGAATACCTATTATTTTAATCTGATTTCATAACTCATTTGAGCAGATTAGCTGCTAATTTATAAGTACGATAAATATAATTAGCTTGCTGATTTGTCCTTCCTTCATTGTTCTTGGTCCTTTGACCGCAACTCAAAATTTTATCAATCGAAATTAGATAAGCTTGCTTAAAACCCTTGCATGTTGATTCTTGCTCGTAACTGTATTTGGTCCCTTCAACTTCAAACAACACTCCTGGTTCATTCGGATACTGAGAAAAGTCGGTATACCATTACCAATTTTGTAATGAATACTTAACTTCAAACTGCACACGTCAAGGTTTAGTAGATTTTTTTATTGCGAAACTTAATCGAGTATTTGACTATGACTTACAGAAAATTTTAGCTATTGATTGCAGTTTAGCGAAATATTGCCGCGACTACTATCTGTTATAAGTGCGCTAGTTGGATAATTACAACTAAGTAACTCGTCCCAGGCACGTTCATAGAAGCATCACTTAACTATGCGTTTTCAAATCACTTTTTCTCCCTAGCAGCTAGACTTAGAGTTTTACATGTCTAGCTTTTAGAAAAAGGTGACTCTTTTAATCAAGTAGATAAGATTTTGTTATATCTTATGCTTAAATGCATATTAGTCTTCATATCATATTGCAATCAATCTACAATTTGTGCCAGTCATTAAAGAATGTTGATCTCTCAAAAGCCAATTTATTATAAACAGTTTCTTATAAAAGCACCGGCTTTAGGTTTATTAAACAAGCTTTACACTGTCCTATTGGTATAGTATTTAAGTACAAGTTATAACAATATCTAAGTGTTAATGTTTCATTCGTGAGGAAACCCTTCAATATTCGCATCATTAGTGTTAGTGTTAAACATAAAAAGCCGCAGAACAGTTAACTTTTGGATTTTTTACACTTGCACCAAAGAGATTTATGCTAATGCACACTATTTTTAAACGTAAACATGACTTATAATACTTACCGATCCGATGATATGATGAAGATCTTGACTATTTAAAGTACATATTTGTTCTGAATAATTTTGAATATAGCTATCGATTTAATTAATTTGTTCCCCCTCCACTCAGGCGAGGTCGGAGTGCCGCTGGGCCTGTTTAGTGGGTATACCCCTCTCCCGTCCCCCGACGAGAAGGGGATGCGTAATAGCATTTTTAGACCAGCGTGCAGCGACAAAAGAAAAGTAGTTAGGCCCAGGTTCACCGATACTATATTTTCTTAATTTTGCTTTGAAAATTGAACGTGAATAGTCATAAAAACATTAAGAAAACTGACATGTTGTACTAAGGTTAAGGGCCTAAGTAGGTGCCTTCAAACCGTTTTGGTAAGGTTTTTATTTCAATGAATAACGATCAGACCTCTTAAGTAGGTAACTTTTCAAATAGGTAGGTACCAAATGACAGTTCCTGGTTTACATTAGAAGTTGTAGTATTGATTATGTTCAGGAAGTCACTTCCTGCTTACTAGGTAATTGCAGACGCTGTTTATTAATTTATAATTGTCGCAATTAGCAATTAAAGATAATATTGCAATGTTTTGAGTTAGGCGTGCACAAGACTTCCTGGTGAATCTTATAACAAAATTTGCACCAGACTGAGAAGTTTAAAATTTTCAATAAATTAGTGTCTACAAATGCAATAATTTATTGAAAAATTTCAAAATGGATAAGTACCTACTTATTAAATTAAGAGTTTCAGATGTCATGGAACAACTTAAATAGGTACCCACTAGACCTGACTTTCGTCGGATTTTAGTTGTTCCGTGGATTGGTGATTTACCTATAGGTACCATAAGGAGTTCCTCTGTTTCGGAGGCGATGCTAAATTGTGGGCAGTCACTACGGCAAGGATGGCGAACCTTCATAGACTTACGTGCCAAATTAAAAAAAAAACTCAATGATAATTACAGAGGCGTGCCTTTATGGCAAATAGTTAACGTGAAAAGGTAAAAGATTATGAAGAAGGGACTTGTTTTTGATTCGCAAATTATTATCAATTATTACTTGTAAAATAATGGCGTGCCCAAATTATTTACTACACGGGCACGCGTGCCATTGGTTCGCCATCCCCGCACTACGGGTAGTCAGAAGCCGAAAGTCTGACGACAAGTTTTGCCAAGAGACAAACTTGACAGGCTATAGCTAGTCGCTCCATGTAAAACTGTGGCACAAAGCTGTATCTAGAAGTACTTAAATTATCGCTTTACAATATTAATTGTTACGCTTTACTTACATCAGCAATCAGTTATCTAAAGGGACTTTGATTTTCCTCAAGACTACCTACATAAATTGATATTATTCAATAAGTCTAGTCTAGAACTTTATTACGTAAACAAAGATATACCTACGCAACAGTTTAAATATGTAACAAATTGCAATACTTAATTATTTAATACGTTAGGTCGTTAAATCACGCATTACTAAGTACTTTGATGTGCGTAAGTTATTACATTATACAGCTTTTGATTATTCTAGTTATGTTTGAAGTTTTGACAAAAGACTGAAATATAAATATATAAGTATTTCGACAAAATTAAATAACAAGGAGTTCCTTGCGTTTGAACTCGCATTTTTCGGGATCACTATTACGTCGTACGATTCATAAAAAAATTAAAATGTATAAGCACAGTCACTTGACTTACCTAAGTAAATATTTACTTTGATTTACTTATGTACATAATTTTTGCTATTAACCCCAATTTATCATTACGAATATTCAATATTCAAAGTACTCTTACCATTCCATGTCTTGTCACCAGGTATATTCTTCACGGATGGTTACTTCTGGCACGTTCAGAGAAGATTCTCTCTGCGCTACCTCAGGGATTACGGCTTCGGGAGACGAGACGATACCTTGGAGTCAGTGGTAGCTGGAGAGGTTAAGGAAATGCTGGACTTGAGACTTAGTGGACCGAAGTACCCTGCTGAACATGTAAGTGTCTGTTATTTTTGATAGAAACTTCTTTTTAACAGATTTGTTTTTTCTCAAATCTGCTTACCACAAAGGATGATTCAAAAATCCAATTTAGACACATAAATTGATCCTGTTTCAACAAGTGTTTGTTATAACTTTGCAAATAAAAGAAAACTATTAGAAATGATCATTGTATTTACTGGATTAATTTTACTTCGATTACAAACAAAATCTAATGGGTCCCCTTATCTTTGGGGGCCCTGGGACCTGGAACTATCCTTAATCCGGACCTGGTACTACTTACTTAGTCTCCTAATGATATCGTTATCATGTGGTAACCTAGTTACCTAGAACAAGTAGCAATCATTGTTATCAATCAAGTTTAAACAGAATGAGGTCACGAACTAAGAACTGACCTACTTAAATAACAAAGTGTTTGTTTATATCATTTTTGGTAGTTTTATTGTTGACATTATACTCATTTTTTCGTGCGGTTTCGCTCCTATGCTTCGGGTAAGGTACTTCAAATTACTTACTCAGGTATTTATTTTGAAGTATCAAAAAAAAAAAAACACAGCACTTTAAAGACACTTTTGCTAAAAAAACAAATGACGAACGGACTCTGGAAATGTCTGGAAACATTCGGCCAGTATTCTATTTTCAGAAACACGTAAGTAGGTATATACCTATAAAGTATAAGTACAAACTTAACATACACCAATAAGATAGTATTCCGCACTCACTCATATCACTGTCAACATCCGTCAGCTCATATGCCCTGACAATTGGTGCTATATTTAAAACTCAACCTCTACTTACTTCCAGGAAATCGTCAAGGGTGACTTGGTACAAATGCCATACTTCTTCTCCGTTCCCTTCATCAACGGAATGGTCCAAGTCTTGTCTAGAAGCACCCTGCCGAGGTCGGAGTACCATGCCCTTTGGGCCCTTTCGAAAGGCACCGTGATGTTTCAAAGAAGTTCCAATGATATGGGAGGTGCCTTGTCCCTCACGCCTTGGCTTAAAGATGTGCTGCCAAACTTTAGTGGCTACAACTCTTTGGTGAAGGGCAACCAGTTTCTGCTGGATTTCTACTCGGTACGTATAGAGCTCCTTATCTATAATTGCCGCTTAGGGTGGCGTGTGACTTCCTCATCCTTCAGTTAAAACGTTTCACGTGGCATTTGTAATCCGGACTATCGCTGGCAAACCAGGAAATCTGGTAATAGAACCTATTTATGTAACTCAATGGGTTAGGCAAGTGGAATAGGTCGCAGTAGGTACTCTGCAAAGTAACGGTAGACAGTTTTGGATAAAGTGTAGTAATAGAAAAATGGCTAGACAGATCACAGATGATTCATCCTAGCCATGAATGAAAGGGTTGACCTTTTTGTAGGTTGTTGACTCATCCAGTTTTTGTTCTTAATATACAACGTAGTCTTAAGTCAGCGACACTGCTGACCTTTGTAAGACGTCAATAACGTCTTGACATCACAACTAAACTTATTCTTGGGAATTCACAGGTCAAAAACATTTTATTTTAGTTTTGAATTTTTATTGCAAAAAATAATCATTCAGACTTTAACTCAAAATTAAATTGTATTTTTGGCTAGACTCTATATAGTTAACTAGCTTTTGCCCGCGACTTCGTTCGCGTGGAATAGTGACTTCCTCCAGATTTTTGGTTTGACCAATAGATGGCGCTGTATGTCCGGAATAAATTTTATTTTTTATTTTTATTTTTTTTTGTAATAAAAACTATCCTATGTCCTTTCTCAAGTTTCAAACTATGTCTGTACCAAATTTCACACAAATCGGTTCAGTAGTTTAGGCGTGAAGAAAAGACAGACAGACAGACAGAAAGACAGACAGACAGACAGACAGAAAGACAGACAGACAGACAGACAGAGTTACTTTCGCATTTATAATAAGTTTGGATTAGTTTGGATTATAGATCTTCGCCAACTTAATTCTCTTCTTTTTACCCAATCATACGTAGTAACTATTATAGTAATCTGTGCCTATACGACATCTTAGTCACACCTGTGGGAAAAATTATGTTGCCATCAGTATTTTCTTTGAACTCAAATTACCGAAATCCATTAGTACGAGTTTTTACTCGTACTAATGGACAAAAACACAAAAATCCTTGGTCTTAGTAGACCTACAACGTCGTGTTACATACGTGAAACTCATTAAAACTATAATTTTTCAGAAACTAGTGAACGATACAATGGACACACACGATGAGACTTATGACCGTCACTTCTTGGACATGTACCTCACCAGGATGAAAGAAGAAATGAGGCAGAAGGGACGCAGCACTTATTCAGGTAAACATCATCTTCCGCCTAACTAATATTATAAATGTGAGAGTAAACTCTGTCTGTCCGGCTTCCACGCCAAAATTAGTGATTCGCTTAAAATTTTTACTACATAGGTAGGTACATTTAGTCTAGAGGCTGAGAAAGTAGGTATATACGCTACCCCTCCCTCGCTATAGACAGTTTTAATGTAATTTACTATCCCGCAATGAAAAGTAGGTTTTAGAAGCTCATGGGCATTTAATGCAAGTCCGATTTTATACAAACCAGCAACAAAATAAAAAGTCGAATGAAATAATTAATAACGTATGGATAATCCTATTGTTATTTCCAGATGGGCTTACGTGTTTCATTATCTTAATTCGGTTTTGATAGCATTTTGATGTTTGTCACGCTAACACGCGAGGTACCCTCCGTACCTAATTAATTATGAGGACAACAAAATAATTTTATAACAGTCATCAGAGCTTGCAAAATTAACTTTATCTCACTAATGTGAATCACACTGATGTGTGAACTAATTTATTGAGACCCATTTTTGTGTCAAATTATCATTTATGATCCCCGGTGTGGGTGCAACGTGAGGGGAGTGTCAGACTCACTGACCAAAACCCACCATGTTCCTTCTGGAGCCCTTCATGTGCCAGGGCCGCAGTAATTCTTTCGAAAAATCCCGTATTCCCGATTCCCGTATCCGTATCCTACTCACTACAAGAATAGACCCTATAAGGCCAGAAATATCTAAGTAGGCACTTATTATTGCTGTTTTTTTCTTGCTTGTCATTCCGGCAGTCTAGATTTATTTTTATTACAAATGTTTACTCATTTAAGTTATTTATTAAAAATCCTTGGCCTTAGGTTAAGCTAAAAGACAGATCAGATAACATAAATATGTAATTACAAGGAAATTGCTTACGTATTGAACTATATCATGACAGATGACAGAGTTCATTGCTCGTCGCCTCTCATTGCAAATAGTAGTTGCAATATATAGAATGTTCTGATAATTTTGTTTTGTCTCTAGCGCGTCCTAGATATGCAACTGTCTATTTTAATTGACTAGATAATTTAATACTTTGTTTGGAAATACGTATTTTTGAATAGAGACTGCAGAATTTTTTGAGTGGCAATCCGAAACAGAAGATGAGACCCTCCAATAATAGGAAATGCTTTGTAAAACACAAAGATTAATGGTGATTTTGAGATACTTATGAAATAATATTTTCCTTTTTGAATTTGGTACATTGATCAGGTAGGTATTTTTTTATAAACAAAGGACATGCAAACCAACATTTTGTACATAAAAGCGTTTAATAATAAAGTCGAACGATGTAGTTGATTAAAAAACCTTAAAACCTATGTGTGGTCAAAAGCGATTTTGCAATTTTATTGCCTAGGTGTTTTGGAAATATGTAGATAGGTACCTACGTACTTGCAGACAAACGATAAGGTCCTCAAGAACTGTTCATTGAGAAATATTGATTTATGCGGTAAATTGTAATGATTGATGCTTTTCCTGTAACCTTATGTTTCACCTTGGAGATAACAAAATAATGATTAATTAGGTATAAAAATTAAAGGACATTGTTTCACGATACTACCGCCTGGATGTTGTTTATCGATATCCGTTCAATATTCACAGTAAAAAAATGTTGAAAAAAATACGATTATTTACTTAGGTATATACACTATACAGTTTAGATTATTTCCAATTTGTGCATCGATAATTTTACAATAGATATATTTTGTATAAATGCTTTAATACCAAAAAAAATATGAAGTAAGTAGGTATAAATGAACTTCAATATTTAGACACATTAATATTTGTAATTTAGGTAAACCTACCTAACAATTGAGATAACAATTTGATGAAATAGCAGATATGAAATAGATCTTGAAACGAGTTCTAAACATTCAATTAAGCAGGGGCCCGATTCTCCTAAGTTAATAAATGTCAAAATCGAATAGAAATTGAATCGCAATATGATCGCAATAGCAGTTTTAACCATATCGGGCATTCTGCTACTAATATAAGACCAATCGTATTCCAACGACATTCGATTGGTTTGCGATTGGTCTGCTATTTTGGTGATTTTGGTATATACGGTAGTTTGCTACAATCATATTGCAATCGTTAATCATTTGCAGACAAAATGGTTCATTATTGAATGACAAAAAAGGATAAAAACGTTTATTTCAAAGAAAAAATAGCGGAATGCCACATACGCTTCAATCGTAATTGAGTCGGGATTGGATCTCAGTCGAATGTGAATCGTATGTCGCTTAAGTAAAATTAGGAGTTTCGGGCCCCTGTTCATATTTGTATAGTTATCGGTACGGATAATGAGCTCTCGGCGGAAGAGTGGGGATCGCTTTGCGCACTGTACACTTAAGGCAATAAACCAATAAATCACTTCTGCGCAGGTGAAGGTCAGGGCTCAATATCCTTGCCGATGATTATACACGTCTATGAATTTCCACAGAGATTCCCTCCGACATAATTATTTTAAAAGTCATCTGTTATCTCTGACGCAGGCGATTCAGTAAGAATGCCATGCCATTAAAAATTAAAAAAAAAAAGCGATTCAGTAATTCGATTTTAAATAAGGAACTCTAATAAATCTAACCGCAACATGTCTTATTTCAGTAATTTATCTTATCATCTATATATATAAAAGAAAGTCGTGTTAGTTACTCCACTTATAACTCAAGAAAGACTGAACTGATTTAGCTGAAAACTGGCAGGGAGGTAGTTTAGAGCCAGGAGAAGGACATAGGAGTTTTTATTACAAGAAAATGAAAATAAAAAATACAATTTATTCCGGACATACAGCGCCATCTATTGTTCAAACCAAAAATCTGCCGGGTCACGCGAACGAAGTCGCGGGCAAAAGCTAGTTAAATATATATTGAGTTTTCTTTTGATTTTGATAACATCTAAGAGTATTTATCTCCTAATACATATAATTTAAATTAATTAGATCGACGTTTATAAGGTGAGTAGGGTAGACTGGGTAGGTACAGTTGTGCCAATGTTCGTTTGATCAGCAATAATTTTGTTATTTGACTAATTAGCTCGCAGAAAAGGAACTTGTATCGCAATTTGTACATTTGTGTACGTAAAAACACTAATATATTGTTCCTTAATAAGATCAATTTAAAATAAAATGGGAAAGTGTCACAACCGGCCACATACCAAGGGCGGTTGTGACATGCATAAACATACCTATATCAAAATGGTCTATAATATCTTTTATTGTAGAAATGCTTAACATAATAAGCTTACAAACATAGTTTTAACAATCAACAAAACAACATTTGCTCTGTTAAAACTTGTAGCTCCAGAAAGGCTTGCAGCTTGAGCTACACGAACCGACAATGCCGTGTTTCTGTTCATGAATGAACGAAATCCCTTGTTTCACTTCTTCATCGGCATCTTTATATTTTTTGATATCACACTGCGCTCTTTCGGTCTTCCACAAACGTATTCTGAAAATCTAAAAGCAAAAAAATAATATAAGATTTATTATATGTATAGATATTTGTCACAACCGTACCCAACGCATCATTTTGAAAACAAAAAATCGCCATGATTTTGCCAAATACTTTACGTAAAAAGAAATCATTTCTAATTAAATATTAATGTTCAACTTTTAAAGAAAAAAATAACAAGATAATCTATCTGTATAAAAATAACAGTAATTAGGAAAATAAATCGAACAAAAATACTTACTTTTGATTGTTGAAAAGCAATGTGGGCTCCTGCTTACGTCAACGTCGTGTGCCGGCTAACGCAATACTGGGGAACGTGTATTTAGGCTTGCATATAAGCCACGTCTTTCTCCCTTACACACTACCCCGTATTACGTATAGTTTTGTTACAATTGCGACTGTCACCTCCGTACCCGTACCGAGCTTACCCTACCTAATTAAATTCCTTAATATCATCAGTGTTTATGCACCAACGCTCGACAAGGATGATGAAACCAAGGCCAAGTTTTACGAAGAAGTTACGCAAACCCTATCAAAAATTCCCCAAAGGGAACAGATACTTCTGATGGGTGACTTCAATTCGCGAGTCGGACGTGACTTTGAAGCTTGGCCAAAGGTCTTGGGAAGACATGGTGTCGGTAACATGAATAGTAATGGACAACTCCTGCTATCTCTCTGTGCCGAATTCGAACTGGCCATCACCAACACCATGTTCAGACTCCCGGCTAAATATAAAACTACCTGGATGCATCCGAGATCAAAGCATTGGCACCTGATTGATTTCATAATCGTTCGGCAAAGAGACATTTCCCAAGTACAGATTACACGTGTTATGCGTGATGCTAATGCAATGTGCTCCACGGACCACCGTCTTGTTGTCACCAAGATGAAGCTTCGTTTATATCCTCCTCGCAGATCTCATGGAGTGAAGCCTAAGTGCCTAGATTTGGAAAAATTTCAAAGTTTGGAGGTACGCGACAACTATATACAGGCAATTAGTGATGCGATCCAGCTAATAGACGTTGAGCATGGTGATTCTGTAGCTAACTGGCATACCCTCTCGACCGGATTAATCGCTAGTGCTTCGCAGACACTGGGTGTCAAACCTGGTAGACACGAAGACTGGTTTGATGAAAATGATAAAATACTAACAAAAGCTATCCAGAATCACCGCTCCATACTACGTCAATTTAGGGACGATCAACAAGCGGAGCGTGTTAAGCAAAGTGGAGCCGAGTTGCGGAGATATGTACGGGAAATAAAAGACAAGTGGTGGCGTCAAAAGGCCGAACGTATGCAGTGGCTCTCTGACACGAAACAGCTAGGTGCGTTTTATGATGAGGTTCGCAAACTGGTCGGTAAAACCAGTCGTACAAGAGTACCCTTAAGATCTCATGACGGCACACAGCTAATGACCAACAAGCAGGACGTACTTAAGAGATGGGCAGAGCATTTCAACGACTTGCTCAATGTCGATAGAGCTGTGGACATGTCGTTTATCTGCTCGATGGCATCACTGCCCACTGTCAAGCAGCTAGACGATCCACTGACCCTGCGTGAGGTCATCGTTGCCGTTCAACAACAACAGAACAAAAAAGCGGTCGGCATTGATAATGTTCCTGGAGAGTTGCTGAAATATGGGGGTGCGGAGTTGCATGAGACCATTTGGAAACTCTTTGCAAAGATGTGGAACGAGGAGCGAGTACCTGATGAGTTTCAAGTCTCTCGGGTGTGCTCTTTGTACAAGAACAAAGGCGACAAATCTGACTGCAACTCCTATAGAGGTATCTCTCTCCTGACCTCTCCAGGCAAAACCTTTGCACGAATTTTACTGAACCGCTTGATGCCCTTGTCTGAAGACATACTGCCTGAAACCCAATTTGGCTTCCGGCCGAATCGAGGTACGTGTGAGGCCATCTTCTCTATCCGTCAACTTCTAGAGAAGAGTCGTGAGCAGAGTCAACCATTGTTTCTTTGCTTTGTTGACTTGGAGAAAGCTTTCGACTCGGTGCCGCGCAAAGCCTTATGGGTGGTACTAGCGAAACTTGGATGCACGGACAAGTTTATAAGAATGATACGACTTCTGCATGATGACATGCGCTGTTGTGTCAGTGTGCAGGGCGAGGACTCGGAGTTCTTTAAAGTGAGCTGCGGTGTGAAACAGGGCTGCGTGCTCGCTCCAACTCTCTTTGCCCTGTACTTTGCAGTTGTCGTTCGGGAAGCCTTGCAGACTCTGTCCGAAGGTATCCGTATTTGTTTTCGTACCGATGGCGGTGGTGTCTTCAACCTAAATAGACTCAAGGCTCGCACAAGAGTGTCTCGCGCGACTGTCACTGAGATGATGTATGCAGATGACTTATGTTTTGTGGCGGAATCCCCAGATGGGCTGCAGAGGCTTATGTCGAGACTACTGCAGGCATGCAGCAGATTTGGCCTGAAGATAAATGTCAAGAAAACCGAAGTCATGGCACTTGATACTGTGAACAGTGCCCCAGTTGACATTAGACTCGGAGATGTCTCGCTTAAGCAAGTAAACCAATTCAAATATCTTGGCAGCACCATAACATCCAGGTGTCTCCTTGATAACGAAGTCAACAGCCGAATAGGAGCAGCTGCTGCAGCTTTTGGTAGACTTCGTGCCAAGGTGTTCCGCTCACATGACATAAAGCTCTCTACAAAAGTAGCTGTGTACATGGCAATAGTTCTGCCAAATCTCCTATATGCCTCTGAGACTTGGTGTCTATACCGCGAGCATATTCGGACATTAGATAGATTCCATCTAAAATGCCTACGTGACATTATGTGCATCCAGTGGTCGGACCGTGTTCGTAACACGGAAGTACTTAGACGCGCTAATGTCAGCGGTATTGAGGCCTATCTAATGCGTCGACAGCTGCGCTGGGCTGGTCATGTCTCCCGGATGTCAGATGCCCGAGTAGCAAAGCGCGTCTTCTACTCAGAGCTGGAGACTGGCAAGCGTAAGCAGGGTGGTCAGCGTCTGCGGTACAAAGATGTGCTGAAACGCCACATGAAGAGATGTGACTTAGATCCGTCACACTGGGAGGCTATGGCGGCAGATAGGACCAAATGGAGGCGGACTATTAAGGACAAGGTGTGCGAGTTTGAGAGCCGGCGGAGAGAACAGCTCGACGCTAAGCGAGATGAGCTGAAGACCCGACCACCCGCGGCCATACAATACACCTATATCGGAGGAGTGCTGACTTGCAGTGAATGTGGACGGACATTCACTGCAAAAATTGGCTTTGTCAGTCACTGGAGAGCACACCAGCGAAGCTCTCAAAATTAAGCGCAGATCCAAGTCGCTGTGGCCGAAATCGGCCAGGATCAATATATATATATAAATTCTACATCTGTATAGATGTCTAAATTTTTTTGTTGCTACGTGTACTAAGAATAAATCTTTTTACACACAATTTTGATGAAAAAAACACGTTGTCTAATGCTTGCTGCAAAAAAAGGTTATCGATTGACCCTAGGGCTCTATCAAGCAGAATCGTAAGGACTTCTAAGAAAACGTAGGTACAACAGAAGTCACGATATTCAGATTGCATTAGACAACAAAGCTATACTTATAAGTTTGGCAAACTTGGTAATTAATACGTTAGCCTTAGATACCTATGAACTCAGATCAAGGAATCGATCTGAGCCCATAAAGATAACAAGAGCCCATTTGCGACCTATTTTATTGCTAACCTAACCTATATTTTTTTCTAGTGGACCAGTTGCTACTGACCTGCACAGACTACACATTCCCCGCGGCTTCAGCTGTTCAATTCGTCCTGGCAATGCTGGTGGAAAGACTACTGTTGCAGCCAGAGATTCAGGACAAAATACATGAAGAGATAGACCGCGTCGTCGGCAGGGATCGGCTGCCTAACCTTGATGATAGAAGAAAGTACGTACTCGTCTGTCTACTTACCTACGATCATATTCCTTATCCCAGTTTTATTACGATTTTGCCAGCATGCCTTCTCAGATATAGATTTATCATTGTTTTATTCCTAAAACCAATATTTACCAGTCCACATTGGGAAAACCTAGCATGTACTGAATTCTAATAGAAATAGTCCGAAAAAATATACCTTTATAATAAATACTTAGGTACATATACCAACTCATGTCGGTAAATCTTAGGTTTTACTGGAATAACTTAGGATTTACCATAGTTCGGGTTTTTACAGTAACATATATACTTCTTTGTCTGGCGTCACCTCATAATTATTTTGCTTTGCAGTTATGATATCTACCATAATAGCCTAGTTAGTAGAAATATAGATAGTTCGGTAAGGTACATGCATGGCTATTCCTTATACGGAGGTTATATAAAGATACCATCTTTTATTCATATATTATGGATACCATTTACATACCCTCTACATACAGTTAATACTATCACTAACAACTGGTGCGATAGGGCATAGGGTAGGGTAGACTGGGTACAGTTGTGCCAATTTTCGTTTGATCACCAATAATTTTGATATTTGACTAATTAGCTCGCAGAAAAGGTACTTGTATCGCAATTTGTACATTTGTGTACGTAAAAACACTAATATATTGTTCCTTAATGCAATGTATTACTCATAAGATCAATTTAAAAAAAAATGGGAAAGTGTCACAACCGGCCACATACCAAGGGCGGTTGTGACATGCATAAACATATATCAAAATGGTCTATAATATCTTTTATTGTAGAAATGTTTAACACAATAAGCTTACAAACATAGTTTTAACAATCAAAAAAACAACATTTGCTCTGTTAAAACTTGTGGCTGTAGAAAGGCTTGTAGCTTGAGCTACACGGTACGAAATCCCTTGTTTCACTTCTTCATCGGCATCTTTATATTTTTTGATATCACACTGCGCTCTTTCGGTCTTCCACAAACGTATTCTGGACATCTAAAAGCAAAAAATAATAATATGAGATTTATTATATGTATAGATATTCGTCACAACCGTACCCAAAAAAATTGTCACAACCGTACCCAACGCATCATTTTGAAAACAAAAAATCGCCATGATTTTGCCAAATACTTTACGTAAAAAGAAATCACTTGTAATTAAATATTAATGTTCAACTTTTAAAGAAAAAAATAACAAGATAATCTATCTGTGTAAAAATAACAGTAATTAGGAAAAGAAATCGAACAAAAATACTTAGGTACTTTTGATTGTTGAAAAGCAATGTGGGCTCCTGCTTACGTCAACGTCGTGCGCCGGCTAACGCAATACTGGGGAACGTGTCTAGGCTTGCAAGCCACGTCTTTCTCCCTCACACCCCTCCCCCGTATTACGTATAGTTTCGTTACAATTGCGACTGTCACTACCGTACCCTGGCACAACCGTACCCAGTTTACCCTACCTATCAAGTTTGGAAGCTTACAGAAAAGTAAATAGTAGAGCTTGCAAAGGACATAGTAATGCAGCTTATTTCTTACAGAAATTCCGTTTACTTCGTAGTCTAACAATAATAATCGTTGCATGAAGATATCTTCAAATTTTTCTAATGGTGCAGGATAATAATAGCATATATTTATATGATAATTATGTCTTAACTACCTGGTTACGTCAAGAAATACTATATAAACTGACTACTGGTTAATAAATTATGTCGTTTAAGAGATAATTTATACTTAAAAATACGTAAATGTTAGCTTCCTATTACATGAAAGATAACAATTTGAGGATTATGTTAAATGCCATTGCCATGTTCTTTTTGACATTTAACATAATCTTGGAATACATTTCATTGACACATTTACGCCAACAAAAAATAAGGTTGGTAGTAAACACATAAAAAACCAGCTGAAAAAATAAAAATAATAATTTTAAATCTATTATTCAACGAATTAATGCCTATTTTTAGGGTTCCGTATCCAAAGGTTAAAAGAGGACCCTATTGTTTTCGCTCCTTTGTCCGTCCGTCCGTCCGTCTGTCACCAGGCTGTACCTATCTCATGAACCGTAATAGTTAGAGAGTTGAAATTTTTACAGATGATGTATTTCTGTTGCCGCTATAACAACAAATACTGAAAACTAGAATAAAATGGCTCCCATACAACAAACGTGATTTTTTTTGCTCATTTTTGCTCGATATCGATAACGGCAACGGGTAGATGCGATTTTATAAATAACTAGCTTATGCCAGCGCTTTCACCCGCATCCCGTGGGAACTACTTCCCGTACCGGGATAAAAAGTAGCCTATAGCCTTCCTCGATAAATGGGCTATCTAACACTGAAAGAATTTTCAAATCGGACCAGTAGTTCCTGAGATTAGCGCGTTTAAACAAACAAACAAACAAACTCTTCAGCTTTATAATATTAGTATACCTTGATGGTACGGAACCCTTCGTGTGCGAGTCCGACTCTCACTTGGTCGGTTTTATTACTAAGCAGACGAAACTACGTAAATCTATATATATAAAAGAAAGTCGTGTTAGTTACTCCACTTATAACTCAAGAACGGCTGAACCGATTTAGCTGAAAACTGGCAGGGAGGTAGTTTAGAGCCAGGAAAAGGACATAGGATAGTTTTTATTACAAAAAATAAAAAATACAATTTATTCCGGACATACAGCGTCATCTATTGTTTAAACCAAAAATCTGCCTGATGCCACTATTCCACGCGAACGAAGTCACAGTCACGGGCAAAAGCTAGTAATTTAATAAAACCCAGCGAAATACATAAAATTCAATTAAATACGTTAATGTACTTGTTAATATAATATGTTGATTAGCACAAAGGAAAAAATAAAATACGCAAAAATACTCCGAAACCGTTTTTGCCTGACCTGGAATCGGCGCGGGTTCGATTCCAGGTCAGGCAAGTACCAATGCAACTTTTCTAAGTTTGTATGTACTTTCTAAGTATAAGTATCTTAGACGTCAATGACTGTGTTTCGGATGGCACGTTAAACTGTAGGTCCCGGCTGTCATTGAACATCCTTGACAGTCGCTACGGGTAGTCAGAAGCCCGGGTTATTGGGTTGCCCGGGTAACTGGGTTGAGGAGGTCAGATAGGCAGTCGCTTCTTGTAAAGCACTGGTACTCAGCTGAATCTGGTTAGATTGGAAGCCGACCCCAACATAGTTGGGGAAAGGCTCGGAAGATGATGACTCCGAAACCGTTTTAAAAAAAAGAACACTGTTGGAAAGCTACACCAGCCCCGAGTAACATAGGCATTCTATATTTTATTCGGGTAGGTACGGAAGAAGTTCCCCAGAGACATGGTTGAAACCATGGGAAAACAACTAGGTCTCAATAAAGGAGTAAATTAATTTATTTCATAAAACAGAATTTGCAGTACATTTTCAGTACAATCACTTGCATTTTTCAGTGCATGCTGACGACAATTAGGTCACAGAACTTACCCATCGTTTTACAATACCCTTATCTTCCGACGCCTACAACGCCACAACTTACTAATAATAGTATTGCGATAGGTCGCATATATCTTAATTACCTGTTGCTTGCAATCAAAATATATCAGTTGCAGTGTTCCAGTTTTTTCGCGACTTCTCCGCACCTGTCCACGTTTCCAAGGACTGACAGATGACCATCGCGATAATCCACAATTCAGGTCGAGTAGGTACCTACCTACCTAGTTTGTGTCTTTATCTACAGGTACCTAAGACTAAAGAATTAGCAAGTGATTATTGAGATAGGTCTTAATAAACAACAAAAATATGTTGTTTAATAAAAAAAGCTGCGCGGAAATAAACAAAGTTGAAAGAACATCTGTTGCCACATGAATAATGTATAAAAACAATAAAACGGTCTTATCAAAGCAAATGATTTGCATTCTTTGACTATTTTAGATTATCTCTAATTTGTGAACTTTTGATTACTATTCATGAATGAAGATTAGGATTTGTTGGACTTTAAAATTCAATAAAAATGCTACTTAAAAATTCCTCATAAATCTATTATGAACGCTTCAAAAGTAGTGCAATTTTCACTCGAGCATTTGTTATATTATTAGGCACACGCTCTAAACAAAACTCTTCAAAGGCTGCATACGATAAAAAAGCAAAAACATTGGCCTCCTTCAGGAGCCGGGAAAAAATAGGGAGGAATGCATCACATATTTCGTGTTATTTTCATTCAAGTCTCACGACCAGTTTCTTCATCAAAAGTTAAAGTTAAAGTTATGGCTAAAGTAATGTCTAAAGTAAAAGTAACGGTTAAATTCAATTTTTCTATGAATTTTGCTGTCAGTTTAGCCTTGAAAAAACGAATTTGACCGTTACTTTTACTTTAGACATTACTTTAACTTTAACTTTTGATGAAGAAACTGGCCGTCATTGTTACATTGCCCCTATGTCTAAGTACTGTTAGAATTGTGAACGTGGTCGTATGCCGAATTTTTTGCCCCTACTACTTACCATAATTTGTGTCTTTCTTTTTTAACTTTAATCGCCATGACATAGAACAGTTGGGTTCTTTTTTGTCGTTTCATAGGCTTCGAAACGATTTTATCAAGTCTAACAATAATAGAGGTTTAACTTAACGATGACCATCCAAATATCTGTATTAGGGGTTTGTGATTGGTCTCGTTAATTTATTTATAGATTTTTTTTTACATTTTTAAATATTAAATTAAAAAAAAAAAAACATTTAAAAATATGTTTAATATTAGCGATTTAAACTAAGGCTTTTTTTAAACCTCTTCGAAAATTGACGCCAAGAAGCTGCACGACGTATTTTGAAAAGCTCTGTCTGTCATTAACATTAAGCAATGATTCTTTATTATTGTGCCTTTTGGCGTAGGTAGTAACTATTTATTTAAACTTGGCTTTGGGTCTGACCCAAAAAATATAAACAAAGTACCTACTTAGAGCTAAAGCTAAAGCAAAAGCTTTTATATGAGGTGTTCCTTTAATGAGAGCTCAAATAAAACCCCGAAAAGCAATTACTAAAGTAGTTGTAAAGAAAGCGAGGTCCAAGGTCTTGTAAATCAGGTTATCAGGAACTCAAACAGCGCTAAAATTAATCCTAATCTCAGTCAAGGTGACAAGACAATACTAACCTATCATAACATACTGCCAATTGTTTTCGTAACATTGATAACAATGTAGGTGACGATAAGATAGGCGACCGTAGGAAATCAATCAACGATTACCTACTTTAGGTATTGGCAAAAATTTATGAAATCTTTATAGGAGGCACTAACATATCGGACGTGCCTTCAAATGACAAGTGAATCGTGACAGGCTTGTAGCTAGACGTTCATTTGTATTTTTTTTACTGTTTCGCGGTATTTTTTGCTTAGTAATTTTTACCACGGCTATGTTTGTAATTCGAGAGGTAAGAAATAAGTTTTTCAACATAGTGATTATTTTTGTGTAATACATATTATGTACATCGGTAAGATACTTATCGCTTAATTCAAATTTGATAAAATTAGCATTAATTTGTTAATCCTGTTTAGAATTTGTTTATTATTTGAAATTATAAGTAGGTACTCTTAATTTAAGTATCTCATGCCAAATCTTTTTCCTGATCTTTTAAATAATAAAATTCACGATGCATATGCATGAAGTAATAAATAATGTATCCAGGTGCCTCACTCACCTAATATGTAGGTATATAATAAGTACTAGGTAATTTTGGGGCAATTATGCTGAACTACGATTTGCTGAGTTGATTCAAATCCACATTCCGTATGGTCTTGTGCTTTTAGTATCGATTGTGTGCTTGAGGAAAAATCTCTATATTTTATCGCCTAAAGCGCCTAGCGTTTCTGTGTCACTAAAACTCATAAACATGCGTAATCTCATATCATAAATAAAAAGTTGCGCATGCTATGATTCTAAACCCTTTACACATATTGCATTTATATTTTCGTGTTACCTACTTTCTGCCAAATGGATAATCATATCTCGATTAACGCAAAAGTGATGAATGTCGCACTTCCATTAAATATAGCTGATGGCGCGAAGTATTAACGGCTTTTCGACCAGCTATTACGGTAGTAAAACCGCTATACTTTGTACCATCGACAGTTACTTTCTGGCCTGTAAGTACTGGCCATCACGAAAAACGCTTGTAGTTATTGCGGATCAGTGGTTTTGGTAAAAAGAACGTCTCGAATGATTTTAAAATTTCAAAAGGCTTCAAATTTGTATTTAGGTGCCATAGGTGACGTAAAGCCAAATAGTGGTATAAAAAAAAAATACTGGAAACTATTGCAAAATCTTTTTTCGGTAAACTCGTTAGGCAATTTTCCTAACCTTTTTTGAGTTTCAGTCTAAGTACTTACTGATACTTGTACAAGTATGTAGTTATGTAAATTCAATCACTTCGTCATACATAGTCAACTTAATAGGTGGACAATTGTAAAAGAAGTCGTACTAATAGGTAGGTACGCCTATCCGTTTGGTCACGCAACGTGAACCATTTAAGTGCATAGGATTACCTAGGTACTTAGTACTACTTACAGATTATTTACCTAACCAAGTAAACATTGCATATACCTAGTGCTCGTTGTGTAAGTTTTATGTAAGTAATGCACTATTTTATAATACCTGACCTAACTATAGTTTTAACAGGCTTTCCTTTCAAACTAGAGATGCGGTAACAGTATCAAGTTTTTTTGCAATGTCGCTGTCAATTTCTGTCATCTTCCATGCGTAATATGTTCCTCTAATGAACATAATACAGAAATTAATTATTTGTTACAGTATGCCGTATCTGGAGGCATGCATCCGCGAGACCATGCGGTACGACACCACGGTACCGCTGGGGGTGCCACACCGAGCTATGAAGGACACCACGCTAGGAGGATACAATGTACCAGAGGTAAGCACAGCAATAGCTTATGTTAGTCTTAAGGCTCCCTAATGTGTACCTACCAATGCCTTGTCTTCAGGTTGCCACATCCAAATTGTGCTTGCCTTTTGCAGATCGTCACTTCATCTTTCATTGGCTCTTTGTATTAATGGTCAATTCGACCGAACGAATTGTATGGCATCAGTTATTAGAGGATACGATACGATCCTTTCTTTTTTCTAAAGATTTCGTTTATGAATAGCAACGTCCCTAGATAAGCTTAAAAAAAACTGGGTAGGCTCGCTCTCTCTTACATAGGACCTAAACAAAACTTTATCCAGGAAAATCTACGATGTAAATTATAAAATTAATAACAAAAATGTATTGCTTAATTCCAGGGCACCATGATGAGCTTCAACCTGACGATGTTGCACATGGACAAGGAGATATGGGGCGATCCAGAAAACTTCCGCCCTGAGCGCTTCATCAAGGATGGCCATTTGGACGTCGCCAGTGACAAATCATTGCCATTTGGAGCAGGTAAATATATCACAACATTATTTACGTTAAGCGAATTTATTTAGTGTTAAATAAAAACTAGATCTTTGTTAGGCTAACCTAAGGTAGAACTAAGTTCTACCTACGTCTAAGATGGTGCAAGTTTATAATAGCTGCTAAAATATAGTGACCAGTGGGCAGTTTTATTCTGAAATACTGATTTAATTTGCATATTTGAATAGTTTTCAAGATTTACCAGATGGCTTTGTCTGTATTCGTGACCTAACCACGTTCGAGATAAAATTTTTATGTTTTTGCAAATAGGCTTGGTTCCTACGTTCTTACGTCTTGCTTCAGCATTACGTGAAGGCCGAAGAATGACAACCTATGACATTGAATATTTATTAACACATGTTTTTATTTTGTGCACAAATTAAAATAAGGATAGGTCAGCGAGATAAATAAAAATGCTATTTTTGTACTCTTGTGTAGCCATATAGCCTTACTTATAAACGTGAATTAAATAATAAGTAATACTGCAGAATAAAGTGTATGCCACAGCCACAGGAAAAACAATGAATTATTTATTCTATAAAAATCTATGGAATCTTAGAAATAAAAAATAATGGTTATTGGGCATAGACATTTTTTACATTTTTTATTTAGTTTTTGAGGTTTCAGGGTGAAAATCAAATCCACTTATTTTATAAAATACATCTGTGAGGTATACTGATGGTACTGTACTATCTACCTAGTTTTAGGTGGATATATAAATCCATATAATGATTTACTAAATGTGTTTTTATATTTTTTTATTGTAAACTTGTTAGTGACACATGTGATCTTGATTCTTACTTCGTAAATGGGAACATATTTTTTGTGTGAGTTGTCAATTTTACACGGATGTGACGTATTTGAAATGGTGACGTTCTAGAGAAATGTCAATGCCGATGTTATCGTTCACGTTCACTGATAACGTAGAAATCTAACCTCAAAAATTTTTAAGATTACTTAGCTAGAATATTACATAACGGTTACATCTCATTGGTTATTTTACTGTTTGGTATAAAACCCTGGGTTTTAATTATATTTTAATTATTCAAGATAGAAATTATGTCGTGATTAAGTACCTAAATGATTGTTGATTAACGTAAAAGTGATGAATGTCGCACTTCCGTTAGGTAAATATAGCTGATGGCGCGAAGTACCTATTAACGGCTTTTCGACCAGCTATTACGGTAGTAAAACCGCTATACTTTGTACCATCGACAGTTACTTTCTGGCCTGTCAGTACTGGCCATCACGAAAAACACTTGTAGTTATCGCGGATCAGTGGTTTTGGTAAAAAGAACGTCTCGAATGATTTTAAAATTTCAAAAGGCTTCAAATTTGTATTTAGTTGCCATAGGTGACGTAAAGCCAAATAGTGGTATAAAAAGAAAAATACTGGAAACTATTGCAAAATCTTTTTTCGGTAAACTCGTTAGGCAATTTTCCTAACCTTTTCTGAGTTTCAGTCGAAGTACTGGTACTTCTTGTACAAGTATGTAGTTATGTAAATTCATATCTTGATTCTTACTTCGTAAATGGGAACATATTTTTAGTGTGAGTTGTCAATTTTACACGGATGTGACGTATTTGAAATGGTGACGTTCTAGAGAAATGTCAATGCCGATGTTATCGTTCACGTTCACTGATAACGTAGAAATCTAACCTCAAAAATTTTTAAGATTACTTAGCTAGAATATTACATAACGGTTACATCTCATTGGTTATTTTACTGTTTGGTATAAAACCCTGGGTTTTAATTATATTTTAATTATTCAAGATAGAAATTATGCCGTGATTAAGTACCTAAATGATTGTTGATTATTAAGGTTAGATTTGAATTAATTTGGGATTCACATAACATGTCAAAAGCATATAATGGAGGAAAAGAAACCCTAGACCCTTAAATAGATATAGTTAGGAAGGTAGGTAGGTACATTCCGTAGGTACCAACGTTAGGTAGGTAATTAAAAATATGTGAGATAGGTAGGTACATTAAATAAAGAATGTATCCTACCATGGCCAGTCATATTTATTATTATTTTACTAGACATTAAGTAAAACAATAGATAATTTTTGTCTTCTTTAATTATTCATGAGCATGCAGCTGATTAAACTTTGTCAATTGCTTGATAGTTTGCCTAACTAATACATATACCTACAATAAGTTGTCTTACATTATAGGTAGCGACAACATTACATTTACTTACTTTAATTTCAACATAACTGCCAATTCTATGTGCCTCAATGCCAGTAATGCAACATAACTGAATAAGTGGTACGTTTAACGAGTGCCTAGGTAAGAACTACTTAGGTAGGTACCTACATTCCAGGCCCGCCGTAAGCGGGCGTGCAAAGCGTGCACCGCACGCGGGCGGCACGTCCTAGGGGGCGGCAAATCGAGCGACTTATCACGTAATATTTAAAAAATACAATATTTTTTTACCAATTATTTCATTTCAATATTTCCGAACATAGCAATAGCGCTAAGAATATTACTTACACTGCCGGTTTCAGTAGCATGTGTTGAAAGATCATTTTCAAAATTAAACATTATTAAAAACTTTTTAAGATCAACAATGCTCCAGCAGAAACTGAGTAATTTAGCTATAGTTTCAATCACGGACGTCAGTAGCGGCGTAAGGGGGGGCCAGAGGGGGCGGTCCGCACAGGGTACCACGTCTAGGGGGGTGCCATCTCAGTCGGCATATATCTGCACGACCAGGATGGCACGGGCAAAAGGGACCATCCACGGAGGGTGCTTTCGTAATCTGCAAAGCCTACGTCCACTACTAGTCGCAGTGCAGGCCCAAGACGCATCGCCACGGGACTGAGAGAGGTGACACAATCTGACTGTCAACCCTCTCTTTTCCACCCGCGTCCTTGTAGCACGCCCCCTCGCCAAAATCACAATAAATTGACTGATTTCTTAAATTAATTCCTTAAAGTTAATATTTTAATTTATTTTGCGCTTAGTTTTTGAGTCCTCATTCTAACAAAAAGTTGAGGCACCGAAGTGACAAAAATCACTGGTGCTCGCGTCAGTCACGGTTTCTTTGTTTATTTATGCTTAATTCATACTGAGTTTAATTTGAGGATCCTTAAACCAACAATTAAAAAAAATCTTTAAGGTGGTTTTCTTTTTAAGCGGTCCAGGTACTTTTGTGACCCAAAACTCAAAAAAATTCGCGCTCGCTACGCTCGCGGTTTTTCCACTTTACAGTACCTTCTTTTAAGGGCTTTGGGTACTTTTGTTTCCCATAACTCAAAAAATTTCGCGCTCGCTACGCTCGCGGCTTTTCCAATTTACAGTGCTTTCTTTTAACTGCTTTGGGTACTATGCCAAAATTCAAAAAATTTCGCGCTCGCTGCGCTCGCGGCTTTTTAAGGGGTGTTTTTATGTCCCAATTGAACATGAAATTTTTGACACCTTGGATAGAAAAAAGTTGATAGAAGATTTCGCCTAATTAAAATACATCTATACTAATATTATAAAGAGGAAAAGTTTGTTTGTTTGGTTGTAATGGATAAACTCAAAAACTACTGGACCGAATTTAAATATTCTTTCACTATTAGAAAGCTATATTATCTGCGACTAACATAGGCTAGATTTTATCCCGGTGCAGCATTAGCTCCCACGGGACGCGGGTGAAACCGCGGGAAAACTGCTAGTATTTTACAATCTTAACGAATTTTTCTTTTTTTGACAAAACCCAGTATAATATGTAGGACTTAGTCCTAGGGCGGCATAATCAGTTTTGCACGCGGGCGAACAAACAGCTAGCGGCGGGCCTGCTACATTCAAAGTCTAAAGGCCTGCACAGATATACAGCGGCTATCGGATTATAATATTAATACAGTCATACAAAAGATATCAACGGCGAACAACGCCATGCGTGACCGACACGAATTCAATTACCTTCAGTTTCATATTTCAGCATTTTTTTTCGTCTCTTTAACTCTCCAACAATGTATGTAACATTCTCTAACAAAGAATGATAGGCAACATCTTGATTCACTTTTGTATTTCTAGTGTTCAAGTTTTCTAATTCGTGACTTAGACAATTGCTATGGACTTTCACTGACACTGGTTTAAAACAAGCAATCGAGACTGAGTAAACCCTTTGATTATAGTTAGGTAGGTAAAAATAATAAACCTAAGTATTTTACGCGAATTACGAATTATTTTATAGCTCATGAGCACGTAGGTACATACCTATACATATAAATCTATAAATACAAAACTGTAGCAAGCAAGTAAACCTATTTTGCAATAAAAGCTTGTAAAAACTGGGCCCATTATACAAGTTACTGCCATAGTAAGCACCTACTTCTACCTTTCTATTGTTACCGTTACAAATTGATGGCAAAAACCTCGCTTGCACCTTGGTGGCTGTAGGTACAATAGTATCAACCTATCCGTAATAACAATTCTGGGCTACTTTTACATAGTTTAACCGTCACAATACCTAGGTACACAGCATATTACCTACACACCTAACAGTTTATAAGCCCAAGCTAACTGTCAACCGACTAAAAGTTTGCAGTGGGCGGGTACCTACACTTGGACCAAAGATTTAAAACCTGTGCAACTTATGTTCGATAGCAACCATAGTATACAATCTGAAACACCTTAGCAAAAACATAAAATGCAGGTCTACATATAAGTGCAGTCGTTTATAAACACGTCAAAGTTGTAACGTTGTGCAATATGATTTAGCTACAGCTACTTATTTAGTTTTCGATGTGAAACGGTTGAAAAATTGCTACAAAGTAGGTTATGGCTTGAGTAACGTTTTACAACTTAATGAGGAGTATACATTTTCATTGGTTTCAGTTTTATAATTAGTTGTAGAATGATTTTTTTTTTCTGTAAAGATAAGTAGGTGTCGGATCTCCCGACTGTCATTTGTTTTAAAACCAAAGATTTGAGGATTGGTTCTACGTAGGTTATTTTTGTGTAGCTAATCAAGATACCAAACCTTTCATTATCTACAGAGGTACTTTTCTTGGAGATGAGAAAACTGCATGAGGTTGTACGAGTACACTGAAAAAAACAAAAGAAAGAAGTCTATTATGTATTACTTAAGTTTCATAATATTTATTTCTTATTGCTAGATACAGATAATTAATTATCAGTCTTAAGGCAAATCTAACATTAATCAAGACGAATCCGTGGAAATATTTTCCTGATTATCATGTTATCAAGCCTTACCTACTACTACTTACTGAAATAGGTCAGAATGAAATCCTAGATCCTAAATAGAAAACCGATAGTTTATCAAGAATTAATTATGTAAAGCGCCTAATCCTGTAGATAAACCTACTTAAATATCTTTAATAGAGTTGAATTGGTACAATGTCGCTATTGTAACCTATTTGACGAAAACACGTCTCTAAAATGAAAAGCCTTGAGAATGCACCTACATAGGTAACTATAGAACAAGTCCAGCTGGCTTATTCGCTAACTTTTCGATTTTCAGATGTCAACTGGCCTCAGTTTTCATCCGAACTTTGATGTCAACCGATAAGTTCAAAACATTGGTATTCTGTATTGCATGAAGTGGATATCGGTGGATATCGTTACACGGTTGCTGACGCCAAAACTACGATGACAACTTGACAACTCTATTTTTTTATCGACTATTATACTGCTAAGTAGGAAATACCCTATTAGCATTACATTACTACGTTTGAGAGAACGCTTTATTTTCAGCGTGTTATACATTTAAAAATAATCTGTGGCGGTAAAATTCAGTATTTGCTTTCTATTGTGTGTGAACTTGGTGTCTAAAGTTCCGTGTGGATGAACAATATTTTAACTGAGAATATTGTGAGTATTGTAGTTATTGTAAATTTAACAACGTAAATAATATTTTGATACGTAGATTCCTACGTTTTGCATGCAAAATAAATATTGGTATACTATTTTATTATTACTTAGGTTTAAAATGCTAACATACACTTTCATGATGGATTTTGAGAGGAAGGAAACTTTATGTACTTGAGTAGCTCGTCCCATACACTGAGAGCATCGGTTACCTCATGTAGGCACTTACTAAATAAAAGTTGAGACATGTTGCAAATGAATGAGGAACTCCTTTGGTATGATCCGTTTGCATAAAAGTTTAGGACTGCCAATATCTATACATAACAAAATTTGATGTTACAAAGTTTATCATCATATTATTATTAGTCATCATCATTTCAGAGTGTTTATGAGTAACATTAATTAATGTAATATTGGTATTTATTTTACTTTTAACGTTATGAATTCTTACTTTTAGCTCAATTGCAACAGCAGTGTTTTGTTGAGCATGTTGCAGAAACGGACGTAACTCTGCCGAAACTTGCTGAAACCCTTATTTGTTGATACGAAAATTTGCCATGAATTCCTTCTCCCGTAAATCCAGAGAATTATTGCAATCCCGCAGACGACGTTTCTGGATTCTGGATAAACTTCGTTTTGTCTCTTATTCCACAAATGCCAGCAAAAATTCACGCGATATTTTTATTCCACACAAAAAAAGATAAAACAAATTAAAATAATACAATTAAAAATAACACTATCAAAAAATAAAGGAAACGACTCAGGGTTTGTATTTCTATTGGATTCGCAAAATTAGAGAAATCTTATATGTCTGATGCTACAATATAGTATAGACATCCCAGTGATGAGGCATAAAACACTGCTATTTGTAGTGTATTTCAAAAAATTACAGTGGCCATCAATTTGATGTCCACTGAGCTTAGGGAATCGCAATCTAACGTTTATCGATACAAAAACAGCTGTCAAAATGAGTCATGGTGGATATCAGCCTGTGTCGATGCTCATGACGTCATCTCAGATGGTCACTGGCGTTAGCGAATAAGAAAATAGCATGAAAATAGCTGTTTGACAATTTACTGATGTACACTTTACCAAATGATGATATCTGCGAGCTGTCAGTGGAGTTAGCGAATAAGGCTACAGGATGGATGACAAACATAGCATAGTAGGTATTGGATTATTTTCATGAAATATCTACTAATTTATGAACTTTATCCCCAGGCCGAAGACTATGTGCAGGGGAGACCTACGCTCGCCAAACCATGTTCCAAGTGTTCGCCGGTTTTATGCAAGCATTCCACGTCACCACTGCCGATGGAAAACCTCTCCTCAAACCTGCTCGCAGGATACAGGGCATCATCACCACCATCCCCGAGTTCTGGGTCAAAGTCAACGTCAGAAAATGAATGCAGCCTCTTTTGTTGAATGGGAAATGTGTTTGATCTCTTTTTTTATCGGCTGCAACTTAGTCTATGCTTCTATTTAAAAAAAAATCTTAAGTGACACGTAAATGTATACGAATGGGCTTGTAGCCATTTACATATTAAGATGTTAGTGATTATTTTGCGTGGGCTTGATACAAGATAAATTCTGTATTGTTAAATTATGCGTATCGTGGATATATTTTTGACAAAATGACATTGATATGGCCTCTGTAGTTTACCTTGACAGGGCGACCCATTCAGAGGCGCAACTATATTTCTTTAAGCATTATTTTTTGTAGCCTTACATGGAGAGATAATATTTAATCTTTGCATGTGACACGTAAGGAAAATTTAGTACTAAGTTTTGAAGTCGGAGAAACTGAATGTTTAATGATCTTCTGTTTGAACGTGTAGCCGTGTGCCATATAAGTTTAAAGGTTAATTACTTTGAGTGCTTATCTCACTAAACGACCATTATTTGACTACAAGTATCTTACATTGGTAAAAACGTTGCTTACTAGAATTTTCGCAAAAACCAAGGACGAGTTATGGCTTACTTTTTGTTAGGTTCGAAATAATGCCTGCCTATAGCAAATGTTGAGAAGGTAAAACACCTCAACATTATAAAATTCACAACTTTAATAATTAAATAATTCCCCCACAATGAGTATAAAAAGTTTTTATAGTTTATATCCCTAAGGACAGGTATGCAATCATTTAGCGTCGTGAAAATGACGAAATTATGATTTACAACCGTTGAAAATAAATAAATCATTTTGTTGCTAACACATTGTAGAAAGATGGCCGTTAACATAATTAAGTGGTTATAAACATGCATCGTTAGTTGCGAAGACAACCAAGTTAAAGAATGGTAGGTACCACCAGTAGTATCGCCAGGAATTTGGATTATTCAATAACACTCAACAAAATCAATTCAATAAGATGTATGTTAGTCTCATTTTTTTGCGTCGCAGTTTCTAAGAAAGGTTTTAGGCAGGTTTAGAATCTACACATGTCCGAGCAAAGTCGGACGTCAGATAGCTCTCCTACTGTCAAGCAAATATTTCAATAGCCTTATTGTTTCTGTTCAACTGTATGCATTTCCTCCATAAAGCTTTGTATTACGAGATAGGTACACAAAGGCCACTATGTAAACATGTTTGGATAAAACGGTCAACGTCCACACTTTGTTTATATATTTACCTACTTACATATGACACATGGAGTTAAACGTCACGTTCTCGTCAATGTCAGAACCATGTTCTTATTTTAAATTGTTTTATTAATTTTAAAATATGTATTCTGTTGTTTTCCTCGTATCAAGCCACCAGATTTTGCATTTAGAATTAAATGATGATATTAATAGAAATATGTTTAAAATATTGACGCTCAGTCTCTTAAAATAAGTAATTTAGCTATTTTTGGTTCGCTAATTGAACAGAACCTGCTTTTAGTTTTGTAGCTAATAAATAAGCAAACAATTACTGTGTATTTACCTTAAAATAAAAGATACATAATTATTTTCTGGGTTTTTATTAAAGGACACAACTCACACAACACAGAAAGAAGAAAACGGCTAGGTACTCGGAGCAGTAAGTTGCTTTAAAAGGGAAATACTTACCTAAGTTTAAAATGAAATGCTGGACTATGAAGCAAGCTGTTGCTTATTGATAATTTAAATACGGAAAAAAAGGTTTTATATGATTTATGTCCTATTATTTTGATATTTATAGCTAGGCAAATAATGGAGGAAGCTATTAAGGGAGGACATTAATACCTACCTTATATTAGAAGACTAATTAAAGTAGATCCCAAGGTTGTTTGTTTTGCGTAATTTTAACATATTACTGCAGTGTGCAGAATTCAAAAAAGAAAGATTATATTGCTTGTTACGTACCTATTGACGTTTGTGACATGACTTTTGGTAATCGGATCACAATCGGATTCTGTGCCTATATCTAGCTAGTTCGAGCTTGTTGAGAAGTATTCACTATTTATCTCTTCACAGTTATTTCTTAAATTGGGTATAGTTATCGGCACGGATATTGAGCCCTGACCTTCACTTGCGCAGAAGCGATTTATTGGTTTATTGCCTCATGTGTACAGTGCGCAAAGCGATCCCCACTCTTCCGCCGAGAGCTAACTATTCTTACCTATAGGTTTTCTATTAGAGCAGTTTTATTGGCCATACGATTTGTAAATACTCGTGTCATAAAAATAGCTGAACCATTGTAAAAGTCCTTGCATTCAAAGTGACAGAATCTTGTTTGACTTGACCACTAAACAAGCAAGTCTCATGCGTAAGAGTGTACAAATCCATACTTATAATAATCATTAATCGATGGGTTTCGAGCCTTAGATTATAGGTAACTAGCCATAGCTGAACTAAATATTTGTAGTTTATAGCGTTTCAGCAGTTGCTACGAATTTTCTCCTGTATACATACTTAGGAGTCCTACCTTACAAGGCAGAATGGAATAATTTATAAAAACCATCACATTACAAAAGACGCGATAGTAGGCTTAACAGACCGAACCAATCAATGTGCGTCATCCAAAATTAGAGTCATCAATCATGATATGCCACCAGAACTAGTCAGCTCTGAAATTACAAGTTATTACTGGGTTTTTTTATACATAATTTATGCAGGTAGCCAAAAAGAAGTCATCTCACAGTAAGAAAATATGTCTTTCTAATCATGTAGAATTCGAGAGATTTCTAGGAAGTTTGCGGTTGCAAAGAAAAGCAAATATCTATCTTACTAACATAAAGGACGTCTGATAACCCTTCTTAAAGATTTTAGTTAGGTATTTTGAACATCACGTGTGCGATATTACCTAGCTCAGATAATGGTAATTATTCTATTGATAGGTCTACAGGCGCTAGGCTTTTCACGTAGTCACTGATATCTATTAGTGTTATCATTCTTTATACATTATTTTGTATTAGGTGTGTACCTACACGTGTAAACGTTTAAGGAAATATGAGTCACCGGAAAATAACAAAACTCGTAAGTTGATCAATTTTCTAGGTAGTTGATCAACTCTCGGAAAATAATAAACGGCATTTGAAATGGACTATTTAACGTATGTATTTTAGTAAGTTGATTAATTTACGACGCCTTGCCGTTAAATCATCCGACAAAGGCGAGGTGTACGTTGATTAGTTAAAAGACTCACGTGCTTATATGCTTATAACTAATGCTGTCGACCAATCAGAGAACAGTGTATTATGTAAGTGTCGGATAATAGTGTACCGTCAAATAGTACACTGGGCAACGATTGGCCCATTTGTGAATGATTTTACTTGTAGCAATACGGTTAATTATTAAATTACGGCTAGGTACTGTAAGTTGACCAATTAGCTCAAATTCAATGCGTTAAATGGTACATTTCAACTGCCGATTATTATTTTCCGAGAGTTGATCAACTACCTAGAAAAGTGATCAACTTACGAGTCTTGTTATTTTCCGGTGACATCTGCATCACCTAAATGACGAATTCGTTAGTAGGTACGTAATTAATTTGTATCGTATCAGAAGATTACAAAAAAGATTTATGATAAGAGACGGTCAGCTGACTTGAAGGTTTATACTAAAGGCTTTTTTAATGAAAATAAGCCGTTTTAGGATTTAAATCGAATTTTAGTTCAGATAAGCTGGCCATGGATCAAGTAGGTAGGTAACCTATAAATTTTATTACCTACGTTCTTCAGGTTTTAGAAATAAGAATAATAAAAAAAAATCGTTTCAATTTCAAGTTTAAATTATTCAGTAAACATCAAGTTGCGTTATCGCAGAAATATAATAACGCAACAAATTATATTTTTAAAGAAATTATATTTTATCTATATAGATAAATTATATTTTATCTATATAGATAAAATATAATTTCTTTGCATTGTCATCGAACCCTGGCCTTGGAGATAAGCTACCTACGGGGTGAGGTGATGTTTCAATTTATGTTTGTAAACACAATCGCCACAGTTTTCCTTTTTTTAGTAAGCTAAAAAGGGTCAATACTGAATCCGAATGTACTGGTCTTAATAATTAATTGAATATGCGTATAAAGAACCTTTGTTGAGACTGAAGTTAGGGGTATTTAACAAGTGTAGGTACTTAAGACCTGCAAAAATATGAGCAAGGGGACAAAATAGTTTTAGATGCGCCTATCTTACGTTGATTTCTTTAGACCGTGTTAGGAGGGAAGTAAGTAGTAGTAATAATAATAGCCTATGTAAAGTTTATCGACATACATTGATAAGCAAGATTATAAAACATTGATATTTCTCTGTCAGACCGACCTATGATTGACCAGGTTACGCAATAGGTACTCGGGAAATTCACATGTTCGGTTTTTACTTAATTCCTGTACTAATTCATTAATGAAATAATTAATTGCTGGAGTTTTTTGCGCCCCTTCTTCCTAGCAAAAACACAGGTAGGAAGTGGTGAAGGGTGGTTTTGGAGGTTGTCTTTTATAAATGTTTGACGTTTAAGTTTGAATTAGGTACATGCATAATTAACATGTCCGGAAACAGTAGGTACCTACGTACAGTTGTATAATAGCGTTATACCTAGATGTATTTATACATTGAAATGCTTTATGCGGTAGGTACCTAGTCAGGCCGTGAAAACAAGTGTCTACTTATCTGAAAAGACCCAAATAACGATTTAATAACTCCGCTGGGGATTATTATATTGATTAGAAATAATCACTTAGAAAATTTTGGCTAGCAACAGCAATTCACCTCAATTATGCGAGTACTTAATTATTATAATCCTTGAATGACGTTATTTAAGCATTGACCTGAATATCGGTTGAAATTCAATTTCTGAATTTATTTGGTTGAAATTAGTTTTTGTATCCTCGTTCCAGAACGTTTTCGGATGCAATTTGAATTATTTCATTAAATAATGTTCCAATCAGTTCATGATATTTGAATGCCAATGCATACTTTAATTATAGATACCTACTTTTAAAACGGAAGTCCTCACACACTTTCCGTCGCTTGCACAGGAAATAGTGTAGAGATTAATTAATTAAATTACCGTTTTATAAATATCATGCAAGTAAGTATTAAAGAAATGTTTAACTTTAATAATTAATATCGATTGAACTTAAACTTAGTCATAAGGAAAAGCTTAATAAGGCTTAGTTCTGATCTATTTACAGCAATGAATTATGTCTAAATATGCAAAGGGTTGGCATTTTTGAATTTTGTAGGTAAATGAGATCCGCTGTTAGCGTTTTATCAAATCTACTAAGCGTGGTTGAAGACCAAATGTTAAGTAAGTACTTAGTTTTAACTGTTTGTCATATTTTGTATATCGATAGGTATTAATAATATTATAAAAAGGCAAAAAAATTGATTCCTTTCAGTATCTACTTAGGTACCTATTTTTTTTTTGTAAAAGGTTTTACCAACTAGGTAGCTACTTTATTCAATTCACTCCTTATAGGTACAGACATACCTATTACGTTATCTAAAGTAGTTTGCATGGTCATAATCCACATTAAACTAACATTCTGTGTAGTGAATTCTTTAACGTTTGTCAATATACATATTTTACTTCAACAAAGTGTTAATTTTATAGTTTCATAGTTCGAGCCTATCTTAATGTTTGTTCATTGACGTTTACTGATAACGGTGTTAAGTTTCTTCGTAATTATTAATTATCTTGACAGCTCATCCAGACTTTTCTGAAGTCAAATGCCAATAGTCACAGGTCAATCATCATAATACAATGAAGTTCTGTGAATTGTATTTCCTTGGTTCGCCATCAATTGTAAGTAGGTATAGGTATTATTCGAAAAATGGGCTTGAGACGTCGTCGTAGGAAGACGGCCAAAACTTTTGTGTTTAGTCAAAATTATAGTCTCTTTTGTGGAACGCCATGAAAGTTTTTACCATTCTGTCATCCAACTCATCATCATCATCATCAGCTTTTAATTGACACACTGCAGGGACAAGCTTCTCTTAATAATCTGGCTCACTCAAGAAGGATTGGCAATTTTAGACTCTTATGAAAACCTCCTCCATTTTTGAAGTCGGTTAATAAGTCCAGGTTTCCTTATGATGTTTCCCTTCATCATTACTGAGTCATTCAAAGATCAACTTAGAAGTTACATTCAAGCCTAGCCTGGAATCAAAACTGCACTCCCATACTTACTTGAGACCACGACTTAAGTCAACATCACTCAATTGATCAGCACGTCTGGCCACCTCGCCTCCTTGTTGACCCCTGTAAGTATCCCCTCGCTCAGTTAAACGAGCTCAATGTATTCAATTTACTACGGCATCACCCTCTGTGTAAGGATTCTTGGGACCAGCTTGCATTGGTCCACAGTTTTTACGCATGCCAGACACAGCTCATATTTTACAGGGAAACAAATGAGCTGATAAATAAAGTAGTAGGTATTGTTGTACCAAAAATCGGTAAACAATTGGAGGTACAAGATAATGTCTAATTTTAATCCCCACACATTAACACGAAAATTAATTTTGTAGCGCTAAACCGTCAAGCTTATTCCCATTTAGGCCTGGTTGATCAATATTTTTGTCAACTTGATTATACATGTACCTACAATAAGGGGTCAGTCTGATCAAAATATCCCAAGAAACATCCTATAACTTCGTCACAATCGTCAGAAATTCAAACGTCTCGTCATAATATTGACGATTAATCGGATTAGCCGATTATGATCTGCTAGCAATACCTAAATATTATTTGTTTTTCAACCTGAAAGGCTTTACTCATTAGGTAAGCAGGTAGTTTGTGTTTTTATTTGATTAATTTTAATAAAATAAGACTTAAGTAAAATATTTAGCCAGCACACCCAAGATCAGAACCAAAATAAACTAGTGATAACGTAGTTACCAATTTTAATATAACTACGTAAATAAAGATATTAAGAAAAAACATACAACTTTACGTTAAGTAAAATAAACAATTTATATGTCAACATGGACAACTTACGTCTAATTTATTCAATAATATTTATTTAGCGACTGCCGCTCTTATCTAATGAAAATATCTGGTCTATCTTATCGGACAATCTAGTAGGTAGGTATCTTTATCTGCCATTAACACTGCAAGTCTGGAAGAGAGTAGTGCTATTGATTTTGATTCAATTTCTCACTTCATCCATAGTTCTTAAAGTATGCTGTGCCTACATGATATAGACTCCAGTTTGTACATTTAGAAAAAAAAAACATGAATGCAGTTTGTATAACTTGGCTATTTAATTCTTAATTCTATGGTCAGAAGACTTTCATTTCAAGAATGAACATGTCGATTTTAAAGATAAATGGGGAGATCGGTATGTTAATTAAAACATTCATTCAACTGATAAAACTTATTATCATTTCAATTAATTAATAACCCAAAGGAACAAAGAAATACTAAATTATCTGTGAAAATGTGACGTCAGAAACATCTGCATCATTTTGTGATGGATGATATGATTCGTCGCTGTATGCTTGGATATTATAAGCATGTAGGTACATAAACAAAATGATAACTATGTGGTTAATCGTATACTAACAATTTTATTAGCTCGTTGTCGATGGCACCGATTTCTGTAATAATTCACTCATTATTGGAAACATTAACTGCAACACCAAAATACAATAATCGCAGGTATGTAATAAAATCTATTTTGGTCGAGTCGAGTCAAGAATCTAAAAGATCCTTCACCTCCACCATTCAATCAGGGGCCCGATTCTCCTAATTTTACGTAAGCAACATACGATTCACATTCGACTGCGATCCAATCCCGGCTCGATTACGATTGAAGCGTATGTGGCATTCCGCTATTTTTCCTTTGAAATAAACGTTTTTATCCTTTTCTATCATTCAATAACGAATCATTTTGTCTGCAAATGATTTACGATTGCAAAATGATTATACAGCAAACTACCGTATAGACCAAAATCACCAAAATAGCAGACCAATCGCACACCAATCAAATGTCAATCGAATACGATTGGTCTTTTATCAGTAGCAGAATGCCCGATATGGTTAAACTGCTATTGTGATCATATTGCGATTCGATTTCTATTCGATTTTGACATTATTAACTTAGGAGAATCGGGCCCCAGATAACCAATTCATATAAACTGGATTCGATACAATTATAAACAACCAATTTAAACCAGTAGGTTACTAAACAAGCTTAGCACCAAATTGTTGTGGTAGTCACTATTTTGTTGTCAGCACCATTCAGAACCAGTAAAATAACAATAATATAAATTATGTATGAACAAATAAATATTTAAACTAAATTGCGTTTAATTTAGTTTTTCATCCTATCCAAGACTTAATATTTATAGTAGAAACGTAAAACACGTATGGAAATGATCTGTAAGTCACGTTATGACCACGTGTTTTCTATTTAAATGTAATTTCCATACGTTTTTTTACTAGATAGGTACGTATTCTGGCAGCAGCGCCTAAGATTGAAAAAAGACATCTTGGCTAATGAAGAGGGGTGATCGTGACCTATTGGCTTAGTTTTCACTTATCGTCCGTCATTATCTCTCTCAATTTCTGGATTACTAATACTATGTGCATTAACAGGTCTATTTTGCTCTAGATATTTGGATCAATGCTACTTGGCTTCTTTAAGAACGGTTTGGCACATGATAGACATATTTTAAATAACCACAGTCCTGGTTTAACGTCATTAAGTACACTACAATCAAAATTTGTTATAACGACATCAAAGGGACTACCTAGGTACTCATATAAAGTCGTAGAAACCGATAGTTCTAATAACCAGTGAGTTGATTTTGGTCAATTTAACCGGTATGTTGTTCTAAACGATGTCGCCATAAACGGTTTTGACTGGCAACTGATTTGATTGATTCACCAACAAATTGTACTATTTTATCCACTGGAAGTTGTTATACATGAGCTAACGTATCTATTTAATAATTATCGATTTATTTGAATAAATTATCATATAAATTCGTAATTTATGCACAATTTTGGTTTTTATTTTTATACAATCAGCTCGGAGTACGCATTTATTTATTAAATAGATAATGAATGACCATGTCACGACAGGATGTTGGCTAAACGATAGGCAATCGAAATATGCCTACTTGATTTTTTCTTGAGCGGTTTTTGCAGGTATGTAACTGTCTTTTTTTGTTTCCTCTGTTAATTTGCATTTTCCAAAGTTCTGTCCTTACCGTCATAATATGATAATTTATCATAATTCTTGCCTCCATAATTAGCCGAAACCTTGGTCAATAAAACTTGTTGTTTATATTCAGGTAATGTCGACCGGGCACCTCGGTTCTATGAACTGTGGTCATTGCGATTGTCATAAAAGTTCGAGACAATATGGCTAATGCCCAGGTACTAATTAATATTTAAATTCCAATAGGTATGTGTTATGGAAGTGCAGACAAGTGCATATTTTTCACTGATAAATAGTTTTTAACAATTTGTTCAACAAACAATCAGTTTTACCCTAATTGTCTCCGCAGTTTTAAGATAAACATTTTAAATATAAATTCTTTCGGGAAGATAAGCAAGTGGAGCAGGTTTTTTTTTCGAAAACAACAAAATAAGCTGACCGAAATTATCGGATGACGGGTCAAAGAGCAATTTCTCAGATGACTGGTCATTAGCTCATCAGGAACACATCATAAGCATCCTGTTCCACGTTATCGTTTATACATATGTCCTTCTGTTTCTACGTGGGGCGTTCGGACCTGTTCTGAGAATTAGCAATTCCGTACATTAGGTAACTACCTATGTTGTGTCAAATGCTATCAATTTGTTTCAAATGCTATCCCACCAAAAACATTAAATGTAAAAAAAATGCCAATCCTCTTCGCAATTCCTCCACCGTAAAAAGTTTTGAGATCGCATAGAAGCCAAGTCCTGTTCAACTTTATTTGTAATAATAAATCAATATTTTGTGACTTTATCATTAGTTTTATTCACATTACAATAATATTGTCTTGGCCATGAGCACAAGTTAAAAGTCGCTCCTTGTAATAATGTGTAAATACCATTGAATTGATAAATTCTATATGGACATGATTTTACGATTGGACTGATTATGCACTGAAGAACTTAGACAAGGACTTAAAAGACTTAGAATTTGAGATCACCATGGACTAAACATCCGCCATAGTACATGTGCAGTTCAGTGATGGATGATACTGACTGTCATTTAGTAACGATTGAATAAACTAAATGTATTTAATTCTGTGATATTAAACTCCATGTTTGACTTTCACCTCTCCAAGATATGCCGTATTATATTTGTAGTTTATTGTGCTCATGGCCAAGTCAATATTATTGTAATGTGAACAAAACTATTTAATTGATATAGTCACAAAATGTTGATTTATTATTACAATTAAAGTTGAACAGGACTTGGCTTCTATGCGATCTCAAAACTTTTTACGGTGGAGGAACTGCGTAGAGGATTGGCTTTTTTTACATTTAATGTTTTTGATGGGTTCAATTGTTACTAAATGACCGACAGTCAGTATCATCCAACATCAATGAACTGCACATGTACTATGGCGCATGTTTAGTCCATGGTGATCTCAAATTCCAATCAGTCCAATCGTAAAATCATGTCCATATAGAATTTATCAATTCAATGGTATTTACACATTATTTCAAGGAGCGACTTTTAACTTGTGCTCATGGCCAAGACAATATTATTGTAATGTGAATAAAACTAATGATAAAGTCACAAAATATTGATTTATTATTACAAATAAAGTTGAACAGGACTTGGCTTCTATGCGATCTCAAAACTTTTTACGGTGGAGGAATTGCGAAGAGGATTGGCATTTTTTTTACATTTAATGTTTTTGGTGGGATCTCATTTATTTTTTGTAGGTCTCTTTCTTCTCTAAGTATATAACAAATGAAATTAACTTACATGCAACTAACTAAATATATAACAAACTAAATATGTACACCTAAAGTAGCACGTAAACAACTTTTTTTTAAATAAACTAAAAAATTTCGCAATTGTCGAATTTTTGAATCGAATATCTTTTAGAATAAAAGAGATTTATTTCAGAGGTAGATGGCGCTATCACATGAAATTATAAGATTTTTTTAAAGTACTACTTACACTAAGCTATGTAACGAAACCATAGCGCGATTTAGACCAGGACAACGCCATCTATCGAGCGAGCATGCAGTATTTATCGCACTGCATTAATATGAAAGATTTTATCATTATTAATTTCATTTTAACCTAGCTTTTGTATTCATATGTATGTATATTTAATACATAATAACAATATACCACACTACGTAACAATAAAACAAATAGGTAGTAACATTTTGTACATAAATAAATAACAAATTTAGCAATGCAGTCAAAATTCATACACAATGTTCTTGAAAAACCGCAAATATAAATTTGTTTCCTATTTTTTTATTAAGTTTTAAGGTTTTTATAATTTTCCCTTTATATGTAGCTAATAACCTATCTTGGTGCCAAATTTGAAGGTTCTAAGTTTGCTAGAAGTACCTTAGACTTTTGATGATCGGTCAGTGAGTGAGTCAGTGACAAAATGGTGTAACTTTGATCGCTCATAACTCGTAAACTATTTATTCAAATGTCTTGTAATTTTGAGACTGAGCTTGTTCTAATATGTACTTACTCTTGGTCATCGAAAACCTAAACTCCTAGCTTTGTTCACATGGAAGATACAGGGGGCTGAAATAGCCGCGAAACGCTTCGAGAAAAGATGGTACGGCCGTGCCCGCTTTGCTCGAGTCTTGGCTGGGGCACTGCCGTGCCCTCAGATCAATTTGTTTCAAATGCTATCAATTTGTTTCAAATCGTAGCCCTCAAATTATGGTTTCCTTCGAAACCATAATTTGAATTAGAATCTTGCAAAAGATTGCTCAGTTCGGGCATTGGGCTCCCTAAAAGTCCCACATTTTCGCGTCCTTTCCCTTCACCTTCAGCATCTTAACAAAAGGCTGTTGGTACAAACCCACTGTAGCCCACTGACACTGTTATCTGGAATGTAGTACAGACAGTCCATTATGATACTTTATACTGGTTCTCTATACGTATAGCCAGAAGGCACCCTTACCTTAACTGCTGCAGCAGACAGCTATTAGGTGATTACGTCAAGAGGAACACTTGTAACGATTTCCTTCTTGCTTGACCGTTTATTTTAGCGGTCATTGTGACTCATGTCCACGATGCATGATATTGTAGACTAGTTGTTCGTGAAACTGTAAAACAATTTCGTGCAATAATTAGGTGACAAAGAAATCTTTTTTCCTTGTGTTAAGTTAGCTATTTACCGTGTACTAACTAAGATTACGAAGGTGATCATTACAGTATGTCACCTTTAGAGGTTGCGGGTGTTACACGATTATATTAACAGCTAATAATTATATGGCATTTATAGAAACTAAGTGTATAATTGTAGTACACAAGTAACAATTAATTTAATGTGGACTAACTTCAAGGTAAAGTGAACTATGAGGACACTTTATTACCAATTAGATTTTACATGTGCACCTATAATTGTTCGTATTTTATTTTTTGGATACTATTAGCGTAAACTATAATAATTAAAAGACTTCGATATGTACCTACTACGTGTGGAACTAAGGCCAAAGTTGAATGTTATCAAAAAATATATATTAAAAACAGCCAAAATTTAGATAAAGTAGATAATTTCCGTCTGGAAACTCACTGAAAAAGAATACGTGAGTGCAATAATCGAATTATCCATAGGCTTATCTGGGCTAATACTACTATTACGTGTATTATTTATTTGTGCTAGAAAAAAAAAATCGTACAGCGCGAAACTAGGAGCTAAAAATATCTCTTCAAAAATAGGAAAAATCTGAAACTAATTGGGTAGGGTTTGGCTGATATATTTTATCTTACACACACGCATTCCGTAATAGCTTATTAAGATAACACATTTTAAGACAGGTAGCGGTGACCAATGCGAAGTGTTGTTACAAATCGTTTTTTCAGCGGCTATCGGATTGGCTAATACTTAATGCTTCATTAACTTATCTAATGCGAAATCGAATTCGGCCTATTATATTTATTAGGTGCGCCATATTAATCCACGTTAACCTGCTCGTATGTGCTTTGTAATCCATGTTTTGTATTAAAACATTAATCATACATAAGCTTTGTGTTACAATACTGAAGCGCTTTCAACAAGTTACTTTGTTGAAAAAATTGGGAGTGTGCCAACTTAGGACACAAAAAACGGGAGATAAAAAATGCGGAAAACGCTAAATCCAGTCTTCATTTACGTTAAGGCCATAACCTGTCTAGGAACCAGTATATACGAGTAGGAACTTGATGCGATGCTAAATATAGATGTGGAATAATAATAGCGTGTGACAAAAAACTATCTATTATATAATTGACCTACTGACGATGTCGAATGCCAAACACGTGCTCACTTACACTGGTAATACCACGTGTATTAAAGGTATTAATATTGTTGATACAAATCGTATTAAAAGACAAGCGAAAATGTGACTATAAAACGTTTATTTCCCGATCGGGATCATTTTCACACAACAAACGTGTTTATAAATAATCAGGCACTTGACGAACACATGCGGAATTGAATATCTATTAATTATTATACTTATTAATTATCATCTTACAATTAATTGCTTGGAAAATACCACAATAGAAAAGTGTTATTGTATTATTAACTTACAAACTAAGCAGATTTATAAGCTTATTACAAATTGAGCCATCATAAGATATTTTTTGAACTTTTTTTTACAACCAGTTGAAATATAAATTGACTGCTCTATCTATTGCTGACACTTTCTTTGTCAACAAGATAAAAGTGTCAGCAATTGATTTAATGAAGCTTTAACTTTAATGGAGCTTTGTGCAACTGACGGTAAGTCTACAAGGGGAGGATGCAGACACTCGATATTTAATGATTCATCACTGGGCTTGATTAGAGTTAACAAGCAATACAAATGAATGCAGCTATTCCCTTATATCTACATCACATTTAAATTCTCATTAACTACCTAATTACATGCAAAAATACCTGATTCCACACAACAAATTCGTAAATACATGCCATTACAAAATATCATCACGGTATATCTTACCTAGAATATAATTTAAGAGACTAGCTCTAATTATACTTAATTGATAAAGCTTACACAGAAATTACAGTTCAGTTTCATAGCATAGCACCTGAGCAAGACAAATACTTGTTATAGTCATCGGCACGGATATTGAGCCCTGACCTTCACCTGCGCAGAAGCGATTTATTGGTTTATTGCCTTATGTGTACGTACAGTGCGCAAAGCGATCCCCACTCTTCCGCCGAGAGCCCAATATCCGTGCCGATAACTATACTAAGCATACATACAGACATGATAAACTAGACACAAGAACATGGGACAATACATTGTGTTCATAATGATTTCAATTAAATACGAAATAATGCTATAACGTATCACATCTGTTGCCAACAGTGACATATATTCACTTTTGTATTTAATTATTTCTTCACTTTTATCAATTTTCACAAAGGCACATCTGCTAATTTGCTTCGATTATCACAAGTAAACACATTATATCCTACAAAACCAATTCATCCATCTTCTAAGTGTTTTTCCACATTTTCCGGCTTGCCATTCAACTCTACCAGTTCTGCCGGATTTTTATGTTTCTCTGACTTATACGCACCCGGCCCTATTAATGACAAACTAACTGGTAAAAATATTAAACCATTAAATAAACCAAATAATATAACTAAGAGGAATATCTTAAAGAAAGATTGGAAGGTGTATGCTTTCGACATACTGAGTAGAGATAGTGAGAGGAATGTGGAGCCTCCGCCTAGCAACACAGCAGATCCAATTGAAGTGACAGTTTTAAAGGCTCGCTCAGAGTTAGAACCTTCCGTCAATGTTAAGAATGTGTGACCTACGTGAGCGGCATAATCTACGCACAAACCCGTCGCGAGCTCTAGACCGATACAGCACACAATATCCACAGTCATGCCCCACCTTTGCATGCAACCAAGCACATTTAGAATAGTTAATAGTACACAAATAAATATCCACAGACACATTTGTAGATTAGTTATCAAAATAACAGTGCAAACCATTACACAAAGTAGTGCCAGCTCTATATTCCTTTCGACTTCGACAGCTATAATTTCATCTGTGACCCAATTCGCGAATACCTTTGACCAGACACTTCGATAGCCATCACCACTTGTTATGTTTGTGGACTTTACAATATCCTTAACATGATTCATTGCCGGAATATATTCATCAGGACCTCCGAATTTTGCAAAATTAAACATCATTGTAGAAGCTTTAATTTTAGTGGCTGGACTGCCGCACTCGAAGTGATCATCAAATTTAAAATTTACTTGAAATCTGCCGCCGAGCGGGCTGTACAAAAATCGTGACAAATGTTTATTAAACTCTAGGTCTGTCAATGCTGATGCGTTTTTAATAAGATCTCGGTCGTAATTTTGTAAGACATATTGATGGAAGTGGTCCACCCAAGTGACCATATCGTAAATGTACGTTTCATTCTTTAACTCTTGTATCATTTCGTGTAGTCGAATGAATTCTTTATTATAATTCATCTCTCCTAAAAACACCATGGCCATGTTGCCTTCTTCTGGATAATAATAATCATGAGCATTTAGAAAATCTTTGAAATACGTGTCGTCAGGTATAAACCATTTCGGATCAAACCTCTGCTCTAAGTTAAGAATGGCCTGTATACTGAAACCAGTTATAATAACTGTAAACAGAAGAACAATAGTTTTGCCAGGAATAGTAAAAACAAACCGTCTATAAAACTCTTCCAACCAATTTTGGAATATAGTTTTATTTGTGGATGTTTTAATTTCCTTTTTATGTTGATAACAAAACAAAATACCATTGCGGTTATCCTGAATTCTTCTTAAATCTAATGTAAACACTGCTACATAAAAAGTAACTGAATAGCAAAATATGAAAAAGACGCCTATAGCGGCATAGATACAAAAGGACTTTAACGACGGAAGTATCGTAATAGCACCAATAAGGAGAGCGACAATGTCCGTGAATGACGTAATTACAATGGATACGCCGGCGTGTTTCAGCATGAGACCTACTTTAACTGGTAAACTCTTTTTGGATGCTGACTCACCTAAGTTGTTCCAACAGGCATTCATCACAAACATGTCGTCTATTCCAAGACCCATCAGAAGAAATGGCAGAGAAGAATGAATTGGACCAAATGATATACCAAGAACAGAGCACCAGCCTACAGCACTTATGTAGGCCAGTCCTACACACAACAGCCCAACACTACCCAATGTTAATCTTATTTCCAACCAATTAAATCGAGACAGAGCAAATTGTATGTAGAAAAACATTAACATAATACCTAAAAATAATTTATCTAATTCATCAAACATGGCTTTGCCACTAATGTCTGCAAAACTTCTTCCAGCTTCGTAGAACAATTTGATGTTAGTAAAATTATGATTAATTGACTCCATTGCATCTAAAAATTCGTTTTCCCACATAGCAAGTGGGACAGAGACCCAGTCTTCAGTACCAACTAGATTACCCACCTCATTAACATCAACACTTGACATATTTACATGTGTGAACCATGTCAGCATGACTGACCCAGCAGATACTATGTTACCATGCTCATCATATTTCATTTCACCAAACAACTTTGTGTAATCAAAAGAATGCCCAGTTGTAGGATTAGTTTTGATCTTGTTAATTTTTTCTACAATATCTTGTCTTGTGGCCTGTTCTATGGCTTCCTGCTTGTTCTTCCATAAATCCAGAATGTTGGTCCGGTAACAAGTATATTGAAAACTTTCTAAAAAGTCACAATAAAATTCATCATTGACCCAAAGTGTTGGGTCTGAAAAATCACTATCACTGTTAGCACTTAAGTTAGAATGGCTGTTGGTTTCAGGCATTATGTCCAGGGATCTTTTGTCTCTTCCTGAACTATAGAAGTTGACAATAGGAACTTTGTAACACAATTCTTTCATGGTGTATACTTGATCATTATATTTTATTTGAATTTCATTAACTCTTCTTGTGATATTGTTGATTGCAGATAAAACTTTAGGATCAAGAACATTATCAGAAGTAATTATGACTTTTTGGAGTCTGAAGCCGGTCCCAAAGGTATCAATGTACCAGTTTGTATCATAATAAAAATCTGACTCTGGAGGTACCCATAAGTTCATAGGGTTCTTCTCTATGTGAAATCTGAATAGTCCAATGCAGCTGAACAATACAAAACTTAATGTTATGATGACTGTCTTCCATGGATTCTTAGCTACAAGCACTCCAAGATTGAAGAATATTCCTTCTACCAAATGAACTGATTTTGAGGATACAGCTTCCCATAGCTGTTGGGGTGATTTGAAACTGCTTGATTTAGACATGTCTTTGATCTAAATTCACACGTTGTTAAAATAATTTAACTTTTAACTAAAGTTTTGACATAATTACACGCGATTTTATCTTCACAATTTAAACGCGTTTATTAGAATAACAATTTTAAAGTACTGGTTAAAGCGTACGACATTCGAGCTACGTACGTTTAGGGAGGCGGCGACCGTCCGCCGCTCACCGCTCGACTGATATATTTATCTGCGGCTACGCGCCGAGAGACGCAATTATCCAATTTTTCATTTGATAAATGCCACTACTATTGACCGCAAACATGGCCTACACACCGACACCCAGCGAGTATTCGCTAGCTCTGTACGTCCTTATCAGTGCTAATCACGCTAACGTTGATTAATTATTCAGTGTTATTTATTTTAACGCAATCGTATGCATAATGTTGGTGTTCTCGCAGTTAAAATTGCCGGGAAAATGTGAGAGTAGATAGGCACTGTAAAAAATACATACCGTACGTTTTCTTGAGAAAATAATGAATTTACCTACATATTTTTTATATAAAGCAAGTAAATCTATTGCGTTCTGATAATTTGATGGTAAAAGAACAATTTATTTTTTCGTTGTTTCGTAACACACGCCGAGTTCATCACCCTCTTCCTTTGTTTGCTATCTGTCAATGTCAACTGTCAGTGTCATTATGTTTTCCACCACATTCCACCATTGACATATAACTACATTCCACCATCACGAACACTGTCAGTTAAATACCATAGATTTAGAAGAAATGAACTGGTCTAAGGCGCTCCCTAGACAGTCAATATAATTGCGCAATGCGATAAAAATATTGTGCAATTAAATGTTCGTTAAAATCATTGCGAAAAATTTCAGTAAGTTTGGACTGGCCCCCATTTATTGCACCGCATCGCTGTCGTTGCGGTGAAGCAGTCGACAACCTCAGTCACCATGGTCTGTTGCTCGGCATCTCACCATAAAAGACATTAGCTTATTCTTCGGGCAAAGAGTTGGCATTGCTATACAAAATGGCAATGCCAATGTAGTAAAGTACTTCTACGCCTAATAACACTTCACAGGTTCTTTCATACATTTTTTTTATTATTTTTTAGTTTTCTAAGTAACAATAGGAAGTCGTGGTGGCCTAGCTAGTGGGTAAAGAGCCAACTTCTCGAGTATGAGGGCGTGGGTTCAATACCAGGTCAGGCAAGTTCTAATGCAACTTTTCTATGTTTTTATGTACTTTCTAAGTATATTTTGGACACCAATGACTGAGTTTCGGATGGCACTTGGATGGCACGTTAAACTGTAGGTAGGTCCCAGCTGTCATTGAACATCCTTAGCAGTCGTTACGGTTAGTCAGAAGCCAGTAAGTCTGATGCCTGTTTAACCAAGGGGTATCGGGTTGCCCGGGTAACTGGATTGAGGAGTTCAGACAGGCAGTCGCTCCTTATAAAACACTGGTACTCAGCAGCTTCTGTTTAGACTGAAAGCCGACCCTACCATAGTCGGGAAAAGGCTCGGGAGATGATACAATGTAAGTAAAAATATCGTAATATTGAAAACTGAGTAATTAAATTCATCGCCTAATCATTCATTTCCTTCAATGTATGTAAACAATGCAATCAACATTTTGGTTTTTCATTCAATTAATAGTTTGTAGGTAATTTAACAAAAATTGAATTTAGTTCCCAATCCCTGAAAAACATAATTCGTAATATTGAGCAATTTAATCAATCGTCTGGTGAGTACCTTAAGAAAGGCAAAAGCATGATTTTAATTATCTGTGGGTTGGGTTGCAATAAAAAAAACATTGTTAATTTTTGATTGATAAATAGTATACCTATAAAAACTGCGGTGTGGTTTAAGTGGTTTTATTATGAACAAAAAGTTCCAACTTATGAATTAGATGGTGTAAATGAAATGAACATCTCACAATTTATCAAAAGTATAACTTGTTGGATCAAATAAACCGATACAATGTGGACGGTAAAGACATTTCTAACCAAAACAAAGCGCGGTAACATTATAAAAGTGAGGTTATATTTACAATGTTTATATTTTTATTTATACTGAAATTTTGTATTAAAACGTGTGAAATACATTTCAGATTGTGCGGGAACATTATTTGCGTGATGATTTGTTGTGTGGATCCGGCGCTTGCAACACATGCCCCCATAAAGATGATGAGATCGTGTTGGATAGTAATCCGGAGTCAATATGCGCGTTGTTCGACTATCCACACTACTTGATCCTGGATACAAATGTAGTGCTGCACCAGATAGACGTGTTGGAAGAAGACGCGTTGACAAACGTGATCATACTGACGACTGTACTGGAGGAAGTGAAACATCAGAACACTGCTATATACCAGAGACTTTTGGAGATTATACAGAATAAGAGGAGAAAGTTTTATTCCTTTATTAATGAACATCATAAGTAAGTTTACTGAGAACACATATAATCATTTGATTCGTTAATATTGTATAATATTAAGTACTTTACATTGAAGATTCTAAAGTTAGCGGAAGCATACTAATTTGTATGCTTTTTTTCGAATTATGGTATTAGTACAGTTTTGCCTTAACAATTATTGTTTTAGTATTCTACTGCAACTGGACTCATACTGACCAATTTTGTGTTTCAGGGACACCTACATTGAAAGGGATCCAGGTGAAAAACAAAATGATCGCAATGACCGAGCCATTCGTAAAACAGCGATTTGGTATGAATCTCACTTGAATGTAAACAGTGCAGTGGGGCAGGTCCCCAAAATTGTGCTCATTACTGACGATGAAGTTAATAGAAAAATTGCACAGGAAGAAGGCATAATCTGCTGTTCAAGTAAGTGTTTGAAAAGATTTTTTCTTGACTTACTAACAGACTGAAAAAGTGTGAGGATAATAAAAAAATAGTATGTTTCTTCTAAGTCAGCATGGCGGATTTAGGGCTTAAAAAGTTAGTGGGGAAGAATTCATGTACATTCACAATTAACCTGAATTTAGTTCTAACTTGAAAACAAAAGAGTAGTATTGCATGGGTATACCCACAGTGAATATACAATTTATAACTGAAAAAAATGTATTTCCTTTAAATATTTTGAAGCTGCAACATACAACGAAGATAGTATTGTTCTATTTAAACATGCATTATTTGATTTCAGTAAAGGACTATGTGGAAAACATTTCCAGTGTCATAGGCCTTGCAGATAAACTGTCAAAGAATGTGATACCAGAGACATGTTCTAAAGATGCCCTCTATCCAGCACACTTGACACCATCTCAGGTTCATGAGGGAATAAGAAGTGGAAAGCTTCATCAAGGAACATTCCGGGCTTCCAGAGATAATTTCTTGGAAGGTACCGCTGTGATTAGCGGATACGAGAAACCTGTAAGTATTGCATATAATTTTGTTAGCAACACTTATACAATTTGAACTATTTACTCATTATTACTAAATATTGTGACTTTCACATCAAATAAGTATTTTGTCAACATTTATTACCTTTTTTACATGCAAGCAGCAAGTAGTAGAAAAATTCTTCAAAATCTTTTATCTACACTCCCGAGCAAAAAAATGGAATCGCCCCCTTGCGCTATACAATTACAACGATTGCCAATGATACAATATTTACAATTAAATGTTTATGTTTACGTTTGAAATCCTATGTAAACAACGCCTGGATATACATAGTTAAACTTTCTATCAAGCGCACTATAGAGTTGTCCTGTGTGGAACTTGAGCGTTATATTATAATCTGCGTTTACCGCCCCCCCCAAGGAGATTTCAATATGTTCGAATCGGTAATTGAAGATTCACTTAATAAATTAAAATCAAATCACAAATATAAAATTGTATGTGGTGATTTCAATGTTAATATCTTGGAGGTCTCGCCATTAACTACTAGAATTTTGAACTTATTTAAGTCTTTCAATTTAGTGAATTTATTTTATGAACCAACGAGAATAACGGCTTCTTCTTCTACTTGCCTCGATAATATATTTACCGATTCCGATGAATCAAATAATAATTTAGTCTTCAACGACCTCACGTCTGACCACTGTGGCCAAAAAGTGAGTTTTCCCATGGTTATCCATACGAGTCCACTTAAAATTGAATGCAGGCCCCATTCAGCTAGTCGTTGTAACAGATTTAAATGTAATGTAGCTAAAAAAATAAATCCCAATATTATTAACAACGAGGATCCTAATGCCATCTATGGATCACTTTTCAGTATTGTTCAGAAAGAATTTGATTCTACATTTAAAACTAAAACTTTGGAAATTAAAAGTACCTCGGCTAACTTTAATCAATGGGCCACCACAGGTATTTATAAAAGTAGAGCGAGGCTGTATGAGCTATATGAAATAAAGACGTATCAATTTGATGATGCGTTTGTTAGTTATGTTAAGCAATATTCTAAATTATTCAAAAAGGTTTGTAATATGGCAAAATCTAAATTCATAAGCGACACAATTAAAAAGTCTAATAACAAAGTTAAAACTACATGGAAAATAATAAATAACGAAACTGGTAAATCGGTTAGTCATGAAAAGAAGTTTGAGATCCTAGTCGATAACAAACTTGTTAGTCATGCGGACGACGTAGCAAAAGCCTTTAACGAGTTCTTTGCCGATATACCCATAGCTACAACTCGCTCCTTAAATTCTTCTTCGACTGATGCTGAGAAGCTTTTGCGTAGTAGTGTACCCAAGTGTGACTTCTTGTTCAAGTTTAAGCATGTAACGCCGCATGACGTCATCAATGTCTTCAAAACCCTTAAGTCAAAAAACACCGGTGATTACTGGGGTATTTCCACTAAACTTTTAAGTAATATCATTGACATTGTTGCCCCCTATCTAGCTGTTACATTCAATAAATGCGTTGATGCTGGTGTATTTCCCGACCTCATGAAACAAAGTAAAGTCGTTCCCTTGTTTAAATCAGGAACCAAGTCGGATATTGGTAATTTTAGACCAATTTCAATTCTACCTGCGTTTAGTAAAATATTTGAAAAGATAATACTCAAGCAGTTGCTCAGTTATTTTAATGTAAATTGCCTCCTCCATAGCGAACAGTATGGCTTTACTAGAGGTCGTTCGACTACTGATGCTGGTGTTGCTCTTTTAAAACATATTTTTAATGCGTGGGAAAACTCTCAAAACGCAATTGGAGTCTTTTGCGACCTCTCCAAAGCTTTTGATTGCGTTCAACATGACACACTTTTACGCAAATTACGTTATTACGGCGTTCAAAACGGAGCTTTAAACGTCATCCTAACTAATATTATAAATGTGAAAGTAACTCTGTCTGTCTGTCTTTCTGTCTGTCTGTCTGTCTTTCTGTCTGTCTGTCTGTCTGTCTTTTCTTCACGCCTATACTACTGAACCGATTTGTGTGAAATTTGGTACAGACATAGTTTGGAACTTGAGAAAGGACATAGGATAGTTTTTATTACAAAAAAATATAAAAATAAAAATAAAATTTATTTCGGACATATAGCGCCATCTATTGGTCAAACCAAAAATCACTATTCCACGCGAACGAAGTCGCGGGCAAAAGCTAGTAGAATCATATTTAAATCATAGATTGCAATGCGTAGACATCAACGGTGTCAAATCTTCAGGCCTACCAGTTCAATTAGGCGTGCCGCAGGGTTCTATTCTAGGTCCTTTCTTATTCTTAGTGTATATAAATGATTTACCATTCCATTTGAAAAATATATGTGATGTAGTATTATTTGCAGATGATACATCTCTCATTTTTAAAGTTGATAGGAATAGAGAGCAATTTGATGACGTGAACAATGCACTCTCCTTAGTTACGCACTGGTTTACATTACAACAAATAATTTAGTTCTTAATGCTAAAAAAACCAAATGTGTTAAGTTCACCTTGCCTAATGTAAAACACTTAGGACCTAATATTATCCTAAATAATGAAGTTCTTGAAACTGTGAAGTCAACAGTGTTTCTGAAAATAACAGTTGATGCTAAGCTACAGTGGGGCTCACATATATCTAGCCTCGCGGGCAGGCTTAGTTCTGCTGCCTACGCCGTCAGAAAAGTAAGACAATTCACTGACGTAGACACAGCTCGACTAGTCTATTTTAGTTACTTTCATAGCGTTATGTCCTACGGTATTCTACTGTGGGGCAAAGCTGCAGATATTGAAAACATTTTTGTATTACAGAAACGAGCTGTTCGTGCAATATATAAGTTAGGTAGCAAGCATTCCTTAAGGGAACTTTTTAAAGAAATAGGTAGTATCCTTACTGTGGCATCGCAATTCATCCTTGCTAACATATTATACATTAGGCAGAATATTCATCACTACACCAAGAAAAGTGATGTCCACAGTATCAACACTAGGAACAAGCATAAACTGTGCGTACCCATTCACAGGCTTCACAAGGTACATGGAACATTTATGGGGCTTGGTATTCGATTTTATAATAAACTTCCTCAGTCGTTTTTAGAATTGCCTTTTGATAAATTTAAAGTACAGGTCAAATCTATTCTGTCGAAGAAAGCTTATTATACAGTTAATGACTACATAAACGATAAGAATAGTTGGTCCTCATGTTAAACACTGGACAGCTTCAAAAGTTATCATTATAAGTTGATGTGATTTATATTATTTTATACGTGACATTTTTTTATTTTTATGTATACTGACAATAACCATCATCGTTCTGTTTTTACGATGAGTTGTTCCTCAATTTTGTATATGGTTTACTAGCGACTGCGAATCTATTAGTATTAACTCGTTTGTCGTGTAGCTGCAAGTCGTCATGCTCCCTTAGACGGTATTGCTTACGGTAGCGTCGGTGGTCGGGTTGCCTCCCTCCCTCAAAAATGTGCGAGGGGGGCGATGGCTGATCCTTGCGTTATGCTCGTGAACGGGTGCTGCTTGTGGTACCAGGTCGTCTTGCTGACTACATATTTGTACACCCGTAATATACCTAATGTATATGACTTTTGGTTTGAACGGTAGTCCTAGTTCACCGTTTTCATTGTTTATGTTGTTATTTATTAAATTTTTTCATAAAAACTGTTTGACATGTCGGTGGGTACGCCCTAAACTATATCTATCTTCACTGAATGGAGGCATTATATTTTTTATATTTTTCACTCATTTTTAATACATTTCTTTTGTAACTGCTTGAGTAATAGGTATGGGTAAGGTGTGTACTAGCCAACATGATTAACTATTTGAATTGATTTTATATACAAATTTATGTATACAATGTTGTATAGTGATGTTTTAATATTTGTATACGGTTCATCAAACCATACAGACAGAATTGTGTTGCTGGGGAGTTTGTTCCACCACTTCTTCTTCCCAGCAAAAACACATAGGAAGTGGTGAAGGGCGGGCGTTTTGGGGGCTGTCTTTTGTAAATTGACGTTCGAAAAGTGCTGATTTTCAGCCTACTTTGAATAAATGACTTTTGATTTTGATTTTTTTGATATTTAAATAAAACTACTTTTACGGATTTTATCGCGGTTATATTAATATTATTACATACCACCTGCTTGGAATCCCATCATAGAAACTATTAAATCAAAATCCAAGCCTACAACTGCTCGACCTAAGGATACAGTGAGCTCGTTTTGCGTGAATCGGATTGTCAATAATAATCAACAAAATGTAGGGTAGCTGTTTGTAACTAATATATCAAGACGACCAACACCTTAGTCTGCCCGTGACCATGGATGCTGTAAAGGATCCGAAACGTCGGGATTAAATAATATTAATATAACCGCGATAAAATCCGTAAAAGTAGTTTTATTTAAATGTCTAATATTCGCGTAAGTGTCAGAAATCAATAGATTTTTTTGATTTTATACTTTTAGCTTTAAATTAAGGGTAGAAACAAAAAAATCATTTCCGTATTTCAGGAGCTCATCTTTATTTATTTATTTATCATCATCTTTATATAAGATAGCAACGAAAATCAGCCGAAAAATAAAATTGAGCTTATTTGAAAAATTGAACATTTCAAACAAAATCAAGCATAGGTTTTTTTTTTAAGTATTTCGTATTTCCTCCTCTAGCCCTTATTACTGCTTTTTACGGTTTCTCATGGACCTGATGAGTTTTTAACTGTTTCTTGCGCTATTCCCTCCTATTCCTCTACCAGCGCCATTTTCGGCTCAAATGAATTTTTTTGTTTCTACCCTTAATTTAAAGCTAAAAGTATTGGCTTTCAAACGAGACCTTAAACATTTAACTGTAAATATTGTATCATTGGCAATTGTTGTATTTGTATAACGCAAGGGGGTGATTCCATTTTTTTGCTCGCGAGTGTACTTATTGCTGCTTTTTAAGTAAAATCCAACAACCAAACAATAAACAAAAGTAGAATAGTAAGTTTGTATACAGGAATGAATTTTAAGCAGTGCGCAAAAAAAAACTGGAGGTCCAGAATCATTAAGAGAACATATCTGCATCATCAGCAATAATTTTTTTTTCATTATTTTGTCCGCCCTAAAATCAGCAAAATATGGACACCAACTATTCTTACGCGCTTGGAGCAGCGCTCGCGTCAGTAAACCGGTTTCGCGTCGCCGCGCCGTGCCTACTATGACGACTGTGACCGTACAATCGGTTACAAAATAAACATCTTTCGCTATCAATAACTTTTCTTTTTTGTACTAAAACACGACAAAATAAAAATATACGTATCTATAAAACTTATTTAACTACAAGTTGACAAAGTTTGCGCACTGGATAAAATTCATTCCTGTATAAATGCACTAGCTTCTGCCAGCGGTTTCACCCGCATCCCGTGGGAACTACTTCCCGTACCGGGATAAAAAGTAGCCTATAGCCTTCCTCGATAAATGAGCTATCTAACACTGAAAGAAATTTTCAAATCGGACCAGTAGTTCCTGAGATTAGCGCGTTCAAACAAACAAACAAACAAACTCTTCAGCTTTATAATATTAGTATAGATTACAATAAACAAAAGAAATTGCTACCCACAGATTCTGCTACAAGGACATATCGGCATAAACAGAGCTGTTGATGGTGACTCAATAGCTGTAGAAATATTCCCTGAAGATGAATGGAGGCGTCCCAGTGATATCGTACTAGAAGACAAAGCGGAAGACCCTGGTGATCATTTGGAGGAGGAAGAAGAGTTATTAAAGACTGCTGAACCTGTTGACAAGAGTGATGATGAAGTTACCCCCACTGGCAAAGTTGTGGGGATTATTAGGAGGAAGTGGAGACAGTATTGCGGTATTTTGATGCCGAGCAAGTTCCCTGGTATATGCTTCATAATATTTTGTATAGTTTTTTTGAAAAAATAATAATTGATAATGAACTTTATGTCTTGAGTGAGCTAATATCAACATGCCCGTTTTTTTTTATGGTTGCTCATTCAAGGCATCTGAAATAAACTTCTGAATAATAATTTTTAGTCAACACTGATTTCTATGATGCTTTTAAGAATGTATTTCCCATGTTCTTCTATGTCTTAAATATTTTACATTCATGTTAAGAAATACTCTGCTATCATCCACACTTAATGAGCGGTGTTATTAAAGTAAATAATGATGTATTCGTCTTCATTTAACAAAACCTTATTTTCCATACCCAGGAGCAACTCGACACCTATTCACGCCGGCTGAGAAGTGTATCCCGCGCGTACGCATAGAGACGCGGCAGAGCGAGGTGTTGGCCAAACAACGTATACTCGTCGCGCTCGACTCCTGGCCTAGGAACAGTCGATACCCGTTAGGACATTTTGTTAGAGCTCTTGGTCCTATTGGTAAGTATCTTATACATTGAAAAGTTGGTTCTGTATTGCTACATCTAATTTGGTGTGTTATGAAGCTAATACTCTTGTTTTAAATACTTATATAGACTTTATAGAAAGTAAAATAAAAGGTAACCCAAAATTTTTCTGGACCCATATAAAAAATCTCCGAAAAAATAATAACTCTTACCCCTCCAAAATGAAACTAGGCAACATAACAGCATGTGATAGTGTCTCTATTTCAAATCTATTTGCTGAGCAATTTCTGTCAGTTTTTGATCCTCCAAGTGCTGATCACGATTACACAAATTATACACAACCCCCTTTAGTTTCAGTCCCAGTACTGGGCGATTTTTCTATTACCCCAGATGCGATACGACAGAAACTATCTGAACTTGACTCTTCTAAAAGTGCGGGACCGGATAACATACCTCCAGTGTTTTGGTCACGATGTGCTCATGCAATATCTTCTCCACTAGCTAATATTTTCAACACCTCGCTCAAAACAGGTATTTTTCCAGACGCGTGGAAACAGGCAAGGATAATACCTATTCACAAAAATGGCAAACGGGAGATTGTATCTAACTATCGGCCTATTTCTATTCTGTGTACCGTGTCCAAAGTCTTGGAATCGCTTATATATCCCATATTGTATGATCACGTAAAAAAATATCTATGCCACAATCAGCACGGTTTCATGGCAAAAAAGTCAACAAATACAAACCTTGTAACTTATATCACTGAATTAATGTGTGCAGTCGATAAAGGTTTTCAAATAGACGCTATATATACTGACTTTTCCAAAGCCTTTGATAAAGTGAATCACAACCTATTGCTACTTAAACTTCAGTCATTTGGTATTACAGATTCTATGCTGGACTGGTGTAGATCCTATCTGTATAACAGACCATCTTCAGTGGCCGTAAACGGCAGTGAATCAAACCCTTATTTTGCCACATCCGGTGTACCTCAGGGATCAAATCTAGGACCGTTATTTTTTAATATATTTCTTAATGATATATCGCAAGTGTTTATTTATTCAACACCGTATCTATTTGCAGATGATTTAAAGTTAACTCGTGTAATTTTTGATGAATCGGACGTCAATCTACTGCAATCAGACATAGATAGATTAAATCAGTGGTGTCTAACTAACAAAATGTATCTCAACTGCGCCAAATGCTACCATATCAAATTTACCAGAAAGCGAAATAACAAAATCTTATCAGAATACAATATTCAAGGAAATAAATTATCTGAAGTCAACACGATTAGAGACTTAGGTATACGTTTGGATAGCCAATTAAACTTTATACAACACTATGATGCTATAACTAACTCAGCGTATCGAGCTTTAGGTTTTGTGCTGCGGTCCTCTAAAGACTTTAAAAAGCCCTCTACCACGCTCCTCTTATATAACAGCTACGTAAGAAGTCACTTGGAATACTGTAGCACAGTGTGGAACCCTACATACCAAGTTCATATAAACAGGATAGAAAATATCCAAAAAAGGTTGGTTAGACATCTAGGTTTCCGGTTTAGGGTCAGAAATGCTAGAACTTATCAGAGTAGACTAACTTACTTTAAACTTACATCCCTTAAGACTCGTCGTACTATCTCTGACCTAGTTTTTCTATTCAAGTTGTTTAATAATGACATTGACTGTCCAGATCTCCTAAGTAAAATCGACATCAATGTTCCTGTTAGAATTCCACGTTACCCTCGTCCGTTATTCAGGGTTCCCCGCTGCCGCACCAATTTAGCAAAACACGCACCCATTGCAAGGATGACCTATGAATACAATATTGTTTAGAGTTCTTCGGAAGACATAGACATCTTTTCTAACAATCTTGCTAAATTCAAACGTTTAATTCGGGCACGATTTTCAGACCCTGTTTTATGTTGACGTATCGACAGGTCACACACATTTACCAAATACATATTGTTAATAATTTTAATAATTTTATTGATCTCTATAGTTCCTATTCATTGTTACCTCTTTCATTGTATTATTTGTGTTTTAGAATATTTTATAATTTTAATGTTTAATTTTTTTTTAATGTTTCTCTTTAATTGTTCACTATTTAATTTAATTTTTAATTTCAAATGTTTAATTTAATTTGTAAGTTCATGTGTTGTTTAATTTAATATTGTTTAACTTTCTTTGATTTTTAACTTTGAAGATGATATATGCATGATGTGTTCTCCTATAACTGAAGGAGCACAAATCTATAAATTACTTTTTATAATTATGCATGTAACGTGTATCCTTTGTTGGAGTTCCTTTTGAATAAAATAAAAAATAAAATAAAATAAAAATCTGAAGTTGCCATAAATGTTATTTCATAGTCTGAGATGAATTATTAAAACACCAGTTTTGTCTTGTTAGGTACTCCGCTTATGAATTCTCTTATGTATTCTCCCCACGTGCTTTCATTATATCTCTCATATAGCTCCGTGTATACTCGTGTATTATCTATGTATTATTTACTCCCCAATATACCGGAATTTAATTATTGTGAATCTATGTGAATTTTTAACAATATTGGATGGGTGTGCCCACCTTTTTTAAGGCCTTTGCCTTTTAGGAATTCTTTCATATTTTACTTCTGTTCAGGTGACAAGAACGCTGAAAACGAGGTGATATTGTTGGAACACGACGTGCCACACGCTCGCTTCAGTGAGGCCGTTATAGCGTGTTTGCCGCCTGATGACTGGACTATACCTGAGGAGGTACCTAATCATTATTATGCTTTGTTTTATAATGACTTGCATTCAATAACTTGCCCACAAGTTCTAATAAGTATAATACTTAAATAATACCGCTATTAAAAAACAAAAACATGTCCAGGTTCTCACTTATTTTAGGATGAAATTGAAGCCATTTGATTGTTCCTAAATCTTATGTAATAGACAACCAGGCACATACCAAACATGTCATATAATATGACAAAGGACGCAAATATTGCTCAGTTGTTGTGTATTTAACCATAAACACTTGTTAAACAGGAAATAAAGAAACGCGTGGACCTACGCAACGAATGCATTTGTTCCGTGGATCCTCCCGGATGCACAGACATAGACGATGCATTACACGCTAAAGCCCTTCCCGGGAAGACCAGCGACGGTCTCAAGCGGTACGAAGTGGGCGTTCATATTGCTGACGTCACTTACTTCGTGCGACCAAACACCGCGTTAGATAAGGAGGCCGCTAGCAGATCTACTACTGTTTATCTAGTAGGAAGGAGGATTGATATGGTTCCAGGTAATTTTCAATATAATATCTATTTTTACCGTACACATCTTATATGGAAGAATAGAACGGATAATAATGGAGTTTCTTTGCCGGCTCTTCTCCATGAGACCCACTCTTCGAAACCGTGCAATTAGCTTGACGAGTCGAAAGACCTCTTCTATGCGTATTTGAAATAAAATAAATTAACTTAGAAAATTGCGTTTTTATAATCTATGTAACTGACGATGAAATGACGATGACTGCTGGCTGACCATACGTATATTATTTCTTTATTCTTAATATTTAATTTTGTTTTAGATTTGCTAAGTTCTAACTTATGTTCACTGCGAGGCGGCGAGGAACGACTCGCGTTCTCATGCGTGTGGGAGGTCGATGAGAATGCCAACATTCTAAGCACAAAGTTCCATAAAAGTGTGATTAAAGTAAGTACCTACATGTTGTTTACTTTGCTATTCATAATTATAGGAATATATAACATTTTGATATCAACCAATGATCCCTCAGACATGTCATGCATAACCAAACATCTTTAATGAGACAAATAGACGATACTTTTAAATACAGATTAGACATCTTCGAACCGAAACAGTAATATTGCTTGACAAAAAAATTGTGGCAGTTATATTTTTTCTATCAAGCTCAATTTATCACTTACTACTTTCAGCAAAAATAATAGTGAATTTTTTGCATCACGACTTTTTTGTACCTAACCTTAATAAATGGTATAGGAGTTGTGGTTGTAGAATTAAAGGCACCTTTGTAGTTATGTGGATTTATTGTATCTTCACAGTGTTTACAAAAGTTATACTTTGCACTTTAATAATGTAACTACAATCCTACAGTGAGAATTAAGAAGGACACGTGGTATCGCAACTTAATCTCCCTAAACACACTCTTAAAGACTGCTAGGCTATCGAATAAGAGGGTGCTTACTGAATACGAGCGGACTGCGGGGCTATCGCACTCGGATCCGTCTAGTTAGCGAATGATCTGGTAGGCCTCCGCTGGCCTTTATATAGTCGCCGCGGCCGTTGTTGTGGTTGCTGTCGAAGACTCGGTGACACGTTCTTTGTATGTGTGCGTGAGCTGGCGGTGATGCGTCATTGTATTGAGTTGTTTACTTGGTATGTTATAATGGTTTATTTTTTTCTTTTTTCATTCTTCTAGTCAGCATCAGCAATGACATACGAAGAGGCACAGATAGCGATTGACGACAAATCCCGTAACGACACCATTGTGTCATCGCTGCGGATACTCAACGCGCTCGCCAAGAAACTTAACAAGAAACGTATGGACAACGGAGCCTTGTCGCTGTCCTCGCCTGAAATAAGGTTCCAGGTATGTAATGACTGACTGATTGTCATGGAGCTTATGTAAAATATGTTCTAAAGCGCAATATTTAAAGTCAATATTTGAATAAATCGTTTTTTTTTTTTTCGTTTTACCTACCTTTATTTTCTCTCTATAATCTCGTCAATCTTTTGCAATGGGACGTAAAAAATATTTAGATGGGTTTATATACAAGCTTGAATCCCTTACTATGATGTAGATTCCAGAGTTTTCACACAATCCGTCCATTATTTCTTTGGTAGTCTTCTTCCTCTATATCCATTCACATTCATGCTTAAAACTTACCATATACCCATGCCATCACACCGGTTTCTATATAGCTTTCGGACGAATCACCATATAACATATTTAAATTCAACAGATGGACTCAGAAACCCACGACCCCGTAGAAGTAGCAGCTAAGAAGATTCTAGACACAAACTCGATGGTAGAAGAGTTCATGTTGTTGGCGAACATCAGCGTGGCAGAGAAACTTGCGGCCGAGTTCCCGCAGTGTGCCCTGCTGAGGAGACATCCAGCCCCACCGCCTTCTAACTTCACTACCTTCCTCAAAGCTACCAAACAACAGGTGATGACTCGGCTATAGTAATGATGATAAATAAAATAGTACTAACTAAAACATTTTGTATGAAATTAAACTAATGAAATAAGACAGAAGATAAACTACATAAAACGGAAACGCCCCTCCTTAGCACACACTCGCTCTGGTGAAATGTAGATGGCGTCACGGTAACACGTAAAGTTTTCAATCTCGCTAACTTTTTCCCTATGATAAATATCACTCGTCTAATTGTGCAAGCGAACTTAGCGTAAGATTATGGTGGATGGCAAATACTACATCCCCTAAGGTGCCTGACCAAATTACAAATGGCGATTTCCGAGGTTTTTTTTTCTTATATGTTTTACTACAATCTGTCTCCTTCGTGGGACATTCAGAAGTATGTTGGTTGGTGCTGACGCTGGCTCGCATGGTATGTGACCTGTGTCACATCCTTATTTTTGTATACAGTAGTTATATTTACTGTGGTTGGATTAGGTCTTGTGGTATTTTACGCTTTAGTCGTCGCGCTTTAGTGTGATGATTTCCGAGGTAAAGAAAACTAATAAATAGAATCGAACATTTATTTATTAATTTTAATTTCCATTTCCCAGGGTTTCGACCTAGACGTATCAACAAACAAAGCCTTCTCTAAATCCCTGGACGAGGCAGTGATCCCGGGCCGGCCGTTCTTCAACACGCTACTACGTATAATGGCGACCCGCTGTATGCAGCAAGCGCAGTACTTCTCCAGCGGCAGCAAGACTTTCGAAGAATATTATCATTATGGATTAGCTTGCCCTATTTATACGCATTTCACTTCGCCTATTAGACGGTGAGTTTGGTTGAAGATTTTTTACATAGATGACTTGTGTCACATGTGTCATGTGTGAAACATGTATGCGGCTGGAATAGCCTACTTGCGTCTGATGCATATAATTGAAAAAGAGTATGGAAATGTATTCGATACCCCCATACACCATATCATGAGGCATGGAATTCACCAGTTTGATTTGACCAAGAATGGAAACTTAACCAATGATTAGGCCTTATCTTTTAGAAAAAGCCTTTTGGCTTTTGTTTACCTACGCAAATGTCCAAATCTTGATGACGTAATTCATCAGACAAACAAATATACTCAATCTTAACTCGAGCATTATCAGCTAGGCATCAAGCTAACTGTACATCTTTATCCCCAGTTACGCAGACGTGATAGTGCACCGCCTCCTGGCCGCGAGCATCGGCTGCGACATGACTCACGCGACGCTGCTCGACACGCGCGAGGCGGCCGCGCTGTGCGACAACCTCAACTACCGCCACCGCCAGGCGCAGTACGCTGGACGGGCTTCTGTTACTATGAATACGCATGTATGTATACTAGGACTTCAAGGATTGTGTTTATACTATGCGGTCTTTCACTTACTGAGACCATAGAATTTAACAGTGTGTAGATTCGGCTAATTACAAAAAAAAAAACAGGAAATTGTGAAATTAGTTAATTAGAATTTGACTTCAATTGTATAATTAATGTCGGCAAATGTCGAAATATTGCCCAATATAAATTCATTTACTCACACTGAAAGTTTGGTTTACGGTTTCAAGAGAACCATGTTTTTGGTTTGAGTTTACCAGTATTACCTGTTTTTAAAGAACAATGTCTGAAATTGAATATGAGTTGAATTGAGCGAATTTTTAGTTTTTTTTTTTAATATTTACAATATTTTATTTCTTCTTCCACAGATCTTGTTCAACAAGCGCGTAGAAGTTGAGTTGGCGAGCGTGTTAGCCGTGAAACGGAACGCAGTGCATGTCCTCATTCCGAAGTATGGGCTCGAAGGACCTCTGTATTTGCCGTCAGACAAGTTCACTTATAATGAAGAGGTAAGTGTTTATTTGTCAAAAATACATTTTATTTCTGATTTAATCGGGTAGCTACATGATGGGTTAATTTTCATGTAAATGATTCATGAGAATATCTAATCGGTCTTGTGCAGAATGACACTTCCCGCACTCGAATACCTTTTTTAAGACGTTATTCCTGAAAATATTAATTTCACTTGCTATTTTTTAACTTCATTCATATTCACATTCAACTTCCCTATTTGCCCAATTAATAGTTATTTGTTATACAAGAGTGCAAAGTTGCTTTTTAACCGCGGGCTCAATTTTGATGACCGAGCAAGCGAAGGATTCTAAAATTGAAACACGAGCGTAGCGAGTGTTTCAATAATTAGAATCCTGAGCGATAGCGAGGGAATCAAAAGAGCACAAGGTGAAAAATCTTTGCACTCGAGTGCAACACGTAACTTTTCATCCCACCTCATCGAGGAAATTTCTAAACTCAAAAAAAGAAAATGGCACGCACGTCACACATGGCAAATTAAAAAGATGTACCTATTAAAATTTATTTATGCAAAAACTCAGTTTAAAAATGTAATGAGGTTTAAAATCGACCTCAAAACAACAAAAAATAACAATTTCATCCCACTTCATCGAGGAAATTATCTACTAAATGCAAAAAACAAAATGGCGCGCACATATGAGTTTCAAATTATAAAGAAGTACCTATTAAAGTTCATTTATTTGAAAACTCAGTTTAAAAATGAAACGAGGTTAAAAATCTATGTAAAAACAATAATAAAAATTACTTAATTAATTGAATAATTATTTTAAGCAGTGTTTTATTTGTTTAATATGTATTTGTTTGAAAAGTCTTATCAAGATTGTCACAAATGGAGTATTGCACACGATGTTCTAAATTCAAATCACTTTGCCGCTCTAGAGGATAAAAACGGATTTTGCGCTCAGATATCAAAGGGTAAAACTACTCTTTCCGAGATGGTGGGATGAAAAATGTATTTGGCAGTTGACGTCATTCCACTAGGTAATGTAAGGAAGCCGACTCCAACATAGTTGGGAAAAGATTAGGCAGATTAATGTAAAAAACATGACTCAAAGATATCACAGTCTCAGAAAACTTTATTTTGTCTATAGGAACACATCCAAAAATGCGGTGACGTTGTTTTAAAGACATTTGATGAGCTGACAGTGCGACTCAGCTTAGACAGCACAAACATACAACACAGAAAATTAGTCTTCGAACTAGTGAAGCCTCACATACCAGGATTCAGTGTAGATATTATGGAGACCGAAGAGACCGAAGAGGCTAAAAAGGAACCCCAAGACCCCAAGAAAAGAAAGGAAGAAACACCAATAAAAAGTGCAAAAAAGAAATCTAAAAAGAAATAAAGTGGAAGAATCGTTATGTTTACGTTATAAGTATGAATATATTTTTCTACTATTTTTAACTGTTTTTATTTTATTGTTTTTAATTATTTAAGAAATAAGTTTGAGTTAGAAGTTCCTTGAAAGTTTATGGTCAAGTAAGTTAGGAATAACCCGTAATTATCTGTATGCAATAACAACCCTTGGATTGTGTTCCTCATAATTATAGTTATTAGGCATTCTTTTCTACGTTTTACATTGCGAATCGACAATTGTGCAAAATTACCCTGCTTATATTTTATTCTCTTTCCAACTCTAATTGACAGGTGAGGTCTTATAATAAGTATTTTCGAGGACATCGATAACTATAATTTATTATTTCACTTTAATATAAAAAGTTATGTATAACAATTTTCTCACACTTTTGTGTCGAAGGCACTTGTGGACTTCCTGTGTTAGTGACGACGGCTAATATAAAATTGCCTCACAATGTATGCCGGGAATGCTGTAACGTGAGTAGATAGAACATTTAATTATGATCTTTATTATTATAATATCCTTGACATGTCCACTCTTGAGAAGATTCTGTTACTGTTACAGCCTTTTTATCGTCCCACTGCTGGACACAGGCCTCCTCTCACACGGAGAAGGATTGAGCATTAATCACCACGCTTGCTCAATGCGGGTTGGTGATTTCAGACTTTCTAGTCCAGGTTTCCTCAAGATGTTTTCCTTCACCTTTTTATCAGCCACTGGTGTCCAAGATATACTCAGAAGGTACATACAAACTTAGAAAAGTTGCATTGGTACTTGCCTGACCTGGAATCAAACCCACACCCTCATACTCGAGAGGTTGGTTCTTTACCCACTAGGCCACCACGACTTCTTGAGAAGTCTCACTCAAGGGGGAAACTGATAGCATGCTGAATATATGTATAGGTTACGGTTTAAGAGCAAGCTTTCCAACAGTGAAAGATTTTTTCAAAAAGGGTTCAGTAGTTTCGGAGCCTTTATTTGTACCTACAAATAAACACAATGTTTCCTTTTTATTACATTAGTAAAGAAAACGAATTTAATAACTTATTTCAGAGGCATTACCGGTCCTATGGACTACAAATATATGAAGGTGCTTCGTTTTGTCCTCCGCATTATAAGTGGGTGGCCAGGCAAGGCTCTCGGTGAGAAAACCCTCAGGATCGAGGGCATGGGTCATGCGTACTATAATACTATATTATCACTAGTGTACTTGGCCCTAGGGATCGCATACTTGAAGAAAAACTTCCACAGATTCGATTTTCTGGAGCTGGGACAGTTGTATATCGTTTTACTGATGAATATGCTGTCAACGGTTTGTGTTTCTAGCTAAATTATAGTCTTAATTATTTTTATTAGCACAAAATACTACTTACATTGTAAATGTTTCAGTCACGAGCCTTTACACTGTGTCTATCTCAAAAATATAGACAGGTAGCGAAAATATTCATTAAAAAAATACACTTATTTTACTTCAAAGAAAAGTCAGATTTCGCTATGAAGGTAAGTGCCACTCTAGATGCTTACGAATAAGGGGATTATTCATAGTAAGTCTGAATGTAAGACTTTATATTTCAGATACACATAACAGTGCACAAAATATCATTCATCTCCGCGGTATATTTAAGCGTATTGCTGTTCATAGCTGCCTGTATGTTTAATTTAATACCTATGTACAACAACTACAGTGCAGGACGATTTGCTTCGTTTGACAATTTGGAGAACACGACGTACGAACAAGCCATTTCTTGTCTTTATCCATGGAACTTTGAGACGAATTTTAATGGCTATCTTGCGGCTACGCTCAGTGGATGGTGAAGTTCTATTTTTTTATTAATCATATAATCATCGGCAAGAATCTTGAGCGCTGACCTTCACCTGCGCAGAAGTAATTTATTGGGTCCCTTTTGTGGTATAAAGTGAGGTGCGGGGGCGGGCGAAAGCGGTGATTGGCCCGCAGCGCATAGCGTCATAGCCGTCACTCGGGATTGGTTCTTTGCTAATAAATCACTTCTGCGCAGATGTAGGCGCTCAAGATTCGTGCCGATAACTATACATAACATCTACGTATGTATATCGTTATATTATACAAGTTTTGATGTTGTATGAAGATGTGTATTATACATTCACAGAACTTTGGAGAAACATGGTACTTTTATTGTTGTTTAGAAACTATACCTATACTAAGCCATTTACCTAATTAAATAAATTCTAGGTACGGCACAATTTTATGTGGGAGCAGCGTGTCGATGTTTGACTTGTTCCTCTGTCTCATGATTTTTAATCTTTGGGGGCATTTCAAGATTCTCATTTATAACTTGGAGCACTTTCCTCGACCGGCATCAGAAGTAGTCGATGCTGAAGGAGAAGAAAGAAGCGGCAGGATCGTGGGCTCTGAGATGTATTCACAATCAGAGCTCGAAGAAGTTGCAGTCTTGCTGAGGGATTGCATACAGTACCACATGCTTATTGTCGAGTTAGTATTATGATTTTGCGATTTTTTTACATAGGGAAACCATGTCACTTGCCAACTCCCAAAGCTATAACTAATATTTTTCCTCCATCATTAAAAAGGGTCCAGTCTTAAGAAATCTAAATATAGTTTTCACTTCTACCTTGACTTGATAAAATACGCAAAAAGATCCTGCCTATTCTTTTTCAGTTTCACAAATAACATGTCAGACGCGTTCGGAATGGCGCTCTTCATTTACTACTCTTTCCATCAAATTACCGGATGCTTGCTGCTTCTCGAATGTTCCCAGATGGTAAGAAATAGCCAGTTACCCGTTATCTTTTATTGGGTCAGGCTATTTTCATTGTTTTAACCAATTATATTTCAATTATTTCCAGACTGCTGCAGCCTTGACACGTTATTTGCCGCTCACCATTATTATGTTTGGAGAACTGGTTCTGCTTTCAATAATTTTTGAAACTATTGGCACTATGGTAATCTTTCTACAGTAACGAGTTTTCCCAGAGAGAATTTCAGATTTCGATACGATCTTAGTAGCATGGATGAAATTGTATACCCAAATGTTAATATTTCAGAGTGAAAAATTAAAAGATGCAGTCTACAAAGTGCCATGGGAGTACATGGACACCAAAAATCGCAGGACTGTCCTGATTTTCCTCATAAAAGTTCAGGAACCTATTCACGTGAAGGCTGGCGGATTGGTAGATGTGGGAGTCACTACTATGGCTTCGGTAAGATATGCAAAATATTTTTTTTTTATCACAAAACGTCCATTTACAGGCAGTATTGATTTGTTCGAAAAAAATTTTTTTTTTCGTTTTCAGATCCTGAAAACATCGTTTTCATACTTCGCATTTCTACGCACGTTCTAAATGTGTATCCATTATAATTGCGTATTAAGTAAAGCTTCAATATTTGCGTCAAATGCATGAAGATATGCTTAGGATTTATTTAAGTATTTATCATATTTAATTATGCATGACGTACGGCTTTACTACTTAGTACATATTTTCACTTCAAGAGTTTATAATATGCAGTGTAGTAAACACTGTCTTTTAATTAGGTACTACTATTATGATTAGCATTAACTTAGGTGTTCTGTGTTTTTTTCTTTCAAATCGGTTATTTCTATGGACTTAAAATGTTGTTTGGTATTCATGAATTATTCTTAGGGAATTATATTTGCTGCAATTTTCTATTGCTGACAAATTTTTGCACGTAATATCATGTTCACGCGACACATTGCCCTATCATTAAAGCTTCCACACCTGGCTTTGGTGTTTTATTCTGTTATCAATTAACTGACCTTGTTATTAGTAGATAATAATAATGATATCTGCATGGGAAAGTTATTATATTATTTAGACTTTAGACCTTACTAGCTTCTGCCAGCGGTTTCACCCGCATCCCGTGGGAACTACTTCCCGTACCGGGATAAAAAGTAGCCTATAGCCTTCCTCGATAAATGGGCTATCTAACACTGAAAGGAATTTTCAAATCGGACCAGTAGTTCCTGAGATTAGCGCGTTCAAACAAACAAACAAACAAACTCTTCAGCTTGCTTTAATACTTGCTTTTGCGTACATACTTACGTTACATGTCTCACTAAAATAATAGACGGGTAAAATAAAAAAATACTGTGTTTTCTACTTTTAATAACAACAATTAATTCATTTATCTACCAAATGACACTGACATGATCACAATTCGCCATTACATCAGATTGTAACAACTTATCATAACGGTAGGCAGCCCCGAACGTCAACAAAATATAGATAAACACATTTGTCCTAGTAAGTACGAGTCTTATAACTAGCAGTCATCTCTTGTGAGTCATTTAACTTGACGCGTGAACGTCCACTGAATGTCACCTATATCAACAATCCCGTGTCGGTAAATTCGTCTGGACCTGTCCTCGGTTGGTGGCCGACTTAGCCGTGCGTCGTGAATTTACATCGCTTAGCTAGAAGCTACTAATGTTTTTATTTAGTTGGCTATGCGTCTCCTAATGGGAGGTGGGCTCACTGCCGTTGTAGGCGGAGGTCTGAGCATATCTCCAGAATCTTCTGTTTCTCCCGTTACCTCTTGAGGGGTATCCGTATCTGTACTAGTAGTAGGAATTTCTTCAGGAGTGATGATCTGTGGCATAGTGCCGGCGGCAAGGTTTGCTCGGGCAGTGATTTTCGCGATTTCTTGATCTACCTTAGCGACTAACTGCTCGATGGCAGTAGGCCAGCGAGTGGCAGGGATTATATGCGACGGCACCAGTCGTGCGTCAGCCATTACTGCGAGCCGTACTGTGTCCGCGTACTGGATCACTGTTAGAGACATACCTGGAGACAAATGTTACATGGGTTAGTAAACTTATGTTTTATTTGAGAAATATTACTCTTATTTAATTTGGTAGATATATAAATCCAAGTTTTTGAATAAGAACCTCGTTGACTTGACATACTTTATACTCCAGTTCAAGATGCAAAAATACTTACTAATATTAGCCTGTGGAGGTCTCCAATAAACTACAGCATCTACATTATGTCCCCACAATGTCTTTCGTGGCGGTGTGTTGGGCGGTGCGTCGATCTCTGCGTAGGACAGCGCGTATCGGCGCGACAGCAGGTTGAGCAGCAGCCGGGCCAGCGGGGAGGGTAACGCGCGGGTGAGCGCGCCGCACTGCGCCTGCGCGGCCCAGCCCGCCGCCAGGGCGCGCTGGCGGGAGCAGGCGCGCGCCACGCCCGCGCACACGCGCCGCGCCGACGCTCCGAGAGGCAGGGAGAGGCACACCATACCTGCGAAAGGTATGACGTTTTTCAGATCTACATACCTAACTAATTACTATCATAGATTGTCATCTTCTCAATACAGGGAATTTGGTCAAATCTATCGCGATATCTGTCTCCGTATTTCCTTAAGCTGTCATATTGAAAAAAAGTAAGGGGAAAAATCCTCCATGTCAGACTACGATTAGTAATTGTTTATCTTAATCTTTGATACTGTTTTAAACTGGTCAAAATATATTATGTAAAGATATCAGATGTAACGAATATTGACTACGAAAGTACTGATTCTGCTGCTGTCACAAATTTTAGTATTCTTCTCTCGCCCTTACCTCCAGTCTGTGATTTCTTATGACTCTTCCCGTGTCCCTCAGCGAAAGTATAGAGGAAGTCCTCATGCGCAGCCCTTGCAGTCGTCAGTACATGGTCGGGTGAGTAGGACTGTGCGTTTTCGAAGAATGCTCTCAACGCCTCTGTGGCGGCGTATAGGGCAATGTCTGATGATGACACGTCCAGAGCTCTAGCTACGCGCTCTATACCGGCGCGGGGGACGGGTTTTGACCACGCTGTAACCTGACATATATAGTTATGTTAATATTTATAAAAAAATATCTAGATAAATAACTTCAGGGATGTGTGACTCCAAGAAGAACAAAAAATATTGTGTATCTGCTATATAAGCTATATTCAAATGAGGTACCTTTCGCCCGCACAAAGATACAGTTTGCAATAGATGCCTATGCCCATCATCAGCACCAATGGTATCGGTCCAAAGTCTGGCAGGTGCCCGATATACTTCAAGTGCTGCCCTTGTCGTCTCATTAATAGCCGCTACACACAACTGCGCTAATTCTGCATATTTCCAAGTTAAAGTGTCTGGTTGTCTGGCGTGACCACAAGTCCGCAACTCGTTTAAAGCAACCAGTTCATTTCGAATACGAAGGGGTAGACATATGAATTGGCGTAGTGAAGAGAATGCGGCGCCTATTGCCATGCCTGGCCATTTTCTAGGGTCTGCTGTTATGAGTGGTGATAGGATTATCTGCAAATCAAAAAGAGGTTTTGTGTTTTTAAAATATCTCAAAAAAATCTAAGTGTTATGGCGTATCTCTTTCGAGATTTAGTGAAAATAATTACCTTTGGTATGGTTAAGTTTCTTCTATTACACTCTCTCTGGATTGCCGCCAAAAGTGTAAGCGCCGTGACTGGCGCCTCCGAAGCCGTATCCCTTCCATTTGATCTTTTGTTCAGTTCCCTTAGCGCACTAACCGTTGATATTAAAACTAAGCCTGCCACATGAAACGCTCCAGGTAAAGTCTTTAATGCTCTTGGACTTTCCACGGGATCATATTCAGATACGAATTCGTTCCATGCATTTGATAAGTTCTCGTTAAGTTTTCCCCATAGTTCTGGTATGGCTGATGGCGTTGGGAACAATTGTGTTAATGGGCTCTTCTTGGTATACTCTGTCTGTGACGTACTTATCCTGTCTGAAGGACTTAGCTGTTCCATGAGCAGCAAGTCCCCGATGTTTAAGGACTTCTTCCCTGAGAGCAAGAGGTGGTGCACCCGAACTAATATGTAATACTTGGGTTCTGTCGAGACACATGGTATTACGATGTACTGCCACGGAGATTGGTCGCTTGCGAAGTATTTTGATACTATGTCGCTTACGTATTCCTGGAAATGAAATTCTTATTAAATCAATGTATCGTCCAGGTTTAAAATAAAGCAAAGGAGACGAAAAGGTCTTGGTTTCTTAGCTGTCTTGCTTGGAAGTAAGGTTTACCTGAATATTGTTATCGCCAACTTGCCGTCCTCTATAAACGGCACTGGCTACAATAAAGTGGTTCTCTGGTATGAAGGTGACACTTGCATCCCACGCATAGTTCCCCCAGCATGACACTAGTTGATGTCGAAGTCTCGGGAACATAAGACTCCCATTCTTGTCGAGTTTGTTTATCACGTGGTCTGTTAGGTGATTCTTTAGCTCTTCTGGGTCTAATGTCCCTGTAAATTACATTTGATCCATTAAAATATTGCGTAATCGTTAGTTTTATATTGCCTAGAATGGCAGGCAAGAAGGTCCTAAATATTTAGGAAAATTGCTGCACACAATCTCGTAAAGAGAGAGTTACGTTCCCTAAAAATATATTTTTTTTGCCAAACATACCTTGTACTGAAAGTAAGACATTGATGATTCCCTGGTTTCGATGTGTGTCAAGCAAAGAGCGCACTGTGTCTGTCCAGATGAATTCTAGATGTGGATATCTGCTGGACAGTAGCTTCAGCCAAAGATATTTGCATACTCGTACAACTGAAAAATAACAATATAGATGTAGTTTTATGTTTCACGTTAAAAGCTCTCTAGGGAGCGGTAGATGCAGTTCGAAGATTAAAAAGAATTACTTAAACTAGAAATTAAATAAGTTAAAAAAAAATACTTACAAATATAAGAAACTGTTAGCACTGGCAGCGCCGACACAAAGATCCAGAAAGCGCAGTATGTGTAGAACTCCTCGACTAGGCGCGTGCGCACACTTTTACGCGGTGAGATCATAGCTCCCCTGTTGCTGCTATCTGTGCATAAAATGTTGCATCACATAAACTTAATACTTATCACAATCTAATGCTTAAACTAAGTGTAATAGAAGCGAGCGTACTAGAGAACTAATGAGTTCAAACAAAAAAAACTAAGCTTATAAGAGCCCCATGCATCTTTGTATGTTCCATAATCAAATCGATATCTAGACAGACAAACATCGACCTTCCTAGGTAAGCTAGCCTTTTAGATTTATCACAGTATCAAATATTTAGAAAATAATTTTGGTTGCTCTGCCATCGATTTAAAATTACCTACATCAACAAACATCTGAATATTGACTACCTATGTAACACATTCCGTAACTAAACCTACTTTCCACCTAGTTGCTCGTGTCTCGTATTCGTCACTACGATACAAAACACGCTGCGGTTATTGTGGTTAGAAAATTCTCCTTTAAATATCATTGGGAGCAACTGAACCATACTTCAGCGTCATCATTTCGGATAAGGATGTTTAATATCGAGTGCATGCGTGGTGAGAGTTCTAAGTGCAACCGAACGTTATTTATTATTCGTTGCGGTTCGACGCGTTGTTTCTAAACTATTGATAACGGCCATTACAATTGAAAACAATTAGATGGATAAACAATATTGTCTGTGATTCTCCGAAATAGGGACTGTTATTTTCCGTTTTGACTTTCATTTAACAATGAATTGTTATGCCACTATGTACGCCGTGTTTTAGGAGAAAAACGTGCTTGGTGAAGTCCAGACGTACCAGAATCTAATAACAAACTACTGAATATTTTATTTCGTAGATACTAAGCTATCGCGACGCAATTGGACACGCCCGCTGTTCATAATCCATTTTAGTTATAATTTTTACAAAGCCAAAACATACATTGTTATATTTATAAACAATTGGGCTGTATCAACATGATAGGGACCTATTCGTTAACTTTCAATGTTTTCATTTACATTTTTAGATAACAATTATAATTGGCCTACCGGGTTCACCTTCTCGTGTCGTTTCCCGGATCTGCGCGATTTTTGTTTTAAATGAATATGTATCGTATGATTCAGAATATTTTTTTTATCGCTGCTTACACTCAGACGATGCAAATAGTTGATGAAATGTTGTGTGCATGATTGAAACAGGGATCTCGCAAATTACTTACCGACATACAATTCTGGCCCGTTTAAAATGTTTGTGATATAATTAAGTCTCTACCTACCTATAGGTAATGAATGTGACTTCAAATAATACATACGCTCGGAAAACCGAATAAAATGGTCACACGGAAAAGTTCAGGAGCTTTCTTCTATAAAGTTAAATAGTCGTTTTAGCATATAAGAGAAATGTAATTTGTAATTTGATATTGAATGCGTATGAAATCGTACAAATCGTTAACCTCAATTTATAGTTATGAAATGACCGGTATCGTTTGAACACGCGAAATATTGCCTTAAACATAGTGTACTTTATGAAACAATCGCGTTACAGCTATGTAGGTAAATATTGAATTTAATAGGCATTATTATTTGTTTAAAATATTATCTAGCATCTACGTACAGAAATCACAGACTATAAACTTTATGTATGAAATAGTAATGGCGTCCACGGCCGATTTCGGCCACGGCGGCTGTTCTCATTTAAGGAGATCTCTGCCAGCTGCGCAGGACATATTATAGTGCACGAGCATTTGCGCAGACACAGGTGCACTCCCTATTCCTTCACTCTCGTAACCCGATGGGACGGCAATCCGACACGACCGGAAAGAGATCAGGCGCTGGACCGACATGTACGTGCTCTCCGATGCACGGGTGAATCGATCACCAACTTCCAGACTACGGGCTGCTTTGTGAAAGTTCAAGAAAACCCACAAAGCGATTTCGGCCCGACCCGGGAATCGAACCCGAGACCTCGAGAACAGCAGCCGCGCTTGCGACCACTAGACCTGTGACTTTGACTAGAAATGTGACTTTGAAAATATTCATACTAAACTAAGCATTTCACTTAGACTATGTAGGCGACAGAAACCTGTTCTTGAACTTGCTTCCAATTTCACACACATCTTCACATCACTACCAATGGTGTATTACGTTCTTACTCGTAGATATCCCCGAATATTAACTTATGCACTAACTGTTTATTTACTGCTTTAATTTTTAATTGACCACAGTCCAACGTAAAAAGCTGCCTTCAAACAGTCTAACAAAACAACTGATATATCCTAATCTAGGTCCGCTTCACAACAATTGAACAAACAAAAACAATAAACAAAACACCAATTGTCTTTCATTAACCACTTACTATTAGTTAATTAAAATGTTAAGGTCACTTTTTGTCCACTGTGGTCCGCAGATAACAGACAAATGCTGCCGGTATCACTCTCACTTTCCCCCCTTCTCGTTATGGTGAAAGGTTACGTTCATTCATTAAAAAACCTCCATGAATAACTGATTCGAGACAAAAAAAATACCATAAATAACCAATGCTTTTTTGACTTTAGAACTTAAAAGATTAAAAAAAAAGACAAATTATTGAATTATATTAAAAAAAAGCAAATTGATAAAGAAGTGAATAAAGTTAAAACAAGCGAGAGTTGGTAAATATGTAAATTGTTAACAAAATTATGATCTACTTTTACCTTAAAGTTACATAAGACGGCTACGTTAAAATATTTTGTACCGCACGCTTGATATTTTGGTTATATGACCAAATAGTCAATGTATTCCGTTTCTTTTATCTTGAGTAATTAAAATCGAAAGGTCAACGGCCTGGATTAAGAAGTCTACGTTATCTGTATCGACGATAACAGTTGTTCTATTGTGCTTACTTGTTTACTAATAATAATCTTTCTGATTGCTTTATCGTAGTTTTTACTACTTCGAAGAAACTACCTACCTAAATGTCTTGTCGAAAGTCCGTTTTCTCAAGTTCACGTCTGTATTTGTTATTGAAAACCTAGATTAGACATATTCATTAAATTCGTCTGAAAATAGCTATTATTACGTATGTTACACTAATTTATTTACATTCAATGTCTAATGACTTGTTTATTTGTTTTATACAAATAACTTTTTGTTATTTTTTCTCATCGTACCAAACAATAACTTGAATAGGAGCTAATGTGTTCAGCTAATTAGGTACTCCAAACTTCCGCCATTTTCATTTGCGTAACTATCCAACTAATTAAATCTAAATGTTATCCATGTATCGTTAAAAATACCTACCCATATAGTGTTTATAAATTCAGGAAGTTAACAGAGGTCTTGGATGTCTGCAAAGTTTATGATTCTGCGCAAGATTTTCCGAAAATCCGCTGCATTTATGTAGGCTAAAATGTATTACGAAGGCGGACGTCAAGTCGAGTCATCTTGACTCTTCTCTATCACTAGTGACCCTATTGCACGCGATAATATATTATCACCTAGTGTTTCATCCTTTGTAATACGTAACACATAGTTTTAATGTAGTCATAGACGTACCTAATTACGTGAAGCAGGAAGAAAACAGCTCAAAATGACTCTACATTTCGTAGTTTTCAGTTAGAGGTCACTTTAAGTTCATTAAAGTGAAATGTACCGTAAATGCTCTAAATAGGACCAGTGTATTGATAAAATCACTCACTAATAGCTTCAAATGAATTCTTGGGGATCAAAACTTTCTACCTATTTATTTAAATATTTCTTCAGAATTTCCATGAAACTTCAGGAAAATCTTCTTCATTCAGAACTCTTTAGATTAATAGTAGGACCTCTTTGAAGTTCACATACATTTGTTGTCATTGACACATATTTGACAGCACTCAAAAATAAATAAACAATTTTATGGAAACGTGAAAATCTGAAGTCAGGCTGCAAGTCACTATCGTTGATCTTGATGAATGATGTTAATGGAATTAGTGGAACATATAAATAGACGAACCTTTATTTTTATCAGCTTCAAGTCATCAATGCACACACGTTTTTGTTTTGTGAATTTGTTGTCGAGTTCGAAATTGGAACTAACTGTTCGAAAGTTTGGCGGGAAGGTCGGTGCGGCGCAGGCGCGGTGCGGGCGGCGAGTGGCGAGGCACGCGGCGCTGCGCCGCCCGCCACGCCGCGTCGTGATTCCCGCGCTTATCGACCCACCACTCGACCAAGGTCCAAATGTAAACACTAACAATGTTCTCCACTAGTCATTGTAAAATCAATAATTATAGAAACGAGGTGATTGTGTCGTGAGCTCATGACATCAGCTGGGTTCATAGTAGATCAATATATCGTATCGCTTCGATATTGATAGGAGAACTTGGACTACATTCAGTTAAGTGTACCTACCTACGTATTTATTCAAGTAATATTTATTATTCAGCTGTCAGCATACTTACTTGAAATACCTATTTAGATTCAGGAAATGTTACTGAATTTTCCCCCTTTTCCATCCACTAGCCTGATTTTTTTAGCTCGTCTGAGAATTGTTCCTGAAACGGACTGACTATTGAGGTTCTAGGGTAGTCAATAAAGAAGCCAAAAGAAAATTAAAATTATTTATTGAAACAACTTCAATTTCTTTAAATTAAATAATCTTTACTAAAGCTAGTGGGCTTAAACTTACACAACTAACGTAGGAAAGCGCAATATATGGGATAAATATAAGTAGCCATAAGTACACAAGTAATTGAAATATATTCTTCTGTTAAAGTACATAGGTAGGTAAATTGTTCTAGGTATCAATATAGGACTTAACGTTAGGCTCTGCAGAAGATTATGATTTCCTAAGTTTAACATTAAATTACTATAACATTGATTCGACAAATGCTTTAAAATGACATCTGGATATTTAAAATGCCTTACAAGCGAGTGATGTTTGTACCTATTTGATACCTACTCGGACTTATAACTTTACATAGCAAATAAATATTCGTAAAACATTCATTTAAGTTAATTTTGATTATGTGACGTTCGATACATAATTAATACTTAGTGATTAACAATAGGGAAGATATCATGTAGGTATAAATTAAATATAAGGTCTTACAGCCACTCTTATCACATATTACAGCTTTATTTACTAGTTTGTCTACCATAGAAAATCTAAGATAACTTTATCGCCTGTATACAAATTTGTAAATTAAATCTACAAAATTAGTTCCCGTTTAAGGTAGTCCACTAACTGTATAATACAGGAGGTCAATATTCGTTTGATTACAATAAAACAAAATGCACTAAGCATCGGGTTACGAAATGTCAAATTTCACGTCAAACTAAAAACTTTAGGACGATTTTAGGATATTAGATCAAACTATAACATCGATATAATTTGGCATCGTTCAACTAAATGTAGCTTAATTAATTAGCTTTACGATGAGTGGAAATAAATGCGAACAAGCGTTGCTCTAGCGCTCTGGTGACGTCACGGGGACGTCATAATCGCAGTCACACCACATTGCGGGCAGACTCACACACTCAACGATGGACTAAACAACAATAAGTAAGTCAAGCGAAACTTTCATACAGAACTACTGAGTGCCTGACATCTGCCCGACAAATTGATTCAAAATAATATCACAAGTGAACTGTCTCAAACAAATACATCATATAGCGCTCGCTTTCACATGTTTAGTGGAAAGGAATTTTTGTTCGATGGACCTCCGCGGGATGCCGCTGACCTTCTTGGGCGAGGTGTTACAATTTATGGACGACGGCAGAGACTTGTAGCCGCCGTCGGAACTGTAGTCCGTATCCGTAGACTGACCGGTCAGGCTCGGACTGTGCCGGGAGACGCTCTCCTTACTACTGATCCGGCCATTATACAGATCACCGTACGAAGTATGATGCTTGATCATTGGCTCTTCAATCACGATGTTCTTGGTAAGAGTGCGTTCTGTTGTCGTATATTGGTTCTGAAAGTTTTCTATCGAACGTGATCTGTTGGAGTATAACGCCCTTCGGTCAGATTTGTCCCCCACAGAGGAGTCTCTTTTTATATATCGGCGGTTGTTGTCGGAGTTCGCGAGGGCTTGCAAATACTTGGTACCGACGCGGCTGTTAGTCTTCAACTGCACGGTGTCGGCACGTTTGTCTACAATATTCTCGTCTCCATTAACAAGTCCGTTCACTTTCCTAACACCACACTGGCATTTGTTCACAGTCCCGTTGGTAACAGGTCTCTTAGTCTTTTGTGCTTCACTATAAGACGGCAGCTTCCTCACGCTAGCTTGTTCATTCCAACTGCGAACACAAAATTATCGGTTAATATCAATTCTTAAGATCATCGCGATCAGCATTTGAGTTTTAGAAACCTCGTTATTAGTCACGATTTCAACTGCAAAATTTGATTAGCTTTCGTTAGGGTGTTTATGAATGTGAACCTCACCTTTATATTCTGTCGAGGCAGCGTGCAACACAGAGACATATTTCATAATCAAAGTAAATTAGCATGTTATATGGCAAAAAAGTGAGAAACCACACGACTACCTACAGTCAAACAACACAAAAAATCGTCACTAACTGCCTAAACCAAGCCAATTGATTGCCTAGTCAAGTCATTGTGCCAGAAGTGCCGTGCTCCACACAAAACATCCTAACATGCTGAAACTCTTCGTTGTCAGTACTAGCACCATCCTTTTCTCTCTATCACAACCCAATCATCAAACCTTGCATTATTGTGATTAAAGCCTTTTAGTAACACTTAGGCACTTTACACACTATTTACATTTTTATTGTTGGCTTTTTACCGAATCGTTTTATGCAAATCTTCATGCAAACTAGCAGTGATGAAGTCACTTGATGTATTTGTAGCAATATTCGTCGATGTCCCTATCGGAGACGAGGAAGACGGCTCCGTCGTCGGTCCGGTACAGCAGATGCAGTAAGCACAACACATTGACGGAACACAAGAGGCAAACAGCGAGCAAACAGTCGAGCCACGCTACCTGATCCGACGGACGAACACGACCACCACCCAAGTGGAAACTGCCGCCACCAATATCCAATGACGACATTTTTTCAATGAAAATCCAATTCGGAATTTAAAGCAGCATGTGAGGAAATTAGAACAAAATGAACATTTTGAAGGACCTGATGATGATGACAAATTATACATGATATTGATGGGTACGCCACTTCTTGATGAATGATAATAAATACATGAATAATTTAAATCAAAGAAAAATACCAGTGAAATAGGGAGATAGAGTTAATGTTATTTTACACATGGATGTTGGTGCAAATGTCATTTTTTTATTCATGTAGTCTTTGAATATGATGATCCATTTGGAATTGTTTAAGTTTGACACTAATGCTTGGCTCTTAGAGACGGTATGTTGTACGAGTGAGGAACAATGATCTTTATATTGTGACATGTATGAGGGGATAATGGGCGGTATGTACATCAAGATGATAGATGAATGCAGTGTATGATAAATGGACTTTATTGTAGCGAAGATAAACCTAAAACAATAAATAAAAATATTGGATAGATGGTGGAATAAATAAAACGTAATAGAGAAGGGAAAGTTAGTATGACTAAATAAATAGAAAGTGAGGTAGCTGTATGAGATAATGTCGAAGCAATAAGTGTTGCACTCAGTGTGGGTAATACAAGTGTAGTGCGTTGTAATGTTTAGGATGCGGTTACCTCACTAATCCGGAATTGTCAGAACTCGTTAACGCCGAGCTCATCGGCGGCCGCAACTGAAATAGAAAACCACATACATTTCAACTATTGTTTGCGAAACAAAGTCATATGTCATCTGATGACCTAGATTTTAAATAAAATGCATTATATGAAACAGTTTTTCAAATGTATTTAACATTATGTTTTAAAATAAACTTTTATTAATTATCTAACTTCACAGTCCCCGTAATTCATTCCATCCTTTCTCTTCGTCTCCATATTTGAACTGATGATCTTGCCTACTCATTTGACCTTTTTCATTTCAGCCTGTTATAAGTTTTAAAAACAAGTGAATTTGCATAAAACTACCTTACTTGAATTTGTAGGTTTCCCAAATATTGTCACTAGGCTTTAAAACTGAGTTTTAAGCACTTAGCAAAACCATTTTACTTGAATTTGTGGGGTTTTGCAAATTTTGTTACAGAGTTTTATGTATTCTTCTTCTTGGGTTGCCCGGATAAATGGGTTGAGGAGGTCTGATAGGCAGTCGCTCCTCGTAAAACATTGGTACTCAGTCGCATCCTGTTGCTGGAAGCCGACCTCAACAAAGTTGGGAAAAGGCTCGGGACATGATGTGTTTTATGCATTTTCCTTCGTCTATTCCACTGTTTATGAAATGGCATGGTAGTAAGTGAGTACACACCCGGTCGGTCTGCGTGGCGACGTTGCAGGTGTCGTCTTGCCGCGGCTCGTGTGTCTCGGCCATGCGCAGCATCTGCGCCTGCAGCACGCGCACCAGCCGGTCGCGCTCCTCCAGCTGACTCTGTGCCAACCACGAACATAAAGATAAGCTTGAATATATAAATATTTCCAAAGATTAACCCAGTTTCTCTGGTCACTGATAAAGTGCCAGTAAAAGCTATCTGCCACATAAAAGCCCCTTATACTATCAGCCTGATTTTCTTCTGCTATTGATGAAGACTTGTGAAACCATAAGTAATTTACATTATTTGTCGGATAAGTCATGATCAGAGACTATCGGTAACCAGTAAAACTGGCCAAAAGTGTTCAAATTCCAACTATTTCATCGTTTTGTTGGATAAAGGCTTATGACCAGCTCCGGGGCAAAGTTTTCTCCAAATCTAGTGACTTGGAAGTTCCCGCTCCGGTCGCTGCTTAGAAAATATTTTTGAGTATGTCTTTCTCACGCGGAGGTAATTACTTAACACACCTGATACAACTGGCCTACCTAGACGAAACCAGATTGACTAACGTGTTCATATCCAGTTTGAAAATAAGCAATTTGATTTATAGCTTATTGCTATATCGTTAAAAAATTATGATGGCCATATTTTTTTGCACTGCCCTCAATATTTAATGAGAATTCTGTAGCTCTGAGAATGGCAAATAGGTCTTTATAACGGGGTTCAAGTTATCATCAAGAATCTAGAAACCGTATTCGAGTCACATGGTGTGCAAGCACCATTGTGACACGTTTGCTCATTGTTCACATTACTTTCGCATAAAGTTAATATCTAATTTTGATATTTTCTTGCTGATATCCATAGATCTATTTGAAAATAAAGTTTCTGATCAAATTAATTGTATTATCCGTGACCGTAGTAAGGTATTTTAGGAGTTAAGAGAGACAAGGATTAGCCTAAACCCTTGTCAAAAGTTTAATAACTAAATTATGACCTGTCGTTAAAGTAATTTAGGGCATGTTTATTATGGAGTTAAATTAACCAGTCAGTAGTCCAATTACTTGTTTTAAGCGCATTGATTAGATCTGTTACCATAAAAGAACGAAGGCCAAGTCTTCGCCGATACATGTATGGCCTTATGACCGGTGATTAGCTATTAAACCCATAGGAGCTAATGTTAACATAGAACCGTTTAGAGAAAATCCTTTTTAGTTTCTTATTTGTTTACTCAGTCTAACCTCGCATATTGTTTTATGTTTTCATGCACAAATGGAAATCCTGTCGCGGAAACCCATAATCATCTCATAACATTCTCGTAGTGGTCCCTCTAGTTTGCCTTAGGGCGACCACAGTTTTGTGTTGAGCCGTTAATCAAAACAATTTGACGCACCCGCATTCTAATTTTGTTTTCGTAACCACTTAGTTTCCAGCCACATGCATTTGCCAAGTGTTTGGGGAGAGTCAATACTCAATCGGTCATGTATCCAAGTGCCTATTGATATTATTCAAATATTAGCGACCCGCTCCGGCTTCGCACGGGATAACAGTATTTCCCCACTATTTAATGTAAGTATGTTATTATGCATATAAACCTTCCTTTTTGTAGCGATGGCAAAAATCATCGAATGACCCCTCCCGCTTTGTGTTAGCAGCGGTGAGGGAGTGTCAGACTTTTACCGACTAAAAATCCATCGTATTCCTTCGTAGGCCTTTTATGTACCAGGGCTGTGGTAACTTTTCGAATAATCCCGCAGCCCCGGGATATGAACTGACCTGCAGATAGAGTATCTGGCGGCGCATCTCAGCGCAGGCGTCGGGGTGCAGCGGCGAGGCGGGGGGGCGGCGCCCGTTGCCGCGCGCGGGGCTCTCCGCGCACGCCGCCAGCAACGGGTCGAGAGTTTCGCTCTGTATGCCATACAAGTATAGAACATGTAGTTAAAATTTGGTAAAGCTAGGTACAACCCTTCCACCAGATGAAAAGCTGTAGATGACACTGTTTTTATTTTAATTATTACTAGACGTTTACGGTGCCCCGAGAGTCTCTTTTACACCTTTCTTCCCTAAATGGATTCTATGCAGATGAAGAGATCGGTAGGTCTCCTAAGATTGCGAGCTACGCTAATGATGATTGCCAATGTTTTCTTACAAATAAGTTAGGTTTGGAAATCTTTGCGTTGCCTTAAAGATCTTATTTGCAAACGTATGAAACAAAGGTATGTGTAACTCGAAGAAAGTCTTTTGGCACAAATATTAACAAATTGATTTCGATTTTCCGGAATAAAAACTATTTTCCTAACCAATTTTCCTTAGCTGACAAGTCGCTCGTAGCTGTCTGTACATTTACAATTTACAACAATATTATAGGTACATCGCTCAAATATAATTGCTAATGTACTTAAGATTGCGTCATAAGTTGCGAACAAGTTGCCAAACCTCTACAACCTACGCAGACAGGATTAGGATTACCTATAAGCGAACTAAATTCAATTTGAACGAGGCCGTCTATCTTTAGCCTCGTTTTACTGCATATATCCACTTAAACTTATAAAAGAAATATAGATAGATACGAGGCGCTACTACTCTTTTAATTAAAACTAATATGACTTCGATCAGTTTCTGAGTTCTTATTTATATGATCTTTGATTATATTATAAAAAGAAATGGCTTGTTCGAAACTTTTAAATATTTGCGACCAGCCATTTCATTTATAAAACGAATAATTTGGTCAACATTAAAAAACAGTCCAGAAGTGACAAAAACGTGTATGAAGTGAACAATTTTGTGCCTACTATTTTTAATTTTTAAACAAATATTGTGCTTGAGGAAGACAAACATATCAGATCTTTATTTGTATGCGTGAAAAAACATAAGGTGATCAAATCCAGAAATACAGCTGCAGACTCGATCTTATCTTAATCACGTTGTCAATGGCATTATTTATTTTAATCTAAAGGTCAAAACAGATGTGTCTTAATAAAGTGATTGTGAAGCATTTGCATCATCACCCGTCTAGAAAACATAATACCCAATCCCACAACCTTGTTAGACAAATGTGTGAAGCACTTAAACAGAAGAGTATGCATTTGTGAAAACAACGGATTATGCATGATTTGATGATGAAACGAACTCAGTGATTGTTGATACAGTCGACAGTTTTACCAAGATGTGACCTCGCTATTTTATCAGGAAATAATCTCATTCGTATTCTGTATACAAAATATAGTTCATATTGCAATAAAGTTGAAGGACAATGCGTTTAACATCGTTGTTACATTTTACAAGCCAAAGGAACAGGAAGGCACAGACACGTTAAATAGTATATTAACAGTTTAGCATTGAATAGCAAAGTGCAGTGCATCGGTGCAATATTGCGAAGGCGGGTTACTTACACTCATCGAATGATGCTCCTCCCCGGGCTGCGTGCGGCAAACAAGGCGATGCAACCAAATAAACATATACGTTACAACACGCCAAAACAAATTAAATGTGCCAAGTACAAGCAAATTAATGCTATTTAGTGAAACAACCAGTGCCCACTGAAATGTGACGATGTTTATACACGCTTTACATATCGACTTTATATCTTTTCAAGTGAAATTCATCGTTACATGCTTCAGTGGACAGTGATGCAAAATCATATTAAAAAATTAAAACATCTAAATACTGAAAACTATATTGGAATAAAAACGAAAAATCAGTAGAATGGAACTATAATGACGAAATTTCTATTTAATTTCAAGGATGATTTTAGGCAAAAAGTACTGTTTTAGTCTAAAGCGTTTCAATAGCACTTCAGTCATTGTCAGATTTCTATCTAGTGCAACTAGGCCAGATATAAATCTGTGCACTGTGGAGTTAAATGCCTGGGATGGGAATGTGGACCGATAGAAATAAAGGGGGGTGCCTACTTCATACATGCTACCTACATTAAACACTAAACTAAACATTCTATGCTACTACACTTATACTAAATACCGAAATAAATATTTTAACATGCTATTTCGTTATGCACAACAGAACTAAGAACGTGTAATTTAAGCTACTCATTCTAACAAGGAAGTAGTGCCAACTAATATTGGTTTGCTAAAGTAGTGTGTAATTTATTGTAGTCAATCATATTTGAAAGTTAACTGTAAATGATATTAAGACTTAACGCTACACGGCTCTTTTGCTCCACGATAATTATAACATCTTAGTGAATTCTTAACCTGAAAGTTTCAGCAAATAAAATGAGAATGATCTAATTAGACGGCCACGAAAGTAAAACCCACAATTAATTGTTGTACGTATATGATTCACTATCTCTGAATGGGATCAATTATTGATGTAAATAGCGCAGCAATGAGCAACAGTAGCACAAACCATTAATATGCGTGTGCGCTGAAACAGATCATTAAATAGACACAGTTTCATTTGAGACATGAGATACTTGCACACGCACCTACGAAGAAATGAGAACATTATAAATACTATTGTAGTAACTATTCTAAACTTATATAAGAGAAGAAATAATTGTGAAAGTGAGTTTTGAGGTAAAGTGGGAAATAATAATGGTATCGTTATTTTACATAGTCAGCGTTTGTCAAACTATCTAATCGTCGCGTAAAAGGAGAATGTAACTGTCCCAACTGTATGTTCACTGAGTGTACATTAAATTCTCATTTCATATGCCGTGAGCAATTTACGAGGAGTGGTATGGAAATTCATTTTATGGCAAGGGGATGGTCAGAATGGGCAGTTTGGGGAATTATAGGATTGGAAATGTAATTTGTGTAGTATTTTAATTAAAGACACATACATGCAGGGCATGGTTTAACTGACCTCCTGTAAGACCCGCTTGAGCTGCAGCAGCAGTGTCTTGATGTCGACCACATCTTGCAGTAGCGAGGCGGGCGCGGGCGCAGGCGATGCGCTGCCATCACTGATGCCAGCGTCCGACGGCGTCTGCGTCCGAGAGCGCTGCAAAAGCCGCGCTGTACGAACTGGCAAACTGGCCCTGCAAATATTAATTAACCATAAATTAAAATGTCAAGTAATGTCAACATATTGAACAAGGTTTTTCAATTGAAGTAATTAAAGTTAGAATGAAACCGGTTCACATTTTATCCTCGCAATCGTCGTCACGGCTGCCGTTTTACATTTACAAATCCTTAAATTTTTAAACAGGTCGGAGCGCAATTAATTTTAAATGCGACATTATCCTATCGTGAAACAGCTATATTGATCTCAAATATGAAAAACCTTGTCATCAGACGCAGCTTATCTCATCTCATGAGAACCGTTATCAATTGGGATATCTGCCTTTTACACATTCCTGATGATTATATCGGATTGATGCATTATTTTCATCAGCAGTTTATAAAAAGGTTGGCCTTTTTTTATGTTTCAGCTAATACTTCCCCTAAATTTTATGGGTATCGTAATGGTTTACTGATTCCATTTGAAGTTCTGAAGTTGGGCGTGTTCGCGACCCGCCTACTCAAATTAATTAGCTAAACTAGGGCGACAAACAGACGTTTTGTCACCTGCTATAGTAAGCTATTATGGTGAAAACAATCTACACTCGGCGTCACAAAAATCGCACCTCTTCAATAATACGTTTAAAGCATATCCCACCAGCAATGTATACATTAAACCCAATTAATATTAGTATCAATTGAAAGCGTGTTTAATGACCTTTAAATTAACAACAGTTAGAATTCCTAAACATAACAGATCTCATTAGCACGTAACGTTAAAAAAAATGTTGTCAAAATACGCATTACAACGGCCACTAATTGAGCCTCCCTACAAGGGTATAAAACGAGTGACCCAGGTAAAATGTGGGTCATTCGCTATTCAGCCTTTGAAGTGAACACACGTGAACAGTTACAGCAAGAAAAAAACCCCAGAAGATGGATACTACTGCAGCTGAAGCCTCTCAAGTCATTGCACTACTGCAATCAGGGATGCGGCAGTGTGATGTTGCTCGGCAGCTGAACTTGAGTCGTTTTGCCGTTCGACGAGTGTTCCAACGCTTCCAAGAGACTGGTGGCTATATCCGAAGACGTGGATCTGGAAGACAACGGTGCACATCCGAAAGAGACGATCGCTTCATTGTTACGACGTCTTTACGTAATCGGTTCTCCAATGCTGTTGAGCTGCAACAACAACTGCGATCAGCTCGCAGAACTTCTGTAAGCGTCTCCACGATTAGAAGAAGGCTGCAGGAGAAGAAAATTGGAGCTCATAGGGCTGCTACAGGGCCAAAATTGACTGCATAGGAGAGACCGGTTGCAATTTGCCCGTGACCATGTGGATTGGACAATAGATCAATGGAGGGCTGTGCTCTTCTCGGATGAGACGAGGGTGTGTCTTTTCTGCAACGACAGGCGTCGAAGAGTGCATAGGAGGCAAGGGGAACGATACGCACAAGCCTGTATTCAAGAGACAATGGTATATGGGGGTGGCTCGTGTATGTTCTGGGGCGGCATGTCAATCGACGGCAAAACGAACCTTGTGTGTGTTTCTCGGACTGGAAGTGCTCGCGGGCAAGGGTCGCTGACTGCTGCCCGGTACATAACCGAGATCTTAGAGGAGCAGGTTGTCCCTTATGCGGGTTTTGTTGGCAGTGGGTTCACGTTAATGCACGATAACGCCCGCTGTCACACCGCTTTAATTGTAAGAGACTACCTGCAAGAAGTTGGAATCCCTGTTATGCGCTGGCCGGCGCGAAGTCCAGACCTGAACCCTATTGAGCATCTTTGGGATGAACTGAAACGGCGAGTACGGGCACGTGATCCTGCCCCTACCACTCTTCAAGACCTCCAAGATGCCGTGGTTGCAGAATGGGACAACATTCCGCAAGAGACTGTTGTCACATTAATCAGGTCCATGAGAGAACGCATGGAAGCTGTAATCAGGGCCAGGGGGGGTAACACTAGGTTTTAAGCTGTTTTAAAGGACTTTGTTGTAATTTTTACTGATAAAATAAAAATTTCCTTTTTAATCATTTGCATTAGCTTGCTTTTTTTTATATCCATGTAAACAAATAACCACATCCATTGATTTATTCTGAAATTTAAATAAATTGCCTTTCCAATGATACCTCATAATCATATGTCTACCATTGATTAATAGGGTTAAAATGACTTTGAAGGGAATTTATAAAGAGGTGCGATTTTTGTGACGCCGAGTGTAGTTAATTAATGTAAGTAGACCTAGTCTGCTTCCGGACGAGTTATTAGACTTCTATGAATGAAATTTTCCATGAAAAAGGAGTGCGTGCCTTAAGCTACGAGAAAGCAACATTCTACAGGTTGTTAAGAATGTAGTTTCACATAACTTAAACCATCTCCCTTTATAAATGTGTCAAGGAGTAATGTCAATGCCTTAATTGATTAGAATAATTAGATACAGTCATTATTTGTTTTTCAATTGTTGTTTAAAAGCAATCATAAGTACTTGCAGCGGAATATACTACGGGTAAATAAACAAGTAGGTAGTGTTGTTATTGGAATGCGTTTTAGTAGTCGTAAGTAAAAAAATCGCAAATTCCAAAATAATTTTATTTGCAGTTATGAGTTAAAACCAATCGTTTAGTTACGTACCCAGTACGTTAACGAATTGAAGTAAGAAGAATGTGTTCTCGATGACATATGAAATGGTAACATAAGATCGCCTTACGTGAACAAAAACTATAATAGAACAAATAAACACATAGGAGGTTGTGCAATACGTTATTATGAACTATCGTGGATTACCACAATAAAATGACGTTCGTTCTGTTGGGAAAGAAAACCAATAACATCCGGTTATGAAATCATCAGCCAATGGAGCGTTTAAGAAAGGTAGTGCTAAACAAAAATGAAACAAATGGACAGACACGCTCTACGCAGACACGCAAATAAATGAAAATATCTAATTTAATTCGTGTTAGTCATAATTGTTTTTCGTTATTGTCCTAAATGGTAAAGCAAAGTGCAACAAATAAGGATAATCCACATAGTTCAGTTGATGATTCAGTAGCAAGTGTAGCGGTGCAGCCAGTCTAACTCATTGCCTCTCCATTGGCCTTGCGATGTTGCTTCGGCCGCCGTAGTTAGATACTTGGCCTTTCAATGCACACGAAACAGCACTAATATTGCTTGTAAATAAAATAATATTCGACTGCAACCTCATTAGGAAACGCGAATGCGAAGTAAAGTCATTGAATGGCTATTCTCGTAATCTTTTGTTTCATTTATGTAGACCGTGTACATGTTCCACATAATAGTTTTATAAACACAGAATTCTGAAAACACAACACTCAATGATACATAAACCTTTTGATATCGTAAGATAACACTCATGTTTCACCTATAAGATACGATATCGATTTGATTTTAGTAGGAATATGATACGATTTTGTTTTTAAATGAATGCGTTTTGAGGTTCATGATGTCACTTTCTAAGTTAAATTACAGAAACCGTTCACAACACACGCAATGATCACATTTGTAATGTATTTATTGGCCACCTGTATTGTTTAGCCCTCTGGCTGCGCAGGCTCGGCGCTGGGCTGGCTGAGCGCGCGGCGGCGGGTTCAGCGACGGCGACGTGGAGGTCAGTCTTCTGTCGTCTTGCACCCAGGTGCTGGGCGTGGCCAGCGGAGCCGACGCTCGCAGACGTGGCCGAAACTGACCGCATGTCGCGCGGGAGACTTTCACAGCGCGCACGCACGCGGACAACTGAAGTACGGCCGCGGCCCGCGCTATCGGCGCCGCCACCGCCGCTGACGCCGCACCAGCTCGCCCGGAAAAATCAGATCTCGTGGCGTCGACCCTATCCATTCATGCCGAACGGATCATAATCATCACGCAGTTTTCTTTTTGTCACACTCTATTTATACCCGCGTACTGTTAATCCTACAAGCTTACGCACCGTGATAACGACACAGTTGCGAAGTAATTGTTTATCATAATGTTCCCCATGACAGCAACATAACCAGGATGATACGCGTGTGGCCACTGACTCCTAGTTTGGCAATAGGGGCATGTCAAATGACGCAGCGAGGTGTGTCGGAAAGGGAGAAGGCTGAACGAGCGATTCTAATGTCTGAGTCGTCACACCGAGCGTCACGCTCGCTGACCGCGCACTGCCACCACAAGCACTTTCTTTTGCACGTGATTATGTTTGTTTTGTGTCATTATATAGATAGATGCCTAACGTATACGTAACGACCGGCCTTAAACACGTAAAATAACACATTTGCACTATATACCTCACTTCACTGAGTTACACTTCTCACACTTTTGGACGGAGGGGTTATCGAGGGTTGAATAATCACGAAACTATTAGGAGCTTATAGGTCAGTGTCAATGTCTCAACGAGTTTGTTTGTTTTGTACAGGGTCGCCGGTCTGGTTACCATCCACTAGTGAGTAGAAACGCCAGCGCGCATGCGTCAGTCCGTTCAATAATCACCCCTGGCTCAGCTGATTATTTTTATAAACCGATTTCTGCTTCAATGTTCATAGCAGCTGTATAAGTGTTTATAAAAAGAAATGTATTTTAATTATATAAGTTACATTAACCACCAACTTACTTAAATAAAAGCAAATTAGAATGTTGACGTCAACATCGATTTCAGCCCCAAGTTTTCGCCCGAGCATGACGTCATTTTTATAGCTGACAACATTCGTACATTTTCATTAAATCGTATGACAAAATTATTTTACTGTCGTTGTCCGCGCTGAGGGAATAATCATCGCTCGTATAACTGTTCTCTGTTGTATTTACATTACATGAGGCAAAATATTTGCGTAGCGCGGATAGATACCTACATAACGCTTGTGGACCGAGGCGAATCCATTTCCCCCTTCAATGGGATAGCACGTTTCGTTATACGTACTATTTACTGTATAGTACAAGCTGCAGGGGCGGTAATGGAAGCGAGCAAAGCTGTGTCGGTCACGGTTTGGGCTGGCGACGATGGCGGCCAAGCGAAACGCAATTGTCTAAAAATACGGTAACTTACACATAGGCGCAATTACCATGCTGAAATTGTTTAGAACTGCTAGATAAACATTTTTATTGTAATAGTAACGGCTTTAGTTGATTTAAATGAGGCTCGTTGTAAATCTTGACGGGCAAAAGTTGGAAAAGGTCAAGGAGTGTCAAACAAAAGGCGCACGTAGGTTATAAGCAAGTAATAAACTATGTGCCTAGATTTAATTATGGCTGCTTAAAAAGCGATTAAATATTTTACTCTAGGGTTAAACTTGAATGTCACGAGACTGTTACCACCAGGTTGGTAGGTAATCTACGGCTCAAAACTTAAAGCTTGAAACGACAAAAGTGAAAATATAGGTGGAGCCAATCCCGACCACTGACGACCGGTATTTAAAATACAAGTAGGCAAATAAACTCCAAAATTATTCTCACACTAATTAGCTGCAACTTTAGAAAAACGAAGCTAATCTAATAAATTAATTAAGTGAAAGAACGTTAATTGAACATTCACTTTTCGCTGCTACGTGAAATTGCTGAAATACAAAAGTTACAACATCTACATTGCAGACAAAAGCGTACCTACCTATGTAATGCATGTTGTTATGAATTATTTATGTGTATTTAAGGTACATAATGTATGCAAATGCTGTAGATACATAACAAGTGAGGGATATGTAACTAAATGCGTGATCATGCGTTGTTATGTGTATGTAAAGAGCTGAGTAATAGAGTAACCCGGGGGAACGGCCGCATAAGAGGCAAGACATGTTCTACTAATTATTACTTTCATTATAATGCGGGTAGCTAACTAGACTGTGTGCTTTACGATGTTACTTGCTTCCGTTTCCCTTTAAGCTAGGGACAAAAAATACGATATTACAAGATGGTTTTACGGGCGCTGTTATTAATGTTTCGTAAAACACTTTTTTCTTTAATTAATATGACGTACATTAAGAAACGATATCTAGTGTTTATTTATAACTACGAAGTCATGGAATTCAATAAAAAACATTACATTCTACCAACTATTCCAACTTTATATCTTTCACTAGCTTCTGCCAGCGGTTTCACCCGCATCCCGTGGGAACTACTTCCCGTACCGGGATAAAAAGTAGCCTATAGCCTTCCTCGATAAATGGGCTATCTAACACTGAAAGAATTTTTCAAATCGGACCAGTAGTTCCTGAGATTAGCGCGTTCAAACAAACAAACAAACAAACTCTACAGCTTTATAATATTAGTACCTATAGATGATTATTAGGTACCTACATTCTGCGGTTAGGACATAATTCTATCTGGATATGTCTGCCACGCCCTATATTTTACACGTGCTAGTAGATTGATAGTAGGTAACTAATATTACTGTGGAAATATAAATGAGAAATACTACTGCAGTTTTGGAAAACTCTTGGAAAAAGTTGAAATAATTTCCTCCCCTTCCTTAATGTTTGATATCGCATGTTTTACTCAGTTAATTTTAGCGCCAACGAATTATGTCAACTTTGGAGGTCGTATCCCACTTGCCCTTGATCGTTTTAAGCCTGCACCCTACGAAAACATACAAGGATCAAGATCAAAAATTCCACAAGCGGTCGTGCCGGATTCACTAAATTAGGGTAAGTCTAATAATACGGGCTGCGTCCTCGATTACCCGTTAAAAATAAAAAAGGAATCATAGCGAAGGAAAATTGACGAGGAACTATTGCAATCTGTTAATCGCTCTATGTGGTAATTAAATACTTTTTGTAACAATATGTTTTCACACTTACAAAGTAAGTTTCAATGAACTCAATAAATTACATAGCTATAGTTTCCTTGCGGGAATAATACCAGAAGTCATAAGTTAGAATTAGGCTTAATTAATGATGTTCTGTATCGGCGAGGCGTAATGTGGCCTCGAGGCTCGAGGCAACCGCAGCCCGCAGGCTATTCTATTCAAACGATACAGTACCACTTCTTTCTCACTGGGGAGTCAGGTTTCCGTGGTCTGCTTTACTAATGAATACTACGCAATTTGTGCATTGTTCGTGTTTTTGAAACATTAAACTAGAATATAAAGTTATAGGCCATTTGTTGTTTTAATCAGGAAATGGTATAATTGATATTTTGATGTCATAAACTTCTGTATTGCACATCGAAAAAATTATTTTAATGCTGTAGGGTGCAGGAACATTAAAGCTAATGCTTATGAAGTGATTTATGGTCCCAATATTCGTGCTAAAGGTAACCAATATAAGCCAAAGTCAACATAGGAAACGCAGGGGGAGCAATGCAGTCAGACGGCTAGACGTTCGCATGCAAGAGTTGCAACGATAAATACTTGTACCTAAAAAACTTTAAACAAGTACTTATAGCTCTAGTGCAGCGGGAATGAAGAGGGGTTGGTTTTACCCCAATCTCATACATATACATGTGGTATTTGCGTGAACATTAACAAGTGCAATTTGCATGTTTGCATTTAGCAATGACATTTAACCCGACACGTATAGCGGTTAGGGTACTTTGCAGTCGTTAGATCTTAATGCAGGTTTTGTAAACCACGTCTAAAGAGTCTACTTTAAAATGTGGGAGCTAAAAGTAGCTGTTCACTCTTAAGAATCTCGTACACAAAAGGGATAAACTTTAGAATAATTATTGTGAAAATATTTATATAATTTTTGTGCATATAATTTGCATCATTTTCGCGTACTTACTCTTTGCATTAGATACGTTGAATAACTTTCCATGAATCGTTTTTCTATGGTTATTGAACCTGCCAATCGATTTCAGTACGGTGCGTGAAGACATCAAAACAGGATGGTTTGTTTTTTGTTTCACCATAATATCGCATAGATAATGCTGTTATTATGTAAGCATACCTTCTCAACGTATTATTAATAGGAGATACATTAAAAGCCACCGACGTATTTGAGGTCGTTAACTTCTACAATTTAGCGAATAATATTGACAGGTACCTACTTCATGAGGAAAATAAAACACGATATACAGATTTAAATGATTTTGGCATAATTATAGCATTGAACTTGATGAGATGTCCATAATGATTTTATTATTAGAGGAAACGGTACCAGATATAAATTAACTCAAGAAATTGGTCAAGTCAACTCAAGAAATTCGCAATAACTCCCCTCAGATCGTTTGAAATGATTAACGAAATAACTTGATTTAATACGTGCTTTTTAGCGATGGCAGTCAGCCAGGAAAATCATGAATTTTACACCTATCATATAGGTCTTCAACCTATTTTCCCAGGTGCATTAACCTATAGTTATTTCTGTAACGGTAAAGTTCCTAATCTAAACTACCTGCTCACCGGAGAAGACAATAAAATGTACAAAATGATCGAATCTAACCATTTATGTTTTGTTTTATGGCTAGCAACGTTGTGGGTGTAAGTAGCGTAATTCCACCAAAACTAAATCCCACGAGAAAACCTTGATTTAGTTTATCGTTGTATCCAATTTATAACGATTTATTACAAAATCGTGCTTCTGTACATTCAATCTAAAATACCATAATAAACTGAGTTATAAGTTATTAATTCTAAACCTTACTTATTTTATAGTTTTATAACCACGAATTTAGTTTTATGCAAATCAAAGACATTAAACATAGGTGTACCAGATGCAAATCAAATTACACAATTAGGTTCCATCTGACTGTTGTCTAGACTAAAAAACCGACAACACACTTTTGCATACTTATAGATAGTCAGTAGTATGTCATTAGTTAGGTTTGCCGTTATAACTAAGCTATTTTTTGTTGGTTAGCTGCCACATTAATCTGAGATCAACAGTTGCTGTCGGAATGTAACGTGAACTCCAACATCTCGGACAAGGTGCAGAGCTCTTGACCGGTTTTAGTACTTATTTGTGCTAGATTATGTCATTCGCATTTGAAAGTATCAATAAATAACATTGTAAAAGGAAAAATTTATCATATGATGTCATACGTAAACAAATCGTTTGCGAGAGGATAAAACTACAAAACTGAATTTTAAAGGTATTTGAAAGTTGGGTAATTACACGAATTTATGGTAATTATATATCTTTTGGATACCCACCTAAATAAGACACCAATATGACTCTTCATTCAAGCTATTATGTAATATATAAGAGCGTTCCGTGAATACGTTTAATTATTGGCCTATTCAACTTTTTAATGACTTTATGTAATGTTGTGACTTTGTAAAAAATCTCGACGGTTCATTGTAACGTCAACACTTAGTTTTTTGTATGTCGATACCGTTTCACTTGTGTTATTTTAATAGCAATAGCAAATAGCTGTCATGTAGGTACCTACAAGTGCGACAAATTACACGTATGGCCGATATACCGATTGATTAAAATCATTTTACGTGACTGGAAACTAACAATGATTAAATTCGTAAATTTTATAATATGTCAAGGATTTAGAGCAAGGAATATATCATAGCTAAGTTAAGAAAATGAAATAACACTGATCAGAATCTAGATTCTATGCTTACCACAATAATTTTCTGATTATTATAGCTGGGTATCTTAAAATGCTAAGTAAATGATAGCCTTACCCGCCTAATTTTAAGCGATTACTAAAAAAAGGTTCAAAATAAACTGAGCAATCATCCTCATCGTTGTGTAATTTAATTGCGTTTAAAAATCCTCAATCATACAAAAAGGAAACTAAACGGAACTGATTTTAGTGAGAAAGCTTGTCCTGCTTTTAAAAAACATAAAACTTTAACTGTTTGTTTTATGTTCGACATTTTTAAGCTTGTGATTACGCAATGCGACAGGATAAAGATTTCAATGACTTTTATTTTGAGATTGAAGGAATAAATACATACCTTTGTGCTTGGCCATTGAGCATAGTGATCACTTGGGCCACGATCCCTTTGACCGGAGCTTCCTTCTCCGACATGGCGGGCTTTTCCATAGTCATCACAACACTGGTTATAATTCACTACTGTCACTTTAACACTGCTATGCAATTTACTATTGCATTACTTAGGAGGATTGTTTCGTACTAACCTACATGGATGAGTAGACTTTAAGTAATCGAGCTCCCAAGATTAAAAATTATTTGCCTTGATTTCAAGATACCACCATCAGCTGAAGTATTTAGTAAACGACTGATGTCGTTGGCACATAATCCTTAATAGTGTAGGTGTATACGAGAGTGAGTATCGTTACGTTACGCCTTAATTGTAGCAAAGTGTCGGTAAACGTTAACCAGATTAACTACTCACGTAATAATTAATACACAATTAATGAAAAGTGACAAATAATACGGATATGTTACTGGTTTTAATATAGATATGTAGGTTTATATGTGTAGCCGATACACAGGTGTATGCTGGGAAATTCGAATGCCGTTAGTCCAGTCAATTACTTCTATCGCTATGTAATAACATGCCATTCAGACATGACATCTGATGTGAATTACGAAACTTCGAAGCACGCTCATTTGAATGATTGTAATCTTAAATGTAGGACGTTAATGGTAAGACACTTCGTTCGACGTCGATGTTTCAAAAGATAGAACTTAGGACTTCAGATTTTCTTTTAACATTATTACTTAACAATAAGTTTTGGGACTACATTTTATTCGAGTAGCTTAGAAGTGTTAATCAAACGAGGAAGATTACCTAAGTTTATGGTAATTTCTTCTAAAAGATCGCTTGAATTGATCGCCGATTTGTTTCAACAATCGATTGCGAAAAACTAATGAATTTTTCACTGTTAGTCTTGCGAAAATCACATTGAACCTTTTCTCATGACCTCGGTACTCTCTGTTAAACAGTTTAACGACACTCCAGCACAGGTAATTAAAAGTAATCTGATTCTACTTAAATATTAAATTACCTGCCTGTAGACTATTTCAACTGAGCGTAAAATGTAAAAAGTACGTGTGAGCTGAAAGTTTTTCAGTGAAAAAGGTACGAGAGTGACATTAGAATAGGTACTTAGTTAGAAAGTTAGTATGATACATAAAGCTAATGGCTAATTTAGAGTGCGGTCGCTAAAGATGGAACTAAGGTCGAATTTGTATGAAAGCCGGATACCTAATGCGTTGTGAATGACTTCTTTTATGCATATTGTGAATGGAAGTCTTACGAGAAAGCTACCTTTGCAGATAGTATTATTGTAACCAATGACTATGATCACACGGAAGGTATTAGAATATTTTCAATAGTACGTAGCTAGAATTTACCTCTTCTACTGTATCTAGAATTTTTTGAATACATGATTTGATGAGAAAGTTTAAATAGCATGTTAAAATAATTCAAATAACGAACTCAAGACTATTAACAATGAACAAAAAATACAAAATACATTATGTATGTAAGCATTAATTACCAACGAAGCTCCAAGAAACGGTAAAATTTGCAATAACTGGCACCATAAAGTATACTAATGTATGAACTAACGAGAGCATACACTACGATTTTTATAAGATTTTTTCTTAATTTATTTTCAGCAACTTAAAGCACTACTTTGAATATTCCACTCACGTATCGTCAACATTATCACAGTCTTCATTATTATTAAAAACTTCAGACATTTATTTAAAGTGCGGTATAGTTAAAATAATAGTTTTTGTAAAGCTCCGGCATTTGGCCGAGCCGTGCCCATACTAAAAAGCTTCGAGCTTCAAAGCTATTCAATGTTGCTATAGCAACGGATTTTGGACAACAATGGCACATTGAACCGTTTATCAATTGAATTGTATAGCAATAAATTCTTCAGAGCACAGACAATGACGTGATCCTGGTAGTTTTACTGTTTGAAATCGGATAATGGACGATATAATAAGTATTTTTTATGAATTAGACAAAATGGATTTCGTAGACTTTCGTAGCGTTACGAAATAATTGCGTAGACAGTTGAAAACCATAATGCTACGATTTTTTATAAGACCTATTTCTTCTTATTGAGTAACTTCATGAATAGTCGTTGAGACTCTATGCAATAATAGGAGTTAACAAAGACGACACGATTTATCGTCTGGAATTCATACAGCTACCTATATAGAGTGACATTCACGAAGTACTTGCATTCGTCCTGTGTGTAATATGCAATATAAATTGCTATGCTCATATTAACGATCGTATTCAGTCCAGTTATCACCGCGATAAGATAGCGTTACAAACACTGTCAACAAATTGCGGGTACATGTGAAATACTCGAACCCTTTATTTATTGTGCTTATTCATGCCGGTGTTATTTTGTGATGTGTTATTTTGTGCCGTAAATGTGCTTTTTACCTGATGGGGAAAAGGGTCATGTTTCCTGCTACGATGTATTATTGATTCAAAGTTTAAACAGGGATTTACATCACGCCTTTGCAAAATCCGTTGCTAGTCAAATATTCATCAAAAAAAGTATATTCAGACATTTTCAGTCTTATCGCATAATTACTCACTTACTCTTTGTTGTTAAATGACATGACACTTATTATGTAGATTTATGAAGGAAATGTCTAACACATCCTTTGTTGATACTGTTATTACTGATACCAGTAACTAGAAGGGTGAATAAACTTATTTAACTCATTTCATTGTGATCATAACAAGGCACAATTTAGTACGGGTTAACTAGCTTAAATAACATATCTATCTATTGCTGCTTTACTACTCTAGTTCTGAATAGCTATTGCGTATTCAGTTTTAAATAAATCAGTATCTACGCGAGTAAGGTTGCTGCCTCTTAATTAAATTACCATCTTTACCTAGGTATCACTGCACGTAAGGAATAACAACCATCCTTGGGAGCCGTTACCCTGATTTTCGATTCACGCCAGTCACTAACGCATCCTAATTTAAACGTAACGTAAACATAGAAACTGCGATAAACTGCAGCCGCACATGAATGTTGTCGAATTACGATCGTTCAGTGACCCGTGCGTTCGATATCGGAGGATAATAATCTCGATCGGATCGTGTCGTGTACCGCGAGGTCGCGGGCACGTGTCGTGCTCGTGCTGCGTGCCGGCTACGTACGTCCGCGTGCGCGACGAGTTACAGACTAACATCCGATCGGGCCCGCCTGGCACGCGGACGCAAGCACGCGGCGAGATGAACCGAAGCCCCGAGCCAGCTGCGCCGCTTGCTACTTTATCTGATTACCTCATGGAGCAAGGACCTTTCGACACACAAAAGCTTGCCCGTAAAATCTACCTTGAAAATCGATGGCCGCACCGCGAAATTCTTACGAAACTATTATACTACTGATAGATTTTCACAATTAAGATCAGGCTTAAGTAAACACTAGTGTTTTTATTTTCAATTGTGTCATGACAGATAAAACTCAATTAGAAGTAAACTCACCTCGAAGATTTCATAAAAAATATAATTGAATCCGAGTGCTACAAGAAATTAATCCAGGAATTTAATTTAGAATTAAATCTTAGACATCCTCCGGGAAAATAAAGATTGTTATACGTAGGATGTGCCTTTTAACGACTGCGTGGTAATGAAAGGTCTACGAGGAAGGTTACCTGGCCCCAGCTGCAAGTCCCAAGGAAACAATTTCCCATTGTCGTAAATAGCTATTGTGGTGTCGTGCAACGGCGCGAGCGCACGGAGGTCAAACATATACCCACACAATTAATCTGATAATTGGAACTGGAACGGTTCTTTGGCATTGTTTCAATTTTTACAAACACTTGCGCAAACTTCTACATGTACATGTTTACTTGTGGTGCACATCCAAACGATTGATATGCAGCATTGGATATTAAGGGTAGGGTAGATTTATGTTTCTGAATTATTAATGTGTAGTCAATTAGGTATCGCTAAGATTTAGTGAAGGCCTTTAGCATAAAAAGTTAAGGAACGAAATCGCATACTACTGGGGCACGAATTATCTCAAATATCAAAACCTAATATTCAGTATCGACGCAAGAAGCAAAAACGTAATGCGGTAATTCCTACCTACATAATGCATTACTTGGAACAATCACGTGGAACCACACCTTGATATTTGCGATAATAGGCCGAAAGTTACTTTGAAAAATATTTTATAATCGACCCGACCTTATTGTTAAATGTTAATACGCGTAAAAGTTGGAACAAATCGAAACAAGAACGGTAGCCCGGCAATTAACGAAATTATACTGAGCTGCGTTTGAAGCTTGAAGTAAGTAATTGCTTGCTCCGTATCTTAAATATGTTTTATTTTTGGACAAGTAAAGCACTCGTAATGGTTCGTTGTAGTTCCATTACAGAACATTAGGTAAGGCCGGCTAATGTGATAAGTAGATAAAGGGAGCCACTGGGCTTAAATTACAAAGGCTTCCAGATTTTTTAAGCAAGTACTTAAGTAACACAAAATTCTTGCTTAACTTTAAGGAAAATGTTATTTTATAATATTATTGTAGGCTTCTTGAAAACATAGTGTATGAAGAGAAGCTTTTGTGATCATATTTCGAAACCTTAATCTAGTATCTTTATGTTGTCACGTCTCGCAATTTTCGTTTTTAACATTGTTAGGAAGAAAAATAATAAAAACGTTGTGTAACCATTTCACGATATTATTTATAACCATTTATCGATTCTAGATTCCAGATTGCGGCTTTATTATGAAAAATACTGTTTTCATATTAAAAACGTAACTTCAATAGCGGATATTATTTAAATATGCAGATGCCTTTGTTCAATAAGAAGAAGGAAATTGTATAAAAAATCGATAATGGTGTGTAAAATATGCAAGGGAAACATGTAGGTATCATAAGAGCAACCAGGTTAAAAGTAATGTTTGTTTTCTTGAGATGTGATTCTTAGGACATCCTTTGTGTGGGCGCGAGGCTGTCAACACGCCTTTTGTTCGATTGTCTCAGTATCTATGAGCACGAACAATACTGTCAACACTAACACAACTACGGATGCGGTATGCGGCCCTAGGTTAATCGTAAATAAATAGGAATATTCAATTCAACAAGATGCCTATCAACGCTACTAGCTAAAGCTTCTGGTAAAGAAGTTTTTGTGCTAAGAGTTATCAAGGAGTTCCTACCTTCCGATGTTTCATGAGAACTTTTGATAGGTCTATTTGAGATTATCTTTTACTTTGATTTGATAAAGAAAAATGAATTAATGTAGGTAGTTAATTTTCGTGTTTCTAAATATTGGTAATGATCCTTTCTCTTATCATCAAATGCTACTTCATTTATCAGCAAAACGCAATAATGTTACTTATATACTCGATGTGCTTTTAGCCTTTCGAGATTACAAATTAAGTTATAATGAAGGGAAATGCAAATATTTTATATATTGTAAACAAATATTTATTTACCATTATCATATGGTAAATGTGTATTTGAATGCTTTCGTTCTTAATGACCAGCACAATCATTGTCGTGGCTACAGTATACACCAATTTCGACCAAAGGTTCGTTAAATTGCCAGTCAAAATTATTCGTCAAAAGTATATTGGAAGTTATATCATCAGTAAAACTTATCTCCGACCCAACTATTACTGCAAAATACAGATTAAATGTGACGGAATGGGCAGTTCTTGTCCCTCACTGAACTGTGACACCCCACGTGCCACTCGGGTAGACGCTCCATTGACGATAGACAAAGATTAAACATACACGTGGTTACTTTGAAATGAATTTATATCTGGCAAGTCATAAAGAGGCGTAATCAGGTGGCAAAGGTTTGTAGCCTATTGAAAGAAAGTGCATTACGAAAGGTCGTAAAGTGAGATGATTTAACATTTATGCAATTGTTAGCTAACTTTAACACTACAATAGTACACGTATCGTTTATAATATTTTTTTCTACTCTTTTTACATATTGCGGCCGATAAAGATTTTATTTCAAGAGATTTTATAGCTCTTCAGAGGAATTTCTAAACATAAATACACACAAGTATTAGACTGCAATAACGGCGCATTGATGTTTCAGTGTGCAAGAGTCAATAGCATTAATCTTATATTATCCCTGGCATCCACTGTCCATAAACAGCTGTGTAAAGGTTGGTCCACAACGAATGCCTCGTCTTGAGGCGTGCGTGTTGAAAATAATACCAATCGTCGAGCCATCGTTTCTAGCTAAAAGTTTGGATAAGGCTTAACCACGGAGGACAAAAGGGCTTAACTTATTGTTTGCCAGAGCGACGGACACCATTGATTTTCCATTTCCGGTTATACCTATAAATCCATAAGAAGAGTTCCATCCAACCTAGGCTATAAGCTATAACAAAATATGTATATCATCAATCTACACTCACCCGATGTTAGAAAGACTGTTGTTGCTTGCTGTAAGCGAGTCGGAAGCGTTGATCCCTTGTGCCATGGCTGCGAGCTGCCGGTCCAGCATATTGTTCTGTTCCAGCAGCTGGCTCCATTGCCGCACCGCGGTCTTCGAGGAAGATAGCTCCTGACGAAGCTGCCTCTCGTCTAACGAGTTGAGGCCGCTGCGAAGTGAGCTATCCAACCTAGGTAGGGAGCAAAATGATTAATTTATTTATGTAGAATTAAGCAAAATGTTCTTTACAACAAATTGGTAGATATGCAGCTATAAGTATAGTACGAGCATTATTACTTAATGTACTTTTTGGTACTAAGGCATACTTAGCTCGCGCCAAACTTAATGACAGCTTAACTTCCCAGCGCAGGTACGCGCTTTTTGTCTTCTAAGTGTATTTATTACCTAAGTTAGTTTCGATTACACCCATGAAAATTTGAAATCTCATAGTTCGTAAAATACTGACAATAAGAAACTTAGGTTCACACTTATTATTTTATTGTCCCAATCAATGATAGAATAAGCAAACTACACCCATCACTTACAAATATTTTCCCGCAAAATTAGCCTGCGAAAGTATATTATCCAGATCTTTCCTTACCTCTCAATATAGTCATCGACGCTCTGTAAGCTGGTGATGGACTGTGCCAGATCGTTGTCCATCATCAGATCGTCCGACGCCAGGCTAGACAGCGTGTCCAGCGACGGTGTCCGTTCAGTGCCGCCGTTCCGCAAACCGCACACTGAGTTTAACATTTTGTAATTAGCATAAAATAACTAAAAACAAAATAAAAAAATATTTACAAAGAAAAGAAAATTATGATTACTTTTCCCGCCAATCATCCGATCCGACTACAGATAAAATAAAATTATCGAACGTTCCACCCGAAATTTAAAATTTGAATAAACTTTGCGTACGAAGTTTAGCAATTATTATTATTTGCCCATAGGGCAGGCTAAACTCTTTCGACCATTCCGGCCAGTCTTTCGTTGTGGTGTAGCATGCTAAATGATTACAATACTCTTTGGTAGCTATTTCAATTGTTTTTGTTTCGCCATTGGGGTAAATAACTTGGGTACAATTATTATTTCTATTGTGACTTTTTTTACGAATGTTCAATATGTTAACTAATGCGATTATAATACGTTTTTATTTATGCTGTATTTAGATGTTTCAAATAATAAAAATACTTAAGTAAATGGTGTCAATCGCTAAATAGGGATCGTATCGTAAATTCTTTAAAGAGACTTACTTTTACGATTCCTTTGAACCAGTGGACTGGAAGTTATCCTTTCCCTTGACCTTCGTAGATGTTTGCTTGTGTCCGACTCGATGGTTTTACTTGAAGGGCTACCGTCTGCGTTTTCTAGAACAAAACAAAATGGTTTAGTTAACAATTCGGCACATATTGTGTAATTGTTCATTGTGATTTGTGAAAATAATAAAGTCCCCATTTGAACCCTGCACGATAAATAGGTAATTATGACCATCATTAATGTAACTTTAAGCATGTTTTCATTCAAAGGTCGATTTAAATTTATATATTTACTTATAAAAAGATAGTCGTATTAGAAAATTTGTGAGTGCAACACGGATAGAAGCTAGTTGACTTTAAAAAATTAATTACTCCTGAACAGAAGAGCTGGCTGGTCAGCGATTTCGTCGTCGAAGAAGTCCCGTCCGTCAGACAGGGATAGTGAACCAGAAGCATGTGTCGGTGTTCCTGGCGATTCTGGAGTCGGGTTCTTGCTGGCATCACCGCTCTCGCCGTTGATCCTGGATGCTTCACTGTGGAAAAGAGAATGAGATAAAATATTTATGTTAAAAATAATTATACTGATTTAGCAGCTGATTTTACAGATATTTATCAGTTTTTGGGAAATGAGTATATATATCCTATATATACTAAAGAAGATTTGTTCTTCTATGGGATACTTAAAAGACGTCTATTCAATTGGGATGCTTTCGTAGTGCTTTGATTAAGAAATTCATTTTTATTATTAAGAGATCAAACGAATTGCTTTCACGGTTGGCTATATACTCTCCAAATTTTAGTAGTAGTCTCAACTTCATAGTTAGTTTCAAATATATTGACACTATTTCTACAATTAACATCGATTTCTACTATAATTCTTAGAAATTCCCACAAAACTCATAACGCCTACTAAAAACAGCATAGCAATAAGAACTTATACTTACATTACTACTTCTTTAACAGGCTGTATGGCTTCTCCATCAATATTATCCTTTTCTACCACCACGGGCTCTGGTGACCTCGTCTTGGTATTAGCAGTCTGATACGCCGAACTTATTGAAGGAGGATCTCTTTCCACTTGCAGCTCATTATTAGAGTCACTGGTACTGGTTGAAGATATCAGACTGTCCGCAGGCGAAGTCTCGTCGTCCAACATGCTTTGCGTGGAAGTTTCTAGAGCTGATAAATCGAATTTGGAATCTTCAAGTGTGAGCGTTAGGTTGTGGTGGTCACCACTCTGGTTTGTGCAGGTACTCGTGGTGCTGTAGTTTGAACTTGTCATTGAACCTGTGGAGAATATACTTCTTGTTATATAAATACTACTTTATTACTAAATTTAGCAGTAGGTATACGCGGCAAACCTGCGCCATCTACCGGGCATATAGCAAAACACCGGGGATAAAACCAATAAAAAGCTATATAATTATTTAAAAGGCAACGTTCATGACGTTTCCACCTATGAAAAGTTATAACAATTTTCATAAAACATGTCGATATTCCACTTACCCATCATAGTGCCCCTTAGCGCATCATGCTGGCTCATGGTCAAAGACTTCATGAGCAGCGGGTGTGGCACTGGAGGCTCGTCCATGATGACTATCGTCTTCTTTGGTATTTCCGGCTCCAGCACCTTCGGAGCTGGAACTTCTTTGTTCTCCAGTTTGGATTTATCGTCCTCGCAGCTGGACACGCTCAACGCCAAGGATACATCGTCTTGAGATCTGTAAGGAGGATTTTATTTTAAATAGTTTAAAAGGTTTCACGATACGAGTATTATTTGGAAGTATTTTTGCAAGGAAATATTGTGGGTTAGTTCTTACCTCTTTAATAAAGTATTAACAAAGCAAAAATCTATGCAACGAACTAACCTTGATAATCACAGCTCTAGCTGTCTTTCTAACCTACTATTAAGATTAACGGTTGGGCAAGAAATAATAATACAGACAATATGTTTATTTTTTGTTAGACCAAGTTGAAGGTCGACTTATTCTTTTAGAGCAACAAAGGAATTTAATTTTGATTGTTGAATGATTAAAAAAAAAAACATTGTTCTGCTTTCACATTCAGTTTTTGATTACCTGTCTTCAAAGCTTCTTTAGTCTATGTTATTAAAAAAAAACTGGAAAAGGGAGCTATCGAATATTTTTTGTCAAGAGTATGGTGGACTCCATTGTATTGGTATAACGTCTTCTTTCATAGCAAACCAGATCACTGATTGGTCAGTTTTAGTAACATTTCACTTCTAAATAATATTTAAATACCTGGTAGCCATAGCTTCGCCAGCTGCGTGGCTCTGCCAAGCGCTGCTATTCCCGAAATGACTCTCTTCGCTCTTGCAAGATGGACTGGATTCCTTTGATGAATTCACCGTGGTAGGTGACACCACACCACTTGAAGACTTCACGAATGAATTCTAGAAGGAAATTAACACATTTTAAAACTAAAAAAACTGTTCTGGCCTACTCACTTTGGTAATATATACTGACAGATATATTTTTAACTCGCTCTTCATCATTTTTTGTGCGGTTTTCAACGATTTCCTTCTGATACAACAAGGCGATGCCCTCATTAAACGTTTAACATGCAATAGCCAAATATTTCATGTTTAACTAAGTACCTTTTTCCCGCGGTTTTTCCTACGTCTCGGGGGAACTGTTTCCTATTCTATATAAAATATAACCTGTGTCACCCGGAGATGGTGTAGTTTCTTAACAATCCTTCCTATTATACTAATTGTCATTTAGTTAACATACCTGCTTATTCAATTTTTCAGGCTGTGCCCTATCCAGCACGAACTTCTCCTCATCCAAGTTCGTCTGTATCAAAGTGGGTCTGTTCCTATTCCTATATCGTTCTAGAGTGGACATTGGGGAGTTCTGTCGCTGTGAAGCTTCTGATGCTGGGGTTGGCTTTGGTAGGATAGGAGATGGTGGTTTGTACGTGGGTGCTGGTGTGACCTCGTACTCCGGAGTCAGCTCGTCGTCAAAGGAACTTGGCAGCTTTGGAAGAGGTATTACTGCTTGTCCAGTGATTAGTGCGTCATCTGAAAAAATGGAAGAAGCATTTGTCTATTTAGTAAGCGTCTTACCACAAAAACTTTTAAACGTCAGTTTAGCACTTGTCTAAAAAAATGACAAATTATGACGTTGAAATAAGGTCCATTTTGCAGCCACACTTTTTTAGACAAGTGTTTGACACGTGTTTAAGTTTTTGTAGTAAGACCATTAAAGTTTTGCTGGTATAGAGCAAAAAGAACGAAATATTTTAGGTACGCATTGTCTCTCAACAACTTCACTGTTAGTCATGTGTGATACTCACCGATTGTTTATTTATTGTGTCTGCTTCGTGGACAATGAATGAAGTGGTTAATATGACTTTTTTGTTTATATAACATCCGATGATTCGTCAATACCAAACTAAAAACTGGCATAATAAACTATTCCGTTGTACTCACCCATAATATCAAGGTCTGAAACCTGCAGCTCTCTGAGATGGAAACAATGGGAGTTGCGCATAACCATCTCCAGGTTACGCGGACGGCGACGCATGCGCGGTGACCCATCTGCGCCCTCCCCGCCCGTCCATACTCCAGAGTCACTGGACACTGCTGATGCTGCACCTGGGTATCAAAAAAAAATACGTGAAAAAAGTTTATAAAGGAAAATTGCTGTGGATATAGGTTTGATGGGATAGATAACGGCATGGTCTCTCTCTGTCATTTTCAAAATTTTGTTGTTTGTATTGTGCATGTGTTCGACAGTTGAATTTGTATGTGTATTTGCAAAGACTACACAATCATGTTTTTGCGTGTTGTACAAATAAACCAATCTCCTGACTAGTTGTTAGGAAAAATGGGTGACATAGGCACGCTATTTATGTTAGTAAAAACCATGTTATTTACTTCATTATTTTGTCATATACATAAATACAAAATAAAAACAGACAAATTATTTCAATGATACATTTTTCTTTACTTTATTTTAGACTGCCTGTTATTCTAGAATATCTCTGTCACCTGTCACTTTTAACAAGGACGAATAATTTTGTTTAAATATTTTTCAAACGACTAGAAGTAAGTAAGTAGCGCAATTTATTATTTTGACACGTATTTTCCCCTCTTCGCATTCTTATGAATGTTTGAATAATTTAGTGATGTGCGTAACCGGCGGTTTCACCTGCATCCCTTGGAACTACTCCGCGCATCTGGATAAGAAGTAACCTGAAGTATCTCTCGATAAATGGACTATCTTATTCTTATATATATTTTTATATAGAATATTTTTTCAAATCGAACTAGTAAGTACTTCCTGTGAACAACGGGTTCAAATAAACTCTTCAAGTTTATAGAAAAAATTAATATTAATAACTTGATGCTACAGGTACCTACGTGTACAAAACGCATTTTTCTACATTTAACGTTATATTTTGTTGCAACCACCTGTTACCGTTTCTTGTGTAATTTAGATCATGAAAAAAATATTTTGCAATAAAAACTGAAACGGTTATTTGTTGAACAATAATTAGCATTCTGTATGCTTGTTACTTTCTACAGCAGTCTTAAGAAATTGGTTTAACTTTTACCAAACGTGAAAAATTGCACCCAGCACTGCTTTAAAACTAATTAAGATGTAATTCCAATTGTAGGGGAATACTTTTTTGTTTTAGGCAATTCATTATTACGTACACCTAGCGGCCTTGCATTTAAATATTTGTAGTTGCATAACTAGAAAGTAATATTTAGGTAAATAGGATGCAATTTTGCTAATTTAATTAGGTACTATCTAATAAATCGATATGTTAATTACCTTCCCTCCATCCGTCAGTGACACTAGATTTCCTGGTGTTGTTCACCACCTGCCGATAAAAACACTTATTAGCCATGGTGATCCCATTCACTTCACTTTCACGCACTGCACACAAAAATGTATATATTGACCATGTTGTTTCTAGAAGTGCATAGCTGTGAATGAACCCGACCACTATCCCTAATGTTACGAGCACAGATGTCGAAATGACCCGTATACCAAGCACTAACTTTAAAAATAAACCCGACAACACACGTAGTCTACAACCGAGAAGAAATCTTAAGACTCAGATCTACTCACTTTCTTCAGTTTCTTCGAAAATTATTTATTACAGCAACTAATTAAAATACACAATTTTAAATTTTAGTATCAAAAGAACAGTGAAATAAAACTTTTTACAAACACGTCTTGTCACGGTCCAGAACGAGGGGAAAATGTACAGTCTAATTAATTTGCTTTTTTAACGCGATAGGTACTTACGTTGCAAAATACTATTATGTATGTACGTATGTGCGAGTATGTATGTTAACTTTTAAATTATGCAAGTAATGTGGATCTGCGTGAAATTTTCGGGTAAACAATTATGTTTGTTTTCTTTGTATCATTTTACATTTGCAATAACATTGTCAAGGAATTTAGAGTTACTTCAGTATTTTTTTTATAGCTAAGCATATTTTTTCGTGGAGCAGTAGAGCAAATCTTCATGAATGTATAACTAGTTGATAAAGATCTTCGTTTCTCTAATCTCATGTGGAGCGCTACGCTAGATGCACTGTGCACCGTAGATATTTTGAGTATACCGCGACCGGCATCGAACACGACAAGTCTGAAATAGACAAGTTGTGACCCAGTTTCAGCGTTAACGGAAAACCCACTGTTGTTCACAAACATTAAAGCTTGTTATTGATTGCCCAGGAAGCCATTATGTAATTTATGGAATACTTAGCGTCTATTAAAAATGCTAAATGTGAAAAATTTCGTAATGGATATTTTGGCGGTGGTGTTTTGATTCAGAGAGATGAGGAATAGGAAGAAATGCTAGTGGAAAGCTTGTTGACCTAAATTAAATGTGATCGATGTTTCCTACAGTGTATAGGCCGTAATCACGACTTTATCAATCGATAATAAATAATTAACGGTTTAGTAACAATAGTTAATAACTTTTAAGTCGTTAAAGATGCTTTCATTTAGAAGCAATTTCGAATAGGTACCTATACCTATTCTATAACCTACATCGCAAGAGGACGGCATCAAAAATAGATAAATCAATCCCATTCACGTTCGTCGCTGAAGAATTAACAAATGAAACACTCTTGCTTTATTTCCAAGTTTCTACCTGTTTAGTGGTCTTAGCATCAATGTTCTTGACAGCTGGGAACTGGGGTCTGGGCAGCTGTGTGGTTTGGAAGGTGTACTTCCCAGGAGCCCGCTGGGGTTCAGGCTGCACCCGGGGAACAGATGCACCCCGCGTTGTAGCTGGCTCTGATATCCGCACGCTTTTGGTTGGCCGGCCATCCTGGAATTGAAACTTCTGATAAGACCAGATGTTATGTAGGAATATTTCGCAAATCCTACGGATAAAAAAAATATAAAACTTTTTTAAGAATAATTTGCCAGTCTGAGAATTATTCTGATAGACTAAATTGATTCCCAAATTCCGCCCTACCTGAAACATTTTTATGTCCCTACGTTAAGCCTTTCCATTTATTTTTTAGTTTTTATTTTATCAGTTATGTTGAAAATATGCTGTCCAATTCCTGGTGAATGTCTCATCAAATAACTGACTATGAATATATTGGAATGAAAACGTTCATTATAAAGCAACAAACGACTTTGTACAATTCAATTTGTTCATACAGTAAGTATACTTACTACGTTCGTCTGACATGGCAGACGTATATCACTTAACATTGTAAGAACGTCTTCAATCATTTCTTCATCTAAATTAATATGAGAAAGTGGAATCATATTACATTTTCAGACCAGTAACAGAATACCACAATGGAAAATTATGATAAAATGTATGAGAAAGTTTACCTAAATGGAGATTGCATTTCCATAAACATAAATAAGTACTGCTTAGTTTTATGGTATTGTATTGTTCCAGCCTTTTAACCTAGAAAAGGCGGATATCTTATAATTGCCAGGAAACAAGTATTGTAGACTGTTAAAGTTTTCCTAGAGTTTTCCATTATGCATGGTTAACGCTCTTCAGCAGGTCTTTTATTATTGCAGGTATTTGAGGTAAAACTCAACAACTGGATTACCAAATAAATGGTTTGCAAATCTTACTATCATCTATCCATATGTAGAATCACACTTCTGCCACATCTTTTATATTCGCAAGTATATGCATATAAACTCGTAATGCGCTGTCGTGAAACCCCTCTTAAAGCGATGTCTATTGGAGTTAGTGCCAGTAAAGTTGTCCCATATCCTAACCTAACCCCGTTACGCCTTATTACCTATATCCTAGAAATTATAAAGTGCAGCTCACCTGTGCAGGTATCTGCTGCGTTTGATACGTCAGTATGACGGTTTGTTTGGTGAGCGTCTTCGGCACGCCTCCAGCCCCTACCACGGTGGTCACCCCGGTTGAAGATACCTGCGTCGCCTGCAACGGCAGCTGATTATACCCCGCTTTTTTATCTGGAATTTGTACATATTGGTTTTAGATCCTCTGAAGTTACAAGAAGGTTAGCATATGAGGAAGAAAATAGAAAATCACTTCCTCTATTATATACTCATATTAAGAAGTCTCTTCATTAATAGGTACAAGTACTAAATCAGGAGGAAGTTCTCAATTCGTCGGATTTTCTTTTGTTTACCTACTCATATGCGATCGTACGGTCACCTTAGGAAACCCTTATGTTATGTTGCAAAAATTAGACTCATTTGCTTTTCAGTTGACTGAGACGTTCAGCAGATGTATCGTAGGTGAACTTATCATAGGTACCTAAGTAACTACTCCAGTCAATCAACCATGTCTTACATTCTAAAATTTCACTTCGTTACTTTATACGGAAACCGTCAAATGGTCCGTTTTACATAATCGGATTAAGTAAACGCCCATTTATCGTGAACACATTCCTGGATCGACGAGTATTTCATCAGGTTTCTTTAAGCGGATAGGTTTTCATAAAAGACGCCTTCATTTATCAGAGAAAATGGCAGACACAGCAGAGCAAACCATTGACTCGGAATAATATTATATCGATCGAAGAATTTATTGAGGCATGAGAAATATCCGACGGTTTCGTATAATGTCTAATATTTAGAGGTAGAAAACGAATTTTTCATTTTTTGTCTGCGGGTGAGAAATTCGATGAAATCATATTTTTATTAAAGCCTTATTTATTGGATATCACGATCATTAAATTCATTTGCTATTTTTTAAATACCCATTTGAGGAATCCTCTCAAATGTAATTTCCATAATCTATAACGGGTGAACGACACTCTGATTAACATAATCTAGATACCTGCTTTAAAAGCCTGCATTCCAAAAATGGATGTGCACTTTCAATTTTTACTACCAAATGTAATTTTAAACTTAGGATTCAAAATATTTGACACCATATTTACATTTTTAAATGTAAATTATTTTTTTATTTCAATAATTAGTGCGCTGTAATCAACATGCTGACACATATAAGCGATATTACAACTCTGATCACGCATGCTCACCTAATGCATTGTTATTGATAGTAGACTCCTTGTCCTTATGCGGGGCTCCGAAGGCCGGCTCCGCAGCCACGCTCACGTCCCCGACCTTCGCAGTTTTGGCGTGTTGTTGCCTGAAACCGAACCTAACAAATGAGACAATAATAAGACAGATATCAGAAGTAAGTGCTTATTTATTCAATCAGCAATGAAGCACGTAGTCAAATTAAAGTGTCTGCTAGTCTTTAGCCATCTAGACTCTAGACACATTGAAGCTACCGTTTAAATTGAAACGCCTACGCAAAATGTAAAAGCAATAAATTTCTCTTCGTCCGCGTCAGGCACGCAGTCATTTGTAGGTAAACTGTGTGCCTCCGCATTCACGTTTAGAATTAGAGATAGAATTACAATAAAATGATAAAAGCGTTTGCTTTCTATTTTATGAAGTTAATTTGCGTTTTTATTATGTCATTTCCCTATAGCACTTGCTTTCGATAGCGGTTATGTAAGGTGCGGGTGTGAGCTGGTTTGTTACCTGGTGGAACGTAATGGCTGGCCGGCGGTCTCCTTGCGGGGTCTCGCGAGAGGCGTCGACCGGCCCGACAACACCTCCTCCGGACGTAAATCCTCCGTGGAACCTGTCGTGAAATGTTGATCATTATATATGGGCATCTTACCTGTTATACACATCCGGTGCGTGCATACAACTCGTCATTAAACATACAAGTTTCATAATGCAACATTATACAAGATAACGTTTGAGATGTTTTGTATTTCTTTCTTATGTTTTTTCAATATAATTCGGAGACAATTAATACAATGTCTTTGTTCGCCTTCGCTATATTTTGACAAGATTTTAATCATGTTTTGGTTAACATTTGACATTGTTTGATCCGGTACAATCATTGTCCTACCGATTTCATGTTTCCTCTCAATTTCCTTGAACATACGAGTACCAAGTACTAAGAAGCAATAGTTACTTTCACTGCTTACCTTCGTAACATTTTGACAGCTGAATACTAAACATCTAGATAGTACACTATTACACACAGTCTGCGATATCTAATGATCTTTTTGTGATGCCTACCTAACGCTATTCAAATTAGTGAGCACCTTGTCTTCTATTTTGGCATGGTTACGACACTGCTAAGCTTTTAACAAAAACTTCCTAAAAGCTTTGGCATCGCTGCAATATATGTTGTTTTTTTACACATTAGTCTTATAGCCGTCTTTCACCGCATAAACACCACATCTCAATCGAGTTAGCCTTTTAGAGTGAAGGGGTGAACAGGCCAAACCTAACTATGTCGATGTTATTTATGATAATTCGAATTAGTTTCGAATTTTAACACCTCAAATGGATAATTGCATCACAATTAAGCTAGGCAAAAATGTGTAGGGTTCAAAAAAACTTACTCTATCCTTTACAATATCAGCAAGAATGTCCTACCTCCATTCCCGTTCTTATCATGCGCCTTCTGTTTCCTGCGCGAGTTGTCGTCAGCACGCGAGGTGCTGGCCGGTCGGCGGCGGAACCCGAACGAGGTGGCCACGCCCCTGCTGGGCTTGTTCCCGTTGCCCGAGCTGCTCTTCTCTCGCTTCTTTGCACCCTTCGACTCAGAGTGACCCTGGGGAAGAATATGGAAATCAGTATGTTTTTAAGCCAGCTATACACGAAAGGCCCGAATTGGCGGGTCTATCTGAAAGATCAGCGTGGCAGGAAAAGATGTTGGTGTTAAACAAACACAGTCTTCATACTAGAACCATCAGATTCAAATAGTAGTTTCACAACCAGTAGTTTCAAATATTATTATTAACTCCTCAGCTCTAAGGTAAGTACATAAACAAACAAAGCTGACATCAAAGAGGGTCTCCGTCGTCAACTTGACCTACGCGACCGACATCGGCAAAGCAGACGGCCTTTGGTATAAATCGCGTATATAATTACAATTCACCGCATATCATAGCACTATTTGTTTGAAGTTCACGGTACGTTCGACATGGCTTTGACCTGGGGATATATATATCTTCAGTGTAATTATTTAAAAACGTTATTTTAATTCCCGAAATTGGAGTCTCAAGCACAGACATTTTTTCAGATAATTAAGTGCATTTCAACTGAATTGAATTACAACTAAATGTTAATTATCACAATAACTTAATTAACCATTGACCTCTTGTAATTAAGTATATAAAACTGGAATTCATAAATACTACATTAGCTCACCTAGAAATCTAAATACAATGTAGCTATATATATAATTTTAAGTATTAATTTAACAAATTTAAAGCACGACAACTTTTTATTTTATTCACTAAGTATATATAGAGTACCTACATATTAAGTGTCCGTTGTAAAATGTTATATATATGTCAAAGTCAAAAGTCAAAGGTCAAAGTCGTGGTAGCCTAGTGGGTAAAGCACCATCCTCTCATATATGTGTGTGTCAGGCAAGTACCAATGCAACTTTTCTAAGTTTATATGTACTTTCTAAGTATATCTTAATTACTAATGGCTGATTAAAATGTGAAGGAAACTTGGACTATAAAGTCTGAGATCACCAACTCGCATTGAGCAAGCGTGATTAACGCTCAGAAAGTGAGAGTGTGAGAGGAATCCTATGTCCAACAGTGGGCCGATAAAAAAGCTGTGACAATATTACAATAGCTTTGGTGGAGACTGGACCTAATAACGGTATATAACAGTCACCACATTATGTTATTTGTAAACCTGCATAATGTGTAATCAGAATAGATACATTAACGCAAAATTACTTAATGGATTGAGTACTTAAGGCGCTACCTCGGAATTCAACAATTTTTTAAAGTTAATTTTAATTTAAGAATACTTATTTGAATAATTAACTTTTTTTATATGTTATTGTTGACTATATTACCTAGATTAATACGAAGACAAAAACACAAAACAAGTAACTTTTCTCGATAGAAAAAAAATCAGAACTTACCTCTAAAAATAACATTTTTTGAAGAATGTAGATAATATCTTATTAAACATTAATCAGAAATCAGTTTTTAAAGAAACATAAAATTGAATTTTTAATAAATTTTTATTTAGTATGGCGCTTACGTTATTTTTTTTTCGAGCAGGTTGCATGTTTCCTCTCTCTATCTATTTACGTTGCTATCGCATAGTTCTATCCCTCTCAACCATTTACCCAGTTCGCCCGTGAACATCGCAACGAGGTATCCTCTTAACAAGCAATATAGATCTACATTCATAAAGTACCTACGCTACGCTACAACAATATGGACGTAGGATTGTAACTACATGACGTATGACGTTATCGAGGACATTTTTGGAGCGTGGCTTCCGTTGATGAGTTAATATACCTGTATATTTTGTAGCTTTGTGTTAAGCTCGTGAGCATTTGTTATAGGTTATTTTATGTAAAAAAAATAAATACTGCGGGTGATTATTCCCTAGGTGTATCCAAAAGCAATGTTTTTGTTATTTTTCTGTTAACGTCAAGATCTAATATTAAAATATATTGAAAGTTATTTCCAACTAACAGTAAAATAAACAGTTGCCAATTCATTATAATAAATATCAGCAATAAAATGGTTTTGTGGTTTACTACCATTCCTTTTAGGAATTGGCTTCCAATAAATTCACAGATTAGAGAGACGATGTTAAAAGCCGTTAACTACTAACTGTCGAACAAGGTTCGGCTAGGAGATTAAATAATGAAATACAACAGGAATCCTAGCGATTATCTTAATCGAAGACATATCGACGTAAAAATCTATAAAACAATTTCCCGACTTTTTATTCTATATTAATTCTCTTAGATTCTTTCTTAACAAGTAACTTGACTCAAGTGCGTTATGAAATAAAGGCTACTTCATTTTATTTTTTGCCATAAATCCATCAATCGATACAGCCTTTAACCACAATTTGAACGCCATATCTTCCAACACCGAATCAAAATTCCCGAGCCATATTACACAACATGATTCACTACAACCCGTTGCTTTGCTATCCCAAAATCGATTCGACTCATATTCAAACCAGTCGTCATCGAAACAGGTTGCATATAAGCAGTTCCGTCATAAACAAATGTCTGAACAAATCATGATGGTATCATTATAGTGTTCTCAAGCCAACAGCTAGATTGCAGCGATTCAATGTTAATGATTGTACCAGTTGGTACCGTAGGGTTGTTCAATGAATGGCCGTGTTATGATGTCTTCAATCAAGATGTTTATTATATATAAGATAGCTAAATATTTATATTGTTGCCTATACCCATCCTTAGGAGTCTCTTTTCTCGCTAAAAGAAATTATCCTGCCATCTAGCAGGTGTCATAAGCCAATTACACCATATTACACCTATTTAGAAAACTAGTTCGGTAGTAGAAAATAATGGTGTACCGAATGCGCAAGACACATATACATATCACATCATTTATAGGTTTTTCAATTTGACCTTTAAAAGACCTGTGATGTCCATCGTCAAGCTAGTTTTTGATAAGCAATCAAACCAAGCAACTAAAATTGATGGATATTTTGGACCTTAGTCACGAACAGAGCATTATTTTAAACAAATAAGCGAGTGCCTATAACGATTATAAAAACGGCCACTCAATTGCCGGAAATTGCCATTTAGGACATTTAAGAAGGAAGAGGCAACTAAAGTGGAATTTATGGAACTCACTTAACCAAACAAAATGCAGCTTTGGATGAAAATATTGGTAACCAGAGACGTCGTGAGAACCTTATTAAGAAGATCAATACTGAGAATTGAGACCTTTGTCAAATACTAGCTTTATTCAAGCAAAATTTACGGTTGGTTGCCCCCGAGCACCGAGACGAATTTCTCACAAACACAGCGGACAATATTGAAACTCTTTTTAAAGACTCAAAGAAGAAAGAAGTTTTAACGAAGTAACCCTATATCTGTATGAACTAGATAAACCGGTAAAGATCGGAGAATGGTATTAGAAGAAACATAAAAACGCGTGCGACTGCTGCAGTAATTGGTTGTCGGTTAACATTTACCATCGTAATGGCGTCAGTGAGAAACATTGATGTGTTTTGCACCATTAACTTCAACCGCAATGAAGCGAGTCTATCACCTTACTTTTAGATATCATTTAATGTATAAGTAAAACACATATGGCTACTATTTCTTCATTTCTATTTTATTACGTTCAACTTCCATAAAATAGGTCGTGTATTTTGTACTCAGACTGGATAAAAATCCATACTTAAAGCACAGTAGGTATAGTAGCTAATATGATTATAACAATATAACTAAACCATGTGATAGGTAACTACGCACAATACTCCTCAGCTTGGCGTAGTTCCAGATTCTCATACACAGCAACAATATTAAGACTAGAGCAAAGAGGCAGACGAAATTGAATCTCCTGTTGGTAGGTAGGTACCTAATAAGTTTCAGCCATACTCTCATATTGCAACGTTCACCTGTTTCACAAAACAGCCAACCGTTTTGCATCCGAACTCAATTATGCATCGATAAACAAGATAACATCGATCTATTTCGAAATCTATTTAAAACTTTCCCACCTTTTGTATACAAACCGAATCGATGTGAACAAGTGGATGCAATAAGATTCTGTGAGGACCATTGAATTCTCGTACAATGGGGGCCGTATCTCACAGTGCGGCCAGTAAAAGTACACTTTGAATAATATCAGGCAATATAGATTGCAGCCATTACGAAGTTCTGCCGTACAATGGGCTTCGGCATCATACGACTTTGTATAACGGTGAGATTTATAGTTCATTTAATCTGAGTTGGAAGCCCTTTCGCAAAAAATTAGAAAGGAGCAGCGAAAGTTTATTCTAGTTCAGTTTTTAACAATGGATGTTGTTATTTAAATTTTATTGCCCATTGTAGCACAACATGTTATGACAATAAACACATTTATACACTTAATAGGTGTGGTTGGGCGTACACATGGCGCTTGAAAACACGTAAGATAAACACTGATCGATTACCAATGGATGTAAGAAAATTTAGGACGAAAGGAAAGACTTATGATACCAGTTCCCTTTGAGACAAACAACGTGTAAGACAAGACAGTCAACAATTTTAATTAAGCTGTTGACGGTAAAGCAGTACATAGTTGGCCTGCTACACAACGCTGACCGCAAACTCAGCCGCAAGTGGACGCCACAACCTGCGCGCACGCATCCCTATTTACCGTTACGGACGACTGACCGCAGTTACGTTATCATATTTTCCTATATTAACTCTATGGACAGCCCTTCGTAACGAGAAAATATTCAATAAAACGTGGGATGTAGTAGAGTCAGAAAAGTAAGTATAAAATCTTATCCAACAGGTAAATAGAAGGATAGATAGGAGTAGGTAAACAATGTTGCCGGGGACCGCATAGTTTGTAAAATATAATCGAATCGTAATAAATTAAATCTAATCATAATTAATTAGTGAGGACCAATTAAATATGCGAAGCAAATGAATTATTATTAAAATTTATTCGGCCTAAATAAATTATTTATTCCTTGCCCGGATCAAAATTACATCTCTGTTACTGGACTTTGGGTGTGTATTACTGTGATGACATAGCTCTGAACCACTTCAAGCCTTTTAAAAACTGTAGTACCTACAAACTGTACAAATAAACATTACCCATGATAAAAAATAAAGACTGATGAACGTAATGAATGAACCCTGCCTTTCAAACAATACTATAGAAATATTATCAATAGCCTGTTTACTACGAAGAGTTAATACAATTTAACGCTGTGTAAAGGATATCGATTTCATTCTAGTGTATTAACTTGTTTAGGTACATAAGCCCAAACAATACATGCACTTATTTTGGCTTTTATAGCACAATTTTACCCCACACGAGCCAATGTTCTTTGAATAGAAACTCAAACTTTTGCTCACTCGGTATGCCTTTGTTTGAAATAGCTGACTTCGATAAAAAAAAGGTTCTAGTGATGTGAAGTATTCGCTCGACACTACAATGTCACCGAGAGAGAGCTATCGGTTTTCTTACGATCGATATACCAGTCCAACTAGGTAGGTTTAACACCACTCTAAGCGTGTAGGTACATGGAAGTTAAATAAAAATACTTGTAATAAATTTAATTGATTTAAATTTGAATTCATTAATTAATTTGTATAATTTCGGCCATTTAAATAAGCATGCAAAAACAATAGATTCCCTACTAATAACAATTATTTCTAAGAGTAAACATGGCAAAAATGAAGGAGGAACCATCTTTAATTTTGACTAAAGTGAGAGAATTTGAGAAATGGATGGGCTTTGAGACTGAGATCAAGTGGCTGACGGCTTTTGTTGTATTTTGTAATCATGTTTTTGTTGTCTACTGGTGTTATCATTACGCATTGCCTGTGAAATGGCAGAGCGTTATTTTTGGTAAGTTGAAAATGCCTCTATGACTTTTAAAACTTTAAAATATATCCTCAATCCATTCACAAAATCATCATAGATCAACCACAACTGAAACTACTGGTTAAGGTAAAGGTAGTTTCTTAGGCGACGTAAATAAGCACCAAAAAGGGGTGCTAGGAAGTTCGCAAAAACCCTGAATATTCTCTCTTCTTCTACTTACTGCCCTGTTCCCAAGTTATTTAGGGTCGGCGCAATATGTGTTACATCTCCATAGTAAACATCCACTCCCGTCTTTCTCATATCGCGAGAAAACACAGCTCGTCGCACATAAAACAAATCATTACAAAAATCTGGTAACGTTGTTTTGTGAACCAGTGAACTGTTAACGATTGACCTGAAGCTCAACATTTAACAAAATATTGCTTTTTCAGCGTATGCGATGGTCTGCTTCAGTGGGTTTGGTATAACCGCCGGAGCGCATAGATACTGGGCACACAAGTCTTTCAAAGCCACTACACCACTGCGGATTATCATGCTCGTCGGTTTCGCGTCTGCTGGCCAGGTAATATGAATGCTCCATTATATGCAGATAGCCATTTCAAAGTAATATCTGCTGGATCGTAAAGTTATTTCGTAGTGTCTAGACTGCTTTCGGGTGCATAGCGAAAGGGAATTACACTTTTTGAAATATTGAAATTGTTACATTTGTAGAAGTTATTCCTGACCTCGCTGACATTACCACGAATTTCTAAAGATATATTCAACGATTAATCAAAACTAGAGTTACATTTAATGCGCCATTAATTAATACAGGTACAGTGTGAAGGTTAGAGGGCACTCCAAATTTCATTAAAATAAACATATGCTCGCATTCATATTATGGAAGTAAAGGTTGTTTAATTAACACATGTAATTGAATTAAACATTTACTTCAACTGTTGCTTCCATATATTGAACAAATAATTACAGAACACGATATATCAATGGGTCCGCAACCACCGCATTCATCATGAGAACAGTGACACGGAATCTGACCCACACAATCGGGAACGAGGGTTATTCTTCTCTCACATCGGTTGGCTTCTAATGAAGGAGAAACCAGAAGTCAAGAAGTGACCAGCAAAGATAAGGAGATTGATATGACTGATATTGAGAACGACCCGCTGCTTACTTGGCATAGAAAGTAAGTTTCTTAATAAATCTTTAGTCAAATGTGGACGAAAATATCTTCTTGTAACACTGAACAGTCGGTAATCCGGCTAAACCAGTGCCCCTTACAATCCGAACCATGTTTTTGGGGCTAATCTCCTTCTAATACCTACCTACATAATTAATTACTTAAGTTTTAACTTTCACATCTAATGTAAATATTCATTAATCGGATTAGCCTCTTCAAGATATCCTGATAAAAGGCTGGAGGAAGTTTGCCATTTAGTTGTCCTATCAGGACCTTTTTATAAGAGATCCGATAGGAAAAAACCTTACCACCGTTGGTTCATTTTATTTCTTATTCATATTCCAGGCACTTGGACATAGTAAACCCACTAATGACTTTCGTGATCCCGACTTTGATCGGCATGGTGCTGTGGGGTGAGGGCTGGAAGGCAGCTGTTGCGTGGCAGTGCTGCATTCGATTCCTGTTTGTGTACCACAGCGAGCTGACCGTCAACAGCTTAGGACACACGATAGGATAGTCGATAGGATACAAGCCTTATGTATAAGCATAGATTTTTTATGCCAGTGTCATCATTCTCCTTTTCTCATTCATCATTTATTTTTATGCTAGTGTGAAGGACGAATATCAAACCGCAAAGTGACGCTAATCAGAGTTTGATAATAAGATTCATATATACCGAAAAATTGTTACCTGAAATTCAATATTTATCAAGAGATAGGAGTGGAAGTTTTGTACGGTGGAAAAGATAACTAAATTATTTTTGGGCTTGCCTCGTCGAAATTATTTTGGCAATATTTTTGTTTTCATCATATAACATTATACGTTATTTTTTACTTCAAAGTAAGCAGCAATCATTTGTAGCTGCATAATTTGTGCATGAATATTTCCGGGAAAGGGAATACGTTGAGTTTCTCTTGAAACGTGACCTTTGAGCTATCTACATGTTGTGCGTTTGCGCAGCCTATAGCGTAGATCGTATTAACTCATTATAAAACATTACGGTGTTAGTGTGTTGCACACGCACACATAATTGTAGAAAATATTATAGCGACTTAAATAATGCCAGTAATATACGGCTTGATACACGGACACCTAAAATTAATACTTGCAATAATAGATGCAAACTTTTTAAAAATTGTGTCAAACACATATACTCAAATATAACGGCAATTTCAGACGTTTTATTGTTGAACTTGACCACTAAAAATGTAAATTTTAATGCCAAATGTAGCATAACATTAAATTAACATTTTCACTATAAAATTCTACCTGGAATCTGCTATTGAATGACCAACTTTATGATTTTTATTGGTGTTATAAATAACTGAGCATTTCATTTAAGTTCTCTTTTGTTTGATTATTGGTATTATTTGTCTGGGAACCAAGATGTTTGGCTCCTGAAAACGAGTAACAACTACCACTGGTGAATTTTTATTTAAAATCCTACGCCGCTATTTAAAGAAAACCTCTTATAGATTTAACCTTCTAGGAAAGCATACTATACTTATACTTATCGTTTATTTAAGGTTATTAGGGTAAAGCAGAAGTGTTTTTTTCTATTGAATAAGCAAAAAGGAACCCTAGTGGTGGTCATGCGGGAGAATCCTCGTTAATACATAACTTATTACTTTTTCCAGGAGCATCAATCCAGCGGAGAACGCCATCATCTCAGCTTTGACCGGGGGCGAAGGTTGCCACAATTTCCATCATTCCTTTCCATTTAACTACAAGGCGGTGGAGTGGTCACATACCTTCGACTTCACTACAGACCTCATACATTTCTTCGAGAAATTCGGCTGCAATTCGGTGTACGACAAAAGGGAAGTGACGAAAGATTTTATAAAGAAATATGCTGAACAGCACACTAAGTTTAGTAGCTGACACAAAACAGTTGAAGTTGGTAATAAGTTTAATGTATAAGTATAACGTGGTATTTTTCTTAATTGTAAGTATTTATTTTAAATTAAATGTTTGCACAGAATTATAAGTGTAAACAATCAAATAAATTTTAATTCTTTTAAAATGAGGCATAATTAAAATTAAGAAAATAATTCGCACTTGTTTCGTTCTTTATTAGGAACAAACAATTTTCAAGATCACTAGCGTCATATCAGCACAATGCATGTCCTAGAAGTTTCATAGCTGGTTATGCTAATACATTATGTACCGACAAATCTTTATTATGATCTCATACCGCAAATAGTTAGCACCCACGCGTGACAGCTAAATAAATGTACGAATGCGGTGCAACTTGGACCAGCCAAGTTTATACACTTGGCAAAGAGCCACACGACCTTATGAACTTCACATAAAAATTACGTAATTCGGCTACGTAGGTATGGTAATTCTAGTGCAATTTGCATTGAATTAAACCAGATACATATGTACAAACCAAATAAATGCAAACATAAAGTTTTGGATACTGCATATAATAATTAACTACCTCTAAGTAATTTATATACTTATTTTTAACACAATTATTGTGTCAATGTGTCGTAAATGCGGTGCTATAATAGGTAAAAGCTACTGTTATAAACAATATCGGGTACAGCCAGTACATAGTACCCGCTTATAAAGCTGAAACCGCTGACTGAGCCCTTTCCATGGTGCCAGTTCCTCATCACTCCGTCCCAGTTAACGGCTTTCTACATTCTTAGCTGTAATAAATTGATGGTGTTTAGCGAACGCCTTGGAGATTGCGGCCTACGACGATAATGTGTGCACATTATAGTGCTTCACAACTCATGGTGCCCTGGTAGCTTCGACTCGATAACAGTCCTGGTATGATAAACTAATATAGATTTTGAAGGATTGAATGATTTCAGAAATAAGATTAGCTTATGTTTTTATGAGTTTTGCTAGCGTTTTTACCTGCGACCCAAGCACTACTTTATTCAGCCAAAAACGCGTGTCAGTAAAAAACACTCATTAATTAGTATGTTAACCTAATATTATTTAGTTAGGTTCTGTTAAACAGCATTTTAAACCGCGGTTTTGTAACAACGGACGGTCGTTGTTATTAACTCATTTTAACTTGATAGTAAACAATATAGGTAGTGAAAGAGCAAACTTTATTAAGATAAAAACACAAGTATTTATAGGATTCAAAAAGATCAAAACACATAGAACCTGCAGCGAAAATCTTGCTGCATCATGCAAATCAAAACTATGACCATAGGAATACCATTAGAATGCAATTGCACCATAATCATAGCTGCAAAGGCCATCGCCATTCACCATAACTTACAATGCAAACCCATTGCTTAAACTTGAAAGTACAACGACGGTTAAACATGGTAACTTAAAACTAAACTTATGTAAGTAACATGTTTTAACCTTAAAGCAATTACGTTAACGAAGACGTAACACCTTGGCTAATTAGAATTGAGATATATAGCTCTGAATAAGCATACGAAACACGATACAGCATGGTGGAAGCATATGCATACCACCTATGTGTGAACACATACTTAAAATTTCATGCTTAATCATTATCGAGAGACTTTATGGCGAAGGAAAAAAAATAGAAATTTTGAAGCCTGAAATCACTACAGACTTCATAATGATAATATATTATGAAACCACCTGATGTTCTGCTAGTCATAATTCGAAAGACAATAGTATTATGATTCATCTTAACATCATCAAGGCCAATAGACAGCCAAGATTACAAAGAAAATAATATATTTGTATAGGATTGAATGGGTTTCATAATGTTAAATTCAGAGATCAATGTTAATGATAGCCAAATAAACGATATTGCAAAGGTTGATTTAGATGTTAATAGATATGCAATTGGTAGAACATATTATATTTGGAAATACATGTACTACCATGACTGTAGGCATATATATATACAACAACAATAAGTGTTTACAGTTAAGAGATAGGGAACATTGTAGGAACAGGTGCATGTATAATAGCGAAAGATAAAATCTAACAACGAACAAAGTGAAAACATTCCAATAAGTGAAATTAAAAGTTTAAGGCTTAAAGCTATTTCATCCCACGTGTGAAGAACTAATTGTAATAAATCACAGCTCTTAAAACACGAAGCTATACCTAACCAGTAATTTTACAGTTATCAACTATCTCATCACCTGTCTAACTAACTATTAGCTTTCATGAAGTCATGCGAGAACAGTAATTAAATAAGAGATGGTTATTATCTGAAGCTAGCTGAATGAGCTGACCTGACATTGTGGCATCCGAATTTCATGCACACTCACCGTCTAGGAAATCCAACAATTTTGGTTCACAAACAAATTTCAGATTTGCATTTAAGAAAGCAAAAAGGAAAATAGCCGAAATGGTAAGTACCACAGTTCTCAAGTGAAGCCCGTAACAATGTATAGCACTATTTTGGTTTCATAGAATAACAATAGGCCTCGTGTAGGCTTAAATGAGCATAAAGCCATGAAAGAAAGGCGGTTACCACAAATAATAAGAACGTATTGTTCTTCATAATTAGAAGAATCGTGGGTGCTTCGACATAATGAAGATTAATACAACAATTTCGCCTGACTTTCACTGAACGGCAGTGATGACGCTCCGGCCATTAGTGCGCTTAATGATTGATCGCGACGTGGAGCCTGCATGGATTTGATTGTGTAATATCAGGTTATTTGTTTCAACTTGTTGCAATGTTATTGATGACATGTGTTTTTATATTTGAGTGTGGGAATCTTCAATCGTAACATTTTCTGTGGGATTTAAGACTGAGAAGTTTGTTTGTGGCATTTGAGTATTCAAAAACATTCCAATTAAAGTTTTAGGTGCTGCAAAAGAGAACTATTTTAGATGTACCTAGCTTGCACAAAGGATGTCGATTTAATTAAAATCTGTTTTCCTTGTAAACTGGTCGTCAGGAAGTAAAAAAAGATAAGAAGAGCTATCTCGCAACTACTAACAAAGAATGTAAATGCAACAAAATAAGACATTAGAATTAGTCTACTGAGTTACTGATACTGTTGATGTTGATGATAAAGAAACCTTGCGTACGTAGAAAAAAACTTACCCATCATATGATAATAATCATAATGTCTTTTACGAAATAATTTATGTATGTGAGTATGTAATTATGACTGCCGTAGTAACTGGAGTGCAATAAAGTTTCCAAAGCGCTTATCGTGGAATGATACATAATTAATTGTTACAACGTAAGAATATGTTTTTAATTGACTAATTTCAAAGCAGGTACCCAATTAACAACAATGTTCCCACACAAATGCCTTTTGAAGTTACTTATCTTTTTAGGCGATAAGTACATGATTTTGCTTTATGGTGCAAACGAACCTCAACGGTAGAATACGATTTCTGTAGCACACGAATATTCTCGAGGTGTTCTCATACCTACAGCTGACATGACACACTAATACATCGCAGAAATTAAAAATAATTGTTTACTTTGCACCAGTGACAACAATGGCATATTATGTTCAGCAAGAATGTTAATTTTCAGTGATTTCATTATAACGATTATGTAGCAAAACAGTCACGCAACAATCCAAGCGCTACCGATTTTCAAGGTCCCTAACGATGCAGCGACTAAATCAATTGATGTCAATTATGATGCCGTAAAAACAACCATGAACGCTATGCAAACCGCAGAAGAAATTGATCTTCGATATCAAAAAGGTTAACGGTATTGCATCATTGCAAAACCTGCCAGATCGTCCATTTTGTGCACACGTTCTCAGCGAAGTTTCCGCGTTATATAATCACTGAAATCCATGTATCTACATACAGTTTTGCATCGAAAGCTTCGGAATAATGTCAACATGAAGTGCACTAATTGCATTGTTTAGGATTATCGAAGGTTTGTATGAAGGTTATTGCTTATTGGACGTACCATATCGCACTGAGCTTCACCGTCGTCGTCATAGAATATGGTGTCGCAGTCGTCCATCCCTGCAGCTGAGTCCACCTCACTCCTCAGCAGCGCGGGCCGGCGCCGTCATCAACGTCGGCACACGCGGCCGGACCACCGGCATCCGAACTTGCACTAATTGTCTGTACGGCTACACACCGACACCGGCTCAAGACTCCACTATCGTAGCGAATTTAACGATCGAAATCTTCTGGATAATCCGATGAGTCACGCGACACCGACCTGACTAGGTGCAACACTGCTCGCTCCGCAGACGACGCTCGGAAGGTGTGGGTGTCCTTAACGAGCTGAATCACACGCTACCTCGAGGAGGAGCCTCGCGTTCACTTAACATTTTTTGGGTACTAACTAGCGGATGAGCAGATTGATTGTATATTTTTTGTTTGCTCAAGGGCGATCCGCTGAGTGCGCTAGGTTTTAGATGGTGTTTTTGTGGCCAACTGCGTAGATAGCGGCGGCCGGGGCGAGGGTGGCGCGCGCACTCCGTCGGGGTGCATTGATCGGATCCCTACTGCGCATGTCCCCTCCTCAGATTTCTCGACTGTTTTGACATTTGCTGGGGGAACCCTTACACGTCCGCCGCAGATTGAAATACAATAAACACATTTCCTTGCGGATGTGCGTTGGTATAAATGCAGGAACGTAGGAAAAAAATATTTACGTTAGTAGGAGAAGCTATTACAAACAATAATGACTGAACAAAAACTAGCGTTCAATATAACCATTGAATAATACAGCTACATCATAGAAATTAGTTCTCACATGTTTTTATGGCACCACAATAATGGCAGCTGGTTAGAGCCTGCGTTTCATTCAATTATCGCAATTCTGTTAGCTTCGAAGAAATAGATGGGGCATGTAGACTATTGCAGACAGGCCATAAAAGGAAAGTAGGTACCTAGGTAGGTATTTACAATTGTTTCACCCGTCGTACCTACGTACGTGCGTATTATGAGTTTGTCTGCTTATACATATGTTGGTTGTTGTAACAACAGTAATTTTACTAGAGTATACATCACGTTCTTTGTGTTCCAAGCGAAACAGAATTTCATAAATATTATGTGAACGTTTGTAACGCTTTGTTGTTAAGGTCTCATTAGTACAATTTATTTTTATTATTGTAAAAAAGCAGAATGTTAATTCGTGAAGTGTTTTAGATTCCATTGTTTTTTAGATTCCGTAGATGTTTGTTAGCAAAAAGTTTTATTTGAAAATTATGCAAGGAATGCGTAATAAGACGATTACATGCGTATAAATATCTACATTTACTACACTAATTAAAGATTTAAATTATTGAAACTATATATTTCCAGTTTAACTTGAACTACGTTTATTACAATCTGAAATATGAAGGTGCCAACTCAGTTGAATATTTGATGTTAATAAATTCCGGCGCGGTCGGCTATATACCTCCTTCATAAATGTTTGACGATATGTCCCTGTTTTCTTATGAACCGAGTCCAGGTGTACATTTTAGTGAGCTGTACACTACAGGTAGAGCTTGTATATTTATCATTTAAGTTTCATCTGATTTTCCTTTGCGAAATGAACAAAATTTTTGTCTGGGAAGCGGGGATGTCAGATATTTGATTTATGAAGTTAAATTGAAAAAGTTATCATGTTTGATTGTTTGTTGATTTTATTAAATCTCTGAGTAAGTCTATGAGTAAACTACGCTACGCTAACAGATATGCCATCCAACCAAACTTGCGACAGGAAAAATAGGCATAACAAGGAATTAGGAACACTAGGAACAGGAGTAGTCAAGAAAAAGTTTTGAAAACTCAACAAAAACATCAACAACTATCATAGGTACCTACACATACAACTTTAGATACTACTTACCTACCTACCTACCTCAACTGCCTACTACGATAGTAAACTATGCTAAAATTTGCCTCCACAAAACAAGTTTAGTCAGTCCCCTGTCGTAAAGCACCTGCTATGAATGAACCAAGTCAAGTATGTCAAGGCGCCCGGGACCAACGTTCACTGTGCTCCAGTTAAGTTATAACCCTTTGCGTACGTTCATGTCTACTTAACTGTCCTAGAAAGACGCGACTTTTGTATGTTGGGGAGGTAAGTTTTTCTTTTGAGGTGTGTAACGTGTTCTTTATTTTCAGTGTGTAAGTAATGTGTGTGTCTGTGGAAAATCAAGGAAACGTTTAGCTTATGTTGACTTTAGTTGCATGAAATATGCTGACCCCGCTTAGTAAGTTTCTTAGTCGTGTTGCTATTGGGAAACTGTAATCTATACTAATATTATCTATAGGTACTAATATTATAAAGCTGAAGAGTTTATTTGTTTGTTTGTTTGAACGCGCTAATCTCAGGAACTACTGGTCCGATTTGAAAAATTCTTTCAGTGTTAGATAGCCCATTTATCGAGGAAGGCTATAGGCTACTTTTTATCCAGGTACCGGAAGTAGTTCCCACGGGATGCGGGTGAAACCGCTGGCAGAAGCTAGTCTCATGTACCTACTTACCTACTAGTATAATTTGATATCGATAGAAGTGAGTTATATAAATGGATGAGCTACACATGGTTTCGTATACCAATTCTACAGAAAAGTGAATACTTACAGGGATTTTTTTAATATTATGCAAAAAATACCTTTATGAAAATCACGCATCATCTATTAAACAAGGTATAAAATACCGTATGAGGGTAACCTCAGCAGACATTCCCCTTAAACATTATCCGTCTTACCACAAAAACTTTTAAACGTCAGTTTAAGACTTGTCTAAAAAAATTACAAATTATGACGTTGACATATGGTTCATTTTGCAGCCACAATTTTTTTAGACAAGTGTAAAACAGGTGGTTAAGTTTTTGTAGTAAGACCATATAAATTTTACAAACAGAAACAGTACGAGTTATGTGTAACTCTACATTTTGTATAACCCTGCTGGGAACGCTAAATAACTGCAAACACTTTTATTTCAAACTCTACAGCCCATTATTTATTTCAGTGTTCCCTGAATTATATTTCAGTGTAATGCGTTGATAATTTTGTTATTTGAAACTAGAATGTTTACCTAAATGTATGGATTTTAACATTTTTATTTATCACTTTAACTTTACAAAATAATAAAGATAAGTATGTTTGTAGTGTAAAAGGTCCACAATTACTGAACCGATTTGGTTGAACACTGTTGGTTAGCTTCATTATTCCCGAATAACTTTGGCTAGGTATATTGTATCCGAGTACGGGTAAAATTTACTCCGGGAAAACCCGCTAGGGTATTTATTAAAAATACATCACTATAATGAAAAAGTTTACAAATGAATAGCTTTCGACGACATAACAATTAGTTAATGACTAATTGACTACAGTTCATTACAAGTTCATGGATTTATTACGAGCTGTCTATTTGATTGTGTAAATATGACTGTTATTAATGATAGGGCAGAATAAGTTCAATCGTGAATTCGTGGTTCCGTTGCAAAATGTCAAGGGAATATTTTAATGTTACGACAACTTGACGGGAAGGCGAGATCTGTTAGGTACTTGGTTCGTAAAGGGCGATATGTCTAAGTAAGTACAAAACTTAAAGTTAGTGTAACATACCTACATAAGTTTATTTAGGAATCTGAAATATTTCAAAGCTCCTGAAATACGACCTGTATTTCATTTATAATCTTGAATATCGCTGTTTTAGTCATTCAATAGTGTTTAACTAATTAAATGCATATGGTCCCATAAAAAAAACAGGTACGAAATTGAAGTAATGTCACTTCCCTGAAACAACTTTTCACCACGACCACATTCCCAAGAAAAAATATAATTTCAAACCCTAAGTATTTATTCCATCGTAAATACATCAAGCCAACGAGATAGTACCCTGTCACATTTCCTTCTGCGGCCACTCTGAGGTAGAGCTAATTTATTATCTAGTACGACGATCGTGTCTGACCGTCAGTACCTACGATCGTGAAAGGTCTAATTACTCCGTTATCTCTAATTACTATCACCAGTCTTTACAACATGCACAAACAAATGTGCCTCCATATACGACTGGGGAATTAAACTACATTCTTTCTGAGTAAGGTCATAGTGAAGTCACGTTAAAGGTCAGAGGTCATTTATTTCAATTGTCGCATGCGCTCTTTTGAACTGCATTCTTGTGTCGGCTCGTGTGCATAGTATGACGTTGCTCCAAAAATAGTGGAGTTAAAAGAGAGGTATTTAAGTAAGTTTGTCATTTTATTGAAGATTATGTAGAGTCTAGTCTTACTGCAATAAATATTGAAACCGCAGGAAACACCCAGATAAAATAATCACAAAAGCCAGTTACGAAGTACAAGACAACAATGTATTTCATAATTCATATTATTATCTGTCTTCCAGCTGTGGTACAGGCTGGCTAAATTGATACCATCGTACAACGACCGCCGGACGTTACGTAGTCAGTGTATTATCCCCCTAAGATCATTCATTTGTTCTTGGTAACTCTCTGTGGGGGAAATTTTATGAACTAAGTCACTATAGAAATAATACATTGGAGAGACAAGAGGCATTAAGACAAAAGGTAGACCTTAAAATCAAGTAAAAATAACTTACTTACGTCAAGAGTTACCTTCGAGTTACCTTTGTAGATTGCCAGATATAATTTTAAAAGGTATCAGTGTAATTAAACAATCGTAAACAATAGCTTGGAGAAACGTGAAAAGAATACATATAATTTACGAGCCAATATTATGCCAGTAAGTTAACTTTTGTTCTAAAAAGTCTTGGATAAAGTTAGCTGGTTAATTGCACTGCCAATCCTATAGGAAATAAGTACATGCGTGTCAGCTATATCTGAAATGTTCGTACGCACGACGCTAACATAATTGCAATTTTCCAGTCGAGTCGTTGCAGGTTGCGGGTCAGGCGTGCGTCAGCGCAGACGAACAGCGAATGAGATATCGCGTGTACACAAGCAGGAAGCGATCTCCATACTAACCACTAACTTATCTTATTTTACTCAACAGATAATAGTAACAAACGTTTAACTTCAAACTCCGGCACGTTACCCAGTATTGACGTACCGTCAGCATCAAAACTACATTTTGAAAACTGCTAAACACCATGTCGACGATAACTTGTCAAAGTATTTCTCTGTGTGTATTTCAAAGTGTTAAGTAAATTTTGGCGTTTGTGATGTTAAGAAATGATGACCCTTTAAGTTGTTAGGCAGTTTTGAAAATTGTGATTTGTATAGCTACTCTTGACGCTGACCGTACTTGCGCAAGCGACGCCATTGCTTGTTCTTTTTATTAAGTAGCCAAGAATTATGATGCGCAAGAGTTTTTACATCTCCACGATAAGAATCAGCATTTCTTCCGCCATTCTAATTGTTAAATAATGAATGTTTTACAATTGTACACATGTCTTCATGTGACAACGAAGGAGTTGCACTCGCGTTGTACCTACATTTCAATCTTTACACTTAGTCTCAAGTGGATTCATTATCGTTCTAAAAGTCATTGAAGTAAACTGAATGAAATGAATCATTCGTTCCGAATATAAAAAAAAACAGCGGGCCGATATCACAAATAACTCTCTTAACATACTATAACATAATTACATAATTGGACTCTAAATACATTACATACATGTTTCAACAGAATAAAAAATGAACACCCGAGCGTGATTCACTGTGATAAGTTCGTGCAATACAAAAATTCACATGCCTTTCAGGTCAAGGTGACGTCAAATCAATACACTTCAATACAAACAACTTACAACTTTGCTTATGTTGCAATGTCACAAGACTGCATAATCAGAACTTTTGCTGTCATTGCCAATGTCCTTTCGTATTTCGACCACACACAGTGCAGAGGTGGTAAAAACTGGAGAAGCTTAGACTAGTTGGGACCATCGAAGGCAAATGATTGGTCGTTTACCACCAAGATGGGTCGATCAAGTGAAGGATTCCTCATTTCATTTCATTTCATTTCATATGTTTGTGACGTTCGTAAGTGGTAATCTCCCAATAGAAAGTTAAAAACGTTATTTTGAGGGTCATAGGGATACATTATAGGTTATTTCCTATCCAAGTAAGGTAAGTATTCCAGGACACAGGTGAAATCGCGGGAATCAGTGAATCAGCTAATATAGCATAGGACTGTAAGACATGATCTGGACAGAAACCAGTGGAACCTAGAGAGAAATCGGTGGAGGCAAATCCTCCAGATACAACCATAATGCTGACCACGATCCTCAAACATAGGAAACTGATCACAAGATACCAGAAGGTTATCAGAAGAAGGAAGTAAATACACAACACTAAACAGAAACTAAACCGAGCCGTGTTTAATTCTCAATTACAATAAATTACTATTGTATCTAATTTATTATGACATCGTTTAATTGTTATATTACTATTATCTCTAACAGCGTGAGTGAGAGTTAATTGGAACAGGTTTGTAATGAAACTCGCGAAGATAGGGAAACTGCCTGTCCTTTGCTTCGGTATAAATTATCTACAATGTGTCTACATGGTATTGCAGAACAATTAAAGCTTTGTCCGATTAATTAAAATTTATGTCGTTTAAGAAATACACATAGTCTTGTGGTGCAAATATTTTGTTATCTTTCACGTGTCAATCTTACAGGGTCCACTGATTATATCATCTACGTAAAACGTAAATCTCAGAAACTCCCAATGAAATATTGAACATTGACGTTATTTCTCAGAACCTATATGAATATTTTTCTTCTAAGTACCTTTATTCTGTATGTAAGTTGTTATAATTCAACGCAATTGAAGTGCTTTTCACTTATTCCCCTTTCGAAAATATACTAACTTTGTTATGTCCTTGATGACCAGTTACCTGGCCAGTCACCACTTAATTGACGAATTGGCTAACAGTCATTTATGTACACACTCTACTAAAATATAAATTCCAAAGAAATATCTTGTCGCTTAAACTAGAAAACATATTTCGAGTGCAGTTTAACACTTTTAATAGAACTGTTTCATTCGGTTCCATATAATACCTAAGACATGGAAACTACATACTTACATACCCTTTTACGCAACTACCTATATTAAAATTACATATGCATTATCTTCTCACCGAACGATGTTAAAACCATGTCATAGATATGGAGATATTCAGGAAATATTTGTAAATATTCATTAAGAATTTTAAATCTTCTAAGAATATCATTAAAATATAATTTAGATGATGACTTAACAATCTGACATGCAAGATTCTATATTCTACTATCTTTTTTACGCGATTTCACCCGCTCTTTCGACACCCTAAGACCTATCAGTGTAGTTTCAGCGTAAAAGCCGGACAGTCGACAGACAGAGAATTTAGCATTCTAATATTAGTAACATTACTCTAGTCCACAACATAAAACCAAATAAAATTCCACCACGAACACAAACCTCATTTCGCAATCCAAACATCTTATTTACCCCAACCACGTAAATGACGATTTGTATTGCAAATACATGAATGGTGACCGTCCGGTGCACGGTAACACGCGGCCACCGGTCAACGGCCGCTTCCTGTAGTACTGCATTCCTGTGGGACTGCAATGTGCCAGCACCCCGCTGCTGACCGCACTATGGACCCGAAGTGACCACTAATCCTGAATAATACTTATGTATTACAGTTTGTGTGTTGGTTTGTTACGCACTCAATTATATCAAAGATTTGCATATCGTAATGTAACACCTATGTCAAACCATGTTTCACGCAAATAATTATTCTTATTCTTCACGATTGAAGTAGAATTCGCCGACAACAACAAGGTGAGTTTTCTTAAAACTACTATTGACTATGAATTTTTTGTAGTTTAATTTTCAAAGAGAAATGCTGTCTTAAGAAAACCGGACGTTTATGTTGTCGGTGAAATGGGGCCTAAATAAATTCTTACTTTTTCAGATGAGGTTCTGTTCTAGGGAATAGGGGCGGTACAAAATAAAGCAAATTGCTTTCTTGATTGATTTACCTACAACATCAAGGAAAAACTGCTTTTCAACGCAATAAATAGGTAATATAGGTACATTTGGACAAAAATACAACAATTCATTTTGTAGTCAGACACGCAAGAAGTCTTGCCCAGAATTACGCCAGTCCTTGCTGTTTAGGTGTCCCTAACAAAAGGTGATCGTTAATCACGCACCTTTTGTCCCAGAATTACATTAGGTGCTTGAACAAGGTTAAGTTCTAAAAGAGAATTACGTGTTTCTGTACTAAGCTAACCGAATATATCCCAGGTTATAATAATATGTAAATTATAAAAATGTAATCGTGACTACGCATTTTAGAACGCCATCAAATAAATTAACTTATGGGTGTCGCTCAAACTTTGACTCGGCAGCATTATACTCCTAACTATTGTTCTATACGTCAATTAAAAGCTTGGCGAAGTTATTAAGAGATGATAATTAAACAATAGGGTACTGTCCATCTATACAATTCAAACATCGGCCATGACCGTTAAATAGAGAAATATTTTTTTGGTGTTAGTAAAGCATTGAGCAACACTATTAAATCTACGATAATCTGAAGCATTACAAAATAATTATCAATAAAAATGGAAGTGCTATAACGTCAGCTAATACCAGTAAGTAATACCACGGTCACGTCAAACGTTTCAATTGAAATGTTTGCTTCACCAGTTATCAGAAGTCGATCTTTTACGTGTACAACTATGTTCTAGCTTGACGTTGCACCATCTTCATAACCGTTCTGCGTATTTGTAGCTACCGATTATATACCTTTACGTAGAATATTTAACTTGGAATGCTGTTAAACATTATTATTAGATTCTGCCTGCTTTCCATACACAGGGATCTAGCAACTTAGGTTAGCACATCCGTATTTTAATGGTTAAATTCACAGGGCTAATCTAAAATACGAGTAGCTAGCTCATCATCTTCATCATCCCTGCCATAAGATTTTACTGCTTAACACAACCCCCCCATTGATTTCCAATAAGTTTAGGGCCAAAAGAAACTTGAACTAAAACTCCAAAAAAATTTTAGTACCTGTCTCTATTATGGTAACACGGTGAGTTCAACGGTTTAGCGAGAGTCGCTCGAGTGTAATGCACGTTGGTATTCTCAGCAGTCCACAGACCGGTTACGTAATCCTCGCATGTGTTCCCGACTAGAATAATTAGTTAATTAATTACACTCTTACTGCGCATCGTGGCGTCTAGCGTCGAGACGCGTAAATGACCACCGTTAGGTACACAACACAGCGCCCATAGAGAGTTGAAACTTTGTTACTAGTGTTGCCACTTCTTGCTTCTATGTGCTGTTCTGATCAAAATCTCGCGAAGGACAAGTTTATTAGTCACGCCTTCTGAATTCGTTACTTTCGACGTTTTCGTGTCGTGTAAGCGGCACCTGTGAACATTTAGAAAATATTTCTGCATACCATTAAATGTCAGACAGGTTTTATGATCAACTTTACGTGCATTTGCACATGTGTGTTATGCAATAACTTTATTAACAGCATAGAGAGTAATTTTCTTGGAATAAAGAAGGAAATAATATGAAATCTTCCTGCAACGTAAACTTCATTGTTAATTTTATGATCGAAGTATAAACGGATAGGGAGACGTAATTTCTGTTGTTGATTATTTTATAGTCACTTCGTGCTTCCACCTATTACACTGCAGTAAAAATGCATCACTAACGGCCGTTTCCAATATTTTATCTATCTGTTATTTTGCTTACTAGAGATAGAATTTTGACATTAGCTCCATGCAAGCAATGCCTTTCTCAAATTCAATAGGAACGATCGTAAAAACCAATTATTTAGCACAGGTACACTTTATGATCACGCTGAAAAAACAAGTGAAATTCAGTTTGACGAAAGTTTTTTTATTGTTGCAGCAATCAACAAAATCGTCATGGTTTCAAAACAAACAGGCTTTCAAAGCTATCAGCTGCATTACGATGATTATGATCGTCATTCACAACGGACCGGGCTTATTCATACCATGATCAATGATATCTTTGGCACAGATCTGAGCAGGTGAGATTGCGCTCGGAGCAGATCGCCAGACGAAGAAACTGCAATCGTTAGGGATAGGACGGTGAAAGGGCTCGAAAGTGCTTGAATTACATACAAATGTGCTTGTGCCCGAACTAAAGCTTTGGGCACCTGCTATGTCCGATTGTACGAAGTCCAATACATATATACTTATGTACTATACTAACTAGTCTGAAGTCTGAAGAGAAAACATCGAATTGATTACAATCAACTATAAATCGATCGAAGGCTCTCTATTGGATTCATTATTACCTTAGGGTTATAACTTTAAATAAAACTAGCCGTTTTCCCGCGGTTTCACCCGCGTCCCGTGGGAGCTACTGTCCGCACCTGGATAAAATATAGCCTATGTTACTCGCAGATCATATAGCTTTCTAATGGTGAAAGAATATTTAAAATCGGTCCAGTAGTTTTTGAGTTTATCCATTACAATCAAACAAACAAACAAACAAAGTTTTCCTCTTTACTTATAATATTAGTATAGATTAAAACGAGCTACACCAATTGATATTAATTATACCTAAATACATAAACGTAAACCTACTTACAATATTATAAGACTTAGAGTTTAAGTTTGAAAGTAACTAGTAACTAGGCAGGGACATAGCAGGAACGTTTATAGCTTGCCCTGTAGTTTTATATTTACATATCAGTAAAATCTATATACTTATAATAAATCTGTAGAGAGGTCAATTCTGTACATTAAATATATTTCCAAAATATCTATCAGGGGGTGATTAGTGATCGATACTGATGCCAAAAATGCAATCAGTAAAAATTTTGTCTGTCTGTCTGTCTGTCTGTCTGTCTGTCTTTCTGTCTGTCTGTCTGTCTGTCTGTCTGTATGTTCGTTATGGAAACAAAAACTACTCGACGGATTTTAATGAAACTTAGCACAAATATTCTTCATACTCCTGGGCAGGTTATAGGATACTTTTTATCACGCTACGATCAATAGGAGCAGAGCAGTGATGGGAAATGTTGGGAAAACGGGAGAAGTTACTCCATTTTTTAAGCTTTCGTCACGTGTGCAGCATTAGTGGTTAAAGCTAAGTAGTAATAGGCTAGGTACGCATAGATTTAGATAATTGGATAGGCTGGTGATTACTATTACTTCCTCTCTTTGCACAAAGTCCGAATCTAACGCGGACGAAGTCGCTGGCAGAAGCTAGTATAGAATAAATATGTTGTTTTCATTTGAATACGCTCAAAGAGGCGTCTCCAACAGGATACAATTTAAAATGGTTTCTTCCAATTGCCCACTATAGGTACCTACTGTTATAGTTTACATTTTATGCCAGGAAATTGTGCACTTACCTACTATTTATTGTATACAATATTGCTTCTAAGTTTATAAGCATTATCTAACTAACGGTTCCTTTATATTGTAAGTGTGAGCGAATATTTTTATATCGTTATAATTATCGTACATAAATAAAATCTATTTTATATTACCACATTATTATAAAAGATGCACATTTCTTTTGACTCGAAGAATGTTGGATCATATGCTTTTCATCAATTACCTACTCGAACATTAGAAAAAGTATTAAATTATTGCACCTCTAATTAGCTGAGCCGCTAACAAAAAAAAGTTATTCGAACAAACTTATGAAGGTAGTTTTACCTGCACAGCATGGAATAAGAATTCTCCTACAAATGTTTCCGCGTAATATTTTTCCTGAACCTTGACATTTGCGACGTTTACCTAAAGTTTTTATTCAGTATTATGAAGCCAAGTCGGCTTCAGTAAACCTTGATATTAACATTCCTTGCCGTAATAAAGTGGGACTTTTCTAGATTCAGGGTATTTTATTTTTGTAGCTTTTCGCAAAAGTTCGCAATGATCCTACGCAAAATATTAAAGAAAATATAACGACTCTTATGTGTCATAAGTGGTTCGAGATTTCGAGGTTGAAAATATTATTATTTTTGGCAAATATTCAATTCTTCATTTCTTATCAAAGCAATTTTTCTTCGTCCTTAGACATCGACCCTTACCTTCCATTAACCCCCATAACTCATGTTTGTACTTATATCTAAGTATTTTTAGAAACTAAATTGAGCTGTTTGCAGTTTTGCACGAGTCTGTCACAACTTTCTATAAAATTAACATGTCTAACGGCCAGTTTCTTCATCAAAAGTTAAAGTAATGTCTAAAGTAAAAGTAACGGTCAAAGTCGTTTTTTCAAGGCTAAACTGACAGCAAAATTCATAGAAAAATTTAATTTAACCGTTACTTTTACTTTAGACATTACTTTAGCCATAACTTTAACTTTAACTTTTGATGAAGAAACTGGCCGTTAATTGGCATAAAAGCTTTTACTGTAATTCATTTCTAGAGCTGGTGATAAATATTTATATTTCTTCGATATTCGATTAAGTTACACTCAAGTAATATCATAATAAATAAGGCAAGATATTCAATTAGAAAATAGCTCTTACAATTTTTGTTCTTATTTAAAAACGTTTCAATAACCTCCGTGTAGTAGTTGGTGAACAATGAAACTAGCATTCTAAGTTATTTCGACGGCCCTCATACTTAGTTAGACTCTGAATTGCTAATAAAACAGAAGATAATAGATTCGAATGGCGCTTAACAATCCCCATAAGTATAATAGACTGTCAGTGAAGATCCGAGATCCATTCAACTGAGTATCCGGAACATTATCCTCGTGTACATACTCGTAATTTCACCTTGCTTTCTCTCCTATCGATGAAGATGATCTCGATAAAACTAGGTAATGGTGGGCTCGTAATTTTCCTAGGAGTACTTACATTACTAATGACAAAAGGCAAGCAATTGCGAGGCAATAGCTAGTTATTCTCTAGGGGCTTAATGAGAAAATGTTGTACGGAGAACCTACGCGCTGGAATTCTCATTTTATTTCACCTTCCCGACGTTTGCTTTTACGATATTGACTTTTACTAGGTCTGGCTTCAAGTATTCGTACCTAGGCGCGGTTCAAGACGACTTACCGAAGTTATTGCTAGGCATGTTACAGAGAGAGTGGAAAAGCAATTTTACACGGACCAAAAGTTAAAGTTTACTACAACATTAACACAAAGAACACAGACTTCATTTTGTTCGCCGTTGTAGCGGAAAAACAATCGGTGGGGATAAGAAAATACCCTTTATCGTGATAAAATGCTTATCAGTATGCAGCCCCGGCGACACGATAAAGAAAGTAAATAATGCAACAACGGGTACATTTTCAAGCCATTACACAGGTGCAGTCAGGAGTAATGAAGGCAGTCATTCGATTCCCGCATTTCTTGGAACAATCGTCGCAAATCGCAGCGACTAGGAAGTCGCGAGATTGCCTAGCAATTCAAGTTTTTTGTCCTAACAATGCGATTTATAGAGAACAATGCGACATTGTACATACGTATAATGTTCATTAGAGAGAAAGTTTAACTTTAAACAATAAATAAACAATGAACTCGCTTTTGTTAGGGAACGTTATAACTTGTCAAGCTACAGCGTGTTGCAGTAATTTAGCATTCTTTTTCCTTTAGCGGTCGGAATTCGAAAGAAAAGCGATATTGCTCGCCTACGGGCAACGCCTAGAAACCATGTAGGTAATAACATGTTTGTGTTATGGTCATGGTATTGCAAAAGCACTTTTGCTACCGACTAGGCTGTGAAACAAGTGGTTTGTCATTATACAACGTCTCATACTTTAAGAATACCTATGTCTAACAGATTGGGTAGATTTAAACGTATTTAGGAAATGTTTTCAAATTAAACACATTCAGTGTCGAAAATGCAGCAAAAAAAAACACAAATCCGAGACAGGACACAAGGTTAACACAATTGTATATTTTAAAGAAAAACTGTTTGAATCAATTAGATTCCCTATTGTCTTCTAGTAAATCGTGTCTAGTTGTCTAGTCTAAGAAGTAATTGCTGGTAAAGTAAATGTCAATAAAATGTACGCCCGTGCCGCCATTGACCTAGAAAGCTAGCACTGAAATAACTTACAGCGACGGATAGGTACTAGACGTTTAACTATCTGCCTAGACTCATAATAAATTAAAACGACATCAGTCAATCAATTTTGAAATTGTGAGTGTTAGCTATTGTCAGTGTGCACATTATTATGTTGGGCACTAAGTATATTTTTTGTACAATTTATCTCTAAGTATACAATCATTTTATAACAACTTTAAGTATGTTGTTACTTTCAAACTTGGAGTGTATTCAAGAATCTTTTGATAGCGGGATTTGCGAATATTGTTTAGTAATGTTTAGTGATAACAATCAAGTTGAGAATTCTATTGTGTCATATCTGGAGCATCGTTTAACACATGACATCATACAAGCCGAGAACTTTCAATGGGAGATGAGCTTAGCAAGCATCCTACGCATTTGTTATTGATTTCTAACATTGGATAAACTTTCCACACGCTCCGGTAAACTAAAAAGTATCTCTGCAATTTTATTTTTATATCACTAAAATATCGCTCGTGAATTTGAGTAAAAATTGTAATAGTCTGTGTTTTTTAAGCTTTCAACAAATTGCTGAGGTATAAAAGGTACTTCGTTTGCGTTTAATTTAAAAGCAATTTACGTATCTATTTATATTTATTTTGACACTTATTCATGTGGAACACAGACCGGTGTTCCCACAGTAATAAATACTTCCTTACTTTTTCTTTTTTACCACAACACAAGAGACAAGACGCGGATGACGTAATCGGTAAAGTGCGACAAAAAAGAACATAAAAATGCACTACGCATGGCGTTCGAAGGTGGGTTTATTGATATTAGAGTTACCGGACTTACCGTATGGGCAAAGTAAGTGCTTTACGTTGGTTCTACGTGATTTGAACAGTTATGAAGAGAGCAGGAAGCCGAAGGGGCGTATGATCGTGAAGGCAGTGTGTCACGAGTGGGGACAGTCGTGCCGGACATCACTCGGTGAAAATCCACAGCAATAAATATTGCGTACTCTCTATTGCTCTCTATAAACCCATTGTCTGTATCACGCCTAACGGCTATTTATTTTAAAGATAAATCCGCCATGTTTTTTTTTGTTGTGGCAACACTGGACTGATTTATGCATCGTTTCTATTCAAAAGGAATAACTTTCTGCTTTTTCATTTATTTATGTGAGTCATTGATTAAATATAGGTACCTAAATGCAAATTAGTGTAAAGAATAGCATATGGTGAACGTGTGTCATGTCTTTTTATAACACGCTAATAAAGATAATGTGAATCTCAATATATTATCAGACTGGTTGGATCCTATACTTTTACCCCTGACCTTTGAAGGTGTACCGTAGAAAATATAAAAAAAAACATTTCTTCTATAATAATTAGCTAGGTATAAGATAGGACTTCAGGGTTTTTTCATGGGTACTTATTCCATACTTTTCTGCCTTTGATTCCAAAACATCGTCATAAATACAACTACAATGGCAGCTCTTGGAAACTGTGATAGACAGAAACAAGATCAAATTATGATAAACCAATCAGAAAATATTTGGCAGCTGAACTGAACAGAACCGACAAAAAAGGATGCACTATTAAAATAAAAAACGACAGGTGTAATAAAATATCTGCATTCGCGCATAATTTGGTTCAACGATCCATATCAATAGCGGGTACAAAAAGAACGAATTCCCAAACATCTCGTATTACGTGTGAAAGTAAGAGACAAAGTAACGATATCCAACTAGCTTTGCAAATAGTTTTGTTTCTCGTTCATGAGACCACATGCACCGCAATTGTAAACTGATCTACTAAGAGGGAAAGTCTCGCATTGTTCTTTTTTTCACATTTGCAGGAAGAAATTGATACTTATGCGAGTAGATAATAAAAGTATAAGCATGGTATAAGTTAATAAACTTGTGTCATTAAACTGTCTATTTGATTTATCCACGTACATCAGTTTTCCCCAAGGTTTTTTTACTAACTACCTCTAAAAAGTATTATTACGTACCAATAGATGGGGAGGTATGTAGGTACCAAGTTACCAACATCTCATAACTTGTCAACAGCATATTGTACAAGGTCCATATACCTACCTACCTACTTGCATACTTACTGTGTCATACAAAAGTTATTTATAGGTATGGCCAACACTAATTAATTACTTATGTATTCCGCTCCTACAAGACACTTCACACTTCAAGGTAACAAGTACCAAACATGTACAGTACCTAATATCTATTAATAACTTACAGGTGCACTAAAGTGCAATACGCCAACAAATTTACAGAAAGCGAACTTAAAAATTTCGGCCCATCGGCCCTGTATGTCGCAATAGTGAAATCGAAGGAAAGCCATAAAAGGTTGTAGTCCTTACATAAGTTAAGATAAATTAATAAATTGTCAGTAAAATAAGGTTGGGTGTTTATGAACCTTTTTTTATTTTAATAAACAGCCGTTGACGTAAAACTTGTTCGTGCGTAACTTCGAATTGAATTATTATTTTGAAATAATGCGTTGCGAGTGTCATTCGGCGCGCAGAAAACTATCTACGACGAACTATTGTAGTTTGAACACAATAGAAACGAGATAAAGTTGAATTGTATACAAATGTGTAAAAAACACAGTGTATTCTGGACTCACTTGAAGATAAAAAGATACAATCGAAAAATACTTAACTATCGTTTTTCATTGAAGATTTCAATTTCCAGCTTATAAGTAAGTAATTACTTTTCATTTCTGCTATAGCTATTCAATGTTCGAAGACACCATAAATGTCATTGCTTCGTTGTTTGATGTTTCTAAGAATAGATATAAACATAACATAAAATCATTAAACATGTGAGACAAAGTTAACGTAATAAAAGATCGCAGCGAGGAAAGCGAATTCCACACATTTCGCGTTACAAAAAGCTATAAAGTGAAACATTCCAATCTTCGTTGATAGGAAAGCTGCATAATAATCATGCATAAGTACATATTAGTTAATTGCTAGGTTAGCTGCGCATTGGGTTGGAAACTCTCGCCCGCTTGGGTCCACGGCGCGATGGTGAAAATACGCGCCTTCGTAAGTTGCCAACTGCCACGATAATTGCACTTTATACGTGTTGCGTCAATTGCAATTTTACTTTTGTCATTTAACGATTCACGTGTCAAAAGCACTTAAATAATCGTAATCTTCCATTTATCGCTTTCTTTAGGAGGTGTTAACCTTTCTTCACTTGTGTTACCGGTATTCGTACCTAAAGCGATTTTTCCTTAAGCTTTGATACCAGTGTGATTTATATAAACGTAGAGGTGCGATAATTTCTTATTGAAATCTTTTTATGCTTGACTTGACTGTAGGTACTTAGCTTTGGCCATTGGCTGTGTATATTCTGTCAATCAAGCATGTATTCAGTAAATAGACCATTGATAAAGCTTAACAAAAGCTATACATACTTACCTCCAAAGATGTACATCTGCTCACCTACTTTAGTACTTTTATTTTGAATACCGGCCGATCGTTTAATTTGATTTCGCTTTGTGTATCGCGACTTCAATTACTGAGAAAGCGCGAGCACCGAACAATTCATTTTTCTGCGAATCACTCCTATTTGCTTTGGTGGTCGTTTTAATTTCAGGAGTTATTCGTATTGTCCTCGAGAGAGGAATTCGTATACCGTTCGCAGAGGCTGATCTCATATCTGAGAAAAGCGTGACGATTGCCGCTGTGGATTAACAAATTCAATAGATCCATAAGTCGAATGACTCTGTAGCTCTATGTTTATTTACAATCTGCTTATTATTATTATTGCTTAAGGCTTCACGCACCTTCATTGTGAAATGTTAACTTTTTGTTACCTCCAAACCTTTCGAAAACTTGACAGCGAAAAGTAAGACAAGTCCATCACTATAATTTCGTGACTAGCAAATATGTTATTATGTTCACGCAACTAGGCAACATAAAAGGGTGTAGGTACTAGATAAGAGCAGTTCAGGTCAGTGCACCTCATTGTGCGGTTGGGCAACAATTGCCGGCATGTGGTACTATGATAGCGGCTGTTAATTGTGGCGCGTTGGTCGAGGAATATCAGACATTACTATCTGGCGAGGGTCTAACAGCCTCCATTCATACACAGTCACGCCTCGAGAGCTTTGTGATATACATCGCGGTTTGCTACAAATCGATACAATCGCGTTGTTTTAAATTAAATGCGGCGCCTGAGACGGCGGCGATGGAATTCCTTTGATGACGTTTGCAGTTTTAGGTAGGTACTTGTTGCTTTTGTACGTGAAATTATGTTTTACAAGACACTATGTTTGTTGTCAAAAATAATGTAAGGAAAGTTATGCAACTTGTTATTCTATTATCAAAACATGTAGGTATTGTACTTTTGCAAGTACAGGTGTGTGACTATTATTACGATATCTTTTCATTCACAATTACTATTGCTTACAATTGAATTGTTGTCAGCCGTATTCTTTATAATGGTTGAGAAATTATCTGCCTGAAGGCATATTCATAGAGGTAGTAAGAGTGTTTGCAAACATCGGATACAATGTTAGTAAGTATGTTACATAGGTCGTGACAAAAATGACTAATTCTTAACGCTACGTGATCAGTTAATTAAATAAAAGTGTAAAGTGCAAAACAGTGACTCTGCGAATGAGTCGTTCGGCCATCGTCCGGCGCACCCTCCATACTCAATCTCTTTTAGTAATTCCCTTTGTGTACTAGAACCAAATGTATCAATTGTGCACTTTGTCTTGGCACCTAAATAGATGAAAAAAATATATGTAACTACTGCACAAAAATGGCATTAACAACAGAATAAACACATGAGTTACTTGTACTTATCCAAGTGAGGTAAATCATTAGTTAGGAGCTGCCAATGGGTGACACAGGACAGTTTAGGCTCTGCTGCACATCGAGCCCTTACATAAAAGCTTTAAACAGATATAAGTACATACTTTATGTATTTAATGATATATTATTACGGCTACACACATTTTGTTTGAGTCCTATGCGAGAACAATTAAAGTTAATGATCTCTGCTGCTACGATACGCTACGAAGCTACGAGATAGCGCGTAGCAAATCATTTTTAATATGAGTTCTATGTATTTCCTTAACACAATTCACTTATTTAATCTTAAATATATTGAGCAATTATTTAGCATATTAAATATTAAAAACCTATGCACACATAAAAGTGAACGACCCAGAATCGGGGTCTCTAGTTTTGCTTAACAAACAAAGTCTAAGTTTTATGTTAGAAACAGGTTTCCATACATGTATTGTACGAAAATGTGTGTCAAAAGTCATGCTAGATTCTAGATGCACCGCACATTGTATTTTGTATGGATTACACCCGGTTATGGTACAGTTAGTGCAGTGGTTTTAGTAGTCTTACTTCTTGTACGTAGTGTAAATTTTATAATCTTTAGGAAGAAATAAGGCGAAAGTAAATTGATTTGAAAATAGTTAATAAAGTAATTTAATTTATTTTTATTGGATACCTGCTGACACCACTTGCTTACTTGCTTAAGAATGATGCGTTTTGAACTAAACCCCAAACACTTCGTGCAGTAATTACTCTTAACCTTTACGTTTATGATGGATTTAACGGCATATGCGTCCGTTAACTGATAAAGAAGAATCACGATTGTACCTATTTCTCATAAAATTATAACATTTTATTAGTACGTATTTTAATATAAACTGCTCGCATCCACCTCAACATCATCGCCTTAATCAATCTTCAAGTTCTTTGACCAGTTTTTTTTACGACATCAGCAAAAGCATACTTAACGAGTTTCTGATCACTAAGAATATACGCGTAAAGAACGAACTTATATTGCACCACATTTTTAATATACTTACGTACATTTCTTAAATTAATTTGACGCTTTAATTATGTCATATTATAAAATATTAAGTACCTAGGTACTCGTATGTATCTGTTCGCAATATTTATTTACATATTACTCCGCGGGTGCTATGCAATAGCCGTTTTTGCAGGTGCTTTGATAAACAACAGACAAACAGATGTGAGATTTGAAGGGTAACAGCAGATGTTTTGGCAGTTAAAAACTTTTTGCCTAAGTTTTTATGAAGCTTGAATTTTAGCCTCTATTCTGCATACCAACTTTGAATTTCGAACGGCACCTATGTGCACTAATGAATACTTGTGGATACTTCTGTTTAACCCTTCAGGTACATAGTAAAGTAGTAGTCATAATATACTGTCAAACTTACCCTTCTGACGGCTCCGCTGACGGTGCTGGCTAGGCTCTCAGCGTCATAATGACGTGAGAACGAGTAAGGGCCCGGATGACTCCGGGATACGCATTGCCCCATATGCCCGTCACACACAACAAACAAATCACATGTGTCATACACCACTTCACTTCACGTTCTCACGATACAAATCTGCGAAACAAATAAAAGAATTTTAAGTTAGGTAAGTCAGGATCCTACCTAGTCCGAATTTTAATGCGACGCCCACGCAGCGTACTAAATTGTTATCGAGCGTGTTTTGCAAATATGGGTAGATCGAAAAAAATACTGTGACACAAACGATGTTTGGCCGCCTGACACCCTTGGTTTTTCCTTTGTTCCCTCTTATTTCCATATTTAATAGTAAGTAAATAGATAATATGTACGTATTAATTACTTAGCGTCAATTAGCAACCAGGATTTTATAATAATTTATCAGAGAATATCCTACGACAAAGTTTTGTATTAAAAAAAAACTTTTTACATTCATATATTTTTCTATTGTTAGAAACAATTTTTATTTCAAATCTTTATCATCTCCCAAAGCCGAGTAACTACAAACTCGAATCAGAAGTCCAGTCTCGAAAACCAATGAACCGATTTCAATAAACTTTTTTATTCGTCTGGCCATAGTTCAACTCGGGTCATACACAAAGAATCTTCACTTTGGTCCAGATGAAATATTCAAATCGATTTGTTATTTTTTTTTCTTTTAGAATAATGCACTGTGAGTAAATTATAGGCCCTAATATGGCCTAAAAGAGTTCTTATGTAATTTATTGATTGCATTTATTTATTTAAAAAAACATTGTACAACTCTAATCAGTACTTTTATACGATGACACTTTCTTCCAATGTTTTTATTTACTAAAGAAGTTCATGTTCGATACAATAACATGATGAAGCGTGATTGTAGATACTTTAATTTATTGTGAACAAACCGAAATAAATGATTAATTTGTGATTCAATTGCTTTTTATCATTAGACATGATTACGACAGCAGATAAAAGGCGTGGAAAACCATACACAGGTAATCTATTTCTCATAAAAGTGTACCTCTATGATCAGCCAGCGTGAAGATGGATTTAGTTAACATTATTTTAATTTTACTAGGTACATAGGTATACAATTTAGATGCTGCATTGTTCTCCTAAATATTCGAGTCAAATTCGTGCTTCTTCCTAATAACTCGTCTAACATGTAACGTTACAAATTATAATCTACAGAGGATCAAAGCGTGAGTAACGTTTTTTTCTAATTCCGAAGGCCATGCCAATACAATCGTGGTCGTAAGCTAGACATTTAAAACCATGTCCTTATACCATTTTATGATGATTTTATTCACATTTAATAACTTAGTTCCGATGTTATTAAACATAAACAATCGTCACAGTTTATCGATGTAATTTTATTACTAAAAATTTTTTTTAAATTAAAATATATCACCGTACATTTAATCACAGTAGGTAAGTAATATCTGTGTAAATAAACAGTCCAGCTGATCACACGTGTTGATACAAAACAAGGTCCTTGATAGTTCACATGTTGTCGAACTTTACGGTAGTGTCGCGAGTACTGCGCGTCGCGCGCACTGCGCACGGTTGAAGACTGCGGCGCGCGCGCACCTAACAACGCAACCGGCACCGCCACCGCCACCGGCTGAGTCTGTTGACTCATTCATGAGCTGCTGCGAACCCTCCCATCGGGGAATACATAATATTTGAATAAATTAAAACTCATTGCGTAAGTTCGTTATGATTTAGGTGCATGAATGACGTCGAGGTTATGTGAGATTGCTGCCTATCATCGGCAAGGCAATGCTTCTGCTTGATTAATTCGTTTTCATGTTGGATTAACTTACTATTACAGTATGTTTGTAGGTTTAGAGGTAGGTAGGAGCAGCAAATGATGAATGTACACTGCTTTTTACAAATGCGACTGTCTCCTTGGTCTAGTAATTTCATAGTAGGTACGTGGTCTCAGGTTCGATTTCGGGGTCGAGCCATACCAGCTCAAGAATTAGAACTTAGCATAAGATCCTTAGTATCATCCACGTTGGGCGAAAAGAGGTCTGGCCGGACTACTTGGTTTTTTTTTATTGGTAGGTAAGTAATTTCTTTATTCGATACTTCTTCGTGGGTTATTGGTAATGGACCGTGACGGTCAAGGACATGCGGCGGCGGGCGGTCGGTCAACTCGGTATCTCACCCAGGTATGTGCAGCGACAAACGGTAAACAGTAGCTTACAGTGACTGACGTCAATACTGAAGCTAAAAATGCTGCAAAAAACTTTATAAAAAAAAAACTGGACTTTTGAGAACAAAAGGTGCTGGACGTATCCAAGACCGGGATGGTCGGCGCTCATTGGGGGAGAATTTTGAGTAGGGGGAGTCCGGGAGAGTTTACCCGACTTCGACTAAAATGCTCATAAATCTCTTTATATTCATAAAAAACTATTTTCAAAAAATTGTACCCTAAGCTGCATTATTAAGGTTTATTTTTTCTTAAGAAAGTTTTGTGAATCATTAATACTTTTTGAGTAATTAACGATTTCTACCGAAGTGAGATTTGGCTATTATCTCCCGCCTGGGTGGGAGACTTGACCACCCGACAAGGGAGACTTTACCCTAGGTAAAATAAAAATATCAAATTATAATTAAATAAAGAATTAAAAAAAAAACATGGCATATAATAATTGTATAACTTCAGTCTGTCTACAGTAAAATATCTGGTACATTTAACAATATCTTAATAAAATTATTTTTGTTTTTTTGTCGTGAATCAGAATCTACCGTTGTCCTATCTAGATCTTGAAACATAGAAGCTAACTCTCTAAAGGTCAGCAAGAGCAAAACCGAGTACCTACATTGCGGTTTTGGCGGTATAACAAGACCCATGACCATAACCCTAGCCGGCATGCCCCTACCAGTCTGCTCCGACTTCCGGTACCTTGGTTTACTCGTCCAAAGTGACGGTGAGGTGGACAGGGACGTTGCGCATCGGATCAATTCTGAATGGGTGAAGTGGCGACAGGTAACTAGCACTATTTGTGACCCACGGATGCCCCCCAAACTGAAGGGCAAAATTTACAAATCCGTAATAAGACCTGTCGTCCTGTATGGATCAGAGTGTTGGGCATTGAAAAAGAAGGATGAGAAAAGAGTGCATGTAGCAGAGATCAGAATGTTGAGATGGATGTGTGGGGTTACCAGAACAAACAAGGGACAAAGTGAGGAATGAGTATATCAGAGGAAGCCTGAAAGTAGCGCCAGTGACAGAAAAAATGAGAGGTCAGCGTCTGTCGTGGTATGGGCATGAGATGAGACGGGGTGAAACGCATTCTACAAAGAGTGTGCTAAGTATGAATGTGGAAGGATGGAGAGGCAGAGGTAGACCGAGGAAAAGGTGGATCGATTGCCTGAAAGAGGACATGAAGCAGAAGGGAGTGAATGTAAGTATGACGTCTGACAGAGAGGAATGGAAGTAAAAGACATGTTGCGCCGACCCCAAATGACTTGGGAACAGGGAAGGAAGATGACGATGAGAAGCTAACTCTGCTGATTGCCTTATTATTGAAATTGCTGGCTCAGATTCTTCCGTCAAAATTGATGGTGAACTCGCTCTAGACTCTGCAGTTTCATTTATTTGTCATTTAAAATTATTGCAACAGAAACAGAGAGAGAGATTACCCTGGGTAAAGTCTCCTCCCGTCGCCATGATAATGTCTCCCACCCCACGCCAAGCTATCCGTTATTCAATTTACAAAAGAAACTATAATATCCAAGTAAAATCTGTCTGTCGTAAAGGTTATAAGGATAATTACACTAAGGGTATGTATTCATCACATGCTGGAATCTATAAACAGTAAGCAACAATAGTCAAATATCGAAAATTGAAAAAAAGTACTTGTCGGGCTCAAAAACGTGTATTTACTTGTAACTCTAAAACGAAACTGCCAATCGCAACAACGCCGCGTGAGTAAGGTGGGAGGCACCTATGGGTTGTAAAAAGTGTGGCAACGTCGCAAAATCTAGGTAAACAGAGATTTTATGACCAGTGGCTATTGTCTCCTCCCTGCTAAACTATCCCGGACTCCCCCTACCTAATTCATTTTCAGACGAAACAGGGGCCCGATTCTCCTAAGTTAATAATGTCAAAACTGAATAGAAATCGAATCGCAATATGATCGCAATAGCAGTTTTAACCATATCGGGCATTCTGCTACTAATATAAGACCAATCGTATTCCAACGACATTCGATTGGTTTGTGATTGGTCTGCTATTTAGGTGATTTTGGTCTGTACGGTAGTTTGCTTTACAATCATATTGCAATCGTAAATCATTTGCAGACAAAATGATTTATTATTGAATGACAGAAAAGGATAAAAACGTTTATTTAAAAGAAAAATTGCGGAATGCCACATAGGTACGCTTCAATCGTAAACGAGGCGTGATTGGATCGCAGTCGAATGTCAATCATATATTGCTTAAGTAAAATTAGGAGAATCGGGCCCCAGACTAACTGATACGATGGTGTTGATAAATGATAAATCCCATTACAACTAAAAAAGCATATTAAGTATTGCACACTACGCAGCTTGAAAAAAAATTTACCTATTCATTTATTACATTTTAAAGAAGGCTTACAGACTAACATAAAAAAAATATATAATGTACTGTCATTATATATTAACTAATGGCTATTTACAACTAACATACATTAAATAAAATTAAATAATAACATGTTTGCTACTAACTTTTAAAATATAGGTAAAACGTTTACCCAACCTGGGAGGAAAACTGTTAAACGGTAGGTACCTACTTGTGCAATATAATTTTCTGTATAGGTATCTGTCTTATCTAAAAAGCTAGCTTGTTATCTCTCTAGTATACAACGTACACTGTCTATCAATTAACCTAAATACCTATTAGGTCTAGCCCTTCTCAATCAATGTAGGTATTGTTTTACTTTAGTTGCAAAGACTTATTTGTCCATGAACAAAACCTTCCCCATGTGCGTTACTTCGTCACACTACTGTGGTGGGCGGTTTTATGTATTCGGTTCTCAGACTAATGGAGAGGTTCGGTTTGTTTGAGTTCCGTTGCATGCAGCAGGCATGATAGAACGTCGACTTATTAATACTGTCAACGTGACATTATTGACAGTCCGTAAATGCCAATTGCGTCGTACCAACAAATAATAGAAGATCGGATTATCCTTACCTTAATTAGAAAACATTTAACTATTTAAGTTAATAATATTTTAGCTTTGGTATATTTATTTGTTGCGCATTTGGAATGTTAACCCGCGCTGGTGTGAGGCTTTTCTCAACGGAAGCGTTGAAAGTAGTCAACGATGTTGCTAAGCAACAGTTTGTGGTAACTTTGACCAGTGAGTAGTATTTTGTTTCCTTTTTTTTGATCTTCTAAACCATTCCTTGTGCTTTAATAATAGTGTTATTCTTTTGAAATACGTATCCTGAAAAAGTTTTGTTCTTCATACAAAACTAGTCGCGTCCTATTCAAATCGAGATACCGGCTTCAGCCAATACAGGTTTCCATTCCACCACAACTCTCTCAAAGGTTGGATGAATGGTAGCTAGTTTCCACTTCATATTTTTTATTTACCTATTACCTATAAGTTGGCAAAAAAACACTTCAGTCATCTTAGAAACTCGTATTATGGATTTAATCGCTATTTACAGAGAAATATTAACATGTTATTTTTAATTGTTTTAGGCGACGCAGTGATAGATTATGAGTCAGAAGGGAAGAAAATAGTATTTATCCATACAGGGGTCCCTCCAATGTTCCAGGGTAAAGGAGTTGGCCGTGTGCTAGCTAAGGTTTGTAACCATCCCTCTTACTATGTTCAATATCCAAATGTTTCAGTACCATATTAAATAATCATGCATTGTAGAATTCAGTATAGGACGAGTCGTGGTGGCCTAGTGGGTAAAGGACCAACCTCTCAAGTATGAGGGCGCGAGTTCGATCCCAGGTCAGGCAAGTACCAATGCAACTTTTCTAAGTTTGTATGTACTTTCTAAGTATATCTTAGACACCATTGACTGTGTTTCGGATGGCACGTTAAACTGTAGGTCCCGGCTGTCATTGAACATCCTTAGCAGTCGTTACGGGTAGTCAGAAGCCAGTAAGTCTGACACCAGTCTAACCAAGGGGTATCGGGTTGCCCGGGTAACTGGGTTGAGGAGGTCAGATAGGCAGTTGCTTCTTGTAAAGCACTGGTACTCAGCTGAATCCGGTTAGACTGGAAGCCGACCCCAACATGATTGGGAAAAAGGCTTGGAGGAGGTAGAATTCAGTATAGATTTCAATGGTCTGTCTGTTCAATTTTCTAAATTTTTAAATAAGTATAAAACTTTATCTTTTTCAGTATGCTTTTGACTACGCACATGAAAATAATTTAGTTGTAACCTGTCATTGCAACTTTTTGGCCAAATATTATGAGGAGAACAGACAGGATTACCCCGGTCTCAACATAACATTTGATTTGGAAAATGAATAGAACACAAACCACAATGGATCTAGCTTGGATACGATGTAACATATATTATTATTTCCGTGAAAAATGCTATGGTAATGTCAAAAAACTTTCCTACAAAGCCTCAAAACAATATGGTGATGCTGCAGAGTTTCTTTTCTATGGTGGTCTTGCCAACATATTAGAAGGACAAGTTCAGAAGGGAATAAGTGAATTGACTCCTTTACAATCTGAAAAAGATATTCAATTGGCAGTGGTCATTGCTCTCATATACGGTTATAAATTAAGCAGTCCTACCGAGAGAGAAGCATTGTACAGTCTAGAGTCTAAACTTAAGGAGGAAAAGAAGCAAGCAAATGCCTTGTCTTTCTTCTATGCAGGTCTATTTCTATCTTTTGCTGAGAAGTATGAAAAGGCATCCGAGTATATAAACAAATCCCTGAGGAAAGATGCTAACAATTTGGAAGTGATCATCTTAAAGGGGTGGAATGATATGTACATGAATTTAGGAGACATGCAAGTCTCCATACTGGATTGCCTAGAGTTAGCTCTCAGCAAAAGTGATAGGAATGTTGAGGCTTTATTAGGACTAGCTAAATACAAATATTTTGCTAAAGAGTATGATGCATCAAACCTCACATTAGACAGGCTGATTGTAAATAACACAGGGCAAGTTGTACCGCTAGTAGAGAAAATGAAAAATGAATTTGCTTTACAAAAATGGGATGCAGTTTATGATACATTAGAAAGAATTTTTCTTCTAGATCCAGATAATGTTGAGGCTTTGAAAGTTAGAATATTTATTGCTCTTTGTAAAAATGCTGATTATATAGAAGCAGCAGATCAGTTAAATAAGTTCTTTACAGTTTTGGAAAATGAAGAATCCCATAATGCATATCAGTTTTATAATACTACACAGATATTCTCAAGAGTGTGTAGCAGGTCTAGTACAGTACTGTCTCAAGTGTACAGATTTGCACAATATGCTTCTGAAATGAATCCGGGGAATGTGGATTATTTGAGTGAAGTGGGGTACCAATGTATTCTTCAGGGAAAGTATAAAGATGCTCTCAGTTTTTTCAAGGCAGCTAGTAAATTGGACAGCAACTCAATCACTGCATTATGTGGGCTGACTCTTTGTCAGATGAATGAGAATGGTCCTACTGAACAGATATCTCAGCAGATAGAACTGTTGTTTGAAATGCAGGGTAATAATAAACTACCAGTTTTGTACCATCTGTCAGCACAGCTGAATTTGAAGAATCCGTCCAGTGCTATTTCTTTTCTAACCAATGCTTATGAAGCTAAGATTGCTTTTGCTAATCGTCATCCTTTTAGTTTGGCATATGTCAAAGATTTGGACCCAGATTTTCTTCTGGAAGTGTACAAAGAGTTCAAGAAACATTTACCTAAGAAGCCTTTTATAATAGTAGGGTATTTGATGTATTCTCAGGAAGTTAAGAATTCTGTTGTGGCTCAGTGTATGAAGATACTTAATGCAATATGTGATGTCTGTCCGGGGCTGATAACAGCTTTGTATGAGTTGGCCAAGTTGAAGTTTTTATTTGGGTATGCAACTGATGCTCAGAAGTTGGCTCAGCAGGTCAATGAACTGGACAGCACACATGCTGGCAGTCAGGTATTGTTGGCGCAGATTTATATACAGCAGCTTGCTTACACCAAAGCTGCACAGAGTTTAGAGATGTGTTTGAGCTACAATTTTAAAGTGAGGGATAGTGCAATGTACCATTTTCTGAATGGCGTGATTTTGAAGTCTGTGGGTCAGTTCCAAGAGTCCCTGTCAAGCTTTTTGACGAGCCTTCAGATAGCAACAAGTAAGAGCACAGTTGCTAATGCGAATAGAGCCTATGAGTCTGACCTAAACATTATTGATAAGGCTACATTGTATTTGCAAATAATTGAGTTACAAACGACGTTAGAGCAGTTTGCTGAAGCTGGGAAGACTATGCAGGTAATTTTTAAATACCATCCCTACTATCCATACTAATATTATAAATGCGAAAGTAACTGTCTGTCTGTCTGTTACGCTTTCACGTCTAAACCGCTGAACTGATTTTAATAAAATTTGGTACAGAGATAGAGTTGACCTTGAGAGAGAACATAGGATAGTTTTTATCCCTGACTTTTGAAGAATTCGCTTGGAAACACGATATAACCGAACTCTACGCGGCGGTAGCTAGTTATTTCATATTGATAGATCTTTTGTTTATTTATGCACACTTTTTGTCTATCTATATTCAAATTGCATCATATTATGAATTAAATTCCATAAAATTGAATTTTTTATAGGCATACCACTAAATGCTATTAAGTCTGTATCTGTAACAAATTGTTATTTGTTCAACACTCAAATATCGATCTTTTGATGAGATCACTCGACCTTTTGATACTGTTTCCGTGATAGAATTGATTGTAACACAAAAACAGTGTCTGTGTCGTAATTTTTATCTTTCACTACTAGTTTTATGTATGTTAGATAACTATTTCGAAACATTTTTTCTAAAAGTTCTTTTAACCTTTTTGTAGGAAGCCATACAAGAATTTTCATACACCTCTGAAGAAAGTCGGCTGTTGATTGCTAGAGCAGATTTAGCCCTGAAAAAAGGTGATGTCGACAATGCAATAGACCTTCTCAACGAGATAAAACCCGGCCAGCCGTATTACTTCCAAGCGCATAGCAAAATGGCTCACATTTATTTGAAGGAGAAGAATGACCGTGCTATGTTCACTTCTTGTTTCAAAGAGATTGTCAGCAATCATCCAATGGCAGATGCGCATACTATGATGGGCGATGCTTTTATGTCGATACATGGTAAGTATCTACTTTATATGAAATACATACCTATTTAAGGTGACAAAACCACTAAAAATACACTCGCGAGCAAAAAAATGGAATCACCCCCTTGCCCTATACAAATTCAACGATTTCCAATGATACAATATTTACAGTTAAATGTTTATAGTCTCGTTTGAAAGCCTATACTTTTCAAAATTCTATTGGCATTCGTTATATTTGTGTAGCGCAAGGGGGCGATTCCATTTTTTTGTTCGGGAGCGTAGTCCATCCGTTTGTTACAAAGTTTACATGCACGGAATATACCAGTTTGCTCATGTTCAACTTATTTGACAAGCATTTTTAGAGAATATTGACGGTCTGACAAAATGACTGTTATACTTGGCAATGCAGCCAGTCTTCTGGGCACGTTTACGGAGGAGTACTTCGACGTCTAACTCACATGTTCTTTTATGTAACTTTTTTATCCAAACTAATATTATAAATGCGAAAGTAACTCTGTCTGTCTGTCTGTCTGTCTTTCTGTCTGTCTGTCTGTCTTTTCTTCACGCCTAAACTACTGAACCGATTTGTGTGAAATTTGGTACAGACATAGTTTTAAACTTGAGAAAGGACATAGGATAGGTTTTATTACAAAAAAATAAAAATAAAAAATAAAATTTATTACGGACATACAGTGCCATCTATTGGTCAAATGTCGAAATGCTGTTCCTATGCTCCGTAGATAGATGGCGTTAATCGCGCAATGGTGTCATTACACGTGTTCGGTTCATGTTATTGTTTTAATTCATCGGAAAATCCATCAGAAAAATTTAAATAAACAGTAAAAAGGTGTAAAAAAATTAATATTAATATAATAAAAGTTTTACTACAAAGAAAATGCTCTAACGGAGTATAGATAATTCTATTAGTACTACGCGCAATGGTGTCGATCGTTACACGAGTTCGGTTCATGTTGTTTTAATTCATCGGAAAAAAGTAAATAAATAGTAAAAAGGTATGAAAAAAATAATAACAATATAATACTACTTTTAGTACAAAGAAAATGCCCGAACGGAGTATAGATAAATAATCCGAGTTGTCACGATGCTCGATAGATGGCGTTGGGATCGAAATAGATCGCGCTATGGTTTCGTTACACGCATTTGGTTGGGTATCGGCCGAGCGCTTCGATACCGTCGTGGAAAAATTGTATTGTTGAGCGGGAACTTCTCAAAAATCCCGCGAGATCGGGAACTATGTGGGTAAAACCAAAAATCTGCCGGAAGTCACTAATCCACGCGAACGAAGTCGCGGGCAAAAGCTAGTTTTAGTATAAAGTATTCAAACATTGTTATTATAATTTTAGACCCCACTCAAGCCGCAGAGGCATACGAGGCAGCTCTGAAAGGCAGTCCCAAAGACGTGCAGTTGGTGAAGAAGTTAGGCGTGGCGCTCGTCAAAATGCACGAGTACGATAAAGCGTGTCAGCATTATGAGAATGCTATTAGACTGCTGAGCGATGAAGATCTGCAGTTTGAGTACTATGAGCTGCTTATTAAAGTAAGTACTATGTAGTATGACTATGTTTGTGTGACTTTCGAGAAGAGTCCTTAAATCAGAATACTAACTCCAACCAAAAATGTTACTTAAATCAGGTTCTTTTCACTTTGGGATACTAGGTTTTTTTGTGACATAAAATGAGACAATCATATCACAAGTTCCTCTTCCAAATAAAGCCATTTTCAGCTTACAATTATGGTTTCCTCTTGCTATTAACCCGTGATTGACTTACTTTGTTCTAATTGAGATTCGCTCTAATTCAACTATGTATTTTCAAAAACTCTTCTACAGCTCAAGCAATACGACAAGGTAGAATCATCAATATCTTCAGAACTGAATCAAATGTACAACCGTGATAAGGACATCAACCTTTTAAAGCGTCGCGTTCGATTCCTGCTCATGCAAGCCAAAGGACGCGAACTTAAGAACCCAACTTCTGCCAACGTTAACTTAATCCTCGCCGAAGCAAAAGACTTACAAAATACAGTCGTAAAAAGACTAGAAATAGAGTCGAGGGGAGATATACAGGAAGAAAAACAGCGGTTGTCGAATATACTCTGTGCTTTGGCTAAAGCAAAGTCGTTGAAGGAACCGGCGGTGGCGGCTAATTTGTACTCGGAAGCGCTGGTTCATTCGCCAAGGGATCCTAGCACGTTGTTGGCTTTGGCTAAATTGTATGCTCAGGTAAGTTTTGCGCAGTTTTATACAACCATCTTTATGGCATTGACCACATTGACATTCATACTACGGAGAGTACATAAGAGGGAATATAGGGGGAGTACATAAGAGAGTACAAAGTAGAAGTACATCATGGAAGGTAAATTCATATGGTAGTAGGTATACAGGGAGTTAAATAATGAGTATCTAGTGAGAGTAGATAAGGGTGAAAATAGGGAGAATACATTGGGGGAGTACATGAGGGCTATAGGGGAGTTCGTGAGTAGGGAGGGTAAGTGAGTGAGTACATACGATTGTACATAAAAGAGTATTTAAAGGAGTTTATAAGGTATGCACATAGTGCAGTTCTGCAGAAAAAAGTACCCGCGAAAATATATATTTCAGGTAGATTGTGCGAGACAAACTGCAGTAAGACTATTTTTTATAGATAAACAACTCAGAGAAGTGTGAGCAAACTTGCGCTATTCTGCTGAATACGGACCCCAACAACGAGTCCGCTGCGGTCATGATGGCTGATCTCGCCTTTAGAAAGGTATTATTATTATAATTGTAATGTTAAAAAAAGCATTTGCTATATCAACAAATGCTTTTTTTAGTAATGTGTGAAGCAAACTGCCTATTTAGTCTCGGGTTCGAATTCGGGATTGGGCCGAAATCGCTTTGTGAGTTTAAACTTTCACAAAGCAGCACGTAATCTGGAAGTTGGTGATTGATACACCCGTGCATCGGAGAGCACGTTAATGTCGGTCCTGCGCCTGATATCTCTCCGGTCGTGTCGGATTGCCGTCCCATCGGGCTATGAGAGTGAAGGAATAGGGAGTGCACCTGTGTCTGCGCAAATGCTCGTGCACTATAATATATCCTGCGCGACTGACTGATCTCTTTATCTGGGAACAGCAGCCGTGGCCGACAATCGGCTGCGATGCCATTATTATTATCGTCGTTGTTCCAACGTTAATCATTATTTCATAGTATATTATTTGCATGTTATGCAACATAAACTAAACAATCACTTAACAATTGAATTTGATCAGTATTTACCTGTCAAGATTGTAGGTACCTATTGTTATTTGCTGAATCATTTCAATTGTTGCCAAAACACCTTGACTAGATAATAGAGATAAATTGTAACGAGGACTACATTGAATGTGCAAACATTTTCATTTTGCTCGAAATGATACCGCTTTAGGATTGTTCATAGTAATGTCTCACAAAACTTTACATCTTATCATACCTATGTATTTTTATACTTCTCCTTAACTTTCACCACCCATAAAATTCTTCAACTCTATGTTCAGAATTAAACTTTAAAAGAGGTTGGTTTTCTTCACCCGTATACAACTTCTAAATAGTAGACTTTAAAACACGGTACTATAGAAATCCCTCCACTTAGGTGGACCTCGAAGCAGCCCAACGCCACTTGACTCAAATCTTGTCAGTGAAGCCGATGAGCTGGGAAGCTCTCGCTCAGCTGATAGAAGTGCAGTGGCGACGTGGCAAACTCTCTGAAGCGGAACAGGCTTTAGATGCTGCTAAACTGGCTCTCGGCGAACAGGAGGATCATGGTAAGAACCATTATATTTACAGGGATATTGTACAAGGGGATTAGGTCTTTTAGTTCCAGTGAATTGTGTGTTGTTAAAATGTTTCATCCATTGTTTTTGTGACTGTTTGCCACTTTTCGAAAAATTGCCGTAATGGCCTCGGAATGGTCTAACAATTATTGAGGTGCGCGTGAAAATCTGATTACATATTTGGGCCCTCGTCTTCCACTTCAAATCCTGACGATAAGACATTGTCGTCTACTGGCTGGGCCACTTTTAACAGCTTTTTATAAAAACTGTTTTTCTTCACAAATTGATCATATGTCAGGTTACTGGTACTGCGCTGGCATATGCAGCGCTTACGCGGGCCGCGCTAACGCCGCTCTCCGGCAGCTGAACCAGGCGCGTCGCTCGGCGCAGTGGGGAGCGAGCGCAGCCCGGCGCATGGTGCTGCTGTGTCTGGCGCATCACGCGCCGCACTCGCTCGGCGACACCTTCCTCACCACCGCGCTGGACTCGTGAGTACAAACACCACTACCAAAGATGGTCGACCTCCACCGTCGAGTTTAAAGAAGCCCCCTTTATTCTATCAAGATTCACAGGCTTGTCGCGGAGTGGACATTTCATCTTATCATTGTTAAAGGACGCCACTTTCGTAAGAAGTTTGGTGAACATTTTTTATATGTCGTGGGCACTATCACGGACATTAAGCGCCCGGTAGCTGAAACTTCCTCTGTCTGCTTTGAGATCTCTTTTCCCCAACTTTAAAAAACTAGTTTTCCGACACTGCAATCTAAGCCCCGACTTCCATTTACAGAGACACAAGGCTCCTAGCTCTCAGAACTGCAGAGAAGCTTCTAGGCGAAGTGTCACCATTAGACCGCAAGCCGTTACAAGCCATGCTACAGTTAGCCACGAAACAGAAACCACAAGCTGAACGCATATTGCAAGACCTATTGCCACTAGCCACTGAGGATAACTTCCAAGATGATCCCTATTTGATATTGGCTATTGCTAATGCGTAAGTATTTTTTTCTAAAAGGGTAGTTTATTGAGAAAGGTAGCACTATTTCGGTCCTCTTTATTTGCAAACTTTTTGGTAGGGCTGTGCTATGTTGTCATTTCGTGTCGATATTTTGGACGTTTATCGATAATCCGGGGTTGATAAATGTTTTTGCTTATAGGTACAACATAATAAAACAGCCAACTCGTGCGAAAAATATCCTGAAGAGGACGGTGTCGTCAATTCCTTGGACTCCTGAGAAAGCTGATGGCTTGGAAAGGTAAGAGAGCGAAACATCGATATACGAAATATCGAGTACCTACATTAACTTTGTAAAGTTTGTTTATAATTCTTTATTGCTTCTAGGTGCTGGCTAGAAGTAGCTGACGGACAGATAAGTTCAGGTCGAATGGACGCTGCGAAGGAACTGCTCACCAAGGTCTTGAATCATAACAACTCTTGTGCAACAGCTTATCAATATTTGGGTGAGTTTTGTAGCTTATAGGTGGTTACGCAGTGTCTATTGTTATAATTAGCTTTTTTGGCTTTTTAAATATATATATAAAGGGAAATGCCCATTTGATAAAGAAGGTTTGGCCAAGTAATGCCCGAGAAAGAAACAAGTTGTAGGCATTAGAGTTGACATCGTAGATAACGAAATAACTAAAAATTTTTACATAGAACTTGGTGGAACATCACAAACTGTAAACAGAAAATAATGCTAAAAATACATACATATATTTTTTAAGTTTTTATTCAATCCAATACTTAAAAATATCCAGTACTGAATCCAATGTAAAGCCAAGGTCGTCATCGGGGGCGGGTACGGGGTCCATAATCGTAAACATTCGTCGAAATATCAGAAACGCAGTAAGAAAAGACACAAGTCGTAAGAGCACAGCACAAACCAAATTGTGAAATACCAACGTACGTAAACGTCAACAAACGAGCATTAGGGATGGGACGTAGGATCAATTTATCAAAAAATCTATGTTTGTCATAAACCGAAAACACGGAATCCTTGAAAGGAGTCGCATAAAATCGTGTTTAAAGGTACATCAATCACCAAACATTTTGTTTAATGATAACAATACAATGAATAGATATTTACAAATATTTTTTTTTAATTTATTAGAAAATATTTTAAAAAAATCGATTTTCAAAAACCGGTTTTTAATAAATCGACTTTTTTCAATATGGGTTTCAATCCCTAATTCTCTATTTTGACAAGACTGACATGATCGTTACAGCGGAAGCGGAAATATTTTAACAACTGAGTTCTGAATAATTTCATCTTTTTTTTCCCGGGTTTTTTTATCAGATAAATACTCGCAATATTTAAATTAATTATTTAGTATTTTTATTGTATTTATCACATAGATGGGCAAGTACTTGGCCAAGAATGGGCATTTCCCTTTAATAATAAATGTGAGGACAATTTATTTACAACACTGAACTTGCCATCGAACCTTTGTATAGCAAATGAGTTTCTCCATACAAACTTTAGATACTATAAATCCTTTACTTTTTTATATAACCCTATATACCCATTCCAGGCTACTTGGCAGAAAAGGAGCAGAACTACAAGAGTTCAGCACACAACTACAACAACGCGTGGACACACGGCGGTAAGAGCGACCTTGCCGTAGGATATAAACTAGCTCATTCGTATCTCAAGCTCAAGAAGTACCCAGAATGCATCGTGGTCTGCCGACATATACTCAAAGTGCATCCAGACTATCCGAAGATAAAGAAGGAGATATTAGAAAAAGCTAAAACTAATTTGAGAACATAAAAAGCATCAATTACTTCAGTAGGGGCCAGCTCCAGGAATACAAGGGACTATTCCATTACTGAGCTCACAACGCCTAGAAAAAAGGATTCTTATTAATTCAGAAATATAATGTAGTAATGGTTTTGATGGATTTTGGATCTTATGGACAGAGTTTATAACGACGGTCAAAAAATGCCAGTGCAATTGTTCTATAATCTGAATATTTTACCTTAATATAGTAGACAACTAGTTATTATTTTAGTACTAGACTACAAGAAAAGCATTTATGTTTAAGAGTATGGTAAGTATTTCTACTCGCACAATAAAATTCGTGTGTAACATGCATAAATATGTTTTATTTCAATTCACTCGACAGTTGTGACATTTGCAATAATATTGAAATATTAATCAAAAATACTGTTTGTATCTACACTACGTTTGTTATTCTAATTGTTTAGTCATCCTTGTTTTCTTCCTGTTCGAGGATGGTCTTGAAGCAGAATGGCTGGAACACGTATCCCAGACCCGAGTAGAACTTGCTCATGAACTCCACCCTGTAACATAGAAAAGTATTTAGTTACTTCATATAAACAGATGTTTGATTGCCATTTATTTCTTTATGTTGCCATATTGGGACCATCAACTGTTTTGAGAGAGAGATAATGAGGAGGCCCGGATATTTTTTTATTTTGATGACTAGTGGGAGTTGAAAGGATAATAACGATCTTACAGGTAACGCATTAGTTGCAAAGATGCCTTATCAATGTCGCATGGATAACAAGCCTGTCACTTATTGGAACGTTCAAAGCTTCACAGAAAACTGAGCAAATGAAAAGAAAAAGTATCTCACCAGTGCAAACGCAAGGTATGCAAGAAGGCGGAGAGGCCCTCCATCATAACGAGGATGGCCAGCGTGAACAGCGCCCAGAAGCAGAATGCTACGTACAGCTTGATCGCGCCGATGTAGTCGTGGTCCTTCAGACCGAACGTCAGAACCATGTTCCACAGTACTTCTGACAACTCTGTAATGTTACAATATAGTGCTTACATTATAGATTGCTATCCTACTTTATTAATGTTATGGTCGCGAAAGTTTGAATGTATAGATGAATTTTTGATTTTCTTTGACGCAAAAACTACTAGATGTTTTTTGTTGAAACTTGGTAATAATATAGTTTAGTATCAGAATATTACATGAATCAGTTTGTTAGCTACGTTTTATGAAAACACCCAATCGATTTGTTGTAATTTAAAGTACCACAAGATGGCGATTTGAGCCAGAATCTGCTTTAAATTGGTGCCGCGTCTTTAGAGTTATTTAATCTCGTAAACAAAAGTTGCAGCATACAATACGACGTGGTTGAAAATTTTTACACAAGACTTGCCAGAAATCCGAAGACACAAATATAACTTCAGAAAATACAATAAGCATAATTAAGTAAGCATATTTACCTGCATGAGCAAGTGACAGCGCCCACAGTCGGAGATAGGACGCAGTATGGGAGATGGTACTGAGCACATACTCAATAGTGTGGATCGCTTGGTGGATCATGATCTCGCTGAAGGGCTCGTCGTCATGGTCGTGTGACGCCTTCGCCTCGGGCTTCGGAGCATCGCTGATGTCGGTCTGCTCCTGCATCTCGATGCCGGGGTTCACGCTGCCGTTTGAGTGCTCCGGCTGTTGACAAGTATGTGCTTATTAAATTGATTTTGATAAACTTTCAAGTTACTTTTCCTGATAAATAAATTAAAAACACTCCTGGGAAAATATCTATGAAAATATCACCAGTTTCTAAATATCTTGGAAATTCTTCTACGAAGGGTGGAGTCCTTCGTTGGGTTGCAGCCCCAAAAATTACGTCTATTGTCATCTTGATTCCTATATACCCTTGGTTGTTTTTTAATTAGAGATTCATTTTAAAAAAATACTGAAGAATTTGTTTGGTTATTTCAAGAACTGATAATATTTGAAAAAAAAAAGTTCATTCCTCAAAAAGACCTACCTTAGCATCCTTCTTCTTCTTCCCCGCACACAACAGGTACAAGGGCTTGCCCAACAACATGACGGGGATACAGCACAGTGCAATAAGCACAAACACACGTTGAATCGACCCCTGGGAGTCAAACATGTACTCCTTGCAGCCGTCAGCCGGCTCCGTGCTGGAGAACAGCATCATGTTGATGAACAGGATCAGCACTGACGGGGCACAGCCTTGCGAGTATGCGATGTCTGAAAAACAAAGAATATTTTGCTATAAAGATTCGTGCAAAAGGAAAAGTGCTCTGTGACATTATGACTACCGGCAATTCCACGGCTGGTTATGATTTGGTTATAGTAATAGTTAAAGTCACACCTGGCTAACCGCGCAATAATATAGGTAACAAAATTCAATGAGTATACTAAATCCTATTACAAAGTGCTTCACCAAATTTTCCAAATATAAATACATACGATTATAAACTCACCATCAGAGAAAGTGCTGTAGGCGATCCACTTGTAGAACATCATGAACACCATGTATAAGAAGAGCAGACACAAGAAGATCACTTGCGGTAAAAACTCCAGCACGATGGAGTAGCGGCGTTGGAAGAAGCTGAAATAAGTAGTTTAAGAACCGTCAAATCCGACAAATATTATCATCAACAATAAAAATATTATATCGACAAATATGTCATCTGTCCTATACTGGCACTTTGCTGCTAATATCATCGTGAATAAACGTTATTGAAATATCGATAACTGAATTCAATCATCGATACTTGACCATCATTCCTTAATCCCAACTCTAACATTTGAGTGATAAATCTTTGAGTGATTACCTAATAATTCGACCTACCTATTAATTACTATGATTAATTAATTCGACTTACTTGTAGTTAACCACACTCATGCAGACACCGAAGATCATGTGCAGGACACCGAAAATGATGGACAGCTTCATTTTGTACGAGTTCAAGAAGATGATCTTGTTGTCAGCAGTCTGCAAGTTGTCAATAATCATTTAGTACATCTGGACATTTTCTGTAAATATATTTTATCGATAAATTGTACTATTTCTCACCTGCCAAACAGGATCAACACCAATGAAGTACGGGATGTTGCTGTACGAATCTTTCGGGTCCAAAGTCATAGCCGCATTTGCTTCCATGGTCTCGTTATCGTAAGGAATACTCCACGAAGATCCAAAGATGTTCATAGATTTGGAGAAGATATCGTTGTAGACCAATCCAGTGTACATTGAGAAGCAGCCCATGAGAAGAATGATGTAGCGACCAGCGAAGAAAATGTTCCAGATTTCGTTGTTGGACTTTTTGGCGGCGAGGGAGACTTCCTTGGCGACCATCCAGGCGCCGAACAGGGCCATGATGGCGCCGTGGCCCAAGTCGCCGAACATCACCGCGAATAAGAACGGGAAAGTGATGATGGTGTACAAAGCTGGGGGAGAAACAGTTATTTTTTAAAAGCAGTTCTGTGATTTTTTTTATATCGATGACTTTGGTTCTTGTCGACTTTCAAGTCGCAAAATTTAGTGTACGTACGCTGCTTTTCTGCCCCAGTATTTTTTTTAAACAGAGTATTGTTACTATGATCTTACTCTTAAATTACATAAGAATTTTAACTTTAAAATCAACGAAAAAATATAACTACCATAAAAGAAATTAAAATAGTATAGCAGTATTTACAGTATCAAAAATACCAGTTTTTAACGACCTCAAATTATATATACGTACCAGGGTTACATTCCCTGTAGGAGGCGACTCCGTAGGCATCGATCAAGTTCTGGAAGCCGCGCGTGAAGCGGTTGGTGCGGTTGAACGTGGGCGGCTCCTCGTCCGTCTCGATGCAGTTCAGGAATGATGGGATCGAACTGCCGCATGCATTCTGTTGATAAAAGTGTTGTTAAAGAACATGCTATTGGGGTCAATTTTTCGAATATAAAATATGGGGTGCAACTCGGGATTATTTCTGAAGAATCATTAGGATGAGTTGCACCATTTGAATATAACGGTAAATCATAAAAAGGTCTGAAATTGCCGTCCATCGCCGATCGCCAATCGCCGATTTGACATCGGCGATTTTACTCCTGTTCAAGTTCGGTTAACGTTAAGTTTTTAGCTCCATATTGCTTTATGGGTTTTTTGATCATCGACAAAAAAAAAGTATTCAAGAGGCTTATTTCTTGAAGTAGCAAAGTTTTTTTTATTACAAAAGTTGAGAAAATTTTTGGAAATTCCAAAAAATACTCACAGAACCATCAGCCAAAGCCTTCTGCACGTTCGGCAGATCAGCAGTAGGCACCCAGCACTCTCCTATTAGACATTTCTTGGTGACGTCCATGTTGAACAGGTTCAGGGTATGGTATATGGCCTTCATCTTGCGCACCATGATGGTCCAGCTGGCTAGTTCTTTAGCCACGCTCGCGAGCACGCGTTGTCTGTGGTCGCTGGTTTGGTTTAGAACCTGGGGAAGAAGTTATGTTGTAGGATGAAAAGGAAAGTTGCTGGAAAACCTTCTAAAAGGACGTTTAGACGCATCCAGTCTCCTAATTACGTAAAAAGATAGATCTTTCGATTCCACATAGGTAAGTAACTATGAAACTGGTAACTAGTAGGTTACTTTGTTAAAAGAATCAACAGAATAAACCTCTAAACGTCTGCTCCAATTTATTTATATATTTTTTTTTTTTGGGAACGTATACCGAATATCTTTGTTAAGTAAATATAGCCTGGATTTAATGGTGAACTCATAATTATGTGTATTAGTAGTAGTCTGCGATAAGTTGTATTTTGAATGAGCTGGAGGGTTTTACCTACAGTTTTTGTATGTAGGTAGGTACTTGAGGGAACAATGGAAGGATACAATAGGAATATCTACTTTGAAACTCTATACATACAACCATGTAGTTGTATTTAATTACAGGAAATAGAACAAAGGACAGTTACAATTTATACACGAGTTTTATCGAGCACAGCGATCTAATTCCGTTCTCGACTATCATTTCTCAGTATTAAAGGTACGGGTAAAAGGACTGTAACTTTCTTGACATTTGCGTTGAAAATCACGACAAAAGGTATCGCTTTACGTGTCTTAAGCGACAGTAATGGAATGATATTTATTTAGTACTAGCTTTTGCCCGCGGCTTCGCTCCCGTCAACTGACTTCTCTACTTTACCCTATTTTTTTTTTCATAAGAACCTTCTCCTGACAATAACAAACACAACAAAAAAAGAATTAGCCAAATTGGTCCAGGCGTTGTTGAGTTATGCGCTTACCAACACATTCTGCGATTCATTTTTATATTATAGATTAAAGGAACCATGGTTTAACAACAAAGCATAGTTTTGATCGTTTTCAGCAATTTTGTTTTTGCAAGATCTTTAATTTAACCGTAAGCTGTGGAGTACCACTCTCATGTAAATCCCTATAGATACATTAGACATCTACCGTCTTACCACAAAAACTTTTAAACGTCAGTTTAAGACTTGTCTAAAAAAAATTCAAATTATGACGTTGACATATGGTTCATTTTGCAGCAACAATTTTTTAGACAAGTGTAAAACAGGTGGTTAAGTTTTTGTAGTAAGGCCACTATTGTTTCATACACACCAAAACTCCAATCTAACAAAAACGACAAGTATCAAGACCACCCAAACTATTATACCAACTCACCATATTAAGATCTTCGAGCCTGGTACGGACTCCTTTGACCATGTCCTGTCGTTCCGTGTTGGAAGGTGGGCACGGGTAGAGGGACGCGTGGAAGCCGGAGCAAACCTTCTTGATGCGGGACTTCAGCTGCTCGCCTTGGAAGAATGCTACGAACACTGTCTTGTAGATTTCGTTGCCCTGGAAGAGGTGTGTTAGGTGAGGAATGTGAATTTATGCAATATATAAGTGTGGACGTTTTGGGAGTGTGAACATTTTGGGAAGTTGACGTTATGAACCTAAAGGATAAGATGTTTGTTTGTGGTCTGTTGTCTCTTTTGGGAACTGAAATAGCCCCTAAGTTTGGCGTGAAGATGGATTTCAAAATACAGCTCTTTCATGCTCCGGTACAAACTACTGGAACCAGGTGTTAGAATTGATACGTCGAAGTTATCGTTTAACTGTTCTAAAATCATACTTGCAAAAATGAATAGTAATGTTGAATGTTAAATTCTCAGATATCTTAGTTTTGTGTAGGTATATCAAAATAACCTTTATAAAGATACATATGATGAGGCTTCTGGATTATTTGCGAATATTTTTTAAGTTTCCTCTTTAACTTCACATCAATAACAGTAACTCCAAAATACTTACAGTAGCAGGGTCTTCCAAAGGCTTATCAAGCTCAGCGCGCCTCAGGAACACATTTCCCCTCGAGATACGCCACAACATTCTCTCGAAAGCGGGCACTCTCTCACGCTGTACGACTCCCGCTACGAAGCCGAGGCGACCGCGCGTCGCCGCCTGCGTACCTGTCTCGTCTGATATCAGGGATCTGGGAAAAATGTATATACGATTATATTGGTGATGTTTATTTTAGTCATATATGTTTTCCAGATATAAGGTTTCGTTTAGTTCGAGACAGTATAGTTATCGGCACGGATATTGAGCCCTGACCTTCACCTGCGCAGAAGCGGTTTATTGGTTTATTGCCTTATGTGTACAGTGCGCAAAGCGATCCCCACTCTTCCGCCGAGAGCTCAATATCCGTGCCGATAACTATACAGAAGAAGGTACTTGCTATCCGATTTGCGAAGTAGTTCGCGCAGGACGCGGGTAAAACTGTTGGCGTGAGGCTAGTCTAGTTCTTGTGACAATAAATAAAATAAGAAATATCCGGCTAATGTCCTCTGGTCAGTATTATTCTGACTATTTTGACGGTATAAATTCAATTTAAATCATAAAATCAATTTAAATTTCGACCATTCATTTTGGCTACTTTCTGACCACCCTTAACCGGTCATTAGTATTTTCAACCGACTTCAAAAAAAGGAGGAGGTTCTCAATTCGGCTGTATTTTTTTTTATGTTTGTTACTCGATTTCTCAAAGACGCCTGGACCGATTTCAAAACTTCTTTTTTTATTTGAAAGGGTATGCTTGTCATTTGGTCCCATCGTCATCAGATCAGGATCTGATGGTGGAAACCCTGAGAAATCGAGGGCATCTCTTGAAAATTGTAGGCGAGCATGGGGTAAAAACTTTACATTTATGTGTATATCTGATGAGACTACAATACTATGGAGGTTTAGGGCAGATCTGATGATGGAGACGACAGAGGATCGAGGGAACTCCTAAACTGCACATCTTAACTACCTCGTGTTTGGGCTTATATTATTTGTATTAACGATACCTTTGCAACAGTGAAGGTTTGGAGCTGACCTGATGATGGAGACCAGAGAGGGTCAAGGGAACTCGACAACTGAATATGTAAACTACCACGTGTTTGGGCTTATATTATTTGTATTGACAAGACCTTTGCAACAGTGAAGGTTTGGAGCTGACCTGATGATGGAGACCAGAGAAGGTCGAGGGAACTCTACAACTGAATATGTAAAATACCTCGTATTTGGGCTTATATTCTTTGTATTGATGAGAACTTCCCACTTATATGGATAATGACAACTATTCGTATCACTGAAAAGGTGTAAATAAAAAACTTTTTTACAAAAAAATTAAACCGACTTCCAAAAACACTAAAAAGCAAAAAAAAAAAAACAAATTTTAGGTGCATCGGCCTAGAAGTCGGTGGCAAAATTAACTTAGTAACATCCATTAGACACCGACTTCTAGGCCGATGCACCTAAAATTTGTTTTTTTTTTTTTGCTTTTTAGTGTTTTTGGAAGTCGGTTTAATTTTTTTGTAAAAAAGTTTTGTAATACCAAAACACTAAGGTATCTATTGGCTTAAAACAAATAGCCGTACCTACACTACATTTGTATGTATTTACGTCAACATCACATGACGAGAACTATGCAATCATCAGAGGTGAACAATAGGACCGATCAAAAGGTGACTCAATAATTTACCTCATTATTTTTCCTCTATTGTTGTTCAAGCTTTCATTTATAAATTCTGTACCCACCTATAGTAAATAAGTTAATATTGACTTTGTGCCGTTTAGAGTATGTGCAAATTAAGAACGCCTTATTCGGCGTAAACTTACTTTATTTATACAATTTACATGCTTATGTGCATCCGTAATCCCCTTACCATTTGTATGTACTTATCTATTGTTTACATAGAATTTTATAAATTGTGTTTTTGATACCTGGCAATAATGGTTTCATAAGAATATTTTTTTTTCCAATCAGGCATAAGGAATGTTGATAGTTTTATTATTTACTACCTATCTCCAAGCCTCATCTTAGTCGGTAGGTTAGGTAGGTACAGCAGTTTTTATGTGATAGCATTACACATAAATAATCTTTCGCAACTTAATGGTAATTTTGTAAAATAATACTGACTTGGTCATGGAGTCCATGCCGATCTCCTCCTGAGCGATGAAGAAGGCCTCAGTCTTCTCCAGCACATGTCTCAACTCGGTCAGCTCCAAGTAGTTCTGTTTTAAGTTCACCGCGTTGTGGGACAGCTCCAGGATTTCATTCTCCGTCTTCTCCAAATGGGCCTGGATAAAGAAATTAATAATTAGTTACCTAGCTTGGTATTACGTAGCTTGATGATCTTAAATAGGCCTACATTACAACATACATGAATTAAAATATGTTACAGTACTGTAAAAGATCGATTAGTTTATCGATACTAAAAAATGCGACCTTACCAATAACACAATACATAGGTAATACATTTAAGTCTTGCATACATACTTGAATACATAATAAAATACATATTTAACGACCCCTAAACTGTGAACTACTTTCAATTGAAGTACGCTGTTCCATTAACTGTGGCCTTTTTATGGTCTCAATAGTTTGATCATAAAGCATTCTTTGTTGTCAAAACATATTGTATTTCAGGAAGTGAGAGTACTTTGTGGTCCATTATCTCTGGCCACGACGCGTAGAGTTTGTTAAAAAGAGACCTACATACGTTTACAATAGAGGTCAAAACAGGTTGACATCCTCTTCTTGTTCGAACGATATTTATGTATGTACGTACCCCTTTATCTCTTATCCCGTTTCTTTATGTACATAATTAACCTTGCTGCAAGATGTCTTTTGTATAAAGAATGAGGTCGGGAATGAAGCTACTTATAAACAAATCTTAATAAATGAAGTGAAGATGGATACTGAAAAATAATGTAATTTCCCAATTTGGAACGCGATTAGCCCACTTCCATATTTAGCTCTTACAAGAAAGAGTCCTTTTTAACCAACGGGATGGATGGAACTTCATCAGTGTGAGGTTCTATAAAACACCCGTATTTTACCTCGTATCAGCAGTAGTGTACTAACATACGGGTGTATGTTAGTTAGACAATAGATTAAGTAGGTATAGGTGTAGATTTAACGTTATGTTGGGCCTAGAACTTGTTGCTGTTGTTCTATCGCAATCTTGTTCCATTGAGCAAAATTATATCAGTAACCTGTGCCTTAACTTTGAAAATCAATCAAAACTCCTTGTTAGGGTACCGTGACCCTTACTGAAGTGGAAAGCCCATTACTAAGTCTTCGCTGTTCATCTGTGCATGTGTCTGTACCTCATGTACCGTGATAGTAACCAACACTAGAATGAAATGCCTTTTTTCCTCACCTCCAGATCGATGATCTCCCTCGGGTTAGGGGCTCGGGGGGCCTCTTTAACGGCCGGAATGTGCACGCCGTCCTTATGCACTTCAGCCTCAATGTATCGCAGCTTGCGTTCCATCTCATCGCAACGACGGACTTCGTTTACGAATTTACGTTGGAAGGCGTTCACGTCTGGGTTCAGCTGTAAGAGAGAAAAACTTTAGTGTTGATTGACTCAATAATTAGAAACGCTAAAAATTGATAGAACTTATAGAAAAGCCTCTAACAGATATCCTTGATTTTTTTTTCTAACTAGATGTCTAACAGCCGTTTCTAATTAGTATTACCTATATTGAACTACCAATCCGTTGTTTTGTTTAGGTATTTGAGATGGGATTTAGGAAGAGACATCATTTTCACATTAGATCCGTACCAGTATTTTAATTTTGTATCTCTGGTAAGCAAAGCAACAGATATGTAGATAGATAGGTAGGTAGAGTATTGGGAACGACTGTAACTAAATATCACGTCTGCATGTCGAACACTCCCTAACGATAAAGTTCCAGACGCAGAGCTCTTTTCTTGTGCCTCAAATTCCACTGTCACCCATTACAAGGAACGCCAGAAATAGGTTCTGCACCAGAAATATGATATTTGTACTGTCGGCTCACCCCAATGAGCTCATTTGCTGGTTTATTTATATTTTACAACAAAGTTGAAAAGATTACAAAGTAATCAACAGTTTTATTATTCTCATTGTCCCTTTGTATTTTGAACTTTGGACACATTTGGCATTATTGTGCCTTTTGTACCCGGATATAAATTAGGTAAATTTATGTTAAAAAAAATACGTGCCAAGTGTGTTTACGCAGACGGTGCCTATCCTCCCCACTCAGAGACATTAATGCCCATTTTCACCAACAATCTCTTAACGTTTCCCTAACTAAGTGTCACTTAGAATAAGGGCTCACCCAATAATAAAGGTCATAAGAGACACTTAAACTTTGGTGAAAACGAAATTCGTATTAAGTGTTCCCTAAATGCTCTTAGGGGATCCCTAAATTTAGGTATTTGTTGGTGAAAATGGGCATTAATGATTAGGTACTTACTTAAGTCATTCCTTAGTGACGGAATGTCATACAAATTCTTCACTAAGGAATGGCTTAAGTAACCGTTAAACGTCTCTGAGTGGGGACGTAAAAGCTCAATTTAACAAAAGTTAAACCACACATAGGTTTTAATCACACTCTCGATTGAATATAAATAAATCAGTAAATGGACTTTGAACTGGTAGAGGTCAAAGTATAATAAGAATATTTAGCATTCGAACCAGTTGTATACTTAATAAAACTTCAGAATCATAAAGATTTAATTTTCTTCGATTTGATCATCCATATTTTTTTCAATTTATTGGCGCTGTCTCTTATCTAATGGCCATGCATGACCTAATTCACTTGGTATTATATCTAAAATCAAAAACATGACAAGGAAAGGAACTGTCCTACATATAAATTCCCACAAAATCTCGATGAAACTAATCTAGAAACTTCCAAAACATACGCATTGTTACAACCGCATGACCTAGGTGTGTTATGTATTTATTGTGAACACAAACATAAGACTGTTAAATACTAGCCGTGACTCATAGTCGAACACCTATTGAACAAATCAGAGTCGCCTAGGAGTTACTAATATTACGTTTAATTTATCCTGCAGGTGATTAGTTTATTTATTTCACTTTTATCCTCGTAAAGTCCTAACATTCGTCCGTCCGATGAATGTAGAAGGATGAGGCTCTACATGATAGGTCATGTTAACGCGACAAGACTTCGGTTACCGCTAAATTAGCCGAAAATATTGAAATAACTCCGGCTCATAAGTTAGTAAAACCTCTTAGCAATAATCAAATATTAGTGTAAATGTGAATGTGAAAACAACTTTTCAATCCAACGTTCAATATCAACAGTAAGGTCCTGCTCATTAAACAGTAAATCACATACGCTTAATTGGCACTCGCCTGTCGTTAAAATAGTTTGTGTCAATTAGAATAGACTGTTTGTTAAGCGGCACTTGTCAACTAATTAGCCTTAATGTTCGGCGCCTTAGAGCAATGTTTTTGAGCGACCGTATCCGGCAGAAGTATCCTGAGTGCAGGGTCGCCCGCTTGGTAATGCGATTGCTTTAAATTGACGCAAATTGTTCACAGCTCGTGGTGGTAAGACAGTTGGTGAAGATATAATAGGATAGTGTAATTGTTGGCACTTATCATTGACTTTTAAGTTGTAGGTTAATATGTCGGGATTTAAGAAATAAATTAAGATCGAATACACCCAAGATTTAGCTTACATTGGTTTAACAAAATCTGGATCTATGCTCACAACTCTGGACTGCACCTTATTGGGGTCCCCCCTTTATGGCAGAACTTTTTATGGCATAATCTTATTTTGCATACCAACAGTTGGCATAATCTTCATTTCGCAGAAAATCATGTGGCATACTCTCATTTAGCATACATTAAAAACGCATAATTTTGGCAAGCAGAATCATCTTTAGGCATAAACTTCATATTCATAATATTTAAATAGTAGAAACATTATTTCGCAGAAAGTTACCAGTCAGTATTTCCTTTTGGCATACATTTCATATAAGTAGTCATTAAAAGGCAGAACTATCATATTTATAGTCAGAATCATCTTTTGGCATAGTTTTGGAATTTTTATTTTCCTGTAAGAAGCATGCAAACAAGCCTGAAGCATGGAAGCATGCAAGCAGGCATGCAGCAAGCATGGCTTCTGTCACGGCTCCGGCGCTGCGTGGCTCCGGCGGTCCCATGCGAGCTTATCGTCGCAGATGGTTTTCACGCTTACCACCGCAGCTTCGGCTTACTGGCCGGCAGAGCCGGCCAGCCTCAGCCGCGGCGGCGAGCGTTAAAACTACCTGCGCCTCAGCTCGCAGGCCGCCTCGCCCCTCCGCGCCTACGCGGTTTTGAATTGCACTCTAGGGGTAGGGCAAACAAGTCTACGTGGAGTCGGTTTTGCAGCGATTCGTTTTCGTTACTAGCTTCAATTTTTAATACAATGTTTTTTAATTGAAGGTTATAAATAGCAATATGCTTAATAAATTGAATCTAAATAAAATTCTACCATCTTCATAGTACGCCAAATGAGATTATACCAAATAATAGTTTCTCAAAATATACATTATGCTAACTAAACGAAATAATGCGAAACTCTAATTATGCCAAAAGCAATTATGCGAAATAAAATTCTGCCATCTTAAAAGTATGCAACTGTAAATTCGGGCATATAAATATTCGGTGAAACAATAATTATGCTAAATATTTTTTATGCCTTAAAAACATTCGTTGAAATAAAATTATGCCAAGTGTGTTATGCCAAATAAAATTCGGCCAAATAAAATTCTGCCAGATAGAAGGAACCCCACCTTATTGATATCAGTCAATTGAACGGCAATTGGGTTTATGACCTTATCCTTGTCAGGTGGGTAAGAAGGTACACATAGATACACTACGATAGAAAACGATGCTATCCAAAAACCCCATCATCTTTGCCTTGTATCCTTATGATCAATTTTAACAAGGGACATTTACAAAAATATTACATTCATACAAAAAATAAAAATAATTTTCCCGTGAAACAGTTTCATGTAAAACTTCAGCACAATGTAGAACGAGTTCGGCTTTGCGCTAAATTGTATTTGTTACGTAATCCATCATGACTAAATTGGTACATGTGTGTAGTAAATGAACTGTTTTGTTGTTAGAGAGAGCCATGCACTTGCTAATATATAACTGGTTGTTCAAACAAACAGAAATACCGAGGTCGTCTATAGAAAATGGAACTGTAGGCGTCAGTCGAAGACCTTGCGAGCTCTCACGCACTGTCTTTCATATTATTGTAACGTTTATCTATAACCTATGAGTAAGTTGTATGTCATGGTAGCTATAAAATGGTAACTAAGCACCTAAGTACTAAAAAGATTAATCTATACTGCCGAAGTTATATTTAATCAGCTATCCTGAACCTAAGCGGTGTTATTTAAGGCTGCTTGCACTTCATTCGATCTTATTAAACAAAATGGGTCTTTGGGTATAAAAAGGAATGAATTTGGTACTCTTTGGTAAAGCTATTATATTTATTTGTATGCGACACACTATAGGTACTAATCTTATATTAACTTCAAGAAAAACTGTAAACCAACTAACCCTTAAAAAATACAATGTATCTGCGTCGAACTTATTAACTTTTTCTATCTATTCAATTATTGCAGTACACATAAAATCACCATAACTTTTTCTATAAAAGTAAATATAAAAAACAACATAATTCCATGGTTCTTTAAGTAGTTTTTATGTGAATCCTGTCGCAATAAAGCCATTGTGGGGTAAATCAGGCGAGGCTGTCAGAAACCGGTTGGACGGGAGGTCTAACATTATAGCCCCGAAGTATTGCATCCTCACGCATTCACAGTCACTGCACATTCAATTTATATTGCCCACCTTTAAATCTATTACAGGGTTATTCATTATACTGACTTTGAACTTTGCTGACATTACCTAATTTATATTTTGGTCAACATTTGAATTATTAAATGATTTCATAAATTTAATTCATGCAGATATTTTGTGTGTCTACGTTGGTTATGGTTCAGCTCTCAGAATATCATCCAAGTAAATATGGGACAAAAAATATTTGCCTACAATTTACTTACTTGAGGCAACACAGATTAAAAGGTTTAGTTTTTTTTATCTCAGTTGACGCAATAAACTGTATCTAGTTTTAGAATACACTAGGCACTTGCTTAGTTAAAATTCCTCGTTCATACAATTGTTGCATTTTATCGTTTATTTATGCAAATATTTCTCTCACAACACAAGGTAGGTATATTACGCTTAATTTAATTCAAATACCTCGAGTCAACTGTAGCCTTATCAATGCTTTGGAAAAACAAGTACTAGAAACTGAATAAGGAAAACATTCGAGCTGCTGCCATTAACATAAACTGCCATCGAATGTAGTCTGGTTAATTTATGCGTATGCGTTGATCCGCCGCGAGGTACGGGGGACCTTGCAGGACCACCTTCGTGGCCCAGACAGCCTGAAGGCCCCGAATCACCAACCTGCTCGCCTTACCGCCCCACTGATCGATTAAGCCGACTAACTCGTCACGCTTACAACTTTCTGATGATTATGCAAGTACACTTTTTTATTCTTAATTCGTCTTGACAAACCACTAAATATGTCAAGTGTGTGCTAAATGCGAAAGGATGTTTGTAAAAACAGTTTTGTTTTTGCTCGTTTCGGCCTTATGAATATGCATGTGGTTGCAATCAATTTTGCTGTCTTGTGTTCCGGTTTCAAAATAACACAGGGAAGCCTTGGAAGGTCTAGTAAATAACGATTGTCACTTTGAGGCTCCCCGAAATATGCGCGTCTTGGCAAGTAACTTTGGAAGGATCTAGACTAGATAAAGTTATCGGCACAAATATTGAGCCCTGACCTTCACCTGCGCAGAAGCGATTTATTGGTTTATTGCCTTATGTGTACAGTGCGCAAAGCGATACCCACTCTTCCGCCGAGAGCTCAATATCCGTGCCGATAACTATAACTGTACCTATACACACAAGGACGACATCACCTTCATTTCTTACAGAACCTTACCAACATTGATGTTAAATAAACAAGACAATAAACAAAATGAAGAACACTTACATCTCTGAACTGTACGCTGCCTGCCTCTCCCAGCTCCGAGACGGACGTGTAAGCCGCCTCAGGCTGGATGAAGAGCTGGCACAAGGCCATCTCTTCGCTGCGGAACATGGCCCCCATATTGGTGGTCTATTGTGCCCCGCTTGTTTCTGGAAATAGAAGAACACAATGTAATCAGGTTCCCATTTAAAATGTTACATGATGTTGGATGGTTGAACTGATTCTGGTTTAAAGAGGACCTGTCAGAATTGCGTGTCTTGTAAATCTTGTAAGAATGTCAGAAACAATCAACGGTCGAAAGAATTGAATCAAATCCATATCGCTTTAAGAATTTGTTAGCATAAATTAATTTGATCCGGCGCGATCCAACTGCTCGTTAAGCAGTTAGGAAAATAATTGGAATAGTGCATATCAAGTGTACGGTAAACAGTTTAGGTATAGGAAATAGTTGAGGTCTCATGTTGCACATATCGCACCATTTTCGACACCTGCCAATACCTACAGATGTGATTAACACAATAGGGCAAACGTAGGCAATTTATTTTCGCGGTCACTTAATAAAATGGGGGCAACTTCAACTTATTATCACTTAACGTAACAAGGTTGACTTATGATTACTTATTGCAAGTTATCGGTAACGTGTGAATTGACAGACATGACATTGCTTTGCTATTGCCTGCTTATGGGACCGACAATATTCAGTATGTTATTTAACAATGATCGTTTTTCTATATACGGATCCGAACATATTAGTATCATTGTTAGTGGTTGGATTGGCGCGTGCTTTGTGTACCAAAGAAGAATGGGCACGACCAAATATGGGTTAAAAGTCGAGAATAGCCAGTGGTCGCATTTGTTAGGTTGTAGCCATTATCAGTTATGTTATAACCTACGGATTCTCGACTGTTGCAATACGTGTATTGGTCAGCAAAAAGTTATACAAGATGAAATTATTAACATTCTGAATGGACCGACGAGACACTTTCGCCATTTGAAACTCGTTATGTAGCAAGCAAACTAATAGCTGTATGGAATATTAGAAATAGATGATCAAACATCCATATTGACGTTGTAAGTCGCAGCGTTTAGTCTGGACATTGGACGGTTTAGCTCATGTCAGTCAAATTCCTTGCCAATTTTCGCTAATGGAAGTTCGGCGTTTCATAATTTGATCAGACTGCCAGCAAATGGTTGCAGTAGAAACAACATCAAGCGAGTCACGCTACAAATTACGGGTAGTCTGAGCCACTTTTTAGCGAATTAAACATTGAACGAGTTGTGGTTACTAAGCGTGACAGCAGATTCGATACGCGTACTCATGCGTGCAAGATGTTTTTAAAAGCAAACAGTTTCATTGGACTTCAATCGTCTAATTAAGATCATATTAGTATAAACGAACAATTGCGTCTGCTGCGGTTTGAATTTATCAAAAGTAGTTAAGAACAAGACTGCACTTCAGTGCAATCTGATGACATCATTATTCAATCGTAACAAACTAAACAATTGTAATCTCCTGGAACTGCTCTTAAAACGGGACGCGTTTGCATTGCAGGAAAACCCACTAATCGTTATGTTCCTGAGATATAACTAGATATCATGAAATAAGAATGGCGTGGGACTGAATTTCCACGCCATTCTTATTTCGTTCGGACATGATAATAACTGAAACATGTTTTAGATAGTGTTGATATTTATTATTGTTAATTCAGGCCTTATGAGAAATGAAAGGAGAATGTAATATAGTAGGATAACTTAGGGGCATAGCAAAACCTTTCAACCAATTTCAAGCTCCCAGGGGCCAGATTCTCCTAGGTTAATAATGTCAAAATTGAATAGAAATCGAATCGCAATATGATCGCAATAGCAGTTTTAACCATATCGGGCATTCTGCTACTAATATAAGACCAATCGTATTCCAACGACATTCGATTGGTTTGCGATTGGTCTGCTATTTTGGTGATTTTGGTCTATACGGTAGGTTGCTCTACAATCATATTGCAATCGTAAATCATTTGCGGACAAAATAATTCATTATTGAATGACAGAAAAGTATAAAAACGTTTATTCCAAAGAAAAAATAGCGGAATGCCACATACGCGTCAATCGTAACTGAGTCGTGATTGGATCGCAGTCGAATGTGAATCGTATGTCGCTTAAGTAAAATTAGTAGAATCGGGCCCCAGGTTGATGATTGAATTTATTATTTTTTCATTTACATATTACTAGGCAATGGATTACTTTAGCACACAACGCGCCTCTCATATTGTGCAAGCTTGAATATTCATTCAATAATAAAATAATAACGCTGCGACGATGTGACAGCGTCACTACATAGTATAAAACAAAGTCGCTTTTTCTGTCCCTATGTCCCTTTGTACGCTTAAATCTTTAAAACTACACAACCGATTTTCATGCGGTTTTTTTTTATCAGATAGAGTGTTTAAAGAGGAAGGTTTATAGGTATGTATAATAACATCCATTAAATAGTGGGGAAATACTGGTAATCCCGTGCGAAGCTGGGGCGGGTCGCTAGTTTGAAATACATTAAATCCAGTCAGAAGTGTTGACTGACAGTAACAACAATGACGCTATCGACGGTAATTATTATTGTTTTTGAAGTACATACTTAAAATGTTTTTGTCACAGCAAGTGATTTGTTCACTCATGTATGCGTAGCTTTAGAACAACATCTTAATGCTGAAGTAATTTAGTTCAATTGGGTGCTTAATGTGGCCTTGACATGAATGAACGTATAAGAACTAAGTAAGGATTAAACAAATACGTTTGATAGAACAGCTTTATAAACTGATTTGTTTGAAGATTATGGGCCTTAAAACTGCCATGTTCAAATGTAAATCGTGGCTTAGCAAAAAAACTGTCAATTATCAGTCGTTCCCATCCAATGAAGCAGGAATCACGTTCGCATTTCGCGGTCAGTAGCAAGGCCAATAGTTTTTACTTAAACTACTATTGCCGACCAGTTTTTATGTGAAAAGCTATTATTCTCAGATGATATCGTATTGTTATAAGATTACTTCCTAAACATTTTCTTACGGAAACCAGTGACGCAGTGTCGACTTTTTCCAAACAACTTTTCGTCTTAAGTAAACTTTTGCGTTGTAACGTTTGCCATCTTTAAACGCAAGTTATCTACATGAGTGTTGGTTTTATGATTTTTTTCTGTAATCAGTTCGTGCTGTTCAACGCAAATAAAGATATGTATGTTTAACACCTTTATTTGCTAAGTGACTGCAGAAAATATGAGCATTAACTGCTAAAGTGAAGTAAAATAAAGCAGTTGGGTTTGTGCGGCTTTCAGAAAATCTCAAATATTTTTTTCAATTTAGACTACATCATGTGCAGGTAGTAGATAAGTATATTAAAGCTATTTTAATTGTCCGTCCAAATACTTTTGGGCCGACTATTCCAGTAGATAAAATCGCAAAAATTATGCAAACATGCGTGGGAGTATCAGAATCAAAAACATTTGAATACAACATCCAGTAACACACAAAATTGACAGATAATAAAACTGTTGGAACTCATTTTACTTCTATGTACCTATGAACCGAAAAATGTGAACCAGTGCAATAGACATACCCCTTATTATTTCTTGGGTAAGTACTGACGCAAGTAAAAGCAAATGAGTTTCATTTGAGCAGCCACCAGCGGAGTAGTTATCATAACAAATGATTGACAAGGCAGTTAGCATGATTAGTAACGATTACCAGAAACAAACAGCGGCCGAGAGGCGTCACATTTGTTTGAGCGTCTTCTCACAAGTCTCTACAGAACCACTGTTCCAGTAAATTAAATATTCAGCTTTGCTTGAGCTATTTTGAATAATGTTCACTAGCTTTACCTACTAATGTTCCCACGACAATGGCAACACATTTTTTATGAAGAAGCAAATATTTAAACGAACAGACAGGTTTTGTAGCTATTTTGTAACCTACTGGAATAGGCAACACGTTTTTGCGTCAAAGAAATATGGTCTGAATTTACTTTAAAGTCATTAACACAAGTTTATTGTGTGAACACTTACATGGCATTTGTTTAAATATCTTCGTTGCCCTACATTTTTGTAATTCAGTATCGAGCAAATGTGGAAAAGCAAACAATTTCCTCATGTCTGTAAGTGGATCAGTTGATTTAAAGAATGTAAATCAATATTTGAAGACTGCGCACGATAAGAGTTTATGCATTGGGGAGATACCTACGGGTCGTTTTAAGCGAACCAGCTCGTTTAACACTTCAAATATTCACTTGAATAAAATTTCATCGTTATCTGCATGTCTTATTGGAAGTGTTATTAAAACGATAATAGTCATTAAAGAGTATTTATTAGCTATTGATTAGTCTAACAGATAACGAATAGGCTACACTGAAAGACATTACAATGAGAAAATTGATTCTGATCAAGTTGTATGATAGCGGCGAGGCGGAATACTGGAGTTTCGTGAACTATGACATCATGAGCAGGATAAATCGTACCAGCAGTGTTGTGAAGGTTAGAGGTACGTACCTAGAACACGTAGGTACATATTACCTACATGTAGTGTTGTTCTCTCAAAGGCCAGTCGTCCGATGTCGGTTTCCGGTGTCGACTGCTAATATCGCTTCCGATTACCTGACCTTTTAACTGTTTTTTACGCGAATGGAATGTAACCGCATGCAATTAATCAAGCGGTTTATTTTTATTTGTCCTTAATTGATTTATGATTTTATATTGATTATTAGATATTGGATGGAAATCTAGACATCCATAGTAGGTAAATATGATATTGAGGATTTAATTATGAAGTGTTATTAAAAGAGTATATTTATGTGTTAAAAACGAAAATAACATGCAAAAGACACAGGATAGTAGATATTTCTTACATTTTTATATTCCAAAGTGCCTTTGACACTTAATTTTAGCATGAGTTATTTATATACAGGGCGTATTAATCTTGGACCTGATACGGGAGCATTCTTGACAGAAAGATACTTATATTTAGCCACCGCATGTTTATAAACCAAAAGTTCGACGTTCAGCAACAATAAATTAGCTGCCTGAAAATACTTTCATAAAAATCTGGTGCAGGTACACCAAAGTAAGCAGGGGAATATTTCGACACTATTAGTCATAAACAATTGCAATTCATGATAGGATTAACATAAACGAAGCTATTTCGGTACGGAATGATCGAGAACATCGCCGCAGATATGGGATGACAGCCCATAACAAATAGCTGTTGAGAACAGCAGGAAACACATAATTGCAATATTTATAGGTAATACATTCGCGTAAAATAACGTAATTCTGCAGAAATACGACGAATGGGAAGTACGGTTTGGGTATTATTGGAGCATTTGCCAATAATACATATAATATGTTGTTTATACATACATGATGCGTTTTTGGGGTCCTGCTGGACAATATTGAGAATCATTGATCAATTTTTGGAGCTAAGAGCAGATCAAAAAGGGGTAGAAAGGGGACCTAAGAAGGTCATAATCTGGTTCCAAAGGGAAGACATTGTAAGCCATGAATAAGGACGTCATTGGGAAATTACAACACGGTGTTTAGCATTTGTTTTTAATAACTTCGGTCGCAGACAAACCTTGCACTCATTACTCATGGAAATGTTTCAATATTTGCTGTAATTGCGACTTCGCACTCTCAAGTTAATATTCTGAGCGAAACCGCTCCATCATTTGTTTTATTACTCCATTTACAGAACACGCGTATGTTAAGTACTCAATGTCCAAAACTTGTCAGTTTTACAAATTAATTAATGATTATTAAAAAGTGGCCAGTGATTATTAAAAAATTACAACTTTCTTGCTGTGAATGTAGTTGAGTTGGGCGATTACTTCCATTTCAATTATGCTCACTTTACTGCTCATATTTGGACCACAGATTAGAAAACAGGTGACTGCGAACATTTTTATTTCGGGTACGTACTTTCGGAATTAAAATTAGAAGTTCATTATCTCTGATCTTAAGAGTAACAACAATAATTGTTTGCTCATTACCTTATGTACTTTAGGGTGGATATTTTTTAAAAAAGATAAACATTCCAACATAGGTAATCAATCACACCTGTCTAATTTTGGGTTAACATCACTTAGTGTTGATAATTTTGGAAATTCCTCTTACAAAATCCCTTCAAATACTTTATAGACGTTTATAGTTTCCTTATCACCAACAGATCGACTTGTGAGATGAATGAGGAATGGTTATCTAAATAAGAAAACTAGTGCCTTATCTAGCACGTGACTCCCAAGATCGTTCGCTAAACAAACACCTCAGGCGAACCTCGAAACAGATGATAGAATTGAATTGATAGCACCTAACTGGAATGATGGTGACACATGTCATGTCCGATATGTTACTAAACGACTCGACACTGCTATTGAAAGATTTATGTAATAGATAGACATACTGCTTATGTTATATAACACTTCTTATAAGACATCGTGATTTAAGACTCATTTTAGAAGATACTTTTTAGATTTCTATGTTTTGATGCATCAATTGAAGATTTTATAGCATAAAAAGAGCGTTCGTTAGTACCTATATGTTCTTTCTAAGGAAATGGCGAGTGGTCATAAAATAGTATTAGCTACGAGTTAATGTCTTACTAAGAAGACTGTTTCCAGTCATGATGTTAGTCAGGTGTTTGCAAAGTCAGAATGATGTATCGGAAACAAATGAAATTTTTAGTACCCAATAAGAAAACAATTCTGAGGATGTCTGAATCATCAAGCAGTAATATGAAATTACTGGTTTTAGATATTCTGTTAGAAATATCATTTAATGAAGCTGAACAATGAGATCAGCCTTCAAAAGTTTCAAAATCAAAGGCACGTGATTTATAAGCATAACTGAAATACTGCAAAAACTGGCCAGGTGTAGTGAGTCAGGTGGATAAAAAGCAGACAGATTTGAAAGAACATACAAATGAAGTACTATAAATGTATAGCCGAGCTGACATAGATACTAGCCAGAATTGACACAGACTAATGATAAGAAAACTCTTAAAAATAACGTTTATGGAAGCAATGAACAGCTTCACGTGATAAAATATCTCAACGAGATAATGTTGAGGGGCAATGTTAAGATAAAACTCACAAGAGGACGCCTGTTTTACTTATGAACTTGATAATGGTACAATAAATAGACCTCCCAATATACCAAGAATGAATCATGTAACAATTTGTAATTAATATTCAGAAGGCGACTGTAAATACTAAGAGCAAATTAAAATATTAACGGAATAATTTGCATAAAACTTAAGATAAGTCACAGGACCAAAGAAATTTTTAAGCATCATAAAAACGAATAACACCAATCAAACAATTTTACGATCAAGTTTTACACTCTATACCAACTTATGCGATAAGCATCACTTAATTACAAAAGTTATCAAAACACAATTTCTTCACTAATTACGAACCAACGTAAAGAAATGCGTTCGATTGAAGTCATCAACCACTAACTCGTGTAAAGGCTCGATTCGTAGTCAAGGCGGCTGCTATCGCTCGTACGTTACATTCAATGCAATTATGTACTCAGGAATTTTTGTTAGCCGCTCAAATGCACCGCGGAAATGAACCTTATTAGTAAGGCGATTAGGTTTTGATTAGTATTGTTAAATAAATTGTGAGGTAGGACGCACCAGTGATCGTGTTTCGTATCGCAGCCTCGCACAGTAACACGTTTGGCGCGAGAGACGCGCGGTAACGAACTGACGTTGAGTTCATATTGGCATGTTGGTGCCGCCGAACATGTGACCATGCTAACTTCGTGATGTGATCGTTAAATTGTTCCCTAACTTTGGGTATTTTAAACACTTTAATCATGTAGCTTCGTTAAGTTTAAGTTTCAAGATACTTGCGCACGCGCATGGCTTCATATTAATACGTAAATCCTGTTGATCTATATAATACACATCCCGCTAACGTAAACTGAGTATTTGTATTACATTTTAATACATTTTTATGACATCGGCCCTATTAAATTGGATCATAGTTTACACTAAAACGGATTATGTAAATAACAGGGGACAAATTATATCATAACATAATTCTTAGACAGTCCACCGGCTAAATAGATAATTTATGACAGAATAAATTAAGTTACGTGGAGTAGACGATAAATGGACTTATGTATAAAATACTTACGTATGAATAAAGCGTTGATATTCCGCGATAAATATTCACACAAGTGAAGAAGTCGTGCCAGTGTTATTGTCACATCAGCTGATGATAAGGAAGATGAGAGCTATCTCGTGATCGCACCGTGCGGTTGGCAGCACTGCCGACTCCTGCGCAGCCTCCGCGGCCTCGCGACTCATCATTGCGTGATTCTGCGGATAATAATTACTTTTGTACACTACACTTAATAATTGATCGTAGAACTTGAATTTAATTTGATACTATTTTTGATTTTATTTCAGTTTCTAAATATACCTGAACAGATAATAAAAAATACAACATTCAACTATTGGGAAATACTATTAAATACTCACATTTCTAGGAAGAACGCATGCAATATATATATATATATATTTTTAATTTCTGCCATTAAAATATCCCATGATATCTGCACACGCAAGGTAGGCAATCAATATTGAACTCAACCGGTGTTTATGCCAATTGCCTTTTGATTTACAACACGGAGGAAGGAAAGATGAGTGGAGATGCCATAAGGCTGGTAGGTCAGGTTCTTCTATGTCAAATACGTACGCTAGGCGGAACCAAAACACTCAGTTACGAGTGAACTAATGAGGCGTTCAGGTTTTTTACCAAACTTGTCGAAGATTTTTGATTAAAAGAAAAATGGGCGGGTTCCAAAAAAGGCGTATGAGGGCGAAGTCGGTAACGTTCTTCATCCTCCAGATGCTGCATTTTGGGGACGCTAATATCTTAGAAGATATTTCGTTATGACATCTCCGCTCGTCATTTTGTTCTCCATGATTTGTAATGATTGAGGCCTTATCCATTGTAATGAGTCACTTAGGTAATTCAATCAATTGCTTTCCATTATGTAGCTATCATATTACTGAAAATTATATGTTACATGTAATGGAAGTAAAAATCTGTACATTTTGTCTAAATTTTGTATAATTTATTGAAGATAAGTACATTCGTTAATAAATATTGTATAAGTATACATAATTAAAAAATATACATCACCAACAGAATTGTAAAATTACATATTAGGTAATATTTTTTCTAAATATCAACTATGGCCAGATGCGATTACGATTGTGTAAATCAGTATTGAAAATCGATTTGGACATTCAGTGATGAATTACACAATAATACACAGTAGCCTTTAAAAATAACATTATCTAAATAAATTTAAAAATAACAGTGAGCAGATGATTTAGGCGAAACTGTAGATTATAACAAAACACATAAGTACCTATTTCTTGTCTTTGGATTAAGTTAGTAAAACGTAATGGAGGTTTTATGCGAACCTTACAAATTATGCGTGCTTGCAGTTTTTATGCAGTTTGTTTTAATTTACTTTAAGAAAATACCATTTGGACTAGATAAATGGAAAATATCTAAATGTAATGTGTGTAATATTTGTTAAAAAGTTCGCATAAACGTTTCTAATTAATTCGACGACATGTTAAGACGGAAATACAACTATAAATTTGATTTGTAAATTCATCTAAGTACATTTAATGAATATTTTTGATTAATGATATACGTGATCATAAAATTGACTATAAGTTAATTAACATATGCAGACAACTACAGTGTTGTATGAAATATGTTTAACATTTACGAGCTCAAAAAGACATATTAAGTTTCATTTTGAGCATACATAGAAGACACCGTGATTTCATATTTTATAAGTACGTACAATTTATATTATACGATTGAATTACAATATCGCCTTGGAATATTTTTAATTATTTGATTGCTACTTAATTATTTGAGATTTTTTTATTAACACAGAAACTAACTATTGACGAATGTAAGATAGTTGACATGTCACTATTAAATTATAACTATGTCCAATCCCAGTTACATTTTGCTGGTTAGCAACGAAGCACTAACGCTGTAAAAAATCTTTCATGGCATATACAACTTTATATCCGATGAATAAGGTGTAAAGTTACCTACGTGCAGGAAAGCGTTGTTTTTGCCTTCTTTGACCAGTTCGCGATGAATCAATGTGCCATGAAGCTAACTAGCAAAACAAACTGCGATTAACAAAAAACGTTGATCACATAAAAATTGCCTAAATTATAAACTACATCACAATTCAACCCAACTAAATAAAACACCAACATTAACATATTGAACTAAACTAAACAAGGAACATCAATTAACAACATCCGAGGTAGAAGGGGTAACGTAAACTAATAAACTTATTTGGTGAGCGTTGTGTTTTGGCAATGTTGTGCTATCAATACAAAATATAGCCTGCAACTAATCACAAGACAAACAATTAAAATATCACGTTCTCAGACTTCATTATTCCAACCCATATAACAACTTAAAAAAAACGACAGTTGGACGTAACGTTTTTCACGTCGTTACACACATTGGCACACTGAATATCGCATAAAACCAACAACAATGCAAAATATATGAAGATAAATAAAAATATCAACGTGGTCTTGCAAGAGACTAATATTGTCCAACTATTCATGGTAAGAAATTACATATTATCATTATTAGGATGTACTTGTCATTATTTGTTAATGTAACTACACTTGTAGACATTTTAAAGTAAACAGAATAATTTCTACGCTTACTAAACTTATAATCTGCACCAATGCCTGCAGACAATTGTCAGATCATTTCACAATGAAATATAGGTATCGAAATTCATAATAAACAACAATAAGTAATATCAAAATAACAAATTTTCATTATACAATTTTAAATACCATCACAATTATAATTCGTAATTTACGTATACAATAAAATTACTCGGATATTTACGATCGTTCCCACGACATGAATGATAGCGATTCACTTTAGTGATAATCTTACAATTCTTCCTTTCATACTAATGCAGTTATTGACTCGTCGCACGTCATTGTTCACCAGTCATAAAATAAAACAATAGGAGATTATATCTTGACAGCTTATAACAACTATTAAGACAAAAGTATAATAATATCTGAAATACAATAGTGTAGCCTTTGCTGTATGTATTGGATATCTTATTACTTTCAAGAATCGATATATGTCGTCATGCAAGTGGCTATATTTTTTTAATTCTGAATATAAAATTACGCTTCTTTTCCTAAATTGGCAAGAGCACATTATTAAATCAAAAACCTCGCAGTGGCCTGTATCTAAAATTATTATAGTCACAATTACCCAATTACAGCGTTGAGTATCGACATCGTCCTAACGCGAACGCTGTTCTCACCGACCAATGTTTACAAACGGATCAACCATTTTTGATCAATGTAGGAATAAAAACAAATTATAAGGTGTTTACGACGCGGTATAGGGATATTTTTGGCACGATTAATCAGCGCGTATTCTTGCCGAATGTTTGTTATACAAACGGGCGGTACACATCAATAAGAGAATTTGTGGAAACCGCTCTCAGGTTGGATCTGCGTTTGTTGCCAGTAATTTATCGAATAATTCTTGAGATCATATTTCTGTACACAATATTGCGTACACTTAAATAACAGCGTTCAAAGGGAAACAGCGATTGAAATAATGCCCATATTCTTTGTACTTTAGTAGCCTGTGATATTTCTAAATATTATATTTGTGTAGCCTCTATATGCAAAATTATTAGAAGATACTTTAAGATTATGTACTTATCCTATAGTTCCACCGGACGTTTTGTTTTAGGGGAAGTCAGGATTTATCCCAGTTTTATTGGCGAAAATCTTCTATTACTTATTGAAAAAGCTACCTACATGATAACAGTAAATTCGCTTTAAGCCAAAAACATCTCGGTAGGCCATTTTCCTAGGGCACGCCACCATCGTGGCGGTAAGTCCCCTCTTTGAGGAGTGGCTCGGGAGGAGTCACGGCGCCCTCACGTACCGCACGACGCAGGTCCTCACCGGACACGGTTGTTTCGGGAGGTACCTGCACCGCATCGGTCGTGAGGAGGCGCCCGGGTGTCACCATTGTGCGGACAGCCCCGAGGACACGGTGGACCACACAGTCCAGGTGTGCCCCGCATGGGAAGGGCACCGCCGGGTCCTCGTCGAGGCTTTGGGCGGCGGCGACCTCTCGCGTCCGGCCCTGGTTCAGGCCATGGTCCGGGGCGAGAGGGAATGGGATGCCGTCGCCTCCTTCTGCGAAGCGGTCATGCTCGAGAAGGAGGAGGCGGAACGCCAGAGTTCGCACCTCTCATCCCGGCCGCCGCGCTGGACCAGGTAGACACCATGGGCGCCGGGTGTCGCGAAATGACTCCCGGCCACCGTAGGCGTGGGTCTGTGGGCGGTGAGTTCGGGTGGCTCATCGTCCCTCTGTCTACTTAGACGACAGACCCGTGTCGACGGCGCGCGTTGTTCCACGCGCTCCTCAAAGAGATGTCAGCAACCCCAGCGGGGCCCAGCAGGGCCAAGGCCTGCCGGGGCTGCGGGTTGTTCGAAAGAGATACGGCGGCCCTGGTACATAAAAGGCCTATGACGGAACACGACGGTTTTTAGTCAGTAAGAGTCTGACACTCCCTCACCGCTGCTAACCCACAGCGGGAGGGGTCATTTGATGATTTTTAACGTCGGAAAAAAAAAGGCCATTTTCCTGTTTATTTGACGGCCTACGTTTTTGGACTGATCGTACCAACCAACCTTGAAGTTACCTAGTGTTTTGGGCATCTTAAGGAAAACCATTGAAGGTTACTTTCCGACGCATGAATGAGAGGCACCTGTTATAAAACTAGGAAGAGGTACGCAGAACATAAGACATTTTTATGTACATAAGTACTAACGTGTGCTAGGATAAGCTATTGTGAAACTTCTTGTACTTTCCAGTTTTGGAAAAATGATTTTGTTTTTTAATTTCTTTATTTTACGACTGATGACACATGACCATCTCAACCCTCCGGCTCCTAAAAGTCAAATATTCTAGCCTTGCATCACACACTAGTATCGATTAAAATATGAGAGCAATTCGTATACCTATATTCTTAAAGAACATTCAGTAAGTACATATTACATGGCACAGTTATATGAAGAATAAGGGAATTATATTCACCGTAATAGGCAAGCGCGTGTCAAAAATAGTAGCAGGTATATAAAGTGCAAAAAAAGTAATTCAATAAGTTCGATAATAAACCCATTGTATCTCACAATTTAGGGTCCGTTCAGATAGACCGGGTCGGAGAGCAGAGCAAATTTCTTAGCACGTTGAAAATTGAGTACTTAGTATTTGAAGTAAGGTTTATTTTTGCATGCGCACTGCTTTTGTCATTGACAAAAGTAGGTACCTTTATTCTACGGCATGGATATTTAGACCGACCCCAACATCTCATCACAACATACCAAGGCATCGTTGGCAGTCGTTACGGGTAGTCAGCCAGAACGTCTCAGAACCAGTCTTAACGAGGGGTATCGGGCAGCCCAGGTAACTGGGTTTAGGATAACATTCTGGTAATCAGCTGCGTCTGGTTAGACTGCATGCCGACCTCAACAAAGTTGAAAATACTAGGCAGATGATGATTTAATAGACCCCAACTTGTTCAGCAAATCGACACGCACTTGACCTATTTTTTTTCATTAAATGTATGAGTTGTAAATTCTACTGAAGGACAGATAGTACAAAAGTTTATGTTTATATTAAACAGCTGTAAAATTGCCAGCAGTTTATAGACACCGAATCTATGATATTTTACTGGTTGGAAATACTGTTATAGGTACCCATATTTTATCCATTTTAAGCTGAAACAAAGAAAAAAAAATTATCAACCTACATTTTATTTTTTTTTTTTAATATTTACACAGGAAAAAAAATATGTCGTTGACTCAGATAAGCGGCATTCTGAATATATTGAACTACTTAGTTGCATAAATCTGTTTTCGAACGCCGTGAAATATTAGCCGCCATAATTACCTATAACGTCATGGTTTTTTAACCATGTGACAGTGGTAAATGATTTAATTGGCGCATTGGCTTACACGGTCAACTAACGTCATGCGTTGTGTTTTTATCACATTGCGCGCAAAAGTTGAAAAGGAAACGTAAAATCTCAACGTATTTTATGACCGTTTATGACTGAATCGTTTTGATCATCATCTTTAAGAATTTTTATAGGTGTAATGTAGTTGTCACATTTATTTATTTAAAATAACTGTACCCAACCTTACGAAATATAGTGCTCTACTTATAAAAGTAATCCTATCTACCATATACCTACATCACATCAATCTTGTGTAATAAACACTTCTGGACAATGTAATTAAATTAGAAGTAAAAAATAAATTAAAAGCTACTTACTAGAAATACTGGGTACTCTCATGGACCACAGCAAAGTGTGGCTGCATTTAACAGTCACCTTTTGTGACCCATCAAATGTGTTTGAAGTGCTTACTATTCCACCGAAGCGCAGAGGTTGGTTGTCTGCAAAAATAATTATTATTATGAAAAATAATGTTGTTAGTGAAAGAATACATGACACGCAAGTATATAAATTAATAAAAGAAAATCGTCATTTTTTTTACACGTGCTACAAAATGCCGTAGAAATCCGTAGGTAATAAAAAGCAATAATAATGGTGCTACGCATGCATGATTAATAATTTCGCCTCAAACAATTTAGCCCTAGCAGTTTATGATTACTTATGAATATATAAAATTGTCGCAAAACACGGATGAGGTCTGCAAGCAAATTCCCAGCGTAAGAATACTTCTGTCGCAATGCTGATCACATTAGTTAGTCCTACATAAAAACTCACCAAGATTCCATTTAAGTCCAGTAGAAGTGACACGCTGGCAAGTTTCACCGACTGGCACGAGCGAACACCATGCCCTCTTATGATGTCTAGACTCTTCAGGAATATAGATCACGTGGTCTCCAGGGTGCAGCAGCCAAGAGATGCAGTCATCAGACATGAGGAACACATTTGTATTTGGACCTACCAGGAATTTGTCCCTTACGAGGAAAAGAGTCTGAATGTTGCCTAGGATTTGGTCCAGTCGGCCAGAAGTTTGAGCTATGGCAATGACGTGGGTCAGCTGAAAATAAATAAAGATTTATTTATTAATTTTTATTTTACTTTTGTTGAAGAAATTGAGTTGAAAATAAATTGAACACTGAGATTTTCTTTCTCACACAGCCTTGTATTACAAATGAAAATTCTTCTTTTATTTAAAAGAACATATTTCTTTCTGATAAAAATAACAACATTTTACTTAAATATGAATAAAAAAGTGTTTTTTTTAGGGTTCCGTACCCAAAGGGTGAAACGGGACCCTAATGTTTTCACTCCTTTGTCCGTCTGTTCGTCTGTCACTAGGGTGTATCTCATGAACCGATGATATGATAACATGATAGTTAGAGAGTTGAAATTTTCACAGATGATGTATTTCTATTGCTGCTATAACAACAAATACTGAAAATTAGAATAAAACAAATATTTTGGGGGCTCCCATAAAACAAACGTGATTTTTTTTGCTAATTTTTGCTCTGGTACGGAACCCTTCGTGCGTGAGTCCGACTCGCACTTGGCCGGTTTTTTTTTTTAATTTTTACTATGGCAGAACTAGAGAGTTATTAAGTATTACCATACAGAAAAAACAAAATATTTTACCTGCACTCCCACCATGTTGCTATGAATGTTGAGTTCCAGCAGAGCCTTCGTGAAGTCAGTGTAGTTCTGATCTGGTGTGTGAATGATCTGAAAAAATATAAGCAACAACAACAATTACAACACTGAAAGATCCTTATAATTTCTATCAAATCAAATATCTGGGTACCATATGAAAAAGCTCTCTTAAATCCAGCAAAGAAAACTTTTTAATTTTTTTTTAAATAATCAATTAAGCCCATAGAATAAAGATGTCACCCTACTAACCATAAATTAGTAATAAAAAATGGAATTTCACCTTACAACCTTTCTGTTTGTATTTCTCTAATATTTCATCAGTGATGGAATCAAAGTCTCCTGTAATGAGGTCAGGATCCTGGATGGTACTCTTTGTATCATCTGAAAAGTTGCTCAGGAACTTGTCCCACTGCTTAGTGCCACCATCAACGGTCATCCTAATGGAAGCTAAAAGATTAAAATCAGTTCAGTGGTTTAGACGTGAAAGTGTAACAGACAGACGGACGGACAGAGTTATTTTCACATTTATAATATTAGTAGGGATGAAAACTAGTATTGAAGCATTAATTTTGTTTAAGTGTTTATAACTAATAGTTATCCACTACTGAATTCATAAGTGACTCTCCTTTATCCAAAAGTTCGTTCTATAAAGTGCAAATAGTCTTTGCAAAAATATACCTTTATTCCACAACCTCTTTATAAATCCAGGGTTCTGGGTTATTGGCCGATTCAAAATAAGAACGCCATACTCAATGTTTCCCAATACTTTGTTCATAATTAGTTGGTCAACATCCCATTTCCAGCACTTGACGGCATGAGTCTTTCCAATACAACCGCCGGGCAGCATACACTGCGGAGTTATATTTTTGCCCTAGAAATAATAATGCTTTGATGTCATAATGAACTTTTAATTTCAATGATTATGTAGATGGGAGGATGGTTGGTGGCAATCTCCAACAAGTAGTCCACGAGGCATCAGGTTACTCTACATGTGGGGATGTACATAGTTTGTTGTTGCGATACTCATCAGTGAGGAAACAACAAAAAACAAGAAGAGGATAGGCGGGCAGTCTCCATGCAAATCACTCGCACTCAGCTACGTTAGGTTAGACGTAAAGACAACTCTGACATAGTTAGGAAAGCTGAGTCTGTGATCATATGCTTTGATTGAAACCACATGTCGCTGCTTTGCACGAATAACCGCACAATCCAAAAACACATTTAACAGGGTAGCTATTTGAAAATTAAACAAAATAGCTAACTAACTTTTCATGTTTTTAATCATTAGAAGAGTAGAATATATAAATCGAAAGGACTGATCGTAAGGAAGGAATGAATGTGAGTCTTACTGACCATAAAATATGGACTATTTTGCAAGTGACTGTGTTATAAACCAGTATTTTGGTTTGTGCGGGTATTCATGCAAAGCAGCGATGTTTTAAATATAAGGTTGTTTATAATTCAAATTACATTTCTTTTTTTTTCTGTGTTAGTTATTGAAAAGGGGGTAATTTAACCGTTGAGTAATATTGTTATTCAATATTAATTAAAAAATTAACAAAAATAATTAATCCCCTATAAATAACAATAGTCCTTGAATTTCTGTATGACTTTTGTATAATGCTGGTTTTAAATAATAGATTAGTATATTAGCCTATGATAATTTTCACATATAGACCTTGAGTCAATAGAAATAGTCGACGCGATATTTAATTAATGTTAAATTCGATGTCCATTTAAGAATATTAGTTTGTACTTGAACTTGTTGATTGTGTTATCATTTTATCAGTGTTAATGATTTTCGACTCCTAATCCCGCTTGCAATAAGCACATGGCTATTGCTTCTACAAAAAAGTTGTTACCAGTAATTATGAAAGATATTTATTGTTATACATTTATAAGATTAAAGTGCAAATTGGAGATTTTTCAAAATAAATCATTGAATGATACATACCGCTTCACCGACACCCCCATTAGTAGCCATGACGACGAGATGCTCCGGGTATTTGTTGATGCAAGCACTGAACTAAGAGAATGATTTGATATCCTGTTTTTGGAATTTTAATTGAAATATCGAAAAAATCTCTTCCGCGATCGCACTATTCGATTTATTGATTTTGAATTTTCTCAGTGTTGCCAGTTAGATTTTAATTTTAAGTGCATTTGCTGTCAGTGGCGATGGCGGACTGAGGAACCTTGAAGAACAGAATTTGACGAACTACTACACGTGTTATCACACAATGCCTCAAACCAAAATCATTTCCTCATTTTCTCAAAAAAAAAAATATTATGTATTTCATGCAGCTGCATGATGAAGAAACGAAGGATATAGTTTTGCACATGCAATAAATAAAATTAATAATAGTTGCATTATTTTTAAAGCTAACAAGACCAACAAAATTGTTAAGTGTCACAATAAATGAAGTGTCATTACCGAAGTTTGACGAAACGTCAAAATTGTTGTGAAATTTTTATCCTGTTCAAGGGTTTGGTTTTAGTTTTGAATAAACTACATACTTATTCAAGATGAACAGAATATTCGGAAGAGGAAAGCCTAAGGAACCTGGCCCTAGCATCAATTACTGTATCAGTAGTGTAAGTGTACTCTATGCTAATTTGCAAACTATTTGTTACTTTTGATGATTCATATCTCCATGATGGCTCAAATGATTGTAAATTCCAGGTGGATAGTAGGGCTGATAATATTGAGCAGAAAGTCCAGAAGCTGGAGAATGAACTTAGAAAATACAAGGACCAGATGAACAAGATGAGAGAGGGGCCAGCAAAGAATTCAGTCAAACAAAAAGCTATGAGGGTATTAAAGCAGAAGAAAATGTAAGAGAACCTTTGTTTATTCTTTTGTTGTTTTTGTCATTATTCATAGTCACCAAAACAAACCTTTTTAGTCTATTAATCTAATTATAGATTCTGCTTGTAGTGTTAATGTTTCCTTATTAAAAAGTGGGTGATTACAATGGCAGTAAGAACTTCCTGTCTATTAGTAATGTTTCCTGACATTATTTCCTATTTTAGCATTCATTCCAAAACAACAGTTTTGTTGTTTTGGCCAGTAAATGATAATGTAATAAGTACAGTATGGAGGAAATTGTTTATAGTTCTGGGTTCTCAAGAATGTTGATAACTGTTTGTTTTCTGAAGTTCTTTCAAGTGTTAGTGATTAAAATATCAATTTTGGTTCATTTTCATTTCAAAATTTTACCAAAATTGCACTATCCTCTTAATTATGTTCTTACCTTACTTTATACACACTGTTAATTGTCATTGTCTTGAATTGATGTTTATAATAAGCATTAGGTAATGGTTATTTGTTTTTTTCAAAACAAATGCCTAAAATGACATGTACTACATACAGTACATGTACAGTTGCAGAAAACTTTAGAACCATACTACAGTACATACATAAATGTTACTATGCCCAATACTCATCTGTGTTGGTTGTACTATAACACAATACCTCCATACTTTTCTGCAGTCTACATTAATAAAAATTATTGTAGGTATGAGCAGCAGCTTGAGAACCTCAGAGCGCAGTCCTTCAACATGGAACAAGCCAACTATGCTACTCAGACACTCAAGGACACTCACGCCACTGTGGCAGCCATGAAGGATGGAGTCACACAGATGAAGAAGGAGTTCAAGAAGATCAATATTGATACTATTGAGGTTAGTTTAGTTCTTTATTATGTCATCATCATCATCAGCCTATCGCAGTCCACTGCTGGACATAGGCCTCTCCAAGAGCACGCCACTGAGATCGATTTTCGGCTTCTCGCATCCAGCTCCTGCCAGCCGTCTTGCGCAAGTCATCACTCCACCGTGCCTGAGGACGTCCTACACTACGTTTACCGAGGCGTGGTCTCCACTCTAGAACTCGTTTACCCCAACGGTTATCGGTTCTTCGGCTAATATGGCCAGCCCACTGCCACTTCAGCTTGCTGATTCGGTGGGCTATGTCGATGACCTTGGTTCTCTGACGGATTACCTCATTTCTGATGCGATCCCTCAGAGAAATGCCGAGCATAGCCCTTTCCATAGCCCGCTGAGCGACTTTAAACTTGTGAACCAGCCGTACCGACAGTGTCCACGTTTCGGCTCCGTAAGTCATGACAGGTAGGACGCACTGATTGAAGACTTTTGTCTTTAGGCACTGTGGGATCGACGATGTTAGGACTCGACGTAGCTTCCCAAATGCAGCCCAACCCAACTGAATTCTCCTATTCACCTCGTCCTCAAAGTTGTTTCTACCTAACTGCAATGTCTGCCCGAGGTATACGTATTTCCGAACAACTTCGAGAACGGCGCCGTGTATCGCAATCGGTTCCGGTAGAACATGTTCATTAAACATGACCTTGGTTTTGTCCAAGTTCATCCGTAGGCCGATGCGTAGAGAAGATTCAGCCAGGTCGTTCAGCATCTGTTGTAGGTCCTGCAGCGTTTCCGCCATGATGACGATATCGTCAGCAAATCGCAAGTGAGAGATGTGTTCGCCATTGATGTTGATGCCGCGTCCTTTCCAGTTCAGCGTCTTGAACATATCCTCCATTGCATTAGTGAATAGTTTCGGGGAAATAACATCCCCTTGTCTCACTCCTCGATGCAACGGTATGGGCCTTGTTTGCTGATTCTGTACTTGGACGGACATTGTAGCGGCTTCGTAGAGACATCTCATCACTTGGATGTATCGCCAATCTACTTGACAACGCTGCAGGGACTCCAGAACAGACCAGATTTCAACCGAGTCAAAGGCCTTCTCATAGTCCACAAATGCTAGACACAGGGGCTGATTATACTCTTCGGTCTTCTGTATAATCTGCCGCACTGTGTGGATGTGGTCTATGGTGCCGTATCCGCTCCGAAACCCAGCCTGCTCCGGTGGTTGGAATTCGTCGAGTCTTCGCGCAAGTCGGTTCGTGATCACTCTTGAGAACAGCTTATAGACGTGGCTTAGGAGGGAAATGGGTCGATAGTTCTTCAGCTGGGTTTTGTCTCCCTTTTTGAAGAACAGGACGACAACACTCCTACTCCACGCCTCTGGAGTTCTCCCTTCAAACAGGACGGCATTAAAAAGCTTCTGGAGCTCCCCCAGTAAGGGGTTTCCTCCTGCTTTTAATAGCTCTGTTGTAATGCCATCCTCGCCAGGGGCTTTTCCATTTTTGAGCTGTCTCAGAGCGATCTCGATTTCGCCACTGCTGACTTCTGGCAGGTCTTCGGTGAAATGGCGTGTTAATGTGGCTCTAGAATCCTCATTTCCGGGATCAGGTCGAGATGCATGCGATGCGTATAACCGGCCATAGAAATTTTCCACTTCCGAAAGGACTGCCGGCACCGAAGAAACGACTTCTCCACTTGTTGTGGTCAGCTTCGTCAAGTGGCTTCTTCCAAGAGATTGTACGAACACCTTTGACCCCCGATTCAGCTCAATTGCTCTTTCAATGGCAAGAGTATTGGAGCACCGGAGGTCGCGTCGTACGTGCTTGTTGATCTCTTGGTTTAGAGCCCGCTTAGCTGACGAAGTGACAGGCGGGTTTTCACGTCGTTTCTTCATAAGCCCTAATGTCTCTTCCGAAAGCTTTGATTTCTTGCCCTTACGCTGCATGTTACAGAATCTCGAACCTTCCTCCCTGAGGATCCGAACCACATATTCATGGTTCTGGTTAACGTCTGTTGTGGTTTCCACGGCGGCAAATCGGTTCTCCAGATTTGACTGGAACGTTTCAGATCCTGTCATGGTTCGGAGCAGTGTTGGTCGGAGCCTGGCCTTCATCAGACGGAAACGTTCGGCCTTGAAGTTGATATTCAGAGAGCCTCGGACAAGTCGGTGATCGCTCCCGGTATTAAACCTATTGATCACGGAGACGTCTCTGAATATGTGCTTCTTGTTCGTCATGATGAAGTCAATCTCATTTTTAGTCATAGTGTCGGGGCTTTGCCACGTCCACTTCCTTTGGGGCTGCTTTTTGAAAAAGGAGTTCATCAAAAAGAGCCCCTCGCGTTCGAGGAAGTTGACGAGCATTTGCCCCCTATGATTCCTGCTTCCAAATCCATGGGATCCTACTGCCGATTCGCCGCAAATCTGTACTCCCACTTTAGCGTTAAAGTCCCCCATGACAACGGTGTAATGGGTCTTTGTAGTGAAGTGGAGGGCCCTTGATATATCATCAAACATATCCTCCACTTCATCGTCTGAATGTGTCGAGGTCGGTGCGTACACTTGCACTACCTTGAGGCTATACCTGTCGGTGAGCTTTATGATAAGGTACGCTACCCTGTTCGACACACTAGACACCTCCACAACGTTATCAGCTAGGGACTTATTAACCAGAAACCCAACGCCACCTTGGGATTGTTGGTCTCCCTCTCGGAAGTACATTAGGTGACCTGATTCGAGGGTTATGGTGTCCTCCCCCTCTCTTCGAACTTCACATAACCCTAATATGTGCCACCTAATCTTCCCAAGTTCCACCTCGAGTTGCGCCAGATGCGAGTCAAGCCGTAGCGTGCGGCCGTTGTACGTCGCAAGAGTCAGTTGTGTTTGGTGGCCTCCCGTAACCCGGAGATTCTTCGCACCCCCTGGCCCGCCGTAACCACGGTCGCCACCGTGACCGGGAATAGCGGGACTGCCGGGAACTAGGGGCCGTGGCTTTTTTGTGCTGCTCATAGAGGTATTTAGCCTACTGCTATCACGCTGGCCAGACGGGTTGATAGAGGGTTTTTTTCGAGTTTTCCTTCTCTCGCACTGGTGTTCGGTGCATTTTTGACTCCATTAGTCGACTTCTACGACACCCACTGGAAGAAGGGGTAGCGACATATGTATTCTTAAGCCGTCGCTACACGGCACTATGTAAGAACTTTTAATTGGCAATGATTTTTTTTTTTTTTGTAATTTATGAAAAATTATCCCTAATCTCAAGATCTATGCTATTCTTATTTGAAAAATTCTTTCAGTGAAGGATGGCTTGTTTAACAAGAAAACTACTTTTATAGAAATTATGAATAGGCTTCTTTTTATCTGTAAGGGTGAAGTAGGTCTCATAGGATGTGGGTGAAACTACGGCTAGAAGCTCATATAAAAATGTGCAAATAAAAGGGACTGATAACCATATAGAGTTTGTTCCAGCACTTCCTCTTCCCAGCAAAAACACATAGGAAGTGTTGAAGGGAGGCCGTGTTTGGGGATGTCTTTTGTAAATTTGACCTTCAAAAAGTGCTGATTTTCAGCCTACTTTGAATAAATGACTTTATCCTTATTTTATGCTACATATAGCTAAGCAAGTAAAAACTACAAACTGACCAACACAGTGGTATGATTACTTGCTTAGCTATTTTGTTATATAGCTTACTTATATTGAATCACTTCTGATGATTCTACTAAATCATTCCAGGATGTTAACGACGAACTAGCAGACATGTTGGAGCAAGCCGATGAGGTGCAAGAAGCTCTGGGCCGCCAGTATGGTATGCCCGAGATTGATGATGATGAACTGGCTGCTGAATTGGATGCTCTTGGTAAGTTGTATTTTATTATGGAAAATCAAATTTCATTTTTTTTACACATTGATTTATATTTTAAAGACAGATGAGAAAGTAAGTAGATTTTCTTTCTAGTATACTCTAGCAGATCCGGGTATTGTTCTAATTTATTATTTTCAATATACTTTTTGTTAGCATATTCACAAGACCGCTGGTTATGTCTAGTAAACATAAGCTATTTTTAGGCTTTAGTCTGTATTTATCACAAATGCGTGAAATGTTTTGATCTCGTTATCATCAGAATTCAATAGCAGGCGGTAAAATATTCGTTATATTTTTTATATTCTGTAGATATACATGTATATGTACATGTATATGTACATGTATATGTACATGTATATGTACATGTTTATAAATATGTATATCGAGTTTATCTCATGTTTGCGACATTTATAATGAAAATTCCTAGGCAGTAACTCGCAACCACAGACCAGTAGATATTATTGTGTAAGAAGATCACATTACTTTGACCACGATCAATTTCAAAATTATTATCTTGATCTAATAAGTATGTAAATAATCTGCGGTCTTAAGAAATACGTATGTAAATAATCTGGCGGTTAAAGCTCGTTCCTTCTTTATATGTATGTGAAGAGGTCTGTGCCTAGCAGTGGGTCAGTAAAAAGGTTGATATATAATTGATGATGAATACTGTAAATAAAAAAATGTGTGCACGGGTTTCAATCGTCGGTTTACGCATCATTGTCCAGCCATACTCGGAAGATATTATGTTATTTATAGGCTGTTAAATAAATTCTTTTATATTTACAGTACATAGATTTAAATAGGTCTTGTAATTAAATAATCTTGGTCTTACTACAAAAACTTAAACACGTGTCAAACACTTGTCTAAAAAAAGTGTGGATGCAAAATGGACCTTATTTCAACGTCATAATCTGACATTTTTTTAGACAAGTGTTAAACTGGCGTTTAAAAGTTTTTGTGGTAAGACGGTCTATGTCGTATCCTTAATTCCGCCTATGTGAGAGAGAGCCGTTATTGTAATAATATTTATATTTATCATTGCAGGTGATGAGATAGCTCTGGACGACGACGCTTCCTACCTGGATGACGTAGTAAAGGCCCCCGCTGCTCCCGACAAGGAGCCAGGAGCGGACAGCATTCGCAACAAGGACGGGGTTCCCGTCGACGAGTTCGGCTTGCCCCAAGTACCTAGCGCGGCACAAACTTCACGTTGATATGACGTCACACGGCACAGGTAATATAGTCTATAGATAGCTTTCGTTCTATTCGCTTTTTGAAATGGACTATCGTGATAGTGTATGGAACCTCTTTTGTTTTTATTTTGTTTCAACTTTAAAGTAGTTTTGTAATGTTGTGTAGGTCTGTTAGTTTTTTTTATCTATGGCAGGTCATGTGACATAGTGTTCTCTTTCTAGCGCTTAGTAAATGGGGTAGCGCTGAGTGCTGACTCACTTTGAAATGTGCAGTAAAATACCATAGACACTAGTCAGTGTAGTTCTGGCAACTTTTATTTGATATACCACTTAATATACAGTTTGAAGACATATGCAATAAATGATGCGCCATATAACACAAAGTTTTGCTATGTTAAGTCTAACAGACTTATGCAGACTTACTTTTATTTTATTCATGGTAATAAAATCATCAATTGTTTCCGTACTGCATCTGACATAATAATATAATTTTAATTGTATGTTGTATAATACTAAAAGCGCAGAGCATTCTGATTTCACTTTGTAACCAATTTTTTATTTAACTAAATCTCAATTATAATATAGAAATATTCAGCACTAATTTGTTTTGAAATTGTTATCTACGTAAGTAAATACCTCACATCACCGTCAGCATTTTACTTGTTGCTATATTAGAATAGAACATATGAAAAAACGTTAAGATTTATGCATATTATTAAAATTAATTAAGTAACTATATGTATTTGCAAACTGAAATGTAAAAAATGCATTTTCAATACCACCGTTTTTTTACGAAAAGCTGAATATGAAATATGAATGCCATTTTATGTCAAACAAAGTGAATCAAAATTAATAATAATATTCTAATACTGTTTTGTGATTGAAATTCTACTCTTAGTTGCTGTACCAATATGTAAATGTAATCTAGTTCTTATATTTTTTTATTTACTTAAGTTAAATATATTATTATCTTTGTAATGGTTAGTTTTATTTATTATAATGATCTATATATTACCACACCCCATAGGGGACTTTAATAATGACAAGATAGTAATAAGATATAATAGTCACATTCATTCAAACACACAAACATGCCCATTATAGGCTGAATACGTTTTCGATATACGTTTGGCATCAATAAGAAAAAAAAAACACTCAAATAAGTAGGCAGGTAATCAACCTTTATTATAATAATAATAATTTAATTGAATTATATTACACAGTCAACACTAAAATACTGTAATGTTCATCACATATGTTTTATAGACATAGCATACTGATACACAGTAATTTGGTGACAGTTGTCTTTTCACAATAAATTATTTATAAGTAAACGTCCTTATTAACATCCTACGTTATGTACAATCACTCTGACAATGTGATAATATCTATGTATTGTAGACAGTCTAATTGTATTATCTATGAATAAATAACCATTTGTAACTTAATCTAGGGCTTCCTGTCCGGTCTTTGGCAAGAAGAAGCAGAGTATTGCAGCAACTGTGGGTGATAAGAATAATATTAGTAAGCAATAATATAAATAACGGTCTAGGTTTGTTAGGCTTATCAATTGGTTGCAGTGAGCCTTGGCGCATTTAAAGCTACCATGGATGAGAGTCCTAGACTTGTTAACTTTTTTTAATAGCAGTATATGTATAGTGATGGGACCACTGATATCGATAAAATTCTCTATCGACAAATCTGTGCAATGTAGTAGTAGTTTATGAATTTGTAAGATAATTTATATTTATTCATTGAAAAAAACTGAATAGAGAGCTTTCTCTTTTTTGGGAAGTCTGTTAAAAATTGAACAATGCAATCTTGTTATAAAATCGATACTTACTGAAAAGGAATGCCGAGAAGACGACGATGGGGATGACACAGTTGATGTCGATGAGGTAGCCGAAGGACAGGTTGCCGATCAGACCGCCACCTCGACCCGCCGTTAGGGAGAGCGCGGCTGCCATTACCCTGAGGAATTACAAGACAATGTTAAACCACTGACAATAAAACAAAAGTATGATATGTAGTAGCTTGACATTTTAGACGTAACAATTCGCAATATGATTTTTTTTTCAAATAGCATATTTGATGATTCTTCCATTCGTCTAATTGATTGACCTGACGCTGACGGAGTGAGTCTTCAAAAGTGTTAAGTTTAATCTCTAGTTAATGCCAAAAATTATTAACGTTTTCATTGGCAACAAATCAAGACAACATTGCCATTGTCATTTAATACTTATTCATTACCAGCGGTTTCACCCGCATCCCGTGGGAACTACTTCCCGTACCGGGATAAAAACACACTAAGACACACTACACTGAAAGAAATTTTCAAATCGGACCAGTGGTTCCTGAGATTAGCGCGTTCAAACAAACAAACAAACTCTTCAGCTTTATAATATTAGTATAGATTAACAGATTGGTTATTTCTTTTCGAAATATATAGGATCTATTTACCTGAGGTTTGTAGGGAACAAGTCGACCAGCACGCAGAACACCAAACTGATGGCGAGTGAGGTGAGGGCTTCAAAGATGCACGATAGCACCAGGTTCTGAGTAGAGTTCTGTACGAAGTACAGGCCGACTGTCACTACGCCGGCGAAGCCCAAACTGAAGACTGAAATAGAAAGCGTTAAGTTGTAATGGTGGCGTGACAGAGAAATTCATCTGATTAGGAGAAGAAGATACATATCCTACAGATATCCAAACAGGTGTTAGGTAAGAGAAGTTAATATTTAGAATTGTTTACGAATCGAATAATGATTAGATTTAGGTAAGTTAAAATCTTCAAAATTCCTCCTAAGTAATTGGATGTAAATTAACTAAAAAAAAAATTAACGTCACTTACTCAAGAAGAACTTAGCACCAAGTTTGTGTACGCAAAGAGGCAGCCACAAGGAGGTCGGGATACAAGCCAGACCGACGATCAAGGTATGCATATACACGCTGGAGTCGATGGTCTTCAAGCAGTCGAAGGGATCGCCTTCGTATTCATCCACGACCACGATACCGGAGACGTCGCACACTGACGCTGAGGTGTTGGGGAACCGGTGCTCGAACTCCTCGTAACGGTTGAACAGCTCGGGGAACCAGATCATGAGGGTGTAGTAACTGGAATATGAAGAAGGTGGTGAAAATATCTGCAGTATGCTTGTAACTCGATAGTACTTAATCAGCAACTTTGTGTCGGTTTGGTGCAAGAGCTTTTAACTCAAACGAAAGTATCGTTAATTTGTTTTTGTATACCTATATCTTATCTCTATATCTCGGTCTTTGTCTCAGACACAGGTACAATTACTGCGTTGGCAAAAGCTTCTTTTTCTGCAACTTCTACTTATTCTAATATCTTACCTGGTGGTCAATCCGAACTGGATGATGCAGGTAAGGATGGTGTATTTGAGGTAGGGCGGCCTGCACAGAGCCTTGGTCTGTACCCAGATTTCAGAGAACAATCGCTTGAGGTCCTTGGGTTTGCGCATGCTCAAGCTTCGGACGGATTTTACAGAGGTCTGAGAACCTACAGACACGGTTCGTACTTTTTCCTTGAGGCTTTTGATCTGGAAGTAAGTGATATTGTATAGGTAAGTGAAAATTCTGAGCATCTTAAGAACATTAAATTAGGTAGCTAATAGCTAATCGCTAAATCCACCTAAATTGTTTTCATTGATTTATAAAGAAGAGACATATGTAGAAGTATTGTCTGAAGATAGCTGATTGTTAGTGCCAATGGTTCAAAATAAATATCTTACCGGGTAGTTTTCGGGATCATCACCGGTGTTTTGTCTGTAGATGCTCTTGAGGACCTTAAGGGCATCGTCGTAGTCGCCGCACTCCATCATGAACTTGGGGCTCTCGGGGAAGTAGAACAGCCAGAAGCCGAGCATCAGGGAGGGAACACCGCAAGCGGCCACGAACCAGTTCCAGGAGTCGTAGGAGAAGCTGCCGCTTTCGATACGGATGCCGGTGATAGGGATGATGCCCCAAGCGATCACTAAAGCAAAAGATCATTGGTTATGTGGCATAATTCATATTATGTATGTAAGTATGACGGTGTGACAGATTTTATCTGAAGAAATAAGGCAGCCTTACAAAATCATCGTTCAAGCAGAGATTAGATAGGTATGTGATCTAAGCGACCTCTCGATAAATAACTACGTGCTTCTGTTGCCATCATCTTTCTCATATCTGCTGAAAGACGGCCACTGGTGGATGATGTCATACCACAGTATTCTTATACAAATCGTTGTTCTAACTTCCCTATTCTTAAATCTATTATTTCAAAAGTTTTCTTACATGGCAATAAGATGACTCCGAGGGTCCAGAACATTTCCATCCAGCAGAGAATCTTCTCTCTGTATTTGGTCTGTTGGAATTCACCCAAGTAGGGGAAGCAGATACCCATAGCGCCAGCAACACTGTAAATGACAATTTTCTTGTAAGGATTTGAATAGAAAATTATACCTAACTATTTAGATGGTTTTTCAGAAGAACCTTGTGTTTTCTAACCAGACTGTTCAAAATCTTGAGATGACATAGTACTGATTAGGAAGGCCAGTAAATATGTACAATGACAATTCGATTGATCCGGATAACTAATTTCTGTACTGAAACTTAGGTGGTGAAACGCCAGCAGAGAAAGGAGACACAAGAAAAGCTTAATGTTGTAAGGGATCTTGAACTATACGACCCTCTACAATTTCATCGTATTGATGGCTCTCAGCAGCCACATTCCTGGCAAGAAACACCTGTCATAAAAATACTAACTATTCTTCCCATCAGGATGTGACACTTATTAAGCACAAATCGATATCACTGATTGCAATCAAACTGGTTTTCAATTAATGGCTTTGATGACACCATTTTACTCGTCACAATTGTACTACAACAATTAGTAAAGGGAAACGTGTGCACTGAATCAATTGTAGCGTGACGGACCGCATGATTTGTAGCCTCCATTGTTTAATAGGAACGAAGGAAAAACTTGAGGCCACGAAACACGCGGCAGGTGTCATTGCTGATATTGAATACATTTTAAGACTCAGAAGGTCTGTGATCCCATTTTCCGAGAAATTTCCAAGGAGTTATGTAGGCAAATCATGTCTATCCATAGGTATGTGGTGAAAATCGATATTTTCATGTTAATTTCATTAGGTTCTTTAACGAGGTATTCATCGCAGTTTTCATCATTAGGGATACCTATCAAACTCTACTGAATTAAGTAGGTAGAATCTTTTGACATTGAGAAGTACTTAAATCGCTGAATTCATAGCCTTAGAGTTAAGAGCGGTGTCTGAACTGAAGACATTAACATCACGTGCTTTTCCGCATGTGCATATCTACCTATCTAAGTAGGTATCTACAGAACCACAATATTTACATAATTTATCCAGTTTATCTTCTAAGTGGTCTATAAAGGATACTCACGAGAAACCGTTAATGAATCGGCAAGCCATGAAGACGGGCAGGATTTGTACGAAGGAGGAGATGATGCCGACGATTCCGTCCATCAGCAGGGTCGAGACCAGCACAATTTTACGGCCTTTCGTGTCTGCCAAGCAGCCCCAGAAGTATGATCCGAGCACCATGCCTGCAGGGAAATAACGCTTATTAAAAAGGGAAAATGGCATTGGCAATGACAATTTTGTATCGACGCAGAATCGTCAGTATGTTACTTCCAATTCAATTAAGCCGATGAAGCAATAGGAAACAATTATCTTTAAAATTCAAGTCCTTCCTACATAGATTATTTTTAAAAGGATACTAAATCATTTTTTTTTATGTAGGTAAATTGAATGTGACTGAGTCTATGACCCAAACCTAAAGTTTAAAGTAATTTGTAACCCAATTGCCTTTATGAGTGCTGTTCCTATTGTAATGTTTTGCCTTTTAGCGAGACAAAAATAACAGTGCTAAAAGCTGTTTAATATTAGGGTTCTTTCTTACCCAACATAGGCGCGGCAGTGAGCCAGCCCTTGTCCGAGGAAGTCATTCGGAAGTCACATGTCGCCGCCGGCAAGACGAACGACACTATAGTGATACCGATGGCAGTGTTCGCGTAGATCAACCCGGTGACCGCCAGCAGGCAAAAGTGGAAACGACCGAAACCTGGAATACATTACAAGCAAACATTAATTATTATTATTTTGGCCATAAAGGTTGCCCGGGTAACTTTGTAAAGGAGGTCAGATAGGCAGTCGCTCCATGTAAAACACTGGTACTCAGCTCCATCCAGTTGGACTGGAAGCCGATCCCAACATAGTTGGGAAAATGCTGTGTAGAGGTTTCTTTTGGGTCAGGAACTTTCACAGGCACTAAAGGGAACTTACCTACAACTAACCAAAGTCTGGTCAAGAAAAGGCTAATTAACTATGTTTAATTCTTCAGAATTTCCTACAATTCATCCTTTAAGTAGGTGTCTAGGTCTAGTACTTATGTAAATAATGCAAACAATGGGTCATAAAATAGAATGCAATTTGAAGCATACTTTGGTAGGTCTTAACTACCTATGCATTAGTCTTGTTTCTATTGTGGTGTAAGTAAATACCATGTTATTTTCGTAAATACATAATATAAGGTCCGTTTAGATACCTACTTCTAGGCATATTTTTATAGGTACATAGGAACCCTTATTTACTTTGAATCAAGTCTTGTCCGTTCTTTAAATTCCACAAAAAAGGTGTTTCATTAAATTCATCTGTTTCAGCACACAATGCGTTTAATTAAATACACATTCAACTTCATTCTTTGGCTCACGCACAGAATTTAATTTAGATAATTAATACCGACTCACAGCTCTAAATATCAATTCATTACTCTTAACCTGTTTGATTTCGTACACAACAATATTGTATAGCTACAATTAAATTAATAAAAAAAAATGTATTTACCTGTCGCCGATATTGCAGCTTCGAAGTCTGCTCCATGTTCCAAGAAGTCTAGACCTGTTAATAGAAAAATCACATGAATAATTTGTGCTGCCTGTATTGTTAACATCGTCAGTTGTTTTTAACAACTTAACTGATAAAGCTCGCCTGAGGGCTACTTTGGCTATAGTAATATGAGATTCCACTTTCATAGTTAACCACTTATATTTAATTTTCACATTTCTACATTTATTATTTAATTAAAAACAAATACAAGATCAATTATTAAGCTTTTGTTATTCACCCGCACTGATTAAAAGATTGACACGCTTTTGGTAAGCGTCCAACTTTCTAATGAGACTATTATTTCGATTGCCGAGATATTTTTGCGTAATTTTAAGTCGTATTTCATTGGAGATAAAAACAAACTTAGCGCAGATTTATAGTCTTATTAATTTCTGTAGTCAGTAGTTAGGGTAGTCAGCATGGAAGTTTTTAAGATGGAACTGTCATTTTTTCTACCAAGTACCCTCATTCTGCAAAACTACTTTTTAACACTAATTATTATGAAAGAGGCACCAATAAGGCGTATGTATATTTTGATTATGCTTCAACCTTTCATGCTTACGGACGTAATTGTTTATATCCTACAAAAAAAAAAACATAAACACCAACATAACTTAGGTACACGTGACATTGTCACAGTTACGTAAATCATTCAAATAACCTAAACAAGATGAAACTGTAAATGAATAGGTGTGTCTAATACCGAGACCAATGTCAATGGGATTCAATACATTTGGTCACCTCAACAAGTTTCGAATTATCGAGGGAAATCTACGAGGTGTAGATAAAGATTCACGTTATTTGTTTCACAAAGCCGACAGCCTGAAGTGTCGATAAACAGTAGTGTCAGTGTCAGTTTCAAGTGTACGTGTAGTGTCTAAGTTGGGACCTGGTATCTTGATTATTTGCTTGGTTAAATTATGTTATTTAGTTATGTGAGTAGAACCGTAGCTTATAGTTCTTTTAAAACACGCCTTTCGTCGTTTTCTTATGTCTACATATTTTTCTAGAGGTGCGATTATTTTCTACTTTAAGGCAAGTCTACCTTTGACTATTGACCGGTCGTCTGGACTGTGGACTGCACAAAGTCCATCAATACTTTTTTTATCTGGATGTCGAGCAAAGGCTCCCATGCTCTTTTAATTTCACAACCTTTAATATACCTACCAGTTAAAATTAGCTGTAGCTAGGAGTAGGTGTAATTTGCTAACACTGCTTGTCAATATCTAACTCAATGCTTATCAGTAGCATCGTCGTGGTCGTACTGTTTGAAGTTGACACAAATCAGGGGCCCGATTCTCCTAATTTTACTTAAGCAACATACAATTCACGTTCGACTGTATTCGACTGAGATCCAATCCCGACTCGATTACGATTGAAGCGTATGTGGCATTCCGCTATTTTTTCTTTGAAATAAACGTTTTTATCCTTTGCTGTCATTCAATAATGAATCATTTTATCTGCAAATGATTTACGATTACAAAATGATTGTACAGCAAACTACCGTATAGACCAAAATCGCCGAAATAGCAGACCAATCGCACACCAATCAAATTTCAATCGAATACGATTGGTCTTTTATTAGTAGCAGAATGCCCGACATGGTTAAAACTGCTATTGAGATTATATTGCGATTCGATTTCTATTCGATTTTGACATTATTAACTTAGGAGAATCGGGCCCCAGTATAGTACCATAATTTCGTCTTTACCAGTGTTATGCAGTAACACTTCTTATAAGCGGTAATATCTTAATGCAACTAATGTTCATTTAGGTGCTTCCTAGCTCAATTCAGTTGATTTGACACTTCTAGACTTTTGTAAGTTAACATCGACTCAAGTCAAAGTGGCACACACTTTTCGGCTGTTAATGAATTTACAGAGTTATCGACTGCTCCAAAAACCACCCATTAGGGCACTATTTGAGCACCAATCCCATTTAGTACCAAGTCAAACACAGACATGAAATGATAGACATTTCGCCTGAGTCAACAACACGAAATCCTCTACAATTCTTATTTCAAAGGCTACTACTATTATTTTAGACTTCCGAATGAGGTTAATCAAATAGCACTCCAAGTAATTATTTTAAAACAAGTTAATTCAACTGTTAACAATTGTCAGTGTTATCTTATCAGTCATAATGAAAGTACAGGTAGCAGTGTTTACAAGAACTGGCGTATGATTAATCAATTTTATTGTGAACGCGAGATGAAGGGCTTACTATAGTAAATAAATCAACCTGACATGACTAAACATAGCTGGGCTTTTTATCAAAACTTTGTTTGCATAATGATTAGTGGTGTACATATGTATGGCAATGACATCGTCAAATCAATTGCGATGGCATTGTAGCTCTGCAAGGACATTCTTACGAAATGGTAAAACCGCTATCATTGAAGTCCCTTCTTCTGAGTGCTAGGAATGGTGTTTGTTTGTTTCTTGTTGTATTGTCGAAAATGATGAATGAACCTAATTGAATTGAATACGAATGAAAGATGTAATATGCCTCATGTTCCGTAGTAACTATAATTAGTAATCTGTGCCTTAAGTATAGGTTGTATAGGTATACCTTGTACCTCGTGTAACAGGTGCGATTGTTGAGCATAAGGATTCTAGATTTGTTCTGGCTTAGGACAACGGTGAGGTATTTATTGAGTTTTCTCAGTAGCTTTGAATCTGTAACTGTGCCCGACCCTTGCGGTCTGTGGATATCTCACTTATTGCTCATTTCCCAAAATTCAAGAAGCTGTTATGATGATGTTATAAAAACATGAATCATTATCAGTGTTCTTGGAAATATTTTCCAGTCGTTTAGATGAACTAATATAATTAGCTGTCCCTCTAGTACCTGGAAATATCCTAATAGCTAGTTACAGTTTAATGTTGAATTAACTGAAACACAATGTAAGTGGATATTGAAGTAAAGACCAACATTTAAGTTCCAGCTCATTGTTGCAAAATTAGTGGTTAGTATATACTTTGGTCTAAATAGAAGTAGCAGGCTAGTAATGTGAAAATAATATGCTAATGTTGACATTGTGTGCGTTTGAAGGCTGCACCCGTATGTGTAACCAGCACACGGAATTAAAAAACTAAATTGCTCTATGGGTTATCTATGAATTTATTATTAGAGACCATAGTATATGGAAATCACCAAGTGAACATACCATAGGATAACGAAAAACTTTTTTTATTAAAGTTATAGTTTTTTATTACAGGTATAAATGAAAATTCTAATGTTACAGTAGCTACGTGAACTTATGAAAGGATAGTTGTTGCGTTTAGACTTTGAGGACAGAAAATTTGCAAGAGCAACTTCATTGAAAATGTGAAAACCCCAAACGTAAAACGTGAAATCCTTCTTCACTAGGTACATAGTATAAAACAAAATCGCTTTTTCTGCCCCTATGTCCCTTTGTACGCTTAAATCTTAAAAACTACGCACCCGATTTTCACGCGGTTTTTTTTTATAGATAGAGTGATTAAAGAGGAAGGTTTATATGTATAATAACATACATTAAATAGTGGGGAAATATTATTATCCCGTGCGAAGCCGGAGCGGGTCGCTAGTCATAAAAGTCGATTTACACCTAATAGGGTCAGGCTCGTGACAAGAATTTATCTCTTGATATTTCGGTAATCAATCTAATTGCATGCCATTGTTATACAGCCTATTCTCCAAAACTAACTTTGCATAAGAATGGGTCAAATTAATTAATTGTCGAGCTTTGTATGAGCATTCCAACTCTGTATGAAGAATGGAATCAATGAATGCTGTAAAATTCCGATTCGATACGCTTCTCTGACGTCGGTTAAGACGTAACCAAATAATTTCGGAAATACAGATATGGTAATAAAATTTTAAATATTTTTATATTCGTATTGTTTGCCTAAAATAGTTCTCAGGATTGGGTGCTGATAAACAGTTCGGTATGATAGCTATTTAATTAAAATTTTAGGGAAACATGTCGCGTAATTTTTAATCAATGTCATTTAGGACAACCTCGGCTCGGCACCCCAATGGTAAACCAAATGAAAGTATGGAATAAAAAATTACAAGGCTTTTTTATTGGAATTGGATTTGTATGTAGGTATATTAAGTATCATTTGATGAAGGTAAAGAGCTGATAATGTTAATAGATGGTAATTAAAGCAAAAAATACTTGGTTCATGATCATAGATACGCATACACCTGCATGGTATAATAATGACTCTTTTGCATATGACGGAAGAAATAATAATATGAATAAAGTGGGTTTTGCCGATTCCTCTTAATATTATATAAATAAATAAGATAAGGCTCGAGTATGCTATTGAGTTCACGATGCGTTTGGAATGAAATTAGAATAATTGTGTAACTTTGTATCCTCTTCCGTACCTATATGATATTTATTTCAATATATATTTTTATGTGTTATGTAATACGTGTTGTTATGTAATCATTTTTATATAAAAATGTAAAATTCACGGTAAGGTTGCAATGTACAGAATACTGCTCTTATACCTAAAAAATAGGTTGGTATAAACATGAATCTTAAGAGAAACTTTAATTTTATTACCAACTTAAGAATATTTTTTGAAATAAACTCACGTTTTCTTTTTTAACCGACTTCCCAAAAAGGAGGAGGTTCTCAATTCGTCGGGATCTTTTTTTCAGGAGTAAAAGTCGCTTATTTCTTTAATTTACAATTGTGGAAAAGCTTATTACAATACAAATAAATTTTTTATTTCATATTCTACTGTTTCCCAGTTTATTCTCAGAATAAAACCCTCAGTCTGTGAGTGAACTTTTTGTAAAATAATGTCAAAAAACTAACGAATATTGTTTAGAATGAGTGACAGGCGTGTGAGATTTGAGCAGTGAGTGATCGCGGACATTTTTATAATAGCTATTGTACACACAATCTGGTCTGAGACATCGTTGAGCGACGTTGATTTGAAGCTCACTCAAGTTCTTATGACAAATCTTTTATTTAACAGTCTTCTAATGAAGTGAATTGTGCAATGAAGACCGTTCATATTGTTCCCTAATAAAGCCGCACAGAATTCGGGTAAGTTTGCGCTAAGTTTTCGTTTCGACGGTTACGTTTGAATTATGTTGGCTTCGAAATTATTAGACTTTTTTGTGTATATAAGTAATTAACTACTTAAGTAATATTTAAGGTTTTAACATAGTTTAGGTGTTGAAAAAAATTGTGAACATCTGTTTATTTTTATTAATTTTAAATCATTTTTTTTAATGAAAAAGTTAATGATTGACATAGTATCATACTCACCCATTTTGTATAATTCACTTTTTCACTTTATAAGTCCGATATGAGATCACGTTAGAGATATTCCGCGGTCACCTATCACCAACGTTTCATCGTCACCCTGCGTATTGCACTAGAGGGAGGATGCGCGTGGGCAGGCCGGGTGTATCGGCGCGCGCGTCGCTCGCCGTCGCCTCAAGGATGTCGCGTGTTGCCTGCTGAGGCTTCTGTGCGAATGCCGACTCGCTACCGGCTCCCGCCTAAGATTCCTTCCACTCGAGATAACGATAAGGCCGATGCTCGATCGCTCATCTTGTGTTATCTAGACGGCCGATGACGGTGACCACGATCGATCTCCACTCACACGCTGTTGTCATGCTCTGCGCGCTTTTTACCAACTATTATGCAAATTAAACGGTAACTTTTTGTTTATTGTTCAATGTGGAAGAGGTCTTGAAGGTTTTAGTCTATTTTCTTATGATTTTCTGCATTTACATTATCGAGTTTAGTTAAACTGATAACTGTGGCATTGCAGATTAAAGTTAAAAGTTTCAATACTGATATAAAATGTAGATAAAAGATTATCATCCATATTTATCTCAATTTTGGGCGTGAGTGAAAAAGCATATGTTATGTAATAAGCCTCTGACAATACCCTGATTACTTAAATCCTGCAGTTAATGCTATTGTAAACTATGCGGAGCAGGATATTATTTTTTTACAATCAGTAGTTTTAATTGAACAATTTCTAGTTCAGAAAGTCGTCATCAAAAAATCTATCATTGACGTATAACTGTCGAAAATTCTGTAAAATCTAATTTAAAACAAATTATTGGAAAAAGAAATGTGCTTTTGGTATCCAATTCCAAAGATACTCAAGTTGATTGTTATTTTTAAGAGCAAAGCGTGGGTCGGCTCCGTGGTCCCTCGGGGACCAGGCGAGGCATCGCGTAATGAGCTGCCTCGTAAGGCGATTACTTTGATTTGTTTTTATTAATAACTTCTTTTAACAAGAAAACAATGTTTCAATCTTCACTGAAAATGTATCTAGGTTAAAATCTGATAGGTACAGAGTTTTTCTAACAATATGATTTGCCATTTTATTTTACATATTTACCGCTGAAATAATCTTGATTTCCTTTCAAGGGTAGATAGAAGGTATAGAGTCGTATTTGCTGAATCTACTGCTAGTCGTGTTTACTCTCTGCTCGCATGTCCGAATTCACAGGTTCAAATGCCCTTGTGCTATTTTATTCTACAAAATAAATTTGTTTTGTTCTAATCAATTAAGTGTAAAGTTGACCCCAATCTCAGGTTCATGTTTATTTGATCTTTAGCTCTTTGTGTTTTCGGTGGATGTGCCTTTAGACATTCTTCTTCTGGGGGCTCCTGAAATTAAAATATGAAATTCGTAATCAATATCACTATTTATATTTGTTGTTGGTGGTCAATCTTAATAAGTTCCAGGTAACTTATTTAAAAATTATTGGAACTAAAGTCATATAAAAAGTCCACCTAATTATTATGTGCGTACAAATATAATTGGTGATTCCTAGAAGGTGTCTGGTGCGTAGCACGACATGACACAGGGTCGCGCAATGCGCGTCTTTCGGTCAAGTGCGACCGCCCACCGTGTATGGTCGTATACTAGGGTATGCGCGCTAGAGCATACGACACTCCACTTGATAAAAATAACTTTCAAAATTTGGCAAATAATGCAATCAAGTTTTTTATTTTAGGAATACTCAATCGTACTCATTATAGCAGGTTTATGACGTACACACTTTTGATTGCTCAAGAAGCGTAATAGACGATACAAGACGTCTTAGAAAATAAACTGCTCAAGTGTGCTCGAGACTATTCGATAATTAAGTGTGCAGTTCTAAAAATTACCTGAACTTCATTCAAGTGGTAAATAATTTCCTATTTATGACTTAGCTTAAGTTTTATTTTCCTTATAATACTTGTTACAATAGATTACGACAGCTGAGTGACTTCCTAACACATCGTATTTTGGTCGCCATTACGTATTCACGGTTGCACGCCCGCGTCCTTTAAGGTCGCGTTCGACATTTTACGAATTTTATTGATGGCTGTTCGTCACCCAATAAACATAAATCTTTTTTTCTTTCTGTGAATCTGAACATATTTTTTTCCGTATTTTGTTTAGAGGAAAATGTGTTGAAATGGTCTTAGATTAGTTTGATCTGTAAGTAAAGCAAAAACAGAAGCCTTAAGTGGATGTTAGTGATAATTTGGGAAATGCTTATAAATTAGGTATCATTTAGCTGTATAATTTGGTGTGGTTGGTGAAACCTGAGTACAACTTCACACTTCGACTTTAAACAGACCAGATCTTACAAAGTGTCATAGTCACTAAGGGTGCTCTTTTAGGCAGGGTTGCATTAATTATATATAGAGGTATAGAAATGATCATTGCAAATGAGCATCAATTTATATCTTTCAATTAATCGATTGATTGCAGGCATTAGAAGTTAAGGATGTTAGGTGTGAAGATAATTATTAGGTAATAAACAAGCCACGTAACAGTTTGTAGGGTCGGTGTCAATCACTACTTGAATACTAAAGCCGATAAGGAAACAAATAATATTTATTGCAAGGACCTCGACCTCTTTGTTGTGTGTTACGAAACGCATTTTTCTACCATACAATTTTATATCGAACAAGAGCGAGCACCTTAGTATCTGAACTGATAGGGTTGGCACATAAGCCATTTTTCTATTCCGTCAAATAATAGGTATTAAACGATTATCTAAAATCCGAAGCTTGAAAATTGATTATTTTACTTACTTTTTATTGGAACCAGTACCTAACAACACTCCAAAACGTACCAGCTTCCATTAAATTAATTTAACCAACCCTTGACCCTAGCTGACCCGGAAAAACATTTTCCTCATCTCAATTTGTATTCTTACCAAAATTTCCTAGAAGAAAACGATAGCATTTTTCCAACATTTTCCAGTTTCCCGGAAATATTTTTTTCCTTTCTCTATATATAACCTTATTCAGACTGAAAACTGCTGGTCAAATATTATTGAACTTTTATTTAATTCTTAAAATTAGCTTAATCTGTCTAAAAGTGCTTAAGTGATGCGGTTAGGTATAAACTAATAGCATTTTTTATTATTATAGGCATTCCAAGTCCACACACTTCTTGCATTACCTTATAAACAACTAAAGTTCCTCTTAGTTTCCATGTTTATTTACTGTCTCGGAAGTAAGCATTTAGAATAACTATAGTTTCGTACCAAATATAGGAGAACGGAAACTTGATAGCCAATTATCCCAGCTTGATACCGTTTTTATGTGACAGAGCAACATTTTAGTGCAATAGGCTAGTTGTGTGTACCTTACAGTATTTTTTCTCATAAATATAGCTCAATGATGGTTTTGATAAGTTAAGTATTGTAGTATACCTCTATATAATTTATATATTTTCAAAAGTGCAGTTGTAGATAGGTAAATGATTACATAATTATTTCAAAAGTTATCATGTTCATCGAAAAGCCTAGTCTTACAGACAATGTACTGGTAGATAATCCATCACTTCAAGCGACAGATCTTCTATATCGATTACATATTTATTCCAGTTTTGCTAAAATGAACGGAACAATTCAATTTTTGTGTATTTTGCTTCGTCCATCTATATTCTAAACGAAGTAGGTATGTATTTTGTCTTGCGATCCGAACATTTTTTTCAGATCTAAAAACCTTCCTAAACATTGTTTTTGTAAAAATACAATGTTATAAGTTCCTAAACTATTTCAATTTAAAGGCGGCTTGTTGCTGGTGAGGTATTGTTAAAACTCGTCACGTATCATGATATATTGCGTGCGAAATTGCTCAGTGTATGCGTGGCCTTACCGCGCTAGTGACGAGTCGGCAGGCCCGAAGGTGTCCGAAGAATCAACACACGTGCGCCCTTCGTAAGTATTTGGGGTTTCACTCGAAGGAAAAGTTGAGGAAGCATTCGTAATGCAAATGAAGGAGTATTGAAATGGGTGACAAACAAACCTTCGGCATTTGCCGAATTCAAAGTCAGTGGGCCGCGATAGATCATAGGTAATCTGCTGGGCATATTCTTCTTTTACTTCTTTTAATCTTAAGTTTTATTGACACCTTTTTTTAACAAGCTCTATTAACCAACTTTTACAGTAAAATCAAATCTTCACAATGGGCAGTCGTATAATTTTCCAGCCTAGTATAACTTAACCCGAAGATGATTAGGTACCTAAAATTCGCTAAGTCTGAACATAATTGTGAGTATTAAACTTTATTTTGTACTTGAAACACTAAGGAAGAAAAGTGACATCTGCGAACTCGGAGCGATCCATTGTCGTCTCAATAATTTACATACAAATTGAACTAATTTACAAATGCTAAGTCGTTCATTAACAATTTAGTGTTGTGCCTACTACTAGCTATAGTTGTTTGTTGCGTCTCTGATCTTTTGAAGGTATTTGGTAGTATTGAATATAATGCATATTATGTTATCGACCTAAGGACAGGCTTAAGTTCCGTTAGTTATCGATAGAACAATGTCAGTATCCACAGATGAAGAGTGTATTAAGGTTTTTTCTGTTATTAATTGTTCTCTAATATTCACTCACTGATAGTCTTTTGTTTAATTAGGATGACTTATAGACAAATTAACTATGAAAAGTAGGTTCTTTACAATTTTTAATGCACCTACCAAAAGCAGGTCCTTCAAAAGAGTTCCACTTCCTAGAATTAGCTGTCACTACTAAGTTTTCAATCATCATCCTTGCCATTATCCAACTTTTTATTTAGGGTCAACGCAACATGTCTTCTTCTTCCTTACCTCTTTATCTGAGGTTATCAGAGTAGTAACATTCTTTCCAGCTATCCATCCAACGCATCTACCATACTTATCTTTCAAAACTTCCCAAATGCCTATATTCCTTTTTATTTCAGGTGACTTCAAAAGCCCCTACGTTGCTATATGTTCGTAGGCAGTAGGTACCTCACGTCACAGCAAACGGTGCGTGACGTACAAAGCGGATAGCCACGTCTGATGAAGCCGTAATAGCGATCAATCCTATTAAGACGCCATCGCTTACCTAACTTTGTCAAGAATATCGATACGGCGGACAATGGTTAACGCACTGGTAAGTTGGAGTAATGAACCTAGAGTGTAATACATTGACTGGGTTAGGCCGTAGTTAATTTGCGATTTCAGATCATCTTAGTTCGCACTCTATTTTGCAACCTCCATATCTACCATCTCATTTACTGCGATAAATTGCGCCACTCAAACATAATCCGAAATATTTCAGCAACACAAGGAAAAGAAAACACCTTACAAAATAAAGCGTCTCCACATTTTTAAAATGTCTTCTACAAAAATGATAGTGTCTGGCAGATACAGAGTGATGGATTTCTTATTGGCTATCATGACAATAACCATGATCAATGACAAGACACAGGAAAACTATTCCTCAACATTAGTTCTTGGCTCAAAGATTTTCAGAAAAAGATTTCATCAAAGGTAAAGTTGGTTTAAGTAGTATAAATAAGGCAGACCCTAAAATAATATAGGCTTCAAACAGATAATACATACTACCATACAAAAGATATTTTTCTTGTTTCCGCAGCAATACGATAAGATTGTGTAAGATTTGTACAAACATGAATACATTACGATTTATCTATAAAATGATATACATGTGATTGATCATATTTGTCGAGCGCAGGAAGTGTTATCAAAAGTAGGCAAATGTACGAACAAATATTGTAAGGTATTGTTCTTCAGCACCTTTTGGGTCAACATTTGTAGTAAGTCTTAAGAGGCACATAACAACTATGCTACTAGTTTTACTTCCGCGTTTTCATCCACGTTTTTCCACCAGCATTCAAATGTCTCCTATGTTTTCAATTCGTTACCAAGTTAGTCGATTACCTCCCACATAGAAGGAAGGAAGAATTATACTAATAGGTTTTCATACATGCCATTTTTCATACCATTGATTTTGTGAATAGTCTAAATCTATACTAATATTATAAAGCTGAAGAGTTTGTTTGTTTGTTTGTTTGAACGCGCTAATCTCAGGAACTACTGGTCCGATTTGAAAATTTCTTTCAGTGTTAGATAGCCCATTTATCGAGGAAGGCTATAGGCTACTTTTTATCCCGGTACGGGAAGTAGTTCCCACAGAATGCGGGTGAAACCGCTGGCAGAAGCTAGTATAACATATGGGTCTCTATTCGGTCTCTATGTTGACTTTAATAGAAGGCAATATCTTCATTGAACTGATTTCTTAGCTCAAAAGATTGCGAAAACGTATCAGTATTAAGATATTTTCACCACAGAAAAGACATCGCTAAAAATAAAATCAATCATGAAATGACGAAAAAAATCGTACGACAGAATGACCATGTATAAAATAAAGATACGTATAGGCAAAAGTTAACAATTTGGTTCTTACAAGAAAGTATAGAGAAAAGATTAGGTACTTAAATAAAGTTTCATGAGCTAACTTTAATTCGTGGTTCAGCAATGTCTTATCTTATTTTAAGAGACTGTTGTCACCTGTCGGCTTATGATTGATAAGCAAGGTTGATTTGTGGAAACCGCCTTTGAACGCATCAAGGTTGGAATGTGACCTTGGAAGTTTTACGGTTATAGTATATTATACGTATGGGGATATCCCATTGAAAGTGAGTGATCAGGTCCATCATTAAAGAAGAAAGTGTTACTACGCAAAACATATACAGCCCAATTCATTTTTCAATATTTTCTCTGCAATTAAGTATGGTATAAAATTGGCATTAAGTTAATTTGTCTATTCACATCCAAAAACTTAAGCAAGTCTGTATGTGCACTAAACTAAAATTCTACCCAGAAACATCTCAGTCCGCTCTATTCAGAGATGCGTGGATAATTCGATAGTATATTTAAATCTTGCCGCAAAACTTTACAAATCACGACTGTCAATTTTATGCGCTACATTTATCATTGTGAATGTCCTTCCTGTCATTTCTTCCTTTAATTTTCACGGTTGCTTTGACAAAAGTGTATTCTAATCAGTGGTATGGAGATAGGTGTAGTGTTGTTCGAGTCACGAGGGTTGTTCGGCGCCGGCGCATCGTGCGGGAACTAGCCTTGTTCATTATGATACTCGCAACAATGCTGTATAAATAACTCGTACAAACAACTAGTTCACATATTAATGTCTCGTTATTTATTGCACCTTGTAAATTATTTCACAAGGCAAATAGCTACGCATTTATTTATTTTCAAGTGCAAGTTGAACCGCGTTGGTAGGCAAATATTATTGTGGGTAAGTTATCTTGTTATGGTATAAAGGCGTCGACAAGTTAACTCAATGGTAGATTGAACTAATATCTCGGATTTATTGCGACATGTTTCATGAGATTATTTTGTTGTGTTGACATGAAATCGATAAGATCTGTCTGTGAACTTGAAATACAGATTAATGTCCAGGATATGTTTTCATAGTTAGATATTGTAATAGTTATTTTTTCGAAATTACTTAACAGACCACGAACACTCAAATTTAACCTAAAAACGATCTTGAGAAATTGAAATTGACGAAACAAGCAAGCTTCAAAAACGCGAATACCCAAACAAAATTATCAAAATTTCGATGCGCATTCGTCCACAATAAACGGTTTGATCTGGTAAATCCGAGGGCGTTACTTTCAATTTGATCGTTTCAGTGTAAAGATAGAAAGGCATCGCGAAAGCAATAAGACGAGCAGACAATCAGTTTGTTTATATAAGGCCGTATTGGAGGATACAATCAGTCGTCGGCTCCCTGGGACGCAATAAGCGTAATCCCCGAGGCGGGAGACCGGGAAATATAATGTTAGAAGCGACTTTTTAAAATCGTTTTATTTGATACACTTAATGGAAGGAGCACTCTGATTTACATTTCTTTACTTACTTTTTGTAATTCAAAGATCCCCTTCATAAAATTTTAGTTAGAAGTCCGATGAATAGTCTTTTTAATGTATTCTAGAGGGTCTTATACTGCTCATATTTTTTTAAAGATTTACAATTCCACCTAATTTTTGTGTGTCGACGTAAAATAATTAATGAACATAGGTACCCCGCAGAAAATTTCATGAACTAAAATTATTTGAAAATGTAACTTTATGTAACAGATAAAACAGTCGCTTTTTCCCAACATTTGATTGTTTTAAGATAATATTTATTGACACACTCAATCAAAATACATCACCCATCTTAAAAAATATAGATTTTTCCAAACCTATTTTAACAGTCGATATTTACACCCAAAAAATAATATTTTAAAGTAACATAAAAAAGTCACTTCCAGTACATACGTATCGACATCGGTCAGTAGTGGTTGGGCGGGCGGCACAGCGAGCGAGGGCGGCGCGCGCGCCCAGTCTGCTTCCGTAGCCGCCGCGGTAACTGCTCAACTAACCAGTGCCCACTAACTGATAACTTTGCCGTTAACTGTGGCACGCTTGTTATTTATTTGGAACTTTTCGAACTGCTAATTTGGGAAGTGATTACAGTTTTAGTTTGGAGTACCTATTTAAAATTTTGTTTGGAATGTGAATTTCAATTTGTGTTGGGTATTTTGGTGGTGACTTTATAAAATTGTTAAGTTCATTTTTCCATCATTTGGACAGCACTTGAATACACAAAAGAGGAAACCAAAATTCAAACGCTATTGAGTAAAAACACCAACGAAAAACATGTCACACAATATGTGATAAGACCTCCAGAAACTACCACCAATTTACATAGAGACTCCACCAGACTTTCTAAAGTTCTTAAACCATGGCAGACAAGCTCCACGAGTACCAAGGCGTAACAGGTCGCCTCCACGGAGCCAGAGACAGGTACAAGGAGCGCTGGTCCCGATGGAAGGAGGAACACCCCAGAGGGGTGCGGGACGTGGTCGCGGAGACCCTGTTTGGGATCCCTAACTCTGATGAGCCCCCCGAAAGGGTCTGGCAGGATAGTGCTTATAGTGATATTTATAGGTAAGTAAGTGATTAGAATTCTGTTCTTATTGTTTTGTATGTATAAGTATTTGCGTTTAAAGTATATGTAGTTAATCAGTAGTGTTAGCACAAATAATCAAGCTAATAAAATAAATAGCTTACCATGGGGCTAACCAACCGTGTGTGAAAGTGTCGCAATTTTTTATTTTATATAATTTGACAAATACGTTGTATGCTCCAAGGATATTCTTTAAGGTAGTGGATGGATATATTTCTGAATATGGCATAACTGACCTTCAAGTTACAGAAAAAAATAGAATGATGATAATATGTATATTTGGATGTTCAAATATGAAGCCCTATCTTGAATTTATTTAAGACTTAGGTAATCGTGCAGTTGATTTATTTTGTCATTTTATATGAGGTCATTGCCTTACCTATTCAAATAAAAGGATATAAATAGTTTCATTTATGAAACAAGTGCAATTATAATTTAAATGGATTTTTTTGACTGTGAAACTTAAAATACCACCTTGCCTGCATCGTAAAAGTATTGACCCAAGCTATTTTAATTACTTATCTCAAACGGCCTTTTCTCTAGAGAAAAACTTTTCCGTGACATTCACCATTTGGTTTCATTTTCCTGTTTCTTTTTACATAGGTATATAAATAAGCTCAGTCAATAAATATACATATTCATATTGATATACTTACTTATGGCGTCAAGCGATAACAAAATGTTTTATGTAAAAAAATATTTAAGATTAGCTTTGTATCTAATTAAAGGAGAGAGAAATTACTTCATGCTCTGCTTTCAATTAGGTTTAATAATAGTACGTGCTTCGGATCACCCTTCTCAGAACTTCGTGATAGCTAAAAGCCTTGGCATTTACATAGGTTTAAGACTAGTAATAATAGATTATCCAAATATACATTAGGATTCCCTAAAGGGTTAGACTTATGTGTATTTTACACCCAATCCACGTTACATCAGCAAGAAATAAAGCGAAAGAACGTTTATTTTGTTACGCTTTCACGCTAAAAAAGTTGTATAGGAAACTGCTTTTTATCCGGATGTAGGGAATCCTTCACAAATCGGACGAAAACTTGGGATACCTCACCTACACACATCTGTAGTTACCCACTTCCAGCTAAGAGACAAACAAAATTATCATCTTAAACAAATAACACATTTTTAGGAGGAAAAGTCGTATCGAATTAATGCGCATATCAGCTGCTGTGATGGGAATCGAGTTCTCCTACGCTGGAGAGACTGCCTTCGTGTCCCCAACTCTTCTGCAGATCGGGGTGCCTCACCAACAAATGACCCTAGTTTGGGCCCTGTCACCATTGATTGGGTTCTTCATGACCCCGCTGCTGGGGTCCTTGAGTGATCGCTGTCGATCGAGGTTTGGAAGAAGAAGGCCGTTCATTGTGCTCATGTCAGTTGGTGTGTTGTTAGGTAAGTTTTTATTTATAATTTTAATCACTACATTACTCTTTCAAGCTAAATATTTTTTACGCAAAAATACAAATAAAGCCTAATAATCTGTTCATTAGTATGTGCCAGTTTTAATGATGCTCTCTTAAATTAACTACATGTTTATAGGACTATCAATACATACAACAAAGTTGTAAAAGATAATAAAAGATTATATTATTTAATACCATCAATACTAAAACTACTTACTAACACAATGATCTAAGTAATTCGAAGGAAACACGTCACACTGTTTGGTTGTACTTACAACGTACTAAGAACTAAGCTACTTTGATATAGATCATATAAAATTTAATGAATCCCGGCACGCAAACATTTGTAACAACCTCTTTACAAAGATTTAAGTACCATTTACAGAAAGATCTAAGGGATTAAATTAAATATGGTGTACAGGCTCTTGGCGTTGGGTCCCGGGATCCTAAACAAACAGTTATTACTTTAGAAGATAACGAAAATATCCCTAATTACTGCTTTAGGAAATCAAGTGGGGCGATAAAAGCCTATTATATTGTCACGTGAGAGGAATGCTTGAGGCAGGAGCAACAGGCGTTTGTACCGAGAGCGAGGGCCGTTTTGTCACGAAAATTCTGAATAAGCCTTTCTTTTAACATTTTAAGGCTTTTCGGAAGCTAAATATTTTATCAGTCCTTTAATAAATGTGTTCCAATATCACCGTTCAGAATAGTTAAATCATAATAGCTTTGATTCGATTTTGATTTGAATCGATCTCAGTGGCGTGCACTTGGAGAGGCCTATGTCCAGCAGTGGACTGCGATAGGCTGATGATGATGATGATGATGATGATGAATAGCTTTGATTTGATTTTATTTTGTCATTCATTATTTACAGGTTTAATTTTAGTACCCAACGGGGAGGACATAGGCTACGCTCTCGGCGACGAACTACCGATGAACAGGACCGAAGCCCCCTCAGCCTTAGGTCCCCGGAGCTCAGCACTTGACACGGAACACAGTAACTACCATCCCTGGGGAGTCCTGTTCACCGTCCTTGGCACAGTATTTCTGGACTTCGACGCAGACGCCTGTCAGAGCCCGGCCCGCGCTTATCTCCTCGACGTGACAGTTCCAGGTCAGACTTATTTAAAGAAAGCTATTATTTACCTTATTATTTTAGCTTGGCCTGGAAACCTCATGAAATTATTTGCACGGCTTTGTGCCCTCTGGAGGTGAACAACACGAGACACTTGAGAACCTAACTCTTGAGTGGGTAAACAAGGTTCGCAATTAACTGTTGCGATTTACCCATTGTACTTGACTGGACGTGGCTTAAAATAGAACAGCCATCGTCATGATAGATAAGTAGAGTTTCATTTTCTAGTTAGGTAATAGGTAGGTAGTTAGTTAGTAGCAAATTAGTCCGGAAATGCGTCAAAGTTAAGTGAAGTGGAAATGATTCACAATTTCTCTGAATTTAATTACTATGTTTATGCAATATTACAAGGAATTGTAGCCTAAAATTCTAATTAGAATTAAATTTAAATCCTTCACCTAGTTTTGTGGAAAAATGAATTTACATATTTGAATATTTGTCCATACTACGTCACGGCATGTGACTGCGATATGTGTTTTTGACAGTTTTTCCGTCGGCGGAGAGTGATGAACTACAAAACAGCCTCTTTATCAGCTAACGTCTGGTCGTGATTGATTTATCTCGTTGCCAGCGTTTATATTTGGGTTTTTTATAGATACACCTTGGCGACATGATTGTTTTAACTCGTTTGTTACAATGTAAATATTCATTTTATGATATAACTGCCGTTTCATGTAAAAGCAGCGAATTTCTTCTCTTTTCATTCCACATTATTTGTCAACAGGATAACCCGTCATTTATGATAAGAAGCTGTGGATCATTTTCACATTAGGTTGCGATTTCATCGTTAAATAATTTCGGAAATTGCGTAAAAAGTGGTTTCGGTTGAGAGACTGGAATTTCCGCTATAAGCTATTTTAATTGAGTTCCTGAATTATGGCACCTCAAGGGATAACAATGGCAAAATCGTCTGACTGACAATACTTACAGAATGTTAAGAATTTCAACTTAATTGGAAAAACATATACTCTGAAGTTTATCGTCTGTCTGTGACGGGCTTTACTCTGAAGGTAACGAAGTAGGTGCAGTTGATGACCCGGTTAGCAAGACTTAACATTGTAAACAAACATTTAACAGTAAAAGCACGTGCTACGCACTTCAAAGCAAATACCACTTAATGTCCAACCTGAATAAAAATGAATTATGACTTATATATCTCACTGTAAGACGTAAATTACCAAGTGTTGACTTTAAACTTTATTTTCTTAGTAATTAATATATTTTGTACACATTTCTGTTAGCTTCGTAGTCTACTTGCGACAATTTATTTATTCGGGGCTACTGTATGTATTATGTATATAGAAGTCTGTTTGTCTCTTATAAGTATACATTCTCATCTCAGAGCCAATGTTTGTGAGGCAAATATTTGTGTTGAGAAGTGAGTAGAAAATCGTCGGTTGTCACATACGTACATAGTGACATGGTAATGCCTGTATTTTGTGTAGAATGGAGCGTTTTGCCTTTTCATTTGCTGGGATTTGGTTTTGATTGCCTCCATTCAAGTTATTTTTGTGACTGTAATAACTATTGCTTTTGGTTCTTTCGACCTTATTATAAGCACGGGAAGGACTGCTTACTAATTCTATCCATATGCCACCAAGAGTTGATTAAGAAAAACATCTTGAGGAGACCACATCTACAAATGCTAATCCCTCTGAAGCATTCATGCATGTCTATTGTTATTTGCGAAACATTTCATTTAGTTGAGAGATCTTAAATTGTAGCCTATAGACGTGTTTGGAATTTTTGCAGATCACTGATATTAAGGAAAATTAACCACAATTTTCTTAATCCTTTTTACAGAGGACCATGCTAAAGGCCTGAGCACATTCACAGTGATGGCAGGATTAGGCGGCTTCATGGGGTACGCCCTCGGCGGCATTAACTGGGACGACACCCGATTAGGTAAATACGATTTAGTGACCGCCCGCCTCTAATTTCTACAAGGACATTACGCTAACAATGTTATTTTACCTGCCGAGTCGTTATAAAATGTTCAAGGTTTTGATTGAAATCTGCGAAATGAAAATTTACGTGTTTGTGAATTTTGGAGTACAGATTGCCCCAAACTAATAGAGACACAGGTGTTAGTTGATTAAAATTGAAACGGAAAAGGGTTGTGAATAATAAATAAAGATACCTCTTTGTAAGAACCTGTTGATCTTTGCGTGTTCTCCACAGTTATGAACTCACAAATATTAATCGGTCGAAACGTTTTGAAGTTAAGTTTTCATCCATTAAGTAGATGATTGATTTTAATTTTTTTATGAAAACATTATTAAATTAACATTAAACGTAATTTACAGGTGAAATCTTCGGCGGTCACGTACGCGCAGTGTTCTCTCTCATCACCATAATCTTCATAGTTTGCGTCTCTGCTACCATCACGAGCTTCAAGGAGATTCCTCTGACCGAGCTGACTGAACAGGAGGAGTTCAGGAGACAGGCGGAGAGTCAGAGGCTGCAGGAGAGCTTCGATGAAGGCCCTGAGGGTCCCGAGAAAAATTTGAAGAAGGAAAACGTTACGTATGGGGCTTTGAATCAGCCAGAGGTAAGATTATAAATTGTACATCTAATGATTTTGTACCTAAAATTTATATTACTGTAAATTAAGATTAAAAAAATTACTTATAGAATAGTCCTTTTGGCAACTCCATTGCTAACTTTTGCTCAATTTTGTCTTTGTGAGTATAAAACTGAAGACTACGGAGCATCTAGCTTGTGCTAACATCATAACTAATTGTAGTTATCGTATAAAAAAAAAAAATAACAATTAATTGTTGTAAATGCGATCTCAAGTCATGGATAAAATAAAGTTAATTTAAATAGATCGAAGTAGTAATTGCAAACTACAGAAAAATCAAGATTTCTTGTGAATACTCATAACAAAATATATGTCAACAAGTAAATGTTTTCATGAGATAAGACCTAATCCCTATATCTTAGAAATCAACAATAATTATGGGGAAAGCCAACCCTCAAACAAACATGTACTTATTCAAAGGTCGTACCTACATAATTAAGAACAGTCAAGTAATTAGCGGACCCTCGCAGCATTTCCTTTCGTTTCTGATTGCTCGGAGCAAAAGCCTGTATTGTTTCATAAGTCATGTTTATTACCAAAGGGAACTCCACCTTAGTCTGTCTACGAATTAATTAGCAAATGATCAATGTTATTACAACAAAATAATTCCAAGGTAACTCGTTAGAAATATTTTTCTATGTGTTTATAAGTTTTAGATATTTTTACTATCATATAGGTTCAACTTTTGAAGAGAATTCATGTGCACAATACTAATAAAATATTTAATTAGGAGTTGTCTTTTTGACATGGGTTTCCTCTCTCTCAATTTAAGAATGCTCTAAAAGCTATGGTCAGAAATCTCCCTTTGAAATCTTTTATTGTCCGCACTTTTTATTACATGTAGGTAGTATCACAAAAATATATAATAATATCATCTAATGGACGCTGAACATTTAGCTTGCACCACAGAAATCTGTGCGAAATTGACCCATTTTTTGTGTAAGTAATCAATTTATAAATCCATTCTCAATATCGTACACTGAGAAGGGATTTATAAATTGATACATTTCAAGTATTTAATCCAGAAAAAGATTTTCGTAGTTTTTCTCGAACCAGATTTCATCTCAATGCAGGAACTGTAATGACTACGATCTCCATTCATGGAATTAATCTTATTCGACAAAAAATGACAATTAAGGGTCCATTCAGATAGACCGGCTCGGAGAGCATCGGCGCGCATTTTTCTTTTCACACAGACCGGAGTCGGCTCCTATCGGCTGCGTGAGATGCAATCGGAGCCAAACGTCTGCGTGACCGAGAAAAAGTACGCGATCGGAGCCGGTCGGCTCCTCTTATTATTTCACACCAAGCGCCTTCAACCATTCTTAATGTCAAAAGCAGTGCACATGCAAAAATAAACCTTAATACAAATACTGAGTACTCGATTTTCAACGTGTTAAGAATTTGCTCTCCTCTCCGAGCCGGTCTGTCTGAACGGACCCTTAAATCCTTTTCACATTAACTGACATAATTTTATTAATTTCCCATCATATCATAATACATATTTTACTATTTCCAGAGCGGAGTATCCATAAACGTCGTAGAAACCGGTCACGGTGGTGGAAACCTCTCCTTATCCCACTATTTGAAATCCATCGTGGTGATGCCGAGCTCCCTTCGCGTAGTCTGTCTCACCAACCTGTTCTGCTGGATGGCTCATGTCTGCTATTCTCTCTACTTCACTGACTTCGTCGGCGAAGCTGTTTTTGGTGGAGATCCAGCAGTAAGTATACTTAAGTATACCTAGCTGTGTCTCATCATCATCTGCTTTTTTACTGTCCCACTACTGGCCACAGGCCTCCTCACACACGGAGAAGGATTGAGCGCTATATAATATACCAGGCTTGCTCAATGCGAGTTGGTGATTTCAGACTTTACAGTCCAGGTTTCCTTCAGATGTTTTCCAACCCCTAATTTGTGTCCAAGATTGACTTAGAAGTAATTACATACACATAGATAAGTTACATTGGTTCTTGCCTGACCTATAATCAAACCCACATCATACTCATAATTAAGGAGTTTGCTTACTAGGCCGCCACGACTTCTATGACTAATCCCTACCTAAAATAAAATGATTCATAGCCTTCAAGTGGCGGTATTACCAAGTTGTTCAGTTTCATGTCTCACGATCTAAAACTATATGTTGTTGTGTAACTGCTATCTCTATACTCGGATATGTCATTGCCATGTGGTGTCTAGCTATGGGAAAACCGTTTTTGACGGCTGGTGAAAGATTACAGCGATCTTGATTTCGGAGGGTGTTTTAGAGACTCTGGTTCTATGTCTTTTAATCTCAAAAATTGTTTTTTTTTTTCTGTTGCAATCAGTATTTTTAACACTTTGTAAAGTCCCTTAGCTTAGTCTAAAACATTTACAGCCCAATGAAGCAATCAATTACAAGCAATATGCGTGGTTGGCATTGCTAAGCTATTGCCATTAAAGTTACCAGTGTTGTAATCCACTACTATCACAAATTCTTTAAATCATATTGTGATTTTGACCCCTTAATATTTTTATTGTATTCCTCCTTTTAAATTCCCAATAGCAACGTTAAGCCACTCGCTTGCTATGCCATTACTTACAGGCGCCAGTGGGCAGTGTAAGCCGCACGGAGTACGAAGCCGGCGTGAGGTTCGGCTGCTGGGGCATGGCGATGTACTCGCTGTCCTGTGCTTGTTACTCCACTATTATTGAGCGGCGTATCACTACCAATTACCCATATCTTTTAACTGTACATACTTTTAAAATCCCAATAGCAACGTTACACGACTTGTATAAAGCGCTTGCTATGCAACGACTTACAGGCGCCAGTGGGCAGTGTAAGCCGCACGGAGTACGAAGCCGGCGTGAGGTTCGGCTGCTGGGGCATGGCGATGTACTCGCTGTCCTGTGCTTGTTACTCCACTATTATTGAACGGCTTATCAAGAGACTAGGGTGAGTATGATTATTACTTGAGTTAGCCACGCCAGCCACTTGAGTTACAGCAAGTACGCTGTCTTGCGAGTGTTAAAATCAGAAATTGAAGAGAAATAAAATTCGTTTTTGTTTACTTGTTGTTGCTTCTTGGGTGTAGAAAATATTTTTTTTTGTAACGGTAAAGTTGATAATACTTACACTACTTTAGATATCTCAAATAGCAAAACAATCAGACTGAACTCGTAATCTATCAAATAATTTATTAGTAGGTATAATATTATGTTGTGTTGGGAAAATTCACGAAGGCAAATGACCGTAAAATAGTCCTAAAGCTCCATCCGTCGTCTGTCTAAATATAGGGATTCAGACAGAATTTTCAGAACAATTTACTTATCTCATTACTCAAAAGTTATATGGCAAGGCAAAGACTGTCGGGCCCGGGACCGTAAGCCCCGGTCAAAGTTTCAAGCTCAATTTAGTAGAGTACTCTAATGAAATTTAGCTTTTATCATAATACGAGTTGAAACTGTTGGTGAATTATGATTGCCGTTTATAACATGAGTTGTTCTCTTAAATAATACACAGGTGCAGTAAATGAAAATGATGTTGTATAGAGCAAATGCTTCCTGACTTTACGTGGCTCTTGTAATTGTATGCCATATCGTCTGTTCTTTAGTGACAAGTTAATTTTAGCATTGCATAGTTGACAAACCGCTGACCATTGGGATAGTCTTGAAAACGTTACTGCAATGAGTCTGCAACCTGCAAAATGTTACTAATTTAAATCACACACGCGTAACCTGCACTACCTCTACAAGCACCTACTTTATGTTTCTTTTATAAAGATTACATCACGTTCGTATCAGGCGATCGTTCATACAATCAAGTCGTTATCTGCGGTTACCTTCAACTTGACAGCTGCCTAGTAAACACAATATCTTGTTGTAATGAGATCAACGGATCCTTGACTTTGCGCCGCTCTTCCTGGCTGACACTTCACTGGCTTCGTGCTGATTTAAAAATCAATATCTTTATAAGCTTAACTCGTCTGGAATCCGTTCCGGGGGCTTAGGCCTACGTACTGCATTTTTATACTTGATTATTATCAGCTTAGGGGGTAGAGGTAATGGAATCCAAGGAAGATATGACTGAATGACCGTAATATGCCAATGCCAAGATAGTTACTGAATACTTAATGTAACTTAATAGGTATAGGAATATAGGAAAAAGGCTAGGCAAATAATGATAATTATATGCTATGATATCTATATATGATATCGATAAGCTATGTTCTTAAAGACTGATTCTGAAAATCTCATCAGACCGCGCAGCCATGTGAACTTGCCGTAACACTTGATAAAATTGAATTTATCGACAAATGACGCGAGGAAATCGGGACCACTAGCGGGGATCGTACCAGTTATATCGCGGATTTATTTACTCAGAAAATTTTCCTTGAAGAGTTCATTCACTTTCATAAAAATTGGTTTAGGTACCTATAGGTAAAGTTTGTTAATACTTTCAGAAAGCAATGTAATAATTGGTACTAAGTACATGTAACCCTACTTTACCACATTATTTACTGTTTCATGAAAAAGTTACTGGATGGATTTTGATGAAACTTGGCTGTTATATAGTTTATAGTAATAGTAATACTCAGTTCTTTTTTTTTCTCTTTGTGTTCCATTCTTTGTGTTTAAAATGCTGTTGTTTAAAATTTTATATTATTGGCTCTAAAAACGTTGCACTGATGTGTGATCACTTTATTTCTAGACTGATCGGCACGGATCGAGTTATCGGCACGGATATTGAGCTCTCGGCGGAAGAGTGGGGATCGTTTTGCGCACTGTACACATAAGACAATAAACAAATAAATCGCTTCTGCGCAGGTGAAGGTCAGGGCTCAATATCTTTGCCGATGATTATATTATAAGCGAGGATTTCTTATTGGCTCTCTGTCGACTATGACTTCCTTCTATTGTTTAGCTGTAAGTCCTCCATAGTGTCTTAAATAAATACATTTTATGAGAATAACATATACGTTATTTTTTATCTGGGTGGTTAGAAAATGAGTGAAACCACTCGCGAAAGCTATACATGCTATCATCATATCGTCATAGACATTTTAATTCTATCTGGTATTCAGTTAGCCAGAAAAAAAGTCCTAATTAATAGCTATTAGCTGAATCTGCATGTGTGTTCATTAATCTCACTCAGTCAGCCCCATCTGTTTATTAGTAACAAGCTCGACCGTAAACCACTAATTAGCGGTTGGTTTCCATTTAAAGTCTTTAGCGCAATAACAGCTCTGGGAAATATGGCTCTTGTGCCAAATTAATTGACGTCACTATTATTTTAAATATGAATCATCCTCCGAGCCTTTTTCCCAATCCTGTTGGGGTCGGCTTCCAGTCTAACCGGATTCAGCTGAGTACCAGTGCCTTACAAGAAGCGACTGCCAATCTGACCTCCTCAACCCAGTTCCCTGGGCAACCCGATACCCCTTGGTTAGACTGGTGTCAGACTTACTGGCTTCTGACTACCCGTAACGACTGTCAAGGATGTTCAATGACAGCCGGGACCTACAGTTTAACGTGCCATCCGAAACACAGTCAATGGTGTCTAAGATATACTTAGAAAGTACATACAAACTTAGAAAAGTTGCATTGGTACTTGCCTGACCTGGGATCGAACCCGCGCCCTCATACATGAGAGGTTGATCCTTTACCCACTAGGCCACCATTATTTTAAATATGAATAAGTGTAATAAACATGTATGTACGTACATGTTAACTAATCATTTCTTTATTACCTTATTTATTGTATTTATTCTTTAGGGATGGTTCCGAGATTCTTTGATGCTAGAAAAGCGACCACACTTAAGTATTGTAATAAGGAATCCTTGACTGAACTCAGGTTATCAGTCAATCTCTTCCTACGGATCACAATAACGAATCCACCCGTTGTTCTTCGGTCAAAGTTTGAAATTTAACCTAATTTATATAAAACTAATGTCTAAATTCAATCACCAATCAACCAAACCAAAAGACAATAATCGATCCACGATTATTGTAATCCCTAGTTACTCAGCAGGTCGACCGAACTAAGAAATAAATTGATGTAGGTCCCCAGGACCGAAGGTGATAGATAAGTAAAAGTATCTACCACAAACTGTCGTAAAACGTAAAGAATTGGAGAGGAAGGCCTCGTATTACCGAGGTCTTCAGAACTTGTAGAATTCACTAGGGTATTTTACGGCCGCGTATAAAAGTTTGTGATAAACGAGGAAGGTAACATGTGGAATTTGTGGCCCATTGTATGTATTTTATCAAGGTTTTTGATCCGATTGAATCTTCTTGTGATATCGTATTCAGATGAATCGTATTAAGATTAGCTTGTCGATTTCTGCTGATAGTTAATCCACTTCGAGTGTTTTTGCAAACTAAGTGTAAATGCACCGAACTGCCTATTCTTGTAGAATATTATTTGCAAGCAGAATCTATTAAATATACACACTTTATTAGCAATCATGGTTCCTGCAGTAGCATAGCTTGGATACCCATCAACACACCATTCCCGATTTCAGCCTTTTGTTAAAAAAAAATATAAGGATTTTACATAAAATTCTTAAGACTGTTCGTTCATCCCCAAGGGTTAAATTAAATGAAACTATTCAGTGCACAAAAACTCCAGGCTTAAAAACAAAAATGCTGAAATTTGTTTACAACCACGTAAAATTCTAACCTTTATAGCTGTTGAGGCAATCTTCATCTCCATCATCAACAGTCATATTGTCTAAAAACTATCTTTAACTAGTAAAAAACAAAATAACTAACGAGTCCTTTTCATTATTCCAGAGCAAAACGCGTGTACGTGGGAGGTCTCTGCACGTATAGTTGCGGCATGGTGGCGCTCTGTGCAATCAGGGCCAAAGCTGCCGTGTTGCTGTGCAGCTGGACGGCAGGAGTCATGTACTCCACGCTCTTCACCATGCCTTACCTGCTAGTCGCGCATTATCACGCTACGGGGATGGTGAGTTAGAAGGAGTATTTACAGTAGTCGTGAGCTGTGTCATGGTGGCTCTCTGTGCTATAAGGGCTGCAGCTGCCGTGTTGCTGTGCAGCTGGACGGTAGGAGTCATGTACTCCACGCTCTTCACCATGCCTTACCTGCTGGTCGCGCATTATCATGCTACATGCATGGGGATGGTGAGTTAGAAGGGAAACCTGTATTTGTCGTCATCATTTGTATTGTGCTTATGTAGTTTGTGGGTGAGTGGTATAGGGAATTGCCAAACTTCATAGGACTGGCTACGCCCTTGAGTTTGAGAGTCTTAAACTTGTTTCAGTCTTTGTTTATGTAAAAGCGTTTTGTTATGACCTATAATTTTCGCTACTCTTAAAGAACAGTAAATAACATATCGTAAGCATGTAAATTAAATCCAAAAGACATCAAAAACAGCATATAAAACGAGGCCATTTAATAAACTTCTGCTAAACACACACGTTATAATCACGAATGTATTTTAGCTTTTGCTTCTCTTAATATTTAAGCGTATTACCCTTTGAAGTGCGATTTTCATGGAACTTCAAACACACTGCCCTGCAATTGATTAAACGATCGCTAATTGCAACTAAGAATGATCACGCATTAAATATGAAATACAAAATGTATCTGAAACTGTGTCCATTTGTAATGTAATGACTTGCCAATTTAATTCAGGGTGAAGTAAGCATTGATATTATCTTCTTCATCTTTCACAATATTACTTCATCATAGTGTAAATCAAAATAACTTAAGCTACACTGATGACATGGTCCTGCTGAGCCCCTCAGTCGAAGGCCTACGTAAACTATTATCCATATGCGAAAAATATTCTGTAAGACACGGACTAACCTACAATGTGAAAAAATCAGAAGTCATGATTTTTAGACACGACCTATCATCTTGTTATAATCCAGTAATAACCCTTGGCGGCTCTCCGTTAAAAGTGGTATCGAATTTCAAATACCTAGGTCATATACTAAAAGACAACCTAAAAGATGATGAGGACATGGAAAGGCAAAAAAGGTCCATTGCTGCAAAGGCCAACATGCTGGCGCGCAGATTCTCTCGGTGTAGTAAATCGGTAAGGAACACCCTGTTCGTTGCGTACTGTCAGGCGTTCTACACCTGCTCTCTATGGAAAAATTACACTCAGCGGACATACCACGCGCTACGCGTGCAGTACAATAATGCGTTCAGAGCTATGCTTAACCTGCCGTGGAGGTGTAGTGCGTCTGGCATGTTCGCCGAGAACAGGGTAGATGACTTTTATGCAGTGATGAGGAAACGGGCTGCCTCCTTCATGAACCGTACACGGGCTTCTAAAAATATTATTATCCGGGGTGTGTATGATTGCTGCAAATTTAATATTTGTGATATCTGATATTTTGTTGTGGTATATGTATATGTATAACTATTGAATTGAATTGAATGTAATGTAGTTTAATTTTGTAATTAATTTAATTTTTAACTTTGTAATTAATTAATTTAATTTTGTAATTGTAATTGTGTAATGTTGTTTCCTTTAATATTTTTCTATTATGGGTTTCTTACCTGAAATAAATGAATTTTATTTATTTTTATTTTATTGAAATCTCTTTAAATGTATAGTTTATTTTGTAAGTGAATCTGAGTTTTACTGATTTTTATTTATTTATAAGCGCTGATTTCATTCATTGCTTTTACTACAATATTTTTACACAATAAACCTCTCATTGTTTATTCCATCTCCGTTTTTAATTACGACCTTCTAAGTTCCGTTACTACAAATAACTCTTCACCAATCTTTTCTCCACCAGTGGGACAGCGGCGGCGGCGGCTGCGGCGAGGCTCGTGGCATCGGCACCGACGTCGCCGTCGTCAGCAGCTGCGTCTTCGTGGCACAACTCCTCGTCTCCTTCATCATGGGGTTTGCAGTCAAAGCTATGGGCTCTACGGCGGCGGTCGTTGCAGTTGCTGCAACGCTAGCCGCTGCCGCCGCGATCACTGCTACTAAGATCACGTATCTCGATCTGTAAACTAAATGGAAATTATTTGTTAAATGGCAAGTATTTAAATGCCAAAGTTTGATTATTAAGCTTCCACAGTAACACAGATGTACTTAGAGAAAGATGATTCTGGAAACGGTTATGTGTAGGTATGCTGCTAGTAGTTGCGTGTTCGTGGCACAACTCCTCGTCTCCTTCATCATGGGGTTTGCAGTCAAAGCTATGGGATCCACAGCCGCGGTTGTTGCAGTTGCTGCAACACTAGTCGCTGCCGCTGCGATCACTGCTACTAAAATGACGTATCTCGATCTGTAAATGGAATTAATCTATGTATATGTAAGCTTTTAAAATAACAGAGAAACAGTACTATACATAGATATGATTATAGTAAATGACGTTGTGGTCATAATTAATTGCTGTATTTCTGGCACAACTAGAAGGATTTCTGTGTGTTTTTAATCAGTTATTATAGTAAGAATATGTAATAGTTTAAGCTTAAAAGTGTCGATTTTCTTCTACACTCCGTTAAAAAAGGGAAGCTTACACAATAGCGTTTGCCAAAACCTGTAGATTACTTTCTTGACCAACTGTGCAGCACACAGTACATACTCATACTGAAACAAAAATGTCGTTCCATGAACTTTTACTATATTCATGTGAGCTTATAAAATCTTAAGTCTTGTTCAGGACTTTGCTACAAATACAGCAGCTTTACGAGTATGTGGCAGTAAAGAATATCTTTTCAATATGTATCTCGTGAAATGTTTATATTGTGAACTAAACTACTATAAGATGTATGAATTTATTTTGCGAGCAGGCGACTGCTGTGCTATATTTACTAATACTTTTTTTTGATCTAACATCTAAAACTATGCTTAGCAGATTTGAATCTCTTGGTTGAATCTAAACGTGAATTTATATCATTTTAAGTTTATACAGTGTTGTAGTTATACCGCTCTTTATGTTTTACTTTAAACAAAGCTAAGGCAGCAGTTGAAATACTTAATTTAATTGCTCATAATCTAGACATTGTTGTTAAGCGATTAAAAAAATACCTACGTTTCATTATGTATAATAATTTTAGGTAATTAGTATTAAGATGTAACCACAGATCTCGATGTTTGTGATAACTATTGTGTATCGTGTTGTAAAAATCAAAGTATATTGACTGTTACAAATCAAATAAACTATTCAAACAATCATTTGTGCCTTTATTCAACGACAAACGAACACATTAATTGCTGTTAACGGATTTCAAACGGATTAACTAAATCTGTATATAATGAAAGGTTGTTTAAATAGTTCGGGAATTCCATTACGTGTTGCCATTGTTTTCAATCACGAGACAAGCACACAATGTGATAAAAAACTTCAATTCAACATTGATTAATTTACTTTAAATAAGTCAATACGTGATAAAATCTTATTTCAATCCTTACAACATCAAAGAAAAATACAATGCCATCAAACCTTGTTTAAGATGATCCGATAAAACTTCAAGTCCACGTCTAATCAAAAGGGGTTCACGATAATCCCCGTACAATGGAAACGGACCGACAGTTAATTTTCCATTCAATCAGGGGACAGTACTTATATCCATCAGTAGAGGCAGAGACACTAGACCGTTATCAAAGGGAAGGTTGAACAATGGGCTTCGTCAGAAATTTCTGGAAAAAATTGACTCACACAAAGGCCCTCGACCAATCAAGTGGGAGATTGGAGACAGTTTTCTTTGAGTCTATCTATAGGATTACTTACGTGGCAGGTAAAATTGTTATTGAGGATTTGCTGTAGGAGATTTTATATGGGTTTTGTTTGTGGAGATAGAATTGGTCTTCAGTATGATATGAAATTAGTTATTGAAATATTTTAATAACGCAGATATTGTTTGATTATTTTTCATACAAAAAATAATAATATGAATGAAGACAATGCTAAATAAAAACACCACTTCTAACATTATTAATTATAAACACTTTATAATAACACTTTAAATTGAAGAACATTAACCAAGTCCAATAAATTACGCATACCACTAGTTATAACCGACATTTGTGCGCATTAATCAACAATTTCACACTCCAGGCCATCCAATTCATCTTAATGTTCTTCTTACAAACCAGTGTACGACCAAAGACTAACTTGCACTTAGTTCGAAGTTGTCACAGACTTGGAATGGAGGGGCTGTTTGCCGAGCCAATTTAATTTCAAACTTCTGTCCAGGTATGTCTTCGACCGACCATGATATGTTCTACTTGATGTACAGTAATACCGTCAAGTTGGCCATAGTACTTCTAGTATGTGGAGAAATATGGTATGGGTTCACCGAAGCCTCGGGATTGGATGAGGTAGCTGCCTCTATCAACGTCACGGTTATACAGTATATTGCCATATACAGATTTATGAACATGGTAATTAAACGCTTTTGTATTCTCTTAGATATAATCTTGAATTTTAATACTTTATGTCTACGTGCGTCATTGAACAAGGAGCATGGAAACTTTGTAATGTACTAAATGCGCAATATTTTTGCTATTTTCGCTAAAATAATAAACTATTACGTATATACGTTTAAAGGAAGTTTGAATAACGAAAACAATTGAGTACCTTATTTAAATAGAATGTACTTACATACACAAATAATGTTCTATTAAGAAAGAGGATTTCGGTAACAATGCCAAAAACTAAAGTGCTTGCCATGACTAATTACAAGTTATGACTAAATTGAGTAGATAAGTACCTACGTTACAAAGACTTAGAAAATCACTAGGTACTCGTTCATAATACTTTTGTATTCACGAATGTGGAATATCTCTTATTAAAGCGTATTTGCTTTGTTAAAAGTAGTCTCTAAGGAATGTAGATAATTAATTGCCAACTGAAGGATTCACGGAAGATCGGGTAATACTTTCAGCTTCGAATAAAAATGCTTTCATCCAGCTCCATTAATGTGAGTACTTTTATAATAACAGAGCTTATATACATTTTAGATGTCACATAAGGACTTTTACAAGAAATTAGCGACGTCAATGGAATCCCCTTATTTCGATATAACAACGGAAGAAAGAAAGAAACTGGTGGATTATTGGTGGCGCACCAATGAGAGATATTTAAAGCTCTTACTTGCTTTGGGAAACTGCACTCTTGCGTTCTGGTAATGTTAATTACACAATTTGTGAATATACTTTACCTCTTTGTATTTACTTTATTTTATTTTATCACCAAAAGATTTTCATATAATACCCCTTCCATGTACTGAAAAATAAAACTAAACAAAAAGGTTTTAATACCATTTGCTTTTACCACCTTATAGGTTCATCTTCCCTCTAGTCGACGATGTGGACTACAACCTCATAGTGGGGATTCGGTTGCCGGTGAACTACAAAACCCCATTCCGTTACCCTTTAGCCTACATAGTGGTGATGATAGCTTTCTTCTATATCTCCCACTTTGTGATGATCACGGACTTAAAGATGCAGACACATTTACTGCATCTGTTGTGCCAGTTTACCGTGCTGGTGGATTGCTTCCAGAATTTATTGCGCGACTGTCGGATTGGGTTTGAAGGTAGGTGTTATGTCTTCAAGGTTGAAGGTAGGCGCTGGTCTTTTGTGTGAAGTAAAGACTGTTTTTGTATGTGTAAGCGGGCCTGTTATGTGATTTAGTTCTAGTGAAGGTGTAGGTTCTTATCTGTTGGGTCCCACATGTAAACTCGATTTGCATCGTTGGATAAATAAATAAAGTAAGAACGAAAAGCTACTTATTTGTTCGACGCAAAATGACAAGTCGTCGTAGTACCTACAAGGTATGGTAAACAAGACAAAAAGCTTACACAATCTGCTCTTTAAATCTCCAACTGAAGTTGTTGTAAAACTAAAACTTTGAAGAACTTTCACAGATGTAGCGGAAAGCAACTTAGTTTACGAAAAACGTTTTGCAGACAAATACACAAAGCGACTGGGCGACCTCGTGGAACAACACAAACTTATTTTGAGGTAAGCCCTTGATAATTAGTGAAAACTATGCAAATACAGGTTTTTGGAGGAACAACGAAATGTACTGAGTTTTGCAAATTATTTTACAAATTAAAACCACACATTTAATATAACAAAGAATGTATTTTTTGTCAAAAAAATATTAAGCTCTAAATGTTAGGTCTATCAGTGAAATATCCAAACATTTCTCGATATACGAGTCGGTAAAACTACGAGGTATGCTGAAACTCGAGCCTGGGTTATATATCTATCCTTTGTAAAGCTCCAAACTGACGACATGTGCAACGGTTACAAAAGAGAACGAACAGTTTCAAGCGCCCGGTGTATTGCAGTTTTCGAAAAAAGTGATGTAGTCTCGTTCAGGTAGATTTATATTTTGTGACTACCGATGCATTTATTGAAAAAAAAACACTTTCTAATTTGGTTTTATTTTCTTGGTAAGTAGGTACCCATCCTTCATAAATCAAAAAAATATATCTTACTACGACAAATGTTCAAAAAAATAATTTTAATTTTAATACGCATTCGATTTTTCATCGTCCTAACCAAGCTTATCTCTAATAAGAAACCGCCTGTCACGTATTTTTCAATTTCGGTTTGCGTAAATTGCGTTATTACGCCATGTCGATTGGAAATCCGAGACAGGTACGTAACGTATCCGACACGACGCTGCCTCAATCCCTCAGACATCGGTGCCCTACTTCGGCTAGGATAAGCATATCACGTTTCTTATACATTTATTTCATGTCTCTACGTGGCCACAGGAAAAAAGGAAATAATAATTTCTGGACTAATCCTGACATTTTTCTATTGGTAGCACTTTTTTGTCTTCATCTTTTAAGAACATTATTTCTACTAAGTACATGAAACTGAGGCATATAAGATAATGCTTGGTTTAGGTAATAATGTTCGTATGAATAGCCGCGGGGCTTAATATATTGGTTTAGTCTAGATAGTTATTTCATGAAACTTTGCCTCGAGATTCCGTTATTGAAGCGAATTAATAAATTATTAAGCTACTAACAGTATTTTATAATTAATGTGGTATAATATTTTTAATGAGTTATTTGGGATCATTGTTTTATTGAAAGCTTAATCCAACGTAGTTGAGAAAAGGCTTGGCAGATGATAATGAATTTGAAGTCAAAACATAAATTTGCTTTCCTTTAGAGATATTGAAGTTTATAGTACCTCTATTGATTGTACATTATATTGATGAGTATTATTGAACTTTGTAGCCACACAATGAATTTGCGCGACACGCTAAGTAGCCCGATGTTGGGACAGCTGGCTGCGAGCGGCATACTCATTTGTTTCATCGGCTATCAGGCTACTACAGTAAGTATTCTTTCAAATCTAGGTCAAACTTGGCTATTATGAACATGACTGGAAAAAATATAGTCGGCAAAATAATTCTTCATAATCATCGATCTAGTTACCATGATTTGGTTTTGAGAACTTTGTGATCGGGATGATAAATATTGTATTTGTGCTTTTAAGAAGGAATAGATACAAACTTATATCTTGTTTTTTTTTTTTTGTAGACCATAGCAGAAAGCCCTTTTCAAGGCCTAATGAGTGCCTTCTTTTTGGGTTACAATCTTTTTGGTTTCTACATAATTTGCCGCTGGGGTGAGGAGATAACAAACCAGGTAACTACCAAGACTAGCATAGTTTGTCATAACATACGCCACTATAGTTTAAGTCAATTTTCACAAACTTAAAAAATCTGGAAAACAGGGAATAATTTTCACAAAATCATAGGCAATTACAAATAAGGCTAATCATGGTTGTTATTTGCAAAAAGTATTTCTAGAAAGTTATTGCTTACCAATTTTAGATTCGAAGGGATCATAATTCTTTTCAGAGTGAAAAAATAGGCGAAGCCATATATAGTTCAGGATGGGAATGTGGGCTAGCCAAGTTGCCTGGAGTACGGTCCACCATCATGTACGTGATAGCGAGGGCCAACAAACCTCTGGTCCTCACCGCGGGAGGGATGTATAACCTCTCACTCACCTCTTACACTAGTGTAAGTTGAAACCCGAGCTTTATTAAACTTTGTCAATTTACCCAATAGAGTTATTAAGTATAACTTACTGAAAATAAGAATAAAAATTTTTATATCCCAGGGCTGTTCTTTCCCGTCCATCTTTCATTACCATTAGTTTGCAAATCTAAGCTGGGCTTACCACGGTCGGTTCGCGGATAGATGGCCATTCATTTGAACCCTTCGCACTTCAGAAGGCACGTTAAGCTACGCGTGGCTTACTAAACTAGGCTGGTGTGAGGCAGACTGTTTGCGGTTCCTAGCTCGAATATCTAAATTAATTATGTTTGCCAAACAACGGGTTGTTGTGTTTGCTTTACGTCCTCATAAATTAGTAGTATTGTTGTTATGTTCGTTTGGAAATGTTTTGAAGCTAGGTTAGGTAGATTTTAACATGCAATGATGTTGTCTCTTCAATAATATTGATGTAATTTTCAATTATCTTTAAAAAAAATACCTATAGGTAATAATATAAGTTTCAAGATATTGCGGTATGTCTTTGTTGTCACGTGGAGAGTTTTACTTCTAGATATCATGTTTTGAGGCTATCATATTTATGTATGGTGGCCGAATTTCCTCGTGTATTACGGAAAATATAACCTGTTTAAATATTATTTACTCAGCTCAACGATTTTTTATTGTTTCAGTTGGTGAAAACATCTTACAGTGCGTTGACCGTATTGCTTCAATTTCGACACGAATAGAACAGAACTCATGCATTTGCACTAGCAACGCATTGCGTAGATTTGGTCATGCATTTTATGGAATTTCTTATTACACATTCTTGTTAGAATTTATTACGAAAGCCATCTGGGAAGAGCAAAAGGGACTGTTTTCGACTTATGTCTTCAGCAAATAAACTGGCTATACTTAAGTCAGGATTATATTTCTTAAGATGTGGTGGAATTCAACTGTGGACTGAAAAGCAATATTTCACACATACTTACATTAGTTGATTTAGTAGCACATCCGGCAAAACACTAATAAGTTATTATTTCCTGTGCACAGAATAGAGTATAAGCTTGAATGTTAAATAAGTAGATCAAATAAATATTCAGCAATAGAAATGTGGTTTTATTATCTGTATTGTTTTTTTCTTAAAATGACTAACTTAACGATTACGTGCTTTTTGAAATTTAAATAGATTTATCATTTGTAAATAATTGTATTTCCAAACATCAATTAAAAATGCATTATCTTTAACATAAAATTCAGACCTGTAATTAACAGAACATCGTAGAAACGTCTGACATGTCTGAACCAAGAGATATTTCAAAGATGTCAAAGATGTCTTGTAATTAGAAACAGTAGAACAAAAGAATAATTAAAAACTTTCCGCAAAGTAACCGCCCACTGTCTACTTCATTAAGTATACTATCTCCATTATATTATTTTGTACAAAAAAAAACTATCTGGTGAAAAATCGGAGACAAAAGAAATTACGAAAAATGTACAGGCTCACGCTATAAATATTGCATACGTAAAAATGCATATCTAACGGAATTTTACTATCCTAATCATGTAGTCATAATCATAATAGCGTTATGGGTGTTCATTCATATCATGTTTACCGACTTCAAATATGTATCAAACGTTTGGCGCGTGCCAGATCATAAACCGCCTACAACTATGTAACTAACTTAATTCAATCGAATCCCTGTTATTTACAATATAATAAATGAATTATGAACTTAAGAACTAGGGCTAGAGGAAACTTAATTTATTTCACGAGATGAATCTTACTTATCATCTAAAACTTACAAACAATTTATTTTAAACTACTTTTCATAATAAATTGTTTGTCTGACAAGTAAAAAGTCCCAAAAAAATGTTATTCCGACATAATGGAAACGAACACAAAGTTGACGTGCACATAATTACTGTTCTACAAATATTTAAATGGTTAATTGAATTGGGAAGATCCACATATTGGCTGAGGGATCATTCGCTCACATCGGATAATCAGGGAGGTACACAATGTGGATCCTACACTCTGTATGGAGGAAATTAACCCAGAGCAGGGCGATAGACTCCGCCGGCCCTCTGGAAAGGGCGTTCTTTGAATCCGTTTACCGACTCGCCTTTGTAACTGGTTAGTAGAGTAAATTAGGATAAGTTTAATTGAATTGGATATCTATATCTATTTTGTGGATTTGGGTGGCAGAAATGTTTATATGGCATGCCTGCAAATATAGTGCCATGGACAAGAATACACATTTTATTACACAACATAGGCAGTCTGAGGATCGGGAGACATAGGAGACCTCTGTCCAGACGTGAACCAATAAAAAGGCCACCGCGTCTACCCTCTTAGTGAGAATTCTTTGTGGAGTTGTATGGATATCTATGCCCTCACTAAAACAACATCGGATCGCCTAACAAATGACGGTCAACAAGCAATCCATCCGAGATAAGCTTTGACCTTTAGTGGGCTCAAATGATGAATATGTAGACTATAATGCTATTCTTGCTCCAGGTCTTTCCACATCAGATAACTACATGGCATACATGATATACAGCAGCAGTGTCAGGATGCTAAGCGCCCTGGTCGTAATCTGTGAGATATGGCATGCACTGGGGAACAACATGAGTTTGGATGAGCTGATATCTAGCGTCAACGTCATCTTCATACACTTGATCACTCTTTGGAAACTTATGATTATGGTAATTGGCCTTTCTTCGATCTATTCGTAAAGCTCCCCAGAAGAACACATTATTTTTTGATGGGGAATCATCAAATGACCCTTCCCGCTGTGGGTTAGCAGTGTGAGGGATTAATAAGTAGACTCTTACTCACTAAAACCCATGTTCCCTCTTAAGCCCTTTATGTATCAGGGCCGCGGTAACTCTTTCGAACAATCCCGCGGTCCCGGCAGGAGAACACATAAAACTCACGTAGTATTTTATTGGCGTTTAGCAATAAATACCTCTTTAACGAGTACTAGCGACAAATTAGCATTTAAACACGGTACATGGTTAAGTACTCGTAAGAATAACGATCATTTGTTTTGCAATTCAACCTCAATAGGAATGGAGTATTCTGACGTATATAGACTACCTCATAAGTGTGATAAAAATGACTACTCTCAACAAAAATGCTTTATCTCAAAATTTAGGTGTACCTAATGTAGTTACCACTACCTTTTACCACATAAAAATGAAGGTAGGCATTGACATAGACTGTTGATGTCAAGGGTTTTTGAAAAGCCAGCCTAGTTGGGACCAATAAGGTTTTAGAGTATTATCGAGTTAAGCTGCCTATAGGCGTTACAAGAGCCCTGACAAGCTTGGTCGTAGCCACAAATCCCCTTAGTTAATAACAAGATCCAGGCAGGTCCTTTCCACTCTTCTTTATTTAAAATAGGGCTATTTTTAACCGACTTCCCAAAAAGGAGGAGGTTCTCAATTCGGCCGGTATGTTTTTTTTTTTTTTTTTTTTCTATGTATGTACATCGATTACGCCGAGGTTTATAGACCGATTTACGTGATTCTTTTTTTGTTCGACGCGGAATAGCTGCCAATTGGTCCCATAGTCATCAGGTCAGGGATCTGATGATGGAAACCCTGAGAAATCGAGGGCAACTTTCGAAAGTTGTAAGCATACATAGGGTTAAACCTTGACACGCATATGTATGTCTGATAGCACTATTCAACAGTGAAGGTTTGGAGCTGACCTGATGATGGAGACCAAAGAAGGTCGAGGGAACTCGAAAACTGAGTCCGTAAACTACCTCGTGTTTGGGCTTATATTATTCGTATTGACGAGACCTTTGCAACAGTGAAGGTTTGGAGCTAACCTGATGATGGAGACCAGAGAAGGTCGAGGGAGCTCGACAACTGAAAATGAAAACTACCTCGTGTTTGGGCTTATATTCTTCGTATCAATGAGAACTTTCCAGTTATGTGGATAGTGACCTTATTAGTTTCACTAAAAAGCTGAAAATAAAAAACTTTTTTACAAAAAAAAAATAACCGACTTCCCAAAACACTAAAAAGCAAAAAAAAACTAATTTTAGGTGCATCGGCCTAGAAGTCGGTGGCAAAATTAACTCAGGGACATCCATTAGACACCGACTTCTAGGCCGATGCACCTAAAATTAGTTTTTTTTTGCTTTTTAGTGTTTTGGGAAGTCGGTTATTTTTTTTTTGTTAAAAAGTTTTTCAGATACTAAGTAATGTAATACTTCATAATGAATAACGAAATAAAAAAGGTATTCTAGTCTAATAAAAAATATCTCATAATAGAGAATTTTGTAAATTGAATTTTGCTATAGTTCCAATAAATTTTAAATAGCTTTCGAAGCTCCTAAGTGCTTTAGGCAGCGGTTGCGAAAATATTTTATTTTAGAACGCGAATTTTATTGGTTTCCCAGATACTCAAGACATTTTATGATAGGTATCCGGTATACCTACCTTTGGCAAATACGATCGTTTTGTTCTCAGTGAAATCAAATTACGTTTATTTTGCTTTTCGCCGTGTTGAGAGGTTTTTTTTTAAATAAAATTGGGTGTGCGGATTTTCCACAAAGGAAGACAGATTTTTTTGCGTTTATAAAATTATTAATAAATATCATTATTCAAAGTTTCGGGAAAATCATGCCACAGAAACGCCCAAATTTCATGTTACATATATATCAAAAATTCACTACCTTCGTAATATTTTCATCCTTACATTTTTTTATTTCTGTGTAGGTGAGCAACCAAAAAGTCTTCAAGAAATTAGCAAAGGCTTTGGAGTCTCCAAGTTTCGATATATCTACTGAAAACAGACAGGCCATCGTGAATCATTGGGTTCTCACGCACAAGAAATACTTAAAAGTTTTGCTGTTGCTGGCCTATCTCACTTTGGCAGTGTGGTAATGTGGATTTTTTTATTATTATTTGGTGAAAATTGTTTAATTATATCCTTATTGGAAACGTTAAAACATGTTTGCTTTTTTTCTGGTCTTGGTCTGTCTTTGTACGATGGTATAGGATTATGCTAGATCACCTCATAGGTAAAGGGACTACTTTGATATTTAATTTTATGATGATCCAAAATCTATACTCATATTATAAAGCTGAAGAGTTTGTTTGTTTGATTGTTTGTTTGTTTGTTTGTTTGAACGCGCTAATCTCAGGAACTACTGGTCCGATTTGAAAATTTCTTTCAGTGTTAGATAGCCCATTTATCGAGGAAGGCTATAGGCTACTTTTTATCCCGGTACGGGAAGTAGTTCCCACGGGATGCGGGTGAAACCGCTGGCAGAAGCTAGTAGTATATATGTTCTTAGTACTCAAGGTTTAAGAAATGATACATTAAATAACAGTGTTCATTTTCTATACTTTATATCAAAAACCTCTAGCGAAACTAAGTGTAAGGATTTGAAGTTCTGAAACATGAAACTATCGGTATTTACATAATCCGCTGTGTTTACTAAACCCGAGAGTTTCATACATTTACGTTGCACTTACAAACTTCAACTTCAGGCAACTTAAGTTATTTCAACTTTACGAGATGAATACTTTTCATCTAAAACTTTTACAAACATCCTTTATAAACTTGAAAGCATTTAAATTAAATAGCTTTTGTTTATTGTTTATGAAACAAAAATTGCCTTTAATATTTTGGAAGCTTTGCACTGAAATGGTGTTTGCTCCTTCTATATAATGTTGTTACACAAAAAGACATTACCATTCTCCTTCCCTTTCCAATCTGAACGATATCCCAAAGAGATTTATCGTATAAAAACCCAAATTAAACGTACTAAATGAACATTTCAGGCAACTGTACCCACTAGTAGACGACATGGATTTCAACTTAATGGTGGACGTGAAGCTGCCGTTTGCCTACGACAGCCCCCTGCGATACGTCATCTCTTACTTGTTTGTGGGCACAATGTTCAGCTATGCGTCCTCCATGGTGATAATGTCTGAGGTCATCATGCAAGCCCATCTGATACCACTTGTGTGTCAGTTCAATGTGCTTGCAAACTGCTTTGAGAATGTTTTTGAGGAGTGCGCTTCGGAATTTCCAGGTGGGTAAACTAAAGATAGATCTTGTTTTGTAGTCCATCCAGTCAGTAGGAATGATTAAGAATCCGAACCTCGACAAAAGCATAGCTAATGCTACTTACCTAAGGTTCTGTGAAACTAAAGTTTTATACATTAAAGGTATGAGTACAAAATTCCAAAAATAAATGTACAAAAAAGAGATTTAAACCAAATAAGCCTTTTATGCAGGAAAACAACAGAAAAGGCATACAATTCAATTTTCAGTTCGAATCTGTTCCGAAAGAATAATAAATACGAAATTCATGCGAAAACATAATATTATTTGACATCAGTGGTTGCCTTGTACACTCGTAAATCCTATTGGAGCGAATCATTTTAATGAGTGCCATCGCTATTCATAGAGCGACAGAAATTCGGTGCAATGCAACGTTAAAGCTTGCCTTCCAAAGCAAATTAAAAGGTAGTGACGTGAAAAGCATTTCATATCGTTTCCTTTTACAGGGAAATTTTGTAAAGCTCGTGCGAATTCGGGACTGAATAACGCGACGCGTTGGAGTTATTCAACAGTTTACAAACAAATTTCTAGGAAGTGAATATCCCCCTAATTTGTTGAGTGTTGGGAAGTTTCGTGTTTATGTCTACACATCAGTATTTGGCTACGATGATTAATGTAGGTGCTATTTGTTTCCCAGATATAAACAAGCATGATTTGGTGAAGCACAACAGGTTTGTTGAGAAATACAGGAAGAGATTGGGCGATTTGGTTAAACAACATCGGGAGATTTTAGAGTGAGTTTCGTAAATCCTATCGATGAAAGGCAAATAGGTTTGATCGAACTATCTGGACTTAAAGAACAGATTTTAAAGCTTCTGTAGGGACTTGTGTGTTTCATGATAACCCTTTGGATTTCTGTTTAATTTGCACCCGTTCCTATTTATTTCCGACTTTAGCATTTGAAAATCAAAAACCATTTCTTTTTTTAAGCCAAACTACAGATCTGAAGACAATTCTAAGCGCTCCGATGCTGGGACAGCTCGCTTGCAGCGGCTTACTCATATGTTTCGTCGGTTATCAAGCAACCGCTGTAAGTTAAACCTTCATATTAAATTGAACCCAAACCTACGATGAAATATGCTTAAATTCATACGGCTTAAAACCGGGTATTAATAGAGTAGAGCCCAAGTGAAAGGCGATTATCGAAAAGGATTTATCCCGTGAACTTCATGAAGTAAAAACACGTTAATATCAGAGGTTGAAATTGGAATTAAGTCTTTATTCGAGGTAATGAAAAGCTGAGGTTTCGTAATGATTCGTTACATGAAGCTCGTATGAAGTTTACCTACTGGGAAACGAGTCCACTGTAACTCAAGCTAGAATTTCGAGTACATTGTGCAATAAATAAAATGTATTCGCATTTAAACTATTTTTACTGCCCATTTTACTCTAACTATTGGTTTCATGTCTATTCTGGTAAAATTATAAGATTGTAAAAACAGATGCTGTAAATCATGTTTTTCTTACAGACGATTGCAGAAAACTTGGGCAAATTCGTCATGAGCCTTTTTTATTTAGGATACAACATGTTCACATTGTATATCATTTGTCGATGGTGTGAAGAAATAACCATTCAGGTAACCTATCCATCTAGCACCACTATCCACCTCGCTCCACTATTCACATAGCACCTATCCACATGTCGTAATTAAATAGGATAGATAAATCAGCTTCCACTTGTGCCTAACAATGCATTATGGGGTTTCGGGTCTATAATGGGCGGTGCTCGAAACTTTCACCAAAAACTTGCCATATTGCGGAAGAGAAATTACAGGGATGTATGTATGTCGTTGCCTTAAGCTGATGTTACAAGTTGCGCTAATGGGTCACAATTTATCACTTTCGGAATTGGAATTTCAATGTACATCCTACGTTTTATGGGTCTTCTCATAATACCGAAGAGAATTTGTGATGTGTTCACTACAATGGACGGTTTCAAAATATATAACTTGTAGGTATAATCTGTAACGTTCAATGCACATCTCTTCTCATGAGTATGCATTTCTTTGTGCAGTCCTTTACCATCTTATCTTTTCTCGCACAAATCTAGAGTCCTTGTTAGTATTTATCTACTTCTAGTGTTTGTTAGCGCAGAAAATGTCATAAGACGATAAGATAGTATTTTCTCAACGCATGCATGTGTGTATTCGCGATTCACGGTTAAATGATTCCTCCTACGTGCACACTGACTTTTTTTTACAAAAAAAACATGTTTCTAAAACTAAGGGTTCCCGCTGTGTATTGATAAATCAGTCAATATTTGAGTACTATAATGCGTAGACTTTTCTTACAGAGTCAGCGTATAGGCCAATCAGCGTACTTCTCAGGCTGGGAGAGCGGTGTGTCGCATGTGCCCGGCGCACGCGCCACTATCATATTGGTGATCGCGCGCTCCAACAAGCCCCTTGTGTTCCTCGCTGGGGGCATGTACACACTTTCCTTAACCTCGTATACCAGTGTAAGTCAACAAAACATGGCAATATAATTAAAAATATACATTTACATTTTAATTAAAAAAATCTATTATATTAAACTTATCTACTTATACAACTTAAAACAATAGTAATTACAAAATCGCACCAAAAAAATCCTCCTCATCGCTGCCCACCGGGAGCGTACCCAAGAGGCTGGCAGTATTGCCACGTTGGATGTCAGTGCTTAATTTTTGACCAAAATAAAAACCAGCCTTTGGGTCACTTGAAGTGTCAGCAAGTCGCTTTGCCAGATCTTTAAAAAGCAGATGAGCAAAATATAAATTAATTAGTATTTAGTACAATATTTTCGTCTTTGTTACTTCTTTCTTCTTTAGAAACAAATACAAATTTTCAACTTACCCGCTTAACAAGTAGGTATATCAGTTTTGGAGTTACAAAAGGATTCACAATTGTCTTGAAATAGACCCTCACTCACAACCATTATAACTTTAAGACAGTGTAAGCTAAAAGTAAAAGAAAAGTGGAAAATTGAAATGATGATAATACTATTGCCTTCTTGCAGACATATTCCTTACGACACGAATAATATAATAAGAACCTTGCCCCGCCCCGTCCGTTACGGGTTATTTAACTTTATAGCAAGAAATAAATCTGCCTTTGATTTATGTTTCTATTAGATGACTTTATCGACATTATTAAAAAGCTGGCTTCATGAAAAAGATTTCCTCAGAACCAATTTTATGAAAAAAGTTTATTGAAGATATTGTTTGTGATTTTATTTCTGTTTTATTTTCAGTTGGTGAAGGCTTCATACAGCGCTTTGAATATTCTTCTTACGACCAAACATGAATAAATAACTAGAAGGAAACCAGGACACTTCAGACTCGTAGGCGCACATATTTAACAAATAATAAAATAAATAATACTTAGTTAAAAGATCGTTTTATTTATGAAGATGTCTATAGTAGGTATAAGTAGATTTTTTTTCAGGTGTCACAAAGAACGCTAAAAAAATATATTGGCAATAACCATTCTGATGGTGTAGTACAATTCTTTGTTGTTACCGACTGGCACTCGGTTAGCATAACAATGTACGAGAGTACGTAGACTCTAGTACGACATCACTGGCGGAAACTATGACAGGTTTCTTTATGACAAAACTAGATGAAAACATTATCATAAAAACGTGACAAATTGCTGTTGAAGCGCGAAGGGTTAGGTAGGTAGTTGTAAACATAAGCTACTGATAATTTGGCATATCTACTTTAATTTGTTAAGAGTACGTGTAAAGTACCTCTAGTTAAGAGTAGTTAAGACCAATAGTTGGCCCAATGGTTGTGAAAATATGTTTTTAAGAAAATCTTGAATTCAATAAAAGTTTTCTTTCGGTTTGATACGATATCCAAAAACCTGATCTTTGTTATGTGCGCAGGTATCACCATCCATCTACATACTGATTTACGAGTCCCAAAAAACTACTAAGACGAATCTACTTTCCTTTGTCTTACCAACGCTTTAATGTAGTGCATAATAATTAATTTAATTCCTACGAAACTCCTGTGTAAATATGAATGACTAAGCTCAAAGCAATCTGTTGACTGCAGCCGTGTAATTAAACTTTGGGATAACAGCGCCTCTCTGCCAGGTGGCTTTGGAAGCTAGGATATGTTTGAAATGCATATAGAATTGGACGTAGTCTTAGCTGCAGGTAACGTATGAGCTTCTTTGAGCTGTCTAGCTAAGTATGACACTTTATAATGTATGAAATCTTTAGTACAGACATTAGTAGACTCGCTATTTTAGCTATGCCTGTATTTTTCAAGGTTTTGGGAACAACTTTTGGTGTAACATATAGCATGAAAGAAAAGGACTTATTTTTAACCTTTATTGATTATCATATGCGGTTGACTGACCCCTGAACTCCCTTAGGGACCAAAAGGACCCGTTACAAGACAGCAACTGACTGGTGGACTAACAATTGGTAAACTGACATTCAATAATGTATTAAGGTCCACCAATACGTAGATATAATTCAAACTTTACTCGGTAAACTAAGCAAACTTCGTAGTCCGCTCTATTTGCGATTAATTATTCCATAAGGGAAATGGCAGTGACCGTTACGTATCCCTCAAGAAGATTAAATATTCAGGTTTCCACTTACCCTGCGATCGGCGACTCGCGACCCCTGCATTATTAATGGATATGCGATATTTCAAAGAGATCTTTGGAGACCAGAAATTATTTTCGTGTGCAAAAAATGTTGGGAAGTTTCTAGAGCCTTGAAGAAGAGTCACTTTTCTCTTATTGAAGACATTTGAAAGATGGTGATCACTGCTGTCAAATCATTTTATTTCATTCAAGACTCTAGACCTTCTTATGACCGTCAAAAACATAAATAATTTTGATTCTAGTTGCGCATTTCAAAAATAACTTCCTATGGAGAAGAAAGAGCAAGAAACTCCATGGTTACTAACTACATAAAGAAAAGCAAGTTGGCAAAGTCAACTAAAATTCCATCCGTAAACTAAATAATTTAAGTACCTAATAAACATTACCCCACTCACTATAAAACTGTATACGTATAAAATGATCCCATCTAAACGATAAATAGATTTTCTTTTAACGTTGGAAACCTTTGTTCGAGTTTTAGATTGTTAAAAGTTGCGCTAAAGTTTCGCGTAACAATGTAGGTACTCATCCGTGTTACGATACGGCATTTGAAAGTTACGATAACAATACAATCCGAAGGGAAATCTTTTATTTATTTCATTAGTTCCTGAAGTCCGAGAAACATTGAAAAAGACGTTTATAAATACACTAGCTTCTGCCAGCGGTTTCACCCGCATCCCGTGGGAATCTCGGCACGGACCCGGATAAAAAGTAGCCTATAGCCTTCCTCGATAAATGGGCTATCTTACACTGAAAGAATTTTTCAAATCGGACCCGTAATTCCTGAGATTAGCGCGTTCAAACAAACAAACAATCAAACAAACAAACAAACTCTTTAGCTTTATAATATTAGTATAGATATGTTAGATTTTTTTTTCTCAATTTGTGGCTTAAATATATTTTTGATTCATTTATTTGTCATGATATAATCTAATATATAAAATTCTCGTCTAATATATAAAATTCTCGTGTCACAGTTTTCGTTCCCATACTCCTCCGAAACGGCTTGACCGATTCTCATGAAATTTTGTGAGCGTATTGAATAGGTCTGAGAATCGGCCAACATCTATTTTTCATCCCCCTAAATGTTAGGGGTAGTCCACCCCTGATTCCCGGGACGGGAGTGATTAGACAAAAACCAACTTACGGAATGCCGCAGAACCACAAAAGTAAAGTACTAGGACAGCAGAATTTACCGGAGTATAAGTATACCAATAACGAAATTTCGATGCAACTGCTCACCATGTACCAGGGTAGCATAACTTATATGAGTATACCAATACCGAGTGTAGACGCTACTGCTCACCATGTACCAGGGCGGCAAAAAATACACCGGGACGCGGGTGAAACCGCGGGGAACGGCTAGTATTTTTATAAATGTAGGTAGGTATACCTACTTACAAGAAATATAAGTAGGCCCTTCATTTCATAAGACCATTCAACTCAAAGAAATGCTCATTTTATAATCAGATTTAATTAATAGTCCTCTCTAAGGAAAAGCCGGCCTTTAAGATTTTTTTATAAGAGACGTATATTATATTTGGATGGTCATATTTTTAACTATTTTTGAATAAATGAGAGCCATTTGGTGACTGTGTACCGTGTCAAATAGTAAGTACCTATTTATAACATGTACTGAATGATTACAGCACATGAATAATTAATTCACTAGGAAAGGAACACACATAAAGGAATTTATAGATCTGTGAACAATGAACATCTCTCCAATTACAACCTATTGTAGAGATGCATATCTCCTCTTTCATGGTGACCCTTCCAAAGGTTCGGTGTCAGTGTCGGTCTTAGTATTAGACGTATGAAGAAATCGAAGTTATACGGCATCCTTGCAAGACATGCTTGAAAAATTGGAGCCTCACAATTGAAAAAAAAATGCAACTTTTAGGACAAGGACTCGTGGCGCTTTCACTGGCTGATATTATGAGTGTCTACTATGATGATTTAGCATTCTAGAACAATAATTGAATCCGACGTCTCAAACAGCGAACAATCTCATATTTCGCCAAAAAGGCCAACCCCATTAGATCCAGGCCACTATTATGGACCACATTGGCGCTTTCCTAAGATCCGCCATAAATTATTACGAGGGTTTCTTGCGGAGAATGTTCCAAGACTAAGTTACCAAGGTCTGTGAAACTTACGACTAGGTCTTAAGACTTTACACTTAAGTTTTATTGACTTGATGTGAGCGCTTTCGCAAACTTTTCGGCTGCTTACTTAGTGTTGTTGGGAAATTAAGTATAACTTAATAATATTGTCAGAAGAGTTGAGCTTTTAAGTTAGTATTTTATCTCGTCCTAAAGGTACTCTCATACTAAGGTTAAGGATAATTGACATTCTCCTTTTTCTTAAAATTCCCAACCAATATTACCAAGACCTTATCTAAACCATCTTACCAGCGCCAGCATCTAACTAAACGCCGAATCAGCATATAACAGCAACCACAGAATAAATAACAGCACAGAGGTGCGAGTCGATTGAAGCTGTCTCCCATCAGTCAGCAAACTGTTGCTCACCACATAGGTATTATTACAAGCATCAGGCAAGCTTCTCCTAAACTCGGGTGTAATCTGACGTCAACACGAGAATGACAGATGTGACGAGTTTGTGTGACAGCCTTAATGATCGCCGTTCTTTATACATGCTTTATACAGAATGCTGTTTTTGACAGTTTCAAGAACTGGAGTCTTCCAAAGTCAACATAGACAACAAACGTTACGTTTGTTTTGTCAGGTGTTAACAGTTAAAAATATGTAGCTCTATATTATAGTATATTACTAACTCATACTTACATATTTTGACAATGGGTGCGCTCGTTCTTATGGGCCTTATTTCCAATAGATTTGTAGTAATTTTTTTTTATAGGAAAATCTCAACCTCAAGTAAGAAGGTTTTTAGTGGAAAATAAAAACGTGATGTTATTTAAAAATATAGACGTAGTTCTACTAAGACAAACGAAACAGCCATATTATTATGATAATTCACGCATTGTTGCGACCTTATTAACATGCGGGCAAAACATTTCTTACTTCTTAGTAGGCAGCTTGAAAAATTAGTCAAAGCTGTCTGAATACAAATTATAAATAGTGAGGGACGGTGAGGCCCAAACATATTGCTGTGTACTTAGTGAACGGTGAAACAGTGATACTTTATTAATAATTAGCTACTGAATATTGGAGGAAAATTAGATCGTACAGAGATGAATGTGGTGGCGTATATTTTGGCATTTTCTAATCTTCAGGTATGTATATCGTTAACGTGAATATATTATCTATGTACATTACTAATTAACAGTTTCATTGACATCATCATCCTCCGAGCCTTTTTCCCAATCATGTTGGGGTCGGCTTCCAGTCTAACCGGATTCAGCTGAGTACCAGTGCTTTACAAGAAGCGACTGCCTATCTGACCTCCTCAACCCAGTTACCCAGGCAACCGGATACCCCTTGGTTAGACTGGTGTCAGACCTACTGGCTTCTGACTACCCGTAACGACTGCCAAGGATGTTCAATGACAGCCGGGACCTACATTTTAACGTGCCATCCGAAACACAGTCAATGGTGTCTAAGATATACTAGAAAGTACATACAAACTTAGAAAAGTTGCATTGGTACTGGCCTGAACTGGCATCGAACCCCACAGTTTCATTGACAATTAAATAAAAATATCTATAATATAACAGGGTCCCGTTTTACCCTTTGGGTACGGAACCTTAAAAACTGAAGCAGTAAAACTACTTAGGATAGTTAGATAATGTTCTGGCGCCATTTGAAACCTCTATACAGGAATGAATTTTATCCAGTGCGCAAACTTTGTCAACTCATAGTTAAATAAGTTTTATAGATACGTATATTTTTATTTTGTAGTGTTTTAGTACAAAAAAGAAAAGTTATTGATATCGAAAGATGTTTATTTTGTAACCGATAGTACGGTCACAATCGTCATAGTATGCACGGCGGCAACGCGAAACCGGTTTACTGACGGAGCTCCGCTCGGCGCGCGAAAGTAATAGTTGGTATCCATATTTTGCTGATTTTTGGGCGGACAAAAGAATGAAAAAATTTTTTTTACTGATGATGCAGATATGTTCTGTTAACGATTCTGGACCACCAGTTTTTTTTTGCGCACTACTTAAAATTCATTCCTGTATATTATTTACCTGGATATCTATGTATGTAGAGCTTACTACATTGATTTGCATACCTACCTATATACTAATAAGAAAACAGAGTCCCCGTTCTGCTAACCGCCGCGTGAAATTACTGTACACAATAGGTACATCACTTTGATTAATCGGCGTGCGATGTGCGAACCGGATTCGAGTCTATTACCTACTGCGACATTTGGCACTGCCGTCATCGTTTATGCTTGATCAATACTTAGTTTGCAGTTACCTATTGGCTTTTATTATAATAGTAAATTAAAGAGAGATAACCTACAAAACTTCTTGATGGGCCCCGAATCGTAGGCAACATAATATACTTTTTCCATTTAAAATAAAAACCAACTAAGGACATGAAAAGGTACTTATTGATATTTCATATTTTTCATTAATTTAGCCTTTTACATAGGTTTCGCTTTATTCATTAGGCAAATAGTCCAAAGTCAGAATTGATTAATTTATTCACTAGCATGGAATGAAAACTGTAGTTCACCAACTTATGAATTACATATCAAGTGTTTGTCAACTTTCTCATTCCAGGCATTAAAAGGCCAGAACCCCAACATGAAAGACGTGTCTCTTAGAATTGGTAACGTGGAACCTCTTTGCAACGACTTAAAAGACAACCCGGATTTTCATGTCGAAGACTTCAAAATCAACAGAATTATCCGAGTCGGCAACATTGGCATGTACTTATCGGAAAATCTAAGGGAATACTGCATCTTTGGTAACGGAAATCCTCACGAAGAAGGTGTGGTTATAAACATATTTTACAAAACAAATGAAGGTTCGACTGAGAGCGATGACGTGGACCTATCACATCGTACGATTATGATCCGTCGAGACGGACTTTCGGATGATGAAGTGCATCCGTTGTTTCAGCAACATATACAAAGTGAAAACAAAAGACGTAATGAAAGACTTGTTTAAGAAAATCTTCGAAAATACTTTTCAATTCTGAATTAATTTTCAAACATATCTCAGTACTGTTTGTTAGAACTGATGATGTAGTAAATCAGTTTCTTAACAACATAATTAACACTATTTATTTTGTGTGGTAACTATAGCTTAAAACGGTAATAAATTTTCTTTTCCAAATAAATATTTATTTTACTTTACAATAATACAGTCCTAAACTCTTATGAGTCAAAACAAGTGTTCTATTCTGAAGTAACTGTACTCGCGAAGGTACGATTATATGAATTTGTCACTCCACTTCAATACATTTGAGTACCCCAGATAATTATGATGTTAGTACATGGTTGACGAAACTTGAAGGTGCGGTACCTAAATTATAACAATGATCTATTAGTGCTGGTCCAGCGCGAATTGCTGCATCATAGCCATCTGTAACTATCGAAATAACAATAGTTACAAATATCCTGAATACATATCTACATACATACTATGTTATTATTTTTAATGCGAATGTCAATTAATTTGTACACTAGCGACCCGCTCCGATTTCGCACGAGTTAACAGCATTTCGGCACTATTAAATTTAATGTATGTTATTATACATATAAACCTTCCTCTTTAATCACTCTATCTATTAAAAAAAAACCGCATGAATATCGGTTGCGTACTTTTGAAGATTTAAGCGTACAAAGGGACATAGGGACAGAAGAACCTACTTTGTTTTATACTATGTAGTGAGTGATTTACAGCGGTTAGGCCTGAAATTAGAAGGTACCTTTTAGAGGAGTTTCTTTGAAAAGGAGTAGAACTGCAACTTGTTTGTGATTGGTAATGAAAAATTTAGGTACCTACATATTATACGCATTTAATCAAACAAAATAATATTGATATTTTGCTTCGAATAATGTTTCCGAATTGGAAATAATTAATGATTAAAATATTATGTTGCACTAATTAGGTACGTTGATATACCTAATTAAGCTTGTATTGACTTGCTTCATAATTTATGACGACGACGACGAATTCATTCTCTATCCGATTTAATTTTTATATTTTATATTAATGTCACGATTAAAATAGACGACCTTGACTTGCGTTTTATTTTTATTTTATTTTATTTTATTCAAAAGGAACTCCAACAAAGGATACACATTACATGCATAATTATAAAAAGTTATTTATAGATTTGTGCTCCTTCAGTTATAGGAGAACACATCATGCATACATCATCTTCAAAGTTAAAATCAAAGAAAGTTAAACAATATTAAATTAAACAACACATGAACTTACAAATTAAATTAAACATTTGAAATTAAAAATTAAATGAAATAGTAAACAATTAAAGAGAAACATTAAAAAAAAATTAAACATTAAAATAATAAAATATTCTAAAACACAAATAATACAACGAAAGAGGTAGCAATGAATAGGAACTATAGAGATCAATAAAATTAATAACAATATTTGGTAAATGTGTGTGACCTGTCGATACGTCAACATAAAACAGGGTCTGAAAATCGTGCCCGAATTGTTTGACAAGTACAAAATGTATGGTAAACTACTAATAAGTACATACATGATTACACATATTTTTTTCAGTAATAAATACTTACTTTACGAAGGTACTTACAAACTAATAAGTATGTATTGTTATATGTACGAGTATTTGAAAGATATTCTTTTGTGTCTTAATTAACACGGTTAGCAGACGTATTGTGCAGATAGTAGTTAGATATTTCATATTTTCAGTCATCTGTAAAAATCAGTAACAATACAATTGTACACTGAATAGTGTTTACCATGTGTAGTGTGAACGAACGTGTACATTAAAGAGTCATAAGTAACATTTAAGAAAATACTAGCTTTTGCCCGCAATTTCGTTCGCGTGGAATAGTGACTACCAGCAGATTTTTGATTTGACCAATAGATGGCGCTATATGTCCGGAATAATTTTATTTTAATTTTTTTTTTTTGTAATAAAAACTATCCTATGTCCTTTCTCAAGTTTCAAACTATGTCTGTACCAAATTTCACACAAATCGGTTCAGTAGTTTAGGCGTGAAGAAAAGACAGACAGACAGACAGACAGACAGACAGACAGAGTTACTTTCGCATTTATAATATTAGTAAGGATCTCACTGCTAAAAGAAATTGATACGCAGTATTCGCATCTTTCGCTAACATTAAAATTAGAATAAGAACTAGGTATATTACAAAAATTTACTCCTCTAAAATACATATAAGTACATTACTAATGTACTTATGTAATGTAGTTTAAGAGGAGTAAATTTTCATAGCATCAGACGTAAAAATACCTATATCAAAAATATTTCTTGCAACTGGCTATTCGGGGATACTAACTGAAAGCTCCGACGTAAACAAATGACATCTGCAACTAATTAACACAAAATAAACATATCATGGAAGCTAGAATTTTAAATAAATACGTCTTCTTATTTTAGAAGGGGTTCGAGGCAGTTAACGGTTCATTCCACTGAGTCAGTATTGGCATCATGGTTCCGTAGTTTTAAACTTACATTAGGGAATGATTGTTGTTTAATATGAATGTGCAGTTGCAGCGTAACACAATGCACATACAATGTGCCCACTATGTATGGAACATGCATCGCGTCTCCACGTGACTCAAATATTTCACCGGTGCATTGATGCATTTTAGGAATTCGCTCGCAAGCCCGCGTGTGATTGAAATGTTGTCATGCACGATACTTGTAAAAGATAGATAGCAAGTATAAGTTTCTTTTCGAAATGATTGGAAACATTAAAAGATAAGTGGAATTACTTCCATTAAAAAGCACTATTTATAAATAAAATAAAAATTAACTATACAACAGTAATTAATTGCTACTGAACTTGGCTCTCCATAAGCTCAGAACCAGTAGAAAGTCCCTACACGATGTAGCGTGACGCAACTTATCACATAAATAATTATTATAAAATATTACCTACTGTCGCTCTGTACAGTGCACTATCTCCTCAATTAGCAGTGCAAAAGTTCATGCACTTGACATTTATCGCACAGTTCTTATCAATATTTATTACAAAATTGCAATAACTGTCACAGCGAAAGGAAACTATCCATCGTCTGCAGGACATGGGCTTGGAGTAAAATATTCCTAAAACGAATCAATCGGAAGTTTCACGTGTAACTACATCGATAGACATAACCGCACGCTAGGCGATAATAAAACAAAAACAGGCGCTCGCCCTTTGTTTACAAATGACGCATGAGGCATGAAGCACATGCAATCTATAAGTCGCGGAGTCGTTTACCTTCCGCGCGACGAGACGCCCGCCATGTGCGTAGATGCGTAAGCGCAGCGCGTCGTTCGGCGTCGGGCAGAGAGGCGGAGCTCGCGGCGGCGCGCGGACGATGCCGCGCTGGCTGTGGGCGGCCATGCTCCTCGCGGCGGCGGCCGGCGCCGGCGCCTGGGCCCCGCCGGCCCAAACTCTAGTGCTAGCACCCCGCGTCCGCAGGCATGCGACCCACTCCGGCACCCGCCACCTGCAGCTGCTCGGCTGGCACCTGGAGCTGCACGAAAACAGACAAATACGATCACCATACTACAATGAGTGCCAGTTCTATAAAGGCAGAGTTATAGACGAAGCACAATCATCTGCGACAGTGACAGATTGTGACGGTCAGCTGTACGGGCTGCTGCAGGTCGGCAGCGAGGAGTTCGTGCTGCAGCCGACGCACCAGGAGAGAGACGCGCATGTCTTGAGGAGACGAGACGTGGAGCTATCGGAATGGGCGGCCGCGTACAATCTCACGGGTGACACGATCACCGACCTTGAACTTGACTTCGGCGAGGAGGATGACCCGGTGCCAGAGCCCCACGTGCGACCGCGACATAGTGTGTATACTGAAACTGATAACTTTCGGGGAGCAAGAATTATCAGTAGACCAGTTTCAGGTGTGGTAGTAGTGTAACCAATGTGAAAAATTAGAGGTGTGTCCTGGATGTCCAATATCGTGATTAATGTTCCAGGTGTCAAGGGTTTGTGGCTAGAAATGGCTATCGTAGCCGATCACACAATGCTCAAGTTCCACGGCAAGGAGAGAGTGAAGCATTACATTCTCGCTTTAATGAACATCGTGAGTATGAAGGCGCTCCGCAGAATGGATGCGCGCTAGTGTTTATTTTGGTACAACGCTGTCAGTGCATGGTTTAACTCATTCAATCTTTATGTAATACGTTATAGGTCAGTGCCATCTTCAACGATCCCTCTCTGAACTCGAACATGACACTCGTGATCAACAAACTGTATTTGTATGAAGAGAAAGACTATGTCATAAAGTATGGGAATGTCAGAAAATCATTGGAGGCTGTGAATAAGTGGAACTACAGACACTTGATGAAGTTGCCGACAGGTGCTGTATACTCACTGAAATAACTATATTTTATATTCGCACACAATAATGAAAATAAGCAGTTCGCTTAACTTTTAGATCTGGATAATTAAATATGATTTATAGAAATTAGCTCGTGAGAACATTTGTGACTGACCCAAATTTTAGTCACAACAGTATTTTCTACTTGGTCTTAAATTTAATGTGCCGCTTATCTTAATTCAGCAGAGGATAGTAGTAGGTAGTGTGTCACATGTAGCTGCGGTTTATTCTAGGATTTATTTTACTTGTAGCTTTATAACTACTTCCTGTACATTAAATCAGCTCTGATATCATGCTGCAATGACACAAGTCCCATTTTTTTCTTGACTAATCCGCCTTTCGATCGTGAGAAGATATATAGAGTATATTTTTTTCATAATATGCTCAATTTAAATAGATTTATTCGGTTTGTAGCTACTGGTAGCTACTGAAACATCTATTTTCATTTTAAAGCAGTATTAATAATTTTGTATTTGTCACAACATAAAATATTTATTTCACAGCGGGTTTTTTCACGCAATCGTTTAATTTAAATATTTATACAGCCATACAAAAAATTTAACAATTATTTTCGCCCATTTATACCGATGATTGTTTGTTTTATCAAGTTGTTATTACAATTTAAAGTATTCCAAAATAGAACTAACTGATAAATATACAGGTAAACGGTACCAAATAAATATAAATAACCGCCTAATAAAATTATGTCTAAATACTCACATGATCGTTAACTTGATTGATTGTATTTTTTTTTTACAAATCCACATTGACGACCCTACATTACCTCGTTTTAAAATAAATATTTTCTTCTGAATATTAACACTCCAACGTCATAATTATACGTTTAATTAATTTACTAAATGGTTCGCAGACAGTACTGGATGGGACGCTGCGGTGTGGCTGACCCGGGCTCAACTCGGGGGACCGTCCGGCTTCGCCCCCGTCGGCGGAGTCTGTTCGAGGACAAGGTCGGCTGCTATAGACCGAGATGAGGGTCTTACCAGCGCTTTCGTCATAGCGCATGAATTGGCACATCTGTGAGTAAAAAACATTTTCATGACTTCTATAGTGATCATTCCCATTTCATTTTTATAGTAGGTATACAGGGATAATGGCCGGTTTGTGTCACCATTTATATAAAGTTGTCTCAGTAACCTTCAGCGTGTAAGTATCGGCTCTGCGTTTGCTTTTCAAAAATCCAGGACTCAATAGTCCCATAGTTTGGCAGGACGTATACAAAGAAAACCCATTATGAGAGCAGACTAGAGACAAAGCAAAAACGAAGCTGCTTTCGAAACACTGAACTATGCCCAAATTAGGACTTACATATAAAACTATGACACACGCCCAGCTGCGTAACATCTACTTCCTAATACAAAATAACATAGCATGAGATATTTCCAAACTGACTTCAAACCTTATTTCAATTGATATTAAGGAAACAAGCTTGAAATGTATTGAAATCCATAAATCTTAGTTAACTCAATTTGCTCACTACAACGTTCAAGCCGCATGCGAGCATATTGTGTTAAATTGAATGATATTCTCGCTGAAGAACGTAAAGCCACGTAAAGCTCTCAATCAATAGAATATTGTAAACAACAGGTGTGAAGGAACATTCAAATCGTGTCATGTCGGCTGCAGGATGCATACGTCTGCAGTGCATTCTACGATATTACAAATTCATATTCATTTGTCTACGTTCCTCGTACGGTTGATGTCTGAATAAACGCGTTTTCTGCGCTAATTTTAAACTCTATTTGAGAGATTAGCGCGAAACTCGACAGATTTGAATGAGCATACGTTTTAGCGGGGGTCTTAGTTTACAAATATTGTTACAGAATTAGTACCGATTTGGTTGTGTTTATATTTTATAGCATTTTAATAAAATCTCACCAGTTACAGATATACATAGATAATGTATAATTACACAAAAAATTAAAACTATTACTATATTTACAAACTAAATTATTCCCTACAACTTACCTACAAACTAGAATAAAAATAAAAAGGTTATAGATAATATATTTTTATGTGATTATTACCAAGGAACTTTTGATATTGTTGATCGATGTTCGTATGTAAGTGACATGGTCCCACGACCCAGGAATGCCAACATAATAGAAACGTTCCGGATGTCTGAATCACATTGATTACAATTTAAAATTGCCAATTACTTATGTAGCCACTCTCCCTGCCTCATTACAATTTCTAAAGAAGAAACAAAAGGACAATACCGGAGTATCATATTCGTTATTAAATTAATGTTCGGGAAATATTTATTAAAAACGAATTGGTGTCACGATTCTGCTTCATGTTTTATTAATATTTTATTGCGACGGTTTTCGTTTTTATTTCGATGTTTTCTGTCGCTTCCTTTTATAAGAAACTAGCTTTTGCCCGCGACTTCGTTCGCGTGGAATAGTGATTTTTGGTTTGACCAATAGATGGCGCTATATGTCCGAAATAAAATTTATTTTTATTTTTATATTTTTTTGTAATAAAAACTATCCTATGTCCTTTCTCAAGTTCCAAACTATATCTGTACCAAATTTCACACAAATCGGTTCAGTAGTATAGGCGTGAAGAAAAGACAGACAGACAGACAGAAAGACAGACAGACAGACAGAAAGACAGACAGACAGACAGACAGAGTTACTTTCACATTTATAATATTAGTTAGGATTAATATAATTATTTTGTTTTGACATAACGTGTATTCATGTCAACTGTTTTTCGTCTTCAAGGCGAACTACTATAAAACTTTCATATTATGTTCAGAGATCTGAAGTGTTCATTTTCTTTTCTCTAATCAGCTGCTGGAATGTTTTTGTAGAAATTAATTAGAATTACCTACCCACACATCTCGTCGTTATACGGGTACCAAGACTAATAATAACAAGACTTAAATTTTCTGTAAAAGGCAACGTTCCTATCAAATAAAACAAGGTTATTTTCTGCCATTGAGAAAAAAACAACCTTATTTTTCTCAGACAAGACATTTAGAACAAAACAGTCATTTATTAACGCATATCGACAAATATCATCTATAACTATAATATTTGACATGTTTATCGTTCTTCGTAAAGGTTTTGACCTAACATTGCCTTAGTTAGAATTTAGTAGGCATTTTATATCTTGATTCATAATAAGGAAGTTAATTTAGAACAAAACCCTTTGTCTGTGTGCTTACGAAAGAATGACGCATTTCGTGTTTTCTAGAAATAAATGTAATAGACATAAATTACGCGAGGCGTCTGCGTTAACTTTAACTATAAAACTAATGTCTGACAAGTCTTTATTCCAGGGTCCTATTTGTATGTGTGATCGATACATATATCTTCGTAAATAGAAAACATAGCACATTTTACCAATTCATAATTAAAGCTAACTTTCATATCAGATTCATTTAAGTTTCTTAAGAATTCTTGCACAGTGACAAATAGTCTATCTATTGTGTACTTAAAAATTATGTCTACTTGAAACTGTGGGTTTCTCACATTATTTCATGCTTAAAATGGTCACTTTAAAGTCCATATGTTCACTCCCTTTATTGGCTCTCCAAAACGACCAACATGGAAGGGTAATTGATTCACTTAATTAAATACATAAAACATAATACGGTGACCATAAAAAGGTTTTAAGCACTTTTGAGAATCCGTGAGTGTTCGGCTTTTGTTGCGGGCTCCTAAAACATTTTATGTAGTTCTCGGCCATGGGCGGCGTCACTTACTCTCAGTTCGTCATAAAATATCTTTTATCCTAATGTAGCTGCCGACGATAAAGTAGTGAATCAGTGTGGGACCGCGGGTTCAAAGTGTACTGAACCCCACAAAGAACCCTTTAGTCCGCCATTTAATTAGCACTCGATTGGTGCGCTTGAGCGATCCCTCTAACAAACAAATTAATGAATGGTATTTTTTTTGATAACGCCACGCTACGCAATTGTACATTGTTTTCCTTAAAGTGAATAATTGCTTTTCATCGAAAAGTTTACAACTCGGCTTTTTTATTAACACTTCGTTATAATCGTATTAATTCGTGCTTCAATTGTTTTTAAAATAACTTCCAACAAAGGAACGTCCGGATGCGTTTTTGTTTTGCAGTCGTATTTTTTCATTGAACGATACGTTAACAAGATGAAAATAAAATGCGACTAGTAACATACAAATTCGCAGACATACATCATTTCTAAACTGGATTTAATATAAAACTATCAGTGTCAGTGCCAGATCTATATTTACTCCATCAAATAGCATAATATATTTAAATGAATTTCGTTGATCGAGATTGCTAAACTCACGAGCTCCAAAGCTTTCATCTATTTCGGTACCGATTGCTTCCAACTGATTGATATCGACGACCAAGGTTGTTTACTCCTATCATATACTTACACTGGGTTAGATAAATCATCACGCTTATTAACTCTTCAAGGATAGGCAGCATGAGTAGAGTACTACTAGTAATACTTCAAATAACAATACTAAATATAATGCTGATAAATTTATAGGTATTTAATGTGACAGCGCAATCTTTGAGGCATTAAATTGAACTTTATATGTTCAACAGCACACCCATAACAATAATTTGATTATGCACATAAAATTAATATCCCGTAACATGAGTGAACAATGAATGATTATGGGAGAAGCAATTGTTATAGAGATCACGTTTGCCTTAAGTTTGTTGATGGGTAAGCTTAATTAAGCTCGTAAGAGGTCCTGCTAGAAACAAAATACGCGATAGGTGTGTTCCAATTAATTCAATAATCATCAGATAACTTAATAGTTCTCATATTACCATAAAAAATACGCAGGTAAGCTACATACTTATAAATCATTTTCCTTTCAATAGTTCTGCTTCATTATTTAGGTATTCAACTCTACAATAATTCTACAAATTAATAGTTTTACGAAATCCCTCTGCCTCGTTTCAACAGCAAACAAAATCCCACATTATGTCGACAACCAATTAAATTCAAGCTCACTCCGTGGCTTCAGTTTCAAAAGACTTGTCGAGCAAAACACTTCGTATTAATTACAAGTACTCCTGTTTACATAAAAAATAATGAGTTATGTAATCTGAATTTTAAATGGCTTGGCAACGTGCTCGCAATGTGGTAGTAGTTTGAATACTTAGACTGATGTCACGCCTAAGTAAAGCAGTGTTCGAAGACATTTTAATGTGTACTTGCGATGTGTTTAAAGTAACTGGAATTACTTACTAAGTTAGACTTTCATTGTGGCGTGTGGATGTGGAGGCAAGCCAAATCAAATGGTATAAAAATGTTAAGTGAAGGTATAGTTTTAAAGCACTTATAAGCGCATTAACGCTACCAAATGAGGCAAGATTACCTACTAAAATTATCTTAAACTGTGCTTGATGATTCTTTTACTGCTATATTTTTTTTGTATTCCTAAACTAAGTAAATTATGCTTTATAACTGCACAATCTTTCAAACTTTTAAATATTTAGATTTCAAATGGCTGTAAACATTGTTAGTGAACTGAAATATTTCTCATAATCAATTTCTATAATCTATCCTTCACCTTAGCTAATCTATGCAAGCAATTTATGTAGTAAAATTCGTAAAATACTAGTTTCTCGGTCAAACCTTGTTTTATGTCTGTTTTTGCTACAATACATTATACAAAACTTTCGTATTTTCTTGCAAAGGAAATTGCTTTATCTGAGTAAAATGATCGAGTGGGTTTTATTCGTAACTGACACGGAAATGGTTTGTGACATTACTGTTTCCTTGTACTACATATTTGTCTGTTTATATGTAATAAAATTTAATGTATTAAAGTTGATTGTCATCCCATATTAGAGTCATATTTACGCATAATAGTGTACAATTTAATTCAACTCTAGCCGTTGTCCCGCGGTTTCTCCCGCGTCCCGTGGGAACTACTGCCGTATCGGTCTATGCTACTAGGAAAGAGTAGGTATAGCTTTCCAATAGTGAAAGAATGCAAATCGGTTCAGTAGTTTCGGAGAGTGTATGTTCCAAATAAACAATAAAATATTTCTTCTTATTAGTATAGAATAATTAAACAATCGATAATAGTGCCGTGTAGCGACGGCTGTGCCGTGTAGCGACGGCTTAAGAATACATGTGTCGCTACCCCTTCTTCCAGTGGGTGTCGTAGAAGTCGACTAATGGAAAAAAATGCACCGAACACCAGTGCGAGAGAAGGAAAACTCGAAAAAAAACCCTCTATCAACCCGTCTGGCCAGCGTGATAGCAGTAGGCTAAATACCTCCATGAGCAGCACAAAAAAGCCACGGCCCCTAGTTCCCGGTAGTCCCGCTATTCCCGGTCACGGTGGCGACCGTGGTTACGGCGGGACAGGGGGTGCGAAGAATCTCCGGGTTACGGGAGGCCACCAAACTAAACTGACTCTTGCGACGTACAACGGCCGCACGCTACGGCTTGACTCGCATCTGGCACAACTCGAGGTGGAACTTGGGAAGATTAGGTGGCACATATTAGGGTTATGTGAAGTTCGAAGAGAGGGGGAGGACACCATAACCCTCGAATCAGGTCACCTAATGTACTTCCGAGAGGGAGACCAACAATCCCAAGGTGGCGTTGGGTTTCTGGTTAATAAGTCCCTAGCTGATAACGTTGTGGAGGTGTCTAGTGTGTCGAACAGGGTAGCGTACCTTATCTTAAAGCTCACCGACAGGTATAGCCTCAAGGTAGTGCAAGTGTACGCACCGACCTCGACACATTCAGACGATGAAGTGGAGGATATGTTTGATGATATATCAAGGGCCCTCCACTTCACTACAAAGACCCATTACACCGTTGTCATGGGGGACTTTAACGCTAAAGTGGGAGTACAGATTTGCGGCGAATCGGCAGTAGGATCCCATGGATTTGGAAGCAGGAATCATAGGGGGCAAATGCTCGTCAACTTCCTCGAACGCGAGGGGCTCTTTTTGATGAACTCTTTTTTCAAAAAGCAGCCCCAAAGGAAGTGGACTTGGCAAAGCCCCGACACTATGACTAAAAATGAGATTGACTACATCATGACGAACAAGAAGCACATATTCAGAGACGTCTCCGTGATCAATAGGTTTAATACCGGTAGCGATCACCGACTTGTCCGAGGCTCTCTGAATATCAACTTCAAGGCCGAACGTTTCCGTCTGATGAAGGCCATGCTCCGACCAACACTGCTCCAAACCATGACAGGATCTGAAACGTTCCAATCAAATTTGGAGAACCGATTTGCCGCCGTGGAAACCACAACAGACGTTAACCAGAACCACGAATATGTGGTTCGGATCCTCAGGGAGGAAGGTTCGAGATTCTGTAACATGCAGCGTAAGGGCAGGAAATCAAAGCTTTCGGAAGAGACATTAGGGCTTATGAAGAAACGACGTGAAAACCCGCCTGTGACTTCGTCAGCTAAGCGGGCTCTAAACCAAGAGATCAACAAGCACGTACGACGCGACCTCCGGTGCTCCAATACTCTTGACATTGAAAGAGCAATTGAGCTAAATCGGGGGTCAAAGGTGTTCGTACAATCTCTTGGAAGAAGCCACTTGACGAAGTTGACCACAACAAGTGGAGAAGTCGTTTCTTCGGTGCCGGCAGTCCTTTCGGAAGTGGCAAATTTCTATGGCCGGCTATACGCATCGCATGCATCTCGACCTGATCCCGGAAATGAGGATTCTAGAGCCACATTAACACGCCATTTCACCGAAGACCTGCCAGAAGTCAGCAGTGACGAAATCGAGATCGCTCTGAGACAGCTCAAAAATGGAAAAGCCCCTGGCGAGGATGGCATTACAACAGAGCTTTTAAAAGCAGGAGGAAAGCCCGTACTGGGGGAGCTCCAGAAGCTTTTTAATGCCGTCCTGTTTGAAGGGAGAACTCCAGAGGCGTGGAGTAGGAGTGTTGTCGTCCTGTTCTTCAAGAAGGGAGACAAAACCCAGCTGAAGAACTATCGACCCATTTCCCTCCTAAGCCACGTCTATAAGCTGTTCTCAAGAGTGATCACGAACCGACTTGCGCGAAGACTCGACGAATTCCAACCACCGGAGCAGGCCGGGTTTCGGAGCGGATACGGCACCATAGACCACATCCACACAGTGCGGCAGATTATACAGAAGACCGAAGAGTATAATCAGCCCCTGTGTCTAGCATTTGTGGACTATGAGAAGGCCTTTGACTCGGTTGAAATCTGGTCTGTTCTGGAGTCCCTGCAGCGTTGTCAAGTAGATTGGCGATACATCCAAGTGATGAGATGTCTCTACGAAGCCGCTACAATGTCCGTCCAAGTACAGAATCAGCAAACAAGGCCCATACCGTTGCATCGAGGAGTGAGACAAGGGGATGTTATTTCCCCGAAACTGTTCACTAATGCAATGGAGGATATGTTCAAGACGCTGAACTGGAAAGGGCGAGGCATCAACATCAATGGCGAACACATCTCTCACTTGCGATTTGCTGACGATATCGTCATCATGGCGGAAACGCTGCAGGACCTACAACAGATGCTGAACGACCTGGCTGAATCTTCTCTACGCATCGGCCTACGGATGAACTTGGACAAAACCAAGGTCATGTTCAATGAACATGTTCTACCGGAACCGATTGCGATACACGGCGCCGTTCTCGAAGTTGTTCGGAAATATGTATACCTCGGGCAGACATTGCAGTTAGGTAGAAACAACTTTGAGGACGAGGTGAATAGGAGAATTCAGTTGGGTTGGGCTGCATTTGGGAAGCTACGTCGAGTCCTAACATCGTCGATCCCACAGTGCCTAAAGACAAAAGTCTTCAATCAGTGCGTCCTACCTGTCATGACTTACGGAGCCGAAACGTGGACACTGTCGGTACGGCTGGTTCACAAGTTTAAAGTCGCTCAGCGGGCTATGGAAAGGGCTATGCTCGGCATTTCTCTGAGGGATCGCATCAGAAATGAGGTAATCCGTCAGAGAACCAAGGTCATCGACATAGCCCACCGAAGTCAGTCAAGAATCAGCAAGCTGAAGTGGCAGTGGGCTGGCCATATTAGCCGAAGAACCGATAACCGTTGGGGTAAACGAGTTCTAGAGTGGAGACCGCGTCTCGGCAAGCGTAGTGTAGGACGTCCTCAGGCACGGTGGAGTGATGACTTGCGCAAGACGGCTGGCAGGAGCTGGATGCGAGAAGCCGAAAATCGATCTCAGTGGCGTGCACTTGGAGAGGCCTATGTCCAGCAGTGGACTGCGATAGGCTGATGATGAAGATGATGATGATGAATATCGCCAAAAAAAAATGTACACTCCGGTAAATAACTAACAGAAAAAATCCTTTAAATTTAAATTTACTTTTATCACGAAGATGCTACACACTCAACTTCACTCCCTGCTATTTTTAGTTAAATTCTGAGAAGATGGATGTCCTCGCACAAGAATTCTTCCACAATAGTTTCACTAACACTTATTATGAACATATCTTACAGCCGGCGACTTCGGAAGTCGGCGGCGTGTTCCGGCACTTAATTAACCCGTAAATAGCACAAGAAGACAAGACCGTCAGGTTGTGTCCTATTCCTGTATTTATAGAAACTGGGTTGGAACTAATTTCGATTTGCCGTAGTATGATTTTAATTAAAGTTTATTTGTTACAAAGAATAAAATAAGATTTAGGGCTTTTCTTTTTGTCATAGTAAGACAAACTAATGTCGATAGGTTATTCAACATCTCTAGAGTTGTAAAGAACGCAATTTACTGATTGTAATATATATTGATGTATTTTAAATAAGTAAGTCCTACAAAATTTTCCGTGACTTTTTGAAAAGGTGTTCTTAAAAAAAAGGATTTTTTTTACTGTCCGTCTAATTACTTACCTATGTCTTAAATAACTAGGTTTATTGTTATTATCGCGCTCTTTATAGAGTAGTGGGTAGGCCTTATACAAAGTAACATTCAAATTTGGAGTCACAGAGTGGTTAGCACCAAATATAGATTTATACTTAAAGTTTTATTAAATTACGCTCTATTCATACACACGGTTTTGAAGGTAAAGATTAACAAGATATAGAAAGAAAAAAACTACTTCAGATGCCGTCCAAGTCTGATAAATGTTTCCTACCAAAATATATTTGGAGTCAAATTGTTAGTTGTAATTTGATTAAGATTGGATAGCAACAACAACTTAGTCACGTCGGATTACGAGAAGTGGCTTCTTGTTGCCACGCCGATATTCAACAAAGTAGCATTGCTTATAGCGCCATTAGATACCTTGCCCTAATGGAGCCAATGCTCTTAGATCAATGACATCATATATGGATGTTTGCCGTATATGATTTTGTGTCTCTGCGGCGTAATGTTATAAGGTAGGTTTAGTTACAAATAACAATGTTATCAACACGTGTGTTTTCCCTAAACGGTTATCGGCGGATGTGTTCAAATCTCATTGATTCTCGAATACTTAAGTAATTCTCATTTAATGAATTAGAAAAAACTGATAAAACTAATTCCAGATTGCTTACAAATAATAAATATTCGAATCGATACATTACTTTCTTTATAAACAAGGCCTGGACTGAACATTTGGTCTTAATGAGGTAGTCCTTTAGGTTAATAACCACTTATCTGCGTGTTTGTTGTTAAAATAGGCCTAGATAAACCCAGCTCGACAATCAGTGACTCACAAAAGATCCTACTCTCGCCGTGTGACGTAATGACAGCCCAAAATAAAATGACGACATGAATGAGTACTAACACGTTAGCTGACAAAGTTAGTCTACGTGCCGTCTCATGCATTATGCAGCCGGTACGCGTATTTTGAGCTCATTTAGCGCTCAGTTCTAAATATACCAAGTGTTTCCACACATGCCGTGACCTTTTGATGTGCGCCGTATGTTCAACAAATGTATTTCCGTTGCGGTCATCTGTCACAGTTTGGAACAAGGGTCCCGCCGGGGGCGCGCAAAGTACGCTTTGCAATTATTTGTACAAGCCGCTTATTTCAGTTCCAAGGTCTGGAGAGAGTAATTTTTATATTCTGTTTTTTGTTGTTTATTTGAATTTTATTGTGACAGTGTTTTTGTGAACACTTTCCTTATGATCTCATAAATATATTTGAGACAAAAAAACTTCAACCCAATTTAAAGTGACGACAGGCCTCTGTCGTCAGCCGCCTTTTGTTAAACACTCATAACACACTGGACAAAAATACTTCACTTTACATATTGCAATTAGTACAGAGCCCTTGACCCAATACTGAGATTAACCAAAGTAACGTTACATATGGAAGACATAATTATAGCTGGACTAAATGCAACCACGTAAGCATTCTCGGAGATAATTCTGCGGTACATATACGGTGTTGTTTGTACCTAACATAGATAGCAGGGCACGAACAGAATGATTTATGATTTATATGGAAACCTTATCTACCCAACCTAATTGTTTGGGCTGTTGGAATAAAGATAAATACGGTCAAGGCATGCATGTGTCAACAGCCAACACTTGTTGGCTTTTGTTATAAAAACTGCGTAAAAAAGGCCGGTCCCTTTTGTGATGACACGTCTCGCTCTTGGCCGTTCATGAACAGTTGAACATCTGTACAAAACAAAAACAGTCGTGTCGTTGATAGATATCTTCCTTAATTTGTGATAGTATTGCGAGAAGCTGTTCATCCAACGATAAAGTTGGAAAAATAATAAAGATAAATATAATGACGACGATAAAATATATTTAAAGTTACTGCTATTTTAATCCCACTATCAAAATATACATTTCTTTAAAACATCCTTGTACTTAAGCGCGAATCCCGAGGGAGATTCCTTATCCCTAGTGAAGGGTCTAAGGTGAAGTGCTTTAGTACTTCAACTGTAAAACAAGGATAATCAAGCAACTCGTTACGAGTAGATCAGCTCGGATCGGGGTCAAGAGCTGACACGCCGTGGGCTGGGTTAGAATTTAATTGATTAGTTACATAGGGCGTGATTATCGAGTAAAAACAGTTGATTTCTGCTAGTTCCTATAAAAGCTTGAAAAGTTTCATATTGTAATATTTCTAAGAAACAAAAAGCCTATCTCGGCTTTTATACAAACTTTTTGAACCTTTCAATCAAAAATCGGGTCAACCCATCCATTGGGATACCAATTGTAAAACTGAAGTTCAAAGGTCTCACAGAAGAAAATCACGAGATCGCAAAGATGCCGAAAAATGGTATCGATTAGTACAAAAATCGAATGTTAACCATTGAACTCGCAACATCTACATATATATAAGTACAGTCATGATGAAACCTTTATTAAATTATACTCAATACAAATAATTACACACATACCAACATAAGATTCTTAGTAGGTGAATATTCCCAGAATCCTTCAATACTTCAATAAGTAGCTACACGAGCGTGCCTCCGGATAGTAATGTAATATTGGAAATTTTAATTGGGTAAGGTTTCGGATACATAGTATCGTGAAACTTTCTAGAACTTGGTAAACTTTGTTAGCCTAATCCGACTGGCTGGTCAGGAATGTGAGTGATTACGACTATCCGTTTCTTCGTGTAGTTTTTATGGATGTACAAATTAATGTGATATAATTGTTTGCAAATTATTTTGCTTTTATAGTTAACAAGTTTTTTTTATTTTCGAACAATTTCGAGAAATAGACGTAACAAAAGGACGTTTTATCGAGAAATCGAACACATTTTTTTTTATGAAAATTAAATGTTACCTATTTACAAACATTTTTTTTAGAAATGAATGGATACACACTATTTTAATTACACGTATGGCTGCAAACAAAGTGTGTACTACCAAGAATGTCGACGAAACACCCTATTTTCGTCGTAGCCCATAAATTCAGGTGAACTGTGTACAATTTCCCGAATCGTGCTCTCGATTAATACTTCGCGTCGTCATCTTGGTACAGTCGGGAGAACACGCGGCTTGCCCCGTACGCGAGCAATCAGCTTCGTTCACCAGAATTAATTAATTTGCCTGAAGGCCTCACCACTTGGATATACATGCAGGGAAATTAATCATTACTTACTCACAATTTTACTAGTGAATCCATTGGAGAGCAGGGTTCTAGTTATTTTTGAAGTTCACCTTATATGTAGGTATGTATTATCAATTTATATTATATATCATTGATTACAATATTTAAAAGCAAATATCGTAAGATTTTTTACAAATGAAAATATTTACTTCTCAAACATGCGTGGAGAAAACCAACATCGCTGGTACCATCGCTTTTCATACAACATAGCAATGCCTACTGGGGTTGTAAAATATTTTTTGATTGGATCTCTTTTATCCTTCTTGGCTTAGGGGTACGATTAGACGCTCCCTAGACGTTCAATTAAATTGTTACAATATTATGCAAATTCAATGACGTTAAGGGTGAATATGAAAGATTGCGAAATGAAAATAAATGTATTATTCCTTGAATTTATATTTAAGCAATAAAAACTTTAATTTTTATATATAAAAAAAAGTTTTTATAGTAAAAAGGCAAACACAATAAAGATCCAACAGTACTGGCTGAAAATGCACACGTATTTGAAATTACAAAAAGAGAACAGCATTTAAAAAATGACAGTCACGAATTTGCCGCGGGAAAATTGACAAGCACAATTAATAAGTAAGTGGAGAATTTATTAAAACTGTAACGTGCTGTACCGCTGTAACGTGAGTACATTATTTCCCAACTAAGTTAAAGTTAAACAAAGCTCCCAGATTGTGAAGTAATTAAATCGAAAACAATCACGAGCGCCGGTTTCATTGGCATCATTACCCGCTTCCCGTAACATTTTGGTAACACCCATTCAAATATGGCAGCCAGCCTATTCAGGCGTTGGGTGCTTGTTGAGTCATGACGGAGCTCGCTCCAGCTAATTGCCAACATACTCGTAAGCTTCATAAAAGGCCACTACAAAGCAAACCGCTCCATTTAAAACTAAAACTAAGACGCGGGTCGAGAGCGGCAAATTGAAAAGACTGGTTCATACATTGTAATTGACACCTAAATAGCTTTTACTCCATAGGAAATGCGTCTGTTTAGAGTAGATACACACTGAAGACTAAACAGTCGGCCGACACTTGACCCGACGGTTGTTTTTTTTATAAGAATTTAAGTTCATCGTATTGAATTCAGTCAAAGTTACATTCGGTCCCATACTCGCATCGTGAATTCAATCAAACTGGCCAAATAGCAAATCGTTGTTATGAGCGTACTACCATAATTTCTGCCTACTGATTTATGAGCCCTAACAATAGGGTATTTTAGTCTAGATGAGAAAAAAATTAAAAGTGTATTACAATGATTGTTTAGAGGAAAAGCAATCGGGAAATGTTAGTTTCACTTCGTAAGGTACATAAATATATTTTTTATTGCAGTTTAAAGTTTTTAGGTTTTTTTATCTGTCTTTGAACACTACGAAATGTCGCCGCCATGCTAATGACGTCATTACGGTAGTAAACAAAAGTGTCATATATCAGTGTCAGTATTTATATCCACTGGTACTTGAATCCATAATTTGTCTGGTGTTTTTACACTAGTGTTCTCACATTCAGAAACAACACACCAACGATACGGAGCATAATTACTCATTATTAAAATTTTCAATACATATCAAAATATGTATTACTGACAGCTGTAGTTTGTTTACTAACGTAATGACGTCATGACCAAAAAACAATCATGGCGTCCGTTGTGTGCCGCGTTTTCGCGAAATACGCGCGAAATTTGAAATTATGATAAAACAATTAATTTATATTCGTACATAACGTGAGAAAAAAAAATATTTTTAATTTTTTAGAGATATATTAGACTAAAGAATTTATTTAAGATATATTTCAAAAATGCATGTAATACCCTATTGTCGGCCAACTAAAAGTTTGCAGTGTGTGATACTCTTAGAGATATTAGGCTATTTTGGTACCGATGGATTGAAGGGCAAACAGTTAACCATGGGTTTTTTTTTGTTTATCATAGAGGTTCAATAAGAGGTTAACCACTCATAAACAGTAGAACAAAATAAATGGAATCTATTTTGTTCTAGGTACGTATGAATGAACATTCATATTATGAAGTAGGTACATCGGAATGATTTAATGCTTTGTGAATCATCGCATCATTTTTTTATTAGTTCAAGCTATCTCGAATGATTGACGCTGTTAAAAGCATTAGGTATTGTGTACCTACGTGTTTGATGATTTATATTCACTAGATATTCTTTATGCTTACGAGTATTTCACCTAAATGAGGTAGATGTTCTGTACATTATCTATTAATATCACAAATTTAACATTTTGAAATTAATCAGAGATAACAAGAGACAAAACTAAATAACGAAACAATAGACTTTTTATTGATTTTGTAAGTGGGCGACCGTGGGCTTACTCAATTTTGGTACATGGACAAAAACTTTAATTTGCTCAACTAATGATGCTTCTTTTTTCAGCAAAATAGTCACATAAAATATGTTGAACTTCAAAATGTCAGTACCACACGGTTTACGAGCGTCATTGTCCTCGTAAATTAATAAGAAGAAAACTAAAAATAGATTTCTGTATTTCTGTCTGCATTCCAACACAAAAATCCTTTGTTACTGAAAAAGGAATGTTTGTTGCCCAGTTTACCTAAATAATATGTACCTACTTAGGTTCAAACGTAGGCTTCTACTGTCACTGATTTTCAGTAGCTTAAACTTATAAAATAGCTATTCCACATTCACACTACCACCAGCCGTTCCCCGCGGCTTCACCCGCTCGTTATAGGCTCTTTCTAGGATATCCGTGTGTCAAATGTCACTTAAATCGGTTCTATAGTTTTATCGAGACAGCTTGACGGACAGGCAAACAGAGTTACCTTCGCCTATATAATATTTGTTTGAATGACTTTAAATGAATACGTGATTTCCTTCCCCAGGTTAGGACTAACTCACGATGGAGACAGCCAGTGTCAGAGCGAGGCTGTGAAAGGCTCAGTGATGGCTCCAACAGTACTGGCCACGCTACACAACTACGCCTGGTCCACTTGCTCCAGAGAACAGTTCCATGAAAAGTCCAAGTGAGTATAAAAACAACTTTTTTGATTACAGGTTCAAATCAAATCAAAAGTCATTTATTCAAAGTAGGCTGAAAATCAGCACTTTTTGAAGGTCAATTTTACAAAAAAAAGAGCCCCCATAACGCCCGCCCTTCACCACTTCCTATGTGTTTTTGCTGGGAAGAAGAAGTGGTGGAAGAAACTCCTCAGCAACTGCTATACAACATGTAACTTAATTAACGCACATCCTGAAATTAGTTTGTTCAGAATCGTTTACTGAATCGATTTATATCATTTTTAATATAGGTAATTTTTTATCCCAAAAATAATTAAAACTACGGAAATTATTGTCATATTAACCCTGTACAGTCAAAACAAATTCAAATAGACCGTAACTCAAAGTAATAAGACTTCGTGTATTGTCGGCTTTTTCCGTAGTTTCGTTATGTTGTGTCGAGTCGAGTGCGTTGCGTGCGTAGTAGGTAGTATGACCAAAAAGTTCTCCAAGAATTGGTATAACTAATTTAGTAAATAACAATGCATATGTTACAGCCAAAGTAATAAGTCTGCATATTATACATATTATCTAGCTATTATTTATAATATCTACTCAATTTGGATAAAGTAATATATATAATGACCAGTGATTATGTATAATATATATTTAATCACTATGGCTGTAACACATATACATGTTAAATTAAAAATTCAGTGTATGTATAATGATTATGACATAATATTCTAATTAGGGTGTTTGAGGGTGTGCGTTAATTACGTTACATGTTGTATATGGATCTGTTACATGGAAAATCTGAGGAACTGGTATGTGGTATGTGCAAATGCAATGAGATGCGCCCAGTGGCGGCGTAGCATCGAGTGGCACCCGGGGCGGACTACCTATTGAGTACCCCCAAAAAAAAACGACCAAATAAAATCACGTAGTAAAAAAAATGGTGTAGAAATCATTCATGGTGCTTTTAGCTAGGTTTAACATGAAGAAACCGGAGACAGATCATTGCAAAGTTATAAAGCGCTAGTGAAGGGAGCCCGAAATTTTTGAGTTTTGGAACACAACAGTACTCAAACAACTTTAAAGAAAAAAATCACTGTTAAGTGAAGAAGCCGCGAGCATAGCGAGCGCGAAATTTGCGATTTTTGGGACGCAAAGATACCTAAAGGAATGAGAAAAAAACAGTGTAAGTGAAAGGCGTGAGCGCAGCGACCGCGAAATTTTTGAGTATTGGAACACATAAGTACCCAATAAGTTTCAAAAAATCACTGCAAAGTGAAGAAACCGCGAGCGTAGCGAGCGCGAAATTTTAGATTTTTGGGACGCAAAGATATGAGAAAAAAAAGACTGTAAAGTGAATGGCGCGAGCGCAGCGAGCGCGAAATTTTTGAGTTTTGGAACATGCCACCCAAGCAAGTTTGAAAAAATCACTGCAAAGTGAAGAAGCCGCGAGCGTAGCGAGCGCGAAATTTTAGATTTTTTTTTGGGACGCAAAGATACCTAAAGAAGTGAGAAAAAACCACAGAAAAGTGAAAGGCGCGAGCGCAGCGAGCGCGAAATTTTTGAGTTTTGGAATACATAAGTATTCAAACAAGTTTGAAAAAAAAAACCACAGTAAAGTGAACAAGCTGCGAGCGTAGCGAGCGCGATATTCTTTGAGTTTTGGCACACAAAAGTCCTCCACCGCTTACAAACAGCGCCTAAACAGCTTAGAAATATCCACCGTAAAGTGAATTTTCTAATTGTTGGTTTGAGGACAAAAACTCAGACATGAGCAATAAACAGAAACCGTGACTGAAGCGAGCGTCAGTTGTTTTTGATACTTCGGTACTTGAACTTTTTGTAAGATTGAGGACTTAAAAAGTAAGCGCAGAATAAATTAGAAAGTAATAAAAAACTTTTCTTGATTTTTTTTTCAACGTTGAGGAATTAATTTAAGTAATCAGGTAAAAGCAAAAATACAAGAGAGGGGTGACAGATGGACTGAGGGGTGACACCCCTTTCAGTCCCACCTCGATCATTCTGGTAGAGCAGATATGTGCCGACCGAGATGGCACCCCCCCAGATGTGGTACCCGGGGCGGACCGCCCCTCCCGCCCCCCCCTTACGCCGCTACTGGATGCGCCTACTTACGGTATAGTTTATCTAAACTACATACTTTACTCGCCCATGCATTATATTACCGCTACATTTTATAGGCACTTACTTAGGCCTACATTTCTATTATCAACCTGATCCCTTAATTATCTTTTGTGGCACACTACGCGTATCTATTTGCAACGACGTTCATAAAACATTCCACGTAGGCCACCCAGAGGTGTGAATAAATCCCAGGAATTCCGTATCTAGATATTAGTTTAGGGCAGCAAATATTGGGGAAAAATTGTCTCTATCCAAACCTGCTATCTGATAAATTACGCATTGGTTACGGTTGGAAGCTCAGTGGAACGTATTCAGGCTAATTGAACGTGCATACGTGGATACCAACGTCCAAATGCCTGACTTAGTTTAGCTGCGGTCGGCAAATTGGTTGACGCGCCTGACTGTCTGCCTAGGTCCATTGAGTTGAACACTAAGCTCATATTTAACCACTAGGCTCTCTATTTATGTGTATAAACTGTTTAAACTAAGTACAACAAAATTGCCGAGTTATCAAAATATTCTGACCATTATTTTTCAAAATGTTGTGTATTTAACCAGCATAAAACCTCTCATAATACATCATACTCGTAGCAGAAAAAAGAAAATGGTTCTTTACGCTCTTCTATTACAACGAAACATAAATTGTCGCGCTATTCTCTCCAACCAACAATAACGTTCTTTGCAACTGTGTCCAATAGCCGTATTTTCGCTTTGTTATTTCTTTCATACACCACTAAAACCCTCGTTATTCTGAGCTCATAAATTAGCCACATTATTTGAGTTTATCACAAAAGAAGCCCAGCTTTTAGTTGGCAGATGTACTCTACAGTAAATGTTGCCAAATAACTTTGTACACGAAAAGGAATTTTAGATCAGTTGACTTGTTGAGGCGAACGAACTGGGATTTGCGAAATCAACAGGTGAATGATGTTAGAAGCATATTTGTATTTCATATAAAGAGAAAAGCAAAGAAGGCAAATAACATGCTACTCTGAAACAAGTATCTTTCTGAATAATTTTATATGGACTACCAAAAGTTTTCGGTAAATGTTTGAACAAATCCCTGACTGTTGATTCAAATACTAAAGTACATTTATTTGAAAAAATAAACTGAATAACTTTGAAATACTTAATCCTCACCGTTTAAGTACCTATTTGAACAACACCTGGACTTTGAGTAACAAGATTTTAGCGTGGTATTCGTAAGCTAATATTTAGAATCGCTGAGTGAATGTAATAGGTAAACGTTAGTTTGTCAGTCAAATTATCACAATATGATGCGACATCATTGTTCCACCTGTATAGAATGACGTGATAAGCCTTCCCTGTCTGCTAATTAATACATCATTATGACGTATTTGATGCTAATTTGTCATATTGTTGTGACTCTGTCAACTAAGTTTAATATTAGCAGTTGTATGTCGAACTTAAAGCTAAACATTATTTATAAAGCTTTCATAATGTCGAAGGAATCAACTTATTTCCTTATATCGTAAAAGCCAATCCAATCGACCATTTATATTGTTTTTAAAACTCTTTCAATCACCAATGACGCTTCTCTTGAATTTTGCTTGTTATGGACTTTTTTCTGCTGTTTTATCAACATTTTGGTTTTTATTTTTTGAAAATGTAATATGAATTCCTCATCGCAATTTCTCAATTAATGAAATAGTCTTGCTTGAGTGATGGGTCGCGTAGGGCTAATATTGAATGTTATAAATTGTTCAGACGCTGGTGGTGCTTACACGAAAGAAGTCATGATGAAGGTGTGGAGCTGGGTGGTGCCAAAGAAATATCCAATTACGTGTTCACCATGGACGAACAGTGCCGCACCGAATTTGGCGAAGGGTACGTATTCTCTTTTATTAGAACGAATTTTCTTATTTTCAGGTGAGAAACTGGCAAAACAAATGTTCTAAATAAATATCAAAAACATGTAAGTAATACCATGATTGCTAAGAAAAAATGAACTCCTTAGTATCACTGAATTTCCCGTTGTTCAAGAAAATGGTTTATCCAATCATTGTAATGGAGAGAAGCTTAAATATTTATGTAAAACCAACGCAGCTTGTATAGTCAACATTACATGTAAGAAGATGACGGTACCCACAAGCTTTTAGGATATTTGAATATTATCTTCGCGGTTTCTAATTATATGAAACAAAGTAATCTTTTCTATTATTTCTTGTGGTCTATGGTCTTTTTACCTAAAATATTAACCTTCATAGTTCATTACTCTATTTTTGTACAAAACAATGGCTTTTTGAGCCTGCTGAGTCATATAAAACCACAAAAAAGCCGATAAAATTGTTTTATGGTATTCCCATATTAAGCACGTCATGATGTCCTTGAACCAGGGGCTTGAGGCCCGCATAAACTGTGCGGACTCATAAAACTTAAATATGATATTGTGCTTCAATTTGCGGATTCAAAAACCAATAAAGTTATTTATTCTGCAGAATATATGAATCAGCGAACAAAAGTAAAACGGTTACTCTTTAAGTAAAATTTATTACTTTCTTGCAGACTCCTTCTCTGTCATATTTAGCTAATAATAAAAGTAATTGCCTACCATTTCTTTTCCTCGTAAAGTCGTCATGTCATGACATAAATTGATCGATTTTGTCAAACTAATAAGGGAATCAAGGCTACTGTATGCTCCTCATAACTTTGATGAATGAAACACGATACACCAAGACATTTTATTGACAACATGTCATTCTGTCAATTGAGTTATGTGACATTTAGTAATTGTGGCTGCTTCACAATGCGGGCTCAATTAGAAAAAATAAAGCTTTTGAACACGGCTCTGAATATGGAAATAAATAACTGTAATTTCGTTCACTTGTAATTTTTAGGGCACATAATGTTTTTCGAATCAAAAATACATCAGTTTTATGAAAGTATTCAATGTTACAGCGATTTCATTATTTAACCAATTCATAACTTAATGCACTCATGCATAATTGAATACTCGAAACGTTAATTCATAAATAATTAAGAGCACTTAACTATTTAATCAAGTTTCAATCATTCACCAAAGAGCAACAAAATTAACTTGCAGTGCAACTAAGAGGCGTAAAACCGTCCTAAATAGGTTTACTCGTTTTACTCGGGTAGTTAGTTCAGCTACCGATCGGAGCCAAAATAGAACACCCGTTTTTGTGGAGAAAGTTGTAAAAATTCTTCAAATATATGTACCCACGTTGTGTGGCAAGCGGAAAGCTATATAGGACACTACAGTTGAGATTTTTCCGATAATCTGTTTACGTGTAATCGAATCTGTGCACGCGGCGACGGAATACATTTGCGGCGGAGGCAGATTGCATTATAAATGAACATACGAATATTTGGCCACCAATTGGAAGTAACAATCAAATATCTTGGTAAAATCGCGTTGTAAATCCTTTTGCGCTGCTATTTTGTTCAGGCACCTGTGGATGGAGCCGTTTTATTCCTACTGCCGGCAAGCAGTCGTAATGTTGTTACATTAAGAGTTTGCTGTCGCCTCTCGGCACATTAAGCGTAAATTTAAGTATCTGTTTATGGCAAAACATTATGTGCAAGTTCTTCCTAGTAAAGTTACACCCTTTTATGAGCATACAAGGTAGGTACATGGGTTGGACTTGCAACATTTATTTATTTATTTATATTTATTGTACACACACACATGTACATTGCACACATGTACTTCTGTAAGTACAAACAAATTAAAAGATCTGCAACAGAAATACCAAGCTAGATCCACTTGTAGACAATCAAACAATTGTACCGCTTATTGAGATTAATCTCTGAACGTGTTGAGCTACAGAATAAATAGAATTACTCATCCTCGTTTCCGCATAGCTTGATTACTCGAGTCTGCGCTAAAATTATTGAAATATTATTTTCCTCAATGGGTGTATTTGTATATAACATTTGACTGGCTCGTGGTTCCAAATATATCTTAAGGTAACCCCCAGTTTACAAACAAGCTTTATGTTAAACTACAACATGTTAGTTTCGTAATGTGTGTTAGTAGAAGCTTGAAACAGAAATCTCTAGAACAATAATAGATTGCTTTTGAATATTAAACAATAAGAGGAAAAGCTTTGCATTTCCAAAGTTCCATAACAATAACTCGGTATTCACATTTACATCAGAGGAGTGGAAATTATAGTGTTTATGTTTGCCGCCTAGGTTTTCAATGCCTTTGGAAGTACGCGCTACGCAACAGTGATTAGCATACCTAGAGCATGAAAACAGTTCAGCTTGAGTTACACAACGCTTTGTTGTTTTATTCAAATGTCCTTTGTAGTCGCCATTTGGCTAACGTACCTACATGCCATGCCGTTACTATCTCAACTTAATGTCATAATAATTAAGCTAGTAACTCTACTCCTCTACTGCCATATTTTACTGTTACTGCGGAGTAGTTTAACCTGGAAATGTTACAGACTTCTATGGTTTCTACATACTAAAATTTCATACCATTTCAAGAATTACTTTTGAAATGCCCACAAATTCGATGCTAGAAACATAAAGAAGCAGTCTTGTATTTTCATTTGTAAGTCTCTACTTCGTAGTTAATAATGTTTTGTTAATTCGGTAGCTGCCGTGGCTTTTTTAATCATATGAAAACAGTGGTTGGAAACAAAGGGGCTACCCTTTGAAGGCGGGCGCTCTCTCTGCCCGGGGCGAGGATCGACATTGGTAGCTCAAAGGACGAAACGACAGGATTCTTTTAACGAACAAACTCAAACAGTACTGTTTCAATTTATTTTTTGTTTCAGTTAAAAAACTGTTGTTTTTTGTACAGGTATTTCATACTGCTGTGTACATTTCAATCGAGCGTACAACTTCACAAAAATATCGAGCCAATAAACTGCCCGATATGTTGATGTTGCATGCAGACGAGTGGTCGCTATCTCACGTTATATGGGATCGAGTATTTGCTTTTATTTGTTTTCTAGTAAGACAAGCAAACATTTTACAAACGGAAAATGATTTACATACCATCGAACGATTTATGTCTTTGTAGTTTTGCCATTATTTTATTTATAAGTTTTGCCTGTCATTTGTTTCTTCCAAACTAATACTTAGCTGTTTTATAGTAGCTTTCAATTCTAAAACGGATGTCTACTAAAAAGCATAATAACTATCAAAAAAACAAGCGATTTCAATACTAAAAAGAACGGCATGGTTATTCCAATTATTTAGAAAGGTCCCAGTAAAAATCACAAAACTGTAGAGGAATGTAAATAAGCCATCATCCACCTTTTAACAAGATTATTGTCTGACATGAAACTGTTTTCCTTTGTTGTTTGAACTCCGACCGTCCTTGACTCGATAATGATGTTAGCTTGTTGAATTTTAATACGTTATTATGGTATTTAACAACGCATTGATTAAATATTGAGGAAAATTTGATTTCACACGTTTTGGTTCAAACTAAACTCTTGCCTAACGAAAAGTTACGTTTACAAAGAACCCAATGAAAGGTGTAGGCTCAGCTCGCCCCTTGGATCTCGCCCCTGATTGCCTAAGTGCATCAACTCGCCCCTTAAATTATAGATACTCCAACTCGCCCCCGATTGTTGGTTAGTTAAAAGTACTGTCAGCACTCTAAGGTTATAAAATATTTAAATGAATATTTTTTCTTAAAACTTCAATAATGCCTTGGGATTTAATAGTGAAAATTGAAATAAAACTGCATGTGGAGTTAAAAAAGTGTAATATATATAATGTAAATCAGTCATAGTAACTATGTCAGTCTTGATGAATAAATTACGGATTTTTACTATCTAAAAAGCTAATACTAAGCTACAAGTTAAATGTATTAAAAATGCACTAATTATGACAAAATAAAGCAAAATTCAGTACTAATAGGGAGGAGTTATTCTCAATTTGTCATTAGTACCGATTGGTCACCAACTATTTTTTCCATACACCAAATCCCGATTGGTCATTCGAGCAAAATAAATAATTTAATATTTAAATTTTGAGTTTCGTTTCGTCACCCGCATAAAATTTCACGTAGCAGAGTACCGTCAGAAATGAAAGTGTTAGAAGAAATTTTAAATGAAAAACTTCGATGTAGGTAAAGGTTTTAATAGCTCTCATATAAATATAATAAAATAATAAAATTTACATTAAAACACAGGTGAAGACAACATGGGCATTTTATAAACCCGAAAATTTGACTCGATACTTTTTGTACCGGTAACAAAAGTACCAGGAGCCCATAACTAACAAAGAGATTGTATACATAAAAATTTCAAATTTCAAAGGGAATGCCGCAAGGGGCGAGTCGATGCATCAAAATAATTATTTAATTGTTAAATTTTTCACTCGCCCCGTAAGGGTTTTCGTAAGGGGCGAACCACAACTCCAAATTAATAAAAACGGGGCGAGTGGAACATTTTAATCGGAAGGGGCAAGATCCAGGGGGCGAGCTGATACTACACCCAATGAAATAACTACTACGAGCAATCAACACCTATTTAATATTTATTTATTTATTTTTAACCGACTTCCCAAAAAGGAGGAGGTTCTTTACGCCGAGATTTATAGACCGATTTACGTGATTCTTTTTTTGTTCGACGCGGAATAGCTGCCAGTTGGTCCCATAGTCATCAGGTCAGGATCTGATGATGGAAACCCTGAGAAATCGAGGGCAACTTTCGAAAGTTGTAAACATACATAGGGTTAAACCTTGACACTCATATGTATGTCTGATAGCACTATTCAACAGTGAAGGTTTGGAGCTGACCTGATGATGGAGACCAAAGAAGGTCGAGGGAACTCGACAACTGAGTCTGTAAACTACCACGTGTTTGGGCTTATATTATTCGTATTGACGAGACCTTTGCAACAGTGAAGGTTTGGAGCTGATCTGATGATGGAGACCAGAGAAGGTCGAGGGAGCTCGACAACTGAAAATGAAAACTACCTCGTGTTTGGGCTTATACTCTTCGTATCAATGAGAACTTTCCAGTTATGTGGATAGTGACCTATTCGTTTCACTGAAAAGCTAAAAAAAAAAACTTTTTTACAAAAAAATGTAACCGACTTCCCAAAACACTAAAAAGCAAAAAAAATAATAATTTTAGGTGCATCGGCCTAGAAGTCGGTGGCAAAATTAACTTAGGGACATCCATTAGACACCGATGCACCTAAATTTTTTTTTTTTTTGCTTTTTAGTGTTTTGGGAAGTCGGTTACATTTTTTTGTAAAAAAGTTTTTAAACATATATTTTACATTTTTAAATATTAAATATAAGAATAAAAAACATTTAAAAATATAAAAAATAGGTTGCCACCGATATCGGGCACAGGGTCCAAGGTACCGGTAACACCTATTTATTATTTCAATTTCTGAAAAGCATTAGACTTCTCTCGCAATATTAGAAGGATAATTTGATTGGTCCATTATGTCCATCCTAAAATCATTATCATTATCATCATTTCAACCGTAGGACGTCCACTGAACATTGATTTCCAAAAGGCCCGTTTGTCCCGTCAACCACAATGTTAGCCACTATTTGGGTCATTCATTAAAGCTCGACGTGCCCTAATTATTGGGTACAAAGGATGATAGTTTATTGTCTCGCATTATGTTAGTTCGTGGTTCGGGAATTAACTTGATTGCTCATTCCGAATTACTTTTATTTACGCTGATGGACCGTGAAATTGCTTTGTTGATACGATGTATGGATTGATTGAATGTTGAGATTGTGGGCAGTACCGAATGAAGATATATTTAGTCACTTCGTTATAGGATCACCTTTAAAAAATATACCTTTGATGGGAAGTCATCAACTGCACACAGCGCGGGTGGAGCGCGTTGGGTGCCGAAGTAGTGTCAGACTCTTACTGACTAAAACCTACCATGTTCCTTCTGGAGCCCTTTTGTCCCAGGACCGGGGTAACTCTTTCGAACAATCCCGCAGCCCCGGTAGGCTTCGGCCGGCAGGTTACTGTTAAGGTCTCATCTAACAAATGTATCTAGCTTTTAGTACTGTTACCTTCTATCTAAATTGCGAAGCACGTTGTGGACCCGTTTGCCGTAGTGATTTGTAGAGTAATGGCCGATCTTTGAGCTGTGTACGTGATAGGTTACCTCAGTAAGTGAATCTTTAATGGCAAAACTGACTTAGTTTACATTATATAATAAAAATACGAAACATTCTTTATCTACCGAAAGATATATAAGTAGGCAAGTATGACAGGTTTACATGAAAATATGTAAATGCCCAATACACATTTACAAATGTAATGGAAATAGAGGTAAAAGTCATACTTCCTATTAGCGTGTTAATTTGAACCACGAGATAGATGCTCTCATGCATACAGAACAACAGGTCCTTAAATATTTTAAAAGCGCTCACAAATATACTCAAAATAACAATTTACCTACAGCGAGTATTAAAGCAAAATGTTTAACTGAAACATCATAACGAACCGTGATTCATTCAATATTAACAGCCATACGCGCACATACATATAATACATAGTGTGCACTAAATGAATACATAGTAAACTATGTACAGACTTACCTACATATTATAAGTTCGTATATATCTATTGCCGAGAGCACAAATCCTCCTTCTGCGATCTCATTCGTATCGCTCGACGGCCCGTCAGCGCTCCCTTTGAACCGACTCTGAAATCCTAGCTACAAAGTCCGCGTCCGTATACTGTTACACTGTGGCATCTTATAACCAATCATTATATTAATTAGACACTTCTAATGTATTCAAACTGTTCACTTTGTACTTTCGGGGTATTTTCGCTTATACCGCCACGTGGATCCAAATAAAAACAACAATAAGGAAAACTGCCACCCTAATGAATTATTAAAATTAACGTTTTAACGTATTCCTTATACTTAATGTCACAGGGCTTTCGTAATTAGTATTTGTGACGCTAAAATCAGCCATCTCTTCCTTATTAATTATACTTTCGTCGGAGTTAATTAAATGCCAATTTAGACGTTCATTTTTAAAGCACAGTGCCCTAAAATTACCTCGCCTCTTCAATTTATAGGCCTCTTAGAATAAGAGGAGCAATTGAAAGTACGATAAATATATTATTCAAACATTTTCAATGCATAATGATGAGCGTATCAACAGCCTATCATCTCTTTCAATGATCATGTTTATAAATAAGTCAGGGGGATTTTACACTCTTGTATCCACTTGCTCCTTTAAAATCTTCATTGTGAATAATTCACGTTGAATATACTCAACTCATTGGATATGTAACGTGTAATTTTGCTTAATCAACATATACATACTCCATCCGAATCCGTATATCGGTTTAGCACTAAATATCTCGTCGTCAAATAATTTGAATACACTTTCCGATCATTGTGTCGCAAAATTGTTTGCGACGATTCACAATCGATCCAACATAACTCAATGTATGCGCGCATCACTAACTACATTTCGGACTATTTGTATGCAAATTGCTTCATCAGATTATTTACTGCAATACGTACATATATCATATAAGATACAATGGGCGTGTTGTGCTTGTGAGCAAGTTGACTTTAACCATATCTTGTATACCTATTCATTACATCAGTAGGTTCACTGTTTCATTAATCCTTATCGAATATAAAAATCGAAAAAAATCGAATGCTTTGTCACAAGTCACAAAGCTCCAAATTCCAAAAAGATCCAATAACAGTGCTCCTCTTTGAAAAATAATTAAATCACAGTTTTTCTAGACACAGAAATTGGAACGGACTAGGTATGAGAGAACTGAAATAAGAGCAAAAAACGACATTCGACAAAGCTATGACAAATCAATAGAAATATCGTTCAAAGGTACAAAGAGAAGCAAGCTATCTAGTATTGTAGCTACTGGAAGAAGTTTAGTTTTCTGCTTCCTTCTTTTTTAATCTATTTTTTACGAAATGCTAGACGGAAGACGAAACAAAAATACAATTGTAAATAGAAGACATAATATCTACACGATTTTTTTAATAATCAACATTTGCTTGATATCGCTCAAGCAGAGTACAATGAGCGTTTTCTGCTATAATACATTTTAAGAGTAAATCATGGGCTTGGTTCTATCTCCAACATCAGGACTAATTATGAATTCTTCTCTCTTCAGGTTTTCAGTGTGCAAGTCGGTGAAGGTGAAATCGGCATGCTCTCGGCTGTGGTGCGCTCACCGCGCGATGCCGCACGTGTGCCGCTCGAAACGCGCTCCTCCGCTCGAAGGCACGCCCTGCGGTCACAACAAGGTAACTACACCGTGTTACAGCGCCTAAATGTACTTAAACGATATAGCACGAGGTACTAATGTCTTTAGAGAGAGATCATTAGAAACAGGATACGTCGTATGAACCATCAAAATGTTTGTATCAAGAAATGTATAAAACTTATTCAGCTATCAGCCATAAGCTTATTGTTTAAGTACAAAAGTCTCAGCGAAGTGAAAACAATAAAGCAGGAAGACTGAAGACACCGGAGCAACAGTTGGTATTAATCTCGCGAAACAAGAAGATTGATTAGCATTCATATTGAAATTAATGAAAATTAATATCGTACTCGTTAGTACAGCATTAATATCGATATTTAACTAAAAGTACGAACGTTTCTCGGAAAATAGAACATTGCATTCGTGTTCGCGTGTTTCTATCGCATACCTTACTAAGGATTCCATCGCTCGCACACGGAGGGCACGTGTGTGCGCATAAATTCGATGAAATCCTTTGTGAATATGTTTTTCAAGCTATGCAAATGACGAGTGCTGGCGCCGTCAGATAAATACCGCCACCGACGAGAGCGCTATTGTGCGCAGCCGTGAAATAACACAGCTATCCTAGAGCGCTTTTATGCCAATTCGAAATTCAATGACAATTTAAAACCAATTCCAATCCGAGGACATTTCAATAAGGACTTGTACCCATTTAATTTTAAAGCAGACTGTTTTATACTGAACGTTGAGAAAGATATCTCATTGAACTTCTGAGAAAGTAATTAGCCTTTATACTTAAAGGCCCCGCCACGCGTCCCAATGTTGTTTCTCGGAATTCTTGAAAAACTTGTAGGTAATCAACAGTTCAGAAACCTGTGGCTCGTGTATACATTTTAATTTCATAAAGTTAATAAAATGAACCAATTAATCTACTTTCGGTAACTACCTATCTATACTAATATTATAAAGCTGAAGAGTTTGTTTGTTTGTTTGAACGCGCTAATCTCGGGAACTACTGGTCCGATTTAAAAATTTCTTTCAGTGTTAGATAGCCCATTTATCGAGGAAGGCTATAGGCTACTTTTTATCCCGGTACGGGAAGTAGTTCCCACGGGATGCGGGTGAAACCGCTGGCAGAAGCTAGTCGTTAATAAAATGGAGTCGTTTACTACAATTCCTTTTAAAAAAGTCGTATAAATGCGAAGTTTGATTACCTACATTTTAAAATGAAATAAAGATACCCAACAGATTGCAGAAGTTCCTAATCTCCTATTAATAAAGCTTCTTAAAAGCTTAACAGAAACATCAGGATAAAGATCAATCTACTGTTTATTTTAATACTTTTAAACTCATAAATAAAATTAGAGTAAAATGTTAGCATAAGTATTGACAATTTTAACTTCGTTGAAACCTAAATCTTTATATTCAATACTTGCTTCTGCCAGCGGTTTCACCCGCATCACACTGAAAGAAATTTTCAAATCGGACCAGTAGTTCTTGAGATTAGCGCGTTCAAACAAACAAACAAACTCTTCAGCTTTATAATATTAGTATAGAAGAGACACTTTCCGTTTTATGACATTTGTACTTTTGTATCCGATTACAGCGTAAAAGATTGACGGCAAGGATTGTACGGATTGGGGAATCCAATTCAAAACCTACTGAAGCCTTTATCGACATATTTGTATCACATTTTAATATTCATTTTGATGAAGCTGAAATATGGTTTACAAACCAAGCCGTGCTAATATTTTGAGTATAATCTTTTAACAGTTAGATGCTGAGGTTTACGCCTTTCATCTTTTATAAAAACCACAAGATTAAGGCTTTCATTTTAATAAATAAGTAATTCTAAGAAACTTATTTTAAAATATCAACATTTTGAGCTTTATTGCAAAATATCACGCACACCTGAATATTTTGCTAATGGATTCAGCTGAAGTGTATTTCAGAACACTTGTATCAAAATGCGGCTTATGTGAATAATTCGCTTAGCTACATATGTATCGACTTCCAGCTCGATTCTTAAAATCATAAGATTACAAATAAATGTTTTTGGTAAGACGTGTATTTAATTTTTGCTTTAGAACCTATTATACAAGTACTGTTCGTTATTTACATTAAGAGTTATTGAACTAAAACACGAATTAATAAACGACACACACTCTGTTTAAGGTCTACTCACTACGACTACTTACTTGCTGTAACACATTATAAGCTTCCAGATTAATTAGAAATTGATTATTGAGAGATTATTTGAAATTACTCTTTCATACTATCGTTACTTCTCTGAGAGAAGTGACCTTGACCCGAATATGGGACCAGAGTAGGCTAACGAAAACTTTTTTACATTTTATTTTCTCTTTTACTTATACCTCTCGACAAACCAGCTACGAAATTTTCGTCCTTCCTACTTAACAAACCATATTTCCATTCTCAGTGGTGTGTAGACCGTGTTTGCGAGCCGATGCCAGGCCACGCGATCAAGACTGAGACTACCAACACTGAAACAGAAGTGACAGTCAATAAAGTGGAAGATAAAGAGAGGGAGAATGACAAGCCGGAGTGGAGCGAGTGGGGAAGATGGAGCGATTGTAGCGCGAGCTGCGGGTATGGCTTGCGTACGCGCATTAGAAGGTGCCGGTTTAATGGGTAAGTAGACTAAAGCTTAAAATAATGTTCTAAAGTACCAGATAAAATAAATAATAATAACACTCAAAAGGAAGAATAAATATTTTCTTACTCCCATCTTTTCCAGGAAATTAATGATATATGATATGAATTAATTGATATAGTTTAAAAACCCAAAATATGCAAATAATGCAAACAATAGAAGTTGGCAGCATGGCCAGCAGTTGGCTGAAAGTTGGCATTTTTTTTAAGAAAATAGTGCACACATTCGAAATCGTCAATCTGATACCGGCCAAATTCTTGACGGCTGTAATGTGCCACCATTGTAACCACCATTCGTCTCCATGCTGATTTATGAGCCAGAAAAATATCGGCTGACTAAAAGTTTGCGGGCGCTCTTATCATTATACTCTTTTACTTCACAGTGTGATATCAGAAAGCGCGTGCGAGGGCGCAGGTTTCCAAGTCCGAACTTGCTGGGGAGGCGTCACTTGCGCCAACACGCGGGACGTACGCGCTGACATCTGCACACGACAACACGCGCGGTTCATACCATATCTACACGCTAATGGTGAGTTGTAACTGCTGGTAGAAGGACCAATCGCAGTCTGCTGGAAGCGTGCCCAGGAGACTGGCAGAGCACTATATGCGGCACTTACCTACTTTTTATCAGGAACTCCGAAGAAAGTAATCTGAGGTCTTCTATGAGCTGCGAGCTAAGGACGCGAGTGACACGACAAATACAGCTATCGTATTCGAAGATGGAGTCTTTCATCAAAATATACTGAAGAACCTGAAGAATTTAACAAAGAATAAACTCAATTCCGATTTATCTTGAAAACTGCGGAAAACACACAATTTCATTATTTATGTATTCATACATTTATGATTTAATCTCAGAATCCCAGCACTGTGAGATCTGGTGCGTGGATTACGCGGGCGGAGGACCTTCAAACTTCGGAGCTTTGCCTGATGGAACGCCCTGCAGTTATAGCAGACCTTACGATGTTTGCTTTCAGGTATTTATCATTTTTACCGTATAGGAACTTTTCATAATATACACTTTCTAAATATTTATTTGAATAGCATTATTTACAATTGAAAACCTGCACATTATATTATAAAAAAACTAAATCTATATTTACATTTAATAAAAGAAAAACTTAAAACTAATAAAAGACGAAAAATTGGTCTTCATCGCACTTTCTTACATGTATTTTATAGTATAATTATAATGTATCAGAATTTACACACCAGCAGATTTTCCGCTTGGTTCTTCAGAGCTTGGTCCTTTCCTCTCGTTCTATGCTGGCGATGACCGGTTTTTTCTATTCGGAAATGTGTCGATTTTGCGTTTTGTAAAAGTACTGTAGGTTGTAATTAGTACTGTTAAAAAATACAAACTATTAGTAAGGAAACGAGGGTTAACAGTACGACAAAGAGTAAAATTTAGTATTAAAGGATATAGAACAAAATAAGAACAAGCTTTTAAACATGATTTTTACTTTCTTCATTTTGCAGATTCTCCTTAACATTCAACTCCAATAAAGTAAAAACCCTGTTCGTGTTATATAATGTTCAGCTTATACTAAGTAGTATTAAACTTAATTGTATAGAGTATAATACTACTCATTTTTATAAAGTGCAGTAATTATAACATCAACTTAATTAAAAGTCCCCAACCCGAGCCACTTTTCGTTGCAAAGTGGAGAACTCGACGCAACAACCCCGAAAAAATGCTTTTTTATTTTTCAAAAATTCCGTTTTACGACACCGTTTTCTTTTTAGTACCTCATTTTTGTTGCATTATATTATTTGGTTGTATTTATAAAATACTAGCTTTCGCCAAAGGTTTCACCCGCGTCTTTAAGGAGCCCCTTTCCCGCAAATGGATAAAAATTGGAGTTTCGTCCAAATCCATTCTTTCGTTTTTGGGTGAAAGTGCAACAAACATCCATACATACAAACTGTCGCGTTCATTATAGGATTATATATATATATATTTTTTTTTTTTCTCAGGGAACTTGTGTCCAAGGACATTGCAACTCTTCGGATAGCATCTGCAATTGGTGTCCAGATGGATACTGCAATAATAACACCCATGTTTACACCAGACAGCTTGGCAAAGGTTCGTCTAATGTCCTATCTTGTACCACATTAGCTTCTCCTGGCGGTTTCCGAGAAGACTTCTCTGTGCATGTGGATAAAAAGTAGCTTATAGCATCCTCGATTGGCTACCTACTTAACACAGATTTTTTATTTCATGTGGTCCAATAGTTCCTAAGATTAAAGCGCATTAAAGCTAACAAAATCTTTAGCTTTATATTACTACGAGTTTGAATAAAAATAATGTAGTTTGAATAATGGTTTCTGACACCAGCTGAATAAAATTTAAAAATCAACTAACACCAATTAGAAGATTTCATCACCAGCACAGTAAAACTTTTACTTCGAACATCGACGAACAAAAAGTCCGTTTCGATAGTCGATTTTTTGCAGCAGCGAGAGATTTGAAAGCAAATGAATGTTCTGGAGCGAAAGGGTACCTAATTCAGTTAGATTTCATTCAGAATAGCTACGAATCAGATAAACTACGTCTGGCTGGATCTAAGTTCTGTAATGCTCTTTGAAGTTCAAGGACCGACTGTGGGATTGTAAACTGCAGTCTCCTTGAATTAAATTACACGCATAGATTGACAAATTCGAACGTATTGGAAGTCAAAGAACTGTGAAATTGTTGTTTGTACTAAATTATAGTGAATCTTTTATTCTCATGCTTGCATATTTATGGATTCTATGTGAGGTTTTTGCTTTAGAATTTCAATAGTTGCCTTTATTCTTTTGTTGTGAATGTTATTTCAAGTCGTCGTTCCAAAAGAATTTGTCTATCTTTAGACTAGACAGCATGTCTCTTATTCACTAAAATAAAAATCTTAGTAACATTTTAAGTAATCACAATGGGCAGGCAGTATATGTTGTATTTTGTAAATGTTTTTGTAAACCTAGAGACATTGCTTAGATGAGTAAACATCATCATCCTCATCGTCCGAGCCTTTTCCCAACTATGTTGGGGTCGGCTTCCAGTCTAACCGGATTCAGCTGAGTACCAGTGCTTTACAAGAAGCGACTGCCTATCTGACCTCCTCAACCCAGTTACCCGGGCAACCCAATACCCCTTGGTTAGACTGGTGTCAGTCTTACTGGCTTCTGACTACCCGTAACGACTGCCAAGGATGTTCAATGACAGCCGGGACCTACAGTTTAACGTGCCATCCGAAACACAGTCATTGGTGTCTAAGATATACTTAGAAAGTACACAAGTTTAGTACAAGCTTAGCTGAGTAAACATTTGGGTAAAAACTCAGAATACCTACGCTAGAAGATTGTACAGATTTTTTTATTTACTTGATTTTTCTTTGTCCTGAAAACTACCACCACCAAACACCAAGCGAGCTAATTGAAACGTCACCGTTCTTTGTTTATTTTTTAGGTTGGACCCGCATGACCATGATACCACACGACGCTCACCAGTTATCCGTCCACATCATCACGCCCGTATCTCTAAACATTGCCATCAGGGAGAAAAAACGCGACAAACAGATCTTAGACCTTATGAAACACTCCAAACGTTTTGACATTGATAACAACAAATACTTGAAGTACGATCCTAATGTACCACAGAACTTACAAATTGTAGAAGTGGATAGTCACGTTATAGATATCAAAGAAGGTTCTAGATGGGAAGGCGAAGTTGTAGCGGCGGGAACGTTGCTTAAGTGGACGAGAACCGATACAGATGTTTTGATATCTTCGGAGTCGCGGTTGCAAACTGATTTAATGATTATGGTAAGTATTCTTTTTTTGTAGGTTTCTTTCTTTGCTGGGTAATGTGGAAGATATCCTATAAAAGCTAGAACACCCCTAAGCCAGTTTTCATCATGGCCAGTTTAATTGAGAGTCTTATTCAACATTTTGTTATACAGACTAATCAAAAACCATTTTCTCAAATCATAGCTCTCATACTACCTATGTCGGTGTCCAACGTGTTATACGCAGTTGAATGTCCAAACTGAACTACAATTTTCACATTGATACCTACACTATACTAGAAAAGCATTCACATTGAATGAAAAGTTGGACGGTGAGTTGAACGAAATATAAAATTCCGCCCATGTATTTAAATTGTAGAAATGTTAGAATTAAAATAGAAAACGAGACGAACGAAACGAGCCTACCATGTTGGAACTAAAATCAAATTTTATGTAGCTGAGCTAATTCACTAATTTCTCGCTAAACTTCCTTTCGGAGCGTTTATTAACGAGGTTCGTACTTTGAAAGCGGTCGCTTCTGGCTCACTATGAATAAACTTGGCTTGTGCGCTGTTCAGGATTATGACAGAATTTATAGCCGACTATGTTAGCCTGAATAGGTACAAACTGTGCTGACCCAGTATACGAAAGAAAGTATGTCGCAAAGAAATTAATTTCAGTGAAATATACGCCTTAAGTATTTTTTGCGTTAAAGTAGGTCAAAAATTATCCTTTTCAAGTTTAATTAACCGTATAACCGTTTCTGCATAACTAACACTGTATAGCGTTTGTTCGCGTTTTATTTATTTAGCGGCCGGTCCCTAGCCGCTTTGTTATTTAACATCAACATAAAAGAATCCGAATTTCCCACGTGGAAATAATAAATGCCAGAGTTTAGGTCGGTAATTTTTTAAGATCCCTCTTCACGGTCGGTCGCCCATTTTCTTCATTCGTCGCAATTATTTTCAGATTTTGAATCGGAGACAAAGTAGGTAATTTAGTCATTGTGGGCTAAATACAATACGTGATATGTATAAAAGGGAACAAACTATGAAAAGTGTAACGAGGCGAAAAATTGGATGATAAGGGTTGAGCGGCATCCGCGGCCGGTTAATTATTCAACGATGCTTTCAACTGCGCCGCTAAAGTTAATTGGGACTCACGCTACTCACTTTATATCTCATTTTTCTTTTTATATTCAAAGAAGTTATTCGGCCAGAGCAACACTTCACGTAAACGAGTGCGTTTAGCTCAAAAGCTTTTAGAGAAGTTTAATGGCTTAAACGAAATTACCGAGCGCGAAATATCTGCCACCTTATCCTTTTAAACTAAGCTGGCGTTTTATTTCAATTTTACGTTAGAATTTTTTAACACAAAAATATTTACCCAAGTATGTACTTCACACTGATTTATAAGGTTAATTGGGGCTTTGTGAAAAAACAAAATATATATTTATGAATGGGACTTCTTATACCGAAACAATTCCGTTGAATATGAATACTTTGTATTTAATCGTTAATCTTCGAATAATGTTTATGGAAATCGGCATTCATCTGAACATTGCCTCAATTTTGACTTCCGCACAAATACCGATAAAACTTATTCATCAGATTTTACGTTCCAATTAGGGATTTAATCTGGCAGACAATAGGCAAGGAAGACTTTATCAATGGCTGCCTTTTCTGATTTCTCGTAAGACAATATGAAATGAAGTTAATAAAGAGTCCATTAGGTACACGTGTTACGTAACGGTAATGTGCTCAATGTTACAGGGTGTTATGAAACCGCGGGTAACGTAGGCTTTATATCGCTGTAACGTGGTAACAACCCGCCTCACAGTAATGGATACTTAGTTCACTCGAGTGTAATATCCAAGAGTTATGTGGAAATCTAAACATTTTCACATTCATTTGCATTTTATATTTTTTATAAATATTTTGGTATGGTTCAATTTTGTACACATATTGAATATACATAATTATACGATGTCGATCAATGGCTGTCGATCCATTTGTGAAAAATTGAATCCCTGTCATTTTGTGACTGTTAATTAATTTTCCATAGATGACTGAAACAAACTACTTTATTTGAGACTAGCCGTTTTCCCGCGGTTTCACCCGCTTCCCATGGGAGCTACTGCCCGCGCCGGGATAAAACATAGCCTATGTTACTCGCAGATAATATAGCTTTCTAATGGTGAAAGAATATTTAAAATCGATCTAGTACTTTTTGAGTTTATCCATTACAACCAAACAAACAAAGTTATTTATACAATTATGTATGTAGACCGCTTTTATAGTACTACAGTAGTTACGGACCCATATCCGACGGCCCAAAGAACAACGTGTATTTAGTTTTATCATTTGAATCTCTCAGTTTATTAAAATGATACATATTGCAGGCATATCCCGAACATCCAGTGGTGTCAGGAGAGTCAGTGATGGTTGAAGTGTCGGTGAACTACAGCACTCCTGCCAGCCGCACCAGGCCCTTGGAATACAGGTAAAAACATTTTCCTAATGCAAGGAACTTTGTCATTTCATCAGATCATTTTATATTCCTTGGTATGTATAGTGCCTTAATTCCGAATCCACTTTGGATTTTGCTGATACGCAATTTTATACTCACTCACACTATTTTAAACACACTTTTAATAGTTGATAAAACAATACTTTTGAGCGTGACACCTACAAAATCCCGATAAAATTGGTGCATATCATGTTGTTGACGCCTTCAAAATCCAAGAAAAAAATCCTTTTACGGAATAAATTAAGATTCAATTAAATTACCTTTTGTTACATAGCTTCCAGTTCTCTAGAAGAAATCAAATATTGCAAACATTTCTCCAGCAATGAGCGTATCAAAGCAATGTCAATATTACTGAACATTGTTGACCTAAGCATGTTTACTCTGCATACGATTCTGAATTGGAAAAATATCTTTCTTATTTATATATACCTTCTTACATTTTCATATCTGTTATTGTAGTTTAATATTACCTACTATTTCAATGGTTGGGTGTAGAAACTAATTCTTTTCAAATGAAATGACCTTTGTTCTAGGTTCGTCGTACTTGAATTCTGTAGCTTGGAAGTTAATAATTATCTAAACTTCTCCGGTTTTGCGTTGAGCTTGGTTTTCACAAGACTATATTGAACTTTTTTAATTATCGACTCACATAAAATTAAAACTCGTTTACTTTTAATAGACGGCTATTGGGAAATTTTCACGATGGTTTTTTTTTTATCTTGTAATTTTAAATTAAGATTCTGAGACTCGTGGATCAAATAGATAGAACAAGGTTAATGACCTGACTACCAAATTATTTCTTTATCCTTCTTTTCGCATAGAGATAATTTATTCTTGAGCCAATAATATCTGGTGTTTTAATGAGACGGAGTAATTTATTTTTACATAAAATAATGGGCCTGAATATAAATTATAAATAGAATAGATTTACGATATTTACTTAGAAAATACATACTTATATAAAAGTTAGGTTAAACTAAACCTCTTCAAGGTTTTATAAAATCCTTAAACATAAACATTTTAACAATTACATAAAGATACAACTCTGAAGAATACTCACAAAAATATACATATACATGTTTGTATATTTGTACCCAAATATTATAACATGTACGAGTTTCGAACAAGCGACCTTAATGTATCTTATAAAGTTTGAGACAGTCGCTTCCAATACTACTAAGTGAAACAAAAGTTACCTTTGTCTGGCCACATCGAGCTCGTCCCGGGAAATTCTTATTCCGATACGTCCCTGTGATTTGTTCCTATATTGATAGTTTTGTATGTAAAGTTGTGTCAATGTTTAGCCATTTTATTTATAGTGGAGTTGCTGCCATGTTTATGTTCGGGCATATGTAAACATTCTTATGTAACTTGATTTTATGAAAAAAAAATATATATATTTTCTTAAGTACTTAATTTTGTGCTTTCAACAGCTGAAAAGAAAATCATAAACTAAAAAAGCATTTTTAAAATCGTTTCCCAAAAAATATTAAACTAATTGCAAAGCTTAGTTAAATATTGTTGTGCTTCTTATTTGTGTTCACATGAGTGATTATAAAGAAGACATCTCATGCGGAAATTTCAGACTCCACCTTATCACAACTGAGTTCTTTCAGTCGTTTCATTTTCATTGTGAACACCTAGCTTAAAGAAAACGAAACGACTTGTGCCTAAGGAATTGTTTTACTTTGAAATATGTACTAGCATAACAAGTTCTGAGATCATTAACTATTTGATGGGATTAAACTTAATTCGTAATAAAATGTAATAAATAAACTAATTTAGTTAATTTCATAGATACTACATAAATATATAAGCATGTGCTTTGACAAATGAAAATCTATATTTAGCAGAAACTTGCAAACGAAAAATAGTCTGCATTTCAGATCTTTTTCGAGAATAATTCGTTTGAACTACGATATCACGTACCCTCCATTATATCACTGTCACTAGTTAAGTAATGAATATTAGAAATTCGTGGCTCAGATAACATAAATCACGATTTATTACAGAAATATAGTTGAGAATCTACTTGTACAAGTACAAGTGCTTTACAAATTTGTATTCGTTACATCGTCTACACCTAATAGACATTGTCCCAACTTCGAATTGAGCCCTGCTACAAATATTTGAATTGTAGCAAGTTTCGACTGTACACTCTAAAGTTTCGCGACAAGTTTCCATTATTGTAGACAATAACTTACCCTTTACTTTGTGCCGCATTTGTATTCCGAATTTAGGTATCGTTCCTTTTGTAATAAGAAGATATACAAGACATTGACTTTGTTTACACTGGGTGTTATTTACTTGCCATACTATTTCCAATACGGGGGCTGCTTTATCTTCGAATTAGGTTTGTAAACACAATTTTCGTGTGTCACGTTACATGAACAGCTCAGGAGATGGGCAGATACTTCAAACAACTTCGATCAAACAGTTTCACCCTTTAAAGGTCACGGCTGTGTCGTCGCCTATAAATTATGTATAAATCTGTTTAACACGACATCGGGCAAGCCAAGCCTGTCACGTGTGGTTAATGTGCACTGCGCTATCGCAAGTATTAGGTAATATAATATCAGATTTATACAGCTGAAAACCATTAATTTCTGTAACAATGTACTAAAATGATTTTGTACCGTTATTGGGTACGATTCGATGAATTATGTATTTAATAAAGCTTTGAAATGATACTTCGAAAATTAAGTATACAGTGATATAGTCAAAGTTCATAAAACCATATTTACGGCCTCTAAACAAATATGCGGCCTCTAATTTAATATTTAACTCATTTAAAGGATGAATATTTTTTTCTCAAGTTCTTACGAATCCTTCGAATGTGCATACTGGTGGGTCCCGGCTGTCATCATAGTACTTGGCTGTTACGGAGAGTGAGAAGCTAACAACAAAATCCTATCGGGGGGTATCAGGCTGACTAGTTAACTGGGTTGAAGAGGTCAGACAGGCCGTACATAGTCTATGATTCTGTATCTTTTTTTTTTATTATATTTCTATCATAACGGGCCTGCTGGAAGAGATTTCTTTTGAAATAAGCTGTGCCTTTGTACAATTTATTTCTATTTTTACTCTCATCTGTGTTTTGTGTGTAAATGTGTACATAAACTGTAAAATAAATAAATTGATAAATAGATGATACTAATAATGAGTTAAAAAGCCTAATCTCTACTTACGGCAGATGGTCTACGGAGCGAGGTCCGTGCTCCGCGTCGTGCGGCGGCGGCGTGCGCGTGGTGCGGCCGCGGTGCCTGAGAGACCACAAGTGTCCACCTGTCATGTTCGAAGCTTGTAATACGCACAGGTACAGTATAAAACAACTGACTTGCATCTTTGTCCTTGCTAGAGTTTAGGAAGTCCTAGTTAATTTAATTAATGTCCTTGCTGGTTGGAGCAATTATGTATGATCGTAAGCAAACAAAATAGACCACGCTGCCGACAAAGGCTGGTAAATCGACCAGCTTTCTTTTTGTATACGGACTTTAGTTAAACACCCTAACAGATCCAAAAGATTTTCCACAGTCCCGATATGTTTCTATATGTACTGACATAGAAGCTGAAGAAAAGCTTCGCATGGAAATATCGTCTTTTAAAAACACTTCAGACGTTTTCATTTATAGGAAAGCTTTGGCTAAAGTATATGACAGTACAGCAAAAGCTGATACAACGAAGAAACATCGTCTTGAAATTAATTTAAATTCGTCAATACCCAATACTGTTATTTAAAAAATACAATGGTTCAAAAGACCTTGCAATAAATGTCTACATTACTCCCTTTCATACATTACTGAACAATAACACGAAAGTATGATGACGTTGTCGATTAATACATCGAGCACGATGCAGGCTGCACGCTATAACGTCATAAACTATACAAATTACAGTACGATTAATTTACATAAGTGAAAAGGGGTGCAGGTGGGTATCAAAAATTTAAAGAGAGTGCAGGCTCAACTAAACTATCTGAAATCATTCTTTATACCAATTTATTAATCACAGAGACTCTAAGAAAAGTCTCTGCTCAGTTATCCGTAAAGATTTAAATGAAAAGTTCTATCAAAACCCTGAAAGCATTTTTCATTTGGTCCAGGCTTTTATTTGGTTTCGAAATGCTACTAAAGCCTGCTACTTACAATATTTATTTTTCTGTGTTTTCCTCACCTTTCATGAAAAGAGCTTTCTGGTCGTACACTTTTTACGTTTTCAGGCTTATATTGATACAAAAATAAGATCGATCCGTCCCCAACTCAATATTTAATTGTGGCCGCGGCTATCGTCCCGAACCTAAATTAATATATAACTGTTCACAAATATTCCCCAAAAAGGTCCTTTTGTTAAATATTCATAAATCACAAAGTAATCTATTTGCTGTTCTGCAACTTTGTCATTATCTTCAATTTGCTATTTAAATTACGTAGACAGGGGAATAAACTTTTACTTGCCTGTTTTCCGGATTACGATTCGCCCGGAAAATTGACTCAATGGGTACACGTGCGATTATTTCTAAGCTTTAATTAATGATAATAAGAATATCTTTGTTTGAAATTAATTTTAGTGGATCTAAAAAAAGAATTTCAATTTAGGGTAGTCTTCATTTTCCAAAGTATTTCGTTACCATCTTAGCCCATGTCACGTCATGTAACATTAACTTATGCTTGTATAATATTAGTCTTCAATCTATACGGCGGTCACGACATATTGTTTACCACTTTTATATGTACTAAATGCATCGTCTTCGCTTCAACTGAACCACCGAAGGTGCCATTGATTTCCAAAATGGTCGTTTGGAAATGGCCCACCTTTTTAACATCATGTAGCTTTAGGGTCATGGCACATTATAGCGGCACCGCAACAGCACGGCTCCACACCAGCATTTAAGTTGTCATTCAATTTAGAGCATTAAATCGTGTATATTATAATATATTTCGTAATGTCAATATGAAAAAGCGAACGGCGGGCAGTCAGCGCGCTTGCCGCTACCACACAACTCGACTTGCTGCCCGCGCGCTGCAAGCGAGCGGACCTTATGCGTACAGCGCGCCGACCGCATGCTCATTACGTGCCGACTCCGAGTCGGCACCGAAACAACGTCATTGCGTCATGTTCAATCATAACTGTCTTAAAATAATATTGAGTTTGCGGTGACAGCAAGCGAACAACGCGTAGTTAGCGCGCTGGCAGCTAGCCGTAGTCTAAATTCGAGGCGACGCCGTGCTGCAGCTGTGCTATTGCGGTGCCGGTATAATGTGCCATGACCCTTATACGGAGACAAAAAGACTGACGACTTCTAAACTTCAAACTAAAACAGTTCACCTAAAGAAGAAACTTAGAAACTCTAATTTCCCTTAGCTGCGAGTTCACGTGGGTTGGCGGCGAGTGGGAGGAGTGCAGCGCCACGTGCGGCGCGGCCGGTGTCCAGGAGCGACAGATCTTCTGTGTACCGCTTAATGTCAGGTACGTACCAATGTACTAGGCTTCAATGCATAGGCCACTTAAATATTTAGGAAGAAAAATAGTTATTCAGGAAATAGTTTACTTAGTGACAATGGTTCTATTAGCTTTTCCGAACACTGGAGAATGCGTCTTGTGGTAATTATTGACTTGACGGAAAATCACTCACCAACATTCAATGAGAGCGCGGTGAGAATGGGCTAATGAGAATCTCTCCAGAATAGGGGAGGCCTTTGTCCAGCAGTAAAAGTTTTAGGTTGTAACGACTACACAGAAAACGACGTTGCTGACACTTGCTCAATAATCAAACATCACAAGAAATTAGCCATTTCATAAAAGCCATATGAAGAAAACTAACATTTTCCTTCCTAAAGTAATATTTCTTATAACTTCTGCAGTACATCATCAAGACGAGATCTAATAAGGAACAGCGTATCTCCCACGTTATGTACTTCAGCAAAGCCGACCTCACGTCAGGCTTGCAACCGCTTGCCTTGTCCTGTCTACTGGAAAGAACTGCCCTGGACTCAGGTAACACATTTACATTGTTCTCTCATACAACTGTGCCAACTTGTGACATCAACACTCGTAATATTACATATATATATACATCGCATTCAAACCATTCTGCCTCGCACACGTTACGAGAATACCTAATTAAAACCGACATCAAGTTTCTCTGTAACAAACTACGAGTCGGTGTTTATAATTTGTACGACGACCGACTACAAAGCAAACTACAAACCACTTCGACCATCAAATATTCTCTGTGTACTTGTACGTAAAAGCTCAAAAAATAAAGCTGAACTTATACAGTTCGTCTACCTGTCTCACTGAAAACAGAAATAAAGAAGTCGAACAAATTCCGAATTGTTTGCCCAAATATGTACAGACGTGTATGTATGTTGCTACTTATCTACATAAGGCCCGAGCGTAACCAAGCATAAACATGTAAAGGTCCGTATATAAATGTAAATGGAACCTTCATGAAAAAGTCATGAAGCCATGAGTGGCCTAGTTCATACAGCCTGAGTATATTCTATACAAAGAAGCTTTCAGCCAAAAAATCGTCCTAACGACAATGTAGGGACATGATAGTTTCAGTTCCCGTTGAGCATGTAGATACACAGTATAGTGACCCAGTTAGCTGGAAACCTGGCAATGCATTTTGCAAACCGAGGCGCGATGTGGCTGCAAATTGGCTTGATTTACTAGTTCGCGGAACTGTTTCAACCGCAACTAATTGGCGGTTTGCGATTTGATTACAGAATGTTATTATGAATATTGCGAAGGTCATGTTTGTGATAAAAATATCCTTATATAACCTTTGCACAAACATTATGCAGGTTTTGGATTATGAATTTCCTACTTAGCTTTTTATATTTGACTAGCTTCTGCCAGCGGTTTCACCCGCATACCGTGGGAACTACTTACCGTACCGGGATAAAAAGTAGCCTATAGCCTTTCTCGATAAATGGGCTATCTAACACTGAAAGAAATTTTCAAATCGGACCAGTAGTTCCTGAGATTAGCGCGTTCAAACAAACTCTTTAGCTTTATAATATTAGTATAGATTAATATGTTTTACACCGCTTCCACAACATCTTCCAAAGTAATAATCACAAAGAGCTTTGTATATCCTAAAATCTTTTAATCCTCTCGCACTTTTTTTAAGGGAATAAATTTGAGTAAACTGATCTATACTCTATTCTTCCAGTGTTCAGCGACCTGCGGACGCGGCATATCCCGTCGTCCTCTCGAATGTCCTGTCTCAGACGAGATGCTGTGCGGTCCGCGTCCGCGCGAGCGACACCGGCGCTGCCGCGTGCGCGCGTGCGGCGCCCGGCGCGGCGCCTGCCCGCCCGCCGACACCACGCAGTACTGCGAACTGTTCGACACCGACCAGCTGGCCAGGCACTGTCTAGTTCCTCCCTTTAGGAAGTACTGCTGCAACGCCTGCAGGCTGCTCGAGCGCTCACACATGAGGGGCTTCGGTTAGACTCTAAAAAATAATTTGAAAAATAAAAACTTCACAATGCTACCCTTTTCACCAAAAGATCCTTTTTAGACCGTGGGTAATAGACGGCTACTACGCAGTACTGCAAACTGTTCGATACCGACCAGCAAGCGAAACACTGCTTAGATCCTCACTTTAGGAAGTAAGTACTGCTGCAACGCCTGCAGGCTGCTCGAGCGCTCACATATGAGGGGCTTCGGGTAGACTTACATCGCTGCGTAAGTATTTTGGTATGCGCCATCTTGTAAAAAAAAACACAATATAAAAATCCCACGATGCTCCCCTTTCAGTATCATTCAAATCCAAATGATCCTTGTAAGAGTGGGTAAATAGACTACTACTACGCAGTACTTCGAACTGTTCTAGGCTGACCAGCTGGCTAAGCATTACGTTTTGCTGCCCCTTTAGGAAGTATTGTAGAACCCCACACTTATCGAGGCTTCGGGTAGAACCATATACTTGGGGTAAAGATCGACACTACATATGTAGTCCTACAAACTGTTTGATACTTTTTCTACCCCCCTTTAGTATATTTATACTAGTGCAATGCCTGCAGGCTCTACTACTCTTGAGTAGAAGACCAACACCACCCTTTGCCTTGTTCCCCCTTTAGGAGCAAATTACTCCTTCATGGAATATTATAACGCATTGTTGAACCATAGGGGAACTACTGTATAGTAGGGCGACACCCTCTAGAATCAAGCGTGTAGATATTATGATACATGTTGTTCGAATGGAGATTCCGTGTCAATGTAACCAGTATTTTGTACGTTGTTTTTCATATTTATAAGCACCTAGAATTAAGGAATATACCTAATATCTAATAATAAAGCGCAACGAAGTGCCATAATGTATTGTACACTACTTCACGTAATAAATGTGCTATTCTTATATATTAAGTTGTTTTTTTTTACCCCCTTTCATTCTTATATACTTAGAGCAATCCTCAATCAAAAAGATACGATAGAAATAAATATCTACTCCAAGCAAATTTTCACGGACTTCACCAAAAACAGTAATTAATATATTAATTAGTAAATGCATTTCGGAAATAGGTCACCTCCCTGAACAACCAGGTTATGTAAACAGCGGGCTCGTGAAACAAACATCGCGTTAGTGCAATCTTTGATTGTTTTTATTTCGTTCGATCGTACGCTCACAATAACGACTTTAATATTAAACATCAAGTTATCTGTAATATTTCCGTCTATTTGTAACTACCACAAAAAAAGGTTCTATATTAAACCCGCCCTCTACAAATAAATATCTAGTATTTGTTTTGTACAAACGAAATTTTTCGATAGCAGTTATGAGAAAATTAAGCCAATTTAGGAATCTAGTTTTAAATTACATTACATATCTCAACTCGTATATCGCATCTTAGAACATTCTATTAAAATGCAAGTAAAAATAAACTTACCTACAAGAAGCATTAAGTAGTAGAGTTTAATTTTCAGTAACGCTCGAGATTAGAGTCGAGTTCTATGAAGCGGAGGTTAGACTGAACGCCGACAAAGGCCACTCAGAAAGTAACTTAATTGCTTACTCGTGCAACCTATCAAGGTAAAGGACTAAATAAAACTTTAGCTTAAGAACTCTTTTAATAACGAATAACTTACATTTTTGTACTTTTGTATGAGAAGAGATATATTTTACGTTTCCGAAACCATACGATTAGGAATGAGCGAGCATGTACAATTGTACATTTACACACACACATAAGTATGGTCCATACACTCTCGTGAGATGAAACTTCTGACAATAGCCTTTTTATATCGGGTGTATCGTACCTTTTACGTTTACCACATTTTGGTAATGTGGTAAATGGCTACTTTCAGAAAAAATATAAGTAAATATAAGCTTATCTGAAGCCCTGCATTTCGCTCATTAACATTTTTCACGCATCTTGCACGAAATATTAACAAGGAAAAATATTTGTCAGCCCCGTTTTTCAATATGACGGCGAAATTGTACTCCATCATAGTTTTTTCTCCTTCAGCCCGCCCGAGGTTTGTAATAAAACTGGCTAGACGCAAAATATCTAGTAAGTAATCTTATATTTTCCAGACCTTTATTTTCAGCAAACAGTAAATTATTTCTCGGCTGAAAAAAAAAATCTGTGTCCAATCAATTTGGGAGTTACATTCCCTAAAGGAAAACATAATATAATGAAACCTGTTTCAGGCTAATTTAATTCGGAGCTTTAGTTTTGAACTCCACTTTTGCACGTTATAATAACACAGCGGGAAAAGGAAAACAAGGGTCGAGAGTAGTGTTGCAAACTTCTCCAAGTGCTGTCCCGTAAAGTGGACGGTACATTCGCTCAGTTTACGAAACTCACTTTGTCCAAATATTCAAAGTTGGGCTGTTTCTAAGTGCGGAACACGAGCCGTCTGCCCCTGCGAAAACTTGAAATGGAATTGGCTATAAATCCACATTTTATGCCCGGACACGTTAATCCCTTGATTCGATTAGCAAACAGCTACAGATGTTTTATGTTTAAACAAACAAAGCCTCATTATTTGATTAGGTACTGTGATTAGAATTCCAATATATCGTGTGTAGCCGTCGCGTGGTGGAGCTTACATTGTCGTGTGCCACTGATGTATCTCTAGTGATTTGTTTTGTATTACCACGTAACACAATTATGTTTACTGACCTTCCTGTTCTATTAAATTACCTTGTATTGCTTGTCTATTGAAAATTCATTGTTCAGTATGCAAAACATCAATAAATTATACTAGTTACCTAATGTTTAAAGGACAATGGGCGATTCCGGTCCAAATATCCACCACGAACGAGACCTATATGGCTAGATAGCCCGTTAAATATAGAACATTTTTTGTTATGAAAGTAAAAAAAAATATAATGCCAGAAAAAAGTTATAGCAAAATCAAATAAAACATTTTATAGATTTCTTCAATTTCATTTTTTCAATTACTTTTCATGATATTCGATTTTCGTACTTTCTGTAACTTCTGATAAAATAGAATTGTTCATTATTAGAGAGAAGACACCACCGGTTACATCGAACTTTCTTAGATCCAGGCACCGCTGAGTATATTCAGGCACTTCTGGCGCCTCGATTGGTTAGTGATTCGTACATCCATCGGGCAAAAAATGTGTTGTTTATATGCAAATGTGTCTTACTCATCTTAGTTTTAGATAAAGTACAGAAATGAAAGTGGAATAAAATAAAAAATAATAATGATAACATACAAAAACTACCGAAAATTAAGAATACATTTTTGGCTATAACTTTTTTTTGGCATTGTTTTTTTTTTTTACTTTCTTAGTAAAAGTTACTCTAAATTAAGCGGACTATTTAATTATATAGGTCTCGTTCGTAGTGGACATTTGGACCAAACTTCATACATTCTTGCCTAATCTCCTTTACAATAATGCTAGATCTGTATGTATTATAAATCAAAACTTCTCTAACTACAACCGCAAAGCACCAAAATCCTGAAACTAAAGTGTATCAGAATAGGTAAGGACAAGTTCGAAACTGATTAAATTTTCACCCTACCAAACCGAGGCAGACAGGCAGAGTTGAATACTAATCGCTAATTTAGTCGAGTTCTACTAAACTCACCTACGGCGTATATGTAATCGAGGGAAAGGCCTCCATTCTGTGAAACCCACGTCACAACACCGATCCCTGGCCGACTACCGAGAAACCATTATTTGCGGATCACGTTAGAATTGAAATATTGACACCATTCGAAATTGTGTCTTCCCAATAAATTCAGAGAAAAATCCGAGTAGCAGCTTAAACGTCACTTTCATTCGAGCAAAGATTTTTCCGTTACAAAGGTAGCCAACCACTGGGAAAATAAAAACTTTGCGATCCTTACCTGAGATTTAGTTGTGTTTTCAGAATAAATAGATTAGATTAACCTCTCAAGCTCAATAGAACTTTGTTTACGATACTGTGAGATACTTAGTACATAGTAAGTTTACACATACATATGTATCTATACGTGCTTACTAAAGTCACGTAAGTTCAGATACGAGGACGAATAGTGTTAAAGTTATCAAAGGATTTCTGAGTGAATCAGTCTGCTGGTTTCGTTTAATTAAATTAAGTTTACACAATTTGGTTTTAATTAAGGAGAAACTTAATCAATTACTTACTGAGATTTTATTCTTATCTCCGTGATTTTCGACGAAACATAAATTGTGGTTGGCAACTAATTAGACTATCTAGGTATACATTATGTATTTAGAGAATATTAGAGATCCCAGTCTATCGATATTAAGTAATAAGAAGCAAGTTGACGTTCATAGCAATCGATTTCGGATAACCTTTTGTTCGTCCACCGTCTAGTTGGAGAGGTCACTCCAGTGAACGGTATAATTATACTAGCGTTACGTCAAGATACAACCATTTCCCAATTCAATCAGCGAAAAGTGCCGTCTACAGATTTTATAGGGGACCCCGATTAACGACAGATTATGACAGCCGTCGCAGTTATGAACGCAGATTTTAAAAGCTTTCTTTTGTCAAAGCATGATTAATTCCTCAGTTGATCATTTAGAGCTTTAAAATGGAGAATTTCTTTATACATATATGTGAGAGAACTAGTACTAATCAACGGTAAAAAAAAGGACAATTTAAATATTCATAATAATTTATTAAATTAATTTACTGAAACACATCTACTAAACACAGCTAATAATTAGGCACAAAATAAATAGGCAGTAGAACAGCAATTCGACAGTACAAATAAACATGAGTAATATTACCTGACAGTTCAGAGCACTATTGTGCCGTGTCAGTAATATTACCTGACAGTTCAGAGCACTATTGTGCCGTGTCCGCAGTCGAACAACTTCTGATCCGTCGACACGTGTGCGCCCCACTTTTATACTACGATTCGGTAGTAAGTGGGGGTAACAAGAAATCAAATTCAATACTTTCATAAACCGGAAGTTGATTAAAAAAATACATTAAACAATTTTAAAATAATAAAAACGTGTTTACTCTCACACGGCCATTCTGACGAGCAGCCTATGGCTCGCGAACATAATATCTAAGAAACGATCATTACCAATCAGTAGTAGGAAAAACATTCGGAATCTTTTAATGGTCAAATCTCATGACCCTACTGCCAAATCTCATGGCTAAAAATATTGACCATTATACCAATTCACATGGTGATCAATACTGGTCAACTCACATGACTGTTGCGCCAAATCACATGGCAATCAAGTCTGGTCAAATCACATGACCGTAACGCCAAATCACATGGCAATCAAGTCTGGTCAAATCACATGACCGTAACGCCAAATCACATGGCAATCAAGTCTGGTCAAATCACATGACCGTAACGCCAAATCACATGGCAATCAAGTCTGGTCAAATCACATGACCGTAACGCCAAATCACATGGCAATCAAGTCTGGTCAAATCACATGACCGTAACGCCAAATCACATGGCAATCAAGTCTGGTCAAATCACATGACCGTAACGCCAAATCACATGGCAATCAAGTCTGGTCAAATCACATGACCGTAACGCCAAATCACATGGCAATCAAGTCTGGTCAAATCACATGACCGTAACGCCAAATCACATGGCACGGGTACGATTGTCAAACACAACCATGATCGTTGGCCAGACGACCACTGTTATGCCGAACAATCGCCCCCGAATGTAAACAACAAACATAAACTATCAAATACAAAATTTAATCAGAGCTATCTCTATAATGACGCATGGACCTCGAAACTTACTGTCAAGTTTGTTAATTGCTCGCGGATTTTGTTGAATCAAAACAGTATCACTGACCTTAAAGGGAACAATTTTAGCTGTAGTTTTATCATAATTAGCTTTTTGAGTTTGAGCAAGCTCGTCCATCCTGAGTTTTGCTTCTTCGCAGCATGCATCGAGGTCCAAACGTTCGACATCATTTAGTAAGGCTGATATAGCGGTAGGATACTGATCACAGCCCATAAGAAGTTGGAAGGGGGTATGGCCCGTACTTTTAATGAATGTGCTATTAATCGCCAACTGTACTTTGCCAACAGCATCTTTCCAACTTCTCTTGGATGTGTTCTCTACAATCGTAAAGCAGTTTGACAAAACCTTCATCACTCGCTAAACTTGCCCATTTGCACGGCTAACACCACTAGCTATGAAATACAACTCTATAGACCAATTATTATAGAAACTTGAAAATTATCTCCCAGTGTAGGAATCAGCCTGATCACAAACAATGCGTTTAGGGGTACCAAAAGTGTAAATCAATTCTTTTTAACAATTACATGTGACGACTTTTCATCTTTCGCGTTTTTGTTCAAGCGTTGAAAACAGTTCTCAAAATTATGCCCCTTTCTGTTACAAAATGTACAGGTGTTATTTCTAGGGAGCTTTGATTCAGTAGGTTTGGAACTGTCAGAAGTAGAAGCTGAATTCTTTTGAGGATCGCAATTGGTTGAGCTTGAGCGGCAATCTTTCTGTAAGTGACCTAATTTATGACATTTGTGGCAACGCCTAGATACCAGTTCTGAACTAGGAAAGTTTTTAAAACGCTTAGATGGAATAAGGTGATCAGACTCCTTCCCAGGCCGCTTACGCTTATATGAATTAAGACTTTGGATTAGCTGTGGCAAACTTTTTGGTGTAAGTCGAAGCAAATCAGAGCGAATACGGAAGTCAGACATACCCGATATAACTGCTTCGACGAGACGTTGCTCAGTCATCTCCACGCCAATCGCCTTCTTTGCTAACTCCCATTTTCGAGTTGCGTACTCAGCTAGGCTGCTGGCTTGCTCACTGGTGTATTCCATGAACTGCGTCAGATCATCGTAGTAGCGGGCTTCATCAGCAAATGTTTCAATTAAACCTGTTTTGAGTTCAGACCAGATAGTTAAAGATGAATAATTGCGACGTGCCCATTCAGCGGCTCGTCCACACAAATTCTTTCGAGTCAGATTCAAAATTTCTCGATCCGTAAGCTCATATTCGGTTTTAAGATCTTCAATAATTCGGCACCAAACTTGTACAGTATCGGTCCGATCATCGGGATCAAATGCAGGAACATAAATGTGTTCAAGACTTCGCATCCGCGGAGTAGGCCGCACACTTGGTGGATTAAAAGCCTGTGCGGTGGTACGGATTAATTGCGTCATCATTTCCTGCATCATGTTTTGCATATAGTTTATCGGTACAAACTCTACTGTTCTTGTGTCGCGACCATCCGTTGATTCACCTGGAACAGTACCGCCGTTCACTTGAGAAGCATTTCTGTGGCCCAAAATTGGTGATGGGCTCCCGGAAGTAACCCGCCGCTGAAACGCAGGCGGTTTCGGTGTGGCATCTGTCACGCCATAAGGCAGCTCAGCATCGGCCGTTGCTGAATCATCAACGTTCATCTTGAAAGACCTGAAAATCAAACATTCGTAGGCGTAGTTTATGTGTTTTTATCCCACTTCTGATGTGAGAGAACTAGCACTAATCAACGGTAAAAAAAAGGACAATTTAAATATTCATAATAATTTATTAAATTAATTTACTGAAACACATCTACTAAACACAGCTAATAATTAGGCACAAAATAAATAGGCAGTAGAACAGCAATTCGACAGTACAAATAAACATGAGTAATATTACCTGACAGTTCAGAGCACTATTGTGCCGTGTCAGTAATATTACCTGACAGTTCAGAGCACTATTGTGCCGTGTCCGCAGTCGAACAACTTCTGATCCGTCGACATTTTTTTTTTTTTTTTTTTGGTATGGCATCTCGCAGTTCAGCCTAGGAGGCCGTGTACTGCTTAACCGGACTTTAGATCCGTCGACACGTGTGCGCCCCACTTTTATACTACGATTCGGTAGTAAGTGGGGGTAACAAGAAATCAAATTCAATACTTTCATAAACCGGAAGTTGATTAAAAAAATACATTAAACAATTTTAAAATAATAAAAACGTGTTTACTCTCACATATATCTTTTTAGATGTTTTGATCCCAGCTTAAGGCTTAGGATTCTTTTGTAATTTAAAACCTTAAGGGGTTGAGTTGGCCATGTTAAAACAAATATTATTTAGTGTCTGTAGAGGTACATTAATTTCGAACTGCGCTATTTCCTAGTTAGTAATAATGGCGTCCACGGCCGATTTCGGCCACGGCGGCTGTTCTTATTTAAGGAGATCAGCCAGCTGCGCAGGACATATTATAGTGCACGAGCATTTGCGCAGACACAGGTGCATTCCCTATTCCTTCACTCTCATAACCCGATGGGACGGCAATCCGACACGACCGGAAAGAGATCAGGCGCAGGACCGACATTTACGTGCTCTCCGATGCACGGGTGAATCAATCACCAACTTCCAGACTACGGGCTGCTTTGTGAAAGTTTAAGAAAACCCACAAAGCGATTTCGGCCCGACCCGGGAATCGAACCCGAGACCTCGAGCACAGCAGCCGCGCTTGCGACCACTAGACCAACGAGGCTGCTAGTTAGTAGTTGAACAATACCAAATACACTTGCGGATAATAAAAACTCGTAAATTAGACAAAGTATTACTTATATCGGTATACTGTTATTGAACTAGGGTCATATTTCTGTGGCCCTAGTGAAAAGGGGTATAAGTCCAATTTTGTCGAAAATGAGTTAAGTATACCAAAATGATCAGAAAAAAATGCTCTATCGTTTGATGTAAAGAGATCTAAGTTATCTTTAAAGGCAAAGAAGTTACTTGGTGCATATGGATCTAACTGACACAAAAAATACTACAAAATTCGGATTCAAGTACTTTTATATTGTTTTAAACTGAAAAATAAAAAATATTGTTTATGTTTTTTAATCTAAATTAATATAAGATACCCACGTTTTGATTTAATTGGTGTTTAGCAATACAACATGAGTTGGTCCTTAAAAATGGCTCAGTGAAGAATAATATTACTAGACATAAATCTGTTTTCACCAAAATAAAGGCCAAGTGTCTTGTATAACTCTATTGAGATCAGTACTCAATCCAAATGTAAAAGTCAATCCAAATGCGTATTCTTTTTCACATAAGAGAATTCACAAGTTACTTATGGGAGAAAGGGTATAAGTTATTTTGTACCGTCAAAGAATTTATTTTGTGGTGGGTATAAGTCACTATCTTAAAAACTATAAACATTACATAAAAAACAACTCAATAATAATAAACATCATAGTCTGTTTACCTATAAAAAATATCACATGTATTTCTTTTCCTAGCGGTTTAAATGTAACACGAAGACAAGCACGAAATTTAAGCGCGCCGTGTGTTTTTTGCCTCTCCTGTAAAGTTGAATTTTTGGACTTAAATCCCTTTTCACTAGGGCCACAGATTTAGGCCTACGTAGTAATAATTTCAAGTTAGTAACAATGTACTTAATCTCTATGTTAATAATTACATAATATAACAATAGACTTACAATTTTCCCGTAACTATTCCCACCCAGTGTGCCTGTAGTATTGTGTAGTAATGCAATTGGATGAACACCTTATAATTTAATTAATCTAAACAATATATCTGTCACCGTAAGATTACAAACATCGTTAGATTACAATCTATCTCGAGAGATTGTAAACTGTCGAATTATTGTGAACCGTAACATCTGATTGCAATTTAACGTATTATTTTTCGCTATATTATAATCTATCAATGTAAAGCGGTCAAATTGTCAACTGGCGTAGAACGGAATGCATCTTGCGCGCTGATTGGTAGAACGTAATGTGCCCCCGCCGCTCCGGCATTCGCCATTTTCAACCGACTTCAAAAAAAGGAGGAGGTTCTCAATTCGGCTGTATTTTTTTTTTATGTTTGTTACTCGATTTCTCAAAGACGCCTGGACCTATTTCAAAAAATCTTTTTTTATTTGAAAGGGTATGCTTGTCATTTGGTCCCATCGTCATCAGATCAGGATCTGATGGTGGAAACCGTGAGAAATCGAGAGCATCTCTTGAAAGTTGTAGGCGAGCATGGGGTAAAAACTTGACACTCAGGTGTATGCCTCAAAGTACTATTCAATAGTGAAAGTTTGAAGCTAACCTGATGATGGAGACCAGAGAGGATCGAGGGAACTCAACAACTGAATATGTAAATAACCTCGTGTTTGGGCTTATATTATTGGTATTGACGAGACCTTTGCAACAGTGAAGGTTTGGAGCTGACCTGATGATGAAGACCAGAGAAGGTCGAGGAAACTCAACAACTGAATATTTACATATTATATTATACTAGCTGCCCGCCCCGGCTTCGCCCGTGGTACTTACATGTATTATACATACAAACCTTCCTTAAGAATCACTCTATCTATTAAAAAAAACCGCATCAAAATCCGTTGCGTAGTTTTAAAGATCTAAGCATACATACGGACATACAGCGAAAGCGACTTTGTTTTATACTATGTATTGATAATACCTCGTATTTGGGCTTAAATTATTTGTATTGATGGGAACTTTCCACTGATACGGATAGTGACAGCTATTCGTATCACTGAAAAGCTGTAAATAAAAAACTTTTTTACAAAAAAATTAAACCGACTTCCCAAAACACTAAAAAGCCAAAAAAAAAACTAATTTTAGGTGCATCGGCCTAGAAGTCGGTGGCAAAATTAACTGAGGAACATCCATAAGACACCGACTTCTAGGCCGATGCACCTAAAATTAGTTTTTTTTTTGGCTTTTTAGTGTTTTGGGAAGTCGGTTTAATTTTTTTGTAAAAAAGTTTTTTTGTTTGTTTATTTCGTTTGTTGTCGATTGTGTAAACAACTGTGTTTTCGTGATTATAAATTGATTTCCTGTTGAAAATAACTTATATCTTTAGAATTAGTTATATTCATTCCTAACTCTACGGGAACTCCATGGGAACAGAACGGCTGGTCGTGATTGGTCGATCTTACAAAAAGACTGACCAATCAGGGAGAGCTTTCGGACAGTTGACAATTTGACAATTTCTCATCGATAGATTATAATATAGCGAAAAATAATGCGTTAAATTGCAATCAGATGTTACGGTTCACAATAATTCGACAGTTTACAATCTCTCGAGATAGATTGTAATCTAACGATGTTTGTAATCTTACGGTGACATATCCAACTCACGTTTAAAATCTATGTTCCGAATAAAACAGAGAACATTTTCTTTATACTCACAAAAAGATTATGTTTCTAAAGAACGTCTTATTATTTTAGTTTAAGCACTCCGTTTGTATAAAAGAAACACGAATGAAATGCAGGTGTTATTTCAAGAGCTTTCACTTGCATAATGGTTTGGAAAGTTTCTGAGACATCTCTTAGAAATCCCTGCTTTTTATTTCAGTTTACATTTAACAACATTTTGCACCTACAAAGACCTATATTATACTTATATTTGAGCATCTACGTTGGGTGGTTTATTTTGCCAAGTAAATCGTCGGGACCAAAGTAATGCCTATCGAGACATATCCGGAATTCGAGATATATTATGGGCACATTATCAGTAACTGTATTATGAAGATGGGTCGTTACCCGCGTCCCGCTTTTATATCACCATAACTGTGACGCAATAATATCGCTTCTATTCACTGATATAATTTATACGGAGAACACATAATAATATATATGAACATTTGTGTCTATTCAAGTAGGTATTACATTTAAGGAACATTTAGGAATAAAATGTAGATAATTTTGTGTTATCTAGTGATCTTCGGCAGATTGAATAAATAAGTTTCTCAAGTTAAAAAGCATTTACAATAATAATTGAAAGAATAAAATGTTGCATAGCTCTCTCGAACAGCCAGCAGTAGTTTCATGAACAGCAAACTAGTGTAATTAAGCAGATTTCCAAGTAATAAGCAATTCAATAGATCAGAGATAACGACTTTGGAATGAAGTTCTAAAATGCAAAACCAGGACTAACTTTTTGTAGGTCAGCCATTAAGGCCGCTTCTAGGAATATTACGGAAAGACGTCGTTTACTGGAAGAGCTTTAAAGTAAGAAATCGCTGTTTTAAACATCACTCTTTCAAAGTCCTACAGTAAATTTAATTTAGCAGGTTCAAGTATTGGGGTTCTAGCTTCCGCCCGCGGTTTCACCAGCTTCCCGAGGGATCTCCTTCGCGCACTTGGATAAAATAGCCTTTATGTTATTCCAATGCAAGTATATGCAAACCATCCAGTGATTTCTGCGTGATAGAGTTATAAACATACTATACATACATTCTCACAAACTTTCGCAGTTACAATATTAGTGGCTTATAAGATACATCTTCAGTCTACATATGAAATTCAACGCAATTACCTAACAGCAAACGACATAAACACAGCTTTAATTATCATTATTAACTTGCAAACTACATACCACATACTGCATAGTTTAATTTATTCATGAAATGTCTGTCTATATCAATTGGTGGCTTTGTTTGTTCGTGACGTCACCGCTTGCATTGTTTGCTCGTTTGATTTATGGCGAGTGACCTTCGGGCTTCGGACATGATTTGTTATAAACCACCATCGTGTCAATCGATAGTTTACATACTTAATGTGTTTATTATTTATCCTTATAACAACACAGGTAGATATTTGTCTGGGGGAACATCTGTTGCAAACGGTAGGTACAATCAAGTGTCTATTGCTCGCAATTGGACAAATATACGAAGGGTATAGTTATCGGCACGGATATTGAGCCCTGACCTTCACCTGCGCAGAAGTGATTTATTGGTTTATTGCCTTAAGTGTACAGTGCGCAAAGCGATCCCCACTCTTCCGCCGAGAGCTCAATATCCGTGCCGATAACTATTCTCACGAACTTGGCTATTTTAGGTATTGTTGGATAGGTCTGTGGGAAAGCTTTTACAAGGTAGACGGTCAATACGAAGATTATACTTAATTAATATAACGTCGACGACGACCCAAGACGTCCAAGACGTTTCTTCACTTTCTTGGTATAAATCTATGGCAGTTAAAGTTACTTCCCTATTTCGAAAATACTACCTATTACAAGTTAAAGTGAATGAGTAAGGATATTGAATATATACAGAGTAGTCCTTAAGGAACAGGCAGCATCTGATATAAAAACGTAGGTACAATCATGATAAATAATGGAAACCAAAATATGTGTGTTACAAAAACGTTAAGTAGAAAAATGCAACTATGGGTGACGTCGACAACTTTGAATCACAAACATTTTACCTTGACATACAAGGGATTTACTTCTCATATGGATATAAATTGGCTTATAAGATATTCTGATATAAGTATATGCTATATTTATTGCTCCCAAATTTTATCAAAATCCATTCCATACTTTTGCATGAAAGAGTTACAAACATACACATAGCCAACAAACACACAACCTTTCGCGTTTATAATATATACCTATATACCTATTGGAACTCAAAATAGATAAAATACTGCTACCCGATAAAAGCAGTACCAGTTGACATGCTAGCAATTTTTGAACGGAACAGCATATCACGTTCAAAGTGACATAACTACCGGCAAAGGTGTCACAAGCAGGAATTCCAGAAATGTTAATTGGTAAAGCTTAAAATGGCGCCTGCATTTTGGCGCGAATACCGCTGGCTGGGCTGTCAGCCGCCCTGAATCACGGGATCGATATCAAACGGCTACTATTTCCATGTTACGGTAGATTTTGTGTTGATATGGTTTTTGAACACCAATCAGTTCACCATGAATACTTAATTGTAAGAAATAATTATACTCGCTCAGGATGTTATCGTTCAATAACCAATACCTACAATTACTAAAAGCTAGCCGTTATCCCGCGATCCCACTTACTTCTCGTAGGAACTATTGCAAATACCCGGACAAAATATATTCTATAGTACTCTGGAATAGTGTTGCTTCCTACGAGTGAATGATTTTGTCAAATCGGTTCTGTAGTTTACGGTTCAGTACTTTCGAAGACGAAGTACAGGGTACAAAAAAATACTCATAGTTATATAAGTTTAGATAGATAACTAGATATAGAAAACTATGAAGTCGTGAACACGTGTTGGCACTAAAACTGATATAGGATTATAAATCTCATATAGCAGCTGCTTTATGAAAGCCCATACAAGTTATTGCAGGACACGGCTCTCCAATATAGGCTGCGGGAGGTTTCTATATTCGTTTGTGCTATTAAGAGTTCTAGATGGTTATTAAGAGTTCTAAATGGTTATTAAGAGTTCTAAATGATTACTAAGAGTTCTAAATGGTTATTAAGAGTTCTAAATGATTATTAAGAGTTCTAAATGGTTATTAAGAGTTCTAAATTATTATTAAGAGTTCTGAATGGTTTCGTGGACCTAAGCTTAATTCGCATGGTTGAGGTAAATCTTCGTGTTCTACGGAAGTATAATTCTACCTTCTACTTATATTATAAATACAAAAGTTTGTATGTACGGATGTTCGTTTCTCTTTCACGCAAAAACTACCGAATTGATTTCGATGAAACTTGGCAGTAATATAGCTTATTTCATGCGCTGACAGTAGATATGGTAATTCCATATTATAATTAAGCTATGTTGTTCATATGTACTTGTGTAATTTACAATACGTGCATTACCGTAGCATATTCAAAAACATACATAAAAAGACAAGCTATCAATGCAACATCCTAAACCTTTTCCACTAACTTTGGATAAAATGTTCGTGAAAAAGTAATACACATTTAGATAGCAACGACTGAACGAAACGAACCAACTACGATTCCAGTATTACAGACAGAAATGAGAAGACAGGACGGTCTTTGTCCCGACTCAATCTGCGCAAGTACCTTCGTATTAAAGAGAAAAAAGGATAACTGAAAAAACCTTAGGAAAGTTCCCTCGATTTTCTTCGCTGTTTATTTATGTAATAGTCAGAGATTTTATGTAATAGTCAGAAAATTTAGCTACACTGGAAGTTTTTTTTTTTATCACGCGGATAAATAAATAGCCTTTGTCAACAGGTGACAGTACAGCTTTCCAACAGTGAACCAATACTTCAAATCCATTTAATAGTTCCAGAGTTAAAAGCTCCCCCAACAGATTAAAAAAATCGAATCAATTCAGTAGTTTCAGCGTCTTTACAATCAAACATAAATGGTTTTCCCCTTGATGTGTAAGACTAATCAAAAGTCAATAAAAACCAATAGTTTCATATTGCATTTTTTAATCTATTGACATAACTGCATATTGATTGATGTTACAGCGGAAAATCCTTTCACATTCCAGTTATATTTTTTAGAATAGTTACGTGGAAACTGTTGATGGATGAAATGGAAAATGGAACGTTGAATTTTAATGAATATGGTCCCTTGTTTGCTTTACGTGAGTAATATTGACCACTATTCTATTTAGTTTCGCAAAGGAGCACTCACAGACACACTCAGAGACATTTAATGGTTACTTAAGCCATTCCTTAGTGATGGATTTCTTTGACAATCCGTCACTGAGGAGTGACTTGAGTAATCATTAAATGTCTCTGAGTACGGGCGTTAGTGTCCTTTCTGTGAATAATTACGACAAGGATACGTAGGTATTGTATATATGTAGATAAGTTTGTGCTAAGACCATTGACTAAAGATAGATTGAGACATTTCAACATCCCTCAAGCTGTTCAACATCTTAAATATTGAACCTCAACTTAAAAAAATATTAGTTACTAAGACATAGTTGTACTTAGTCAAAAGGTAAATCAGTCAGTTTACTTAGCGCTTGAGCTCAACGAAAATCTAAAAGCAATTCGACATCTTGTTTGCCGATAAAAGTGCGCCATTTTGGCTGAAATGGTTTGTTATTTTGTCGAATAATCCAACTAGACCTTTATCGATGAAGTAGATTTACCTCACTTCGCCTCTTAGGTAAGCGATTGGAACAAGCCTGTGGTTTCACCCTGGTTCGCTTGATATTACAGGCTTGCAAGTAATTGACCAATGATCTGTAACTAGCAGACGTGAGGTTCCGAAGGAACTCAATTTAGTTCCAACAGGATCTGCAGACTGCAGAATTCCAATTAATATTCTGCAGCATTGTAAAAGGTTTTGTTCAAACCTGTTGCGTTTGCGTTCACCAAGCAACTTAAGGGTAGGTTTTGGCAAAAAAATACCGAATAAATAAATGTTGTATTTTGCTAAAAAAATATAAATAAAACACATTTTTGTAACGTCAAACCACAAATGCAAACGTAATGGGGTGGAATAAAGTACACAATAAAATTGACATTTCTATGTGAGTTTGCTAAACGTTTTGTTTATTCTTAACAATCATTGTCGATATAAAATCATAATTTTATAAGGCTCTCCTAAAATACCATCTAGTAGCTAGAATATTGTTTTACTACATATCCTTGTCATATGTAAATGCGTCTGCCTTGCAATCTACCCCCAATTGAGTATTTCCCGCTCGACTTCATACGAACTATAACTTGATCGTCGCTTCCTTCAGGAGGTTGCGACTCGTGACGAGGGTAGCTAACATCATTACCCGGCCATTGGTCACGCTACTTTACTCAATAAAACAACATGTCTACTGATTTTACGCGCTACGTTACTTTCGATAATGTTTTCACACTTATAACAAGGTTTCAGGGAAGGATTTGTTGGTTGGTGTATGGAACATTCATTATTTTTATATTATTATAATTTATATGTGCTTTTTAATAGCTACTTATTATTTTCTTTACAAAATTAAATATGATAAATTTTTGAACCTTATTACCTCTTCATGACGATACCCTCATAAATATTTTTTCCAATTCGATGAATTATTCCATTATAACATGAAATTATGAACAGCATACTATTGATATTCCTATAAATAATACCGCTGGACCGCCAGTAAATCGAATTCCCTGGAGTTATGTAGCGATCGTGGTTCTCATATTTTAAATTTTGGGTCAGTGAGGTAATTCCGAGTTACCAGCTCATTGAGTTAGTGTCGACGGAACGGCTTTATGTGCAGATATACCTAGTATTGTATAGGTATATAGCCGGGGGATAATGAACGAGGACATATATTTAGGGACGTGATACCTAAAAAAAAACCGGCCAAGTGCGAATCGGACTCGCGCAAGAAGGGTTCCGTACCAATATTTAAAATGAGCAAAAAAATCACGTTTGTTGTATGGGAGCCCCCCAAAATATTTATTTTATTCTAGTTTTCATAGCGTATTTGTTGTTATAGCGGCAACAGAAATACATCATCTGAAAATTTCAACTCTAACTATCACTGTTCATGAGATACAGCCTGGTGACAGACGAACGGACGGACGGACAGAGGAGCGAAAACAATAGGGTCCCGTTTTACCCTTTGGTTACGGAACCCTAAAAATGGCATACTGCTACAGTACGTATATGATGATAAAATATTAAATGCGTTACCTACATTTGAATCGATCTAAATATTCAATCAAGAAGCTGTTTTAGCAGTTATTGAACAAATTATTTAAAAAAACAATTCAGTGAATGCTTTTTGTGAAAAAAATATGTAGGTATAACATCAGAATCATTAATTCCCACTAAACGAAGTAGGTCAAAGTATCATCATCCTCCGAGCCTTCTTCCCAACTATGTTGGGCTCGGCTTCCAGTCTAACCGGATTCAGCTGAGTACCAGTGCTTTACAAGAAGCGACTGCCTATCTGACCTCCTCAACCCAGTTACTCGGGCAACCCAATACCCCCTGGTTAGACTGGTGTCAGACTTACTGGCTTCTGACTACCCGTAGCGACTGCCAAGGATGTTCAATGACAGCCGGGACCTACAGTTTAACGTGCCATCCGAAACACAGTCAAGTAGGTCAAAGTATACCTACGTTTATTTATTTGTAAATATTCAGGGAGTGTTTGGCGACAAATTGTCGACAAAACAATATAAATTATAAATTCACGGTCGCGCAACCGTGTCAAGTTTGGAAGTAATTACAGAGTTCAAACGGAGAGTTAGGTATATTTGATTGTTGCGAGAGAAATTAATGGAACCCCTTCGTCCTTCAAACTTATCCACAATGTGTACAATGCATTTAATAAACGTTGAGCACACAGTATGCAAAAAAAACGGCCAAGTGCGATTCGAAAAACACGAAGAGTTCCGTACCATTATTTAGAAAATGAGCAAATAAATCACGTTTATTGTATGGTAAATATTTATTTTATTCTAGTTTTCAATATTTGTTGTTATAGCGGCAACAGAAATACGTCATCTGTGAAAATTTGAACTCTCTACAGACAGACGGATGGACAGAGAAGCGAAAACAATAGGGTCCCGTTTTACCCCATGGGTACGGAACCCTAAGAACTATAAAGATATTTTAAGAAAAACTCTAATTGAATAGAAATGGCACGATAATAAGGCTCGTAAAGTGGACTTGAATTCACATCACGCAACAGAAAACCACATTTCTAAAAGAGGTATTAAAACTTTTAGAAAATCTCAATATTTTCTTGGTCCTTTGAAAACCAGACTGGTTCGGCTATCGTTATTCTCAGAAAGCGCTTATTTTCAGCAAATAAACTTTAACGATCTCTCACAGAGCAGAATTTAGTTTGCGCTAGTTAGGCACATTAAGTACATTGCTATTTGAACAAACATTTGTACGGATAACTTAAAGATGGTGGTAGTACAAGACAATTATTGGATTCAAAATAAATGTTAAGTACTTTATCTTATAAAATTGAAGGTGGCAACTCCCTAGAAAAGTTGGTAAAAGGTCAAATTTTTCATGCACCTGAAATAACATGACCTTTGCTTATTTCCAACTCGTGTCCAAATGCCAGAATCAGCAATTTAAAACGAAATAGCAACACAAACAGAATGAAATGCACTTACTTTCCAATACAAAAACAAATCAAGTTAATGGAGAAGTTGTGAACCAAATTTCAATATTCACGTCTCTGGTGTCCCTCAAATCAATGAGCTCGATATTTTCGCGTTCCAAAGCGAATTCTGTAAACCGGGCTAACATCGTAAGCCGGATGTTATTTCGCTTGAAATGCGATCGAACCGAGAAATCCGAGAGAGGAAAAGGCAATCGGCTAATTGGAGGCCTACGTCGGCCATCAGTCGTCTGGCGGGAAATCAATGGCCCTAATTGTGTGAAATAATGTTGTCTCGTCGAGCACTCGGCCGGCTTTATGGATTAGATGAAATCGACGATTACTCAAGTGTTAAACTTAACTTGTTTTTGCATAAATATTTCCTTCTCTTTGACTTTGCTTTCCGACAATTTTCAAAACATTTTACTTTGATCAATGAATTATTTGATTCTACAAATTTTGGAGTCAATCTGTGATTCGGTTATTCATCTTTATTAAATTATAGTTTTATCTTCTACATAGGTATTATTTTGTCATTTTATTATTTTTTGTATAATTGGTTGTACATAGACGTCCGTACAATTGACGACAAACACGACGTTTATTCTATTATACAAAACTGGACAACTTGTATTCAAAGCGGAGCAGACTTCTCATTGTATTAAGGTTTACTTAGTTTGCCTTTGGCGAGTGTCCGCCCTGTTCTTGCCGGTAACAAGTTAATTTAACAAAAAAACAGCTAAACCCTCGTTTGTTTTTTAATTATTTACTTTACCTGGCCGAAATTTAATAAACATTTTTGTGTCTAAATTAAATGTATTGTAGTTTATCAGGTAACTTTAGGTGGTATGATGTTCGAGTAAATTGAATGGGTCCTTGTGGGTAAGTAGAAATTTCAGGTCCACAAAGATTGTAAGTGGTACCCTGTGCATGGCGGTGGCACCTCTCTAACTCTCTGGCTGACAGGGCGCCGGGAACGAATCGAGTACTCGCGTGTTCCATTTTAACGAATTATGTGCTCGCTCTCTATTATGGTAGGTTCACTTATCAAAGCAATTTGACAAAAACTTCCTAATCGAAATCTGGGAAAATTGCTTCACCAACTAGTCTAAAATGTCATGACAGCAATGAAATACAAATGGAAACTGTTTAAAATTCCGAAAAGTACTCGATGAAAACGAACCGCCACTCTCACAAAGGTATTGAGTTTTTTAGGAGTTTGTATGTAAAAAAGGCACACATTACGCTGAGCACGACCCTGAATGAGTGCAACCCCTGAAAAAGCTTTTAACCTCTACCTTTACCTTTCGCCGACATTCTAGATTAAAAAAATGTGGGAGCAGAAAGTAGGTCAGTGCTGCTGCCAACCATTGTAAAGGCGTCGAGGGTGTTAATCTGTTCGTCACGCTCGAGAGCTCGCCTCATGTTTTAAGGAGAAAAGCTTTTGGCTCGTAATTAAAAACATACCATTTGACAGTTGACACTATTTTTTATAGCCCCAGTAATTGGCAGAGATCGTCTTTTGTTACCTTTAAATAAAAGCAGCTCTCTTTCATATGATGTGATATCAAACACAAAGTTCTACCGTAATATTTTCGCAATTTCATAAAGGGAAAATATCAATAATTTTATCCATACATTACCCATTTCACCGTCGTTATTACCGTACTTCGGCAAAGGATATTTATAGGAAGGTCTGGCTGAGTATAAAGTATCGATGTGGCTCGGTCCCCATTATTGTAGAAACGTCAAGCTATGGATGTGACGTCACGGGAATTGCGGATGTATAATAAATAGGTAATATAAAAATATGTACGAAGGTGATCTTGAAAAGTCAGTTGCAGATGGGGGAAAAAGTCAATGAAAGTTAAGGGTTGCTCGATACACTGTTGTTAAGTATCTGTATTTTTTTGCACTAGAAAGTCTGTTGTTGATTCATTACTTATAGAAAATAATACGAAGTGTAGATTTACTTGTTATATTACGTATTGCTCTAAAAAAACGTATACCTATATACAATAATTGTTGTAATATTTACTGGATCTAAACTTTTAAATAGTGATTTATATAATAAATAACTTGAAAATCTCAGTCTCAGTATCATAACATAGAGGTTTTCATCCTTGAGGTCACAACACGTATACCTACATATTCGTTTGTTCGTTTTCCCGGTGAGGCCGTCCATTGTTGTCCGTACCGGGATTACTCCGGATCACCGACCACGACGTTTCATGTTTATGAAATAGTTGTTAAATTACATACAAATAGATTTGTTTTGTTTTGGTTCAGTTTGGAAAGGTTCTATTTATAAAGGTTTGGAAATAAATGTTTTGAATTGAACCTATAAAAAAGTATGTACCTGTTCTTACAGAGTATGACTTATACTATGAATGAGAAATACACCGAAAATATATGCTACACGAATATCACCACCGCCATAATATCCAAACGTAAATGAATAAACAAATAGATACATGAAAAATCTTTTCGTCATCACAAAACGCAAAAAAAGAAAATAATTCATCACATTGAATTAAAGAATAACCAAACATGGAAAACAAAGAGCAAATTCTAAGTAGCTAATAACTGGCTTAAGTTCAACCAGAACAGAGAACTAAGGAAAATTTGCAACGCTTCATAGTTGCTCAACAATGCGAACAACTTTCGCATTTCCAACGAGCTGATATTAAAATTCGCACAGCCAGTGCGAGACACGATTGAAGAAATTCTAACAAATGCGTTTAATAAATTGGATCGACTTTCATAGAAATCCTTGCGCTCGTAGAAATGTGCTGAGATGACAGTTTTGCTTCTTAACGAGACACTGCGATGAACTGAAGCTTACAGCTGAGCCAGCGCGATAAATTGTACCACATCTTCTACATTTTAAAATGTTAGCTCACGTACAGTTATTTTTAGGATTCACGATAATATCGTGTGTTTATCTTTGACTTATTCAGTGTCCGTTTCGCGAGTTTCCGTTTATTGAAGATGTATGTATGTACAAAAATATATTCATAGTAATATATACAAAATAATCAGTAAATAACAAAACACTCTCGTAAACAGTCCATTTCTTTATTAAGCCATAATCTTTTATTAGCAAACGTGTCTTTTTATCAGAAAATAAAGAGTAAAATGTGCATGGAGAGGAACTGCAATGTCACTAGAGTCTTTTATAAAATCCTACTGCATTTCATATCTACCGAACAATGCAAGCTGGAAATTATTCAGCACAAAATTAATAAGCAGCTCTAGGAAGACAGTTCGTTAATCTAGGATTAACATAGATATAATAAAACGTCTGCGTATGCAGTGTAATTTAATTCCATCCAGGCACGAATTTAGTACAACGCAGACTTATACGTACATTTATAGGTCGTCTCACTAAAGCCTCCTTGTACGTAAAATGTAGATTGCAAGGAAAGCGCTACTCTCGGAAAATTCTAACATTTTCCAGTAAGCTCGCAGCCTTCCGTATTTATTTAGAAAAATGACACGGTTTACCGTAAGGAGATGGAAAACCAATTTGCGGAATACGTTTTTTAATATGCTCGTTCTTGTTGCAGTCTGTTTCAGGTTGTAAAATATTCGTTTACCATTTAAGTGCAGAAACGAAGTACATACTGAGAATTTTTTTTTTTAATTTGAGTATTCTTATTCTTCTTTCGTGTCGATGACATGTCTTATAGTGAGACTACACTTTGTCAGCCCAATATGCCGCCACAGCGAGAGCACGGCCGGATGCACTCATGAGGTCCTGCCGCGAGTATATATTCTTGACATTAAATATCAAAGAGCCTTTAATCTCCCAACTCCGCCCCTGAACATTCTTCGTAAACTCATATCGTAATATGAAGCAACTATAAGGATGTACGTAACATTATTAAGCACACCCTTCACAAAGAATACCCTTGCAGTTTCTCGTTTCAATAAACAGAATATTTAACAAGTTTATTATAAATTCTGCAAAGATCAGAAATAGCTACCACCTTATCTCCCCAAAAGAGATTTCTAGCCACAATTAGACTTCAAAGAGTCTTGCCTATAATTCACTTGAATTGCTTCTTTGTTCAGACAATTCTACTAGCTATAAAACAGTATAATCATCATAAAATACTAGTGTATCCCAAATTCAATTGTTGCGAATTCGAACGACAAACATTAAAGTGACAATAAAAAAGGCTAGACCCTACACCCTAAGCTTAAGCGTTTCTCAGGCAAAGAGTATTTAGGCAGAGGTTACACAGTATTAAAAATCCTGTCACGTAACCACGGGCAGTTAATACCGGTTGAGTGCTAAAGTACACAATTTATGCCAGGCTCTCATCTATAGGTCAGCAAAGGTATTGGATTTTTTTTTTTTTACTCTGTTCGACATAAAGCGTAAACTAGAACGTTAAGGGATGAATACTGAATTAGTTTGTAAAATATGCTATCGTACTGCTATTACATAATTTGTATTGTTTCGAGTAAGTATACCTAACTGTATTAAGTGTATTCAATTGTTGTTCCGATTTTATCTTTAAAAACATTATACTGATAGTTATTATCACTTAATCAGGTTATTAGACAGGTTTTTATTGGTAAGGTCAAATTACTTATGAGTTACTTATTTACACTATACAAGGTGTTGATTTTCATTTGTGCCATATTTCAGGAGGAGGACACAAAATACGTAAACAATCGATTGGAATTACAGTAGACAGGAAATAGCTAATATACACCGTTTTTTTTTTGTCATTATAATGTCATAGTATTTCAGAAGTTATCCAATTTTATGAATGAAATTTATGAATGATCGTTGCGTATGCATTGTGTTTGCGTTTGTGTGAGAGCGCAGCACGGTTTTAAGGCCAGTAACACACGCGCCAAGTTTAAACACGGTTAGATGACATTGACGGAATTCCAAAAAAAAAATATAAAAAAAAACGTACCAATTTTTTTGTTGATTTGGGTCCAGAATCATTAGCATAATTACGTCCTTGAATATGGCACGGATGCAAATCAACAGCTTGTATACTTTATACCTTAAATTAAAAAAAGTAAAACTAATACTAGGTGATACTTAACTTTCATAATAATTCTATAAGAATACATGATTACATTAGATTTTCTGACAAACATCTCCTAGAGCTTACAAATAACGATAACAAATTCACCTCCTCAATCCTCCTCAATTTGACGTTAAATTCTGGAGCACTATCATGACAACACAAAGCCATCTTTAAGCGTCTAACACAACGCGTAACAGATTTATACCATCGCCTTCACTTCAAACAATATACGCCAAATACACGAAATTACAATCTTTCCAGACGCCGAGTGAATATCTAATGACGCCTTTGTATTCGAACCAAGAACATTTTCATTCGAATATTTTACTTAAGACAAAACCTGAAGAAAAGAAATAATATTGGGATTTCAAAGGTTATCGATAACAAAAGTGATAATTACGATCGAGTAATATGATGGGTTTTCGTGGAAGTAGAGACGAAAGGAAAACGGCAAGGATTGATTTGTAGATTGGTAACTCGTTTTTATTGGTTGGGCATGATGGTCAAAGTGGTCACTTTTAACCAGAAATTACGCTTGCTAAGGTATGTCAAACAAAGTTAAATGTATTTGAAATCGACATTTTATAGTAGCATAATCCTATGAATACTCAAACGATTTACTCGTGGCCCTTCATAGCTTCCATTTATGAACATTTCCTCGAAATACAAACTACATAAAAACTCAAACGTTAGCGAACTCGTCAACTTATTTCATACGTCCATTTAATATACGAGTAGTTCAGTTCATACACAGCGGTACTACGTTATAAATTAATAGCGAGTTGCGCTGTGTTCGAGTTGATTACCCCGCCGGAGCAACAAGTCAGCAAACTTCTCTTTAATGCTTTATACCCGCTCAAAGGCAAACGGAACACTTTTAGTCGATAATCGTCTGGGGTAGTTAAAAATGTATCGATTTGTGGCTTCTGTAAATTGCAATCTATAAAGTGGAGTTCCTCTTAAATCTGCACCCTCGTGGGAAAATATTTAAACTTAGTACCTGTACACTGTTATAATAAATAATATATTACAATGAGTGCATTAATTTGACTGTATACACTGTGCCATGAATTTTATCGTATCCGATAAAAAGTAACATTTCATAATAATTGGAAAAAGCACTCGCAACAATGAGAAAGTATTGAAACAAAAAAACATAAAAGCATTTCAATCGGAAAAGTGTAGATAGTCTACGGCTACGTGTGCTACGCAGAGCTCCCCTTTTATTAGAATCGTAGCGCGTAGCCCGTAGCGCCGCGGTGGAACGCGACAATCGATTCACATTCGACGAGTGATTGATCGACGTCAACACTCCAATTCGATACCGTGATTTGTTCCCCGATTCCGATTTTCGATATCGTCCCTTTATTTATCTCCTACAGAAGGTACCAATCAATACGAATGTTGTGAGTTATTTATCGAGAAGTGAAGCCGTAGTGAGTAAGGATTGAATCGAGAGTTAGAGGATTAAATATTTATAAGTTAATGGAGATTTAGAAACAAGATACTTAGAGAATATTTAAAACCAAAGTAGATTAATAAAGAGATGTATTTCTCGTACGTGCCTTGTTCTGGGAAAATACATAATCTTTTTAAAAGTGTTACATTTTGACAAAGTTATAAACTAACATAGTTCTTTACTACATGAAATACCGTAAAAGTTTCTTGATACTTAAACAATTAACCACACACCGTATACGTATTTTGTGTACAGTAACTAACGCTCACTTTATTACATGATATGGCACCGCTAAGGACTCTAAATTAATTTAAGCTCATATTACCAACGTTACCTCTCGACCTATAAAGATATTTTTCCTTGAAATTGCCCAGCAAACCCAACAGACTCACTCCCACATGATCCGTACCAACTTGCGTAATAAAATAGTAATGTTTATTTTTCAATAAAATCTGTACATTATATTTTAAAATAAACTAAATCTATATTTACATAAAAAAAAAATTAAAACTAATAAAGCGCGTCGAAAAATTGATCCTCATCGCTGTCACCCGGCAGTGTACCCAAAAGGCTGGCTGCATTGCCACGTTGGATGGCAATGCTTAATCGTTGGGCGAAATGAAAGCCAGCCCTTAAATAGTAAGTAATTGGAAATGGCTTCAATGCAATATTACGTGAAAGCGAGGTCAGAAAACAATAAATGTTGTTCCGCTCGAAGCATTAGTAGCGATAAAGAAAAACGCTTGTTACGTAAATTTATTTATTCAGAAAACGTGGAAGTACATTAGGTAGTGAGTGCCGCGAGCTCGACGCGCAACAGGTCCCGATGTGTTTACCCTCGCCGACACCCACTTATAATACCGTGAGGGGAATACTTATCAAAGCCTACACTCAAAAACAACCTGATTCCCAGCCAGGAGTAAACTTTCTTACTTTATATCAAAGATAAACGATGGCTGACCTGTTTCGTGTCGACGTTTCTTGCTTAATAGGCCAGCGCGGGGAGACCGACGCCTGTATATCAAGTTATTTTGAACAGTCTTTTTTACAAAACGTTCACGACTGAGTAATTTCCTTTAGCGTTATGCTAACAAAAATATTTTATCAGGCTTTCAGTGAAAAAATTGCGACGGACGCGGCACGGTTGAGACGGAAAAATACTGGAACTGGGAAGGTAATTGCGTAAGGATTGCGGTCCTCAGTTTTCAACGGATCGTTAGTTTTAGCCAGAGCAATGGAATTGCTTCAAATGACGTCACAAATCGCGAGGTGGGCAAGTAATCATCAACTCGTCAAAGAAGAAACAAAAGAAAACCGTTCGTAGGTACAGGAGCCAAAGTTGGAGTTGCTAAAAGCAAATATCTGCCTACAAGCTGGGAGTATGAAATTAAGCTGTATAATATTTTTATTGTTTATCCAATGCCATGAAAACTATCGCGTGCTGGCAAGAGGAAGGCAAGCGCGGAACTGTCAAAATTTGTCAATTATCTTACAATTCAATTGAATCAGAAGTTTTAATATTTCTGTAGAATAAACGGGGCATCCTCACAGTGAAATAAAACAGCACTTGAGCGTTGACAATAGAAAATATATGTGGATATTGCGATAAAAGTCAGGCGGGGGCCATTCCCTCACGACGCTCGTCCATAAATTTGAGCTCGTGGGTATAATGACGATACATTTCCAGATCACGTTTCTATATAAGCTGTGCCTTAAGAGTACCCGCACCCTGCAGACTAAGCAGTTGGCCGATAGTTGCCCCGATATTTAGCAATTTTTTTTTAAAGAAAATCTTGATTAAAGTCGAATATTTCAGTCGATCTGATACCGGCTTAATATCTGATATTTTAAATGAGTGTAGGTACTAGCACTGATCTTCATACTGTTTTATAAGGCCAAACTATTAGCCGACTAAATACTGATTTATGAGCAAACGATCAGCCGACTAAAAGTTTGCAGTGTGCGGGCACTCTAAGTCCGCGATATTAATTCACGTCCTTCCTTCTTTGGCGACCTAAAAACGTAATGAACTACATCTATGTCGGCCATAGTGGTGGCTGTACTCTAGTGCTCTTTATATAAGTTGATATAGACTGATGGGAGACATTAGTTTTTACTTCCAACACTGTTCAGTAGTGGTGATCCTCTTAAGGTTAGTTCTACACTATTTACTAAAAAAAATCCTGAACAATATGTACAAACTTCAACTTTCAATAACTAAAATACTATATACTAAAATAAAAACACTTATGGTCTTACTACAAAACTTAAATACGTGTCAAACACTTATCTTAAAAAAGCGTGGCTGCAAAATGGACCTTATTACAACGTCATAATCTGACATTTTTTTAGACAAGTCTTAAACTGACGTTTAAAAGTTACTGTGGTAAGACGCTTAAGTTTTCTAGTCGTATAATCATCTTCCGGCAGCAGGATAAAAATAAACCCTTGTCTTGTCTCTGGCTCAAAACAAAATTTTGTGCATTAGTTTTGACAACAAGACCGGAAAAACAGGCTTATTTTCGCATTTCTAAATAGCCTAGTAAAGACAAGGATTATGTTTTCCACAAATCCATAACACACTCAGTGCTCCATTTCCTGTATGATGAATGTCTAAATTAAATTAATTAATACATGATCTAATTCCAGATCAATTGTCAACACACGCTTACCAAATACCGCCATATTAATTCGGCAACACAGACCATTCCCAATATGAAAAAGCATTCACCCAACCGCACAGATAATATCATTCAAGATTATTCAATAAACACTTTTGTCGGATTAATGTTATTCCATAAATTATTATTCGAGCTGCTACTTATAGTCACAATAAGATAACTGGCGTAAATAATGCTACTTTATTGAATCCAAGTCGATATAACGACTTGGATTCAATAAGTAATTCGTCATCAAACTTAGTTTGATATGGGTAAGTTAGCTATGGTTTTCGTTATTTCTTTGGTTGAAAATAATAATTCCTATCTAATTGTACCAGGTCAGATTGGACCCATTTTTTTATTTTTATATAGGTGCCGCTATATACAAATGTAGGTATACCAAACCAACGCACAGTTTTTGGTGGGCAAGAAAAGACAAGGTGGCTTATTATACTATTATATTGTAATTATATTGTATATTACTTCAGTGTAAATCTGGTTCTGTAGTAAATTAGTTGAATGTTATTACGTCCCTCATTAAAATTACATTCGCAATTTGTTATCAAAGAACAAATCCAGTCACCGGAATTAAACAAACTGTATGTTTAAGCATAGAGTAATTACAAACTCCTGTGGCTTCAGAACAAATTTCATTTCAACTCACGACTTATAAATAAGTAATGAGACTACAGCCACACTTTACGACGCAACTTAACAACAACCTTCCACAAATGAGCCACACACTTCTCACAAAATTATATTTGGGAAATTTTTCGTCAGTTTCGTCCATTTTTTGTGGCATTAAAACGTAAAGTAGAGCAAGAAGGGTCGAGCAAATAAACACATTCAGCGCACTTATTTAAATACAACCTTAAGTAAATTACCAGTTGTGAGGACAAAGCGGAGCTCAAACAGCTAAATTAGAAGGAAAGTTCTGTCGGGTGTATATTGACGTGCAGCCACACTGTCCAGTGTCCACACTGCACGACATAGCACAAAGGCTTTAGCGTAAAGCTTCCTCCCCTGACCAACGATAATACCGACTTTAACCGGAAATTGCAACCTCCTAAGTAATTCCACTTCAGCTAACTTCTACATCCTACAATTAACATTCGACGAATTTTAATTAATTATCAGTGATCCATGCTCAAAAGCAGGTTTTATTCAATAACATTAGCATAATAATTATACGAAAATCCCTGAGCCGTTAAAACATTCAACACACCCCAATTCCATTCCGCTGGATATGTTTCCATTACACTGATTCACTGCGCTGATTAGATGTTATTTTTAACCCTAAACGTGCCTTATTTAATTATCTAATATTTCAAGTGAAGTTGCATGCTAAACATAATTTGTACAATGCATGTTTGAGATGTTAGTAAAGTGAAGGCTAGCGTGAAAATCGTTTAAGAGATGCATCAAAAGTTTGAGCGGTAGAGATAGACTGGGCGACTGGGCGGGCGGCGGGTCCGGGAGAGGCTGCGGCGCTCGTCCCGCCCAGTGGCAGCCCGACCGCCGCACCGAGCGCACGCCGCGACGCGCACGCACACACACAACCCGCCGGTACGCGACACCAACACACGCATGCATCGCCCCGTCCCGCGCACCGCGCCCCTCCGCCCCCCGCCCGCGCGTCCCGCCCGCCCCAGCCTCCGCCACCAGGTGGATACGTATTACACGCACACGTTGATCATCAAATAGCATCATACTTCGATACTGTTGTCATTAACAATGAAACGTTCCCTGAATACGTATCCACCGTGGGTGCAATATATTCACTATTGTTTGCATGGCTGTGCTCCCGAAATATCCTGTAGTACTTGTAGATTTTATCTTAATATTTCACTCCTGTAATCATACTTCTTCCGATGTTTACCCGTTGTTTAGTAACTTTATTAGTTGCTCTTGTCGGAGATGTAAATCATGTCTCGTAAACGGTGAACAGCTCAGTAAATTCGTTATTTTAAAAGCGCAACTTACTGAAACTTTGTTTAAGATTTTTGCATCGTATTTTCGTATAAAAATATTTTGAATATTTCTGATCTGAGTCATAATTTATTAACACTGTGATGAAAGATTTTATATACATTGTAATAGGTATAATTATTCCATAAATGAAAGTGCAATAGTTATTTGTTATACAAGAGTGCAAAGTTGCTTTTTAACCGCGGGCTCAATTTTGATGACCGAGCAAGCGAAGGATTCTAAAATTGAAACACGAGCGTAGCGAGTGTTTCAATAATTAGAATCCTGAGCGATAGCGAGGGAATCAAAAGAGCACAAGGTGAAAAATCTTTGCACTCGAGTGCAACACGTAACTTTTCATCCCACCTCATCGAGGAAATTTCTAAACTCAAAAAGAAAATAGCACGCACGTCACACATGGCAAATTAAAAAGATGTAAGTACCTACCTATTAAATTTTATTTATGCAAAAACTCAGTTTAAAAATGTAATGAGGTTTAAAATCGACCTCAAAACAATAAAAAGTAATAATTTCATCCCAATTCATCGAGGAAATTACTAAATGCAAAAAAACAAAATGGCGCGCACATATGAGTATCAAATTAAAAATAAGTACCTATTAAAATTCATTTAGTTGAAAACTCAGTTTAAAAATGAAACGAGGTTAAAAATCTATGTAAAAACAATAATAAAAATTACTTAATAAATTGAATAATTATTTTAAGCAGTATTTTATTTGTTTAATATGTATTTGTTTGAAAAGTTGACACAAATGGAGTATTGCACACGATGTTCTAAATTCAAATCACTTTGCCGCTCTAGAGGATAAAAACGGCTTTTGCGCTCAGATATCAAAGGGTAAAACTACTCTTTCCGAGATGGTGGGATGAAAACAAAATGGCCCGCACATATGAGTATCAAATTAAAAAGAAGTACCTATTAAAGTTCATTTATTTGAAAACTCAGTTTAAAAATGAAACGAGGTTAAAAATCTATGTAAAAACAATAATAAAAATTACTTATTTAATTGAATAATTATTTTTTATTATTTATTTTAATAATTATTTTAAGCAGTATTTTATTTGTTTAATATGTATTTGTTTGAAAAGTCTTATCAAGATTGTCACAAATGGAGTATTGCACACGATGTTCTAAATTCAAATCACTTTGCCGCTCTAGAGGATAAAAACGGCTTTTGCGCTCAGATATCAAAGAGTAAAACTACTCTTTCCGAGATGGTGGGATGAAAAAGTATTTTTTTAATGACATTCTTTGACAATGACGTTCGAAGGATATGTATGTCGTATTATTTATTATTAGCACCATGAACTCGTAAATCCATAAACAAAATAAGATGATAGTCTGTGAAAATGAAACAGTATTGCTGAGTGCACAAATTTAACAGCTAAAGTAACTTCAGTCAAATTCAGAAGCGTCGTCGTCCCTTTCGTTACCGGTATTGAAAGTCAACTTTAATAATATAATATTCTCTTATCAATTTCCTATTTAGTTACGACCATTTCTGACCGCGAATTATGGACGAAGACAATGGCAGACATGGAAGTTAAAAAAGGAAATAAAAAGCTTTTCAAACTTTAATTCCTTTATTAGAAAGTATCAATTCCGTTTTAACCAGTTACACAAATGAAAACATAAATTACTTATATTCCAATCACTAAATACAATAAAGAACAAAGTTCATAGACCATTTCTTTTGCAAACTCCTTTAGATTCAACCAAAGCATTTGACACTGTTGACAATAAAAGTACTGACTACCCATCTATCACTTGGCATGGTCTGGTCAATTACAAGGCTTCCACTTCATTTGGTAGCTATCCGGTCTTCAGTATCCTTACCAGCTCAGTGGGTCCAATCGGCGCACCTAGGCATCTTGTCGCGATGACCTCGAGGTAGCTAGGCGGCACTAGGTCAAGGTAGACCCCACCTACACGCCCTTGGATTTGGTTAACATCGTCATTGAACATAGATTCTGTCTTGTCATCTTAAATTGAAGCTTAATTTTTCTGTGTTTTTAAAGTTTGATCAAAATGGTCAATTCCTGAAATTTCAAATAGGTAAGACGTAATTTCAAATGTCTATAAAAAATTCGTCGAGTACTTAATCTAATTAACCTTAAAAAATCATAAATAGAGCTTTAACTTTACCTTATTTTCTTAAAAACAATGCTCATTATACAAAATGGTCATGTTATATTAAAGAAAATCTTTTTAACGCTCGTTTTTCCAAAAACTTTTCCCCCTTTTTTCTTTATTCTTGGTTGTACTTATTTTGTCTTGTTTCTTTGCTCCAAGCTCATTGTGCTCTCATATGTAAGGTAATTGGATAAGTTTTAACAACATTTAGCTAACAAAACAAAAACCGTATTCATTATCGAAACAAATAAACGAACATTACATAATATTATTATTATATTACATTTTGTTACATCTAATTAAGTACCGACTTTTCACGCACTTAATCTAATTGGACTGCAATTCGTGCCCGTTGAAGTGATTACTCAAATGAATTTAGTTAAATCTCACGCGAACAAATGAACAAATATATAACTTCCGAATTCAATCGTATTTTCAATAGTCATTTCGATAATTTCAATGAATGAAACAAAAGGCCGATCCCCGCGATCCCGTAATTGAATTCATGAATAGTTCACCTTTCAAAGGATATTTGGCCCCAATATGTATGAGACCAACTGGTTTCACTCCCACAGTTCACTTGTACCATCAAACAGGCTCATCATAAAACCGAAGATTAATTTGGAACTTCGTGTTTTCTTAACGCCACCGCTTTGAACGCAGTTAAGGCTTACGGTAACGATTAATCTCGGTTTCAATATTCATAGGGCCGACGTTCTGAAGAGCCACTCGTCTGTTTTTGTTTACGTATTCACACCACGTAGACATAGTACATCATTGTCGCCCCTTCTATACTTAGTTGTTTGTTTACCGACGTCCTTATGTTAATTACACTGGATATTAGTTCGAGTAATTAATGCAATTCCCTCGGAATGCTCGTTCTTATTTCTCGGTCTTGATAATTGTTATAAATAAAGATAAATGTGTGTGGTGCCTGACCGGAATACTGTTGTAGGCGCATCAGTAGGAGTGTTTGTTCGGTAAATAGGCGAAAGATTTGGATTGGGAGCGGGCTATGCCCTAGTCCGGGAGACTGGGCGTGAAGATACTTGAGTGGCAGCTGGAGATCCGTCAGGTTTGTGACTTTTATGCTTTGTATTCCTGTAAATATCGTGACATTTTTGTTTTTGAACGCAACGTGATTGGTTGACATTTGTCAAGTTGGAATGTAATGGATTAATGTAAGCCGTTAGCAGTAAATAGGATAAATGTAAGTTAATTAACTTATAATTAATTTTCTGATTCTTTTGAAGGAATTCCATAGTTATTCTCTGGACTATGCGAATAGTTATCAACTTGACTGGTTTTACATAACTGGGCTCACTGCTCTGTGCTAGATTTATCGAATTCATCAATGATGTGTTTCATAAATTAATCCTCAAATCTAGCAGTAACCACAAAGCGTGTAATCTGTCGTTCAGTGAACGATATGATACATTTTCAAAGGCTCACTCGAGTCTGTCCTAAATGTCAGGGTTTAGCATTTATGCTAAGTGAATTTCATCCATAAGAATTAACTATATGTTCTAAATTATATCTCGACTTGGATAAGAGGAAATGGTATTTTATAAAACTATGAAGGTTCTTCAATTTGCAAATAGAATTCAAATTACTCTTATCCAAAAATTAAGAGCAATCATATTATCTATGAATTCCTAGTATTAGGTACTCCTTTGCGAGATCCACCTCTATTAATATATCAACAAAAATTACCTCAAGTTCATCAATGCCAAATAGCCGAAAATGTAATTAATCGCTTTCTAATTTCCGTGAAATCGATAAGTTACTCAGTAGAACTTCATTAACAAGTGCCTATCTTTGATCTTTGAATCGAAACTACATACGTCTATATTTATAGCTGATCAAAGTAAATACGTCTATATTTATAGTAAGTAAGATCAATAGTCTATTACAAATTAACTTTATTTTACAATTTAAAACTGTAATTTTAAAAAGTAAATATAATTTCCAGTTTCAATTAGAAGCTGTGATGGAAAAGTGTAATTTTCATTAGATAATGAAACTTGCTCGCAGTAAATAGTGCCATTTGTCATTAGGTACTTTCCAATAAAACTGTTACATCAGTAAGACGGCAGAAAATTACCCGTTTTACCTGGGGCCCGATTCTCCTAATTTTACTTAACCGACATACGATTCACGTTCGACTCGATTCGACTGAGATCCAATCCCGACTCGATTACGATTGAAGCGTATGTGGCATTCCGCTATTTTTTCTTTGAAATAAACGTTTTTACCCTTTTCTATCATTCAATAATGAATCATTTCGCTTCAAATGATTTACGATTGCAAAATGATTGTACAGCAAACTACCGTATAGACCAAAATAGCAGACCAATCGCACACCAATCAAATGTCAATCGAATACGATTGGTCTTTTATTAGTAGCAGAATGCCCGATATGGTTAAAACTGCTATTGCGATCATATTGCGATTCGATTTCTATTCGATTTTGACATTATTAACTTAGGAGAATCGGGCCCCAGCTTCACTTTCAAACGTTCAAAGGTTCGACGTAAAGTTACCCTAAAATAAACTTGACGCAGCTCCATCCCGTGAGCGAATTTCTTCTTTATTTACATTCGAACACATCAGCCCTCGGACATGTGACTGAGGGGGGGATGTCGCACGTACGCGCGCGCTACAAGACGCCGTACAATAATGTTTACTCCAACAATTTGTTTACTGTCAAACATCGGAAGTTTGATTGAAATTCGGATTACTTCGAAACGTTATTATCTACTAAAAACCTTTACCATTAACACAAACACAAGTCTGTAACAGTGTACGGTAAACTTTTTTGTAATTGGGTCACAATAACCTACAATGTGATTGATGAATTTCCTCTTAGAGACAATTAAGCAATTTGGAGCAACGTCGACTTATTAGGCCTTTTCCTCGTGTTTTCATTTTTTGAACACCAACGGAAACTCGGACAATAAAAAAGATAATAACTTTTGGTCGCCTTTGTACTAGCGGCCTTTCATGCCCGAGGAAAAACCCTTAATTTAAATGGAATAATTCTTGAGTTAAATTAGAAGCTTGTGCTTTTAGGTAATGGCATTGTATGATGCACTTCGCTAATCATAGTAAAGAGCACTTAAGACTCTCACCGTTGGTGCTGTGTTCGGTGAGATAAGACGCCGCAACACGCCCTAACTAATGCACCTGCTGCCGAGCTCCACATTTACATGAACTCTATTAATAGTGAAGAGCCACTAAACCTGAACTATTATAAACAAGCTTCGATGATTTACGAAGGATTTTTACTTTGGTGAGGAAGTTGTCTGTCGATCAATCTGTTTATTTTATATCAATCTGTTGCGTGGAAATGTTTGGTCGCGATCTTCGTGCTAAGGTACACTTTTCCTTAACAACTATATAACTGGTGTGGAATAGTAAAATTAGTTCAATCGGCTATTTGCAGAGTGTACGCCTCCCACAATATTTTATTCTTAGCATTCGTTGAGTTGTTGTACGTTGAACGTGGATGGTTTGAAGGATGAGTTTAATCATCCCGCGGACAGCGTTCCTTCCAATGTTAAATGTACATAAAGCTAAAAGTTACTTGGCCTACAGATGGGCTAATTAAAATTTATTTATAGCTCTTCTCCCTGTCCTGAAGGATTTAGATGGAACCGAAAAAAATTGCTCTGTTAACTGTGCCCAAACTACTGTATAGTATAGAGGTACAGCCCCTATACAATACACACATAATATACCAAGGATAATATACTTATACACACATCAATTGGGTGAAGGGTAAATTCAGTGTGGGGTCGCGATATAATTGCACACGCTGTTGGTTTGCGGAATCACGTCCACACACAGCTGAGACCTTCCCCTAAAAGCTTCATTTAACAACAAAGCCGTTCATGATTTGCAACAATAACCCAAATTTTCTTCTTCTTCTTTCGTGTCGATGACATGTCTTACAGTGACACTACAATTTGTCAGCCCAATATGCCACAGCGAGAGCACGGTCGGACGCGCTCATTAGGTCCTCCCCGCGAGCAAGTTTCAGAGCACAGTGGGCATGCGATGATAATAATAATATTTAACTAGACTATAGGTCAAAATACCAAACGTAGGTCTTCCAGTAAAATATCGAACAACTCCAATAGGCTGAAATGATGACGATAATAGATGTCTGCTAGAAGAGCTAATGACTAAGTCAAAAGATCGACTATAAAGTTAAGCAAAGCTTGGCAAAAGTTTAGGCTGATGATGCATATGACGATGATAGATCAAACATAGGAGCCTCCATCCTATGTTTTTAAAGGGAAAATAGTAATTATCTGGATGAGTTCGAAGTAGTAAAAGCTTCCTTAGAACAAAGATTTGTTTTTATTATCGTACGGAAAATATTTCAGCCAGGATAGGAATGGGACCACAGAAACATTTTCCACCAGCTGCGTCGGTTTTTCCGGAATAAACGAACCTGTCAACAAACGTAATTTCAAGTTCCATGAAACAACATTCTCGAGGAACTTTGTCATTTACTAGCTCAGTTCGTGGTATTTCCTGAGGTATATTCCCACGAACAATGGTGCCTTACGACTGCCAGAGTAACATCTCTCGAAATAAGTGAAATAATTTACAAGCATTTTTATTATTCCTCAATTTACACATATTGACATTAACTTTACATATTTATGTATATATATTTATAATATTTTACACTATCAAGTAGTTTATTAATTAATTTTCGTTCGATTTGCCGTAACTGATTATTATCAACAAACCCCCCCCCCCCCTTTTTAAGAATTTTACAATATGTTACCACAATCACCATCACCCGGCACGACAAGGAAAGATTTTTAATTAACAACCGCAACAAGTATTCGAAATCAAACAAACACAACATAAAAATAAACCTAACAGTTTCTTCAGCAGCCGTTTGAGAGCAAATAAGCTTGAAACTTGAATCGAACAAATATTGATCGTATCCGATTCCTTGAGATGAGACGCAGGCAATCGAAGCTACATTTTATTTGCATTGCTCCAGTACGTATGTCAGATGAATAAAGATTGCAATATCGCAAAGATGTCAGCCCCTGCCTACCCACTCAACGGAACATTCGCTCCAATGTAATATCACTTGGACTCCATCGTTTCAATTCTCAGAAAAAACTTCTAATTTTTAATGATGTTCTCTTTGTGTTTTCCAGTCTGCGATATTATTTTTCTTTGATTGAATTACGTTGTGTAATTCAATGTGAACATTTTTTGTTCTTTATTGATCTAACTGGTTTTATACAATTATTATCTCAATTTATTTTTGAATAAATTTTCTTATACGTACCTACATATACTTTATTTTGTGTCAGTGTGTGCTTTCTGATGATTTTGCTTTCTATCTTTCTCTCATTAAGCTTGATTCTGGAGCAGTCTAAGAAACACCTAATAATCATTTCCGGCTGTCGGACTTGAAATAAACACATTAGTAGATAGTAGTTAATTAGATGATGAAACTTGATGGTAGTAAATAATTCGAGATGGTGCTAAAACATACGGCAGATAATTCGTTTTATAGCCGTGCGCTTTGTAACTGCGTATTTGTGATTTATTTCTGTCTGTGCTGTTCATATATTTTGGGAAGCATTGCTCAATTATTTGGCTTTGTTTATTAGTTGTCTAAAATGTTAAGATGACAGTTAAATAACCTTTTACGCAGTCGGGTGAAAACGAAACATGATTGTAGTCAGTTTGTAGTTGTATAAATATATTCAAGTTTTGCTTTATAGAAATAACTGTAGTTTTTACTTTGTTTATCTGTAATTCCGTTCCGTTTTACGCATAACAATAGGCCTGTCAGAAACAATACAATAGGCGCGTGATTGCAGCGAAATGAATCGCGCCTGATTTGATGCTATCCATTCAATAGTTACTGTTAGTATTCACTATCACTGTTAGTTCATCTATAGTTGTTTACGTAATCCTAAACTATAAGTCGGAAGTACATACGTTAAAGTTCACTGACAACAAAATGTATTTTTCTGAGAACTGTTTACTTATGATTTTTACGTTCAAATTAGCAGCTTTAATGGTTGGTGAAAATGGGCCGTGATATATTCACAAATTACATACAAATGTGCTATTGTAACAATCGTCTTTTTTATCAAAAATGCAAGGACATCTACATATGGCTTTAGTTTAATATACTGATTGCATAAAAACCTAGATACTCTCTCTCTTTGTGCTTTTAATTTCTACACATATTGCCCGATCTACAATAAATCCTTGCAAACAATAGAACAGCAAGAACAACACATTTCACATCCACAGATGGATGAACAAACAATCCCACAACGCCACAATTTCATTACAATCTTAATCCAATGTTAGTTTTATTAGTAAATGGATTGTAGTTTTCTAATAACAACAATGGCAAAGGATCGATAGTATCTCGGATTTAGAGTAGCTCACTGAAAACTTTTAGTCGGCCAATAGTTTGTTTGGGCTCATAAATCAGTATGAAGATGAATGGTAGTGCGCACATTACAAAGATCAGGTACTTAGCCGGTATCAGACCGGCTGAAAACTGTGGATAGAATCAAGATTTTCCTTAAAAAAAATGCCAACCATCGGGTCAAATGGGCGACTGTTTAGTCTACAGTGTGTGGGTACTCTTATTGAACAAATATTTGAAATAGCTGTGTTCCGTACTATTGATTGTCTATCTGCAATATTGCTTTGTTTATACCCTCGTTATGTTATACTAGCTTCTGCCAGCGGTTTCACCCGCATCCCGTGGGAACTACTTCCCGTACCGGGATAAAAAGTAGCCTATAGCCTTACTCGATAAATGGGCTATCTAACACTGAAAGAAATTTTCAAATCGGACCAGTAGTTCCTGAGATTAGCGCGTTCAAACAAACAAACAAACAAACTCTTCAGCTTTATAATATTAGTATAGATTAAATCCTACAATAGTGAAATGTTACGCTTTCTCAAGTAATATTTATTGAAGAAAATGTCGGTTTCAGACCTTTGTGTGTGTTGTTTATAGGCAAACTTTTGGGCAATAAATGAATGACAATTCTTATTGTGAGCGTGCGTTCTTTAATATTTATTTAGTCGTGGCCATAGATTTATTTGTTTTGGAATTGTCTTCGACCTTGGTTTTATTTGGTTCGGGAATACATTGGCTTAGAAATATCGCAGTCAATTTTTAAACTATGATAGAAAGTCAAAACAACACTTTATTGCACTTACATCCATTTTGCATACCTGTGCAGCTTAAACGACCACAATCAAAATAATGCCAAAAATTTCCTCATTTCCACAAAAAACTTCACCAAAAAATAAAATTTCAATTTAACATAAAAAAGGAGTTCTGTAAAAAACACGTACTTTGGTAGCGTTATTTCGTAGCGGTGAAGCACAAACACACGACATAAAATTAATAAATTAATTAACTCGACCCGTCGAGAGTCGCGCACTTTTGACGCCGTTTATAAGGTTTCAAATATATAATTTAATTGCGAACGTTTAGCTTCGTTTAGTACGCCTGTAGGACGGAAAAATGTTTGCCAAGCTGTTGATTGTTGCTTTTTATTTTTTGATATAGATTAATTATTATTTAATTATTTTGTCGTCCAGTAAAAAAATGATTATAATCGCGGTATTCGGAAACATTCTTTGTGCAGTTTTTTTTTTTTGTAGTATTTTTTATCTGCGTCTGAAGCGGTCTTTAATCAATATATTTAAAGCTCCAATGATTGTGCTACTGAAGCAGTCTCAAGTTGAAAGCTCCAATAATTTTCCTATTCACTTTAATGAAACTACAACATAAAGACGCCATTTAACGTATTTTAAACACCTTGATATTATATTATAGGAAGTCACTCCAAATATTATGCAAATCCCACGCCAAGCTGAATTCATCAGAATTTCCGGGAGATCACTAATGTGATGTTGTTATCTAAAATACAATTATTACTTAATGCACGTACTCCCTCGGGTTAATCAACTCCATCTATCGTACAACGCAAGAAGCGTCTACCCCTCCTATTTCTATTCAATATAATACGTAAGGTTTAAATATTCAAGCATGTAGTAAATAAAGTGAATACTATATTATGTGAAACCCAAATTTTTAAGGTTATAAAACCTTTGGTCTGCTCCAAATTAATTCCTCTTGAGTGTAATGTATCACTTTCTAAACATTGGTAGACTGTCATTTGTCAAATTGGTAGTAATCCGTTAGCCCAGCGGGGGTCAAGTGACTCCCCTAACAACCAAGAAAAATAAGATTAGAACGCAACTTCTACTTCCATTCTATTTTAACACAGCCCTTCTTTATCGATATTTCTATTAATAAAGATATGTGGAGCACCGTATCTTTCCACTGAGAAAAATATGTTTTATCTTATATCTTATAACATAAATCCTGCATTCACACGCTTTTATTCAGCTCTGTTGGTTTTTTATGTTTTGTTTTTGAGGAGACACACAGTACAAGGTTTACGATTGTTTACGCTGTACTTGCGTGAGTGAAACGTAAACAAAAAATCTATAAATATTCTGTGATTGTATTGTCTTATACAATAAAGCTTTCGCTTTGATATATTTTTGTATCGCATAGAACTGTTTACAAACACTCTGTCTCTTATCTACCATCTGTGGGCCTTCACGAATACACTTTGTATAAAAAGTTGTGATTTTGTTCGTTTCACGAGTATTTAAATTAAAGGCTTCATTTCATTTCAGGGAAAAAAATATTCATGATCATTACAGTTTAAGCAAGTCCTTCAGGTAAAATGCAACTGTTGCCCCACCATTAAAAGACTCTTGCACCGCTTGTATTTAAATGAGACCTCGTTAAGATCTAACTTATAAATTCCTTATCGAACAGAATTTTGACGGTGATTACTATACAATCTACAACATCCCGGAATTGTTTTTACAAGCAATCCTGGTTGATAAAGTTACTGCGATATTGAAACATACTTAACTGGAGGGCAACATGCATTTTATTAAATTATCATTTATCCGCCATACTGTTACAGCCTTTTTATCGTCCCACTGCTGGGCACAGGCCTCCTCTCACACGGAGAAGGATTAAGCGTTAATCACCACGCTTGCTCAATGCGGGTTGGTGATTTCAGACTTTATAGTCCAGGTTTCCTCAAGATGTTTTCCTTCACCTTTTTATCAGCCATTGGTGTCTAAGATTTACCTAGAAAGTACATACAAACTTAGAAAAGTTGCATTGGTACTTGCCTGACCTGGAATCGAACCCACACTCTCGTACTCGAGAGGTTGGTTCTTTAACTCGAGAGGTTGGTTCTTTATCCGCCATATTCGAAACAAACAAATAAACAAACAAAGACAGTCACAACTCTCAAGAATAAACGGAACAGCGGCGGAGAGGCTAGTTACTACAACAGGGCTATTACCGCGGAAGCACAATATCCATACAAAATGTCGCTTAACCCACTTACTGCAGCTAGCCCTAACATCTTTGTAATGTATTCAAAAGTTTTTTAAGAGGTATTTTGTTTAATTTTATATTTATTTAAACTTTAGCAAGACAGAAGATAGTGGTCTATATTATTTCGTTTTATAATTAGGATAAATATATTGATACATATTTTTATAACTATTTAGGCAACATGAATTTTTCCACCATAATTCAAACAATCAATAAACAAAACAAAGTTAACCACAACTATCAAGAATAAATGGCATGGCGGCGTAGAGGCTACTTTCTACAACAGGGCTGTTACCGCGGGAGCACAATCCATACAAAATGTCGCTTAACCCACTTACTGCAGCTAGCCCGGGGTACGACAGCTAGGCAACTTGTTCGACAGTTCCCGACATAGTTATAAACTTATAACATCTTTGTAATGTATATTTAAAAGTTGAGGGAAAGGTATTTTGTTTAATGTTGTAGGTAGGTATTTATTTAAACATTAGCAACAAAGACTCAACTTTCTAAAATAGGTATGCAAAATGGATGTAAGTGCAATAAAGTGTAAATATAAAGAAAATATAGGTCAAATTTAGTTTTATATATGGAACTTTAAATAGCACTAGAAGTAATTCATAAATAATTTAACAAATGAATAGCCTAGAGTTGCGACTCAGTTTTTTAATTGTACCTAATAGGTACATTGCAGCTTTAACTTTAGAACAAAATTTACTGTATTATTAGGAATAAACCCTAATTTAAGTATTTGTTCTATAAAATGTGAATTCCTAGAAAACTATATTGATTAAAAAAATAACGAAAGCTAGCTAAGATATTAGAATCATAAAAAAATAATGACCGCTATTATCAAGTCTACGAGCCTTTTTCAAAACGACAAGCGTACAATTACCATCCTTTCATTAACCACGCACTAGTTACGAGTTAAACAAACAAATACTAAGCTTCGACAAAGCCCACGCATGAATAATATACAAGCTAAAATAAGTAGGTATCGAAGGAAAATCAATTACTCTGCCGCTCCTACTTTGCATTATTAATAATGTTTAAGCAACGCTTAAGCCGGGAATATGAGATTTTTAAACCCTATTTTATACGTCATTCAAATAAAAAGTTTATCACTTTCATTATCATCTGTCTAGCCTTTTCCCAAGAATGTTGGGGTCGGTTTCCAGTGTAACCAGATGAAGCTGATTACTAGTGTTTTACAAAGAGCGACTGCCTATCAGATCTCCTCAACCCGGTTACCCGGGCAATTCAATGCCCTTTTCTAAGAATGGTTGTTGCAGACTTTCTGGGGCCCGATTCTCCTAAGTTAATAATGTCAAAATCGAATAGAAATCGAATCGCAATATGATCGCAATAGCAGTTTTAACCATATCGGGCATTCTGCTACTAATAAAAGACCAATCGTATTCGATTGACATTTGATTGGTGTGCGATTGGTCTGCTATTTTGGTGATTTTGGTATATACGGTAGCTTGCTGTATAATCATTTTGTAATCGTAAATCATTTGCAGACAAAATGATTCATTATTGAATGATAGAAAAGGATAAAAACGTTTATTTCAAAGAAAAAATAGCGGAATGCCACATACGCTTCAATCGTAATCGAGTCGGGATTGGATCTCAGTCGAATCGAGTCTGGGTCTGTGGGCGGTGAGTTGGGTCTGTGGGCGGTGAGTTCGGGTGGCTCATCGCTCATGTCTGTTTTTAGACAACAGACCCGTGTCGGCGGCGCGCGTTGTTCCACGCGCTCCTCAAAGAGATGTCAGCAACCCTAGCGGGGCCCAGCAGGGCCAAGGCCTGCCGGGGCTGCGGGTTGTTCGAAAGAGGTACCGCGGCCCTAGCACATAAGAAGGCCTACGACGGAACACGACGGCTTTTAGTCAGTAAGAGTCTGACACTCCCTCACCGCTGCTAACCCACAGCGGGAGGGGTCATTTGATGATTTTTTCGTCGTTAAAAAAAAAAAAAAAAAAAGTCGAATCGAGTCGAACGTGAATCGTATGGCGCTTAAGTAAAATTAGGAGAATCGGGCCCCTGATGAAGCTGATTACCAGTGTTTTACAAAGAGCGACTGCCTATCTGTCCTCCTCAACCCAGGCGAACCAATACCGACCAACCAAAACCGGATAAGACTGGTTGTCAGACTTTCTGGCTTCCGAATACCCATACCTGCCAAAGACGTTCAAATGACAGCCGTGACCTGCCCAAATACTTACGGAAGAACTCGATATGACAAAATAGTTACCCAGCTATACTGACCGACCGCGCTAAGCGTTGCTTAACTTTTATTCTCTTTGTTTTTCATGAAATATTAACATTCAAATATCTATTAAAGAATATCACTAGATATTTAAATGCTTTTAATTGCCTGAAAACAATTATTGAAGGAAGGGAAGAAACAATGTAATTTGGAGTTCATGAATATTACACGAAACACATTATTATTCCGTTTACGCGCGTTTACATGGTTCGCTCAGATGTAAGCTCTGGTACATAAACAGGTGCTTATATTGAAAGCACTGAATAATATTGTAGGTACTATTGTCTTCTTGAAAGTGAATATTGTCGTTTGAATAATTTATTTATCAAACACTCTTTTTACTAATACAATAGAAATCATAGTATACATTTGGTTCTTTAATTATATAGATAGGTACACTTAAGTATGAGTCTCACCACTCAATGAAATTAGTATATAACTCTGGTTTTCCACTTCAGCGCCTCATTTTAAGGACCTTGATACTTAAAATAAATGCATTGCCTGTAAAAGGTGATAGTACCTACCTCACCTATCTAGATATACATATAACACAAAAATAGGGCTATGTAACCTAACATTTTAACGCTCCTAAAATAAATGTCTATATATATCTCAACATGTTACGTCGTAAACATGATACCGAACTCACATCACGAGGTACATAGAACAAAGAAATTTGTTGGTGTGAGGAGACGACAGGCTTTTTACCTTTGCCGTAACGTACCTTGTGGTGCTGGCTTTTATTACTTAGAGCACTTCATTTTATGTCACTTTCTCTTCAGCTTTGTGTAAATTACGGCTGCCAGAGAGATGAACAAACGATGTTGTGTTTCGCTTGTTTATTGTTCGTATCTACATGTTGTTTGTTGCTGCCGTTAAAATAATGTTGGTGGAGGCATTGAGGAAATCAAGAATCTTTGAAAATTGTGAACAATACCATGAAAATTAACACACTACCTCTTTTTACCCACGGAAACTATTTAAATTCCAAAGTCAAATTAATTTAAGTCAGTCTAGGTATAACAGAAATCTATTACCAATGCTCAATAGGTTGATTATAAAGAACTAGCTTCTGCCAGCGGTTTCACCCGCATCCCGGGGGAACTACTTCCCGTACCGGGATAAAAAGTAGCCTATAGCCTTCCTCAATAAATGGGCTATCTAACACTGAAAGAAATTTTCAAATCGGACCAGTAGTTCCTGAGATTAGCGCGTTCAAACAAACAAACAAACAAACTCTTCAGCTTTATAATATTAGTAGGTATAGATATGCCATATGATTTAAGTATGAGGTATAATGAAAGTGCTGAGTTACTACACAATTACTAAAATAGGACCTCAAAACTCTCTAGTTTATATTAGAACTTTTAAATACATAGTATAAAAGTAATAAAGCTAGGTTCAATGGCATTATAACCCTGCAACACTACTGCTCACTCGGGTGCCACATTAAATGTTATAATTAAACCATTTTGAACAACGAGCTAGGTACCTACTCGTCCCTCTGAAGTGATACTTACCGGGTCGAACATCCATTTTACTTTTCATTATTCGGACCCAGATTTTGTTATTATTTGAAAGTTTTATTCAAATAATTGTTTATTTGCTCACCTCAATTCGACATCAAAACAAAGTTTGCGGAAATCGGAAGTCTTTTTACTCTGGCGTTGTCGGATAAAAACGATCTTCAGTCAAAAAAACGCAAGCTACGCAGCAACGCAGCTAGTATAACCAATAAAATACACTTTCGAGTGTTTTAAAGCCATGAATCTAGGTTTGTTACTAAAGTCATTACCTAAATCCTATAAAAATATCTTCATAAAACAAGTACAAACTACTCAAAACAGTAGTAAAACAGAATGTGCGTAGTGTTTGCTGACCCAAATGCTTGCGAGTGTAAGTAAGGTCCCGCAATATTATAATAGATCTTACGTCCACGCATTGTGGTGCTTTATTTGTATGTGAGAGTATGCGTGGCGCTCCACTTTATCCTCATTAACACGAATGAAGCTATACACCCTATAATATAAAAGAAAATGGAAATTTATTACGCCTCTCGACGCCACTCTCTTCAAGTACAATTATTTTTCTCCGTCTCAAAATTAATCACAAAACCACTTCCATAACAATCAGAGGCCAAATTGATATTTCTGAACTTCAAATAAGCTGAAACAATCAGAATAAATTGCCAAGCTATCGATAGAACACGCCGGCATTCCGTATGCTAATTTCTGGCAATGTTTACGTTTATTCGAGAAAATCAGACTTCAATCCGAAACATTTATCACCTGTGTGCCATTTATTCACGTGTAAAACATTTTATATGAAAGCTCAGATGTTTCACGAACTAATAAACAGTTCTAAAAGGAACATAACCCTGATTCTTTCAAGACTGAAATGGTTCGTTAGAACTTTACGAGTTCACTCCGGTTACCAGAGTAAAGTTTCATGTTATCGGTAATAATCCATTACCAATAGGCTTTCATGATCCATAATGCACGAGATGTAGGGACCCGATAAAACTCGTTCCGGGAACTGATCGCAACTTTGTATCTTTCTTCAGTTACGATTGCGGGAAATTGTTAAAACTTTCTAGTGGAAGTTTTCGGCGTTTTATTGCCACCTCCTTAATATTGATATTACTCTTCGTTACCTTCCAGACACACCCCAAGAACTGTCTCCTCGAGCTGTGTACGGGTAATTACTTTTTGTTTGTACCTTGTTCACAGGGTAACGAGACAGTTGATTGATGAAAACTCAAAATCAAATTATGTCATAGCGTCGTAGTCACTTCATTCATTAGCGTCAAAGTGTAAAGATTACTTATGTATATGTTACAGCCAAAGTAATAAGTCCGCATATTATACATATTATCTAGCTATAATTTATAATATCTACTCAATTTGGATAAAGTGATAATTGACACAGAATTAATCACATTAACTAGCGTTTTTATATAATATCTCCATAGAATTAGATAATGTAATAAAACAAGTAGGTAAAGATTATTATTTCATGTTAACTAACTAAAGTGCCTGGTAGCTGACCTTAATATAATTCGAAAAAGGCTAGTTAGCACAGTGCACCCTATAATAGTAGCGAAAAGTCCCCTCTTTGAAGTGTGGCTCGGGCCACTGTACCGACGGCCCGGAGTGTGCCCTGCCCGGGAAGGGCACCGCCGTGTCCTCGTCGAGGCAGTTGGTAGCGGCGACCTCTCGCACCCGGCCTTGGTTCAAGCCAAGGTCCGGGGCGAGAGGTACTGGGATGCCATCGTCTCCTTCTGTGTGGTCGACAGACGACTCCCAGCCACCGTAGACGTGAGCCTGTGCGATGAGTTCGGGTGCCTTATCGGCCTTCCGTCTCCTGGGAGACACGGACCCGTCTCGGCGGTGCGCGTTGTTCAACGCGTGGGTTTAAGCCACTAACAGTCTGACCTCACGCTGCACGCTCACGCTCACGCTCTCTGAGTCCCTCACGCTGCTCTCCCACAGTGGGAGAAATCATTTGATGATTTATCATAAAAAGAGTCGATAATAACTTGAGCCGTTTCTAAGAATTAGTAAGTAGTCAGACGATTATACCATATTTATTACTTTGGCTAACTTTGACCAGCTATTATGAATTAGATCCAGATAAAGTGATTAATCTATCACACTGTCTAGTCAATTTGGGTATTATATACAATGACCAGTCATTATGTATAATATATATTTAATCACTTTGGCTGTAACATATACATTACTTCAGTCATATTTTTCCTGCACAATTACAGGCACAAATAAAATAAAAAATCTGGCCATAAACCTATTTCAGCGAAAGTTACACGTCAGCGCGCCATTTTACAATATGGTGCGAACATAAAGTGTGAAATAAAATAAACTGTCGTCCTAGACTAGATCTCGACAGCTATTTCCGAGCTGCAACTGCAACGAGATGCTACCCGGGCGAGAGGGCGGGAGACGCGAGCTCACGGGCTCGCGGGGTGGGGAGGGAGGGGTCGTAGGGGGTGACGCGGAAGCGGGTCAGTGCCAGAGCAGCCTTGGCCTGCCGGGGCCGCTGCCAGACCTGTTGATACCGCACCAAGTGATCGTAACACGCGATTAGATAATGTCTGTTATTGACTGCTCACGAGCGTTTGTGTTCAAACTTTAGCGAGCAACTTGAAGGGTGGATATGTGTTTTTGTTCGCTCCAGGAAATTGTGATGGTAATCTCGCAGCTTGATTAAAGTACCTAGTATACTAACAACTTGCGCGTTGCATGTTTTGATCGAATATGATTTTTGGTTCAACAAGTTGTGTCAACTTTTTGGGTCATTGTTTTTAGAGTTGATTGATAGCTATTTATCATCAATTTGTTTGATCCACTGTTTGACACACTTTTTTGCATTATTTATTTATTATTTAGACCCTCATCAAAAATTAATATCCCAAATGTGTGAGGGGCTGTTAGTCAAGAGTTCAAGGTTAATCTAAACTTTGCACAACTGGTTACTGAATTGGCAATCATCTATTTTACGTGCCAGACGCATCGACGCCTGGTGAAACCAGTCGCAGCTGTCAATGCAAAATAATTGACAATCGTCAATTGTGAATTGTTAAGTATGGAAATCACAATTCTTCTAGAACTGGTTTCATACTAAGAAATATCGTGTTACCCTGTGACTGAGTTGACAATCGAGGTCAAACTAGGGAGCTTCTTTCAAAATACTGGTTTATTGACGTCTAGCAAAACTGGAATCTAACTCCATTATCATTATCAAAAGACAACAATGCACCCGTACCACAAAAGGGGTTTTTCGATGTCTTAATTAGCAATAACATAATCTTTACAGAGAGAAGAGATTTTTTTAATTATTTTAAGAGAATCTTTACAACATAAATGAACATTCATAGTACCTATATTCAAAGAGTACGACCTGCAGGGAATCCATACTCCTTACAGTATTAATTCAGCTGAAACCTTAACACATCTAACCTACATAGTATTATTTGAGACCACTATTACTTAATAACATAAGTATCTCAGGGGACTGTAGGAGCCGCGAATATCAAAAGGGCAGTGTATTAATAGCTAAGCCTTTAAGCCGACTGAACGGTAGCCTGAGCTGTAACTACGTCATTATGAGTGACGTCCATAGATTTAGGAGCACACAACGCCTGATAGATTGGAAATGCGTGGCAGTAAACTATATGTGGTATGAGTCCAAAAAATTGCCAATAACAGAACTCGACGAACCCGAACCCGATATTTTGAAAAATGTTTTTAATGTTCTACCATCAAAATCGAAAAAAAAACACCACATACCGATTTTGTATTAAGGAAAGCAGCACAAATTTACTCATAAGTACATGAAAAAAGTCACATAACCGATGTATTTAATTTTTGGCTTCACTAAAAATCACTCGATTGGCGATCTATCTCCTTAACCTTAAGTTCAGCGATAGTATAAATATCCGTTTTTCTTAAAACAACTGTTTATTTCGATTTCTTTTGTACATAAAAATTCATATTGTTATTGAACTTGGGCCTTACTATTCTATATCTACTGTGACGTCACTATCTTCTTTCGTCACTTGCCAAGAGTGAATGATCAGTGATGGGTGCTCTATGGTTTTTGTCTATCAACAGTTTCTTTCAAGTCGGTCTTGTGTAAAATTGATGATTGACTTCGAGAACTAGGAAGTAGGTTATTGTTGTTCGAATGTAGTTATGAGGTTGATGATCATGAAGTTTATAAAAAGGTTTAAGGTTCATTGATAAGTTAGAAAAGGCTCTTATAAATCAGAGGTTAAAAAGTCTCTGTGATTGTTTTTAAGCTGTAACTCTCTTTTTTCATTTATAAGTTTTTTGTTCACATTTTAACTTTCAATATAACATAATTTACAATGAATTACAGTATGTATTATAAAATCAATTATTGTGGCACGCAGTTGGTAAGGGTTAATCATTAGATTTACGTTCATTAATACGAAATAAATGAAACCGTGAAGTAAAGTCATTAAAACTCGGTAATAAACATCTAGAAATTCCAGTGGGCCGCAGACTTAAAATTGAATAAAATTACAAATCAGTGAAATAATTTAACTTTCTGACAGCAATTACCAGTCTAATAGAAATGAAGCTCGGCCGCTTAACGAAATTACGTAAAATGCTTTCGAACGCTTAATTTATATATTAAGAAGACAAATAAACCGTCTAACTTTAATTAATATTTAATTAAAATAATGTAATGTACCGGTAATCTTTTATAGAGACGAACAAAGTGACTTAATAAAGTCTGGTCGGCGAAATTTTAATAATGAGATTACAACTGAATGTTTGCGTGCGTTTGTTCGACGTTTTACGATTATATAAATGTTCTTTGTTGTTTACTGGCACTACGAGTAAACACGGCGGTTATTTATGACATGATTAATATATCAGCCGTCAGCTTTTATCAGATCAATAGCGTACAAAAGTAATGTACGTACCTTTCACAAGCTCCGTAAAATACAATGTAATTACAATATTGACTTATGTGTCCGATGACCCACTTTTAAACATTGACATCACACACCTTCCCTCGCTTATTTATTATCCCATCTGTTCGGCTTCCGTCAACATTCAAGTCCGATTACTAGGCTTTTTTAGCCACCACATATTTTATGTTGGTAATTTCACAAAAAGCTTCAATTCCTTATTTTGCAATAAAATAAGTACACTAGATGCAAATCTGCTTAGCATTTTACCGAATATGTTGAGGTCGACTTGAAAAACCCAAGATCTCAACTCAATAAGTAGCCACCAAAAGCAGATTTGCTTATACCTAATGTAAGTGCACAGAATACTAAAAGAGTTCATTTTGTCACTCAGCAATGATGCGGCGCGGTTCGATGGCGATGATCGGCGGAGGGGAGCCGCTGATCGTGGTGGAGGAAAGCGGCACGGAGGACACGGACTCCTCCCCTCACTCCTCCGCGCCGACCCGCGGACTGTCCGTGGACCAGGAGTCGCCGCCCGACCCGTACCATCTGTCGCCGTGGCGTGATACTCGCAAGCATTCCCTGCCGACACCATCTTGCACTACTGGACCTACTGCCAGTCAGGTGAGTAGAAGTGAAACTTATTCTACCAAAAACATTGAAATGGATTTTACTGTCCTTGTAAATGCTAAGTGGGTATACGGCAGTGAAAGTTACAAATACACATCATCTGTGAACAAGGACGAATGGCAAACTAAACTAAAAATACAAGATACCGTACAATATAAGATTACTGCTCCATGTAGGAAAGAAAGTCATAATTATTCGAAAATTTCAAATTCGTCTGGCATGAGTGATCAAATGGGTTGATCCGTACCGACTCCGACTAAACATAGCTTGTTACTGAGAAAATTCACATTTCCTAATTGTCAAATGCAATTTATTTGCCAATTCCCAGTACAGAAATATAATACTACTAGGAATATTAGTTATTAGTCAATAGATTACGACTCGATACGACGTTCAGACAGCCTCTTGAGATCTATTTATAGAAACTCGTCTAATACGACCATCGATAAAGTTTACAGTATACTTGAGTTAGCAATCAGGCAATCGTTGATTACTAAGTAAAATGAAACTGCTTTATTTGATATTGAGTACCTACCTACTATGGAAGACTAAAATAAGGAATATTTGATAAAAAATCCGTTCTTTAACGAGAACTTCTTTCATTTTCCAATTAGCCGAGTCATCTTAGCAAAAACGAATTTGAAAGAAAATCTCTGAATGAAGACGACTTGAAGAGTTTTTGCTCTAAAACAAAACCCGTCAGCGCAAATTGATATAAATCTTAGGAAGATATTTATGGAAAACCGATTTTCGAGACGCTCACATGACGTCTTATAAGACTTGAGGCTATGTACCTATAAAATGTCAGGAGGAAGACATTTAGTACCAGTTTATAGCTTTTACTTAAGGTTCTAAAATAATGAAATGTCTATCGAAGCTAAAAACAATATAGTAGGTACATTAAATAATTACTCATGAAGAGGAACAAGCACTAATATTAAGCATACCACATCCTACTAATTACTAGAGTGTACGAATGTGGAGTGGTGCGGTTAATTTCTAAGCGTGCATAATTAAGCAGTTGGGTGATGATCTCGCTGGATTGAACGCAGTTTCAATCAGTTCCGACACATTTAACATTAAGGGTAATTATGAACGCGAATAATTGGTTGTACCTATTGTGTACTTAAATAGTTCGCGGTACTTATATAGAAATTAAACTAAGTCTACCGTTCATGTCTGATGGAATCAACAAAATAGAACCATTACCTGTAATTGTTTAGAGTAAGCAAGGGTGGTTTCACTCAAACTATACAATGAAATGCTCACTTCCCCACATATTAAATTCTCGTAGAGATAGCAACAAAAGAATGCTCATCGCTCGATTATATTAGAAGAATTTGATGGAGACAGAATGTAGGTAATATTGCAAAAGAATGCTTTCTTCGGTCGTTTGGTCTTAATCTCCTCTAATCATTAAGTAGGAATCTATTTAAACTGGCTTCGATGTATATATCTATTCTTCAACATAAAACACAAGATATACATAGTACTTACTTTATGTCATGTGATATCAACAATGTTGCGAATAGGTTCGGCGGCTGTCGGAGCGAGGCGAGGGCGCGGCCCGTGAGGCGCGCGAGGCAGCATTCCTGGCAACACTCACGTCTACACAGCCGCAGCCTGGTGGCAGAAGGTGAAATTCTTTAACAATATGTGTGATGTTACAGATATATAGTTTATGGAATACCGAAAACGGTGTCTTCGCGTTCATTTCTGATATTGAGCTACTACATAGTCACTACAACTCGCACTATACAATACATTTTATTTACGACACGATATCACCACCAAAGTGATTGATATTGCTGGTATATGTAGGGTTATTGTTACTTTGTTCTTCCATAAACACGTTTCGCTAACATAACGTTTGGTTTCAGACATTCCGTAGTAACAATATCCCGAGTGCCCCAAGCACTGTTTGGTCGCGGACGCCGAGAGTCCATCGCCGCGTTCCCAGCTTTAGCCCGTCGCAGAGACTCCGGTTCCAAAAAATGTGAGTAAGCCTTGATATTCAGAAACTGCGATAATTCTTGTACTTGTTCGGAACAGCTAACATTTTCTGCGTACAGCTCTGGTTTCCATTGCAGGCCCACCAGCAACCGACACACTCGGCAGCACGCACAATCTACAGCTAGACATAATGGATGACATCGTCCAAGCTCGCAAGGTACGCATGCGACTCTGGAACACTTCGAATGAGCGAGTATGTGAAGTCCAGCCTTTAGACGAACGCTCACCAATGGGCGGCTCCGTGCGGTACACAAACCGCGGCCGCAGACACTCAGACTTCGTGGGCTCGCCCTTGCCGCCAATACCAGCACGACGCCGAGCTTCTGAGATGCCGCCGCCACCGCCCATTCCGCCACGAAGCGGTGCCGGCGTCGGCGTAGTCTGTACCGATACAGACCTTCACTTAATGCTCAATGCACTCACTTCATCAGCCACAGAGATCGACCGCTGTGGCAAACCTGAGCGAACTCGCCGTCTCGCTGACATGAGGTCGAGCAGTTTTGATGCATCATCACTGCGAGACAAACCTATGGACTCAGGCACTACCTGGTTCACGCGAAGGCATCAAACATTAGCCACGAAGAAAAAGGAAAATGAACCCAAGAAGAGCAAAGTGACTTTTGCTCCTGATTCAAAGCCAGCTCCAGGAGACGTGGCAGCTGTGGTGTGGGACAAACCTTCGGGGTCCGTCGTGGATGCGAGTGCGCTCGGCAGTGCCATCGAAGTGTTCCTTAGGAAGAGTTCTGCAGCAGACCCGGGTGCGTCTACATCTGGTACTGCCACTGTGAAAGAATCGGCACCGAAAACCGAAGTTCGACTGAAAACGCGAGACATTCCAGCAGCAGCGCGGCAGCCGGGCCGCCCGGAGGGAGAGCGCTGGTACCCCAACAGGCCAGAGGAGGAGGAAGCCGTGGAGAGCTGCGATGCTTCTCTCTGCACGTCATTAAAAGACCTTTTCGTGTAGGCACCACGTGTGTATTTAACTCTTGTAAATTATAAACATACCTTTAGTTGTCGAGTAAAGATTCGTTTCTAAAATGGAGAGTGAGAGGTGATACGCCACGGAGCGCTGTGGGCGCAGTCCGCGGCGTGCTGATTGTACTTTATGAATCTTTCTATGTGATAGACTACGCGCCGGCGCCGGTCGTCCTGAGTCGACTCACGACCGACGCCTGATTCGCGTAAAATTATTTTTAGAGTAAATTCTATTTTCATTGTAAATTTTTTGATATTAGCGATCAGAATATTGACTTATTGTTAGATAGAGAATTATATTCGTAATGACCGGGCGCGCGTTTTCCACGCCGAGTGGCGGTCTCCCACCGCGCGCCCGACCCTACCCGTCTCGTTCAACAATCTGTGTATCGTAATCCAGTGTTACCATTAAAACAATTAAAACTTTATCATATAGCAGACATTAAAATGGAGACGTCGGGAGAAACGTACGCTTAATAGACGAAGGCGACTTTCTGTCGTCTTTAATCAATAAAAGTTTTTATCGATGTTATACTGCGTTTTCATTTCATGTTTCCCAAGTAGTCCACCTACACTTCCTGGGGCCTCATCTCATTACCTGAAAAGGAAAAAGTTAAACATAATTTCCTCACAATACATAAAGAATTGGACGCAAGTCACCGACGCATATTTCTAAACAATGAAGCCCGACAAACTTATAAGTGACATCGGAACCAATTTCGTCGAGTTTTACGTGATAACTTTTTCAATTACTTACTTGGATAGGTGAGCTTCTACTTGGACCGTTTAAACTTAAATAAACGTCAGAGATATAGTTAATGTTCCCATAACTTCGCCGGCAGCGAAACAGTAATTCTTGTTACCCCTTCATCCTTCGAAGTTCGTGGTCGATATGATATAGGTACCGTGATAGATATCGTCTACCGAATACCGATATACATCATTTGTGAAAATTCAACTTAGATATGATAATAATCGTCTACAAAATACTGAAATACCTACATCAAAATTTCAACTATCACCATTCACAGCCTGGTGACAGACGGATAGCAAAGTATCAATAGATTACCGTTTTACCCTTTGGGTACGGAAACCTAAAACCAAGCTACTGGCGAAAATTAAAGGACTCCAAATGTATTAAATTATCATCACAACAAAAACATTGTGGAGAAAACTGTGTATAGTTTACAGTTATTTACAGAAAAAATATACTTAGAACAATATATTGTATGAAACGTTTAGCCAGATGAGCAGTGAGAGTCTATTAGAGTCAGTACTAGTGCGCCACTCGAGCTCGCTGCCATTGCGCTCCAACTCAACACAATTAATTCTGAAACTCAGTTGACATTCAAATTAGCCTCCAAATGGCCCACTTTATGCAATTAACAACGTATTCTGTTAGAAATGTCTCACTTTATCATCAAACTCATTTATGCGGTGACAGTCTAGCGGCTGCGGGTTGGCTTTTGTTGCTGTTTTTATTTTAATGTAGCAGCTTATAGAGTTACAATTGTTTTACTTTGACTTAATACATATATATAATGTTTATTGTACATAAGCAAGGTTCAAAAAACACATTAATCCTTCACACTGGATTTGTTAGACTTCATTTTGAAAACGAAATCCTTCGCAATTAATGAACCCTAACAGAATACACTGGACTCATCAACATATTCCATTAGCTCGTTATGTACACGAGACTCGTATTAAAACTATTTTAAACACAACCTCTCTATTTGAATATACGTTGGTTAGCAAACAGTACCGTTGTATCTATCAATATTGACCAGAGCAAACACGTTCCAAGAATTTCAATTTAATAGTATGCTGAAGGGTTCCTCGCATATTCTTTTTTTATTTATAATGTTATTAAAAATACTCGGGCTCTTTGTAGACCCTTTGACCTTCAGCCGAGGCCAGCGGGTAATAATATAAGCTTTTTTCTCTTTTTTACACGCAGCAGTGGCCGCGATAACTTAATGTCTAAATTGAACCTGCCTAGGTTTGGTTGACCCTGTTTGTTTGCTCATATTTTACCTACAACGGATTTTCCCAGTAAATCTTTGTGGATGAAACTGAAGTAGTATACCTCTACATTTTCATAGGACGGAAAAGCTGCCCAACATGATAGTGTATTTTCGACAATACGTATTTATTTTCAGTATCGAGTATTTTATTTTGTCAACCGACTTCAAAAAAAGGAGGAGGTTCTCAATTCGGCTGTATTTTTTTTTTTTTTTTTTTTTTATGTTTGTTACTCGATTTCTCAAAGACGCCTGGACCGATTTCAAAAATTCTTTTTTTATTTGAAAGGGTATGCTTGTCATTTGGTCCCATCGTCATCAGATCAGGATCTGATGGTGGAAACCCTGAGAAATCGAGGGCATCTCTTGAAAATTGTAGGCGAGCATGGGGTAAAAACTTTATATTTAAACGGCCTAGAAGTCGGTGGCAAAATTAACTTAATAACATCCATTAGACACCGACTTCTAGGCCGATGCACCTAAAATTTGTTTTTTTTTTTTGCTTTTTAGTGTTTTTGGAAGTCGGTTTAATTTTTTTTGTAAAAAGTTTTTTAACAAGTAGTTTTGAAAGAGCGATGCCAGTAGGTACTGACATAGTTATTTGAAAATGTCAACGATATTGTATCATCGCGATAATATTATTTAACAAATTATAGGGATATAATCGTTCTAGTTATCAAACCACTTCCACGCGCGGTAGCGTGCGATAAGGAAAATGAATTTAGTTTTCAAAACAAACTATGCAGTAAATTATAAATGAACAAGTTTATATAAACTATTGGGATTTCTTGTTTTATATAGATAACGTTAGCTTTGCAAAGAATGCCCTCAGCAAGAGATAGAATGTCAAGAACTTCATAAGTTGGAAAAGTTGAAGATTTCAAAGGAAATTCCACATAATCTACCTATCTATCTATACAGTTTTATGTTCGCAAACTACCTTTTCTTGAGAGTTATTTTTTGCCACCAACATTCTTCAACATCCGATATCTTTTTACACATAATGTTTTATGTACACAGCAGATTAGTTACTTCTTAGAAAAGGTCCTAATAAATGTGCACCGATTTTACCAAAAACTCTAAAAACCAACATGTTTGCTTACGAATTCATAACACATATTAGCAAAGATAACACAAAACCGAATCTGTTTAATAAAACTCGTCAGATTACACCAATCCCTTTGTCAATAAATCAGCAATCGTATCGAATATCCTAAATTGTTACATCCACATGTGTTCAACGTACAAATTGACGGATTTTACGCAAAATGGCTGCCGACGGGTTAACGAAGCGACACAACACGGCCGAAGTGAGTGGGTAAGCTCATCTGTCACACGGAATTATGTTCAGAAGGCTCAATTATTTTGGAATGTAAGTATACTTAGACGTGAGTTGAATAGATCATTCAATTTCAATTATACTTTTTAGTGTGATAAGTAGTTAGAAGACATTAAAAATTGGGTACTTTTAAAGCAAATAAAAATCTGCTAAAATAGGGAAATCAACACAACAAAGAGTGATTATTAGTCTAGAGCAGTGGTTCTTAACCGGTGGTCCGCGGACCACTGGTGGTCCCTGGAGGCATTCCAAGTGGTCCGCGAAGCTTTGCTTCGCGACGTTGCTATTCATCTTACTTGTCCAACAGAAAAAAAATAATGTTTGAAATGTAGCCCTTTTACGTAATTTTGGTTCCGAGTCTTAAAAAATAATTAAAGTTTCGAGCTCGCTTCGCTCGCATATTCAGAAACTGTATGCCCTCGTTTTTACATTTGTCAACAATCCAGAAGTAAAGGTAAGTTTGGGCTACATTGTACGTAATTTTGGTTCCGAGTCTTAAAAAATAATTAAAATTTCCCGCTCGCTTCGCTCGCGTATGCAGAAACTATATGCCCTCGTTTTTGCATTTGTCAACAAACAAAAAGTTAAGTACGTTTGGGATACATTTGAGTCCGAAAAAAATTTCGCGCTCGCTTCGCTCGCGCATTTGTAACTACATAGGCATGTGTATGTCTTTCTTTACATTTACTTACCTACAAAAGAATAGAGTACTTGCGTTTTGTAAACGCTGAACATTGCGTTTGTAAGTGAAAGATTTAGTCGGAGCGAAAACTGTTTTTTTTACCTAGTGGACCCCCCCCCCCCTTGTCAAAGCTATAAATTCGTCCGTGGGTTTTCAACGCTTCTGATTGTTAAAAACAAGCATAGAAATCTGTTGCATGCCACTGAAGACATGCGTTTAGCTTTGAGTAGTACTGAACCAAGAATTCAGAAGTTAGTAAAGAGAATACAGTCACAAAAATCTCATTAAATTAAAATCTCAATTTAGGCAAACCAATGGGGTGGTCCCCGGCAAGACAAATTTGGTAAAGTGGTCCCTCATGACAAAAAGGTTAAGAACCACTGGTCTAGAGAATAATAAAAAAAAAAATAAAAAAAAAACGTTTATTGTTCAAGCATTTTTGTACAATTAAGTCACACTGTTACTTAAACTAAGCCTAGGCCTGTGCTATAAGTAACAGTACATTATATTGTGTCTGTGTTTGGAAATGAGATTAAAAACTATCTTAAAGCTAAATTTATATTAAGGAAAAATAATTAAACTTAACTTTTAGTAAAACTATTCATTAGATCATTTTAGTGAAGTGTGAATTTGAATGAATAGGTATGTATGAAAGACAAGGCGAAGTACATAAAGTATTGTAGCTAATAGTTAATTTCGCTGTAAGTAGTTCATCGACTAGATTTCACAAAAGTAAACCCACGTATCCAAACAATCTTCATAACCACGACAAACATTAATTAACTTGGAACTTGAATAAAAGCAAACTTCATTACGTCTAGCCCGTATATATTATTATCTAGTCTGAACACTGAAAGACGGGAGTAAGCTCGTTAAAATAAACTCTGTGTCCGACTTTATGCCAGACGTTTCAGCCGGTCTTAGACCGACTTCGATTTGAAACATCTTTCTCGAAGTTTAAGAGAGACAAACATTTTATAAAGTCGTTTAATTAACATAAGCCAGTGATTATTTTAAAGGCTTCCAGCAGTGAATGAACAATGAAATAAAAATCGATCTACCTCTAATAGTTGCCTTAAAGAATAGAACATAGGTACCACACGAGACTGGGCATAATATTATATTAAATGGAGTGAGGTATCAAAACTTATTTACATAAATGTTAACGTGTTAACTGTTAAGTTAGCATATAAATATGTAGATACAATTAGAATATGATTTCAAACAATGAGGCCTTACTGCTAAGAGATCAACCTTATGAGGTCGGCTTACAGTACCATAACAGGCACAAGAAGACGAATCGACTGGAAAATGAAACTAATATTAAATTCAAATATGTTTCTAGACATGCTATTTGAAAGACAAATAAAAAATCTATAATACAAAGATACTATGTATTTGTACGGAGTATTGACTCGCACCTCGTAACAAGCTATGAAGGTTCTTCAAAGTCGATAAGTTATCGCTATGCGTGACTCGAACGCCAGGTGAAAACATAATGACATAGTCTGGTAAAAAACGCTTTCTATGACAAATTATTTTCAAACTAGAAATACACAATGATATGCAATAAAATCTAATATATAAAATTCTCGTGTCACAGTTTTCGTTCCCATACTCCTCCGAAACGGCTTGACCGATTCTCATGAAATTTTGTGAGCGTATTGAATAGGTCTGAGAATCGGCCAACATCTATTTTTCATCCCCCTAAATGTTAGGGGTAGTCCACCCCTGATTCCCGGGACGGGAGTGATTAGACAAAAACCAACTTACGGAATGCCGCAGAACCACAAAAGTAAAGTACTAGGACAGCAGAATTTACCGGAGTATAAGTATACCAATAACGAACTTTCGATGCAACTGCTCACCATGTACCAGGGTAGCATAACTTATATGAGTATACCAATACCGAGTGTAGACGCTACTGCTCACCATGTACCAGGGCGGCAAAAAATACACCGGGACGCGGGTGAAACCGCGGGGAACGGCTAGTTACCTATAATTTCTACTTGATAGCTAGCTGCCAACAACTAGAAATTATCGTCAATATTGGATTGCTTTAAGTACTAACTTGTTTTAAAATCATGGAACATATTAGTTTTATTGTAAATACTTTTTTTATGTTTTATAATCCTACTAACCGTTTTCAGCGGTTTCACTCGCGTCCCCTGGGAATCACTACCCCGTGCCTGAATAAAATATAGCCGATGTTACTCGGAAAGATTGTAGCTTTCCAACAGTGAAATAATTTTTCAAATCGGTTCAGTAGTTTCGAACAAGCAAATAAACAAAGAATGTTTCCTCTTTATTATATTAGTACTAGCAAACCCAGCGAACTCCGTTTCGCCACCAGATGCTGCGTTTTTTTTATGTTAACATTTTGTTTGGTGATTAAAAATAAAGATTTTTTTTTTGTTTTATATTAGAAAAGGAAAAAATGTATTTCATTTTACAACAGTAATGAATTCATTTCGATTACAAAAATGATATTGAAGATATCATTTTGAATATCTTCTGTTAAGTTCTGTTACCCTTGTATTCGTGCGTACTTCATTGTAGAACATTATTAAGTACTGTAATGCATTTATCTGTCTTCAATGCACTTATGATTCCCTAGTACTTTTTTTGTAACATTAATTCATGCTATGTATCAGAGATGGCGTTGTATGTGAAAAAAGATTTACCCGCTTTTCTGTTGAAATTTTTCCTGAATTTTCTTTACTATAAACCTCACGGAGCCCGAGACCTTTCCAACGAATGCAAAACCGTGGAAATCGGTTCGTGCGTTCTGGAGTTATAGCGTCAGGGAGGAATACCGGACTTATTTTTATATAGTAGATAGAAGTGTAAATAAAAGTCGTGGTGGCTTAGTGGGTAAAGGACCAGCATCTCAAGTATCAGGGCGCGGGTTCGATCCCAGGTCAGGCAAGTACCAATGCAACTTTTCTAAGTTTGTATGTACTTTCTAAGTATATCTTAGACACCATTGACCGTGTTTCGGATGGCACGTTAAACTGTAGGTCCCGGCTGTCATTGAATATGCTTGGCAGTCGTTACGGGTAGTCAGAAGCCAGTAAGTCTGACACCAGTCTAACCAAGGGGTATCGGGTTGCCCGGGTAACTGGGTTGAGGAGGTCAGATAGGCAGTCGCTTCTTGTAAAGCACTGGTACTCAGCTGAATCCGGTTAGACTGGAAGCCGACCCCAACATAGTTGGGAAAAAGGCTCGGAGGACGATGAGAAGTGTAAATAAATAAGTAGGTATGTATAGGTACAGTATACATAATTGTAATGAGTTCTATCACAAATCTTAAGACTTTCATCTAAGCCAGATAATAATGGAACTTTGTACAAATACATAAAGTAAATGTGTTTATATGTTTCTAGCCTTGTCTATAAGTGAGTATGAGACCACATTTTCGCAGGGTTAAATCTCTAGTGACACTTATAGTCAGGGACGTACGACGTCGCAACTGACGTGGCCCGACGTTTCACATGTAATATGGATTTAGCCGAGATTTATATTGTAGAGTGAAAAGTTTTAGATTTATGACCCTATTTTGAACTTTATTGTTTACAAAATGTAGAATGCTTATTCATATCCCGGCTATGGACCTATTATTATAAAGAGGACAGATTTCAATGTACCTTTATATTACGTTACGATACAGCCTTTTTATCGTCCCTCTGCTGGGCACAGGCCTCCTCTCATACGGAGAAGGATTAAGCATTAATCACCACCGTTGCTCAATGCGGGTGATTTCAGACTTTATTGTCCATATTTCCTCAAGATGTTTTCCGTCGCCTTTTTATCAGCCATTGGTGTCTAAGATATAATTAGAAAGTACATAGAAACTTGGAAAGTTGAAAAGCTTTACATGCATGTAACAAAAAACCTTAAATTCTTTCACCATTGAATTACATTATTTCTGATTAACTGTATATTATCCGGGAATCCGGGTACGGGAATAGTTCCCCCGGGACGCATAATACGTACGTACTATGTTCTTAACAAAATTCTCACCATTACAAAATATTGAGAACAATCAACTATATGAACACACGAAATAAAGGTAAAACAATCTTTTAAAGTGCTGCACCATTGATTGTATTGTTTTGTAGGTTTATTCAAAGTTTTGTCATCCATTTACCTTAAGCGAACCGCTTCTAGAATCGACATTGCATTGATAGGAACACCTTTGTTCAGCAAATCCGGGATCTATAGTTCGGCAAAGCCACCAATCAAGTCTGTCGATCGGTCAATGATTTACGATGTTTTTGGTTCTGTTCAACCAGCTGCCCTTTCCGCCAGCTATTCCAGAATATATACGTTTCTGAGAGACGTTATTTGACCTGGTACATTGTTTAAAAGATTAATAGCAGACGCAAGGGCAATTGAAATAATATGGATAGATTTTCGTCAGTAAAAGCTGAAATTATTGGTATTCAATGATTTTCCATCCATAAGAATGAGATATTTTTCAAATTCCATAAATATAGAAGATCAGACAGGTGGGTTTAATCCTTTTTATAGACTCGGGCCTTTCCTATTGTTTTTTTTAATATTTACGCAGCTACTAAAGTATAGACGTAAAGAGGGCGCATTTTAACCAAATTCTTATTAGAATAAATTGAAACCCCTTAAATAAGTTAATATGAAGTATTTACTTAATTTTTTTTAAACTAAATTTTAATAGGAAGCTACTTTTGGAATGGGCAACTAGAATCAAACTTAGTTATATTTTTGACATTCATAAGTGCAAAGGCCTAAATGAAATAAATGGTTTTTTGACTTTTATTCAAAGTGACAAATATTATATTAAAGGGGTAAACGTGAAGAGGTCGTTCAAGGAGTGTAAAATGTCTCGGCTATAAATTGCGCCGTCTCGCGCACTCAGCCACCTGACACGAGCCTCAAGACTCACAGCCTTAAAAATGTTAAAAGCTCCTCAAATATACACTTAATACTTTCTTGTGTTTTAACAGTATTACAGGTATCAACTTCTGTCAATAATTGTTAACTTGTGGTTCGTCAGCAAGAAAGTCGACCTACCAGTCTTACCAAGAAGTATCGGCTTGACTCGGTGACTGTGTAGAGGTAGAGGAGCTCAGATAGGCAGTCACTGCATATTCTAGCTTCTGCCAGTGGCTCCACATCCCGTGGGAACCTCTGCATGAACCCGGATAAAAGTAGCCTGTAGCCTTTCCCTAACACTGGAATAATTTTTCAAATGTGACCAGTACTACTTCCTGAGATTAGCGAGTTCAAAAAAAAGAAACAAGCCCCTCAGCTTTATAATATCAGTAGGATATAGATTAAGTAGTACTTAGTCTAGAAAGTAGTAGTTAGAATGCAAGTCGACCCCAACAAAGTAGGACAAACGGCAGGTGATGATGACAGGTAATAATTTGTGCTGTGATTTTCCCTTACCTTGGCGTTAGGCAAGCAGAACAGACAGTTTTCAATGTGTGAAACGGCCATCGTATTAAATATTTCATCGTGGGAACGAAGCTATCGGTTCCCTTGTATTTTTAATGAATTCTTTCAACGGTTTTACTTAGTATAGATACTCGATGTATATTTTATGCTGCTCAGGAAAAATGGATGTGTACTGAAAAAAATAATATCGTTTTTCAGTAATTGTAGATTCAGTTGCTCGTGTACTTTGTAGACGTTACTGCTGTTTTGATAGGACTCCCACTCATTACGGCCCCGCGGTTCATTTCACTTCTTATTTGTACGCCATTGCATCATAATGATACGTGTGCATTTTATTAACTAAATTTTGCTTGAATTCAATGCACGAAATACGGGACAATTCAATTAGTATAGAAAAGGAACATGACACAAATGATTTGAGTCACTGATTTACGCTACTTTACTTTTATTTTAAACTGGCTAGAAATCACTGCATGTCTTTATGAGAAGAAATGTAAGTCACTAAGCTGAATACAAATTCAACTGTGAACACATTTCCACAAAATCTGTCATTTCAGAAAGCAGGTAAAGAACAGAACGTGGAAACAATTCCTGTCTGCGAGTGTTCACAACTAAAGCTTTTGAAAACTACGAGACTTAGCATAAATCAAAGCTATATTATGCCGAGTATCTCTCATGGCAAACTGGATTCTGTATAATAAAGTGAGATGGAAACACCTTCGCCCTCCACGAACCTCACTCGAATAATTTACGATTCCCTCTGTCTCATATTTACGAGCTCACCTAAAAATTCTTTATAAACGCAAAAAAACATTAAACTGTTTAGTCAGGTAGAATTTTCGTAATGGAAAAAGAGCTGTTGTAATAGAAATAAAACTTTTATGACACTTTTATACCTATTACAGAAAAATACTTCGGTGAAACTCTGTATTTTTTATTTAAACCGACATTTAAATTGGTTTGGCCCTTGTTCGAGCGGAATGTTACGAGAAAATAATGAGGGCATAAAATATACATGGTAAAGCTAAAGAGCTGGATATTCGCTGTTTCATAGAATTAAATGGGAATACTTTATAAAGGACTCGTCTTTCATGTTGTATGAATACTGAAAAAAGCGTAGCTATTAGTGCAACTTATGTAAAATCTTCTGGATTGTTGTTACAAACTCTCTTTACGCTGATTTATATTTATTTATATTATTTATTATAGGTACACCCTCGAAAATACTTTTTTATGAATGTTAGGAAGAAGACCCTATTGCTTTTTACAAGCTTTTATTACAAGCTTTTATTTAACTTGCAATGTATGTATGTATGTATGTATGTATGTATGTATGTATGTAACTATGTGTGTTCGGGTGAAATTTTACAACTCAATTTTAAGGCATTTGCCCTCAACCGATTGAGTTGAAATTTTGCACACATGTTTAGTTTGGATGACAATGCATGTTAAGCTATGTGACGTCATCCTAAATCCAACATGGCTAAATATACAAGATGGCGGACTAGTTATTTTTAAGGTACCTATACAATATGGGTATCAAATGAAAGGGATTGACAAGTAGAACACATTGCACTTTACGAAATAAAAATTCAAGATGGCCGCCGCTACAAAATGGTGAATTACCTATTTTTTTCAATCCTATCCATATGGATATCCAATGACAGGGCTTGACAAGTAGAATAAAGTGCACTTTACCAAATCAAAATCTAAGATGACCGCCGCTACAGAATTTAGACTTAGGAACTTACCAGGTGATAACTAAAAAGTATAAAATAAATTGAGGTAAAAAAATCTTTAAAAACAAGCTTTTATTTAAATGCGCTAAAAAGAAAAAAATAAACTTTTACTGTAACTTTACTGTCAACTTATAACGACATTTCAAATTTAACATATTTGACACAATTTATACGTTTTAAAAGCTTGTCGCGAGATTTAAGTAAGTACTCGTATTTACTTTCTTAGTAAAAACGCGACAAGCTTTTAAAACATATAAATTGTATCGCATCGCATACAAGCTTGTTTTTAAAGATTTTTTTACCTCAATTTATTAATTTAAAGCTATCATTCTTACTTCCAGCTAGGTACAGGTACTATAGCCTAATATCATAACCCCGATATGTACATATAACTGTGCAGATCTCAGTTAATTGGAAGTAAAGGGTGCTTGACAGGCTGACAAGAGAGCTAACCGCCTTACCGACCGCACGCCGGATGCGTTACATAATCCGACATGTTCAAATATTAATACGCCATATACCCTTGTGTTATAATATAGCGAAAGGCTTTATCGTTATGATTGAATTCACACCGTATTCGTTGTCAACTGGTCAACAAACAACAACAAATTCATCAATATATCGGCACCTCACGAGGAGCAAGAGGGTATTCGACTCGTAATAAGTATTGTTACAAAAACACGATGAAAGTTAATTACCCTATTAAATTCTGAAAGATTTCCGTCAATTATATAAATAAGCTAGTTCTCGTGAACTGCAAAGGTTTGCACAGTCTTTTATTAATGCAGTTGGCAAGCCAACATTCTAAGAAAGCCAAATTCCTTTTTTTTCTTACTATACCAGTTTTTATTATTAGATACAGTTGGATTTAGGAACTCCATCTAAGTACGTTGATGATTTATGAGCATTCCACATTCTATTCGTCGTTGTCACACGAAATAGACAAGGATTTGTGACTAGTCGTCATAGTAAACATTGTTTGCCTTGCCAAGACCTACGCAATGGTACTATAATCAACACTGTTGGACAGGGTACCAAAACGCCCATCGTCTTTTGTCCGAAAAAATGTATGTGACACTTTTTAGAGTACATAATGGTGTATATGGGGTAAGTATATAAAGGTTTTTATAGGGTAAGTACATAAGGCAGTGACAACAAGGGAGAACATATGGGAGTGATTATATCAACACTGTTGGACAGGGTACCAAAACGCCCTTTATCATATATCAAACAATGTTTAAGGTTCTTCTAACCTACAGACAAACTGTGTTGCTGGGGAGTTTGTTGCCCCACTTCGTCTTCCCAGCAAAAACACATAGGAAGTGGTGAAGAGTGGGCGTTTTGGGGGCTGTCTTTTGTAAATTCCTGACGTTCAAAAAGTGCTGTTTGCAGCCAAGTTTGCATAATGTTTTTTTTTATTTGATTTAAGGCGCTATAAAATCATTGAAATCGATTTTACAAAACACAAAGCTGAACAGTCAAATTATACAAGCTGTTGATTTGCATCTGTGCAATATTGCAGGAGGTTAACATAAAATACTAAATGGACGATTGGAATACAGCAACATATAGCTCGAATTTCAATGCCCCATCAATCGCAATACACACTCATTTTCTAAACCGTAAAATTGAAATATAATCGTTTCAACCTAAACAAATGAAAAATCCACCTCAGAACAAACATTAAAATAATTTTCGATAAAATATTAATTGTTTATCGTTGGGTAGCGATCGCCAATATTGTCGGTCCAGTCGGTCCCCAAAGTTTTGCCGTTAACAGAAATGGATTAAAACGGCACCAAACGGAGTAACTGAATAATAAGGTTTATAGAAAGATTAAATATTCAACGTTTTAAAGCAAAATAAGTAAAATCGCAATTAATAAATTACTTTATTACCCGAAAATCGTCAATTTAGTAACAACACCTAAAAAGGTGTAATATGGAAAAAAATCCTAATTTTATTAATATTTTTCATACATGACTCAAAGTCATGACAAAGTTAGTTGATCTATGTTGCCTATACGTTATAAAAAAATCTAACCATATACTAATCCGTAACCTGTCCATTAAATCATATTCGATATACATTACTTCATGTCTATATTTTGTACTGAAAATGAACAAACATATAACTCCCTCAACATACCCCTAGAATATTGCTATAACCCTATATACTCCGTTATACATTTCCCAAATGAGGTTTGGTTTGTAGCTCGCAGCTACGAGCGTAGCGCCGTAGCGTGTCGTAGCGCGTAGCCCAAAGGCACGTAACTGGATTTCAGAAACGTTCACCCGTGGTTGAGTCAATTAATGACATGACGTGATTCGTGTCACCTCAGTGGAGTGATAAACTGTTCGGCCATCGATCGGTGATGCGGTGTATAATGTTAAATATTGGGTTGGTGACTGGGTAATATCACTATGAAGCTATGTCTGTCTAACGATTATCTTTATTTATAGGATATCATGATCTCATCATCACTATCTGTCTAGCCTTTTCCCAACTGGGTTGTGGTCGGGTTCTAGCCTAACCAGATTTTAAATGGAGCGGCTGTCTATCTGACCTCCTCAATCCAGTTTTCGTGGCAATCTGATACCCCTTAGTATGACTGGTTGTCAAACTTACTGCTTCTGACTACCCGTAACTACTCCCAAAGATGTTGAAATGACTAACATCAAATGTCTTGTTGAATTTATAAAATGTTATAATCGCCAAACAAAATATGTAAAACCTTTCTCGATTCATAATAACAACACACCACATAATATTTATTATAATTTTACGTGGTATAAAAATAAAAATCTGTATCATCGGACGTATATTGAATTTAATTAGCTCACGTTAATTAGTCCGGTCACCGAGCGCCCTGTCCGCGGATATTGTCAAATAAATGAGCATTTACTCGGAATATCTAGGTATATTTATTTATAAGCCACCGACATGTTTTGCTTTTGTAAATAACAATGTTTGAATGTTTTCCATCTATGTACGTGCTAATGTGAAATGCTAATGATTTCATAGGATAGAATTTATGTGAGGTTATCTATACAGTACCTTGATATAACGCGGAAGGCAACAAGTATATCCAGTTGTTCCTTAACTTCTTCATTTGAAAAAAAACGCAATATAAAAGTATATAATGACCACTAAAGATTTTATGTTGCTATATGTATATTTATGGTTTTACTGTAGTTCCATTAATTTATCAAGACGCTCATTTATGAGCGACTTAATTCATTATAAATATATACGAAAACGTATTCCATTCATCATCATCATCATCTCAGCCATAGGACGTCCACTGCTGAACATAGGCCTCCCCCTTAGATCTCCACAGATACCTGTTGGAGGCAACCTGCATCCAGCGTCTTCCGGCGACCTTTATAAGGTCGACTGTCCACCTTGTTGGTGGACGTCCTACACTGCGCTTGCTAGTCCGTGGTCTCCACTCCAGCACTTTTCGACCCCATCGGCCATCCGCTCTGCGAGCAATATGGCCAGCCCATTGCCACTTCAACTTGCTAACCAGGTGGGCTATATCGCTCAACGAGTTATGGAGAGAGCTATGCTCGGTGTTTCTCTACGTAATCGAATCCGAAATGAGGAGATCCGGAGACGAACTAAAGTCACCGATTCCATTAGCCATCATTTATTTCGAAAGTACATCTGTAACCGCGACAGCAGTTTCAAAATTGTTCCATTCATTTATCACTGGTACGTGTGCAGTCAGTGCAGTGTGCAGTCGACGGTATATGTGACGTCATCACTATGACTGATGCAAAGAGGCACCTGCTTTAGTCAGGAACAACTATTTAGAGGTATATACTTAACTGTCGTATAATAAGGTTTGATCAAACATTATAGGAGGGAAGGTCGGCAACAAAAAGCGACCGTTTTATAAGAGCATATAGTCCCCAGGCCGACGAACAAATTTTTTTTTGATACATATACATTTAAGACTTTGTGAGTGTCTTCCTTACGATGAGTCCGACAAACTTTTCGAATGCGCAAATTTTGGTGCCGCTGCGTTTTTTAATGCTTGACTCCTGGAATTGTCGATATGACGTCACTATGACTATTCGTACATACCTGTTTCATTTTTTGAGATTCGTTTAATAAAGTTAACTAGAAAATGGTGGTCAACTTGTCCGATAAAGATCGTGCTGCGTTTGGAGTGTCCACCATCCTGAAAATGTCGATATGACATCACTATGACTCTTCGTACATACCTGTTTAATTTTTTGAGATTTGTTTAATAAAGTTAACTAGAAAATTGTGGTCAACTTGTCCGATAAAGATCATGTGGGATATTATTCCTTAATAATATAAACTATCAACAATACGTCTTAGTCAGGCTACTTTTTCTAAAATAGTAATTAAAATTGGTAAGTAGTATGCCAATTTAATATACTTAAATAATGCACGTGAATATTTAAGTCAGAAATTGACAAAAAGAATAAACTTCTTCCAATTGTAATATTTTTTTCTCATTTTCTTGTCGAACTGACTATTTAACTCAAAGTATTTGTCGGACAAGTCCATATTTGCATTTAGAATAATGTTATTTATCATTGTTATTCTTGTCCGACATGTATGTATGGGGAGACACAGTGAAGTCATATCGACATTTTCAGGATGGTGGACACTCCAAACGCAGCACGATCTTTATCGGACAAGTTGACCACCATTTTCTAGTTAACTTTATTAAACGAATCTCAAAAAATGAAACAGGTATGTACGAAGAGTCATAGTGACGTCATATCGACAATTCCAGGAGTCAAGCATTAAAAAACGCAGCGGTACCAAAATTTGCGCATTCGAAAAATTTGTCGGACTCATCGTAAGGAAGACACTCACAAAGTCTTAAATGTATCTATATGTATCAAAAAAAAATTTGTTCGCCGGCCTGGGGACTAATATTTTTCTAGCTGTACTATAATGTTGTAATGCTGAAAAGTTTGCTTGAATTTATCACCCATCAAGCCCATTCAAGAAGTGCGAAAGTGCGCGAAGTAGATTCTACCTAAGGCTTCACAGGCACAAGCTAGTTTCATAAATTATATTGATAAAACAAAGAAAAAGCCCGTCTGGCGTCATCCGCTTCGCCTAAATAAGCATTTTTGAATCACATTTTTACGAACATCAAATTATACTCTTATTCAAAAAGAATTATTTATAGGGAGACTGTTTTGTGTAGGGTTTTAATGAAAGTAGAATAATTGGCCATATTGGTCTTGTATCTATTGAGGTTATATGTAATAAGGAAAATGAGTCTTCTTCTTCTTCTTCTTCTTAGCGTTTATCCCATCTTGTGACGGGGTCCGCTTTCCTTATCTTCTTCTTCCACTTCGCTCTATCCTGGACATCTTCCTCTTTGAGTTCGCAGATTTCCATGTCTTTCTTTACGACACTCAACCACCGGAGTTTTGGCCTGCCTCTGCGCCTTTGACCGGGTATATCGAGATTGAGTGTCGCATTGCCGATGTACTCAGGTGGTCTCCTTTTAACATGTCCGTACCATCGCAGCCGTTTTTCTTGTATTTTGTCGGCGACATCGCGTACTCCAAGGCTACCGCGTACTTACTCGTTGCGGATCTTATCGAGCCTCGTTACTCCGCACATCCACCGCAACATCTTCATCTCGGCAACTTGGATGGTACTGACATGCTTTTTTGTTACGGCCCACGTCTCGCTTCCATAAATGAGAACTGGTCTTATGACAGACTTGTAAATAATCCCTTTCAGTTTAATGGGCATTCGACTGTCGCAGGTAACTCCTGTAAGCTCGCGCCACTTAAGCCAGGCGGCTGATATTCGGTTCTGAATGTTATTTTCCAGGCTTCCGGACTTGGCAATTATGCTACCCAGGTATTTATACTCTTCGCACTGTTGAACTACTTGTCCATCAACCACTATAGGGTCAGTACGGGGGATAGGCACATTGCACTCCATATACTGGGTCTTCGAAACGCTCAGAACTAGACCACCTGCCTGCAACTGCCTCTTCCATGCCTCCAGAGCGTCTTCCAGAGCCTCACGAGTCGTTGTACAGATTGCTACATCATCCGCGTATACAAAAGTCCACGATGCTTTCTGTTGAGCGTCCTCGGTGACCGTGTCCAGCACGAGGCTGAATAAGAATGGGCTCAAAACCGAACCTTGATGAACCCCTTCTGTGACAGGGATGGATTTTGTCACTCCTACATTAGTTCTTATGAACGAACGAACATTCCTGTACATGTCGGCAATTACTGAGACGTATGCTTCCGGGACATTTCGTCTCCTGAGACTCCACCAAATGGTACTTCGAGGCACACGATCAAAAGCCTTTTCCATGTCAAGAAATGCGATATATAGGGGCTGGATCTTTGCTCTGTATTCTTCTGCGATCATGGTCATTGCAAACGTTGGGTCAATGGTTGAAATGCCTGGTACGAAGCCATACTGGTTTTTGGAGAGTGAGCATTCCATACGCAACCGGGTATCTATCACTCTCTCGTACAACTTCATGGTGTGGCACATCAATTTAATACCCCTGTAGCTGTTACACTCATACCGGCTTCCCTTGCCTTTATAGAGAGGGACTATTGTACTCATCCTCCAAGCATCTGGTATGCATGTGGCTTCCAGTAGCAACTTGCTAAAAAAGTTTGCCAGTGTTATAACTCCTGCATTACCCAAACACTTCCATACCTCTATAGGAATGCCATCTGGACCCATCGCCTTTTTATTTAAATAAGGAAAATGAGTATCTTATCAAAATATGTTTGGGAATAGGACGCCAAGTTTTCCGTGAACAACCCGGGTACATGTTTTTTTTTTATTTTTTTATTTATCATGGGACAATAAACAGCAACAATATAAATGTTACAAGAATAGTTAATAATAATTAAACAATATTGCAGCCCACTACATCATCCACATATTAGCAAAGATATGGTAATAATGGGTGCCGCTAGAATGGCAATACAATTAAATTAAAGTACAATTAAAATTAACTGTACAATAAATACGAGAAAATAAAAAAGAAATATCATGCAAATTACAATTAATCAATTAATAAAGCATGTTGGTTTTATAACAACAGAATAGAATACTCCCTAACTTAAAGGAAGAATTTTTAACAAAATGAGTGATTAATACATAAATTAAATTAGATGAGTACGTTAAATTAGATGAATTTACCTATTAGTATACATTCCTGTTATTATTTTATTTATTTTTGTTCATAATTTGTAATACATCATACTTAAATTTAGATTTAGAACATGTTGTAACAATATAAATAATGTTAGAAAATATATGTCAACTTAAACAATAACGTCTATTAACAGTGGATTTCAATACCCGACCTGTCCGTGGTTTCGTTAAACGCTGAAACACAAATAGAAACGATCGATATTTTACAAATGCAAGAGCAAATGTTGTTCAATAAATATCCATCGACAAATAAAGTAGGAACAGTGCGAACAATTGTCCGACATGTATGCACAGCACGTACTTAGAAAATTGCAATAAACTCGGCGATTGGACCACTCTGTGCTAACCCATGAGGGGCCGGGGTACAACGAGCTACGAAACAAAATAAGTTGATGACATTTAGCCACCAATGTTATTTATTTCTTAGTTGTTCAATGACAATGGCAATGATTATAGAACTGAACCGTAGAGTACCTGAATTATAACACGTTGTCATAATTATGGGGTCTAAGGTCTAATAAATCAGTTAGTTGAGTCGTTAAAAATAAAGTTCATTAAACATTCACACGATTATGACCTTAATAATGATTTTTCTCCAAAACCAAAAACCACACGTCTAATAAATTATAATTACCGCTGCACCAAATCCGAAAATACTCAAACGGGAAATAAAAATACCTTAAAAGCTTTTCCTTTCAGCTCAACATGAAAGTCAAAATATCTGATAAAAATGTGTATTGGTTTGGCTTTGAGTCTCGGTGTCTCTCCACCGCGCACCGCGCCGATTCGAGTGTACTACAGATGTCGTGAATAAGGACAATTTCAGAATAGCATTTTAAACGCCCGAAAATATTATTAGCGTTGGAGGTGTATGAGGAAAGCTTCTGCCACGTGGTGCGTTTATTAGTATTTTCAAGCGATGGTGTGTTTATTAGTATTTTCAGTATAAATTACCAAAACTCAGAATTTTTTAAGAGTAATAATAAATCTTCATTGTCTTAATCTAGTATTGCTTTAGGTCAATCGATGACAGAGTTGATGAGAAAATTGAAAAAATCTCACTCTTTTATAAAGGTCATAATTGAAATCGCTGTCCGATTTATCAGTAACTATCAATAAATATCAAAGCAACAGTAGGTACACCCGCGGACGAAAACGCAAGTCTGAAACCGCCCAAAAGCGTGCACACGATTGAAACTCGACGAGAGCACTCGGCACGCATTCAATATCATAGCCAGCACCGTCTATTGTTTCTGGCAATTGAAAACCACTTCAGATCAACTTTATACGCTTGGCTTCAATAATGCTATTGAGCAGTAAACTTTTGTTAAGCTGATATTGTCCTTTGGTATGTTAAGCAGCTTTTTTGCTTATTAGCAATGATGACGAATAAAATAAAATTATTTATATACTTATGGTTATAAACTCTTTTGCAAAAAAAGCGGGCACCTATGCGAAATCTTGGTTTTAAGGACTTTACGTGCATTTGAAAGGGTTTTAATAACTGTAGGATGTTACTAGCATCAAAAAGGTTATCCACGCATGCGTGACAGTGTATTCTAAATTTGAATTTTGGAGAAATGCTAAGAAACTGGTTAAACCTTGTTTGGGACTAATTCCTGGTAGAAAGTTTGTCGGCGTTTTGAAAAGTTTTTGACGTGATTTTCAGAAAACTGGTAATGCAGTTTTAATTAATGATTAATGGACCTTTCTTTTACATCAAAACGTTTTTTAGAAACTATTCGTCTTTGATAAAATTGTCACCTGCTCTAAATGGTCTACAATGATGGTTAGTGGCAATGTTAAAAGTTTCGCTATTATTGTGTAAAGCATTCTATTGTTTAGAAATTGAACCCACGCGGTTTAAAATATCCCTTTCTCATAAATAAACACAACTTAGAGGAGTCTCAGTACTTTGGGCTGCGACAAAACCAATTCAAAGTTAACAGTGCCGATCACAACTCATCTCCTATCAGACTTTGACTTTTTGAATAATCTTGAAATTCTACAAAATACAGAAAATAACGGATAGACTGTAAGCATGAGGTCTTAAGGTCTCGTAATCACTGATTTTTAAACAACCTCGCCTCTGGGGAAACCCCGTAGACCTCTGAGGATCTATGAGTCTGAGCGTTCAAATAACGTGTTTTCATTAAACGGACATTTTGTTAAATAAACTTGCCTGTGCCGAGGTTTTCGTGTATCTACAGCACTTTCCTGCTTAACTCATTAACAATAATTGGCTACCTGCTCATTTCTTAAGAAACATACCTTCGGCCAATAATTTTGAATTCACGACACTCCTTCAACTAAAACATCGTTTAGTAACCCGACACCTATGGAGTTATCGAGAGCTTCAACGCGGCAATAATTTTACTTTTTGGATAGCTTTAACCCTTCTCAACATTTTTCATATGGTTAATTTAACATTTATCACATAATTCGGTATTTTTTAAATGTCAAAGTCTGATAGGATACGAATTGTGAACGGCACTGCTGACTTTAAATTGGTTTTATTGCAGCCCAAAGTACTGATACGCCTCTAAATAGTGTTTATTTATGAGAAAGGGATATTTTTAACCGCATGAGAACAATATCTAAACAATAGAACGCTTTACACAAAAATACCGAAACTCTTAACATTGCCATCAACCATCATTATAGACCATTTAGAGCAGGTGAAAATTTTATCAAAGACGCATAGTTCCTAAAAAATTTTTTGATGTGAAAGAAAGGTCCATTAATCAATAATTAAAACTGCATTATCAGTTTTCTGAAAATCACGTCAAAAACTTTTCGAAACGCCGACGAACTTTTTACCAGGAATTGCTGCCAAGCAAGGTTTAACCAGTTTCTTAGCATTTCTCCAAAATTCAAATTTAGAATACACTCTCACGCATGCTTGGCTAACCCTTTTGATGCTAGTAACATCCTACAGTCATTAAAACCCTTTGAAATACACGTAAAGTCCTTAAAACCAAGATTTCGCGTAGGTGCCCGCTTTTTTTGCAAAAGAGTGTATTTACCTCGATACATAAGTAGGTACGGTACTGCCTCTCTGTGGTCTACTGGTCTTAAGTTGTATTGAACATGAAGTCCTGATTCCTATTCCTAGATCAACCAAAATCTTCATAAGATTTTCCAAATCATTTTTCAGTAGTAGACTCTCTCTACTATATCCTCAGTCTGTGGGAACAATCTAGATACATTAGAACATTATTTTAACTAAGTAAGGTTTCTCGAAATAAGATCATTTGAGTATGTTTAGTCGAAACAGAGCCTTTTATGGACACAGATTGAATCCCAGACATCAGATTACAAACCTTTGCGTGGCAGAAATACCAATTAGTTCCAGCCTCTATGTTAAGATATTTAATCTATGTTAGTAAATACTTAGATTATGTGCCGAATTACCATTTGAAGCAAACTATCCAATTAATTAACAGTGTCACGTAGTTGTAAGTACGTCCTTGCAAGTTGCTTGATATCATAATATTATTATATAAGCAGTTCAATTATGGAATTACCGTTATAGGTAATCTAATTTCGTTAGCTGTCACTGTAAATCTGTAATGCAATGTAATGTAATTGCGTCAGGATAGCTGTGACTGTAAAACTTTGCTTTGTCTACAATTGGTCCACATTTGTGAATATAGCACTTTTTATTTTCCTTTTCCGATAAAAGAAAATCACGAGCGACGTTACCACTAAACCGTACCATTTGCCTCCATACAAACCGTCAGCAGTCGCCTATGAAAAAACACAAGGAAAAACAAATACAAAATCCTTTAACAGAAAACAATGCCTTCGAGCTAGGTTGGCGTTTCGAGAGAATACATTGACGAATTTTATGGGCTACCTCGAAGTTCCACCGCTCCACAAACAAATGAGCATCATTTGTACAAGATAAGATTCTAGAATAACACTAAAACTTTATACTGTTACCAGTTTGTACCTGTACCGTTATTTAATTAGTAAATTGGATCTCGAGCGCCGATTCCATTTACAAATTAACATCGTTCATTACTGACATTAAAACATGTAGCACATTTCATTTTGCAGTCTGACGATTTGTTTTATTTAATTGCTCCAGAATAGATTGTGCCGTACCTAGGTATCGATCGTAGTTTAATAAGTACTAGATTGTACGCCGTAACATCGTCAGGGGTCACTCACGTCGACCTCACTCAATGTCATTGTGGACACAAAGGATCAATAGTAGTCATCAGGTACTGTATTCAATATTGTTTATTAAATAAGCTCTGTAAAGTTTAATTAACCTTTACAGATTAATTTTAGCATGGCTTATATTATTTTCATTTAGTTACAGGACTTTCATCTGACCATGAAAGTCCAAAACCGCGAGATGTATCTACAGCGGCTATGTATCAAAGCGGGAGAATTTATAACGTGATGCGGTGAGCGGCGCCCGGCGTTCGCTTCCCGAGGTGTTTGCGAGCCAATTTGGTGCGGTCACAGCTTTTCACCAACAATAAACCTTAATGAAATTTGCTCTTAGAGATTCTAAGAGATTCGTTTATAGCCCATTAAGTCTACATCAAAGATACATCTTACAAAGAGTCGTTTTCTCGGTTCGAGTGGTGCTCGCCCAACTGTAGCTTCTTGTAGAAGGCTGAGATTATTGGTGTAGTGTAATTGAAAGGAGATCAATGACACTTCCACACTAATCTATTTCGTATACGACTTTAGCCATTCAAAAGTAGTTACCGAGGTGATTAACAAAGCTATAAACTACCTAATAATTCGATAATTGGCTTCGTATCCAATCTATGCTCCATCAAATACAAATTTATGTCCACATGGGAATTAATACAAGTTAAAAATGTGTTTCAAAATGATATCACCCGTTATTAACAGTTAAGAAAAGTAATTTGTTCGTTAACTGTCGGTTATCGCATATTAACTGCTCACCTGTGAATGTGACTTGACGTACTATTTATTATTAAATGAAATAAGCAGGTACTTGAATAACCAGGTAAGCTGGAAAATCTAAAATGGACACATCAACGAACAAAGAATATATATCAACGTCAAAATATTTATGAACACTAAAACGTTCGCACTCTCGTGGGAAAATGTCGTTCGCCCTAGTTTACCAGATCACTGAAAGTTTCAGCTTCCACATTTTAAACATGTAGCTTTGAAAGGCACCTGGCTGCCATTAGGGACCTCGGGTGACAAGAGTTAATATTTAAAACACACGTCCTTTTTTAACACCTCATGAAAAGCTCTAGAATTATTCATAAACTTTCCAATCGTAATCGTTTTCTAATCGATAAAGAAATTGCTCGAATCGATAAAACATATGTATTGTTAATCATATGATTGAATATAAGTAACTTAGATGTAACTTAGAAGCTCTTAAAACAAATAATAACTACAAATAAAGTCACAATATAGTGGATTGGATTCTCCGAAGCGTTGGTAATGGCGCGATTGTGACGACTAAATCTCGTTAGTCGATAGTTGGGGGGCCTATTGTCCTAGGCGAGCTATGAAAGCGATGACATGCGACACAATGCTATGAAATAACAAAGAATTAATGAATTATGGAGGGTATTTTTATATTTCAAGTCAGATTATTGATTTGTAACAACGAACTTTCATAATAATCGTCATATAATTGCCTATTACTATCCTGGAGTAAGGTAGCTCGCATTTATCAGACCTTACTGAAACAGAATGAAAGTTACTATTTTGTAGGGAATTTAAATTTTAAAAGCTTGTCGCGATATTTAAGTACTCGTATTTACTTTCTTAGTAAAATCGCGACAAGCTTTTAAAACATATAAATTGTGTCAAATATGTTAAATTTGAAATGTCGTTATAAGTTGACAGTAAAGTTACAGTAAATGTTATTTTTTTTCTTTTTAGCTCATTTAAATAAAAGCTTGTTTTTTAAGATTTTTTTACCTCAATTTATTTTATACTTTTTCGTTTTCACCTGGTAAGTTCCTAAGTTTAAATTCTGTAGCGGCGGTCATCTTAGATTTTGATTTGGTAAAGCGCACTTTATTCTACTTGTCAAGCCCTGTCATTGGATACCCATACGGATGGGATTGAAAAAAATAGGTTATTCACCATTTTGTAGCGGCAGCCATCTTGGATTTTTATTTCGTAAAGTGCAATGTGTTCTACTTGTCAATCCATGAGGTATACATATACAATATGGGTATCAAATGAAAGCATTTGATACCCATATTGTATAGGTACCTTAAAAATAACTAGTCCGCCATCTTCTATATTTAGCCATGTTGGATTTAGGATGACGTCACATAGCTTAACATGCATTGTCATCCAAACTAAACATGTATGCAAAATTTCAGCTCAATCGGTTGAGGGCAAGTGCCTTAAAATTGAGTTGTAAAATTCCACCCGAACACACATAGTTACATACATACATACATACATACATACATGCATACATACATTGCAAGTTAAATAAAAGCTTGTAATAAAAGCTTGTAAAAAGTGGTCCTAAGTGATATATTAATTTTAGTTATGTATAGTATTTTATAAAAAAAAAAACATTTAATTTTCTTCACAATATAGTGAAGTAGAGGTAGTATTTTTCTTTCATGTAGGACTTCGAAATCAGGTCATCACCGCCGCTAAGACGGCACTCCTGGCTTCAAGTGCCTGGGCTAAAATTACATTTGCTCTGTAGAAGACTGGGTTAGGGAAACACCGCAAAAATCACTTTTAAGAATATTACGTTCTTGTGGTAAAAAGGTCCACAGGTAGTATTATCAGCAGAAAACTTTAACTTAAACTTGTAACTTAGAAGCTCATAGTATAAAAAACTTTAAATAAATAAAATGCCTTTGAGTACCTATTAATTAATTAGTTACTTAAGGTGTATACGGTATGCCGGGGCTGCGGGTTGTTCGAAAGAGATACCGCGGCCCTGGTACATAAAAGGCCTATGACGGAACACGACGATTTTAGTCAGTAAGAGTCTGACACTCCCTCACCGCTGCTAACCCACAGCGGGAGGGGTCATTTGATGATTTTACGTCGATAAAAAAGGTGTATACGGTATATACGTTTAATTTGTAGGATTTTGCAGCCGACGCCCACTAATATTTTTATCAATCTCATGAATTTTCATATAGGAATCATGGGTTAAGATAATAATTAGTCAGCTGAGCCTTATTCAGTTTTATTCCTAAGTCTGTAGATACAAGGCAATATTCCCTACTCAGTAAGAAGCTTATATAGAGCCGCAGCCACGAAAAGTTTTCTATACGACATATCTATCAATAGCTAAGGTTATAAGGAAATGGAATTGTGGAAATAATGTAACAGTCAAATTAGTTCTATGAATTATGTATTTGATAAGACCCTTTCACTTATTTCTTGACACAAAGATAGTGTCTACTACTATTTGGTTTTTACCCACGGCCCGTGAACTCTTAATAAACTCTTGTCTGAAAGTGTAAAAACTTCAAATAAGCAGCAGAAACAGTACAACAGTATTACAGTACAGTAGGTACGCTAAAGCCTCTAAACGTATATGGGAAGAAGGATACGGATAGAGATATGAAGGACATTTATTTAATCCGGATTTATGATCCGGGTGCGGTCACAATAGACGTGAAACCGCGGCGAATGGCTTGTATTCAGTCAAATGATATTTAATTTTTTACTTACAATTTTAAAAAGTCTAAAAGTTCCATCGTTATAAAAACTTCGTTATAGGTAAATGAATAAGACGCTGTGTACCTCTAGTTTGCAGAAAATAATCAGTAGGTACGAAATGTTTTTTATACATAAACATCTATTACAAGTTAGCATACTTATGAATAGAAGCTGCTTGGTTACTCTTCTGAATTCAAATAGTAGGAGTTATTGAACATCAATAAAAGTACCTATGCATACAAAAAGCACTACGTCCGTAAACAGTTTGCACAACGGAATGACCTCCTTAGAGCCTTCTGTCGCAATTCCTCTAATGAAATATCACGTCGATTCTAAAAGTCGTCCTTCGGTTTCTTTTAAAGGTCACTGAAAACTTAGTCGGGTTTGGAAATTTATGGAGGCCCTTATATGTTCAGAAATCCCCACTGTTTTATGCAAATTTTAGGAGCAGTCCTTTGCCGACATATCTATCTACTGGTATTTATAATGACACAACTTCAATGCACAATCACGGCCATGTAAATGAGGTAAGCAACTCTAAGCACTGCCCAAAAGTTTTTGAAGTACCTAATTAACAACTTCTTTAGCTAAATCTAATCAAAAAACAGGATCTTTATTGTTCGCAAGTGTTCGCAAAAATATTAACAACCATTCAGAAAAGCTACGAAAATAACTTAGAGTACGTAAAAATAATTTTCTTGAAACCCTCAAGAGAGACACATTGGTAATCTTGTTTCATACACTTGTCACTGCGGCTTTCATTCAAGTAATGCTAATATAATCTATGTGAGTATACTAATATTATATGGTTGAAGAATTTTGTTTGTTTTCTTGTACAGATTTGTTTTTTTTAATTAATTGTTAGATAACCCTTTTATTGAGGAAGGCAATGAGACTTCAACGAGACGCGAATAAAACTCTTGCGGGATCCAGTGATAGATTTAGAAACCTAATAAGTTGATTATTACAATGAAAAGAAAGAAAAGAACTAATATAAAATTCTTTGAATCATTTATGATCTTCCTCATCTTTTTAATTAGACGACGTACAGAAAACTATATTATTCTGGGACTTATATGGATTGAGTGGGCAAATTCATTCTCATCGGAAAATAGATGGCTCTCAGGAAATCTTTAATAAGTCTATGGTTTACGGTTATAACGTAATGCAAGTGTCTACTTCCTTAATTCTAATAGGAAGGGTCTACATATGTATGTATAAATAGGTGTCCATATGGGCCGTACGTTTGCAAGTAGTATTTGTAACTTGCTTAATTTTGAAAGTGCTTACCTACCCAATTTTTAAAAGACGTTTGTTCAGGTTAACATAATATGTACCAAATATTATTTTTTTATTACTCTGAAATGACTCACGTTTCAACTCTAATAAGATCTGGATGGATAGGTTGGTAGACGGATTTGATAAAAGCTAAGACAAACCACACCAGCCACAAATAATAAATTCATGGTTACCGTCTAATAAAGAGTGACGTTGAAATTATCGTGCGTTCTCATCTCATCGGCAATTTGAGGCAATTTTCTACTGAAACAAGTGGCAGAAAATTGTATCGGACCTGCAATCGGGCCAACTTGTTGAAGGAGAAGAAATTTCACTTCGTTTAGTATTCAACCTGTTTCATTGAATTACCGCCATTTTGAAAAGCCATTACATATTTTGATAATATTTATACAGTTTAAAGTTATACACCATCATAGTTTAAATAAACACAATACGAATTTCCTTTATTTATGTATACAAATGTAAAAATAAACTGATCCAGCTGAAAATGTATCTACCACTGAATATTTCCGGATACGGTTCTTAATTAATTTCTGCACGGTACGAATGAACTCACAAATCATAAAAGTGTTAATCGATTCGTTAAAACCATGCTATATTAATCTAATTAACTCAACAAGTCGCTCGATTAAACTCCGATTGCAATAAATTACATGTACGGATTTATTTTCCAATTTTAGCGAAACATTTTTCTGACATTCCTGATAAAAATATTTTAAATCGTCATATTCAATTCTAACTTATCATAGTAGCTTTTTCGGTCCTGTAACGACGACCGACAAAGTTGTAATTTTCCAAAGAATTCGGAAAATTGAGATTGTTTTGCTTGATCAGTGTTTCGAAAAGCCCTGGGGAGGAATGAGGGGTGGGCGGAGTCAGCCGGGACCAGCAACAGGTCCTGGTCCAGACAGGATCGATACTCGGAGGCTGGAGCATGCGCACACTGCATTGCAAACAACATGCGCTCTCTGATACTGCTCTTCTTGTCATTATTCGCTCCAAGTAAGTAAAATTAACCTTTTATATACTAATTTATGTGTGCAGTGATCTCCTAGTTATCGGATTTAAGAGTGCGTGTGAAGTTTTCGTGATACCCATTCAAATCATAGTCTTGTAAACCTATGCTAGATTACAAATGTCAAAAGAGATTGTCTATGACTCGTGATATTTGTTTTGGTACTAGAATTTCCTTTTTTTTTAATATCTCGGGCCCCAGAATTAGCATGAAAGCATTATTAAAATGATCTTAATTATAAGTATCGTAAATATCAACTATGGGAAGCTGATATTTCCGGGAAAAACTTGTTTATGAGAGACCAGTGATAAAATATTTACGATAATATTTACATTTTGGGATTCTTCTTACAGTTACACAATAGTTGCTATATTTTTTTATAACGCTTTGTGATTAGAGCCATCACTTTGAAAACTAAATCTGTTTAGTAACGTCAATATTTTTTCAATATACATGTAAAAACTGTAAATTATGCTGATCGATGAAATACCTGCATTGAACATTTATTTTGATAATGAAACGTTTCATGGAGGTGTTGAAATTATTCAATATTGTGTAAATAGAGCACGGCAGATTATCCAAATAGTGACTTCTTGATGACTACAGTGCTTTAGATACCACTCAACTTCTACATGATTCAAAACTACTCTTCCACATAAACATGTGCTTAACATCCACACCCTCACTTCCAGAAGGCGAATGCGACCTTCTTCGAGACAGTGTCCACGTGACATCAGCAGCAGCAAGGCCCAACAATGAGCTGTGGTGCTACAGATGTCTGGCTGAGCTACCCGATGACCGCTGTGCTGACTTGCGGCATAATAACTCCGCGCTCATACATAAGTGCCACAATGATCGGCGGATGTGCATGGTAAGAATATGTTTATACCTATGGTCTTTAGTAAAATTTGTAGTATCTTTATTCGTTGGGCTATTGCCCTAGCTATCTACATATTAGATACTACATCCTAATTCCTAATCCTAACTAATATCCTAACTAATATTATAAATGTGAAAGTAACTCTGTCTGTCTGTCTTTCTGTCTGTCTGTCTGTCTTTCTGTCTGTCTGTCTGTCTGTCTGTCTATTCTTCACGCCTAAACTACTGAACCGATTTATGTGAAATTTGGTACAGACATAGTTTGGAACTTGAGAAAGGACATAGGATAGTTTTTATTACAAAAAATATAAAAAACAAAAAATTATTCCGGACATATAGCGCCATCTATTGGTCAAACCAAAAATCTGCCGAAGTCCCTATTCCACGCGAACGAAGTCGCGGGCAAAAGCTAGTTTAACATAATGTAGCGGTGCAATTTTGTCCCCCTTTTGTTTACATTATGTGCCTCTATAATTAAATGGATTGATTGCGACCAAGTGGGCCCATCCAAAATTAAACTGAAAACGTGCCGGCGCTAAATATACCTAACTATTTATAATGCATTTTATTTCCCACATTGCAGGTAAAACGATTCTCCTTTACTACATCAACGGAGAATTCCACGACGCTGCCAAAAATGTGGGCGTTGGAACGCAACTGTACCAAGCACTGCGAGCCAGGGTGCATCGTTATCGGCGAACGCACCAAGCTCTACGCCTGCACTTCTTGTTGCACCACTTCACTCTGCAACTACGGGTCAGGAGCTGAAGAAACCATGTTCGACATATTCACTGTAGCAATAGCACTCCTCTTAATATCATTATGATTCAACTAAACGGCTTAGTTAAGTTACGTCATCCGTACCAAAGACAATGACGGGAGTTGTAGGAAAATTATACCAGCATATCGATCAACTAACTGAAATTTTCAAATAATTTAACAAGATTAGTACGCCTACGTGAAGCTAGCAGCGAAAATACTAATGTTTTTGCACCAAGTGAGGCCGTCTTGTTAAGCAATGTTACCAATGAGATAAGAATGATGTCATGATACTTAACTTATTACGAATTTGAAAAGGAACCAAATAAGAAAGGCTTTGATCATAGATTATAATAATAATATGGATTATAACTCTACATTCAAAAATCAATTAATATAGTTACCTACCTAATGTTTTTTTTGCTTTTTAACAGAGACTTTAGATACTTATACTAAGTACCTACTATCTTATTATATTAAAACTGTAGCTAGGTAGATAGATAAAGCTTTTCAGGATATCCAAATATGTTCCTTGCTATTTTCTCATACATCTATACTAATATTATAAAGAGGAAAACTATTTTTGTTTGTTTGTTTGTTTGCTTAACTTAAAAACTACTGGACCGATTTTAAATATTCTTTCACCATTAGAAAGCTATATTATCTGCGAGTAACATAGGCTATTTTTTATCCCGGTGCGGGCAGTAGCTCCCACGAGACGCGGGTGAAACCGCGGGAAAACACTAGTTTTATTATAAAGTAGATAGAAAATCTTATTGTTACACTGAAAATAGTAATGCAATATTTTCAGGTATGTAAATAAGCAAGTTATAATATTGAGAGATTATCCTTGTATTTAAAATCAGCTTATAAAATGTTCAGCAAAAATATTCGAATAAAAAATATAAGTAGATAAATCGAAAATCTTTATCAGGATAAAAAAATATTAAGAAGATTATAGAGATGTTATAAAAAGTAACATCTTATAAGTACCTATGGTAGATAAATAAAGCGCTTTTAGGTACCTATATAATTAGTTTTTAGTATTTTAAGTCTACTTTTAATGCCAAAAAACATGCTGATATTAGACGTTTTACAACAATAAAATTTTCTTTTGTTTATTTTAATCTACTTATTTGCTTTTTCCGAGTTCAATAGCCTCCTACATTTAGGTACCTACTTAATGTTAGAAAACTAGCCTCCAGGTACGTAGGTAATCGAAGTTACCGTCTTAAAACCACCAGCTTATCCGAAGATATGTAGAAGGATGTAAATTACCCAAGTTTCACTCTCATCCCAAAACCTTTAATTTTTCAAGTTACAGTTACATTATAGAAATAAAAATCTTAAAACAAATAACTTATGGGTAGGTACGTATCTAATAGGTAGTTAACACTGAACTAATAAAAAAGTACTTACAGCCTATGCTATACTTTTCTTGGGCTATATTTTTCTGCATACCTGCCTGCCTGTCTTCTCAAAGTACGTTTCTAATACTATTTGATTCCCGCGGTTTTGCCCACGTCCCATGGGACCTTCTTCGTTTAGGTACTACACATGCAGGATTGGTAGGGGTCAGTTCATGTAAGAACTATAGTGATAGTGAAGTACGTAGGCATAATGTGCTAGATGATATATTTTTTTAATAAGTGTTCACAATTATTTAAGTAATTAAATCCTCTACTGTAATTTCATATTTTAAGTGCCTACCTAAGGCACCTTGACTGACGTAGGCAAAATCATAGTATGAAGATGGAGCCAGAACAAAAAAATATACCCAGAAATGTAAGAATATTCTATTCTAATAAGAAGTGCCTGCGCTTATGGTATGAGCAACTAGTACTAAAGGGAATATTGGTTCCTTCACATTTCTTCGCCAACGGGATGTGACAAATACGTAGAGGTACCTAGGTACGTAATAAATTTAAAAATATTTATAGGTTCTCTAATGCTGATCTAATCGGCTTCTTTAAAGAATAACAATGTAATTTACTAGAACGACATCGTATCTGCCACACGTTTCGATTCGTGCCAGCACCTTAGTACTAGAATGTCCTAGATGGACGCGAAGGTCAATGAACGCAGACATGTAGGTAAGTATACTATATACATCATACTAAGTATTGTATAACGAGGAAAACTACCACAGCTATCGAAGTTAGTTGGGCGACTTTAGCCCGCTAATGTTTGATCAAGGTCGATTTAATTTACAAATGAATCACCTAAGTTTGTTGAGGCATCCTGATAAGGTTACTTCAATATGAATACTAATGTGGTAGGTAATTTCAGAGTGGTACAACAATGTTTAATCATCATATAATAGGTCAAAATAATAATTATTGTAAAATCGTTTCTTGCTTTTCATGCTATTTGAATAACATTATTGTATTGTGTGACATTGGTCAACAGTTCATTATGTAAACAGAAATAATTACTTTTAATGTTGGGTTATCTATCAATAAAAACACTGATGTTATATAAGTTAATTTATTATGAATAAACAATGCACAGAAATAAATGCAATCCCTAGTTTGCAACCTAAAACATAGCAAAAAGTTTAGTCATAATTGGAATGAACCATATTCAATTTCTTGAAGACTGGGAAGGTATTACTTGGGAGGACATAGTTTTAAACTTAAAAAATATTGTTATACTTTTATAATTATTACAGAATTAAGTTAGGAGAGTTGACCACAGTCGGAGATGACGATTTTCTTTGAGGGCTTGCCAGACTGTGAGCCAAAGGCTTCTACTTGCTTGACCACATCCATGCCTTCAACAACGGTGCCGAACACCACGTGCCTGCCATCCAACCAGGAGGTCTTCACGGTGGTGATGAAGAACTGGGACCCGTTGGTGTTGGGACCAGCATTGGCCATCGACAGAACACCAGGGCCGGTGTGCTTCAGGACGAAGTTCTCGTCAGCGAACTTTTCGCCATAGATGGACTTGCCACCAGTGCCATTGTGGTTTGTGAAGTCACCTCCTTGCAACATGAAGTTGGGGATCACACGGTGGAAGGTGGAGCCCTTGTAACCGAAGCCCTTCTCGCCGGTACACAAGGCGCGGAAGTTCTCACAGGTCTTGGGAGTGACATCTGTTCTAAGCTGTAACAAAAAAAAAACAACAAAATAAGAATATTACATTGTTATCTAGAATGTTCCTACGCGCGATATTTCATATCTGTTTAAAAAAGTTGCTATATTTCCACTCATGGAAGTAACTCCCAGATGGGTGTGTCATTATCGCGAATCGGTTTTGTTTATAGTGGATGAGTAATACAACTTTTCACCAATGAGCGCAGTCGCCGCCGGCGCATCGCTTTCTTACGTGTGAATGTAACCAAAACAGCCAATGGAGGCTACAGTGAATACAAAAACATAAACATCATTATAATGGCAAATTCCGCTCAAATCATAATTATCTATAGCTTGAAGATTTGACCTTCACTTAGCGTAGGTAATCTTAGTCGCGAGAATTAATACGACTACATCTATCTATATATAGCTAATAGAGCCGATTCCCCACATGTGAAATCAGATCAAGATCACAATATTTTAAATTATTAAACAGAAACAATAATCGAGCTATTAGGATTTCAATGAGTAAAAAGTGCACCGCACTAAGACATATTATAGCGTGCTTTCTGCAAAATCACGCCGGGCCGGCCGAGGCACCGGTGTGACGAGATGTAACCGAAATATGAAGATGTTACATACCTCAACAACGATTCTTCCCAAAGCAGAACCGTCAGCGCTGACGTCGAAATAAACTCGGGGTAAAGCCATATTGCTTTAATATGTAGAGTCTCAGACGAATTCGATTTTATTCACCACAATGACGATGCGTCTCCTGTCGATGCCGGGCGGAAACAGAATGTAGCATAGACAAATTTCTTACGTCATATCCTACGACGTTCGAAACATATGAACGATAATATAATTTCTACAAGCACGCTAAACACATAAATTAAATATCAAACTATGTTATAAAATATTAATTGTGGTCAAATCAAATAAAAAGTATTTTTTTAATAATATTTATTTGGTAGGGCACCAGATACTAATTTACTACACCGATAAATAAGTATGTATTGTCAAGTAAAATTATATGCAACTAGTTATCCTTAAAATATCAATCTAGCTGCATTTAGTATGATTTTTAAGGACAAATTACTTTGAAATGAATATCCACTCAAGCGTCCGGGCGACTATAGTCGCCCAAAAATTTTTGGCGTTAAGCGTCCGGGCGACTATAGCAGCCTCTTTGACTTGTTCACTTTAAACGAATTTTTATCTATGACAAGTTTCAAAGAGCTTTACGAATGTTACACTAGATGTATCTGTATTAAATAACGCATCTATGGGTCGGTAAAACAGTATGCCAGGTACAGCAATAAAATAAAAAAAAATTGTTTACAAACTGTGTATCAAGTTTTGTGGAGTGTTTAGGAACTCTGCATTTAAAATTGAAGTATTCATTTATTTATTATCCTACTGTATTAGTGTTATATATTAAAATAATCCTCAAGATTCATTCTTTCAAAATATTCATAAGTGCTATCAATCCAAAATTTGATAGGTTGTCTTTACATTTAAATAAAGTCGACATGCGAAAACTGCCTTTGTGTGCCAGTTTTTCGTTAAGTTTTTGTGTGATATATTCTATATTTTAATAAAATTCGTCTTGTAATTAAGAGAATAGGACATAATTAACGTATAAAAAAATTATGCGGAAAAAAGAAACGGGAATAGTTAGGATTTAACGTTTTTTTCGTCATTTCGTCATCCGAGGCGATAACAGATTGCTGCGGGAATGCCTTGTTTGTTTTGGTTTAATGTGCTACACTGTTCATTCCAAGTATATAATATTGGTATCAAAAAAAAGCTTATTTAATCTAGTTTAATAATGAGTATAAATCAATGAAAAAAGTTAAATAACGTTTAGTTAAAACTTGTCAAAACAAATATTTTACTTGAATTTAGCCCGTTCTGTTAAGTTCAACTTTTCTTTATGCATTTGTGATTGATTTCTGTACTTTAATTAGTACATATTTTGATTCCTTAATAATTCAGCTTTATACTGGTATATTTTACTTTGCTATAGCTGCAATAGTTTGCTAGAAAATACACTTTAAATCGGTAACGGCATGGCGCGCTCGACGCGGTTCAACACAGATCGAGCGCGTGAACGTACAAGGCGTTGACAGGTGTCGCACGCGAACGCTTGAGTGGGTATTGGAGAAATTTTATTGTAGGTACTCTATAATTGTTTTCCAATTATTTATTTATTTCATATTATTTTCAGAACGCACGTGTAAGTGTTGCCAGTTTCTAGAAAGTTCAGAAAAACATTTTGGAACTATTAATTTCTGCTACATTCAATTCCATAAAGGTAGGTTTTAAATGCTAGCTACCGATTAATGATTGCAACTGTCGACCGCACATGCCGCGACTGCATGAAATATACATAAGTACCTGCGTAAACCTTCTTTTAGGTTTGAAGTCTGAGTTAGGGTGAGGCACTTGCCTTTATACATCCATGGCACAAAGTTAAGGGCTTATTAAACTTGACTAAATTCTGTAGCCTAATTAGATTTGTCTAATTAGGTTTCCAAATGATTTAATGAGACCTACCGTCAAGTGTAATAAGCCCTTTACATGAAAAGTGCATACCCTTCAAACTTAAAACCAGTGTAAAACCACTCTAACGCTGATGTCATGTCAGTGATCGTCATGTCAAAATTGACAAACTGACGTTTAAAATTTCAGTGATCAAATTCCCTGAAAATTATTACATTTATTCATTTTCATGTAGCTAAAAGTTATACACGTACATAATCGTAATCGTATGAAATAAATCAAAATAATTATTTCGTGTGTTTAAGTAACTCCTTGAGACAATAAGCGGCTATATCGGTATGTACACGCAACAAAACTTAACATACGGTGTGATTAACAGCCGGTACAATTTACTTGTTTTAATTGGGCTTTCAGCACAAGATGAGTTTAGAATCTATAAAGTACACCAGGGGAAATCTGGAGATCCTAGACCAGCTAAAGCTCCCTCTGCAGACAAGATACGTCAAAGTGCAGGGTGTTGAAGATGGTTGGAAAGTCATTAACAAAATGCAGGTGCTTACAATGTTTTGAAGTATTTATTTTATTTGCATTTGCTTAACTGAATCCTAATGGAGTTACATTTATCTATCTAAAGATTCAGCACTTATTTTATGTAACAAAATTGATTTTAATCTTAGTCAGAATTAATTTGAAGTTCAAATAATTGGAGTTATTTAAGTATTTGTAGTTTTAGGTTAAACCCAGACTCATATTTTTACCATTTGTTCTACATTACAGGTGCGAGGAGCTCCTGCCATAGCTATAGTTGGCTGCTTATCACTGGCAGTGGAACTAGAAAAAGACAACAATTCTGACAAAAAAGTCATGCGACAAGAGGTCAGTTCTTCACCTCTTCAATGATAAAGTCTAACATATTGTATAAAATTTAACTCTAAGCAGATAATGATGTGACAATATTAAAATAGATAGTCTCTTATCATTGTTACAATATGTGAGATGAGTTATCAGGAGTTCTTATCTCCACTTTGCTCTATAAAGCTTAGATGTAGAACTCTATCAAATGCATCACATGTCTAATAAATAATTTAAATACAATATTAATACCACATAGATAATGTTCAAATAAACTCATTCATATCAACAGTAAAGATTATGTAATTCAAACAGATATAGCAACAAATATATTTTTTGCCATGAAACTACATTTTAGTCATTTAAATAACAGAATGTAATACATAGGAATCTAAATATGTTAATGAGAACATTAGATCTGTGTTATTGGCAACATTTCCTTTGGTTACAGATTGAAGGTAAACTTAATTACCTAGTGTCGGCAAGGCCAACAGCTGTAAACATAAAACTGGCAGCTGACGAGCTGATAAATTTAGCAAATTCTCTGAGCGCCGATGAGAGTGTTACTCCTGAGGAATTTAAAGAAAGGTGAGTGATCTTAGAAATAGTTTACTGTTCACTTACAGTTTTGTATCAGATATTATGCCTATTACTTTACACTACTAAACTTTAAATACTTTATAAGTATTTTTTAATATACTGGCATTAAATGCCAAAAGTTGCTGTGCCCTAACTGGGTCCACAAATGTACGTACCTGTAAGTTTATTGTAACACCATGTGAAACTTGTGGAACGCAATAAATGATATGAATATGAATACTATTTTAATTGATATGAATACTATATTGCTTATTTTAAGAATAGAAAAAAGTTTTCTGTCTAAATGGATTAACAAATATACTGGACTCTAATATAGAATAAAGATTCTACTTGAGTATATATGAGAAAAGACTGATTTCTAATTCATTTAACAGGTTCATCAGCAGGATAGAAGGAATGTTAAGCAAAGATATAGAGGACAACAAAGCTATAGGAAGGTACGGATGTGAGGCTATCCTGAAGACTTTGGAAGGTGATGGGCCAGTTAGAATACTGACACACTGCAACACTGGCTCCCTAGCTACCGCTGGCTACGGAACTGCCTTAGGAGTTATTCGTTCTTTACAGGAAGCTAAGAGGCTTGGTAAGTAAAAACAAATACAACATAAAGAAAAATAAATAATTGTCCTACTGGACAAGCTTGACCTATATACACACAATACTAAATATTTATTGTTTTTTTTCAGACCATGTATTCTGCACTGAGACAAGACCATACAATCAGGGTGCGAGACTCACAGCTTATGAGTTGGTCCATGAGAAGATTCCTTCCACGTTAATAGTAGATAGTGTGGTATCAGCACTCATGAACACAAGGAGGATTAGTGCTGTAGTTGTTGGTGCTGATAGAGTGAGTGTTTTGCAAACCAAATAATGCATTAAAAAAAACCTAATCCTGTTTGATTGTGACCTGTAATTAATGGGCATGTTCCACAAGGCTGTAAATCATTGAATTGGTTATAGAAGTGAGATTGCTTGTCCAAATTTAACTTGTGTCCCATAAGTTATATTGTTCAAAAGATTACATATTAAAACCGAACCCACTTCACCATTTCAGGTTGCTGCTAATGGCGATACGGCCAACAAAATAGGAACATACCAAATAGCTATTTCTGCGAAACACCATGGAGTGCCTTTTTACGTAGCTGCGCCCCTTACGTCGATAGACATCGCACTTACATCTGGTGATAGAATTAAAATTGAGGAGCGGCCAGAGAGGGAAATGACTCATGTTGGAGAACACAGGATTGCAGCCCCGGGTATGCCTTTATGATTGTTATAAGATCAAATAATTTAGTGTCTGCACTATAACTTGTATGAAAAATATGTCTTGATGTATTTAAAATATATTTTGTTTCAGGTATAAGTTGTTGGAATCCCTCGTTCGATGTGACACCAGCTGCTTTAATTACGGGTATTATTACAGAAAAGGGAGTATTTGCACCAGACAAGCTGAGTGAAATTGATCCCAAATAACGAAAATTTTGAATGTATTTATTTTTAAACTTACTGCATCTATTAATTTAAAAGTATTCAAAATACTATAAGTGGCTTATAAACAATTCATACCTATGTTTTTATAAGATTGTTATACTGTTAACTGTTATAATCGCATGTAAGAATAAAATTTATTGTAGTAAAAAGAAATTATTTATTGCTATAACAAAGGTCTTTAATTTATCAATAGATTAATTTCGTAGCTGTTGCTAGACAAAGATCCTATTGCTATCCTAACTCCAGCATACTCCTCAATTTTTAAATCAAATATTATTCTGGCTCAGAGGTTGCCCAGTGAAAGAGGTGATCTCTCGCTAGATTTAACCAGGCCTCTGTCACTCGACGTACTTGCGCGCGATAAATGCCTACCGCTCGCTGGGTTACCGGTAACCCCACGCGGCTCAGGGCTTTCAATAGTATCACGCGCCGCGCGCGTTCCAATATTATTATTTTTATTTCGTGGCATGTTATGCTGTCGGTTTTTATTAGTTTTTTAAGCTACCTAACAAACTGATGTATTATTTTGAGTTGTGTTGGTTTATATGCGACTATTGTAAGATTTAGAAACATTTTATATTTATGATCTTATCTATCTAAGATATTATCGAAATGAAAATCACTGTACTCATATCTGTCAATAAAATATTTATAACTATTGACACCATGCACCCCACGCTTTTTTTATTAATTTTTTTTTGTATTCACACTATTATTAATTTATATTCATTGAAATTTTTAACACTGTTTTCTTAATTTAAATTCATTAAAATTTATTTTCTATTTTTTAGTTCGTTTTTCTAGAGGTATAAAAAGCGTGTTTTTAGTTTTTTTAAACTATTTTTAAATAAATTAATACTTACCTATCTACTTTATGATTTTAACAACAGAGATCATTAGGTACTTATTTTACTTAAGATACCTACCTACTTAGTTATATGAACTGTATTGTGAGTTTTGTAGCTCAAAACACATCTCGAATGTAAGTAGGTATAGTTCTGGTCCAACTTAATGACGACTCGGAACATTACGCGTGTCGCTACGCAGAAACCAATTTTAGGTATGTATCAACACTCGACGGAGTTGTCCCATATGGGGTATGGCACTTGTGCTCGAAAAATAGTTGGAAACCGTCTTTGATTTTGACGAAAGCTTTACTTAAGTACTTACCTATGCTTACGTATTAGGTAATATTTAGTACCTAATATGTACCCATACTCCATTTTAGTAGGCAATACAATAGTTAACCAAAGAAAAATATTCTTGATATTACTTTTTATTTAAAAACTCAGTTTTAAAAAAGGCTATCTTAAAATAAGCGTAACTTTGTTTTCCTACTTAAATATTAATAAATTGTAAGAAGCAACCCTACGCACGGCCACGGCACGGTTGCGGTCACTGAACTGTGCGCTATCGCATTGGAATAACAATCAAGCGCTCGAGCTTTTAAGGTTCATTTTATAACGCAGCTAAGAATTTGTAGGTAGTTGGGGAACTTGTAGGTGCTTATAACAGTAGGTATGGACTTTTTTGTATGGAGTGATTTATCTGTTACGTAGTAACTATTATATAATCTGTGATTTAACGTTTGCTGTCGTGTCGTGCGATTACGCGTGCCAGCCCCGTACGAACCGAGCGATGTCGCTCTGATGAGCCGAGTAGAAAATCAAAATTTATAGTTAGATCTACATTTACCACGAGAACTCTGTGAAATACAATGTAGCAGCCCTAATGTAGAAACTGCGGGAGCGTAGTGAGCGTGAGCGCACCTTTTTTTGTCAGTTTGAGGGCTATAAAAAGACTATAAAGCACCCCTTTTTGTATTTTAAGTGTGGGTGTGACTTTTGAAGACTATGAACTAGCCCCTACACACAACTTTGTATCATAAATACACACATATCAGCATAGTAGGAGGTAACTCGGCTCCGGTAGCAACGCTGGCGCTGATAGTACAGATATTATACCTATTTTGTTTTGCTTATTTATTGTCTAAATATTTATAGTAGGTACTAAGAACAGTTTGGATTAAAAACTACTATATGATATTTGATCGTCTCGCAAACACTTTAGTAAGTTTCTTGTCACGACGCGACGGTTAATCAAATAGTTTACTATATAGGCTGAAAAGCTGAGATTCCAAACGCCAAAACCAGCTCTTAAAAAAAATCCAATTCCAATATGTCAGGTTGTCGTTGTAGTTGGGCAAGTCGAGAATTTAGTTTTAGTTTTATTAAATTAGGGTAAGAATAGGACGTTGTGAATAAAAAAGTAATAATGATACAACAACATAACTCGGTGCAGTGTTGATGATTCATTTCTGTTCCAGAACTGTGTTCAGGTTTTCGTTTCTCTTTTTACGGAAACGATTCATGTTGTTATTTATTGTTTCGATTCAACTTATGTTCGGTAGTCTATCTAGTAAATGATCGCGGTGACAAAAGTGTTTATTGGTTTTAAGTGTAAGAATAAATTGTTGTAATGTAAATAAAAAAATATTGTTTGCTCGCGCATGCGTTTGTGTCAAAAACAGACAAAGGTTTTGTATGGTTTGGAAATCAGCTGTATTTTATGTGCAATGACTTAGTGATACAAAAGTGTGTGTTTGCAAGCGACAATGTACAGTGAAATTGGATACATAGTTTTTCTACTTCTTGCTCTACCGTATATCGAAAGTGGTAAGTACGAAAGAAGTTTTTATTCTACAACCCACTTACATTTTAAGAGCAATTACCAAATCTCGGTGTGAACGGCAAGATTTACCCCTACGCTTAGTCATCGTATTTTAGAAAAGGTGACTTTCAATCCCTCACTCATAATATTGACTGATTGCCTTGAAATTTTGGAAATGGTAATGACTTTCAACTAGCCACAAAGACAACATTTGAGTAGGTACCTTTTTGACAATTTCATATTGAAATATTCTTAAATATTCCACAATGTTGTAAATAATTCATGAGAACATTAAGAAATCATGTAGGCCTACATTCAGCAAGCTGAAACAAAGGTGAATAGTCTGAAATATGCAGAGATGTCAATGACTGGGTGCACAACAGTCCTGTTGCAACATTATATTTACAATAGAACAAGAACATTGTAAACAAATTGTACCTGTGTAGTATACAACACATTAGTATTGTTTATTGTTTACATCTTCATTCATAGGAAACAAATAATGTTTTGTCTAGTTGAATTTGTATTAAATAGCTGTAAGTTCAGGCATTATGTTAATCATAGACAAAAGCAGTGAACCTTTTCTGTATTGTTGTTGCTTTCCATATTTTGTGCTTCATTTTCTGGTGGTATGGGTCAAATGCTAGGGTCTCTATTTATGATCAGAATAGCTAGCTAAAAGCTCATAATAATAACTACCATTTTAGTGTTCTCTTTGTCACTGTTTCGAACTATGCTTAATAAGAAGATTTTAAGCAGAGTCACCTTGGATGTATTTTAAAAAGGCTCTTTTTTGTGCAATTTAATTTGAAACTGAACTCTGAAGCTATCTCTGTCAGAAAAAGTTCATATATGTTTTGGCAGGTGCATTCAATTTGTGGGACCTGTCTGTCATTTAAACCAAAGTTGGCAATGGTCAAATTGTGACAACCAGTCTTAACAAAGCCTAGGATGCCGGTGAAAGAAGTCGGATATTCGCTCCACGCAAACCACAGTACTCAGCTGCGTCTGGTTAGACTGGAAGTGGCACAAAATGACCATAATCAATTATATAATACTACTAGCTTCTGCCAGCGGTTTCACCCGCATCCCGTGGGAACTACTTCCCGTACCGGGATAAAAAGTAGCCTATAGCCTTCCTCGATAAATGGGCTATCTAACACCGAAAGAAATTTTCAAATCGGATCAGTAGTTTCTGAGATTAGCACGTTCAAACAAACAAACACTCTTCAGCTTTATAATATTAGTATAGATAATAATGTGTCTTTTGAACATAAAATAATATTATATTTAATTAAATTTAAGTTTTCATCATTAGTGCCAAGATAAGCAAGTAACAACAAGTTGGAATCCTCCAACTACGGGGAAGTGTTGCTAATCCCTTACTTGCATTGCTTGATTGAAATTGATATGTTACATTGACAATCTAACTATCAAAATAAACTGAAGGTAATCCAGAATCAACAACAATCACCAAGCAGGTTTAACAGTTCAAAAACATGATGTACTGAACAATAGTCAATTATAATTTTTAGGTATTTGCAATTTGAATGTCAAGAGACATCACACTGAGTCTTTTAAATCAATAACCTTGAAATTACTCTAGAATCTAGAACTATTAGTAAACATTTTAGCACAACAATAAACAATCAGCAAAAAAATACATTTCAATACTTTCACAATCTAGTGAAGCATGGAAAAATTATTAAGGAAGCGATGGCTACTTAATGTAAACAATCATAAATAATGAGTTTCTTTTTGTACACAAATAAGAGTCAAATGTCAAGAAGACATTCTTTACCAACAACATTGCATGTTGCATTGTAATTGTACTGCCCATAAAATTGAATATTGTGTTGTAGGGAATTTCTTGGGTTTGCTATTGCGTTTAAGATGATATCAGGTTGTATACTTTGGTCGACCTTTTTTTTATTTTTTTATACTTGCAAAATGAGGGGGTCAGATAGGGCAGTCACTCCTTGTAAAGCACTGGTACTCAGCTACATCCGGTTAAACTGGAAGCCGACCCCAACATACTTGGTAAAAGGGCTTGGAGAATGGACTATACTTGCAAAATCTCTAGCCAACTTCTTTAAGAAAAGGTTACCTTTTATTAAAATACTATTAAAACTTCATAAGTTTTTATCCAGGTTCACTTATAGACATGAACAAAGTGTGGGGGAAGTGGGCGAATTCAAGTAAAACTATTATTTGGGTGCAAAAAAAACCATGGCATCAAATAAAATTATAAAATGTAATTTGGTGCTTCTCTAATTCACTTTCAACAATAATTACAGTTAGTTAAAACTGGCTTCAGAAATACTAGTTAAACTAGATACAATAGATAGGTTTGTTCCACATTTGGTGTTCGCCTGTGCAGTCAATGTTCGATATTAACGCGCCAAAAACTGGTTTTAAATAGTGACTCATCATAAATCAGCCATGTCATTCATCTACCTCTACCTACTTTGTGAGCTCCATTTTCGAAAGTATGCAGTTGCCTTTTGTAAATGAGAAACCTACTTAATTTATTTTTAAAAAGTAATGACTATGAAGTTGTTATATGCAGTTTAAAAAAAGCTATATTTTCCTTGAGTTTTAGGTAAATGGCTGCTGTAATTAAGCATAAGCAACATGTGTTTTGAACAACACAGAACTGAGTGATTGTACCTATTTCTGAAAATGAAATTGCATCACCACCACTGAATCATTGACTCATAAAACGAATTTATAATACCTACTAATGTTGTTGCCTAGTTTAAAATAAAATATGAAGATTAATAACAGAACGAGGTTAGGAATAATTTTACATTGCATTTGTTATCAACAGAATTGGTTGTTATTGTTCACAAAATGATTAAGAAGGAAGATGCAATATCAGCTATGATATTGTGATGTAAGTTGCAGATTTACACTTCTGCATTACATACTGATTACGGGTTTTCTGTGCTAGTGGCTATTGATGTACAAATAACTTCAATGAGAAGCAGATAACATTTTCGCGACGACAACATGAAATATTTTTGCATCCTCTGAGTTGGTTACATTCGATCCTTCAGAATCGGAGGCAGGGGCGGTGTGGTCTTGCATAAAATGTAGATGCAATATTATTTTCCTGCCTAATAACTCATAATGACAGACAGTATTACATACAGTTAGGCACTTATTAGTCGTGATCTTAAGGTAATTATCAACTGTGACTTTCCGCTTTACAGCTGACATTTATAATTTTTCAAATTAAGCAGGTACATTCTTGCAATGGCTTGATCACTATTCACAATGTTCAATTACGAATAATTAGTATTTTTTCCCGTACCTTTTTTACGCTGAATTTATTCATCGTTTTTTCCCCAAAAAAGAAAGCTAAACTATAAATCGTAATAGCCCATTTCTTGTTCCAAAAACTATTCGCACACGACTGGGCTTTTAGGCAGGTGAAGTTGATTTATTCCTGTCCTAGTTGCCTAGAGGTGAGGGTGTTGTGATCGTGTGAAAAAGCAAATGGCCCTCTGTTACGGAGAGAGGAAATGACATCCATTCATGCGCTATCTATCCGTACCTCGAAGAACAATGATAGCTGTCCAGAGATAGGACAACGGATACTTTAGATGGCCTAGCCTTTCCTTTAAGTAGGTATGTGTAATGAGGTTTTAGTAGGTAATTGTCGTCAGTAATTTTGTAAAACAAACTACTACCTACATATTACGCGACAGTTTGTTTATTCAGGTGCAAGGCAATGTACCTATGTTAATATTATGCCAATTTTTCAATTCTTCCACTTCCAACCTCTTTCCTTTACGTTATCTTCATTATTACGTGTTAATTAGTTGAAAAGTAAAGTTTTATTTTTATACTTGTCTATTTATAGCGAAAAATAACTCATTAAGAGCGCTATTACAAAATCGAATCGCTCAGGTTTAGGTAAATTAGACGATAGCCGGCAGCACTTGCGCGCGTGTGCGTCTAGTGAAATACGCAACGCACACCTGCGGACCGCTACGCGGCACAAACAAACTTGAGACTTTGCCACTTTTATTTTCGAAATAGTTTATTGGTTTTATAGTTTATTAAATATTATTTGTACCGATGAATTTTATAACCTAGAATAGCTCGATTGAGTTACAATAAACAAGTAATCGTTTACAATTTTTAAATTATTTAATCAAAACCAAACTTTTCACCATGTTTATCAATTATAAGTAATTGATTTATTAAAAAAACTAAAATCTATAATTCGTCTTCCATGTATTGTATCTTCATTTTCCTGCAACAATGAAAACTAGGAATGTAGATAGTTTATTAAAACAAATATGTCACGTATACCTTTTGCGGGTGACAAAAAATACTTACCATATTATTTGTACTGGTATTCAATTGAGTCTGATAGTCTGAATTAAATATGCTTTCATTATCCTGCAAGAATCAAAGAAGTCCAATTACATTATTATGCAACAGCGAAACTAACGACGATGACATTTACGTACATATTTCTTTATAACCAACATCAAAAAAAGAGAACCCAATCTATAACATTTTCGAATTAGAATATCATGGCCTAATACTTATGTATATTACATTTCAATCAGATCATTATAACTAATAAATAAAATAAAACTCACTAGTATCAAAACGTGTTAGATGCGTAGGTTGCGCTATATTTTTCGAACTCCGGCGAGTTTACGCGGCGCAACAGCGAGCGATACGTCCCTCCTCGGTAAGCGCTTGGCGCTGACTAAAGTTGAACACCGCGCGTCACAAGATTTATATTGATTTTTGCATTGCAAACAAAAATTATTTTAAAATATTGTTTTACTTTTAAATAGACCAATTTTTTTTTTCAAGCTTTATAACAATACCACCTTAATTATTAAATGTTTTTTATTTGAATTTGGATTATACTTTCATAGATAAAAAATATAGTTTCGTACGGAAAATTGTCAGTAACTCTCAGTTTTATAGAATTATTTTTGGTGTAATACTGTATGAATTGTAATAAATTGATTTAAGCACTTCCAAGTACAAGATGTAGTTGTATCTTGAACATTTTTATAAATGGTTAAATTGCTATATCCTCGGAGTACCGAAGCATCAAAAGATACCCAAAAGCAACATTTTATGAAACATCCTTTGCAGAGACAAAGATTTTACTGATGTACGTGGACAAATTAAAATATTTATTTAATACACTTTCAAGATAAATGATCAAACTTTCTGAATCTTATTTTTGTTTTTTTATTGTGACTATATCCAAAGCATCAAAACTCGTATAAAACGTTTAAATTCGCGAAAATTTGTGATAGCCCTCTTAAACCCATAGAATGTCAGTAACACAACAAACAACATACTTTAGAAGTTAATTAGGTATAATTAGTTATTTAACTAGTCATTTTAATGAGCTTTTTGATTTCATGATAGTCCTTGTAACGAAACGTACCACCTAATTACGACAAAGATGCCCATTGTTATTCGGTGGTTGTGCAAATCCGTCATTTGTTTCGTCTCGTCAGCAAAGTCTGCCAGGTCCATCCACTCGTTCTTCTCTCGCTCTACTAACCGTTACACTCAGCTAACCAGTTCTTGTATCGAGTATAATAATACATCTATTATTATTAATCATTATTAACAAGCACTTAGCATGTACCTACAAGTTATTTAATTAAATTATTCTTTTCAATATCAGCCTGAGGTTTAACCAAGCGATAGAGAATAATTATTTATGCGGAAAATGGCATTAAAATAATACTTTGTTAATTAACGCAATCAGCAGCAGCAGCAACCTCTAGGGAGCGCAAAGTAAACTCCGATAATTTAAAATAAGCTATCGCAGTTCAAAAACCCGACTGATCGGCAATCAGTGCAAAAGATTAATCCAGGCTGCTGTTATTCTTATTTCGGGGATCTTTATTTCCTTCGCGCCAGCAAGTTTTGCGCTCGGTGACTCGGTCGTTCATTCTTAATTTGCGCGGCATAACGGTATCTGTGAGCCTTGCCTCAAATTACCTTGTGTTTTTATTTATCTTTAATAACCAACTTTTACGCAGTGCAGTAGTCTTTGCTGTATCTGAGAATGTAAATTGACAATAACACCAGAACATACTCGTAACAAGCAGCCAATCGTTCAAATTAAGATAATTAGTATTTTACGAGCGTGACGCGAAATGCGTACTGTGCCTAACAACTATAATCATTGCTGTTCCGTCACGTGTTCACTTTCTTGAAGATTTTTTCTGCTATATTTATTGCTTCTTGCGTTTCATATGTAGGTATATTCATGCATGATCAAATAAGTCACGTTGTATATATTTTCTTTTCTTCACGTTGAATCTTTCAAACAAGAACTTATGTCATTAGGTAGTTGAAACTTGTTGCAAAAATATCATTCACAACTAAATAATAGTCGTCAGAGTTACAGCAGTGCAGCACGACATTCATGACTCAGCGTCATCAAGTACGAAACAGGCATTGAAAGACAAATTAAATAAAATTAAGCAATTTGTCTCCAAGGAAAACCGAACATCCTTTTAGTTTTTTACTGTTCCTTTAATTGAATAATTCAATAGTTTGCAGTGAAGCGGCTTTAATCGTAAAAACGTTAATTTTTCCGTTTCGTGGTGAAGTTTATTCCGAATTGTTTTTGTTGATAGTGATTCATGGGAAATTATGAACATTAGCACCTGTTAAAGTTCAGTTAAAAATAATTGTATCATTTGAGTGTAGGTCTCATGAGACAGTGGAGTTGACGCATCGCGGCGTTGCGCGCTAGCTGTGACGGCGACGGGTGCGTTCGTTGAACCGACGAGGTCACGTCCACCCATGACGTGTGCGGCTTACAAATACTCTTTCCGCACTCGATGCCAAGTCCAAGTGACTGACAGACACCGAGAGATACTCGGGCTCGACACTATCGCACACATCACTCCTCAACTCATCATTCATACTGCGATCTCGCCTTGTGTCCTGTCCCGCACGCCGGATATTGTGCGCCCTTTCGCGACACATCAACAAGATATTTTTAGATCTACTCCTAAGTTCTTAACAATCATGTGTTACTCATGCTCTCCCTGTTGCCTAGTCTTAAGTTTGGAGCGTAATATCCCTTTCCTCTGATTCAACGTAACGACATCTTTTAAAATCGACTTTGCTTTATTGATTGCATATTTTATGTCGATCAGTGTCTCATTCAATCTTCTAAAAATACATTGAGTACAATCAGAATACCAAAAATACTAACGATAAGAACAGTATTGTGGATGCCTTTCAAAATAAATCAGATACCCCAAAGGTTCGATATAAAGGTATCTCAAATAACTTGTCAAAATTACTTTTATTTATTTTTTTTATTTTTATTTATTGCTTAAAAGGTACATTTTACATTATAGAAAATATACCTCGTGTGTTCATAAGTTTTGAGACAAACTTTTTACTTATAAAAATAAAATAAAAATTACTGGCTGCTGTATATTTCTTTTTTCTAATTTTGAATTTGGAATGTTAACTTTTAATATCTATGATTTCGGATTATTTTATTTAAATTTTCTCGTAATGGAGGGAACAAAAGAATTACGTGCGACCGTCATTTCACTATTTAAGGTGGGAAGAAAACCTATGGACATTTTCCGAGAACTGAAAAGTTTTGGTGTGAGCCGTAACTTCGTGTATTACACTATTAAACGATACAAGGAGACAAGTTCTTTACAAGATCGGCAAAGAAGTGGTCGTCCACGCTCTGTGAGGACGCCTGCGAACATTAAAATCATCCGAGAGCGACTTCGCCGAAATCCATGTCGCACTCAGAAGAAACTCGCTCTGCAGACCAATATTTCGCGCGTTTCAGTCAACAGAATACTGAAATATGATCTCAAGGTTAAGGCGTATAGCCGTAGGAAAGTACACTTTTTAAACGATCGCCTTCGTCAATTGCGACGCGAACGTTGTCCAATACTGCTTAGGAGACACGATGCGAGGAAGATACTCTTCACCGACGAGAAAATCTTTACTGTCGAAGAAAAGTTCAACCGACAAAACAATAAAGTGTATGCCAAAAGTAGCAAGGATGTCCCAGCTTCAGCACGGAATGTCTCGCGTACTCATCATCCGGCTAGTGTCATGGTATGGTGGGGAGTTTCGTACGAAGGTGTGACTCAGCTTCATTTCTGCCAACAAGGCGTCAAGGTGAAAGCCAAAAATTATCAAAGTGACATTCTAGAGACTGTTGTGAAACCCCTGTCTAATACCCTATTCCATAACAAGTATTGGGTTTTCCAGCAAGACTCGGCGCCATCCCATAAGGCTAAAACCACTCAAGCTTGGCTGAAGGAAAATGTGCCGGCCTTCATGGCGGCGAATGAATGGCCCTCCTCCAGCCCCAACCTCAACCCGCTGGATTATTCTCTATGGACCGAATTAGAGCTCAGAGCCTGCCGAAAGTCCCACCCAAACTTGGAGTCACTTAAGCGAGCTCTTGTCCGAGAAGCGAAGCGAATTCCTCTGGAAAAGATTCGTGCCGCCATTGATGACTGGCCAAATCGTCTAAGGGCATGTATTAATAAGCAAAATTAAAAATTTTGAAAAAACCCCCGACGGTAAAAATCTTATTGAAAAATAATAAAATAACTCAAAACCCCCGACTTAACCCAATTATATAGGAATATCCGTCGGTAGCTGCCATTAAACCAGCTAAAGGATTCTAGTGTCGTGAATACAATTATTGAAGAATTGTAGATGTTTAACGATGACATAAAATACACTCAATTAATTGTTGAAATTTCATATAGAAAAGGCAGCCCCCGACGGTTATTCCTATATAATTAGGTTAAGTCGGGGGTTTTGAGTAATTTTATTATTTTTCAATAAGATTTTTACCGTCGGGGGTTTTTTCAAAATTTTTAATTTTGCTTAATTTTATTTCAGACTTTTTAGAGAACATATACGAATTATAGTCTATATAATATGTTATTGCAATATTATTTTGCACCGATATTGTAGCGCCCTCTAGTGAGTTACAGGCGTAATTTTTATTATTTGGGAACATGCATTAAGCACGTGGGTGTTTTTCAGAAAACTTGACCCTAGCAAAATCGGCCTGTCCCACACCTTCAAACATTTTTATTTTGATTTTTTTATATGGCACGTGTGAAAGTGAGTTTTTGATTAATTTAGGTATATATTTTAATGTACAATTAAATCAATATGTAGCATAAAAAGTGGATAGTTATTTTTATATTTAAAATAAACCTAAAGAGGACGTATAAATATCGTGTGTCCCATGGCGCTCTTGGAGATTTCAAATACATCTTACTTCTAAAATATTCGTTTTTAGGTATGTTTAAGTTTTTGAACTTAGTCTCTGTGTTTCTAAAAACGTATTTTTAATTTTTATGCCATAAATTTATTGTTATTTTAAGAAATATAATTATTTTAATGTTGTCCTACGAAAATCATTGTTCCGGAAAATCCGGTTTCGTCACGGTGAATTTGATATCGTACTCAAGACAAAATCTACTAATTTGTGTTTTTTCTACCTTCTTAGCAACTTTATGATCGTATTAGGATTCCGCCATTGCCGTTTTAAAGTCAGTTAAGGCTAAAACTGTGACGACAATGTTGGTGTCATCGGCGCGCAAAATTTTTGTTCCGGATAGTGGCAGTATTTAAAAGGTTAATAAATTGTTTTCTTAACTCTATAACACTGTATATAACATAAACAACTCATCATTATTAGATTAGTAAGGCTAAAAACAAGGTAGTTTAAAAAAATATTAGTTATTTTCAATTTTAAAAGTCTCGTGAGATGAAAACGTCACCTCCTGTGCGTCATGTTACATACTACCGGAACAAAATCGTAACGATCTTGAATTGTAAAGCTTAGTGTACAATTAAATAATTTATGGGAGCGTCCTGTCCGCGCGTGTGGTAGGTATCAAACGAAAAGGCTTACATTTAATCGGTTTTGTTTATATATGTGTGTGTAAATGTTTATATCTAAAATTTTAGTGAGTTAATACTTTATTCTTTGTAATTGTGTTTTGAAATCGGCAGTGTGGACATTGCTCAAATTATTCTTATCCATCACGAAATTTTCATAATAGTCACCGTCCCATATTCTGGATGTTACAAAAATGGTTTTAAAATATATATTTTTCATTTTATAGCGTTTATTTTGGCATCATAGTTTTTTTTTAGTATCTAAAATTTCTCACTAGGCTTGATTTTGGAAATTGTAGCGGGTATCATTAGTAATGACAACTTTTCTAGTGAGATGTGTCCAAGAAGTGACGAAAGTGAAATTAGTTAGCTGATTATTTAATAATCTTATAGAATTATGCTATCGTTTTGTTTGTTTTTAAAAGATTTTAAGTATATCTTTATGCCACCATAAGTTGATTTCGTTTTAATACTTGTTTGTTTTATTTCTAATTAATTATATTTTGTGACGTTCAGGAATACTAAGCATCATACGCTGACAGAAAAACTTTAATATTTCTTAAAATCATATTATAATTTTAATTTAAAATGCAGATTTAGCTAGTTAACAATATATTCTTTAATATTAGAGTAAATAAAATAGAATTCACGAAATAAAAAAAAAATATTTCCTGTGCGTCACAGGGTCAAGTTTTCTGAAAAACACCCACGTACACATTGCTGATGAAAACAGAATTGTAATCGGACGTTTTGATTATATTGTAACATTGTTTGGCACTAATATTGTGGCGCCCCCTAGTGATTAATAGCCATGACACCTATCTAAGAACATGAACTCATCGAACACAAAACCGTTATTGAAAACCGCATCAAAATCGGATCATTAGTTTAGAAGGTAGGTGGGAACATTACTTTGCTCTTTTGCACTAATATTGTGGCGCCCCCTAGTGAGTTACAGCCATGACACCTATCTAAGAACATGAACTCATTGAACACAAAAACGTTATTGAAAACCGCATCAAAATCGGATCATTAGCTTAGAAGGTAGGTGGGAACATTCCTTTGCTGTTTGGACTAATATTGTGGCGCCCCCTAGTGAGTTACAGCCATGACACCTGTCTAAGAACATGAACTCATCAAACACAAACCCTTTATTGAAAACCGCATCAAAATCAGATCATTAGTTTAGAAGATATGTGGGAACATTACTTTGCACAAACGCACACACAAACACACAAACACACAAACGCACAAACGCACATCTCTCACCCTAAACGCATATACCTGCTCCGTTCCGTCGTGGGTAAAAACAGGGGTGGTCATTTTGAATAATAATTATATTTAATTTTTACTAACTATTTACTTAATGTTTACTATTGTTTTTATAAATATAAGTTAATTATTTAAAAAGATATGCAACTTTTATTTTGTCTCAAAACTTATGAACACACGAGGTAAAATGTCCAACAAAACTGTATACACAGTTTATCTGTTGGATCAGATTTCTAAACTATTAACTTACTATTATAGGTTCTATTAACTTAAGTTTACAATAATAATAAAATTAATATATTAGTATATATTAGTATTATATTATATATGTATTAGTATTATATATGTAATATTAGTATTATATATGTTAAGTTATATAAGTAGTATTAGGAGGTTAATATTAAGTACGTAAGTATGAAAATCAAAGTTTAGATAGATATAATCGAAGTATAGATATAGCATAAGTAAGAAAAGTAGTCGGTAGTTAGGTAGTAGTAGAAGTTAGTAGGATAGTAATACAATAAAAAGTTAAGGCAGTGTACTGAGTAGGTGTTTTTAAACGGTTTTATTAAACGGTTTTTAAACGGTTTTATTTAGCTCACCCCGTTTGTTTTATTTATTCATTCTTGGGTCAAATTTAGTAATTCAAATTTCACCCTCTTCCTGTCAACCGATTAATCTGAAATTTTGTATACACCTTTAATTCCGATGACAATACAATATATTAATATCAATAACATTGTAAATCCAATATGGCCGCCGGCACAAAATGGCGGTTAACGTAGATTTTATCAATCCCATCAATATGGGTATCAAATGAAAGTTCTCAACCAGTAGAATACAATGTACTATATAAAATTAAAATCCAAGATGGCGGCCTCTACAAAATGGCGGATAACTTAGGTTTTATAAATCCTATCAACATGGGTATCAAATGATAGGTCTCAACAAGTAGAATACAATTTACTATGCAAAATTGAAATCTAAGATGGCCGCCGCTACCAAATGGCTGATAACAATTTTTTATCAATCCCACCAATATGGGTATCAAATGAAAGAGCTTCACAAGTAGAAAACTGTCAGTAACTCCAGCGGGGCCCAACAGGGCCAAGGCCTGCCTGGGCTGCGAGATTGTTCGAAAGAGTTACCGCGGCCCTGGTACATAAAAGGCCTACGACGGAACAAAACGGTTTTTAGTCAAGAGTCTGGCACTCCCTCACCGCTGCTGACCCACAGCTGGAGAGGTCATGTGATGATTTTTGGGGTCGTTAAAAAAAAAGTATCTGGAAGGGCTATGTATTGAGGAATTAGATTGTAATAAATTGTCAGGTAAGAGACCGTGTAATAATGATGCACTAAATGAATTAGATAGAATGAGGAATATTCGGTAGGCATTTTCATTAAATACTAAAAACTAGAAAATAAAAAATCGGTAAAAAAACTTTTAAGTTAAACGGTTTTATCTTATGTGCACTGAAAACTAGAAAATAAAAAAATAGTTACTTACCTGTCAACCTACGTAGGTGGTCCCGGTCATATTAGACTAAAATAAAAACGTGGGGCCCCTGTGAAATCCTACCTATGGCAAAGCATATCTTTATACTTTGGTAGATCATGAGCTCGGCGTTCGCTGGTGAAGCCGCTACGGCTGATTATTGATTGTCAAAATCTCCAGTTACGATTATAGTAAGTCGATGCAATCCACACCTATTATACCTCTAGAAGAAAGTACTACAGCAATAGTTAATGGGCCCCACGTTTTTATTTTAGTCTAATATGACCGGGACCACCTACGTAGGTTGACAGGTAAGTAACTATTTTTTTATTTTCTAGTTTTCAGTGCACATAAGATAATTTTAGTTTTATCTTAAATCTATTTTTCCTATTTTCGTTTCTGATGTCGTCTGGTAAGCTATTGAGTACGTATGGGACACGCTTTTCTAGCGTTCGGTCCCCATAAACATTATTAACTCTGGGTACTACATATTTACCAGACGACTTCAGAAACGAAAATACTACATATTTAAAACGAGCGAACTTCAATAAGTACTTACACTTTGCAATATACACTCAATTAACTTACGTTTTCTATTTACTTTGGAACACCTATTTTGATCGAAAAAGTTTCGGAAAAAAGAGACTTGTAACGCGACATTTTAGCTCGCTGTTTAACTGAGTTGAAAAGTTTTTACTGCGTTTGACACAGTTAAGTAGACAAAGCCAAAACGATCGCAGCAAGCCGAACGGCAGTTTCGTCTAAAGTAGCCTCGTAAAACGTTTATAGCGAAGTAGTTTACTTATGCCAAATACAAATACACCTCAATGCAGTGTTGGGAAACTGATTAGATTTATTACTATTTATCATTTTACCAATCATCATATCCTAATTTGAATCAAGTTCCGCATTAAAGAGCACAGCGTCGCAATGTAGTCATTATTTAGTCAATGTGTATCAAATCCACCTTTCACTTCATAATCAGGAAGCAATTTGCTTCCCCATGCATCGTAATTTTATATTAACTAAGAGAATAATTGATTAAACAATGTATTTTCAAGCGACATGTTATTACAGTGAAGTGGCGACTTGCAACGAATTAACGTACAAGAATAGTTAGTTATTTTCCTCATTGTTTGCAGTTCTGCTGAATACTACCTACCTATATTTTAGTTCAAGGCAAACCTTGCAATATTATTCCTTAAAAACAATTAAAACTGGTATTTAATTAAGTATAGCTCTGCACACGCAAAGCTTAGAAAACTGATGTTTGTTGTTTGCATCCAATCACAATAGATTTAAGAATTAATAGTGCCTTGAATAATTATCAAAACTAAAGGTATCATAGCAAAACAGACCACACGATTACACATATTGCTCCATTTACATGAAATGTCAACGGTTTTAAATACTAGCTACTTTGTCGCGGTTTCACTCTCTTCCCGTGGGAATTACTGCTCGTACCCTGACCAAAATATAACCTACTAGCTTCCGCCCGCGGCTTTGCCCGCGTAGATTTCGGTTATTTATGTCGCGTTTCCAAGAGAATTCTTCAGAAGTCCGGGATAAAAACTGTTCTATGTTCTTTCTCAAGGTCAACTCTATCTCTGTACCAAATTTTATTAAAATCAGTTCAGTGGTTTAGACGTGAAAGCGTAACAGACAGACAGACAGAGTTACTTTCGCATTTATAATATTAGTAGGGATGTTACTCGTGGATAGTCAAGCCTTCCAACAGTGCAAGAGTTTTCAAATCGGTTCTGTAGTTTCGGTGCCTTTAGGTTGCAATCATCATCATCATCCATTACAATAGTATAGTATAGATAAGAGAAGTAATAGATAAAGTGCAGTAACGTTATTATGTTGCATTGTTGTTAATTGTACTTGCAATGTATGTCGCGTGTTTTTCTTGTTACGGGTTCAGTGTCATTGTCTGTTGTCAGTAATATCACGTAATGTATAGTGCAACGTTCCCACAACTGTATGATTATTCTGAGGTATTATGTTAGTTTTAACTTGTGTACTACATAAGCGAAACTATATCTCAATCTACCTATGTAAGCCCAGTATGTGATGGATGCCATATTCATTTAATTCTTTCAGACAAATTACGTTAATCTTTACGTGATTGTGGTTAATCGGTACCAACGTTTTGAAATGATAAAAGAGACTATCTGTCCTGTATGCGTAGTTATGTATAATAAATACATTACAATATTGTAAAAAAAACGTTTCAAGCCACAAATAAATGTGTAACATTTGATAGCTTAGTAGGTACCTAATGCAAATTGTATGGTGGTCGGTTAGCCAGCACGGTTCAATACCCATCATTGTTTCTGCGATAAAATGAATAATGTCACAGGAAGCGCTGTTTTGACCGTCAACTTGATGGCCATTATTTTAGCGTATGACATTAACCTTTTCCCTGTTCATGTATCATGACAGTGGTAATCTGTACGTAATATCAACGGTAGCACACAAATCCATATTCTACATAACTGACCGTGATTCACAGAATTGAATCACAGTAACATAATCAGAATCTATTCAATCAAGTACAGATAGGATTATAGAAGCAATAACGTTCATCGTAATTATCGACGATCAAATGATATTACGGCATAACGGCATCTCTTTTAATGGCTATTTGGTATAATGTTGCCATGGTAACCGTTCTATTTCAGTATTACGGTACGGCACAACGGAGCCAAATCTCCAAAATGGCCACCGGGCGGTTAGAGCAGCGCCTGGCACTGCCGACGGTAATCCCTGAATGGGTAATGCGCGGCTGTAAGAGGTGCATTGATATCCCATTCGCTGACTAACGTTTAGAATGTTCGCCGAATAAAGAGCTTACTGCGGGAGTCGCGTGGATTCCTAATGTAGATAAAATGTTCTCTCATACAAGCATTTGCTCAGCTTTGTAAATAAAATATTTTGATATCTTGCGGCATTTGGACGCAGTTGCTAGTGTGGTTTAGAGCACACAAAGTAGTTTAACTGGTAAAGTATTTCATTTAAAAGTTAAATAAATTGAAGATTGATATACATGAAGTAATGAAGGAGGTTCTAAAACTGCCGCAATAAACTTAGCATTCGGCAAAATCTTAGGGCCTGAGTCATCATTGTCTTGATTTGAAAATAAAAACCCAAACAAAGAAACTCACAAAAAAGAACCCGAAATATAAGACTACTAAAAGGATCGTCACGAATAATGTTATCGACACTACCTCAACGACAGTCATTCGTGCTACTAAATAGTAATTTGGAGTCAAGATCACGCGCCTCGTACGTAAAAGGTCAACGTACTAAAGTTAATGAGCCATTATTTTATAAGAACCTAACTAACATTAGACCAATGCAAAGAACAGTAAGCTATTAGTGTTTAATGTTTATCCGGTAGCAAACAAACAATAACTGTGTACTTTACCAGAACTTGAAATATTTAAAGCCATAGCGGTACTAGTTCACGCAATCTGCGATTTTGCCTTTGTCTACGTAGGAAAAAAATCAGTTGCACAGAGCTGTTTAGCTTGAGGCCAGGCTGTAAATCGTGTTACAGCCTTGAAGGCCGGCCATGCTCCACCGAGCATGACGCGGCAAACCAGCCCAACGTCAATATCTTTAATCTATTGTACCTTCGATAGGATCTCGGCCACACTACTACGCACCAACCTTATTTTCCTTGCAAATCTTGTTAACGCGCAAGTGATTCATCAACATCAACACTAATTGGAACTGGTATCTTCGATTTCAAACAGAACCTAGGAAAACTTTGCTTTGCTAATGTGTGTTTGAGAGTTTCCCGATACCAAGTTTTGTGTTCTAGGAAAAATCTTTTCTAGGAATTCTTTTTGGGATACTTACTATCAAAAATATATTTTCCTAACTCGTGTTAGATTGTAAGTTGAGCGAATTATATACTATGTTGTGCATAAAGGTTTCAGATAGTAAAACAGATATCTTTTATAAGTAGTTTTTATTCTCGCTTCGTCAGTCTTTTTTAAATTTTAGAATATATGATTTACTAGATAATATACTGTCCAACAACAAATGTTCCTTAGTTTGTTTATCTACTTCAACGTGGAAGTATTTATTGAACAAACGTAATACACAGTAATTCCAATCGTAAACTACTTCGTCTGCCTTCTTTTGAGAGAGACTATTAGATAATCTCGATAAAAGAAATATACTGTAGTAAAAATAAATATTGTAGTAAAAATCCGTACCAATAAGAACATGTTAGCTTGAGATAAGACAAATATATTGAAATGGTTCTGTTCGTACGCTGTGCTCCAAATATTGATGTTACTTACGTGCTATGGCGTCTGCTCAAAACTAAATGTTGATTCAGCCAATAAGAAATAAACTGATAAAGTACATACGTCCCTCGTTTCTAAGAAGCTTATTCATGTAGTCTGATACCAGACTTGTTATTACTTCGTGGTACTTTTAAACGTCGCTTTTTAATGGTAAATGTATCTTTTAGACGCTCATGAATATGTTATGACTATGATCTATTTCTTGTAATGGCTTCATTAAAACGGCTATTGTATTGTGTTTTTTCTTTTGTACTATTTTGAAATCTTCAATTTACTTACCAAGATACTTCGAAATGAGGTATAGCTGTACCACATAGAAATTTTACACGGTGTAATAGCTAAACGTTGATAGCTGGAACATTAATAGCTCGCATCTTCAATTTTCACAAGGCATGCATGAGTTATTGAGCGATTATATGACTTTTTAGGGTTCCGTAGCCAAAATGGCAAAAACGGAACCCTTATAGTTTCGTCATGTCCGTCTGTCCGTCTGTCCGTCTGTCACAGCCGATTTACTCGGAAACTATAAGTACTACAGTGATGAAATTTGATGGGAATATGTGTTGTATGAACCGCTACAAAAATATGACACTAAATAGTAAAAAAAAGAATTGGGGGTGGGGCCACCCATACATGTAACTGAGGGATGAAATTTTTTTTTTCGATGTACATACCCGTGTGGGGTATCAATGGAAAGGTCTTTTAAAATGATATAAAGTTTTCTAAAAAACATTTTTCTTAAAGTGAACGGTTTTTGAGATATCAGCTCTCAAAGTCGTAAAAAGTATGTCCCCCCCCCCTCTATTTTTATAACTACGGGGTATAAAATTCTAAAAAAAATAGAGGTGATGCATGCTAATTAACTCTTTCAACGATTTTTGGTTTGATCAAAGTATCTCATATAGTTTTTGAGATAGGTTGATTTAACTGTAATTTACGGAACCCTTCGTGCACGAGTCCGACTCGCACTTGGCCGGTTTTAATTTTAAAATAAGCTACAATTTGCAACCATTAGCCGTGTAGAAACTGCGACTAATTACGATGTCTGAGTCGGCTGTTAGCTGTGGTCTTGAGGTCATAATGCCCGTAGGAGTACTGTGCTCTACGTCTGCAGATAACGTTCTTTGGATTATAGGTACGCCCCAAGTATCGAGAATAAAAATTGTGGGAATCGTGAGTTGTCTGTCTCATCGACTGCTTTAATAACGGTTAGTCTTATTTGAAATTTTAAACGCAGACTGCTTTTACCTTGATCAATTCAAGAACATAAATGCCTAGGTACTTGAGTATTGATAACTGGTTTCAAAAGTTGATTATTTTAATGTTTGGCTTTTATAGCTTGAGAAGAAGTATTAATTTTATGAGATTCAGAATTTCTAATTGAAACACGTAGCTGCACAGTGACAAGGTTTAGGTTTATTATGTTGTAAAATCCGTGAGCAGCGGGAGCGCGCGGTCGTTGACCTCGCTGAAGCGAGCATCCGTGCTACAGGGCGGGCGGCCCGTCGCGTCCGACGTAGTTGGGCGCCCTGCAAACATAAACAAATGTTTCAACATGATAGCTACCGATGAATGGACAATCATTTTAATTCCTCGTTTATGGCTACACAAACATTTCTAATTACTCGTTACTTCAATTAATCGTTTGTACTCTTTACGGGTGTTTAAAGACTGAAACGAACGTCTATTTATTGCGGTCAGACATTGCGTGGCGTGTCCAATAGCACCAAATATTGTTGTGAACATAAATACGTTTGTCAGGCCGTCAATCTTTTGTATTACATAAATTAATTGGTAATTACACCCGTCCGTGCGGTCACTTCGTTTCAATTAGCTGCGGTTACAAAAGAATTACCTAATCGACCGACCAATTATATGGTGTTTAGGAAATCTTTATGAGCCTCGATAATGAAGGTAAAACGAGAAACATTTTATTTCGATTCATTTCTTAACATTATTTCATATTGACCAAGATTTGTGATGAAAGCTCGCAAGGTATTTTATCTGGGATAAAATATGAAGCAGTATAATTGGGTCACCGGAACACAGGGGGTGGGACTCGGTAGTTCACACTAGATAACACTCCTCTGATTTCCTGCAGCGCTGAACGTATTATCTCTTTATTATTATATCAATATTGTCATTCATACAGCATTATCGGTGTTTTGTGTGTATAGCATTGAAGCTTGTCGATTTATTCACGTTCCTTCCTTCTTGTTTAGTAGATCGATTTTATTGATGAATGATTTATCTATGAATTTATTCAATGCAGTTTCTTGACCAGTTATAATACAAATACGGCCTGTATTATTAACGCACGGACGTGCACCAAATGTTTCCACAATATTCGCAGTCCAATACTTTAGGGAGCGTTTAGTGCGCGACAGCAATTTGGTACAGATATAATGTGTCTACGAGTGGCCGCCAGCTCGCACTCGCTGCCCAACGAAGGCAATTAGTCGCACATGCCGTCGACACCGTCTTCTTATGAAAGAGCACTCCAACTATTGCACCACTCTTACACTAACACTAAACTACTCATATATTTTTCAACACGCTCCATTTTCCCTACACCAAGTTCCTTACGTGCGCCAATTACTTTTAGAAACTGTTATCCCCTATAATTTATTTCGGCGAAGACTAATAACAAATAGAATCTTAACGGCCGAAACTGTGTCCACGAACGTCGCCTGTAACTATTACTTTTAGTTGTTTAACCAAACTTTTAACAAAGAAATGGGACGCGGTGGGGGTTGGTTTGTGTCAGTTTAATTGGATGAGGGAGCTGCACAAATTCGCTCCACCAGTCACCCAGTTTATCAATTAGGTCGTATCGCACGGTAGTTTGGTCCCATCAGTATTTATATTGTTCATTGATTGAGCAATTCTCGTATCCAGTTCATGTGGCTATTGTGTGTCAAATGTAATCACCACTCCTCATTTTGGAATTTAGAAAGATGCTTTATATTGAATTCGATTTGTGAGCACAATATAGAGTTTTGTTGGAAAGCAATCGTATTGAATCGAGGTCTTTCAATCCGTATTCTGCGAATTATAATACTAAACGTGCAGGATGTAGCATAAATTATATTTATTGTCATATTGATTTAAACGCATAGCAATCACGCTGTGGTTCAGTTGGTCAATAGTGTATTAAACTGCTTTAGTGTATTGGAGTTTGTTCGTGTAGGGAAAGCTTGTATCGATGTAACTGGTCGCTAAGTAATTGGTCCCTTCCCTTGGGTATTCCTTTGCTCTAGCTTGTGTTGTGCTGTTAACGAAAGCACTTTCTGTCCGCCAACTAATTAGATTTCTCTATCTACTTAGTACTTGTTTACTGTCTCATCTTGATCGATTTCCTTTGATGTATTATCTGATGCAGTGCACTATACAAAAACAAAGATTTTGAACTTGTAGCTCTTGTAAGTCGCAATTTTCTTTGGTAACAGCAGGTGTTTGCTTGGTTTGATGTTTAATTGTTACTTTTGATATTCTATTCACATATCTCATCATTTGTAATATTCCCCTTTAATATGTTATCATTTCAAGATAACTGTATCTGAGCAAACTGTCTGATGAGTGTAAGCCCTTGTTTTGTCGACTAAATAGGCTGTTATTGAAATGTCGTTTAATGTAGGTAAACATAGAACTTACTGTGCAAATTGATTAAAGCATTTTTGATAAAGTTATTACGTGATGATATAAATTTAAAAGCTTTGTGATAAAGAACGATATTTATAAGAAGATCGCTTTAGAGCACAAGTAGTGCCTGCCCGTCGTTTACGAGCACCATAATGTTTAGCAAGCCATTTCCTTCAGTTGACTACAATAACTTGCGCATAGACGATAAACGATATAATGGAAATAAAATGAGCTTAAAATACTTCGTGCTCCTTTCAATCTGTAGACACTTTTATGTTATCAGAAAATATAGTCGGAAGGGACAGAAGCTTCAACAGCAAAACGTAAAGTGTTTGTAACAACATTATGTGAAACGATGATTGCTAACTTTCTGATTTATCTAGTAAAAAATATTTCTGTTACGACACTTCACGTCTTAGCATCGTCTTAAAATATTCTTCGTCAGAGACCATTACATTAACATCATTACTTAGCGTTAATTCTTCAAAACGCGTGCCGTAACTGTACACGGCCAATTCCAACAACAACAAAGTTAAGGCCTCACGCAGAACAAAGTTACGAATCCTGAGGGACAGTCGAGTAATCCATAAATCCCTCGGAGAGTCCTCCGTCCTCCGTGGCTACTTTCACTTCTGATAATATTGGGTCGTCACGTCGTGCCTCAAGTACTTGCATGAGGACGAAACTGCCCATTCACTGAATTATGGCTTTGCTTGCAAACAATGAAGCTCAGGTTGCTAGGTTTTTATTTTATTTAGTGTCACTGTAGTATATATCCCTATCACTAAATACGTTATTAAAGCTGTTTATAGATTGACGTCATCCGTTTGAAACGTTGATACGGTATTTAGAGAAGATGTAGGTAGCGCATACGCTTATGTCCAATAGGGGGTATTCCATAGGTCACTAACTGTTATTATTACACGCGAAAATTCTGTACCATTTATCCTTTCCCTAGTTTGCACCTCATCAGCGAATGAAACAAGACCATTATCAAGTAAAATAATATTTATTCCGTGCTAAGTTATCGTGGAACCCGATAGCTTTATCAATACGCTGTAAAGCTTACGGAGACAGTTTTATGGCAACTTTCTCGTTACTCATAATAACGGCTCCAATAGCTAACTTAACTGTTAATATCCCACGATGTGAATGCGGGAATATTTATTTTCATTTGACAGTCAATTGGAGATAAGCTATTCCATCACGTTTAAGGCAAAGGTGTCCAATTACTTGGAATAGTTACTTTATGGACTCAAAACGATTAAAAGAATTTCTTATCTTAATAGACAGTACTGAGTAAATACGTCAAAAATTTACTGGAAAAAACTTAAGAATATTAAACCTAGGTGTATGTAGTCATGATTTCTACGTTATACATTTGCAACTCCAGCAAGATATGGTCAGTCAATCAGTTAAACTTGAAAACATGTCAGTTTTGTGACCCACAGTTAATTACTACCTACTTATTTTTTTTCCTTAACTAAAAATAACAGAGTCAGTTAAGTTAGCCCTTGAATTCAAATGAGGAAAAAAACAAGTCGAAAGTTATTAACATTTTAATGATATGGCTTTAAAAATATATTTTTATTACAATATCGATATAGGGAAATAGTTAACATGGTGTTCAAAATGCAGTGTAAAACAATTTCTTCGGCCCGGTTGTTCGTACGTTACGGTAAAGTTAAAATTTGACCGATGTCAATTTTGCCCACGGTTAATTTGACGTATTTATTATGAAATTTTAACGTTCGTAAAACTAACTAGTACTTCAACAACGCTTTTTGAATTTAAACCCTGTTAATCTTACTGTACTTAACTAGAATTTCACCCTAACCTTGACGTAACTGAGCTTCGAACAACCGGGCCTTAGTGTGTTTAAGATTCCGTATCTTAGATGGAGAATGTACTAGTATCTGTAAGGTATTGAATCACCCCATGTCCGTCCGTCTGTCAAGACCCTTTTCCTCGAAAACGTGTGAAGTAACAATTTGAATTATAATTAAATTAATATTAAATGCATGTAGTATGTGACAACCAAATCCAGCGATGGGATTAATTAATTAAATGACCTAAGGGGTAGTTATTACACCCTGTAGATTAATTATAACACTTGGATTACAAAGATAACAACGTTGTTAGTGTCATTTAGTGGAAACTAAATTGTCTTTGGTAATAAGACACTAATGGCTAGTGTTGTAATGTTAACATGTAAGTTCAATGAAGAATTTTGTCATTACCCGAAATTACAAGGTAAGTATAGACCTTGATATATTAAAATCCGAGCCTAAAGATTTTATTATTGGCGACATCATAATTGTTTATGACTGTTCAAGGACCGACGTTTTTCTTAGAAATTATGTTGTAATAAACCTAATTTGTTATTGTCGGTCTGGCCAAAGCTAAGCTTCTTATCCCAAAGTAAGGCTTCGTGTATATCTATTAAGCACATAAAACTCCTTTCTAAGTTCTATCGATTTGCATGTAGGTTAGTAATACAACTATCCGACCACCGATACGTGCGGTTTGATGTTTCCACCCCGGGCTCCCAAGGGACCCAGGAAGGTCGGTCGCACTTCCCACGGTGGGCGCTCTCCCGCCTAGACCGGGAGGCCGCCTCGGAGGCGGCTTTCGTCCAGGACTGGCTGTCGCCTCCTGTAGAAGTCCGGGATGTGGACGCCACAGCGGCCCAGTTAAGGGTCTCCCTGACCGAGGTGTGCAACTCTAGCATGCCTCGGTCTCATCGTCCACCTCCTAGGCGCGCCGTCTATTGGTGGTCAGAGGAGTTGGGGGTTCTTCGGGCCGCCTGTGTGGCGGCCAGGCGGGCCTACGCAAGAAGCCGGCGGCGGCGCCTTCGCGACCTCGACAACGAGGACCGCCTCTATGCAGCCTACATAGAGGCCAAGTCGACATTGACAGCGCGAATGGCCACAGCCCAGGATCACGCGAGGGCGGAGATGCTTGAGGGTCTGGACATGGATCCCTTTGGGAGGCCCTACAAGGCGGCACGCAACAAACTGCGCCCGTACGGTCCCCCAGTTGCCGAGACTCTCGAGCCGTCGTTACTGGATGGGGTTGTTCAGTCCCTGTTTCCGCGCAGAGACAACTTCACTCCACCAGTGATGAGCGCCCCACATGGTGCGGCTCTATCGGCCGAGGAAGTCCCGCCGGTTACTGAGAATGAGGTGGAGAAGGCAGCTTTCTGCCTCAGGGGGAAAAAGACGGCCCCAGGTCCGGACGGCGTCCCCGCAAAGGTGGTAGCCATCGCCATCTCCCAGATGGGAGAAAGGTTTCGGGACCTCTTCAGTGCGTGTCTGACGTGTGAGAGGTTCCCAAAGCCATGGAAGGAGGGCCAATTGTGCCTTCTTCGAAAGGAAGGGCGGCCGGTGGACTCCCCATCGGCATACCGACCTATCGTTTTACTGGATGAGGTCGGTAAAATTTTCGAGAGGATCCTCGCTGCCCGTATCACCAGGCATCTGGGCACAATCGGCCCGGATCTAGCGGACGCTCAGTTTGGTTTTCGAGCTGAGCGTTCGACAGTTGATGCCCTGTCGCGACTCAAGGGCCAGGTGAGGGAGGCGATGGATGCGGGAGATGGACTGCTGGCTGTGTCATTTGACATAGCCAACGCCTTCAACTCAATTCCTCACTCCACCATTCTGGAGGCCCTCCGCTTCCATGGGGTGCCCACGTATCTGCGGGGACTTTTGGCGGACTACCTAAGGGACCGTACAGTCCTCCTTGTGGACAAGTCGGGCCAGCTCCGACGTTACGTCGTCGAGTCCGGTGTCCCGCAGGGTTCAGTTTTAGGGCCACTCCTGTGGAACATCGGATTCAACTGGCTTCTGAGGGGCAACCTCCCCCGTGGCACGTCTGTCATCTGCTATGCAGACGACACCCTTCTGACGGCCAGGGGGAGAAATTTTGGAGAGGCAGCCAGCTTGGCCTCGGCGGGCGGTTCTCAAGTGGTGGACAGAATCTCCCGCCTAGGGCTGACTGTGGCGCTGCACAAGACCGAGGCCGTGTTCTTCCATGGGACTCGGCAGCAAGAACCACCCGACGCCCATATCCATGTGGAGGGCGTCCGCATTGGGGTGCAGCCCCAGATGAAATATCTGGGCATAGTGCTCGACAGTAAGTGGTGCTTCAGAGCACACTTCAGCGGCTTGTCGACGCGCCTGATGAGAACTGCGGGCGCCCTCTCATGGCTCCTCCCTAACATCGGTAGTCCCGGCGATGAATGCCGACGTTTATACGCCGGCATACTCAAAAGTATGGCACTGTACGGGGCCCCAATCTGGGCAGACTCACTGTGCGGTAGGGTGAACGCCGATGCCATCCGCAGGCCACAAAGGGCCATTGCACAGCGGGTGTCGAGGGCGTACCGCACGGTGAGCTTTGCGGCGGCGTGCGTTCTGGCGGGTACTCCTCCCTGGGAGCTCGAGGCTTGGGTACTCGCCAGAGTGTACGACTGGACGGCGGGACAGAAGGCGCTAAACCGGCGCCCAGACCCGACAGAAAAAGAAGAGGTGCGTGAGGAGGCAAGGGAGGCAATAACTCTGCACTGGGCCGAAGATCTTGCCTCGGCAACGTATGGTCGCTGGACGCTGGATGCCATCGGGCCTGTCCTGAACGGCTGGCTCGATCGGCGGCATGGGTGCCTTTCGATGCGTCTGGTGCAGATGCTGTCCGGGCATGGCTGCTTCGGATCGTACCTGCACCGGATTGGGAGGGAGGAGACCCCACAGTGTCACCACTGCGAAGCTACGGTGGATACGGCAGAGCACACACTTCAGGTGTGCCCATCGTGGGCTGAACCCCGCCGCGCTCTGATGGCGGTGGTCGGGAATGACCTCTCGCTCTCCAGCGTGATTGCTGCCATGCTGGGAAGTGAGGAGACATGGGAAGCGGTAGCCTCCTTCTGTGAAGACGTCATGTCTCAGAAGGAAGCGGCGGAGCGCATGCGGGAGAACGACCCTCTCGCGGTGCCGCTCCGTAGACGAAGAAGGGGCAGAAGACGGCGAATACAACGTCTGTCCCCATCCGCCCCGGGGGGTGATCAGCGGGCGACAGGCGCGGGGGCGTCACCGCCTGCACCACAAGGATCAACCCCTGCGCTCCGGCCATTATAAGGACCCTTCCCCACTAGGGGGAGGTATGAGGGGCCTGCCGTAAGGCGGGCAATCGCTGGTGGGGGACTGGATGCCATGGATTCCCAGACCCCCTCCACTCAGGCGAGGTCGGAGTGCCGCTGGGCCTTTTTAGTGGGTATACCGGGAACGTCTTTACCGGGGAGTCCCACATACCCCTCTCCCATCCCCCGATGGGAAGGGGATGCGTAATAGCATTTTTAGCCCAGCGACAACAAAAAAAAAAAAAAAAAAAAAAAAAAAAAAAAGGTTAGTAATACAACAATTATGTATCTGAACCTGACATTAACTAATTTGCGTACATGTATGCGCAAATTGAAACTCGACCATGTTCTAACTAATGGCAGTCGGAGTCGCTAACTATCCGGTACTTAGTGCAGGACTATCACCATTTCTAACTCGTGCCCATCTTGTTTATACGAGAAAGTAGACGGTTCAATAACGAGCCAATTTATTCGATTACGATCTCACATGAGATTATTCAACACCAGAGAAAACCAAAACCCAAAGTTAACCTTGATTTAATTAGTATGTTCGAGAAGTAGCAACATTTTAACCTTGATCAAGTCTGATTGGCTGCTCTTTGTGTCGAGTTATCAGGCAGTCTTTTCCTTAATTTAAATGTTTTTTTTTTCATACTTCCGGGGTTTTCCATATTTACTTAGGGGTTTGGGGAACACAATTAGCACCTATACTTATGTCGTCCATGTATCCTGAATAAACTAAGACACTTTAAAATGATTAATGCACCGATTAAAGTTCGCGCTTACCTCAATTTGTTAAAAGTTTAATTGGATTACATAATAACCTATTTAGCTACAATAGTTTCTTAGGATATGCTCATTCAAAGGCTGTGAAAAGCAGTAAACAAGAACAGAAACATTATTAAGAAGTATTGCAATGATTCCCGCAGAGACAGATTTAACTATTTCAATGCTCACAACTGGTCCACCCTTGAATACAATTATTATCTCCTTTTGTTGATACTAACAACTGCGTGGGAATAATAAATCTGTTACAGTATTTTCTTTCATTCTACATACATAATTTGTGTATGTGACAAAGCACAAAGGTACGCCATATTACATCACATATTCTCACGCATAGCAAAGAAACCGACTAAGGGACATAAGTATTTAATCATATTTGTCAGCAAGCAAGCTAGGTCGTCATCGGTATCTTAGGTGTTATTGCACAATCACAATAAGGGTTGCACTTATTATGTATTTTGTAGTACTCAGTTGGAACGACGAAAGTAGGGACGAAAATAAAGCAACCTATATAAACTTTACTCTGAAAATGAAGAATCCTATATTTAGTACATCTGCAATGAAAAACAAAAGCGATAAGGGAATAAAATCAAGCGGCGAGCGTGCAGGTTGGCTTTGTACCCGCGTCCAGAACACGGCGCTCCTGTCCCACTGACCCAGTGACACGGTGCCTATTGCCTAAAGCAAAAAGCTTCACTTTGTACGCCTGAACAAATACACGCGTATGTAAATGTTCCACACGAACGACTAGCCACAAACGTCACGCTGCGCAAACACAGATAAATGATTAATGGGATTTTTAACGTGATATATTGCTAATACGTTGAATTTTCAAAACCTAAAAATACGACGCATTTCCATTTTCACATTTGGTCGACCCCGAATGACCGAAATGTACAAGGTTGGGACCAGTATGTGTTTGTTTTGTGCGCTGTCACTCTCCCCTAGAACTCCTTTATTTTTCAGAAGTAGAAAATGGCCGTAGTTTTTCCACGGTTCAACATGTTAGTACTGTATCGACAGGGCTGACATGTTGCGCATTTTATTTGCGTGCATACAAGGGAATCAATTTCAGATGGGACGTTAAATAAATCCGGCGCGTCTCACGCTGTCTCGCATTCAGATTGCATTCAGCTGCAGCTCTCTCGTAACTTATGTCCCGCTGCACATCGCATCGCAAACAAAATACCAGTTCCGTTCAATTTCTCTATGTCGAAAACTAGTTTCCACTTTTCTCACTTCTGTGTAATCCCTATATCAAGTTGTTCTTGTCGCTTCACGCTGCATTTTCTTGAAATGAGGGCCTAATAAGAACGTATAGGCTATTTATTTGCACCGAGCTTCCTACGTGCCTGATGGCCCGGCCACGTAACTACTTCCATATCCAGCGCTGGACACCTTGTACATAGTAAATGTAGTATACAATACACCACACAATGGTAGAATATAAATAACTGGCCGTAGACCGAGATGCATTGTTCTAGGGAACGTGTGCGTAGGAATATATTCTTATAACTTACGAATATAGAAAAATAACAATGGTTTAAGTCCAGTTTAGCAAGAAATATTTTTATTTACCCTTAGGATAGCTTTTGAAACTGAAATTCAGCAAACAAATGAAAGCTTAAATTCACACGATGAATTTAATGTAGATTGATATTGCTCTTGGATCACATTTAACCCTTAAAAGCTTACAATGTATGTATGTCAGGAAAAAATCCTTGGGGCGAGCTGGGCACGTTTCGTAAATGGCATTTAATCAGAGTGTACGAGTTGAGCAAGCGCGTGAAGTGCTTCGCTTCGTCTTCATAGTCGCGGACTGTCGGGAACTGGACGCCAACGAACTACTCTGTAACTATCTCGTCAGATTGAGCTGTAAACTAAATGAGTTTACATAAAACTAGCAATTGCTATGACTTGACTTGCTTGGCGGAGGTTGAAGAACTCGACACTATTGGGCAACGCTCGCTATACTTTCTTGTTAATTAAGTTAGGAGTAGAGACAACCATATTTTTATTATGATTAAATTTATACCTAACATATTTTTATACGCTTCAAGCATATATTACGTAAATTGTATCTAAAATACCTCATTAAAGAACGCTTCATTTTTAAAGAGTTGAGATAATACATACTTTGAAGTAGTCACCGAGAACAAAGACAATATTTTATGTTAAAGTTAATGAACAAACTGATTAACCTAGTTTTTTTTGCAGCTTCTCGCCGGCGTCTTAACGAGTACATCGAGCACTACGAGGGTCTGGAATACGACGCAGACACATTACACCAGCAACACTTGCGCGCACGTCGCTCCATAGACGCGCCAGAAGACTTGAGACTACACTTTCGCGCACATGGGAAGAAGTTCCACCTGCGACTGCGGCGGGACTTGTCCGCTTTCAGCGAAGACTTTAAAGTAAGTTATGGCACCTGTTTTCGAACTAAACATAGATGTAGATCAATTTATGCAACAGTACGTAACAAACTTGTTTTATGCTTAGGTTGAAGGCGCGCAAGGGCAGATACATGAAGTCGATACATCACACATATACCACGGAGAGTTGGCGGGTAAGTCTTACATTGATGATACAAATATTTTTTATAAATCTGCTCACCAATTAAAATTATTGACACGCAGCCAGTCGGTCCAGTTGTTATGTTAATCAATCCACCCAGTTTAGGTCCTCATCCTACGCGTTTACCTTAACAAAATTAACAATTAGTTTTACACGAAGTTTTTAACAAAATTAAATGATGTAATCACCTCGTACAAAGTGAAGTCAGGTGAAGTGGAGAGGTTTAGCACGAAGCGGAGCACTCACGTACTGAAAAGACAGACACAAACTTTGTTGGTGGCGTGCGGCGGACTGACAGCCGCAACTCGGGACCCACTCCTATTGTACACCGGGAGCCGAGAACAGCGACGTTATCTACACCCAAGATAGACGCTATTGTTTGCCCTCACCCCGAGGGAAAATTTAATAAGTCCCCGCTCGGAGTATGTCGACCGCGATTGTGTTTCTCTTTAATCAAACAAAAGCCGAACGCTAACTCTTCGTCCGCATCTGCCCCTGCCAGCAGCGGGCAGCTCCTCGTGAGATAGACGCTTCGCTCGTTCCCGACATTAATAATTCTTGGAGAGCACTAAAACATATTTCTTTTTGCAATTACTGGCGGGACGGCGTCAAAGTCCTGGCTAATTGGGAGCTTTCGGCGGCCACTCGACTTTTAATGTTGGCGGGCGGAGGCCGCGCCGATGGTTGGCTGCTCCGCAGGCTTTACTGCTTTACGTGTATAATATGTATAATTACACTGTTGAAAATTTGCCCTGCATTCCTGTCTCGCGAAGCATGATAAAGAAATGTTCAAAAGAAATTCATAACATTTTCCGGACAAAAAGAAATATTCGCTTGATTTTTTTACGATCCTGGGATAAGGATGTTGTAATCTTTTCATCGTATTTATGTTAATTAAAACCCGTGTAGTCACTGATAAATAAAGTAACGAATGTAATATACGGAGGGATTTATGATGGTTTTAGTTAGAAGTTATTGGCAGTTAGGTTATCGATGAATGAAAAAGTGAGACCATGATGCGTATCGATATAGATGCGGGTGCGACTTCGAGTTCGGGCGCGGGTGTTATGATGGTGAAAGTTTGGAACAGTGTAAATGGATAAAGTTGTGCGGAGGGCGGCGCGGCATCGATCGCAGTTCGTCGCCCTACTTACAGCGGTCTCCGATGCACTTAGTCGTTGAGTTGCAACCTACGTTTTGCATGCACAACCCACCGTCCCCACATATTTATCAGCAACTGTAAACACGATTTGCGTTTTTATTGTTATAATCGAAACTGTGAATCAACTTGTGGCATTAACATTATTAGTGTGTTAAAGAAGAAGTTTTAATTACAAAGCGCTGGATAAACTTCCCAAGGGCTTTACCTATTACAATACATTTCTTTCTAAAATGGCAATCATCCTTAAACCTGTTACTCGTGTATGTAGTTTCTTCTTAGTCTGAGACAAGATAATCATTACTATAAATACTGCTTCTATTTAGGTCATTCATTGAAACTGTAAAGGAATTAGAAACATTGCGTAAATGGAGATTACAGCAGAATCTATTTCTAGGAAATATTCACTTTCGTTGAGCGTAACAATAGATCTTGTTGTGAAATGTACTTACATAGTTGGTTATTATACAAAAAAATGATAACCCGAACCGCTACCAGTGCTCTTAGCTTCAGCAAAATGTGCGCGAGTTTTTTTGCCGTCGCACTTGAAATTTACTGAAAAACATTTTCGGAGCCCTGCGGTTGGTGCGGAAAACATTTTACGTTTCCTCCGTACTTTCCAAATATACCTTATGTTATGTGTATGTCATTACGTTCATTTTACATGACCACAAAAAAGGCTAAACAAAAGCAGGATTATTCTTACGGGAGTTGTCGTTTGCCTTCTTGTTTACTCCTGTTATAATGAATGTTGTCTTATCAATTTACGTTGGTCACTTCAGTTCTAAAGTTTACTGTTTCTCGAAAACAATTGCTGTCTACAATTCAATACTTCATTGTTTCATCCGAATTCATTCCCACGTACCGGGGTATGCAATCTTGTTTGAAGCAGAAATATTTACACAAAAACTTGCAAGATTAATCCAGTCTAGAATTTATACTGCTATCTTTAACAAATTCAGAGAATTATCAATAGCTAAGTTTACGTAACCCTTACTTGTTGAAAAGAAATTCAATCCGAAAACCAAGGAAGTGAACTGGAAAGCTATTTCGAGCATTACCTATTTTATTTATGGTTAACTGACTGAATTATTAATTTATTTCGTTCTACTTTTTTATACTTTCCACTTTTCCAAACATTATGTATTTAGTTTGATCACGTCTGTCAACATCTTGACGAATTCAAGGTCCAGTGCTTAGGCCAAACTTTGTACTGGAAAGCAATGCTTTAATTATGATGACAACCCAGATATAGAAATAGATAGAGCATACTGAAAACAAAAGCATTTGTTTGAAAAACTAAAGTAGTACTTGTTTCCTGTTGGACATTGTATGTCCGAGCACCTGCCGCCTAGTTCAACAATAGGTCAGCTATTCCAAAACTACTCGTCGATATTGTTCCTCAGCAGAGTAACGTTCAGTCATCACAGGTTTATTAACAATCTACATAATAATATTGAATTGATACAACCTTACACAATACCAGCGGATATAACTTTATAATAAACCCATAGTCACCAGCGGTAGTTAAGCGCGTAATCAATTTGATCGCATGCTCACACCTGCATGTCTCAGTGGGTACCGTGGGTAGGGGGCATAAAACAAATGGTACGCCTCAGCAAATGTAATTGCAACGTTCAATTTACGTACAATACACCTCCGGCCCCTATTAGCTGAGCTATATGACTCACTACACCAGCTATCATTATTAATATACCTTCGTAAACTAACGTGCTTGTGACACGACACCCAGCAATTGTTCAGTGGAAGCTTCGCCGTTATCGTAAGAACAAATTGTGAGCTTCGGGTGACCGACACCGATAATAAGGGGTATTGTTGAGACAAGAATTTGAAATATGGAGCATTAGTGGATACTGGCAGGACGTGACTTTGTTGTCGAGTGTTAAACTTACACCTTTGAACAAGGTGACCTATATCGTGGCTTAAGAACTTGAGTTTTGAGAGTTGTATGTCTCAGAATAATGTAGTGTATATTTCGGTTAATTTTAATATGATAGAGTTCTGATATAAAATAACTCCATTTTATATCTTGCTGCATTGTCATATTTGTATCAGATAAGCCAATGATAAGGTTATATGTAAAATAAATGATACAACAACTCGCCTGTTATAATACCTTCTTATTGCATGACGGTAACAGAGATAAAAAGAGATGTAACAATGCAAATACATAGTTTCTGTAAATTCATGAATAACTGTTTAACGACGGCTATTGTTACCGGAGAGTCATAGTCTGTTCAAGGATGCCCATTTTGAGCAAATTTAAAATCTCCAATATTCACCATTATGAGTAGCATAGTTAACACTTCAATTGTTTCCAGTAACTAGATGAATGAGTTAGACCAGAAGCAGTGTCTAAGCGAATGTAGAATGAGCAATATCATGCAAGAATCGGATTACGTGGGTGTTGTGGTTTGGTTTTTGCACTAGGATTTGTATAATGAATGGTGTTATAGGTATAGCAGTATACTTCAATGTTTAACAGCGTCCACAACTTCAGCGACACCATGATTTCCTCAACTAATGGTGACTTTTTCGGAAATTAACACTCCATAAATATTTCGCTTCTATCAACTCCGTCACGTCTGCTCCTAATAAAATACCCCAGATAACTTTAATGTTACACAACACACATACTTACTCCACCGTCTTATTAGAGGCAATTTTGTTATAACAAACTCATATGAAGGCAAACAACGCAACGTCAAGACTTTAGAAAGCCGTGTTCGGGTAATATACGTAAAATGAAAGTAATGAAATTTTGAGCGGTAAGCCTTAGTAGTGCTCCAAATTTGTTGGTTCCCCTTATAAATTGTTTTTGTATTAATTTTGAAGTCACATTTATGTTACTAACTTGTCTACATAGCACCATATTGACTAATAAATCGACTTTCATAGAAATACGAAACGATAACTATGCCTATGCATGTAAATACCATTTCCTTTATAGACAAGCTTAGTCTCTGCGGCTGTGGATCAACTGATCAAAGTAATTTTCTCAAAATAAGTTAATAGCTACGTCTTTTATGAAAAGGTTTAGTTAGAGTACCAATTCTTATGAGAGCTTAAAAAGTGGGGAATCGCGGTTACGAATATAATCCTAACCGCTGTTATTTTGAGTGCGGGCAAAAGGGAGGATTCTAGTCTAATGCCGGAGCTTGGAATAATGCTATTGCAGAGATAGATGAGGTTCTATGTATGCAAACCCTCGCTGAAGCCACTGTATAAAATAACACTGTTTGTTTATGCGCAGATGATCCGCAATCGAAGGTGTTCGGCTCGGTGACGGACGGCGTTTTTGAGGGGAAGATCATAGCGAGTGATGGCTCGTTCTATGTGGAGCATGCTCGCCGATATTTCCCCCCAAATGGCACTCGCACGCGAGTCCACTCCGTCATCTACCGGGAGGGTGACGTTAGCGACCCCTACGCCCATCGAAGACATGGTAAGTAAAACTTTTAATTATTATATACAACGTACCTACGTTTCCAAATTAATTATACTACCCCTGCCTACCTATTTGTATATTTGGGCTAATTTGCATAGCCACTGGATGGGATTCCGAATTGCAGTAATGGAGATTTAGGGATGTAGAACTTCATTTGGCAATAAATAGGTTAGATTCGGATAAATGGAGCAGGTTCTCTCATTCAGAAACACTGAAATGTTTTTGTACTTAAATGTTATTATGTTAAATCTTTCCGTGATCAGATAATAGACTTAAGCAACTGGGACTGTTAAGCTACACAATACTGAATCAGTGTTATTGTTGCGCGGAAAATCCGATTATAGCAAAGGTATCCCTACAAAACGCTATTTTATGAGTCGTATCAAATGAAGTAATCGCGTTTTATGGTTTAATCCCATTACGCTATGTACAATTAAGTTCGTTCGCAAAGGTGCAATAACAAAATTAACTGTGTAGAAATTTGTAACTACACGTGCAGTTAGTGGAGTCGGGAGTTCGGGAGCGGAGGGAGAGGCGAGTCGCGTGGAAGTTTCGCCACAGTATGTCGCACGGCAAATGGATTGCAACGCAAGGTCGTTTAACAAAGTTTAATCCCATTTGCTCGGCGCGTTGTCACCGGCTGATTGCGACACCGCTTGCATCGGAAAATTCGCATAATTTATAACGGAACGTTCGACTCATTTATTGGCCGGCGCCGTTGTCATAAATTCGTTCAGAGTCAGTCGACGATAATTCGCCGTGACGAGCTTAACATGCTTTAAATCATGTTTTATCGTTGTGTAGATGAAATTTGGCACGGTTCACAATGTCATCAAACCAGACTAAATTCCACGTTACATATTCATTCGTCCGTAGGCTGCGCTGGAATGGTAATTTCGCGTCAACAACACCGCCCCGCCTGCCGAGTTTGCATTTTTGCCGTTTCAACTGTGTTGTAGATGCAATTTCATTGTGCAGTTGTATGTAGCGACCCACCTGAATATGCGACTTTACTGAATTGCATAAACAAAAGTCCCCTTTCAGCATTGCTTTTGAATACTGACAATATACCACACTGATATACAATACAATATATTAGTATGACTATGCATATCATTTTTATCTTGTTGTCTACGATTCCATTTTCACTTTACATTGTGTATTCCGCCAAGGTTTCGTTGGAAGTACCTGGCAATTTTTCCGGTGATCTTTTTCTTTGTATTGATAACAATGTATTTCATTTGTTTTGCTTCTGGAAATTACGTTTGATCGGAAAATAAATTTCGTAGGTATTGACTGAGCAGGAAGGGTCGCGTTTGTAGCTACATTTGTTTTCATTACGAGTTATCGAACAGCGGCAGGGGGACCGCTCTACGCGTTCTCTATGGAACTTTTATTTGAATATGAAAGACTTTCACGAACAACCAAATAAGGGATCTTTAATAGATAATATGATAAAATGTACAGGGACGGTAACTGCCCCATTGCATTACAATGTCACTCTTTGATACAAAATATCGTACATTAAATTAGAATTAATTGACATAACGTTATTTTTATTTTGTTTTATTGGAATAACTATGCATAATTTTTAGACGTGTACAAAATTCTACAGGAAGGTGTCATTCCTGCTATTATCTTACAATTCTGCGTTACAATCTTTGTCTAAATACCAACATACTGTTTACTCTAACCGTAATTTAGATAAGACAAACAAGACGCATATAACACTGAATTTCTCTGTTTACCTTCCCATTTGTGTGAGGACATATAGAGGGCATTAACCGAGTATAAAATACTCCTCAGAAACCGTCTCAGGAAGGCTGAAGCATCACTAATTTAATATTGTCCAAACTCGCGAGTAGTCACGAACGAGGTTCTCGTTTCGTTACACAAACTGTTCTACACAATCTTATTTAAGCGCTTCATTTAATATCTGTATCCTCATATCCCTTCGCTTTTCATCCAATGAAATTATATTGTAGCAAGTTTTCTTCATCGCCGGATGGCATAAAAGAAACTCGGCGCTCCATATCTTTGAAAATGTCTGTATTTAATGGTGTTTAGAAAAATAAAATGATACGGATGGAGAATGTTTGTTCAGTCCTCTGACAGATATGAGTGAATGTGCCTTGAAATAACAGAACGTATGTACGTACGTTAAGTTCCGTGCAGAACAAACAATCGGCAGCTAAGTATTTCTATATGGAGTTCACTTGACTCCGTCTGGGCACGAGTTGGCACAACGACTCGAACTGCGCCCGTCGACGATATTTGCATGATAAATGTACGTAATATTTCTTATACAAGTTATTACCATTACTGGTTATTAATCTAACAATAAAGTGGCTTTCTGGTATTTGAACAGGATACTTAATTTCAAGACTTCGATTTATTTGCGTAATAGGAAACGGCATACTTACTAAAAGTTTTCTTGAGATCTTGTAGCGGGATTTTAATTAATAGTTTGCGTTGTTAATTAATGTTGAACTCGAGTTTCTTTGTATAAGATTGTTTATTTGTAAATATATTTACTTCACAATTATTATGTTAAAACACAATCGGAACCCTGATTAAAACAAGGAAAATAAACGAATTTCCTCAGTTATTACCGTTATCTTAAAAGTTCCGGGATATAATTAGTGTAAAAACAACTTATCGGGTTTTGGTCCGGTAGCATTAGTAAAGGGGTAATTAATGTTTTTTCACACATGGGTACCAATGAGTTAAAAAAAAATTTAGATTTTTCTGACAGCCTAAAATAAATATGAAATGAAGTGTACATATTTACTTTCATCTTAGATTAGCTAACACTTAGTAGGTCTACCACAAATTGTAGTCACACAATGATTATGAAACGTGCGTCTAGATTGTGCGGGTAAATATGATTTTGTATTGCTCGGTAGGCATTAACGTCGCGATGTTCGCCAGCAGGCGGTAATTTCCGTTATCTGGCTGGCGCGGCGCACCCGCGCACAGGAGGTTCGTTAAAATGCAGCCCGCCCGGATGCGAAACGCCAATGTGCTCTAACACGACACACGAGCTGAAAAAAAAACTTGACTATTCAGCACTTTTTAATTTTAAAACTGCGCTTTTTCGCTCTCATTGTACTTTTGCATGCGTCGTTATGGTTTTCCTATTCAATGCTGCAGTTTAGATTTATTCTAGGGACAGAAAACAGAATGGCAGTCACAATTTTTCACTTTAATCATTGAATTTATTGTGGATGTTCTAAGTGCTTCCATTTGCAATGTTATAGTTATAAACTATAATTTAATACCACTAGCTTATTATATGAACTAACAGAACCAGGCCATATGCAGATTGCAAACAAGTTACCTACCTAACAGTCGTTACAAAGGTTGGTAATTACATACGTCTCGGCAAGAGAGGAAAAAACAAAGAGATTAATATATATTAGGGTTATAAATCTAACGGGAACTCGGTTGATAAATAAATCTCAGAATAGCGCTATAGAAAAGAGTTTGGTGTCAGCGTTTGGTATTTATTTCACCACGAGCGGCCCGAGACGGTGTCCGCTATGTATTTTTCTTCCCAACTCCGACGGCAAAACTTGGGATTTAGCATGAATAATTTAAAATATCATGTACACCTCTTGGAATATTCCAGCATTGTGCCACAGGGAAACACTACCGTCCTTATATTGATGATATTCTTTCAACTCCTAAATCGACACGTGGATTTTTTTTTCTCAATGGCTACGACTGATCTGGATTATAAATCTCGATAAATTGACCTATCGTATTCGAGACACGTACGGCGCGGAGTTGCGACTATGTGCTTGATGTAATGGCCCATGGTCTAGCGTGGAAATCTTTCCGCCACGAAGTGTCAATTTATTTTTTGTTACTCTAAAACGTTAACGTTTTTGCTAAAAGTTCATTTAACAAAGTATTTTTAGGATTGCAAAAAAAAAGAATTGTTCAGTGTGCAGAAGAGTGACTCACGCATAGGCGTTCATTTCAAAACATGTTGTAATTTGCGTTTTGCAATGTCGCATGGCGGCGGACTGACAACAGCTGTCAGATCTCCTGCACAATGCAAGATGGTGACGTTGTAAACATTGCTAATGTAAACGGAAATATACGAGACTGGCTCCGGAGGATAGCATAAGGCAGAGCACGGGAAACTAGGCTGAATACTGAATGCATAAATCGCTGATCTAGTATCGTATTCCCGAACCTAAAACCGGAGCGTGGGATGGTCCCCGTTATGGCACACAGTTTTATCTTCTGTGGCTTGTTTTGCAAGTCATTAGATTCATGTCTATCTTCAGTAAACAACATTTTGTGGCCTCCAAAATGATAATGGTATAATAATAAAAGATTTAGAGCATTTCGACTCCCCACTCATTTTCTTTGATTTGGTCAGACGGTGTTCGAGCATATAAATTGGAAATTGGATTTTAACTTTGGTGTAAAATCTGGTATCTCAATGTATCCTCGAGGCTTTGTTGATGATTTCGCTTCTTATTTATTCACCATAACCTGAATATTAATGGTTATTATACAAGGTGGACAAATACATAGGAGATGCATAGTTGTGAATTCTGTACTTTTATACATTGAAGTATTTTTCGTTGCACCAGGTCACGTAGGCGGTTGCGGCATCACAGACGAGGTGGTGCAATGGATGGAGCGCATCCAGAACTCAGGCGTTGACGATGAGCCGCAAACGTCGCCAGCGCCTGGGCCGACGCCGACCACGCACGGCCATCATGCCCCAGCCTCCCCGCCACCGCATCCCAACAGCTTGCGAGACGACGAGCCCAGGTAACAATATCCCTAAAGGCTGATCTCAATTTTCTATCTATCTGCATACTGAAGATAGGAATTTGAAATCACTTGTAATTGGGGCTTAATGTCAAAATGCTATCTCTAATAAGCAAATCAACAAGTAAATACAATATTGGCAACGCCCGTAAGCTACTTATAATAGGTAAATGTTCTCATACCTCAGGCTATTACAGGTCAATGACCTAGATCTGACTACAGAAGCGAATACAGATAATAAACAAATCCTTTTCCTGTCTGTCACGTTTGCATGAGTAGTTCCAAACAGATTTTGACGACGAAATTGGCACACAGCTTATGTAATCCGGGAAGGAAATAAGATGTTATGTCGGCTAATATTTTTCTTCGATCTCATCTATAATTAAACTTGTTAATGTGAAAGTTTCCTCTTTTATAATCCTATTCAGATTTATGATATTCTTAAAGATAGGTTGAAAACTGGAGAATGATTTATTATCTGAGTGCGACCAACAATTCCATCACTATATTGGCGAAAATGCCGAAAACTATACTGCTTTATAGTTTCTAGTCATTCTTACAGTTCCTAGTGCTTTTAAGGTGCGGGTTGATCTGGTAGAGTATAGAATTACTTACGACTGTTTTATTAATGGCTAGCTTTTTGGCTAGACGTTAGTTTAGCAATAAACTCATTCTGCAAAGTTGGAGCTCTTTTATCAAAGTTGTTTCTTCTAAGTTTAGCCCTTTGTTCTAGAGACTTAAAATATTTGTAAAGCATATTTTAGAAATGAAATTAAAATAAACATGTTAGCGTTAACTTTGTCCATTTTGTTTTTTTTATTTTTTATTTAGGAGAGGTCAATAATAACTTGAACCCTGTGTACCGTTTAGTATGATGATGATGAATTGTATAAGAAGCATTTCTTGACGGTGACTAGTTGATTCGTCCCAAATAAACTTCAACACATGCATCATTAATCAAATTCCTTTCTTATTATAATTAATTTTACATTTTACATTCACTTTTTTTATTGCAGCGATTTAAGTACATAACAGTAGTGACTGTTTAAAAAATGGCAAACCGTTTCACTGTCGATATGATAAATAGTTTGTATAAAAACTTGATTGTTGCCAGACTAATATAAAATTAGAAGCAACCCCTATCGTATAGAACGAGAAATACAAACTAGCAGGAACAAGCCAACCCCAAAATGAAATTGTTTAGAATGACTGTAAACAACATAAATTTTGATGCAGGCCCGCCTCTGACACATTATTTGTGTGCCCCTACAACAACAAAAAGTTTAAAACCTTTTTTTATTACCCACATGCTACACGTGGGCCGAAGCTGGTGCAAAAAAAAAAGAAGAAAAAAAAAACTAGTTGAACCACGCCCAATTAAGTGCTGTTTGTACTTAGATCGTAATCGAAGTGGTTTATTCCAAATAGAGATTATTATTATTTAGTGTTGTTATCGGTTTTGGTGTAGGTCAATGGGTTATGGTCGAAAATGAATCGCCCCAAATAATTTATTAATCGAAAAAAGTATTGGCATTTAAAATAATAATTTAGTGATGTTAACAATTCTAAACTTACCTTCTAAACTGACCTTTTTAAGAGACATTCGTTGGATTGTGACTTAGCTCACCTGTCTTTAAAGGTGTGTGCGCATCAGCTATTGTATAAGTAGTCCCTATTTTGGCAGTAGAACATTCCAACGCTACACAATGCGAACGACCGGACCATGTAGTTATGAATAAATATTTCAAGCCCTTAGACTTCCAAGTCTGCTGTTACCTTTTTTTTCAAACAGAACTTTTTGGTTATAACATTATATATTTTTTTGGGAATTTACAAAAGATAAGGCATGAGTAAGAGGAAGAGTTTGTTGAATATGGATGAGCGATGGATATTTCCCAATGAGACTAAAGTAATTATAGAGTAATAAGTATGTAGAGAGTTAGGGGTGCTGTCGCATACTGCTTACACTGCAAATGGCAGATGTTGCTTGAGATAAACTTATATATTCTTATAATTGTATAATTGTTTCAGATACTGGGACGTACACCATTACAACAAGTACTCGCGGGCTGCGAACACAGGCGAGCACACGCGCTCGCGACGCGACACGTCCGACAAACGCGACAACTTCGACAATCGCAACGCCTGCTCGCTCTACATACAGACAGACCCGCTAATATGGCGGCATGTTAGAGAAGGATTTCCTGATGTAAGTTTCCTATTTATAGAATAAGCGTAATCCTAGCGCAAGGGCCAAAATGTTCTTGGGATTGGCAAACGTAGCGTAGGACAGCTACCAACGGAATCAGTCGGATGATCTGAAGGTTGGTGCTGGATGTATGCTGCTTTCGACAAGTTATTACCATTTTTGCAGTGGTCGTTCTATGTCATCTCAATCATGATGACGATATTGTAAACTTATAGTTCATTTCTGATGTTCATGAAAACACGTTTGCGGCGCGATACTTCCTAGAAGCGCGACAATGCTGCTTATAGTCAACTTACATTTTCTGGGAAAGTTCAAACACAAAATTCTAAGTTAACTATCATAGTCCACGTCTTATTAATACCGTAGCATTAGGTCTTAATATGATTCGTTTCAACATACTAAACAGACATCAAATCACGGTCTTATCCTCTCGCGACAGTCGCGATCCAATATTAGAATGAACTCTATGGTCGCGAACCGAACTCTGTGCACAATCAGTTCAGATAGACCTACTGGCCGCTAATAATAATATGATGACGCGCTAGGGAGGGATTCCCGGACGTAAGTCATCATTAGTTTTCCGTCCGTGTTACGCGATGGATTTTAAGTATGTTAATGTCAATGAAAACTGTTGGAAAGTAGCCAATGTAAATTGTTTTGTCAATTAGATGTGGACACATGATGCACCGATAAAGTGTCAGTAAGCTATACGACAGTTAATGCTATCTTCCAGACAAAGGCTGCTTGTAATTTCCGCCATGTATATCAGTGAAACCTGAAATCAAAAGTTATAGTTTATCTATCAGATGAGTTCCTGGCAGACTATCAAAGAATTTATCAGTAACCGGTGTAACCAGCCATTAATATTCTAAATAAATAAATTGGCCCCAGATGTTATGTTGTATTGTAAAAGAGAATATGTAAGACAAATATAGTGTAAGTTAACTCGAGACTAACATACGCTGACGTGACCTCATTGACACCAATAAACGTTGATGAAAAAATGTTTAGCGCCAATTGCGAATGTAAACTACAACATGCATTCAATTGTTTCTTTGTTTTGTTCACGTTACTCACATTTTTTTGTTCTATTTCCTCTTACATTGTCAATTTATGATTTACATCATTATACATTTTATGTACAATACATATTATCAATGAGTTAATATTTTGTAAGTTAATGATTCATTCATGTTTATCTGAGTTTAGAATAACATGAAAACAAGCCGAGACCGAGTTACAATAACACATTTGTGGCTTTTAATATTACCCATTTTAATCTTATGGAAAAACCTATCCTAAAATTCCATATTTCTAATATCTTCTTATTCTTTTTCAGCATCGGGATCCGAGCAAGAAAAGCGAGGTGGACATGAAGACTCGAGAAGAGATCTTGTCTCTCATTTCTCACCACGTGACCGCTGTCAACTATATCTACAGTTACACCAAGTTCGACGGACGACTGGAACACAGGAACATCAAGTTTGAAGTGCAGAGGATTAAGGTTTGTGGAGATTGCTTAATCATATTACCATAATAATATGTACATATATTTTAGCCATATAGATAGTCATAAGCCCAAATAAATAAGGGGACGGTGCATATAATTTTAGGAAAAGAGCTAAAAAGCTTCATAAGGAACATAGGTGGGTTTCATTCATTAAGAATCTTGACTCTTCCTTCAGTTCTACATGTGGGAAGTCTTTGTTTAACCAACTCCCAAAAAAGCGTATTGTAGCGTGTTAGGTGTACCTATCTTTTTTTGATATGCACAATCTTTAAAATATCAAGATGCAGGGATTTTTCGATACAAGTATTTCACTTCTGTAATTCAGAAACTGTGGTTTATTGTTATTCACGCAGCTACAGAGTCATATGATCTTTAGTTCCCGTTCGACATTCGATAGGCCGGATAAAAATATCTTATCATAAAAGTGCTAACAAACCCGACCACATGGTGGCTCATTTCGGATGTGGTCAGATCACAAGTCTGATTTCCTGTTTCGCTCGCCTTTCCAAGAGGCCTAGGTGTTGTTCAAAAGCAGGAAAATAACAACCTTATTTAATATTTGTTTGAATTAAATTAAATGCTGAGGTTGACATAGTCCAACAATCCGGTAAAATATATTCCACATTTTTTAGGACCCCGTTTTAGGGTTTAGCAAAGTTAAGTTCTAAACCTGATACGTTTTAAGACCACGTTTTATAAAAAAATATGCCTACATTTCGGTCCGACAGACACTAATAGAGAAATTTTATCTACAAACATATCCTAAGACGTTATTTAAGCGCAATATCCTTCATAATAGGCCCCGTGGTCAATGACGTGAGGCTCATGTATTTTTCTATAGCAATATCTCTGTCCTAAGTACCTTATAAGAGTTTACGTAAGCTGTAATATCCGATATCGTATGACCATATGTTATGTATGACTCATTTGTTTAATCAAGCGAGAAATTTGATTGGAAACAGAGAAAATCGTGACGAATGCTATCGCCAGATGTTTTAGTAACGGTTCGCAGATGAACGTGTAGTTATCGTACCTTTAGGGTGCATATACACGGCCAGCAGCTTGCGCATGTTGAGGTGCATGCGCAGGTTACATGCGATTTAAAAACGTGCGGGTCCAGCGACTCGCGCATGTACCAAAGCAAAATACCCATCCGCGTGCTCTTGTCACTTGAGCATGTTAACTTCCTCCAGCTACATGCACCGTGTAGACGCACCGTTAATTTCAGAACACAAATTGTGCATTGTAAAAAAGCTTACCATATTGGTAGGTAATTGATGCTTATTGATAACTGTCTTTTGTCTTTAACTGTCTCTAGAAATAATTAAAATTTTAGGGTACGATGGGACTGACATACGCTGTGCGTTATAAAGTCCTTAAATTTTTAAAGAAAAAAAAAAAAAAATTGACACGCTTGTGTCATGCACGCAGTTGCATGTACTGCCTCTTCAAAAGGCCACAGTGGAAGAATTAGTTGTGGATTATCTCCCGCACCTAGATAAATATTAGCCTGAATGTTATTCTGATGTTTAACCTATATATATAAAATCCGTTGAACCGTTTTCACGTGAAGAAGTAACAAATGTACACGCCCATGAACTTTCGCTTTTATAATACCTTTTATGGTGATAAGAAAACATATTGATTTCTTTTATTTTCCCTGTAGTGCAATAAATTGTGTGTTCAATGCACATTAGCTAAAGGACTAATCTTGTACACAGATCGACGACGACTCAATGTGCAAAGGGCACGAGTTCGGCAGCGAGACGAACCAGTTCTGCTTGGAGAACATTGACGTGTCCAATTTCTTGAACTTGCATTCGCTGGGCAACCACGAGGACTTCTGTTTGGCGTACGTGTTTACCTACAGGGACTTCACTGGAGGCACGCTAGGTAAGGAATATTGCATAATAATGGGTATTTAAGGGTTTATCAGGTTTTCATTGTTTATGAGTGGCAAGTTTTTTTCGAAAAAGAGCTAAACATCAGTGCCTTTGACAATTTTAGTAAAAATAGTAGTAAAACAAGGCTGTTTTGTTTAAAAATACAAGAATTATTGTTTTAACCGCACCTTTCATAAAGGTACCATCAAAACATTCGTGATCATCATCAACAGCTTTTTTATCCTCTCACTGCTAGACACAGGCATCTTCTTACACAGAGTAGGTTTGAGCAATTGACAAAATATTCAAAAGAACTTGATTTTAACGATATTTCTCATGCACAGGCTTAGCATGGGTAGCGAGTGCAAGCGGCGCATCGGGAGGTATCTGCGAGAAGTACAAAACATACACAGAGACCATCGGCGGCATCTACCAGAGTACCAAACGTTCTCTCAACACGGGCATCATCACGTTCGTGAACTACAACAGCCGAGTGCCGCCCAAAGTCAGCCAGCTCACGCTTGCTCATGAGATCGGACATAACTTCGGTTCACCGGTAAGTTTCTCTTAGTGTTAACGTCATTTGATTTAACTCTTGGTATATATATCGTAACGAACCCATTCGTTATATTCGCATTTCGTTTCGATTCTGACCTCAAAAAGACTGAAACTATATAAGGATAGCAGCAGTAGTGGCACAGGAGCCAGCATAAACATCTTTAGATACATAATAATCTTGGATTTCCTGTTAGACTTTTTGCTCTTGTAAATTTTGACATATCAGCTTGCATATTGGACACTTGACTGAGGTCAATATATTTCATATTATCCTTTAAAATGATTGATTTAAGCAAGCCTCCTAAGACCGCTGTTCCTTATTAACATAGATATGTCCAACAAGTATCTGTTTGTCGATTTATATGCACAATAACATATATCTTCTTCCCCCAGCACGACTACCCCTCCGACTGCCGCCCAGGCGGGCAACAAGGCAACTTCATAATGTTCGCATCAGCCACATCGGGCGACCGGCCCAACAACAGCCGGTTCTCAACGTGCAGTATAGGGAACATCAGTGCCGTGCTAGACGCCGTGAGGGACGGACGGAAACGCAACTGTCTTAATAAGACTAAGGGCACCTTCTGCGGAAATAAGATTGTGGAGTTTGGGGAAGAGTGTGATTGTGGTAAGTACTTTTTTAAATCGCTTTTTTTCTTGACTAATTTCCCTCAAAAATTCAAAAGATCCGATTCAGCGACAGAAGATTTGGAATTTTCTTTGAAAAACTTTAAATATCTAATTCAGTGACAGAAGATTCGCAATTCGATTTGAAAAAATATCATTATTTCTTTTTACAAGATACAACGAACAGCCAATTCAAAATAAAAGATAAAAAATCCTTACGCTTACAATATGATGATTTGAAACATATGTTATATGGAGCGTTTTTCCACAGGTTATGATGAGAACGAGTGCAAGGACCGCTGCTGCTACCCGCGGCAAGTTAGCGATTACGATCGAGAGAAGAACCGTACTGCAGTCGGTTGCGCCAGAAGAGCCAATACACAATGCAGGTATGTTCACAACAAATATGATTACTGAAAGCCGGTTAAGCAAAGGTGACCATCTTGTCACTTCGAGTAGCTCCCTGTTTTAGATGTCTCATTATATCATTTGAACATCTTTGGCTGCCATAACAGGTAGTCAGCCAGAAAGCCTGGCAACCAGTCTTACCAAAGTGTATGGGGTTGAGAAGGTCCCATAGACAGTCGCTCCATGTAAAACACTGGTACTCAGCTGCAACCTTTTAGACTGGCAGCCGACCCCAACATATTCAGGCTAATGATTTTTTGCAAATCGAAAAGTTATAATTATGTAACAGGACATTTATTTATTCTAATTTTTGTCTTTCAGTCCGTCACAAGGCCCGTGTTGTCACGGCGGCACGTGTCAGTTCGTGCCTCCAGCTCGAAACCAGACGTGTCGCGAGGCGTCCGAGTGTAGCCACGCGTCGTTCTGTTCCGGACACTCGGCTGCCTGTCCAGAGCCACGAGCCATGCCGAACCACACTAAGTGCAATAACGGTTAGTATTGTAACATAAAAGAGTAAAGGGACAAACCAACAACTTCCTGCCCCAATTGCCAACGTCACCACCAGTGTAACCGCCATACAGCAAGTGGAATATCAAACGCCATGCTTGAAGATAGGCAGAAACAATCAAAGAGCGCCTTCTGCTTTACAACAGCAAAGATAACAACCCTCACAAGATGGGTTTCCTCCAAATATTTAAAATAACATCATGTCTTATCATTGGAAGGTCAAATGAATACATAAATTCTAATGTTATCCACTTATTTTGTCTACAGGAACACAGCTATGCCTAGGCGGGGAATGCAGCGGTTCTATCTGTCTCGCTTGGAACATGTCAGAATGTTTCCTATCGTCAGCGCCTCGTTCGCTCGGTGACGGCGTCTCGGCAGTAGTGGACAGGCGAGCGTTGTGCCAGCTGGCGTGTCAGACGTCCGCTCGCCCCGACTCGTGTCAGAGCACTGCGGACTTCGCGCATAGGGTTGGATTGCCGCCGGGAGGCATTAGTTTGCGGCCCGGATCCCCTTGTGATAATTTCCAGGTGAATATATATTATACACGCATTGTTTCTCCTGATGGTCTCCAGGAACGATGGCCTTATTATGTGGTAAAGAAAATTGATTCAATGCTCCATAATTTACGACATAACTGTTATCAAAAAATATGTTCATGTATATAAATTACTAGCGACCCGCCCCGTATTCGCACGGGATAACAGTATTTCCCCGCTATTTAATTGATGTTTTATACATATAAAACATCCTCTTGAAACACTCTTATCTAATAAAAAAAACGCATGAAAATCGGTTGCTTAGTTTTGAAGATTTAAGCGTACAAAGGGACAGAAAAAGTGACTTTGTTTTATACTATGTAGTGATTTATTGATTCTGTGACATCTCACAGTTCCTTTTAATAAATTATGACAAGGTTACCTCTCTTGACAGATCAACGGAACAAAATGTTCATTAACCAAGTTACAATCCAAGTCAACTACAACTTCCTTTAGCTTTTAACGACTCCTGTTACATAGCCACGATCTTTTACCCCCCAATATTTTTTTTTTCTCCACTCCAGGGTTACTGCGACGTATTCCTCAAATGCCGTGCCGTAGACGCTGAAGGTCCTCTAGCTCGGCTGAAGAATCTCCTCCTAAACCGAGCTACGTTACAAACTGTACAAGCCTGGGTGACGGAGCAATGGTGGGCGGTGTTGTTGGCGGGAGTGGCGCTTATAGTGTGTATGGGCGCGTTTGTGAAATGCTGCGCGGTTCATACGCCCTCGTCTAACCCGAAGAGGCCGCCTGCCAGGTATGTACCTTGTCTAGTTGCATACCGTATTTATGCAATATTTTCCTTCTCGTCTCCATCTATCCTAAGGTTGTCTGGAAGAGATTGCTCTTAGCGATGAGACTGCCAATTATGTCACATACTTCAAATAGTTGAAATATCAAAAAAAAATTGTGTAAGTACATAATAAAGTCTATCTATTTATGTATGTATAAAAAATCAGCTCAATGAAGCCTAAGCTTACCGAAAATGAAAACGTCAGTTTACAAACGTTAGAGCAACTTTTTGCTGTTAATTTTTCATGTTCCAATTTTAAAGTAAACATTTGTTTTAAGAAAATATTTTCGGCGAAAATGGGCTTGGTATTTTTTTTTTTGTATTAATGTGACCGGAAGGAGATTGATATCGTTTTAAGGATGTCTATTACAGCACGTTTATAACTAGCGACTATAACACCCATATTACTTCCAGGCGGCTATCAGAGACGCTGCGTCGTCCGATGAACACGTTACGCCGCATGCGTCACGCGGGCGGCGCGGTGCGGTCGCCGGGCCGCGCGGCGCCGCGGGCGGGACACCGCCGCGCGCGGACGCATAAGGGATACGCGCCGCCGCTTACCTACGCGCATAGGGATCTTGGTATGTATTATTACAAAATGGGAGCTAGTTTTTGGCTGTATTATTCTCTGAATTTACCTAAAAGACAATTAGGACTGTTAGGGTGCATCTACTACACGGTGCAAGTAGCTTGCGCATGTTGAGGCACATGCATTTAAAAAATATGCGGGTCCAGCGAATCGCGCGTGTACCAAAGCTAAATACCCACCCGTGCTCTTGTCACTTGCTCCAGCTACTTGCACCGTGTCTTTATGGCTGATAACCATAGGCCATAGAACAATCGAGTGATTTTTAATAAAGCCAAAATAAAATACACATATCAGCTGAGTGTTTTTATGTGTGGAAAGTAACTATGTGCTGCTTTCCTCAACTTTAAAATCTGGATGTTTGGTGCTTTTTTTATACCAGTTCTACGTACATAGGAAAAAAAATAAACATTTCGACATTTAACTAAATTGTTATTACAGCAGCGGCATCAGCGCCAGCAGGTCCGAGCGGGCGACGCAGCTCACCCTACGCAAACGCCTACCCACAAGCGTACGAGATGCGGCCGCCGCAGAAGGTCTGACAGTACGAGTACTGCGCGGGCGACGCGCTGGAGCTGGTCGCGCTGTACGTGTGCCGGCCGCCGCCGCCCGACCCCCGCACCGTCACCGTGGCCTCGCAGACCACCATCACGCTGCACTCGCCCGACGCGCTCACCGTCACGCATCCGCCGAGGCACCAGGCCGATATATAGACCGACATGCTCAGTGCTTACTGGGAATCTTGCAAGCTAACGCTCTTGATGCGAGAATTATCATACAAATTAATCAGAAAATCAGAACTGTTTAATTAATAAAGCTGTCATCGGCTTTTGGTCGTATTATAAACGCGCAAAATAGTGAATGTTATTATCCAGCAAAATGAAAGAAAGAGTAATATTTAAATCAAGTGATGTAATATATGTCTCTTAATTTCAGCCGAGATATAATTACGTATCGAGAACGTTAACTTACAGAACTCAGAATCAGCACTCAGGTAACGACCACGTGACAAAACATTATTTTGTACCTTCCAAGGTACACTTTATTTGCTCAATGCGGATTAGTGCGATCGATCCGCTCTCTCTGAGCTCAAAAGTAGGAATTCGCGAGCACCGCGGTACTAAATTATTATTTTTATACAGAAATACCAGACGAACTCTTAGGGACGGCGCGATGTTCGTGTGAACCAGTGATACTTTTTAACTGTTCAGTAGAGTGTTGCTCCTGTAACCGGACATTTATGTATATTTTTGTATATAAATGGAGAGGTATACAAAGGCTACGATGTAAAAATATCATACGACTATAAACCGGAACGTTCATACCGACTCTAGACGTAATTGTAAAGTAACTGCATTGTTTTACTCGAATCTCCGTAATTGTAATTTTTATATAAAGTTATTTTTATCGTATTTAATGTAAAGTAAGTGGAATGTCGAGGTGCCATTATACCGATTTGTATTCCTGTTCCTTTAATCGTTAGCCCTTCATTTCTCACTGCATCGTGATAATACATTTATCATAAGTATATTTGATAATTTTATTATTAAAGGGCTCAAATACCTACATATTTTCAAAAAAAGATAAAATGCATTTAGTCTTCCTATGGCGATTAATGTACTTTTGTATTCGTTTATTTTATTTATCCTATTTTAAGTAGAATGTAATGTGAAAATTAACAATATTGCCAAATGATCAAATGTTATTAGACTGAAACTTTCATCTTGCTTTGATGACGTCTTATAATCTCATTCCTTGTATTATTTGTGAGTGTATGAGTCCGCCGCGGCTCTGGCTCAAGGCTCAGGCTCAAGAGGTAGTGGTGGTGAATATAACGTATGGCAAATAAACATAGCCCAGCATTTACTTATAACGAATAGCATCGGCTATAAATCCCTTCAGGATGCGCTAAATTATATCGTGGCAATTGGCAGCGCGCTACTTAGCAGCCGAACGTGACTACCTTAATACCCTCGCGCGAACTGTTATTGAAAATGGCGCGCTAGTATCATAACCAGATAATTCCGCAGTCATCAGCTAGACACTAATCGGTATACCTTACAGTATTGTTACACCTATATTTGACGCTACTCTATGATTAGCACCAAAAAAAGCATGCTAAAATATAGCATATTCCATGTAGCATATTAGACAAAACTAGGCGTTAAGTCCACCACTATCAGGAGGGATGATGCCGCACCGGTGGACCGCGCCACGTGAACTAACTTGCATATCACACCTCTCCCTTTCCTATAGCTGTGTACCAGAATATTTTGTCGTACAGTTGAATTGATCTCTTTTATAGATTATGAGATTACGTTAACAATCATATTATTGCGTAGTATTATTACTTTCCGTCGTGCAAGCCAAAGAGCATGATGTATTTTTTATTATTTCTATACATTGTAATGTTAAGAATCGGTCTTATAAGTATACCATATTAATGCCATTTTATTAGTGAATGTCGAAACAATACGCAAGTTCTTGTAATTGTACTATAATACTGTATATTTGTATGTATGTAAACTGAGGGTAATGCTCTGTTGTAGAATGACTTGACCAATCGTGTAACCGGCGGATGACATTATATCCGTCACTAGTAGTACTCAATGGCATTATTTCTCCTAAGTGTAAGCTAGATTACCGTAATAGATTATTTAAATGACAATGTGAATATTTTTAATTAACAAGATGAATGTTACAACATGTGATTTCAAAATAATAAAAAAAAAACAATAAATTTTACATGAACTTCGATTTTTTATTTAAATACCTATCCCTGGTACATAGTAAAACTTGTTTTAGTGGGCAACCCTCGGTCCACATTCAAACAATGTTAAAGTAAGTATAAAAGTAAAGTCTACAGATGGTAGCTCACTTGTTATGAAGACCAAATATTTTAGTAATTTAAACCCAGTACAAGTATTATTTAATAGTTTAATAAAGGATATATCTGTATATACAAGGTACAAAAGTATCATAATTATAAGCTAAATAATAAACAGAAATGTACAAATATACTAATATATACTTTTATAAGGTATGAGAAGTCAATCCATTTTAATCTTATAAACGCAAAGTTGTAGACCCAAGTTTATGGAAGTCGAACTAGACATTGAACTTAATATGTGTATAATGTGCTGTTCCTTAATTAAAATAAATACATAATAATTATTATTACTCATACAGGCATATAATAGTTATCAACTGCGGATTTCCCATAATGAGTCATCCGAGTACTGTGCAAAATTACAGTTTTGCACAAATTTCTATGTTGATTAATTTAAATGGTAAAGAAAACCAATTAAGTTTAGAATATTCATTTTAGATATCATTCATTGAAGATAGTAACAGCTAACTTAGATATAAAATTGTCTTTTATCTAGAATAAAATAGGTGTATAGCCAAATAATCACATTATAAAGCTAAAATACTTAGATGTCTGTTACATTAAAATAGTGGAATAAGGAATATAATTGAAAAGTGATAGCATGAGGTGCAAAATATAAGAACATATCGGATTATTTTTGAGTGTTTAGGCGGGTGTCGCCAAATGTACTTATAGTGAGAGTTCATTAAATATAATAAAATTGTGAAACATCTAAAGCTATAAATATAACATATAAAAGCATCGAGGCAATTATACAACTAATTACCTAAACGTATTCTCTAATGAATCTTTGTGAGTTGTAGCTAGATAATTCATAGTGTTACTTGACAAACTGCATTTCTTTATGTATTACAATAGGTTAATTGAAAGTGATTCATCTTTGACCAATGCTAATTGAACTGTAATGTTTTCCTTAACTAACGTAAATATTGTTTTATAATAATAAATCATTTAGACTAAAAGGCTTAAAACTAACCAATTATATTCCATTATATAAAGAGAGGAATAGTACGCCAGTCTCATTAAAGCCAAATATTTCGGGTAATAACTTAAATGTTTTCATGTAAGTTTACATAAATAAAAATATTTATACGAAATGTCTGGCCATCTTTATAATGAACTTTAATTGTATTTTATTAATACTCTTAATATTGGAATTTGTCTATAGAATGACATATGATTATTCAAACGTACTGCTAAATTTTCAAACGCGATCTGTCTTTCGTCATGTTAACAAAATCATTATAAATGCAATGCCATTTGTTCCTGTTTGTACACTTCGTGATAAGCATTACGTATTAGAACATATGGGAAACAAGATTCTAACAAGTCCATCGTAAGGAATGGAGACTCCTGAACGATCAGGTCGAGCAGCAGGTAAACTGACTCTCTGTTCTTTATAGCTTCCTTGTCGGTCTCTTGGCCAAGTCGAAGCAGAGACGAAGACGCCAAAGCCAAAAACTCCTTCATACGATCTTCTATATCCCCCTGACCACAGATTGTGAACAGCGCTCCGAATATGTGATTAATTGCAGGGGCCATGCAATGAATGTTATTTGCGTGACCTTCCAAGGAAGGCCTGTAAAACGAGCCTTCACTGCGGGCGAGTCTTGGCAAGGAGACGGCTACGAATACCATCAACAGGCATACAATGAGATGCTCTTCCTCTTCAGCGTCTGTTTTATTTTGGCGCAGAGCTGATGCCAACGTGGGGTCGACCTTGCAAGCCAACCCAGCCGCCGAACACATTTCTGATATGACACGCATCGGATCGCCACTGGGCAATTGCTGTTGGAAATCCTTAATTGAGCTAATCAAGAAAGGAATGCGACGCTCCAAAACGTCCAAAAGAGACTCCTGGGCGATCTGTCTGAAGCTCAAAATTACCCCGATTATTGTCATCCTTTGCAATACATTGTCCACATGTTGCAGCCGTTTAAACTGTTCTCTCATTATTTCAGGTTTATCAAAGTTTGTTCGGAGCATCTGAAGAACTTCCTTGTTTTGTACTACTAGCTTTTTAAGTTCTTGGACTTGACTTGCAATATGCCACATTAGTGTTTCACTGAGTAACTTCATGCCATACGGCCCAATAAGTTCCGCTAAAGCTCGGAGCTCGTTTATGTCTGAGTATTCTTCGGCATTAAATGGGATGGCGCCTTCTGCCGTCAAACTTACAAATGCCTTTTGATTCATAGAAAAGCAAATACTCCCAGCACTTACTCTCCTGAGTAAAATTTCGGAATACCACTGTGTGTAAAGAGACGCTATTGTTTTTTCTCCATGGCTGTCTGTGTTTTGCGTTTGTTGCAAAAGGCAATTATTGAAGACTCTGGTAATGTCAATGTGTACATAATTTTCAACAGTTTGTAGAACATTCATATAGGCGCGTACACTGACTAGCAGCTCGGAAGGCTTTGCGATTTCACTCGTATCCTGATTGAACATAACCATGCCAACCAATGCTTTAGAGAATCTGGTTTCCAAGTGCTGGTGTAAATATTCTCGAGGCGCAAAGGTATACTCCCAAACATTGACAGTGGCACAATAGTTGATGGCATAGCAAAGCTCTGTTAAAGCCATATGGAGTTTGTCCATAGTGGTGAGATCTTCCCTGGTCTTCCTGTAGCTCTCTGCTCCTGGCTGCACAATTGGTATTGTGTTCTTCTTGTTCTTATCCTTCTTCTTCCTGTTCGCCAGGTGTGCTATAGTTTGCGCACAATGTTTCGGAAGTAATTTGTCACTCATTGTACATTGTTCATCACATATTGTTGTGATTATATTTTTAGCCTCTTTTGCCATCTCATCCAGGAATATATTAACAACGGAAAGACTTCTCTCTCTAATATGATGCCTTTCTTCTGGACATAACTCGTGGGTACAGTTTTGGAAGTGGCTGCAAATCAGAGGAAATGCAATGATGTAACGATTTTGTGCAGGGAACTCCAGGCACATGTGAAACTGACTTTCAAAGATTTTGCTGTAAAAACAAAAGAGTGACAAATCAGATGTTTCAACCATAATTTCATCAAGATTGTCAACCATTTTTGTATGGAAAACCATTTTGTCAATAAACTGTGCAAGTTCCCTCTGATCAACGAGATTGAATGCAGATTTGGCAACAGAGGTATATGTCTGCAGCCTGAACCAATCAAGGCGAAAAGCTCTAAAGTCAAACAGCTCATTGTCTTCAACTTGTTTAACACTGAGGTTGGCAGCAGTGCTGCACAGAGAGGAAAGTATTATATTCTCGTCATCAGGATTGACCTGCAAGTTCTGTATCATCAAGTTGAGAGCAATAGCATCAAATCCTGACAGATATTGTACATAATATCTCTGCATAACTTGGCTGTACTTTCTAACCAAAGCCCTTAGTTCCTCCATGTGGAACAGTAGTTCAGGCAACTGGCGGTCCACTAAATCTTCTGCTGCTTTTCCTTTAACCTTTTGTGGAGGATTTTCGTTGTGTCGCAATAACCAAAACACTTCATCTCTTGCATAGCAAAGCCCAATGAAAATTAACAGTGCTTTAGGTCCCAATAAACCTGGTTGGTCAGTCAATATGAGACCTAGTTCCTTCAGAGCTGTTCTCAAGAACTTCCTCCTCTCTCTGTGCTTGTAGCCAGCCTTTTGGACTGCATGATGATAACAATCCTTTACTTCAGATATTCTTTTACCATATCCTTTTATGCCATCAAAGAAGCTCTGGATGTAGCTGTGAATATAGATGACTTCATCACGGAATAGTGCTACTACCCAACCAGACTCTAATGCACTGACCCACATCTTGTTTGCATGATCTTGTTGCAGCATTTGGTGGCAAATAGCCATCCCAAATATGACCCATCTCTCCAGACTCTCCAATGACACATATTCACATGACATGGTGTTGGTCTCTGAAGGCTTCAACAGTTGAGCTGGGTTGCTTACCAAGCTCAACTTTTGTTCAGACCTCCAGTGTTCAGCTGTTAGGTTCCTAGCAGGATACACTTGCCAGAGTGAATTAAGTGCACTAGACAACACTTTCTGATGTGGTAAGAATTCCTCAGACAGCTTTTTCAGAGGAACATCATAATCTAAAATCATTTGACCAAGCCGAGGGAAACTTTGGTCAATTTGGTTGTGTACCATTTCATGTGCAGCATTAAATAAACCCAATACTGCTTTACGGTCTTCTACACGTGACAATAAAATCATCAATGAGATATAAGTGGTGATCAAATCAAGATAATTCTTAGTCAATTCAAAGTTTAAAGTCAAGTCTAATGTGACCTGACATGCGTCTAAAATATTGAGGAGTTCACAAACATTATCTTTGAAATCCAATAGATCTACAAATGTGTAGTAGTACAGTGACAGGGATTTTATAATTTCATTTCTGATGTTGGTGATAGCCTGCAGGCCTTTTACATCAATGTTAGGAAATCTTCTAACAATATTTTTGATAGAGGATTCTAAAGCTTTGTCGGACAGGAAACCTGGTTTAGATTTAGCATCTCCACATGCTTTCTTGATGTTATAGATCCTGGTCAGCATTCCAATACCTCTGTCATTGAGTATGATGAGCTTCTCAGCCAGTTTCTGCTGACTGATGTGAACTGATCTTGACATGGTTGACATGTTTCTGTAATCAAACAGAATAAAAATACATTAATAACTAACAGGAATATCCACCTAGTTTAGATCCTGCTGAATGAATAAGCAACAGGAAGCAGTAATATCAATAAGTACATATTGCACAAAACTATTCCCAGAGTTTGTTTAACATTGAAACAGCCATTATCATTCAATTAGTTAAATAGAATGTTAGGTATGTGTAAGTTTGTATTATATTTAAGCCTCCCATGTATAGATAATCTAAACATGCCATGTGAAATTAACTAGTAATAATTCCATCAAGCCACTTGCCTAACACTGTTCTGTATGCATAACATGAGCAGCAAATAACACACACAGAAGGCATAGGTAATATGTAGGAGTCGAACCCACATTCAAAACAATAACGAAGTACGACTCAATTGCTTTTAATGCCGCATATCCAATTTATGTTATCATATCCTTCCTGATTGCACAAACTGAAACCTTCACTGAATAAAACCTCGCAGGTATATCTTTTCATTTCCTTTGTACAGAATTATACGTGTGATATGGATAATGATGTTAAATCTAACAAATGAATGCAAAGTGGCACGAGCACAGAACATATATACCCTAAAGGGAAGAATAACGACTCCGTACAAATTTTATGAGGAAATTTTTCCTTACCGGCCGGCGCCATCTATATTCCGCCCACGAAAACTAGAGAGTAGAAGCTAGGGCGGGAGTTTCAAACTACAGTATATTCTATAGGTCATTTTTATTGCATTTTATGCACAAGTACAGGGGCCCGATTCTCCTAATTTTACGATTATGGCTGAGCAAGATTATCACATTTTGCTCAGCAATAATCGACATGAAACACAGTGTACTTGTGCATAAATTGCTAATATTTATCTTTATAGAGCAGTGCAGCAGTGTAATAAAAGGAAGATTACAGTACAAGAGTTTTTTATTTAGCATGTTAATAATTATAATTTATTTCCAGAAATAGGGTACAAAAGGTGTTCATAAATCACAAGTATGTGCACCTATGTAATGAATTTTAAAATACATGAATTTAATCAATTTAGGTAGGTATTTCAGACATTTTCGTCCAAAATAACAAGTATGGATGGGCCTATTGCATACAATTTCAACATCAAAACATAAACAAACAAAAATTCTAGTTAGTTTTAAAGTGTTACTATTATAAAAAACAAGACTATGTTATTATACAATAAAGAATACTATCGATTTGTTTAACAAACAACAAGTTTCGTTTTTTAAATGTTTTACAGTTTTTTGTAATCTATACACCTTGTTCATACTACTTTTCAGTTTCCTCAACATTTTGCTTTTCTGGTCACTTTCTTGTTTTGAAGACTTGCACACAAACATTCCTGAATTGGTCGGAGTGATAATGTTTACATTATGTTCTGTTAAAGGATTCATTCTGGATGGACCGGCAACAGGTTCAAATATGGCAGATTGATCTGGCACATTAGAAGTTGTTGTATCCTGTAAATTGAAAGTTGATTATTTTAAATAAATTTAAAGATAACTCTTTAAATTTATTAGTCATAGATGAGGTAAATGTAAAAAAACATATATACAGTGTTATGGAAAAAACCAACAACCTCTTAAGAGGTCATTGTACTCATCATATATTTAATTTTTTAAATTTATATCTTGCAATTGGTTGGATAACCATTAGCAGATTTTTTGTGGGAATTCATTTATGCGAAAGTTCATTCTTCCAGTAAAGAATCTGCCTTCATATATAATTCTTACTCTGCTCTACTCAAATTCCCAATTTGGTGGCGCATAGAGCCCATGTACCTCCATAATCTTTGGGTCCAGGCCTTGTCTATGTCATTCAGAAATAGCTTTGCATAGTACAATGAACACTGAACATAATGTCTGTATTTCTGTGCTATATAAGACAGGTGTTTTAAATACACTTTCAAAATGATAATGGTACTAACCTTTTGGCATTGAACATCAGGTACAGCTGTTCTGAACAACTTCTTCTCATTAAAGCATGTGCTTTTGAAATGTTTGCTGCATAGCATCTTATGTTGTTTATGGAGTGCGTCCTGGAATTTTGGTGAAGACCAGGCTTCGTTTGGGAAGCAATACTTTGCCCATAATTCACAACTGAAAATTAAAAATATCAAAATTACACACTCATCATCAGCCTTCTAATGTTCCCACTGCTGGGACACAGCCTCCTCTCTAGGAGAGGGCTTGGGCCATAATCCACCCCGCGGGCCCAGTGCGGATTGGTGGATGTCACACGTCTTCGAATTTTTTTTTGGTTCTAGGACATGCTGGTTTCCTCACGATGTTTTCCTTCACCGTTTTGAGAGCAGTAGTGACGAAATAAATTACACAAAGTTATGCGCCAGATCGGGTTTGAACCCGCGACCTACCACTCGTAAGTTGGGGCAGTTACCACTCGGCCACCACTGCTCTCAAATTACACACTATTTTAATCATTTTCCGAGTTAAGATATTATTATATCATGTCAGTGGGTAGTCTTCGCTTTGATTGAAAGAGATGTTATATTAGATACGGGAATGGTGTAAGCAAGAAAACTTTTTATAGTAAGTACCTAATGATTTTTGGCAAGGAAAGTTGGGACTTAAGTATATAGGTATATATGTTACGTGAGTTTGTGGTAGTTAGAAGCGGAATTAACAATAAATGTGGTATTCTATGTCGTCTAAGACGAATAGCATGGAGTGTACATACCGCAGAGCATTTTTAGTGCCAGGCTTTGGAAACCGATGCAAAGTGATGCTGGGATCTTTAGAAGGTGAAGATCCACACAAGCAGCAGATTCTTGTGTTTTCTTTTTGTGAACTCATCGCGAATTAAACACAAAACAAAATCAAACAAGTCACTGTCTCAACACCGAGTCTATATCTCACAAATACACACTTAATTTCACCAAAACACAGCAACGGAGGAGCAAGCTCGACTCAACGTTATCAATGTATGTAGAATTAAATGGAAGTAGTTTATTTATTACAAATAAACATTAGTACAAGATAAAATGGTGCGCAACCGGCCGCAGACATTTTTCTTGTGACGTCAACAATGTCAAAACCAATATGGCGTCCGGACATTAGTGTTGCCACACATAATCCCCCATATATATTTTCTAATAAGTAATATTAAATTTTATATCTAATATTTCTCAACTAAGTATATTTTTTGGCATTAGAATAATAGCTAAAAGTATCTTCAAGGGTAATTTACTTTAAAAATCAATTTATACGCTCATTATTAGGGAGAATACGAAATTGTATTTTTGGTGGCAACATTATATATTTATCTCTTTTACTCTGATGTCGTTGACTCTCTCTTGTTTTCAAGCCCACCTTAATGCAATTCGTAGAACAAACTTGACAGACCCTGGGCACGAGAGTACCACCTCTGTGATAGATTGAATCATAAATTATTTACCTTATTTACTGCGGCAGTTCTCGTACTAGATTTTAACACAGTAAATTAATAGTTCATGGTAATCAGGAAACTGAATACTTCTATTGGAAATTCATATTATAGTGTCCTTCGGTGCACTGATAAACGTTTTCATCAATAATCAAGGAAAAGGGAGTGCCAGAAACGCTATCACCCATTGAGAATTTACATTTACAGCAGTTTGACAGCTAACACAGCTAATTTTATTCTGTTGGTATTTCATGGAATCACATTGCCATTATTAAAATATAACACAGATTATAATTTATTGATAAATTATAAAAAAACTAGTTTATTGGTACAGGTGTTCAAAATAACAGTTATTCATTTTGTAGTAAGCTGCTATATTGGAAGAGAAATCGGAGAGTGAATTTATACTATGATTATGCACAGATGTTTAAATACTACAAAATCAATAGTCCACATCCACATCAATGGCGCAAAAGTAGATTCTTTAGACTTATTGTTCCGTTAGCAGCATATTTTGACCAAAGGCTGATGATTTTTCAAACGAGCGTAAAATATTAAATAACTTGTATGTTTCTGAACGAAATCAAATGTCAACAAAAACACTAAAAAGCAAAAAAAAAAAAAACAAATTTTAGGAGCATCGGCCTAGAAGTCGATGTCTAATGGATGTCCCTATATTAATTTTGCCACCGACTTCTAGGCCGATGCTCCTAAAATTTGTTTTTTTTTTTTGCTTTTTAGTGTTTTTGGAAGTCGGTTATATTTTTTTGTTAAAAAGTTTTTTATTTTCAGCTTTTTAGTGATACGAATATGTCACATAACTGGAAAGTTCTCATTAATATGAATTAAGTAATCCCAAACAGTAGTTTTCATTTTCAGTTGTCGAGCTCCCTCGACCTTCTCTGGTCTCCATCATCAGGTCAGCTCCAAACCATCACTGTTGCAAAGGTCTCGTCAATACGAATAATATAAACCCAAACACGGGGTAGTTTACAGATTCAGTTGCCGAGTTCCCTCGACCTTCTTTGGTCTCCATCATCAGGTCAGCTCCAAACCTTCACTGTTGAATATTGCTATCAGGCATATATAGTGTTGTAAACTGACGGTCACATACGATAAGTGACCGTCATTTAATATTAAATGACCGGTCACATTGGACATTTATTGTCAGACTGGTCAGGTATATTAAATAAGTATTTTTTACTTGGTACAGTTATTATTTTCGTCTCAAGCAAATTAAAAACATGTGAAATAATACCTATTGCCTTTCTAAACCAACATAGTGCATAGATAACCTTTTAAAAAGATAGACTCTCAAGTACGTATTTATTTTTATTGATGTATACTGACAAATCATTAATCATAGAGTGTCGGCGAAATCTTTTTTTTTTATCGACGTTAAAAATCATCAAATGACCCCTCCCGCTGTGGGTTAGCAGCGGTGAGGGAGTGTCAGACTCTTACTGACTAAAAACCGTCGTGTTCCGTCGTAGGCCTTTTATATACCAGAGCCGCGGTAACTCTTTCGAACAACCCGCAGCCCCGGCAGGCCTTGGCCCAACTGGGCACCTCTGGGGTTGCTGACATCTCTTTGAGGAGCGCGTGGAGCAACGCGCGCCGTCGACACGGGTCTGTCGTCTAAGTAGACAGAGGGACGATGAGCCACCCGAACTCACCGCCCATAGACCCACACCTACGGTGGCCGGGAGTCATCTCGCGACACCCGGCGCCCGTGGTGTCTATCTGGTTCAGCACGGCGGCTGGGATGAGAGGTGCGAACTCTCTGGCGTTCCGCCTCCTCCTTCTCGAGCATGATTGCTTCGCAGAAGGAGGCGACGGCATCCCATTCCCTCTCGCCCCGGACCATGGCCTGGATCAGGGCCGGACGCGAGAGGTCGCCGCAGCCTAAAGCCTCGACGAGGACCCGGCGGTGCCCTTCCCATGCGGGGCACACCTGGACTGTGTGGTCCACCGTGTCCTCGGGGCTGTCCGCACAGTGGTGACACCCGCGCGCCTCCTCACGACCGATTCGGTGTAGGTACCTCCCGAAACAACCGTGTCCGGTGAGGACCTGCGTCATGCGGTACGTGAGGGCGCCATGACTCCTCCCGAGCCACTCCTCAAAGAGGGGACTTACCGCCACGATGGTGGCGTGCCCTGCACTGGGTTGCGACAGTCGCTCCCTCCAGGCCACCATGAGATCGCGCCGGAGCTCCGCCCGCTGCGCGACAACTTGCCGCGGCAGCGAAGTTTCCCCCCGGCGCAGTGTCTCCTCGCGCCAGTCGTACAGGCGCAAGAAGACTCTCGCCTCCAGATCCCACGGTGGCAGTCCAGCAAGTAGGCCAGCTGCTTCGCGGGAGATCGTACCCCCGGATTAGCCTAATGGCTATCACCTTTTGGGGCACGTTCAGGTAGTGTACAGCCCGCGGCCGTACCGAACGTGCCCATACCGGGGCCCCGTAAAGGGCCATGGACCGCATGACCCCCGTGTAGAGTTTACGGCAGGGAGCCTTTGGGCCTCCCAGATTGGGCAGGAGCCGTTTGAAGGCAGCACCTTCCTTCGCCTTCTCCAGTTTGGGGCCCAAACGTCGGAAATGCTCAACGAAGTTGTCGGCTGTCGAGGACGAGTCCTAGGTACTTCATCGCCCTCTCGACGCCGATGGGAACCCCCACCCCCCACCGTGACTTGGGAGCCTGAAGGTGGCGCGTTCCGAAGCCCATGAAAGCACATGGCCTCGGATTTGTGCAAGGTCACCTCCAGGCCCAGCAGCTAGATCCTCTCGATGGTCGTCGCAACCCCGCGCGTCATTATATCGCCCGCCTCCTGGTGCGACCTCCCTTGTGCCAGAACCAGCGTGTCGTCAGCGTAGCAGACCACGCTGACGCCCCTAGGGAGGTCGGCGCGCAGCACCTAATCGTAGCCGATGTTCCACAAGAGCCGCCCCAGAACCGACCCCTGCGGAACACCGCACGACATCTCTCGCCGGGCGAAATCTTATCTTAAAGATCGATGAATGACATTTGGTTAGCTTCGATGATTCTAAAACTTCCGTAGTTTTATAAAATAAAGAAAGAAAAAACGTTTATTTCTAATAAATTCTATTTATATACAAAAAAAACGATTCTGACGTTGCTGACAATAAATGACAATAAGTGACCGGTCAAATTGGATAAATGTCCAATATGCTCGGTCAGATTAATCGGTCACATATAACGTGACGGTCACTTTACATCTCTAGGCATATATATGAGTGTCAAGGTTTAACCCTATGTATGCCTACAACTTTCGAAAGTTGCCCTCAATTTTTCAGGGTTTCCATCATCAGGTCATGACCTGATGACTATGGGACCAACTGGCAGCTATTCCGCGTCGAACAAAAAAAGAATCACGTAAATCGGTCTATAAACCTCGGCGTAATCGATGTACATACATAGATAAAAAAAAAAAAAAAAAAAAAAAAAACATACCGGCCGAATTGAGAACCTCCTCCTTTTTGGGAAGTCGGTTAACAAATCCGACATTTTTGTAACCTTTCAGCTTGTAACAGTCTGTTAGCAAACAGGCGGTTTTACTATAACTCTCTGTTATCGTTCTAACGGGCCTATGACCGAGTTTCACCATTACCATGTTTGTTAATTTGAATGTGGCATTAATTTTGAAGATCGGTGGTTAATAATTAGGTATTGTATGGTTTCAAATCTAAGGAAGGTAATTTGAGACACCATTCGTTAAATCCCATTTATGAAGGGGAATCTGTAATCTTTCATTGGCAAATGACAACCGATGACATGCGATGATACATTTTTATATAGGTATCGTCGTTGTACCTGTAACCATAGCGCAATACTTCGTTACATTTTGAAATCACGATGTCAAAGAAAAAACGCGGTCAGAATTTCACACCAAATGAAAAGTCAATTTTGATAGAATTGGTAAACAAACACAAGAGTGTTGTGGAAAATAAGAAAATCGATGCAGCGACATTGCAGATGAAAAGAGAGTGCTGGCAAGAATTAACAGATGAGTTCAATTCTTTAAGCTCTTCTTATTATCGCAATACGGAGCAGCTTAAAACATGCTGGGAGAATTTAAAACGTTTCGCAAGGAAGTACAAGTCAGGGGAATGGGGGCGGATGAATATTCTTTCACCAGGAGAACAACATGAACAAGTGGAAATGATTCTTGGTCGATCACTAGAGGGATTTGAGAACCATAATGATTCTGATGGGCCGTTCACAGACGAAAGATCATGTGATTTCTCTATAACAATAAAAGGTGAAGCCCAAGTAAGTTTTGCTAACATATTATATTGAACTGCAGTTATATTATCCAGTTATTTTACTTCTTTCAAATGCAGCTATAATATGTTGTTTTTTTTTTTTAGGGTATTGATCAACTTATAGATAATGAAGTATCTGAGCTTATGGAGGATGAAATATCTGAGCTTGCAGATGAACACATGCCACCGGAGGTAATTTATGACTATTTCTGCAACCTTGGCCCATAAAGAATGTTCGCCTCTGATATGTTCATATATGCATTCTCCTTGTACGTAGGTACATGTGTGAACAAAAACATTGAAAACTTTCCGGATCAGTATTGATTAACTCTGCAATATCTAGAGATTGATTGATTGATCAGATTGGTTTTGGTTTTTACTAGATTTTTGTAAATTGTAGGTATTATTTTTGATGTTGACCTGATGAGTTTTGTGTAAATACAACTTTTTTTCAGGTGGCAGAAAACCAAAATTACAATAGCGGTTCACCTTGCAGAATAACAGCCACAAAACCCAAAGAGTCTGCCATATTTTCTGTTGATCCCCTACCAATGGAAAGAGAAGAAGATGCTATAGTTGTCAATACAAAGCGTTTAAACACTTCAGCAAAATGGGTGCGAAGAAAAAGACCTAAAACTTCTTTGCAGGATAAAATCATGCAAAGTAAGTTAGAATTGATAGAAATGATGAAAGAAAACGCAAAGACCGAAGCGAAAATAAAAGCTGAGCAATTAGAACAAGAAAGAATCAAAACTAAAATTTTACAAAGAGAATTGGAGAGAAGTAAATCGTCATAAACCTAATTCTTCTCTTGGATAAAGTATAAATAATAAATTCTAATAATTAAACATCTTTATTTTTTTTATATATCATGTACTTATTACATACATAGTTGTTATGTATTTTTTATGACAAGGCAATATAAAATATTCAACAACATTTTTTTTTAATGTAGGTACGTTTGTAAGTTTGTGATCTGCTCAAATGCAAACTCTTAAAATATTTTTTTATTAGCAGCCTTTGAACAGGATTTATGTCTTCTGAGGTTTCATCACTGCTTCTTTGTTCCTTGATGTTCCCTTGGTTTAATAATTCTTTCCAAGATGCTGGAAGCTCGAGTTCAGGGTCGTCAGGAGGTAATCCTTCTTTCTTCTTAATTAAAATATTATGTAGTACTCCTGTAGCTATTATCACTGGCAGACAATTATTTACTTTCATTTGCATCCCGTACGCTAATACAGGGAATCGGCGCTTCCATACCTCAAATAAACGTGTAATCGGATCGCTGGTCCTCATGTGACATTCATTGTAGAGTATCTCCTCTGGTGTTCTTGGATTTTCTAGTGGCATTATAACATAATGATTGATTCATGTACCCACTATCCGCCAACAAAACTGCATCACCATACTGGCCACTTTCGAATATGGCATTTCTATGTGAGGCATTCCAAATAGTCTGATCTCGAGTGCCCCCCGGCCATCTCGCTACCAAATCTAATATTTCCAGGTCCGCGCTACCAATCACCTGCACGTTTAAGGACGTGTAACCTTTAAGATTCAGAGAAAGGATGCGCACGTGAGTGCTGTCTAGGACACCTAAAGTCCTCGGAAAGCTTGCTATTTTGTAGAAGTTCAGCTGAGCCGATCTTAAATCTTCACGTGTATCAGGGAATTTGATAAATTTATGGCTTAGCGAGGCTATTGCTGCAGTTACTCTATGTATTATTCTGTTAGAAGTGGACCTGCTTGTTCCGCAATAGTCTCCTAAAGTTAATAGATGCGATCCAGTTGCGTAGTATCTTAACGTCATTAGGAGTTGATTAATAGGTGAAATAGGTCAATTTCTTCTGAAAAATAATTAAAAATATATTATACTGTCATACTACCTTTAAAACCTGGGGCCCGATTCTCCTAATTTTACTTAAGCAACATACGATTCACATTCGACTGCGATCCAATCACGACCCGATTACGATTGAAGCGTATGTGGCATTCCGTTATTTTTTCTTTGAAATAAAAGTTTTTATCCTTTTCTGTCATTCAATAATGAATCATTTTCTCTGCAAATGATTTACGATTTCAATATGATTGTAGGGCAAACTACCGTATAGACCAAAATCACCAAAAAAGCAGACCAATCGCAAACCAATTGAATGTCGTTGGAATACGATTGGTCTTATATTAGTAGCAGAATGAATTGCGATTCGATTTCTATTCAATTTTGACATTATTAACTTAGGAGAATCGGGCCCCTGAACGAAACAAGTAGTATAAGTATCGCTCTTTCACATCTCTCTCATGGTATTATTCGTTTGCCGCATTAGCGATTCAAACGAGTACCTAAACATTTTGTTGCGCTATGTAGACCTAGAAAGCTGGTTATTTAAATTATTATAATATGTACTCACCGATCTGATGGATATGTGAGTTTGTGTTTTATTAATTCTAGAACATCCATAACCGACTGTTTAGTTAAACGGAACCTTGTACAAAAATCGTCGTCGTCATACTCTTCAAAATAAATACGTCGTTCTTTAAAAGTTCTTGGTCGCTGCACTATTCTGCCTAAGCAATCGAGTTCTTCTAAAATATCTTCTTTGAAAATAAAATCATACGCAGCGTCCATCATTGATCGTTTATTTATGTAATTAATATAACAACAGCCTGTTAGTTTTCTAATGAGCCGAAGCAACGGTTGGACTTAACACCGCGTTAACATAACGTTTGATTACTTAACAGTCTGTTACTGGTTACAACAGCAAACGTGGTTTATTCATTTTTGGTAGGATGGAAATGAACCCTATTCGTTAATCTTCATCCTGATTCCCGAGTCTTCATCAATTACCTCGATTTTATCGTCAAACTCGAATGAAACTATGAAATTGCCACTCAAATAAATTCATTGATAGATTTGATAAAATGTATGACGACGCAAACTTCAATCGGTTGTCTCTGTTCCGAAATGAACAGTGTTACCAATATGGGGGCTTTCTCCCAAACTTATTATGAGGTAAGAAGTAAGTGGATGGGAAAGAGTGATTATTGCCATTTCTCATAAAGTTATATCAAACTAAGCATGCGGAGTGAGGGTTAAAGAAATTTATATCTTTTCACAAACTAGAGTCAAGAACTAGAACGCTAGAAGATCAGTTAAATTGCACAATATTACGAATTGTGAAAACTTATTGTCCGTATGCAGTAAATAATGAAGACTGGGCAGTTACAAAACTTTATTGCCCATAGGTGCCGCATTACACAGTAGTGTGTCAATCGGTGATTTGTTAACAATGTCTAATAAAGTTTTATATAGTTACTAGCTTTTGCCCGCGACTTCGTTCGCGTGGAATAGTGATTTTTGGTTTGACCAATAGATGGCGCTATATGTCCGAAATAAATTTTATTTTTATTTTTATATTTTTTTGTAATAAAAACTATCCTATGTCCTTTCTCAAGTTCCAAACTATGTCTGTACCAAATTTCACACAAATCGGTTCAGTAGTATAGGCGTGAAGAAAAGACAGACAGACAGACAGAAAGACAGACAGACAGAGTTACTTTCACATTTATAATATTAGTTAGGATAGTTAGGATTTAATGAGTACATAATGGATGAATATTTTGATACTTAGTTTTAATATCATAAATTGTAATAAAAAAGACTTATGTATAATGAAATTAAATTAAAAGTAATAGTACATTGATTAAACTAGTTTTAGCAATCGGAAGCGGATTTAATAAAAAAAGGTACAACTTTATAACCTAAAAACTAACATTACAATTTCTTAAACCAACTGTTAAAATAAATCACAATTTACAACAATAAATATGAATCACGCACTAACTCTTAACAAAATAACAATCTCTCTATAGGTAAATAACCTCAAAATACGTCTTACACGCACGGCGGACGATGAACGAATGGGGCAGACACCGGTACTCGGCTGCTTATATAGCAACTTATCGTCCTACCCTCCTCCTAACTTATCAAATATCTAATACGGCCTCTCCTGACATCCTGACGTCCTCGGCAGGTAATGTGGCTTCAATTTAGGTCGGGCGTGTGAAGTGCTCGGGGAGATTCCAGCTCTGGATGGTCGGGTCTTGACGAGGGCCCCGTTACTAGTACTGATGCGAGCACCGGCCGTGGCTGGGCTGGCTGGTCTTCAATCGAAATATCTTCATCATCACCGTCATTATCTGCGGGTGACAAATATGTGCACCATCACATGCCATCCTCATGCAGATCAATGTTAAAGTAACAAATAAATTATAAGGTTTGAACTTCAAAGTTTAGTAACTTAGTCAATTTTCAATAAACAGCTCCTGTCAACGTTAACAAAGACGTTCAAACAATTTAATTACTAAAGTAACTGACTACCATGCTTAATAAAGAACACTATGAGCGCACGACCCATAGCGACTGGTCGGTTTGCAAAGCCGACCAGCTTCCAGAGGCCGTGGGTGCATCCTATAGGTACACCACACCGACAAGAGGCCGTGGGTGCACCAAATAGGTACACCACACCGACAAGAGGCCGTGGGTGCACCAAATAGGTACACCACACCGACAAGAGGCCGTGGGTGCACCAAATAGGTACACCACACCGACAAGAGGCCGTGGGTGCACCAAATAGGTACACCACACCGACAAGAGGCCGTGGGTGCACCAAATAGGTACACCACACCGACAAGAGGCCGTGGGTGCACAAAATAGGTACACCACACCGACAAGAGGACCCACAGGGTCAAGAGGCCGTGGGTGCACCAAATAGGTACACCACACCGACAGAAAGGACCACCAGGTCAAGAGGCCGTGGGTGACCCAAATCGGTACACCACACCGACAGAAGGCCCAAAAGGCAACATTGCCCCAGAGCAACAATTCTTCGAGGGGAGCACCGGCTCAGCAGAGCTCGTACCGCAACCAGCAGCACCGGCACAGCAACGCTAGTGCCGCGACCAGGAGCACCGGCACAGCGGCGCTCGTGCCGCATTCAGCAGCACCGGCACAGCAACGCTTGTGCCGCGACCAAAAGCACCGGCACAGCGGCGCTCGTGCCGCAATCAGCAACACCGGCACAGCAACGCTTGTGCCGCGACCAGGAGCACCGGCACAGCGGCGCTCGTGCCGCAATCAGCAGCACCGGCACAGCAACGCTTGTGCCACGACACGGCCGTTACACATTCTTGTGTACAACTCTGCGAACAAGCACTGACGATATACATTTCGTTCGGCCACTTCTGACCATCAAAATCTGGAAAGCTTTTTGCTCTCAAAGAAATAAATTCAAGGCATTACTTTACAAACAAATTCAACTTTAAAACTATGTCTCAGAAATATCATTATTACTAATCATGTGTCAGCAATCTCAAAACACAACTACCATTACGGTTTGATAAGTTACGAGTAGTTAGATTCACTTCAGCTTTTGCTACACAGAGTACTTATAGGTGACAATACCAATTACCAATGGTTGGTACATTATTACACATTTTTCCACTTAATACAGCTAAGAGCATAATTACTTCAGTAGCCTTATTCGCTAATTCCACTGACATCTCGCAGATATCATCATTTGGTAAAGTGTACATCAGTAAATTGTCAAACAGCTATTTTCTTATTCGCTAACGCCAGTGACCATCTGAGATGACGTCATGAGCATCGACACAGGCTGATATCCACCATGACTCATTTTGACAGCTGTTTCTGTATCGATAAACGTTAGATTGCGATTCCGTAAGCTCAGTGGACATCAAATTGATGGCCACTGTATTTTTTTGAAATACACTACAAATAGCAGTGTTTTATGCCTCATCACTGGGATGTCTATACTATATTGTAGCATCAGACATATAAGATTTCTCTAATTTTGCGAATCCAATAGAAATACAAACCCTGAGTCGTTTCCTTTATTTTTTGATAGTGTTATTTTTAATTGTATTATTTTAATTTGTTTTATCTTTTTTTGTGTGGAATAAAAATATCGCGTGTATTTTTGCTGGCATTTGTGGAATAAGAGACAAAACTAAGTTTATCCAGAATCCAGAAACGTCGTCTGCGGGATTGCAATAATTCTCTGGATTTACGGGAGAAGGAATTCATGGCAAATTTTCGTATCAACAAATAAGGGTTTCAGCAAGTTTCGGCAGAGTTACGTCCGTTTCTGCAACATGCTCAACAAAACACTGCTGTTGCAATTGAGCTAAAAGTAAGAATTCATAACGTTAAAAGCAAAATAAATACCAATATTACATAAATTAATGTTACTCATAAACACTCTGAAATGATGATGACTAATAATAATATGATGATAAACTTTGTAACATCAAATTTTGTTATGTATAGATATTGGCAGTCCTAAACTTTTATGCAAACGGATCATACCAAAGGAACTCCTCATTCATTTGCAACATGTCTCAACTTTTATTTAGTAAGTGCCTACATGAGGTAACCGATGCTCTCAGTGTATGGGACGAGCTACTCAAGTACATAAAGTTTCCTTCTTCTCAAAATCCATCATGAAAGTGTATGTTAGCATTTTAAACCTAAATAATAATAAAATAGTATACCAATTTTTATTTTGCATGCAAAACGTAGGAATCTACGTATCAAAATATTATTTACGTTGTTAAATTTACAATAACTACAATACTCACAATATTCTCAGTTAAAATATTGTTCATCCACACGGAACTTTAGACACCAAGTTCACACACAATAGAAAGCAAATACTGAATTTTACCGCCACAGATTATTTTTAAATGTATAACACGCTGAAAATAAAGCGTTCTCTCAAACGTAGTAATGTAATGCTAATAGGGTATTTCCTACTTAGCAGTATAATAGTCGATAAAAAAATAGAGTTGTCAAGTTGTCATCGTAGTTTTGGCGTCAGCAACCGTGTAACGATATCCACCGATATCCACTTCATGCGATACAGAATACCAATGTTTTGAACTTATCGGTTGACATCAAAGTTCGGATGAAAACTGAGGCCAGTTGACATCTGAAAATCGGAAAGTTAGCGAATAAGCCAGCAGATGTGTAATCAAAATAATAAAACAGATAACCTGACCTCAATGCATGATATACCTAGTCGACTGGCTTTCGTTACCAGAACTTTCCAAACAAGATACTAGCCGTCAGTACTCCGTACAGCATTCAAAGCTTGTGCAGCAGCACAGCACCTGAGGAGCATGAAGTGTCACAGGACTCGTAGTATGTCAAGTACAGCACCTGGAGCGCTTACACCATCACAAAAGCAGTAAACATAAACTGTGTACATGTTGAAACTCTGATAAGCAGAAAGATTAGAAATAAACATTATTGAGCTCATTTACATAGCAAGCTTGTTAGTTATCCAATTTCTTGGCATTTATCTTTAACCAATAAGCCACCAAGATGGATTACAAGTCGTGTATTACATAAAGGCTAATTAAAACCGGATTGATCTCACCATTTACATACAGGTAGGTACATTACAGGATACTTCCCGTAACATCTCGAGCATTGTAGGAGCGAGGCATGTTGTTCGCGGACACCACAGCAATACATAGGCAGAAACTCATTCCACCCGACGCACGTGAGAGTCCCAACAGCATCAGCGTACTAAGCTCAAGCACATGAAAACCAAAAACAATCGTTAATTCGTTACGCAATCCATTAAAATAGAACAGTAAAACTTCGGTTGGCGGGTATCCTTACACCACGTCGTACTTAAGAAAACGCCAATGAATCTAAACTCAAATAAAAAAAACACTTTATAGTGGGAGTGAGACTATCCCACTTCTGATTTTAGCAATCGGAAGCGGATTTAATAAAAAAAGGTACAACTTTATAACCTAAAAACTAACATTACAATTTCTTAAACCAACTGTTAAAATAAATCACAATTTACAACAATAAATATGAATCACGCACTAACTCTTAACAAAATAACAATCTCTCTATAGGTAAATAACCTCAAAATACGTCTTACACGCACGGCGGACGATGAACGAATGGGGCAGACACCGGTACTCGGCTGCTTATATAGCAACTTATCGTCCTACCCTCCTCCTAACTTATCAAATATCTAATACTAGTTTAAGTACATAATTTGATTTTAAGAAATATTGGTAATTTTAGGGGTTTTGTTTAAGCTTTAGGGGTATTTTTTTTGGAGTTGGCAGCACTGCAATTAAACGTCATTTCATTCTATCAGACGGCGGACCTAATTTCGCGTTGGTTATTTTGTATTTAAATGCAGTGAATACTATGTGATTTTAAACAAAATTTCAGATATTTGCCTTAACTACAAGTGAACTATTTCAAGTAATTCGTGGTGGGCGGCATAAAAAATCCTGAACCATGCCGCGAATTATGATAAAAGGTGGCGTTTGGCGCAACACCGAGGTTTGTAATTTTATTTTTGATAACGTTATATTTTCTATTGGAGATTATATTACAGTGTACATTCATATTATATGTATTATATCATTTGTAGGATGAAATCCTCAAAGCGGCGGTGATGAAATATGGGAAAAACCAGTGGTCACGCATAGCATCACTTTTGCACAGAAAATCTGCAAAACAATGCAAGGCGCGTTGGTACGAGTGGCTGGATCCGAGCATCAAGAAGACAGAATGGTCTCGCGAGGAAGACGAGAAGCTGCTGCACTTGGCCAAGCTGATGCCAACACAATGGAGAACTATTGCACCCATCATTGGGCGCACGGCTGCGCAATGTCTCGAAAGATACGAGTATTTGCTGTAAGTATGGTTCCACTATAAATTAATTTCAGTGTCTCAGAAAGGCTTCAAATTTCTATCAGCTGTACTTAGTATTATTGTTTGAATTCATCGGGTCAAGGCATGAGAAATCACAAAAACCATGTTCAACACTGGACCAATGTAAAACAGGCTAATTGTGATGTTTAACATTGCAGAAATGCTCCCAATGAATCAAAACTGATTCCTACTTATATTGAGCCAATAATTATAGTTGCGAACAGCATTTTACCCAGATTATTTTTTTTCTGTGATGATTATTAAGCAATGATCAACAGTTTCAAAAATACACAGGGATCAAGCACAGAAGAAGGAAGAAGGGGAGGATATGGGTGATGATCCCCGTAAGCTGAAGCCTGGTGAAATAGATCCCAACCCTGAGACTAAGCCTGCCCGTCCTGATCCCAAGGATATGGATGAAGATGGTGAGTGAATAGTTGGATAATTTACTTTAAGAGTATAGTTATGAAACTTATTGCAATGCTATGTGAACTTTGTCAGCAGATACTAAGTTTGTGAAATAGGCTATTGTATGTAAATCCTATTTGAATGGATTTTAATTTCAAAAATTCTCAAAAAATTATATTGTAGTTGCTTGGATATTGTTTACCCAACAGCCAAGAAGAGATATGTTCTTAAAGATCAAATATGTAGCTTACATTGATGGTACCTTACAAATATTAGGGTCATTGAATATATTTTCTACATTTTACAATATCTTAAAAATGCCTTTTTATCGTCCCACTGTTGAGCATAGACCTCAATCTAACATGGTGACGGATTGAGTGTTAAGCATCACATTGAATAATATTCGAACATGCATATATCTTAAACATCTGTGAAACAGAACTGGAGATGCTGTCAGAAGCCCGAGCTCGTCTTGCCAACACTCAGGGTAAGAAGGCCAAAAGGAAGGCTCGTGAGAAGCAGCTGGAAGAGGCAAGGCGTCTCGCGGCGCTGCAGAAGCGCAGGGAACTTAGTGCCGCTGGAATTGCTGTGCCTATTAGGTAAGTAATACAAATATTTTACAGGGACAATCAAAACATTGAAATGGGCTTAGTAAATTAGAAACAAGACTAATAAATACACTGCAAGTTATTCAAGACTCAGGATGACACTTTTATATTGTCATGTTTAGTAGATTGAGTATTTAGTTGATTGATCAAAATATATATGCAATAGTTCTCTATTGCCTATATATTTTGCCTCAAACCACTCAGATAACTTCTAGAGCTCTGAATCTAAAGGCGCGGTGATGTCTTGTTTATAAAAATTAAATAATATACTTGCAGCAAGATTTCTAATTAGACAAATATTTGTAAAATTAGGATATGACTTCATGTAAGCACAAAACGTAATTCTCAACTTATTTTAGACGAAAGAAGAAGCGTGGTGTAGATTACAATTCGGAGATACCGTTCGAAAAGAAACCGGCATCAGGTTTCTATGACACGTCCACTGAGGTAGTGGACCCGATGGCGCCAGACTTCTCGCGGCTGCGTCAGCAGCACCTCGATGGGGAACTTCATTCAGAGAAGGAAGAGGTAATTTGAGAATTTCAATTTAATACATAGGGTAAAAATATCTAACATATTTTTTCTTACATTTCAATTCATTATAGCTATAGGTGCATACGTTCCAAAAGTTAAGACCAACTGTAAAAAATGCTCATCAAGTTACATGTTCTTACAAGATACATTACTTATTCTAATTTCGGCTACCATTAAGTTTACTGCACTTAACCAAAGAGCCTATGCAGTATTTATGTTTTGATCCTAAACGCAAAGAATGGTCGTATTATATTCATTTTCATTATTTTAGAGGGACAGACGCAAAGACAAGCAGAAGTTGAAACAACGCAAAGAGAATGATGTGCCGCAAGCGATGTTGCAAGGCGATCAGCCGGCGCGCAAACGCAGCAAGCTGGTGCTGCCTGAACCCCAAGTTACTGATCAGGTAAGGAAATAATTTAAAACGAAATAAAAAATCTGTGTTTTTAGCAGTTTTGCTGCAGGGAAGCTAATTGAGGTCTGAAAGCGCTTTCAAAGTAGAGGATTTGAAGAAAATAATGAGAGTTTTGGAGGCTGTTCATATGTACATTTGACTTGGAAAGATAGATTTTTAGGCTACTTTAATAAATTTGAATTTTTGTATATCAAGTGATCTTTACACATTTCTTGTAGATGTCACAATTATGGTAATAGGATACATTTTGTAAAATTAGGATATGACCACCACATTATATTGTTACATCCGCCCGTTCAAAGCAATGAAAGCCTTGCTTTGAACGGGCGGATGTCTGCAATGTGTGCTTACTTTGTGACATCTTATATGTGCGCTTGTGCCACGCGCTATGAGTCGCGCTCACTTGAGCGCGCGAGTGAATCTATTTGTACAAAATCATTGGGTGCCGCTGTTATCCGTGTCGCGAACGTATGCTCGCTGGCATAAGGCGCGAGTGTTCGCGACGCGTGTCCGCGTCGGGCGTCCGCTCAAGGCAGCGAGGGCCTGTAGTTGTTAACAAAGTGTCGCTGGTCCCCAGGAGCTGCAGCAGGTGGTGAAGCTGGGCCGCGCGTCGGAGGCGGCGCGCGAGTCGGCGGGCGGCGCGGGCGCGGCCACGGACGCGCTGCTGGCGGAGTACGCGCTCACGCCCGCCGCGCCCGCCGCGCTGCGCACGCCCGCCATCCACCAGGACAGGTACACTGCACCACTAGCTGTCGGCGGCGGCACGGACGCGCTGCTGGCGGAGTACGCGCTCACGCCCGCCGCGCCCGCCGCGCTGCGCACGCCCGCCATCCACCAGGACAGGTACACTGCACCACTAGCTGTCGGCGGCGGCACGGACGCGCTGCTGGCGGAGTACGCGCTCACGCCCGCCGCGCCCGCCGCGCTGCGCACGCCCGCCATCCACCAGGACAGGTACACTGCACCACTAGCTGTCGGCGGCGGCACGGACGCGCTGCTGGCGGAGTACGCGCTCACGCCCGCCGCGCCCGCCGCGCTGCGCACGCCCGCCATCCACCAGGACAGGTACACTGCACCACTAGCTGTCGGCGGCGGCACGGACGCGCTGCTGGCGGAGTACGCGCTCACGCCCGCCGCGCCCGCCGCGCTGCGCACGCCCGCCATCCACCAGGACAGGTACACTGCACCACTAGCTGTCGGCGGCGGCACGGACGCGCTGCTGGCGGAGTACGCGCTCACGCCCGCCGCGCCCGCCGCGCTGCGCACGCCCGCCATCCACCAGGACAGGTACACTGCACCACTAGCTGTCGGCGGCGGCACGGACGCGCTGCTGGCGGAGTACGCGCTCACGCCCGCCGCGCCCGCCGCGCTGCGCACGCCCGCCATCCACCAGGACAGGTACACTGCACCACTAGCTGTCGGCGGCGGCACGGACGCGCTGCTGGCGGAGTACGCGCTCACGCCCGCCGCGCCCGCCGCGCTGCGCACGCCCGCCATCCACCAGGACAGGTACACTGCACCACTAGCTGTCGGCGGCGGCACGGACGCGCTGCTGGCGGAGTACGCGCTCACGCCAATTTTAGGTGTTAGCAGGCGGCGGGTATGGATACGGAACAGACAGGTGCTCGGAATTTAATTGTGGAACAACATCGAAGTTAACGAGACCTATGACTCTCTTGGCTATAATTAATTATTGTTTGTGCTATATTTTTGTTTTTGTTTTATTACCACAGACACATATGTACAGTAATTCCCCTCTTTATGCGGTGAAAGTTTAAAAAAATTGCGGTGAAATTTTGCGATTTTCAACTAAATTGTTTTTTTTAACCTATGTAATATATTCCTTAGTTGAACCACTAATTCTGTATGCTTTTTTGACTCCTTAGAATCCTGATGGAAGCTCAGAACGTGATGGCGCTGACCCACGTGGACACGCCACTTAAGGGCGGGCTGAACACTCCTCTACATCAGACAGACTTCTCCGGAGCATTGCCGCAGTCACAAGCGGTGGCTACGCCTAACACTGTGCTTATTACGCCGTTCAGGTAAGAACAAGCAATTGGAGAGGATTAATACGTCACTAGATGGTCTGAAAGTGATAAGAAGTGCTAATGTTTTAAATGAATTTATATATAGAAATTAAAAAACAAAACTAGCTTGCTTTATTGTAGAGTCAAATTCAAACCACGAAAACATATCGAACTGAGCTGAAACGCAATAAATTTTTAGATATTTTACATTTTTGGTAACCATGAAATAAAGCAAAAATCAAGTCAGTCTAAATTAATACATCTTGTTCACAGATCATCACGCAGCGAGGTTTCGACCCCCGGAAGTTTCAACACGCCTAGTCACGGAGCCGTGCAACCAGGATTAGCCGTATGTAAAACATTATTATTTCATCTTTACTAATATTATAAAGCTGATGAGTTTGTTTGTTTGAACGCGCTAATCTCAGGAACTACTGGTCCGATTTGAAAATTTCTTTCAGTGTTAGATAGCCCATTTATCGAGGAAGGCTATAGGCTACTTTTTATCCCGGTACGGGAAGTAGTTCCCCCGGGATGCGGGTGAAACCGCTGGCAGAAGCTAGTCAATAATAATTGGCTCACAACTTCTTCCAGCAAGTACACACACATAAGAAGTGGTGAAATACCGTTCGTTTTGGGGGCATTGTCAGCCTATTTTGATTAAATCATTTTGATATTGTAATTTACTCTAATTGTTCATATGTATTGCAGACACCAGGCCTTCGTGACAAGTTGAGTATCAACCCAGAAGACAGACTGTCTACAGGAGACACGCCCCAAGTTGCCAATCAGTTACAAAAACAGGTTAGTGTTGTGATATCTATACAATATACTTAAGTATATAAAAGAACAGCTGATCTAATTTAGCTGAAAATTGGTGGGGAGGTAACTTAAAACCCGGAGATAGGTATGGGTGTTGTTAACCCCATTGTGAAACTGGGAGCAGAACTCAGTCAAAACTATGAATAAGACTAGTACAATGAAGAGTCTCAACGATTTGTCACAAGCACAAAAATTTAGTTTAAAATATTTAGATATAAATAAAATAAAACACATTTTTTTTTATTCAGCAAAAAGCATCAGTCCGCAACGCCCTATCCTCCCTGCCGACACCGCGCAACGACTACGAAATTGTAGTGCCCGATCAAGATGACGAGCCCATGGAGACCTCAGGATCCGACGCGCATGTGGAAGACCAGGCTGATGCCGATGCCAGGCTGCTGCAGCAACAAGAGGAATTACGTAAGTTTCTTCCTGTATTGGTCGTAGTTTCTTGACTAGTGTGTGGTATGTGGGACTACTATGGAGTGATTTGATCTTCATAAATATGTTACAGCCATAGTGATTAAATATATATTATACATAATCACTGGTCATTATATATATTACTTTATCCAAATTGAGTAGATATTATAAATAATAGCTAGATAATATGTATAATATGCAGACTTATTACTTTGGCTGTAACATATATATGATCTTTGCAGACTAATTATTTTCAAACTTTCGGGCTGTTTGATCCGAACTTTTGTTAGGGGACATGGTTGATCCATAAATTGATGAATTAGTTTCTTTTGTTAAATTAGTGAAATGAAAAAAAAAATATGGTGAAGTCTTTTCAAAGGTTGTATATACATATGTTGTGTAGTTTCGTTCGTGTATACATCCCTAAAAATGGTCATGCAATTTTCCATGAAGACATAAAGTTTGACGTGAACTATGGAACTTTGTGTTCTGTGTGTAACTGTGTACATAAACTGTTAAATAAATGAACTTTAATTGAGCACTATGTTCTAATCCGCAGGTTTAGCAGCACTAAAGCTGCGGTCGTCAGCGGTGCAGCGCGGCTGCGTGCGGCCGGGCGAGGTGAACGCGTCGGTGCTGCGCGGGGCCGGCGGGGCGCTGACGCCGCTGCAGCACGCGGAGGAGCTGCTCAAGCAGGAGATGGTCACCATGCTGCATTATGACTCGCTCAGGGATCCGCCTCCAGGTCTGTATAGCTTGGTTATATGTGTCCTTATGTACTCCATTTGTATATGTCCCTCTCCCCTTGTGTACTTCCATATATACTCCTTTATGTGCTCGCCCTATATTCTCACCTATGAATGTACTTCTTTATATACTCCTGTATGTTCTGTATGTGCTCTCTCCTATATTCTTCCCTTATACATATACTTCCTTTATTTATTACCCTTAAGTACTCTCGCTATATAATTACATATATGCTCTTTGATGTACTGCTTCGTATAGTCTAATTACAGATTCTGCCTTGTATACCTGAATTTAACTGTAAATGAAGGTGATTTTTTTGCCTTATCAAATAGATACGATCACAGTCTATTTTTAGGGAGACCAAAGACTGAAGCTGTTTTTGTCATATTTTTTTATGTCACTTCGAGCAACATCACAACACAATCAACTAACCCAAACCTTATTCAAAAACAGGTGTAGACAAGAAGCGAGCGGTACAATTACAAGCATCACACTTAGCGTACCTAGAACAGCATCCTTACGAAGAGTTCTCGTCTGAAGAGTTGGAGGCCGCCAAACTTGAGATGAAGAAGGAAATGGAAGTCGTGAAGGCGGGCATGGGCCACGGAGAACTTAGTATGGATGCGTACACGCAAGTGTGGGAAGAGTGTCTTGCGCAAGTAAGTTGTTACCTTTTTCTTTGCATATATACAACCAAGTTCACTGGAAACATAAGCATTAGTTTTCCTAATACATACATTCAGTTTTCATAGTAAACAATTGGTTTACAAAACGGACGATAAGCTGGTGGGTGAAAATGGACCACGGTTGATAAAGAATGTTAGACAATAGTATGGAAGAAGACATGGTGCCTCAACCACAAATAAATATTGGGATGAGGACAAAAGGATGATGATTTAGTCACAAAATTTTAGTAGATCGAGTAGTTCTTTTAATTATAATCGCAACCAAAATAATTTATATATCCATACCGGCTTTATTTTCATCGTATCTTTAAAGGAATCCATCTTTTTCAGGTGCTTTTCCTACCAGGCCAAAACAGATATACTCGTGCCAATTTAGCAAGTAAGAAAGACAGATTAGAATCAGCTGAGAAACGGCTAGAACAGAACAGGAGCCACATGGCTAAGGAAGCCAAGAAATGTTCCAAAATGGAGAAGAAACTTAGGGTTTTAACAGGTATGATACACAACATAAAAGATAATTCAATTTACTTTTTTATGGAATATAATCATCAAATGTCCCCGCTCTCTGTGGGTTAGCTTGGCAGCGTGAGGGAGTGTCAGACTCTTGCTGACTAAAACCCATCATGTTCCTTCCTAAGCCCTTTATGTACCAGGTCAGCGGTTACTCTTTCGAACAATCCCGCAGCCCAGTTATATAATCACTTGCTTAGTTAAATTGTATTTTCCATTGCCAGGTGGTTATCAAAGTCGGGCGGCGTCCCTAATCAAGCAGTTCCAAGAATTACAGGATCAGATAGAACAGGCCAATTTGGAACTGTCCACGTTCAAATTCCTTGCTGAACAGGAGAAAGCAGCCATTCCACGTAGGATAGAGGTATGTAGCAAAGCATAATGGTGATATTGATACTGATTAACAGTGTTTTTTTTACATTTACTTTGCAGGCTTTTTTTAGGAAGCAATAAACATCGATTTTATTCTTTGTTTTATCTCTGTATAGGATTAACTTTACTATTTCTGTTGTTTTTTTGAAACAATTTCATGATTAAAAACAATTTTGTAATAACACTCTTTTGCTCTATTTTCAGTCACTGACTGAGGACGTAAACCGCCAAACGGAACGAGAAAAACAATTGCAGAAGAGATACTCAGAGCTTCAAGCGGAATTAGAGGATTTACACAAAGGAACACAGCCTAAAGAAGTCGAATCGAAACTAGCTGAGGAGTAATTATATTAAGGGAATATGTATTTAAATAATTATTATTAATTAACAAATGGAGATGATTGAGTGCAATGATCTATTGTTTTGTGAGCGAATTGTCATGTCACGAAATGTTTGTCGTTGTCACTGAATGTTAATCATTGTTTCTAATAGAACTGAAGTTGATTAAACCAGTATCTACCGCTCAACACTTGTGTGTGCAATCTGATTGTTAAGAATAATAATTGTACTTTGATTACGAAGGGTCTTTTCTAACTCAACACAATCTATTGATGTAACTTTTCAAGTTTGATATAAATCGGCCTCAGTGTTTCGGATGTAACATTTGAGAAAATTATTTCAGGACAATATATGTGAGGAGTTCTACTAATTTTATATGCATGTAAAATAGTATCACTTTAATTTTGCAATAGTTTCTGGAAGTGTTTCATTGAGTTAGCATAGAACCCCAAATGCTTGGAACGAATCGACATATTTATCGTTCATATTCACTTGAGATGAACAATTTTGTGACTAACGGCCAGTTTCTTCATCAAAAGTTAAAGTAATGTCTAAAGTAAAAGTAACGGTCAAATACGTTTTTTCAAGGCTAAAGTGACAGAAAAATTGAATTTGACCGTTACTTTTACTTTAGACATTACTTTGACTTTTACTTTGGCTTTAACTATTGATGAAGAAACTGGCTGTTAGCCTGTTTTCTTATTGTACTGATACTGTTTCGAATACAACTTTGTATTTTATCGATCATATCGAGCGAACTCACTCGCGACAAATATATCGATTTATTTCAAATCTAAACAGGTCATCGAGTTTGATTATTTCATAAGCAGTAAAATATGACAGAAATGGAAAATAAATATACATAACTTTAAGAAATAATGTTTTTTTTTATTTCAAGTTTTATATACAACATGATTTACACAAATTATAGCAAATTACATAAGCATTAACCGTAATAAATTATAAGATGAACTTAGAATTTAATATCAAAATCATAAATACAAAGTATCATTAATTATACATATTTATATCACAGTTTCGGTACTACCCAGACCGGCTGGATACTTGTCTATAAAACTCATTTCTACAACTAGTCTATGTCATGTTCAAAATTGTACCTATTTATCATCTTGGACTCATTCACAGTTTTACAATAACTAAGGATATTTAAACAATTATGCTGAGACCCAATTGTACTTTATATGTTAGGCTACATTGCAGTAGCAGTCTGCCTGTAATATCCCATTTGCACCTTATTGTTTTTCTATCTAACAACACTTGATAAAAATCTTTGTCATACATAATGCATGATAAATAGTAAGTTAATAATTCACTAAGCACCATCGTCATCAGAATCACTGTCAATCAGTCTCCTTTTAGGTTTGTTTTTCTTTTTGAACGTAACATCAGGGCTGTCGTCCTGTGAACATATTCGTCTGTACTTCTTCTTAGTTTTTCTTTGCTCTTCTAATAACATTTCAGCTAATTCCAGCTCCGAGACTTCGTGACCTTGGGTTAAGCCAATGTTGGAGTCTACACAGAAGCTGTCCTGTAAAATCACACTAATATTATAAAGGAGAAAATTCGTAGGTGTGTGTTTGTTCCTACTTCATGCGCAAACTGCTGAATCGAGATTCATACCTTGTCAAAAATATGGCTTAAACATCAGAAAACCAGATAGGCTTCTTTTTAGGTTCGAGAAGTAGTTTTCAAAGGAAACGGGTGAATTGCTGGCGGTAATAAATATTTATAAAATGGAACAAGAAAGAGTTCAGAAAGCAAAAGAGGGTAGGTAATGATAAATCCGAAAGTCAAACATACCATTTCATACGAATCCTCTTCAACGTACTGCGATAAAACCTCCTCCTTATTGAATCTCTTTGGCAATTCGGGTATCTTAAAAGCTCCGGCTCTTACGGGACTCCTGAAAAGGTAAGAAAACACGTAATTTTAAATACATTTATTGACCTGAGAATAAGCTAAATATGGGAAGAACTTTGGATATCATAAAAAGTAAACTTTGAATCATATAAATCCACAAGTAATAGGTGAGTGAAAAAATCTAAATAAAACTCAGGCACAATCAATTTCTGGGTCAATTTTCTCTCAAAGGGTCGACAAGGGATATTTCTCTACTTACTTGATAGACTTAAGGTACACAGCCTGTATGTCTTCATGATGCGTCACATTGTCGTCATCGCATATAAAGTCGATGATACTGCCGACACTCTCGTCCGAGAGTTCGTCGCCGCTGTAATCATCATCGTCAGATAACTCCGCTTCCATGTCCAAGAATTCGTTGCCTTTCTTCTTTTTCTGAAATTATTATATTGATGCAATTAAAGGGCTGGTAAAATATTTATCTTCAAGCAATCCTACTACCTGTTAATAATTATAAATGCGAAAGTTCGTAAGCATGTGGGTATAATGTATGTTCGTTATACTTTCAGACAAAATTACTGAATGGATTTTGATGAAACTTGGCAATAACATAATTTATCACACTTAAGTATAGGCGACTTTGTACCCATGTGCGGGGAGGTAGTTCTCTCCGGCCGTAGGTAGGTGTTATTTACTACTGAAAGACAATCGCTTACTGCTTTATATATAAGGAGGTAACTTACTTTTCGAACTTTATGATTAGTTGTAGATCTATACGTATTATCATTATGTTTGTGTTCTGTATGATTTCTTACATCGCTCTTCTGGTCATCAACGAAATCATCGTCACTATCATCAAACGCCAGTTTTCGTTTATTGTCAGCTGGCTTTACTTGAGGTTTGATCGGACTTTTGTATATTCCATTCACTTTATTCTTAGTAGTGTCATATTTGCTATCTCTTCTAAACTTTTGTAACAAGCTCAATTTATTTACGCCATTGCCATTTAATATTTGAGGATTCTCATTTTCCTTTTGTGACGAGAAACTAGGCTGTGTTACCATGCAGCTTAGAACAGTTTTATCGTTCGTAACGACATTTTTGTTCTTTCGCATGACTGCTAACACTTTCTCTTGAATAGACATTTGTTTCTCAGCATCGTTGTCTAATTTGGGTTTCTTATTGAAATATGGTGAAGCTGTGATCACGCTACTATCGTCTAAGTCTCTTTTTCGTTTGCCGCCTAAAGGACTGACATTAGTTTTATCTAATGTTTCAATATTATTAACAGTAGTTTGTATATCTGTCGGGTCATATATTTGTGTGCTGTCTGAATCGCAGTCGCTGTCACTGTCCAGTATAACAAGACTTTTTGTAAAGTTCTGAGATGTTGATGCTACTGATTTGTCCAAAATATTTTTATTGGCAGTTTTATTTTTCTCAGCTTGTGTTAATAAAATTGGGGATGTACTTCTTTCATCATCTGGTGGTTGTCTATCGGAAACGTTAGATTTAAATGCTGATGCGTTATTGTCTGTTCTGTTAATCATATCAACAAGTTGTGTTATCGTCATTAAACTTTTATTAGTGGTGTTATTTAGGCTATCTCTAGTTGATGTTCCCGGGATTTCAGCAGGTGTGGATTTTAAGCTATTACTGTTCGTTGGTTCTTTTATCAGTTGTTTCCTACAACTAATGATGGGTGTGGAACTGTGAGGCTTATCTTTTTTGGTGCTGAGTTGGTACTTGCGCGGTTGACTGCAAAGTATCGGAGAAGTAGGAACTTCTTTAGGTTTTATTCTTCCAGATAATATTGATGGACTACGGGGATTTTCTATCGTTGGAGATCTACTTATTTGAACTTTTTGAGTGGTGACGTTATCTTTGGATTTGTGTTGAGTCTTTTGTGTCGGCTCTGGAGGTGTATTATCAATTTCATCGTCAGCAAATATGTCATCTATACTGTCCAAACCAAAGTATCCCAATGCTGCCTTAGCTTCCTTCGGCTCTTCTTTTAAAGGACTTTCTTCTTTTACTGATCTTTCCTCTTTGACTGAACTTTCTTCTTTCAAAGCTTCCTCAGGGCTACTTTCAGCAAATATATCGGCTATGTCACCAATATCAAAGTTATCCGAAGCCATAGAAACGTTCTCATTTTTAGGTTGTTCTTCAATATAAGGTGAAGGAATGTCATATTCAGGTGAAAGAAAATCTACGTCTAAATCAAAATTGTTTATAACATTCTGTTCATCTTCTTCTGGCTTCTTAATACATTTTAATATAGTTTCCGCGTCGAAATCGTCGATTAGATTAACATTAGGTAATTTGGGGTTTCTGATAGATTCTAGTAGCACCATAGGAACTTTATTTTCTTCTTTTATACCTTTTAATACAGAGCAATCACAAATATTTTGGCAGACATAACACTTTTTGTTTGCATTAGTGTTATCTAGACTTAAGTCAACGAGTAAGCTGATCAATCGCGTGGGTAGACTACCGTCATTTTGAAGACCTAAGTCATTAATAAGTTTGGTATAACTTTTAGTGGATTTAGTAGCAGTACTGAAGAGAGCTCGAATGTCTCCATCTCTCTTATCTAGTGGTTTAGGAATCGGTACTTTTTGTTTCTTTTTAGGAGGCTGTTTAGATTTCGCTGGAGATGTTAACTTTACTGGTGTGAGGGGCGTGAGCCTGTGAGTTTGTGTTTGTAATTCTTGACTTGAAAAACCTGCAATTAAATATTGTCAATTATAAGTTAGGTATATGGTTTAAAAGTAAAGTTTAAAAGTTGGTTAAAAAGTCGTGGTGGCCTAGTGGGTAAAGGACCAACCTCTCAAGTATGAGGGCGCGAGTTCGATCCCAGGTCAGGCAAGTACCAATGCAACTTTTCTAAGTTTGTATGTACTTTCTAAGTATATCTTAGACACCATTGACTGTGTTTCGGATGGCACGTTAAACTGTAGGTCCCGGCTGTCATTGAACATCCTTGACAGTTGTTACGGGTAGTCAGAAGCCAGTAAGTCTGACACCAGTCTAACCAAGGGGTATCGGGTTGCCCGGGGAACTGGGTTGAGGAGGTCAGATAGGCAGTCGCTTCTTGTAAAGCACTGGTACTCAGCTGAATCCGGTTAGACTGGAAGCCGACCCCAACAGGATTGGGAAAAAGGCTCAGAGGATGATGAAGTTAGGTATATGGTTTCGGCGCAGTCATTTTTCTTAAATAAAATAAAGTTTATACTCACATGGATTTTGTGTAGATGGCGGCAATTCGAATCTTTTAGCATCACTATATTGTAACAGTTCAGATAATATTTCAGTATCTTTAGAGTGGTGTATATTTATAGTTTTCTGTAGCGTTCGCTGCCATTCTAGCCACTTTGTGAGTTTCAGTTCATTGCCCTCTGATGTTGGGAGATTCTTTATTCTTTCTGGAATGATCGAAGTATGTTGAAGTGATAATACAAATGCAACTGACCGAAATCAAGTTTGATTTCATACATTATCACATTTGCTTAGGTAAGGGTAGGATAACAGTGATGTGTTTTCCGATAGTAAAAAATGTTTTTGAGAGTAGAGGTAGGTCAGTCTTTTATTATAAATGGATTAAGACATGATTAATTTTCATTACTTACCTTTGCTCATAGCCCAATATTCTTTAGGTTTAGCCAACAATGTAGTGTCAGTATATCCTTGCGGGAACAATTCCTTGAATTCTGCTTTAGTGATTATACTACTGCTTTCAGTTTCTTTGCTGGATGAGCTCAAACCGCTTGTGGAAGGTCTACTTAATAACATAGTTCTTAAATCTTTTTGACCCTATAACAACGATAGATACATATTGTAATATAAATTATACATCTATCGATATTGGTTTACTTTATATATAACATTTTTTTTTTAATTCTTGAAGACTAACAGGCAACTTATTTATCTCTTAAGAAGGATTCTGTGACCAAAGGCTAGAAGTGGTTCAAGCAAGTAGTAATCTAATATACTTATAAAAGTCTTATTTATTCTTCAATAAAAACTTACCTTTTTAGCCTTCTCAATCCCTTCTTTACTCTTCTCCTTAGGGTCTGGTTTCTTTTCCACAGTGATGAACATCTTCTGACACTGCGGCACGAAGTTGTGCGGTATCATGCGAGGGTTCAACTTGTAGAGGTTGTTTTCAACCTCCTTAGATTGAAGAACCTTTTTGTTGAGCCCGTCTCTTTGCCGCATGCAGTCTTGTAGTGTCTGTGGTGAGGAGTAAGAAATGTAGAAATTGGTTTAGTGAGTGCATAATATTAACAAAGTAAATATTTATTTTTATGGGTCAGTTTATATCAAGTGGTCTTAAAAAAATGATTATAATAAATGCATAGACATAAAAATATTTATAAACGGACTCGTAAATGCGGGTTATCGACATCTGGAAGCTGAGTTAAGAAGTTTGATAGGAACATGGAATCCGGTTATAATTTACCTGATGCTCCCTGCCTTCTGTGACTAGAATGAAGACTTGACCTCCTCGCTCACGACCGGTTCGGCCACATCTGTGGTTGGTGACAAAAATAAGATATATAAATACATATGAAGTGGGTAAAAGAGCGGACTTCCCAAATATGCGTGTGGGTTCGATTCCACATCAGGCAAGTACCAATGAAATTGGTCTGTATGTACTTTCTAAGTATATCTTGGACGCCAATGACTGATAAACCATGAAGGACAACATCTCGAAGAAACCTGGACTATAATATCTGAAATCACCAACCCGCATGGAGCAAGCGCGGTGATTAACGCTCAATCCTTCTCCGTGTGCTAGGAGGCCTGTGCCCAGCAGTGGTACGATAAAAAGGCTGATGATGATGATGCAATGACGCATATTTTACCCTTATTTTTTTTCTATTATGTTTATATTGTTTAAGTGTACCTATATACGTCTTGCAACGTGCAATAAAACTTATTTTCTTTCTTCTTTCTTTCAAATGCATATAACTGACCTCTGCACCAGTCGGACAGGCGACTTGGTGGATATATCGAAGCAGACGATGAGGTCCACGGAGCCGACGTCCAGCCCCTCCTCAGCGACGCAGGTGGCCACCAGCACGTTGCACTGACCCTCGCGGAAACTGCGCATCACTCGCAACTGTTGCTTTTGTGATACCACTGTTTTGCCGTCCTTGCCTGGTGGGTAACATTTAACGTTGGAATTTGTGCATAGTCATCGGATTTAGAAAGAAAAAGATTTGATTGCATATTTTTTATAAGTTTATGGGGCGGGGCGATAAATGCCCCGCTGACACTTTAGTAGTCAAGCGAGCAGACAAATGTATGAATCATACATGACGAGAAGAGAATTAGTACATGACATAGATAACTAAATTATCAATATTTTTTTTAAGACTTCCCTTTTTGAATTATTTACTCAAATCATGTTTTGAATATTTATATGGACGACTTTACTTGAGGTAGCACAATGTTGGTTTACCTTCATAAGCACATTGTATTTGAAGAAGTGATCTTACCCGAGGCGCCTTGGCCAACAAACATTTGCGGCTTGACGAGTGGTCTGCACTGCAGTAACAAACAATGTACCAGGTTCACGCTCTCCCGGTACTCGCAGAATACTGCGAAAATAAATGGCTTGTTTTACGATACTATATAGACGTTACATATTTATATTAAATGCAGTAAATAAGTTCTTTATTTGAAAATAAAAGTCTATCAGTAAATAAATTATTGTGCAAGAGTTTATTGCACGTGTCAATAGCTTACCTATAGCTCTCGTATCCTGTTTGTTATGTTGTGCTTTAGTGAAATGATACGTTATTATTTCTTTGAGCTTGTCAAACTTGGGGTGACCGAAGCATAAGTCTTTTGGCATCTGCAATATGAAAGACAAAAACTAAACAACATTTATCAGGTCAAACGCAAAAACCAACAAAAAAATTCTGCGATGTTAAAATGCAAATCATTACAGAAATAGTGAACCTTGAAACTTCAAGGATTGAAAATTGCATTTGAAATTAATTCATGATTACAAAAAAGAATCAATTCAGTTACTGACGTGTTTTCAGGCCTAGTCGATCCAAACTTATTGGCTATCTAAATATCCATACGTACTTCAGGTATCGTCCCATCCGGCAATATACTCCTATCTAGCGCCAGGGGATTGACTCCCAGATCATCTCGGAGCCTCTCCAGCAACGCTGTGAGTCTATCATCCATCTGTATCCAAGACTTCTCCGGGTGCTCGTCAAAGAAGTTCAGGAACACCCTGGAGCCATGCTGAACTAGCAGTTCTAGGCCGTGGTAGAGGGATATGAGGCCTGTGAAGTCTTTCATTATGTAGTTGTGTTGGGGATGCCTGGGGAGAAAATTATTGTTGAATGTAATGTAGGGCATGTTTTTACCGGCAATTAGACCAAACCATGTTTTAAAAACCGGCCAAGTGTGAGTCGAAATCGCGCACGAAGGTTTCCGTACCATTATTTTGAAAATGAGCAAAAAAATCACGTTTATTGTATGGAAGCCCCCCAAAATATTTATTGAATTCTAGTTTTGAATATTTATTGAATTTGTTGTTATAGCGGCAACAGAAATACATCATCTGTGAAAATTTCAACTCTCTAACTATCACAGTTAATGAGATACAGCCTGGTGACAGACAGACAGACAGACGGACGGACGGACAGAGGAGCGAAAACAATAGCGTCCCGTTTTACCCTTTGGGTACGGAACCCTAAAAACGTGCAAACAAAGCACGCAACATATAGCATTGTTTTATGGTCCCGCCGCAGATAAACATATGACAACAGTATACTATGTACTATGTAGCATACTATTTCTCTTTAGAGGATAATATTCACGTTTACGATTTATGTATGTATGTCCGCGAGAGGCAAAAACAATTTTCTCACCTGGAACCACGGTCTTTATTCTGATACTCCTTGTAAAGCATCACAATACGGCCTTTGGACAAGTTCCCCAGGTTAGGAGGAAGGATATTCATTTGTTTTAGTCTTCTAGCATAACCGTCTAATATCTGAAATGTTAATTGTATACTATGATTACACACATATACATAGGAACATTAATGATTAGTTTCATTTTTAATTGAAATATGTTTATGAATCTCAGGACTGCCATGCTACAATATTATTACATATTGAAGTAGTTTATTCTAATGATAAGAGTTGTTTACGAACTAATTTTAAAAAGGGTATCCCTCTAACCAGAATGGTTTAAATGTGTATAATATTAATTATTGAAATCGTTTTGTTTGTTGATTACTGACTGAGGGGCACTTCTACTACACATACTGTAAAGGTTTTTCCTCCAACCAAATGTAGTAAAAGTGTAATAAGTAGTACCTCAATATACTGTTGTCGGATCTGCGTGAGTTGCGGCCCGAGCTGTATGACCGTAGTGTTGATCTTACGCGCGTGGCTGTACGGAGAAACGTCGATACAGTTCTCTGTACGCAGCTCTAAGTGAGCTATGTGAAGGTTTTTTACCACCTAGAAATGGATAAATATCGTCATTTATATTACAAAATAAATCAAGTTTCCTCTGGCTCTGGAAAGTGAAGTAGTCTTTAAATTTTATTTCTTTTTTATGTATTTAGCTATTTTCTCTGTTCGCTCAGTCTAATGGAAAGGCAAGCCCATATGATGGAAGAGAGATCGGGTGCAGGAACCACATGCATAGGTATATGTATACATTTTATTACATAAAAGAACTGGGTATAGATATACTGATCATCAAATATATGTTACCAACGAAGGAGCCATAAACAAAAAGAAGAAGAAGAAGAAATATATGTTGTTAATTTAAACTTACATTGATAACATCTTCAACTCTGCTGCCAGGAGTAGCAGATAACGCCAGTACTCTATAAATCTTATGGTTCATATCATCCAAGGTGGATATAATCTGGCAGTAAGCATAGTTTCCCCTCGCTCTATGTGCCTCATCTATGACTAAACATCGCACTTTGTCACATGGACAAATTCCTGACTTCATGTCATTGTAAATTACTTGTGGAGTGGCAAAGAACACTCTTTTGCTCTGCCAATGTTGTTTTCTTGTGTTGACTTGCATGTGACCTTGGAAATATGAAGAATAGCGTTAATCTGACAAAGATACTGAACAATAGGTCTTTTACTGTTTTCAGTGATTTAGTTTTCAGCCAAACTATGTTGATAAAAATCATCAGAACAATTCCAAGAACAATGTTGTTTTAATATGTATGTTCCTATACATATGTATAATAGGTTCATGACATGTAGATAATGTGACTGTGTGTGTGTGATTATGGTAGTGTGCATAAGTGTAGGAGAATCCAAGGATGGCTACGCGACACCACGCAGCGTAACACGACGCCAACACTTTGTGTGCAGTAGTGATAGTTTATATATTTTATGTATTAATTTATAAGTATTGTTAAGAATGATATCTATGTATTTGTATTTATAAGGACCCTAGTTACCTGAAATAAAGAAATAAATAAAATAAAAAATGTTGCAGGTTATTTTGTAAGCTAATTTTACCCGTCATTTCAATAGTATCAGCGGGTGGTATGGCTATAATGTTATAGCAAGCTTCAATCTGCTGAGCAACAAGTGGCCTTGTAGGAGCTGTGAACACGATCTTGCCGAGAGGATACCAGCGGTAGAAGTTGTACATTATCACTGCCGCTATAAATGTTTTGCCCAATCCAGTTGGTAAGCTCACCTGTTACAAAAAAAAATATCTTAAATAATAATTTAATAATAAACTATGCACTAATCTATACTAATATTATAAAGCTAAAGAGTTTGTTTGTTTGTTTAAACGCGCTAATCTCAGGAACTACTGGTCCGATTTGAGAAATATTTTTTCAAATCGGTTCAGTAGTTTCAGAGGCCATAGGGTACAAACAAGCAATAAATTGCTACTTTTAATAATTTTAGTATAGATTTCTTACCAAGGTGTTCTTCAGTATAGCTGCTTTAATGATGTTAAACTGGTAATCCCTGACTGGGTAGTTGGTCGGGTAGATCCATGTCTTTCCCGTCAGCTTGTCATAGCCACTGATTTCTTCATCGCAACATAATGCACTAGAAATAAACATAAACTTTGTTAAGGGGATATGACAGAATCTATGTGTGACTGCAGATATTTTATATTGTGAAAATATACAAGCTGTGCATATAATCTATTGCAGATAATATTACATAGCTAAACGATTATATTAATGAGTACAAAGTGTAGTCTTAACACATGGAGTTCTTTAAAAAAGATTTGTTTTTGGAAAATTACTACAATCTTTGTTCTTTTGTTAAATGAAATAGTTAGTTGTGAATGAAGAATTTCACAGATAGCATGATGAATTATAAATGAGTAAACAGGCTTTCTCAGTTATGCCAGAAAACTTTATTCTTCAAAACAAACTCACCTAACATTTAAAGCACTTCTATTCCCAGAATCATTTATGACACTCTCAGAAAACTTGGATCTCTGTATCGAGGTACTATCAAAATGTGCCAGCAGTGAAGAGTCGTCGAACAGATCATCATCTTCGAATCCATCGTTTTGTTTAGATTTACTAGTCGAAGGAATGTTGCTCATAGTTGTAACTTGCACATTATTGTAGAGAAGGCGGTACTCATACACACATTACATAATTAGGATAGTCCGAAACCACTTTAAAAATCATCTATTGGGTTTGAAATGTTACTTTGTATTAAAATAACAAATATTATAGAATTTTGCGCGGTCTTTCATTTAGCGAAGGCGATTTCATCTGTCTGACAGATTTGCTTGCTAAACTTCTGAATTGTGATCATGACTGTTTCTGACGTTGACGTTACGAATCTGACGGTTTTAACTGTCACTGACTATTTGTGGAAAAATATATGAAAAATATAGATTGTGTGTTTGTATATGGTTTGTGTTTAAGATTTCCGAGAGTCTACTAGAAGAAGATAATTTGATTTATCATTGACTTTCATTGAAATATTACTACCCAGCCCGCACTTCTGTTTATTCGAATTCATCAATATCCATTAGAAATATTTAGAAACAACATTTCAATCAATGTCACTCATGTCACTGCAGTGCTAATGTCAAAATATAAAATCAACAAGTCGGGAGCAAAATCTGCGAAATATTTGAATGTAATTTATTAATTTGCACTGTCTGATCTTTATTGTCACTCAATGGAACTAGAAGATGGTTTCGACGATTTACTTGCTGAAATTAGTGAACCAACATCTCCAAAGCAGCCAAAACTTGAATCAGAAACTTTACAGCAAGTTCAACCTGGTAGGTTGCAGTTTTGTTATCATTAGGAATCTTTGTAATATTTGTCTGCATTTCTATATGCATGTTTATAAATCTACTACTTGAAGATAATAATAAGTCATAATATAAAAGTGTTTCTGTAACGGGAAGAATTATTGACATAAACACATATTTTTTTTCAGGTACATCAAAAGATTCTGTTACCAAACCCGCGTCTTCAAAGACGCACTGTGTACTAGTTAATCAAAAACAGGTAATTCAAACTAAATATTTCAGTAACTGAATAATAAAACCAACAAATCATACACTGTTATTATGCGATAAACAAACTATGATGCAATATTGTGTAAACCTAAAAAAGCATAACTCAAAAAAAATATGACAAGAAGATCAATCCCATCAATTTATTGTTCAAGTGCTAAATCTGCTTGTTAGGTATAATCAAAATTGACAAAACATAACTCTTTTATTAACTATTTTTCAGAGAGGTAATCCTGTACTAAAGTTCATCACAAGTGTACCCTGGGAATATGATGATATCATTCCCGACTATGAGGTGGGCAAAACTATATGCCTGCTGTTCCTGTCTCTCCGCTACCACAACATGAACCCTGACTACATACACAACAGAATCAAGGAGCTCGGGAAGAAGTATGAACTAAGAGTTCTATTGGTTCAGGTAATTCTATCATCATCAACCTTTTCTATCCTCCCACTGTTGGGTGCTTTCTTCCTCTCACACAGAGAAGGATTTTGTGTTAATCACCACGGTTGCTGAATGCGGGTTGGCAATTTTAGATTGTAGATGGTTTCTATGATTTACTTGCTGAAATCAGTGAATAGAGGCAATTGTAGACCAGGCTAAGGTTACTCAAGATATAAATGTACCAAATTTTCTTTTTGGACATGTTATCCAGAAATTATTTATTCATATTATATTTTGAAATTTATTGACAACTTGTGGGCATTTTTGAATAATTTCTTTTCTTTTTAAATGCTTTCAATAATTAACTATACAAAAAAAAATACCTTTTCCTGTATTCATTTGTAATTATTATTCAATTGTAACATTTGATGGTCTTCATTATCTATGGGAAAAAAACGAATAGCGAGTGAAAGCTTTGCTCTATCAATTCCATTATTTGCTATTTGCTGATTATAGTTAGTAAAAATATATATATCTAAACAGATTTTTCTCTTTAGGTGGATCTAAAAGAACCTCACTCAACACTAAAGAACTTAACCAGAATATGTCTTTTGACTGACTTAACTCTGATGTTGGCATGGAATCCAGAGGAAGCAGCTAAAATTATAGAAAACTATAAGATTTATGAGAATAAACCACCTGACAGAATCATGGAAAAGATTGAGAATGATCCACATCAGAAGGTAATTAAGATTATTTATGTAACAACTAGCTTTTCCCAACAGTTTTATCCACTTCTCAAGGGAACTCCTACAACTTCTAAAAACTAGCCTTAAGTTATACGGGCTAATTGTTGTACTGTAACTATATACCTAACACCTGTAACCAACAATCAACACAATAAATATTACTTTACTTAACTTTTACTTTACTCATGTATAAGCTATATTTCTGCCAAGTTTAAGTACCTAAATAAGATACATAAGGAGCTACATAATGGAGTATATGGTGTAGTCATACTTCTTTAAGGGAGCACATAAAGGAGTACATAGATGAAGTACATAAAAAGAAGAATGTGTGATGTCACAAATAAATTAGGGTTGTAGGTATGACTCGTGCCCACTATGGTAGATTCGCCACTCAATTTCCGTACTTTAACGTAAATGCGTAATCACAGACAGAATTAATTTCATAATTATGTTACATGCATTATTAAATTATTATTAGTAAGGAGTTTAGATGTACAAATAAACCGAATTTCTTTTCTAGGTCGTAAATGCATTAACGACTATAAAACCAGTCAACAAAACCGATGCTATGACGCTTATATCAATATTCGGTACGTTAGAAAATATGATAAAAGCATCAGAGGCAAGGCTCGCCGAATGTCCCGGGTTCGGAGCAACGAAAGCAAAGAAACTGTACAAAGCTTTACACAAACCGTTCTTAAAACGAGCTAATGTTGATAAAAATACTAATAAGAATGATTTCGAAGGAGATATAAGTATAGAAGATATAGAAAAACTAGAAAATGATGTAGAACAAAATGAGGAAGAGAAAATAGCGAGTACTGAAGAAGTGCCGGCGAAAAGTTGATTGTAAGTTAAACTAAACGCCGATAGATGGCGCAAGTTCACCAGTGTACTTTTAAAAAGGTTTTGTGATTTTGTGCCTGATGAAATGTAAGACATTTTTCTTACCAAGGCAATAAGTGGTCAATAAATACGGTAATTACAGTACCGAAATAAGAATGCCGTACTTGTTGAGAGTAGTTTTATGAAGTTTTCTGTGTAAATATGCATGTAGGATTTTTTTACCCAGCTAAGATTTTAATTTGTAAGAAAATAGTGTGTGTGCCCTTTTTATGTTATTTTTTAATATTTATTTGTTTATCAATTTATCAAATCGGTTGTTGTTACTTATGTGTTATGAACCAAAACAATTTGTTGCTTGCTACACAAAATCAATAAACAGGTTTACATCAAGTGCGGCTAATATTTTTTTCATCTCATCTCATTAAAAAGTTCCTATCCCTAGAAAGGGTTTGTTTTTAAGAGTACCTTTTTTTTGGTATCGTATGTCGAGGGACGCTCGGCCGTTGCGCGCTTGAACCGCGGCAGCGCGGCCGTCGAGTTCAAAATAAAACAATCAACAGCGAACCGGCTCCGCTCGTGGTTGGACGCTCGCCGCTGTGCCTTTGCCTGCCGTACCGACGAAATAAATAAACATTTGGCGGGAATGTGCCGATTCGAAATTTGAATGTGTTTTCCTTTTTAAATTTTTAATTTATTGAAGACGATTTAGTTTTTTTTTTTTATAGAATTATTTAACTTTTTTTTGTGAAAAAGTTTGGTTGTATAGTTCGTGATTTTGACCTCTAGTGATGGATTAAGTGGACTTATGTGAAATATTTTGTAGTGTAATGCTGAGTTATTGAAAGGACTGCCTCCTGCATGCGGATTTAAATTCATGGTAAGTGTGAATATTAATCTTTATTTTTTTATTTATGTATCGGACTAGGTACCTATTGATATGTTAATGTATTTAAAATTTAAAAGTATGTATATCTGAAAGCTGTTGTTAATAGAACGAAATATTTTTAAATTAATATTCCATAATTTCAGTCTTGCGTAGTTTGTAATTTGGTAATAAAAAAATAAATAAAAAACATTTAGATTGACAATTATTTATTTTCAAAAAATGTATATTTTTCATTTTTTGGACTGCTTAGTTAAAAACCGGTGCAAACCATAATCCAAACTTACGCAAAAGGCAACTTCCCTATTAAAAATATAACCGTCCAAAAAGTTATAGGAAGCGTCGTAGTCTCACGACTATAACAAAATCTCAGGACATTGTTATACCACCTAACTGATTACATTATTTCTTCTTGACTTGAATATTAACGAAATCCCAGCACAGTACGGCTTGGTCATATAGTTAGTTCAATGTATAGTTCGTATTCGTACTTTGAAAGCAAACCGCCTCTGACTGTGGTCAAAGCACTGCGAATGACCGTGAGCTTGGAGTTCAGTTTAAAGAGGTCTTGACATCGATTTATGTGCAAAAATCGAGAATAAAATTGACAATGGAGGAGATTAATCATCGTTTTATGAGCGAGTGTTTATCTATCCATTTCTGATCGGAAAATATATAGATACACCCCGAATAAATAAAGTTAGTCAGAAACTAGGAGATCGGATTGCCTAATTGATGAAAATGATACATTTTATGTCAATTAAGGAAACTGTCAAAAGAGTCTGACCGTCTTATTTGAGACTGTGAGTCGTAAAATCTACCTCACGGATTACAAAGTCTCCCTTGACATTCTATTGTTTCAAAATACATCAGCATATTCATGCGATGCAGGCTTGGCATAAAATTCTTTTTGCCTTTGCCTTGTAGCATTTTCACCGGCGTATTCAAAGCAGAATCGTCAATGTCAAAATATGGAGAATACCTAGCAAAAATAGAGTTTCCTCTGCAGCTAATTTAAATAATTTAATTTCGAACTTGCTTACGATAACTTGAATTTATTGGTCTGCTATGCTTACTATATTCTAGCTGATTAGGTGCTATAATTCCTCCCACACTAGACTAATGAACAATACTTTATGTTCAAGTTGCTCCGATATACAGATACAGAAACCTTTACTACTATGTTCCTAAACATTATTGTTCCGTCTAGTCTACAGCAAATTGCAATTAACATAATAGAGTTATTACTAAATGTATCTAAAGTCGGCCACATCGACATTTGCCTACATTACGGATTTAGAAATATGTCTTTCTCAACGGAGAAAGGATTTGCAACATAAAGTGATACAAATTGTGTGCCAAGTAGTATGTAATCATGCAGTCATTTCCAATGACTCAATATTAGACCACCTTGACGCTCTTGAATTGAAATTAATTACTTTTTTGCACGTAAAAAAAGATGAAGTCAGTCAGTAGTTTGCAGGAAATAATTAGCTCGGAAAAATGATTACTGAATCAATTGTTCAACTGTCTATGTGCATAATAATGAGCCGAGTAGTCCACTTAAAATTGGGCATCATTACCGTATACTATCGACAAATTAGATAATCTCTACCAAATTCCAAACTTTACATTCAAGAACAAATCAACTGAATCAACAGTTTAATCAACGCCTGACCCTATTTCACCCAAATACGAGTTTAATACCTTAACGTATTCCGTTACAATATTTGCTTGTACACCAGTTGTAACACTACAACATAATGGTGGAAATAAACGATTGTTTCTTAATATCATTCGAATGATTTAAAACCGCATCTACGCCTTAATCATCATTTAGAAATAATATATGCCTACTATCACGGTGTGCTGCAGCTAACTTATAATTACGAGTCCACTGCAGCAATTTTGTAAGGCATACAAAAAATAATGGCATGGTTCATACGGCTATGAGTGCCGGTTTCGAGAGGCTACTTATTTAAAAGTGCGACTAACAGGTGAACTGGGCACGTGCCTCTTGCCAGGTGGAGAAGCAATTTTTTTAAATGCCTGTATAATTAACTACGTCCATAGAGATAAATAGACCTGTCGTACTGGGTTATTGGAGAACTGCTGAATTGGGAAGAATTACTTTGTTGGTTCTATAAAATAAAATTGTCTTGGGCTTATAGAGCCTGTTTTCTTAGGCAAAAATATTACCTACATTGGATTTGGGATCCAATGGACGCTTTTAAACTTGATTTGTACCTCTATTCTGTTCATTTGGTATTAAAACGAATTCTAAATCAACGAACAGGTTTCTTCGATTAATATTTAAATTGAGCTACCGTTCTCGGAGATCTGGAAGAATTGAGTGGCTGCCGTATGCATACAAGTTAACAAGCTCACGGACGGTTCCCCGTTATATAAATATGTTGATAGGCGATTCTGTCATTGCACAGATCCTAGCATTTATCAACAGTTACATTTCCGCGGTGTGCAATTATTTAATGCGCCTAAGCATGAAATATCGCATGCTCGATTTAACCCACTTGTAACTAGTAGGTACGTATCACACGATATTTTCGTGTCACAAGGCAGCTATGTCGTGTCAACTGTTTGTTTATGAAGTTTTCTAATTGGCGTGTGGTCTTATGGAAGGAATTGTTTCTTGTTAAGCGATTGGATTGGAATCGATCGATAAGATTAATTGAATTCTTTGATCTAAGTCTTTCCTTATGAGATCATAGACTCTAGTCTTTTCTTCATAAATCTTTGATACATCTCTATTGTCAATGGTTTGCATTATCCTTTAGCTTTAATCTTATGAATACCTTATTGTTTTATTGTCATGGTTGATGTAACTATGAGTATATGATCAGGCTCGAGGCCACATCGTGATCATCTCGAGAACTTCGTGTGACAAGTATGTCTCTGGCGGTGATCGTGATTGCTTTCATCGAGATATGGGCCACATCACGACTGGCTAATCTCAGCCAATCTACCATTGAACGTTGGAACTTGTAAACAATAGACCGCGGGAACTATGGTTTGTGAAACTGTGACAAACATATGCGAATACGAATGTGTAACGTATGTACCGAGAGGAACAAGCTGTGTTTACCTGTCCGAGTTTCAGCAATCATTTTCAACTGTGCTTTAATATTCCCAATTCATGCATCAGTCAATAAAAAACGTCATATGTTATGGAATTGCGTATGACAAATTGAATACATTGTATAAACAATATGATCGAGAGCACATTACCACTTCATAATCAAATAATATTTGGCTGATAGAGACATAATCGCCAATAATAGCGCGTGACATCATTTTGCTGAAGCTTTAGTTACAATATCGTTCACATGTGTTTATGGGGTACATACAAGTATATTTTGAACAAATTATGTGTTAATGCTGCGTAAATATGAGCAAAACTGTGTACCTATTTGTAAGAGAATGTCTTATTATTGTTTTGCACGGAAATGTATCATGTGTTGACGAGTCTCTTTCTATATATCCATACACAATGGAGGGAGTTGCTTCATAAGTCCAGAGTTGTGTACTCTATGGGGCTTTTTGTTCACCAGTACATTGAGGAATGAGGATCATTAATGTGTAATGTCCCACGTTGACACCTCTTTTCAAATTGCTGTAGGTATTTTAGACGTAACGCCTCCATCGTCACGCGAATCAGTTGCGCTACTTAGACATTGTATAATTCAATTCAATTTTAGATGACTTTGTGCTCTGCGATCGTTGGTGGTCTAATGAAAGTTATAATAAGTGTATCTACGAGATTTATTACATGCCTTATGTGGCCTTCCATCCATTGGTAGTTTGTAGTTGTGTGTTCTACTTCTCATATGTAAGGTGGTGGCATTAGATCTTATGAATATTGAATATCTCCTTGAAGGTATTGGTTTTAAATTTTCTGGTTTACCTTTACCTCTGGTTGGATGGAAGGTAATGTTATTTTATTTATTGCTTAGTTTGCATACGGGGAGAACTCATTTTCTGGCTCTTTAATATAATCGATGACAATATGTATTTAAATACAGATTTTTCAGATTAATTGGTTTAATTATTCATTTGTTAATATAGAATGTATGGATTAACTGGGGAACTTTGACGATAAATCCATATAAAATACTGAACTGCTTCTGCTACCGAAATTACTAGCTGATGATTTCAGTGTTGTTTACTGACCTGCTGTTTTTATTAGTTTCGGAGCCAAATGTGTTTATCGTATAGGAGGAATAGTGTCATAAAATAATAATAGTAATATTATGCGCGGCGCAGCGTTTTGACTCGTGCCATCTCGCGGGTCGGCGACTCGTCGCACGCGCAGCCTCCGCTTCTTCCTCTTTTTGTAACGTGTAATCAAGTTCGTGACGTTGGCATGTGTGCGTTCCTTTTAATGGTGTGCGCACGTGTGTTGTAAGAAAACTTTGTGTGTCTGCGGCTCCACGTCGACGTGTAAATTTCAGACCGATTTCGATAATATTTTTATGTTTCGTGCCGAATAATTAAACCTACCTGTCTGAGTTTGAAGATTGGCTAGACATTCTATAAATAGATTTTATTATTTTTAACTGGTTCGGCTCTAATTTATTGCGTGTTATTCGTCTATTTCTTGTACCTCTTTTGATGTGTAAGTATAGGTACGATGAAACTGACACTGACTACAATATTGATTTAGAGGACTTAAAGCCTTAAGTGCCTTTTCTTTCTTTCAAGAGCCATCAATCAATAACCTTGTCAGTTGGATACTTGGAAGAACTTAACTGCCTACCTAGTGCCATCTAACCTCAAATACCCTCGGGGTTTAGGTCAAAGGTAGGCGCTCCACTTAAAACTAGTATCCAGCTATGTCACGGCTAAACTCTAGAAAGAAACGGCTTCGATAGTCCATGTCTAGTGGAAGTGGCAAAAAATGTGGAACATATTCTTTTTGTGTTATTCTCTTTTAGCTTGAGGCTTCATTCCGACCGCAATGGCAAGACAATTATCTGAAGAATGTAGGCAGCTCTCATTGATTCTGATTGGACTATCCCCGTGATCTTGGAATAATTACAATGTATTGCAATGAATAGTTAACATACATTCAGTAATGCAATGCAACTGAATCGTCTTCTTGTTAGAGAGCCAGGTTAAAGTACTTTTGATAGGTAGTACAAGCAATGGCTTGTTTTTATTGCGAGTGAAGCACGTAGCTAACATATCTATTAGCATTCAGTAGAGCATTGATCAAACATGGACTATAAACATTTTTATGAGGATACAAAGTAACGTGCGTCTTGTAGACGTACCTCATAGTTCGAGACACACTTTATAGGTGCTCGAGTCAAAGGGAATGCTTTTAAGGTTATCAACTCAATATTATTTATTACTAATGGAACACTTGAAACAATCCCTCGCTTTCTTTAAGTTTTTGTGTGAAGTCCAATTTTTTGTTCTCATGGTAATGTGCAACCACTTGAGCGTTTTCTTATTTTTTTCTGCAGTGTGAGCGGCTTTGATGCCGAATCACACGCTAAGTTAACCGCTTGAGATAAGTTATTTAGATTTAAACCTAAGAATAATATTTTTCTCAGAATTAGCTATCTAACTTGTCACTTCGCACTTAATTCAACGCAAAGTGTAAAGTGTGACTCCAAGTGATATTTCCGCGTTTAGATCATATCTTCATCATGTTCAAAAATATTTCTGAAATTACGGTAAACAAATACTTAAAGTAACCGTCAATTATTTATCAATTTCTATGGATGGAACCAGTCATCGGGTAAAAGGAACGTGACGTAGCAATAAATAACAATTGCTTGATTGCTGCCCAAACTAACATGTTATTAAGCTTTTAAAGAACGTTTAGTGACAAAACGCATCATCATACATGAAACATGATTGAAGTCTTATTTCTCCGTCCAGAATGCTACGAATACAATTGAAAGTTATAATTATAATTACCTCGAATAAAAAATTAATAGCTGCTATAATTTTTTTGGTTGGAGCGCATTTCTAGAAAGTAATAGACAAAGCCTTTGAGGAAACAAGTGAAATGTCTTACAACACGAGATAAAAAGTGAATCTTGAGCGTATCTAACGCAGGAATGAGGATTGCGGTCGTCAGACTGATCATTTCGGTGATTACAAGCGTCGTTATTATCCACGTAGTGTTAGAGTCCATTCTCCCGTAAAAAGTGCAAGAATTTATGATTTAGAAATAAATCATAAATATAATATAGTAATTCTATTACTGGCGATAAGGTTTTTATGGTCGTATATGTGATGTTATTTTAAATTGTATGCTCTACTTGCCAGGATTCAATCAAAACTTTTGAGGTACTTTGTAGAATCACTATATTTAAATGAAAAAAAAAAAAGAAAATCTTCAGCCAAATTAAAGGCTTGATTCGTCAAAGTTATCTTAATTAGGAAGTCTGCTGTAATTCCTAAAGGACTCTGAACATTTTATATCCCAAGAATGCTAACGAAACCAAGTTGTGGAGCATAACACTTGAGATTAATTATTTTGGGTGCACGGATTATGCACGCTCTGTCCGAACCGACGCTGTTATGGGGTTTTTAACCCTTTTATACTTTTGTAATTTAATTGTTGGTTACGTTTTATTGAGCGTCTCGAAGATCAAAATGCATCCATGTTGGGTTTTAATTAAGAAAGCTTTAGATTATAATTGATTTTGATGTTTTTATTAACGCAAGGAAGTTAGTTACAAGTGTTGAAGCTTAGTATGTGGTTAGATCGGAGAAAGAAGAATGACGAAATAGAAATGATGAGAATTTTATTATACACAACACAATGTTTACTGCTGCCGAATGTTCTGCACCGAGCCGTTTCAACTTACTACAAATATTTATGCTCTGGAATCTGTAATCACAATCTCAGTTACTTGTAACAGAATCTGTAAATAAAAACCGAGACGGGAACGGGTTGTGTTGCGTAACAAGCAAATGATATCCAGGAATTAACCCGGTTTTTTGTGAAATTATCGATGGATCGGAAGTGTGGCCGCAAGTAACTGACTGAAATAGCCCAGCATGCTTGCTTAGTATTTAGAAAACATGTAAACTCAACACGTACGCGTGCATTTGAATCACAAAATTTATTGGCGCCTTTAACGGAATCTACAACATTAGGTTAATTGGGAAAAGATAGAAGGCGTTCATGGTGATGAAGATTTTGTGTTTAGATGCAAGGATTTCATAATTGCAAGCATCTACACATAATACCTTTACCATTTCTAATCTATACTAATATTATAAAGCTGAAGAGTTTGTTTGTTTGTTTGTTTGAACGCGCTAATCTCAGGAACTACTGGTCCGATTTGAAAATTTCTTTCAGTGTTAGATAGCCCATTTATCGAGGAAGGCTATAGGCTAGGCTTTTTATCCCGGTACGGGAAGTAGTTCCCACGGGAGGCGGGTGAAACCGCTGGCAGAAGCTAGTTTCATTCATAAAATCTTCTTGTAAATTTTTACCCTTTTGTCCGAAGTTAAAGTTCGTAAAAAATCCGATTCATGAAACTACAGGTGATTCCAAAATTCGTTCATAAATCATGCGGTTTGAAATAAACCGTTTTATTGCAAGGCGTTTCGCAGAAGCCCGCACATGTGCCATGCGCATACGACGCACCGCAGGGCGCCGGCACACGACTTGCAACACTAATTTGGACAAATCAGCGGCAAGCCCTGATTCTTTATTCCCATTGTATAAACCGAGAGAAATAAAAACAAATGATCGACAAATAAATGTACAACGTAATTGGGGCATTTAAATTAAGTAGTGTTTTGTTTGGTAACTCTGAACGGATTTCAGGCTTTATTTTAACAATCTTAATTAAATCAGTTTTTTTGTAACTCGTGTTAGTTTAGTTATGCGGATGGCTTCTGTTTTAATAGCTGACAATTATTAGCAGCAAGTATGGTTGTAACTCTGTTAATTGCCATTTTTGCTCCTTACTTAGGATCTTGTTATGTCTTCCGGGCACGTTTTTATAAACAACTCGCTATGTATTCTTACACAAAAGCGTCTAGCAGCCATATCGCGTGAACATTCTTTTGTTATATTTTTTTAATTTTCTATATTGTTGTAACAAGATTCAGGTGCCTATTTTCTACATTTACCAGTGGAACGAATTTTGAAAAGCCCCTGATGGCGTCATCCCGTTAGAGTGAAGGATCTATTGTTTCGTGTTGCAAAACCTATTACTGTTTTGCTAACATAATTTTCACGGGCTGTTACGAACAATCAATCGGTAATTAGGTAGCTTAGCTTTGCAACCGTTTGCCTGCCCTCAACAAAGGTTGACAACGAACGACACAGTTCATTGTTGTCCCGTCGCTCTAACAATGCTCGTGACTTGACTAGTGAAAGGAATCAGCTAATGAATCATTGTGTAATTAAATATGAAAACTCGCCTTATTAACCCCAATGTAACAATTATATGAATGAGAAATCAGAACACGATAGTTGACTCCGCCCCGCGATTGTCTTGTCTAGGCTGTGTGAACGTCTCGTCAATTGTAGCTACGTGTTGTCTACTTCAACTGATATTCTTACATTATTTTCACGTTATGGCAATAAAAACGTGATGAGTTTACTCAATTTTTTTTTTGGACTGTGAAAACCGTTCTGGACTAAAAATAGCACACTTGTTCTGGTAAATCAGTAATATTCCAGGCAATAAATAAAAATTCTGCTTAAAATAATTATTCTTTACCACATATGTGTTTTCGGTTCCGTGTCTTTGATATATTGCACAAAGGTTTAAATAAATCTTCAGATAATCCGACAGCTCCATACATCACTGTTGTAAACCAATTTGCAGATATAACAGTTGCCTTATTTTTTTCAGATATCGAAATGTGGCGAGTGAATGGATTACTATAGTGCTTTCTTCAAAATGGCGGGTTGGTGATTAAAATGGCGCCAACAATGGTGACTCCCGCGCACGAACGTTACGCGCGTGACGTTGAACTCCGACCGCAGCATTCGAGAGATGGATCTCGAGATTCGGGCATCTTTCACACCACTAAAGGACTTTGGAATGCTCCTGGACAGAACAACTGCTTTTTAAATAGTGCTGTACAGGTGAGTTATTTTTTTACTATCCTATGATGTGTCCAAGGTAAACGATTAATGCGAAAAAAACAATAGGGTTCTTTCCTCTGAATCGCAATGTAATTGGTCCAATAACAAAGAGTCATGTTTCATGTAATGTTTTTATGTCGAGAGTCGCTAGATTCGCATTTGTTTTTTTACCTAGGACAAACTGCAGTTAGGTACGTTCTGTGCAACATACATGTTCTGCACATATGTGACCCGTCTGACCTTCACTTATAGAGGTAGGATTGTTTAATGAGCCCAAGCAAAATTCCTCGAAGGTTGAAGGCAAACAAGTACATAAAAGGCTGTATGCGAAGTTCAAGCTTCTGATTGTTTAAACATCGTAGGTGGTGTGTTGATACGTGTCACGTCCATATATTAGAAGATAGACGTGAGATTTTTAATATAATGCGTCATTTTTATTTCTGGTGAAAACATGCCTATTAGCAAAGTCTACGAATTGGGAAGCACTTAATTATGAAATGCTAGAGATTAATATCTATAACATGTTTAACACATAATGTCCATGTTTTAGCTGCTTTTTAAACGATATAATTTGGTTATTTTATACGCAGCGTATACACAACGTTAATCTAAATTTTTAAGCGATCTTATTTATTTATAACTTAATACATATTACATATTCATGCTTAATGTTAGCAACGATGATGATTAGAATCATTAACACTAACGTTGATTACCAGTTAAACTAAAAGGCATTTTCGTTCGTGGAAAGATTATATTTTTAAGTTGACGTAAATAATATTCGGAGATAAATTCGGAGATAAACGAGAAGCATTAGTGGGCTGTCATTGGCACGCCTCGGAGCATTATTCAAATTTCATCAAGTAAGCTGGGGTTAATCCTCTATCTGGAATATTTAACAAAGCATTATTCCTTATCACGCTCAGATATTAAGAGCGAAGTTTGAAATACGGTTGTATTAGTGGGTGTTCTTACGAAGTGTTGGCTTAAAAGCTTTCCTTTTTTGTTTGTCATTAATCAATGGGGATAGTAGCAATTATAATACTTAAAACGTTTTCATTGTGATCCAATTTTTCTTATGTCTGTTATACACCATCAGTAGGTACAAACAAACGAGATGTAACTGTATAATGTTGTTTTTTGTTCGGACTTTCTCTAAGGCTCAGTTTGTTATAAAATACTGCTACTTCCACACATTATGGTCAAAGGTAAACATTCAAATTATAAGCGGACAATATGGTTTGGTGACACACGTAAGAAGTAACGGCGTGTACTCATTTACACCGGTTCTCTTAATAAATCTTACAACCGAAAATGAATCATAATGATGTGAGCTTAAAGCTCAATCTTGCGTCTCTTTTCTAGCTGATGATGACACTGTTGGCTATTTCCATTAGGGGTCGTTTGTTGACGTGACTTCTATACTAATAAAGTGTAGAACCTGTTTAGAGCCTTTTTGTAGTAGCGTCAATATTTTGAAGTAGCTGGTGGGCCCCAAAATATCGAATTACAGACGACATAATTTGAGAACATGGGAATTTGGAAGACGGTTCCTTACCTGATACTAATTTGGGTCACGACTTGAAGCTTCTGAGGATGACGATAATTGAACGTAATTTGAGATGCTTAGAAATTAACTCGAAGAAAAAGAAAGGCACGCTTTCTGAAACCGAAAATTTCATTTCTTGCCGCCGTTTTCACAAAACAACAATATGTTAATTACTGGCTTATCTTCCGCGCGTGTCATATTCTCGCGAAGAGAAAGACGTCGATGAAGTGGTAAGTTTTTGTACAATAACCACTTATGTAGTGTTACATTTCCCACATTGGCGTCGTCTCACCAGCAGTCTACATCGTCTCAACGAAAATGTTACGTCGTACCGGTAATAGGTTTAGCGCGATCGTGGGAACAACACGGCTGTCTTAATTACTAAAACATCAAATTACTGTTATCGATTGATTTGAATAAAGAGATAAGAAGTATTAAGCGCGAAATTAATAGACAAAATGTGAAATGTTGACAGCTTTCTTAAACTTTGAGGCTCTTAATAGGAACTCCATTATTAACAACCCAGAAGTTTTATAAACTCGTTTTAAAATAGTGAAATGTTTACAGCATACCTTACATTCAGTCCATTCTGATCTGGTTTACACCTTTCTGTATCACTTACACCGAGAACTAATCATCGTAGTAAACAAACTATGTATTCCGGTTCTGACATACGCATAGCTCGCGTTCCGAGGCACTCGTACTCACTTGATAAATCTGATCCAATTTACATAGACGTAATTACCACACGGAAAAGACGCGAGAGCTTACAAAAAACTTACAACCATCAGCTCTGGGCGTAATGACGTGTACCATGGTTGCCGCATCAAACTCCCATTAAAATGCCTGTCTATACATCGCGTGAAGATTCCACGAAAAGAGACAAATGATGTCATAGCTCCCAGCGAACGTGTGTGATCTTATTTAGGACCGAGATTTTAATAACGCAACGATTACAATGTCTTCTCATGTTATTGTTTCAGACAGTCTATCAAAGCGCGTATATGCATTACTCACTATTATGGCATTTGTATATTTACCTTTAGACATGTTGACGAGCATGTCTTTGAAATTGCTTTTCTGAAATGGTTCGTTTGACTGGCCTAACAATTAGGCGGTCGTAAAAACTTAAAGGATAAGTAAATAACGTAAAGGAATGTTTATAGTACAGTCTTTATTACTTCAAATAAAACTATTTCAAAGGACGCATCAGCAAATCCTTTACGCAGATTTGCGAACCTCCGTGGATCCAATCAGAGTCGTAGATTTTATTATATAACATTCCTTTGGCGTAACCAAAGAAATATGCCATGAATAAGTTGGCACGAGCCAGGAATGTGTGAAAAAGTAAAGTGTTGAAGGCGACATGGGGTTTAGGCGTCAGAGCGACGTGACGCGACAGAGATTGCGTCGTCTGCCTTATGATGGATTACACCTCGCAACTTGTTACTTCTTAGAAAATACGAGATGAACCTGGGCAATTTGTGCGAACATTATTTCAATCTACTGGGTCTATTTTTATGCCATTATTTATAAACTTACTATGTTTTTCCTCCTTTAATAATTGAACGAATTTCAAAAGTAAAAAAAAACTGCTGTAAAATTTTCTGCAAGGCAGGTATAGAGTACATACGTACCTACGCTAGCTAACGAAATAAAAATACCGCTACACTGAGTAGACTGATATTAATGCGACGAGTATTAATAAAACGAAACAAAGATCGTGTGAATTTAGCTCGAAGAGGGTTATTCTTTACGGGGTATCTAATAGCCGTCGCGTTCCCATAAAGGCAGATATTTAATTGGAGCACGCGATAGCCCTATCAATCTTACTAATAGAATCAAAAATTACTTCATTGTCTTGAAACTAATACCACGAAATGAGGGATCTTTGTAGATTGAACTGAACTAATACGGGCGATGAACTTCCGCGTTATAATTAAGAGTTAAGATTACGTTGCACCCAAATTAAAGCGGAAACTGATATCTTATGTTATCACTTAAAGGGCTCAAGCTGTCAAGATGTTCGGAAAGACTTAATTAAGCAAGTGTTTTGACACAAACCCTGGGTTTTTATCAACTAAAAGAAGTACAAGCGAAGTCACACTAATAAGTGTTGAATTCATTTCCAACGTGGGAAAACTCGTGAATGGGTGATATAGCAACATTAAAATGATAGTTGTTGTTGTTAGGTACAGACAATGTGGTTGCGGTAAAAGATAAAAACTTTTGTGGTGCTGACAGGCTTTTAAGCGAGTTTCCAGACGATACTCACCACCAGTAAGGAGTTTACATTTTACTTATATACATAACTTGGTTGCGATTATTATTTATTACGAAACTTATACGACAACGGTTTACTGATAAGCTAGAGCACCATAAAATGAGTTCGTTATACTTTTGTGCACCTGTTAGAAGTGTTAAGAAGATAAGCCTGTGTTAGCCTTTACTCCTTTCTTTGCTTGTCTTATCTCTTCCGTAATGGATCGACTTAACAACCATAGCTTTACTCTGAAGAAAGCAGTTGTACAATAGCAACATGCACCAAGTTTAGTGGCCTTTAACTAACGTTATGACTCTTACAGGTGTTGATAATACAGTTTATGTAGTCTCTAATCGGTACCTTTGCCACGATAAAAACTAGTTAATTTACTCACTACGTCGTGAAGTAAACAAACTAGGATTTCATTGTAAAGGAAATATAAGTATCGTTTATGTAAGAAGGCGTTATCGACGTCCCATTTCCAACGCTTTTTAACAATGGTCCTGCTATTGGCGGAAAAGCACTAGTCTCAAATCGTAGATTAGTTATGCAATGAAGTCACTATTTTATTGTTTCTATCAATATTCTATTGCTTTTGTATGAGTTGAGTCACGCTTCATTGGAAGGCATAAGTGAAGGACTTATTATGTATTTTGAAAAACCTTAAACCTATGTTTACAAATAAAGATTTTAAATCGTAACCCTTTATTTGAAGCACGGATGAAAGGTTGACGAAATAAATGTGATCGGATTACTTCCAAAAACTGAATTATACAGGTTTTGTCTGTACTTTATAATTCAATTTACAAAGTAATAGTACGTTTAGTGTGTTTTGGCTCCGGCATCCAAATACGTTGCCTTGCTAGACAAACCTTTTGATGGACAAGCTACTAATTTTAGAGTTGCTTTGGAAGCCAGTGAAGTATGGTCTTCGATGAAAAAATAAATTAATGTCGCTTGTTAAAACCTTTTCGATAAACTTAATAATCGTCAATTAACCGCATTATAAAACCGCTAATAGAAACGGTCATCATCAATCATGATAAACACGATGACGAAGCGTTTTCAACATAAAATAATTTTCTTTAAACTTTCTTATTACACACATTCGGTATCTAAACAACGTTGATATTCAAACCATCACCTGTTTAATGCGCGAGCCAGTATTAAAAAAATACTTATCAAACTGTACATATCCCTTTCCTTCGTTTGCGTTTTTAAGTAAGTGTGACAAGGATGGCTCCTGTTATGGAATAAAGCGTGAGCGTTATAGCTGCCCACGGAGTAAGGAAAGATGAACCGAGATGCCATAATTCAGGTAGGTCAGGCACTTTCTTCTAGGTCAAATTCATATGATGGGCATGACCAAAGCGGTCAGTTAATACTGAACTAATGAGGCGTCCGGGTTCTTTGAGACATCTGTCAATGATTTTTTGTATTACAAAAAATGGTCGGGTCCAAAGAAGGTGTATAAAAGGGCGAAAACAGTAACGTTCTTCGTCCCCCGCTCAACCGCATTTTGGCGCGAATCTTAGATTATTTTCCTTGATGGCACCTCCGCTAGTCAATTTGTGCTCCATGAAGTTGGCAGTTTTTAAACAATTCTCTTTGAACAGGTGCTCGTGTGCTTACTTAAGTTATTTTACTAACTGTAGAGTATTCCACTCACGGCTCAGATTCTGTTGTTTACTCAGGGCTTCTGTATATGCCCTTTACATTTAGTTACGTATTAGTTTTTAATTGCTCCCTAATGGCTGTTGCCATCGTCACTGAAGACTGTCTCGACATATTTTTTGAGTTTATCAACAGGAATGTGTACCTTGGTCGTTACTGATTTGAGGGTTTTGAACGCCTAAGTTTGATTGATGTGTAACAATAGCAAAAGTGCTTGCGTGGTTAAAAATAATTTTACGAGGAGTTCAGTATATCAAAACGTACTTTAATTGCAAATTTTGTAGAGTATGCGATTTTGAATGAAGGAAACAGTTCGCTATGCAAGACTATGTGTGCAAGCAATTATTCGGAATTGGTGTAAAAGTAATTATAAAAACAATACAAGTGAAATAAAAAAGTGAGCTCGTTAGTTTGATTGGTTGAACGTGTTCGGTCATTCCATTTCACGATATTAATGTTTCAAATGACTTCCCTGGCAGCCTTTTGTTTTGGCGAGAACCGAGAACACATTCGAGATATTGAATTTATACTCGACAGGCAGTTTTCCCGCGGTTTCACGAAGGTTTGGGAGGAACTTCTGCCCGTACCTGGATAAAGTATAGCCTATGTTAATCGGGGATAGTGTAGCTTTCTAACAGCGAAATTGTTTTTTTTCATTAGTGTCGGTGCCTTTATGGTAAATACAAACAAACAAACAAAAAAATGTTTCCTCATTATTATATTAGTATCGAAGTATGCATTTTAAGAAACCTTAGAAACTAACTTCATTTTACCTATACCTTATTCTGCAATACTTTACTATATATTTTACTAGCGACCCGCTCCGGCTTCGCACGGGGTAACATTATTTCCCCACTATTTAATGTATGTTATTATACATATAAACCTTCCTCTGTAATCACTCTATCTATTGAAAAAAACCGCATCAAAATCCGTTGCGTAGTTTTGAAGATTTAAGCGTACAAAGAGACATAGGGACAGAAAAAGCAGACTTTGTTTTATACTATGTAGTGATTTACGTGAATCTAGAAAGAATTTTATATCTGTAGCATATCTACGTATGTAGTATTTCAAACTCATTGTTTACGATAGTAAGTTCCATAGTGCAGAAATAGTACGCCTATTTTAGTTCAATTCTAATTTCAAACACGTTAAACATGTCGTGAGCATAAACGTTCAGTGACGAGAAGTGGCCAGTGTTGCCAACAATGAATATGAAATGAGGATGTGTGAACATGTGGAACATAATAAACATAAGCTTGATATATTTATATACATTTTATTGGTGGGAATGTAGGAAAATATATGTATAAGAAAGACAGTAGTAAGATATTCATGGTTACTGAGAAATTTGTACGCTGTTTGTAGTTGTCGTAAAATAGATTTAAATATATAAATAAATTGTGCTAAAATATTGTAGGATTAGGTATAAAGTAACTAGTACTAAGATTTCATATCTATAACTTGTCGTTGAATTACCTAGTCTTAACTTTAGTGTGCCAATTCTATGTGCATAATTAGGCTAGATAAAGAGCGATATATAAGTGTCTAATGGCCCGAAGCATCTTTTGTGTATGTACATGATGTAGTAAAAAATAAACGCGAATTTAAGCTAAACATTAGGACCACACAGAATTAAAAACATTGCCAATAAGTGGCCTGAGGCTTGCATCTGCTTTTGATTTGATTACTGTATATTCACAGCTGTTTGAATAAAGAAAAAAATATATAATCGCATAAGTTCGTGAAACTTAAAGGCTTGCAAAAAATTTTTAAGTAAGTAAGTATATTCAAATGAGATAAGTAATTTTAATGGGACTTGTATAAATATTGTATTTGTTGTCCGTAAATATTAAAAAATTTTGTCATCCAGAAACAAAGCGTATCTGTTAAAGACTATAAATTCAGTTATTATGGGTTGCGTGAGATAAAATAATTCCTAATCACTATCGTAATTAGGAATCAATATTTAGCAAGTAATAGCGAGTGTTCAATTTTGTTGATACGGGATTACAGATTAAATATCTTGATTTAAAATTAAAAGAGAATTAATACACGTAAGTAGTATAGTTATCGGCACGGGTATTGAGCCCTAACCTTCACCTGCGCAGAAGCGATTTATTGGTTTATTGCCTTATGTGTACAGTGCGCAAAGCGATCCCCACTCTTCCGCCGAGAGCTCAATATCCGTGCCGATAACTATATGATGACGTGTATTCTATTTTCATATTCATGACAGATGTCGATAAGCGTAAATTATCTTCTACAATATTGATAACTAAGTTGATAACTGGTTTTACGTAAATAAAAGTTTTTCTTACGTCAGTATAACACTGAAACACCTGTGTATATCTTCCACCTGTTGATCTTCATACAATAATTCACAAAGTTGTTCACAATGCGCGTGCTCATAGGAATTATATTGTAATTAAATGTCAGTGTTGTAATTAACATTTATAATGCGGTGCATAGAGCAAAGGTGTTTTCTCGTATGTAAAGATGAAGTGTTATGGGAATTATGAACCTTCTTTATGGTATATCGATATGTTAATGATAATCTATACAGAACGAACGTTAAATGGTGACTACTGGTTTCAAATGATACAGATATAAAAATTATATGAAATAGAATCATATAACGTAATGAAAAGATAAGTAAGTTAATTAACTAACACACATTTTTGCATGAAACTCTACTAAGTTACTATTAAAATTTCACAGCACCACAGCATCTGTGGTGCTCCACCTTAATCTGTTTGCGGTAAACAGGCTCACGAGCCTTTAAAAGTCTCAACAACAAGAAGTTGATAACACAATGGGCACTGGACATTTAGAAGGGTCACCTTAAACTTTTTTCCATTGCTGCACCAGCAGCTGCGCCCGCGCCGACATTCCGTCGTGTGCCGCGACTCCCGGCGCTTCAGACATTTCCGTCACAAAGCCCAGTTTTTCATCTTTCCACGTACAATTAATATTGATGACGGATCATACAACCCGTTGTTTCGTATTTAATTAACTGTTCAAGTTTACCTGGTCATAAAATCACAGAAATTATAAGAAACGTAGGAGGACATGAAGTTTCTTGCCGGTTCTTCTCCAAAAAACATTTTAGATCTTCATTTTTCACCTTCTCAAGTCTTAATTTAAATCACAGAATTTATTGGAGCTTCTTTGTTTATTTCAAAAAAGTTACGTTACGTTAGCCACTTAAATTATTAGTCGTAATACAGCTAGATGGCCATAAACGTAATTTGTGCATTAGAAAATTGACCCTCGTCTTTTTTAAAGTCGGTAACTAGCGGTGAAACAATGAGAGGCGCGATGTGGGCGCCAAGACGGTAGCGTCACGGGTCGCCGCCTCCGGAAGGAACCGTATCGTGGGAACCGCACCACGATACACTCCCTTATTATTCACCTGCATAATGTTTTGATAATTAGAGCACACCATCACTGCTGTTATTCTGACGTGTTAAAACAATTACTTGATCTGAATACACGTCTCATGCTATCGTGTTTGGGGATTGGATAAATTAGAGGTTATTTTGATAAATATGGTGAGTTATTCAAGGTGTTAAAAAAATGAAAAGCAATTTCAATTTAGCTATTTACTTCGTTTTTTCGTGTATAGATTTTAATCTTACTCGATAACTTAAGACTAGGCCTATTGTTGCGAATAAGGCTGCTGTTAAAAATGCATAAGTGACACCTAAGTAATGATTGATTACGCCACTGATTAGTGGTGTCACTATACCAGCTATTGACCTGACGCTGCTGAACGCTCCTATGAGAGTCCCGCGGCTGTCAGGCCCACCCCTAGTCGCCACTACCTCCAAAGACACAATCCTCGCTAGAGAAAAGGATACAGCCTTCGGTATCAAAAGCACCACAAACAAATACACATTAGGAACTAGAGCTAAGCCTACCAAAGAGAATACTATCAAGAAGAATATATGTAAAATCCTCTGACTGTAGTCCTTATCATTTACATAGAATTTGTTTATATAGGCAACAGAGTTATTTATGATGGATGAAACTACTCCTTCTGCAGCTACTATATAACCTAGATACACGTGAGATAGACCGTGTTCAGTCATAAGGAATAAGCGAAAATTACTATAGTACAGGCCTACGGAGGCTGACAAAACTAGTTTGAATACAAATATATCCCAGTATGTAACCCAGTCTATGCTATAGAACTTATTGATAGTTTTTTTGAAAGTGTCAACGGTGAGATCAAGTATTTTTGATGCTTCAAACGTAGCTGCTGATTTGTCTTTTTTCTCTCTTGCTGTTTCTGGCAAAGAATTGATTAACCCTGAAAAAACAGATACACATATTACTTGTAATGAAGTAGCTAAAAAAATCAATAAGCGGGCTTTTCAAAAAAAGTTTGACCACAATACCAAAATTAAACAGCTCAGAATTTGACCAATAATTACAGCCTTTTTATCGTCCCACTTCTGGGCACAGTCCTCCTCTCACACGGAGGAGGATTGAGCGTTAATGAGCGAATTGGACCAGTAACTTAAATAAGAAATTACAATAAGTTCTAAACTGTTCCTTACCTGCATTAATAACGAAGAACGCGGATAAAATGACACACATGATAGTAAACCCGCTATTTGGGAATGCTTCCATAGCATAGCCACTCAGAACGGAGCCCAGGGCTAACCCTAGTGACCCCAATGACATTAATCTTCCATAAAGAGTTGATATATCATCTGGATTATCAAGATAGTCTGGTGCTAAAGCTTTCGTTAGCAACTGAGTATGCTTGAATGTTCCTGAAACAAGTGAAGATCGATTATTTAGACTAAAAATAATAGCAACAACGCAGTGATATTGTACGAAGTTATAGTGATGTATTGATTTATTTAAACCATTTATTTAGTTTTAACAGACCAATATTAAGTAGGTATATAAAAAAGAACAGTGTAGCGAGAGGTCCATCTCAGTAAATGCTGTGTTAAGCACAGCCCTGGTTTTCTGATGCCTTTGACCCTTGTAGTACTTGAAAAAGTAAGTCATTTACACGCATACAAGATTTGCAAAAAGACATTTAAAAAACGTACAAAAAAATATTATATGTTTAGCTATTCAAAAATGGTTTTTCCATGTCAATGAGAAAAATACAACAATAATCTCTTTATCAAGCCCTGCTATAGAAACAATAATAGTAATCTGACTCACCTAATAAAATACGCAGACCAAAGAAAGCTAATAGGGAGGATGTTATTCCTAACCAGAAGTAAGTTATTGCGCAAACAATCAAACAATACAATAATATTGTTTTTCTGCCTCTAACGTCACCTATGCTGCCCTGAAAGAAAAAAAAAATAAACGGTTAATGTGATTCCAAAACAAAAAAAGCTAAAGGTAAGTTGCACTATTTATCTATAACGATAACCAAACTATAACCAGCCGTGAAATTGTCGTTATTGGTCAGTCACCGATTTGACAGTTGAAAGATCGGTTGATGTCCTCCTAGCCGATTATCAGCTACGGCGGCTGTTCTCATATAGGGAGATTAGCCAACTGCGTAGGACATATTGTAGTGCACAAGCATTTGCGCAGACACAGGTGCACTCACTATTCCTTCACTCTCATAGCCTTATGGGACGACAATCCGACACGACCAACGAACGACGACGACGAAAGTTCGGTAATCGTTATAGTTAAATGGTGCAACCACCGTTAGAGTATTTTAAGGTAGTGTTTTACTTACAACAATAGGTGATGATATCATTTGACATCCTGGATACACGGCTCCAAGGAGTCCTATTTGAATATGATTGAATCCTAGCTCTTTGGCGTGGATATCGACATAGGGCAATATTAAAAATATTGACATTAAATCCTGTAATAAAATTGGGTTTAGTTAGCTTACTTTTTCACGAGCACTTTTTACGAAGCTAAGTACATACTATAAAAACTGTATACATCAAGAAGTCTAAAAACTTAGTTAATTAGTTAATACGCCAAAATCTGTATTTAGGATGTTACAATGTGCAGTTTTGGTAATTAAGTACAAAATAAATTAGACTATTTGTTACGTCAACATTTTTTACATTTCATCTTCGAAAAAATCATGTGCCCAATTTATAGATCTGACACACAAAACAATACCAAAAAAACCTTACCAAAAAGCCGACAAGTAAAAAAGTCCAACTTGGCTTCATCGTATTGTTTTAATTAGCACTTAACTCACAAATATAAATAAAATAATACACTTTAACTATTCCATAATGCACAACACTTCATTCACTACCGATATACGTAACAACATTGATTAGACACATGTTTCGTATCTCTAACGGACTGCAAGTCACTTTGATAACACTATCTTAGAAAAACCACGATTAAGGCACATTGTTATACCGTCCAATATTTAGAAAATAATCATTAGTTTAATTATATTATTCAAGTATACCTAATACTTGAATATATTGTTCCGTAAATGAGTCAAAAGTTAGTTGTTTAATTGAATGAAACTTGGCGATCTTCATTGTGACTTGTCCTTGTATAGATAACGTAGACGATAAAAAACGTGGAAGTTAAAATTTAATTAATTGCATATATCACGATTAGCTGTTGGTACTGCAAATCGTGATTTAGTTATTATGGAAAAGTAATAATACGATAATTTAATTCAACAATAACCATTTTTGTTCATGGATTTTTGATCTAAACTGAAATTAAACTGTATTTTAATTGATTTCTAAAAGTTATATTTATATTTTCTTGATGATCTATGTTAAAAAAATATGAGTCATTTTATTGAGGTTTTTTTAATCTGAATCTACAGGTAGGATAGTTAAGAATAATTACGTAAATAAATACAATAAAAAATGTCAAGAGAGCAATTTAACGTCAATTTTATTTAAAAACATCTTCGTGTGTGTCCGGAAATGGAATCAGAGTTAACTCTATAATTTTTGGCTTCCGATCATTTTGGACAGTTCATCTGTAAGACCGACACGGAAATAAGGCCTAATCGTGAAATGATTAGAAAATGATGCAACTTCAGTTATATTGTGGTAGTAATGAAACGTGAGAAAGATTTCTGTTACCTTATCTAACAAACTTGGCATTTATAAATTGCCTTTCAGCTGATTTAATAAGTGATTGAATGCGATGTCATTGTGAACCAGAATCATTTAACTCGCAATTTTCTTATCAAAAATACTCTCTTACCTATATATGTCACCAATCTGTGGTAGATATGTTTTTTACTGAATCAAAATTATTCGACTTTGAATGTGTTTTAAAAGGGATCAATAAAACATCTCAATGTGTAGTTATCTAATTTATTTTCTGTTCTAAAGATCTCGATCTTGTTTGATAACTTAAAACAAGTCCTACTGATGCTAACAAAGCACCCGTGTAAAATACATAATTAACACCTAAATAATGATTAATGAAGCCACTAATAAGGGGAGTTGTAACACTAGATATAAGTCCTACATTATATAATAATCCTATTAGTACTCCACGGTTGGTGTCCTCACTTCTACTCCAAAGTACGTTTAAAGTCACCATCCTACCAAGTGAGAAAAACATTGCTTTCGGCACTACTAATGCTACATACAAATAAACATTAGGAACGAAAGCTAAACCTACAAATGACAAAACTATGACTAGAAAAACATGAAAGATTCTTTGACTATAATCTGTATCATTACGATACACCTTATTTGAGTAAAAGACAGTTTCAAGTATTATAGTGGCAATAATTCCTTGGAAAGTCCCGATATAGCCTATGTAGTCGGATGATAATTCGTGATTGGTTTCTAAAAATGAACTAAAATTCATATAATATAGGCCAATGGAGGTGGACAAAATGAGTTTGAATAGGTATATGTCCCAGTATTTGTTCCAGTCTATGCTGTAAATGTTGTTGATACTTTGTTGGTATGTGTCAGTGATGGAATTATTTGGTTTTGGCGATTTCTTTTCTGGCTCTGGATTGTCTTCTTTCTTCTCTTTAGAAATTTCGGGCAATCCGTTCACCAAACCTGTAAAAATGAGCCAGTTTGAGATTTTTTTTGTGTTTAAAGTCACAGTCGCATTTAAACCCATATGTAATTTCGGATACGTTGTTAGTGATTTACAAGTAAAAGCATATCTATACTAATATTATAAACCTGAAGAGTTTGTTTGTTTGAACGCGCTAATCTCAGGAACTACTGGTCCGATTTAAAAATTTCTTTCAGTGTTAGATAGCCCATTTATCGAGGAAGGCTATAGGCTACTTTTTATCCCGGTACGAGAAGTAGTTCCCACGGGATGCGGGTGAAACCGCTGGCAGAAGCTAGTAAATACTACTTATGGTTATAGGTATTCCTCAACAGGTAATATTTGAAGTGAAAATATCAGAAGAAATCGGAAGGTACGATTTCATTTTGCAGATTTGTGATATGTTTTTTTAAAAAATACTTACGTAAGATTATGATGTATAATGGTGTTGTCAATGCACATGCTATAGTGAATCCACTTTTGGGGAACGCCTTGGTGATTCGGCCACCTAAATTGGTGCCTAGGTCCGTCCCTAATTTCCCCAATGACAGAAGCTTTCCATAGAGAATAGATACGTCATTTGGGTCGTCAAGGTAGTCCGGCGCTAATGCTCTAGCAAGTATTTGCGTTTGTTTAAATATTCCTGAAAGAGTAAAGACATAAATTATAGATATATAGATCATATAATTTAGTGAAAGAGATGAATGACATATGAAGTCTTATTCATCATTCTCTTTGATAAAATATGTTTTTCAACTTACCCAAGACAATGCGTAGACTAAAGAAAACAAAAAACGACGATGTTATTCCTAGCCAGAAATAAGCAAATGAGCAAACAATCAAACTGATTGTTAATACAGGTTTTCTGCCCTTTATATCACTCACGCTGCCCTGAAAGAAAAAAAAAATTAATGAAAGCTCCTATTATATGTAAATGCAATGTGCTTTAGTGCATACGTAATTTTTAACCGACTTCAAAAAATTACGTTCTCAGTATGACCTGTATATTTATGCGCGATTATCTCCCGTTTAGCTGAACCGTATTTAATGTGGTTTTCAGCAAAATGTATGTCAGATTTAGGAACATTATTGAAGTCGGTTTATTTTTTTTTTTGTAAATTTGAACTTAAACCACCAACTTACCATAAATGGTGATGATATTATTTGACCTCGTTGGTCTAGTGGTCGCAAGCGCGGCTGCTGTGCTCGAGGTCTCGGGTTCGATTCCCGGGTCGGGCCGAAATCGCTTTGTGGGTTTTCTTAAGCTTTCACAAAGCAGCCCGTAGTCTGGAAGTTGGTGATTGATTCACCCGTGCATCGGAGAGCACGTAAATGTCGGTCCTGCGCCTGATCTCTTTCCGGTCGTGTCGGATTGCCGTCCCATCGGGTTATGAGAGTGAAGGAATAGGGAGTGCACCTGTGTCTGCGCAAATGCTTGTGCACTATAATATGTCCTGCGCAGCTGGCAGATCTCCTTAAATGAGAACAGCCGCCGTGGCCGGAATCGGCCGTGGACGCCATTTGACACGCATAAAATGCAGCTCCAACTAATCCAGTCTGAATATGATTGAAGCCCAGCTCTTTCATATGATTGTCTAGATATGGCAATACGAAGTGGACTGCAAGCATGTCCTGTAAATAAATAGGTTATTACAGTTAATTTTCCAAAACTATGTAAGAACCGCTAAACATTTTGGGCTAATGCATAAATAGCTTATGTTAGATTAAATTTAACACTTAAGATTAGACTGTACAAAATCCAACCTAATTTAAATTAAATTACCGTATTAAACTTTAATTTAAAATTATTTTTATTACATTTCGTGATTTTTTCAAAAACATTTCAAAATTCATTTAAATTAAATTACCATATAAAACTGTAATAAAAAAACTGTTTTTTTTTTTTTCAAAATATATTCAAAATTCGATCACAGATTTACCTACTAATGACATTTAACTAATAGGTAAAAATAAAATCTCACCAGCAGTCCAATGAAAATAAAAGACACGTATGGCGATGCCATTTTTATTTATTTTCAATCCAATTTATCCAGATCAGACAGCTAAATATAAAGAGGTAATACACAACAATGATTTCATACTACATTATACATTAGTTATTGTCGATACGCGGGACCGCATTGATTAGGCCTTATCGGTATCTCTAGTAGGCACACATCATCATGATAAACTTCATTTTCATCCAAACATACATGAATACGGAAATTATTGTGTCTGATTGTTTTACCTAAAAACTAGACTTATGTTTATGGACCTTGTTGTGGCCTTAGAAACAAGCCCCAAAACATTATTGGGTCCTATGTAAAAATAGTCAGATGTTATCGGCGTCGTCTATCGCTGCTGAAAAGCTTTTCCGATGTAGATAATTTTGGACACTTCGTTATCAGAAAATGATGCAAATACCGCTCAATTGTTGCCATTGCTTACCCTGGAATTTTTTTCAGATTTGATAAGAAATATGATGTAATGTCAGTTATGTATTAATCCACCACATTATCAGTTTCAAATCAGATTATACGTAAGATCTCATAATATTTAATGAAGCAGTTGTTAAATAGGTCTATCGCGTTTATTTCCTGTTAACTATTTGGGCGTTTCTTGCTTAACCCCTTCAATTGTTTAATACCCTATCGGTCACATGGTTGAATGGGTCTCTAGTTAAAGCGCATTAAGCGGTCTGTAGGCCGTTTGGTCACACTTGCATCTCAATAGAGTTTGTCGTACGACACTATGCTTCATTGCTTGCTGTGTCTGTCATTGTTTTAGTCTATTTCATCACAATCGTCCTACATTTAGGTATGTATAATGATTCTCTTATTCTATGGCTTAAGGCTTTTAGACGTTTTTACAAACGGTCCTCTAAAGAAATGTGTCTGAATGTGAACCTGAAATCAGATAATAGGTAACGTAATTTTGACCCCTATTTACTCGAAGCAATTTATTCAGAAAACCTTACAAGGCTATTCTTTGTTATCGTAAATAACTAAGACAGTATATATTGTTATATGAACAGACTAAAATGTAATACATAACTGCGCTCACGCAGTACATTAGCACAGTTCGGTTGTGCGCACTGAACCGCGACCCCGCGACCCGCGACTTTTGATGACTCACCCTTCCTGACCGTCTTCAAGGATATGCCTCCTGTGACTAATTCTTGGTAAAAAAGCCTCCATTGTTCGAATATAGACCATTGTAACAAATGTCGTAATTCGTTGAGCGTTTCACGTCCGCATTGACGTTAACCAGTGGCGGATTTACAAATTTGCCGCTAGTAGGCCATTCAATTTTTGCCGCCTCTAATGATTGTGAAAAAATAGTTATTTGTTATACAAGAGTGTAAAGTTGCTTTTTAACCGCGGGCTCAATTTTGATGACCGAGCAAGCGAAGGATTCTAAAATTGAAACACGAGCGTAGCGAGTGTTTCAATAATTAGAATCCTGAGCGATAGCGAGGGAATCAAATGAGCACAAGGTAAAAATTCTTTGCACTCGAGTGCAACACGTAACTTTTCATCCCACCTCATCGAGGAAATTTCTAAAGTCAAAAAAAGAAAATGGCACGCACGTCACACATGGCAAATTAAAAAGATGTACCTATCAAAATTTATTTATGCAAAAACTCAGTTTAATAATGTAATGAGATTTAAAATCGACCTCAAAATAATAAAAAATAATAATTTCATCCCACCTCATCGAGGAAATTACTAAATGCAAAAAAAACAAAATGGCGCGCACATATAAGTATCAAATTAAAAATAAGTACCTATTAAAGTTCATTTATTTGAAAACTCAGTTTAAAAATGAAACGAGGTTAAAAATCTATGTAAAAACAATAATAAAAATTACTTAATTAATTGAATAATTATTGTAAGCAGTATTTTATTTGTTTAATATGTATTTGTTTAAAAAATCTTATCAAGATTGTCACAAATGGAGTATTGCACACGATGTTCTAAATTCAAATCACTTTGCCGCTCTAGAGAATAAAAACGGCTTTTGCGCTCAGATATCAAAGGGTAAAACTACTCTTTCCGAGATGGTGGGATGAAAATTATATTTCTGTCAGTTACTAGATTATTTTTGCAACCCTCTATGTACCGAAGAGTTTAATGTTAACAAGTTCATATGACAGCGACTTTGAAGCGTAAAACCTCTGTAACTTTTAAACGGCTCAATCAATTTTCATCAAACATGTCTAAGAACAATCGCCCGTAAAACACCTGTAGTACAAAAAAAAACTATATCGAAATCGGTTCATTCGTTCGGGTGCTATGATTCAGTGGCGGCGTAGCATCGGGTGGCACCCAAGGCGTACTACCTATTGAGCACCCTCCCACCCCCAAAAAAAAAAAACGACATATGTAAAAGCGTTACTGTTCCAAAACTCAATAATTTTGTACCAAAACGAGTTTTAAAAAAACCGCCGTAAAGTGAAAAAGTCGCGAGCGAAGCGAGCGCGAATTTTTTTAGCTTTGGGACACTAAAATACCTACCCAAACAAGTGTGGAAAAAAACCACCGCAAAGAGAAGAAAGAAGCCGCGAGCGTAGCGAGCGCGAAATTTTTGATTTTTGGGTCGCAATAATACCTAAAGAAATCAGGAAATAGTCACTGTCAAGTGAAAGGCGCGAGAGCAGCGAGCGCGAAATTTCTCGAGTCTTGGAACACAAAAATACTCAAACAAATTTGAAATAAAAACAGTATAAAGTGAAAAAGCTGAGAGAGCAGCGAGCGCGAAATTTTTTGGGACACAAAAGTCCTCCACCTCATAAACAGCTTAGAAATCGTCAGTGTAGAGCGTCAGTTGTTTTTGCTACTACGGTGCTTTAACTTTTTGTTAGATTGAGGACTCAAAGAGCGCAGAATAAACCAGGAATTATGAAAAAACCGCGAGCGAAGCGAGCGGATTTTTTATTTTATTTTTACTGAAACGCTATTGGAATATTTTAAAATTCAAGATCACGTAAGTATCTAAGTTTATATTACAGTGCGCTTATTAATCGTTTATTTATATATGGATTGTGTACTCATATACTTAATTATAAAAAAACTGTAAAAAAATAGCAAAATTTGCCGCCCCTCTAAATCTGCCGCCCTAGGCACTGGCCTACTTGGCCTATTGGTAAATCCGCCACTGACGTTAACGACACCCTAAAATTAAGAACCCTTCGATTTAAGCAGCAATAAGGTTTAGAAAAGACTTGAATTTAAACACGCTATGAGTAAGTGTCGACTAATCTTTAAAGCCTGCTATAAAAAGCAGGTGTGCCACTGTCAAACTGGATTGAACTTTGTGAGTTAATGGCGTAACCTAAATGTGTAAATTATGACAAAGATACCTAACCAAATTCCGTGCCAGCCTCTTCATAAATCAACGCACATCAGTAGATTTATCTGCGAACATTACATATGTAGAAAAATACTCGTTTCATTCTTCCATAATTTCTCCGTTATCAACCGAAGCAAATTATGCTATTAACGTAGACAGAAGTAGTTGCGTATCGGTATATCTGGAAGTGCGGGTTAATCTCATCATCAGAATAGGAGGGTCTGCCTGAACCGCGAAGACGTGTGGGAAACTCAGCCAAGCTTGACCGGCGAGCCATGCTTCGGGTAACGATCTAATTACAACACTTGACAGGTGCCCGGTCAAAGGTTGAACAAGAACATATACAAGCCAGGACCTTGAATTACAAGCAATTTCTTGCACTGCAATAAGGAAGCAGTACTAATAGGAAGTCTATAAAAGGATGTGACTGGAAAGGACATGGGATATGCAATTTTATTGTTCCACGCGGATACGGGCTGATATGTGAAAGTTAGAAATCACTGTTGTGTTTTAATAGGGAGGGGTTTGCTTTGTTCACACAATGTGAGAACAAATTGAATAAATTAATATTTGACGAAATCAAATATTTGAGTATCTTTGATAAAAAATAATAGTTTCTGAATTGTGGTTTTCCATGTGAACTTGTGCTCTGAATAAGAAATTCATGCAAACTTAATTCAATAAATAAGATGTTCCTTCCTTTGTTCTATTCAGACTTAAATGGTAAAGTAGCAATTTATTTCCAATACACTCAGTTTGAAATTGACAGTCTCGTGAAACAATTGTATCAATTTATGGTAGTGGGATAACTGTGGGACCGCGGTCGCTTCAAGCTTCCCGTTTGTTCTGAAAATCGTTACAATGTTGTGGTTACAAATGTTTACAAACATCTTCTAAAAAATGAAAAACAAAACACATCAACACTTCCAATTTTGAAATAGGAATGATTCAATTCGGCATCGAGTTCTTAAATCAAAATCTTGTCTGATAAATGTAATGCTATTTCATTGATAACTCCTTCTATGTCCTTATAGACTCTTTCCAGAGGTTTCTTGTGATTGAACTTCGTCGCCACCATATCGGTAACAGTTTCCTAATACGTATTCTTACGTAGTATCGGTTGGATCATTCGAACTCCCACGGGTAGGCGCCTGCGCAGCCACGCGCTGAATACGATGCGTGATCGCCGTGAGAAATTATATGCTAGTCGCGGTCCGTGATTTTCTTATTTATATTTTTATTGCTTTATATTTGAATATAAAAAGTAGGTAAAAACGCTGTAACGTCATCGCTGATTAAGGAACAAGTATGTTTTATTAAAAGGCTCTCATTATCCAGTCGTGTTAGAAAATGTTAAGAGAGCTACTGCTTAAGTTTTTTCATAACCCAATTATAAAAGCCGATTACTTATTTTGGGTATTGGTTGTTTATTAACTTCTTGTGTAACCAATTAGTCAGGAACCTCATAGACGGTCATCATTTTGATCATAAATCGTCCCACAAAGTGGGAAGTTTATTACTTTATGGTCATCTCTTGAGAAAAGGTATCTGTTGATATAAATATCTATTTAGTAAGAGATTGTTTACCATAAGAGAGAGGACACGTGGGCACTAGCTTTGTTATGATAATTCTGATATAACTTGACGAAGTTTTGAAAAGTAGGTATTGAGGTAACCATCATTGGCGTTGATTTTTAAAATAGGTCATATTGGCATGTTTAAGATATTTTCATAGTTTCTGCAAATTCGAAGCAGTAAAGCAACTTTAAACTTGTGTTTTTAGTGTTGATCCTAGTTTCGGAGACAATAGTACTGTAACTTTAAATAAAAATAATCATTTAAGCTTGGCTGATAATAAAATGTAAATTAGCTATTTCAACGACTATCATTTGGACGTTAACCTGTTCTCGCTTGGCTATAAAATTAAGATTGGAAACTATAAAAGTGGCGGAGGTTCGAGAGCCATTTGTAAACCTCAGAAACTTAAGTGGTCATATAATATTGCCGGTTCTTGGCCTAGAGTGGGCCATGTCTGTGGGTCGGTTAGATTTTGACATTTTTAGGAAACGTCCATAAGGCTCAGTGACCAAACCGGTCATAGATTAAGTGAAACCTCGTGCGATATTGTGGACGATCCAGTTTCGTGCTCATCTCTCATGTAAATTGATACAACGCAGATAGGCGGCAATTTATGTGTCTACACAAACAATGAAAGCTACGACTGTTTTGGAGCACATGGCATATCTGAAATTATGTATGTATGTATCTTGTGTGGTGCCCATAAAATGGAGTATAGTTGTGAGCATTGCGTTTTAAAAAGACCTCCTACATGGATCAATACACTTCACAATTCAACTTAAGCCTATAACCGCCTACAACTGAAAATAAAATCACATTAGACGGGGTCTATTTCATACAGTGGATCAATATTAATTTTTTTTTAATGAAAATCAGTTTTCCCAAAGTTTCTCGCCGATTTTGCATTCAACCTATTTATGTATTTATTTGAAAATATAAAAGTAGAACGAGGGACCTACTGTAGTGTGTAGCCAATCAATAATACATACATAGTTATTTAGATACATGCCATGGGATTTGGCCATACGTTTGACGTCATAATAAAATACGAAAACCGTTTAAGAATGTGGAATAATCGTTCTATTATTAAAACATAGTGTCACATTCATATTTATTTATGCAAAGCGAAGGTATTTAAGTTGTTTTCTAAAACTTTTTCTCTTTGTAAAATTACAAAGATTTTTTTATGGACATATATTTTTCGCCAGACAATATTCGTAATTTAGTAGTTCGTTCCTCCCGTCTGGGTACTTAAAGTTTCAAGTGTTGCGGGTTTGTGAATGGCGGTGGTCGTGGGAATTGCGTGCAGTTTCAAACGTAGTAGCACCCGCATGTCTTGCAACCCAGCTATATCTAGTATCTGGGGCTCAATTCTGCTTATGTAATAGTGTGGCGATAGGATGAAAATTGAATCGCAATAGCAGGTTTAACCTTAGCGGGCATTCTGCTACTTATATAAGACCAATCGTATTCTAATGAAATTTCATGGGTTTGCCATTGGTCTGCCATTTGGTCTATTCGGTAGTTTGCTCTACATCATACTGCAATCGTAAATCATTTGCAGATAATATGATAATATTCATTATTGAATCACAGAAAAGGATAAAAACGTTAATTTACATGAAAAAATGGCGGAATGCCACATACGCTTCCATCGTAATTGAGTTGTAATTGGATCTCAGTCGGATGTGTCGCTTAAGTAAAATTAGCAGAATCGCGCCCCTGGTAGGTAGACTAGTGTATGAGACACTGCTGGAAAGTTTACTAATCTGGGAAACAGTCACCGTCAGAACAATGGCGTGGGTGAAGAATAGCGAAGATAGTTTATTAGAAACTGATTGTCAACGAGTTAATTATGATCCATTGTTTTAGCGCAGAATAATGTGCTATGATATATAACATTTCTCCTTTAATCACTGCGCTAGTATCAATAACTACTCCTCCTTAACCTTCCAAGCGCCTACTCACAGTGTGATTCCACCGCGCTGCCGTGCAAATGATTGCTTTTTCATCTCACTAGGCGCTCGGTGAATGGCTATGCGTTTGCGCATCTTTGGTTGAGACATTGCGTTTAAGTTTTATGAATTTAATGCTAGTTATTTCTAGTTCTAAATTTGAGTTTTGATTTATTTTGAGATTGAATTCACATAAAATCTATTGATTTGGAAATTCAGTTTGTATGTGTATACCTATGTGAAGTATTTTTACTGCAAAATCTACTCATTATTCATTTATCTACGCAACAGGATAAAGGCTACGATATCTATTATGTATGTCCTACTATATTTGGACGTTTCTTTAACGGTAAATGAGTTTTTGAGCGAAGTGGTCATTTCCTCTTAGCACAAAACTCGTTCCATCTTACTACGACCTACTACAAGATCAACAGTTTATGTACGATGTAATTTGTGCCAAGGGATTGCAAACCTTATTTCTAAAGATCCAAGGACTAGTTTGCTATAGCGAAGTGTAATTGCCACAAGAGTAAAAGAGACAGGTATAGTGTTGTAGAGTACGAGATAAAAAACCGGTTAGGGGTGTTGTAATTTTACTATATAGATTTTAATGAACACACATGCCTGCATATAGTAATGTTTCTTATATTAATCGAAAAGCTAGGTTATTAAAAAATAAATGAAGTAGGAGCTCGAAGATAGAGTGTATGAAGATTAGTCAGAGCTGTGTCGGTTTAGGTAACTTGTTGTAGCTAATTTCAGCACTGCTTGCTAAATTCTTATATTTGTATAAGCACAAGTCTAGTTTTTTTTCCGACTATGTTGGGGTCGGCTTCCAGTCTAACATTGTCAACTACCTATCTGATCAGCTAAACCCAGTTACCCGATCAGCCCAATACCCCTAGGTATTTCTGTAACTGCCAGTATTTTTATTCAATTCTAAAAACACATAATCCTACTTAAACTGCTTCCATAGAGTTCTGAATACCAATTTATAAAAAAAAAAACATTTTACGTTAATCTGTGATTAAAAAACCGTCTAGCTAATTACAAAGAAGCAAAGGATAAGATCATAATCTTTATTTTCTAAATAACCTTTCGTGCTTCCAATTCCCATTAAGTTTATTGTTAAGCTTAAATAAGATTTAGATTGGTTTTGAAAGGGTTAAATATAGAGGAAGTGTGAAATTCTATTATGTTGAACGTTTTTTGAAAATAACAGTGAAAAACAACAGTGAAAAAAAAAAATAACAGTGGCGGGTACTTTGTCGTAAAAGAATGAAGTCATAAAGGCTAAGAATGTAAGTACTCGAGAAATTATTCTTTTAAAATATGCAAAAAAGTACATCAGGATAATCTTTATGTTTCGTTTCTTGTAAATGCTAAAACCTTTATTTTAAGCGGCAAAAGGTTTTATGATTATTGCCCTTTCATAAAAATATTTTCATACCACTACATCGGCAAATACCTACTTAGAAATAAGTCTCTCTTCATAAAAATATAACACTATGTACCGCTGATAATAACTGAGAGTCGATAAATCACAGTCCCACTACAATTAAAACTGTATAGATTTCATACAGAGGAGACAAATAGCAGCCATCTGTTGTGGTCGTTAACACACGTCTAATTACAGCCTCCGACTAGTTAAAAGCCTTCATGTCATCTCGACGGCCCTGGATTTCTTATTAACGCAATCCCTTCTGCATTCTTTGGTGCAAGGAATGTGTGCGTCATGGACATTATTATGGTTTAATAAGCATAAGGCTTCTTTGAGTCCTCAGTTGTCTGGCCTTGCCCTTATATCTGTGATAATGTCTGTCGATGTTCGTACAAATTGCTACAGGCGTACCCAATTGGATGCTTTGTATAACGCAAACCAATTTTGCACGAGTAAATAAATGTTGTTTCTGTGTTGTTTGCGTAAGCTGCGTCGATTTGAGGGGTTTTAACCGACATAAAAAAGAGAGGTTCTTATGTTAGTTCAGGATCAATTGATTACTGTATTACAGTAGACACTTATAAAAGTTCCTTTCCTCTTCGAAGACCTATCATCAAGCTCAATAGCAACTCTAAGTGGCAACCAATAAACACTTTTTCTGACCGTAGTTTCGTAACTGAACATGCTATTACACCCACAATTTTGTGAGTAAAAATAATAGTTTCGATCCGTCGTCATGCTAGCTACATTCTATTTCTCACCTAACTAGACGGGAGTGTATAATTGGGCCAAACAGCCCACTACGCAATTACTATGGAATGGAATAAGTAATACCCGTAGCTAGTCCCGACGCTTACCGTTCGAGTAGAGCAATCTCTTAAGCGCTTCGACAGAAGACATTTTTTGTTTTATTTTTATCGCTTCTCTCCTTAAGGTAAGATAATAAGATTACTGATATAAAAGGAGCGTAGTTTTCCGAAAATATTGTCAAGGAATTATATAAATTAGATGTCCTTAAGGACTATTTACTAGCCCAGTTGTGGTCATTTTATTTAAAGCATCTCACTATTACTTCTGAACCTATTCAGATCATAATGATATGTACCCGTGCGTAAGTAACGGTGTCCGCACGTGCGCAAAGACAAAGGGAACTTGAAACCTTTGTGTCTGGTTTAACAAGAGACTGAGTACTACTCACTATAGTACCTCTATAGTACCTCAGTAGTACCTCCAAGGTGTTACGCCACTCTCATTGAACTGTACCGAACAGAATCCACAACATACAAATTGTATTGACAGCACTCGATTGTCAACTGTTGAGAATTAATTGAGCTCACGGACAAATACAAATGTGTGCGTGTGTATATGTATGTGTAAATTGATTTACAAAGTACGCGATACACAAAATATAATCTTAATATTAAATTGTAAATCAACAATGTTGGTTTTGATTGTTGGTTTGTTAGTAAAAAAGCATGCAAATAATACGGCCTATCGAATGCAATCCGTTTTACTTTTACACTACACACACAATTACGTCACCATTTCTACCATAACAGACTATTTCTTACAGAATTTTTATGCGTAGACACAAGTCACGCACGCAATATACGACAAAGAAAAAGATTTGAAATTTTCTCTTGAATTGATAAGGTATTACGAGCGATTAGGTACGTATTATAGTCGGCAAGGTGCGATGGAGGTTTTTTCAAACATTTTATAATCCTTCATCCCGCTGTGCCGTCGAAAAGTGCTCCCTCGCACGTTCAAACTTTTTTCTTTTGGCCACCTGCTCCGAAGCGAGGATTGTAAAAGAAAAAAACATCGGACAGGTAATGTGTTATATTATTATTCTTTTTGAACTTAACTCGGTTTGGCAGTTTTTAAAATTAACGTTAAAATGTTTTGTTTTGTTGCAATTTGACTGCGAAAAATTAAAATTAAAAATTAAAAGTTTATCGTGTTTATTCAGAAAGAATAAACTATTGTACGTAGTCCACATCAAAGAAAACTAAAGCCTGAAATAAACTTCTAATCATCATTTTATAACTACACTTTAAAAGGAATGTCACATTACCTAAGATGAAACGCACAACTCCTGACGAGTTTATAATAACAACAATTATTGTTCATGTCATCTTTACGAGACTCTCATTCCCGCGGGCACAAAACAAGATGGCTGCCGCTCAAAATCCTGGGCGCAGTTTCCCGCCGTCGCCGCTTGGGGCGCTGTACATTTAGTTCGTCACTACGCCGCAGTAAGCCGTGGCGCTGTCGTCACGGGCGGCGTACCCGCATCGCAACACTCCCACGTACGCTCTCATTGTAAACAGAGGCGCGAGTGCCGCGTGTAAACTTCCCTTACGAACTAATTGACAAACGTTTGTAAACATGATTGTTATCAATGTTGTGTTATGAACTGTGTTCTGTGATTTCTGGACGGATTGCAAGGATTTATCATGACGAAGGCCAAGATAACGCGAAGCAGCGCTCTGTATCACAGCGCGAAGGTGAGCCTTCACTTTAATTTATTATTATTTTGTGTTTTTATGAATTAAAGTGATGTTCTTTGGGGTTCTATTTAATGTATTTACATGTAATATAGTCAGAAAAAGTGTTTGAACGTGTTATTTTTAAACGAACGGTCAGCGTGTTATTTATGTAAGTGATTCTACAATATTCTGATTTGTAAACGTGAGAATTCTCTATCTACGTTATAATTTCGTAAATAAAACATGTAACGTTAAAATAGAGTTCTATAATAGTTATAAAATGGAGGGCAATTCATTCGGGTCCGGTTTTCTGGACGTGTGTCGTGAATCTCGATCCCTCCGCTCCCGCGGCCCTTCGAAGCCTCCGTGTTTCCAATTTAAAATAAGCGATTACATCTTACATTGCATAGTATATTCGAAAATTCAGATACTTTTCCAAAAATGGTATTTTTGCTTGTTGGAAAGTTACATACATCATAATATGACGTTTCTTGTTGCTTAAATAACTATAGAAAACTATGTCTTGGTAAACGTTTTAAATTGATGTTATTTTATTTCTTTGGCGGGAAAAGTTGTGATATGCTTTTAGTACTAAACTCTATTTGAAATGAATATAATCTGAACAAGATAAACAGTGCTATACGTGCGTTTAAAACTGCGACGCTTAAATATACCTCATTCGATGCACATTTTTGCTACGACTACAAACAAAAACGCATCTGTATATTTTCCGTATACTGTAACCCTACGGGGCCTACGCTTGGAGTAAAAGACATCAACGCACAGGAACAAAAGAGACGACAATACCTCAAAGCTGTTTTTGAGTTTGTGTAAGCGAGACAAACGTCTCCTATAGTTGTGCTTATACTTATTTATTTGTATATAATTAAAGACTGGGATTTCGTATACAGGTACGTTTATAGTCACAGGTAGTGGCCGTTGCACGGATGGCCGATCTCCCCATTTTTGTAAAGGAAAGGGGATGCTTCGTAATGGGGCAGATTTTGACCGTATGTAATGTGATGGCATTCGAACTTTGGGGTCTCGTTCGTTTCGGACAGTGAGTGCTAATGATGCGTAAATGGAACAATCCTTTTACTTATTCTTGGATAGATTTTTGAATCGGTTTTCATTTACATACCTATTTAAATCTTTATACTAGAACTTTCCCAATTTTAGAGGATATTGGCCTTGTGATAATAATATCATAATTTTGCCAAGATTGAAGTCGCATTATCTTCTTTTACACGATAGTAACAGAGGGTCTAATTTGTATTTAATGAATACCTATTTAGCCCTCGTTTCAGACGATATCAAAAAGTAATTGGTGTTGATGTGGTTTCTTGGAAATTGGGCACACGCTACACTCGACGCCGACCGGTTCTCTTCTCGGATTTAAACCGTATAACTTTGATTTTTTCACCGGTCAATCATCTCGGCTTATTAATAGTGGCTGGCAATCATCGACTGTTAATAATAGAAGTACCGCAAATCTAACCACAGGCAAAGTCCTTCACCATGTCCGTCTGCACGCGATCAAGTCTGAAACTACTGAACAGATTTTCATGAGGTTTCTTCCTTTAGATATAATGATTAATGAAGAAGGATTAAGTTTAATTAGGTTATTCAAGTGCAAAAGCAAAGGCCCAGAGGGCTTGTAAAGATAGCTGGTTATGACATAAATTTAGCATACTAAAACATAGCATGTCTTACTTCAAATCACTTCTCTGAACATCAGTTTGAAAATATAGTCATCTACTTATTCTGTTAACGATAGCAATCAAAGAAAGTAATTTTCTCTCGCTTTGTCATATTTTGAGCGTTAATTTATCTCTCAAATCTGACGTTTGTATAGAAAGTGTAAAATGTCTTGTGTTGTTGATGACAGAATACATTTACATAGGCTTTGAAGGTCGTCGCCATTGTTGAAAAACACGCTTTTATAAATGCGCCTAAAAATTGACAAAATTCATTACAAGACTTTTCAGCCATTTTCTAAATAAAAGGATGTGGCTCCATCATCAGTTCCACAGAACCATATTGTTGTATATTGACATCAGAATTACACTAATTTTCATGACGCTACGCTACGATCCTTGGAAGGTTAAAGGTACCTTAGATGCTATTACATAGTTACATACAGGTCGATCTAATAAAAGCATATTAATAAGAATACGCCATTTATAATGCACAGCTGACTTATAAAAGATTTTTATTGATAAAACAAATGACGATTGATGCTGAGAGAGAATTGAACAGTTTATTATTATGAGTTTATGAGAAGGTAAACGGCGGCAAGATTATATAAACCGATGTATTAGTCACCTAAGTATTTTATAAACATTGATTGCAACATCACATCATGACGAGTGTATGCGAGAAGTCGAGTCATCAATTCCATCGAGATCACGTATTCCATACTAGCTGTTTCATGTGGTATCACTCACATGTTAGGGGAACTCCTTCCTTTACCCTGATAAAATATAGCCTATCTAGAGGTAGCTACCGACAGTGAAATAATTTTTCAAGTTGGTTCAACAGTCTCGAAGCTTAAAATTCCCTTTTATTAGTATCCTAGCGGTTTTCCCGTGGTTTCACTCGCGTCCCGGCGAAACTTCTTTCCGTACTCGAACAAAATATAGCCTATGTTACTCGGGGATAGTCCTGTTTACAATAGTGAAAGAATTTTTCAAATCTTTTCAGTAGTTTCGGAGCCTCTAGACTCTAGGGTACAAATAAACAAACAGAAACATGTTTCCTCTTTATTACAATAAATAAAGATTGTTATAACATACCAGATGAATGGCGCTATCTTGTGATATTTAAACGCATGCGCAAAGTGACACTGAGTCAGCGTATTCCACGGTACATTCACCTGAATCAGAGTATCGTCATACCTGTGATTGTTTTCCGCCTAATTGAGTTTTAATTAGACCGTGACGGTGGAATTACCTGAAATTGGCAGCATAAAAAAATCTGTCTAGTTCGGGTTTAGCGTACACTGATTCCTTTTTTGTTATCCTATGTTATCCCAGAGCTGGACAAAGCCTTCTGCGATAACCTACTGTTATTATATTTTTCTATCGAGAACGGCCTTGTAGTACAAGATACAAGATACTTTATTTGTAAAAAACATGGGTGTACATATAGTTATGCAGGTTGTTACACAAGAAAATAAATGTTACCATTCATGTTTGGCCTCATAGGGTGCGTCCACATCTGGCGAATGCGCCGCGAATGCGCAGCACGCGAGCCGATCGCGAGCTGTCCGCGAGCTGCGCGCGTGCATTTTTGTTCGTGCGCCGCTTCTGCGCCGCCCGCGCGCAGCTCGCGCGCGACCTAAGCGCCGCACGCGAGCGGCGCGCAGGCGGCGCGCGACGTCTGCCATCTTCGATAGTACTGAGCCAATATACGGAACTGTAAGGGCGAGAACTGATTGCGCGCAGATCGCGCGCCGCTCGCGCGCTCTATACGAGCCTTGCGTGAGTTGCGCTAAAGAGGCGCACCGAACTATTGCAGTGACTGCACGCGCGCAGCTCGCGGACAGCTCGCGATCGGCTCGCGTGCTGCGCATTCGCGGCGCATTCGCCAGATGTGGACGCACCCTTAGGCGTACAAATATTTAAAAAAATAAAATTTAAAATAAGGAACATTCTTAAAATTTTTACTTACAATTAGGTTAAAAATATAATAAATAAGCTACTAGAAAAATTTAAAATAAGGAACATTCTTGTACTTAAAATTAGGTTAAAAATATAATAAATAAGCTACTAGCAAAACAGTCTTAAGATTCAAGCAATTACTTTATCATTTAAGAATTCTGAGATATTGTAGTATGCTTTCTTTTCTAGGAATTTCTGCAATCGTTTTTTAAATATTTGAGAATTTTCTTCCTTCCAACTTTTTGGCAGTTTATTATATACAATGGGTGCCATACAGAATATACTTTTTCTCATTAATGCCGTGTTTGCACTTTGTGAGCAGAGGACAGTATTATCACGTCTACGTAGTCCTGTATAAATTACTATTTCACTAATTAGAAAGACCGGTGTTATTACTTAATTGTTTTACAGTAATTTGCACAATTCGATCATTATGTTATTTGCCAATTAAGAAATATTCTTCAGGAATGTTAAATTTTTATCTGATGAGTCATTTCTAAAGGCTTCGGCAAATGAACACATGGTCACAATTTTGAGGTATTCCACGAAGCGCACCCAAACGAAGCACACCTAAAGTATTCCACTTAGCACACCCGTAGGTGGGCTTCAAATAAAAAAAATAATTAATTAATTTCCTATTCCACGAAGCACACCTAAGAATATCACTGGCATAGTGCGGGGACTAAGGAATAAAAATGTCGATAGAAGAACATATTTATTATTTAAAAGACTAACATAAATTTCTAACACCATTTAGTTTCATTATAATAATGTGACACAATATTTGTCATTTTTGTAATCTTAATATTTAAAATCACAGATTGTTTCATAATTATTAGCTGAATCCGGTTAGACTGGAAGCCAACCCCAACATAGTTGAGAAGAGTTATGCCCAATTCGTCATTTTAGTGATTTGGCATCCATAAAAACTTGTCTCAGTTTGTCATTCGATAAAATATTTTATTTTGCTTAGTTTCAATTCGTCATCCGTACTTTATTTTGTAAAAAGTACTGTCAACAAGAAAAGTTTTACAATATTGTAATTATGTTTTTTTTTTATTTATGTTGGTTATGTTTTTTTCCGAATATGGCAAGACGCTATTAATAAAATCGCGATTTCAACGGGGCGTCACACAACGCACGGCCAAAACCAAAATACCAGGATCGCATAAATCAGATGAGTAATATACCAATCAACGAGTGTCCATGGAACTGCCCACCGTGTACTAGGACCGCATAACTTACAGAAGTATAGCAGTCAAGAGTGTCAGGATTGTATGTTTTATATATATTAATTGTAGATAAACATACCAATTTACACCATGTCGATGAATTGTATTTTATGTATGTCAACCAATTTTTTGAAAATCCCGGTATAACTTATTTTATATATAAAATCAGGTAATAAAACAAAATATAGAATATAAAAATAGAAAGAGACAAAATATAGAAGAAGGGGCAAATTATGGTCCGGTTTCTATTGTTTTGTGTAACTATTTACTATTATCGGTATTAGCAAAAAAACATGTGGTGTAAATGCAATATTAGTTGGTTGTTGAGTGCCCTGGAAGTGTAACACAACTGCTGACTATATTCAAATTATTTTTGTTAATTAAATTTTATATTTATTTTCTTGTTTGTGAATATTTTTATGTATACAATCTCTTTGCTAGTTATGGGCTCCTGGTACTTTTGTAACCGGTACAAAAAGTAATCGAGTCACATTTTCGGGTTTATAAAATGCCCATGTTGTCTTCACCTGTGTTTTTTAATGTAAATTTTATCAATTTATTACATTTATATGAAAGCTATTAAAACCTTTACCTACATCGAAGTTTTTCATTTAAAATGCTCGGCTAAATTCGGGTTGGCTCGGGAATCTAGTGGCTGGCGCACGCGTTTACTATTAGCGCATCATATATACGTCTTATCTATGGGATTTATATTTGAATATTATGACAATTACAAGTATTGTATTACATTATTATAATGTAACTGAATGGTGTTAGAAATTTAAGTTAGTCTTTTAAATAATAAATATGTTCTTCTATCGACATTTTTATTCTTTAGTCCCCGCACTATGCGAGTGATATTCTTAGGTGTGCTTCGTGGAATAGCAATTTAATTTATTTATTTTTTTATTTGAAGCCCACCTACGGGTGTGCTAAGTGGAATACTTTAGGTGTGCTTCATCTAGGTGTGCTTCGTTTGGGTGGGCTTCGTGGAATACCTCACAATTTTCTAACTGTGTTTTGTGTCATGATCAATAAATCATTGTTAACGCTATTTTGAATACCACCTTCGCAATATTCTAAGATGTATGTTATTAGCGTCTAGACCATGGACAAGAAAATGACGAGCAGACGCCGGAGATGTCATAATGCAATCTCCTAAGAAAGCAACGTCGCCAAAATGTGGGTGTTCGAGGGACAAGAAAAGTACTGGCTAGGCAATCATACGCTATCTTTGGAATTCGCCCAGTTTTGTCAAACCAAAAATCTTATACTGATGATCAAGGAACCTGAATGCTTCGTTAGGTCACTAATAACTAATCGGTTTGATCATGCCTACTCTTCTTTTTTGACCTAGATGAAGGCGCCTGACCTACCTGCCTTATGACATCTCCGCTCATGTTGCAACCCTCCGTGGTCTAGACCTTGATGGTGTATTCACATACAACATTGTGCACAAATATTGTACAGCCTGTAGGTAATTACATCTCAGATTGATCACTCGTGTAATTATTTATTTTATAGTACTACAGGTATATAATGTCTAATGATATCCTCTAGCTAATGCAAAGCTCACGATGTTCCCTGAGGGGACTACTAAGAAGTGTGCAGTTTTTATTTCAAATGTTGATTTTAATTCTTATTCAGAAAAAAATACGGAGAACTAGTAGATAGTGAGTCATTATAAACTAAAAAATAACCTTTATACAGACCACACATTGTAATTTGGAACACACAGGTTGAACACAATTTTGATGACCTATCATAATTACAAACTCATCGATTTTTCGCCATCTGTTCATACCCATGCTAAAAGCAAGTACAAAATAACCCATCAAACACATTGGTTGATATAAATATTAAACGGTCAAGTGTAGGTGAGCCATTTCCGTAGGGGAAGTGCATCGGCTATATTTTGATTCAAATACTACTTCCGCTTATAACTTCCACTTATGTTCAATGCGTGTACAGTCAACTTCAGGTCAGTGGTAACAGTTTTATAGGAAAATCGTACTTGTTACTATTGAGTTAAGGTGCATGACAGTTACCACTGATGTGCGGTCTACTGTACAAGATAAAAGTACAATTAGTATTTTAATAGCACTTTGAATAACAAAGCTGAGCATAAATTGTTTTAATTTTAGGCGTAGTTAATTTAACGTATGCTAATTGGGTATTATCAATTGTATACGGTTGTGTAGCTGATTTTTAAACTACAGGTGTATAAAACAGAACCCTCTTTGTATAGATAAAAAAATCTAGATAAAATGTACAGTTATATAACAGATTATTTGTCGATTAAGACTGGAGTTAACGTTGAATTGGTGCGGCCGGCCGGCTTCCCACGCGACCCATAGACCATCAAATCGTGGTTTTTCCTTCTATATATTATTCAATACATGTACAACGCATCACTGCGCCCCCTCGTGTGCACAACACGTAAAAACGTGTACTAATTGACCCTCTCCCTTTCACATTTCTTAAAAAATACTACTCAACACGTTGTTTGTAGGAAAAACTGCGCAAGTGATTAAATCATAGCAGTAATTCAATTAGATTAGCTACATTTATGAGGCGATTAACTCATTGTTAAGTGGTCGGTACTACTAATTATAAGGATAGTTAAAATGTTGTTAGTTGGAATTACTAAGCCTGAGTTGGAAAAGTTGTGTCAAATATTTTAATAGACCGCCTTATTTTATGGGAACGTTCACATTATGGTAGAAAAATTGTGTTTCATTGCTAACTAACAGACTATGTTTATGCAATGAAATAAGGTTTATCGTACAATTAAAATCTTAATATTCAGGAATGATTCTGAATAATGCTCATATTCAGGACTAAAAATATTGAAGTAGGTCATTGAAGCAATATTATGAAGCATAGGTATAACGAACGATGAAAAATATTATGAATATAAACGAACTTCACTGTGATCGTTTCAGGTCATTGCCTCGCTTTTATTTCTTATGAATCGTAAACAAAAAGTCAGCAGAATCAACAAAGAAATAAATATGAAATTGTTTTAATAAATATCTGTGTCAAATTACGTACAAAACAGTTGATCTTTTTTTTAGTATGAAGTCACAAATGCTATATGATTTTTGTTTCGCCGTAAAAAGTGGACATCGCTTAAGTGGTAATTTCACGGTTCACTGCACTTTGATAAATGATATCGGAAATCGGAATAGAGGTAAACAAAGGCTATAAAATGTTAGGAAAAGTATGTAGCGTTAATTTCCGCGAGATAGTAAATCGAGGCTTTGGGTACTCGACACGTGTACGAAGGGCCGAACCCCTTCGGACATCTTCAGGAGATCTTGACTCGTCGACCGCTCGGCCTTGAAATTAACGCTACATATTTTTCCTAACATTTTATGTCATGGATTTCCGCAAAGTAATAATAATAATAAAATATTTTATTGACATAAAAATGAGGTAAAATTATATTGCAAGCACTGGCTCCAGAGCTAGATGAGACTTGTGTTACATGAATCAGTGTCTTAACATGCAATAAAAATTAAAATACAAATGGTTATGATATGACGCCTGATACTTTAAACACGGGCTGGTAATGCGAGTCGAAAGATTTACAGTTTGGATGCAACTGACAACACACACACTGAACAGTTATAAAATGATCCCTTTACTATTTTGTTTTGATTAACTAATTTGATGTCAACCAATCAGTCGTTTTAATAGAGTAGTCAGTGTAATTAGTCCTTTGAACCCGTAGTATACGTTCAAACTAGGGCATGCAATACCGGTTTACCGGTTTCGGTTTTACCGGTAAAACCGCCCATTTTCGCGATCTTTATTTACCGGTAAAAATAATATGTAACCGGTAATTTACCGGTTTTTACGTTTTTGTGATAATGTATAGCAATTGTTCATTTAACGTTAAATCTTCATTATGTAGCCTGAACATAATGTAATATTGAATACATTACATATTGTAAGAGTGTTAAAGTTGCTGTTTTTTAGGAAAGTAAACTTATGTGGCTCCTTAACTATAGGTTAGATACAAATCTTCATTCTCATCTTTATTTATAATATCTAAACAAATTTTATTCATTCGGTTATTCTAAATTTCCTCAAAGCTGTCAGTTCCTATTAGGTAAAAATGTAACCTTATTGAGCAAGGGCTTTTACTTCACTACCATGCGGACAGCACTGAGGACACGGTGGAGCACACAGTCTAGGTGTGCACTGCCTAGGAAGGGTACCGCCGTGTCGTCGTCGAGCCAATAGGCAGCGGCGACCTCTCGCGTCTGGCCCTGGTTCAAGCCATGGTCCGAGCGAGAGGGAATGGGAAGCCGTCGCCTCCTTCTGCGAAGCAGTCATGCTCGAGAAGGAGACGGTGGAGCGTCTGCGAGTTCGCACCTCTCATCCCAGCCGCTGTAGTGGACCAGGAAGACACCACGGGCGCCGAGTGTCGAGAGACGACTCCCGGCCACCGCAGGCGTCGGTTTGTGGACGGTGAGTTCGGGTGGCTCGTCGTTCCTCCGTCTGCATAGACAACAGACCCGTGACGGCGGCCCGAGTTGTTCCACGCGCAGGGCCAAGGCCTGCCGGGGCTGCGGGATTTTTCGAAAGAGTTACCGCGACCCTGGTCCATAAAATGCCTACGATTTACCATAACAAAGGGCTTTTACTTCACGGTAAGGCTGCGTTCAGACATGCGGGAATCGTGCGTTTACGAATCGCGCGGTTTGAAACCGCAAAATTGTGATGCTATTCAGACACGCGCGGTTAGTATGCGATTTCGTGCGTGTTAGCGTCAGTTTCAAAATGGAGGTCGACGAAGAAGTGTGTTTACTGTGGTTGCTCCTTAAAAAAAGAAAAGAAAAAGGCGGTATTGGGTGCATCCAATATTACGTGACTGACTAGTACATGGTCAGTTCGTAACGTTATTTGAGTAATCATCACACTGAATGTCCCATATTGCAGGTCTCTTCTCCACCTCATCAATAAATAGTTCAGTGTCGAAACGATCCATGGCGAACTCACGAGCAGTGACGTGCTCAATGCGCGGTAACCGCAACGCAACTGAACGCGAAGTAAAGACTCCATAGTAATAGAAACGCGTGGGAACAGCGCGATTCTATTTTCTGGCGGTTGGGTTGCGGTAACCGCGCGGCTTGATTAATCGCGCGGTTATGTCTGAACGATTACTAACTAACTCATATAAATAAGACCCGCGCGATTTCCATGCGATTCTATAATCGCGCGGTTCCCGCCGTGTCTGAACTAGCGCTAATTCTATGCGTTTATCCCGTCTTGTGACGGAGTCCGCTTTCCGTATCTTCTTCTTCCACTTCAATCTATCCAGGACATCTTCCTCTTCGAGTTCGTAGATTTTCAAGTCATTCATTACGACACTCCACCACCACCGTTTCGGTCTGCCTCTGCGCCTTTGACCGGTATTGAGATTGAGTACACAACATTGGCGATGTATTCAGGTGGTCTCCTTTTCACATGGCCGAACCATCGCAGCCGTTTCTCTTGCATTTTGTCGACGACATTGCGTACGGATGGTACTGACATGTCTTTTTGTTACGGCCCACGTCACAAAAAATGTTTACCACCTTTTACCTTGTATTTTTAATTATTTTTTGCTTTTAGACTACCCAATCTTATTGCTATAATATCACATTTAAAAAAAAATACAAAAATTACCGTTTTACCGGTTTACCGGTAAAAATATTTTAATTACCGAATTTTTACCGGTAATTTTCATTTTACCGAAATTGCATGCCCTAGTTCAAACGCAAAATACCGTTAGTCGACGTATGTTACTCGTTAAAGCCTCTTAGAGTAAGCTAATGCCTTCTTCACCCGTTCATAATTTGTGTCTGTAACTGCTAAACGATTTTTAGAGTTTTACCCTTATGCTAATTAGAATGAATTTCTGCCAGTGAAAGAATTACTTTCATCACAACAACTAGACAAAACCGAAAAAAGGATATACATGCGTTCTCATTTTAGTCAAAATATATAGCTCGCTCTGTGTCAATGTTTTATTATCAATTTTTAAACGAAAGCACCTTACTCTTATCAATGTAAATATTGACAAGAACCGTTGTTCCCGAAACCGCCTCATTTCGAAATCGTTATCTGGCGACAATACGTCCCAACTTCCATTAGCGAGAAACTTTATCTATTTGTCACGAGCTCCACTAAATGTAGGCTGCATACACACGGAGCCTCTGTCTATCACTTAACACGAACCCCACAATCTATCGGCATTGTAGCACTGGTGTGAAGACAGCCTTAGTGCCGTATTTGCTTGAGGACACAGCCTTTATTACGTATGTTTGACATGCTTTTATAGAAATACAACGAAATCTTCACGTTCGTCATAACTTGTTGTGCAAACAAGCACTTTTTCATGACGTGGTTATGGTGAAACTTGAGATAAGTTGCATTAATAAAACGAGATAAAACTATAAATAGTATCTAGCAAAAAAAATCTGGAGCAAATTGTTGTGTTCAAATGTTTTCGCTCGTTTTAAATCGAGATGTGGAAAGTCTTATCACATTGATATTTCTACTGCGTCTAGAACTAGTTCTAATGTAGTAGTAGGTCTACTTACGCAGTCCACGCTGGGTATGTCGTTAGTAACAGTACCTTAGTTACGTGACTTAGAAAAATCAGCATTAATCTGCCGCTACCGTGAGCGCTTAAGCTCATTTCGCAGAACATTACGCCCCCGGTGCGCGTGCTTCACTTGCACGGAGCGCATCTGTCATCCTTCCTTCTTCAGTTTTTATACCTTCCTGTATATTGTATATTGTCCTGCGATACACACCTACTCATGGAAAACTAAAATGAAAGTTATAAATATTACGAAAATCAAGCACGTGTAGAGATAACGAGATAATGATAAAAATGTTTGTATGCCACTTAGAGCGTTGATGATACGAATATAAATATCTTACGAAATCGACTCATGGTAGCTCGAGATACAAAATAAAACCGGAGTACATTATAGCATTCGACATCTGCTCGGAACGAGTTAGCTTGCACCTGCCCGCCGAAAACAATCGCGAAAAACTGGCCACCGACGTACCTCATTACAATAACAGGTGAGTGAAGGATGTTATGGCGAACCTAGGAGCCTGCTAACTGTATAAATACGATAATTGCATACATACAACGTATTACTATAAATTCTGTAGTAAACACTAAACTATTTTCTTATCGAACGTGCATGTAATTGGAATAATGACACTTTTTGCGTGGCTGGCTTATGTGCTCGCAAGGTGCTCGTAGACACTCGTAGACTTATAGTACGCCAGCAATTTGTATCAACACATTGTTGATGCATCGATGGACGGAAGGTGTTGAGAACACTATTAACGTAAACTGCAAAATGCAAATGAACAATTTGATGCAAAAGCTTCTGACAAAAATATACATACAAATGAATACATTTGTTTATTTTTATTACAATTTGCTGCCATTCATTTTGACATTTATTCTTACGAAACTGGAGTGAAATGTTAATGAGTACCTGTTCAACTTGATATTTAGAATATGCACAAAAAAATGGTAGTCAATCGATGACATATGTATTTGTGTGTTAATATTAATTAGTGTGGGCGGCGCAGGAAGTATGTAGGCGTTGTGACCAATGTAACTGAATCGTGCACAACTTTTATCTTGATTATCTATGCCATAGTTAATTGCTAATTATTTTGTTAGTTCAGATACCTTAATTGCGTTCAAAAGGTATCTAATTCTAGCCAGTAGGACACAATGACATATTATGATATATACATGTACATTCTATGTTATAATAGATGCCTGAGTTAATTAAGTAAATAAATTGAAGCTGTTGTCAACATTATCGTCAAAGCCAGGTGCAGTTCAAAAGCTGTGAATTTCATTTTTTCTCACATTATGCCACGCTGAGAGAATATAATGGATGGATTATCCTATAGCCACAAACTTATTGCTCCTTATCCAATGCTGTATATAATCGGGGACTTCGCGACACATGTCGACCCACACCTGACGCTGCCACGTGCACCTAACGTTTAACGTGTCTTTATAACATGTGCTTCCTTTAACTTAACCTACTGATGCTATCAGGCTTTTAATTATTAAAATAATTCATTAGTTGGTACTCTGAAATAAAACTCCAGAGACAGCGCGTGTTTCTTAAGGATTTTAATTGAAAATTAATATTTAAGTTTTAGTCGGGTCATAATCAACAATTAAAGCAAATTACATAAACATCGTACTTGTTTAAATACTTCAAATATTCAAACAGGTGAAACTTTATTATAGGATTAATTTAACATGTAGAGTTTACACAATTGAGCCAAACCCAAGGGGAGGGTATTTTATTAGTAGTTTTACCTATTGCTTTGCTTGTATTTAAGTATATTCCAATTGACAGTGGATGAAAATAGTCATATGGCATTAATTAGCTTGCCTAGTTAACCAGTGCACCTGCGTGGCGCGTGTTCCCAACTTTAATCGCCTCATAGAATTAATGTGAGGAATTTAAATGAAATTGACGCATAGGCATTGTAGTAATAGACGTCAGTGCTTGACAACAACTGATTTATTCATATAAAAACTCATTACACAACAACTCCCCTTTTAAGAACATAACACACATACACTTCCCCCCTTAAAATAACATAAATCTTTAAATAACATAAATCTTAAAATAACATAAATCTTAAAATTCTCAGGGAACAAAAACCTAACACAATTAATTGAAAGAAAATTAAAATGAAACAAGACTCTAAAATAAAGATTCAATACTAGTAAATAGTTTAGCTTTTGCCCTAGTCAATGGACCAGGCGGGATTCCGCTCGAGGTTACTGAAGGACCTGCTGCATCTTTCTCATTAGGTTGAATACCTCTTTCCTGATCAGAGGAAGCAGGTGCCACATCGATTGCCACCGGGATTGGCTCACATTTTATCAAATGTCGTCGGTTGCGCCTTACTTTATTGCCACAGCTTGTTTCAACAAAATAAGAACGAGGAAATCCCGCTTGCCCTATAACTTTACATCTTGTTCTTTTATTTTTCCCATTTAAACAAATAGCTTCGTCTCCACATTTTAGTTCCGGAAGAACTTTAGTGTTTCTATCGAACCACCTTTTAGAAATAATTTGCTTCTGCAACATTGTTTCATGTTCCTCAACTACTTTTGGTTTTAACATTTTAACACTAACTGGTAACTTACATCTTAACTGACGGCTCATTAGTAACTGTGATGGGGAACTAAGACCATCTCTTGGAGTATTCCTATAATTAAGTAAGGCCAGCTGAAAATCACTGTTATCTCTTAAACATTTAATCAGCATTGACTTGACAGTCTGAACTGCGCGCTCACTTTTCCCATTTGATTGGGGATAGTTAGGAGATGATGTTATGTGAGTAAACCCCCACTCCCGTGCAAATCGTCTAAACTCGCGACTGCAGTACTGTGTGCCATTATCTGTGACAAGTAGTTCAGGAATGCCATGCCTCGCAAATATTTGCTTAATTTCTTTTATAATGCTTGCCGACGTTATATTCGGTAACTCACAAACTTCCACATAGCTAGAATAATAATCCACAATCAAAAGAAAATACTTTCTCTTCCATTCAAAAATATCAGATGCAACTTTATTCCACGGAATCGATGGAATCTCCACAGGTAATAATGGTTCCTTGGCAGGCGAATTTAAACATTCCTGGCATCTAGAACAACGTTTAACAAATAACTCAATGTCACGAGAAATGTTTGGCCAAAATATTGCTTGGCGCGCTCGGCGCTTACAGCGGTCTATACCCTGGTGGCCCTCATGAACGACCCGCAACATTTCACCCCGTAAAGAAGAAGGTATTAAAATTATATCGTTTTTAAACACCACACCATCAACTTCATACAATTCATCTTTCAAACTCCAAAAGGGCTTAACAACATCCTCTACTTTACATTTGTGATCCGGCCAACCCGAGTTAATGCACTTGATAAGCTCGCTTATTTCTCTATCATCGCGAGATGCCTTTTTTATTTCACATAGTTTATTGCATGAAATAGGAATGTTATTAACAATCATCGCTACCTGATACATTATATTTTTACTCATTATATTATCCTCATATAAATCAGGCAACGGTGCACGCGACAGTGTATCGGGAATAAACATGTACTTTCCCGGTTTATAGCTCACAATTAAATCATACCCTTGTATTCTTAACATCATTCTTTGTAAGCGTGCTGGAACGGACATCAACGGCTTTTTAAAAATACTCTCCAATGGCTTATGATCGGATTCAACAACAACACGTTTCTTCCCAAAAATATATTGATGGAACCTCTCACATGCAAACACAATGGCAAGGAGCTCCTTCTCAACCTGCGCGTACCGGCGCTGCGTGTCGGTGAGCGTGCGTGACGCGAACTCGACGGGGCGGCCCGCCTGCATGAGCACTGCGCCCAGCGCGTGCGCGCTCGCGTCCACCGACACCAGCACCGGCGCGCTCACGTCGTACAGCGCCAGCACCGGCGCGCTGCTCACCGCTCGACACAAACTCTGAAATGCACTGCGCTCAGCGCACTCCCGTTGATGGTGGGCGAGCGTGTTCCATTACTTTTGTCGATAAAATTGCACCAAAATACGTATTTTATAATAAATTTTGAAAAAATTTTCATCACCGCTGTCACCATGTAGTAATAGACGTCAGTGCTTGACAACAACTGATTTATTCATATAAAAACTCATTACACAACAGGCATTAAGCCTTCAGACCTAAAAATACACTCAGATGTGTGATAAAGCATTTGCTTTATGAGTAAACGTTAACTGATTAATTTGCCTTTCAAAAAAAGTTGTAAAAAGTATAAAACTACTCATTAAAATAAGCTTCTGTGCTCCTGCCCATCAGGGGTTTTTATAGATTTACAATTAGTCTATAAAGGTATTGTAATCATACATTTTAATAATATTTTGTTTTATGTTACAGGTGCTTTGGCATCTGGATATATTCCGGCGCAGCTTCCGCGAGCTCACTGGCCACGCTTGCCTCGGACCGTCCTGTATTTTTTGCGCCCTAAAGGTAAGACAATTACTTCACTATTTAAAACCTGGCATCTGCTCTTGCAACTGCAGAGTAATGAAGGAGACTATTTTCTTATAAAATGTGCAACAATTAAAATAATCGCCAATTATGAAGCTGTAAAATAACTTCGCTGGTTCTTCATTAAGGATCTCGATAAGATTTTTTTGTTGTTGCTTAATCAATTTATCTTCTTTCAACCTATTTACTGTTAGAACAATTTAAAATTTCTGCTTAGTTACACAACTTGTTGTACACGCAACGCAAGTCTGACGCTGAAAGTGCAAAAGCCTTTCGCGGTCTTAGATTAAATTACTTGTTTTTATTACACAACGATCGCTGGACCAACTAAAACAACCAGAAACATGATTCTTTGACCACTCGAAATGACACAAAGTACTTTTAACAAAGCGAAAGAACAACTGCATGACCTCGGCCGCTGCCCGCCAGACAAACGTGACCTTTTGGGAACAATAGAATCTGTTCATAGCCTTATTCAAAATGAAATCTCCGAGCTTTCGACGCGTTAATATTATAAAGAAACATTGCTTTGGAAGCTTCGATGTGTAGCGGTGTTACTTTTAATGCAGTAATAAAAGTCCTAACAGTTTGTATGACAACAATTAGTGCATGTTTTTGCTGTCGATTTCTTTTGTAAGCTGCAATTACGGACAGCATGTTTCAGCCTTAAAATAGCGTCTGCTGAATACGATGTGAGGCGTGATTCAAGGGCACGGAGGGTTAATCTACTAGTGCTAGACTGGCCCGACTGGTTTCGCAGAATGGGCCGGCCAGCCTCCAGCCGCGCTGTGATTTAGCTACCCGCTTTATATTTGTTAACTGCAGATTGGCCCTTAGCTCTGGGATAGTTTTATAGCCCTTTGTCTTCTCTGGTTGTCTATTTATTATTCTGTCAGTGACGAATTACGATGTAAGCATATGAGACACGCGACTTGAACCGCAGGCCTTTTAAGGTAAACAGTTCATTCTTACGTTATTTTAAATTAATAAGATTTAGTACTATGCAGCCTAATATTAAAAAAAAAAACTAATAGGACTACGTATTTACGATAACTGATTTTAACAATCTTCTCTATTTGCCCTCAAAATGAACACAATTGAAGATCTTGTTGTTTACACTCAGTATGATACTTTCTATTTCGTATAAGTATGTATTTGGTACCGGGGAAGGCAGCGCGTGCGCGCGAGCCGTTACATTTCCATTTTCAAACTCGTTTGAAGTTGGCGCCCTTTTCGACCAATGGGCGGCGTGCTAAGTTCGTAGAACTCTTAGTCTTAGTCGTGATTGGTCGGCGAGTGTTGTGGCGCCAACTGCACTTACTCCTTTCTTTTTATCAATACGACTAATGCTAATGAGAATTCAACCATTACGATTGGATCTTTTACTTACGTTTTGTATGTTTCTTAGAATAACACAAATGAAGACTATGATTATGTTTATTAGCAAGAAAATTATTAACTTTTTTCTTTGACTAAATAAGAACGAACGATTTCAAATGACAGAATTTCCAACGGAAATACAAATTATTTTAGCTTTGAATCTAAACTGCGATAAGAACCGTGTTTCATCAATGGTTAATTGAAAGTTTTTTTTTATAGTGCTAATAAAATAGCGTACAATCATTTGATTGGGTACTACGATAGTTTTTACGTTTTCTAACAACTGTTAATTAATATGATTTCTAAGAGCTACCTTTATCGCCCACGGCGGTTTTTAACTAGTTTGCGACTGCTAGGCGTGGGTGAAAATGTATGCATATGCTCTGACTAATTATTATTATTAATAGCTTATATATTAACCAGAACTAATTGAAAAAATATGACATGTTCATAAATTATAGTGAGTCGAAAAACTGTTGACGTCATATACCTTAGATACTATATTTATTTCCAGACAGAAGAATATTGTGTGTTTCTTAAATGTGACAAATAACATTGTGCTTCTGAACTGATAGTTTTTTTTTGGTTTTTGCATCTATTTAGCGTGTATGAATACAAGATGTAAATATCTAGTCAGACCTGCTACAAACTAAATTAATTTGATTCCTCTTATTTAGCATTATCTTGTAGTCTTATCAGATGGATTTATTCTTTTAATTAATAAAAAGATTTATCCCATAGAATAATAGCTTTTAAAGTACACTGCAGACTAAACAGTCGGCCGACACTTGACCCAATGACCTAAAAATGTTTTTAAACAAAATCTTGATTCCAAATAAAGTTTTCAGTCAGTCTAAAACCGGCAATGTACCTGATCTTTTTAATACATAATGTGTTTATATGTATTTAATACATACTGACTTATGAGCCTAAACAAACTATCGGCCGACTAAAAGTTTTTAGTGTGCTTGAGTTCAGTTTAAAAATAAAAAAAGTCAGTGCCTTTATCACTTAACTAACAGTAACATCGGATGCGATTTCACCCGTTCCTAATTGAATTTGTTTTACGGAGCCACGAACGCGAATCGAACCTTAACGTTGCCTATTCTTGAACAACCAGGCTATACAGACCCTTGATATAACAAAGCATTGAGACATTTCTTCGGAAATATTGCAGTGAAAGGCGCCGTGAAAGTTCTAGTAATAATAGTCCCTATAGAGTTCCGGAAGATTGGAACACAAATTGACTACTCTATCGTGGGCTAGAGGGTATCAATTAACAGTTTATTGATTATGTGATTATTCCATATAACTTTCTTAAAAATGATGGTATAACATTTTTTTATTGAGCCTTTGACCACGATTTTTCCATGTACCCTGCGCCTTGAAGTCTCTACTAAAGTAAAAATACGTCTTGATATCTCTAACTGTGGGGAATATGCATCTAGATCCTAGGTAGGTTACACGAAAACAAATGACGCGAGCTCTGTGAATCAGAACTCGGTACTGGATATAATGGACAATGATCAAGCATGCTCTTAACTTTATCTCTTAAATCAACAGCAATTAAAACTTTTACCGCGGCTTTCTTCTAACGGCATGATCTTAGTAATTCATTCATTACTTTGCCTAGTAGCTGTTACAATTTAGAAGCAACTTATATCGCATGATTGCCCAATGAAATTACAAGAAGCCATTTTTGGTAGTAATTAGATACAGATCATAAAAGAACAACAAAAACTTTAATAGGTCTTAAATATTGCTGTATCTAATCAGCTAGATTTAGCAACGGTTTCTCTTAAGAGGTACATGTATTTATTATTGCGAGTGATTAAGGTACAAGGTTGATTGCTTGTAGAATTTTAAATGTAACAGAAGAAATGTCGCTATCATCTAGTGGGGCGAACTGCCCGGAGCGAGTTGGGTATTAGACAAGCATCGTAAACGCTACTAGTACCTCTGGTACCTATTTTTAATTCCTTAAACATACTCGCATACGTACGTACTGAAGTAGACTACCAAACAGAGCGAAAACACCAAGCAAAGGTTTCGTTCCGCTTTAAAACCAAATCCAAAAGAGTACTCAGTCCCAAAGCGTTTAAAACTAAATGTATGTTACATTTAGTTTTGTGTAACATAATTTAGTATCAATTCCCCCGTTGTTAGTACATAACAAGTGAAACATTAGTCCAAATATTATAGGTACGTAGCAACAACGCTAGACCGTGATCTAGGCACGTTCCACCCAACCGCGCCGGCGAAGTACGTGCCGCAAGCTGGACACAAACTGGGCCAGCCAATTACTCAGATAATATTACACTAACTATGTCAAAATATATAGATATTTGTATGTTTTTATTCTATTTAACTAGCAACCAAAATCCTCGGTTTGACAAAATTACTTCGCTTCAATTTTCAATAGTATGTTTTTTTTTCGTCAGGATTCGTACCGGTAGCATAATGGTTCGTGATAAGTAGAAAATTTGGTGGAACCAAGTTCAAATGGTCGACACAGCGTGCGCTTATTACATTTCAATATCCATGCTGAAAATAAAGATTACATTAGTAGAAAAAATATTGGGCTTTTCAGCAGCAGTATACAATGATGACTGATAAGATTTTTTGCGATATGTCTAGATAAAGTAGGTACCATTGCTTAATTTCTACGGCAAGAGACGCGATGTTATGTTTATGACCACAACTAAAATTGATACACCTATTAAAAACAAACATGATACACAGCTCATTCACCCAGGTCCAGATATCTGCTTTCATTGAGCTCTTAAACATAAACTATCGAGTGGAAGCTGTCGTAGGAGGGGTCAATATGTCAACACCAGTGGGATTTAATAAGTGCGTTGCGTCAGTAGCTATTATCATCAGCTTTTTCCGCCCACGTGAGGTTAAAGGCTCTCCACCATATTATTTTCGTGCAGCTTGATATTAAACCCTACCCACTCATGTTGAACAGTATTGTTATGTTATAAAAACAATCGTAATAGTTGCTCACATGTATGTTAAAGTATTATGTGTATAATCTCTGGGTGTATATAGATGACGTTATGACTGGTTCAAGCTCAGATCTGCAATTCAATGACTTTGTTATGTTAGAGCAAAATGTTTATTAATAATAACACTTGCCTGTTATATGTAGAGTTATTTCTTAGATATGTGGTTTTCTTGTTAGAGTTGTCGTGAGTATGTAAGGCAAACGTTTCCATTCACTTGTAATCGGAAATCATTTCAAGGATCAACTGTTGCTGCGTTGACGAATCCGTACACTAGTTACGGACATCTTTAAATTCGCCACTGTCATAACAATATTCCCTGGAAGCCATTAAAGGCGCAAACACGTAATATTTACCAGAAACACCACATCAATTAATATTACCGCGACCACGTGTCAAAATCGTGCATTTTAATTCGTTCCTCGAATAAAAAGGTCGTGAAAACCTTAAGATTGATAATGCGGTTCATGAGGGTAGATCACGCGAGAGCGTGCGGACCACGGCCCATGGTCCATGGTACACGTAATATAATAGATCTACATTACACCGTGTATCTAGAGATATAGGAGCGTGCGCGCAGCTGCAGGACCGGTTTGTGCTTCTCGTTTACACCGAGTTGTGCCATGTCATACTTTACTATGGATGTTTATAGGCATACAGTTAAGTGTTGGGATGGACGTAAAGGCGGAGGATCCGGATGCTGCGGTTGAAGGATTGATTTGATTGAAAGATGGCGAGCGTTATAATTTATCTTTTAACTTTAACGTTATGTTTAGAGAGGTTTAGGTTATCATCAATCAGATATAATTAAACATCAGATATTCCTATAAGAAATGTAAACTGATATATTTTTTTATATTTTTTGTGACCATTGGTAAGCAATTCGAAGTGTAACTAACACAGCATGTCATTACAGTTCAAGGTGTCAGCTTATTACGCTTTACAATATTGCATCAAATACATAGAATTGCCATCCTCCTACTTCTGATGAGGTAAACAGCAAAAGGTTAAGACAACTATTAGGTAATTCGAGACTAGTTTTTGTACCATGTAAAAAGATATAAAATAGCGTTAAATGTTCACCTTTTTGTCCTTGTTAGAGTTTTTAGACTGATTGATTCCACTATAATTTAACAACCCATTCGTAGCAAGCCATAAAGGCAGAACTGTTTTAAAGCCACATTCATACTGAGAGCTTATTGATCTAACTCAACTTAAATCGAATAAAACATACGTGAACAAAACATGTTTCACTGCCCACCAACTAAGCAATTGTCATCTTCACACTTAAACCTGACCAAACATAATAAAACATCTTACAACAATACTATAAATACCCTTATTTTCTTGTAAAAGCTTCTATTGTGTTATATTGCGAAAAAACAGTACGTTTACCTGCTCCGAAGACTGCGTCCTGTGCATTGTGCATCGGTATCAGTTACAACAATGGTGTAGTTTGTACTACAGGCAGTACTGCGAAATGGAATCATATTAAACCTCTTTAACTCGCTTTGTTCTTTATTGCACTGAATATTAGCACATGATTTTTACTTTACAAATATTTACAAGAAAGAGATCATCGTCACTGATTATTTTTTTATTCCAAGTAAAACATTAAGGTGATCACCTTATGAACGTCTCCTCTTGTCTTTATCTTGCCATCTTTAGATGTTTCATCTGTCAAGTCTAGCAGAATTTAATAATATGACCAAAATAGTCACTCAAAGAACTCCAGTAAGAAACATTTCCAAATAAAGTGCGGCGGTATAAAATACTACATAGAGTCGCCAGATAAGCCGCGCCAAGCCGAGGAAATTTATTATAACCGAATGAAAACAACGTAATTCATATAAAAGTTAAGCTGCAATTCACTTCTGTTACTCCCACATAAAAGTTAGTGACCAAGGCTTTCGCCCACCAGTTAGTGACGACTTGATTGCAATCTTACCTCAAAAACTTACTTGACTAAGAATCCTAATATAGATTGAACCATATACATTTAATTCCATGTGTATATGTTGTTAATTGGCTTGGGTTAGGTTAGGTTAGGTTCTTTTCTAAACCAGTTATGAAACATGATCGATACACTGGCAGTGAAAAATAATCACAAAAAAGTTGCTAGGAAAACTGGCTTCCTAACTCTAAAGGCTAGCTGGAAAGTGGTGAAAACGGTCCTTGTAGGGACAGGGCGAGTGGCCACGTGCACAACGACCGGTCACGATAGATACCGCCTTAGCGGCGCCTGCGCCTGCGCCTTCCCTTCGCCCTGACAACACACAAATACAAATCACTACAGATTACATCGTAAACTTAATTTCATTTGATATATGATATAATTAAGCTTGTCGAGCTGTCCACAGTCCTGTCAGAGTTCACGGTCTCTGAGCGGTCGTGGGAGGTCGATTTATCACTATAATGGGCAGGAAAAGTTTTACTGTATTTGTATAATAGGGTTAAGGTGAATACTAGAATTAGTTATGACATTCTAATGACGTTGTTAACTATACATTCGGAGACCAATTAAAATATTCGTAAATGGACCGTTCCTTTGTTGCTGCAGAATGAGTAAGAACGCAGCAATTCATGTGTCAAAAGAAGTCATCAGCCGCAAAATGCCAATTGTTATATTATTTGCTAATCATTATCCATCACCTCTTCTCCAATTGACAGTGGTCCGTATCCTCTTATCATTAAGGTTGCAAATATATCTTCTCCGATCGTGTGTTACGCAGGGATGTATTCAGTGCCCAAGTGCATGTCAATCATCGTACGCATATGTCCATAGCCAACTGTCATGCGTGTGTGGTTACGATAACCAACCGCTGTCAATACGAAATATGAAGTATTGTTTAACACGAATATGGCGTTGCATTTTTCATTAAAATGACTGTCGTTTGACAAGTGTCCTCCCATCCACTTGACCTTTGTATGAAGTTGAACTTTGTAAATGCAGTTGAGTCTTATTCTTCGATCCTATATTATTATGGATATATTTATATCAAGCCTTTGGCCTTCTACAACGTGACTGAAATTGAGTAAATTTTCTCTTTTTCTGAAAGATAGACCCTAGAAGTCATGCTGAAGTCTGCAAAGCTTTAAAAATTTTAAATTAACCGTAGTTTAAGTGGGCGATTGCGTCCTACAATACGTTTGGTAGCTAAGTACCAGGGGCTCTACCTTCAACCTTCAACCGGCTTAGAGAGGCTAGGCACAACTAAACAAGGAATGCGCAATCATTGTCTATTATCTTAGCTAGGTGTTATCTGTAATTACTAATAGACTTTGTTTGTTGTTGTTTCGAAATCTATCTGAGATTGGATTGCTACTTACTGAATTTAATTTAAATTGGTCAGCGTCTACCTACTCATTTGTAGGTAGCTTTGATGTAGCCTTTGTTACATTCAAACAACACGTAAAATAGCAGCTTAAATATCACATACGGTCGACTGCCGTTGAATATGCCTTTACAATTTTCTCAAGTGACTTAATATAGGCAATATATGTTATAACGGATTTACGATTATGCTTATCATCATTGAATTATACTGGTAACTTCAATCAGCCTCGCGATTGCTCGCCGGTACACTCAATTACAAGCCATTACTTACCACCTATTACTGATACTAAATTACAGATAATATTTTATGAAGCCGGACGCAAAGAATCATTTGGACCCTTAATTTAGATTGCAAATATTTGATCAAAGGATTAAAATTGCTTTACAAAGTGTAACGGAAACTCTCAAATTGCTAGATAAACTTGACATAACAGTAGTAATTAATTAAAATATGAAATCTCTTAAGTCCATGCTTGGGAGACATGTTTCGGCGTCAAACTGGTTGCAAGTGAAATGAACAAGTGTACAGAAACTAGGACGACGACACACATTATAAATATAGTGAGAGTGGGCATCACTTGAGCGTATAAACCTTTTCAGACAAAATTACTTACAGCCATATACCGACCTTTTTTTTAAAAAATATTAATGTTTTCTTATTGGTTCTTTTTTGTCATTTAATTTGGAACCACAATTTCGTATCTAAACTTAATTATATTGAGATGTTTTAATGCTTTGGGACTAATAGTAACTCAAAACAGCGAGACAATACTTTTCAAACGGTATTCATCTACCTGTATGCATTGAAGATCAGTCTTTAGCTCGTATTTTATTGCCGTGTGAACTTCTGATGCAGGTGGTTCTATTGTTCAGGTTAACGCTCTTTTATTGAAAACTACGTTTGGGGGCGAACAAAACATTCAGCTCAGCGAACTAAGCGCAGCCGTCTATTTAGTACGCACGCACTACTTTAATTCGTAATGATTCGTCTACAAACCACTGAGCCATTTCATTAAACTCATGCTGTGCAGTTTTGTTATTCTTTCCGACTAATTTCGACTTTGTTTCCATGTTCTTTTCATTGCTACATTTAACGAGGCTGTGTAAACTTTTACAAACTATGACTGTACTGATTCTCAACAATTATATTGTTAGTTGAAACAGTACTGTACGAGTTTACTTTATAGACGAACATATTGCTTTCGTTCATTCACACGCGCATAGATGTAACGAGCACAACATTTCGAATGAATTCCATAGAGTATGACGCGCCTCAAATAAATGCACGGTAGTTGAAAATTGCCATGATGAATTAATTTCAGCTATTGCCAAATTCTTTGTAGGAATGCTGTCGATGTTTGTATGCAATGTTCGGTTTATTACAATAGCCGTGGACTTCACGAGCTGTGTCTAAAGAAACATTTCTTTTATTGTTTTCGGATCTTGTTGAAGGTGAGTCATCAGTTTTGGATCATTGTTCGTGTTATACTTTTAAATGAAGTAGGAAATGGAGAAGTTTTTTGTGCGTTTGCCTTTTGGTGCTATGGGATGTGATACGTTTTGAAATGAAACGATTAAGTATGCATTTTTGTTTTCGTTCGTTAAAGTTTTTCAATGTAACTTCTTTGAATATATTTATCGTATACAATTCCTTAGTGAGGAGGAATATACTTTTTCCTAACAGGAGGACATTAAAATAGAGCCTTAGATACTGTTGTTGTATTTCACGTAACTTCTATTGTACATGGCGTCATCAAAGCCCTCTAAAATTATCACAGCATTAATACTCTTAGCTAAATTATCACCATATTGATGAATTTATCCTCGATTAGCACATGTTCACATTCACGGTCACGGAAGCCCGTTATTGCGAGATTTCGCTTGAATAGACGTTAATGTTACATGAAGCTAAACTTTTGACATTTAGTATTGCGCCCGTATAACGAACCTCTTGTGCTTATAAAGACCAAAAAAATAAACGAATTGTATTGAGGTATTGCAAAAACTGCTCATTTAAACCATGACCTTAGAACTGTCGAACATACATAGACAGAAGGTAAAATTGAAAAGACCAACGTTCATTTGTTTATGGCATCGTCAAAGTTCGTTGCTTGCTTGTCTCATCAGGAGTCGCGATAAGAAAGGCATTGCATTACGCAGACTCGTCAAGTATCTATGTTATCATTACGCTATTCATATACATTACACCTATGGCTTGTTCCCACCTGCTCCACAAATTCGGGTCCAAAATGAAAAAAAAAAAAAAAAATTTAATAATAAAATCCTTACCCCGAGCTCCAAAAGATTTTAAGTACAGAGACGTAATTTTGATATTTTGCTGTCAATACACACCATTTTTGGGAGCCATCATTATCTTCCTGCCTTGTTCTTGTGGAAGGAATTTGAAAGTATATTTTAATTTATTTTGTTCTACAAAATTTTTGGACCCAGTATGAAAACTTTGCTAACGGAAAACAATGGGTTTGTAGTCAATGGGAACAAGCCATCATTACGCTATACATATACTTATACATAAGTATATACATTATACAGTAGTATCCATAAGACAAGGTGTCGTTACTTTGTCGTATCGCGTTACAGAAACCGGTACTAGCAACCGCGGCATGACCCCGGCTCACCAGATTTGTTTTGCATAATCTTGATATACTATATCTGAGAGATTAGATATTGTAAGTACTGTTAGTCTTACTGGTGGAACAGACCAAGCTTGCGAAACTTGGAGAAATACCCTGATCCTGAGAATCCTGAGAGTCCTTTGTTATCATGCCATTTACGGACTTAGTATGCTCAACTCTCTAATTTATTGACTTTTAAAGTATGGTGGAATGAAGTTTGAGTTTTCAGAGCCTGCAAATAATGGTTATAAAGCAGCAATAAGGCTTCCCGTCCAAAAAGTTTATTGGAAAAAAATTAAATACGATAGACACACATCACTCTTTTCGTTTGCAAATTGAGGCAGGAATAGCCTGAAATAAAAACCATAATTCCATGGAAATATTGAGTCGGTACATGGGGAGCTCAAATGACATTATGTACCTATATTACGTAAGGTAATAATTACAATATCTCAAAATCAAAGCTGTCAAAATGAGAATGTAGTATGCAATTCTTTAGAAACAGTGAAGGGTGAGACGGCGGTCGATGATCTAAGAGAGATAATGTTACAGACTAGACTTGAGCTAAGTTCGCTCGGGTTTAATTACGGTGAACCGTTCCGTGGAGACGGTGACGTCATTTTTTCTTACTATTTCAAGACCAGGAAAAACACGTTTCTAGTTGTAATATTTCTTTGAGTCCTAGTTTGCAAGTAAAAAGCAGTATTGAGACATGCAAAAGTTGCAGTTGTGAAATCTCTAATAATTAATTTATTGGCCAAAGTCAGATTTATACGCAATGTCAATCACATGATACTTTTTATTGAGCGGCGTATTTCGTAAGCTTTATGCTTAGCGCTATATGTGAATGTTTGGTTAAGTTTTTTTCTGAAAGTAGTGCGTTTCCTTGTATAAGACAATTGTTTCTCTTGTACAAAACATATAAACTGTCTTCAAGGAACATAAAAAATCGACATACGACTACTTGAAGTTCATGAATTTTCCAACAACAAAGAACTAACGGAACCTACTAACAGTTCTCAGCAGAATGTATCACTTATATACAATTACTTGTGACATATTACTGTTTATGTGGAATTTTAATTATAATTGCAATGTAAATTGTAGTTTCCACATACTTTTAATCTCCTTGCTCCAAGTAAGATACATAACCGGACTCCCGCGCAAGCCTCTCTTGCGTCTCGCTCGCACTTGGGGAACACAGTGTTGGCGCCAAAGCCTTCATGATCTGTTGTCTTTGTCGCTCGCGTGCGCCGGCGCAGCCTGTCACTGCGCGGTTACTCCACGAACAGTCGTACATGACGCCTCTCTACCGGAGCGCACGTCGCGTGTTTATTTTGTATTTAATCGAAATGAAACGCTTTGTAACACGTGAAAAATAGTGCCGCAACTCTGGATTGTCAAGTGTATAAACAAAGTTCTAACATTAATATTACAAAGTGAAAGTGCAGAGCCCAAGTGAGATGTGTCAGTGCTAAAGGTCATTATCATATATAATCGTGTCCTAATCAAGTGAACGGTATTGTATCTACATTCGATGTGATTTTATGCAGAGAATTGGTTACTTGTTAGCCTTGTAGCTGACAGCTCTTCGTCGACCGCAAACTAAATATACAAGTGTTAATTTATTTAAATGTGACGTGACAACCCTGTGCCGCGATAAGTTGATGCGAATTTCAGGGTCGCGTTTAGTTCAATTATCGGAAAAAGTAATTAAAAGCAATCGATGTTTATAGCATTTCGATTGATTGCCCCACACACCTCGTGCTCTTGCGACACCATAATAATAGTTGTAACGTTCGTCTATTCGTGTCTAATCTACCAATTCCTAGGTCTACAAATCCTTTTCTGGGAAACATAGAAAACTTGTCTATTAATGTGTTTGAAACAACATCTTTCCCAACATTGTATTCACTTTGTTGATTTCATGACAGAAACCCTTAAGGAAAATAGGAGTACTACATGTCGAAAGGTTACCTTGTAACATGGTGTTCAGTTTCCAAGCTAACCAGAAAACCAGCTTCATAACATTTGAACAGTTGTTATAACACGTCACTAATTATAATCGGAATATTGTCGCCCATTGTCTGTTCACCCACACCGCCACAAATTCGTACATTCGCACTTGCGTCTGTAGTGCCCACAGACTATTTACCAAACAAGACGCCTGCGCACTCAACATCGTCATGAAATGCTCTCGATGTCCTTGTTCTTAAGTGCACATTACTCCTACAGTATCCAAGTTGTACGCAATTCTTTTGAGCATTAAGTATACTTAAGTTATCAAAAACCTGCTCTTTCCTTGAAGTTTGAAAAGGTGAATTTTAAAATTTGCATGCTGTGGCTCACGCTCCGGATGTTGATGTTCAAGTTATCAGAATATTTTGATTTTGACTGCTAAAACGAACCAGCAATCTTTCTTTTATATTATCACTCTGTTTTGTAAACCCTTTGCAGTGAAGAAAGCAAATAATTCAGATCATATCCTCCGAGCCTTTTTCCCAACTATGTTGGGGTCGGCTTCCAGTCTAACCGGATTCAGCTGAGTACCAGTGCTTTACAAGAAGCGACTGCCTATCTGACCTCCTCAACCCAGTTACCCGGGCAACCCGATACCCCTTGGTTAGACTGGTGTCAGACTTACTGGCTTCTGACTACCCGTAACGACTGCCAAGGATGTTCAATGACAGCCGGGACCTACAGTTTAACGTGCCATCCGAAACACAGTCAATGGTGTCTAAGATATACTTAGAAAGTACATACAAACTTAGAAAAGTTGCATTGGTACTTGCCTGACCTGGGATCGAACCCGCGCCCTCATACTTGAGAGGCTGGTCCTTTACCCACTAGGCCACCACGATGCCCCAAAAATAATAAAGAATAAAAATAATTCAGATGCCAAATAATTCAGATGCATTATTGATATAAAGATATCACTCAGAATGCATATAATCAGTCCACAATTATTTGCTATAATCATAAATAATGCACTGCCATTCTTGATATGCATAATGGTTTCCTTTCAACAGTAGGTAATCCATATAAATGCGATTTCCCTGTTTCTCCACAGCATCCATTAATCATCTCTGCGAATATGATGCTATAAGGGCCTACGATTGTGTATCGATAAATCACACGTATCCGAGTTTATCGCAGAGCTCACTTGCACAATGGTTTATTGCATCGGTAATTGAATTAGATATTACGAGTTGAACGAATCGATTGTGGCGTCGATAACTTCACCGACTAATCGAATAGAACGCTAGAGTTCATCACACTTGAGTTATGATAAGGATTGCTCTCGTTTCTTTGACTTACTACTTACATAAGTACCAAGTTGCATTATCTACGCATTATCAACCAATTTACTTCTTACTCAGTAACAATACCAGCTATAGAACCGTAGACATTTAACCCAATCAGATTACCATTTTGGATTGCACATTTAAGGAATTGTATTTCCAATCCTATTGCCAAATCTGATGCTAATCTTAAATAAGTTAACAACTACATACACACATACGTTTGCGAGATAATCTCTACGTTATGATAGATGTATCTCCTTGAAACAATTTCGAAGAATCTATTTGCTTGCATTACAATAGGTAATTGATACAAGTTGGATTCTACAGAATTAAGGGTTCCGCTTAGTGATGCAACTTCGATTGTTTGTGGCTTCACACCTTGGCAACCGTAATTACAAATGAATTAGGTTATTATGCACAACATATGGGCGGTAATAAGAGGTTGAAATTAAGTAACACCCGAAATAGTTTGTTGGGTAACCAATTGGGGTGTTCAATTTCCTTCCATCGAGGATTCATAAAAAATATTAGGTTTTGCTAAGATTATTCTCACGGTCATTTATAGACGAGTATAAAGGAAACGTGTGTAACACATATGAGTCAGATGTGGCGACTCATTTGCTAATTTTGTTGAAAATATTTAGGTACGTAGGAAAACTCAGGAAGTCGTTTATTCTAGTTTACTTTAGACTGGCCTTTAGACCTTTACATAATACAGTGTGTCTAAATAGATAATGAAGATTAGTTAATGGTTTCTACATTTTCGACAATATTAGACACTTTCACCTCAAAAATTATCCTTCAGCGGTAACTTTTCAAGGGAAAAATAGTGGCAATTTGCACAAGGTCCCTGTCGCAAGAGTGTGAGTAAGATTCAGCGAACAGATCCGCCTCTTGAATAGCCTTATTCGGAGAAACCGTGGCGAAACTCGGTGCTGACTTGACGGCTATGACGAAGGCACTTCAGAGTTGTAACAATACCGTGTAATAGCCTCTAAGCATCACGTTTGACATGTAGGTGTTAAGAGTATGTGCATTCCTCCTCAACATTGTTGTTAACTTTCAAAGGCTTGAGCTCACTTTATCCTAAGTTACAGTTAAAGCAAGACTTCGAGGAAGTTATGTGCAAGATCTTAGCAAAATATTATGACGCTTCTAATCCTAAAGTCTTTGTTAAGGCAGTTCACGGAATTCCACCAATACAGTTTTTGTCCACATAGTAATCTTTCTTGGTCCATAGCTGTTTAAGGCACATCACTCAATCTAGCAATTTTAAACCCTGTACTTTTTAGCCACAAAAATACTTAATTACAGACATATTTTTCCTAAAATTTTATGTTTTCTGCAAAGTAACGCGTGATTCCATAATTTATCAAAATACTTTATTATTATCTTAACTTTAACTTGTCATTATGTACCTACATGATATTTGCACTTCAAGATCCATAATACATGCGCAAATTAAAACCACATCATTATACTTAACTACATAAAATGACAATCTTACCAAGATTAAGATGCGATCGCGAATCCCGGATCTTTAATTAAGCAGGAAGTAGTTAATTGATAAAAAGAAGATCGTTTCTCACAGACTACACGAGCAGTGGGTAGTTGTAACTGGATCGCATGTGAGAACCTCTCACGGTTCATGAACACCGACTTATTGAAGCCACATTTATTATTAAATACTTATATGTGTACACTTTTCCTATTCACTGTTTTTCTTGTGGTAGTAAAAAAGTTGCGTAGAGAAAATTGGTTTCGGTCTTTGTTCTTACTGTAACCAATTATATTTAAGTTGGAATAATATTGCCTATTGTAGGAACTAACAAATGAAAACATGAATTGTAACTCAAGCAACTCTAAACTTATTCAGTCTGCGAATATAGTTAGGTTAATAGTACCAGTAATAATTACGGCTACAGAATTATGCTCAGAACTCTAGCCGTATAGTTAGATTAGAATACAAATAAGCTACGTTAGTAAATGTCACTAATTTATCACTAAAGTTCAACTCATTCACACGCCACTAAGGTAAATCTAGAATACGACCAAAATCGGCGTGCGTGGGCGCAGTTTTTCGGTTTTCCTTAAGAGGCGACCTTAACTCACTTCTGAGAATCAAAGCTCTGAACTTATAAAGTAACCGTTGTTTTAAGAATACGTAACATGAATGAATCACTCAGTATTCGGAAGCGTAAGTAATTTTGAAGCAATCGAATTAACATACATTAAGTTTACCTACGTTTTGAAATCGAAACACAAGTTTCTAAAAAGGAAACGGATGACATTATTTTTGTTTACGACTCACGACTTGATTTGGAAAACGTTGCACTTATAACTAAAAGTTTTAACTTCAGAACTGCCTTAATGGGTGATTAATATTTACTCTAGTCGAGTATTTTAATGGGTGGTTTTAAGAGGTGCCCTTCTTACGCATCGACGTCGTCCGTCGAGGAAACTGACCACATATTTTACAACTTCGGCATACTTACAGACTGACTCATGTGGTGTGAAAGTCCATTCATTATTACGCATAAACCTTTTCAATATGTGAACTACTTATATAAAAATGTTTGGAACAAAAAATATGTTTATAATTTTTTACTATCAATCTAGGCGTCAAGAGTCGTTTATCAATGAGATCAGCAGACCCTTTACATTTTTGAGGTATGAATCATTGTGAAGAATTTTTTGGGAATGAGTCCTTCTATTGAACCGTGTTTTATGTTCTGTCAAGAGTAATTATAATGAAAGATTAAGAGCTTTGTGTAGTAAATATGAACATGTCTAATTATACTGTTGCTTCAAATAGACCGTATTAATAAATTGAATGCTAATGTTATAATCGAGAGACTCTTAGACCACGTGGGATTTTATGAAAAACAAAAACTAGGAAAAGGCAATAATAGGAATTATGTAAGAGTACCAAATTACTAAAAATCCATGTGCTCAGCACGTGTTCTACAAATATGGAGCTTTCTTTAAATTTTGTAACTTTATGATCTTTTAGGTCTATCGCTTTTGAAATATAAACAAAGCTTCGCGTCCTCATAAAAGGTTGAGAGCGTCTTATAGTGAGTTCTTTACGAGAAACAGAGACAACGCAGGGCCCACGTGAGTTACGTTAACAATAGATTAGAAAAAAGACCCGTGGTACCTGGAAGGTAGACCGCCCCGCCCCCGCGCCCCTCCGCCGCGTGTCTCTCCTCAGTCTGCACGAAAGCCTTCGTAGTGTCGAGCGCTTGCTCCCAATCCACATTTACTATTTTGAAATCACTCATTAAACTATCGTGAAACATTATTAATAACAACTAGTATCTGAGCTTGTAATTACAGTGCTTTCATTAGTGTTTTTGTGTTGTGCAACGCGACAGTTGTGCCCTTTTGTGACCACCTGTTACCCTAAGACAACTGACGTTTTCGCGCCCAAAACTTAAGGTTTCTTACCAAAGCAGTTGCTGGCTTCAGTTGCCCCTAGTTTCACTACAATAGTGAACAAAGCAGGCGTATATAGGCATATCTGTGCGTACCTACGTGCGGAGTGGAATTCAAATGAAAAGTTTCTCAACCCTACGTGTTTCGGTTACTTATTGCCGTATAGAGTTGTTTGCGGACTCCAAGACAAATGTATATTTAGTTTGCGGCCATTGTTTGCGATAGGTATGGAGATTGAATCCAAATGAGGAACTGAATTCGTTGGGATTAGTGTGTGGTGCGAATAATTGAGTGAAGAGTAGAAGTGAGCGATGCGGACTACAGTGAGATCACGATGATCAAGTTTCGGTACAAACGTAAGGAGACCAGCGATGGAGGGAAGAGTGGGACTGCGATACAGAAGCAGAAGATTGAGGGTCTGCGAGATCGCGAGCTGCTGCCTCCTAAGGATATGCTGCTGACGGGCTCGCTTGCCGGCGTGAGGAATAATACCCTCCCGCGCTCGCGACCCTCGTCCGCTGCGAGGAGGGAGCCGCCTGAATCCCCGCTCAGCCAAACTACTATCTCGCTGTTTAGAGTAAGTTTTGAGAAATCTACGAATTATCATTTTGAGATTGTAGTTATTTATTTGTATAATTTGAAATTGTCGTCGAAAATACGTATGTAAACATATATGTGCAGAAGTCATGTGCTCGCATTCAATATGCATGATTAAGATTTGAGAATTTTATACATATAGGCACAAGAAGTTAAACTATTGTAATTCTGCCACCAAATTTACAATTTGATGGCATATTTCAATTTCAAATGAAGTTTTAGCATGCCGGTGCTCAGCGAACAAAAGACATCAACGATTTAGTTACAAATGTAATCATGTCGTTACCTCATTGGTAGTTAATTGCACATGTAATTATTTATTTAAACACAACTCAAGCTCTTTGTGGAATAAATGCGGTCCATGAATATTAATACCAAGCCCTATTTACCAGCAAATAGGCATTTAAATTATAAGAATTGCAGATTGAACTGGTACTTGATTATTTACAATCTCGATCTTATTATTCCGATACGTTTTGCCATCATTAAGTGACATTAGCTAAACCTAGATTATTGTGCTCAGTATACAACACAGTGTATGAATGATGTTCAACGGTAAACTACAAGTTTACACAATACATACTTACTTGCAAAATACATAGAATGTGTAGTTTCTAAACCCTTTCACTAAAACGAAGATTTATACGACCCTTTGTGAACGAGACGGTAAATATGCATATTACCTTAAGTACAAAACAGTTACTTAATAAGCTGTCGAGGAATAAGTTGTGGATGCGTCGCTCGTCGCTGACCCCCCAAAGGCTATTGTGTCGATGCTTCCAAAGGCAATTTGTCTTGGGAATACATAAAATTTTCCACTTACGTATGTATGCGCGAGCGCCGTCCTCCGGCGTAACTCGCGCCTTGAATCAGCTATTGTTTCTTCGTGACATACGCCAACATTATATTGGAACTTATGCTTTATTATTCATATTTGAAACACGCGCATACTTCACGCGGCCGTATCTATACTTGTTAATATTCATCAGATAGATATAGCCTTTACGGCGGTTGTGCTCAGGAAATTAACTTATATTGAAGTAGGTAGCGAGCTTTGAATAATATATTATTATTTAACTTCGATCTATTAAAACGAGTCAAGATGTATCTAACTAACCTACCTAAGTGAACTTTAAAACGTCATTAAACGTTCGCTTAAGTAGAAGTGCTCTTAAGCGATTAGATAAGAACTAATCAACGAACTCGACACACCTGAGTCATGAAACTCTAAACATATGACTTCTACTTGTTACTTAATCACTAAAGTACGTGCACTTGCCGTTTCACATGGTGCAAACTTTTTATTTATTTATTTATTTATTTATATATATATATTTCCACACTTACATCTATCTTTACAGGATCTTAACCTAATGCGATAGAGAAGTAAATAAAAATTCTAAACATATCAACTAAATTGAAACATAACCCTAAAAATATATATAATTAACAATTAAAGTTCTAGTTCGTAACATACTACCCTATATGCAATCCTTGTGAAGTCGTTCAACGAACAGGAAAACAAATCAACATGCTCAGCGATCGCGTTGAGCGTGCGCAGCGCGCGCGACATCGGCGCTTGCTGCAAGAGGTTAGTGCGTGCTGTTGGCACCACCAGCAGCCGCGGCCGCCGCCGCCGTCCCACATACTCATCTGGCACGCACAAACGAAGTTCTTCCAGTATTGCTGGATTACAATTTTTACCACGTAAAAGTTGAAATAAATAAGTAGCCAGCGATACTTCACGTCTAGCTCCTAGTTTATAATAGCCCACCATACCAAGCAAAAACAATGTTTTTTCATCATCCTCCTGCCCTTATCCCAATTGTTTTATTTTGTGTCGGCTCAACATGTTTTCTACTTCCATACTCTTCTATCAGCCGTCATCTTACAAGTAACATTCTTTCATCCATCGTTTCTTTGGTCGTCTTCCACCGTATCCATCCACATTCAAGCTCTAAGCACGCAACAAACATTTCCAACCCTTCTTTTAAACAAAAGAAGCACGCATAAACAACAAAAAAAATATCCCACGCACATTAACAGACGTATATGGCACAAGTACAATTTTCCCAGTTTTCCCCTTTATATTGTAGAACATTTCTGCCATATATTGGTGTATAAGAAGCAGGGTCAGGGTGCAGTTGGCTGCATCATTCTCACGTGGGTAACAAAGGCGTAGCCGCGTTCTCACAGTTGTGCTACTAATGTCTTCTATGAGGCATTGGTTCCGGGTTTGTTAGGTAAAACATTAAAACTATACAGTATTTTTAATGGCGTGATTACAAGTAATCAAAGCATTTAATTTGTATGTTTTCGTGTTGTTATAAATAATGGTATTGGCAGTATTGCAAGTGTTTTAAGGATTTATCCCTCTGTGTTTTATAAAGGTTTCAAAAAGTTACAAGAATTGTAATTTTGCTTGATTAAGTAGTGAGTAGGTATACAGGTAGACTGGAAGTAATTTTATTTTAAACAGATGCCTCAGCCTAAAATACATAGTGACCTCGAATTCAAGTGCATAATTTAAAGCAGTTAGTCAAGCGACTAATTTTAAATTCATTTTAAAATCTATTCATCGAAACTACGTCTTATTTAGACATTAACATTGAAACATCAATTAACTGCTGATTAACACAACGAAGCATGTTTGTATCTAAAAAATTACATAAAAAGAAAGATATTAACTTACATAGAGAGAAACATGCCAACTTCTTGTTAATAATACAAATTGCATCGAAACTAGAACTAACAAAGTTGTGTGTATTTTACTTTATCATAATCAGTTATCAATTAGCATGTCTGTTGTGTGTTATCGCCTTTATGCAAAACTTAGCGGAGCCATGAAATAAGTTACGCAGGTGTTTTTCTTTCGGTTGTAACCGTTTTTTGTGGGTAAGGCATGACTAGAATTTAATGTTATTCTTGTTTGCAATGGTAATTAGAAATTTTAACACTAATGTTCTCATAGAATTAACTACAATAGCTACTGAAAAACAGGTGGAAAGCTTAGAACACTGTAGGACCTTTATTTTGCTCTATTTTATTTTGCTTTTCTATTTTGCTTTATTTTACTCTTGCATTGTAAAAGACAAAAAATTAAACACGAAGGAAAGTCAAAGTGTATCTAGTCTAGTGAAAGAGACCATCTATAAATAGGTATAACCATCTATCTGCCATCTGCACCGAAACTAACAAGCTCTATTGTGAATTAGAAAGATAAACACCATCGCAATATTTAGGTTGTTCCAACGCAGCAGGCCAACATCGCGGCTGGTTTAGCCATGTTTATAAACCCGTGTAACGGAAGGCGCGGGCGCAAGCTGCGTCCGCCCCGCACCGGATCATACGCCATTTAATTGTGCGCTCATCTTTATCTACAAGTTAAATAAATATACCAGTATGTTTGCAAGTAAAGCTTTCGTTTGGATGTGTTTGTTCCGCTGCTTTCGTTGATAAAGTGGGAATCATAAGTATTTAGCACTTCAATTGTGTAGAACACTACTTAACTATAGAAATACACTTGAAGCAGCCATCTAACACAATGTGGAATAACTTTAAGTACTCTAACGGTTACGAAATCGTAAAACTACAAGATATATCTACTTTTGTACGTCAAATCGCCTCGGCCGGGTCACGCCGTGTTTGTGACCTATACCTTAACTCGTATTCGTGCCATACTGGTTTTGTTTCCAGTTTCTTGTTCCGCCATCGCTATATTCAATCTTATTGTATGGATATTAAAACTGGAATTTGCATAGCGGCCAGTCGGTCACAACTTTCTTTATGGAGGGCCTGTAGTGGTCCGTGGATTTTTTTACGTGAAATCGTTCGTTGTTTGTTTAAACATTACCTATATAAATATATTTATTCTTTAAACCGTGTCAAGTTATACTCGTAATTAACCAGAAAAAACAATGTTTATTTTTTCCTTTGATAGTAAAGTATTACCGAACTAACGATAAAATCTAAACATAATCCTCATTTGTTAACAGGAACTATTCACGCAGCTACAATGGTCAGCCGAACGCGCGCCAGCCGCGGACGGTCTCCGGCGCGCGCTGGGCGGCGGCGGGGCTCGCTTCCAACTGGGCTGCATGGCCGACGCCAGCGAGTGCTTCGAGCACCTGCTCCTCCGAGTCCACGCTCACGTGGCTGCCGGCTCCGGCGACCGCAGAGATGACGATGCGTGCCGAGCGCCGCACTGCGTACCCCACCGAAAGTTCGCCATGATGCTCGTCGAACAGTCCGTATGCGGCGCCTGTCAAGCTACCTCGGAACCTCTGCCTTTTACTCAGGTGAGATTTGTGACTATCCTATTAACTGTTGGTATATTGTGCTACATAGTTCCCTGCCATATCTGCTTATCTGTCACTCTGTTCGCGACAAACTCAATTCATAAGAGAGATTTAGATATTAGGTAGTAGTAAGGACATCGATAATTTTGACATATTTAGCAAATTGGGACGTGCAGCAGCTACTGTGTAATAATATTCAACTCTTAGTTACTGTAACTCTTATATACTTATATGTTAAACTTGATATTAATTGCTTCTTTATATGATTTCCAGATGGTTCATTACGTATCCGCTACCGCGCTGACAGCTCAAGCGGCTCTGGGCGAGCATGGTGACAGTTTCGGCCTGCTGCTGAGGAAAGCAGGAGGAATGGGCGATATCAGGGACTGTCCGGTAAGTGTGCTGTTTATTTGGTATATCTAGAGTCCACACTTGTCTTGGAAAATCACTTGAGTATTTCTGCAGTTTATCTTGTGATGATCTTCGTACTCGTACCTGCTACATTTTGTATATAAATAAAAATGAAACCCGCTTTCCGTTGTCACGACGTAACATGAAAACGGCTTGACCGATTTGGCTGAAAATTAGAGGGGAGGTAACTTAGACCCGGGAGAAGGTTTTAGTTTTTGTCACCATCCGGCTACGCGGGTGAAACCGCGGGCGAAAGCTAGTAGGTACTTAAATATATATGTACTTCTCCTCAAGTATTCGTTTATTACAATGTTCTTTTATCCTTTTACAGAATGCCTGTGGAGCGAAGATTCAAATATGCAGGACGCTAATGAATCGTCCAGAGGTGGTGTCCATTGGCATGGTGTGGGACTCCGAAAGGCCGGCGGCGGAGCACGTGGCCGCCGTGTACGCCGCACTCGGTACCGAGCTTCGCCCCACCGACGCCTTCCACGCATGTGTCGACCGAGCCTGGGCTGCCCGCGCCACTCACCGCCTCGTCGGACTCGTCACCTACTACGGCAAGCACTACTCCACCTTCTTCTTCCATAGTAAACTCCGCCTCTGGATATACTTCGACGACGCGGATGTCAAAGAAATAGGACCGGAGTGGTCACACGTCGTGGAAAAATGTCAAAGAGGACGATTCCAACCGCTCCTTCTGTTGTACGCTGCGGTCGATGGAACGCCGTGTGACACTCGTCATGCTCCTAAAGATGTTGTTCCATTCCCGGCGCCCGAGCCTCGCCGAGCGGTCACGCCGGCACCCGAACGCCCCGCCAACGGATTTGCACGGCGGGCCGTCACGCCAGGCCCAGACAACGAAAGTGACTACGTTAGTAGGAAAGCTGTAGAAAACATGCTGGAAGTCCAAGCTAACCGACGCGCACAACTCAATCGAAGTCTGAGCACGGGGTCTGGTTCTGACACCCAAGAGAGACCGCGAGCACGGCGGGACTCCGGCAACTGGAGCGGTGACCGCAATAGTGCATCATCTGCATCCTCCTCGACAGCCGAGAGCCCTTATATGTACCCCAGGGGTCGCGGCGCCGGCAGCGTGCCCGGCAGCCCTACGCGCAAGGGGGAGCTGTCTAGCGGCGGATCTTGTGACGCAGGCTACGACTCATACTCCTTATCCTCTACAGACAGCCTACCTCTACAACAGGGTCTGCGCCATAACCTTCAACTGGCACAGATACCGGAGATAACAACACGTGGTGAATGTGAGGCTCTCTGCTTAGAAGCTGACAGGCTACTCGAGAAGTCTCGCAACGCAGAGGATTCGGCTGATTATGAAACAGCTCTAGTGTTATGCGATGCAGCCGCAACAAAAGCTCGTGTGGCTATGGATGCTCCCTACAATAATAGACATATGGTGACATTCGCTCGCATGAAACACAACACATGCGTAATGCGGGCACGGAGTCTTCAAAGGCGAATGGCTGGTATGACCAGGGTAACTGAAATACCCCAGGCGGCCCCAATCAGAAACACAAAGGGCGGCCTCGAAGCCACACCTATGACAATCGAAATCTATGCCACATTACCGAAAAAGAAGGGCTCTTCAAAGAAATCCCCCAGATGTATTGATGATGATATCGATACAGTAACTCGCGAGCGACCTCCAAGACACAAATCAAGGGATGAAGATAAAGTTAAAGAAAAGCGGTCAAGAAGTGAAGATCGGAGTCGAGCTCGAAAAGAAGTTCCCGTTGTAAAGGCTACAGAAAAGAAAGAGGAGTCGGCTGAAGATAAAAAAGCCAACAAGAAACAACATAAAATACGTAGAAAGTTGTTGATGGGTGGACTGATACGTAGGAAGAACAGATCGATGCCAGACTTGACGGAAGGTGCTGATGGTAACAATGAAACCACTAACAAAGAGAAGCGCGTATCTTCCGTCGATGACACTGAAGTTGGCCGGACGATTGACGATAAGACAAACTTGAGTGGCTACTTATCGGAAGGGCACCTAGAATACTCAGTTGCGAGCGGTACTAATCCGAACCTTGAGAGAAGCAAGCTAATGAGAAAGAGCTTCCATGGCAGTGCAGGCAAGATGTTAACAGCCGCCAAAGTGCCACCGCCACCGCCACTTCGCACTACGTCCCAACTCACCGGCTCTAAGTATGCTTACTCCGAACATGGGAAGGGTACTTATCCATCTGAAATTGAAGAAGACGGTGGATTCTCGGAGCAGTATGGTGACGAGCCTCATTCGCTACCGTTCCTGCACCCGTATGACGAAAAGCCTGGCAATCACTACGATAGATTAGACACGTCGCCAGCACAGAACTTCCACACTGTGGTTACGAAGGCTATGATACACCAAGAGCAAAGCCCGGTAAAGAGAGACACGATGCAACCCATAATGCCGTCTCACAACACAATACAGAACCTCTCGCACACGTTCGATGCGGGTGTGGACGTAGTGGACTGTGCACCGCCACGCAGGTCACCCACCATGTTCGAATTGCCGCCCTACCCCAGCCCCATGAACTCCGTCAACCACTCGCGACAACCCAGTGAAGAGTTCCCCCCACCACCCCCACCTATCGATCTAACACCACTACATGACGAACTCGAAAAGATTCAGACCATTAGTGAATTGTCCATGCCAAACGAACTAGAAGTGGCCAAAGGCACCTTACTGGCGAGCCTTCAGGAGAAAAGAAATCAAATTTTGAGAAATGAACAATGTGCTCCTCAAATACCTCAGATTGAAAAGCAGAATACCCATCCAACACTCTTGAAGGAACTGCAAGCCAAACAGGCGTCATTTAAATTAAAGAGGTCGGGATCGTTAGAGGGTCAGTTATCGTCGAGTCCTATGGAAGCTCACAATGTGTACGAAACCACAAATAGCGTTAGAAATATTGCCTCCAGATTCGAAAATAATACTCAAAATCAATCACAAGATGGAGACAGAACACATATAGGTTTTGTAGGCATGAGTGGAAATAGAGACGTAATTAACTGTTCTGACCAATCAAACGCTGGACTCAACCGTCGTGCTTCAGCATCCTCAATTGATCCCAAACAAATTGAGGAAGAACAGTGTGATCAGAAATCGGCCAACAACACTTACGGCGACCGGTCCAAACCTAAAAAGAAATCAGTGTCCTTCTGTGACCAGGTGATATTAGTGTCCACCGCCGAAGACCAGGAAGACGACAGTTACATCCCGAACCCTATCTTAGAGAGGGTACTGAAATCTGCGATGAACAAACCTGAGCTCACGACGATGCCACTCCAATCAGACAAGCCGTCACTTCAGCGACAAGACTCTTTTGATAGTCAATCATCGCGATCGACGATATCATCACTATCACAAAATTCATTCGTCCCCAACGAGAATTCACACGCCGAATACGTTAGATTACAAAACAATTATCCAGCCTATCAGATGCCTCCGAATCGTTTACAACAACAATTTACCGCACAAAAGAACAATAGTGTGTACGGGACGAACTCGCCAGTACAAACTGCTCAAAATCAAAACGGAGTGAACAGTAATCAGATATACCAAACGCTTCCCTCCAACACTCCTCAGAACACCACCAGCCCTATCCCATACAACCAGCCACCATCAGTATACTCGAACCACAGCAACGCTAGCCCACCGAACTTTAGCCAAACGCCTGCAAACAGATTAACACCCACGCACAATCCCGCCTACATGTCAAAACACCCCGTCAACCTTCAGAGACCTGTGCCCAACGCCGGGCACACGACCGCTCAGTTGCATCCAATGAACCAGGCCATAAACAACGCCTACTACCACCGAGTGCCGCAGACATCGGCTGCCACGACGATGCCCAGCAACAACTACACGACAAACCGCCAATACGCACACAATATGCCAAACACCATTCATTCGCCTTATCAAAGCGTGCCCACCAATTCGCCGGCTTACCAGAGCTACCACAACCCACCGACAAGCTATGCGAGCTCAGAATATTCTAGTCGATACCCACAGGCGAACAGTACAAACCACTACACCCAGTCACCTTACCAGAGGGTACCGCCACCACACGGTGACGTACCGGTCGATAACTACAACAATTTCCCACAGAAAATGTCTAACAATTACTACGTAGACAATCCTTCCGGTCAGCCGCGTGTTCAAGATACGAGGCATTATGCCAACACGCAACACCAACGCGCCGTGTATAGCCAAAACGTTAATGTAGATAGTAATGTTAATACCGAGCAAATGGGGCAGTACCAGTATCCTCAGAACGGTTACAATCCGTACCAACACATACCGCCGCCAAAGCAGTTGCAGAAGAAGTCTGTGTCCTTTGAGCCGGGCACAAAGGGTGGCACAGATTCGCCAATACCACCACAAATGAATGGAAACCCTCTATACCCGACTGGCGATTCACAGCCCACGCAGAAGACTGTTTGCAACTTATGTCGCAAGAAAACCATCAACCCACCGGCGATGTACTGCCCCGACTGTGATTTTTACATGTCTCGGTTTAAACCACGCTCATAGCAATAAATAGAAATTGCTAGATGCGAAAATTTTGTACTCAATAGTGTAACTATTACAATAGATTTGTATTTTGAACCCATATGGGATGTTAGTAGTGTTATGTACCTATGTATTAATATTGTTAAGTAATAAAACAAATTATAGATTATTGTATTAAGGCTTGACTGATCTCATGTGGGAAAATATTTTTATAACATTGCAGAATTATAATTGTAAGTTTTGTATGAAATTAAACTATTTCTTTAAAGTGCCTTAAAGTAGACTCGTATTTTTTTAATATAAATAAACAATCATAATGACATCAACATCGCAAGATGAATAAATTATTTCCAATTAAGTTCAGACTTTTATTGCGCTATTACTGCAAACCTATATACACCCCCACAGATTTAATTCCTGACTGGCCACTAGGTTCTACCGTTCTACTGCTCATGGAAATTGCTAAAGTGATTTTATGTGGAAGACATCTAATTCAACCGGCTGTTTCTGTCACATAAAGGAGCAGTCACACGATTGTACAGACCTATGCCTCACACTGAACAGAAGGGGCCCGTTTCTCCTAAGGGTAAAGGGTTAATAATGTCAAAATCTATACTAATATTATAAAGCGGAAGAGTTTGTTTGTTTGTTTGTTTGTTTGTTTGTTTGTTTGAACGCGATAATCTCCGATACTACTGGTTCGAATTGAATAATTCTTTTTGTGTTGCATAGTCCAGTTATCGAGGAAGGCTATAGGCTATATAACATCACGCTACGACCAATAGGAGCAAAGATATAGTGGTAAATGTGTAAAAAACGGGAGAAATTATTTCATCTTTGAAGCCTTCCGTTGCGTGCGCCGTGAAAACGGTTCAAGATACACAAAAAATATGTATTAAGGAATAATAGCTCTTTTAATGATCTAAAAAACAGTCCGCGACAGTGTATGTCTATCTTTTAAGATTAACTCACAAAAACCGTTTTTATGGTACCTAATTTGGTCGAAATAATTTGTTTAAGTTGTATCAACATAATAATATTAATCTTTATTCAAATAAATATGTTGTTGGTTAAGAGTACTAAATTGTGAATAAAATTGTCTTTGACATAACTTAATTTCAACAAAAAACTAAAGATTACAATGATAAATAACTCCGAAACAAAACCAACTCGCTCTCTGCGCTGGCCGGCGCGGCGGGAGAGAGGCGGTGCTTACGGGCAAGCCGGGAGGGGGGTGTAGCTCAACGAGATACCATGCCGCGCGGCTCACTCGCGCGGTCGGCTCCCTACTGAACGGTTGAATGCAGCGCTAATTTGTTTATGCGATATAATTATCATCGTAATATTACTTTTTAAACACAGTTTCATTTTGTAGTTGTTTTCTATATAGTAGGTACTTTGTTTGTTTTAGGATAGTATTTAGTTACACAATAATAACACTTTTTTGTTTTCATGTACTTACCTACATTATCTATATATATAAAAGAAAGTCGTGTTAGTTACTCCACTTATAACTCAAGAACGGCTGAACCGATTTAGCTGAAAACTGGCAGGGAGGTAGTTTAGAGCCAGGAAAAGGACATAGGATAGTTTTTATTACAAAAAATAAAAAATACAATTTATTCCGGACATACAGCGCCATCTATTGTTTAAACCAAAAATCTGCCGGATGCCACTATTCCACGCGAACGAAGTCGCGGGCAAAAGCTAGTTGAATATAAATCGAATCGCAATATGACTGCAATAGCAGTTTTAACCATATCGGGCATTCTGCTACTAATAAAAGACCAATCGTATTCGAATGACATTTTGATTGGTGTGCGATTGGTCTGCTATTTTGGTGATTTTAGTCTATACGGTAGTTTGCTCTACAATCATATTGCAATCGTAAATCATTTGCAGACAAAATGATTCATTATTCAATGACAGAAAAGGATAAAAACGTTTATTTCAAAGAAAAAATAGCGGAATGCCACATACGCTTCAATCGTCATCAAGTCGGGATTGGATCTCAGTCGAACCGAGTCGAACGTGAATCGTATGTCGCTTAAGTAAAATTAGGAGAATCGGGCCCCTGGCGACCGACCGACTGGTGGCGTTAGGTAAAGCCATCACACGGCACTTAGTGGCATATTATGGACAACCAGGACAACAAGCAGCATCTCCAAAAATATCCCAAACTGCGCTGATGCTGCACTCACGCTAAGCGCGGTGAGTGTAGGCAACCCTCGGGGAGGCCTTAAAGATCTTAATACTTAAGGAGTGACAACGAGGTAAGTAATACCCATAAATGTTATATACCAACATCTAGTGCAAGTCGGACTCAAGCACGAGGGTTCCCGGACAAAGCATCACGTTTGTTGTACGGGGCCCACCTCAATGCTTTATTTTATTGTAGTTATCAGTACCTACCTACCGATTCAAAAGAGAAAAGGGTCGCGAGATCAATAATAATACATCATCTGTGGACAATATTGAACTAATCTCTAGTGCTATCACGGCTCATAATGTCAATGGGCTCATACCGTCTGGTGACAGCCGGACAGTTTTTCTCTTTGTGTATAAGATCCTTAAAACGGACTGACCCATATAAAAACTTTACTTGGCAGTCAAATAAAAAAATATAGGCAAAGAATGATACACAATTTCCATCCTATTTTGTGCTATCTTATAATACTTTACCTATAGATGTTTTTAAACGAATTGAAGACCATAATTCATGAACGAAATTATAATCGATGACGATTTTATTGTCATGGCAATGTCAGTGTCAAAATGACAATGACAATCTCCAGAGTGACGTCTTTGTCAAAAAGACGAGCATAATCGTTTATTGCCAGATATTTTGTTAAAATGCGTTCTGGTAGATTTTCAAATAATTTTACATGCCTTTATTTAACATCATCGGGCTACAATATTTTTGTAACAAAATGATTGTCAAGCGTAGAACTCAACTGCAAGTTTTTAAAGCCAATTTTACTTTATTTATTTACATTCCCAGTAAATAAGTAGTTTCAGTCAGTCAGTCACTGTTAATATCTTCTTTGTGATAATTATAATATTGTTAGTCACTTTTTTAGTATAATTTCCACCGATATTTTATTACCATTTTCTAGCTAGACAGTTATTTCTTTAACACTCGCTATTTTAGAAGTTTTTCGTAATATGAACTGGTATCCCCGGCATTGATTTAATGTTGCCAGACCTATTCAAAATCCCCAGGAATGGGGACTACTTAAATCACTTTGCAATGTAGGTAAACTAAGGCATGCTATATTATGCGTTAAAAATATATTATTATATTGGATTACATGCATATTATAAAAGACAACGATTATAGCAACGAGAGAATGTGTAAATCTCTTCTTATTTATAAATATATATTTGTAGATAGATGAGATGATAAATACCATTTACAAATTATTGTTTCATCAAAAAATGTAAGCAAGCAAGTTATTGTCATATTATAAGTTGATGGGATGTTTATGAAGTAATGTGAGATAATGGTTGAGTGTAAAATAATCGTCAATGAATCAAAATATTCGAGTTCTATGCACAATGAATTGCGATGACTATTTATCAATCACTATTTATTGATTATTTACTGATCCTTTTAAAGAAATCATGAATGAATCAAAACAACCTGGGAGGTTTATTTGTTGTTGTTTGTAACCCTGCGGTTAGTTCTTCAAGTTGGCAGTTCTTTAATGGCGACCACGGGTGACGGGTCGTTTGTCTGGAAACTGTCACTATTTATTATTTTAGATATTTAAGTGTAGGTTCTGTGTTTACGTAAACATGACGGGGATTTTGCCTACATACCAGCGTTTTGTAAATGGAGTTCCTGTGCCGTCCATTTCTCGGCGTTCCTTCCGCCTACGAGAGAAATATTTGATTGTTTCTGTACTTTTGACATTCGGGATCGTGTGGTTAGGGGCACTGTTCTACTTACCAGAGTTTAAAAGTTCCAATAGTGTGAACGATAGTGTTTACAATGTTTACAAACGAATTCAGAAAGCTGGGCCAGAGCTGCTTATGCCGCCTCCTCTCGCTCAGAACGATGTTGGCGAGTTTCCCGTCGTGGGGATGGTTCGTCATGGTGAGGAGGGTGATGATCCTCACGTAGTTGAAGACAGGAACCGGTTGAGGGCTAAGATTGAGGAGGATATGGGTATGAAGGTGCTGGAGAGGCCGCAATTTGATGTGGCACCTTCTGTATCGTCTTCGCGAGGGCCGAGCAAGCCGCCAGTGGACGCTATCGAGGAGCCGGCGGCTGGTAACAATGCTGCTAGTAAGGACGTGTCCCCGGCGGGCCCCAAGGCGGACAGCTCTGACAAGTTCGTGGCTGTGGCGCTGGCACCGGGAGCTGACCCTGAAATCAAGCACAAACTGGAAACTGTCAAAAAGGTGAGTCATTTCTACCATATTTACATGACCTATTCAACATTTCAAATAGTTTCTATGTTATAAATATTTTATTTATTTATTTTTATATTATTATAGTAATTCTCATCAGTAACAGAACTTAAGTAAGAATACCTGAGGCTGATATTCTGCAAAACAAACTATTAAACCACTAGATTAGCAAATTTACATTTAATTTCGCTTTCTAGTGAGTGTCTGCTTAAATAACAGAAAATTTAAGTAAAGGCAAAAGTGTTTGAAACCACACACATGTAATTTATGCGCAAGGAAGGAAATTAACCAACAGTAACAAATAATAATCTTTTATGATAATTAATTTATTAACACTTCCAACAGTTATTAACTGTGTGAGGTAACACCTAATTATTTTAATTTTTAGAAGCTTAACCAACTTCAAGAAAAGAGGGTTCTCATTTGACATATATGTATCTTTGGGTGCAATACTCTCACGTTTGGCTGAACCGATTTTAATGCGGTTTGTGGCATGGTATTCGTCAGACTTAGGAGAAGGTCTTAGGTATATTATTGAAAACAGCTAGTTTTTTTAGCATTAAAAGTAGTTGGATCTTATAGTAAAATAATCTATGAGACAAAAATGATTAATGACTGACAGTTGACAACATAATAAATACAATGATAATAGGCAATACTTGTTATCACTTGTATCAGCTGGTAATACTCTTATCAGTTGAAATATTGGGCAGGCAAATACCCTAATCTGTATTGACTACTGATTGAAGTAAACTGGTTTAATCTTTTACTATATTTCTCAATGAACATGACATGTGTAGAGAAGTCTGGAGTATCATTTACAACCATTGTACTGGATAAAAACGATTAAAAATTGTGATTAACAGTATAAAAATAACATTCAATAGATTTTTTCCTTAGGTTCCTCCTAGACAATTGTAACGGCCACTGTTACTTGAGTCAAAGATATAATTCATTACATTAAAATGTAACCGCTTTAATTAAATTGCAGTCTTTTTTATTTACTTACTGCAGTGCTATGCTGTATAAAGAATCATGATATTACGCACCTACTATTGAAATTTTTTAATGAACTGTTTTATTTATCCTCTTTAAACATTTATTTATTCATAAGGTATTTTTTTTTATTTGAACAAATGTGCACCCAAGCAATATTTAACAATAATATATTGAACCATAATATTCACTGATATCCATATTTTTTTCATGCCTATGTGATTGTTAATGTCAATAGTTACCTAAATTCAATGAACTTGCAAAGTTTACCTGTTTTATCTATAAGTATTATTACCTACGAGTACTATTTATGATGTACATACTGTTTCTATGAATAGAACCAGTTTATTTCAGCATACCAGGTAATTTGTATTTAAACTGATAACAAAAACAATAACTTGTTTATTTCAAAAATACCTATTTTATGACAAATATTCACAACCAACAATATAAACTGATAACACAGTATTTTATATTTTTATACATGAAAAGCACAGTTTTATTTTAATACATATTTTTCTCTGAATGTTTTCTTTCTCTGAATAATACATATTATTATTAAATGCAATATTACAATTTAAATACATAACACTAATTTACGCTACCAGTAAATAATCTATTTGATATTATTTCTTTGCTACAAGTAAAACAGTAACAATAAAAGATTATGAAGTAAATGGGGCACTCTCACTTAGTTGCCTCGGATCAAAGAATGCTAGACTACCCTAGTTAGCTGTTAGCCTTGACTTGACCGAAGCTCCACAAGTGAGAAAGTGTAATCAATACTGGTTATCTGATTAATAGATGTAATCTTATCTTATGGTAATACAACTTTGCTTTACATTTTTTACTTAAAAATGTTGCATGGTATGTTATATCCCATATGGGTTTTATAATGCAGGAAAAAATGTTTTAAAAACCCCACCCATTGTCACACAGCAGACTGAAAATGATATTTACTGATAATTTTTTCAGACTTAATATTATTTAATCAAGTTTTGTTTTTAATTTAAGAAGTTGACCGTGGCCTGGTGCCCTGACTTCTGTCCTGTCTCTGATATGAGGCCCACTTTCAGTCATTATCTTTCAAAAAATTATATAATTCATCTCAAAAATTTAGTCTGCTAATTAATAGAATAATCTTATTCCATTCATCCATCGTCCGTTATCACACCACGCCTATTTTTCCAGATGGCAAGATTACCAGCATTACGTCATGGTCTTCTCCTCTTAATTATTTTAGTTATCAGGACGCTCAGTCCGCCACGACAATTGGCCGTGATTGATAACACGTCGGATAAACCACTTCTGCCACGGAACAAACGCACACCTCGCTACGATTATATTCAACTATTTTCTTCATAACTTCGTTTCCGTCGGTTATACAGGATTAGGAGTAATCTAAGCTTAAACTCTGTGGTCTAATTAATTGTGATATATTGTTCCTTGGCTGCCACAGGCTTTTGTCTTTGCGTTTCCTTATTATGCCTCCACGTTAATTGTAGCTTCCGACATCCTTAACTGTTCTAACAATTATATAGCTGAATGAATTCTTAAAGATTATTCGTTACTCGGGAGGATTATGTTTCTGTAAACTGGTAAACCAGTGGTTAGTACGTGTGTTGCAGTAAAATTGTAATCAGCAATCGTATACCTATATAGTTTTTAATGCCGTAACATAGAGCTCAGGGTCGTATGATAATTTGCCGTGCCTAATCACACAGCCCGCGTCGCTAGAACATGTTAATCAAATGCCGTAGACCATGACGATATAAAAATAAATGATTTGAAAGTTGATTTGTTGCTCGTCGCTATGGTAAACAATGTTTTTAAATCAATATCCTTATTAAACCTAATTTACTTTGCCGCCTTCTCTTGTTTGAAATAGGATCATCTACATATGATCATTGTCACACCAGGGGCCCGATTCTCCTAATTTTACTTAAGCAACATACAATTCACATTCGACTGCGATCCAATCCCGACTCGATTACGATTGAAGCGTATGTGGCATTCCGCTATTTTTTCTTTTAAATAAACGTTTTTATCCTTATCTGTCCTTCAATAATGAATCATTTTGTCTGCAAATGATTTACGATTGCAATATGATTGTAGAGCAAACTACCGTTTAGACTAAAATCACCAAAATAGCAGACCAATCGAATGTCATTGGAATACGATTGGTCTTATATTAGTAGCAGAATGCCCGATATGGTTAAAACTGCTATTGCGATCATATTGCGATTCGATTTCTATTCGATTTTGACATAATTAACTTAGGAGAATCGGGCCCCTGCTTTCTTCCATTCTGCCTTCTGATTATCCGTAACGAGTGCCAAAGATCTTCAAATGAGGAGAAATGAAAGACGGAGGGGCTCGTCATATGAAGTTGGTCCACAGACCAACCGCGCTAAGATTTGCTTAGCCTTATGATCAATCCATCCATGCAGCTGTTACTAAGTCCAGATATATTTGAAAGAAGATCCTGTTTTAATAAAAAACTTAGGCAGAAAGATAGTGTAATCGTGTTTATCACTGTACTTTTTTCGCCACGTGTAGGCCTTTAGTCCGAATTTAGCGTCAATCAGAAATTCTTATCAGTATTCAACGTCAATGTACCGTATCTGGTCAATGCGTGTTAGTTTTGGCAACTAGGTAGAGATGTCGCAATCTTCCATATTTTAGCGGATACTAAGTGCAAAAGAACTGGTGTTTATCCGTTGGAGATGATCAATGTTTTATCGCTTTTGAAAGAAGACCAGGAGCTATCAATTACAAGGAATCTTCTTGTAGTGTGGGAAATGGGAAGCAGATTTATATTAACCGGAATCATCTAATAGGCGTCCTGGCAGATGAAAAACTTGACAGATTTCTCAAATCTCTCCGACGGCCTCTGATAGCTGTCCCACAAACCAAACATCTGTCAGACATCTTAATGATTAAAAAACTTTAGCAATAAACAAAAAGGTAAAAAACCTCATTACCGTGGTTGCTAAACGAGAAATACGGATGATAAGAACAGCCGTGTTGCCTAACAGCCGATCATTAAGTGCTGCAGTCCATTGCGAGGTTTCTATTTACTTAGCTAAAAGTTTCAAGTGTTGATTGCAGAAGCCGCTTATCTGCTGTATGAGTGGAATTTAAACAACATGTAACTGTAATCGCCTGTACATGTGCTGGCAACATACCTTCCTGTGTGTTCGTTACACAAGTACATAATGGTAAATGGTCCTAACATTCTTACAACATCAGATTAAATAAATGCATGCACTAGATAAAATAATAAAGACTATTAAAACTATACCGGCTATCATTGAACATCTTTGGCAGTGTAGTTAGAAGCCTAACACCAGTCGTACCAAAGGGTAATGGAATACCGGGGTAACTGGGATCAGATAGGCAGTCGCTCAGACAGGTACTCAGCTGCATCCATATAGAATGGAAACCGTCCCCAACATAGTCGGGAAAAGGCTCGGGAGATGACGATGACTTAAGACTATGTTTGCATATTTAAAGTAGTCTTCAGAATTTACACTAAAAAATTTCGCGCAAGTGCTAAAATGTAGGTAACAATTTAATGTATCAAATGTGAAACCGTTTTGTTTATCTAATCGCAAATTTTCAATACTGTTATACGTTGAACCATTGTAATACTTACAGTACAAAATAAATAAGTACCTCATAGGTTTTGTGTCAACAATATGCATTTTATTTATTTCATATTAATCGCTTCAACGCTCTGGTTCGGTTTAATTACTCGATAAGAAAAGTAAAAGGATTCAAATTAGCGATGTTAATACCTTATCCTTTCGGCTGTGACTTTAAAATAAATCACAGACGATTAATGTACAAAACTTCATGTTAATAACGTTTTGTTGTTTTCGTTTTTTGTATTTCAACAAGACATGATAGCGATGGCCTTTGAGATGAAATAATTTCTCACATGAAGACAATTCTCAATCTTAAATATGAATGGCCTTACTACAAAAACTTAACCACCTGTTTTACACTTCTCTAAAAAAATTGTGGCTGCAAAATGAACCATATGTCAACGTCATAATTTGACATTTTTTTAGAAAAGTCTTAAACTGACGTTTAAAAGTTTTTGTGGTAAGACGGAAAATGCTTAAAAGCCGTTAAGTCAACGTGAAATATTTTTTTTTTGTAAAGTAATCCACGTAAAACATTGTGTAGCTCCAATTTGCAAACATTTTTTTACGAGTGACGACTGAGTGAGTACTGACGTGTCCTCGCAGTCATACGCAATGGTTTAACCTAGTAATTTCTTAATACTTATGCGCTAGGCATGTACTATGTGCAATTTGCAAATCCGACGCACAACGATTGCAGGCATCAGGTATCACGCGACGCCAATGCAGTGTTGATAACGTTACAACTTGCACTAACGCAACTTATTTACTTACAATACAATATCAGATCGTATACGAGGAAATTAATTAAGTACTCGTCAAAGAACAATAGAAATGTATCCGCATTTCCGTAACTGCTTGCAAGTAAAAGTCTAGGCTTTCTCGCAAACTTTCATGGTGGGCCGTTTGGCACTATTTCGTATTGGTCGATGACCGCGGGGAGGCGCCGCCGCCGCAACGTGCCTCGAGGCACCATGCGCGCACGCATGCATTGCAAGTGAAATCATTTGTTTATACTCGCATGACTTACTCGTTCTACTCATCTGATTTGAATTACTACAGAATGCGAATAAGCTATTCATTGAAAATGGTCTTGCTTCACTCGTGTTGCACTTGCACACCAAATCAATATTTGCGTTATTCAGTGAAATTCTAAATTATGGTAATAGGGAATTTTTGGTATTTATTGTTTCACGTTTAAATAATATAGTGGATGTGTCATGTTTTCACCCGATCGATCGCTAAGTGACGGCCGGTTTGAGTCATGTCGGGTATCTGGTTCCGCAAATATTATCTCTGCCATCAGCGCTCAGCTAAGGCCACAAAAATTCTCAGTCCTTATTCGGCTATCGATTTGTTTGCATCACTCGAATCAAAGTTTATTTTCATGACAATAGCTAGCGATTTAAACAAACGTTCAATCAGTATTATTTCAGCAAGCGTTGCTTTTGTGATAATATTTGAACAGCCACTAGTAAAGCAACGCAAAGTTAATTCTATTCATTTTAGTGCTTTGTTCTTTGATAACGTATTGTATAACTCCACGTCATATGAGCAATTAAATTTTCTGGGTATTTTTACCGATACAAACTGCGTGGCTTGAATGCATAGTTTGATATGTCCATTCAATCCCCGATATAAATGTCCTGAATAATGTTCAAAATTTTAGAAATATACTATTGACAATGTTAAATTTAAATTATGTTACAACCATTAGAAATACATGTTTCTCATTTTGTAGGCCCAACACAAACGCCGACTCTTTCAAAGGGAAAGACAAGTCTCTTCATAATAACCACATTAGAATTCTATGCAGCGCGCTATGAGATTCCAACGTTTTTAAATAAGAATATGCATAAAACCGATTCACCGAACCTCAACTGTGATGGAGGCATCGCTAATTTTATTTTCATGTTAAAATATATTCCACGAATAAACGCAGTTGGAATTGCTTAACCCACTAAAATAGTATAACTAGCTATGTGGGTCGGGCACGAATAGTGTACATAATGAATCGTGGACTATGAAGATCTAAAAAGCACATTCCGCAAATGCCGTGCAGACCCAGTTTACTTGTATCTGCGTCGAAGTGCCGTGTTAAGTACGTAAGGTAACGGCACACCGAATCGGTCGCGTGGAGACGTCGCCGGTGACCCCACGACACACATTTGCCACAAAACAGTAAGCCATCACCGTTCACTGCACGCTAAACTAACAACACTTTCTCGCGATCTGCCGCCGAGCTGCTGTGGAATGCGACTTAAAAATATTCGATTCCGTTCTGATTCATATATTTTGACTGGATTTATTATACGCGAACACGCAGATAGATGCAAGCAAATACCCCATAAATTCCCACAATTTGCGTAATTTTAACATCGTTTTTTACCCGAGCGACCTACCGTACTTCCGGGGTCTAAATAGTCTTTATTGAAGAGTGACTGGGCGCATGTCGCACTCGTTACATTTTTATAGAACATCAGAGCTCTTTAATTTTGCTGTCAGCTTGTATGTTTATGGAACGATCTCAGCCTCAATTGTTCAGAAATTATTAAAAACTAGCTGTTGCCCGCAACTTCGTCTGCGTGGGCAATATAGAATAGTCAAAATACTACTTATCCCGTAGGTGCATTCTTTCACGTGACAGTATAATTAGGATTACCACTTCGCAGTCGCATAGATTCAATGATCAAGGTTGTGTTGTGGATGTGACCATTTATCTAAACAAAAGAAGTAAAGTTTGTGACGTTGTGGAAATCTCTGGATCTAGTCAGCCAATTTGGAAAATTATTACGTATGGTGCGTAAGTAATTTTCACAGGAAATAGCTATAATCTATGTCTATATGCTTTGAGTCTGACAAAGCTGTCATTTGTACATTTTCTGCAGCTGCTGCGACTAATCAGAAGCCAGAAAGTCTGTCAGTCTTACCATGGACATCGTCTTGTGTAGTTGACTGGATTGAAGATAGGTAGATAGATATATAGGATACTCAAATAGATTCGGTGACTGGAAGCCCAACACCAACATAGTTGGGGAATAGCTGGATGGATGATAAAATGAGTCATCATCATCAGCAGGCGCATAGGGTAGGATAGTTTCACTACTGGGGAGAAACACTTGTATGACTTGTATGAATTGGGGATTTTCTGTGCACTTACTCACTATGGTAAGGCTGACCCCACATTAGGCGTGCGCGATCCTCGGGCGTGTGAGTAGCGCGGGCGTCGCGAGCGCTCTGCGTGAAAGTCGCGTTTTGCTGCCCTGCGGCATGTGTGAAGAGTGCAAGCGACGCGCTCGCGGCGAGCACGCGGCGCTCGAGTTGCGTTCTTACCCCTTCGCCCGCTATCCCCGCCGCCCGCTAAACGCCTTAGCAGTTAAACGTCAAGTCGAGCGCGCTGCAAATGCCGCAGGGCAGCAAAACGCGACGCTCACGCAGCGTACTCGCGACGCACGCGCTACTCACACGCCCGATGATCGCGCACGCCTAATGTGGGGTTAGGTCTAAACCGGGAGGGACTCCACCGAAATGTTTGCATTAGTTCACGAATAGGCAAAATGTACGTATCTGTGAGAGTCCACTTCATGTGTTCGTACTTGAAACCTGCAGTTTTGCCAAGATTTTCAAAAAGTACGCTCGCAATTTGTCATTTCTTGGTGGAGCCAGCAAATCAAAAGAAACAGAAGTGTTGTATACTGTGCGTCACTACCGCACACCGGGAAAATTTCGCTCTTACGGAGGACGTTTATATACCATATTTTGTGTCACACGTAAACAGGACGACAGTAAGTATCCACCGAAACACTTTCAAAGATCTGATGAACGAACAAATCAGACCTGAGTTGGTCACCTGGGGCCAATCAGAGCTCTATGAAGCGATCATACGCTTTGGCTCCTACTGTTATTGTGGTTTCTGAAAATGTATTCACCTCATTCAACGATGAATGTAATTCTGATGGTACTATTAAGAACACTTGCTTAGCGCAAAAGCTGACGTTGGCAGGCCGACTCTTTTGACTTCTCTAATAGGATACCATTGGTTTTTGTGCAATGCACACCTGCAATGCATGCTGGATTAGGATAGGATATAGGTGGATAGGATTTGCAGAAGAGAACAATTCTGTCTTTGTAATTGAATGACATCAAACGTAGTTTTATATAAAAGGTGTTTTTTTAGACTTGGCTCGGGTCTTACTGAGACTGTTCGTAATCGTGAACAGTGTATTTGCGATCAGAAGTTGAAAGTAAGCATGTCTCTGGTATGCGACGCGTAATTTGTACGTTTCCAGACGCATAAAGCATTTTACGTGTGTATGGTATTAAATCGAGAAAGCTCCCATTTCTTATCTGCACTTTGTATCTGGGCTTGTTTTTAAAGCTACAGAAGCCTACATTACCTACCTCACGCTTAGCAGCGCTTGCGAGAGATAGATCTTCCTTTCTTCTAGGATTAAGTTTACATATTTTGCATCAGAAAAAATAATTAAGGTCTACTTAATACTACTCCCTCAAAGTAATTTGTTTTAAGGCCACCACATTAGTGGAAGATAAGCTAAACTATGTTTATGAAAAAATCCTGATATGAACTCCATCTGTAACTTTAAATGATAATTAATTGTTCCACTAAAGTCATCATTTTTGACATAATGTTCAAAAAATAATTTAGATGGCACCGTTTTAAATTTGGCTGAGAACTATTAATTTTCCTTTCATCAAGGTAATAATTATAGTTGGATTTTGATGTGGTACGGCAAACTGACGAACACTATTGAAATGTCTATCGAAAAATTACACTGAGTACGTGTTAAAATACCTCTATGGTGAATTACGGAAAATACACAACTTCATCTGTTGAAATAATAATCCTCTATAAAGAATGTATGGTAATTAATTGTCATTTACCACCTCGCTCTTTTGACAAATTTGATGTATTTTTACCACAGATGGAGCTACTTTAACCTTGGCTAAACAAAATTTTCATATTTTTTTTTCTTCCGAAGTTACTTATAAAGGTGTGATTTTCTGTGTAAAGATTAATAATAGGCCGAACAACTAATATAAGTACAACATTCAAATGTACAGTTTTGACAAACAGATTGCGTGTCGTAATATTTTACATCTTGAATTCACAAAATTAATCATATCTTTTGATAGAGTGAATCGATTTCGATGAAACAAAAACTAAGTAATACCCCAAGTTACGTAGAATTTTTGTATATAAGCATTGTCTGCATTGAATTCGTAGATTTTACGTGAATCGCGAACGAACAAACAGATAAACAGACAAACAGACAAACAGACAAAAATGACAAAAATGATGGAAATGGGTTCTGTTAGTTATCCTTTAACATGCCGGCTATTTTTTTTGTCAATTTCTTCAATGTACAAAAATTACTTTTCTACAGATTTATTATATGTATAGATATTTTTATGGCAGCCCAAAAGTATTATAATAACGGTTGGACTTGTTGCGTTTTATAGAGAATTAGAGAAATAAAGAGAATAAATACAGATTATTCACGTTACACCAGCTATCATTCATTACAATGAAATAATCCTGCACTTGATTGCAAACATTGTTTTAATTCCGATGATAATCCAGGCGACGACACGACGTCAGCGTCGGCAAAGCGTCGATAAGTTAGCGACAAAACAAACAAAACGTTGTTGACGACGGAGTTAGGCTTGTTGAGAGCAAACCGGGGCAATTAGCTGGCCCTCAGTATCGCGTCGAGGGATATGATAAAAAAAAAACTCGGTCAAGATTGAAACTCTCTTTGCTGATTTAGGGTCCTGTGTGCTTAGGGGAGTGACAGGGACTCCTGTTATTCCCAAACGTGCGTGGTCTCAATTAGAAGGATCGGAAAACAACGGACTCATTGGCTCATTTTCTTCGTTTGCGTCACAGATGAGAGATGCGTCATTTCTCAAATTAATTGCTTCCTCATTATCTGCCAGGAGTGGTTAGGGCTTAGACGTTGTTCGAATAAAATTGCGTCAATAAATACCAGTCTAGCAATCCGATAGTCTTACATCAATAATATCGTTCTACACAGGCAATTGTAACAAGATGAAATAACATTCTCTCAAGATCGATGACTCGGGTAAGGTCATCTGCAATCAGAAACATTCACTTGCAATAAAAAATGTGATGTAACGGATCGAACCTATAGAGCAATATCGTAGAGTCCCAATTTGGTATTTTTATCTAACGGTTTATATATGGATTGTGTCGAGTAGTCTTGTGGTATTTAACCCAAATATTTCTTGCCAAAAATGGCCAATTTTTGACTTCTCTTTTTGGGAATGTTAAAAACATTCTGTTCGTTACTGCTTAGTCCGTTTATTTGTTTTTCCACTCAAATCCCCTACCGTTACTAATACTCGTCTGCGCTACAAGCTTGCAGTTTAAAGTTACGTATAGCATTCACTTGCTCGGCTTTAGACATAATAAACTTGCTGAAAGTGACAGGCTCTTACAGTTCATTCTCCAGCGTTCCTTGAGAAAAGAAATGCCTTCTAAACTACAGCTGACATTGACATAGAAAACTCTATTTTATAACAAATTCTTCTGTAGAATATACCATCAACATTAAGTATGTGTGGGTTATATAAAATTATGTTTAAACAACGTTTTGCAGTTGGGTAACCAAATTAAAGTGATTTTGAGCAAAGTCATTAATGCGATCGAACCGCTATGCGATCTATTTTAACTTTTGAGTGGCATTCATGAGGTTTTTGATGTATTATGCAGTATTAAAGCAAATTACATTGCGATTACTGACCATGAAAATTTTAAACAATGAGCTCGGTTCAAAGACTTTCGCAGGCATTAAGTTTATTATGATCGTTGTAAATAAATTATACTTAATAATGATGTCATAGTGTTTCCGGTAGCTTAAACCATGTGACCGTTTAAATTAGTTGCAGCTAATCGTATGAAAGGCGCCGGTCCGTCCTAATGCGAGCCGCAATTAGCACACGACGATCCAGAGCAGTTTTACTGTGTTAATATCTGCCCAAACAGTCGCCGACGAGACCTCATCACCACGCAGTACTACGAACTCAATATTGCCTCATAAAAATGTTAATTTGATGCCAAGTGACACAGCTCTCTTTTCGACACACACATTATTACTCACAGCTTTGTCATTGTGAGGCTCCGCGTGCCGTAGTTTTTGTGTGACGTCTGTTGAGTATGATGTACGTTTACATAACGGCGGCGGAGGCGCATCCACTGCCTCGATTGTACTTTTTGTCTGTTGCCGATTATGAACGTGGGTTGGAAGCCAACGGAGTGAAAAACTAACATGTAGGCGCCCACATTACTAAATGAACGCTCCAAAAATGTTCTACCAAATCGGCAGACAACATTGTAGTACATTTTATTCTGATCTGAACGACATTTCTTATTGAAGCTTTTACAGAAGTCAAGAGTTTGCATAGTATTAAGAGTAGCTTTTACAGAAATGAAAAGTTGTCTTTAATTCCTGTAGAAGCTGCTGTCAGTGCAGTGCAAACTCCTAAATGTATTGTTTATTTAATTGAAAGGTCTCAGATCCAATATCTAAAGTGGTTACTTAGCTGTGGCCGGTAGGATATATCGTAATGAGTATCTTCCGTTCCTAACCACAACAAGTTGGACCCTCTTTGTAGACTGGCTTCTCGTTCTTCATCGGTGTCAATGAACTGCGCTCAGATTACGAAAGCGAAAAGCTAATCCTGTTAGCTGGATTAGCTTCACATATTTGGACACGATTGTCCTCTCTCCAAAAACGTATTTGATTGATGAAATTCTTTTTCGATTTATAATAGGATTTATTTCGCGGGTTCCGTTAAGCCTTTTGTGGTATTTGGTGGCTTTCGCTTGTATCTGTTGCGTATGATATTAAAAAATATCAGCTTCCATAAACGTCTAGTACAATTTAACTCATTGGATACCATAATTCTTGTCCAATCAACTGTGATCTCAAAAGTTACCGACCAAATCACATTGTGAGAGTGACAAAAGTATCCAATATAAGAATTTGACCGTTTTATGTACCATTACAGTTTTTCTGCAACGGTTACGACAACGTTCATTGATGTTCGTGGAGAAAGAGCGTCGACTAATGGACTGTGAAAAGAAACCGGACACTTCGTTTTTCTTAGTTGGTCCTCTGGGGATAGTGTACGTTACATAATATATCCAAACACATAGCTTGCGCTATTCTATTATTTGCTAGAAAGAAATAGAACGGCGATATAGTATTTCAATGGTAGATATCAAGTCATTACATTAGTTATGCGAAGAGAAAAAAATGTGATGAAAGAGACAGGATATTTGTGTGCAATTTTACACCGATGATTAAATTCAGACATCAAACAAAATTAAAATATACATATTGACACTTCCCGTCAATTGCTGTTGTACACCGGTACTTTTTTATACACTTTGTTCGTGTTTTTTGAGCACTGGTATTTTATTCTATCCTGACGATGTTTGCAATTCTGCAATTTAGATCACCTTACTTTCAAAATGCCTTCTTAATTTTGCTAGGTACCACAGCTAAACTCCCTGACGTAAGCTGAATGTGTATCCGCCTTCACGCTTGTTGTTCCCGCCTGATGTTCGGCTAATGCGCGATAATAGGGGGTAGGAGAGGGGGCTAACGAGCAGTCTCAATCACTTGCCTAGCCACCCTCCTGATTACACCGCTTAAGGAATCATTATGTTGCATTACTAGTATACTACATGCATTTCTACTCCAGTGAAGTGTGTCACTGTCCAGCTCAATAATGAAGAACAAAACATATGGCTTACAGTTTGTTTCTAGACTATAAAACCTATCGTTAGTGTTTCCTTGAAGAACTTCTAATGGCTTCCATTTTTTCTGGAGTCTGTTTCTTGGATAGAATCCCCCTTTTGGAGTACATACGAAGCTTACGTTGTCTATTAGTAAAAGCATTTGCGCAACGTTGTTAATCTATACGAATTGAAAAGTCAAATTCGTATTTTCCCGACGACGACAAAGCCGTATGCGCCGTGTCTTCATAGAAAGTTGAAAGTCGGTCGTCATGTTTTGTTTTTTGGGCGTTTCTTCAGGTTTTGCATGAGTGAGTGCACTGTCCTCCGACCGTACAATGTTCCTCGTATTGTATGTGAAAATATAAAAGACACTATATTGTGTGTCATTGATTGTGTACTATTTTACTTTACATTCAATACTAAGAATCGATATTCTGTATTACGTAGATATTGGAGTTTTCCTTACAATGTTGGAAGTCCATAACATCAGTTAATAAAAATGGATCAACTCTCAATGCTGTATTGTCAATACGGCCTTCCGATATATGAAAAAAATATTAAGAAGTTAATAAATGAAATCCATATAACCTACACAAATAGCAGCACTTTTGAAGTATTCAATTATTGACTTTGATTTAATATGATGGATTACCGTATATTGATATCCGATAAAGAAATTTATTTGCCATGATCATACGATTACTTGGACTTAAACGTACAATCTACAAGTTGTTGATAAACCGATGAGTGATATGTTAATATTGTTAGTGATAGCGTTTAATAATAGTGACCTACAATCGTAAGTAGGCACTTGAAACATTCCGTATTGTGTGCAGTTATCCATATCACGGCATAACGATAAGAGTACATATCTATAAAGCATACACATGGATTGTAAGGTAGCGTGTGAAATCATTAAGATTTCCCTTTTTGCACCTGCTACGTCACTCGCTTTATCGTGTTTGTCTTACAATAAACTAATACATTTATTTACTCACGACACGAATGGTACCGTACAGTAACCTTACCATAAAGATAAGCCCAAAATGTAAAACGACTTAAAATCAACTTAACGTGTCTAAAAATCATTGGTTCAGGCGGGAATATCAATGCTATACCTCTCAAAAAACTAGATCCATTTATTTAAATTGTCAGCCACATCCTCTGAAGATATCCTGTCTTTTTAGAACTGAGTAATAAGAATTGAATTTTAAAATTTTGTAGCAATATCATCGTAAATGCAAAACGCGAGCGATGCTAAGCGAGTATGGCGCCTTATCTGGCTCGTTTGTCCTCCGGGAAGCTCTTTACCCCGATACGGGAGTTCTAGCCTTCATCGGTTCAGCCACAAACCGCTAACTTTGGGGTAAATCACGCTTCGCATGTCATATACTGTAGCGTTGAAAATTTACTACCAAAGCACTCATATTTTACACAATATAATATTACTCATAAGGATCAACGCACCTGAGTTCGTTGTACTGGTAACAATGTTTTGTTTTGTAACGCTGTTTCTGTTTACTTTATCTTTTATGTTTACACTTTCTGTTATTATCACAGGTATGTACCGTATAAAATTAGGCTGCAATTTGTTCCAGCGCTTCACGGTCTCTTTATGAGCGTAGTTTCCGTACTTCTTGTGAGTTATCTTGCAACGAGTACGTTTAAAATGATATGGAGTGTTTTAAAGAACTCGCTTTTAGTATGTGCTTCTTTCTTGCCAGAACTTAACCGTCCAATCTGCCTTTTCAAATATTTAACAATCTTCTATCTCTGCAGTATTTATATTTTAACTGCTTATTTTAAAAGCAAGTTCGTTAAGCCTGCTGCTATAAAATATTAAAACTCGTTAGTTTAAATTGGTGCCATATTGTTTCATGAACACGAAAGAAAACTGTTTAGATTATCATGATTAAACTGAGCTCCAGTGTTATTTAGGTGCAGAATTTTACTTACACGTTAAGTTTTCTAAGAAACTGGTTCTCGAGTTATGTGCTAAATGGTTTGTAACATAGCTAGTAACCGTTACCTCATAACTATAAGTACAAATAAAGGATGTTGACGGCCACGCTGCAACTAACAGCATCCACATTTTTACTCAGGTTACCAGTAAATTAAATAATAAATATGTTGTAAATACCATATCAAATTGTTGTACTTAAAAAAATATTTTTTGTTTCAGGTAATCCTTAAAGTGCAACACATCTACGAGTACAGTATTCAACGAAATAATTCTTGAAACACTTTAAATTGCTCAGTTAAGACTCTTTTATATTTCCTCTCTCTCTACTACGTTATTGTGGCAATTTCCGATTTCCGTTGTTCCGGCAATATTTTTGTGTTCCTTTTTACGAGGAACATAAAAACGACTCAAAGTCCACCCGTACTTGTGCTCCCGTCACGGCCCAGGCGGCTGAAGGGCGCGCGCAGGCCTCTCCTTTAAAATATAAAACCGCGATTCTTAATTCCTTTGACTATTTTCCGAATGGAAAAATTCACTCAGCTACACAGCCGCAAGCGATTACTCCTCTTTACGTAGTGATACGCGGAGGGTGGCGGCGACACGACGGCTCCCGTAGCCTGGCCACATAAATAATCGAGAGCTTACGAACGAATTCACCCGCCCCAGCTTCACTCCACAATATCATGGAAACTTTCAACCAAATTGATCGCCAAACGTAACTCTCTAATGGCGTGTAGAGCCGATTATAAAGGACAGTTTTAATACCCCTCGCCAATTTTGAAGGGATCCTCTACTAGCATTAAGAAGTTTTAAATTAATTTGGTCGTTACATTATCGTTTTGGGTCGTCTAGAAATAATTGGCAATTGTTCAAAGTGAGACTGTAAATGTAATTCAGCGTGGGGATGATATGAAGCTACGAGCGGTGCGCAATTGATTTTGAGAACTAACCGAACGGTGACTGGGCCTCGTAAATTGGGCAGTGCGGATCTCTGAAGCATAAATCGACAATTGTCCTGTCAACGTGTGGGCGCCGCCACCGCTGGCCGGCGGCACCTCGCCTCATACACAATGTCCACTACATATCAGCCGATGCAATCTCTCTTTCACGATCACTGTATGAATTAAGCATTTAAATGCTGATGAAGTTACTTATAAATTCTTTTGAGTCTCCATAGGATTTATTGCCCATTTATAAATTATTCTAGCTGGTACTTGCAAAGCTTACACTCACTACTCTGAGCGAATTATTTCAAGTGAATAACTTTGCCGTTCTGAAGTAACGTTAACAGAATATTTTTTTATTTATGAATTTCCAAATCGCAAGGTCTAGTATAAGTGATTGAAATATGGTATTCTCGCATGCCAATATACAATAGTAAAATAGTATGCACAATAGGTTATTGTCTGAAGGTACCATTATTTTTCATATAGGTAGGCGCACGACAATAGCCTTTATGATATTATTTGAGATGTTATTTACTTTCAGAAGTAGTAAATAAGAATATACGGGGAACAAACAATTGCCAAACGACTTGAAAGCAAGTACATGCTTTCTAGCAGACCTTTGTCAACTCAACAACAGAGTTATTACATTGCATATACATGTAGCGACATGAAACTCATACAACCTTTTCGACTCGCAACCTTCAATAGTCATGAAGAAAAATACAAATGTCAAATTCAAAATTTTATATTTTCAAAAGCCGATTTTCGTTGTCGCAGGCGTGCACATATAAATAGGGCGCCGCACAGTGGTCCGGATTTTCAAAAAGGTGGACATAGGATCGAAAATGCATATTTAACTCAACTAAAAATTGTTCCGTATAGGAAATTTAGCACTGATTAATACTTATTACTACAACTTTTCAAAAAAACTGCTCCTTCACCTAAAAAAAAAATATCGAAAATAAAAATGTATGGGAGAAAATCTATTTTATTTTTTTTCTCCGTTCAGTATCAAAGTATAGCAACCAAATCGTATATTCTGGTAAGTACCTATTGCTCTTAATACGACAAAATATAAATTGCTTGCGTATCCCTGCGGCCTTGGCGCCTACGATGCTTCAAAGTTTACAATTTTAAAGTTGAATTGTCTTAACATTATTAACGAGTTTTTCCGAGTTTTTCTACTGAAATTAATACAAAATATCATTTTTAATAAAAAAAGCCCCCCGCGTGCACCAACTTTGTATTAGGCTCGCCCCTACTACTTGGAACTTAAATATACTACTGGCGAAATGACAGTATACTTTTGTGTAGTATACAACTTTGCCGAACCCTTCGGGGAATACCTATAAAGCGTGATATTATGACAAAATAACATATTTATTATATTACAAGAAATATATTACATTTTTATATAACAATCATCAGCCTTTTCCCAACTATGTTGGGGTCGGCTTCCAGTCTAAACGGATATAGCACAGTACCAGTGTTTGTTTTATAAGGAGCGACTGCCCCAATTGACCTCCTCAACCCAGTTACCCGGGCAACACAATATCCCTTGGTAAGACTGGTGTCAGACTTACTGGCTTCTGACTACCCGTAACGAAGTTCACAAAGGAGTGAAGATGTAGACTTCAGTGATTCATCGGTTTTCATGTCAAGTCTTGTCCCTCTTAAATTAGTTTCTAATAATAGCACCATATGGAAAAACCCAGTACCTTCTTCAACACATTATTCCAGGCCCATTAAGTCCGAGTTTTGTAAAGAGACAGCAGAATACATCAAGCAAGAAGAAGCTGCATTGGAGAAAGAAATAATTAAAACCGGCCAAGTGCGTGTCGGACTCGCGCACGAAGGGTTCCGTACCATCCAAACTAATATACGTTTGTTGTATGAGAGTCCCCCAAAATATTTATTTGATTCTAGGTTTCATATTTGTTGTTATAGCGGCAACAGAAGTACATCATCTGTGAGAATGTCAACTCTCCAACTATCACGGTTCATGAGATACAGCCTGGTGATAGACGGACGGACGGACAGAGTAGCGAAAACAATAGGGTCCCGTTTTACTCTTTGGGTACGGAACTACGGAACCCTAAAAACATCGATTCTACAAAATGGGCAGGGCTAGAGATTAGTCACGAGCTTCATCTGACAATGATCTACGGAAAAGTGGCCACTATTATAACGGATACTTCGTCTGCATCTGCCTGCAATATTTGCCAAGCTGTCAGAAGTATATTCAAGACCTGTTCGAGTAGATGTTTATAAATATGGACTTTCTACTCTTCATATGTGGATTCGTTGTATGGGGTGTATTCTACACATATCTTACAACATGGACTTTGGGTTGTGGACTGCACGAGGTGCTAACAAGCAACTAAAAGCTGCGAAGAAACATTTGACACAAGAAGAATTCGAACAGCAAATGGGAATACTTATGGATTTTCTGAAGCAAGGCTTTGGAACCACAAACGACGGAAACACAGCCAGAAGGTTTTTAAGAGATTATGATAAATTTGCCGAAATAACTAAAATTGACAAAGGCCTACTAAAGCATATTGCGGTTATTCTTCAAACAGCTGAGATCTTTGTGCATTTACACAAGCTACTCATACACGGTGCAGACATTTGTCATCACTTTGGCCTCCTACCAATTAGCATTCTTTCCGAAGAAGCGGGCGAAGCAAGAAATAAAGAATTTCGAAGAGTTCGTGAATATCATACAAGCAATATCAATCATGCAAGCACGTTAAACTGTAGGTCGCAGCTGTTATTGAACATCTTTGGCAGTCGTTACGGGTAGTCAGAAGCCAGTAAGTCTGACACCAGTCTTACCAAGGGGTATTGTGTTGCCCGGGTAACTGGGTTGAGGAGGTCAATTAGGGCAGTCACGCTTTATAGGTATTCCCCGAAGGGTTCGGCAAAGTTGTATACTACACATAAGTATACTGTCATTTCACCAGTAGTATATTTAAGTCCCAAGTAGTAGGGGCGAGCCTAAAACACGGTTGGTGCGCGCGGGGGACTATTTTTATTAAAAATGATATTCTGTATTCATTTCAATAGAAAAATTCAGAAAAACTCGTTAATAATGTTAAGATAATTCAACTTTAAAATTGTAAACTTTGAAGCATCGTAGGCGCCAAGGCCGCAGGGATACGCAAGCAATTTATATTTTGTCGTATTAAGAACAATAGGTACTTACCAGAATATAAGATTTGGTTGCTATACTTTGATACTGAACGGAGAAAAAAAATAAAATAGATTTTCTCCCATACATTTTTATTTTCAATAATTTTTTTTTAGGTGAAGGAGCAGTTTTTTTGAAAAGTTGTAGTAATAAGTATTAATCAGTGTTAAATTTCCTATACGAAACAATTTTCAGTTGAGTTAAATATGCATTTTCGATCCTATGTCCACCTTTTTGGAAATCCGGACCACTGTGCGCCGCCCGTTTAAATAAATAAGTCGACACAAAATCTTCGTGTGTAATTCATCTCCTTAATTGGTGACCCCGACGTGATGTGAAAACAAAATGTGAATCAGCTTCAATCGCCGCCGTCACTACAAACGATCCATCCACTTCAGTCGACGGTGCGCAACAAAATGTTATAACCACGTTCAAGCCATCGGCGCGCGACATACCGCCGCACAGTGGATCCAAATTGAAAAATAGTGGACATAGGCAACAAAGTTCCAATATCGATTCGATATTTTTTTATGTGATTCTTCATGATATTCCAGACAACTTTTACTCTTGTGAAATTTCTTCTAAAGTTGATCGTTTGTCTGAAAAAAAATAAATTAGATTTTTTTGTATGGAGCAAATCACGTTTATTTTTTTTTCTTCAATTGTACGAATATGTTAGGTCTGTGGCATGAGTATATGATACCTAGGGTCATTCTCTATCCAAGAAAAAATATATCAGCGCCGGCCATCTGCAGCCGCGCGAGTAATCATTCGGTAAAAAAATAATATTTTCTATGACGTTTTTTGCCTTTTAAAATCAATTCAAAGTATATTTTCTGTCTCACTTGGCTGTTTTCACCTTATTTTTGGTTAAATATATAGTTTTAATGGCACATAGGTACTCACAACTAGTAATTCTAGCAGAGGTTTTGTTATTATTGCATGTTATCGGTGACACCTGCATTGTGATTGATGACTCATTTGTTTGTGCGCTCGTCTAAGCGCATAACTAATTAGTCATCGAAAAATGCTCGTCTCTGATTGGCTGTATTTTTTTTTACTACCTGCTAGTCATGTTAATATGTTCACTACTTGAGTAATTAACACTATAAATACAAAGACATTTATTATGTCCCTCTTATTTGTGAACACGGTGAAATACTCTTATTTTAATATTTACGTTAGAACTATGGCTGGATTTTGTACCAACCTAGATCTTTTTGTGAAATTAAGAAGTGGTGGTGATCTGAAAAATTATATGTTTCTATATGAAAGTATAATTTCTGTTTTGAATACCACAGTTTCTGAAGAAGACAAAAACCTTATCAAGGAGTTCTGTCGGCTTTTTTGTGTAAGTCTAAATAAAAAGTGGATAGAGTCAAGTAGAAGTCAAAAAACTTTTATGAATCGTATAAATAATCGCTATTGGTTGAAAAAAAATATCAACTGGCCTGTTTGTGACAGTGTTGACCTGAGCAGTGAGTTGGGCTTTTCGGACACAGACTTATCTGAGCCAGTGGATGTGAATTCCCATGTTCCTAATCATGCGGTATGTACTACGGAAGCGGGAACATCTACAGAAAAGGAACACAGAAAACCGTTCGAAGACTTAAGTAATAAGCAAAAAAAAAAGACGTTCTACTTCCATAGTAGAAGAAAATTCAGAGGAAGAGTTGCAGCACTGGTACTTAACAAAATTGAAAGACAACGGCAAAACGAATCTGGCAAAAGTAGTCGAATACCTCTCCAGTAATCCAGAAACGCTATCCCAAGTACACGAGCGACTATTCAAAAAGCAGAGCCTAAGTACCGTCTCTGAAGATAAGTGCTTAGCTCTTTATACCTCACTTGCGCTCTCGAGATGGAAGTACTTAGCTCTTCGAAAATTTCTGAAAGAAGAAAACTGTGTTGCCTTTCCATCTTATCCAAAGCTAGTAAATGCCAAGAAAAAATGTTATCCACCACAAGAGAGTATGGATATTACCGAAAAAGGAGCTCAAATTAAATTGCAAGCACTATTGGACCACACTGTGGAGAGGATTTTACCAGATGTGAATTCTGTTGATAGGTCTCAAAATGAAGAACTCAAGTTGACCTGGAAATGGGGGCTTGATGGTTCTTCGTCGCAGAGTAACTATAAACAGAAAACGTCAAACACAGCCACAGAGTTCGGTGTTTCATCAGTAGTCATGATAAGCATCGTCCCTCTTCGGCTAGTGTCTGGCTCATCATCTGGGAATGAAAATATAGTTTGGGAGAACCCCACACCTTGCTCAACTCTGTATTGTCGACCAGTGAAGTTCACTTTCACTTCGGAGACAGCAGATTTTATAAAGTCTGAAGAGTTGGAGATGAAAAAACAAATTGATGAACGAATATCTACACAGTATGGAAATATTATTGTATCACATGAATCGTTTTGAACACAAATATAATGTTAGTTTATTTTTATGAATATTATGTGGGCAGGTTACTAAGTACATTTATCTACTTTAGGTACCTAAATAAGTTTTTAATCCTTATTTTACTTATTATTCATATAAGTAGGTCTCTAAAACATGTAATCACTTGTACCTATGAATGTTATTTTGCGTGAAATGAGTTCTGTCTTTAACCGTTGATTATGTAGATAATGATTATTAACGTCTTGCCCATAAAAAATCAAACTATTTCACCTATATTTGACAAATAATATTTATTTTACAGGTAGCAGGTAGTAAAAAAAATTACAGCCAATCGGAGACGAGCATTTTTCGATGACTAATTAGTTATGCGCTTAGACGAGCGCACAAACAAATGAGTCATCAATCACAATGCAGGTGTCACCGATAACATGCAATAATAACAAAACCTCTGCTAGAATTACTAGTTGTGAGTACCTATGTGCCATTAAAACTATATATTTAACCAAAAATAAGGTGAAAACAGCCAAGTGAGACAGAAAATATACTTTGAATTGATCTTAAAAGGCAAAAAATGTCATAGAAAATATTATTTTTTTACCGAATGATTACTCGCGCGGCTGCAGATGGCCGGCGCTGATATATTTTTTCTTGGATAGAGAATGACCCTAGGTATCATATACTCACGCCACAGACCTAACATATTCGTACAATTGAAGAAAAAAAAATAAACGTGATTCGCTCCATACAAAAAAATCTAATTTATTTTTTTTCTGACAAACGATCAACTTTAGAAGAAATTTCACAAGAGTAAAAGTTGTCTGGAATATCATGAAAAATCACATAAAAAAATATCGAATCGATATTGGAACTTTGTTGCCTATGTCCACTATTTTTCAATTTGGATCCACTGTGCGCCGCCACCCTCCCTCCCGTTCTCGCTATCGCTCATCGTCGCGTTAACAGCAAGACACCTGCCTCAAGCCAGCCAGCTTCAAACGAGTATCCCTGACCACCAGCATGTGCGGACGCACATACCTGGTCAGCACCCTCAGCCACATCTAGCGACCTTGGCTCCAGCTCACTGCACTTCGGCCGGTCGAGTATCTCCCGTCGAAGCAGTCGCTAGCCAATATCGCGGCGCTGTGCAACTCTCGCAGCGCCGGTCCCGACTCACTGGGATTCGCAGCACCGCCGTAGCAGCCAGTTCCGACTCACCGAGAACCTCGCGGCAACATATTGGCAACAAGACTGGCTTGAAACAACATGGTCAGAAGAGGCAGAACAAGCTTTTGAGAAATGCCGACAAAGCATACTCCAAGCAACAACGCTAACGCACCCGAGTCCCAACGCGCCGCTAAGTCTATACCTACACTGACGCATCGAATACTAGCATCGGCGCCGTCCTTCAACAAAAGGTCGACAACGTTTGGAAACCACTGGCATTTTTCTCAAAATCCATGAGCGAAACTCAACGAAGATACAGCGTGTACGATCGCGAATTATTAGCCATGTACGCCGCTGTTCAACATCTTAGAAGATTGATAGAGGGCAATCACCTCACAATATTCACCGACCGTCCATTCGAAGTCATACACCGAGGAGAAAAACAATTTACCATCCAGATGCCTTTGCGTACAGCAGTTGTCTCTATCGACAGATTGAAACCGGCATACTTACTTAACGAAGAGGAAATCACTCCCACGTCCTCAAGCACGCAGAATAAGCAACAAGCGTCGCCATCACGCTTCCCGAGCATAGTGCCACAACCAGCAGCAGCGGCAAAACCACAGCGTGACACAATCGTCACTCGTTCCGGCCGCACAGTTAAACCAAACGTTCGCTTCGCTTAGGGGGGAGTGATGTAGCGACATGAAACTCATACAACCTTTTCGACTCGCAACCTTCAATAGTCATGAAGAAAAATACAAATGTCAAATTCAAAATTTTATATTTTCAAAAGCCGATTTTCGTTGTCGCAGGCGTGCACATATAAATAGGGCGCCGCCCGTTTAAATAAATAAGTCGACACAAAATCTTCGTGTGTAATTCATCTCCTTAATACATTTTAATCCAACTATTTGGAATTATGTTTTCCTGCTACTTTTTTTGGAAATGTATAGGTATGTACTTAATGTTGTAGTTGTTATATGATACTTGTATCTAAGTAATTGTCTAAGTGCACATTGTGATACGTTCACATTTACTCGCTTCGTGAAGGTCAGGAGCCATTCGCATATTCATGCTCCGTGCGCGTCACCGTCAATGCATCTACCTAACACTGTTCTGTGGCTAAATCAACTGCACCTTCTCAAAATTTAAAAGCGTACACTCGTTTCCAAGAGCCTTTCATCATTTTACCTCCATCCCAATCTTCATGAATGCTCAAACTTTCATTTGAACTCGTAAATGATGTAGCGAAAATCGTGATAAGAGTACGCTCCCATACGTCGGTGGTAACTATTCGAGCATTGAACGTAACGTTCTGAGAAATGGCGATCTCGTTACGATAGTAGGTGTACAGCACCCTGGGGCCCGTCCGAAACTTATCGTGGGAGATACCGGGACGATGCTGCTGCCGCCGTGCGATGAATTAATTTGCCTCCCGCTATTATATAAACTACCTAGATTGCAATAAAGATACCTTCGGGTTTCGGGTTTCACTGTAACGTAACATTATTATCTTGTTCCCCAAAATGTACGCTAATTTACTGTACATTTATTATTATTCAATAAAGCCGTGTTAACGTGAAAGGCAGTTCGTGTAAGCGATTCAATATGGCTAGTAATGATAGCTATGATTAATGCTTTATGTCTGTGATTTACATGAAATGTGGTGCTATTCCCTAAATTTATGACGACGTAACAACAAAGAGAAACTGAGCTGCGATTCGATGGACTGAGCGATATCACCGAAGCTATTATTCCTAAACATTCGAATTGATTACACGGTCTCTTTGATTTCAAACTGAAAGCGAAAAGACTTGCACAGTGAAATTGTTACTGAATACTCAGGAAACTTTTCAAAAGTGGAAATTTTATGTAAATAGTGAAGTATGCGGAAAATGCAAAGTGAAAGTTTGCGGTAATCTTTCAACTTATTATAGCTATTGTAACTAATCCCTGTAACAGCTATATAATATAGCTACCAGTACCGCTGAGCGGTGTTGCGGCTGTTACATCATGTTGTGCGGTTTCATATTTAGCAATTCAGTTTGCTTTTAATTTTACGACTGTTGTTATATAAGCTATTATTGTATTATGCTAATACCCCATCCATCCATATTGCCGTCCCATCGGGCTAGTGAGTTCTATTCCTTCACCCTGTGTCTGCGCAAATGCTTGTGCACTTTAATATGTCCTGCGCAGTTGGCTAATCTCCTCACATGAGAACAACCGCCGTAGCCGATAATCGGCTAGGAGGACATCACATGCTAGTACGCTTGAAAATGAGTGTGTTTTGTTGGGGCCAGGCTGGTATGATGGATGCGTTGCGTAGACTGTGATCCGTCATCGGAGCGGATGTCGCCTCCGAAGGATGTTTTCCGAGCTTTTTGCGCAACTTGTACACCAGACGAAGGACACAAATACGAGGGCATGCCACAACACGTTTTGATGAATACGAAAATAGTAATTTATCGTGAAGCTCTAATTATTGATGATTTTTATGTAATAAAAACGTAATAAAAAAGTACCGTAGCTCATCAATAAAAAACACATGTTTCGTGCGATAAGATCATATCCTCTCGTCTTAAATGAATGAAAATCGATACATTAATCATTATGTCCACAGCCTTACGATAAGGAAATCTCATGCGCTACTGGTTCAGATCCTACATAAAACATAAACCCCCCGTGGTGATCTGTCGTAGTTCGTTTATCATATTATGTTCTTAATCGAGAAAACCTTCAACTCTGCATTTCTAATTTACCTTTATCTTTTCGTATTCATTGAAAAGGGGCTTCATTGCTCTCGTTATGGTTTGCGAGGATTAAAGTCTTCCAAGTTTTTGTCCAGCTTTTTAAACGGTCCTGGTTTTCGTCGCGTCGTTAAATAAATCAAATTTGAGGTTCCGTGGAGCATTAATCATGTTGCATGTTGTCGGCGCAGTCCGTCGTGTTTGATAATTCTGTCGGTGCCCGTCGGAGATGAAGGGCGTGCGTGAGTGCCAGTCCTCAGCCGCTGTTTTTGCCCCCAGTCCGACGTCTCGTCTCATTGTCTCACCAGGCGGCATATTGGATCTTGTCATTCGACACACGAAGTAATACGATAATTAAAGCTTAATTTGGACTTGTAAAATTATGTGCCTTGAAAAAGGCAAGAACCCAATTAATAAACGCAGTTCGTAGCATGCTTTTAGGGTTTATTGTTTAAGAAAAACTAGATCATATAAAACAGGTAATGAGTCGTATGAAATTTTCGGTATCTATTGATACGTATATAAACCTAATGTCGCTTTGATGAATATTCATCAGACTATTATATTAGGTCCTGAAAGCCCATTCAATAAGCACATGAAAGAGACATACCATAATGTGTGTACAGGTGGTATTCAATAGGGATTGCTTCACGAAGCCCCACACAAACCGCGCCATTGACTTTGATGCAGTAACAGAGCATGACATAATGCTCTTAAACCACGTTGTTCTCAGTTAGTTCGAAATACTGATTGATTACAAGCATTGAGAGGTAATGGCCGTGAAGGAGAGCTCGTTACGTCACGTATATCAAGCATCCTAGAAGATTGGATTTTACATTGTTTCTGTGACACCAGACACTTTTGCACGAGAACAGTAGTCACAAAATTTTTATTCCGCCACCCGCAGGCATTTACGAACCGTCGTAAAACTGATGTTCCGAAACACTGAAGGTAGAAATGAACCAGTTTTATATGATCCTTTCTTTATAGTCGAGTTATTTACGCAAAATGCACTGTGTTAAATGTACGCATCTTTGGCAAATTTTAATTATCTGAAATCCAAATGATTGCTGCTGCAATACAATATCTAATATACACTAATCTAATACGTTTTAACCTCACTGAATCCTAGTCTTCTATCTTGTTTTCAGTATTGCATCCTAAACTGTATAATCGTAAACATAAAAATTTGTTTAAAATAAAGAATAATCCATTTCATCTATCAGTTAAGTATCATTCGCTAAGCAATTCAGACCAATTTCTGCAAATCCTGCATCTTATTGTTTTAATCAAAAAGCACTTATACTGTAGCGCATGGATACTATGTTGGTATCTCAATTAATGAGCGGGTGGCGCCGACAGCCCGGGACGAGTGCATATTGCCTGCACCGCTCCGATTTCCCGATTGAATTCTTGGCAAACAGACCCACGTTGTTATCCAAATCCTTCATTCCACACTGCACCCAAAGCCGCACAGTTTTTATCATAAACGGAAGCATTTATTGCGGCTTTATCCTCGACGTCTCCTAAGCACCTTTCAACTTTGGAAGATTAAATAAAATTAAAAGCTTTATGTAAGATTTTCATGAGATAAACTGTTGCGGAAGTTCCGCTTCATTGTTGTGCGCGTCGGCCAGACGGAGCGGCAGCTAAGTTTATTGACCATCGCCAAGTTAGCTCCACCAAAGTACGCCACTTTGAGTAACTTTAACTCTGTAAAACCTATGGCCCGGAAAGCCCCTTTTTCTCCTTTTATTGCCAAAGTTCTTTCATACGTGTCTTGAGAACTTGAAATTTCTCTTTTTAATGTTATCTTAGTGCCTCTGTGTGGGTCACTACAATTTGCCAATGCTTTGGAGTGTGGATTCGCATTTTAAGTGTATGTGCTTTAAAGCACTTAAATGTTTCCGGTCGAGTCTGCATTTGTTGGCAGAGTGCCTGTTTTCACGAATTGTTGCTCTCAGTGCGACCTCGGGACTGCGACAGCATCTGTACCCACCTCGGCATTTCGCTGCGCCTGTCCTCCGCACCAACTGGGGATTATTTATCTAAATTTGAAACAGTTAACGTCGCGGGCAAACGCTAGTTATTCACATTCTCAAGGTTTTTTAATCCTTTTTCTACGGTTTTCATCCTAATCCGATTATCCTACATGCTTCCATGCTAGTGTCCAGTATGTAATCTCTATAATATACCAACTATGCTATCTATACTCTTAGTGCCATCCTTAAATTGCCAATGAGTTTCATTACCAGTTACACATATGTCAAGATATGTTAGATAACCGCCTCGTTTCCCAAAATATCGATAGCCTCCATTACTGGTCCGAAAATACAGCACCATATTCCGAACTAAGTCTGAACGCAGCCTCGCCAATATCGATTCCGTCTACATGCTTTCTATTGCGTATTAAATTTAAATGAGAGGACCACGAGACGGCGGCGGCCGGTATTATGCATTTGCGCCCTCTCGATCACGACTTCCTTGCATTCACAAACTTACTGTGGCGCACCGCTTAACCACCCGCCTGGATTTTCTCTACCGCTTAAAACATTCCTTCTAACTTTAAATGAAAGCTTCTTTCACCTCGGTTATGAAATGTAGTGAGAAAAACGGGAATCCAAATCGTGCAAATACCAAGGTCATCCTCCGAGCCTTTTTCCCAACCCTGTTGGGGTCGGCTTCCAGTCTAACCGGATTCAGCTGAGTACCAGTGCTTTACAAGAAGCGACTGCCTATCTGACCTCCTCAACCCAGTTACCCGGGCAACCCGATACCCCTTGGTTAGACTGGTGTCAGACTTACTGGCTTCTGACTACCCGTAACGACTGCCAAGGATGTTCAATAACAGCCGGGACCTACAGTTTAACGTGCCATCCGAAACACAGTCGTTGGTGTCTAAGATATACTTAGAAAGTACATACAAACTTAGAAAAGTTGCATTGGTACTTGCCTGACCTGGGATCGAACCCGTGCCCTCATACTTGAGAGGCTGGTCCTTTACCCACTAGGCCACCACGACTTTTAAATACCAAAAATACCAAGGTATGGGTATTAAAATTGCGATTGTTGCAACTTTGTCGCCGCCGGTTATTTCATGTATGTCAATGAGGACTTACGGTATCAAATTATTTAATCTCGCATGCCAGATAAAGCTTCTTAAGTATGATGGCATGTAGACCTTCGCCAAATGTAATTTGGTGTGCAACGTCAGTCATTGCCATTAATTGACCACTTATTACGGTCGGCACTGATAAACAATTTTAATTGCCCTCTATTCTGCAATGTTAATAGATGGTGCCTACAGATTAGTTCAGAAGAAAATGATAAGTAAAGAAAACAACACATACTTTAGGAAATATCACTAAAGTATATGGTTAAAGGTACAACAAAATATACTGGATTATTGGAACCGATTTGTGTGAAATTTGGTACAGACATAGTTTGGAACTTGAGAAAGGACATAGGATAGTTTTTATTACAAAAAAATATAAAAATAAAAATAAAATGTATTTCGGACATATAGCGCCATCTATTGGTCAAACCAAAAATCACTATTCCACGCGAACGAAGTCGCGGGCAAAAGCTAGTATTCTATAAATGGTCCATTATGACTCTAAAAAAGAGAAGTGGATTATTTGCCTCCAAAATCGTAAGCGGTCATATTAACGCCATGAATACCATAGGCTGTCAGAGAATGATCTTTTCTTCAATGCAAGCGATGCAATTCACAATGTCAGCAGTGACTCCTTATTCAATTTGCATCTTCGTTGCAAACTGCTGAAAGGCGAAAATCTATAAAAAAGAAGGCATCATTCTCAGTACATCAAGGGAATGCTGACAACGACACGTTCTAATAGAAAATTTTCATATTCATAAGGACGTAGAAAATTTGCATATAAAACGAGCAACTTCGCCTCCCCCGACCCGCGACGCTGGGTCGAGCACCCTGTTTTCCATTCTCTCTCCTTGTAAGAAGTCAGGAAGATTTTAGTTTACATTTAACAACTCCCCAAGAGTTTCTATTATGTAAGCTCAAATTTACACATGATTTGTTCAAGTGGAAGTCCTTGTTATAGTTTTTGCAAACTCCTTGGAAACTCTTTTAAAGAATCACGCAATCAAGTCTTCCTATTTTTAAGATTTACCAGGTAGGGAAATATTGATGGTGGATTTCAGTTTTATCAGATAAGTCGTACAAAACGAATAACTTTAATTTGAGGGGAGAACAAATACGGAATACGCGTCAAAAATTGCGAAGCTATCATGCGCAACACATAAATCCTTCTGGAGTGACGTCTGATGCGTTGTTTGACGCGACTAACCTGAAAACCCACTGAGTGAGAAAACGTTTTTGAATTTAAACAAACAACATTATGAATCTTTCGTTTGACTACTTCCATTTGGAAATTCATTCCATCCAAAATTGGGTGCTGTTATATGTTTATTTACATCTATTTTTTTACCTTGGTGAGTTAGTAAACTTAGATTGCTTAATTCAAAGTTTCAAAGCTTTCGGTTGATTTCGGTTCAAAGCTAGCTGTATTCAAATTCTCATAACCCAGTAAATAAAAATGCTGCTATTTACAACTGGATGCCATAAAATTCCTTTCCTGAAATTATGAACATCATCACACAACACCATGTATTCGTTACTAATCCTTTCAATCGTTTATTTGTTTGAGGTACCTATCTACTAAAAGATATTCAACAACGTTTATGATTGTGTAGGTAGCTCCATTTGTTCAAATCACTATTATTTTATGAACATTGCTATCAATGCAAATGACATCTGGAAAACCGACATCGCTCGAAGATTGAAATGTTTGATTGTTTATTAGTATTGGCTTTTCAATTATGTGCATTCAGCTTCGAAGATATTACATTGAATGGACAGTTAACACAGTTGAAATAGTGAGCAGCGGCTGCGGACACTAGCTGGTACACACTTGGATTGAAATTGAAATGAATTGTTTGCGGAGTCAACTCCGCAACTGGATTATATGCGGTTTGCTCCCGCTCCGGCGTAAATTGGATCGCGAATGAGATGTCTTTTTCCGAATCGGCTGCAATGCTTGTTCATTTCTAACAGACTGTGACGAACCAATGAATCGATCTTCCTTTGAAAAGCGATTACTTTATGCATTTGGTAACTATTGTATAGGTTTTGGTTGCTGAATTTGACAGGCTTGAATACTTTTTCTTATTAATTGAATTGTTGTTAATAATCTGCAATGTTTCTCATCTATGATTTCTTATTTCAGTCACCATAATCCGCATACCTACTATACTTGCCTCAACTTGATATCAGGAATTTTATCGTCTCATATTCAATTAAATTTAAGGCCGGAGATATTGGCCAGATAACCGTCATAACTTAGAGATCATGACTTTCATATCCTCCATCAAGATGAAATTATTGAAATATACGGACATTATTTGTGATATTGGTAGCGAGGCGAGCACGCGCTAGGGTCGTGTGAAAACCTTATTGCCCAACAACAATGCGCCTCGTGACTGCCAATGCGATTTTGTCTTCAGATTAAACGCTGACATAAATTCCCTTGTATTTATTATATCGATACGAAAGTGGAATCTAGCCGCTGAACCATAATTTATGTAAGTTCAGCTAAGAAATACAATGTTTGATTATCTTCAAGTTGAAAATCAAACGTTTTGTGTACGACATTTTCCGCAATAATTTGATCTGCTCTAACCTTTATTATAGTTACCATCGTTGCTAGCTTTATCTAGCTGCTTCTGTTTGCAAAATAAGCAATTAGTGAGTTCTTAGTAAGTAAACAAAGCAGGAGTTATTTTAATTGCATTCGCAGAGAAATTCCAACGACTACTTGTCGTTGAATGACGCCCACTCGAGCGCTCCGTCCTTCCTCCTCGTCGCTCGATGGATAATGTACGTGTCAAACGCTAACTTAGCCAATCGCTGTCGACTCATTTGTGGCTCATCATTAGCTAGCCGTCTGCGAACTTTAGTGAAAAATTAACAAATGTGACATCGATGCCAAGTTCATACGAAGAAAATCTGACTTCAATGCATCTGATAAATAATTAGATCTCTATCTTTAATGCTCGTACATAGTAGTTTTTAGGTCGACTTAAAATAATCCGGATATTTTGTTGAAAAACCATTTGTTAGGGTAAAAACATTTTCTGGGCCTTATATTCGACAACAATGGGAACGCATTTGAAGGCCCGGGACCTTTGTCGCATTCTCTACGTACAATTAGGTTTTTTTTATACGAGAACCCCATAGTATTGTGAAATCATATCCTTCTTTGAATTCTGGATTACGTCTCAGAATGTATGAGAAACCCCAACTCTAGTATTCTTTGAATTTTTAAAATCTTTGTCTAAATAAATGAGCGTGTCGTGAACAGTAGCATGATCGTGTCAAAGAAAAGAGCCCCTACATGACTTAAATCAGCAATTTCGTTGAGTATCGCACGGCCGGCGTTAACTTAGCTCCACCGACTTTGAAATTACATTTCGTCTGGAGAAAAGCTTCTAACTTTGTGGTCTTTCTCTTTTAAGGCTTTATCTTGAAGAAGCATTAAACAAGTTTTAAAAGCGCAGCTTTTAAGTACATTTGATAGGTTTTTGTATTTGTTCACGAGCTCATAGCATTTTCAGTGAATGACGATCTTCTGTTTCATTAAATTTGGTTTGTCAGTTGACCGAACAAGAGGGTAGCAACAGCGTCCGCTGCCGAATTTCGACAAACAGCGAGTTTTATCTTCGCCCGCATGACGCGGACTCCCGTCTGCTTTCTGTTTACATTCTCTATTTACTTTTGCGATGTGTATTGTTCAGTTCAATACGCTTTAAACGGTCCTATTGTTTAATGTTTTTGTAATCCACGAGTCCACTTGTGTAAACATTACCTGTTGTTTATTATATTAAATATGTTTAATCGCTAATTGAGCCGTTGAAGTTAACAAAATATGTATTGCTATACAATAGTGCAGGATCAAATAAATGGACTTCAAAAGTTGGCGAACGTTTAGAAACTTGGCGGCGTCCGTCGCTTCGGAATAAAGAGATTTCTTTAAAGTTGGTCGATTCCGAGCACGGGTGGTGGCGGGTGGTAGTGTGTCGGTGTGCACCGCAGCCATCACAGGGAATATTAAGGAGAGACGTGCTATTCGGACTGCAAACCCGCATCGGTTCCTTTTCATGCATCGACGATTTACTCGTATTTGTCGCAATTCGGTACAATCGAGATTGCGACACACGTGATTTGACGCTGTAGGTTTAAACGATTTCCACGCGTAAAAGTTATCACCAGATAAAATAGTTGTTCCTATCTGTTACGTCTGATAATGACGAAGCCAAGGTCTGTTACGGAGTTTGAGGCTACTTGAGTTCTCATTTCACAAGGTTCTCCTAATTAGTGTTAGGAGCATTTAGCAATGATGCTCTCAAAACAAGGGATCTTTAGTGTAGTTGATAGGTTTTGCCATCATTTAAAGAAGTGATGTTAGTGTCTATTGTGTTAATGAAGAATTTAAAAGAATATTACGTATAATAGAAGTGATCGCCCGAACTGGCCCTTAACCAAATGCATTATATAAAATCAAATACATTATAACAAATATTGTCATTTAAATGTCAGTCGGAAATGAGATGCGTGCTGATTAGTGCAATTACCCATAAATGTTGATCATACAGCGATATAATTTCTCATTCAGGATGTAATTACATCCAGGTCGTAAATAGTGTTTTCCTGTGAATTATCATGCGATTCACAATTGTCTGTTCGTGCAGGCAAATTACTATATTCTGCTTGTCAATAGTTAAATCAATATAAGGTTTTAAACTTGTGTCCACAGTGATATTACCGTCGGTCACGTTAGGGTTGACGTGCTAATAGAAACTAAAGAAAGAACCTTCACTAAAATACGTTTTTTCTTTTTTTGTTCGACGGTCATAATATTTAAAAAGTTTTTAATGTTATCAGCCACGCTACATGGGCAAAAAGGGAAGATTTTCGTCCACTCTGAGCCGTCCATCCCGCCTTTTCCATGTCGGCTTGGTATTGCGCCAGTCGTTGCACAGGGGACCGCTCGTTAGAGACTGTCCACTAGGATAAATCGAGTTTTCTCTATCGCCTACTGTAACTGCCGTTCGGTTTAACTCGGCCACGTACTATGTAATAATACCCTTTTATTCGATCACTTTATGGCTGCAATATAAAATAGGTTTTGCTTTATTTCACACTTCTAGATTTGGTTTTGGTTTAACTGAATATGCCTTTGGTATTTTTCCAACTGTTCCTACTCCTATGAAAATTACTTATAACTTAACGTTTAGCTAGTCTGCATGTATAGACTTCAGCGCCCTAGTCCCTGACCTATTTCTTGGCTTATTGCAATCTTGCAAGGGTGCAACGGATCTAGGTGAGGCCACGATCGGCCTCTGTTCTGAGTACATGTATCATCCATGATAAAACTACTTTTACGGATTTTATCGCGGTTATATTAATATTATTTAATCCCGACGTTTCGGATCCTTTACAGCATCCATGGTCACGGGCAGACTAAGGTGTTGGTCGTCTTGATATATTAGTTACAAACAGCTACCCTACATTTTGTTGATTATTATTGACAATCCGATTCACGCAAAACGAGCTCACTGTATCCTTAGGTCGAGCAGTTGTAGGCTTGGATTTTGATTTAATAGTTTCTATGATGGGATTCCAAGCAGGTGGTATGCACCAGCCATCTTCTCTATTGAAATTTGGATGTTTTTTAATTTCAATAGCCTCGCGAATCATCCTAGGTAGGAATCGGTATATCAAGACGACCAACACCTTAGTCTGCCCGTGACCATGGATGCTGTAAAGGATCCGAAACGTCGGGATTAAATAATATTAATATAACCGCGATAAAATCCGTAAAAGTAGTTTTATTTAAATGTCTAATATTCGCGTAAGTGTCAGAAATCAATATCATCCATGATTTAAAGATTGTGTAGCTTTTTAACTCCTTACACTTCAAAGAGAACTCTTTGTAACTAAATGTAATTTTAGCCTGATTTAATTTTAGTTTTGATTACATGCTTAATCACCATGCTATGTATGAAAACGACACGACTGCCTCGTTGGTCTAGTGGTCGCAAGCGCGGCTGCTGTGCTCGAGGTCTCGGGTTCGATTCCCGGGTCGGGCCGAAATCGCTTTGTGGGTTTTCTTAAAAACTTTCACAAAGCAGCCCGTAGTCTGGAAGTTGGTGATTGATTCACCCGTGCATCGGAGAGCACGTAAATGTCGGTCCTGCGCCTGATCTCTTTCCGGTCGTGTCGGATTGCCGTCCCATAGGGTTATGAGAGTGAAGGAATAGGGAGTGCACCTGTGTCTGCGCAAATGCTTGTGCACTATAATATGTCCTGTGCAGCTGGCTGATCTCCTTAAATGAGAACAGCCGCCGTGGCCGAAATCGGCCGTGGACGCCATTATGTATATGTATGAAAAACTGTGTACGGGACATTTCATTTGCTTTAACAGCATCAGACAAATGTAAAAAATAGTCATTTATTTTTTTATGACCGTCGGCAGCGAACGGTATGTGGCGCGTGACAACCAGTCATAAGGCGTACTGTCTCTCTTCACTTAGCAATTGCAGTAAAATGGCACTGACAATAAAATAGTAAGATAAAACTGTTGATATAGAGTAGCGATCGTGAAAGCCGAACCATGCTCGCAGCCCTCGAAACTTTGCCAATATCTAGTGTTTCACTGTATCCTTGATCTCAGCTTCTTTCCAACAGATATGTATCAGAACATTCGTACTTTATCTTCCCTTTGATGGCGATGGGTGGGCGTTTGTCGTGTCGTGTTATGACTGGGCTTGTTGAGATGTTATATGTAATTCGCAGAATTTTCTTATTTCATCTGAAAGATACTTTGAAACAGTCGTAATATCATAAGAGTATAATGTATCTGTAGTGGCAATAACAAAATATGTATTCAGTTTTGTTTTATGATGAAGTAATAATAATGTTGGTATAATATCCTGTAGTTCAAAACATTTCCATGGAGAATTTAACAACTTTGACCCGCTCGCCCATTTCATCATGCTGTAATTTACGACAAAGAAAGTATAATTCCTCAATTTGATTCCTTTTCAAAAACTTCTCATTTCTGTTTCCGAGCTTCGATGTAATCAAAACAAACTTCACAATTGTAATTTTCTTCAGTTTCATTCATTTGTTTGAGAGTAGTGCACAATCGCGTACGCCTTGCCGTAGGCTGCCTTAATTAGTACTGGGTCTACAAAAACAAATAACTCATTACATTTTTGACTCGGTCGTGATTAAAGTTGTGAGAGCGTGTTTGCGGGTATGCAAATATTCAGTGCAACACAAAATGCATACCGCGGCACCGCTGTCAGCACTCGTAAATTTGGAGATTACCCGCAGAGAGTGTTCCCGCTGTATATTAATGCAGCCCACAATAAAAACGTTGTCGTAAACACTTTAATTGAATACGTAAATTATGATTACGTGTCCCGCTAGGCATTGTGTTTTACAGAGCTCTGTATGCTCTGTATAATCTCATTTCGATGAGATAACGTTTTTATGTGATCTCATCCAAACTGTTGGTGATTACGTTTTGATTGTGGTATGTCATCTATTATCTAATTCGATAATAGAACAGATTAACAACGTAAACATCGATGGCCTTACTACAAAAACTTAACCACCTGTTTTACACTTGTCTAAAAAAATTGTGGCTGCAAAATGAACCATATGTCAACGTCATAATTTGTCATTTTTTTAGACAAGTCTTAAACTGACGTTTAAAAGTTTTTGTGGTAAGACGGTGATAGTTTTTTACGAGATGACATGCGACGTCAAAATCAACAATCAATCAATTATTATTTCTAAATAGTAAATATACAATACCGCAATAATTTCTTCAATACTTAACAGAAAATCTAACAAATGAATTAAACGAGGTGAAAATTTTCAAATAAAGCTTCATACTAAGTTGTTTAAACTGAACGAAAACTTCTCCGAGCTGTAAGTTCGCTTTAAAATGACTGGCTTTAATTTCTTAGAAGAAAATTGCAGCATAAACATTTCTTAGCGTTGATTCTTCGGAAAGCGCAGCCACCTTACAGTTTAAGGCTTAAACTGGGCGGCTTACTGTGCCGAATGAAAGTTTACACAAAAGATAAACTTGCCTCCACTTCGACGGCACTACTCCACTCTAGATTAGCTTTTCTATTTCACGCTGTGTAACACCCTGATATTTCATCACGGGGAATGTAGGAGGTGTACGACATAAGCACACTCTATGGAGTTTCGTCCTCCTTAATGTAATTTAGAAAAGCAACAGATTTTCAGATTGTCAATTTTCCCTTTGTTATTTAAACACTACCAATACATGGTTACTCAATGAGTTGTTCAATCAATTAGAGGTCATTAGTGTCAAGCACTTACACAATACATGTTTGAAAACACCTGAAGATATACCTTTCGGTGTTTGTGTGCTGTGTTCTTTTTCAATTAAATAAATAAGGGGGTAATGTCTTTCATTTTTCTTTATAGCTTTTTATTCTTTTTTCAAACCAGTTGTCGTTTGAATCCTTTATAATTCTAAGCAACTCGGTTTTATAGTCGCGAAACCGTCACGCGTCATGGCCCATTTAGTCAAATAATACGTTCGAAATGTTTTTCTTGTATAAAATTGTAAGCGTTTTATTGCATGTTTGCGTTAGCTCGAGTGCCCTGCAATAAAGCCTTAGTTTTCTGCTGTAATTTACAGACTGCTCAGGTGCTGCAGTAAAAATAACAGCTCGCAGGAAATGTGCGCCTTCGACCCATTCGTTCGTAATAGGACACTCGTAACTTGCCCTACACCATAGAAACGTCGTCGGTCTTTAAATTGTCGTCTCTAACTAAACCTTTTTATTGAATGGAGTGAAAATGATCCCTTCAATACTCCAACTTTTGCTATCAAACGGATTTATTGTCGTGTCGAATACCTGTTTTGTGATGAAAATAGCCATGAACCGTACAAATTCAATGTATTCGATGTATATGCAAAGTAGGTGTATCTAAAGCGAGTATTGTGTTCTGCATTGAAGTATAAGCCAGTATTGCTTTATTGAACCGTGCAGTACCGCAGAGCAGGAAACGCGCCGGTGTTTGCGATCCGCGCCTACACGAACTTCCGTCTGCGCTGTCCTGAACAAATAGAGCGGTGCTGTTACTGCAGCCCTGCGAATGGCCGTTTCATTGGCCGCGCTTACATGCAACCATTTATAAATTCAAATGAACACGCCGAACACAATAACGCAAGTGTGGCTCGTGCGTATCAACTCTCACCGGTCGATATTTGATTACTACTAACCCAATAAAAGCACGTGTCGCCTTTCCGTTCTGTTGTTCCCAATTTATGTACGATACCTTACACGACAATACACTACACAGTTCAAAATATCCATTTACCCAGGTGTCAATAACTCTATTGATAGCAACAGGAATGATTTGTACCGGAACTATCAAATCATCCATTATTTAAAATAGATTTATGGCAGAACTTTTTCCCAGTTTCGATTTAATATATCTGTGTTTATCTGATGTTGATTTAGCTTCGACAGAAGTTGATAAACGATGTCTCGGCACCCGTACTATTTACCGTTTAAAAGGGATTCAGCGCATCTAGTTGTTTTTGCCTTATATTTTGTGTTGCCTTTTTCTTCGGCAGCGTGTCGGATGAACTGAGAGATGTGTGAAAATATTTCCTCCCGCACCTGCCGGCTCACACGTTAACTACTCACGTATATAAATGCCCTCCAGTTACATTTTCTTTTTCTACACGCCTTTTTATATTGTTCTTTTATTTTCCTTCTTAAATAATGTAGCGGGAAACACATCGCTCTTATACATTATTAAACGTGTTGCATGCAGCAAACCCAGTGCCACAGTAAATACAATCGTGCTGTGGACACTATAATTAAAGCTGATTAACTAGTAATAGCATACCATGATTGGTTAACCTGCGGGCTATACGTAAAGTGTTACGTTGCGTGAAGGACTTCGCGTAATAATTTATCATTAGGTAATGGACGCTGTTCTGTCTTTGTGAGAACTATATGTGTATACGTACAGGCATGTATAGTAGGGTAAAATATGAATCCGACTTGCAACTTGCGACTTGATTTAGTAGGCACAGCAAAGGTGCGGTGACCTGCCACGTCGACGACGACGTGATAATGATAAATGTGGGCTCAGCTAACCCCTATCAAAAATATTTTCCGATTCCGACCCTTCTCCCCTCGCGAATCTAAATAAAAAATGGATTTGATTGTTTTAGTAATAATACAAATCCAGTGTATGATCCCAACATTTTTCAGGAATTCTTTAGGCAGGCGGCGTTAGCGCTCGCTTACAATAATTAATTGGATGTGCTTCGTCATATTTTTTAATATTTCTGTCTGGCTGATGATTTATTTCGCCCCTGTCACGCCGGCGTCGCGGGTCAGACTGAGTGATGCTTGCAAATCTTTCGGTGAAGCGTGCCCTATAATGGACATAAAACACGAGTGAGCTCAAGGGCCCGGCATTATTGGATATCGCTTACAAGGGTTCCCATGTTTGTCAGTGAAACAGACGCCTTCGTCGATCGCTCGTTTTATCCTCGTGAAAGGCAGTTAAGTCACAAAGGCGGCCCACTTACAAGTTCACTTTGCAAAAGGAGATCTACAAAAACTGTCGTGTTCCGTCGGCGAGTAAATAGCAGTGGTCCATTAGAGGGCGCGGGTGACGGCGCGCGCGCCTCCAACATAACGTGTTCCGTGCAAATCGAATCACAGGGGAGAGAGCCATTATGCAGATTTTCCATTAGAGAAAACTCAGCCTGTGCCTCCGTCCTTCAGTTACGTCATCCTACGCGTTATCGTGACGTACAGCCGTCAATCTATCTTTCTGGGCGGTCTGTGATTTACATAGTCGTACCTGTTTTGTGTTTCTTTCACGTTTATTGTTATTTAATAATATGATTATTATTCAACGGCCAAAAAGATTAACATTCTTTTCCATCCGAGTAGGTATCCTCAACTCTGTAAAAGTCAGATGGAAATGAAAATTATTATTCTACGCCATTTTTATTAATCTCTGCTTAGGTAGGCTTTGACATTGTTCCACATTATAATACTGCAGATTCAACCAAAACGCTTCCATGCAAAATCATCAATGTACATAATTAAATTGCAAATTCACGACTTTTTCACTAAGATAGTGAAGTACCGGAGAAATTAAACCGTTTACGATTGCGGATTTAATTTTCCGGGTTGCTGGTTCACGTTGTGTGCTTGTCAACGTCACGCTAATCAAAACATACCTACGTACTTACGTTTGTTGGTTAAAAGCGAAATAGACAAACGTGTTTTGGTACCTACGAGACAATCGATCAATGACACGCGACAATTTGACACCAACAGTGAGGGTCGGAGGTTGCCTCGTTCGCTTGAGTTTAACCTAACATGATAAAGAGACCGAATAATGTTGTGTTTATTTACCTACATTGTTCCTTTTTTGGAAGCTCTTTTGTCGGAAGTTCAACTACAATTTTCTTTTTTCAGTGCTAAAACTGAATGTATTTTGAAGCAAACTAGATGTATGAGCGGTCTTTGATCTAATTTCAGTTCAAAAATTGAAAGCATTTTTTTATATACTTAATATTTAATAAAAAACTGTACATTAATAGATAGCTATCTTATCTCAGTTGGGAGAGGGGGGACAATTGATCCATCTCTACCAAATTAATGTAAAATACTAAAGTACTCAATAAACAGTGAACTAGTTAAACCCTTAATAAAGCTACTAAAGCGACTGTAAATCAAAACGTTTCACAGGCAACAGTGGCGACGGAAGAGACGCAAGTTGACACAGCCGCCATTGTTTTTATCATTAAACCGTTTGTTTTTGCCGACAATTTCTATTAATGTCGTTCCATTCCACTGGAAATCGTCGAGATAACTTTCCTTTTTCAACTCTTTCCTGTTTTTCAATTCGTTTTGTTTTTGTTTACATCATATTTTGTTTCGTTAGCTACTGGAAAGTGGAAACGTCAAAAGCAGCAGTGGCCTAATTTTATTGTTAATGCTGACTTAAAACTTTGACCAAAAAATGATAAATTATTTAAGCCAAATATCATGTCTTTTCTTCAATCATTGATGAAGTTTTTCAAACTTATTATTATTGCTATTTCAGTAAAGTTACAATTAACAATTAATTTTCCTTATCATACCTAATGCTAGAAATAATGGCAGATTTCACCTTCCATTATGTATTTAAGCTTGGTTATTTTTAATTTTCTTCATTCTATTTATATTTATTCTACATTCATTATGCGAGTAGAAATTATTATATTCTTAAGACCAAATGCGATAGTTATTGGATTCAGATCGTTTAATAGAATAATCAAAGAAATTCTTCTGTCATATTTTAGATCAGTCGAAATACTAGGCATATTCAACACGAGGCCTTCTGCAAAAATAATTTGAATAATACCTACGGGTTTTAAAAATAAAGGTCAGAACATCACCAATTCAGTGCAAAGCGGGACAACTACAGTCTCTTTGATAACTTGTATGAGAGCCTCTTGTCCGACAATAGCATGTAAATAAGTTTCAACAATATACATTTTGGAAGCACAAAGCTTTATAATTTAAACAGAATAGATTGATCCAGCCGGCCTGGCTTTAAAATAATGATAATGCGAGCTGTTTTAGAATCGAGAATATTTAAAATTGCGATACGACGAGTACAATTTTATCACTGGCAGACGTCTACAATTTAAATAGATACTACGTTAGAAACTAGTATTGTTAATTAATTCACAAAGAAAATCTGTGTTAGAAACTCGTATTATCTTTCAATTTAAAGGAAATTCTTTGTTGGTCTTTCCCCTCAATTTTAATGGAATACCCTATACATGGCAAAATATATTGAATTGCCATGCCCCATGGGTCAGAATACCGGAAGAGTTGTAACTCTTACAGCCCATGAAAACCAATTGACGAGAGTGTCAGCGACATTTCATCGCCATAAAACAGTTAAGGTACAAAGTATTGACAAATAAACTTGCGTCTTGGAATTCCGGGATAAAGGTTTAGGGGCGTCGCGGGCGGCAGTTAAAGTGATAGTTCGGAGTGGCGCACAGTAATAAGTCAGTGTGAAGACGTGTGGAGGAAGAGGTGTTATGGTGTCTGGGAAGGCTATAACAGTAAATCTGAAGAGGCTGGGATTTACGCCGGCCGCTAGTGCAGCGGAGGCCGCGCCCGCACTTAATTACCGCCCGCCGAGATTAGTTCCCGTGGTGGAGTCGGCACATATGCCCCAGCCCCGCCTCCTGCCACCCGACACTACTTTTCACCATCATCCACTCGGCTCCTCAGTCCGCAGTGCTTGCTTCTGTTTAGCCACTATATTTTTTTAACAACATAAGATAAATCCTGTTATCCATCTACATTCACTACTTGGTCGCTCAGTTACTTCTAATGTAAAGTAAGAAAATGTGTAGTTTCACAAACTTAATGGGTTTATTATTGGTTAATTAAGATCTTCACTATCCGTCATCAGTACAGCTGCATTAAAATTTTGTTGATTTATCGTCTCATATGAAGTATTTTTTTCATTTTCTGCTATCTCTAGAATACAGGGAAAATCGGTCTAAGTACCTACCTACATTAAAAAACCCAGTACAAGAGCATAACCTTTGATAACCTCTTATTTGATTATGAATTCCCAAGAAGAAACGTTGTTGTTGTTGTTACAGCCTTTTTATCGTCCCACTGCTGGGCACAGGCCTCCTCTCACACGGAGAAGGATTAAGCGTTAATCACCAGGCTTGCTCAATGCGGGTTGGTGATTTCAGACTTTATAGTCCAGGTTTCCTCAAGATGTTTTCCTTCACCTTTTTATCAGCCATTGGTGTCTAAGATTTACCTAGAAAGTACATACAAACTTAGAAAAGTTGCATTGGTACTTGCCTGACCTGGAATCGAACCCAAGCCCTCATACTCGAGAGGTTGGGTCTTTACCCACTAGGCCACCACGACTTTTTTTTTTTTTTGAAAGAAGAAGAAACGTTAATCATGCTAAATGATAGAAAAAAATATTTAAAAAATTTTATCAACGTTAAGACATTTTTACCGAAAAATATCTCTTAAATCAATCTAATATAATGTAATCGTCTGGCAAGTCTTTTGTCACCATCATCATTTTTTGTTTCGCTGACACAAAATGTATTCGGCATCATTAATATCTCTCTTTATCTCGCCTCCACCGGGTGCTGGAGCGGTACGTCTTCCTCTAATCTGAAGAATTATTTATTTCTGCTTTACTTACGAGCGGTCCTGAATGTTATTATCCGTTTGTGTGAAACTGTTTCTCGAGGCGGTGCTAAGCCGTATCGGAATCTGTGCTCTTACTTAGAGTATTGTTTTTGCAGTAACGAGGTTTATCTCCAACACGACGGTTAGCTGCGGTTTAGTTAACAAACTTGTTAAAAAGGTTATCGTATCATTAATTACACAGAAATTAGAAAAAGAAAATGAACATATAAATTACATGTAATAATATCTTTTGTACACTACATTTAATTTACTCGTGACAGTTATAGTTTAATGTTATTGCCGTGTTAAATTTATGTTTAATTTGTTACAAATACTTACTATTTTATGGGTTCGTTAATGGCGAGATAATAAGCTAGAGCCTGTTCGTAGCGTGTGCTGTTTACAGTAATAATATAGGACTAATCGTGACTCAAAACATGCATATGGATTGAATAAAATCGTTTGGCACCTCTCTTTTTTCTGTAGTCGGATAAACATGTCCGTTGTTGTTGATGACTGTTGTTTTATTGTCAATTAGGGATATTTATTACCATGTTACACTAACATGGTAATATCATAATATCAGTTAAAAACCCGTAAAAGTCACTTAAAAAAATATATAACATGGGTACATTATTTCAGGTATTTTTAATTTACGAATTGGTGGAATTTGGTTCGATAACAAGTGGTTATTGGGTGTTAGTTTATTGTTACGGATATCTGAAAGATTACCAAACATCAACATCGCGGGCGAGTGGCCGACATCATCAATATCTCGCGCGCCGCCGACTCGCGCGCTTGTGTATAAACTTGGCTATTGTCATATAATTTGTTATCGTCTATTGGTCAGTGTATCACCGTACGCGTGTCACCAAATCACGACCAAAAACATACCTCCGTAAAAGTGATAAAAAAATCGCGAAACATTCCAAAAAATATACAGAATTGTAATTCCTTGAAGTTGAAATATATATTTTATCAGTTTTAAACGTGACGGCCAACCGTTAACAATGCGAATAATTTTCCGGATAGTGTTTATCGCTTTTTTCACCGCCACTATAATCCTGTTGGTTCGCCTGTCGGAAATCGAAACATCGTTCAAGCACGGTGGGAAACTGTCTCGTGCTTCTCGCCATGTGCCTGATCCTGACACCATCAACACAGCCGATAACACCGTCGTGAACCAAAGACGATTTATCATACAGGTGTGTCTTTTTTCACCATTCGATAAACGGACATCTGGGCTGCCATTACTATTGTCTGTGGACCGTATGTAGTTCTATGATAATGGCCCACTCTCCTCAATTTGGGTTTTATGAATCGTAATGCAAAGTTTATTGCGGGTAATTCGTATGAGACAGTAAATCATATGGCAGCATAGTGGCCCAGATTTTTTTATTTAATGACTATATGCTGAGTAAATAAGTCTACGATGTGATTTTTTATTATTAGTGAACTCAACGTATGCCTTAAACTTAAAACAAGTTTTAATTATTTTCACCCCACTAGGCTCAATTTAAAGTGTAATTGGTTAAGTCGCTCAGTTTTTCCAAGTCACTGGGGAATGGAAGTTTCCCGGTACCTAATAATAATTAATGGCCCCGACGAAAGTCCGATATCCTTTCATTAGTGTCCCGTCTCGGCACGGAGCGGTCGAGATTAAGACTTGTTCAGAAAAAGAGCTTTGCGAGCGCGCTTTTTGAAAAGACCTCATTCACGGCACGCCTTTGAAATGTGGTCGCTGCTTTATGAAAAAATATTTGTTCACATGATCAGGAAAACATTTTGAATTTCCAGTGGCGACTTTCGCGTTTCATGCTTACATTTTATTTTTGCCTAAGATTCTAGTAACGATGCTGTTTAGGTTCGCGGAAATTAATGCGTCACACTCATTAATGCTCTAATGGGTCATTGATGTATTGATCCTTGGTGCATGATGATTCTTGATAACATTTGTTTGTTAGTTTAACTCGTTAATAATACTAGATAACGCCGTCTACTATATATCTATTTGACTTAATTAATCTGCCCAAAAAAAATTACCGGCTATTCAACAATCTGATTATACATACTTTCCTAAAATGTTGTCTTAAAAGACTAACGGGAATAATAATGAATTTATCGCACATCAGTCTCTATATTTATTTATCTATGACATAGTTACTAAGTAGATTACAGATTAAAACAATATGAACACAGAAAATACAACGTCTCTTCTATTTCAGATGATGATGCACGCGTGGAACAACTACAAGCTGTACGCCTGGGGCAAGAACGAGCTGAAGCCGATGTCGAAGCGAGCTCACCTCTCCAGCGTGTTCGGAGCCGGCGAGCTCGGCGCCACCATCGTTGACGGCCTCGACACCCTCTACCTCATGGGACTCCACGACGAGTTCCGAGAGGGCCGCGACTGGGTCGCTGAACACTTGCATATTAATGAAATCGTAAGTCAAACAAAGCCTGTCACTTGCAAATACTTAAGAAGCCAACACTGAAGTATTCATGGAATTAGCAAAGATTTTAATTTACGTCACTTCGTCGGTACCGCGTGATGTTGAAGTTAGACAGCATTGTTCTTGTTTGAATATTTATTCGAAAGTAGATTTGTCTTTGGTTCGTGTGAATTCAGAAAACAATTAGGCAATACTTATCCGTTATGTCGCCTAACGTCTGATGATGGCATATGAGACGGGTCATCATCGGTCACGAGTTTTATTTATCATCAAATTGCTCAATTAAAACTATATCATCAGACATAATTATAAATTACTAGCTTCCGCCAGCGGCTTCGCCCGCGTGGTGTGTTGATAAAAAGTAGCCTATGTGTTAATCCAGGGTATCACCTATCTACATACCAAATTTCAATCAAATCGGTCCAGCCGTTTTTGCGTGATTGAATAACAAACATACATCCATACATTCTCACAAACTTTCACATTTATAATATAAGTAGGATTATTATTATCTGATATTAGCTGTCCAATTGGATAATCAATATCTTCATTCACTCGTAAATTTTACAATAATATTGACACAGATTTATTGTTTTGGGAAAGCCAGAATAATTTTTCTCCTGTGGGGTAGTATCAGTAGGTATCGGGTTGGACTTCTCACGTACGGAGTCATAGCTGAGACTTGCTCGACGCGATGAGATAACAAAGGCCAGAGGAGATTGCTCCGTATCATTTGAATGTGGGACACATCAAATATTTAGGTCTCCGAGTCAATGAGGAAATTAAATTGATTAGGAAGCAGTACACGTTGAGATTGCGACCGAGAAACAGTTGACAAATAGTGACGTGTTATGAAAATTAGTCACGATATCTGAGTTTTATACCAGGCTTACCTTGCAGTTTTATGTTGACTTTATTTTATGCAGTTTATAATATCAAATAAGCATTTTCCGATATTTATTTGAATGATGCCGATTAAGCTAATATTGCGTCTAGACTAGACGTCAGCTTGAAGACTCAACCGTTTTCCCACTGTGACTTGTACTCGAGACTCGAAAGTAGTAAACAATAAGTTAGTGTCAGCTTTGACAATAACATATTGTTTTACAGATCCATTACCTGCAATGGTAAATTTTGATTGCACGGACAAACGATTTATGGGACTGCAGAATATTTTAATTAACACTGACTGTTCTAAAAAAATTACATTTGTAACAAAGCTCTGACTCTGACTATCCGTAGAGTCTATTAAAACTGCAATGTTGGGCGTAGGATTTCCCGGCATGACACGGGAACTTTTTTCCTGGCCCGCACTTAACGACCCTCAGGGGCATCAGTGGACAGTGGTACATGTGAGGACCTCACTCAGGGAAGTAAAGATAACAAGGTTATATGTTTTTGTCAGGATTCCGACCTGTCTGTGTTCGAGACGACGATCCGGTTCGTCGGGGGCTTGCTGTCATGCTACGCGCTCACAGGAGACACCATGTTTAAGGACAAGGCGGTGGAAGTTGCTGACGCGTTGCTGCCAGCCTTCGATACGCCAACTGGCTTGCCGTTTGCACTCATCAATCCTTCCACTAAGGTACAGTATTAAACCAGCGAACGATTCAGGTGAATTCGCGCTTCTGCACTTTTTGTATGATTTCGCAATTAACTTGAACATTCGTCTGCTGGAAATTCCATTACGACTATTGTTCTCTTTTTGTATGTCAGTGTTTTTTACATGAATTGCGCAATGTGTGGTAGACCATATGGACCAACGCAAAATAACAAATCCTAATTCGGGATAAGTGTAAACATATTCGTTATATTGTTGTACATATGGCACGTGGAAATTATTACTGTTCATAATTCAACCTCTATATTAAAGCCTAACGTATAATTATAAAATATTGCCAGCAATTAAATATACCTTTGTTAGTAATTAGGCCCATTTATGATTCACAGTCAAAGAAATCTGAAATAGCTGTCCAAGCTGCCACAGTTTATGCGGGGAATAAATGTCTTTATCTTAATTAGCGTAAGGGACGACCTTACTTCATAGAACTTGGTAATTTATGGATTGGATACTCATATTTTGTGTCGACCTAATGTGACATTAAATAGACATGTACTTACTGCGATAATTTTCAAGCCATTCGATTTTAGTGATAAAGGTACATACTAACATAGTGCTTGAGAACAAGTTATCTATACACTCTACCATTTTTCCCACGTTTAAAAGAGATTACAGACTTTCTAACATAGTTCTTTCATAGCTAATATTACTTTAGCAAATTGCTAGGTTATCAAACTGTTTATTAATCAACTAGGTACATAATTTCCGCGGCACGTTGACGTGAAAACAGGATGGTGAAATAAATGTAATATCCTGAAAATGTAGTTCGAAGGTTCCGCTTAGAAACGGTGCCGTGATCAATTTAGTATGCTTTCAAGGAATATCTGAATTTCATACGACTATTGATCGAACTTACGTTGGCCGTTCCACACATCTAAAGTGTAACAATATATAAAATCAGTGAATTCGACGCAAGGCTGTATCCAATAGGATTTGGACACGCTATTTTACTTTCGTGTTTAGATTGTATTAAAAATAATAAAATCTGATATAAAATACGTAGATTAATTTACATAATGCGGGCAGCGAAATGAAATTGAAATATTCTTACTTAATACGAACTGAAATTAGAATAAAAATGTGATTCTAAGTTTCTAATGATCATTATCGAAAAACTGTTAACTTTCAGACAACCTTTTTTTAACCCAGAACAGTACATAGATTATTTGAATTACACGTATTATAATAAAAAATTACATGTGCTAGATTACAAACCAACTACTTAATAATGTCATGAATATTTTTGCAGGCGAGCCGTCAGTACCACTGGGCGGGTCCGAACAGCATCCTTTCGGAGTTGGGTACTCTCCACCTAGAGTTCACGTACCTCAGTGACGTCACGGGCCGTGATAGTAAGCACATTTGTCATACTCCAATATTATTAACAGCCATTCATCATTCCCTTGGAGCGGTCGACGCATGTCTCTCCACTCTTTTGTTTTGGATATCTCGAAGATGGAGATGATTTTGAGCTGATAATGTTGTTGTAATTAATGAAAGATATTGTTTTGAGAATAAGGTTATTTTTGAATTTATTTGGTAAAAAATATATACCAAAAATAATATAATTAATAATAGTTACTTGAAAGAATATATTCTCACTTGAAACAATATATTCTATTACGCAACCAATCAGAGCGCATGTAGCGTTTGGTCATTGCCTACTTATAATAAGAGTGAGTTCCATCAGTTTATCAATTTACTGTTTGTAATTTAAATTCGCGGTTCTCGTTATTTTAATGTGCCATATATGAATCAATTCTTTATTGAATTCTAGCGAATAAATAAACAAAGAAAAATTCAATTAAAGATGAAGAATAATTATTCAGCTCAAGTATATTTACCTAAAAAAAAAAATAACATAAAACATTATTTCAGTCTACAGACAGAAGGTGAATCGTATCCGCGAGGTATTGAACAACATCGACAAGCCAGGCGACCTGTATCCGAACTTCATAAACCCTCGCACTGGACAATGGGGACAGAGTGAGTGCATTGTCTTCATAACTATTTGTATTATCACTGCTAATCTTTGTTTGTTTAAAGCGGTAATGGGCTTTAATGAATTCTGACGGGTTTTGACGGAAACAGACAGTAAGGATGGCTATTCCAAGCTGAAGTGTTACTTAGTTCATTGTGGACGGGAAACAGTTAGTCTATAGCTATACTTAATAATAGGTACATATAATATACTTTTAAGGCTCCGGAACTGCTAAACCGATTTGAAAATTTATTTAATTGTTGCAAAGCTACTCTCTTCCCGAGTAACATAGGCCATATTTTATCACGGTACGGGCAGTAGTTCCCACGGGACGCGGGCGAAACCGCAGGAAACGAGTAGTACATAATAATATTATGGACCGCAATTGGTGGTGAGACTACATGCAAATTAATTGTTCTATTTCAAGCGGAGTCTATGATTCAATTTATGCATATAATATGTTTCCTCTTCAAACTACTGTAACTACTCTTAATTGAAGAATTGAAAGTAGTGCAAAATATTTGTTTGTGTTAATTATTAATTGTTTATTTTAAATTTTAAAAGTAATGAGGGAATGTAAAAAAATATGCTTCATGAACTGAGTGTGAATTATTTTGATGTATAATGAGTATTGATTCAATTATTTAAAATGTTCAAAAACATTATGATGTTTGTTGATTAATAAACATCAGTGTATTTTGATTGTACATATTGTAAGTAGAACATCCCATATTCAGGGCAATCGGTTCGGCAGTTACAAGTATCGGATTGCGCAACTAATATCAAAACATTCACGCATAAACTGATTAGAATATATTTTTAACTGCAGTTCATGAAGGGTTTGTGTTGACCTAAAATTCTATACTTGTAGTGGTTATGTAGAATAAGAAGAAGATTCTTACGAAATAACTTAATATGATATCGACACAAGCTTCCACCAGCGGTTTTACCCGCGTCTTGTGAGAACTAACTTCGTACACCGGGATAAAAAATAGCCAAATGAGCTATCAAAAACAAAAAAAAATAATAAGCGCTGATAATTGTTGCTTTCGTCAAAAATACGGAATTAAAATAAAAAAATAAAACCCATCTATTAGCGGAGTAGTCAGTACCTACCCAGGACGCGAGTGAACCACAGTGAACAACTAGTAAAGTCATAAACATTACATAGACTACAGACAGCCTAGTGATCAGTACAAAGAAAAGGCTGGCTGGAAGATAATAAAACCTCAGTACTGAAGCACAGCTGTAACTGCTTTGTTTTACGAGTTTGTCGAGCTAACCTGAAAGAGGTCAAATGATGAGGCTAAAATACTAACATTCCTCTCGTCAGTCTTTTGTTTTATTGTTCCACTGCAGGGCAAAGGCCTCTTCTCATACAGAGAAGGAATGCGCGTTAATCACGCTTGCTCAAAGTAGATTGGCAATTTCAGACTTCAGAGTTTCAGATTTTAGAGGTCCAGGTTTCTGCAAGATGTTTTCCTTCACCATTGCTCAGTTATATGTGTCGAAGATAAACTAAGAAAGAATACATAACTTCTGACCTGGAATCGATGCCAAACCAATGTCACATGAGAGAACTGACTACTTGAGAGGAGGTACTGGGCCACCAATGGGCCAAAGAAAAGAAATTTTTATTTAAAAGACTATTCAAATTACTGTTTCCCGAGGGAACTATACTGTCCGACGTAGGAAACCGGGATAAAGTGGTTCGTCTCCAGGGTCCAACCTATTTCCACCCGTTTTTGCAAGTACTTAACTGTAACGGACAAATTCACATTCGCATTTATATTATTAGATTTATGAACCTTATCTTTGCCGTTACGAAAGAGAACTACATTGAAGGTTTACGAGTATTATACAGGATATTATAAATATAAACTCAAAGCAATCTCAAGTTCCGAGTAATATTCCTAGATTATTTCCAGTGAGACGTTCTGTACTGAAGATTTCATTCTACAATAATATAAACTCGGGTTAGCATTGTTATCGCTCTGTCACCGTAAATAGAACGAAAACTAGTTTACGATTTAAATAAACGGTTCAATTCGCGTAGCTGTAAAGCGGGACTTTTTATCTGTCCTATTTGTTCCCAATTAATGTTTGACGTCATTAATTACGGGATGTTATTGATCTATACAATATAATAAAGAGGAAACATATGTTTGTTTGTTTGTACCCAAAAGGCTCCGAAACTACTGAACCGATTTGAAAAATTCTTTCACTGTTGGAAAGCTATACTTTCCTCTTAACGTAGGCTAAATTTTATCCCGTTACGGGCAGTAGTTCTCACGGCTCGCGGGTGATACCGCAGGAAAACGGCTAGTCTGAAATAAACATGACTCGCATACAGTCACCTAGTTATTATAGTTTGATGACGTCACTATCATGCTATATAGACTAAAGACCAATGATGTATTGGCCGCCTAAATTGTTACCATCTAAAGAGGCTCTCCACTGAAATTTCGACGTCGATGGAATTCGGTCGGCCATAATCTAGTTTGTCGCGGTGAATCCAATTTATTACATTAGTGAAATTGATGTAATCGATCAACTGCTAATGTTGTACTGCCAGGATAGTATTAATCAAGGTCGATTAGATTTTAGAACATTCATTGATTCGTGAACTGGACTCGTTGAATTAATGAGACCCTTTGGACGATTATGGACATTTGTATGCTGACCGACAGACAGGTAGACCGATATATAGTTAGGAATATGAAAAATAAGTATATTGCGTATATGAAGTACTAGCTTCTGCCAGCGGTTTTACCCGCATCCCGTGGGAACTACTTCCCGTACCGGGATAAAAAGTAGCCTATAGCCTTCCTCGATAAATGGGCTATCTAACACTAAAAGAAATTTTCAAATCGGACCAGTAGTTCCTGAGATTAACGAGTTCAAACAAACAAACAAACAAACTCTTCAGCTTTATAATATTATATGAAGTATTTATAAATCGAGTTGGAAATAGAATTAGGATTTTTTGACGTAGTGCCTACGGATAGTAAAAAACGGTATGCAATAAATATTATTTCTACAACTACAGCAATATAGTTTTTGTAGTGTAATAAACTATTAAAGTCAAGTAGGTTAAGTGCGTAGTTGCATTCAAACATATTATATGTTGTAAAATAAAATGAACTGTTACTAACTAGTTTTATGTTCAAACAAAAATCGGTCTGGGAAGAATTATAACAACCTACAATTATATAAACACTTAAAAAGAAGCATAGGATTTATTTTTCCCCGATTTCAAAATTTTGGACATTCGGGTTCCTTCTATCTGGCAGAATTTTATTTGGCCGAATTTTATTTGGCATAACACACTTGGTATAATTTTTTTTCAACGAATGTTTTTAAGGCATAAAAAATATTTAGCATAATTATTGTTTCACCGAATATTTATATGCCCGAATTTACAGTTGCATACTTTTAAGATGGCAGAATTTTATTTCGCATAATTGCTTTTGGCATAGTTAGAGTTTCGCATTATTTCGTTTAGTTAGCATAATGTATATTTTGAGAAACTATTATTTGGTATAATCTCATTTGGCGTATTATGAAGATGGTAGAATTTTATTTAGATTCAATGTATTTAGTAACTTGCCATTTATAACCTTCAATTAAAAAACATTGTATTAAAAATTGAAGCTAGTAACGAAAACTAATCGCTGCAAAACCGACTCCACGTAGTCTTGTTTGCCCTACCCCTAGAGTGCAATTCAAAACCGCGTAGGCGCGGAGGGGCGAGGCGGCCTGCGAGCTGAGGCGCAGGTAGTTTTAACGCTCGCCGACGCGGTTGAGGCTGGCCGGCCCTGCCGGCCAGTAAGCCGAAGCTACGGTGGTGAGCGTGAAAACCATCTGCGACGATAAGCTCGCATGGGACCGCCGGAGCCCCGCAGCGCCGGAGCCGTGACAGTTGCATGCCTGCTTACATGCTGCATGCCTGCTTGCATGCTGCATGCCTGCTTCTATGCTTCAGGCTTGTTTACATGCTTCTTACAGGAAAATAAAAATTCCAAAACTATGCCAAAAGATGATTCTGACTATAAACATTCTGAAATATGATAGTTCTGCCTGTTAATACTACTGATATGAAATGTATGCCAAAAGGAAATACTGACTGGCAACTTTCTGCGAAATGATGTTTCTACTATTTAAGTATTATGAATATGAAATTTATGCCTAAAGATGATTCTGCTTGCCAAAATTATGCATTTTTAATGTATGCTAAATGAGTGTATGCCACAAAATTTTCTGCGAAATGAAGATTATGCCAACTGTTGGTATGCAAAATAAGATTATGACATAAAAAGTTCTGCCATAAAGGGGGGACCCTGGACATTCTTTTTCCTACCTAACTCACAAGTAATCGAAACAAAATTGAGAAAGAAAACGGAGAGGTTTCTGATGACGGACAGTTACTTTTATATTATGTTAACTAACAAGTATTTTTTTCCCTAAATACCCCATATATTTCTCAACTGACCATAATCAATCCCCATTTCCTCAGGGCACATGTCACTGGGCGCTCTAGGCGACTCGTTCTACGAGTACTTGCTCAAGGCTTGGCTGGTCTCCGGAGGTGCCGACGAACAAGCTCGCATCATGTTCGACACGGCCATGCAGGCCGCACTAGACAAGATGTTACGAGTCTCACCGTCAGGGCTTGCGTACCTAGCTGAACTGAAATACGGCAGGATTATTGAAGAGAAGATGGACCATCTTTCTTGTTTCGCTGGTAAGTCACCTTAGATATAAAAGACTAGGTACTGGTATAAGTGCGTGTCATGTTCGACACGGCGATGCAGGCCGAACTAGACAAGATGTTACGAGTGTCCCCGTCGGGCTCGCGTACCTAGCTGAACTGAAATACGGCAAGATCATTGAAGAGAAGATGGACCATTTGTCCTGTTTCGCTGGTAAGTGACTTTAAGTAACAGATACTTGATTAAGTGCGTGTCGTGTTCGACACAGCCATGCAGGCCGCTCTAGACAAGATGTTACGAGTCTCCCAGTCGGGGCTCGCGTAACTACCTGAACTGAAGTACTGTAGGATTATTGAAGAGAAGATGGACCATTTTTCTTGTTTCGCTGGTAAGTGATAAGTACACCTGATATATAGAAGATTAATTGCATCGACGACACTACAACAAACAATTACTTTAAAAAATGTAACGTGAAAATTCAAAATTGACTGGGGCCCAGGAATTACTGGTAGTCAACAAGCAAAGCTACTCGGGAAGCACCTTAAGTTTTACTAGCTGCTATCTTTATGACGGGACAGCAAGTAAGTTAGTTAAAACTGCTGAATTATCTGCAAGTTAAGTTCCAAAATTGGGCACGTAATTTAACAGCAGTTTGGTATGCATAAGTACCTGATAAGGTTGCTCTTATTCCATCTAATAAATAAGCAATAAATCTACCAGTACGACTAGTACCTCCCTGTTTTTTGTTTATGCAATTAGTGTAATTATTTAGTTTCGTATGCCATAGATGGACTTACAAATCGAGCGCAGGCTCTTAGTCGGAATTCAGATCAGCTGCATAGCGCTCAAACATAAACTGTTTATAAAAAAAAAAAACTAGAAATTAGTTACCAGTGAATTTACTTACGCATTAACTTGTAATAACTTCATTTTAATGAAATTAAATACCTAAACTGCAAATGACGCCAACGATGCCATAGGTATGCTTGATAAATGTACCAAAAAGTAATAATATCGTATTTTAAACTATGTTAATTTAAGTAATAAATGAAAATAATCTTGATATGGCCTCATTATTTTTACATTTTGATAACCTTATTCAAATAGGTAAGTATGCAGGAAAACGCTATAATTAGGTTTTTAGCAAATAGGAAAATAATATGTAGAAGTTATAGGCGTTGTACCTACTGAGCTGTTTATCAGAGTTTTTACATATTGCCTAATCTTAATTTCCTCGACGCAGTTACCCTTGAAAACGATACCCATACGAACGAACGAATGAACGATATGGTAGTCAGACTTTCTGGCTTCTAACTGCCAATTAACAATTATAATATGATATTTAGTAACAATATTCGTGTTATGTTTCCAGGTGGTATGTTCGCGCTGGCATCGACTACGCTAGACAACTCTCTATCGGAGCGTTACATGGATGTGGCGCACAAACTGACCAACACTTGCCATGAGAGCTACGCGCGGTCTGACACTAAACTAGGCCCTGAAGCCTTCAGGTATTGTACACATATTACTTATTACATATAATATTTATACATAGTAATTACTAGGTTTTGAAGGTAAATAAATGTAATGTGAAGTTCGTTATTAAGATGATGTCTAGATTTTAACGATATAATTAAGAGATACCTACGCATTATCTTTTAATGTGTGAAAGTGTGTGAAAAAATATGAACGCTAAACAGAATAAAAAACAAAACACGAAAATCTTCTTATCAAAATCAAATGACATTTGATGACATTATCTGAGGCCAGCATACATATTAAAAAAGTCGTGGTGGCCTAGTGGGTAAAGAACCAACCTCTCGAGTATGAGGGTGTGGGTTCGATTCCAGGTCCGACAAGTACCGATGCAACTTTTCTAAGTTTGTATGTACTTTCTAGGTAAATCTTAGACACCAATGGCTGATAAAAAAGGTGAAGGAAAACATCTTTAGGAAACCTGGACTATAAAGTCTGAAATCACCAACCCGCACTGAGCAAGCGTGGTGATTAACGCTCAATCCTTCTCCGTGTGAGAGGAGGCCTGTGCCCAGCAGTGGGACGATAAAAAGGCTGTAACAGTAACAGTATACATATTATATGAACGCAGCTTTTTAATTTGTGATGTATGGTCGCACCTTTGTCTCGTCACACTTAGCCATTGCAAAAAAGTCGTTAATTCTAATATTAAGTTATTTTGTTTTAATAGCCCGCACGGTTCCATTGCTTGTGTAAAGAGTGAATGGACTAGATAAATATACTTGTTGATATGTAAAAGAAAGATACTGGCGGATTTGACATATCGTTGATAAACGAGTTTTTCTATGTATCAAACTGATTATATTTAAAACTAGCTTCTGCCCGCGACTTCGTACGCGGATCCTGTCCCTTATGCCAGCGACTACGGGGTCAGCAAAATCAAAGATCTGAATAGTCTGATATTGAATTTTAAGGGCCCGTTGACTTGAAAACTTTAACGGCAAAAGCACAGCAGACTAAACAAAACGCTGAGAACTGAACCGCAATAGACGTGACCATAGGGATAAAAGTAGTGATTCTAATTAGTCCGCATTTAAGTTGTGTGTGGCAAAAATATTACACGTATTATTACGTAAAAAAACATTAAATAGATGACAAAGTCTTGGTGACTTAGTTGAAATCGTGGTGGTTTAGTGGGTAGAGAACCAATCTCTCAAGTATGAGCATGCGTCTTTGATTCCAGGTCTGGCAAGTGCCTGCCAATGCAACTTTTCTAAGTTCGTATGTACTTTCTACGTATATTTTGGATACCAATGACCGTTATTTGGAGGGGATGTTAAACTGTAGGTTCCGGCTGTCATTGAACATTCTTGGCAGTCGTTATGGGTAGTAAGAAGTCAGTATGTCTTACCAAGGGGTGTTGGGTTGAGCGGGTAACCAGGTTGTGGAGGTCAGATAGGCAGTCGCTCCTTGTAAAACACTGGTACTCAGTTGCATTGTGACTGGAAGTCGACCCTAACATAATTGGGACAAAGGCTCTTGAGATAATAACGACAATAATAATGAGATATAGGCACCGCAGGACATCTGAGGCTGATGACGGGGAGTAGCGACCCCGCGGGGCCATATATACTGAGTTCTCCAGGGAGAGTATACTGTCCCCCATCTCCGGCCGGTCGGAGTGAACCATGACGGGGGTAGGTCTCACGCCTCTGGTTTAGCTTGGCCGTCCAGAGTGGAGTCGCTAGAGCAGGATTAGTAGCCCTGCTCGGAGGGTAGGTGCCTCATGGTAAGCACAGGGAGCGCGTATTCTGCGTTTAAAGTCCGCCGAGGTATCCCCACCCTTCAGCCGCTCATGTCCCTGTTGCCCTCTTGTTGCTATTCAGTGACTGGTTCCCGGGGGCCCAGTAAGTGAGGTGGCGAATCTCCACCTGCCATTTTTACATGTACCTAATACATTGGCATCCACTAACATCCCAACACAATATCCCAAGTAGTTTTCCTTCATAGTTAGCAATAGTTTAGCACAGAACCGGAGATTGTCTTTTTTTTAACGACGTCCACCGGGGATTGGCCTTGGGTTCATTTCTATAGTGTATAAAGGGATAATCGTCGGTTTTGTGTCACCATTTCATTAAAGTTGTCTCAAAAGGGCGTATTCAGCGTGTTGGCTTTGGCACCACGTTTGCCTCCCAAAAATTCGGAACTCTGTAGTCCCGAGGTCTGGAAGAGACATACAAAATAATAATGAGATATAACGCAACAAAGTCGGAGAGTGGGGGCTCGTGACGCCACGTCTAGGTAGCACTAAGCAGTGACTTAACACGAAATTCAAGCGTTGTTGTATCTTCGTTATTATTTGTTTGTGAGAGAGAGAGAAAAGAAAAATACGTGTCCATTATTTTAGGGTTATCTAAAAGACGGACTAATTACTTTTTTTGATTCACCATACCTATTTCATAACATTCATTTCTATACATTTCAAGTGTAGTATTGCTCTTGAAGCTCCACATCAGGTGTTCCAGATCTTCGATGTTTATACGTCAATAGAGAGTGCTTATCAGATTGAACCACTTTTGCTAAAACGTCATATCTTCATATGCTATAGTCTAGCTGGGCTCCTGGAGTTCCACATCAGGTGTTTTACATCTTCAATTTTTATAAGTCAACAGAGAGTGCTTATCAGATTGAACAACTTTTGCTAAAACGTCATACATCTATATGCTATAGTCTAGCTGGGCCCCTGGAGTTCCACATCAGGTGGTTTAGATCTTCAATTTGTATAAGTCAATAGAAAGTGCTTATCAAATTGAACAACTTTTGCTAAAACGTCATACCTGTATATGGTACAGAGAAGCTGGGCTCTTGGGGTTCCACATCAGGTGTTCCAGATCTTAAAATTTATTATCTCAGCTGAAAATGCTCATCACATGAAACAATTTTTGCCATGGCACCATTTTTGTATCTCTTATAGTTTTGTTGGTCTGTTGGAGTTCTGCATCAGGTCTTCAAGTTTCGAAGATAAATTATAGCCTATATGTTGACCAGGCTTAATACTGATACAACAAAGAAAAAATCATTGAAATCCGTTCAGTAGTTCGGAAGATTAGCGTGTACAAACAAACAGACATACAGACAGAATTTTTTTTTTGGATTTGTGCTCCATTACTGTTTCTAAACCCCACCCAATTATTATTTTTTTAATATATTCAATGTACAGACACAGTTTGTTTACAGATTTATTATATGTATAGATTAAAAAGATTAACATTTCTCTTCAAATAATATTCTTAATCCACATACATGATGGCATTTTATTAAATATATCTTTTGTTATGAAACATTAATGCGAATGTCAAGTATGACCATCTCGATTCATAAGACAATTATGAATCGAGATGACCATACTTGACTCTTTAAATAATTTACATATCTTTGTCTATTTATTTATCTTCAAGCTTCATCCAATTAAAGCAATATAAAATAGTTTTGTAACAAACAAATAAACAAGCTCGAATAATGTCTTTTGTCAATATTTCGAATAATATGATAATAAATCATGTTAATTTTCGCAGATTCTCCGGTGCGGTAGAGGCCAGGGCACAGAAGAGCAACGAGAAGGTATACCTGCTGCGTCCCGAGACGTTCGAGAGCTACTTCATCATGTGGAGACTCACCAAGCAGCAGCGTTACCGGGACTGGGGCTGGGAGGGAGTACAGGTAATACAACAACAACCAAGTAACATTATTACTACATTGTTGTTTGAACTCTCTGACTATAGACAGCCTTTCTGCAGGAGTCAGTGTAACATAAAATACGACGATGTGTGGATCTATCTAGGCTTTAAACAGCCAAGCAAATTACTAGACAGTATGAAATAGATTTAAATGATAAAAGTAACGTAGTACTATTACTAACTAGTAAAATTTGAAATAAAAAGAATGCACAGTGAACTAATAATTATTTACATTACATACAGAACTATTGACTGAGTGGAAACCGGCTGTCGTGGTATGGGCATGTGATGCGAAGGAATGAGAGTCATGTTGTGAGGAAGGTGATGAGTATGAACGTGGACGGATATAGTGGAAGAGGAAGACCAAAGAAACGATGGATGGATTGTGTGAAAGTAGATATGGTAAGAAAGAATGTTACTTGTGAGATGACGGCAGATAGAAGAGTATGGAAGAAGAAAACATGCTGCGCCGACCCCAAATAAAATTGGGATAAGGGCAGGAGGATGATGACATACAGAACTATTGACACCGACTTTTCTTGTAGGATTGGCATGTGTCAGATTATTGTGTGTGGCCAGTGTCCAGACGGAGTGTGAAAACTGTCAAGAAAATTGCTCTGATAAAAGTAGAAAAAATTAGAAAATATAGAAATGCCATTAGCATAATACTAAAATCTACGAGTAAAAAAAAATAAAATCTGAGTCAATAGGTATGTGGATGCAAGCTAAACTACATTTATCCATGTCATGGTATATTCCAGGCGCTAGAGAAGCACTGTCGCGTGGAGGGCGGCTACACGGGGCTGGTCAACGTGTACCACCAGAACCCGCAGGGCGACGACGTGCAGCAGAGCTTCTTCCTCGCTGAGACGCTTAAGGTAAATACTTACTTATTACTTAACTTGAAATAAAAAAGTTGGCTTAAAAACTGTTAAAAAAAGTTGGCAAAACTCTAGCAATATTATTAAGTTGAAGTTACATAGTTTGAACGCGCTTATCTGAGGAATTCTGGATTTGAAAAAAAAATGTGTTGCTACTTTTTATCCGAGCGCGGGAAGTTCCCTCAGAAAGCGAGTGTAACCGCTGGCAAGCTAGTTCCAAATTAAAGTCGGTACCAAATTGAGTTCACTCAAAGTCACTTTAGTAGCAGATGAGTTGAGAGTAAGATAATAGGTATGTCTCAATTTTTTTTTCTTTGCCTTTATTGGCCCACCTGTCTGGGTGCATTCGGCTGACGTGCCCAGCTCAGTCCCATTTCAAAATATTTGAGGAAATTATCACATTATTTCAATTTAAAAAAGACTTCCGCGCTTTGAAGAGAACAATGCTAAACTCTCGACTGACCCATCTATAAAACAAAGGGAACTAAACTACTCCCAACTGCAGCCTTGTTCCACTTCCTATGTCAGTAGGTTAGTAATTTAGTTCCATTCGAACAATTATCCTGACCCTAATAAAAATTCCGGGTCAGACTCCACGTCGCTCAGTACGGACACGATGTAAATAAATAAATATCAACATCATGGCATTTTGCTCATAAAACTGGCACGAGGGTCATTGCGAACTAGGGGAATGGTCGCGCTTAATTTTATATGATTCTCTTCTTTATTTTAATGGTCGTAGAATTCAGTTTCAATTGTCAACTAGCATGTACGTATTGATGATGTAACTAAAGCATCAAATGACTGGATGATTTTATTGATCTTGTTCCTTCTGAAGGCCTTTATATTTCAGGGCCGCGAAGACTATGGTATGACGAATATGATTATACAACATGTCTCTTTTACATTACTAGTATCTAGGTGCATAGTATATAAATCAGTCAATTTCTGAATCGTATATTTAAAATTTAACTTTCTTGCCACATAAATTATATCTTAAAACAATAACATATTTCATATCACATTTCAGTACCTCTACCTGCTCTTCTCCGACGACTCGTTCCTACCACTGGATGAATGGGTGTTCAACACGGAAGCCCATCCATTCCCCATCAAGGGTAAGAACCCACTGTACCGTGAGGCTCCGAAACCAGTACCTTTGGAACCAGCCAACGATGAAAACAACAGGATATAAACACAATACCAACTTTATTTTGAAAATATTTCATTTTATAAGACGTGTCAACAGAGTGCCTAGTGAGTTTTGCAAGTGAACTTTCTCTATAGGTATGTAAATTATTACACTACTTAATTACGCAGCATTCATTTCAGAACTGTTATTTAATAAAGCTGTCATCGGCTTTCGGTCGTATTATAATCGCGCTCACAAACGATATTATCCGGCCAAATGAATGAAGGTGTAATATTCAAATCATTTTAGTCGTGAGTTACAACTCACGACTTTTAAATTCAGCCGAGTTATAATTACGTATCGAGAGAGTTAACTTACAAAACTCGAAATCAGCGCTCTGCTTGGGCGGTACTTACGTGTCATTGACCTCTGCACAAGAAAAAACAATCAAGATTTTTTTGAATAAAAATACTTTTTTTTTTATTCAAAAGGCAATGATGCGTTAAAATAAGTACCGTATTTAATTACCATCAAGTTTGCTTGCGTTAAACGCGGTGTTGGTATCGCGTTGGTATTTCGGCTTTCTAGCCGGGAATGTATACAGTAGGATTGTTGAGGTTCAAAGGATAGCATAATATGCTCGTTACAACCATTACTGGAATTATATCCATATGACCAAGTGAGGCAACTCAACATTTTTTTGTTATTTTCTTCATAATTCTGTTCTATAGAACTTAATATAATTTTCTATTATTATGACAGCTCATTTCTCAATAATCGGTCATAAGATTGTGAATCTAATTTGATTTTATTTTATGTATCAATGTGTACTGGTTTATTAGTCATGTACACAACTATGTATCTATAAACTATCCCTTTTCCCCTAATCCTATTCCCTTTTCTTATCGTAATATAACCCTAATATCTAAATTATTTTAAACAACTACCTACACGCTCTTATGATATCCTACGTATATTCTCAGATTTTGGTACGTAGTAATAAAATAATGTTAAGGCGTAGTTCATTCATTCGAATATTTAAAACGCGTAACATTTGAAAGCGGCTATTAAAAATAAATGGGAGCCAATCTATACTCCATTAGTGGGCACTTAACTTAAGGTAAATAATCTTGATAGAACTTTTTACAAAATGCATATTAAACAAATAAACTACCGCTTAAAATAATGTTTCAACTGATATTAATTTTTATTTTTGACATTATATCTACATTGAGTTCTGGCCGCTCGTGATTTCTAAAATGAGTTTTTCATATCAAGATTGTCTATCTTTAGCTAAGAGCCTATTCAAACGGGATATAAGTAATTCTCAAAATTAGGATGAAAAAATTAACCAACTAAAGTTATCCATATCGGTATAATTAGCATTTATATAACTGATTTGCGTGTAAGAGGTAACTCCCGTTTTGCCGCGTCCACTGCCTGTCAGTAGGTAATGTTGCTCAAGTCAATTAGTGAGTGAGAAGTGACACATTCGTAGTGTAAATATAACCCTATGGTAATCAATATGCAGTTCAAATGTCCATGATCTCAATTGACAGTCGACAGGCAATAATATTGCTTAAGTTGTAAACAATACGGCTCAAATTGCTTTGTTCAAGAGAAATAGCAAAATTCCTTTGTTTAATCTGTTGTTCGCATGTGTCTAATCTCCCACTATAACTAATTTGATGGAATATGAAATCTAAACAATGGAGGTGAATGTTATTTATTTATTTATTAGCTATGAATACTCAGTTTATAGTAAATACATGTATAGGTCAAATGTTACACTCATTAAACCAAAATTTTTATTATGTACTGAAATATTTTTCCAATACTATGGGAATTCGATTGAGATTAGATATTGATATCAAATTATGTATTATGAATAAAGATCTGAAAGGCTCAGGAATGGTGACCAATGTTAAGTTATTTCGGGCATTACTAAGTAATATGCACAAACGTACTCGTTTAAACAATATACTTAGCGGTCGCGGCTTCGAACACATTCCACGTAGCTCGTCTAAGCTGAAATGACGCGCCATACACAAGTTTTCCAACTAACTTATTATTGAACATTCAGCTACGTTTGAGTCAAACCAACAACGGAATGACTAATTTTCATATGTATAGCGGTCATATGCTAACAGTAAGCTTACGTTAGTAGGGCACTCATTTCAGCTTAGACAAGCTATACTTAGATATTTTTATATCTGTGAGGGCAATCTCTCCATAGTTACAATCAAACTGGATTCCAAAACCGCTCATTGTGTTGTGTAAAATTTCGGAATTAATCTTTAGACATTCTGTACTTTACTGCATAACCTATTTCAATGAGCGGTTTGTACCTAGGTTTGCTCAGCCCGGGTTCGAAGCCGCGACCGCGCACTTTCTACATTTGTACGCGTAACTAATGTTATTCTGTAACACATCACTCGACGCCCGACGTGCGATAATTTTAGTTTATTTGATTGCAGCTACGTCGCTTAGGAAATATAACGCTAGTGTAAACGCACGTCGCGGCCGATTTTAATTAGATAAATCTATTGATATGTAACTTAACTGATATCTTAAATAGGAAAATACTTTTTTATTTATTGAAAACTTATGATTTACTATTTTTTCTATATTTAATTATAAAAAATTGATTTGTGTCGGATCTCGTATTTATTAACTTACTGAAATATATTTTCTATATTCCTTTTTAACTTTATCATAATAACGTGGTTAACAAACTAACATATCTGCGACTAAAGTTTTAAGTGTATAATACATAATGACGAGGAGGCATTAAAGCTCACATTATTAATATTTCACATTTACCGGCCTACTCACATGTTTGTTCAGTTCATTTCTCTGATATTATTGTAATAAAACATTTGAAGCGTTGTGTATACAGCTGAATATATAAACAATTGTTCACGCGACCAACTGTACCAACGTAAAACACAATCCAAGCTTTTAATGAATCATAATTATGTTTATCTATACATTCTACAAATAAAAGCGATTCGCTTTGTCATTTTTGTGATTTAATATACAAAGTTACATATATTTAATATAATTTTCTGCACCTGTTAATAAAGCATTAAAATAAATAATCGTTCTTGTAATTATTGTTGAGTTTTGTTTGTTCTAACTGAATCCAAATTCGAAGTCTCCACTAACCATTGGATCACTCACTGATATTAGACGAAGTAGTTGGAATAATAACTGTAAATTGTGTATATAATAGTCATAGACGATAAAATATTTTAGTTTTAGGTTTCTGCGTGTAGATTTACATTGTTAATTTTTAAATTAAGTAATGTGGGTGTGCGTCTGTTGATGTACATATTTATGTTTATTATATAAATTATGTAATTTATATTTTGTACTGCCATGTTACGCGGCCGCTGCCCACGACAACGTACCATTGTACTAAAAAGTTAAAACTCAATTTTATATTTATTAAAAAAATCTGTCATGGTACTGTCATTTTCGCAGCAAAGACATTGTTTAAGTGCCGCGCGAGCATTTATCATACTATTCCCTTTTGGACCAGTTATCATATGCTTACCCACGGCATAAGCCCGTGATATTTTTTACCTTAAAATCACGAGGAGCTGTTTTAAAGAACTTCGCTCAGATTAAGATTATAAAAACATTTAGATTCTTACATGGATTAGTAACGTATGACTCGAATATTATCTCAAAAATAAATTGTAGGTTCAATCACCTTATCTGGCATTTGTAATTTAAAAAAGGACATCATTCATAATCATTTAGCCTTTATTTTCATACCCCCGTAATATATTTTGTGTTTTTGTATTTAACTATTCTAATGCACTAATCGCAAAATGGCATAATAATTTATTGTAATTGTCTGTTTTACGTGATTATTTTTTAATTTAGAGCGTTCTACGTTCCGTTATGAAACTAGATAAATCATAAATACCTATAACTGTTATACAAGACTTTGAAAGAATTACAAGTGTACTGCCTCTCCTGTATGTTGTCCTAGTACTTGTCAGTGAAGGTTGGCCCTCACTCCGAGATAGTTGTTCTGTATGTAATGCCTGTTATGTATGTATGAAGTTGTAGTATTTAAATAATAATGTACATTTTTCGGTTATTAATAAAACATGTTTATAAACATTATGGAGTTGTTTTTTTCTCTACTACTGCTAATCAAAGTCAAAGTCAAAGTCAAAGTCAAAAATCATTTATTAAAATAGGCTAATACGATTAGCACTTTTTAACGTCAAAATTTTACATGAATGACAGCACCCCCAAAACGCCCCCCTTTCACCACTTCCTAGTGTTATGGCTGGAAAGAAGAAGCGGTGAAGAACAAACTTCCCAGCAACACAGCTGTCTATTACAATTTAATTATTATTAATTTATTTTACAATTATACAATTCAATTTCAATTTCATCAATTATTAATTTAAAACACCGAAAAATACAAAATAAAATAAAGCACTTTTATTCCACTTCAGAGCTGCCATCTGCGTTTATCTGTGAAATAATCATTAACATTATAATATGCCTTTTTAACAAGAATTTCTTTGATTTTGTTTTTAAAAGAACTGTCCGTTAATTCCAACAGATGAACCGGAATTCTGTTATAAATGCGTACACAAAGCCCCACAAATGAACCGTGCACCTTATGTAGGCGATAATTAGGTGCGGTCAACTTATGTTTATTTCTAGTATTAAAATGATGTACGTCGCTGTTTTTACTATATGAATCTAGGTTTTGCCTTACGTATATTATATTGGCATAAATGTATTGAGACGCCACAGTCAGAATACCAATATCCTTAAACCTTTCCCTAAGGGAGACTCTAGCACCAAGTTTGTATATAGCACGGACAGCGCGCTTCTGTAGTACGAAAACATTCTCGATATCGGCAGCATTGCCCCACATAAGAATTCCGTAGGACATGATGCAGTGAAAATAGCTAAAGTACACTAAACGCGCCGTGGCTACATCGGTGAGAGCTCTTACTTTCCTGACAGCGTACGCAGCAGAGCTTAATTTACCCGTGATGCCAGTTATATGCTCACCCCATTGAATTTTGGAGTCTACTGTTATCCCTAGAAAAGTCGTAGCATGTACCGTTTCAAGTTCCTCATTGTTCAAAATTACACCGGGACCGAGATTTTTTACATTGGGCAAAGCAAATTTAATACATTTTGTTTTCTTCGTATTCAAAACTAAATTATTGGCTGTAAACCATTGCGTTACTAGTGAAAGACAAGAATTCACGTCATCAAAATCTACTCTATTCCTATCAACTTTAAAAATTAGAGACGTGTCATCAGCAAACAATACCACATCACACAATGATTTTAAATAATATGGCAAGTCATTAATATATACAAGAAACAAAAATGGACCTAAAATCGACCCTTGCGGTACGCCCAAACGAACGGGTAGATTGGAAGATTTGACACCGTTAACGTCAACACATTGCATTCTACCGCTTAAATATGAGCTAATAACACTAAGTGCGCTGTCTCTAATACCATAGTACTTTAGCTTCTGGGTAAGCGTTTCATGTTGGACGCAGTCGAACGCCTTGGAAAGATCACAGAACACCCCGATAGCATTCTGTGACTTCTCCCACGCACTGAATATATGTTTCAGTAGAGCAACTCCAGCATCCGTTGTGGAGCGACCCTTTGTAAAACCGTATTGACTTTAACCGTATCGTAAAAGGTGACGAGATAGATAAATTAAAAATGCAATTTTGTTGTCAGTAGTAAACAAACATTGCGACAAGGACATGTTATTTTGTTCCTCAATTAAACCAATGGCTTTTTACGGACTTTATCCGGGTGCGGATAGTAGTTCCTTCGGAATGCAGGTCAAACCGCAGAAGGTAGCTAGTTTTTGCCACGGTGAAGTTCTGTTCTGTTCTGTTCTGTTACAGCCTTTTTATCGTCCCACTGCTGGGCACAGGCCTCCTCTCACACGGAGAAGTGACATCTGTCTATCAGATATTATGATCTTTTGCTCAGTAGCGGCCTGTCCCGACTAAACACACCTCTGGACAAAGGAAAAGTCTGTCCATCTTATTATAAAACGTGGTTTTAAAAAAGTACCAGCTTTTGTGCCACCTTTAAACCACCGTCCTGGGGCCCGATTCTCCTAAGTTAATAATCTCAAAATCGAATAGAAATTGAATCGCAATATGATCGCAATAGCAGTTTTAACCATATCGGGCATTCTGCTACTAATATAAAAAAACCAATCGTATTCCAACGACATTCGATTGGTTTGCGATTGGTCTGCTATTTTGGTGATTTTGGTCTATACGGTAGTTTGCTCTATAATCATATTGCAATCGTAAATCATTTGCAGACAAAATAAAATGACAGAAAAGGATAAAAACGTTTATTTCAAAGAAAAAATAGCGGAATGCCACATACGCTTCAATCGTAATCGAGTCGTGGTTGGATCGCAGTCGAATGTGAATCGTATGTCGCTTAAGTAAAATTAGGAGAATCGGGCCCCTGAACAAAATCAGTGGACTAAAGCTATTACTAAAGCGGGTACTTCTTAAAACCACGTTTTATAATAAAGTGGATTGGGTTTATAAATAGGTACCTAAAGGTAAAATGTATAAGCAACCACAATGTAAAGAAAAAAACACTAAACTAACTTATCCTTAATAAATAATGAACACGCTGGTTTGTGAAGCATAAGTGTTTTTGTTCTGCTCCATTGAAAAACTGTTCAATGCCGGCTAGTGTCAACAGAATCGGCAAGAAACGTTGGGTAAGTGCTGAAATTACATTATTAAGTTAAAAAACAAAACATTCCTACAATTCTGATCCAAAGGATTGAATGTAGTAAAACCTATTTGTTGCTGAGGAGTTTGTTCCACCAGAACACGTAAGTAGGACACTTCCTACTTACGTGTAAAAAAAAACACCAAAAAAACACAAAAAAACAACAAAAAAACACCAAAACGCCCCTCACCACTGTGAGCGCGTTTTGGTGTTTTTTTTTTGTAACTTTGACCTTCAAAAAGTTATCATATTAAAGGCCGATTGCTCAATCATCAGTTAACTACTATGTGAGGAATAAACATGGCGGCTTAACATAATGTATTTTCTATACAAAAGCAGTCAAACTTATTCTTCAGATTAAAATTATCTGGTGATTGAAAAATCAGCCCTTAAAATATCATCCAACTGGTGAAAATCACCAGCGATTTAGCACTACCAACAGTGACCTTTGATAGTCGCCACCCAGCGTACCTTCCTAACTGCAAGGTTATGTCGCCAACTATCCAAACAGCCCGTCCCTAATTGGATGGCTGCATAAATGTTAGCCCATAGACATCATGGCACGGCATTTACGAAGCTTACGACTTCGTTACGTTCCGCCACCCTCGTTTATAGGCCAACGGCATACCTTTCAGCAGGCAATGGAAATAATGTGCCTGTTCGCACATTATTATTTTGGTGAATGATTTAATCCAATGGGCAGAGTGACTGCAGACTAAGTACTTATAGCCGTGGGCCGTGGGTACCTATCTTTCCATTTTCTGTAAAAAAAAACACTCAGAAATTGGTCATTATAAGCCACTCCAGTTATGAGAACTCCAACATTTCAAACTGTGTTATTTTTTAAAAGACAAATGCATACTTGCATTTTATGTAGTAACCTGGAAAAAATAGGTAGTGACATGAAAAATGTGAACTTATAACTTAATTTGAAACGCCTTTTTGAAACTGCCAAACTTGTGAGTTTGGCAGTTTAGGCGTCTGATCTGATCAGCATTTCTGACCTCACTTTTAACTAGGGCTGCCATCCGTCCCGTCGGGTTTCCCCGGATTTGTCCTCGTTTGGAGGCCGTCCGGGGCCGTCCGGGCGAGGTTTCAAGAAGTGTCCGGGAAAAACCCGGACACTTTTCATGTAAGAATAAATTAGGTATTATTTTGTTTTAAAAAAATCGTACTCGTTTGGGGAAAAAAATGCGATTTACGCCAAATGTCAGGGTTTTTTTAATGTTTGTCCGGGTTTGGCGAAATTCGAGATGGCAGCCCTACTTTTAACCCACACGAAGTCTGTTTGCGGTGTATTTTAATTTGGCTTAACCAAAATCTACAACTCGCGTGATAATGTTATGTAAAAAACATGTAACCTATATCATAAATAATGGTGCTAAGTAGGAAATTACATGTTTTCTATGAAAATGAGTTGCTTTTAACTTATTACATACCTAACTACTCTAGCATCGCGTGTCTCATTACTGTGTGAATTAGCTATCCATAACAGGACTTGGCATTAATTGATAACCCCCAAGATTTACAGCTACTAAGTATAGGATACCTATACTAATTAATTTAGATGCCCTCGAGGGCAGTTCTAACTGGTTACTCAGAAGAAAAGTTCTCACCTGCAATAAAATGGCAGCATTGAATCTTAAGCAACGGGAGAAGTAATGATATTTGAAGCTACTTTCCTTCTCAAATTATTTCACTAACCCACTTCACAACCATTCAAGTATAGGTCAAGAAAATGAGATCAGCTTTAGTCACATACTGAGTCACATCAGGACAGACAGTCGTTAACTGGGCTGTGAAACCTGCACGACACCTTTCAAGCCAACAAATATTGTTCCAATCAGTTCAGTGAAGACAATTTTCTTTATGACCGTGGGACGCTCCCTGTCCCCATTCTGCACCACCACGGTAGGGGTGGTGGGGTTGCGAGGGGCGCAAGCTTTCAGGATTGCTGAAATAGTTGAGCGACAGACAAAGTGACGAGCGTGCTCCGCGATACACATCCACTTCCACTAGAACATGTTCTCCACAAACAGATATTTTTTAAATTAGTTACTTTTTATTTGTATTATATCAGTTGGTTAATTTTGGTTTATCGCCTTTGTTAGGTTTATGTTTATCATTTTATATGACCTCAGCGCGATAATTTGGTTTCTTTGAATACTTAGATTATGATTTGTGTATGAGTTGCGGAGAAGTAAGTGGTTTATTGACAATTGTTTGTACAGCATGTGGAAGCTGAAGATCTTGCGGTTGTTGGCGGTGACTAGTTTACTTTCAGGTAAGAACTTTTTGATAGAACTTTGGAACTTAGCTGAAACTTTTCGTTTGTTGAAGTTTTTACAGCATGTTTTAATTGACGGCTACTTTCAAAAGTTATTTTTTTTAGTCTTTCAGTTAACGACGGAAGCTTCATTAAACATTGTTGAAAAAAATTTCAAGATTTGCTTAGTGAATTATTTGATTTTATATATTTAGCGAACTGAAATAAGAAGTTTGGGTAAATATGCAACAACATATTGAATTATCATAATGCATACATACAATGAACTAATCTCTTCTCGGTTGACTGAATGATTGATGAATTGCCATATGGCCATTTCATATGAAACAACTTCGACGAATAATTCAAATCGATCTAAGAACGATTTCGATTTTCTGTGCTGAAGTGTTTCGTTCTAAACTCACTGCAGACGTCAACTATTAAAAATATTTTTTTACGATATTCAAGTCCTTCTTCATATTTAAGTCTGTCTTATTATGAGAAAATGCCGAAGCAACCCTGTCTATCTTTCACGATTTGACGGTAAAACTACTCCGATTTAAGTGAATTGAGTCTAAAGCCTGAGCCTGAGTCTTTTTACCAGGATGCGGGAGGTGAGGTGAGTCTCGTACTAGCTGCGAATCGATGCAGTCGTGCTGCTGACGCGTAAATTTGTTTATTACAAATTAGAATTTAGCGCGGCGCAAGCCGTTGCTAGTTGTTTTAATCGCCATGAGTGAACAACTCGTGGCGAATGAGCTGCTGGCGTTCCTGCAGCAGAAGCTGGACGTGATGGACGAGGTGTCCGCTGTCCAGATCTGCGCGACGAACTTCAGCGAGGATGACGTCGCTGCTGCAAAGCAGCTGCTGTACCGGTTGCTCAAGAAGAGTGACCAGATGGTGTCCCGCCGGCGTGACGGGACACAGAAGAGCATTCAGGACATCATCACGCTGCTAAAGGAGACCGATCCAGACGACGTGCCGACGTTTGTGGCGAAGGATCTGAATAAGCTTCCGCCCGTCACCTTCGATCACGTCGACGTTACGAGCCTGCTGAAAGACATCGTCTTTTTAAAGGCAAGTCTTGCGGATGTACAGAAGAAGTTTGATGCATCCCAAATTATTGTCGCCGATTTGCGCAGCGAACTTAACGAGTTGCGTAAATCGGTGACTGTAACTGGGTCACCTGTGAGTGCATCGAACGTAAACATGCGGCGCGGAGCGTGCCTCGATATATCGGGTGTAGGTTTCGCGTCAGCAGTTTTGTCGCCGTCACCGCTGTCACCGGCGAATGCTGAGTCGGCACAGTGCACGCCTCGTGCGCCCCGCTGCCCCGCTCCCATCCCTGCGGCTCCTCCGCTCGCCGCCGCTCGACCGCTCGATCAGCTGCTTGTTTCTGCAGCGTCGACGAAACATCAAGATGTACGTCGAGACTACGCTAGCGTCACCGGTAGCAAAATTGATGCTACGAAGAAGCCCGTGCCCGTAAAGGGACCGAATCGGGCTGACGATGAGGGGTTCGTTACGGTGCAAAGGAGGAAGCGCCGTCAGCGAACCAACATGAATCGCTGCGGCACGGCCCCTATTGAGCCTAACATCAAAATCCGTGCCGCCAAGCCGAACACCCCGGTGTACATCTCCCGCCTACACTACACCACTAAGGCGGAGGACATCGTGGAGTACGTGCGTCAGAAGCTGAAGTACGCCCCGAGAGTGCAGCTGCTGGAGTCGCGCCATAACGCCAACTTCAAGGCGTTCGTGGTGCGAGTGCCGACATGTTTCCTGCACCTCGTGTTGGACGAGAACTTCTGGCCACAGGACGTGGTGTTCCGTCGCTTCCGCGGACAAGTGCCACAGGACCGCACAGTGACATAGTGCATAGTGAAGTGATACTAACATAGTTTTAAGTTTTTTATATACTAACAATTTTGTATAATATAATATGTATGTTAATCATTAAGGTATATATCTATGGGCCAATGCAGCCTGAAAATAAAGGTATTTTGATTTGATTTGATTTGATACTTCCTGGACGAGGCTGGAACTGCGGGGAACAGCTAGTCGGTAGCTAGTGTATTTCTAAACTATTGTGTCAGCGATGATGTAACTCGAAGTAAAACTAGGTTAATGTCACTACAGTTTAATTAATTTGTTTATCCGTCCTTTAAAAGGTCTGCTCTGGCCCTGAGTCATATTTAACTAAAAATAGAGAAGCTACTCGTAAGGACAAAGATAAAACTGCACTATGGAAATTTAAAGTTACCCTTTATGTATTCATGTAGGAAACCTACCTAATTGGAATCATTTAAATAATCATTTTTCATTAAATACATTCTAAAAGAAATTATATAGGCATTATTAATTGAACCATTTTTGATTTACTTACTGTTTTATTTTAAAATATATTGGTCATTCCATTATCTATTGTAAAAAAAACGCGAGCTCTCTGTGAATTTGCTCAATTCTCGCGGGTTCGATACCCAGTCAGCCTCGGTTCTTTTCTACATCTTAACTTGAAATCTGCGGATAGAAAATAAAAAAGTGAAAAGCATGTCGATGTCAAAAAAATGTTTAGTTACTTAACCACCTTGCAAATAAATACAAATTCCATGAGTAAAAAAAAAATGTTTAGTACGTCTTCTTCTTCTTAGCTTTTATCCCGTCTTGTGACGGGGTCCGCTTTCCGTATCTTCTTCCACTTCGCTCTATCCAGGACACCTTCCTCTTCTAGTTTGCAGATTTTCATGTCTTTTCATGTAAAAAAGTCGTGGTGGCCTAGTGGGTAAAGAACCAACCTCTCGAGTATGAGGTTCGATTCCAGGTCAGGCAAGTACCAATGCCACTTTTCTAAGTTTGTATGAACTTTCTAGGTAAATCTTAGACACCAATGGCTGATAAAAAGGTGAAGGAAAACATCTTGAGGAAACCTGGACTATAAAGTCTGAAATCACCAACCCGCATTGAGCAAGCGTGGTGATTACGCTTAATCCTTCTCCGTGTGAGAGAAGGCCTGTGCCCAGCAGTGGGACGATAAAAAGGCTGTAACAGTAACAGTTACAGTAACATGTCTTACTTAACCTGTTAACATTGGAAAAACTCAACCACTAGAAGATACCGTCCATGATTAAAGGAACTTATAATAGTAACAAAATACAACCGATGAAAGTATATTTTTTTATTAAATAAATATTTACATGTCGTCGTATTTTTACTTTAAATTCGGTAATTCGAGTTGGATCGCGATTTATATCGTAAAATCAGGTAGGCTGCTCGTTGTGTCAGACTAACGCAACCTTTTGGGTCACTTCCGGTGACAAGTTCCGGTTTACGTCAGGCTCACTCGCAGCCTAAATTACGGGGTTCCAAGACAAAACAGATATTTAAACGTTTCGGGTCTACACCTATTTAGAATATCAGATGAATTATACCGACATAGATATCAAATCTCACCACTGAAAATTAAGATTGATAAATAAGCTTTAAGATAAGCAAGATTTTTTATATATTATCTACTTATATTTTTTAAATATTATCTACTTGATCGAATTAAACAAAAATAAATATCAAACAAGCTGTATCTAAATAGAGGAAAATGGGGAAAAACAGTAAAACAATACATACATATTTGCACCAACGAGTTTCGGTGTGTGACGTGACGCGATAGTTATTTCCATCGGCATAAAGGTCACCATAAGGCGCCCATGTGTAAATGTCTCCACAAATAACATCTTATCGCCTCTTTGATTCACTATCCCTGTTCACTGTGGCTGCCAGTCCTATAGCACCAAATTAAATAATTAATTTAATAACTGCTCTACATGTAAAGTTAAAAAACAAACTCTAGGTAGTGCTCAGTCCTCCAAACTTGCTTGATTTTAAAATGCACATTTTAAAATTATAGTAAACAATTTAATGGTATAGCCGGAATCCCGATATTAATATTTTTGACAGCTTCAATTAACGGGGAGCATAATAGTGCACTTAGTAAAATACATTTTGTGGTTTACATGCCTACACGGCAGAGTAGAACAAAAAGTTTCATAAAATAATATACACTGGAGCGGTAAATTATTAATTATCATTAAGTAATAACTAAAAGGATTCAGATGAAACTGATGCATCTATTAAAGCCTCTACTAGCAAAACTATATACCACCTACTTCGTATTACTACATAGCTAGTTTACTAGCCCACAAACTGAACTACGACAGAAAAAAACCGTCTTTGGACACCAATTACAAAAGGACGATCTCGATCTCGTGAGCAGTTCTCACGTGGTTCCCACGCTAGTGCGTGCGAGTGGCTCGTCCCAGGGACTAAACAGAGACAAAACAGGGAGGCTGGAGGCTTCGGGTACGACCGTGAGAAATACGGGATGCTGACGTGTCCTTTTTATTAGGAGAACATGACGTCCAAGGATATGAAGAATTCGCTTGGAATCTGGCGGGAATCCTTTCGATAGAAAATGTTGGACGACTTTGAGTTAGTTAAAGCTCCTTTTTTTTAAGTTGAAAGTTTTTAAAGTAATTTTAATTGCAGCTGTTTTTAATTAAATTAAGAAATAAGTAAGAAGTAGAAAAGCTACATAACAAGCTTTCTTGAAGCACAATTAACGACGATTCTAAAGGTCAGGTACGCCATAAACTAGTCATAATACTTGTCCATGGTCAAAATGGTCATAGACGGTGATTGGGAAAATGTGCCAGTCTTTTTATAGCTGGCGAGGCGCGTAAAGCTGAAAGTCATAACGCACAGGGTTCTAGGCGCGCCGGGCACTCCCCTGACATTTATTCGTAGACCATAAAAAGAAATATCTACCAGGGTAGCATCGCGCGCGAAGGCTCGCTTCGCAAAGGCCTCGCCGCGCCCTATAAACTCGTTCCGCTCTAACTACGCCCCACTAACCTGTTTCGCTTTACCTCTTTTGGCTGGATTTAATTATTTTATTTCATGCTGATTGTGTAAATTATTGGTTTAATTTATGTAAAAATGCAAATGCATATGTTAAATTTTCATAATGTAAGTTCACATAATGTTGTATGTAGACACTCTACAGAGATCCTTAAAGTTAATAGTCATTTTACAATTTTCTGCTTATTGTATGCCAATAAAGTGCAAGACAGAAGTTACATCTACTTACACTCCTTCATTCATATATTCCGTAGTTGTAGCCAAATTGACAAGTTTCGAAATCGACTCATTATGAATAAGGTCCTAACCACAAGTCCCTATCCTCCTCTAAAGACTCTAAACCTTATTAAATTGTATACCGTTTATCGAGAGCCCTTTGAGGACTCTGATCTCTGAAAATATTTGCTCTTTACGCTAGGACAAGAAATTAGAAATGCAAAGCGTGTCAAATACAGTAAGTAACTTAAACACAAAGAGTAATTATTCAAAGGAGATTTAAAAGGGCCTAAGATGCGTAACGGAACTGTTTAATACCAGCATTAGGTAGTTAAATTATCCTTAACAATAAACCCAAAATTGGGTCATTTACCCAAATAATAGTTTTGGGGTAAATAAAGGTGAAAATTAACGATCTGACAGAGGTAATTAAGCCGGCTGGGATTAAGGGATAAGGCCAAATCGCAACATAGTGGTGACACGTGATATCGGGGTCGCGGCCGGGGGCGCGGGGCCCCGGCCCAGTGACAAATGATGCCCATTGTCTTACTTTATTACAGAAGGGTTGCGCCGCCTCTATTCTGATGACCCATAAAATCGCTAGCGAGATTGCCCGTAATTAAATTTGTTGTTTTCGCGGCCGCGTTCCGAATTAGGTGGTGTTTTCTGATTTGGTCCTTTGGTACGAATCAAACTGTAACTTTCTTTTTGTAAATTCATCTTTAATTGCTTGACCGAAATAGATGTTTATGTAACTGATATAAGTGTTATAATTATAGATACTTACAAGTCTTATTTTTGCCTCATTCGTAAATAAATAAACAAGCTATCGTAGGGTTAACATGAATGTGCAACTATGTAATCAGGGGGTAAACATCAGCGGTCATCCCCTCATCAAAATGCCAGCCGCACCCGCTGCGGTAAATTGACCGAACAACACTGTTATACCAGTGTTCGTGGTATTATGCATAATAACATTATGGTTGTTATGTTTTATACCTGTATAGGAGCCTGAGGGTCACCTTTTTATTCGCTGTTATTTTGAAGGATGTTTATAATAATAGTAGATAAGGAAAACGGTACCATGGATTATTTACTCATTTCCAAGTAAGTTTGTATGTACGAATCGCATTGTTAATGATTTTCTTGACAAAAAGATCAAATCAGAACACACCAAAATATTCATTTTACGTTGCATTATTAAACGTGCTGTTTTACGTAAGCGTGCGCTCAAACGGCACGTCGACTACAAAATGAGCGTAAACTTAACAAAACGCATGCTGCCTGCGGTGAATGCACTTGTGCACTTGCAGCGTTCACCGCCTCGGCTGACTGCGCTCCTGGTGGCGTGGCCGCGCGCTGCGGCCCACCACCCCGACCACTTGGCAACCAGACACGCAGGCCGTGGCACAGATACCACGATGACCACTCCGCCGGAGGTACGCGGCCTCCGTCCCTCTTGCAATTGCTCATTACGCACATAATGACCCAACCAGACAGACAGACACGCAGGCCGTGGTACACATACCTCGATGACCACTACGGTGCGCTGCCTCCGTCCCTCTTGCAACTGCTCATTACGCACATAATGACTAACCTTATCTAGAAGATGTAGGTGGGTATGTAGCTGAATTGGAAATGTTCAATGGAGAAACTATTTTTATCCATGTGAAGTAGACTTACTATGAATTATGTATAATATTTAAATAAACAATTACAATTATACTTAAATTTTTATCAACACCCATTAGCTTTTTCTTAAATCGATGCAAAACATTGAGAGTAAATACAGATTGCATTATTGCAAAATGCAGACCTACAATGCACTGTAGGTACTATTTTTTTTATTGAACTAAGAAAAAAAAATAAGTTGAAAAAGAGTTGTGGTAGCGTCTCAGAAAAAATCCTTCGACAAAGATGAGCTTTTCTGTAAACACTACAAAGTAGAATTTACAACACTCTCGAAAATAGTTCAAGTCAAGTTCACCGAACTTGAATAAAAGAGCAATAGAAAGTTGCAACTTTCCTGACATCTCCTACGCTTTATAAGTTACGGGTACATGGGCAACACCGTTTCCATAACAACACCCACGCGCGCGCATTTCTCCGCCTACATTGGGGGATGAAACCATTCGATTCCTTACACAACCCGCTCCCAGATATGATGTCCTGGTAGGAGTAGATTGCGAGCTTTCAGGAAGGGAAATAACACGGCGGTCGATGCCACTGTGGCGCTTTGCCTTAGCAACGAACAAGGGCCTTCCGCTCCGAGTCGAGAGTGACGTCATAGTCCTTCGTGCCCTTGGTCCTTTTATCGAAACGCTTCTACCTACAGAATATGTTGTCCTAATACTTCTTTGATCTAATTACGCATATCATTATGTCACTCCCCTTTATTTATTTTTTTGCGTTTACGTTTTACAAGTGGTGTTGTGTTTTGTTTGTATTTTTGAACAACTTAATTAAGAATGCATTCAACCGGTTGCATTATTTACCGATATGCATAATTAATGATATGTTTTATGTTTGCAAAATTCTACGATATGGTACAATAGGTATTTTATGGAATAAAACTATATGTAATTATAACGCTGACATACTTGTTGAAAATAAATTTAAAAATAAATCTTAGAATCAAGATTTTCGACATGTGACATTCACCTAGAGCCTAGGCAACGTTTTCAGTATCGCGCACGCGCAATCTACCCGTGCTAAGTCCCGCCTCACCCTAAACGCATCCATCGTCCCACCTGCTCCCTGTTCCCGAACCAATATACCGTGCCCTATAGCTTCGAACACGTATTAATGGGATATCGATTTCTGGTCAGCTTCACCTCTTAGCGTCTATGCAGCCTTGGTGCTTTCCGAACGGTACGACATTATCGGCAATCGCCGATACATTTCCAATAACCGAAGACCGAATGAAATATCGACAATCGTTGGGTAGAGGGACAGCCCAACTAATTGATAGGTTGACATTGGTACTTTCTTTTTGAAATATATGTATATTGTTGTATCATACGTTCAGAGTTCAATCATATTACAAATTGCTACATCCTACCAATACTTTTAATTCGAACTAATTATTTATTTATAGTCGTGATTTTTATTTGTATATCTGTAGGTAGCTGTATTTGTAGATTTCCTTTCAACCCACTCCACTATGGATATCGATTTTTCAGCGGAGATAAGGTTACCGCTTTCACTTCCTGTTATCCTGGCAGCTCTTGGTGGTATTTCCGGTTTTAAATCCGACCACTTCCGGATTTCGCCATGGATAAGCTATAAACATAGGGTATAATCCGACATAATAAATAACACCCTATACATTATTGGTACATAGAACTTCGCACACTCGACAATTTCTGTACAAATCAAAATAATGTATATGTAATAAACTGATTAAGCACATACGGAATTAAGAAATATGCCATATTGTTATTTATAAATAAATGAGGACTAACTAAATAACAATCGAGCCCTTTAATAATTTAATCCGACGGCGTCCATCTTGGCCGTCGGGAGTCGGATCCGCAGCAACATCGCGCAAAAGTGTAATAGGCGCGCAGAACCGACAGAGAGATCGGACGGATTTCGTAGGTACAAATGGAGATCCGAAAATACCTACGAGTCTTTCAGGGCTTTTACTGTTCGTTTCTTCGATTTAATTTTAGATATACAAATATATACATTATGTGAAAGATTATTATTTTCTATAATAATGTAGTTATAGAAAATATATTTTATTGCGTATTTTATGAATTTTCTTTGTCGGTACCACCACAGGCATACCATAAACCTCGACATAAAAGGCTATAAGGTTTTCTGGAAACTTGTTGAAATTATTTGTTGTTTTCTTAATTATCTATTAAATCCGACTCTACGGGGATGCTATTTTTTACTCGCTTTGGAGTATTTCTCCTAGTTCTCTCTAGTTTCAAAACGCCTGAGAGTTTCATGTAGCTAAGTTCCTACCATACATAACATTAGGTACTGAGTAAAAATTAATAGATATTTACTGTTAGGGGGCTGTTTCACCTCTCTAACCTCCTGGCTGCCGAGTACAGTACACCCCCTGCAAGACTGTTATGGCAGCCATTGTAAAATGGTGGATTTGCACACACATAAAGCGATAACTTTACCATAGGGTTGTAGATATCATACTCGCACTGGGATCTGTGTATGTGTGTGTTAAAAAATTTAGTGGGTTACTTAATTGAAGCAAAGTAAATAATACGATTTTCGTAGCATTCCTTTAAGCAAATAACATCAGGAGCAAGCTTTTTAAGTATACATTAAGCTCAAAAACTTTAAATATAATTCTGGCCCTAAACTTAAAACTCTCTTTAAGCTACTCTCAATACTTAAAAACCATAGTAAGTATGTTTATCTCTCAGTCTCAACCACAGTCTCATCCGTAGAATGTCTGCAGAACCTTTTATCAGATTATCCTTGGCGGCCGTCCTTCAATTCGGTTAATAAGTACCGAATCTTGACATTTTTCTACGTAATGCTCTAATTCACATACCTGAAGTAAATTTGGTTATTACTTGCCTACGAGATTAAAAAATACCTTAATACGAATATCTTACTATACCTACCATTTTAAAGAGATAAAATAAAATGATTTGCCGGTTTGCTACGTTACAACCGAAAAAGTTATCGCAAGAAATTGGACCCTCTTGCTACGAAATTCGTAGCGGCGTAGCATGAGTCAATGAACAGTGATTATGTATTTTACAATTCAATAAAAGTATTTCAAAGGCTTGAGGTAAGTATCTATCTAGATCCTAACTAGATCATCCAAGATTTTAAAAGAAACATCATGTACCCAAAAAACAGATAAATAATACTTAATAAATTATTTTATTTAGTTCTTTAAAAAAGAACAAGCTTCGTGATTTAGATATGAACAGAACATCTTGCAAGACGATTTTGCCGATCTCAGTTGCAATAAGAATAAATGGTTAATAATTCCTGATACCTACTTCTGAGCTTGCTAGCAGCTTAATAAATTATGTAGTATGCTTCCGTCCTTATTAGCCAATCAGAAACAAGCAACATTCCGCCCTTTCCTATTAATTACAGTGACTGTTTCAAGCTTTCTGGTTTTTGCCTGCATCTTTCCATGCCTAGGTTTTAGCTCATCACTTTCTAGCTAGAGAATAGCAGCGATCGTTTATTTACGACGTTAACTCTAGTTTTGTATCTGGCTGCAAACTCTTCCGGATCCTTGAAAATTAGACCTCTGTTTGGTGTGTAACTTTAACCGTTGACCAAATACCTTTGGGTCCATGGTTTGCCTGTCTAGTTTTCGATAGGCTGAAGGAATTCTTAAAGTTCCCTTAAAGTAGTCTATGAATAATGAATGAACCTTTTGCTATGTAGAACCTCAGCTCATGTAGGATTTCTATATCTAGGAGCTGATGAAAATTGTTTGGATTTGCGAAAATATTTTAAATAAGATTCTGCGGATACCCTTTCAGCTGTACTTTGTATGATTGATGATGCTTTTGTAATCTTATTTCTACTCTACATTTCTTTTACCATTAGGTATTCTTTGGAGTACTGCATTTCAAATACACTTGTTCAAATAATGTCTTCTCTCTCTTTCTGTTTGAAAAAATAAAAAGAGACATGAAAACTCGTTGGTGTTGATACAGAAGGGTCTTCGCTGCGGCCGTGCGTAACTTCTTGCGTAACTCGCTTCGTTCTGATTGGTCGGCAAGGCCACGCCCAATGCGTAAACCGAACCGTGAAATTCGACAGGCCCTTAGACGGCCCTTTCTTACTTCTTATACTCTTTGCGTTCCTAGTAATCTGTGTTATATTATAAATAATTTAAAGGGCTCCCCAATAATATTATATTTGACAACAAATAACTGAATTATAATGTTAGTGAAGATGCACATTTTTTATTAATAAAACTGGTTTTAACTCTACCTTTTCAACTCTCGTCTAAGCTCTTACAAAACCACTGGCCACTTCCCACTCATAGAAAACGTAAGAGACAAAAACATAATTAACAGTAATTAAATATGGAAATTATTAAAAAGGGACGCCTAGAGCCCTTCAAGAAGGCGTAAATGACAAAAGGGATTTCTTTGTAGTAAGAAATAATGGGCATGTCACTCCCAATGACTTTGTGTACCAGGAATTCATAACTGTGTAGTAGGTATACTCTGAAAGGGCTTTCGTTAACCTTCGAAGACCGACTGGGCCGAGACGGTTTTTTGTTGAGTGACGTAGTAAGCGTAGGGCACACGCGAAGGATGAGTCAGCACGTGACGACGCAACTCTAGGATATTTTTGGAAAAGCTCTTTTACTCTTTATCATTTTATTTTGTGTAAAGTTCTTACAGGCGAAGAGTGTACTATGTAGCAATTTTTCTTTTTATTCATGATAGATCATGTGAATGCCTCTTCATTAATTGAAATTTCATTAGAATGATCCTTATAGAAATTGCTCGGGACTAGTCTCGCTGATGCAATTTTTACATATAGGAACGAAAAGTACATCTTGTGTGCGGTATGGTCTCTATAGAAAACTAGAATTCATTTCAATTCTTGGGCCGCTTATCTTAAGGGGAAACTCCTTTGAAATCCCTTGAGAACCCTTGGTAGGGTAAAATCGGAATACTACATTGCAATCTCATCCGTTATATTCTTATTACGCACGCAATCTGTGGTGATAGCAGGTATGAAATTGCTAAGTGCATGGGAGTCAGGAGCAATTGTTCGCTATGGGTGACTATTTTTAGTAGGACCTGCGAAATAATTACCTATTTGCAATTTTCGTCGGTAGCTAAAAACTTAATATGAAATTATCCAGATATCAGCACGACACAGTTGCATTTGCACCCGATATTGATATTGATTGATTTGCAACAATCACAAGTGCTGGAAATGGTTCCTCGATCCAAACTCCCTTTTCTTTCATAAGTCCATTAATAGGAAACTAAAAGGAAGTTAAAAATACACGTTTTTTTAATTTCTAGTATACTAAAAGTGACATTAGCATCAACTAGTCACATCGCGCTAAACTAAAGCATTTTAAATTACATTTTTTTATAAAACACGCGTAAAGTCTGTAAAGAAATACCACAAATTCTTTAGAGGCGAGTTATTTTTCTTTGGTCAGACATTCCGACAAAGATGGCCTCACTTGAATCCCAATGACTAGGCGAGCATGAAACTGTAGGAGCTGTTGGAATGCCGACAAAAACGCGCCGTACGAAAAAATACTCTATGGGAAATGACGAAAATACTTTGTAAAAGTTTGAAAGTAGATACTACAGTAGTGTGAAACAATGTGTAAAATAGTATCTTTTGAATTGCTTACTCGTTTATAGAATGGTATGGTTAAATGTAAAAAAAAAAATACTGTCCATCAACGCTATCATAAACACGATTCTACATTTTAAAATGGTATCGGGCCAATTATTTTTTTTACAAAACAAAGGTAGTTAACTAGAATTGAAACAACTAGAAAAATATAAAAATACTCAATAAATATTTCAGTTAAAGTAACATGCATTTAAATGGATCGAATAGTGCGCGCATTTTTTGCAATCTTCGTAGCGCTTGCTACGAAAAAATGCCTACGTCATTTTACGTCATCCTAGATCCAACCGCTACAACGCGCGTAGAACTAAACTTTACTAGTGTATATCACCTACTCCGTGTATGAATTACACACGCGCCCTAACCACGCACATTCCCACATCCCTACGTAACTGTTGATCGTGATCACACACTGATCAACGAAGCATATGTGACTTCGACCTCCACCCTTCGTCTGCTACCCTGGTACTTATAGCCCACATGTGCAACCCTTCCCGACACGTGGTCATACCGTACGTGACCCTCACACTAGTGAGTGTCTATTTAATTTATTTGCGTTTCGTGTCAGTATGTAGTTAGTAATGTGTATGTGAGAAGTCACTGCCATTATTATTTGGCTAATTAGGAAAAAATTGTACGTTTAATTATGAAAAATACACGTTATCGTCACGATATGAATTAAAAAAACTGAATTATTCAAATTTGTGATGAGTTCTTACTTAATAACTACAATAACAAAGGCATCATAACAGGTGTACGCGTACACACACGAGGCGTGCGTGTGATCGACACGGTTGTGTTAGACACGGAATACGAGCACATCGAGCTCCGCACAATGCAAATGTCTTCGCAACCACAACACAAACAGAAGCGAAGCGGGCAGTCAGCGCCGTCGCGCACGCCCCGTGACGCAGTGACATGCGTCAACACCGACTACTGCACCAGGCTCGCAGCCGGCCGCAGAGGTGCATTGCCCTTCATTGCCTCACCAGCCAGTGTTACTCGAGCCGCAGCTCGATGCACACACACCTCCCTCCGTTTCCCTCCAACCAATGATCGTCGCATGGTCTTGGGAGCGCGCTTGGAGAGAGACCAACGTGCTTCGCAGGGCTGACTGAATGTGCCACACAGACTCGATATCAGTCTTTCGTGTTGGGCTTGTATGCATTGACATCACCGCTGTGTGGTACGAGCACACAGATGTAGTATTTTTACTCTGTTCATTTCACACAACTAATGTTTACAAAGAAATGTAGCCCACACAGTCACGTGTTATACGTCAAGGTATTCACATTGATAAGTTGTAATATTAAACATTATTAAAACGTAACTTTTGACAAATTGTTTGTATGGATGTGTGGATGGATGTTTGTTAGTGGTTAACGCAGAAACTAAGTTTTATTACAAAATTGATTGCGTGTAAAATCTATTGAAAATTGAAATACTAGTAACGCAGTAATTATTAGATACTTTACGTAAAAAAAATATTTGGTCAACAGACCGTAGAAAAAATATAGTTCGTAGTCTTGCGTAGGCCGTAGCCGTAGCAATATTTATGTGCAAAATTAGATCCTTCGGGCTTCGTCCCTTATCATACTTCCTACTTGTTTCAATATTATGATATAAAAGTTTCTGAAGACAGTTAGGTGAAACATTAATTAGATAGTTTATTTCAAAACGGTTTTTTTGGTATAGAGTTCTTGTATTGTTTTAGAGACGTTTCATCATCATTAATTTAAGAGCCCAGCTCTTGACGGTGCAGCTCCTTCCATTTACACCTATCTAGCGCCAACTCCTGAACTTCCTTATACGTCACAACTTTCACCTTTTCTTTAATTTGCTTGATGTAGCTATATCTTGGACGACCCCTTCCTCTCTTTCCTTCGACCTTCCCTTCCACGATGTTTTTGATAAAATCGTCGTGACGTATAAGGTGTCCCATCATTTTTCCTCTCCTATTCTCTATATTTTGCAATAGTTGCCTCTTAGTTCCTATTCTGTTAAGTACTTCCTCGTTGGTAACTCTTTCCGTCCAGCTAATTCTTTCCATCCTCCTCCAGCACGTTAGAGACGTTTACACCATTTATAAAAAATCGTATTCAATGACCGGAAATTTCAAATAGGTATGTGAGGCATCAATGTTTAAATGTTTAAATATAAAGATAGATACATTAATACAAACACATCCAAGCACGAATCAACGGCAATTTTCATTATGTACATATATTACATACTTTCGAAAAAAATCTGAAATCCGTAGTTAAGGCGCTCTGGAGGATTTCCCTCGACTTTTCCTACCCGGATGCAGTAACTTTGCCTCAAATGTACTCGGGGACCATAACTGACGTTAAGTACTAGTGAAGTGACGCAATATCTGACGTTTCATTATATACCTTCTCGTGTGCAATAAGCACCTATTACTCAGGATGAAAACCGCCACCTTCTGACATGTTAGGTGCTCCTAGTACACGTTCCAACTCAAACGCGAACGGGTTACGTTAGACGCCTTAACTATGATTAGCAAGTTTGCATTTTCACATTTTTTGTTTGCTAACTATGTATAGGTATTGTTGTTTATCTTAATGTTTTCATTCCACAAAGTAAACGATTAATAAATACATTAATGATTTTTAAACCAGGTCTTATTCAAATGTATTTCTTTCTTTGATTTTTCCATAATAATTTGAAATCTTAATGAGGTTATTTGTAGAAAAATTAAAAGTCAATGAAGAAAATATCACCCTTATCTGTTACGAAAAATGTAAATAAATATACAATTTTCTTTTCATTCCTAAAATAGGTCTTAGAAAAAAAAATACGTTACGTCACTACTACGAACATATTATGCTCATAGTAAACGACAGCATAATGTTTATGTGTTCGTCCCGTCATAACACCCTTGCAAGGTTTAAATTAACTCCTGTCGCTATATGATAACCTGGTTAGAATTGACGTCATAAGACGTGTTGAATAAAAATACTTTTACTTTTCAATCTCTTCAATTTATTTAATCCAGTTCTTTCAATTCTGTTAAATTAAACATAATTGTGCACATTTTAATTTTGTTGGCTGTATAAAATATCGATCGAAATTATATAAAGTCAACTACCTAAAAGTTAAAACTATATCTAATGTTAATGAAAAAAATGCAACATGTTTTTATATATTTTATATAAATAAAATACTGAGACAATATTTATCTCAAAACTGCCCACCATTTTTATTAAAAATTAGTCTTTAGATTGTTGCGTCGGTTCTTTGTTACATTAGACAAGGAGAGAGAGAGAGTAGCGGGGTGTCACAAAAAAATCTTCCTTCTTTTTTTACATTTCGGCCCACGCACACCCCGACGATATGGCCACCGAATCCCCGCCTACACAACACCCCATATGATGTCATGGCGGTCCTTTCGGCAGCTGCCATCTCTCCGCGACCTATATTACCCTGGTATAAAAAGGGGGCAAACCATTGTTCTTACGCACACGCATTTTTTTTAGAATTCCGTTTTTTGATTCGGTAAAATTAGACAGTAGTATTCCAAACAACATTGTGATAAAAATAAACTAATTTCACGCATTAGTTGATAGTTATATTAAAAAGATATCTCATGTTATAAAGGGCAATGACCTCGTCTCTAAGGAAAAAGCCCCCAAGTTTTTCAATGTTACATGACGTCGTTGTAAAGCGTCATGTAAAATAACATCTTCGAGATCATGCAGTCTTAGTAGAAAAGATGGGAAATTCGTTCGTATTAACTCGTTTGTTTTCGTTTGCTCGGCGGATTCGGACCGAAGCAAGAGAGGGACGTGACGATTTATGGTCGTAGGACTGAAATTACGACAGCACTTAATACAGAGATATGTAACTGTAATATGCTCTACATATTTTGCATTGTTACTATAAAAAGAGGGGAGCACTATTAATAGTCAGTTTTATTGAGGAATTCTCTAATTAAAAAATAAATTAGTTAATCACACTTTTTTACGATTAAGTAATATTTAATTTGTATCTCTAGCTTAATTTGGCAAGACTTACCTATACTTAATTAGTTGTTAAAAAATCAAAAGTACCTACAGATCCTGTCAAAAAAGAATGGAGTTTTTTTTGACTATTTCATAAAGAGCTCCTTATTATTAAAAACTCTTAATAACACAAAGTATATTGTGCCTGTGCTAGTGCATTTTGCTCATTGCATGCATTATCATTATCAATGTAGTTACTACGCAGCTGAGTGAATGGCTGCTGCAGTCGCTCGGTCGGCGACGGTCGTTGCCTTTTATCCTTGAGTATCCTTGAACAGGACGACGCTTCAAAGTTAAACCTCTCATATCTTATGCCAGCCTGGTATCTCGCAGGATATTTCGTCCCTTTGGGAAATACGACAGACGATCCTTAAGGGACGACACGTAAGCAGTTTCAAGAAAACGAAAATTAACGGTACTTACGTCACAAAAACATTTTACATCTGTGGAATTTACGAACTAACCTAACGATTTTGGACTGGACCTTACATGCCTGTTTTATTTATAAATATTTATTAGATTATTCGGGGTTTGCGGTAAAAAAAACCACTGTTTCGTTAAGTTTATAGAAAAAATCACGCAAGGAAAATTACATGAACAAAGTCGGTTAACCTTCCAATTGTACGAAAAATTACCGTTGCAATTTACAAAAGAAATACATATTTTTACATTCTTAATTAAGAACAATAGGTAGTTGCATGCCTTCTCCTCAACAGTGATTGTTTATAATAAGCACGCGTAAATGTGTAACATTACAAATCTTTGTAGGCCTCCTCAAATTCATGTTTCCCTGGGTTCAACAGACGTCATTTAAGCCATTTCGGTGTAACAAATTACATCCTTCATTTTATCACTGTGAGATCCACCCCCGAGGCTTGGATGAAAGGGAAAGGACGAAGTACTTCCTCATGCTTTCTGAAGCCCTGCTAGTTGTTGACGTCATTCCAATAGAATCCACATCCCTTGGGTACCTCTTAACATTGACCTAACTTGCTACCTGCACAGTGGTTTATGAGAGAGATAGATAGATGCATTTGCTCTTATGAAGAGCTTAGTTAACTTAGTTTTAGTTTCAATTTAAATTGTTAATTTGACAAATTGATTGACTCTAGATAACAATCGCAGCCGTAATTCGTATTTTTGTTCGTCAAACTTGTCACTTCGAAGTAGCATCGTGCACAAAATTGTTTAAAAATAAATATTTATTTTTATAAAAAGGTGATGTGGGTGAATCCTTGTTTAATAGTAATGTAGCCATAGTTATACGTATGAAGGTTAGCTAAGGCACGCCCCTCACAATAAAAGGACCCCATGTTCGGGAACAACGCGACGAACAAAAGGGAGGGTGTTATCCCCTAGCCGTCCCTGTCGCACTCGTGAGCTTATGAAAGCTTTCTTTCTGTTCGATCTCCTCAGTTCGTATGGTGCCCTGGTACATTCCCGCGCTACAAACGCCACTGTCGCTAGCCGCTTTCTCCTTCTCGTGAACTTTTTTAGTTATTGTGCGTCGAGAAAGGGACGGCAAAATGTTATGGTAGTTTATCTCGTTTTATCGCTTACCTACAGTATTCTAAGTTCCTCGCTATATTAATTACATTTATCAAATAAAAAAAACATTTATTTAAAAAAAATGTAGATATTTTTTAATTAACATGTTTTTTGGTTAATTTTTACATTTTCTTCATTGCAGTATGTCGAGGCGTGCGTCTGTCACCGCAGACGCAGACTACGGGCTCTACTCTCCCGCCAACCACATCGATGTCGCCGGTTCCTCTCACTATCCTGCAAGAGCCGCCTACCCAGCCGTCACCACCCGTCTGCGCCGATGCTACTGATGTCAACAACCCGCTCGGCAGACTCCGCAGTGCCATGAGAAACTCTGCTTACACGCAAATGAATGCGTACTTCGATGCCTTCATTATATTCTATACGGATGAGCACTTGGTTAGATAGTTTGTTTTGCCAAAACATTCTCAGTGAAGCGAATGAATAGTTTTTTTTATTATTTTACTTTGGTCTTTAAAAACATTACTTTCTTATATAAATAAGATTAAACCTGGTTGTCGATGGAAATCCCTCTTATTTTAGCTCTTTGGTGCAATTTTACAACTACCGTTACATAAGACATTTATTTACATAAAAATCAAAGAGCTTTTCTTCATAACTGTACCTGCCCAAAAACTTACTCATTTGATATTTTTTTACAATTTAGAGTTACCGTAAAGGTCTCTCCTGAGCATTGCGTTTTATGTCCAGAGCGAAGAGCCTCTTAAGCCGGAGCGTCGATTAGAATACATCAGCGGTTGGGACGGAGCCGGTACGGGGGCTGTTCTGGCTGACGGCGGTTCTGCAATCTGGGTACCCTCAGGAGAAGTGCGGCGGGCACGGTCCATACTTACGTGCGCTTGGCTTGTCATCGATGCTGACGACCCGAGCCAGCCAACCATTCCTGAGTGGATTTCGGTAAGGAACCATTCCTCTAAATTTCTACTAAATGCTAGCCTGTACCAGTAGTGTTCCTTTAATTGTATGTTCCTTTTTTCGTAGGAAAGGCTAGCTCGCACCGGCCGCGTAGGAGGAGACGCTCGCCTGACTTCTGTCGGCGAGTGGCAAGCTCTCTCCACAGCACTTCAACGGGAGGGACTACAGCTTGTCCATATACCAACCTTATTGGACCAGCTGTGGACCGAAGAACCGGACCCTGATCGCAGAAGGCCTGACTTCCCGAAAACCGTTGCCAAGAACTATGAGATTGAATTTGCTGGTGACTCCTATAATTATTTATTGACTCATTTTAAAACTGCATACTTAATCCATGTAATATAAGCGAGGTTTCATACTCTAGAGAGTATGTTTGTTTTTTGGTTTCAACTGTCTTTATTTTTCAGGCGTAACTTGGCGCGACAAGGTAGCATTGGTTCGGAACGAATTACGTGCTGTTGGAGCTGATGCCATGGTTGTGACCGCTCTGGACGAGGTAGCCTGGCTGCTAAACGTGAGGGGAAGGGATCTGCCATATGCCAGGCTATTGACAGCCTTTGTCGTGATCAGCTTACGAGAAGTGAAGGTTTTCGTGCCGCCGGGGAAGCTCTCGTTACCGGTCCGGGACACGCTGGCCGTTTACAACTGTTTTAATAATAATTGTACAAGGTAATTTCACGTTAGCTATAATTATTTCAAAATAATCATAAAAATCTATTACGTAAATTCCATTCAGTATAGGTACGCAAGTTGGCCATTTATGTTTGCTATTACCTAGATTATTGCCACTATTACCTATATCAAATATAGATTTTTTATTCTGCAGGGTTAGCGAATACACCAGCATCTACTCCGAGTTACGCCGAACAGCTGACTCCAAGATCCTCATACCAGCAGCGGGCACGTTCCAGCGAGGAGCTTCGGCAGCCATCGCGCAGAGCATTCCTCCCGCCAAACGAATGTTCCTACTATCCCCCATCATATACTTGAAGGCGCAGAAGAATGAGGCCGAAGTCAATGGCATGAAAAAAGCGCATATACGTGATGCGATTGCTATGTGCACTTTACTCAGTTACCTAGAGGTATTATGATCAATTCTTATCAAGTAACTTTGTTCAATGTCTTCCCATAAACCATGTAATTTCTACCGAATATAGACCATATATCAATTAATTGTGTTGCTTTGTCTTCAGAGTAAATCAGCACTTAGCGAAATATCAGTGGAGAAGACAGTGGACTTAACCCGTGACACGCAGGCGGGGTACGTTGGACCCTCCATGAAGACGCGAGTGGCTTACGGAGCGAACGCAGCCGACCCTGACTACCGCGCCACTAATATGTCCAATAAACTCATCTTCAAGAATGCTACGCTCGTTATTCAGTCTGGAGGACAGTATGATGGTAATTAATATTGTTTAAAGACGTACAGCCTTACTTATAAACGTGAATTAAATAATAAGTAATACTTAACGGCTGTTTAAGAAAATTCTTACTTATAAACGTTGCTTAAGCATGTCTTAACTAACATTTAATCACTACTTAAGACTTTAAGTAGTGATTAGTTAAAATGTTGCTTAGAAGGTGATTAGAGATTTTTATAAGTAAGGGGGTTATAATCAATTCCGACACTGTATAATGGATGACAAATTGTATCATCATAGAGCTCTACTCTATACAAGCTGTTGATTTGCATCCGTGCCATAGTCAAGGACGTAATTATATTAATGATTCTCAACCCAAATCAACAAAAAAATTGGTACAAAAATTTTTGATTTGATTTTTTTTTTTCGGAAATCCGTCAAGATCATCAAGCCGTATTTAAACTTGGCACGTGTGTTACTGGCCTTAAAACCATGCTGCGCCCTCACACAAACGCAAACACAAAGCATAGGCAACGATTATTCATAAAGGACAATGCCAGGGTTTGGGCTCAAAGTTTGCCCAGCAGTGGGAGTAGTTCCAGGGGGTTCCATAGTGCACTCTGAACACGTAATTCAAATATTTTTGAAATCGGTCCCAGAGGTCCCGAGAAAAACCGGTTCAAATGTTCTCCATAGATAGTCACTTAACAAAGCCTGAGCCATTTGCCCAGTAGTGAAAGTGGTCGAAATAGATTCTTTACTGCACTGTTAACACTAAATCCAAATATTTTGGAAATCGGTCCCAGAGGTCCCGAGAAAAACCGGTTCTAATGTTAAACTTGAACAGTCACTTTATAAAGCCCAAGCCATTTGCTCAGTAGTGGGAATGGTTAAAATAGGTTCTTTACTTCACTCTTAACACGGAATCCAAAAATTTTTGAAATCGGTCCCAGAGGTCTCGAGAAAAACCGGTTCTAATGTCAAACTTGAACAGTCACTTTATAAAGCCCAAGCCATTTGCTCAGTAGTGGGAATGGTTAAAATAGGTTCTTTACTTCACTCTTAAGACGGAATCCAAATATTTTTCAAATCGGTCCCAGAGGTCCCGAGAAAAATCGGTTCAAATGTTCTCCATAGATAGTCACTTTACAAAGCCTGAGCCATTTGCCCTGTAGTGGGAATGGTTAAAATAGGTTCTTTACTTCACTCTTAACGCGGAATCCAAATATTTTGGAAATCGCTCCCAGAGGTCCCGAGAAAAACCGGTTCTAATGTTAAACTTGAACAGTCACTTTATAAAGCCCAAGCCATTTACTCAGTACTGGGAATGGTTAAAATAGGTTCTTTACTTCACTCTTAACATGGAATCTAAAAATTTTTGAAATCGGTCCCAGAGGTCTCGAGAAAAACCGGTTCTAATGTCAAACTTGAACAGTCACTTTATAAAGCCCAAACCATTTGCTCAGTAGTGGGAATGGTTAAAATAGGTTCTTTACTTCACTCTTAACACGGAATCCAAATATTTTTCAAATCGGTCCCAGAGGTCCCGAGAAAAATCGGTTCAAATGTTCTCCATAGATAGTCACTTTACAAAGCCTGAGCCATTTGCCCTGTAGTGGGAATGGTTAAAATAGGTTCTTTACTTCACTCTTAACGCGGAATCCAAATATTTTGGAAATCGGTCGCAGAGGTCCCGAGAAAAACCGGTTCTAATGTTAATCTTGAACAGTCACTTTATGAAGCCCAAGCCATTTGCCCAGTAGTGGGAATGGTTAGAATAGGTTCTTTACTTCACTGTTATCACGAAATCCAAATATTTTGGAAATCGGTCGCAGAGGTCCCGAGAAAAACCGGTTCTAATGTTAACCAGCCATTGTTAGCTAGCCATTTTAAGCAGCCACAAACCTAACAACCTCTTTTCTTGAAATAACATTCAGATAGTTAGTGGTTTCACTGTTAATAGGATAAAAAAACAGGAATAGTCGTTTAAAAGAAATTGTTGTTTCTCTTGCTTTTCAGTCTCTATCTACCACAATCAGTCCTAAGTTCGTGTAGCGTCATGCAATTAATATCCGTAATGGCAATGGAAAAATCTTATCAAGACGAATAAAATAAGCTCGAACACGAGGTAGTAAATAGATACCGTTGAGGAGTTCCCTCGTCTCACTGTCGTCTCCATCGTCAGGTCAGGTTTTAACCTCCACTGTTTTGTGGTGTCGGAGACATATACCCGAATGACAAGTTTTTATTCGATATGTGTTTACAATTTCCGAGAGTTCGCTATTGTTTTAAGGTTTCTATCACCAGACCCTGGACCGAATAACAAAGGAACCATTTGGAAAGTAAATCCTTTCAAACAATAAAATGATTGTTTAAATCGGTTGGTAAACGACGGAGTTATGCACGTACAAACGTAAAAAGAATACAAAGTAACTGAGAAAATCCTCCATTTTTTGAAGTCGGTAAAAAAAATTCTCGTTCAATACCTCGTATTTGTCGATTAATATTATAATGCATTTCAATTAAGATAATAAAAGTGGAATAGTTAAGAGTTTGTAAGTATATTTTTCGTAATATTGAATAAGAGTCAAACCAGTTTTTCTCAGGACTCCTGGGATAGATTTCAAAATATTTCGTTCTGGGACCTATTATAAGCCTATGGAACATAATACACTATGCAGTTACCGTGGACAACTCTTGAGCCCAACTTCCATACAAAGAATAGCATTGTCCTTTCATTCATAAAATTGGATTACTTCTGAAATACTATGACATTACAATGACAAAAAAAGCAGTGCATATTAGCTATTTCCCGTCTACTGTAATTCCAATCGATTATTTACGTATTTTATGTCCTCCTCCTGAAGTATGGCACAAATGCAAATCAACACCTTGTATATCTGTCTATTGTACCAACAATTTTTGAGATTGAGAGAGAGTAACCTAGCTAAATAGTTCTTTTGTGAGCGTGCTAACTTACGCAGTCTTATTAGACCCACAATAACATTGCTTGATCTACCTTCAGCTATAAGAACCCTTGTAAGGATAGACATAACTTCCACAGAGGGCACAACGGTCGTAACCCGCACAGTGCACTACGGATCTCCAACCCGAGCTGAACGCAGTGCATACACGACAGTGTTACGGTCGCTAGCTGCACTGGCAGGGTTGAGGGTGCCGGCTGCCGTGCCCGCGGCACATGTGGACCCGGTAGCAAGGGCCCCGCTGTGGGCTGCCAAGCAAGACTATCCGCATCCTACAGGTTATGGGGTGGGCGCAGCGCTTAATCGTAAAGAAGGTAAGCATAAAGAAAGTGCACCTTGTGCACTATAATATCTCCTGGGCAGCTGGCTGATCTCCTTATATGAGAACAGCCGCCCATTGCCGCCAATCGGCTAAAACGTATTAAGGGTTTGAAAAAGGGTTTGATTTACGCACTTCTCAGATCTTTATGAAATGACGTTAGTCGCAATAAACTTTTCCTTTAGCTAGCCTTTAGCATACTCTGAAAGGAAAAGGAATAACACTTTATTTTGGTCTGCAGATCCAGTTGTTATTGACTACAGACAAGACACAAATCTACATACATTGCGAGAAGGATACTTCATTACAGCCGGTATGATTCCTTATAAAATTATCGAGCTTGTTCATTTAAAACTTGTTTTACTTATTCAAAACCTATTCTTCCACAGAACCAGGCTGGTACGACCCGGGCAAATTCGGAGTGCGTTTGGGAAATATTCTGGAAGTGGTACCTAAACCTAATGGTTTCTTAGGATTTAACGAGGCCACCTTAATACCTTACGAGCCGAAGTTGATCGACAAGAGTATGCTCACTGAATACGAGGTAAGATTCCTCTTGTTGACTTTTTAATCCGATCAACCTAACTTCAATGTCTGTAGCTAAGTGTAAAAAAATTCTTCAGATCTTTTCTCCGCTGCAGTTTCTAATACTCCTTTAATGCAACGCAGAAATAAATCTTGCCCACCTAAAATACTCAATCGTAATTGACCCTTTTTAAAGAATCATTATTACAATAAACAGACAAAGTGTATAGGTATATTTATTTCTCCCAGATCCAATGGTTAAACTGGTACAACGACCGAATAAGGAAAGAAGTCGGACCCGAGCTGAAATCCCGCGGCCTCACCGATGTCTATTACTGGATGATGAACAATACCATGCCCATTGAACTGCCTTCTAAAGCCAAGAAGTTAGTCAGCAACTCTGCTGACCATTGCCGCATGGATCTGGCAACTGCTCTCCTTGTACTAGTCACGACACTGATGCAGGCCGTTGCGTAAAAAGTTTTTATAAGCCGAACAATACAGTCATTTCATATATGGCAACACTGATAAGTTTTCTAATTATCAAATCATATTTATTACTTAATAAATGAACTAAAAGTATTTTAGAAATTTGTTACATATCGTAGAGTAGATAGCAATTTCTAGATATTTATATAGTAGTTATTAATTGTTACATAGAGTGCCTTTGTGAGTACGAATGTCATATCCAAAATGGTGCCTTTTCCTAACGCAATGTTTTAGCAATATTGTTGTGTATGTGAATGTTGTTCATTTGCTATTATTGTGAAAGTGTTTAGGTATTATATGGCATTTATATGTGATGTTTATAGCAATAATATAATGTTAACAGTTTTAGTCATGTATTGATTTCAGAATTCGAGATATTCTAACGGAGAAACCTTATATACGGTTCAAAAATGTTGAGATATGAATTAATATTTAAGTTAAATTTGGCATTCATAATTTATTTATACTTTTTGTTGAATCACTACGTATTGATTTGTACAAATAAAAATGTGTTCTATGAAGTTACTTAACATACCTAGTCTTAGTAGCCATTATTTCTGAATTCTATGAAGAATTTAACGAAATTAATCAAGCACCGAGTGCCTTATCGAGTCTATGTAGTCTGTAAAAATGCTTCGAAATAAAATGTGTAGGATATTTTAAGTAATCATGTAAATAAGTTTCTTTTTAAAATTAATGTTATAAACTATAAATCACTTGTTGTTTTGTCTGTCGTAACGACAAAAAATATATCTTAGAAATCACAATTTATATAATGTAAACTTTTATTTATCGTTTGCACTGTAAGACTTTAAAGTATCACTAATTAATAAATATTATTATTCGTAACGGTAAGTAGTTATTTGTTAATTAAATATATTTGTGTGTCCTGTGTATTATTTAGGTGATAATGATAAATAATAAACAAGCTAAATACTGGCCAATTATTTTATTATGATCATAACATGGCAATACTCTTAACATTGCCATGTATAAAGAGCGCCAGTGTTGCCATTATCACATAATAAATACTACAGTATTATTTATATTATTACGTAGAAGTGTATGAAGTACAATGTACGTATAGTCTTGCTTCACTGCCAATTATGCATATCATATTCAATCGGGCAACATATAAATAAAACTTATGATGAATTTAATAAAGTTTTTATTCACATTGGTCCGTGTTAGTTGAATCACACATACATAAGACTGCGCTTACATACTAGATGACGTTCATTGCACATTTATTTCTAACATTGCAGTAGCTGGGACTTTACTGTTAACATTGCAAAGGCAAAATTTTGGCTTCGCTAGTCACATTCGAAACGAATGAAATCAAGTTGATGGAACATTCGGGTTATTAACATTATAACATGTACAGGTAAAAGGGTATGCCCTTTATTATACAGATTGGAGTCTACTACAACTCTTTCATTAATGTTGATAGTTTTAAGCAAAAAGGTTTTACTCCATTGACAGAGTGACTACAAACTGTTTGACACATATTGTGTGTATACACACACAATAGGAAAATTTATAATCATTTATACCAACACTCATTCAGTCTATTATATAATTAAAGTCAGTCTGAGTTTAAATACACAAAGATCAATACTCATTGGTACAAATAAGAACGTTTTTCCGCTTCCAACCTACCCCAACATATCAATATCAACAGTTATGAGATTATATCTTTACAAACATACTGACTCGTAATGCGTTCCTTTACACGCAACTAATTCCATTCCGATATACGTACAAAATGGCACGATTACATCACCCGACACGTATGTGCACGAAATTATAGTTAGTGCAGTCAAACAATCACAAGTGAATATATTAGAATTTTTATTAATTAACAAACGAAATATATTATTTACAAAGGCTCATTTGGAGAGTCAGTTAAGTTCTTCCCTCCTATTACAAAAAAAAAACCCTCCAATTTTGAATTTGAAGTACATAAACTGTTATTTTGAGTAAAATAACGCATCACTTAACTATCTCGTTGTTATTTGAACCTAAGTGAAACACAAAATAGATTTTATATTAAGACTCAAAGTCTTTACAAAAAATAAACACTTTATATTGCAAATAATAATAATTATAGATTTTATTCCATCATTGTCATTAACAAACCACGTCGAAGTTTATTTGAAGTTATACATATATAAATATATCTATTTATATGTATAAAATTTAAGCTTCAGTCTTCAGGCTGCGATCATATACTTATATAAACATATATTATAGTGCGAAATTGTATTAATTACAAGTAAATACAAGCCGGATAGTTTACCTTTCAGCGATAGCGAAGAGATAAAAAGCAATTTGAACCTAAAAAATATAACACACATCTTATTTGATACATATGATTATTTTAAGAGAGATTGGTTTAATTTAAATATTCGATTCTAAACAGACTCGATGATAATTTAGAGTAAATCGTCCCCTAAGAGAACTAAAATTATTTTTGGAAACCAAATCGTGCTGCTGTATTTTGACAAAAGCTGTATTTTTAATTATTCCTAAAGACAATGTTTAAATCAAGCATACAGGCGTTATAAAACAGTAAAATAGTTTCGTTCGTCAATTGAATTTAAAATATTAAAATAATATGATTCTCCCTCTGTCACTGGCTTGTAACAAATATAAAATTATAACATGAACAATTACAATCTACGAATATTTATCATATTTATATCACATTGCCGCCTATTAAAACGAAAAAATATATACTTCCACACTGTGATGATCTAAATTAATCTAAGTGCAATAATAATGCAACAATAACATTAATAAGTTAAAACAAATAGTTTTTTTCTAAAGCTTACACAAATCTAGGTGACTCTTGTCATACAAAAGTTGATAAAGGCATGATTATGCTAACGAAACATGACTACGAGTTGGTGCCACGGAGTAGATGATAAATGGATCGTAAATACAATTGTTCGAGAGTTACGCGTCCCTGGAATGCAGAAGGCTCCAGAAGGAACTTGGATGGGTTTTAGTCAGTAAGACGGACCTCGGTCAAAAGCATGCATCTTAATTTTTTTACCAAAGTGAAAAAAAAATGTTAGGTTGAAAAAAAAATGGTAGGTATGTGCTTTTTGTCTCATTTTAAATAACAATATTTTTAATAAAGAAGGTAGGTACACAATAATGGTAAAAAGGCATCACACACACGCAATCTTTTTCAATGGTGATAGAAAATAGTATTAAATAAAATATTGACCATTAATTGACTTTAAGTCCCATGATAACTTCATTGACTATCTACTCCGTGGACAAACCGACAAGAAATAACGATGACAATTTACAATCTCTATGTACTACTCCGAATAATACTTAGTTCTGAACATATATGATATGATATATGATCTGTACTTAAAGCGGTATAAATGCACTACTACTGAACGCAAGCCGTGGTGAAAGAAAGTGAACGTATATGGTGTGAACTGTAGTCCTATGTAGTTCATCTCCTCAAGTCTACTACCTCGACTGGCGCTGATTCGTCCACCTTTATATGTGTTACCGTCTAGAAATAAAATTAATGTCATTTAATATTTTTTTAGTATGATTATTCTGTTTATTCACTTAAATGCATATTGATAGTATGTATTTTTAAATAGGAAACATAAATTTAAAAAAAACATTTTAAAATATAGGTGTTTGTATCTGATTATTTCATTTCACTGGGTTTCATTTATATACTTATAGGATTTTTTTTATAATCTTTTAACTTTATGTTTTTTTTTTTGTATTTTGTTTGTCATTAATTGGTAGTTAATCGACCATGGATAGTGCTTCAGCGTTATTTTTTAAGATAAAAATATGTATATTTTTTTACTCGTATTCAACCAAACGTGTATTCAAGAAGGATAGACCCTATTGAATGTTTGAACATTAGTTGTACTTACATGAAACAGTGGGGGATCATCGGGATGTGGATGGAACCCTGTCTGTCTACAATTTGTGATGAACTGCATTCCGTAGTCTGGCGTCAAGGCGAAGTAACCAGTCCTGAAAAATTAAGACAGAAACATTGGTTCAAACTAATACAACACAAAGTTTACATAAACAACAGTCTTCACTCAAAGAAAAACGAAAGAAGTCCAATTGAAGAAAACGGAACTTTAGGCTGCAATTCAATATTGCCCACGAAATCGTATCAGTGACCAATAGGTATCTAAACTAATGTTATACCTCTAAAGAGGATTTTTTTTTTCGGGGACTCAGTTGAGCCGCAAGAAACAGCAGGCTAGTCCATTAACTTGATATAAATCAAGAGGTTGATTGATTGATAGAAATTAGTTTACATCATACTCTCTAAAGCCTATAAACAAAATGGATGACATTGGAACATTACAACTCACTCGTTATATTTGGGCGCGCAAACGATAGCAATGGCTTCGGGCATCATCAGCTGGTAAGAACACTGTGTGTGCAGGTCCACCGACGACAAGAACGCCGTCTGAGTTGGATGCGTCTGAAATAATAAAAAAATATATATATCTATAGGTACTAATATTATAAAAAGGTAAAGTTTGTATGTAGGGGATAATCTTTGGAACCGCTGGTCGGATACCCAAAATGTTCCTGAGTGCCATAGGCTACATTTTATCTCGGTACGGGCAGTAGTTCCCACGGGTCGCGGGTGAAACCGCGGGAAAACGGCTAGTATAAAAATATTTCTACTGCACCATTTGCAACCATTTCCGAATTGCCGTAATATATAGTCAAGTTGGTAGATGGTATATGTGTGTTCCAAAAACATTTTCTCTAAAATAAGAATGGACCAAAAACATATTAATGAAAATTTTCAATTATTAGTCATCGGCATGATAAGCTTGTCTATCATAACCCTGACAGCCCACTCAAAATATCACAATAGTTGTTACAAAGATAGATAAACTTACAATACATTGATAAAAACAAGTTACATTGGAAGACAATGTGCCGAGTGACTCACGATATTTTGCACAACTGTCACAATTTTTTTTAATAGACAATATTTGAATACGAAGAAATCCTATGCAGGATACTTTTCCTTTCAATACTCTGTGTAGTTTCGCTGGACGTCACGAAACTAGAGTACCAATTTAAAAATGTTATAATTAGTAGGGGTACGGTTATTAGTCGTTCCATCGAGCTATGAGAGTGAAAGTATAGGGAGCGCACCTGTGTCTGCGTAAATAGTCGTGCACTATATTACGTCCTGCAGTTGGCTGCTCTCCTTAAATGAGAACAGCAACCGTGGCCGACAGTCGGCCTGGACGCAATTATTACCTATTGTTTATTATGAATGCGAAACTGACTGCTAGGCATGATAAAATTCCCTACATTCAATAATTCCTTCGCTGTTCACAAAAATGGTATACTAATGAAAAAATATGGCAAGTTGACAAAGTTTAAAGTATCTCACATGAATCCAGCCCAAAGTGATGAGGTTATGCTGATCCTGGTAGTGGAAGATCTCCTCCTCGTTGTTAGTGCTGCACGAGTCGGGAGTACCCGTCTGCTTGGGCACTATCACGTGAGTAATCTTCAGCTGGTCGCGCTCCTGCAATGGAACGAGTTGTGACGTCACATGTCATGTTTGGTACCAACTATTTTAAGAGATTTTTGTTGAGTAAAAAAGTTGATTATAAAGAACAATGAATGTTTTGGTCTACCTCTCCTTTAGCATTAAATGATACATCAATAGAAAGCTTATTTCATGTAGAGTATTTTCTTGTATGGCGGCTACTGCCATTTGTTAGTATTAAGGGAGTTATAACGTGTTCAATGAAATAATGACTACGTCTAAAATCTGCTCTAAGTTATTAAGTATTGACAATCAGTGGGTGTTATTCTACGAAATGTTGCATTTGGAAAGTCCTTTCGAATGATATGACTCATTAATTCAGAAGAGATTTATTCACTTGAAAACACCTCGATAATGTAATCTTATTTAAGCTCTAGCTTCTAAAATACTAACAATTCGTCAAAGGTTTATGAATATGAAATATTGTATTTAAGAAGGCCTTTTGAATGATATATAACTCATTACTGGAGAAGGGATTACAATACTCTTATATTATATAAGGAAGTACATAAGGGGTGTACATAATGGGAGTATATAAGGGGAGTACATAAGGAGAGTACATAAGGGGACTTATTACTTTTTTTCAGTCATCATGCCTATTGCATAGCCACGGAGTTTCAATATTGAATATGTCTACGTACGAGTATCCCGGCGAGTATGCCGCAGGTCTCGACGTTGCGCGCGGTGTTGGCGGCGGCGAGGCGCAGGAAGCGCGGCAGCAGCGCGGCCGGCACCAGCACGCCGCGCAGCCGCGCCGTCCCCAGCAGCGCCACGCCGCCCGCGCTGATCACGTCACACCACACGTTACTAATTGTTCACCAATATTCTGCCCTACTACGTAAAAGCGGTATCTCGAAAAGTAACGAAAATTAGATTTTTATGCCATCGGATAGCTCAATTTTTCTTTTTTATCATGAACATCCTTGGCACTTGTTATGGGTAGTCAGAAGCCAGTAAGTCTGCCAGCAATTTAGCCAAGGGGTATTGGGTTGAGGAGGTCAGATAGGACAGTCAAAAATTGTATATTTTAATCAAGACGTAAGCCAATGAAAAACGTTTTGAAATATCCAGGGTAAGAGCTCCAAAATCCGGAGAATTGCATTCAACTAAACTTACTAAACAATAAAAATCTCCATTGTCACCTTATAACATCAGTATAGATAGACATAACCCGCAAAGAACAAGTAATATTTACGTTTGCGGCCTCGAGGGTGGTATGAGCGGCGGCACTGGCTGGTAGTGGTGTGAGGGCGCTCGCGGCGGCTCGTTCGCAAAGTCATCCGGGTACAGCACCCCGTCCATCGCTGGCGCCGACGGAGATACCGCCCACTGATCCTAAACAAAAAATATTGTGTCAAACAACCTTAGAATTTACAGGGTTTCTGTTCTCAATTTCTGAATTCTGAACTCAAATGTTTTAATTTCAAATAGTCTTTTGCAGGCTCTTATGAAAAGTCACAACAGTTGCGCATTCCAACAAGTCAGACACTCTTTTTAAGAAAATCACAGATCATCAGAATAACATGTCTAGTACCCTTTTTACTACTCTCACATAATCTTAGTACATTGATCTTATAGGAAAAACCTTCCTTCAAAGTGTATTACAGACCCAGCGGGTTTAGCTGTGACATTGTTAGTCAGCCATTCTGATTCTTACTTCATGTTTGTGGATTTGCAAACAAGATAGATCCGTTTGTAAATTATAAACTGTTAGAAAGTGATTGAATCCATCCTTCTCTCAATTTTTTTCAAGCTAGGCCAGATTTCAACATACTGTGTCACTTTTGTTTTTCTTGTTAAAGGACAATGCTCATGAAGTATGAGAAAAAAACCCAGGCCCGGCGCAAAAGAAATGTAACTCAAAATATAGGTAAAAATAAGTAATTAAATATTACATAGGGGGCATTATCGAAATCAGTGGCTATATGTGTGAAATTGCTGTTCGAATTTTAACATCTGCGGTACATTGCTACTCGAGATTTTAGAGGTAGCATAATGTATTAGTAAAAGGAACAGCAAACAGATACAGTTGTGGTTTAAGAGTGTACATAATGACATGTTTAGGGCAACTTCTCCACTATTCTACTTACTTTTACAAGATAATAGGATGATAGAACTAAAACACGATATGAATGTACTTTTCATTTTAATAATAACTTCTAAAAGTCATCGATTCTTTATTTCTAACACGACATGATCCAAAAATGTTGCGGTATGGGCGAACTGTTCCTCATGTCTAGCCCACCCTAAGTAATGTAAATGAGGCGATGACGTGGGCGCTGCAGCCCAATGTCCTCCACCCATGAATACAGGAGCAGTAATATCCTGATATGCCATTCCTGCCATTTTCCCTCGTATAAAGAATTTAGGTGTAAAGGAACACTGCTAAAGTGAAGTTAACCCGGTTTGGACAAGGCTTGCGTCGCATTCGCTGCCGGCTGTCGTGTCCTGCATGGTCGGCAGCGAAGAAGGGTGGAACGCCGTCGCCTCCTTTTGTGAGGATGTGATGGTTTTAAAGGAGGCGGCGGAAAGGGAGAGAGAAACTGCTTCCTCTCTCCCCGCCCGCAGCAGACGTGGTGGGCGTCGCAGGGTGGCTGATCTCCGGCCACCATAGGGCGCGGCCTGCGGGCGACAGACTAGGGGCGTCTGTCGTCCGATCAGAAACAGGCCTCGAGACGGTGGCGTTGTGTTGCGCGCGCCTCTCTTAGTGGAGTTTGCTGTGGCCGCTGGGTGACGGCCACAGAGGTTGACGGGGCCCGCCTTTGAACATCTGGCGGGCTTACTTGCCATATTACTTGTTTGTTATATCAGATAGCACTTTAATTAAACTATAAGCCCCAGCTGCTCATGTTACCCCTTTAAAAATCAAATAGCAATTTCACACATATAGCCATTGATTTCGATGATGCCTCCTATGCAGTATTTCATTACTTATTATTACCTATAATTTGAGTTACTTTTCGTTTGCGCCGGGCTTGGGTTTTTTTTGAGCATTGTCCTTTATCTTTGTTTGTCACAAAGTTATATTATTTCTACTTTCTTTGTTTGTTGACAAAAAGGACTTTTAGATCTTCTATTCTGAAAAATCTTAACTTACAGCATGCAGAAGATGTGGTTTTCCAGTGTGTGCATCCTTCTTATTCTCATCAGCTTGAAGCCGTTCAGCCAGCTTTGCATCTTCCCTCTCTTGCTTTTTCCTTTCTTCTTCGGCAGCAGCTCTCCTCTTTTCCTATCAAAATCATAATAAATAAATAAAGAAAATAGCATGTTAAGTAACGCTTAAAACTCAGATTAGAAACCATGTCTAGCAAGTTTCTATTCATAAATAAAGATACATTTTTAGTAAGTAAAACCATATGTATAACTCATACATACCCCTTCCACATAAGCAACATGTTCTTTAGCATATTGATCAAGTAACTTTTGTTTCAATTTTTCTGCTTTAGGCATCACCTCCTTCAACTTGGTTTGGTTAACCGCTTTAACAGATGGGGGAACCGATGCATACTCGGGGTGTTTCCGAATCTTCTCCAAAAACAATGTCATGAATTTTATGTACAAAATGTAAGCATTTTCCAAGCTGCCCTCTGCCAAGTACACATTCGCCATCCTAACCATCTCCAAACCTGATCTATAGTATCTGGAATTAATAACATAATGTTAATTTCACACATTTTGCACTTTCTTAATACTATATGTATTGATTTGTTTTAACCAACTTAAAATTTTGCTTTTAAGGACAATGACAGGCACTGTTTAATATGGTTCAAAGGCAAAAGAAAAAATCTCCAAACACAACTATTCTTGCAAGCAAGACTTGTAATAAACTTATCCCTGCTTTACTTGCCACAGGACCGCACAGTGACATAGTGCATAAGTGAAGTGCTACTAACATAGTTTTAAGTTTTTATTTACTAACAATTTTGTATAACATGTATGCTAGTTTTTAAGGTATTTATCTATGGGCCTTTGATGCCTGACAATAAAGATGATTTGATTTGATTTACAAAAGAACGAGGTCCTACTAGTGGGGCGATAAAAGGATTTTGTCATCCTTCCATTTATCATGTAGATAATGCATCAATTAATTCAACCCAGTTTTTTTTTTATTTAAATGCAGCTACTGAAATTAAAACACTATTGTACTAAATGAGTCATAGTGCGACTCAAAGTAAAATAGGTACAGAGTCTGTATAGTTACCTCCTTGGTGGAACATTTGGATCAACATCTACTACGGCACCATAGTTAGCTAACTGTTTGACCCTTGCCGTAGGTTCTAAAGAAGCCAAATCGACTGGTTTCGAGCGTTTTTCTTCTGCTTGCATTGTATTGCTATCACTTTATTGACTTGTTTATAAAATTGTAGTTGCTTCATGCAAACTAGAGCCGATTGAAAATATGATGTACCCAAACTAAATATTTAGTATAGGAAATAGAGGATGTATAAATCCCAATCAGCAATACACGAGTAATTTCGGACGTTTCTTCGATTATATTTCTTGAAATCTCACTCAAAACTCTGTATAATACAAAACCAACCCAGCTCTTGAAATGTGTGCTGTCAAAATTTTAAAGATTGTCATTGACATTTGTCGCAGTCAGTTTGACATTTCTAAAGCACGTTCCGATCATGTTCCGATCTAAAATCGTAGATTTTTAAAGCAGGTTTTTTTATCCGACTAATTAATTATTCATTTACAAATAGATATTGGTAGGTATAAATTATTGGTATTTTTTATTTTCATTCCTAAATATGGATAAAAGCGGAGGCTAGAGCTTCAGTAATACGTGCTGACTTGAGATATCAAGCGTTAGTTTATATAAAACCATGACATAAAATGTTAAGAAAATGTGTAGCATGCTGTGCACGCGGCGCATTTTAGCTGCGTTTTGTTTGACATCGTGGGTGTACGTTTTCACTGGAGTACACGAATATGACCCACGACGATTATGTATAGCATGGCACGGCGCGGGCGCAAGGAGAGGCTTCGCACGTGCCACTGGAATCCATTGACACGGATTAAAGGCGATAAGTGAGCTGTACATAGTCGTGGGTTATATTCGTGTACTCCAGTGGAAACGTCAAAACCCACGACGACAGCGTTGAGCTATGTAACCGCCTATCGAGCAAGCCACGCATGCATCAATGACGTCAATTCATTTCATGCGTAGCCTCTCCGTGGGTTGCAGTGGATACAACCACATACTTTTTGTTCCAAAGCGTAGCCTCTCCGTGCACCGCGGTGGGCCCGCTCCTTTAATCGAGGCTCGGATGCAGGACCTACACCCGCCATCCCTGTTCAGGCTATAGGTACGCTAGCTAGCGATATTCCTAATAGCAAACACTTTCAATTAGCCCTACCAGATCTGTTTACGAAATAGTACGAAAATATATTCACATCTAAAAAAATTATATTTAAATTCTGTAACTAGTGTAAAGATATCAACTCTGACAACAAGGGGGTTGAAAAAAAACCTAAGATATTGACAGTAGTACCACGGGTAGTTTTTTCTTGCCTGTGCTACTACCAGACCGCTTAGTAGTACTACGGGAAGAAAAAATTGTCGTGGTACTACTGGTAGTACTATTGGTAGTACCACGGGCAACAAACGAAAAGCCAGGCTATACTCTTTTCGAGTCCACACCGTAGGCTTCCTCCCGAGCCCCCGCCAATCGCCATGTTTGGTAGGCCGATTCCTTGGAAGAAGCATGCCAAATATCTAGGTGTAATTTTTGACTATTGCCTCTCGTATGTGTTCGGTAGATTGCACTGCATAGTCAATTCAAACAGCAACTTATCGCTCAAATGCAAGTTACACCTCTTCGTATCACGCATTGCCCCCCATCATGATGTATGCTTGCCCAATGTTCGCACAGGTAAAACATACTACTATTAGGGCATGTAATATCGGAAGGTTTTCAATTCCGATACTGATTTCCGATATTAGATCTCAATATCGGAATTCCGATATTAATATCGGAATTTCGTTATTTATTTAGAAATTACACATTTTATCCATAAATTGCACAAAATCGGTATGCGGGTAGATTGAATACAATAAAAAACATTTCAATATTCTTAAAGGAGATCATTCAAGTCTCGAACATTTTGTACCCAAAAATGAAAGTGCCGGCCAGAGCTCAAAAATAATAGATTCTTGTAGAGAATAATGTCCTGAAGATTTTTTACTATTACAACAGTCGTCTACAGTTAACCCTCAGGCTGCTATTTGACTTTGAAAATACAAAAAAATCCAACAATGTTTGGAGCATTACATTACATCCCCAAACTGGAGAAGGCAGGCGCTGCCTTCAAACGACTCGCGCCTAGCCTGGGAAGTCATCAAATTACCCCCCTCCCCTCCTATTGCTGTGCGAAAGTTAAACTCTTACTGACTAAAACCCATCATATGCTTCTTAAGCCCTTTATGTACCAGGGCCGCGGTAACTCGTGCGAACAATCCCGCAGCCCCGGCAAGCCTTGGCCCTGGTGTCAGCCCCACTGGGGCCCACTGGGGGTTGCTGACGCCAGAGTAAAAATATCGTAGATTCTTGTCGAGGATAATGCCCTGATGATTTTTTACTATTATAAGGAACGTCTTCGGCTAACCCCCAGACTGCTATTTGAGTTTAAAGTGTGAGAACCGTGAATAAAAAATCTATACTGGAATGTTACGGGAAATAACGTCCACAGTATTTTTTTACTGACCGAACGTCTACGATACCTCTCCTGCTACACCGAGGAGCCTCTTACTGATTGAAGCCCATCATGTTCCTTCTGACCATTTGCCACGGCCGCGGTAACTCTTTCGAACAATCCCGCAGCCTCGGCAGGTTTTGGCCCTGGTGGGCCCCACTGGGGTTTGCTGACTCTCTGTGGAGGGACGGTGAGCCACCCGAGATTCTATAGGGGCGAGGGGGAATGGAATGTCTTCGTCTCCTTCTGCGAAGCATGCCAGAGAAGGAGGCGGTGTAATAACTGAGAGATCGCGCCTCTCATCCCTGCCACTGCGGTGGACGTGGAAGACACCACGCGCATCGGGTATCGAGACGACTGCCAGCCATCGTAGACGTGGGTCCGTGGGCGATGAGTTTCGGGAGGCTCATCGTCCCTCCGCCTCCTTGGACACAACAGGCCCGTGTGGGCGGAGAGCGTTGTTCCAAGCCCTCCACAGAGACTCAGCAAACCCCAGTGGAACCCGCCAGGGCCAACACCTGCCGGGGGATTGCTCGAAAGAGTTACCGCGGCTCTGGTACATGGTCAGAAGGAACATGCTGGGTTTAAATTCACGGTTCACACACTTTAAACTCAAATAGCATTCTGGGGGTTAACCGAAGACGTTCCTTATAATAGTAAAAAATCATCAGGGCATTATCCTCGACGAGAATCTACGATATTTTTACTCTGGTGTCAGCAATCCCCAGTGGGCCCCAGTGAGGCTGATGACACTAGGGCCAAGGCTTCAAGGCTTGCCGGGGCCCCGGAATTGATCACGCGAGTTACCGCGGCCCTGGTACATAAAGGGCTTAAGAAGCACATGATGGGTTTTAGTCAGTAAGACTTTGACTTTCCCTCACACTGCTAACCCACAGCGGGAGGGGGGGGGGGGGGGTAATTTGATGACTTCCCAGGGTAAGCAGGAGTCGTTTGAAGACAGCGCCTGCCTTCTCCAGTTTGGGAATGTAATGCAATGCTCCAAACATTGTTGGATTTTTTCATATTTTCAAAGTCCAATTAATAGCAGCCTGGGGGTTAATTGTAGACGATTCTTGTAATTGTAAAAAATCTTCAGGGCATTGTGTAACAAGAATCTACTATTTTTTTACTCTGGCCGGCACTTTCAGTTTTGGGTACGAAATGTTCGAGACTTGAATGATCTCCTTTAAGAATATATGATGTGTTTATATTTTAAAACTCAAAATACAGAAAACATTGTCCGATTTCGATATTGCGATATTGGGTCACCCAGGATCGGAATTGTAATATCGGAACTTGCACTCCGAGATTCCGATATTGCGATATTCCGAGATTCCGAGATTCATGCCCTAACTACTATATACTTTTTTTAAGTAGTTCTGTCAGGAAGCGGGTGAAACTAGAGGTGTGAACTAGTATTCTAACAAATATAACACAGACATACAGCCATTTTTTCATCAGAAGTAAAAGCCAAAGTGATGTCATAAAGTAAAAGTTTCGGTCAAATTCGTTTTTTCAAGGCTAAAGTAACAGCTAAACTAATAGAAATAACAAATTTGACCATTACTGTTACTTTATGACATTACTTTAGCTTTTAGTTTTGATGAAGAAACTGGCTGTTAGCAGACTTTCTTACACTCAATCCATACATAAGTCAGTCAATGTTCCATATGTTACAGCCAAAGTAATAAGTCTGCATATTATATATATTATCTAGATATTATTTATAATATCTACTCAATTTGGATAAAGTGATAATTGACACAGAATTAATCACATTAACTAGCAATTTTATATAATATCTCCATAGACTTGGATAATGTAATAAAACAATTAGGTAAAGATTATTATTTCATGTTAACTAACTAAAGTGTCTGGTAGCTGACCTTAACATTCGAAAAAGGCTAGTTAGCCCAGTGCAGGGCAAGCCATAATAGTTGCGAAAAGTCCCCTCTTTCAAGTGAGGCTCGGGCCACTATACGGACAGCCCGGAGGACACGGTGAACCTCACAGTCCAGCTGTGCCCTGCCTGGGAAGGGCACCGCCGTGTCCTCGTTGAGGCAATAGGCAGCGGCGACCTCTCGTGCCCGGCCCTGGTTCAAGCCATGGTCCGTGGAGAGAGGTAATGATATGCCGTCGTCTCATGCAAACGCTAGAGAAGTTCACACCTCTCATCCCAGCTGCTGCCATAGACGTGGAAGACACCACGGGCGCCGGGTGTCATGTGACGTCTCCCGGCCATCGTACGCGTGGGCCTGTGGGCGGTGAGTTTCGGGTGGCTCATCGTCCTTCCGTCTCTTAGGAGTCACGGGCCCGTCTCGGCAGCGTACATTGTTCCACGTCAAACAGATTCAGCAATCCTCAGTGGGTCTGAGTCACTAACAGTCTGACACTCCCTCAAGCTGCTAACCCACAGCGGAAGGAGTCATTTGATGGTTTATCATAAAAAAGTCGGTTTTAACTTGAGCCGTTTCTAAGAATTAGTCAGTAGTAAGTTGGTTATATACCATATTTATTACTTTGGCTAACTTTCACTAGCTATGATGAATAATATCCAGATAAAGTGATTAATTTATCATATTGTCTAGTTAATTTGGGTATTATACATAATGACTGGTCATTATACATAATATATATTTAATCACTATGGCTGTAATACATACATAAAGAACTATCTGTCAGGCACCATCTAGGCACTTGCGCTCGCACTTCGCATGAAGTCCATTTCAAGAAAGAAGTCCCACAGACGCAGCGCTAGTGTCTATAGTCTATGCGATAGCTCAGTACAAAATATTTTCCGCGGGACTTCTTTCGTGAAATGGACTTTATAACATACATCGACTGTGACGTAGCTCACGATGCGGAATGACAAGAAACTACTTATTTAAACGGAAGTATCTACAAGTAAACAGAAGTTAACAAGAGCGTTAACGATTATTGGAGTTAACCTAAAGTCAATCCGTTAAGCAGTTTTTTAACATCGTTAATAAAAGATTAACGGATTAACGTGTTACCTTACCTTTGCTGCTAAAGTTGCCGCGAAAAATAAAATAAAACTTTTCTTTCTGTGATGTATATCTACATATTGATAACTTAATAACTTATGTTAAACATAAACAAATGTATACATATTTACAGAACACTTAAAATGACTTATGTATACATAGTTTAATTTTAACTTAATACTAAAAAAACTACAATTATTTCATCTAGATACAAAAAGAGGTTCCTAAATCCTGACGGGCACTACCAGGGGGTATCAGGCTGCTCGGGTATCCGGCTGAGGAGTTCAGATAGGCAGTCGCCCCACGGTTGTTTAGTTGAGAAAAGTTAGACGGATGATTGAAGTAGGTAGGTACCTACTTCATAGTAAGACAAACCCTTATTAATATTATTATTTATTCAATATATAAACATACATATTTTAACTTCAAAGAACTTTGCAAAACAGAGAGCTACAAATATAATAGCAGAAAATCATAGGACACCATACACATATTGCTAAACAGTACGTAAACAGTCGGCATACATCTCGCTGAAATTTGTAACAACTTAAGAAAGTTGGATAGATAGATGGGAAGTACTTATAAATCCAGAAACAAGGTCTATGCTTCAAAGCGTGTATCCAAATGGGACGACATGAAACTTCAATTGGCCATGCTTCCTTCTCAGCCTTTTGAACCAATTCTCGAAGACATACAAAGAATGATGGACCTTTGACTTTATTAGATTTAACTTTTTTTTTTATAACCTTTTTTGGTTTAACTATTTTCTTTTCCTTTTTTTCCGTCTTTTCCTTTTTTTCCTTCTTTTCCTTCTTTTCCTTCTTTTCCTTCTTTTCCTGCTTTTCCGGCTTTTCCGGCTTTTCCTTCTTTTCTTTTGCTTGTTTGAGCTTAGGAAGCTTAGGAAGAGAAACTTTGGATTTGGATACCTGTGGTTTAGATGGTGGAACATATCTTAATGGTCTGCGTTTATAGGCACGCCTTAGAGCGTCCTCATTAGTGCATGATTTCGGTCCACATTTATTTGCTGGATTATTGTAACATTTCCCACGATTTGGAGACTTAAAAACTCCAGGTGCTGCTGGGTAATTTTTGGCAGGAGCAATACGTTCTGATCGATTACGTCCAAAATTTTGGCCAGGATAGCGCATTAATACCTTATTAAAGTCTGGATACAGTGGTCGTACTCCATCACCAGCAATGCGTCCGTGTCTCGGTGCGTTACGCTGTAACAATCCAGGAGGTGGGGCTACAGGGGCATTCATTTTGACGGGGGACACCTCTCCTGGCGAACATTCACACGAGTTGCGTTGTAAAACATCTCGTGTTATTGGTGGTGAACGAGTTTGGGTAGGGTTTAGTTTGTCTTGCGAAATTTTTTCAATTAGTGCTTGTGACTTATTGGACTTTGGTGTATTTTTGGGATTTTTAAGCTTCTGCGGTTCTTGTGGCTCTGATGAATTTTGTTGGCTTTGGAGATCAGCCAGCTCCGTCAGATCCGACGGAGCTGGCTGATTTTCCAGATTTTGTTGGATTGGTGGGTTTTGTATTTCGGACCGTTGTATTATTATATTTCGTCTACAAAGTCGTTTTGTAATCAAATCGATGTTATTATATGAATAATTAGATGCATTTAACTTCGAATACCGTCGCCGATTAGACGAACCAGTACAAGCACCAGAAACTAAATTCGATTTTAGAAAATTCTCTGGATGCGCCAGAGACACTACTAATTCTTGTGCTTTTCCGTATTTTTTCACTGAACAAGAACAATTGCCTGGAATTATTCGAATTGGTATATCAGGTTGCTGTACTTTAGTATCTATCAAACTCTTACGCGACGAATGTGGCAAGGGGCTAGTCAAAAGAGGCTCTTTAGATTGCTGGGATTTAAAATTATGTGGTATTTGACTTGAAAGATGATCGGGAATCTGCCCCGTTTCTAGAGGTCCTTGAAACTGTTTTGAACCCGAAACAGAACTAATTTGTTTCATTGAAATTTTAGGATGCAAACTAGCAGTACCCTGTAATTTCTGAGATTCTTTAGTGACTCTGCGAGAAGTGCTCGGAGACATAGAGTCTTTCAAATGCTGTTGTGGTACTGTAAGTCTGTCAACATTAGGAGATGCTTGAGAATCTAAATAATTGGAATTTTCAAAGTTAGGCGCTAAGTTTGTTTTACTAGAGATTGGTTGAGGTTTGTTTAATTTATCGGTTTCAGTTTTCTTTGAATGCTCTGATGCTAATCTTGATTTTGCTGCACATGTGCAGCTGCCTGGTACTATAGGATATGATGTATCTGGGGTATGCAATGCTCTTGGCATAATATTCGTTTCGTTTGGATCATCCTGTAATTCATTTAGTTTATCTGTTCTGGCGTCTAATTTTTGAGAAAATTTGGATGAAGATTGTTGATTTTCTTTTAATTGTATTGTTTTTGAACTGAAATTCTGCGGTTTCTTAGGAGTTTTCTGACTAGGTTCAATGAATTTAGGATTATTACTGACTGATGATTTACCAGGCGCAGGGGTAAATTCTGAACTTTGAAATGGCTTACTCGTAGCAGATGAAGATTGTTGATTTTCTTTTAATTGTATTGTTTTTGAACTGAAATTCTGCGGTTCCTTAGGAGTTTTCTGACTAGGTTCAATGAATTTAGGATTATTACTGACTGATGATTTACCAGGCGCAGGGGTAAATTCTGAACTTTGAAGTGGCTTACTCGTAGCAGATGAAGATTGTTGATTTTCTTTTAATTGTATTGTTTTTGAACTGAAATTCTGCGGTTCCTTAGGAGTTTTCTGACTAGGTTCAATGAATTTAGGATTATTACTGACTGATGATTTACCAGGCGCAGGGGTAAATTCTGAACTTTGAAGTGGCTTACTCGTAGCATGTCGCACTAATTCCGAGGATTGGACAGCTCCTGTAAAGTCTGGCATGTCGTGTTTGGATTTTCTTTCACTTAACCGTTCATCATGGGTAGGTCGTGAAGTAAGTAAGACTGGTAATGGTTTAGAAGAAGGGTCTTTCTCTACTGCAGATTTGTGGTGGGTGCCTTCTTTTGGATGCGTATGTGATTTTTCAGACAAACATTTACATTTTCCGGGAATAATTGGAGTTGTTTGAACCGAATGAGAAATTGGCTCAGATAGCGGAATAACTGGAGCCGTTTGAACTGAAAGTGATATTTTTCCTTGCCTATGTCCGTATGAGTTAATTGATGCTTTATCAGGTAATAATCTATTTTTTTCCGATAAGAGATTGGATTGAACATAATTTAAAAAAGAAGAACGTTTGGACCACAAAGTCTCTTGGCTCGCATTATACTGCGAGAAAACGGTTTGATTTGCCACAGATGATGAACGATACTCTTTCGCAAGAGAGGGACATTGTGTCAGTGCTGATTTTTTACTAGGTAATCCTTGTTGTGGTCTTCGTGATGATCGACCAAAGATGGTTGAAAATTGTGTCATCGTATTCCGATAGCTTCGACCATTTTGTGTTTGTAATTGTGGCAGATCATTGTTATCATTTTGGAAATCACTATTATTAGACAGGTCAGTTTTTAATCGACTTCTTTGTTTAGTATCCGGAGGATTTGGAGGTCTCGATATAGATTTAAGGTTTTTATAATGCTTTGGAATATTTTGCTTGAAGCTTTTTATATGTTCATTTTTATGTGGCGACGTGTCAATCTGTTGAGATGTAGGTGGTATCACAATCTGATCCACAAGAGAGGGATATTGTGTCGGAACGGAGTGTTGCTTCAATCGTTGGTGTGAATGATGAACACTAGACAATTGTTGCATTACAAGTCTAGATAATGAAAATTGAGATATTCCGTGTCGAATGTTTCCATTGTTTAAACTCGAGAAAGTTCCTCCTTGCGAATATGTACGCTCTGTTTGAATTACGGAAGATGAATGGTCAGTAATTTTATGTTGTTTACCATTTTTGTAGTTTAAAGGTCGCATATAGTGATATTTACTTCTTTTAGATGTTTTTATCTCAGTCTGACAGCAACAGTCATTTGAATATGATGGGTGAAATGAATGCTGTGATATTTTTGACAGCCTACTACGTGTAGAATTTGTATGTGATTTATGTAGAAATAAAGGCTGACGCATGTATCGGGTTGTTTGGGAAGACGAATGATTTGATGACGATTTCTTTTTTGGCCTGGAGAAATATGTACCTCGGTTTATGCTGTGACTTGAGTATAAGGCTAACGACGGGCACCTCGACGTTTGTGAATTCTGACTTCGTCGAGATGATCTCTCAGGTTTTGAAAACGAAGTCCTACTGATTGGACAGCGACAATTGTGACTTAAATATGACGTAAAACTAGAATATGCTGATGTTCTTGAAGGCTGGCCCTCAGTTTGCGAAAAATTGTGGTGTTGTAATATATCATCACGATTAAATTTATCTATAGGTTTATAATTAAGCTTTGAAGAAGAAACTCCAACATTGCGAGACTGCTTTATAGAATTAGGTTGATTTCTGGGCTTAGGTTTTTGTTGACTTATCCTACGACTTACCTGACTTAATCTAGAACGTAATTTCTTAATTAATTCTCTAACTTTATTCGAATGTCGCGATATTATACTTGGTGGTAAGCGTGACGAAGGTTGATCACCTGAGCATTTACCACATGAACCTAAAGAATATTGTCCTTTATTATTTTTTTTACGTTTTTTTTTCTGGTCACTTGACTCAAAGCGTACACTTTCAATGGAACAATTGCACTCCGTGTGCACGAACGCGTCTTGTTTTGGGTAAACACGTAATGGTTTGGCAAATTCACTTGCCCGCCAGGATGACCCTTCTAACTGCGATTTATCTTTCATTTTATTTTTATTTGCATAACGACGCGATTCCATATTTGTTAGCTGATTGAATGCTAGAAACCTTGACTGCGTTCCTTTTTCCGTGCAAGAGGAAAACTGCCGTCCTAAAGAGGGGTGTTCATTAAGATAAATCTCGTTCTTGGAATTCCAATTTATTGATGTACGATTCTCTGGTGTTGGAACCTGTATATTTAAAGACTTTTTGAGTTTAGTCAATACTTTATTAACTGATCCCGTATCTTGACCCTTTGATGCCGAAAATGTATTTAGCGAAATTTTTGATGGTATTTGATAGATCTTTGATTTCATTTGTGAAATTTTCGTATTTATTTGATTCCCAATATGCTTTTCCGATGGTTTACCAGTATGTTTTGGGTATGAAGGCTGTGGAAATTTCATCCGATGACTCGGAAAACTTTCCTCTAAAAGTATTCTTGAGTTATAAATGCCAGGAGTTAATTTTTGTGAAGTTTGAGATTTCATTTGATTTGTGTTTATGGGCTGCTTCGAAGTTTGAGCTCCTAGACTAGCTTTTAAATTCAGTTCTTTAGTATCACAAACGCAATCAGAAGCTATACCTAATGGTGGTGATTGAGTCTTCTTACTTTGCTGATCAGGATTCGTAGTCGGTTGTACACCTAAAGTATGAGTTTGTTTTTGTGCTGTGTGCGAAAGCGTTTGCGATAATTTAGAAATTCGGGGGTGTTCTGCCTCATCAGGTCTAAAAATTTGACTTTTCTCCTTAGTTGAAATTTTCATTTTTAAATCCTTGTCACTGGTAACCTGTTTGCCACAAGGACAGTCTGCTGCAATCCCTAACGGTGGACTCTTTAGTAGATGACTTGAAATTTTCCGAACTAGCTCATCCTTTTGGGATTGGCCTTTGGTTGATATTGCTTTAATTGCCTGCTGGTGTGTAAGATGTTCCGATGGTTTACTTTGCTCTTTAAAATCAAGCATTTTATGAGTGGGTGCACTTGGTTTATCAACTGCATTTTGTTTCAAATCCTTGTCATTAGTAACCTTTTCAGCGCATGTGCAGTCTGGTGCAATTCTTAATCGAAGACTTGAAACTTTCTTCACTAACTCTTTTTGTGATTGGCCCTTTGGTAATGTCTGCAGGCGTACAAGATCTTCCGCTTTTGGTTCACAATCACAAGACGTTGTGTTCGAGAGTTGTGTTTTTGTACATTCACAATGCGCCTTTCCAAGCGATTTGGATGGTAGCGGTTTATTTGCTTGCTGATGTAAAGGCTGTTCCGATATTTCTGTTGATTTCTCTGTTTCCCCAGCAGACGCTATGTTTGACAATTGAGATTTTTTACATTTACAATGCGTCTTTCCAAATTGTGTTTTTTTAGTCTTGGCTAATGGTTTTGTTGGTAAAGGTTTATTTGCTTGATCACGTGAAGGATGTTCCGATATTTTAGTTGATTTCTCTGTTTCCTTAGCAGACGCTATGTTTGATGGTTGTGATTTTTTACATTTACAATGAACTTTTCCAACTTGTGTTTCTTTACATTCACAAGCTCTCTTGTCAAACGTTTTGGTTGGTAACGGTTTATTTGCTTGCTCACGTGAAGGATGTTCCGATATTTTAGTTGATTTCTCTGTTTCTTTAGCAGACTTTATGTTTGTCAGTGGTGTTATTTTACAATCATAATTTGTCTCGTCAGTAGAAATCTGTTCGACACAAGAACATTTTTCCGTTAATCCGAACGATTCCTTAGCAGGCGCTATGTTTGATGGTTCTGATTTTTTACAATTACAATGAGCCTTTCCAACTTGTGTGGTTTTACACTCACAACGTGTCTTGCCAAGCGATTTGGTTGGTAACGGTTTATTTGTTTGCTCACGTGAAGGATGTCCCGATATTTGAGTTGATTTTTCTGTTTCCTTAGCAGACGTTGTGGTTTTTTTACAATCACAATGTATCTCTTCACTACAAGGACATTCCCATGCGAACGAAAGATCAGAGCATATTGATGATTCATTAGATGACCCTTTACTGGTCGATTGATTGATTGAAGAACCTTTAATTGTACGATTGTCATCGGACGTAGTTTTTGTATTACTGCAGCACTGGCAATGCTTTCCTGTTGCTTTTTTAGTTAATAATGATAAGTTAGTGAATAATGTTTCCCAACCACACTTGTTTTCACGGGGTGTATTATATAAATTGGGCAAAGTTTGCAACTTTCTGACTCTTTGTTTGGAAGGATATTGAACTACATAGGCCTTAAAATGTTCGATTTGGTTCTTTTGCGTTTGCTTGGCACGCCGAAGACAATTTAAGGGCTTCGTTGATTTCAACGATCGTTTTTGTGTAGCCAACTGTTTTGAACATGATTTTTGTTTTTCAATCTTTGAGATACTACTTAACATCTTGTCTTTGAGTTTTAGTTTTGGTTTTCTAGACCCACAGGAGTTGTTTGATGATAGGAGCAATGATTGACTTCGATGGCGAACTTTGCGTTCAGCTTTACCAGGCTTTTTTCTTTCTTTTAACTTTAAACAGCCAGCTATTGCTTTACCAGTCTCTCGCTCCTTTAATGGAATTATTCTTTCGTACGAAGCGCTTGAATTTGTACAAGAACACTGTTTTTTGTGAAAAGGTTTTAGCCCATTTTTATGTTTCTCGAGTGTATCTCCCAGTGTTGATATTCTAGATGTTTTCGTGGATGCCTGGTAGCTTGCCTCAGGTGACTTATTGGACGCACTTGCACAATCTACAGTTTTGATAAGTGACGAAGTTTCTACTATCACAGGAGTTTTACAAACGCATTGTGTTTTTTTATTTATTTTTTTAAGCTTAAACCCTAATGTAGACGAAAACAAAGATCGTTTACCATGTAACATTTGACGAGAAGTACCACACGTGGGTGAACAAAGACATGGAGGTTGTGGCTGTTTTGAGTATTGTTTTGCAACAGGCTTATCTTTTTTCTCACTTGGTACAGTTTTCTTACTTCGCACAATTTCTTGGCTTATGCTAGTCAGAATTGTACTAGCACATTGTGATACATAATCTTTTGCAGATTTAGTTGCCTCAGATTTAGTCATTAGCATGGACCCACATGCACTGTGAACCACTTTCTTTTGTGATGAAGGTTGCTCAGTTTGTACCATTAGTTGCGATGCTCCCGGCGAGGGTAGATAAGGACATTGTGATTCTTGATGGTTACCGCATACAGTGACTTCTTTCTTATGTGATAAAGATTCCTTAGTTTGTATAATTTGACAAGACCTTTCAAGCGTGGGTGGGCAAAGACATTGTGTTTCTTGATGGTCTAAAGTCGTTGGTACTCGTGGACAATCTGTTATAACCTTGGCCGACTCTTGCTTAGAAGAAAACTTTTCTACTGATTTGTCTGGGAAATCACAAACGTACTGAGAGGCATTTTCTTTAGTAAAAGGTTGTTTTTGAATTGCAACGTCTTGTGTTATTAAACATGCCACGCAAATCGTTTCCTTTTCCGAAGTAACAGGTTGCTCTTGAAAACAAATTGTTTCTTTGTTAGTCACGGTGGGATTTTTGCAGCAGGGGCAATTCAAAGCTATATCACGTTTGGTACTTGTTGTCATGTCGTATGTGCTTGGTTGTATGTGATTACGATCAATATTTTTATCACAAGGGCAATTCAATGCTATGTCAATTTTACTGCAGAATTGGTTTTGGGTTGCTCGGATAAGCCTACTTATTTCTCCTGTGTAAACTTTCATAGGTAAATCGTTTTTCGCAACGCTAGATAGGGATCTTTTAGGGCTCGGTTTTATTTTAAATGGAGTTGTCTGTATTTTTGTTGGGTCCAGAAATTTATCTGATTTATATGTAGAGTGTTTTTCAAGTTTGCCTCCGCAAGTGCTATTCATAACAATCTCAGTTTTATGATTTGCTTTCTTTTCAAATGGGATTGTTTGATTTTTGTTAGGGAAAATAATTTTATCTGATTTAAACGGACTATGATTAGGGGATGCAGGTTTAGCTCCATAAGAATAATTCAGAGTTACATCGGGTTGTGCCTTATGTATGTTTTTTGTTTGAATATGTTTTAAAATGTTTTGATTCATGTGTTCATATTTTAATCTATAATTGCTTATATCTGCTTGTCTAGCCAGTACAGACTGATATGTATCCGTTAGATCACGCTTTTTGTGGATGCAACGTTTTTCTTGCACAGCATGTTTTTTTTTATCAGCTTTACATGGCTTACGGTTTTTGAAATAAGGACATTTTAATTTTAGTTCACAACTTGTGGTTTGCCCTCTAAATCCATTTGCTTTACAGTCGTCAGAATATTTTTTTTTTGAGTTTATTTTAATTTCTGTTGATCCATTAATTCTATGAGCACCAAGTGTTTTCTTACCAGTATTTCTTGCTTCGTGCTTGCTCCAATATTTAGTAAGATGCTCGTGCAAGCCTTTTACTATTAAGCTGGGAGTGTATTTTGTCGACATGTTTAGTGTTTTACCTGCTAAACCAAATTTTTGAGATCGATATGTTTCCAAATTCGTTATAAGTGGGTATTTCGTCCCACAGGGACACTTCAAATTAACTCCAAATGGCAGAGTCCCATTTTTTCGCTGACTCAAAGGGTTTGTAGGCAAATGCTTATTCACTATTCCATTTTGATATGTGTGTATTGGATAAGTATTAACTGTTTGAAAATTTGATCTAGGGATTACACCGGATGTGGATTGAATATATATCTGTGGAATATTTACCTGTTGGTGTTGTGGACGATAATCCTGTTTTCGAGTACATTTATCCCCACAAGTAACCGGGCCGGCATCACCTGCTGGCGAAGACTGAGCCTTTCCAAAATTGGGAATGCATTGACTTCCATGAACCGGACATTCATGAATTATATTTTGACATGTACTTTTCCTAATTTCATTTTTTCTAGGGCCTGTTTTGACCCAAAAAGTAGGGTTACATTCGCATCGCATATGTTGAACTACCCGAGTGCTGGCATAAGACCGTGAATTGCTGCGTCGTGGTGGTTTCATCATCCATCCTCTATTGTCCGCATAGCACATAGTGTACTTCTTCCTCGGGTTCGGATGATTGGATGGCAAAAACGAAGAGGCAGCGCGTGTTGGAGCGTTTTTAAGTTTCAGCATAGACATCATGGCATTAAAAGAGTTCATAACAGTTCCGACGGCACGTGCGTACCAACTTGCTACTGAAGTCACAAAGCTCCTAGTAGTAGGTATACCATTTTCAAAACACATTCTTTGGTATTCACTTTCTGTGCCTCTCTTGCGAAATCGATTCAAGAATGAATGTATCAATGGGATAGATTTTTTTGAAGCTACACCATAATCAGCTTTGACTATGGTTGTCATCTTTATAGGACACGATATTGCCCATACCAAAATTACCGCCAGCAGACATGGAGACCACGCCACAATCAATAGTCCAAAAAAAATATATTTTAAAGCCTTTTTTCCTGTTTCTTTTTTATTCATTGTTTTAAGTTTTTTAATTTTTTTAAAATTAGAAAGAAATTTCTTCCAATGATCTGATATTATTTTTTTACGTTCCTTGCAAGCATCGACATTTTTTTTTTTTACTTTTTTACCTTTCTTTATAGGAGCGACCGGGTATCGCTTGGTTGATGCCGGAGAAGGTCCTGCGGTACTCGGGCTTGGTGTGCTGTGTTGGGGGTATGGCTTCTTTGTCTTACTCCCTTTGCCTTTTGGCTTTGACGGTGCTGACGGAGCTTCGCCAAAACTGAGGGGTCCCGGGGGATCGGACGGGCGGGCTGGGCTGCGCGGCCCGGGGGTGGCACTCGAAAGGTTTGCAACCTCCGCTTTGCTAGGGCCTATACGGGCATCGCAACGGCATCTTATTAACGGAGTTAACGACGAAGGGGAAACACCTACAGTAACATCCTTGCCCTTAAACCAAACACGGTCTCTCTGGAATGATTCGTCTTGATCATAGCGACGCCTGCGGTGAGGTTTATGTAGATGGGGACTGTGTATATTATAATAAAGGGACGATGCCGGCTCGCCTTGTCCGCCTGAATTAAGTACTTTCAGTGTGTGATGCTTACAAAGACAGTCCGGAAGACACACAGGTTCTTTAGGCTTTCGGTGAAATCCTTTTCGCAACTTTTTGAATGGATGGCAAGACATTTGATACAGATATGGATCGAAGTATCGGGTTTTTTTCTGGAAACCAAAGATGTCACTTGGTAATTTGGTATCTCTTTTTCTTTTTTTCCCCTTATCATGTTTCTCTGCTCTTCTTTTACAGTACTTAATAAAACTAGGAGTATCACGCACAAACACAAAATTGACTTCTTCGTTCTTTGCGTGTACATCTTCTACATGTTGATCACACGTAGATTTTCTGTTGAACAAATTAAGGGGTCGTCTCTTCTGCCGCGTGTGTGCACTTTCATGGAACTGTTTCGTTATATCAACAACACTCAAATTATATTTGTGTTCACGGTTTTTCCATTTATCTGGAAAAACATAAATGACGGATAAATGTTTTATATCCATACACTACAATAGGTATTACCTCACCAGGACCTACATAATTAACTAATTCTTTCATATTGAGTAGGTAGCAGAAGTAAGTACAAAATGGCATGTTGAATTGTTTTTGAATTTTAACTCTTTTTCAAACGTATAATATAATCAGCCTCATTTGTCAGTATTCATTAACTGACTTCAAAAAAAGAAGGAGGTTCCCAAGTTCGCTAGTTTTTTTTCTCTCATTGAATACCAACTACATAAAGTTCATATTATCTCAAAGCTCCTCAAAATAAAAAAAACTGGCAAAGTGCGAGTCGGAATGGCTCACGAAGGGTTCCGTACCAATATTTAGAAAATGAGCAAAAAAATAATATTTATTTTATTCTAGTTTTCAGTCTCTGGTGTTATAGCGGCAACTAAAACACATCATCTGTGAAAATTTCAACTTTCTAACTATCACGGTTCATGAGATACAGCCTGGTGGCAGACAGACGGACGGACGGACAGAGGAGCGAAAACAATAGCAAAAAAGGCAAAATAAAATCATGCTAAGAAAATTATGCTTTTTATATTTCTTTTTCGGGCAACAAAAAGGAACCAATGTACGATGCCCAGTACCTTTTACCGCCTAAAATGCCTATTCTAGACCCCCAGCCCCTCTACTCTTGACTTCTAGTTTTGGATGGTTTACAAAAAAAAAACCTAACCTAACTTATCCTAGTTAGGGTGTATATCTCGTCGCTCACGATCTTGACATCACCGATTGACTTTCAGCGCAAATATCCACATGAACTTACAAGTTATTAGAACTTTTTGAGAAAATTGCCTGCTCTTACACACTTCAATGTATAATGCACGTTTTTAAAATGACGTTCATGATAATTATTATTCTAGCATAATGGCAATTACTATTCTAACTAAACACTAGCTAACAACATATTAGGTACATACAAGCCGTGAATAAGGGGACTTACATTTTGAAGGAATTTTAAATATTTCGCTTTTTGATTTACGACTGATGGAAGAACTTGAATTTTTTGATGTTCCAGGCACACTTGTGCTATCAACAGCACATTGTTTAGATGTACCTGGCAGACCCAGATAGGAACCAAGATTTTTTTTTGATGTTCTTGGTCTGCTTAATCTGTTACCTAGAAACTTGATTGGTGTCCCCGATTGTTTATTTTGTTCACGCTTATATTTATTCGATGATATTCTTAGAGGGCTTAATGTGTCTCCTGCACAATTTGCGGTTGGGACTATCGGGATATTGGTAACACCAATATATTTTTTTGACGTGCTTGGCGAGTTCTTGACATCACCTTGACATAATTTCGATGTTTCGGTAGGACTATTGGCTTCAGCCAAGCCTTTTATGGTGCTATCGGTTTCATTTGTTTCGTCTGTATTATCAACGGCGCTTTTTTTACAGTCTTCTTCTACAGGTTCTTCAAGTTCAGGAATATACTTATTATCGCCTTTTTGTTCACTTACTAACGTATCGAACTCCACCACTCGCAATCTATGCAAATCCATGCTCTTATATGACGAATATCTCTTCAGGCATTTGATGGATTACATTATATTTTTATAACGAGCATTGTAGATTAATCGTACTAAATAAAAACTTAGCCATATTAAACTATTAAATAAAATTGTAAATATATCATAAAAACTTAAAAACAAACTATCAAAATTGACAGTCAAAAGCCATTAAAAACGATTGTGCATTATTCTTGTCATCATTTTGTCATTAAAAGTTTTGTTTGGATTAAGAAAATCTTAGGAAAGAGTATTGATGTTAAATCTGACCAGGCTGGAAAAATGAATAAAACTTGCACAGCTATCGGCGCGGCGCGGCGTTATGGTCTCTGCACACAGCGGGCGCGTCGCGTCGCGCCGAGCGGGACGGCTCTGTGTGATGTCGTCCGTAATATAGATCTAGTACATTACAACTGCTCAGCGTCGCGTCGCCGTCCCGTCCCGTCGCGCCCCGCCCGCTGTGTGCAGCGACCATTATTAGTCCATTCTGGTAACCTATTTATAGTAGTGCCAGCCAACTCTATGCTGATAACTGTAGGTAATAAAGCAAGCTTTAGCATGCTTAAAAGAGCAGTATTTTTAATAAACAGGTAAGTACTAAGAGATTTTGTGAAATTACTAATTTATTAAAAAGTGGTTTAATTGATTCTGTTCGTGGTTCCGACCAAACTATTTTTCTTTTCTATTCTGGTTTTGCGCATTTAACTCTACTTGAGAACCTGGGACTCTGCCTGGACCTATCCGAATACCTACTCTATTTTATGTTAACTGAGATAACTGCTTCCCGTTTCTGGATGGTGAAAACGCGTATTCGCCATAACACGCGCGCGGGTTTCATCGTGTGTAACACCGACGTAGGCCGTTCCGACTGATGACGTAGGTTCGCTAGCGAGCGCATGGATACGCGAGGATACGCGCTCACCAATCATTTTTTACGCGCAGACGTCATTCTTCTGAATTCGCACGCCTTTTTTGAAAGCTCAGAAGTAATTTTGCGTTACGCTGTGGAGTTAAGGTTGAATTTTAAGTTCAGCAGTTTAGGAAAGAGGCTTCGATGCACTTCGACTCTGCGGTACCTAGTATTAATTGATCCTAAGAACCGAAATACACAATTGGCTACTTAACTCATAATAATATACCTACTGCTTGTAGTGTACCAAAAAACAAAAAGGAATGTAATACCTACCCAAACCAATCAAGATCACAAGAAAAACATAAGCAAATGTGTGTATTTATCTTATAATTATTATTTCATTTATTCAAGTAACACAGATTTATTTAAATGCAATTGTAGCAACAGGAACAGCAACAACACTTGCACAACACTATGCAAAATATGCAGGGAGCCCAAAACAGGATTCCCCCTATGAACAATAAACATAGCCCTAAATTTCTTAACGATAGCTCAGGAACTTGGCATCTCGGGTATACGGGTGTCACTGGCGGATTTTCCCATAAGCATATGGGTCTATTCCTACTAAGTAACATGTCACAATAATCTTCAGCAGCAATTTCTTGTCTCCTGTATGTTTTAAATTCCTTACAACAGTCACATGCTGCACTTCTTTCCTCACAGCTGCAAGGAGTTCTGATTTTCTTTAAAAAAAAATCGTATAGTTCACGACTCTTATCACAAAAACATAAAGCAGTACTTTTATTGAATTTCTGTAACGTACACCACTTGCGCTGTGGCTCGTTACTGAGGTCCTCACATATTGAATCTGATGAGGTTTTCTCACTCAGTTTTATTTCCTTATTTACTTCTGTTGAATCGCCGACGAAGTGCACTTTTTTTCGATCTAACTTTATCGCAGCTTTTAGACCTTCTTCAGCTCTGTTCTTTTTATATTTCCTAAGTTTTTCGTTCAACTTTTTCTCCATTTTCAATATTTGTTTTTCTTTTTGTGCCAAATATTGTTCTTTCCTCTTAAGAATTGCTGAACGGTCCATTTTAAGACAAGGAAGACACTCCTGGCCATTCTTTGGTGCTTCAGACATTCTGTTTTTGTATAACACCAGGGCAGTAACTTTATAAGTCACACTGATGCGAATTATGATTTATTGTGGGAAGAACAAACGATGCACATTGTATTTTTTATGTTTAATGGGCTCTTACATTTTTTTTTTCTATTTTAGTTTATTTATAAAAATATTAAAGAACACGAATATGTTTTGTCCATTTATATTTATATTTGTCAGCCATCAACGTCTTTTTTGACAAAGAATGAGCCGGAGATTTACTTCTTATATCCAAAAGGAGGTTGTAACGGTAGTCAACAAAAATAATACAAATAATAAGCTAGCTAGACCATCAAATGTTCGTATGGCCCACATTTGAAGACAACAATAATATAAACCTTAACTACCTTGACATGCGGTCTACAAAACGGTGTATCAATCACCAACTTCCTAACTCCGGGCTGCGATGTAAAAGTTTATAAAACCTACAATGCGATTTTGACCCGACCCGAGAATTGAACACGAGACCTCGTGCCCGAGACCAACGAGGCAGTCATAATGTTAGTATAAGATAACCTGTAAGTTGTGATTAGATAACTGGGTAAGCAGTAACGGTATGTGAACAATCCTTTAGTGAGCAGTAGGTACAGTGAGTAATGACTGTAAGTCCTCGTGCGTTTAGGTAACTGTTTATCAACATTCTGTTGGGTGCATGTTTACCGCGGCTCGGGCCAGAGTTCATCTCTCGTCTGCACGTCTTGTCTAGGAGCTATTAGGTAAGTACCTATGTACAGATACGGTACCTATAGATAGGGGTAGATGTGTATTACGGTAACGTAAATTTTTAAACATTAGCATGCCACTTAGTAAGTGAAAAAAAAATTGTTTACTTAAAATAAGCTTTAGGACAGTAAAGGATCCGATACACCTGAATCGATTTTAAAAATTCTATATTTTATCCCGGTACGGGCAGTTACAATCTGCATAACAAATTGTGAGCCGGCCAACTAAAATACAAAAATAAACGAGCGTCAAAACAGAATTAAAATGAAGTTTCAATTGAGGAGGTCAAAATTATTGTTAGTAGCACATGCGTGGGGTCACCGGCCATCGGCCGACGTCGAGGGAACGCGAATGCAGGCGCGAATTCCCTGCAAATGTCTCATGCGCACCCGTCCGCCTCGTTTGACGAACAAAGAACGTTTTTATCTGAATCTCTATAAAACAGGCTCCTGTACTCGAACACTGATCGAAGTATGTTATAGTTATTGAACGATGTAACAATTAAGTATATTGAGCGTTTGTCCATGAAGCTACGGCTTTGAAGCTGCGATTCTTATGGTTGAAATTTAAAGAACACATCTTTGGATTATATTCTATATGTATACTAGATAATGTGACTGTCTACTTTTAGTCTGGAGCGTAAATTGTAAACCTAAGCTAAGTGACTAAAGATGCGACGAAGGTGTATCGGAAGCTCTAATTCGATTTAGGTACTTTGCAATGCAGTATGGCTGCAAGGCAATTTTGTGTCTAAAATGATCCTTGCTGCAACATTTAATAAGGTAATGGTAGGACATAGAGTACCGACAGTACAACAACTTACTTACTTACCTTGTATGTAAGTTTACAAAGGCTCATCTCAACTTCTTTATGCTATATACATTATAATCATGAAATAAAAATAGCAGTTTGGAATTCCAAAATGAACGTTTGTCTTCAAATTGAAAAGGTACTACCGCTACTTTGAATGCTGAAATATTCGATCATCAAATTCTAAGCTGCTCCTTTTCAAATTCATAAATATAGCAAGCAAGAAACCCCTTAACAGACAAGAGCTGGCACCTAAAAGGTGATTACCATCGGTTCACCTTTGCCATATCCACGCGGTTTGCGAGATTAGTGTATTTCCTGCACCAGTGAGGTCAGCGTCTCAGGCTCCCGTCGAGCGCACCGCTCTTACTCGCCACTCTTGCGCAGAATACCGCTCGGCTCGGCCATAAGCGAACGTCCGCCCGGCGACCGGCGCCCGCGCACGCATCACATCGACAGTGACAAAAAACAGTGATCATAAAATTAAATTGATCGTGCAAAGTGGTACTTCCCAGCAAAGACCGGACCCCTCGCGACAACTCCCAGGTATTTTTAGAGCAGTCGTGCTCTCATCCAGAACTGGTTTTCTAGCAAAAGATCGCGAAAGTGACTCGAATATCTTGTTAATACCGATACCGGTACAACATGCAAATTATAAAATATTGTTAATTTTATGTATCATTTTTTATATTAAAAGTAGTGCAGAGTTAGGACTGCGAAGGGCAAGAGTAAGTACTACAGATAGTTCCTTTGAGATAAACAACAATCTATTATTAGCAGAACGTGTCGGTTTTATTTACGCTTCTGCGTTGCTACCAAAATTATTGTACAAAACATGAAAACAGAATGCGTAATAGTTAAACAAACAAATAAATCATAATAAAAGTGTTTATTTCCCACAGCTCCTAATTGTCATTGTCCGCTTATCAATGTTTCCGTTTAGGTACGTAATTAGGTATGCGTTAAGTGTGTTGTCTGACCACAGCAGATAAGCGCATACAGTGGGACTATTAACGTAAATAAAACAATCGGTTATCTGTTTGCAGGGCGAGTAATGAAATGGCGCGCTACCAGGTCCTGTGTTTAATCATCGTCGCCTCGATGGGTATGTATTATCAGAACAAGAGAAACATTACAAACTGCACTACACAGAATAATTATTTTATCATTGATCAAGAACTTGGCACAGAAATCATCACATTCGGCCTCGTCTCGGCGCACATTGGCATGAATACATAATAACAGCTTCAGGATATCTCTAAAGGTTGTCTGTAAGAGATCGCTTTTAGCGATAAGACCGCCCATTGTGTCACCGACTTCAAAATTTTTGTTTGTTCTTGTTGATTGTTAATTTGTGTGCATAATAAAGAATATATATCTATCTATCTATCTATCTATCTCTATTTAACTGCCTGTTTCAAACTTTAAACACAACACTTACGGCTTTACCCTTCCCACTGAATGTTTGAATACAAAACTTGCTAAGGAAGTTCTCAAAGCAGCTTTTCACAACAAAAACTTTCTATGTAGCTACTGGGCACGGAGCTACCGAACAAGTTAATATTAAGTAAGCAGACACTACTATTAAACTAGTTTACGACGTTTGTTCATCACGAAGTCAGCCCTATGCCTGTTTTTGACTTACTGAATTTAATTGCAATGGCTAGTTCTAATTAATATTCATTGCAATATGCTACCACTTATATGTAGTAGGTACCTAGATCATCTCAATACCAATCCCAATCTTGATAGAGCTAAGTTGAGCTTGCTGTTCCTAGTAGTTGATGATCAATTGATCGGCAGCTACCTACCACTTCAAGTATTTTGATAAACTTCTAGAGTGCAAACCTGATAGGTCGCTATCTCAAGAAGCACTCCACCACTCACCACATTTTACAGTAGACTCATTATCTCGGAACTAATGGCTCTTTAATTGTATACAATTTGTTACTCCCAAATTCCGAGAACAAAATCATTTACGTGGGCGTGATTCATGATTTCGATGATCTTAGCAATGGAAGCGACTCATAAGGAAACAAATTCTTATTATCATGTAAATATACCTTATAAGTGACATCAGAGATACAAAATATATGAGTGTCGTCTGTAGTAGTAAGAAGCGTAAAATTATTTACATAATGATTCATAGCAGCTGAGTATTGGCTTCTCAGGTGGCCGTGAATGAATGAAGTTTATGTTTCATACGTTTACCTCATTGTGTCCTTTCTATTCGTAAGATCTTTGAGTGCATGGTCCCAAGAAGCGAAACTGTGTTAAATGGGACCACATGTTGCAAATTCTGACAGCAAAAAGTCGTTGACAAACATAAAATAGTGTGAACAGATGTGAGCTAACATGTGAGGCCTACTTTTACTCTTAAATAGATATGCAATTGTTTATACGCGTACTGATAGCAATACCACATATTTATGTCTTCTAATAAGTTAGTTAAAATACAGCCTACGCAGTTGCATCTAGGCAAATCGTGACCATGCTAAGTTGGAGAAGGGACGCAAGTCGATTATTCCCTTTCCCGGCGCAGGTCACCAGTTCAATGTACATGTATAACTATTTTATAGCCGAATGGAAGTTTCTGCTTTGATTATAACTGACCTTTGAGTCCGTATATGTAAATGAAAGCTTAAGGCGGTTGTCGGTGCATTATGCTAGTGAGAATGCAATCAAATTGTTATCTGAAGGTTTGTTTTGACCATATATTGTCGTAAGGTTAAGCACCTTTTGATGTAGATATTTTATGGAACATATTGACGCCTACACTCAATCTTTATTTATAAATACAAAATCACGTGTATTGCGGTCAACTTTGCGGGAACTTTTCAATATATAGAAGATTCCGTAGCAATCTTACAAGTTACTCGTTTGATCTGTAGGTACTGGGATTAATGTTTATAATTGCCAGAGTTGTGGTACCTATAATATGTGTATCTATTATATTTCACACAATGCTTTTGATTCTAAAAAAATGGTAATTCATGTCAAACCCGCTGACAGAGATTGAGAGACAGAGTTGTAGATATTTCTAGTAGCCAAAACTCTGAAATTCGATGAACAAGAAGACAAACAAAGTTATCAGTAACAACAATGTTACGATATCATAATAAACTAAAATAAACAATGGTGTGACCTACCTAAATAGATAATGGAAAAACAAGGCAAGCAGGTGAAAACAAGAAGGCACGTAAATCTAGTAACTAACGATTTCTTGTAATGGCCCTAAAACATTAACGTTTGTCGAGTTACTTATGCCAACAGATAGGGTACATTCAGATAATTGTACATTTAGCTAATTTATACTGACTGTAAGGAAATCTCGAATTTTATCTATGATTCTGAGAAAATGGTGTAATAGTGCTTTGCTTGCGCTTGTTACCTATTCTAGGGCTTCTGTTTTGGGTTGCTTTTTACCCACGACGGAACGGAGCAGGTATATGCGTTTAGGGTGAGAGATGTGCGTTTGTGTGTTTGTGTGTTTGTGTGTTTGTGTGTGCGTTTGTGCAAAGTAATGTTCCCACATATCTTCTATACTAATGATCTGATTTTGATGCGGTTTTCAATAAAGGGTTTGTGTTCGATGAGTTCATGTTCTTAGATAGGTATCATGGCTGTAACTCACTAGGGGGCGCCACAATATTAGTCCAAACAGCAAAGTAATGTTCCCACATATCTTCTATACTAATGATCTGATTTAGATGCGGTTTTCAATAAAGGGTTTGTGTTTGATGAGTTCATGTTCTTAGATAGGTGTCATGGCTGTAACTCACTAGGGGGCGCCACAATATTAGTCCAAACAGCAAAGGAATGTTCCCACCTACCTTCTAAGCTAATGATCCGATTTTGATGCGGTTTTCAATAACGTTTTTGTGTTCAATGAGTTCATGTTCTTAGATAGGTGTCATGGCTGTAACTCACTAGGGGGCGCCACAATATTAGTGCAAAAGAGCAAAGTAATGTTCCCACCTACCTTCTAAACTAATGATCCGATTTTGATGCGGTTTTCAATAAAGGGTTTGTGTTTGATGAGTTCATGTTCTTAGACAGGTGTCATGGCTGTAACTCACTAGGGGGCGCCACAATATTAGTCCAAACAGCAAAGGAATGTTCCCACCTACCTTCTAAGCTAATGATCCGATTTTGATGCGGTTTTCAATAACGTTTTTGTGTTCAATGAGTTCATGTTCTTAGATAGGTGTCATGGCTGTAACTCACTAGGGGGCGCCACAATATTAGTGCAAAAGAGCAAAGTAATGTTCCCACCTACCTTCTAAACTAATGGTCCGATTTTGATGCGGTTTTCAATAACGGTTTTGTGTTCGATGAGTTCATGTTCTTAGATAGGTGTCATGGCTATTAATCACTAGGGGGCGCCACAATATTAGTGCCAAACAATGTTACAATATAATCAAAACGTCCGATTACAATTCTGTTTTCATCGGCAATGTGTACGTGCTTAATGCATGTTCCCAAATAATAAAAATTACGCCTGTAACTCACTAGAGGGCGCTACAATATCGGTGCAAAATAATATTGCAATAACATATTATATAGACTATAATTCGTATATGTTCTCTAAAAAGTCTGAAATAAAATTAAGCAAAATTAAAAATTTTGAAAAAACCCCCGACGGTAAAAATCTTATTGAAAAATAATAAAATAACTCAAAACCCCCGACTTAACCCAATTATATAGGAATAACCGTCGGGGGCTGCCTTTTCTATATGAAATTTCAACAATTAATTGAGTGTATTTTATGTCATCGTTAAACATCTACAATTCTTCAATAATTGTATTCACGACACTAGAATCCTTTAGCTGGTTTAATGGCAGCTCCCGACGGATATTCCTATATAATTGGGTTAAGTCGGGGGTTTTGAGTTATTTTATTATTTTTCAATAAGATTTTTACCGTCGGGGGTTTTTTCAAAATTTTTAATTTTGTTATTACTATGGCCATACTATACCTAATACTCGTAATTTACCAACTAATTAAAGCGTATCTGGGTTTGAATTAGAATATTTATGATTGTAGGTACATAATAAACCTCAGAGCAATTTGTTTTAGACGTTCAAGTCCATTTGTGTTTTATTAACTGACTAATTGATGAGTACATATTTGCTAATTATTGCCATACCTATTTGATTATTGATCTGTAAATATAGTTATGTAAATGTTTATGTTTCCCTACCAATTTATGAATTCTTGGTGTTACGCTAGGGGCATCAATTGGATTATGCTTGCGTGTACTTACTTATAAATTATTGATTAATTTAACCGTGCGTGGTTTTGAATCAATTAATTGGTTTCAAATGAACTCTTCGTGAGTATCTAGTGATTATACGCGGAAGCGTTTACCGTTCTTCCGACAAGGACCGTGAGAATGGCGGCAATAATACCATTTAAGTATTGTTGAAACACCATGGAATCAATTTTTAAATAATGGCTCCGCTCGGTAATCTATTGCTGACGGAAACTACCGCGATGGACGCGGCCATTATGATCAAGATAACTTAATTGCTGGGCCGCCCAATTAGTTGCACCTTGCCATGACGTATCAACAACACAAACACTTTACCGAGAATATGGTAAATCTTCTAAGATGCATCCGTGTGTTAGGGCAAAAATGAGGAAATACCCAATCATAAGTGACGTTATTATGATGCAAGTAATAATGATTGATTATAGTCCTTGTCGCTAATACATAGGTAATCATCTGATTTCTTTGAAAAGATGCAAATGGGACTTCCAGTTCACTTAAAAATGATTGATTGCTATTTCCTTGAAATCAGTTACGGGTATTCAGGAGCTGGAAATTCTGACACTGAGACTTAACAAGGTGTAACCTGTATCTAGTAGAGAAGCTTTGATAGGTATCCAGTTGCTCCTTGTAAAATACTAGTACCTACTTAAGTCCCTACATAGATGAAAAAAGGCTAGGAAGATGATGATGAAGCAGCAAGCTTCTCAAATCAAAAATCGAAAAGTACTTCCCGTGGCCTACTATATCGCTAATGTAGAAGATGTCTCGCTTTCATTCAATTGTTAATCATGTTCAATTGTAGGTAATGTATCACACAACGCCTTCGGCTAATATTCTACGTACTAACGAGATCTAGCCGATTTGCTCCGATAAATACTTTCACTTGAGATACGAGGTTACTCCGAACAATGAGACTGCTATGAGTCACTTCATCGTGTCATTCGGAAATAACATATCTACTAAAATATGAGCTCAGACGGCGTCTCGGTAGTCCGGGAAACCGGATTTAAACACCGTTAAGTACACACATTAACTTAAAGCTGCGCCTGACCCACTCATTGAAGTGCTGCCTGCCTGCCCGGCGACAAGAATGTTTGCATTTAGATAAGTTTAAAGTCAACTGCAGTTCATTCTCCACTATTAGCTAACAACACTAGCAATAAATCTCTGAACATGGTGATAACGGTTTTTTAACATTCCCAAATTCAAAACTTTCACATGGGTCGTGCTAATTGAATTGTGTTACTTAGCACAATACTTTGGGTTAATCTACAAGTAAAATCTGTGTACAGCATTTATTAACGTATTCCCCAGATATAAGAACATGTTACGGCGAGAACTCGGCCACGCTGAAGGAACAAGAAAGTACATTGCCGGAGCTCGCGAAGGAGGTGGAGGACAACAGTCGTTACAAAACACTAGAAGCTAACGCAACTGTACTGAAGCTTTTAGTAGATGACAAAAATGGTGTCAGCAGGTACCTACAGTTACTATTAGGAATAATTAGTATGTCTAATTGGAACGAAAACAATTACTACCAGCCGTTCTAAATTAAATAACTGCAATCTTCAGGTCAGAGGTGTTCGACATGCTTCACTCCAGGGACGACAATGAGAAACATATAGACCTGCCCAGTTTCCCTCAAGACGCAGAGGATGCTCGCGCGGAGGTGTCTTTGATACCTGATGCCCAGGCAGAGTTCTTGCAAGGTACCTACTGTTTTATTAGGAGTTATCTACCAACACTTGAACCCTAGATCACAAATGACCTCAAGAACTGATCAAACAATGTTGACCAACTAACTCATGTTATTTTTGTCAGTCACTGGCGAGGCGGTTCGTAAAGATTCCCAGAAGGTGCGGTACTCTGGCATGCGAGGAGAGCCCATCGGTGCCGCAGCTGGCATCATGGTCGTGGTGACTTGCAGCATCGTGTGCCTCGCCTACACAGCTCTCATCGTGTGGAGGAGGATATACTTGTAAATACAATCCCTTCAACTCATTCAAAGTAATATAAGTAAAGGAAGGGCTTAGGATTTATACGTCCCAAGTTTACATAGAACGTCTATTGTGTGGTGTAACATGATATGCGCGTTCCCGAGACGCGGTGCGTAGGAAGCGGTCAACTAGGACGGAAACCGCGTTATGCTAAGTGAATATCCCTCTTGACGACGCAAACGCCGAACAAAGACTTCACAGCGGTTTATTGTTCATTTTATTGCGTTTCGATACAAACTTTTAAAGCCTTTAAACATGTTGGATTTAATTTGAACTGAAATAGAATTTATGCTCTTTCCAGAAAGCGTAATGGACTCAAGCACGAGCTTCTACGAAACGAAGAGAATATCGCCGAAACCAGAATAGAAGTAAGTTTATATATTATTGATTTATCATCATTGACCGTCTCATAGTTTCAAAGAAGCCTCTAATCTGGGGGCACGGCAGTGCCCCAGCCAAGTCTCGAGCAAAACGGGCACGGCCGTACCATCTTTTCTCGAAGCGATTCGCGGCTGTTTCGCCCCCCCTATATCTTCGACGTGGACAAAGCTAGGAGTTTAAGTTTTCGGTGAATAATAGTAGGCATTAGAACAAGCTTAAGTTCGAAATTACATGCCAATTGAATTAATAGTTTAGGAGTTACGGTCGATCAAAGTTACACCATTTTGTCACTCACTGACTCACTGACTCACTGATTCACTGACAGATCATCAAAAATCTAAGGTACTTCTAGCAGACTTAGAAACTTCATATTTTGCACCAAGATAGGTCATTAGCCACATATAAAGGAAAAATTATAAAAACATTAAAAAATAATATGCCATAGAAAACAATTTTATATTTGCGGTTTGGCAAGAACATTATGTATGGATTTTGACTGCATTGTTAACTTTGTTCGTTGTTTAAGTACCTATTCAATTGGATGAATACATACATAGAATAGAAAAGAATAATATAAATGTAATACATAGACTATCATTAATACAAATTAATACATAAAGTTCATAATTCATTAAATTAATAAAGCTAAAACTCCATTGTATTGCGATAAATATTGTATGCGCGCTCGATAGATGGCGTTGTACCTGTCTGAATCGCGCTATGGTTTCGTTACAAAGCGCAGTCTAAGTAGTACTTCAAAATAATTCGATAATTTTCATTTGATAGCGCCATCTGTCTATGAAAAACCATTTCGAAACTAAAAAATATTGTAGTGATAATTGATATTCGGAGAACTTTACGTGTTATTTAGTTTAGTTTAGTTATAGTTTGTAAGTTAGTAGATATATATTTATTTAGTTAGTACTCCGAAGTATATATTGCCCAGACTTGTCTACCTTAGAAGTAACGAAGCCTCAGAGAAGAAACAAAAGAGATAGAGATAGGGTTCTAAGCAAAGCAGTAGCTGAATTCCAAGAAATTATGAGGTCACCTAAAAAAAAAAGAAAGAAATACACTTACAAAAAATAAATGAGATCCCACCAAAAACATTAAATGTAAAAGAATTATTATTAAAAAAAACAAAATACCCGACTGCACACTAAAAAAAGAGTAAAACAAGCCCCACAATAATATTGATCAATCAAATGCTAAAAACTAATTATGTAATACCGTTTAAACAATACCTATATTAAAATACACTACAATATGTGTTCGTAATCGATAGTTAAATAAACAGAAACTTATTTTGAATACAAATTTACTGAATATAATTTATAAATATTGATGGAAAGCATCGCAGGCGGGGACCAACAGAGGCTTATTTATAGTTATTTCGGTTGTGCACCATTTAGCAGAATTTTCGTTGGTGGCGGTCAAGGTGGTCCCCGCCTGCGATGCTTTCCATCAATATTTATAAATTATATTCAGTAAATTTGTATTCAAAATAAGTTTCTGTTTATTTAACTATCGATTACGAACACATATTGTAGTGTATTTTAATATAGGTATTGTTTAAACGGTATTACATAATTAGTTTTTAGCATTTGATTGATCAATATTATTGTGGGGCTTGTTTTACTCTTTTTTTAGTGTGCAGTCGGGTATTTTGTTTTTTTTAATAATAATTCTTTTATTTATAACTTTTTAGCTGTTTTTATTTAACGAAAATGTTGTAGATGTAGAAGACTATGTATATGTAAGTACCATTTTAAATTATTTCGACGACATTTGGCTTTAGATTACGAGTGATGTTACTCCGCAACATAAATTTACCGCCAATCTGGACTGTTGGTAGTGAAGAAGAAAAGAGAGAAACACGAAAGAAAAAGAATGAGTTATTTATACTTTATAAGTTTCGCGTCAGACGACGAAGTATCGAAAAAATCGCTATTTAGAGACGACCGTCAACGACGTGTGCCCTTATGCGTGTGCCCGCATTCGGGCTGTATACTCGAGCATATCCCCCTCCGCACCGCGCCGCGCGCCGCATGCCAGGCCACGCCCTATCTTTTTGCTTGCTAACGCATGAGTTGCTTTGCGTTGACGCAGAATTAACATGTTCCCGTGGGAATTTTGAGAAAAAACGTATCCTATATTAATTACTCCCGTGATTGAAATGAATCTAATGATACCGCATACATATTTTTTTAAAGGGAAATTTAGAAAAAATATCCCGTGGGACTTTTAGGATAAAATGTATCCTATGACACTCCCGTAATCAAGACAAATCTAACGATACCTCATACATCAAAATCCATCAAGCCGTTTAGGCTACAGGAGGTCACAAAGGAACAGACATACATACATACTTACATACACTCGAAAAACATTACCCTCCTTCTTTGGCAGTCGGGTAAAAATGCCAAGTCTCTCGATGCAGTCTTTCCATCGTAAAAAGTTTTGAGATCTCATAGAAGCCAAGTCCTATTTAAAATATTTTGTAGTTATATATCAACATTTAGTAATTGTATCAATAGTTTTCTTTATATTATAATTATAGTGACTTGGCAATGAGCACAAATTAAAAGCTGCTTGCTGTCTGGAATTTTGTGCAAATGTTACTGACGAGACCAGTGATCAGATTATTTGTTATGTGTGAATCATGATGGTCACTACCGACTACATGCTCCAATACAATAATTAAGAATACCTTACGGGCCATCGCTTTATGAAAGTAAATGAATCGAGAGTACACTAAGACTGACTGCCGTTGCCGAAATTCGGTTGGGACGACACGGATAAACCAAAAGAAAATTAATTTTGTGATATTAATGTTTACGCATGCGGTGTGTGTAACTTTCAACTCCTCCAAATATGCCGTTTTATTTGTTTCTTCTTGTGCTCATTGCCAAGTCACTATAATTATAATATAAAGAAAACTATTGATACAATTACTAAATGTTGATTTATAACTACAAAATATTTTAAATAGGACTTGGCTTCTATGAGATCTCAAAACTTTTTACGATGGAAAGACTGCATCGAGAGACTTGGCATTTTTTTACATTTAATGTTTTTGGTGGGATTTATTTATTCCCGCAGATAATAAAGTCATTGTTCTGTAGAGATTATCGTCTTTTTTATAGTTATACCTAGGTGAAGATCGAAAAACTGATCAGCTAATTGTCGATTCATTACTTATCTACATTGTATAAATAGTAAACTGGTATGCCACAAGGTAGCATATTGGGTTCATGACGGTTCATCAAAGTTTTAAAATACCTATGTTTTATTTCTATACTTTTAAAGTTTGGATTCCCGATCTATGCGAGTTGAAGTAAAATCCCTTTTCAATCAAAGAAGGCACGAGGCCAAATAGACGTTGACTCCTGCGTTACCAAGTTGAAGTTAGAAAGGTTACTTGAAAAGTGACTCGTTGACGACCTTCACACTTAATTGAGAAATAATGAAACTCTATCCATGAGGCCACACCTCTGTCATTGTTTTTATTTTTCAGTGTCTTTTGCACAATACCAATTGTTTTTATTTTAATTTATACCTTCATACTTTATTATGAGTGACTGTTTTCTGTTCCAGCTGTGAATATAATAACAAGAAGAGCCCTGAACATTTTACTCGATTTCTCCGGCTTCCTAGTTTCGGTGGCACATTTTCTGAGAAGCTCCAAGACTGAATTACGTTAAAATTCCGTAGAATTAAACATCATTAGGTAGATACTAAGTAGGCGTTATAGAATATGTATAATTTTGCATGCAAACTAATAATTGTATTCCTAGAAACTAAATGTTACAAGAAGAAGTACAGAAGTTATGTTTATTTTTGATAAAACATGCTATTGACAAAATATGTAATTTATCTTTTCGACGGTGTATGATATAACATTATATCTTTTGGTATATTTCCACTAGCAAGTCGTGTCAATTTCAGTATCTTTATTTTTTTATTGATGTTGTAATAACAGGCTCCTGGTACTAGTCATAGCAAACGTTTTTCAGCCGGAAATTGCAGGAAACATGTAACTCATTTGGTCAGACGTAAATTCTTGCACTAGCAATCGAGTCGCTCTCGTAAAAATATTTTTTGTATCGTTTGGCAGCTAGTTGTAACGATATTACGGATTTTCTTATTATTATTTACGTGCATAATATGCAACTTTGTACGTTGCAAGTTATCAAATAAACAGTGCCATAAATCTTTATTTTGAACAAAACTGTACACTAACTCAAGTCATTTTCAGTAAATGTAATTTTTCTAGTACTTTTTTATTGGCATGTTTAAATATTTATTTATAATTTAAAGTCAGAACATGTCTGTGATGTTTTTAATTAAGGCAATTTGGTAATAAACATTTTTAAGATTATCAGTTTCTTATTTCATATCCACAAGTATAATAAAAATTTGTGACTATTGATAAACTATCAATTACGTAAAGCTAAGTCAACGATAGGTCTAATTTGATACGTAGTAGAGGTCATTGGCCTATGTTTCGTCGCGCGACCGTCTACAGTTCAGAAGAAACGAATCATGTCGAATTTGAAATAAAAGATAAGCTTATTTCTATAACAATCCAATTTTTTATTGATCTCATTTTAAGTAAAATACTAAGTTTTTAATGTTTAATACTATGACCACAATAAAAATAGCCACGAAAAAAAAACATCAAAACGTAAAAAATGTAACAAAAGTAAACTTAAAATTAACAATTGTTCTTACCGGTTATTACGAGCATCTTTGTTATTACTGTATATGATTTAAATTCTTTGTTTTAAAAGGGCAACAATTTTAGTAATAAATATTATTATGATCACAATTTGTATATCACCATGTTACATATTTTTGTGTTATTGTTCACTTGTTCTCCTTATGTTTGACAACAACAGGTCCAGTGTTATCACCGGTTTCCTTATTATGGGCACCATGAGCTCCATCACAGTAGGGCCACTGAAACAATACAAAAATAAACATTACAGAAAATATATGATGAAAATTCGCCTAAAACTTGCAGGGGATAAATTCAATAGAAGAACCTTATCAGACCAATCCTAATCTGATAATGTCAACAGCCAGCTGAAAAACTGATAAAATATCTATATGGGCCACATAGTGCGACTGGTAAATAAAACACACAATGCTACAATTATCTAAATAATTAACATTGCTGCCAGAGCTGTACACATTATGTAACATGATGATAATAAAATACGGGCGATTCTCTGTAAGCTCGTTCAGCTCCATACAATTTCTGTCCTGGCAATTTTTTTTTAAATTTGACAAAAAATCTAGTCCTATGCCAAAGAAAATTAACTATTTATTTAGTTAGACAAGGAGGCCCACTGAATTTGTACCTATTTTCCGAGTTATTAGCAATTTTCCAAAAAATGATGACAGGGGACTGTTTGAGACATCAGGGGACTGTTTTTAATGTCAACAGAAACCCACATTTTATGACTTTTCTATTATCAAAAGCTATATATTTCGGGTTTCTATTACCGCAAGCATGACACGGTCTCGCCAAACAATCGTCATTGTACCGGTCGCAACATAGTTCTTCCAGCAACTCCTGGTGATTGTTGTAAATTAATATGTTAGCAGTATGAAGAGCGCTGAGCTTCATGTCTATGTTGCTGTGAACTATACAAAGACATGCATCGCGATTTTGAGAGTTTGATTTGACAATGCATTTCTTTCAACTCCTTACTAATGACGTCGCCGGCGAAAAAGTCGTGGTGGGCCTAGTGGGTAAAGAACCAACCTGTCAATTATGAGGGTGCGGCTTCGATTCCAGGTCAGGCAAGTACCAATGCAACTTTTCTGTATGTACTTTCTAATAATATCTTAGACACCAGTGACTGTGTTTCGGATGGCACGTTAGACTGTAGGTCTCGGCTGTTATTGAACATCCTTGGCAGTCGTTATGGGTAATCAGAAGCCAGTAAGTCTAACACCAGTCGAACTAAGGGGTACTGGTTTAGGGCACGCCACCATAGTGGCGATAAGTCCCCTCTTTGGGGAGTGGCTCGGGAGGGGTCACGGCGCCCTCATTTACCGCATGACGCAGGTCCTCAGCGGACACGGTTGTTTTGGGAGGTATCTGCATCGAATCGGTCTTGAGGTGGCGCCCTGGTGTCACCACTGTGCGGACAGCTCCGAGGACACGGTGGATCTCACAGTCCAGGAGTGCCCTGCATGGGAAGAGCACCGCCGGGTCCTCGTCGAGGGCGTCCGGCCCTGGTTCATGCCATGGTCCGGGGCGAGAGGAATGGGATGCCTTCGCCTCCTTCTGCGAAGCAGTCATGCTCGAGAAGTTGGCGGCGGAACGACAGAGAGTTCGAACCTCTCATCCCGGCTGGACCAGGTAGTCACTACGGGCGCCGGGTTGCGCGAGACGACTCCCGGCCACCGTAGGCTTGGGTCTGTGGGCGATGAGTTCAGATGGTTCATCGTTCCTACGTCTTTGTAGACAACAGACCCTTGTCGGTGGCATGCGTAGTTCCACGCGCTCCTCAAGTTGATGTCAGCAACCCTAGCGAGGCCCAGCAGGGCGTAGGCCCACTGGGGCTGCGGGATTGTACGAAAGAGTTACCACGGCCCTGGTAAGTACGTCGTAAAGGCCTACGACGGAACACGACGGATTTTTAGTCAGTAAAAGTCTGACACTCCCTCACCGCTTCTGACCCGCAGCGGGAGGGGTCATTTGATGATTTTTAGCGTCGTTAAAAAAAGTCGGTTGCACGGGTAACTGGGTTGTGGAGGTCAGATAGGGCCGACTGCCGCTCTGCTTCTTTCTTTTTTTGTAGTAATTCCTCTCGGGATAGCTTCTTCTTTATAGGATCCATATTATCACGTGCGTTCGATTAGCCTTTGTAATATAATTCAAGTTCATAGAGGAAAAAAATAATGCGATGCAATGATAGTTTGATTCTTAAATCAATAAAAGAAACTAGCGAATAAATTTACACAAACAATTCATGAAAACTATTAAAGCAATACTCAAAATACACAGTCCCCAGTTTTGCTAAACAGTCCCCTGCTGCGTTTTTTGGCAAAGGACTGTTGCCAGAGGACTGTGTATTTCAGTTAGATTTCACAATATTTATGAAACCGATGTCTTATAGTTTTTTAAGAACCTACCGATTAATTAAGGCACAAATAATGTAACAATTAACTATAAATAGAGATAATTTAAGTAATTAAATTACATACAATTATTTACCAGAGGCCTGTGTGTGGTAGTGGTCCAAATGCTTGTTCACCTCACAAATGACGCTCTAACACTAAACAAAATAGCGTATCGTTACCGCATTTGACAAGTTTGCCAACTTCACAACAATTGCGTTTCGTTGAACTAATAAAACGATTGTAAAATATTATAGTTTTTTTTAAATATTGATTTAAATTTTTGGCAGGGGACTGTATTAAAATTTTCAGGACAAAGTTTACAGGAGTTTATTAAAATGAATACAGTTGTAATGAGTGCTTGTTTTACGAAAATAATATAATTTCATTATTTTTGTTTGTGATATTAACTGCCAAGTGAATGTAGTTTCATTCAGTTTTTCGGAAATCGCATTTCTATGTGTGAATGCAGTGAAAGGGACAGCCAGGGGACTGTATTTTTAGAGCTTCTATAACGTTTAGAAAAAAAAATAAAGTAATTATGGTTATAAAAACAAAAGGCCCGTGAAGCTTCAGGGTTAAAGTTTCATAAAATGTGATTTTTTAAATAAGAATTAAACTATTCAAAAAATCGGTCCGGACAGCCGTTTACGAGCTTACAGAGAATCGCCCATACATAAAGAAGGAAACTATGCTTGGTAATTAATAATAGTCTAGTTTGTTCAGTCCAATTAACTATATGGCTCACGTAGAATAGTTTAAGTGAACTACTTTACATACCTATGTACAATCCTATACCTCCTCCAAATTTATTTGGGCAATACTTCAAATAATCCAGCACTATTTTTAGATTAAATGTAAGAAAAAATATTTTAATTTTATACTGTTTAATGTCATGGCTTTCCACAAAGTAATGCCAGATACCATAATTTAACTTAATTTAGAAATAAATTATTTCTTATGTGAACTTTATTTCTCATTAGAGGTGACACAGATCTCAGGAGATCAACTTAGATAACATGATTTACATTTCATATATTTGTTCTGTGAATAATACTAACGTTTTTGCTCCTCCAACAGCGGCACAGGGACACCTTCTCCGTAATGTCCTCAATGTCTATGAAATCAACCACTTTGTTGATATCCTTTCTGATGGCGGGGTTCACATGTCCACTTCCATTAGCCTGAGCCTTCTTTATTGTTTGGTAAGAGTAATAGGAAATACCTCCCACTACTGCCGCTGGTGGAATTAATGCAAGCCAATCCCTCACTGAAAAAAAACACCAAAATCATTAGACAATGTGATATTAAATAAGTATGTTAATTAAAATCAATGACCAACTAGTTATTGTAGTAATGGAATAGCATGCTGTTTAATTTGTCGTGTCTCAAAGGTAAGATAAATCATTAGACTTGAAAGTGTGTCATTGAAAATAAACTGAGCTAAGAGGAATATAACAAAACAACCTCAAAAATAATTCACATAAAAAAAGGTTTTCTTGTAACTGCATAGAGTTCAATATCAAATGCATTAGAATACATAACTGTGTAGTTCTGGTAAAAAACATGTACAGTTATCAATTTTATCTGCAAACTATCTAGAGCAAAAAAATATCTTAAAGAAATTACCACATGCCTCCTACTTTAGAAATTAGTGCCACAACATAGGCATTTAATTTGGATTCACATGGTTGAACATATATCTTACCTCCAAGGCGAAACCAGCCCCCAAATGAGTCTGGAATAGGCAATCCAGCCAAATAGTTGGGAATGGTAACTTTCACTAAGTTCGAGACAATGTACATTTTTATAAGTTTATCTTATATCTTTGAAAATAATTTTAATACAACAGCAGCCTCACTGAAGCGGCGCCGTCCACTAGCTAAACACCTCGCAGATTGCTTACAGCACCGCAAATAAGTTACACAATCTCAAACCGTCACAAAATACTATGTTCAACATACTATACTTCCTTTCCATGGAACCCAAAGACACCAACGAATCTTTACATCGATGGTGGCGGCAGTTTCAAAAATTTGACTAAACAAACCAAATTTATCAAGAACCATTTTAAATGTAAACAAACTCAGGACTCGAAATATTTACTAAAAGAAATCAATACTCATTGTTTGCACTTCATATTATTTACTTAAAACGTGATAAAAATTACAAAAATATAACCAAAAAAATAATTACCGTGACAATTGACATTTGACATTGACTTTGTTTGACTTAATTTTAGTGTTACTACAGTTAATTTTTCAAAAAATTCAGTAAAACTTCGTAGAATATACGTCTGCGAGTTTGCCACCACAATTGAACTATAAAATAAATCTCTATATCTTGTTTTTATTTTTGAAGAATGGGTGGTATACCCTTCAACATTTTACATTCATGTATGAAATTATAACGAAATATTCAAAAGATTGCTTTTTTTATCATTACATTGTGATACATTACACGAGAACACTGACAGAGAATATCACCCCAATAAATTAAACTTCAAAATTATTATGTATCTGTACCCGTCTTCGCTTTGGTTGGGTGCGCTTGCTTTTTATCGTGTGTTGTAATTATGAATATTTTTCGTTTTAAAATAGAATAATATCCATTTTAAATAGTCCCTCATGTAGTTTTACTAAAGTGTTACAAGTGAAATCCTTCTGTGGAAGCTAATCAATGCTGCTGTACACTGAATATGGCTGACGAAAGACTAGTGGTTCTGAATCGTAGTGACAATTTGGGATTCGGATTCTCTTTGCTTGGCGAAGCCGGTTTGCCACATATTATATACGAGATCGAAGAAAATTCTCCAGCCGCTCGAAGTGGTGAAGTAAGATTGAAATCATTATTTTCACACATATAGTAATTCAAGTATAGTACCTACCTACTTTTACACTTATATTCGCCAGCTTTTCGCAGTTTCAAACAAAATCGTTTCAAAATTTCATTAAACCTAGCTAAAAACATATCACGATTGTTCGCATACCCAGATTATAACTTATTTTTTATTCTGAATTAGTGTTTCCACTGGGGGCTGCAACATATTAAAGTTTTTAATGGCTTTGCTGATCGAGTTCTAATAAGTTTTTTTATTCGTCGATAAGCTGATTAAAGTACCTGAACAAATGTCTAGTATAATCCCAATACAATAGGATTATAGGATTGTGGTGAGAGTGGGTAATTAAAATGATGCAGTGAACTCCCAACACCATGTAGGTACTACAGCTGTTTGTCTATGTATTAATACTTAGTATGATTCACTCATGCCTGTAATTATGCTGAACTTATAAACAACCAGTTCAAAAATATATGTAAAAATGAAATTATGTAAATCAAAATATAGCCTCATTTAGAAACTTGAATGGCTAATCACTGTTACTTAATTTTAAACCCAAATAATATTTTGTCAGCTGATAACAAACATAAGACAGTTATAAAATTAATCTGCTTGTATTAATTAATTCTGAAGTAAGTCTATTATAAGTTTATAACACCTGGTTTCTTAGTTTCTTTTATTTGACCTGATATGACTCACCCCTGCTTGTTAAGTGACAAGATCATTAATTTTAGATATTCTCAATTCCTGTAGTCTAATATGTGTATGCTGTAGTTATATATTTCAGAATAATTTAGTTATTATATGAGTATAGTTAAATCATTGTTTTTAACAGGAAGCCTTTTCCCAAAAACATAAGTTGTAACCTTCATTATTGATGTTTTAAAAACACATTTGTCTAGTAAAACATTATTATAATACACTGTGGTGAGTCATAACAAGCTGTTATTTTTATATGATTTTGTAAATAGAATAGCAAAAAACTGTCCTCTTTTAACTTCAAAGTTGTTATTGTAAAGGTATGTAGCAAAGCAGCAATTCATGTCCAAAAAAACAATGCTCACAAATTAAATATAAATTTATGAATACAAAGGAAATGCCTGTTCGTCTCATATGGCAAATATTCATTGTTAGATTTAGTACTAAAATCAATTCCCATATTCTATATCCCTTTGTCTAGTGAACACAGATTTTATGAACCTACTGCCGCACAATAGTGATGTTTATTATCAGTTGAACTATGTGCATCATGTGACTGGCACCTGCATCTGTGTTGCATTACACATCATCCAATTATATTACCTGTTAGTTTCAACATGTCAAGGTGCACATGTTTAGGTAACTCATTATGCAGATCATTTGCCCATTTTACTTAATTGTCAACCTGCATAAGGTGAATTACGTAAACAGTGTCAAATATTCCACATATTTACGTGTTTTTACTTATTCTAAATGACCATAGATGAAATGTACCTGTTTTGGCAACTTGCCGCTGTTTACCCTGAAGGAAAACCTTTAAATGCTGTGTGGAAACTTAACAAGATTATCAAGCTCTAATAAGTCCTACTAGTAGCTAACTTCAGGCATGTTGTTGTTTGTTGATGAATGATAACCTTAGCCTCAACTGCATGTTGATAGCCCAGGTTATCTACCTTTGTTTTTCTTCTCACACCCACACTTATCTATATACAGTAGCAGTAGTAACTGGGTGGAGCCCAAACTGCCAATATTAGCAATATTAGAAACACTTAGCCTGACGGCAGAATTTTAAAAACTTTCAAGATTTGCTTCCGATGTTGACCTCAATACAAAACCTGTAAAATGGGCACAATATAGTACTGTTGTAACAAAGTTACACTACTTACAATAATTGTGTTGCTTCCCTGTTGTATACTGCCCTACCTCGTATTCCTATAAATAGTTTTACAGCCATTTGTATTCCAATAGGACCTGAATATGTCAATATTGTGTGTTGCAAATGACATCATAGATTGAAATCATTGAGTTTGAGTGTACCAAATAAGTAATAACTCTTTATTAAACGCGATGAAGCGTCACTGCAGTTACGAGTCTGATACTTCCATGACATGCTGGGTCAAACAGGCGACGACCGACGATAGAATTTAATTCGCGCACAAATTATATCAAGGCCATTTTTAACATATCATCTCCATGACTAACTAGTCTGAGCAGTGAACTCTGGGGCTGGCATTTTCTGGATAAATAGTAGCTCTGTTCGTATACAAACTATATTTAAAGAAAGTCTTAATATTCGAGTAAAGGATGAAATCCCTCATTTCGCTAAACGATGTTTTGAGGCTTAAGAAAATAAAAGACCCCACCCTGTGTGCCATTACCAAAGTGCAGCTACTGACAAAAGTCGTAAAACCTGTTAGATATTTGAACGAAATTGAAAGCAACAGCTCTAGTGTCAATAAAATGAATACTTGTCTAGATGCTTAACACATCATGCAGTGTCGAAGGTTGATATTTATCAACGTGATAGGTGTCGCCGTTTACCGCAGCGATCAGCTCACAACACGTGTTTAGCATTATAAATTTTACAACTGTACGAACCTATGAAGGCAAATTAATCGCCGTTTTTCCCTAACTTATTTTAGTGTTACTTAATTTAGTCTGTACATATTTTAGTGCTCATGACGCCGACTGGTGAGACCTTCCCATTTTGTATCCAAATCATCCCCGAGTCTTTTTCCCAACTATGTTGGGGTCGGCTTCCAGTCTAACCGGATGTAGCTGAGTACCAGTGCTTTACAAGAAGCGACTGCCCTGCCTGACCTCCTCAACCCAGTTACCCGGGCAACCCAATACCCCTTGGTTAGACTGGTGTCAGATTTACTGGCTTCTGACTACCCGTAACGACTGCCAAGGATGTTCAATGACAGCCAATTTGCATCCAAATAACAAGCTTTTATAAATTCGATTAAAGCACACAAGTAGATGGCTAATAACATTCGCAGAAGTCGAGACAGTTACGTACTAGAATGTTATCATTCCATACAAGTTCGCTAGTTTTCACTACTTAAACGGCATGTAGGTATATTCATGGACACGACCCGTAATCCCACGCAGCAGGCGGAGGCAGCGTCACTGCGTTACTAACGTTTGATAGTATTTTTTATGATCCTACTATAATTTATTCGCAACGACATGAATATAATAATGCCACTTATAGCATTCATCTTTGTGTGTTAGCCGGTTTTTTTACTTTTAATAACATTCTTCTATACTCAAGTCACTTCATTCTGCGAGTACCATAGTAAGCAGGCAATATGCGTCTATGACTGTTACTTGTGTGCCCCAGAAAATAATTGCGCAGTTTTTAAGAAATTGCGCCTAAAAATACAGAGATGAATAAAATGTGTCATTATTTTTAGGCGCACGCTTTCGATTTTCTAATAAGCGGGTGAATTATTTGCGTCGCTCATGCGTGCTACATTAAGTATTATAATCCGAAGCTTCGTAATCATCTCGTCATACATCGACAGCACACTATCCACCACAAGCAACTAATAAACGATTCTGTTTTGTGATTACGATCGGATGTCATTTGTTAATTTAATACCATTGATTGTACACGATAATGCGAAAGCAAGACGATAAACCTTCTTTCACTTCTAATTACTGTTGAGTATGATAATCGATCAATTTTACATGATAATCAGCTACATGTTCCGATTAGACAAGCGTTCGCGAATTACACCATGGCTTATCACACTCTTCATGGAGTTTTGTTGTGTGTTAGTAGCAGTTTCTTTTACTTCAAAAGGTGTAAGGTCATCAATATTAATATCAGGGTATTTCATTAGGTTTTCGTTGTCATAGTCCACTAAACTTTATCTCGGGAGGCTACGTATTTCAGTTATAATAAGAAAGTGTTCTTCGTAATGTAACCTTGCGCAGCAGAACGCCAATTTTATTAACTTCAGACCAGACATCATTAAAAAGCCCATTGTATTTGATAAAGGCTCTGTTCTTCATTTCCAGTGCCGTCGTCCTGTTATCTATTATGTTTAAGACGCTGGAATTAAAGTTATAAAACAGGTACAAAATATGTGAATGAAAATCTATTGTTATTGCAATTTCACAATGTTTCCTAAGGCAACAAAGGCATTGTGCTATCGAGAGTATTATTGTAATATAACTGTGTACCTTGCAAACATTAACAATTATAGTTGCCGCAGTGATCGCAGAAATCGTTAGAAATCTTTTTCCGCTATAAACTACGGAAACTTAATTTACAGCTTAATCGTTTTCCTTCATTTTGTAATATTGAATTTCTTAACTCTTCATTATACATAGGTAACGAGGTTTCTGTCTGAGCCTCTTCCAAATGAAACGTAATTTTTCACTAGGCTTTATTAGTCTTTCTGTAAAACATGCAATAATAAACAGGACACCGCAAATGCCGAGGGCACATAGTAAATACGTATGACCTGTTTAATTAAATTAACTCACTAACTAATAATTATTTGTCACAGGTTGACGTCATTTTGCACTCAACTTATTGCTTACAATTTGCGTAAACATCGATAAAATATTTTGTGGTCAATTTTGAATCTGGTCTAGACATGAGTCGTATGAAGGACTTTGGTATTACCGATGTGTTTGAACGTTTCGCTGGAATCTACCTGACCTGCAAGTTCCCTGCGTAACAAGCATTTGGTTGTAGTACTTGTATGTAAAACAGCTGTTTTAGTGTTACCGCTGTTCCGCTTACTTTCGCCTTTCGATAGACCTTTCACATTTGATGAGACTTCTGCGTAATAGCAATTCTGTCATTTATACCACGCCACGTATGTATGGATGGATTTTCTTTTATCACTTGTGGAAAGTTCTCTTGGTTACAGAGCTGGCCACTAGCAACGAACTAAGAGCTTTGCAAAACCAATTGACTATCTTCTTGAGACGATCTAGGTCATCTAAAGATAAGTTCCCGACATAAAAGCTTGCCTTATAATATCCTGCAGAATCCGGGCTTCTGTCATTTATTATTAAACTAGCTGTTGCCCGCAACTTCGTCTGCGTGGGCAATATAGAATAGTCAATTATTACGTATGGTGCGTAAGTAATTTTCACAGGAAATAGCTATAATCTATGTCTATATGCTTTGAGTCTGACAAAGCTGTCATTTGTACATTTTCTGCAGCTGCTGCGACTAAGCAGAAGCCAGAAAGTCTGTCAGTCTTACCATGGATATCGTCTTGTGTAGTTGACTGGATTGAAGATAGATAGATAGGTAGTCGCTCCAAGCAAAATATTGGTGCTCAAACAGATTCGGTGACTGGGAGCCCAACACCAACATAGTTGGGGAATAGCTGGATGGATGATAAAATGAGTCGTCATCATCAGCAGGCGCATAGGGTAGGATAGTTTCACTACTGGGGAGAAACACTTGTATGACTTGTATGAATTGGGATTTTCTGTGCACTTACTTACTATGGTAAGGCTGACCCCACATTAGGCGTGCGCGATCCTCGGGCGTGTGAGTAGCGCGGGCGTCGCGAACGCGCTGCGTGAAAGTCGCGTTTTCCTGCCCTGCGGCATGTGTGAAGAGTGCAAGCGACGCGCTCGCGGCGAGCACGCGGCGCTCGAGTTGCGGTCTTACCCCTACGCCCGCTATCCCCGCCGCCCGCTAAACGCCTTAGGGTGTTTTTCAGAAAACTTGACCCTGTGACGCACAGGAAATATTTTTTTTTATTTCGTGAATTCTATTTTATTTACTCTAATATTAAAGAATATATTGTTAACTAGCTAAATCTGCATTTTAAATTAAAATTATAATATGATTTTAAGAAATATTAAAGTTTTTCTGTCAGCGTATGATGCATAGTATTCCTGAACGTCACAAAATATAATTAATTAGAAATAAAACAAACAAGTATTAAAACGAAATCAACTTATGGTGGCATAAAGATATACTTAAAATCTTTTAAAAATAAACAAAACGATAGCATAATTCTATAAGATTATTAAATAATCAGCTAACTAATTTCACTTTCGTCACTTCTTGGACACATCTCACTAGAAAAGTTGTCATTACTAATGATACCCGCTACAATTTCCAAAATCAAGCCTAGTGAGAAATTTTAGATACTAAAAAAAAACTATGATGCCAAAATAAACGCTATAAAATGAAAAATATATATTTTAAAACCATTTTTGTAACATCCAGAATATGGGACAGTGACTATTATGAAAATTTCGTGATGGATAAGAATAATTTGAGCAATGTCCACACTGCCGATTTCAAACAAAGAATAAAGTATTAACTCATTAAAATTTTAGATATAAACCTTTACACACACATATATAAACAAAACCGATTAAATGTAAGCCTTTTCGTTTGATACCTACCACACGCGCGGACAGGACGCTCCCATAAATTATTTAATTGTACACTAAGCTTTACAATTCAAGTTCGTTACGATTTTGTTCCGGTAGTATGTAACATGACGCACAGGAGGTGACGTTTTCATCTCACGAGACTTTTAAAATTGAAAATAACTAATATTTATTTAAACTACCTTGTTTTTAGCCTTACTAATCTAATAATGATGAGTTGTTTATGTTATATACAGTGTTATAGAGTTAAGAAAACAATTTATTAACCTTTTAAATACTGCCACTATCCGGAACAAAAATTTTGCGCGCCGATGACACCAACATTGTCGTCACAGTTTTAGCCTTAACTGACTTTAAAATGGCAATGGCGAAATCCTGATACGATCATAAAGTTGCTAAGAAGGTAGAAAAAACACAAATTAGTAGATTTTGTCTTGAGTACGATATCAAATTCACCGTGACGAAACCGGATTTTCCGGAACAATGATTTTCGTAGGACAACATTAAAATAATGATATTTCTTAAAATAACAATAAATTTATGGCATAAAAATTAAAAATACGTTTTTAGAAATACAGAGACTAAGTTCAAAAACTTAAACATACCTAAAAACGAATATTTTAGAAGTAAGATGTATTTGAAATCTCCAAGAGCGCCATGGGACACACGATATTTATACATCCTCTTTAGGTTTATTTTAAATATAAAAATAACTATCCACTTTTTATGCTACATATTGATTTAAATGTACATTAAAATATATACCTAAATTAATCAAAAACTCACTTTCACACGTGCCATATAAAAAAATCAAAATAAAAATGTTTGAAGGTGTGGGACAGGCCGATTTTGCTAGGGTCAAGTTTTCTGAAAAACACCCCTTAGCAGTTAAACGTCAAGTCGAGCGCGCTGCAAATGCCGCAGGGCAGCAAAACGCGACGCTCACGCAGCGTGCTCGCGACGCACGCGCTACTCACACGCCCGAGGATCGCGCACGCCTAATGTGGGGTTAGGTCTAAACAGGGAGGGACTCCACCGAAATGTTTGCATTAGTTCACGAATAGGCAAAATGTACGTATTTGTGAGAGTCCACTTCATGTGTTCGTACTTGAAACCTGCAGTTTTGCCAAGATTTTCAAAATGTACGCTCGCAATTTGTCATTTCTTGGTGGAGCCAGCAAATCAAAAGAAACAGAAGTGTTGTATACTGTGCGTCACTACCGCTCACCGGGAAAATTTCGCTCTTGCGGAGGACGTTTATATACCATATTTTGTGTCACACGTAAACAGGACGACAGTAAGTATCCACCGAAACACTTTCAAAGATCTGATGAACGAACAAATCAGACCTGAGTTGGTCACCTGGGGCCAATCAGAGCTCTATGAAGCGATCATACGCTTTGGCTCCTACTGTTATTGTGGTTTCTGAAAATGTATTCACCTCATTCAACGATGAATGTAATTCTGATGGTACTATTAAGAACACTTGCTTAGCGCAAAAGCTGACGATGGCAGGCCGACTCTTTTGACTTCTCGAATAGGATACCATTGGTTTTTGTGCAATGCACACCTGCAATGCATGCTGGATTAGGATAGGATATAGGTGGATAGGATTTGCAGCAGAGAACAATTCTGTCTTTGTAATTGAATGACATCAAACGTAGTTTTATATAAAAGGTGTTTTTTTAGACTTGGCTCGGGTCTTACTGAGACTGTTCGTAATCGTGAACAGTGTATTTGCGATCAGAAGTTGAAAGTAAGCATGTCTCTGGTATGCGACGCGTAATTTGTACGTTTCCAGACGCATAAAGCATTTTACGTGTGTATGGTATTAAATCGAGAAAGCTCCCATTTCTTATCTGCACTTTGTATCTGGGCTTGTTTTTAAAGCTACAGAAGCCTACATTACCTACCTCACGCTTAGCAGCGCTTGCGAGAGATAGATCTTCCTTTCTTCTAGGATTAAGTTTACATATTTTGCATCAGAAAAAATAATTAAGGTCTACTTAATACTACTCACTCAAAGTAATTTGTTTTAAGGCCACCACATTACACAGCTAAACTATGTTTATGAAAAAATCCTGATATGAACTCCATCTGTAACTTTAAATGATAATTAATTGTTCCACTTTGACATAATGTTCAAAAAATAATTTAGATGGCACCGTTTTAAATTTGGCTGAGAACTATTAATTTTCCTTTCATCAAGATAATAATTATAGTTGGATTTTGATGTGGTACGGCAAACTGACAAACACTATTGAAATGTCTATCGAAAAATTACACTACGTGTTAAAATATGGTGAATTACGGAAAATACACAACTCCATCTGTTGAAATAATAATCCTCTATAAAAAATGTATGGTAATTAATTGTCATTTACCACCTCGCTCTTTTGACAAATTTGATGTATTTTTACCACAGATGGAGCTACTTTAACCTTGGCTAAACAAATTTTTCATATTTTTTTTTCTTCCGAAGTTACTTATAAAGGTGTGATTTTCTGTGTAAACATTAATAATAGGCCGAACAACTAATATAAGTACAACATTCAAATGTACAGTTTTGACAAACAGATTGCGTGTCGTAATATTTTACATCTTGAATTCACAAAATTAATCATATCTTTTGATAGAGTGAATCGATTTCGATGAAACAAAAACTAAATAATACCCCAAGTTACGTAGAATTTTTGTATATAAGCATTGTCTGCATTGAATTCGTAGATTTTACGTGAATCCCGAACAAACAAACAGATAAACAGACAAACAGACAAAAATGACAAAAATGATGGAAATGGGTTCTGTTAGTTATCCTTTAACATGCCGGCTATTTTTTTTTGTCAATTTCTTCAATGTACAAAAATTACTTTTCTACAGATTTATTATATGTATAGACTAAGGAACGCCCTGCAATCAAACCCCGCAAGTTTTTCAGTATTTGGAATGTTTAGTTAGATATTCTAAACAGAAACGAAGTTGAGTCGCGCGTCATACTGCCGAAATTAAACAAACAATAAAAAAACAAACTAATAATGCAAGATTTTTCTGTATCAGGGAAATAAATTATCCGTATTATAAATATGCAACGCACTAAATAAAAGGTAATCAGTATAAAAATAAAAGAAATGCAATATAAAATGTATTCGTTGTCGTCAGTTTACGACGACGCCCATTACCTAAGTAATAATAAATTGATCGATCAATTAAGTCTTGGCGTTGTTTAAGAAACTACACCCTGTTTGCTCAGCTTTGCATAAATTATTCACTTGGAAAAAAACTAGTTTGTCCTGAAATCGGCTTGTAAAATTATGCAAACGATGTTATTTTCCCGTAAAATGTCAATGACGGGCGTCTGTAAGTGCTCATTCAATGATTCCGCGTTATAAGGGCGATTCTCTGTAAGCTCGTAATCGGCTGTCCGGACCGATTTTTTCAATAAATAGTTTAATTCTTATTTAAAAAATCACATTTTATGAAACTTTAACCCCGAAGCTTCACGGGCCCTTTGTTTTTATAACCATAATTACTTTAATTTTTTTTCTAAACGTTTTAGAAGCTCGAAAAATACAGTCCCCTGGCTGTCCCTTTCACTGCATTCACACCTAGAAATGCGATTTCCGAAAAACTTGATGAAACTACTTTCACTTAGCAGTTAATATCACAAACAAAAATAATGAAATTATATTATTTTCGTAAAACAAGCACTCATTACAACTTTATTCATTTTAATAAACTCCTGTAAACTTTGTCCTGAGAATTTTAATACAGTCCCCTGCCAAAAATTTAAATCAATATTTAAAAAAAACTATAATATTTTACAATCGTTTTATTAGTGCAACGAAATGCAATTGTTGTGAAGTTGGCAAACTTATCAAATGCGGTAACGATACGCCATTCTGTTTAGTGTTAGAGCGTCATTTGTGAGGCGAACAAGCGTTTGGGCCGCTACCACACACAGGCCTCTGGTAAATAATTGTATGTAATTTAATTACTTAAATTATCTCTATTTATAGTTAATTGTTACATTATTTGTGCCTTAATTGATCGGTAGGTTCTTAAAAAACTATAAGACATCGGTTTCATAAATATTGTGAAATCTAACTGAAATACACAGTCCTCTGGCAACAGTCCTTTGCCAAAAAACGCAACAGGGGACTGTTTAACAAAACAGGGGACTGTGTATTCTGCGTATTGGTTTAATAGTTTTCATGAATTGTTTGTGTAAATTTATTCGCTAGTCTCTTTTATTAATTTAAGAATCAAACTATCATTGCATCGCATTATTTTTTTCCTTTATGTACTTGAATTATATTACACAGGCTGATCGAACGCACGTGATATGGCTCCTAAAAAGAAGAAGCTATCCCGAGAGGAATTACAAAAAAAGAGAGAATCAGAGCGGCAAGAGCGACTGCCCTATCTGACCTCCACAACTCAGTTACCCGTGCAACCGACTTTTTTTAACGACGCTAAAAATCATCAAATGACCCCTCCCGCTGCGGGTCAGAAGCGGTGGGGGAGTGTCAGAGTTTTACTGACTAAAAATCCGTCGTGTTCCGTCGTAGGCCTTTAATGTACCAGGGCCGTGGTAACTCTTTCGTACAGTCCCGCAGCCCCAGAGGCCCTATGCCCTGCTGGGCCTCGCTAGGGTTGCTGACATCAACTTGAGGAGCGCGTGGAACTACGCACGCCACCGACACGGGTCTGTTGTCTAAAAAGACGCAGGAACGATGAATCATCTGAATTCATCGCCCACAGACCCAGGCCTACGGTGGCCGGGAGTCGTCTCGCGCAACCCGGCGCCCGTGGTGACTACCTGGTCCAGCCGGGATGAGAGATGCGAACTCTCTGTCGTTCCGCCGCCTACTTCTCGAGCATGACTGCTTCGCAGAAGGAGGCGACGGCATCCCATTCCTCTCACCCCGGACCATGGCATAAACCAGGCCCGGACGCCCTCGACGAGGATCCGGCGGTGTCCTTCCCATGCAGGGCACTCCTGGACTGTGAGGTCCATCGTGTCCTCGAAACTGTCCGCACAGTGGTGACACCCGGGCGCCACCTCAGGACCTGTTCGATATTTCCCAAAACAACCGTGTCCGGTGAGGACCTGCGTCATGCGGTAAATGAGGGCGCCGTGACTCCTCCCGAGCCACTCTTCAAAGAGGTCCCCACTATGGTGGCGTGCCCTAACCCTGTACCCCTTAGTTCGACTGGTGTTAGACTTACTGGCTTCTGACTACCCGTAACGACTGCCAAGGATGTTCAATAACAGCAGAGACCTACAGTCTAACGTGCCATCCGAAACACAGTCTTTGTTGAAAAGTTGCATTGGTACTTGCCTGATCTGGAATCGAAGCCGCGCCCTCATAATTGACAAGTTGGTTCTTTACCCACGAGGTCTACCACGACTTTTTCGCCGGCGACGTCATTGGTAAGCAGTTGAAAGAAATGGGTTATCAAACCAAACGCTCAAAATGGCGAAACACGTCTTTGTATAGTTCACAGCCACATAGACATGAAGCTTAGCGCTCTTCATACTGCTAACATATTAACTTACAACAATCACCAGGAGTTGCTGGAAGATCTACATATGTTGCGACGTATCAAGATCTATGTCGTGTCATGCTTGCGGTAATAAAAACCCGAAATATATGGCTTTTGATCATAGAAAAGTCATAAAATGTGGGTTTCTGTTCACATTCAAAACAGTCCCCTGATGCCTCAAACAGTCCCCTGTCATGATTTTTTGGAAAATCGCTAATAACTCGGAAAATAGGTACAATTTCAGTGGGCCTCCTTGTCTAACTAAATAAATAGTTAATTTTCTTTGGCATAGGACTACGTTTTTTGTCAAATTAAAAAAAAAATTGCCAGGACAGAATTTGTATGGAGCTGAACGAGCTTACAGAGAATCGCCCATAAATATAGTTTACACCTTGTTTTAATTGGTCGGCGATGACGTGGGAGAGGTACCCGGGCAAGACACTTCTTGTTATTTGTAAGGTAGTCCTCACTTCTGAATAAATGACATTTCGAGCAATTAGTTCACTCTAAGATAGCATTAAGGACTTTAGAACGTGACGAATTATCAAACAACCTTAGGCTGTCTGGTTTAATTAAAATATGCTATATACCTTTGGAAGTGACCCATTAATACCCATTATGTTTTAAAAAGAGTAACCATGGAGTTTCTTGCCCGTTCTTCTCCATAGGAAGCTACTTTTGGAATGGGCAACTAGAATCAACCTTATTTATAATTTTTGACGTTCATAAGTGCTTGTAAAGGCCTAAATGAAATAAATGATTTGATTTGATTTGATTTGACCCCCTTTAAGATACTAGTGTAGGATGGCATTGGTAATTCGATACAATGAGCACGCTAGCTGGTCGCGGTCCGTTTGAGCTCATTTCACTCTCACAAGCTGGAGATAGCAACCAATAGATAGCATAGACAAACAAATAGCGTATCATGTTGAAACTCTTTAAACTTACTCAGATACGAACAACAAAACTGGGTGAAGAAGTACTAAAAGCATGTAGGTGGTACATAAAAGAAGTTAGCCCGAGTGGGCGTAGTGCCTGCGGTCGGTCGGAGTTACAGGCGGCCGCAGCCATGCACGCCTCTAGACGACTGCAATAAATTCCTGTCTGCAAACACATGCCACATTTTACGTAGTGTATTACACAAACAAACACTAAACTTAATTAAAAAACATATTCGCAAATAAGGCGTGTTGTCTTGTGACATCATCTAACAAGCACAGCATGGTGTGGATGCCTTTCATTCAACACTGAATAACTGCGTTCATTACACCCTTGCTATCAGATTCAAAAGACAAGCTATCACACAAAGAAAATCACTGCAGTTGTTATAAAAAATAATAATGCTATTTATGTAAGTAACGAAACACAAGCCAATTCGGTGGATCCTCCCTCACATTCACAGTATAATATTTAGCCTTTTTCCACATACCGCAGCTGGCAGCTCTTGTTATAGAGGTAGATGACCTAGGACAGCCCTCTAAACAATAAAGTCAATGCTCTATTTTTAATGGGTTCGTTGTTTTCTTATCAAAGTACATAGGTACCGGAACTTGGAAGTTAGCTGTAGCGTCGATCATCGGAGCTCAGCTGGTACATAATTCATATTTCCGCTACGCACTTCTGTAGGAGTTTGATCAAATTTATCTGAAGCTCAATCCATTAGCGGACCCTCGTGTGATAACGACAAGTTGAGAGTGGGACGCCGACCGCGGCGGACGCTCGCACCGCTACTCCCCATTAGATAAACTTATCCATTCCAACGTAATGTGTTCATGCTCGGGAAGTCCTGTGGCCACGAACAATTCCGGAATATAAATACGACCTTAATCGCAGGATAAAAAGAATCGTGTGTTGTGATTGTTTGAGTTTCAAGTTACGAAGTGTTTTTAACAAACCGGTCATGATTAATGGACTGCGCCTCAGTGAATCACTGACATCGCCGCAAGGATGCGGTGATACCGACGGTTAGTCGTCAATAATCTATTGTTTAATGATAGTTGCTCTGTGTAAATAACAATTTAATTTGTGTGAGTGTGTGACTTTACATTCGTAGTAAACAGAACTCAACTCGCGTATCAGCTTGAGTTTAAAATTTAAGGTCAGTATTCGGCAACATTGCCAAATTTGGTTAGTGTTACAACCTTGTTTTGGTATTTATGTTGAATTCGCGGTAATGTTTGGTTAGGCATCTGCGTGCATGTACTAAAACATGATTTGGATTTCCACTATGCTGCATTTGCAGCGAAGGTATCCCTAGGGCTGTTAACCTATGATCAAATCAAAACATTTTACAATTCAGTGTCATATTTTCCTTAAATAATAATATGTACATTATATTTTATAACTGGACAAGTTCTGCATGTACTGAAACCTTGCTTGGGTCTGGTCGTTCCTCAATAAGTTTAAAAGTCACGTGTTGACAGTAACTGAAGGCTGTGCCGCACATGTAAATGCATGTTTAAACTGCATTATTTTACAATACTGAATCGATTGTTAGTATCGTCACTCCTTGTATTCGCATACTCTATGAACTAGTTTCTCGCCAGTTTATCGTATGCTTTAGTAAAGTGCAAGCCCCTAGTTGGAAACTATGGTTTTATTATAATCTATGATTTGTAACTGACTTAGGTATAATATAAACAAGGAGGTGCTCAATTGGACTGAATTCAATTGTAGATCCAGTGTTTTTCGATTTGAAGTAAGAATACGCGTGTTGAATTACAGGTCGAGGCGGGAGACGTTTTGCTCAAGGTTAATGGGACTGATGTAAACCGGTTCACTACCCGAGAAGGTAAGGAATTTGCCATTTATCACGCACATGCCACTTATCTACGAAACATTCTTAACATACAGATAACTGGCAGAGTGTAATTGAAAATGTTATTATATCTCATGCCTATGTAAATACTCTACAAGAGCCACTGTGATTCAATCTTCAAATAACTGAATGGATGGCAGCAGGCAGCTTCGCTACATAACTTAGCAAGAAGTTTACGCACGGATAATGCGTTGAAAGAATCGTTATGTTATTAAAACGTCAAGCCTGACCGCTATCTTTGAACTTATTAACACTAATTCAATGATCGCGTTATGGCCGGCTCGTGCCCGACACGCAACTTCGCAATTCACAATTCACACGTCTACATACAGACCAACAATAAGAAAATAACATCTTGAGTCCGCAAAATTGATTTTCTCCGACATGTAATCAAGATGTTATCACAACGTAAATCTATAAATTGTTCTCTGTCGTACAGCCTGCGTAATTTGATAACTTTGCCTTTATTTTCATCGCAATATATTAATACATATTTTATTATTAGACATTTGTTTATGTACCTTTAGAATTTTGCTTTGATTGTTACAGTTCTAAAATGCTTGCGACTATCGTCGGACCCCGTCACTTTAAGACTGAGAAAGGGTGAGTCTAATATTTTATCCAGAATTTATATAATGTATTGGTGGATATGAGCCATTTGAACTATGACATTCGAAACGGGAATATATCGCGCCAGCTGCAAGTAATAAAATTCGTTTATCCCCGAGTGGTTTGGTCGAGTTTGCGAAGTAAGCCTCTACAAATAAGAGTAGCCATACGCGAAGTAATTTTATAGGTGGCTCTCGGGATCTGGGCCGGGATAACTCTCGTTCACAGTGGCTTTGTTTCTTTAATAATGTAATATCGCAACACATCGATACTCATATTGTATAGTTCTCGTATTTTCTTTGTAAATACTTCATAAGTTGGTAGTTACGGCGTGATTGTTGGGTGTGCGTGAGATAACAGCTGATAGTTGTATGTGTGCAGACCCACAGATCAAAGCGAGCGTGAGGCGATACCTGGCCGCGGCGGCCGAGCGTCGCTCTAGCGGCGCAGGCGCACGCACCAACCACGACAAGTGAGTTTCTGTTCTCCTGCTGTGATTTTATACAGATAAGCTCATTGATGCTTGTGAAAGCATGTTTGCTGCTTCAACAAAATACGTGCCTGCTTGTTATTTCATACATAACATTACATGAAACAAACACATAGTTGCATGGATATTGGTAGTATTACGTGAAATCGCAGACAGTTTTGCGTTCATTAATTTGTTCCGATTATGTTCGCCCGGTGGGTGAAGCCTGGTGCATGCGGTAAGTAATCGGAAACTAACCCCTCTAATGGTACGACAGCTGATTTCCGACGTCGATAGGTGAATATTGGTAGCATGTGTCACGGCGCGGCTCGGAGGGGTAGGCAGCCACCCTCGCCACTCTGACACGACACTCTCTTTACTCGTGTATTTTGGGAACACGGTACTGTGAAGTGTTCCCTCTCAGCATAAATGCACCACCTAACTCGGGACAAATGCATTCATGCCCAAATATTTTTGTTGAAATCGAAGCGGAAGACGGAAATCTGCAACCAACTGAATATGACTTTCAGTTGAATGTTAACATCTTTCTAATTATTCTCCTGAGATGGATATCAAAAAGTCGTGATATTTACATTAGCCTCACGTTGTATTTCTTGATAATTAAAATATCTGTTGGTCGGAAACCTTGAAAGTGCATACGTGTATGCTTGGCTTATTTTAGCTTTGAATATTTTATAGTGCTTTTAAGATATTCTAAAAGCATTACCAGCAGCTGTTGCCAATTGATGAAATCGATTTAACGATTTTCTAAAACGGATTCAACATCTAAATATTTTTCGTAAGATGTGTTCTCAGCTGCTGCTCTTTAATTCATACACAAAAAGTGATTTACTGTATTGTTGAACGTTATACCGTTATTTATGCTTATTAAGTTTTGCCACAATAATGTGATCTTGAAGCGTTACTTAACTTAGTTTATGCTTAGTGAGTTATTAAAATAAAACTGTTATACTTACCTAGAGAAAAGAGCTAATTGATTCAAATGTTGTATTTTATTTTAATGAAAATGTAGTTGAACAATATATTTTTGTAAGATAAGAAATAACTTTTTCATGAATATACATGTGGGATTGAATGTTTCTGAACGATTGAGATATGTTTAAGATGATGGACGGCTCATCAGCAGCCGAAAATCGATCTCAGTGGCGTGCACTTGGAGAGGCCTATGTCCAGCAGTGGACTGCGATAGGCTGATGATGATGATGATGATGATGATGGACGGCTCTAAACGAATGAGTGGGAGTAAGAGGAAATGAATGAGAGTGAGAGATTGGATTCGACTTTAATTTTGAAGATGGAAGAGCTAGCAGATGGTCGATGTAACGATTTGAAGTAAAAATACGAATAAATAGTTTTATAGTTGTATTGAGCAAGTATCCTACGAGCCCTGATCCCCACATACATTATCAAATAGTGTGTGTCCTTAAACTTCTATATTTTTACCACTGGGACTTTCAAACTAACCTTTTGTTCGTTGCCTGTACGTAGCAAGGAAAATATATTAGCAGCATTTGAAATAAATATAGAGCGCGGTACAAGAGAGAGCCAGCAAAGCAGCTTCAATAAATTGTTTACAGCATCTGTACAACAAAACAATTCCCAGCTGCTAAACCTTTATGTTACCAAGTATTCTTTCTTGAACTATCTCCGCGTCATCTGAAAAACTTCCAGTTTATATTTATCTAAGTTATCGCGATGCGTCACAGGTCACCGATATGTTCTGACTAATTTAGTATATTTACCTCGTATTGCGACTCCTTTTGAAACAGTCTAGATGATAAAAACAAAGTTATGAGCTGCACTGCATAACAATAAACATCAGCAAACCGTGGAAGGTATGAATAATTACAGTGGTGCAGGCAGGCACTTATCTTCCCGCATACGTGACAATCGGCGCGAACGAAACTTATTGTGTCGACCGCAGTTAATGTACTGAAAACGTAGTTTATGTTCTGTAACCTATTTGTAATTAGATCGACTGTTTGTATGCTCCAGTTGGATATGATCATAGTACAAGTTTGAGAGTCGAGGAAGGTTAAACATGTTTTAGAAGTTAGTAAATGATTCCCGTCAGATCGGCATCACTGCCTTCGAGCAACTCGAACAGTAATTCGTCAAGTAACTCGTCGAGCAACGGGTCGGGAGTGCACTCGGGGGACAGCTGCGAGGCGCTGGTGGCGGACGACAAGCGTCGCGGCCGCAGCACGCCCAAGTTCGAGGCCTACATGATGACCGGCGACCTCATGCTCAACCTGTCGCGCGTCGAGCATCCCCACCACAACCACCACGCGCCCACACACCGAACACACTACCATAGGTAATTACATTCTCAACTTACTTCATTATGTAGCTATTTCAGTCTGAATGCCAGGGTTCACTTCATGCGCCCGTCGCTGATATTCGATTATAATATTAACTTCCTGTACCTAATTCCCATCAGCGCAACTATTTTCTGAAGATCGTGTGTTAACCAGTTTTTTTTACGAGGTTTGCTTAATTAAAGTCACTGATCTAATGAGTGTAGGTCACGAACACAAAGGAGAAGCAACCAGTCGTCAATACTGTTATCAATTATTTAGTTTTAGACCAACAAACAGTTAAATCGGTCTCACTTATCGCAATAGCGGGAACGCCCCTCTACGAGGCTAAACCATGACGCATCAGGAAGTATCAGCAGTCTAAACTCTTCGATCCGTTGAAACGTAAGAATCTTCTAGAATAGATAAAGAAGTAATGCTATGTGGTATGTTCAGGTACAACTCAACGCCAGCGTCGCCTAGCGAGAACCGCCTATGTGGGCGCGTGGAGCTCGCGCAGAGACACAACTCCTCGCCCGACACCGGCCTCGTGGGAGACCATGCCAGTAAAATGTAATAGCAATACTTTTTATACTAGCTTTTTCCTGTGTTTTCACTTGTGTCCCTGGGGATCTTTTTTCCCTACCCGGACAAAATATAGTCTATGTTACTCATGGGTAATTTACTTGTCCAACAGTGAAAGATTTTTTCAAATTTTTTCAGTAGTTTCGGAGCCTTTTGGGTGGGAACAAATAAAAAAACATTAAAATTTTTCCTCTTTATGATATGACTAGCCGTTTTCCCGCGGTTTCACCCGCGTCCCGTGGGAGCTACTGCCCGCACCGGGATAAAATATAGCCTATGTTACTCGCAAATAATATAGCTTTCTAATGGTGAAAGAATATTTTAAATCGGTCCAGTACTTTTTGAGTTTATCCATTACAACCAAACAAACAAAGTTTTCCTCTTTATAATATTAGTATAGATGAAGTATGTTTATGATACTTTTAACAAGATTCTTGTTTACTACGACAGTGCGATAAGACCTTACTAATGTTATTCAGGCCTTTGTTTCGTCTACTCTAGATAAGTCGATCGACTACTATCAGGTTCCATGAGATGATCGAGCAGATAATCTTATACTTGTCCGATGCTCTTAAATCGATTACTCACTAGTCTATTTGCAGCCTATCTATCTGACAAGTGGTTGCTCTTGATTCATTCAAATAATACTTTCAGTTTTCTCGCTTTATGTCTTAGTGTAGTTCAATTTCTCAATCGAAATTTTTGTCTGAGGAATATGTTTGATGTTTTGACTGAAAAAACTAACTCTCCCATAACGGGCCTGCTGGAAGAGATTTCTTATAAAATAGTGTGCCTTTGTACTATGTGTTCTATTTTTCTTCTTATCGGTGTGTAAACTGTGTACATAAACTGTTAAAAAAATAAAATATTTGTTTAGAAAATGCGTCAAACCTGCATATTTAGTCATCGGATAAGGCTAACTGGCTATTGAAAAATCGCTCCCTAAAAACATAATTTGGCAAAAGCTTGTATGTGTAGGTTCATATCTCAGCCGGCGTCGCCAGCGGGCGGCGCGGGCGGCGCGGGGCCGCCGGGCGACGCGTGTGCGCGCGCGCACCACGCCGTGCGCACCTCGCGCTCAGAGGACCACTTGCAGGTAAATCTGTGGGAATACCATAAAGGACAATGTTCAATTATGTAATTAGGCGTTACTGCGGAAATCTATGTTTATACATATACCACATGTAACGTAATTAGCGCACACCCTCAAACACCCTAATTAGAATATTATGCTATAATCATAATACATACACCGAATTTTTAATTTAACATGTATATGCATTGTTATTTACTAAATTAGTTATACCAATTCTTGGAGAACTTTTTGGTCATACTACTACGCACGCAAATATCGCGCCGCGCGCCGCTCGACTCGACACAACATAACGAAACTACGGAAAAAGCCGACAATACACGAAGTCTTATTACTTTGAGTTACGGTCTATTTGAATTTGTTTTGACTGTACAGGGTTAATATAACAATAAATTCCGTAGTTCTAATTATTTTTGGGATAAAAAATTACCTATATTAAAAATGATATAAATCGATTCAGTAAACGATTCTGAACAAACTAATTTCAGGATGTGCGTTAATTAAGTTACATGTTGTGTATATGTATATCTAGAGGTACATTACGTAAGTCACTCTTAAGTGACGGATTGTCAAAGAAATCCTTTAGTCAGGAATGAATTATGTAACCTTATGTATGTTTCCGAGTCCAGGGTAAAATATTAGGAAAAATATTTATTGTTAATTCCACAAGACAATCAATTGAAACTTTTATACAGAATGTTAAAGGCCAATGTTGTTTGTAATTCTTTAATGTGGAGACGGTTTAAGGTAACATGTTGTTTTGGTACCTACTTCATATATTTCCTTCCGTGCTCTCAGATAGAAGGAAATAGTTTGTGCCTAAAAATAACTCATCCCATAATCGGCCTAGCACGAATAAAGCCAACTAAACTAGTCATCTTTGTATCTAAATATAGTATTGAGTCACTGAACACTTGTTAAATTGAATAAAATTCACATAAAATCGTCTCGTTCATATAACTCCGGCAGTAAAGATGCTTACATCCAATTAGAAGTTTATTGAAACTGGATGAGCTGAAACGTCAATAAAAAGAAAATATAAAGCGCACTAACAAAAAAAACACTACAATATTTAAAAGCAATTATTCAAACTTGACTGAAATTTTGACTTTTCAACCTAAAAAATACATGAGACAGTCCAAAACGTTTTAATCCCATTGAATTTTTGCTTCACTCATCAATCTTTCTAACCTCAAATAACAACGTTTAAAATATTCCACCGTAAGTTCCAGAAGGAGTCTTCACTAAGCGCCGTAGCAGTGGAAATGGAAGAGGACGTGACGTCATCACTCAACACGTTGCTTGACGCCCGGCCCGACTCCGCCACTCCCGGCCCGCGGTCCGACTCCGACCCCGAACGGGACAGGTGACATTAACATAATGGGACATTTGAACAATATAAACGTCAGTTTTATTAAGACAACTGTTTACTTTTATAACTTAAAAACACTGTTGGTAAAATATGTAGAAACCGACCCCAACATAGTTGGAATATAGTTGGGAATTGGCTCGGGAGACCATGTTTATTTTTTTTAAATTGAACGAGAAATAAGTAAACCGTTGTTTTAAGTGAAGCGATGGACTTGGACCGTAATAGTGTATGGTAGCTGGTGACTCAAGTTTACTTGAAAAAATAAAAACGCTACTGACTGATTTTGTTGATTTGATGACCTACCGTGTCGTGGTGGCCTAGTGGGTAAAGAACCAACCTCTCGAGTAGGAGGGTGTGGGTTCGATTCCAGTTCAGGCAAGTACCAATGCAACTTTTCTAAGTTTGTATGTACTTTCTAAGTGTATTTTGGACACCAATGGCTGATAAAAAGGTGAAGGAAAACATCTTGAGGAAACCTGGACTATATAATATAGTCTGAAATCACCAACCCGCATTGAGCAAGCGTGGTGATTAATGCTCAATACTTCTCCGTGTGAGAGGAGGCCTGAGCCCAGCAGTGGGACGATACAAAGGCTGTAACAGATGAGTAGGTCATCTGCGGTCATTTTGCGAAAAAAGGGGATGAAAAATTATCTGTAGAAGGATGTTCGGCCGATGTCAATCATCTGTAGAAAATAAATAATTTATAGCTTTTGGTTTACATGCCTTAATATATAACAATTAAGAATAGGAGAGACTGGATATGCTGGCTTCAAATAATGTCACCCCGCTACGATATACAAGTCCATTATGAGAAGTATACAAAAGATGATTCACATCAAAAATCCTATTCGCGAATTTACTTCATAAACAATTATTATTTACTTAACAAAAACAGGTCATCAACTTTGTCCCAACAATTGTCACCTGCGTTTTCCTCAAACTATTGTGTTTAAATTAATTGCACATAAATAGCGTTACCAGTCACCATTAACTAGACTAGACCACACACCTACAGTGTCACCATCAATCCATGTTTAATGTTGTTTTGTTTTAACCACGCTGCTTCGCGTTAGCATCACTGCTCGGTTTATTTCTGTCACTGCAATTTTACCTTGATATACATACACTTTGCCGGATTCACCACTCGTCGGATACCTGTTAACATGTAAAACTGATTTTATTTACTGTTTGTATGAAATATTTTGGGACACTATAACCCCTTGAATGTCGGTTATACTAGAAATTCTGAGAGCGGTCTCAGACTAGCGTTTCTGCGTGGAATAAATATTACGAAGTCCAAAAAAGACACGGGCTTATTCGGACGTATTCATTTTAATCTAAAGTTGACAACTGACAAATTGTATTGTACACTTTCGCAAATGACCACTTTTTACCAGCCGTTTGCCAAATGGCCAGTACGATGCGTAAACGCATAATGCGGGTAATGAGCTAGTTTGAAACTGCTCTAACGCCAAACCGCTCTCAAGACAATAGTACCTCAGTTTTCGGTTGGAACGTAGTAGGACACTTGGTCATATATTTGAGGGGTTATATTTCGCGAGTACACTGGTTGGTACTCAGCTGCATTCGGTTAGAATGCAAGCCGACCCCAACATAGTTGGGAAAAGGCTCGGAAGATGATGATTCGTCGAGTGGTGAGGCCGGGTGCTGAGCGAGTGGTTGTGTGGTAGGATCGTGTGGACGTACAACGCGCCGGTGTCGTGCGCGTCGGAGCGAACGCACTGCAACGGCTCGGCCGCCACCTCCAACTCCACCTCGCTATCCGACGGCATGTCCCAACGGTAATGCACCACTTTATACTGATACTTTGTACGGTTCTACACTATCGAACTGAAAAACAACACAGTCTGACCTTTTTGGTGCAGTTGACAGTCGCTGTCAGATAACGGTATTATTTCTTGACAACTGACAGCTGTCAACTGTACAAAACATTCTGTACTCCTTTCGATTTTTATTCTGTACGCCCAATTTTAAGTATTTTTTTTTTTTTACTTCTGGCAATACCATGGTTAAATCAAGAAACAGCCAGCGACTAATGATAAGACAAAATATTATAGAAATTCGTAAACTACACTATCATCGCCTGTATCCAACAATCAAAAACGTTGAATTTGTTCTCTATTTCTTTGACGATACTTTAAAATGCGGACAATTCTATGGACTCTATTGGACTCTTCTATATTCTTATTTTCTTACGTTCTAGCTAGATACATAATTCTTTTGTAGACCAATGTTGTTAGATTTAATCCGTCTTGTAGGTACTATATACGTACATGTTACATTTAATTATTGCATGGAATGAACGAGAAAAGTATTACAGTTATTCCTAATTAACGTAAATTCATTGAAATCTATATTCTGCGATGTTTTCCCTTTCGCGGCCATATATCAAGATCAACGGAAATCCAATGACATTGAAATCAGAATATCCGAAGCAGTGCTTGTTAACATTACAGCAATAAGGCGTTAATACCTACATTAAATAAATATCTACTAATATAGCTCCTAAGTCCTGCTCTAATAAATGTTGTAAACTGTGCTATATGTTGTATGAGAGCTTACTAATATAAGCTGTAAACTGTGCCAAATGTCGATGTGTCCATCCATTCCGAAACTGCCTATCTATAACAAACTATCGGACTTTCATATCTATTAATTTAATTTTTAAATACAAATTGCAGTTATTTAGAAATTGAAGAGATTCCCCCTGTATAACCTATTCTTATACCAATAAATATCTTCTTATATCAGTAATACATAATAAAGTATAGATAGATAACGTATGTATGTGTGCAGCTCGTCTTCCCCCGCGTCGCCGACGTCGGCGTCGTCGTCGGTGATGTCGTCCCGCGCCACGCCGCCGCATCGCCAGCTGCCCGCGCACCACCATCATCGACCGCTCAATGGTAACAGCTAACAACTACCATTTCTATAAAAACTATTGTTCAAATATTGTTATGTGCGAAGGAGGTTAAAAAAGCAATGTACTGTTGTATTTTGGATGTTTCAAATATGCTAAATTATAAGCCCTATCGTGTAAAGCTGACAAAATCTTTGTCACCTCTTAAATTTATTCAACGAACGTTCTTTCGTCACAGGTGATATGAGTTTATCAGAAGCAGTATCGAATATATCCAGTCCGGACTACCAAGACCAGGACGACATGTTCGAAACAGGCCGCGAGTGTCCGCGGATGGAACTATCCGATCCCTCCGATTCAGATTCCACTATCCTAGTATCAGAACCCTGTCACAAACGAGCCAAATCCAACTCTTCATACTCAAACGAACACGGAAGTGACGTCACGCTCAACGGCGACCACAACAACGACTATAGAATAGTGATACAAGTGAAAGGCCCCGACAAACAAAACGCGAACGCGACAGAAAATGTAAATAATAATAACAATAGCAACTATACACAGAATGGTAAAGAAAATGGTCATAATTCACCGGAGAACCAAGGATACCAGGTTAGTGGATATTTACGGCCGATTTTGTGCGTGGACTTTTGTACCCCCAGATTTGTCTTAATATATATGTTCTGTTTTAGGAGCTAGGCAGCGGGTCAGACGGCGGGTCTGACGAGGGGTCAGACGGTGACTCGTTGCACTCGTTCCACTACAGCCCCAAGGCGGTCGACATACCGTCGGCCGAGCGACTCGCCAAGCGATTGTACCACCTCGACGGATTCAAGAAGTCTGATGTCTCGAGACATTTGAGTAAAAAGTTAGTGCCTGTTATTTTTTGTTGAATTATCAAGGTATGTTACATAGAAAGATAGGTATATTATATGTTATGTAGAACAATTTAAATTACAACAACACAAAAACCATAATGTTGAAAGTAAGTAATATAAGACCCGCCCACCTTTTCACAGATGGGCGGTACAATCACGTAGGACGTTAAAATGTTATTCAAGATGCCAACAGTGCAAGTGGAAGTTTTTTCAAATTGGTTCAGTAGATTCGGAGCTATATGTACAAGCAAAAAATATTTTCTTTTTATTATATAATTAGAGTAGCGTGTTTGTTATGGGGTATTGGACAAAGAGTACCTACACCTGCATCTGTTGTTACAAATCACTGCGTCATCGTCTTCAATATGTAGTGCGAATTTAAGAAACCCTAATCTACTTTTCGCGCTTTTTAATTTTGGAATATCAAATACCGTTCGCATCAACCATAAACTAATTTCAAGTGACATCTAAAGCCCGCGGACCGCGCGCGATGGCCGCGAAATGCGTTTCGAACAATGCGAACCGGCTCCACTTGGCGTTCGCGTCCGCCCGCGGCCATCGCGCGCTTAGTGTAGAGCGGGCATTAATGCAATGGTTTCCTTACAGTAACGAGTTCTCCCGCGCGGTGGCGGAGGAGTACGTGCGGCACTTCGAGTTCGGCGGCGCCACGCTCGACGCGGCGCTGCGAGGCTTCCTCGCGCGCTTCGCGCTCAGCGGCGAGACGCAGGAGCGCGAGCGCGTGCTCGTGCACTTCTCCCGCCGCTACCTCGACTGCAACCCGGGCTCCTTCAACTCGCAAGGTAACCGTAGTGCTCACTGTGCCCTGGCGGCAGCGGCGAGACGCAGGAGCGCGAGCGCGTGCTCGTGCACTTCTCCCGCCGCTACCTCGACTGCAACCCGGGCTCCTTCAACTCGCAAGGTAACCGTAGTGCTCACTGTGCCCTGGCGGCAGCGGCGAGACGCAGGAGCGCGAGCGCGTGCTCGTGCACTTCTCCCGCCGCTACCTCGACTGCAACCCGGGCTCCTTCAACTCGCAAGGTAACCGTAGTGCTCACTGTGCCCTGGCGGCAGCGGCGAGACGCAGGAGCGCGAGCGCGTGCTCGTGCACTTCTCCCGCCGCTACCTCGACTGCAACCCGGGCTCCTTCAACTCGCAAGGTAACCGTAGTGCTCACTGTGCCCTGGCGGCAGCGGCGAGACGCAGGAGCGCGAGCGCGTGCTCGTGCACTTCTCCCGCCGCTACCTCGACTGCAACCCGGGCTCCTTCAACTCGCAAGGTAACCGTAGTGCTCACTGTGCCCTGGCGGCAGCGGCGAGACGCAGGAGCGCGAGCGCGTGCTCGTGCACTTCTCCCGCCGCTACCTCGACTGCAACCCGGGCTCCTTCAACTCGCAAGGTAACCGTAGTGCTCACTGTGCCCTGGCGGCAGCGGCGAGACGCAGGAGCGCGAGCGCGTGCTCGTGCACTTCTCCCGCCGCTACCTCGACTGCAACCCGGGCTCCTTCAACTCGCAAGGTAACCGTAGTGCTCACTGTGCCCTGGCGGCAGCGGCGAGACGCAGGAGCGCGAGCGCGTGCTCGTGCACTTCTCCCGCCGCTACCTCGACTGCAACCCGGGCTCCTTCAACTCGCAAGGTAACCGTAGTGCTCACTGTGCCCTGGCGGCAGCGGCGAGACGCAGGAGCGCGAGCGCGTGCTCGTGCACTTCTCCCGCCGCTACCTCGACTGCAACCCGGGCTCCTTCAACTCGCAAGGTATTGATTGTGAACTTAGTCTTACCATACGCCCAGCGCACACTGCTGGAGGAGCGGTGGAGCGCATTTGAAGACAACAATTTAATATGAACCTTAACTACCTTGACTTACGTCAAGGTATGGTCAAGTTTATGTATACGAAAACGCTCCACCGCACTGGGGGTGCGGTGTGCATTGGGCCATAGTGGTCATTATGGGCTGTTACAACCCTAGTTTACTCGTGACGTCACACTTCTTTCTCTATTATGTAGGTACTCCCGCTAAAATATCCTTAATGTACTTTTTGAGTAGGTACTCCCTTATAAACTGGCTGCTCCATAAAAATATTGACTGTTCGCTTCCTTGAATGCCGCTAATTAGAGAACAAAAGAAAATCTATTATGTCTCGCGTGAATCCGCGCATACAAGGGTTGAAGACTTCCCGCTCATTCTTAATTCAAATGTTTGAATGTTTTTTTTCCTTGTCAGACGCGGTGCACACGCTGACGTGCGCGATCATGCTGCTGAACACGGACCTGCACGGCTGCGGCGGCGGCGCGGGCTTCCGGCGCATGTCGTGCGCGGAGTTCATCGACAACCTGGCCGACCTCAACGACGGCGAGCACTTCCCGCGCGACACGCTCAAGCAGCTCTACCACGCCATCCGCACGCAGCCGCTGCAGTGGGCACTGTGAGTCACCATGTTACTTACATTTTGTGACCAACTATGTAGTCAACTTAAACGTCACTTTCCGTCAGTTGTACAAAGACCCATTAAAATTAAAGCTTCTTTAAATCTATTGCAAACACGTTTTATCTTGTTGACAAAGAGTCAGCAATAGATTTAAAGAAGCTCTAACTTTAATTAATGGATCTTTCTGCAACTGACGGTTTGCATATTAACTACAAATATACTCAATTTGGCAATGTATGCCTCATATAGAGAATATATATAGTATAATATATCATCTGCCCATTTACAATTTCAACCACTTCTGCTATGCCAGTTTTGAGCCCGATATTGGGTTCTTGATCTCGAAAATGTCTTAAAACTAACTTCACTAACTTGATAACCTAGTGATTGATTTGGTTCAAATAAGTAGTCCAATTACTTTCCGGATCTTGGAAAAATAATTTTAATACTTCATCTTTGTGACGAAAGACGTTTGTTCACTGACCTCTATACTTATACACTGGACAGGCTGTTGTCAACGTGCTTTTGTGCCCGTTTGATAATCGCCATTTTGGCGCTGTTAGACGTAGCGAGTGTCCGTGGTACTAAAATTATTTTACAGTGAATCAATGAACAAACACATCTCTCACAGCCATTTGAAATTATACGTCAAAATTAGTTCTGTGGACACTCGCTTAGACGATATTGGCGCTTCAAATGGGCACAAAAAAATTGCTGTCAAACGTACGGAACAGCCTGTCCAGTGTATAAGTATAGAGGTCAGTGCGTTTGTTATATAAATTTCACCCTCATTTCCATATTCAGTGACGCAGAAGCTACAACGGGTGGAGCGGGTGAGTCCCGCGCGGGCGTGGGCAGCAACCCGTTCCTCGACGTGCCCGACCAGAGCCGCGCCGTCGAGTATAAGAAGGGCTACGTCATGCGGAAATGCTGCGTCGATGCTAATGGGAAGAAGAGTAAGTTATAGTTATTACTGGATAAATTGTTGTTTCGTGTCCTTAATCACATACATAGTTAGCTACTACAAGTGAAGCTAATATAAGCGTGTTAAAATTTAAGAGTAAATTAAGAGTGGGTTGAAAACCATACCATAACCAGCAGTGAAATTAACGCTTATGTCAAATCGGTGATTTGGCAGCTGGCTTTGAACATAATAATTTATGTTGGATTGTTGAAATATCAATTTTGTATTACGTTGTGCCACAAACAAACAGCACTTTTGATTTGAACTTGCACTATATTCCAAAGCCATTTACACACTACCTCTGTAAAAAAAAAAAACGTATTTTTTTATTTATCCCAGCTCCCTTCGGCCGTCGGGGATGGAAAATGTTCTACTGTACACTTCGAGATTTGGTGCTGTATCTTCACAAAGACGAACACGGATTCAGGCGCAGTCAGATGTCCGACAACTTACACAACGCTATAAGGATACACCACGCGTTGGCTACGAAAGCGACCGATTATACGAAAAAGCAGCATGTATTTAGATTGCAGACTGCCGATCAGGCCGAATACTTATTTCAAACGAGGTAGGAGTGCTCTCTATTGTATTCTAACAAAATATGTTTTACTAAAAGTTTGTGGTGTAAAAAATCTATAAGAATTGGTCACTTTAAGAGAAGTAATAGTGGTGGTCCCAACAATTTTATATGTTTTATATACCATTTAACTATAACGATCGTTACAGATAAATGGTGCAACTCATCCTTACACTCGTTAACTTTCAGCTGTTTTCAAGCGTACTGTTCTGAGCCTTTTCCCAATTATGTTGGGGTCGGCTTCCAGTCTAACCGGATTCAGCTGAGCACCCAATCTAAAAAGTATAAATCTATGTAATGTTTATACTTAAATCTAACCCTAAATTGTCTGTACCAGCGACTCGAAGGAGCTATGTTCGTGGGTAGAGACGATAAACTTCGTGTGCGCGGCGTACTCGGCGGCGCCGCTGGCCGGTGCCGTCGGCTCGCAGCGCAAGTTCCAGCGCCCACTGCTGCCCTGCACGCACACCAAGCTTAACATGGTATGTTTATACTTTCCATATTATCCATATACATACACATTTTAAATAAACAGATTAGTGTGTGTTCGCGCAGCGGAATGTTGTTGAATTTAAAGATTTTAATTATGCAGATAATTAGTGTATGACGTCCTATAATTGTGTATGGTAAATAAAAATTTGTGTATGCAGCCATTGTGGAGAAATTCACCAAAAACAGATTCCGCTGGGCGAACGTTGGCGAACGTTGTCCTGGCGGAACTTTTTTTAATCCATAGACTTTAGAAGAAAAGAGATGTGTCCAAAAATTAGTGTGTATTTGTGTATAATTGATTATGTATGAATGAAATCAGTGCATGCATAAACTTCGGAGAAATTCAAGTTTCCGCTACGCGAACGTTTGGCCATTAGCTAGTTTTCATATAAAGCGCTTACATAGAGAGCTGTAGATTTTTACATACGTTGTTTTGAATTTGTTTATATTTGTTTAAAAAACAGATTTAGAAAAAGTCGTAGGGTTTAAAAGATAAAAATATAAACGTAAAATACACTTATTAGATCTTAGTTCTTAAAGTATGCAGTTTGGGGTCTAGATTTTCACGTTTACACAAACCTTGTAAGTGTCTCCAACATGTTGCCAAGTATCAATGATGTTCCGTTAGTAATTAAAAAGTTATAGGATATTTTATCATGAATAGATCACTGTTTACAAAGCAGTCGAATATCACGACGTTCTAAAGGAATTGCGTGGTAAAATGTATGCCAATAATTAGTTTAATCATTCAACTATTCACTTGCAAAATTTCATGTCATTAAATTCAGTAATCAAAGAAAGACAATTATAATACTGACGGAGCATCGAAAACCTACATAATCCGACCAGGTTCGGATAGCTACAAAAAAGCGACCGTGCTATATGTCTAAGAAACGTTCTTAACTTGGAAGGTTAGTATTTATTAATATGGTACAGTTGCGTACACAAGCGTTAGGAAAAAATAAAACAATTGTATTTCTTGATTGAAAAATATTTTTTTAATAACAATGCCACTATCTACGATAAAAATAAATCTTCAATTAACAAGTACTTCTCTACTTACCTACTTAACTACGTGATTAAAAATAACGTTAATAAACGTTACGTATTTTAACTAAAATGTCTTAGATAGTGGCGTTATTATTAAAAAAATATTTTTCATTCAAGAAATGCAATTGTTTTATTTTTTCCTAACGCTTGTGTACGCAACTGTACCATATTAATAATTATACTAACCTTCCAAGTTAAGAACGTTTCTTAGACATATGGCACGGCCGCTTTTTTGTAGCTATCCGAACTTGGTCGGATTATGTAGGTTTTCGATGCTCCGTCAGTATTATAATTGTCTTTCTTTAATTACTGAATTTATTGACATGAAATTTTGCAAGTGAATAGTTGAATGATTAAACTAATTATTGGCATACATTTTACCATGCAATTCCTTTAGAACGTCGTGATATTCGACTGCTTTGTAAACAGTGATCTATTCATGATAAAATATCCTATAACTTTTTAATTACTAACGGAACATCATTGATACTTAGCAACATGTTGGAGACTCTTACAAGGTTTGTGTAAACGTGAAAATCTAGACCCCAAACGGCATACTTTAAGAACTAAGACCTAATAAGTGTATTTTACGTTTATATTTTTATCTTTTAAACCCTACGACTTTTTCTAAATCTGTTTTTTAAACAAATATAAACAAATTCAAAACAACGTATGTAAAAATCTACAGCTCTCTATGTAAGCGCTTTATATGAAAACTAGCTAATGACCAAACGTTCGCGTAGCGGACACTTGAATTTCTCCGAAGTTTATGCATGCACTGATTTCATTCATACATAATCAATTATACACAAATACGCACAAATTTTTGGACACATCTCTTTTCTTCTAAAGTCTATGGATTAAAAAAAGTTCCGCCAGGACAACGTTCGCCAACGTTCGCCCAGCGGAATCTGTTTTTGGTGAATTTCTCCACAATGGCTGCATACACAAATTTTTATTTACCATACACAATTATAGGACGTCATACACTAATTATCTGCATAATTAAAATCTTTAAATTCAACAACATTCCGCTGCGCGAACGCACACACAGATTATGTAAGAAAACACAGTTGTTGGTCTAAAAAAACTGAAGTAATTATTAGCTTTTTATTATCATACTAAAAACTCAACATTTTGTACTACGTCGCCGAGAGCCCACCACCGGTGCTGCTGACTGATCGCTTAATAACAATAAATTCTGTTTCTTTTACTTTAGTTTTACGTACTGGGACATACTAAAAACTTACGCAATAATAGTATGCCTTTATAAAAAAATGTTGATTCATTGTCCATTAATGTGGTATGCTGCAGCGCGATCAGCTGGCGGAGCACGAGGAGCGTGCGGCGCGGCTGGAGGAGGAGCTGGCGGCGCTGCGTCACGCGCGGGACAACGCGCCGCATGCACGCGACAAGGAGCACTACCTCGTGCACGAGGTAACAACATATATGCAGCTGTATAAGCTGTCTATGAATTTGTCCAATGATAAAAAATATAATTCGGTATTTGACAACTAGTCAAATTGAGAAGTCAACGCTAATGAATCTGTTGTCTGTGGCAGATCAAGAGGTACCGCACGTACGCGTACGTGATGCGGTCGCGCGGCGGCGGCGCGGGCGCGGAGGAGGCGGCGCCGGCGCTGCCGGAGCGGGCGGCGGCGGGCGCAGTGGCTCCGCCGCCCTGACGCGCCATGGCGGTGTTCGCCGCCTGCGTGCTGTGACCGCTGTGCGCCTGTGTCTCTAGTCGCCCGACTCCTCCGGCATAGGCGAGACTTCCTGATGACTGTCACGTGATACTTCTCTGTAGTGAGTGGCCGCCGCCCGGCCACCGGACGACTCTTGCGATCGTTTTTATAAATTTCATCGTATTTAGGAAGTTCCGTTGTATCGTTTCGCGTCAGCGATGAGGCTGAGCGGTTATACGCTTTAATTATTCTCTTTTAATATCACAAATATTGGCATAATTAAGATACTGTAAGTAAAATCATTTATCATTCCATGTAATCTGTATCGCTGGTCATTAGAGTACAGATTTAAGAAAGTGATAAAGTGGCTAGGCGTAGCTGTTGACTCATTTTTATTCCGCATGATATTCACTCGGTATTTTATTTGACAACGGCTGAATTTATTACAATATTGTAAATAGTTTTTAAAATATTGAGACTGATACATGAAGTTATTTATTTCGTTCGTAAATTAACCAGTGTCAAATCTTAGGCATCGATAGTGTATCATTACACCCCTAGGATCTCAGATGTAATTATATTATAGCTATAGAATGGAATGTTTGCGACTGATGTGAATGAAATCTCGTGTTGATCAATCATTTGTACTTGGGGAAATCACGTATTAATGTAATACAAGCTTTATTTAATTTTTTTAAAGTCTTATGACATTAGGCAGATAGCAGTAGTAAGATATTAAATCTGAATTATGTAATCTATTGATGATAAGTGTTGCAGCTTGAATGGATATAAAAAATAACATTATTTAATGCTTTAAGCTATCAGAAAATCTTTATTCCATGTAACAGATATATTTAAAATTGATTTAAAACCAAACTATGAAACATATCTGAGACAAGTACACAAGTTAACAGATTCTGTCCTATATATTATTTCTATAGGTTCTCAGAATAATGCCTATGATTGTATTTCCTGTATTATGATTGATTCCAGCAAAGCAAAGCACCCGAAATTTAAGTGATTATATTTTGCTTTAGATGTAAAACCAATCGTTGTAAATAAATCAATATTTTTTATGAAATGTTTACATGTTACTTTTATTTTTTATATGTTTTACTTAAATGTATAGCTTGGCGAGTTTTGTTTTATTTTATTAATAATTAAATGTTTGCTACGTGTTTGTGACATTTAACAGCCTGTACGTGATATTTTTATTCCTCTCATAATATTGTCTCGCTAACCTATCTTTAAGATGCAAAAATCCATAATTGGATTTGTATGTCTGTTAAGTATAAATCATTTGCTAGTTTTGCTCAATCTGAATAATTGATTAACTTTCCTATTTATTCTTATGGTTTCCATTAATTCTTCAGATATCATTGTATCCAAATTAGTCATCTTGCAAGTATTATAAATTAATCTCTATTGGTAAGTATGGAATTAACTGTTGGCTGTGCCCGAAAATTTAGATTTACAAACATGATTCTGTATCTAATTATTGGGAATGTTATAGTTGGTATAGTGAAATTATCTGTCATAACCCCACCTTGTAACATCACACAATTGAGAATGTTATAAATTGACCAGTCTATGACATTATGCTTATGCAAAATGTAAATAAGACGGTCTTGGGAGCCTGATACAATATTGATCAACTCTAAAAGTACATAATAAATGTCTAAGTATTTGAAACTATTGTGTAATAAAATAGCATTAGTTTTTTTTTTCTTTTATACCAATCATAACCCCTTTTAAGAGCTGAAATAAATATCACAAATGGAATTTTTGTTTACTTTTAACCCTTTAAGTGTATAGCTACAGACTACAAAGTCTCACTAATAATACTTAACTTGCATTGAAAGAGGATGATGGAAATGTAGTCTGATATGCCAACAATGAAGACTACTTATAAGGGCATAATACATATAAACACATATAAAAATTAATTATAATAAATTTTAATACTTAATACCAAATGCATAATCTGTGTTTTTCTGTAATGGCCTCTGCAAAGGGTGGGCAAGTAGTTTTGCAATGCAGTCATGAATCTTGGTAGCATTTCTTGATACTTCATAAACATAGGAATATCCATTATCCAGATCTTGCAGTGCATCATAAATCTCTTCACATTTATACAGTGCACAATCTTCTTCATGAGCCAGCAGTATGTCTATGTAGAAATATAACTGCTTCTTCAGAAATATGAAATAAGCATCATCTTGTGGTATAGCTGGAATACAACTAGATCGACCATACATAACAATCATTCGCACAACATAAGAAGGAGGGAGTATACAGTCGCCTTCCTTATATTCAGGTATTTCAACTTTTTGTTTTATCAACTGGAACAGCTTCTTGAAGTCGAAAGTTTCTGATGTGCACTCCTCAGGATTGATATAGTCAATTGCATTTACGACATCCTTCACATGACTTGTAAAATTAAGAACCCAGGATGCTTCTGTGTCTTTTAGAACAATAATGGCATACTCTGTTTTTTTATTGATGGCACTCTTTGAATGTAAGAAAAAGTCGAGGACCCGCTTCATCATGTTAATGGGAGTGAATGTCGAGCCATCACCCAACCTGTACAGTGATTTGTTGTTGTCGTAACAAACGTCCAAACAAAATATTATCTTTTCAGGAACGTTAATATTAGGTACATTGGGCTTCTGGAAATTAGCCATTACTTGCTCTTGAAGCTCAGAGAAATCGTCGTTTGCCGATGTTGCTATATTAGCGGGAACACTTCTGAAAAGCGTTAAAATCACACAATTATAACATCAAGCTCAGCAACAATTATTAAATATATTATTTATTTACCCTGAGGTGTTAGATTGTTCAGAATCCGATAGGGGGACGTGAGTCAGCAATAAATCTGGGCTATCCATATTGAATATGTAACAAACAGTAACAACTGCAAAGCTTTATTTTTGCGTTAAAATAAAAACAATCCACTCACGCCACAAGCGTAGTAAATAAAAAATAACAATCTGTCAACCTCAGTCAGAGATCAAAGAAATATAACTGTCAATTGTTGTCATCATTATTGGAATACAAAAAAAATAAATTACGGTCTTTGGTTTCAAACTGCAAATAGATATATTTATATGCTGTTGTTTCAATCATGTTTCAATCGTCATTATCATCTTCATTTCATACTTCTACATACATGTCATATCAAGTATTCATCACCTTTACTTATATTATAAATTGTACGTCCTTAAAGCGTCAACTTATTCGGTTATTCCATGGTTATTCGCAGGTTTTGCATTTTTTTTTTTTTACTCTATAAGTATAAAAACATATAATACTATTATTTGAAAGCAAGAACAACTAAAAACAATTATAAATCTATGCAGGTTTTGCATAGATTTTTCGACATAGACAACTAGAGGTCTGACACTGACATAAAATTTTAAATGTCATCTCATCTGTCTATCACTCTGCTTTCCGAATAATTTGACAGATTAAAAAATGTGTATGTGGGGACGTAATTAAAACGTGTGAAATAAAATAAAATAGCAATAAAATAATAGGAATCATGGATTACAATTATGAACAGACAAGTGAGGTAGAAGCTTTAGATTCTATTTATTATGGAGATATGCAAGGTAAGTTGCAGTTAATCGTTGTTGCAATTGAGGCTCATTTATTCGAAACAGTTTAACCAATCTTCTAGGTTTGAGCTTACTCCTTGCCGGTACTTAGGCATCTGTCGATTTAATAATTCCAAATTCTTTTTGTACTTATTCTATTAAGAAATGCCTTTAAAATCCCCTGACAACGCGTCCTGCGAATCAAAAAATATTTAATAATCTTTTGTTACAGTGATTGAAACGAAACCGTTCCACAAGTTTAGTATACCGATAAAGTCTGAAGGCTTCGATGAAGGAGAAGGTCTGGCGTGTCAGCTAGTCTTCACATACACTGCTAAGTACCCTGATGAGTTGCCCGTCATAGAAATAGAAGATGAAGAGAACTTTGATGACATAGTTGATAAGGATGAACTGCTCTCACATTTAACTGAACAAGTAATACAGAACTTCATATTTTTGTCATTAATAGTTACATGAAAACCATTTGTTCTTGTGCTGGGCTAACATGTTTTCTGTCTTCTAAATTAGTCAGTAATATGTGTGTCAAATCATGTGCACCACAATGTATGTACACTTATTTAAATACAAGGTTATTCTCTTAAATTGATCTCAGCACAAAATAAAATAATATTATTGTGTTAGTTGAGCTCAGCATTACAATATTTTGACAGGGAAATGAGAACCTGGGTATGGTGATGGTGTTCACATTGGTATCAGCGGGACAAGAGTGGCTCAATGTGAGATGGGATACCATAAAGAAAGAGAGAGAAGAACAAATACTAGCCAAAAAGAAGGCAGAGGAGGAAGCTGAACTGGTATGCAACCTGCTTGCTTTTTGACTGTCTAAAAACTTTTTACAGCTTTATACTTTGTTGACCATCATCCTGTTATTATTTCCAAAAGACTTGTTGATTATATCTCCTAAACTTATCTTCAAGCCTGTATTGAGTTTTCCCTATTGTGTGTTTAAATTATGTTTTAATAATGTTGGGTGCATTTTTGACTTGATGTTTATCAGAATGTATTTGGTAATTCATGCTTAATTGTAGCTTCAACTAAAAATGTGAAAATATTAGAAACATTGCTTTCATGAATGTAGGAATATTCAGAATATTGCACTGTTAGACTGTTAAGTCATTTTCATACTTGGTTCTCAATTACAGAAAAGGTTTGAGGGTACCAGAGTCACAGTTGAGTCCTTCCTAGCATGGAGGAAGCAGTTTGAGATAGACATGGGTATTCCTGCTAAGAGAGAGAAGGAATCGAAGGATAAGAACAAGCTGACTGGAAGAGAACTGTTCCTGAGGGACACAACTCTCAATGAATCTGATCTTAAATTCCTTGATGATGGTAAATATTACACATTTTTTTCTCTTTTCAACTTGATCTTGAACCTAATGATTTTTGTATACAACTATTTAGAACTTATACTATACTACTGCTACTTATATACTTACTATTTTGTTGTGATCTAACAATCCATATTCAAATATAAGAGTCAAAGAGTGAAGCACTCATCATCATCAGCCCATTGTCTAAAGCACTTGTTCAAATAATGTTCCCTATTTGCAGGAGATGCAGTCAAAGTTGACGAATCTCTCTTCCAAGACCTGGATGACCTTGAAATATCTGACGAAGATGATGAAGACTATGTCCCGGGACAGAGTGGCAGTGAGAGTGATTAGCAAATGGTGAGTCCCCACTCGCGGGGACAGTGAACCAGTGATAGAACTGTACGCCTACTCGGCTGACGCGCGGCCTTTGATCCTTGTGGTTTACCCAGTTACTCAGTTATTGTTCAATAAAACTACTTATATTTACTTGGAGAATATTTTATTTACACTTTGTCACTAAAGTAGGTATGTACAATGGACAAGTGAAATATCAAAGAAAAAGCGATGGACAACTATCATAAATGGCAGCACAATGAAACGAAGCGCGAGAAAACTAGGAAATCGTGCTGCTTACCATTGACGGACTTGTCATAACATCAAGTACAAATCATTGGCAATAACAAAAAACACCATACATTTTAATCGATAATATCCGTTTTCTCTAACAAGTATCGAAAAAATAATCGTAATTTATGTCGTCTACTCACATGTTACTCGAGATCTTTGTGACGAAAACTGACGCTTACAAATATTGCACCTTTATTCGTTTGATTTTTTAGATGCTAAATACAACCTTTGAAATGAGCTAAAAATTGTTATCTCAATTGGATATATTAAATCTAAGGAGATCAAGAGAGAGTTGAGTGGGCGACATCCATTATACTTGTCATTTCGCATCTATTTAACACCACAACATTTAAAAACCTAAAAACTCTTGAGCAACAAAAACAAATCTAACTCAGCTTATTCAACATTCCCTAACATTAAGATTTTTTACTAAATTAGATACACATTAATCAATAAAAGAGGTATCAAAATATATTCATGATGTGCAGTCTTCAAATGAATCTGTGAAAATGAAATACATTTCTAACAATCTAGTAATAATTAACCATAGATATGTAAGTTTTGATAAAAGTAAAAAACATAAGTGCAATTTAACATAATTACCTTATTAAATACTAGTTTCTAGGTATGCACTTATGTATAACTTTTATATACACAGGTATAATGAGTTAGTAAGTTAAATCAGTTCAATGTCTTAAATGAAAGAATACAATAGTGAATATTTTCATAAATAAAAAGACAAACACCTAGAACATTAGGTTAATGTAATAGTAATAATACAATGACAACAACATTATTTTAAAGATAACACACATTACAACAATATTCATTGACCTAATCAGAAAGTGCTTAGATGCACATTACACTCACTAATTTAAATATCCATATCAACCGATGGACATGTTATATCACCTCTGGAGGAATGCGTGATATACCTAGGCCGCATGATTGGTAACTGATAACTTACAGGATGACAAGATTCCTGAAATCGTCTGATATTGCACTTTGCACCTCGATTCTACACCGTGAAATACATGTATGTTTCCCTGTGGCAAGGAATTCTCAAAATCCAATTCCAGACGAATCCAGCATTTATGAACATCCTGTGTAAGCAAAGTAATCGTTCAAAATTAAATAAAAAAGTTAACAATATATCAAGTACAGCCACGCGGCCGTTAGTCTTGACCACTGTGCTGAGAACATAGTGGTCGACATTAAAGTTACATTGAGGTTTGGTAACTGTAGGCCAACACATCTATTACCTGAGAATTATTCAATGCGTGAAATATGTCTATTGTGAAAATATATAATATTTTACCTAAAATACTTTTTACGTTCCTATAGAGTGGGGATTAATGGATTATTATACATAAGACTTATCTTTACATTTTGTCCGTGATGGCGGCCCCAATGTCTCCGAATTATTGTTCGTTTTACGGCATTGAGACCATAAATTTGAAACTTTACAAAGCTATCCTATCTAAGCTTGTGTAAAAAATATTTATGGATGGGCGAATTCGCTGATCAATACGCGTTAACTAATAAAGTGTTTGTAAAAAGCTTATTTATCGAGCAATGTTTTAACAATTACGATTAAAGACGCCGACAGAGGATTTCGAATGAAGCCACAAATCCATGCGAAAAGATAACTTTAAGATTGAGATCCTACGTAGACGGCAAACAATTCAAGTATTTGTGTATGTCCAAATGGAATATAGCAATAGTAAGGATTGCCACAGTCCCAATTATTGGAGAAAATCATCAAGTTCTGAATACATTTCATTAGAAACCGTGTGTCTCACGATACCCTCTGGTCAGCTCGCTCGAGTTAGATAAACTGTGCGTTATTAATCGTAAGCTAGGATGGAGTTACTTCAGACGTTGAGTTACGTTGGCGAGGGCTACGGCGAAGGCCTGCAATGCTGAGAACGGGTATTGGAAGTCCAGAGTGTAAGCGTTGCCGTCTATGCGTCCAAATTGCATCACCTGAAAATAATTGACGTGGTTTTCATTAGCAGAAACTATGGTGTGTAAAATAACACAGTTTAGAGAAATTTGGCGGTGGCAAGAACTGCTACTGCCCAGTGCCCATGTCGTGGCTTTGTTTCCCGCATGGTACAAATAAATTTTTCGGGGTCCAAATCTATGTATGCTAGAACATATTCTAAGTATTGGACAACGAAACTATTTTTCTTTTTTAATTGACAACCACAGAATATTATAAATTGTGTATAGTGCATGGTCATGGGGTAGATGTGCAGTCAGATTCCAACCTGTTTTCCATGATATTCGATCTGGAAATTCTTGGCGGACTCCTGCGTGACGCGGCCGCCGAAGTCGAGCTGGTACACCTGGCTGTTCTCGTTCCACATGGGCGCCTTGTTGTGCATCACGAGTTGCCGACGCGCGGCGCTGTTGCGGCTGTCGCTGGCGCCGCTCGTCGGCATCACGCCGCCCGCGCGTTTTAGCTGGATAATTTAATTACATGATTCTTATAATGTTAGTAATTAGAGCATCTACCTCAAGCTCGTGATGCAAGTATTTGAGTTGTCACCTTATTCCTCAGTTGTGCCTTCTGGAAGCTTTCTAAATCTCGATAATTTCTTCCATTGACCTCACTGTAGCCGCCACCAGTGGAATACTCGTCGTCTGAACTTTCGGACGGTTTCTTGTTTCTTCTTCGGTTAAGAAGCGGGGAGTTCAAGAGTTGCCTGCAAAATACACATGTTTTGTCGATTTTTTTTTTGGATTTTAAGAACTAGAAAATAATTCCCGGAAACCTTTCGTATTGCGGTTTGAAAGTTTGACTATCAGAATAGCGACGCTGACCTGATAGGCGATGCTGAGGAGTATCGATGTCGTCGTGGTGGCGTGCGCGGCGCCGACTCAGCGGGCGCGGAGCCGGCGGGGTGGCTGCGGCCGGCGCGAGGGGAGGCTGGCGCCGAACTGCACTCGCGCGCAGCTGCCGCGCTCGCCCGCGCCGCCGCGCTCCCCTCCCGCGCCCCCGCAGCCCCCGCCCGCCGGGACCCGCGCGACGCCAGCAAGCGCAGCGCCAGCTGTTCCAGTGAACCTGTGCACAGCATAAGTACTTATGTCACTTCGTGTCGCAGAGTTTACGTCGCTCTCTACCTGTGTCCATGCCGAGTGGTGCCCCTTAAGGCAAGCTTCATGCGTTCTATAGAAAAGCGCGTGTCTACCATGGTAGAAGCGATAAGTGTCGAGTGGGAAGCCCTCGGTGCAGCCACAGGTGTATCGCATTGTTAGGTTGGGTTGGCCGTGCTTAGCGGACCCGGGCGGGTCTAGACGAGCGTGGGAGTTAGTGACCATGTTTCGGCTGGTGAACTCCGAGTCAAACTAAAGTAAAAGTCTACCTTTAGTCGAAAAAGGGGTGCAGCCGGGGATATCAAGAAGCCGTCGAAACGTTACCCGAATACCGACGACCGGTGATCGTCCGACGAGTCGAGCGGGTGCGTCGCCGACGAGGTGTGAGTGTTCGACGGCGGGTGAAGTAAAGCATCTACTTATGTACTAACTGTAATACTTGCTGTAGTCGGAGTCGCTGTCGGGCGGGGGCGGCGGCGCGGGCGCGGGCGCGGGCGCGGGCGCGCGGGAGCTGCAGGCGACGCACACGTAGGGCGCGGCGCCGGGCGGGCGCGTGTCGTAGGGCGCCACGAGGCGGCACGCCGTGCACACGGGGTAGTCGCGCCGCGAGCGCCGCCCGCTGTCCGACGTGCTGGTGCCGCTGTTGTCCTCGCCGCCCGTGCTGTTGCAGCGGCTGCTCGACTGCGCCGACGTCACGTCCGCCTTCGGTGTCGCTGTGTCTATCCGCGATAGTCTTTTACTCTTGTCTACCGTAAGCGACATCTCGCTGGAGTCGAGACTCCTGGATTTACCGCATCTCCGCAAGCTTGGCGTCTTAGTGCACTCAGTCTGTTTGACGTCAGTGGCGCGCACGTGGCGCCGCTGCTTCCTGTGTCGCTTGTTGTTCACGAGCACTAGTCTCCGGGGCGGCTCCCCGCGCAGTGCACTCAGACTGACCTGTGCGTGCAGCACTTGAGGATCCACCAGGTCCAGGTAGCCGACACTACAGCTCCGCGTCATGGTATCGTACACGGGGACGGTCGCGCAAACTGGACTGATGGGTACCACAGTAGTGGTCCTCTGCACTTTACCGGTAACCTCCCGCGCTTTGTCGGTCAGATTACTGATGGTGGTGTCAACGGGCGTCTCCTCATCTATGAACTTCAGGTCTTCACTCTTTTGCAAGTGTTTTATAGTATCGCCTCGCTTGCTCAGAGCGTCGGGATGCACTTCGTGCTCGTAATTTTTGTTACAAAGTGATTTTAAAATCCTCGTGTTCATATCGTACGAGGCAGATTCTCCCCTGCTGCAAATATTTTTACGCAGCTTTGAGAGACAATTGTCTGTGACGTGGTTATCACATTTCTTTATTGTCACCTGTCGACTTGGTTCTAGACTCAGACTAAGGTTAAAAGACTGTTGCTCTATATTAGACAAGTTCCCTTTGAGTGAGACGTTATCCCCACGCACGCTGTAGTCGGTCCTGCCTCCGCAGAAGTCGCCGCGTCCCCCGCACGTGACAGTCTGCGGGGAGGGTCGCTCGAATATGATGTCAGTGGGCGCGACGGCGTTCTTGGGCGACTGCAGCGTGGGCACGGAGCTCTCGCAGCGCAGCGGGGAGATGGCGTGTCGGTTGGGCACGCCGGCGGGGTTGCTGACGCGCCGCTCGGCGGGCTGGCTCGCGTGCCGCACCGGCGTCGAGTACACACTCTCAGGTACGTTGCTAACAGTTTCGTTAGTGTCGATGTAAGGGAACTCGTCATAAGACTCGGCTCTGGCGAGTGACGGACCGTTTGAGTTGTTATTGTTAGCGGTAAAACTCTCATTTTGGTTAATATTATTCGAGTTGTTCATTCTCTCATTGAGGGTTAGCTTTCGTCTGATATTATTATTATTAGTGTGGGCCGGAGAATCGGTGGAGTCGTTAGTCGGAAACACTTCTTCTTCGTCTTCGGAGAAAATATTAGGGTTAAAAGAGGGGTCGGGGCCGACGGGGTAGTCGTCCCTAAGCTCTGTGATCATGAGGGTCATCTGACGCGGCTGCAGGTGCAGCAAGGAGGTCTTATACGTGACCTGGCCGAGGTTCGCGGGCACATTTTTAGCTAGACCATGCATTTTAAATTTAGTTCCCCAAATATTAGAAGTTACTTCTACTAAACGTACATCCTGCAACAAGATCATGTTTGAGAAATAAAATAAAATTAATTACAAATTAGGAAATGTATTCAGTGAGGAATACAAGTAAAACCAGATATTATATCGAGTCATAATAATAATGTAAGAACATACCTCTGGCAAGGAGTCGATGTAGGCGAGTTCGTCTGGCGGTTCGTCCTTTTCACTGGAGGTTCGTACCTTACGTCTCTCCCGCGCTCGCCGCCGCCGCTGTAGTCGCGGGGAGCCCGAACAACCTGATATTTAGGTCAACAAGTTTTAATAGTGGTTATTTAAAATTATCCGTACATGGGTAATAGACGTCCAAATGCTGAAAGAAGAATTTTCGCAATGATTATCCGTTTTTGTATGGAAATCAAACTTGAAGCTTTTCTGTTAATGAACAGTTGTTTTACATCTATCATTGAATGAATGATGACCTAGGAATATTTATCGGAATCTATGCGGTATCAAAGTCAAACTCCAAAAGTTTTTATTTCAAGTAGGCCTATGTAGGTCCAAAAAGTGGATCCGTGAAGAAGAACCGGCAGTATATCCATGATCTATACTAATATTATAAAGCTGAAGAGTTTGTTTGTTTGTTTGTTTGAACGCGCTAATCTCAGGAACTACTGGTCCGATTTGAAAAATTCTTTCAGTGTCAGATAGCACATTTATCGAGGAAGGCTATAGGCTACTTTTTTATCCCGGTACGGGAAGTAGTTCCCGCGAAAAAAGGAAGGGTGAAACCGCTGGCAGAAGCTAGTATATAATAAACTAGCTTCTGCCAGCGGTTTCACCCGCATCCCGTGGGAACTACTTCCCGTACCGGTCAAGCTTGTCGCGAGATTTAAGTACTCGTATTTACTTTCTTAGTAAAATCGCGACAAGCTTTTAAAACATATAAATTGTGTCAAATATGTTAAATTTGAAATTTCGTTATAAGTTGACAGTAAAGTTAGTTAAAGTTTTTTTTTTCTTTTTAGCGCATTTGAATAAAAGCTTGTTTTTTAAGATTTTTTTACCTCAATTTATTTTATACTTTTTAGTTTTCACCTGGTAAGTTCCTAAGTCTGTTTGCACTTTATTCTACTTGTCAAGCCCTGTCATTGGATACCCATATGGATGGGATTGAAAAAAATAGGTTATTCACCATTTTGTAGCGGCGGCCATCTTGGATTTTTATTTCGTAAAGTGCAATGTGTTCTACTGGTCAATCCCTTTCATTTGATACCCATATTGTATAGGTACCTTAAAAATAACTAGTCCGCCATCTTGTATATTTAGTCATGTTGGATTTAGGATGACGTCACATAGCTTAACATGCATTGTCATCCAAACTAAACATGTACGCAAAATTTCAGCTCAATCGGTTGAGGGCAAGTGCCTTAAAATTGAGTTGTAAAATTCCACCCGAACATACATACGTTGCAAGTTAAATAAAAGCTTGTGAAAATGCAGATTTTCAGCCTGAATAAATTACTTTTTTCTTTATCTTTACATAAGAAGTGGTGAAGGGGGGGGGGGGGGCGTCGTTTTGGGGGCTGTCTTTTGTAAATTCCTGACGTTCTAAAAGTGCTGTCTTGCAACCAAGTTTGAATTAACGATTTTTAACATGATTTGTTTTTGGTGAAGGGGGGCATTTTGGGGGCTGTCTTTTGTTTTTGACGTTCGAAAAGTGCTGATCGTGTTTGAGTTTGTTACCCTCTTCCCGCTCGGTGTCGGAGGAGGAGGTGTGGGGCGCGTGGGGATGGCGGGCGGGGCGCGGGGTGCGGGGCGCGCGGGGCGAGGCGCCACCGCCGCTGGACGAGCTGCCGGCGCCGCTACTGCTGCTGCTGCTAGCGCGGACCACTACGCTGCTTGATACTTGCTCTGGTAACAGATATGATACTAATTTAGTGGCTATAGAAGAAGATAGCGATTTTTAATTTTCGAAATCCCTCACTGGCAAAATAAATACGAGGAAAATGGGGGGATTAATTCCGTCCATAATTTTAGAAATTTGAATTTGCAACAATTACATAGCGCTGACAAAACAGTCAGAAGCTGCCTGTATATTTATGGTTGTTAAAAGTATATAAATAAACTTAATTTCCATACCTTCAGCTTGTGGATCGAAGATAACGAACTCAGGTCTGATCTTGCTGGTCCGCCTTCCTTTCAGCAAGGGCACGAGTCCGCCAAGGTGTTCCAGGTACAGGGTATATGCCCCAGCTTCCTCGTCATCATGACGGAGCATGGTGCAGTGCAGCCGGCCGCCCGCCGCCGGGGGGCGGGACACGAAGAGACGGAGCTCGTTTGTTTCGGGAACGTTGCACTATAGAAAGGATTAATTATTTTAGTTGGGTTTGTATAGCAAAATGTTATGTGCTGCTTAGTAAGCCAAGAAACGTCAAACATCGTCTTGCATAATTGCTGGATGGGAAAATTGTGTCCAAAGGAAAGTTGATGATTGAAAACATCTGGACATATCTTTTATAGTGCCACCTGAACCTGGCGCAGGCTCTCGCATAGTTATTGAAAACTGTGCAGTACTTATTTTGTATTCATATGTAAACTGTTTTCCTTCCTCGAGCTGCTTCTTCCCATATTTATTTACAGTCGCAAGTGGCTTTTGGTCAAATCTGGACGCGTGCGCATACCCGGCAGCAGCTGCAGTGGCGCCACCTGTCAGGTACGCGTATTTCCCTTTCCGTGTTCAACTGGCGACACCGGTCTCGCGAAATCCACACGCTTTTGTTTTACTACGGAATCCTACGATCCCGTGTTCAATTCGTGTCAACTGAGCACGCCTTTGTGATCAAGTGGCGCTGGGTAAGGTTTAACAAAATCGTGTGCAGTTGAAGTGAACACTTTTTTGACTTGACTCTTAGGGTCCGTTCAGATAGACCGGGGCGGAGAGCATCGGCGTGCATTTTTCTTTTCACACAGACCGGAGCCGATAGGCATGCAAACGGAGCCAAACGTCAAGAAAAAATACACGATCGGAGCCGATCGCCTCCTCTTATTATTTCACACCGAGCGCATTCGAGCATTCTCAATGACAAAAGCAGTGCGCATGCAAAAATAAACCTTACTTCAAATACTAAGTACTCAATTTTCAACGTGTTAAGAATTTGCTCTGCTCTCCGAGCCGGTCTGTCTGAACGGACCCTTAGACTGTTTGAGTCTTCAGCGTGTTGAATCAGCGACGGTATTATTCTACAGTAGACAGTAGGTTGTATTATAATTCAATATGATATCAATGAAATATTACATACAATACAATTAATGAAACATTTATTATCAGCACAAAAATAACAAAAAAAAACACCGACAAAACAACTATTTTGCGGAACGTTCGTTTTGGTCTATGTTCACAGCGATATTGTGTGCACGTTTCTTTTTAACAGGACGGCCGGACTGAATTCTACCACTTCTGGGTAATTGTTTTTGATGCCGTCTCGAAATAGATGGAGGTTGGACCTTTATTTTTCGTTAACGTCGTATTTTCGAGGAAGGAGTCTGCAATCGAGTTAGTTCAACAAATAGCGCGCGAATCCAACTTCGGGCGCTCTGGCCTGCTTCGGCCCGCAGGATTTATCCCGAACATTTACGAACGCGCCAAATCAGTACGGATTTGTTTCGAATAGATAGGTTAAAAAACCGTGTTCAATTCAATTATACACTGTTTTGTAAAACTTCTTTTAACGTTGCTTGATCGCAAAGGCGTGCTCAGTTAACGCGAATTGAACACGGGATCGTAGGATTCCGTAGTAAAACAAAAGCGTGTGGATTTCGCGAGACCGGTGTCGCCAGTTGAACACGGAAAGGGAAATACGCGTCAGGTACCTACATAGAATACTTCACGTACCCGGATGGTATGCGCGAAGAGGTTGGCGAGCGCTGGCACGAGGCGCGGCGGCAGCGGCAGGCGCGGCGCGAGGCGCGGGTGGCGCAGCGCCTGCGCGGCCCGCACGCGCGCCAGCAGCTGCAGCGGCGCCACCACGCGCCACACGCGCGCCGTGCACACCGCGCCGCCCGCCGACACGAACAGCCGCCGCGCCATGTGGCCCCACGTCAGCGCGCGGACTACACCCTGTATAAGTACACAATGTCAAAACTCAATTAATTAGGCAGTTTTTGAACTCCAGTAACATAAAAAAGCCCCCAAAATTCCTTTAACATTATCCTGTCCCTTTATGTGGAAGAAGCCACTCAGTAAATTCCTCATCACTTTTAAGGTGAATTACAGAACGACCGAAGAGTCCTGGAGATCCTGCATGGAATAGTCTTTTTGATTGTGCAATATAACTTTTAGGACTCCTGAGTATAGCATCGACGATAAATAGAATATCTTGATCAGGAGTTCCCAACCAGGGGGGCATGCCCCCCTTGGGGGGCGTAGTGGAATACCAGGGGGGGCGTAATCGGTACGTTTAATTTTCGGAAATAGTACAAAATAGTGAAAAGAATAAAATCAAAGACAAAAAGTTGCCGACATATATCGTCGGCCCGGCGGACTCAGTGTGTATTGCGCTCTACATATACAAGTTTCGACAAGTCACGACACTCACGCGTACCCCCGCCCTACCTTCCCGCTTGCATCCATCTATCACTCGTAAAACAATTGGGAACATTTGCGTAAAATTGTTGTTTGTGAGATATTTAGAAGTTAAATTGTGTCTTCACGTTAATAAAAGGTAAGTTTCTTAGTAATTAATAGTAAGTTAATAACCAATATGTGCGCTTGACCAGAAACCCATTTGTTGTCGAGGTCTCAGATTTGCCTGAAGATGTTCAGGAAGAATTTCTAGAAATGAAGGCTGACTCGACCATGAAAGATGACTTCCATCTCTTGACATTAGAGAAATTTTGGGTCAAACGATTTCTTGTTAATCCCAAAATTGCTTCACTTGCTTTAGGAATAATTATTCCATTTTCGACCACATATTTATGTGAGACAGGTTTTTCAGCTTTGGTTAAAAAAAAAATTGTGTTTTTAATGTTTTTAAAGTTAAGGGGGCATGAGAATATTATTTTTGAATTGGGGAGGCTCAGTGAAATAAAGGTTGGGAAACCCTGATCTTGATGAACTTTTCACAACAACTGACCTGCGTGTAAGGTATAGGGACGGTATAGATGAGGGCTCCCACATCGGAATAGAACTTCACGACGTTCTTGTAAGGTGGCGTGTCCACTGGCTCATCTGCTTCTGTAACAATTGTGACACAAATATACTTTATTTACTTAATTATCACATAACAAAAGCAAAGTTTGCTATGTATAAATACCTTCAGCGGTTAATAATCAGCAAATAAAGTACCATATTGAAAACCAGACCTTCAGCCACAAACCACAAACGAACGCATCGTTTATCAAAACGATAGAATGGTCCGCCCAACACATCAATTTATCAATATCACTCTTTCATAGAAACCATTCAGGGTGCGAACCGACTCGACGTGTAGGTGATTACGTGCAAAAACGTGAAGCTATTTTAAGCCGGATTACAATTTTTGTAGGTTTCATCAATAATTATTTTTTATGGACGAAAACCATTCCTCACTCTAAATTCGTCACCGTCCTCGAATCAAACATCTACACTCAATATTTTATCTATAACTAGCGGTCGTCCGCTGTTTTTTAGATCTTTTAAGGGGAAACAATTCTGTCATACATCATTTTTGCGAAATTTTTACCGTTTTCGCAGCGCACGCAGCAGAAGCTCTCAATAGAACAAAAAATCCCCCGATTTTGAAACATTATTCATTACTGCTCTGCTCCTATAAGTCTTAGCGTAATGATATATAGTCTACACTGAAAGAATTTTTCAAATTGGACCTGTACTCCCTGAGATTAGCGCGTTCAAACAAACAATTAAAGAAACTCTTCAGCTTTATAATATTAGTATAGATATCGCAAAAGGTCTTCACGATCTTACCTGCGATTAGACTACCCGCAACAGCCAACAGTTCCCTGGAGTTAGCCCACTCCATGGCTAACGTGTTTCCTCTCAGGCCCGTGGCCACTCGCACGGGACTGACGTCATCGTATCCTCGCAGGAGGATTATCTCCCCGTTGCCTAGAGCCACGGCTAACACATAACAAATGAGTCTTCACAATCTTACCTTCGATTTGCGTACCCGCAACTGCCAACAGTTCCCTGGAGTTAGCCCACTCCATGGCCAGTGTGTTCCCTCTCAGGCCCGTGGCCACTCGCACGGGACTGACGTCATCTTGTCCTCGCAGGAGGATTATCTCCCCATTGCCTAGAGCCACGGCTAACACATAACAAATGAGTCTTCACAATCTTACCTGCGATTAGCGTGCCCGCAACTGCCAACAGTTCCCTGGAGTTAGCCCACTCCATGGCCAGCGTGTTCCCTCTCAGGCCCGTGGCCACTCGCACGGGACTGACGTCATCATGTCCTCGCAGGAGCACTATCTCCCCGTTGCCTAGAGCCACGGCTAACACGTGCCCGCCGTTGTTCTCCCCTCCCTCCTCCCCCTCTTCCATCTTGAACTTCTCGCAGGACCACGCCATTGATGTTATACCTCCTTCAGCTACTAGTTGTACCTGTAGTAAAATGATCTTTTGTTGCATTTATAGAAGACGTCGAAGAAGTTGAAATGTGAATATTGCCATGTAGTAACTGTATCATATATGGATGGCGTAAAGGCTAGTTAGGAACTTCCCCCATTCTTTAAGAAAAACAGTTCATCAAATAACTCCTCCCGCCGCGGATAAAGAATGTCTGATTTTTACTGTAAAAATACTGTCCTTAGCAAAAGCGGTCACTTTTTACAACCATTCTGTAGCTCTAAGTGACCCCCTATATACCTGTTTTTACATAAAAAAACTCAATGAAACCAAAACTAACCTGCGAAACCATAGCTCCATGCACGTCCATTACCACGAGCTGTGCCGACGCGGTTCCCAGATACACTTGGTTATCATCAGGGGTCCAACAGCCGCATGTGATACGAGCGTCTAGCGACAGCATGGAGGACCAGTAGCGCTGGCCGGCCACCGAGCCCACTAGTACGAACCCGTCCTGCACAACGGAGTGTAAAATCAGAAAATTGGATTAATGTCGAAAATCTGTACGGATAAATATAAGCTGCAAAACCTGATAATTTTTTTGGTCGACTGCCTATGCTGCATTTAAGTTTTTTTCTGTTAACCGGGAAGGCTTATACGTATTATGAAAAAAATCTACAATCGGTAAAGCCGTTTTTAAGTTATAAATAGTATAAGTAACATTACATTGTCTAAAACATAAGTATTTGTCCGATATCTTCGTGATATATCAAGTACGTTAAAACCTCTTACAAAGCACAAAGACTAGATTCCTACATAGTTTCTATTTTAAAAGTTAAACTTTAAATTAAACCGAGAACCCAATGTGTGTTGTTACCTAAATAACATTTAAAAGCACACAGCACAATGTTCTAAAAGCTCGGTGTTTACACTGCAATATAAACGGTATAATTACCTACTGTTACTGTTTCAATTTATTTGTTAAAATACGATAAGTATGTAGGTAACAGTTAAACACATCATTATTAATTAATTAAACCGAGAATTTATCAAATAATAACTTAGTGTGGTTTCCCAAATACGTGTATATTTATGTACCTACAACATTGAGCTCATTCGATATCATAGGTACTATCGTAGTCAGACTATCAAGTTGGGTATATCAAATAACATTTTCAATCTGCGGAAATAAGCACAACATGTTTCCACCTTACGATTGCGCAAAAATAAGTAAGAAAGGATGTAACAATAAAGGAAGCCTGTAAAACCCAAGAAAATGGGCCATCAATCAGCCCAAAAGATTTCATCGCTTATAGCGCTCACGATCACCGTGATGTTATAATAAATTGGATTGGACCGCCAACCGCTACAAAGTTTATCGTCCCTAACCGATTTCACAATTTTATTGTCACCCTGCAAAAGTTTTCCATCAGTACTGGGGGTGTTACCGTGTCGGGTCGCCGGGCAATGCTAGCATGAAAGAAACCCGCCGAGATATTTGCCAAACAACACACTATCAAGGTCTCTGTGTCCTAGTTATTGAAAAAAGACCTACTGAAAGCAAAAACTTGGTCTCTTTGTAAATGATTTGGTCATTAACTAGCAACAACAGTGCCAAGTCGAAGAAGCCATACGGGTATAATTCCTATTTCGTGTGTGTTTTGTATAAATACCAGTTCATTAGCGAGATATATTTAGAGCACAAACACACAACCCCCTAATGGCACCAGGCAAGCCGACAGGTGCATTACGTAATGAGCAGTCCCTAGACGGTCGCTGTCGCCAGATATCACGTCTCGTATAAATCGTTGACGTATTTGTCTTCGACGTCAAGTCTCGGAGACGATATGACGTATAATATCGAGATCGAAGCACGCCCCCGCTAAATCGGCACACCTTTCTTAGCATGTTCACGTTTGTTTGTGTTCATAGGTATCACGTAACGTTCGCCACTCGGCGTCACTGGGAAGCCTTTTAGCAAATTGCTTGCGACATTTTGACTGATCCGGCAGAGGCTTTGCTCCCAATTCACGTGGATGCACATCACGTGGCAAATCGGGTTGGCACGTTGGCGATACACCGACATTTTGATAACAAATCGGTCAACTGCATATGTGAAGCAAAGGTCGCAAATATGCAAAGAAGAATGTTTACATATTTGTAAGGAAAATCTTATTTTCCTTTAAGGTTCAAACTAGGAAACTATAACTAAGTTCTCATTTAGGGTCAATTCCCACTGAAAGAGCAGCGGCCGGCAGCGGCCGGCAGCGGCCGAAAATGCAAGTGATTGAGCGCGAGCGCGGCGGGCCGCGCGGCGCCGCGCTGGGCCGCGCCGCGCCGCGCTCTTACATTGTCCGTGCTCTTACGGCCGCTGCCGGCCGCTGCTCTTTCAGTGGGAATTGACCCATAACGAAACTAAGGAAATTATTACCTATATTCTACCTTGAAAACAGTTATTCACTATTAAAAACAATTCCGTCATCTAGCTCCGTTTTTTTCTGCTACGAACTAAACAAAATTGGCGAAGCCTTATTTTTCGCCAGGTTATCTAAATTCAGCGGCAGCTACCGGGCAGCGAATACATCCAATTTGCTTACATAAGACACCGCCAAACATTGTTTTATAACGAGCTCACACTGAAAGGTTTCAGCGCCAGAGCTGTAGGTTAGTTTAGGTAATATAGATACCGTAACGACCTCGTTTAGCTCACACAAACCTATTTAACATACAAATTAAGCCTAATTTGCATATTCATAATGTAATTCAGAACTTGGGGAGGACATTTTAATGAACTTATCAATTTTTTGCTTATGATGAATGACTCAAAGTTGGAAACCCTCTTTCACATCGTTCTTAGTATTTGCAATCTTCTGAACTACTTACTCCCAATAGAAGGATAAGGATCGGATCCTTTTTGTACATATTGCAAAACCCTTTGAGTTAGCACACGAATGAATATTTCCCGATAACATACGGCTAGGTATCCTTTCTGGAATATCAAATAATAAATTCTAAGAACAAATCTCAAGAACCGTGCGGTCTCGCTCGCCAGACAATAAATCACTTTACGGACTTGGACATATCTACTAGATATTCTATAAGTAACTACTTACTTTGCGGAAACCCTCAGCTTTGTAGAAGTTACTAATAGAACATTTTATATAGGAGAAGATTTTATTAGGCGAATATCGACATATGACTGTGATATAAGAAACAAGACTATTTTGGAATTTGGACCCTGCCCAAACATGTATTCAATCCAATGAGCTAGAATGTAGCTTCATATATTTATACAAAAACAATCAGATTTCGTAGACAGAGCCTAGAAACTGATAGCGTAACAAAAGTTAGGTCGTTTCAGAAATTACACAACTTAAGTGTGCCTGAACACTTGAAAGACCACTTAAGTCACACTCAGCTGTCACTACAATACACCGAATACACATTTAAGTACATTACAGCAATAACACGAGATTTAGGCAACCCATGTTGTCACTAACGATTACAGCAAACTTTTGCGACTTAGAAATGTCTGAGTACATAATTTACCTAGCCTTTTCCTAATTCTGTTGGGGTCAGCTTTCAGTCTAATTGGATGTAGTTGCGTACCGGTGTTTTATACTGGCGACTCCCTATCTGACCTCCTCAACCCAACTTCTTGGGCGACTCGATACCTCTGTCTCCTTGGTCAGTCTTTCTGGCTTTTGACTAGGACCCGTAATGACCGCTAAACATTTTAATGACAGCGAAGACCCATAAAACCGTGATCTCCGAAACTCGTTATGAAATTAGAAGGTCACTCATCCATGGACTGATGGCGAAATCTCCGTATTTCGCGACCTACCTTATTATAGTAAGTATAACTCTAAAGTCGAAAACAAATGATAATTATGTTCAAACCTGATAGCATATGAGGGCCATTCGTCCATCGTGTGACCAGGAGAAGTGCGTGACGGGAGTGCTCCTGTCGTTGATAAGCTCGATGCTCCAGCGGCCCTCGTACTTGATCCACACGAAGATCACGCCGCTGCTGTCGCACGAAGCCAGCTTCTGATACGGCTCGTTCCATTTCACGAGGATTACCTGGACAGGAAATAAAATGCTATAAAATAAAGCTTAAAGGAAAGCGGTCCTTAAAACAATTTCGTGTCGGCCTACCTATGTATATTCGGTCTTATAAAAATAATTTCGCAGCAACATGTGTAGCTATATTTATTTCAACAGATTTCAGATACCATTAGAACCGATGAACATAGATTTGCTCTAAAGTCGGCAAATGCCCTGGAATTACGGCAGCTCAAATTAATTACTAGGCCCCAGCGGCATGTACCTCTAGGTACCTATAATGTAGCACCAAGAACATCCCAGCGGCCTACATTGTCTATCGAGCTACTAATAATTTTAGAAACAGCTTTCAGCAGTGGACTAAAGGTACCTATTAATTAAGGACCCTTTACTAATACGCAAAAATAAATCAGCCTTTTGCGTAATCCCAGGTAAGTAAGTACATAACGTAATGTGGCTACGCTTGGAAGCTTTCCCAAAATAAACTTGCGCCAAATATTTCTTGAAAGCGGACTAGATTTCGAATCGCAGGACCAGCTTTAACATGGGACGGCTGTAAGTAATGTAGGTTTCGAAATGGAAAATGTGATTGAAAAAAGTTTGCGAAACTCGTAGAGCACCGATGTAACATTCCGTATCATACATAACTAAGTTAACTTGTTTTTGCTGCATCAAACTACAGGTAGGTAACAGTTGCAGAGTTCTCAAACTTTTTAATTTGTCAACTTCAACATTAACTAGATAGGTACGTGTATATCGCGAATGCGAATAGGTACTCCATTCCCTCGTACATCCAGCGCCAAGAATCCACTCTAGTGACAGCTCTAGATTAATTACCGCACGTGGTTTTAATTAAGTAAGGTGCAGTACTAAGTAAAATACTCTCACCAACCTACTTGAGTTATTTATACCTGTACAAAGAAATACAGACGTTTTCCTTCGGTGAGTGGAGTGCTATAAAAACCTTTGAAGAACTTGAATTTTGATTTTGAGTATGATTTGACATAAAATATTCTAAAGGACATCATTCAGAAGTCAGATAGCTCACGGAGAATGGAGTTTATGAACTTCATCATCATCATCATCATCATCTCAGCCATAGGACGTCCACTGCTGAACATAGGCCTCCCTCTTAGATCTCCACAGATACCTGTTGGAGGCGACCTGCATCCAGCGTCTTCCGGCGACCTTTATAAGGTCGTCTGTCCACCTTTATGAACTTATCTTGTCGATATCTAGATTTGACTCGGATGCTGTTTGCTTGCATTCGAAAAGGCTGTCTAATATTAAAGCTAGCTTCTCTGATAATATTTGAAGCACAAGTTATTACCTACAAGACTAAGGAAGAAATATTCTTTTTTTATTATTCTATTAGATTTATTCTTACTTTATAGGTCAATTAGTAATATTCTGGTCTTCATCTTATGTAAATATAGAGAAGACTTAACAGATGCCGTTTCTTCTATTTTCGTACATTTGTGAATTAGTAACTCAATAAGTACCCCGTTAGTTACGTACCGACGTCAAAGTTCTAGCAGTTATTTGACGGATGTCGGTAATTGATTGGTGTCGGCGGTCACTGTTGGAGACCGCTCTGAGCGATGCGATGCTATCCATCACTACAACTGCTCTACAACAGTTCTTAAATCTAATAATATTTTTATATCCCCAGCATGCTTCCATATGACACCATTTTATAAACTTTCCCAGAGAAATGCATGAAGCTCTTATCAACTCTTAAAAGAAAAGCATAAGCGACAATACGACTCAAGGACGATGGTCGGCATAATAATAAATTGAAGACTTCATTACCGGCTTGGAGTATAATACAAAAGCCACTTGTTTAACTTTATGGCTACTAATAGATTTCAGCTTTGACTAAAGAAAACAATATTAACAAAAAGGAAATTCTTCTTTACCAAATTGGCTGTATAAATGTTCTTGAGCTTCTCAGGGGGACAAAAAAAGGGGAGGTAGTATATTTGAAGATTATAGCCGTCGCGCTCCAGACGCAGTGTTATTACACATTCCACGTGCCCTTCGCTCCGTATAAGTTACACCCACTTAGAGAAAACAGTCGGAATGTGAAGGAATCCAACGCTACACACACTGGCAGCAATCACACGTTTGACACAAGTCTCTCGGCTCCGCATTGAGAGCATTAAATTTATGAGGCTCGGAGGCTCTATATGGCTCGTATCAGTGCGTGTACGTTAGTTCTCTCAGAATACCTACGTCTGTAGGGCTTCTGCGCTTAGATATCGACTGTAGGTACACGTAAATGGAGCGTCGGAAGAACACGCTTAATTACGCTTCATATCAAGACATGGAAGCGAAAAGTAGTTAGCGCTACCCGAAATGAAGTGAAAATGGGCCAAAAAGATTATTCTTACAAAATGTCGGTTCTTCAAACTGCTTTAAAAGTTTCTTACTGATAAGGTGCCAGCACGTTGAGTAAGATGCAGTGACAAAGTTTGCAATATGCAGTAACTATAAGTGTGTAGAAACTAGAACGTATGTTTGGAATCCGTGACTAAAAGGTTCTGAGACCGAAAGTTCTAAAGAAGTCACTCTGAAAGTTTTTGATGAATTCCTAGCACAAAGAAGATTCTTTCTAAAAACATTTTAGTTCGTTCATTTTCAAACATTAAACTTCAAAGCAATTAATATTATTTCGGCTCGACCAGCGCGATATCGATGGTGCAAATTCGATTATTACTGTTTTGTTTGTCGACTGCAGGTGGGTGGTACTGAATATATTAACTACAGCGTTGACGCTCGGGGTCCTATAAATAGCAAACAAACAAGCAGCTAAGTGTTATTTTTGCAAATATTATGTTTGGGTCAATATAAAAAGGGCTTCAGTGTAGGCCACGGCGAGTGCCACTTAAGCACGAAAGGGTGGGGCTTAAAACAAAGTCATGCAAGTCGCTCGAGGACTTTGCCTTTTCAATATAACGAAGTCCACTTATATCTCCTACGATTATTTATTTTTTATATGTGCAAACCACTAGACTGTAATACCCTTACTGATTTGGTTGAACTTGACTCTATAAACTAGGTAGCTGATTTTGTCCTCCCATTCAAACAAATTGATAGATTTTCTTTCTTTTCTAAACAGAATGCTTATATCTCGACCTTATTATTGATAAATTGCTGTTAACCTTGTTAACATATGCATCAGGGCAAGTCAAGTGCACTACCGTCTAATACCAGTCTAATGGACTGGTCCTTCGATACTAATGACGTAAAGGACCACAACACTAATGGGACCCTCACTTTGACAGCATACGGGTACGCCATTGGGAATAATAATGAATGAAGATGAGAATAATAATAGGTCCTACCCAAATTGTATCTATTTGAAAAATGTAAATATTATTTAATTTGATAAAATCTAGATATTTTTTTTCGTTGAAAAGCCGCCTAAAACAAATAACAATGAAGGTACAAATACAAGAGCCCTTGTTTCTAAAGAACAAATTGAATGTCAAAACGATAGATCTAAGAATATTAAATTTTGCTTTTACTTAATTAGGCACAGTAACAATACCTACTTTGTAAAGATGAATCTTTGGAGTAAATGTTAACAATTAGGTACGAATTTCAATTTATTGTCTGGCAACAAGGAGCGAGTTTAAAAATGGAACCTTACCTATACCTAGGTAAGTAGGTAACTAAATGTATTAAAGTAATAAGTAGGTAAATGTAAAAACTTTTATTATTATAATTTTATTTAATGTGGTGTTAGCATTTTCATCCTCCGAGCCTTTTTCCCAATCATGTTGGGGTCGGCTTCCAGTCTAACCGGATTCAGCTGAGCACCAGTGCTTTACAAGAAGCGACTGCCTATCTGACCTCCTCAACCCAGTTACCCGGGCAACCCGATACTCCTTGGTTAGACTGGTGTCAGACTTTCTGGCTTCTGACTACCCGTAACGACTGCCAAGGATGTTCAATGACAGCCGGGACCTACAGTTTAACGTGCCATCCGAAACACAGTCAATGGTGTCTAAGATATACTTAGAAAGTACATACAAACTTAGAAAAGTTGCATTGGTACTTGCCTGACCTGGGATCGAACCCGCGCCCTCATACTTGAGAGGCTAGTCCTTTACCCACTAGGCCACAACGAGTGTTAGCATTTTATTAATATTAAAGTGATATGGTTTTCAGCTTTTACTTTGATAGGTCCTGCATTTAGCTCTCTCCGTTTTAGTTAACCCCAGACTCTTTTCATTTACTTTGTAATTCGACAGTGCGCAAAGCACAGACATACTGAAAACCTTAAAGCATATCTATTTCTAGCCACATTTTCAACGAATCCCAGCTTTTTAAGGTGAATAGATTGCAACATCACTACCGAACGGTATCTTCTCTTTATTAAAAGGAACCTATTCGTGTTTGAAACTTTTTTATATGGACTATCTTTTTGACTCAACCATTAAACGAATTATTTTACTGAGAGTATTATTTATTTGTAGGTTTTCAAAGTGAACGAAAAGTATTCACAGAATGTCATTAGCGACACCGCAGTCCGCGCTCTATAGAATACAAGACTTCTATCATCCACAAAAACCAAATGCGAGGAAAAGCTTTCAAATGCGTGGGCAGGTACTGCTACTTCTTATGTAAGCTATCTTATGTAAGTCCAATCAAATCTATACTTAGATTTTGCCCTTTTTCATGAGAGAGCATCACGCGATGTCACTAACACAGATAGTATCGACTATCGAGATTAATATGTCAGTAAGGGTTTTCTCGTTACTTCGAAAGGTCACCAAAATACATTATCTGTGTTTGCATTATTAAAATGCCTTTCATACGTTGGGAGTAAGTTTTATGCCACATTTCAGCGGATTCAAAACCATTAACGAAGAGGGTTGTACATGACGGTGTAAAAAGACATTTTACGACTATCACACCCATCAGAAAATCCATTGTGTAAATCGTGACTTGAAATTAAACTCGAATTTACAGAGACTCTCAAATAAAGTTGACTTTGTTTTGGCAGGGACCCCAAATGGGTAACAAAATTTTTTAGGTCAGGGTAGTCTCGGGTAGAGCTATATTGAAACCAGACCTAAATAGAAAATCGATGTAAATTCAAAAGAATATTTGAACTCGTTGTGGGACAAAAAATTACAAAATGCACGAGCACTTTACCCAAAAGTCAAAAAAAAAACTATAGAGGAAAATCGTCGCTCTTTTGACTCCAAACTTTTTTCCAAACAACATGAAGATGAAGAATATATCTATACATGTACTAATAAGAGAAAAACTTACGTCTGATCTGTGTCCGCGCAAATTATAGTTTGTACGCAAGGGCAGCTCGTGCGGGCGACGCGCGTGCGACGACGTAAACGTCACTCCGACCACCCCGCGCACGTTGCCAGTCGCCAGCCAGCCCTCTTGGTAGTAGTTGTTGCGGTTCAACTTCCAACCCTCCTCCTATACAAACAAAGCATTATTTTAATTGCACGAATATAACAAGCGCAACCTCCAATGTCGACCTTGGCCTTGCAATAACGAGCGATGCAACGGAGAATCGTTGCTTTTAAATTGCGCTAACATTTGTTAGACATGTGAATTGATTACATGGGTGAGAAAATGCATTATTACGTGTTAGAATCAGGTGACGTTAATTACTTCATTAGCTACTGCAATAAAACGACTCAACACGAAACTTTGAATTTTCACGGTAACAATGTATAGTGAAACAATGAAATTAAATCATAAGCTTAAATAAAGCACCTTCCTGTTTATTTACCGCTTAATAATATCAACATAAACGAAAGCTCTGGACTTAATAAATCTAGGAATTAACTGGTGACTGTCCTAGCCTTTTAAAGATGTACCTAAGTAAGTACCTATCTAACACATTTTTTACAATGCTTTTAAATATTCTTGTAGACGATACCTGTAGGTGGCAAATTAACCCGTTTCAAACTCTAACTTCATCGTTTGCCAACATCATTAGAGCACATCAAACATGCTCCAAGCAGGCTAAATGTAGCACCAGAGAAACGTTTCCTCAAAAGAAAATGTAAATGCAATCAACTGAAACGTTTTCCTGAGTATCTAGACGAGCACATAGCTACTAACTTTATTATATAAAACTAAAAGGCAAAGAGTTGCCTGCACGTTCAGAATAATTAATTTTCAATATTGCTACAAATAGCATGTTCACTTGTAGAGGCCGCATTAATAGGAAGCCAGGCAATTAACAGGCACGTAATGGTGCATGCCCGTCCCGACGACAGCGGCCGACCGGAGATCGAAGGCGAAATTGGCAATTAGCTAGATATAGACGATCCGACACCCTCCGCTTCATTAATCCATACGTCGCCGCCCAATTAGGACACATTTCTTACCAATATCTGTACAGTCAGTACTACGGGGAACTCTACAGGTTGGAAAATTGATACGATTGCTGTCTGATGAGTTGGTCAAATTAATTAAAACGAAATAATCCTATTTCGAATTCGGACTAGGTAGGTACAAATTTAAATCCCTATGATAGAGATGTAGGACCCACCTAATGCCTAAAATATAATTGCTTTTGCTCCCCCCAAAAAATATACAGTTTTACGAAGGTAATATCAGGAGCGGCCCAGAGCTTTCTCGAGAGCTCGGAAGGAAAATTAATCCGTAGCCAAGGTTCACTAAAAAGCTAAGGACCATTTTAGGCTTAGGGCAAAAAATGCAAAATTACTTTACTTAATCTCGTTTTTCGTATTCATTAAAAGCAAGCACTTAACGGAAACAGATTTAACTTGCTGGTCAAAGCCAAGAAAACTTAGCCCAGATAAATATGTAGTTAGATAGCTATTCTGTTGTACTTTTGTGTCTAGTTCTACTTACTGCTACGATTGGATGCGTGACGTGTTAAGACTCAAAGGACCAATTCTCGAAATTTATACTTATGGAGCGACAGTCATAAAACTACTGTCACTATAAATAGGCGGCTCACACAAGACCATATCGAGGACATAAGGACTAGGCAGTTATGTTGCCTAAAGGTTCGCGATGCCCCATGGTAAATATATTAGGTTACCAAAGAATGAAATCGGTTGGAAATTTTAAAAGGCGGAGACACCGCCACTTCATTAAACCAGTTACAAGCGACGAGCGTGCTCATAGTTTAGTGTCTCCAGCTAGCCGTGACTAATGAGAACTGAAAGCCCATTAAAAATAATTTGCACCAAGGATCCTACGGCGACTTCTTTTGAAAGAAACATCCATTAGGTTGTAAGAGGAAAAAATCGAGCGTATAGGACTGCGCTTTTAATTTATCATTCAATTGTTGTAGGTACGTCTACTTCGTCTTGTCTTTGGTGAAATAGATCCTATGTGTGTTGCCGTTGATCCTGTTCAAATGCAGGTCATTTAAATGACGAGCAGATCTAGTTACATATAACATTCTTGCCGATTTGTTTTTCACTTTTATGGGAAAAAGAGTTTATCACGTTTGAAGGGCAGTGTATGTAGATATTTAGAGAGGGAATATTTCAAATTCTCATGACGATCAAGACATGATAGCCAGTGCAGAAATCTACTTCTGAATGATTCCGAGATGAGAGATCACATAAAATATAGGTACTCAAACGCTTTCTTCAATTTCCTATCATTACATTGGAAACTGAATTACAATTACGAATCCTCAAGATGAGTCGCAAAAAGTTATCATCTTAAACCAATCCACCAAATCGTGAGTTACGTTGTTGCATTTTGATGGGATATTTTGAGGTAACGCGTGGAAATTACCCCCCAGTGACAAGCGTTGCATAGAAATTGAATTAAATAGGTCAGAAGTTGGTAAAGCCGACGGAAGGTTAATAGAATGGGACCCCCTAACGTGCCGTAACACCGCAGCAAGCTTCGGCAATTTCATTCCAAGTCGTTACCTGGATTACAGTCGTGCGTGGCTCCATCAAGTCTTCCGAGAAATGCTCCAAGCTATTTCACTGACCATAAACAAATTCATACAAGGGTTTATGTGACAAAACAATGAATAATGGAACGATGCCCTATGTGTATTGTGTGCGAACCTACAAACAAACCAAAATGTAGGTAGCTACATGTTATGTCAGATTTATATTTTATGTAATTATCATTACCTGAAGCCTATTTATTCAGTCAGCTATTCGATTCTAAACCAATTTGCATGCATAAATTCATTGTTTAATAAATGCGAAACCACACTTCTTTCCCATAATCAACCTATTTGAATTTGGTTATTAGATATGCATTAGTAGATAAGGGGTAGGTAGGTTAATGTAAAATTGATTTTACATGAATTACAAAAATGGCATTGAGCCTAGTTTCCACGTAAATTCTAAACTTGGCGCTGTAAGTACATACGGAGGTTGCGGCGATAGTAGACCTCTTATAAAATGAGGCCTGTAAGATATAATGAACGATGAATTAAACTCACCTCTGGCAGCTCGTCGGGCACCTTCCCCATCCAGGACAGCGACAGGATGGAACAGTCGCATTTTGCATTTACGTTTCTCTCGAAGTGAAGATGCATTTTCGCTTTATCAGTTCAGACGTAAACTCAAACGTTCAACATCGTTGGTATATTATGCAAACACACTGTGTACTAGCAAACCGTTTCGCGAACGTGCGAACTGACAATTTAACGCGCACATTTCACAGGAGCCAGTGATAATACATTTGGGATCGGATTATGAAAGATCATTTTTGTCGGATTGTGAAGTGGTCGGGTGAGAGCGCGTCGGTCGGCGCTCGGCTGACGTGACAGAGGGTGACAAGCGAGCCTTCGGGACGGCGGCGGACGGCGCAGGTATTGATTGCGCACGGGGGCGCGCGCACCCCACGACCTCTACCGCTGCCAAGGAAAACCGGGAAAACCCGCGGAAAGCCCGCTGAGATGGCGCTGCGATACCCAACACAAGGACCAATATTTCAACACCATACCAAAACATACCTACATAAATAAAGTGTTCCTTCACCACAGCCAAGAATGTCATGTAAATATTCATACAAACAAACGCAACTTCTTATGATTAAAAAATATTGAAGCAGGTACGTGCGTAGATATATACTTTAACGTCTAGCTAGGCTATGCCAGGTGCGGTGCTAAATAATTAAACTATAATTTATTTGAAGAACCCTTTTTTTTTTTTTTTTTTTAACGACGTAAAAAATCATCAAATGACCCATCAGTGAGGGAGTGTCAGACTCTTACTGACTAAAAGCCGTCGTGTTCCGTCGTAGGCCTTCTTATGTGCTAGGGCCGCGGTACCTCTTTCGAACAACCCGCAGCCCCGGCAGGCCTTGGCCCTGCTGGGCCCCGCTAGGGTTGCTGACATCTCTTTGAGGAGCGCGTGGAACAACGCGCGCCGCCGACACGGGTCTGTTGTCTAAAAACAGACATGAGCGATGAGCCACCCGAACTCACCGCCCACAGACCCACGCATTTGAAGAACCCTGGTGAATAATTTTCGGGAGGCAAATTATTTGGAGGTCAGCAGAAAATGCTGCTGTTCGAATTTTGGCAAATGGCACTGCAATCCCATTAGCATGCACCCACGTTTATTCTTACTTAATTATACATAGTGTGAACAAGAACAAAAGCGGCCGGGCCACAGGTACTCATCGTTTTTCATTTCCACGAATCCACGTTGTTTATGAAAGGCTTTTAAAATGTTGATGTCGAGTGCCGTCGAGTGCGGGCGGTTGGCAATTCGTTTTAAATACCGCAATATTTTTATTGTACGATCGAGTTGAATGATAGGCAAGTACGCAGACTCTATTAACAACCGTTAAAATAAATAAAAACGCAATTTTATACATTCTACAGTTTATTGTCTATAAAACCAAATTACACTACCTACATTACGATAAAATATCACGTGAACGGAATAAAATATCACAGAATATAGACTAAAGAATAAAATAGAGAGTTCATGATTAATGATTAATTAAAACTCGATTTCCTTCAAGGAGCCCCAGGTGAGTCCACTTTTGACTTTAACGGGTAAAGGGACGGCTAGTTTGAGGGTGTTCTCCATGACTTGTTTGATGATGGTGATGAAGTAGTGTTGGTACGCCTCGGGCACTTCGTAGATGAGTTCGTCATGCATCTGGAGTATGAGCCGAGGTTTGGGGTCGAGTGTGTCGGTCATTGTGTCTATGGAACACATGGCGGCCTTCGCGATGTCGGCAGCTGAGCCTTGTATAGTAGTGTTTACTGCTTGACGCTCGGCAGCACCTATGGAATTCATCATTATGGAAGTCAGACCTATTTTTGACTGATTATATGAATTAGCTTTAATAACTTTTTTGTCACTTTTCGATACTTGTAAATAATTTTATTATTACCTACAGAAGAAGTACGCGTTGATACAAAGCGATATAGTAGATAGTTCAAACAAATCTTAGAAATTACGTGTCAAGTATGTTCCACGTGAACTTACTCTTTTTGGGCGCAGAACTGCTTGTGATATCGGCGAAATATCTTCTCCGCTTCATGAGTGTCTCTACGTATCCTTTCTCCCTGCACTCCTCTATAACTGACTGCGTGAACACCTTGACAGCTGGATACGTTTTATAGAAGGAGTCCATGAAAACTGCCGCCTCCATCTCCGTTACATCGAGAAGTTGCCCCAACGTTTTGTTCCCCATCCCATAAATAATTCCGTAGCAAAGCTGCTTGGCTTTCTGCCTTAAATCATCGTCTACCTGTTAATAAGTCATTGTTTATTCCTTCAATATCGAACGCTAAAAGTTATAAGCTAAACATAATGAGAAGCCGAGTTCAGTCAAGTGCTCTTTTATGTTGAGCTTCAAAGCCTAACAAACAATAGACGATTGCGCTAAATATAGCTTGAAGACGCAGATTTGTGAAGCTAGGGACTAGGGTTTATAACTATTTTTACACAAGTCCTATTTCAAACGTAAATATTGTTATTATTATAAGTACCTAAATCAAATTCTAAAAATGTAAGAAATAATAAGAATTTGCAGATAAAGTCTTACCTCCTCTTCAGGTACATTGCTCCAAGACGCCGCAATAGACTTAAACACATCCATATCTGACTTCATAATGTTCATCAACACCTGATCTTTACTGAAGTGCGTGAGGATCCTCATTTCCAGCTGACAATAGTCTGCCGACACAATGACGTAGCCGCGGGCGGCTTTGAATATGTTCCTGCAGTTGAACTCGGCAACGTGATCAGTCACGCCTGTGTGCATTGTCAAGTACTCGAAAGGGATCGCGAATGTGCGCGGAACATTTTGCAAGTTCGGCTCGTGCATACTGATACGACCCGTACAAGTGAACATAGTGTACGTCGGATTTATTCTGCAAATAATAAATGTAGGGGTCGCTACAAGCTCTCACTTTAATTAATCCTACTTACTATACTACACGTGTCACCCCACCCCCTGTATGCCCCCTGTTGCTTGCGTTAACTGTTTATGATTATACACTTTAAGTATTTTACGAAAGTTACTTCTATTTCAGTTGGAATAATGCCCGTTTTCACCAACGAATACCTAAATTTAGGGAGCATTTACGGAACACTTAATAAGAATTTCATTTTCACCAAAGCCTAGGTGTCAATTTTAACCTAAAAATTTCACTTAAACTTGGGAGCCCGATTGATGCCTGCTTAAACAACTCCTATCATTATCATTACAGAATACAAACATATTTTGAACCGTTTCTGGCGATGGATAGTGAAATGTACCTTTATATGTTATGTAACACCAAAAATACCATGTTTAAAAAGCAAAAAAAAAATGAAACGTAAACTTTTAGAAAGTTTAGAAGCTGTGGAGGTTGTGGATATGTAAAATAATAATCATTAGAAGACCACGTACCTATCTTACGTGAAAGAGCAGATGTCTGAGAAAAAAGTACGATGATCATGACTTTTTTATAAGATTATAGGTTATCACTTGCTATGAATGCACTTGCTAGGTCGTGATGTCGCTGAATTATTCAAAAATAGGAAGTCCTGCATGTCCATAAATATACAGACCATAACAGATGCAAATCTGGTAATCACTGATGTAGTTTCGCGGTGGCCGGGACAACTATAGGCCTATTTAGACCTAAGCGGTATTCGCTACCGTCTACGGCAGAGAAAACCCTGTGGGTATGCGGTAATATGACTGTTCAGACCTAAGCGGTATTCGCTACCACCTGCGACAGAGAAAACCCAGTGGGTATGCGTTAATATTACTGCTGATGTTCGGGATGCATGCCGCTGCTGTCGCGCGGTATGTACTTCTACCCACAGCGGCAGTGGATATCGCTCAGGTCGCTCTAGCCGCGGTATAGTTATCGGCACGGATATTGAGCCCTGACCTTCACCTGCGCAGAAGCCATTTATTGGTTTATTGCCTTGTGTACAGTGCGCAAAGCGATCCCCACTCTTCCGCCGAGAGCTCAATATCCGTGCCGGTAACTATACTTGATACTAAATACCTGAGCGAAACCGGCGCGGTATCTACCTCTACCCACAGCGGCAGCGAATATCACTCAGGTTTGAATAGGCCTTAAATACCAAAACTGCAGTAGATACCAATGATTCGAAAATGGTGAATATGGAGGAGCCTATCTCCTAGGTGATAGGGGATACCCTCTGGAGGTAAGAAGTAGGCTAACATTGAACATAATAAATTATGTAAATTAAAACAAAGATAGTAAACAAATATTTTAATATTAGTCCTCATATTATGTACCAAACATTATCATCATCCTCCTGCACCAATTCAATTTGAGGTGGGCTGGGCGCAGCATGTTTTTACACGTCTTTCCAATTTCTCGCACCACCTGAAACTAAATAAATATATAATTTTAACCCCATACTTAAATCCATTAACTCATGGAGAACAAAAATACAATGAAGACACAGTTGTACGGCAATATCTTAATACACTATATTATTATACACAGATATTATTCACATTTACCTGTAAAGGGTTCCTGTCGCATTAAAACTATTTGTGACTGGATCCAAGCTTTGTTTTTGGCTTCGTTCGTGATCCCATCCGTTTTTTGTTTAATATTGTGTCTCTATAAGACGTCAGCAATTTCACTAGCTTGTCTTTTTCTTCTGCAAGAAAGGTTTATCCTCGTTTTCTCTTCTCTGCCAAAATAAACTTATCTATTCAACAATAATAAACCCAAAATTAACCTCACTCTATGTACACATACACATCAGTCAATTTGACAAACGCGCGAATGACATAGGTAAAAATTCACCTATAGAAAACCTCTTTACTGTTTTATTGCATAAAACATAGCGTAATGTAGTTTAAGTTAAATTAAAATAACATCACAAGAAAAAAACTCACAGGCTTTAGTAATATATACTCGATAGACGTTTATTTCTTAAGAAGTACAGAAAAATCATTTTATCGATAAAATATCGACTTTGCATTATCGTTTGTAGAACTAGTAATCTGTCACTTACTTAAGGGATCCATGTACAAGTGTGGTGAAAATGAATTTAGGTAGGTGTCAAATTGGGAGGGATCCTTACTAAAAGTAGCATTTAGATAGGGAAACGGTAAGAGGTTGTTGGTGAAAACGGGCATAAGTCATTTAGGCCACACACATTTTTTGTGTATTTTATTATTATTTCTTGGAAAGAAAACGTCTTAATTGAAGATGCAAGCGACGACACGGGAACAGATAGAATTTAGTTTATAAAAACTTACCTGTCTCCCTCTGTGTAAATACAAGCCTTCTCTGTCAGAGGATACAGCGTCTTCGTCAATATAGAGTTGAGCTTTCTCCAATAAATAACGATACTCGACAGCGGACTGTTGTGCGAAGTCAACACGCTTTTCTTGGTGCTTACCTTGCGCCCATTATAGATACCCAAGACCTGGCAAAACATGTTCAGAGTTTAATATAAACTACAAGAAACATAGTCACATATCAAAACTATATGGTACCTATTGCGAAAGTTATTAGGTACCTTGGCAACATCTTTCGACGAGTTGAAGTTGAAATGATATCCGCAAAGTTTGTATGCCTTCTTCTGCAGACTTTCTTGGGAATTTCTCACATCAATCAAAAGTCGTGACGCGAGATCCTTGTCTACAGTGATTCCGTAATATTCGCAGTTCGACAGAATCTTCGCAACTCGGTTTTCGATATCTGCACAAATATCACGAGATATTGACGCGGTTTTAAATCAGTTTTATAAAGGTCAAAACTTAAGTAATATTTAACACACCTATTATATTTCGAGCAGGCTGTAGAGATTCTTGTAAAGTATTTTCCTGACTTTCAGCCACCATCCACACAGAACAAGCCTTTAGACAAATACTCTCAAAACTGTCAAAACTCTTGAACCTTTTTTGCTGGCTGTTAACTTTAAGCAGCGCATTTGAGAAATCTATACCACAATACTTTTTCATCTAAAAGACACACGAACACAGTTTAATTAAAAAGTACGAATATAAGAAAAAATATACAACACATTGTTCACACTTACTAGATAATCAATGTTCGGTATTTTCTCGCTGCTATTTATTAACCATTCAATTAAAGATACATCTGTACAGTCCGACGACAAATTAACTCCAAGCCACCGTTTTATGTTAAAGTTAACGGTTTTCGAACACAACATTTTCAATTTTAAAGTATTCTTCCTGAACCAGCTACGTAATCTGCCTTTGACTATTTGCAAACAATCTACAGATGTAAAATCTAAGTAAATGCTTGTTCCTTGATTTAAGTAAATGACTAGACCATTCATTGGACAATCTTCATTTCTATCATCTGTTTTTCGAACAGGCTTGTGACTAAATAAGTTGCTCCCTATTATTTCATTGCTACCTGGGTTATTTGTTTTCAAATTCAAATGTATAGATGCACTATTTACATTTTGAATATCTTGTGAATATTCAATAACATCATTTCCTCTTAAAACATAACAATCAACTTTAAATTGACTAAATTCTATAAAAAATCGTTTCGATAAAGAACATCTTATTTTTGGCAAGCTATATATTTCTCCTTTGTTCATTATTTTCATGTCATCGACTTTTTTCTTTTTTATCACAGGCTGCGTTTCTTTGCCAGTCGAGTTTCTTCGTTTATAAGTCATCATATTTTTATGAACAATAGAACTGACTGATTCTAAATTATTGTTTTCTAAGTTTCTATCTTCTGATGCCACGATTTTATCGTCTTCACAAACTAATTTTATATTGTTTTCTGAGTTTAAATTTTCTGATTCCATGATTTTATCGTCTTCATAAACTAATTTTATATTCGCACCGTCATCATCGTCATCGCCTTCAGTTTCAATTAAAGTCGATTTAAAAGCATTTAAAATAGTGTTGGAGTTTATACTGGCATAAACAGAACTATTTTCTTGCTGACGTACTATGGATGGTTCTCTATCTAGTAATTTACTAGGAATTAAATCTACCGCCAAACTCTCTTCAAATAAACTCGAGTTATCACCATCAGATGAAAACAAACTTATATCTTTTGCCGACAGATGTGCAGATGAACTTAAAACATCCGACTTATTCAAAGTTTCTGGCGCTGAAGATTTTTCTTCCAGTTCACCAAAACTAATGTTAGGTGAAAACATTTTGTCAGACGTGCGTAATTTTGTTAAATTATCTAAAGCAGCTTCGGTAAAATTTAAAGAGTCCCATATAATGTCGTTGGTTGATAATGATTGGCTATTGCTTTCGCTTGCAGTGCAATATTCTTTTGAACTATTAGCACTATTATTATTCGATAGCCGATTTAGTTTCATATTTACCCTTGAACCTTCTTTGATAAAGATATCATCACTTTTTTCTGAAATAACTTGCTCGCTAACTGTTTCAGTATTAGTATGTCCGGAACTATGAGAGGTTTGGTTTTCTGGTGTGCTCTCATTTGTAGTGGTTAGTTGATCTACATTTTTTCTATTATTTTCATGGCTTATAGAACTTAATATGCCAGTACTAGTGACATTCTCATCTTTGCCTATTGTAGAGTCTACAGCATTAGGAACTGCTGTCGACTCTTGATTCCATTTAATTTCTGCAACCCCAATTTCAAGAGAAAGGTATTTCCTAGCTTCCGTAATAAGATTTTCAGCTGCTTCTTTAGTAGTAATACCACAATAACCCGTTATCCAAATATTTTTTATTTTATTGCGTTTTCTTATATCATCACTGTCGTCATCGTCTCTTTCCTTTTCACTTTGAAAAGGTACGGACTTATGAAGTATATTTTCTAAAGTATTTGCATCAGCTGATGCAATACTGGCAATTGTTTCAAATCCCGCGTCAAAAAGTGTTCTAGCTCTCATGCCATTTAGAGAAGGGAGTTTCATCAACTCCAGCAAGTCAGAATGAATGCCGAAATGTAAACGATCTTGAAATTGCGATACTAACATTTCCATATTTTTCCATCCTAATTGTCGGCAAAACGCTGTGACCATACCTGAAAAGTTTTAATAGACTAAGCATGCAAAATCAATGGCAAAGTATGAAGGATAGCCAATAATAAATAAATAGCAGCCAGAAACTCACCAGCAAAAGTTGCAGCTCCTTGCTGAAGACTCTGCAGGAAGCCTCGCGCGCACTGAAACTTGGTTGCTACTTCTGCGAGAGGCACCTCATTCACTAAGTCCTGCAAAGCTAAGGCAGTATAAAACCTTGAATAAAAAAACAATTATTAATATTTGGAATCTATGAACAATTACGAATGTAAAAAAAAAATCAAGCAATTCTCACACCTCTTATGTATATTCACTCTATTTTGTATGTTGCTTGCTTTATTAGTCCGAAGGCATCTGATTATAAAACTCTCTTGTACCCCAACTAGTTCCCCTACTCTCTTCTGGGCTTTGGTTAGAGATTCCCAAAGAGTTAGCATATGAATCCAATCCATGTTTCCCCACTGACTACTCACACCATAAGGTGTTACCAGATATATAAGATGCAAATCTGTCTCTAAGACAAGACACTGACGAGCTTTCTGCAGTTCACAAAACAATGATAATCCATCATTTGGAGCCATTGACGATGACAGACAAGCTTTCCCCAAGGGTGTAGCAACATAATGTTCCTCATCACCTTCAGTTTGTATTCTTACCAATTCAAAGTTTTTCAATTCATCTAATGTCTTTTGTAAGAGACTCATTTGTGAACCTGATGTATCCTGTTGATTGTAAAGCAATGTGCATTTGGAATATATTTCTACCTGTTCCTTAGTAGATAATACTTGGCTAGCTATCATTTCTAGCACTGCTCTCATATATTTATCTTCAGTTTCAATGCAACTCTTTACTGGCTCTAAGGAGCCCATCATTAATTCAAACCCAATTTTTTTTTCAGCCTCTGTGCATATTAATACACTCTCACCCTGTGTATCTCTCCCCATTCTTCCAGCTCTACCAATCATTTGCTTATATGTCAAGATATTTATTGGCTGCCTTTGAAATACAGGTGACCTAATAATAACTTTTCTGGCAGGCAAGTTCACACCAGAACTCAATGTGGATGTGGCTACTAAGACTCTTATCGCCCCAGTCTTAAATCCACCTTCAACTATGTCCCTTTCATCAAATGTCAGTCCTGCATGATGATATGCAACACCAAAAGATACAGTTTTCTTGAGAACTTGATCTAATCCAACAGGACAATTCTTTAGTTGCTCTAGGACTTCTAAAATATTGTCAGATTTTAATTGACTTCTTAAAACTTGTCCAGCATGGCTGTCTTCACATCCTAATTTAAAGAATGATGATGCAACTGATTGAGCTAAGCTTTCACACCAATTCTTTGTCATACAGAATATGAGTACTGAGCATCCATCTTTAATAGTTTCCAAACAGATTTTCAGAACATTATCTCCTTCAGCAGTTAAACTCATATCTACAGTATTAACGCAAGCTCCTAGTTTATCATAATACTTATTTCCTACTAAACAGTATTCATGAAGAGGGATTGGTCTAAACTGGGTGATGAATAACTCAGCATTCAACCAATTAGCAAGGCTTTCTAAATTAGGTAATGTGGCAGACATCCCTACTATTTGAATTTTGTTATCATCTGACATAGATGTCACATATTTGATTTTTGTCAGCAGTAGTTCTAGTAAGTATCCACGGCTGGGGTCACTAAGGAGATGCAATTCATCTACTATAATGGCACCTAGCTCTGATATGGTCCCTTCATCTAGGAGTTTGTTGACCAAACTGTTTGCTTTCTCAATAGTGCATATGGCCACATGCACAGCTTGCAAGCCCCCAGGAGGTGACTGGGATCCCATAAACCCCTCCACTCGAATTCCAGAGCTAGATAATATATCTTGAAGGTAAAACATTTTTTCTCTTACGATTGACACAAATGGCAGAATTATAATTACCTTCTTCTGGCGTTCCAAAATAGTTTTGATTGTTAATATTTCTGCAACAAGTGTTTTCCCAGCAGATGTAGGTGCAGAATAAACTAAATTACAACAATCAAAGAGTACCTTTGTGTTACCCAAACAAGTAACCTGCCAGTCAAACATTTCTTTAACTCCTCTTTCTTCATATTTTTTTGCTATCTCAAGTGGTAGACCCCAAGCTTTTAAATTTTTATTGTTACCTTGATCTATGCATGATTTCACCAGATTATTTTCTGTAGATTGTAACGCTATTGTTGTATTCTGTGAATAGTTATTAATCTTCTTGGTTGGCCTCAAATTCAGTTTCAAATCATTGTTTTGTTCCAAAGCTTGCTCTTTTACAACTTGCAAAGAACTATGTAATATGAACGAATTGTCGAAGCAATTGTCTAAGAAGCCGATATTTTCGGCTATAAACTGAGTGTCAATACCTTCCTCATCCACATTGGCCATTTTAATTAAATTAAACAAAATTCATAACAACATCAAGAAAATCTCTGAAAATCAAACACAACAGACAAAACTTTCAGCTGTTACGAAACGTCAGAAAACCAGAAAACTACGTACTGACAGTTTTTGTCACTGTCATAGATGACATTGATTCGCTTCGTCCGAAAATTATTTTCAATGACTCTTGTCATGCAAAACCCAAACAATGCGCATACAATACAAAGCTACAAGGAAAACTCAGATTTCTCAGAAACTTTTTTTATTAAACCGTGGTTGTTCTAAACTGGATCTCGTTGTGAGAAGCTTTCACTCGGCAATATGCAAGATTTAGATACACTGTGTTGACATTAATTTTGTTGAAGCCTAAACTTATATTTTAATGTGATTAAAAATAGGAATTCATATTCATATTCGTGTTACTGTTAACGAAATAATCACCTCCCTCTCAAAAATTCACACGTAGCACGTAGTAGACTGGAAATAATATGTACAAAAATAAAACCAGTCATTTGCTGTAGGATACACCAATTTATTAAAGGTTTACAGCCTTAATATACCCATACCATTTGATCACAGAATTAGCCACTAAACATAACTAGAGATATTTCTATAAAAAGGTAATAATAAAATCAACCAACGGTAGCATCTCATCTGAATAAACTCTAGACTAAATTAACAATACAACAATAAGTATGAAAGTTTTTAATTTCAACTGCTGATCAATTGAAATACTTATACATAACATATGCAAAAATTAAAAAGCACAAAAAAATAAAAAGTGACCAATAGTTATAACACATATTATGATTTTCAATATTAGTTATAGTCATAGTAAAAAAATTATTAGTTATGTATAGGTACATAAAAACTAAAACACTGGATATGAGAAGTGAGATCAGGGCATAATTAAATTGTTTAAATAATCCCTCCTGGCTTACTCCATTCAGCAGGGTCTCAGCAAATCAAATTGATGTTTTCAAAGTTGTTACTTCAGAGGTTTCTGTTAGAATTAAATGCTAATGGCAGAGTTTATGTAACTAATCACTTAATTATTTCACAAAATCCTGGCAACAATCATTAATCTACAACACTTTATAATTTTATATCATTTACAAAGTTGTTAGTTTAATTTGTAATATTCAACTATAAAATAAATTATGTATATCATAATGAGATTTTTGTTGCCGTTGGTTCTTTGCCTTCTGTTAGAGCCCTTGATTCATGAACAAATGATGCATATGTAATACCCTGAAAGAAAAACATAATATTTGTAGCTGATTTAAATTATAGGTTTAAGCAATAACTTGGTTCTCTCTACTAGGTATATCACTCACTCTCTGTACTATATCACTGTGGCCATATAAATTAATAAAAAAAAAATAGTGAAAGAGTGCATTTGTTTACCTGTTGCATGGCAGCTCTAATAAATCCTTCATTGGCTGACACAGTCAGAGCTTTAATTCTATGACCAAAATTAAAAATAATTTTGGATCTTAATCTGACATGACCTCTAACTTTTAAATTCTTCCTAGGAAAATCATCTTCACCTAGAAATGGAAAGAGTTTTTATTGTTTATTTTACATTATTCTAAGCTTGGATGATGATGATTGCAATGAAATGAGGTTTGCAGTGACTTACCACCATAATCATCAGGAAATACTCTGATCATATTTTTCAATTCCTCAGTTCTTTTAATCTCCATGGGTCCTCCCAAGTTACTTATGATTTTTTCAAAATCATCCCATGCTGTTCGGCAGCAAACCAATGTCTTGTCTAAAACAATTTTTTTTTAAGAGTTTTATTAAATTCCTATTTTTAGTAAGCCTTATGTTATGTTAAGTAAGACTGTGACTGTACACCACAAGCATGGAACAGTAGGTTAACATTAAATTGTATGTGATAACATGTTATTACCTTTAAACAATCTTTCCAAAATAGGTTTGACTGGTCTCTCAGCCTCCCAAGCAGACTGCTGAGTAAGAACTTCTTGCTTGAACACATAGTTACAGTGTCCATTTGTCATGTTACTCACATACGCCATCATGGCTGTCACATCTAGGTTCAAAGTTTTAATCTCTGGATGCTCATCCATACATTGTGGCATTTCCTGGCTAGTGGAAAGAAAAAAAAACTACCTAATTAACTATGTAGTAGTAGTATATAGAAGAGTATGGTATAGATGGAATTATATTATTTTGTTTTACATTGTAAATTGTAGTAAAGATTCTATGCTAAATTACCTGTTTTGAAGGCACTCTTCATCATCAGACTCTTCACTCCAAGAATCATTACTATCATCACAGGGGTTAGAATTGGGCAATATTTCTCCCTTAACTATCACACCAACAGCTTTCAATTTATTTGCCAAATTCTCCTCTATGCCACTCATGAATTCAAATATGACCTGAAAACAAGATTTACAATCATTAAAATTATTTACTAACTGAAATAGTAATTTGATATTTAAATTAGCTATTACACAATAATTTTAAATATTGCTATAGAAGCTACATACTTTGGGAGGTTGATACATGCAAGGGTACAACTTAGCACACTCCAGGTAGTCCTCAGCTTGGTCCAGTATTGACCGAGCTCCAAATGAAGCCTTGCCTGCACTCAGCGCTGAGAGAGACTTAGGATTTCTAGCAATGACTGAAACAAAAATTCTTTTAGTATTATAACAACTTTTTCTCTCAATAATACATATGTTGCAGGTTTCGTTAATCACCTTTAGTCCACACTCGGCCTTCATCGCTAATTATATCAATAACAAGTTTAGTGTTATCGTTTGTGTGAAAGATTTTACAGACAGCAATAACACCAGGCCTCAGAGCGGACTCGACCATCGCGCCTAGATGCCGAAGATTTGAACATGATAGTTGTTCGATTTTAACTTTCTTGGATCTTTGGAGCTAAAACAAATATACGTATTATGCTTAACATGCTTCAATATTACAAGGCAGATACCAGTTTATTGACCATCACTCACCTTTCTCAAGAATTCAATTTCTTGCTTAATTTTCCTTTGTAATTTCATAACTCCGTCTATTTCAACAAGAGGCTCCAATTTTATCACAAGATTTTCGCCAAAATTAACTTTATCATTTAGCAACGACATTAATTCTTCTGAGCTCTCCATTTTTTTCAAATTTATTTATTAATTATTTTCCTCGTATTTACAAAAAGACAAATTTTGATGTTTTCACAGCAGAACAGCTGTCACCACATTTTGTGACATTTCTTTGTTGTCATTTGGCGCCACAGCATATCCACTGCCCTGCTATAGATCACAGATTATAATATCAACTAGAGTTGTCAATATTTTGGAATAAGAATCAAAAAATTAAATCGTAAACCAATCGCGTACACGGACTTTTTCAGACATACTGAAAAATTATAAATATTTGTTAATTTATTTACAACTTTATTTCATGAAATGAATAACAATAGAAAAAACAATTCACGTTGTCATGAAAAGTAAGATGACGTGGCTTATATCATCAATCAAAATAAATAAAAAGTGAATTCAGAGTTTGAATGAGTTTACTTTGATTGTTTAAAAAATAAATAAAGTTCAAAGAAACTTAAATCTCTGAGAGTATAATAAAATCAATAATAACCAAACACCCGTTTTATTGCAAAACGCGATTTCACATTTTATTCTGATTTACCCGCCAACTCAGTGATTCGTTACTCCTGTCACATGACCATAACCTAAATCAGCCAATCAAAACCCAATGCTACTGGGCTAGCCGACCACAACCACAATTTTGAGAAATGGCTGACGATAAAGAAGTTGAGAAAACTATTGCGGAAGACTTGGTTGTAACCAAGTACAAACTAGCTGGACAAATTGTTAATCGTAAGTTTATGTGAATCTCAATTTGTTATTATTAATGGCTATACGCGCCAGCGTAAAGGATTTATGAACAAAGCTTCTCTGTAGGTTGGAACGATGGACGCGTGTCATCGCCATGCGGGCAATGTGGTGCCGCTATCCGTGCCAAGTTATTCTCATAAGTTGATACATTTTTAACCCCGTGTAATTTTACAGGTGTCCTGGAACAGCTAATCACGAAATGTGTGCCTGACGCTTCCGCCAGAGAGATATGCGAATATGGTGACAAGCTCATTCTAGACGAGACTTCAAAGGTTTTCAAAAAAGAAAAGGATTCCAAGAAGGGTATAGCGTTCTCAACATGCGTCTCGGTGAACAATTGTATATGTCACTTCTCGCCGATACCTAGCGAAAACGATTATATCCTCAAGGACGGAGACCTAGCCAAGATGTGAGTATTAGCTTGTTGGTGAACTTTGTACGAAACACACACAGGATATCTTTTTGAGTCGCTTTACTATTATATTTTTAGGTAAACTGTGTGTGTATAGTTATTATGTAAAGATATAATGGATTAGATTATAATTTGACTCTTATTTTAACAATCTTACTTTTATAACCTCAATATCCTGTTGCCCCAATTAGGTCATACAAAAGTGATACTTGTCAGTTTGCATACTTTATTAATATTATCTGAGACAATGTTTAGGCTAATTTGGTAAAATTCCACTTGTTGTATTGTATCTAGGTGATGATAAATGTCCATTCTATTTATAGAGATCTTGGTGCACACATAGATGGGTTCATTGCTGTGGTCGCCCACACTGTTGTTGTCGGTGGAGGTGAGGCATCAGGAAGAGCTGCTGATGTCCTCCTTGCTGCCCATTATGCTAGTGAAGCCGCCCTGAGGATGTTGCGGCCTGGTAATGAGGTATACTTTAATTTTTAGATGTTTCTATCATTTTGTTCATTTACATTAAAAAAACTGTAGTGTTATTTTTATTCTTTTAATGCAAATTCATACAATTTAATTTTAAACCTTGGTAGTGATTTGATGTGATTTATGTCCCATTCACTTTTCTGCTATACAAACTAATGTCATAGTGTCATTGTTATTTTTGTGCATTTAAATAACAATATGACATGCAGCTGCATTTTTTTATGCATTATCTGTTCTTATAACAATAATAATGTTAGGGTTATCATCCAGTTCTTTCAAATAATAGTATCTATTTTTAGAACTATGCAATAACCGAAGTAGTGCAAAAAATCACTGCGGAGTTTGGCTGCAAGCCTGTTGAGGGTATGCTGTCACACCAGCTGAAGCAGTTCCGCATTGATGGAGAAAAGAGCATCATTCAGAACCCTTCAGAGGCACAGCGTAAGGAACATGAGAAGGCAACTTTGGAGACTTATGAAGTTTATGCAATGGACGTATTAGTATCTACTGGTGAAGGAGTTGTAAGTATTACACAGTATTATATAAATTGACACTACTATAATCCATAAGTGGAATTATTAAAATAGAATCTAGTTATGGCCCTGAATTCTTTCCAGACTTTGTACAATACATTTTCTGGCAGTACTCAGGGAAAAGAAAAATAGTAAAATTCTAACTGAAATTGCTCTCATAGCATTTTGGTTTTATCTTGCTGACATTCAAATAAACAGAGTATGCTTGCTTCAGTAAAATATGTTACTGTAATTTGTATAAAAACCTTCCTTTTTGTAATGCAGGGCCGAGAAATGGATACCAGGTGTACAATATACAAGAAAACTGACGAGGTTTATCAACTGAAATTGAAGGCTTCAAGAATGTTCTACAGTGAGGTGAGATCTTCTTAGATAACTATTTCCTTTGTCTAATATTAGTACTTGTTTCTTGCATTTCCAGAATGTGTCAATATAATGGTATTGCTTAATCAATGCCAATGTCTACATTCTGGATATATTAAAAGGAATTTGTTTGAACCAATACATTAAATTAGTGTATTGGCATAGAGAATTTCCACATTAATTTCCATAGGCAGATAATAAATGTTAATTTTTAATTACGACTTTGTCTTGCCAATTGTTTTTTAAGAACAATCTTATATTTATTATTTTGCTTTGTTTGTAGGTACGCAATAAGCACGGTTCAATGCCCTTCAACCTTCGAAGCTTCGATAAGGAGACCAGTGCGAGATTAGGCGTTGTTGAGTGTGTTAACCACAAACTCATTGAGCCGTTCCAGGTACAGTCAACTTTTTATGTTCTTTATAACCTTTGTCACCAAGAACTTAACTCTGTTCAGTTTAATTTACGAAAAAAGTTTGAAAATAATTACGATAATGTCATAATTTCCTAGGTGCTGTATGAACGTTCTGGAGAGCTGGTGGCGCAATTCAAGTTTACAGTTCTGTTGTTACCGAGCGGTACGCACCGCATCACCGGCTTGCCCTTCGACAAAAGTACGTGCAAGAGTGAACGCAGTATCAAGGACCCTGAACTTAACGTGAGTGTTAATTATCGTACATGATTTATGAATGTAGTGAACCTCCCCTGTTATCTTTCAAAGCATGCTATCACAAGGCGTGATTTGAACAAGCACAGGGTAAATAAAAAGTATTGTTTTTGAGCCGATATGCATATCATTCGCATGTCTGTTTGAACCATTACAACATTATCTTGCAGACAATAATAATTTACATAGCATAAGTCTGGTACACACATAGCACTTTGTATAAAACAAGTAAATGTTACAGGCACTTCTCAACTCGTCTGCAAAATCCAACAAGAAGAAGAAAAAGAAAACTGGTGCTGAAGAGCCCATGGAAGTCGAAACTGTTGCCTAGCAACGGGACACATTGCCCAGGACATAAACTAAATGAAATCTACAGCTTCCTTCAACATACCTGTAATAATAACATATATCACACAAGCCTTAATCAAATAAAGCCTTTTTATCTAAAATGTTAAGTGATATTATCCTGTTTTAACTTAGTAAATCTTTGAACAATTTAGGCTTGTGTTAAATCAGATATTAGAGACCACTTTTAACCTTATGTACAAGATACTTTTTTATGTGGGATTTGCAATAGGAATGCAAATGTGTGCTTTCATACTTTATTTGATAACCACTTTATTTTGCTTTCAATATGTATTTCCTCACAGACTTCCAGACATAATTTGAAATATTTGAATATTGTATATAAGGTGACATTTCCCACTGACTGAGGTGATTTTGCACTATAAAAAAGCTAATTCAATTGGACTATGACCATGCAAGACCATTCCTTAAAAGATGTTTTTTAAGTCTATGTAAAGTGCACAAAATTTTTAATTCCTTTATTATAATATTGATACATTATTGTATCAGTCATTACCGACAGCGCGATGTAACATTTGTGTAATATTGTTGGAGATTATAATTGTTACAAAAATGATATTACAAAGCCACTCCCCATCTAAAGTTTTACACATTTCGTTATGTTCATGTTTGTCAGCTACATAAGTTTATTAACACTACCAAGCTTTACTGTTCTTCATGTTAAATAGATTTGTGTTAAGAAAGAGATTAGTTAAATGATGGTTTTATATTAAAAAATTAAGATAGACATTCATGTTTAGTGAATGTCGTGTCTGTGTTGTGTCAACTGCAATATTTGTTGAAGCTTGGAAATGTTTACATGTTTATGGAGCAGACCCTATTATTAGGTAAAGTTGTAAAATATGTGACACTGCAAGAAAGGAATAAATCAAACTGTGCCACAGTTGTGGGCTGTTTTTGTAAAGTTGTGTTTTTATTCTCCATCCGCCCTATACCTCAGCCTACGGGGGACCAAATATTGAAAATTGTGTTACCTACCAATTGCCAAAAGAGCTGTAGCTATTTTGTTTTCGAATCTGTACAGTAACTCCTGAGATGGTAGTAGTTGAATAGTAGGTACAGAATTATTCCATTATAATCTGTGTTGCTTAGGAGTACAAATGTATGCAAATAGGACATAATTGCGGAAAGCTGTGTCACTGAACATTTTTATGCTACTATTCAGGTGCTTTTCTGCAGGTTGTAATGGAAAACACTGGAGGCAGCTGGATAATGAAGACTAAAGTACAATTTCAAACTAGTTAGTAATGTAACTGCTTTATTCAGGAAGATACATTATTTTTGTGGACTTATTGTCCATTATCATTTATTCTAGGACCTACATACAACAATAATAAATCAAAATAAATAAACATTTTAAAATGTCTACCACATGGACACTTCCCTTTGAACAACTGAATATTATGATTGATTGGTGGTTACTGAAATAAAGATTTTCCCTTTAGATGGAATTTACAATCTACATCATAATATATAATTATAAAAATAAAATATATTAACCCCTATTTAGGTTTTATTTTAATGAACAATAATCACATTCTGAATAAATAGCATTACTTAAACAATTTCACTTGTTTTCTTGTTTAGCTGTTGTGCTTTGTTCAGTTCCATCGAGAGCTGTAGAAATGTAGTCATAAGCCTTGGTTGCAGCTTTACTAGTGTGCTCAGGAAGATCAACTAAAAAGCTGAATGTGGCTTTCACTCCACTGTTCCAATAGTATTTGAACAGGTATGAAACTCTATCATTTGATGGTAGTGGCGGCAACTGCAAATAATACCCTTAATGAATTAGAAAATATTATTGATTGCAATATAAAAGGAATGGAAGATAAATATTTGGATCTTACCTCATAGGGAATCTGTTTTTTAAGTTCACCAACATAGGGTGAAACACCTTTTTCAAGTTCTTCATAAAGAGCGCTGGTTGTGGCACTGTCTCTCCAGACTCCCTTGTCAATGGTGTAATATACTGCTGAGCCAAGCACAGCTGATTTTATTCCGAACCTAGAATAACACAAAAATGTGATGACAAATGTATGTATAAACTAGCCAAATGCATACTTGCGATGTTGTTTAAATGAAAATTAAACGAACTGTGTCAAATTTACTTACCTCAACATTTTTTCGGTTATGTGGTCATTAAATTAAAAGTTATATGTTTATTTACTTCGAAAATTATGTAATTTTCGAAGCGACTAACCCTAATTTTTCTGAACTGATTTTGACAAGTGACCAACACAAGGGACAATGACAACCGAGTTTCTCAGTGTTGCTAGTTTACGTGTCAGATAAATTGATGGTTTTTTGAATGTTTTTCAAGAAATCAAAATAAATCTTTTTTCAAAAGTTACAGCGAGGCGAGACTATGCCACGAAACTCAAGCTTTACCTACCAAAGCAAAGCTCGGTCCAAAAATAATTTAACAGAGGACGAAGATTTTGCACTGATATGCCAAAATTGATATTGACAATTACTTCGTTTGACATTGACAGACAGTATTTTTAGGTCGATCGTTAGCGAGCGAGCGATGCGATACGATACGAGTTTTCAAAATTACGGATATTAATTGCTGTTTACTTTGCTTGAGAGCAGTTTAGCAACTGAGTCTCCCTATTGAATCTTTCCTTTAAGATCGGAGACGTATCATTCAATTTGGAAGTTATTAGTTAGAGGCCAAAAATGATAGATACATTCGTAAATTTGGAAGAGTGCCTAAACAATTGTTTACTACATAAACTTTCTAAACCAATTCATGAAAAAGATTATCACTTTGAATATCAAGCACGTATCAGTAAACTGGATCAGTATTTTCCAAAGCTATTACAAATTCTAGAAGACACTGACTTTAGGGAGCTTCCAGAGATAGGCTCAAGTACTTTGTATTCTCTGCTTATTTTATATTTGGAACTAAAGACAGAAGGACCCTGGAACACAGAAAACATAAAAGCCAAAGATTATCCTGCCAAATTGGATGATATATTTAAAAGAAAATACAATATTACATTTCAAGAAATCTTATTCAAAGATGATTTTTACTGTGCTCAAGAAGTTTTTGATAAGTGCATCAAAGAATTGCACCAGAAAATGACATTAGATGACTTCAAGAAGTATCCTAGTCTGATTGAAGTATATTGTTTAATTATAAAGGATGTGCAGGTGAGCAATTAAGTATTTTATTTTGTTAATAAGACCCTTATTGACAACAGAACCTGGGAAACCAAAAGGATGGGCATGTTTACACTATAAATTACTTTTACATGTTTAACTGTTGATGGTTTTTGTTTTCAGAAGTACAATCTATCCATCAACCCAATAACAGTGCTGCCAATTGCTTTGCTCCTGGTTGATGACTACATCACACCAAATAAAGTAAAAGGGTTGCAATGTTGCACACTGATAATTCAATGCCTGGTAGGTTATTATTTTATATCCAATCAATATGTAGAAAATTCATGAAAGTGAAATATTTAATCTAAGCTCTGATTCCAGAATTCTGACAGTTTCACATCTGGTAATTACTATGAAGTTGTGTACATTAGTTTAAAGAAAAACATCTATGAGAAAGATATCGAAGTAACAAAGGCTTTATTTACGTGTTTCCCAGATTTCTTGCAAATCTTGCCTCAAGATGAAAAGGTAAAACAGAGAAAATAATCCTTTCATTTGATTTTCTCAATTTTATTTCATAGTTTCTTAATTCCTTTATTTATTTCAGAAAAAGAAGTTAGATGATGTGTACTCAGGTGCCATAGATCAACTGCACACAGAAACAAATCTGTACAGAAAGGCTGCCTGTTTTGATTTTACTACAAAAATAATAGAAATGCATGGCATTCACTGTGTCAAGAAAAAAATCTTCAAAGACATAATTTGTGACAATTTGGATATCTGCACTAATGAAGGAGTTTATGAAATTCTTATTCAGCATGTTATGCAGGTAATAACCATTGATATTCCATCTTCACTTCATAGTATAAAACAAAGTCGCTTTTTCTGTCCCTATGTCCGCTTAAATCTTCAAAAATATGCAACCGATTTTCATGCAGTTTTTTTTAATAGATAGAGTGATTGAAGAGGAATTTTTAGGTGTAAAATAACATTCATTATATAGTGGGGAAATACTGTTATCACGTGCGAAGCCGGAGCAGGTCGCTAGTAAGAAATAAACCAGAACAGAATAGATTGTTCAACATTTTTATTTTGTAAGGTTTATAATTTCAATGAAACCAAAATACATTGTCCCTGATTTTGGATTCATTATAGACCATTTTATTGGGAGTACAGAACAAATTTTAAAATAACAACTAAATTTTTCCAGTGTCTCCTTATGTGGATCAGACATTGCTGGTGTATCTGGAAGCTGCCAACAGATCAGAAAATCCTGTCTGCACTCATCAAGACTCTCTATGTGGCTAAGGATGAAACTACTGTGATTCAACTGCAGCAACTTATTTCAACGTTAATCAAACTGTGTACTGAAGAAGAGCAAAAGCAAATAATAAGCAATCTAGAATCAGTCCCCAAGGAGTCAAATATTGATTTCTCAAAGAGGATCAATGCAATAAAAGAACTCATTCGTACTTAAAGCACAAGCTTGTTTTATTTAATCAAAACATTATGTAAAATAGATATAATTTCTTCATAAACCTCATAAAAAATAATTTATAAGTAACAGTGTATATTTAAATTATTCTCATTTTATAACTTCAATATAATTTGTTTTGTCTTTCTTGGTCATCTGTTTACTTAGTTTTAACAATTTTATGGTTTACCAATCATACATTTCGTTTTATGATATGCCTTACTTACAGAGTACCTAGTTAAACTGGTTTTAATATTTAAAACTTAATGCAATTTACGATTAATTTCTGTCAAAATATCACACACTTCATCAATAGAAGGCCTATCGTTTTTGTGATGCTGCAAACATTTTTGAGCAAGAGTGAACACATTTTGAGCTATGGTCCAACGGTCAACAACACTATCTAAAAGATTTGTTATATCTCCATTTACACAGTTATCTTCAACATAGTTTTTTATGTTATTATTCTCACCATTGGCTATTATAATTGGTTTCAGTCCAGTTAGTAATTCAAGTAAAACAATACCAAAACTAAAGATATCATTTTTCTGTGTGACTGTACCAGAGAAGCCTTCTGGTGCCATGTAGGCTGAGGTTCCCATCATAGACTTGGTGGTGATGAATGTTGTCTCCAGTTGTTTGGCCAGGCCAAAATCACATAACTGTAAAATTAAAGATTTTTAATAAAATAAGATAAAAAATAAAATTGAAAATATGGTTCCTCATAAGTTATTTCTCACCTTAGGCACACAATCTTTTGTTAGCAAAATATTGGCACTTTTGACATCTCCATGGAGATAATAGCTTTTTCTTGTAGAAATTGAGTCTGACTGAGGTCCAGTTTCATCATACTGTGGAGGCCTTTCACTATGGTGTATGTACTGCAGCCCTTCAGCAGTCCCTTTCATTATGTTCATTCTTTGTTTCTCTGTCAACACTTTAGCAGCTATTTTTTGTTGCAAGGAGCCACCATCAATGTATTCACACACAATACATGGCGTTGGCCCATCTATTGAATACCCAAATATAGGAACAATGTTTTCATGTCTCAGATGAGAAAGAGATTTCACTTCAGTGTTAAACACTTTCATTGCCACTTCACAGCTAATCTGGAAATGAATTCTTACTTTCTTGATGGCTAGGGCACCATGCTTGTAATGTGTACCAACATACACTTCTCCAAAGCCGCCACTCCCTATTTTGCCAATTGGTCCAACTGGTTTATCAACAAAACTTTCAGAAAACTTGTTTGTAATAGCTTCCAACTCCTTATAATCAAAGTGGACCAGCTTTTTGTCTTCTAATATAGCATTGTCTATTATGCTGAATATGTTTGGTACAGAGCTAAGGTTTCCACCAGCACCATTGTAGGAGAACTCACTCTGTGGAGTCATATCCACCTGGGAGGATTCTGACTCTGTTGAAGCTGTGCCAGTTGCAGTGTTGGCTATTTTAGCATCCATACCATTGCCTTTTGGTATCAAAGCACTGAAGTCAGGAAATTCTCCTGTGGTCATTACTGTTGAACTAGAAAAGTTAATTAGATTGGATTGTTTCATCAAAGCAGTACTTCGATTGCCAAAAGTTTGAAGGACACTCAAATTAGGTATGTCCTTTGTTTGTATAGTTTCTGAGAATTTAATTAAGTCACTAGGCTCTTTTAGTTGTCTTGTTGTGCGGTTACAAATAGCTTGATCATGGCTGGAGTTATGCAGATTATCACTCTCTATAGAGGCCATTGAATTCAGTCTTTGTTCTACACTTTCATCATTAAGGAGATCTGTTAAGTTAGTTGGAATGGGAGCTGCTGGGCCATCACTGGGCCTAGGTGGTGGAGGCTCTGTAACATAAAATCTATATAAAAAATCTGTCAAGTGTTATGCTTAGTACTAAGTAATTTTACTACTACATTAATTACATACCTCCTAGCATTCGAGCAACCTCATCAACAGCTCTGAATATTTGGGCTTGGAATAAAATGTTCATGAGTGTGCCTAAAGTCGGCCTAACGCGGCCTGAAGTACCCCATTCGTCAAACAGCACTTCGGCACAGGTCCTATTTGTATTTTTAGCATGGTCTTCTATTAATCTGATAACAAGAAGAGAGAACTAAGACATTGTGAAGTTTGTTTATCAAAGAGTATATAAAAATAAACAACTGCTGGGTGAGATAACTAGTTTTTTTTTTGTAATATTAAGGAACACAAAGTAATTATTTACCTCATATGTTCATAATTATATTTCCTTTCAAACTGTCCACTTTGTAAATCCTTTGGTATTAGGGGCACAACTTTTTGCCAGTCGTTGTTTATCTCCAATATGTTGGCCAAGTTACACAAGGAAGCGGCGGGTAACTTCCGTAGCTCAATGTGACGCTGCATTGTAGTAGAATTCACCATTTTATATACAAAACTAACTCGTCGCTGTGTTGTTTTGTACACAATTGGTTATTTGATTTGGTGAAAGGTGGGCGAAATATTTACCCAATGAAAGTGACACTGACACTTACTACCTGGTGTCAATTATGTCAAAACATCATTGACCTTTTTTATGGCAATACTAAACGATGTCACGAAGGCTTTTCCAACTCAAATCGTAATTATTTTAAAATATTTACGATTTGAGTATATTTATATAATCTTTAATTTAGTGCTTGTTAAGATTATTAAAATAGTTGGGACTTCACATTATGGTTTATACTTAAAAACTTAGAGCCACCCAATATCAGTTAACGAGTCCTAATTAACAATGAAACACGAAAGAATATCAATAAATATTTATTTTTACATAATTTGCTATATTCCATTTCAGTGTCATGTTATCTAAATATCTGGAGCTGCTTAGCATTTATAAGCTCGACAGTTGAAGTATGAATTACTAATTTTCAGCCGTATGGTTTCATACTGATTCCGCCTTGATTTTATTTTTCTCATAGTTAGATATTTAAAAGTCCAAGCTTTCTCTAGTAAATGCAGGTGGTAAGTGGGCGACAACGTCCCGAATTTGAGAGAGCTTGTTATGTGCTGTGTTTCGTCGCCATAAAACGGGGCACTCGGTGTTCTCGCACGCTGATGATTGACCGTGTCCGCAGCATGACGCGCAGATCTGTAGAATACATTCTGGTTTAAGATATTTATTTGTCATAAAAATAGTACAATCCATTTATACTATGAGAAAACAAGTTAACTTTATAATAAGTACAAAATGAGCATGCAGGCTGTACATTACTCAAGTATATAATCTAGATAAGAGTTTATGAATGTGGATAAAATCATTAATGCCATTGAAGGACGTTAATGATGAATGACGGTCATTCAAATACTAAAAAGTATGTAGCGGGACATACTTTGTAAGGGCCCATCGAAAGCGAAACCCAAGTCATGCCATGTTTACATCTTGTTCTCATCGTGTTATCTATGCATTGCCGTACAGGCCCTCGAGACGACGGTAAAGACAGCCCTGACGGACCTTAGCTCGTAACAATGATGTACTGAACTCACAGCAGCACAGTACTGCACATGTTCCCTAGCCGTGTCCAGTCTTGTGACGAGTGTGGCGGCAGAGCGCTGCGCGCTGTCGGCGGCGGCGCACGCGTCGCACAGCGCGGCGCGGGAGCTCCGGTTGCCGCAGACCGCGCAACGCTCCCGCCACATGTAGCGAGCGATGCCGCCCGCGCGGTGGCTCTCGCGTTGTTGTATTTCACGGGTGTAGCCTACTTCATTCCACCTAAAAGAAATTGTTGAATGTATTTGATGGTTAAACATAGCTGTTGTGTCAATTATAGCCCCCCCCCCTCCACCCCTTAACCATCTAACTATAATAACTAAACAGTTCGGTCAAGAATACTAAAATAACTCTTGCGACACGGCAAAACTAGTGAAACGATTTATAGATATAACTTTGGGACACAACTAATAAAGTTTTCTTACCATTTAAATACATCAACGCCTAACAACGAGAGGCAGCGATGCAGTGGTGGCAGTAATACCCTGGCTGCGTAGTACGTGGTGTGCGGTTGCAGTGCGGGCTCCCGCAGCAGCTCTGCGGGCGTACGGGCGAGCCGCACGAGCGCTGTTGCAGGCGCCGCCGCTGTCACTTGCCAAGTTACCCGCCAGCCGGGGCGAGGGGCTGCGCGTCTATCGTATGATGATAGGCGTCTGTAGAAAATTTTATGTTTTAAATATTATTCACTTGATTTCCGTAGTACGTAAATTCACTTATTTATTAGTTTCAAAGGGATTTTGTCAAGTCATTTAGGACTGTTCGTGGCAGTGTTGCCATCACTAAGGCCCAAGTTCATCGAAAATGTAAACGTCAGTTTTCCTTAAAACAACTGCTAATTTGAAAATTGAGATGTCTTCCCCTGTGTTGATGTAGACTCACTTGGCTATCTCGTTAGGTGGAGCGGAGGCGCCTGGCCGGTACCCCGCGGGTCCGTGGTACTCGCGCGTGAAGAACAACTCCTGCGGCGGCAGTGAGCCGTCAGCTAGACGCGACAGTGTCGCCATCACTGAGCGTTTGACGCGGGACATGTCGCCCGTGTCGAATAGCTCGCATAGAGCGCGTTGAAGCAGCTATAGTACCAAATAAATCGAGGTTACTTTATTATAATATGAGAGAAATAACTTTATTTAATGGCATATAAACAAAAAAATAGGCTAAAAAAAGGTTGCGAAAACGTCTAAAAAATGAGGGGGCTTCCAATTGGGATTGGATGGATGGAATTGGAGGATTCCAGTTCCAAAAAATTTCATCATGATATTAAAAATGCTTAGTTTTTAGACAACTTTTTGATAAAACTTTCAGCTTCAAAATAAAGTGTTGACTTACTTTAACCCCAGCCGGACAGCCATCCCTCCTAACAGTTTCAATGCCTTTCGCTTCATACACGGGCTTCTGTTGGTCTGCACTCTCGTACATGTAGCCTACGTAGCGCTTCTTAGTTTGTAGGATGCAGGGCTGGTAAACCTGTCATTGGGACGAAATATGAATAAAAAATTGGGTTTGGGCTGAAAATGCCAGGAGTATAATGATGATATGGATATTATCATTCATCTGCTCTAATTAAGATGCACCTGATTCCAAAGACATGATTTTAACATGACACGGGAGCCCACAATTAAGATGCGTTTAGATAGATAATGGGTTATGTAACCCCCTCTATGCTATTCTTCACCTAATTGGAATAAGCACATAATTGCTTAGGCCCTAAGTTAAAAAAAAATGGCTAATCTAGGAGGCTTTAATTGTGGAATTCTTTTGACGATCGACTAACAACGAAAAAACAATGTATATACTTTAGTCAAATATGAAATACAAATGAAACTTACTTTTTCAAGCTTAAGTGCGACAGGCGAGGGATTGTCAGCGGTGACCGCATCGGCGATCTGTTGTCCGATCTCAAAAGCTTCGGCTCGCGTGCCTCCCGGTACTAGCACGAACATGGAGTCTGTGTCGCCATAGATTACCTGGCCATGAGATGTTTTAGGATATAGATTGCCGATTTCAAATGCGAATGTATAATTGTGTAGGCAAAAGCAGATTACGGATGTGGCTGGCGATCTAAGTTTTATGGGAAAAAGATGAAAATGGGTAAAATGCAATTACTACAGAAGGAAATAAGGAAAAAGGAAGACCAATGAGAACATAACGTTGCCATTTACCTTCGCGTTCCACTGTTTGCTCTCTCGTACCATTTTGATGGCTCGCTCCAATGTCTCGCGTCCTTTTGACACTACACTATCACCCACTTCCACGCAAGGCATGCGGCCGCTGAAGTTAGCTGCCGTGTACCCGTATGTTACATTGGCTATAAGCTTTAAACCTGAAAGATAATAAAGTAAATTAAGAAAAACGTACATTAAACAATACAAAGGTGTATGGTCTCTATTTCTTGTTAAAATTCAAGAAAAATGATATCCGAAAAGCTGAACAGTGCCATAATTAACGTATAATCACTTGAAATAGGCAAATATAGAAGGAGATATTCAGGCATGGAGTAAATATTCAGCGAAAACACTAGTCTTATATACAGCGCCTATTTCTAGAAACTTCCACATGTTGTTACCTAATTGCCTGGAATGCATAGCCTTCTTCACAGCTTCATCAGTCTGCACTTTCATATTCTTCTTAACAGCTTGCCTGGCCGCTAAAATTCTCCTCAACAAAGCAGGTAACACACCCCGTCTGACAGAAGACTTTACGAACCCCACTCCTACTGGCGACCAGTGAACTAAACCTTTTTTCACTAACGCTTCTAGTTTAGCTTTCGGTATTCTAAGTCGCCAGGCTCCGAATTCATATGCCGCTTCACTGAAGAAAAAATAAAGTTCTATTTTCAAATTTTGAATAAAAGAAGAAATAGATAGATAAGTGAAGATCTTAGAACTAATTACGAACCCATCGATATTTTGCACTCGTCCGATGCAGGTTGAGAAACAGTAGTTGTAAGCGATCATCATCGATGGATACAGACTTTGGAAGTCAAGAACTATTACAGGATCAGTGTAGAAACGAGATTCTGTGAAACAGAAAAATAGCTCTATAAAGTATTTACCGACTATGGATTTAAGGAATTAGGTAGTACAATATTTTATATGGATTTTCACCTGGTTCAAATATAAGAGGAAGGCATTCTGGGGCCCTCATAGCAGCTCTCTGCTTCACAGTGGGAGACAAGGCCACCAAGTTAAGAGGCCTCGCCGCTCTCAGCATCAGAGACTCCACGCGAAATTGAGAGCCTCGCGAAAGTACCTCCCACCACTGCAGACCGAATAACCGGGCCAATTCTGATGTTCGATCTACAAACAGATTGACGTTCAAAACGAAATTTCTGAAGATTGTATCAACGATGTTAATGAAAAATACTTACTAATGATGTCAAGTTTGTCCAGCATCCTCACAGTCCCAGATAACCTGGTCAAATAATGCTCGACAGGAATCCATCGAAATATCCTGGTCTCATCCCGCCACCATGCGGCCAACTGAGCATAGCTATACTTAGGAACTCTCTCCTTCAACACTTCGTACATGCAGTTCTCAAAACTGTAGCTGGATAGTGCCATTTCATGACGGAACAAACGCCAAACATTTAACAATATTCGCCCAATTATTCTGCCTTCAAAATCATTTTCTTCGCTCCTCCAACGTTTTTGGCGATACTTCTCTGTTATTCTGGAAACTTCTTGAACAATCTCCAAGCCTAAAACTTGGGCTCTTTCTAGTATGTATCCCCAGGAAGTCAACTCCGTCTCATACCCGCACAATATATCTGGATCATGTGTCCCCACTAACTCTATAACTTTTTCTAGAAGGTCATTTTCAGTGTCAACGTATGTAACATCGACGTTGAAGATACACCTATCTAAATATCGTACTGGCGTATCCTTCTCTACTACTATAATTTTAGTGAGGTTTCTCTGTAATCGATGACCTGGCGGGCAGTCGTTTGTTACTGTCAAGAATAATATTTCAATGGGATCAATTGCGGGGTCGGGGTTGAAGTCGCCTCTAATTGCTGTGTGAACTTCCACCAACATGACTGTAAGAAAATTGGCCTAACAGACAAAATACACAATTAAACAGTCGATAATGCAAATGACTTTAAAATGTTATTTAATGTCAACACTTACATCAACTGTAGGGTTGGCGACCTCGCTGATGTCCGTTCGATTTTCATGACTGCCAAAACACAGGAAAGAACCATCAGGCTGCATGGTCACTTGAAGACTATTATTTAAATCTGTTTTATTCTGTAAGAAAATATAAGTCAAAATAGTTGGAGAGCATTTTTTTTACATAAGTTATCGTTTCTCTATTACTCACTTTATCATCTACCTCTAAACTAATACTGTTTTCCATTTCATTTAAACCTAAGGCTTGCGAATTTTCCAATTCATCGATATTTTTACTAATTTCATCAGCATTCGTAATACTTTCTTCTTGTTTTGTCTCAGTCTCTTTGTTAGCCAGCCACTGCTTGATTTCATTAGTCGTCGGTGGTTTTTTCACAGGCTCCAAAACACATTGTCTGTTGCCAGCCAGTAATACTTTTAAAGCATCTGGTTTCGAAGATTCTTGGGACATCTCATTTGTTTGCAGAAACAGCAAATGACGCCATTCCTCTATACTAGTTCTGCCCAACACTTTATCAAAAGGTTTCTGATCTCTCGATAGTTTACTATTGACTTTTAAAATCATTTGGCCTATCTCCACTTTGTCGCCTACATCCTTGTGATCTGAGTAGAATGGTTCGGTGTTTTTGACTTTTGGTATATTATAGTGGTGCAGACTTGACTGTATATAACTTTTAGTGGGAGGTTTAATTTTAGGCGTTATTATCACGAACTCTTCGCTTTTGAATGAGTTCATATCACTTTTCACTTTCTCTTCTTCTTTTCTTGGTGATGTAACTGCATGCAATCGTCTTTCTGAATCATATTCGTCCGTTAAAGTATCATCTTTGATTACTCCCTCACCACTTTTAGCTTCAACTTCGTCTTTAAATTCATTAGCAACTTCATTATCATCTTCAATAGACATATTAAACATTTTAGATGTATCATAAAAGCTCATTATACCCAATTTATTATTTTCAAGAGGAGATTCGCAATCACTAATAGTGTCATTCAAACTTTGATCAAATGATTTATCGAATTTAACAATATGTGAAGGGCCTGGTTTCGGATCAAATCTGTTCTCTAAATCGTAAACCTTAGCTGCAGTCTCAGGAGAATTTTGATGTTCTTTTTTAACACGATTATTTGACATTATATTTACCAATTCCACAATAGAAATCCTTGATTTTTCCGAAGTACTTGCTGGTTCTTCCTTAATAACTCTTCTTAGATGTGCATCTGAAATATCCCTAATAGTTTCTCTTGATTCATTTATTTCATCCATTTGGCTTATGTTCGTGCTACATTCTGATTTACTGTCTATCTCACTACCATCTTTCTTCTTGGTTTTGGGTCTTGATAATCCGAGCTTAAATGGTCTCATTTTTCTTTTCCTCACCTTTTTTGTATCTACTTATACAAGTAAAATTTATTAATGTTTTATACTAAATTAAAAGAAAAACAAAGTGCCATAATTAAAGTCACTGTTTACTTACAATCGTCGTCAAATGTTCCATCGAGTTGTGGAATATTAGCTCCTTCCCAAAACGAATCATTCCATGAGGGAGAACTCGAACTTTCATCGTCTTTACTGAAATAAACATTGCTGTAGAAAATGACGAATAATATAGTTTTAGATGGCTATAGTAGCTGGTGGCGGGAAATAGATTTTTATGCGGATTACAGAATGAAAACCATGGGAGTCTGACTTGCACGAGCAATAGTTGAATAAAGACTGACAATTGATACTTACCTCTCATCTGGATCAAGAATGATGGTTTCTTCATCAAATATTTGTGAATATTCAGCATCATTCAATTCCTTATCTTCAAATTGGTCAGCATTAGCTGGTGTTCCCATCACACTGTCCTCCTCCACTACTTTCTCATCCATATCTTGCAACATGTCCACTAGTTCCAAATCTTCAGTATTTACTGTAATAATCAAATGAGCTTGTTATCTTGTAATCAATTATGGTTAATGTTTAGAAATTATTTCTTAAATAATACTTACAAAAAACTTGGCTGTAATGCAATGACAGACTGCTGTTAAGAGCCAGACTTTCATCTACAAGTGTAGCATCCATGTCTTCAGTTGTAGTTTCATTATAATGTCCTCTCAATGTTTGATTAAAACTTGCTCCCATTGTACTATCTGGTAAATGTACACTAACATCCACAGCATTAAACAACTGTGTACCCTCCATACTTTCAGCTGGATATTGCACTACTTCTAAAGGTTTCATATTATTTTCAGTTATCACAGGTTTATTCATCAAATTGGACATTTTGATCAAAAATAATTGTTCAAACTTGTAATGTGATTCAGTTTCCTCAGCTTTTATCCTTCCCTGGGATAATGATTTAGAAGCTAGAGATATATTTAACTGCTTTCGCCTTTCTGTTTCCTGGTTCCATACCTCTTCTAGGCCTGGATTTTCAATTCCATCCCCTTTGCCTATTCTCTGGCGATTTATAATATGGGAGGCAGCACAGTCTGCTTCATAGTAGCAAGAACTTTCAGGTTTTAATCCAAATTCATTAGGACTTTGTCCTTCATTGCTATTTAGTGATATTCCTGCTTTGCGAAACTTGACACATTGTAAGTCTATATTGCTCATACCAAATAAATTAAAATCTATGAAAAATTGTAATGTAAAATTTAAATGAGATTCATGTGGTTGGAATGCTTGGCCTAAAATGGCGCCATTGCTGCATAGTTCTACAGCTTGCTTGATCAAACCGGGGCTGTACAAAAATACTTTCAGATAAAGATGTTCTTTATTATGATATCCATAGAAAGGTCTGTAAATTAATATAATTAGTTAAACATGATAACAGCTAGTAGTATTTTAATAGTTTCATAGTATCAGTAGGTACTTACAATCCTTTGACTAGTGATATTTTGTAAACATGTTGGTTAACAGAAGTTGCTTGCTTCAATGCAATATTTAATGCTTTATCTAAACTAGCTGCGATCTGCAAATAAGTCAGATAGTTATAACAGTAAACATATTACATAGGTTCAGCTGTGCATTTATTTACAGTATTTCTTTACTACCTGATATAAAAATTGTGGTTGCGGGTTTGGTGTTGGGCAAGGAATGTAGAAGTATGGGAACACTCCATGTATATGAAGACATGCTTTGTGCCCATCTGGGGTTGGTCCAAATATCCTTAAAACTGGTACCTAGAAAAAGTAATTTTGATTGTTTGGTTAGAAATCTGAACTCTAAACTTAAGTTTAAACAAATAGAAAGTAGTATAGGAGAGTAATTAGGACCATGGTAAGGTACTCAGAGGTCCAAAGCTTACCTGTTTAATATCGGATCCTCGGAAGTCTGAATAAATCACATCTATGCCTGGCGTTGGTTTAGTCAAATAATGATCGCATACTACAATTCTTACCGAGAATTCAGGATTTACTCGACTACTATCTGGAAGTATGTAAATTATAAGTTCTCTCAATTTAATTTGACTGACACATAATATTTTCTGAGGCGGTTTTTACCATCATGATTTTTTGGATGTTACCTGCCCTTTAAAGTATACTCTTACTTACTTTCTATTGAGACCATTTTCATCTATCTCCAGAATTTATTATGAATGACTCGGCTGGATTTCGATAATTACGTTTCAGTTTCAATTTCATGTTACAACTTGATAGATCACGAAAAGCACATTCACAACATTTGCTTCACAAACCCGTTTTGTTTACAATTTTTGACTGTTGACAGTCGTGACATTGTCGTGACAATTGACCAACTGACATTGACACCACATCCTTAATGGTTTGCTCAGACGCTCAGTATCTGAGAAAAATCTTGATTTTGAGGAAATCTAAATATTACAAGTAACTTTGCAACATCAGACAACAGACTTTTTTTTACCGTGAATTATAAAGCACGAAATTCAGGATCGCGGAAAAACCTTTCGCAGTCATTTCGACAACGTTTGACATCATCATTCTACGGTTTTCTCTATGGTTCGACAGAATCAATCAACCAGTCACTAGTCAGTCATTCGTTTCATTCATTCATTGTAAATTGGTCGTGTTTTGTAAAACATACATTCACAATTTTGTTGCGCTGCGTGCTACTTTTAAAACTAATATTAATTAATAATCATTCATATTGAATCTCTTTAACAATTTCTGTGTGGTAAATATTAAATTCAAAGTGTAGTGAAAAGTGCGGTGTTTTATTTATTTAAAATAACAGTAAAATGTAATGCTATTTGAAAATGAAGTGCTATTTCAATGAAAGACTCAGCCAAGAAACACCAATATTTGTTAAAAGATAAGAAGTTTGCAAAATCGGGAAGATGGATGATGATGAGGCAGACTTGCGCGAACAGATTTTCCACAACAACGTGAGGGAGCAAATTGTGAGTATCGAAACAAAGCCAATACTAGGAATGCCAAAAGTTCAAACAACAAGATATTCATTGTGCTACTTTGTCACAATTTTATTTATTTTTGTTCGTCATGCTAGATTCTTACTGCATCTTAAATTTCATGATAGCGATAAATCAACTTTATATTAGTGCTAGTTCATATGCTATTTAGACAAAACCATGTATGAGGTTCCAGGACCAGCTAACTGGTTTTCGTAACATCAAATAATTTGTGCCAACTGGCTTGTGACCATGTAAATACTGTTATAAAAATCGCATTCATCAATTGAGGCTGCTCTTATTGGAGCTTCTAGAGCCTGTTCTTACAATATTAAAAAACATTTTATATTACTAATAAACATTTTGCTGGGTCAGCGGCTTGTCTGAGGGGCACTGTAATTAAACAGGCCCCGAGGCAGTATATCAATATTAAAATATAGTTCTGAACTAAACATAATATGGTAAATAATGATGTTCTGGACCTATTTATAACTTTTACACCACTGGTCTAGAAAATAAATAATGTAAAAATTATTAATGATTGCCCGGACAAGATAACATCCACTTTTATTATGTCATTACATTACCTAATTGGTGTACTTAACTTTAATATATCAGTGTTCCTGAATAAAATAAAAACTGTACCAACTTTTAACTTATACATCATGGATTTGTCAACATTTAATAACCTTTCACCGAATACATAATAAACTTGAGTGTATGTAATCTAAGTATGAACTAATTAAAAAGCCTTCTGCATTACAAAGAATTTTGTTGGATATCTAATTAACGATTATATAAATTTTTAACTAATGAGAGAATAGTGTGACTCTTTGTGGCATTCTTAAAACTGATTATGTATGAAACCGTACATGTTTTATACATGAAATAGTGAGAAAGATTATATTTTGTCCACAGATTTTCCTACTACTATTCATCTTGTTGTACCTTGTATCATTTATGTTGATTGAGAAGTTCCGACGTCGAGACAGTGAGGATTACTTTACTGGGGACGAAGATGAAGTTAAAGTGTACCGAATCAGCCTGTGGCTGTGTACATTTGCACTAGCCGTGTCATTAGGCTCTGCCTTACTACTGCCAGTATCTATAGTCAGCAATGAGGTCCTCATACTATACCCTAACAGTTATTATGTCAAATGGCTCAACAGCTCTCTCATACAGGGTAAGTTGTACAATAGAGAAATCTTATGTAATTTAAAATATTCAGAGACAATATTTCTTTGTAATTTAAATTTTCAGACATGTTTTTGTCTGCATAAAGTATGCAATAATCTAGTGTCTAGTTTCTGAGCTAGGCTCAAGGTCTTGCATTACAGAAGTGTCTCTTACCAATTTCATTACACAAGATAAATAATCCTTGATGTTACCTTCCCTACAATCTGTTGTATTAAAATGTCTGTTGACTTTTCCCCACTGCCAAGCAAATATTTGCCTGTGTCTAGTGTAATGAGGGTTTTTGAAATTTTTTCTGCCACCGGGTGGCGCCACGTATGCGTCTGGTCCAAACAGCTGTCAAATAGTATGGAATTGTAGGTGCCGAACTTATTGTTTATTGAAATTCTGTTATATTGGAAGTGTTATTGATTTTATTATGGACTACGGTCAGAATAAGGTTTCCGAACTAAAAATTGAGCTAAGAGAGAGGGTGCAAAAGTCACTGGTACTAAGGAAAAGCTTGTTGAAAAATTTGTTAACACAATATGATTTAGTTTTTTTTATTTACTCAACCGCAATAGTAAAACAATAATGCAGTGCTTTAATTATAAAATAAAAAAAAACACTAAAATCGTTCACTATTCATAGTAAAGATAAGCACTTTGACAGTTATCTGGACCTGACGCTCGGTGCTGCCACCTCGTGGATTGCCATTTTAGAAAACCCTCATTATTAAGAAATTGTATTATCTAATGTAATAGTCTTAGCTATTGCATAATTTAAACAATAATTACTTTTAATTGTTCCATACATTTAACTATGTAAGTGGCTGCAATTTTGTTTATTAATTTTGGTATTAATTCTTTAAATTAATTCTTTAAAACATTATTCATTTAAATTGGCTGCATTTTTTGTACAGTGAATTAGTAATTAGCCATTGAGATTTATGTACATGTTCTGAAATTAAATTCATACAAATCAAAGACTAGATCAATTTTAATTATCACCATTATAATATGTACAAAGATTTTAATCGTAACCCTTGTTCCAGGACTATGGAACCACGTATTCCTGTTTTCAAATCTGTCGATGTTCGTGTTCTTGCCGTTCGCGTATCTGTTCTCGGAGTCGTCAGGTTTTCCTGGATGTCGGGGGCTGAAGGGCAGGGTGTATGAGACCTTCATAGTCCTCGCGTTACTTGGTGTTGCCATGCTGGGCTTGGCCTACGTCATCTCGGCGTGGTTGGAAGGCGACCGCTCCAGTATTGATGCTTTGCTTAGTGAGTCTGCATTTTATTTATCTTACGCAAATGGCATTGTATAGGTCAGTTATACGTATCGGATTTAAAAATAGAAGTAATTTCCATGTTTGCAAAGAATAGAGCAAAAGTCGAAGTCATTTTCTCATGAGGGTGGAAAATTCCCTGCTAATTATTCCCGCTTGACTCCTAAACTTACGGAAAAAATAGTCTAAGAGTTTGTGTGACTTCCCTCAATATCTCGTGTAAACTGACTTGTATTTTGTAATTTACAAATAGTGAAGTCGACGTAAATAATGTACGCGACCGCTGTGTTCAATTGACTGTGAAGAAAGCGAGCGCGCAGTAATTGTTCTACCACAGTCTATGCTAATGGATGCGCCGATCACTCGGGAAACTGTGCTACTTAAAAAAGACAGAATTTTCAAAAATAAACGAGTTCCGTTTGAATAGTACCGAAATAGTTCATTAACTTTTATACAAGTCACGAATTGTTTGTATTCCCCTGAGCTGGTTGCTTCACAGATTTTGCACCGGTTTCACATCCTCTTTGACTAGCCTTTTTCTGTTTAAATGCATGATTAATCACGTGATTTGTAGAGTCTACATGCAAACTCGTGGATCTATAATGTGTTGTCGTGATTGCCATGCCCGTCGTATCGCATCAGTTCCCCCAGGCCCTGACAATCAAACCTACGACGCGTATCAAATGCATTGTATGGTAAAATTGTATTAACATTTTGTCATTGTCTGCTCACAGATTTGTGGACATACCTCCCTTTCCTGTATTCCTGTGTATCGTTCGTTGGAGTTCTAATGCTACTAGGTGAGTCATTAACATTACTTTTGTCTATACAATTACTTATTTTAGAATTAATGAGTATAACCGACGTCAACCGCTTATCATCGGATCGGTCGTTAGCCTGCCTGCTTTCTTTATTGTAAAAACTGGCTACGCACAGACTGGTTCTATGCAACCTTTCCATCAAATTGCACATGATCACGGCGGGTATTTTATAACAACGTACTAGGATATTCTCTTCTTACATTCCTTGATCATTTACCCGCGTATAAACGCTGCTTGTTGTATTATTGAGAATTCTATGCACGTTCATTTGCAATAAGGTCTATCGGAGATACTTTAAGTACCTTGACGTCATTTCGAAGAGACCCACTCTCGCAGACATTGACCCCTAATTATTACATTCTGTTTATTTCTTTGAGGGTCGTTAGTCGAAGGTAAGGTGCATTGAACCCGAGAAACTATTATGCCTTTTCAATTTCATCGACTGTTACTGACATATTGAATAAAATAATGAAGTTAAACTTCTGACGTGGATACTTGAGTAAATTACACGTAATCGATAACTGTAAAGTAGAGCGATTGTGGTATTGTTTATTGATATTAACGTATTGATAAGGTGCACTTAAACCTGCTGTAATCTTTTAAACCAATATAAGTTTATTAGCTAAGAATACACGTGAGTACACAAACAATGTACGAGGATGGCGCCCGTGTCTTATCATTGTCCGGCACTGCGTCCGTTTTGCAATAATTAACAAAAATAATAGAACAAATTAATGAATTAAATAACGTAAATGATGCGTAAATTATGAGCTAGCAGTTTTACGCAGCTTCTTCCTCGTAGTCAACTTTCTTGTCCAGAAAGTCCTGGATAAGTTCCTGGTGCTGTGGGAACATTTCGTCCAATTCTTTCCTGCACTCTTGCAGTTTCTCCATGTCTTCCATTTCTTTGTACGCTTTGGCTTGGTAGAGACGAGCCTTCAAACTATTCTCGTTTAAACGCAGCGCCAGGTCACAGTCGCTGAAAACCTGAAATATTTAAATTCACAAGTTTTTTATCATATTTATATTTGTTTATTATACGCTTATATATCAGTAGAAAGGCGATGAGCTGGCAACCTTTCAAGATTGGAATTTTATCTATTTATGCCAAGTGCGAATTCTATTCAATGTTTGGCACTTATTTGATAGCGCCTAGCCCTTTGAGTGGTACATTACATATTAATTAGTCGATGAGTTTAGCGCATTCAATTCAGCATTACGTCGAACACAATATTTTGAAAGTCTAACGATTTATGATGATGCTCGTACAATAGGTAGTTTTGTTTGTTCAGTTTGCATGATGTTATATTACTGGTTATTGCGTATTCAGTTCTCAGTTTCTGAATACTGAATGAAGAGCGACAAACACGTTTATGTTTTCATGTAAACATCAACAAGCTTCATACGAAATATACATATGACTAAAGTTCTAATTCATGTAGTCTAGTCTCTAGCGACAAGATTGAGTTAGCGTGAGTTGAGCTATGTCACTATATTATTAAAGCGTCATCTACAACGAATAAGTATGTGTGTGCCTTAAATAAACTTGGTTCACGGCGAAAACATAAATAACAATTTATTAATACCGGACTGATAATGCTTGATAAGTAAAACGTATGGCATAAACGTGCGCAAGGCGACACAAACATACACAGTCAATATTGAACCTTCTCGAGACTGGAAGGCAAAAATTACAAATAAACAAGTTTACATTATAGCTACGATATACCCAAACAAAGCCAAGAAGTAAAGCTCTAGAAATCTTTCGAAGAAAATAATGACCTTTCTTTGATTTCCTAATAAGTTATTACATAGGTGCTTATAAAGTTATCATGCGATAATCGCATTAATACATCTAATAACGATATCTTTTATAAACCGGTCCTTGTATGTAACTATATAGATAATTTATCTTTGAATCTAAGCATTTATTTAAATACAGTAATCATATGTTCTTTTGGATCCGGGACAATGTCCTCAAAGCAAAAGTTCCCAGCGTAATTGACGCACGTAGTTATTTTCAATAACGCAATGAAAAAGACAATAGACAATACCGAATTTAGCTATTGACTCCCTAATTGATGTGCAGACATTATTCAGATGTCTGCACATTAAAAGAACGTCACGTTTACGAACTCTGACCTTCCTAAATAATGATAACGGGGTACACGCTACGTTGCCGTGTCTGTGCGTATAATACTGACCTTGTCGAATTTTCCTAACTTGATTTTAGTGAGTGCGCGGTCGCAGTATAGCATAGGGTCGTCTCGCACTTGTTCAATGGCTCGGTTGTAGCAAGACAGGGCTCTGTCATACTCCTGACGACGGAACGCCTTGACAGCTTGAGTCTTCAACGTGTCAGCTTTCTCGCGACGAATTTTGCGGTCTTGGTAGCGCATCTCAGCATCCTTGCTCACTTCTGCCATCCAAGCTTCCTTGTCCATCTCGCTCTGTCATTTGCAAAGTTTCTTATTAGAAATATGTATGACAATACATTTTGGACCTAAGATCCTAATATTCAGTTATAATCATAGACTTCTAAGTTTAAAGCCAGTCAAACCAGCTTGAAAACCTTTATCATTGGGAAGTCAGACCTTAAACCTTCTTCATTATTCACTTCGCATTGGGAACGCAACACCTGTTGCATGATAGGTATATTATGTTTAAGGAGATAGATACAATACCTTGATTAATCTATTTATCATGGGTTTAGATAGTGATAATACTCGCTGTATAATTTGGTATTACTCAACTCATTAAAATATTGATAAAACTGAGGTTGTAGGTATGCCTACACCTAAAATACACTAGCAAAGAAATGTATGGGTCATCGAGTCACACAGTCTTTTAAATTATTATCGATCTTTGATCTTCGTGCCGGTTGCCAAACCGTGTAATTTTGATAATAGATATCATTGCTACATTAACCAACGTTCTTATAGAATACAATTATTTAAATTGTGGTCCTGACATTCCAACAAGATATAAATTGGATCAAAGTGGAAAAGACCTTGTAGAACGCCTAGTTGTGGAGCTGCTACAAATATGTACTTGACGATAAGAAGTCTATAATAATTGATCGAGTCTATATTGTTAAGTCGTGTTTTCGGTCAATCACATCTTGTTCCATTGACACACTTGTTTTGTAAAAGGTTGCTGTAGTATGTATGTGTGAACTTTTGAATTTATCACTATTTAGCTCATTAAATAAGTGTTAGGTTTACAGGCCTACTTGATATTGCCAAATGTCGTTTGCGTATAAAGTAAATTCTCAGTCCTTTTGTGACTCTTTAGGTGAGAATGTCATTTTAGTTTAGAGAACAGTAATAGGCAAAAGAGTCCGTGCTGTATGTAAACACTAAACATGAATATTTCTATCCGCGCCGCAAATAGAAAAGAACAACAGTATCTACACGAGGTAAATGTTTATTTATAGAGAAACGCGAGCCAAATTGCTTTCACTGGTAATATAATACGATACGTGCACCTAGTCGCATCTCCGAGGTCTACTACGAAAGTGCATCGCATGACGTCTGGAATTGCAGCCAGGTGTGGCTGACGACATAAATAAACAATACGCATCCACTTGACAATGTCGTACAAATGTAATGGCGCCGCGGTCTCATGGTAGGCCCCAAATATTAAACGATTAGATAACCTATTACGAGCTTCGACGACCTAAATTCAGTCCCACGTGTGGACTACTACTAGTATATAAGCTCCTTGGCATGTTATTGTGCTATTGTCGTTCGCAAATACAAATGTAAATATTTATACATGCCACCTACGTCGGATTTTTTTTTTCACGATTTTAATGCATGTCTGGGAATTGGTGTAGACTGCGTGATCGGTTCACACCTTGTACCGTCTGAATAAGGTGCATGCTACCAAAGTGTACTTCTGATAACCTACTTTAGTTATGTATTGTGTAACTCAGAAATCGTTAAACAGGGTCGTTAACATAGCTTTTGAACAGTTCGACTTCTAAACCTGTTTGTTCGCCCCCCAACTATGCTCTTACAATAAAGACCAAAGTTAAAAGGTGCTCTATTTTGTTTTCACGGACGAAGGGGGATGCAAGCAGGATATAGCTTATAACCATGGCTAATAATAGCAACTTTAGTCAAGGAAACTAATATAATATCGTCTGCATCGTAGCCAAATGGTAGTAAATAAAAGATTAGTAGTAGTAAGTAGTTTTAAGGGTTTGAACCGAAGTTAAATTCCAAATCATCAGATCATCACCAGGTATCAATGCTTACCGCGTCTTGTTTTCCTAGGTTTTCGAACGCTTTCTCATTGATCAGGGTGCGATTTTGTTTCACTTTCAACTGGAGATCGTCGTCTAGTATAACTTTTCCGCCTAAATACTGATCGGCTAGAACCTTAGCTGCGTCTGCTTTAACTTTATCACCGCTAGCCATGTCTCTAACAAGACTGGAAACCTCACCAACTCTTTTCATGAAATTGTTAAATTCTTCATCCAATTCTATCGGTTTCCTATCCTTAAAAGCAGGATTGTTGAGAATACTCATTGTTGTTTCAGGTAAAAATATATCGATACTCAGAAATCGTCTGCAGCTTGTTTACCAGCTGTCCGCATTGACGTAACAGCGAACTTAGCAACCGTTGTTAGGTCAAACAAAACCCACTTGTCAAGCGACGTTGACATGGGTGACATTTCTATTAAATAAATTATTTTTCTATTTTTGTCCGGTATGGCCAGTGTTCGTTTGCTTATTTTGTTTGTAAAGTAGGTACGTCATTGAACTGATAATCCTGTGTTTATATTCGAGTTACGGTTGAGTTCTAGAGTTTTTAATGTTCTAGCTGATTCTATATTTAAATCGAGGTAAGATAAAGATGTTTCCGAATGGTGAATACAAAACAGATCTCATCGAGTCAGCATTCAGTGTCTATAGCGAGTTAGTTGAATTATTAATTAATTATTTTTTGTTTCAATATTAGCTATTGACGCAGTAGAGAACAAAAAATGCAAACGTAAGAAAGCAAAAACAACTTAAATAAAAAATACCTAATTTATGATACCTGTAAATAATAGCTCATAGGACTTGTTAGTTTTGTAAATAAAATACTTAAATGCTAATTTATCTTTGGACAAACAAAAAATATGTACATCTACAAATTTAAAAACCAGTTCAGAATTTATCGAGCATGTATCTATAAAACAAGTTATTTCTATTTACTATAATTAACCAAGTATGTTCGGACCGTGGAAATCATGCAGCGTATAAAATTAGAGATGATATTCATTCATTAATCAGACGTTCGACGTTTGAATGACGACAATTGTTTATGTTCAGTGTTCACTCCGCTGGGCTTTGTTCGACTGTTCGGCGTGGTGGGCGGCGTGCTCGTCAAGCCGCAGTTCCTGAGGGACCTCAATGAGGAGTACTACGTGTACTCGTTTGAAGAGGACACCATCAGGCGACGGATCAACAATGCTGTCTCTACAGGTATGATCATAATTTCAGATGAGTATGTTATAAAGCTGAGTTGGAGTTTGCGGAAGGTCTAAAAAGGCCATCTATTGCAAACCTATACGGTAATGGCAATGTCTGCTCGCCAAAGACAATTAGTATTTACGATAATATTTAATAATATTTAAAGTCCTCTATAATTACCGTCATTGATCCCAACCACAATGTCGGTCACAGAGCAATTTGATATCATTGTAACAGAAACACTTCATCATTCTAAATCTGAAGACAGCAATCTGCGCAAACACTACTACGCATGAGAGTGTTTGTGTATCTGCCGTACATAACATAATCATGTTAACAGTACTTCGTAAATGCTATCAACCGGGTAGAAGGTTAGCTAAACAATGCAGTAGCCAAAACCAAGCTCGCATACACACAAGGATACTACAGTCTGAGTACATAATGATGCAGAGTTCACTTCCTCTATATCTCTGTGACGTGACAGGCCTAACCTTACAAATAGGCGAGGCGACCTTCCAACGTTACGTTTTTAAATCGCATCGCACTTGCCAACCATGTTAGAGGAAAAAATACGTTAGTGTTATTTTTATAAGCAATAGTAAAACTGTACTCGTAAATTACTGTCTAATGTACTGTGATCTTTGATATCTTGTATTATGAGTATGAGGTATTTCTGGGAATAAGTATATGATTAAGGGATCAAGCTGTAGACGTGACCCTTTCATACAAAGTCGGTGATTACGAAATGACACGTTCTTTGTTCCGGAGTGGTTAGTGATAGGCATGAAGATGCCGTAAGATTGAAGTACTTAAAATTATTATCTCTACAGAAATAAAGTTTTTTTTTTCATCTCACTTTCTTAGAAGAAAATAAAATTACTTTCTTTAATTTTGATAGATTTTATGTTTGGACTATAAACTAATCTGTTAAGTTCTATAAAGTAAGTAGTAGTATTAAAATTAATCAAACACAGTTTGCAGACCTGGATATTATACCCAGTGCAGGGCACGCCACCATAGTGGCGGTAAGTCCCCTCTTTGAGGAGTGGCTCGGGAGGAGTCACGGCGCCCTCACGTACCGCATGACGCAGGTCCTCACCGGACACGGTTGTTTCGGGAGGTATCTGCATCGAATCGGTCGTGAGGAGGCGCCCGGGTGTCACCACTGTGCGGATAGCCCCGAGGACACGGTGGACCACACAGTCCAGGAGTGCCCTGCGTGGGAAGGGCACCGCCGGGTCCTCGTCGAGGCTTTAGGCGGCGGCGACCTCTCGCGTCCGGCCCTGGTTCAAGCCATGGTCCGGGGCGAGAGGGAATGGGATGCCGTCGCCTCCTTCTGCGAAGCAGTCATGCTCGAGAAGGAGGCGGCGGAACGTCAGAGAGTTCGCACCTCTCATCCCGGCCGCCGCGCTGGAGCAGGTAGACACCACGGGCGCCGGGTGTCGCGAGACGACTCCCGGCCACCGTAGGCGTGGGTCTGTGGGCGGTGAGTTCGGGTGGCTCATCGCTCATGTCTGTTTTTAGACAACAGACCCGTGTCGGCGGCGCGCGTTGTTCCACGCGCTCCTCAAAGAGATGTCAGCAACCCTAGCGGGGCCCAGCAGGGCCAAGGCCTGCCGGGGCTGCGGGTTGTTCGAAAGAGGTACCGCGGCCCTAGCACATAAGAAGGCCTACGACGGAACACGACGGCTTTTAGTCAGTAAGAGTCTGACACTCCCTCACCGCTGCTAACCCACAGCGGGAGGGGTCATTTGATGATTTTTTACGTCGTTAAAAAAAAAAAAAAAAAAAAAAAAAGACCTGGATATTATTCCGAATTCAGTAGAACGTCAACAATTAAGACGTACTTGCTCACGTAATTTAGTGTAATTAACATTCTGTTAGCACGGATTGTGCGACTTCCAGTATGGTTTGTTTTTTACAGCTGGAAGATATTTGAGGCTTTTGTCATTAAATAGCATCAGTAGAAGATTGCGCGTTCAGAATTTAAGATCCCCATCCCTTGCATTACAGTATTCAGTGAGTAAGCTATCATATCATTTTCAATTATGTCGAGAGCCCGAGATAAATGCATTCCGGGATTAGACCCAAGGCGTGTCGAGGACATTAAAGATCTCAATAGAGTGATTAAAACAATATTCTCACATATCCGCCGATTGTATTCCTTCAATTAAACTCCATCTACGTTTACTGTCAGAATTCGCAAGCATCATGTACTCAAAACACCGTTATGTTGAATGTTACACAACAGACCTCATCACTTTGTTTGGTATTTGCCACGTGACATCGTTTCTTTAATGACTGCGATTCGGGTGCGCCTAATCGACGTACACGTTTCATCAAGCATTCCATTTGACATCTTCTGACGATTTTTATGACTCGTTATTTGCCTAGCCTTTTCCACAAAGTTTTAGCTGTTACATGGAGTTTAGCTTTACATACCAGTGTTTTACATGGAGTGACTTCCTATCTGACTTCCACATCCCAGTTAAACGGGAAACTCGATATCTCTTTCTAAGACTGGTTGTCAGACTTTCTGGCCTCTGACATTCCGTAAAGGCTAACAAAGATGTTTAAATGTCAGCCGGGACCCACCAATTTATTGTGCCTTCCACGGACCCCCATCCACGGACCGACCGTGCCAAGCGTTGCTCAACCTTATGATCGATCGATCCGCGCGGCTTTGACTTTTCCACGAACTCTTTTGAAGATCTTTATGTTTAGAAAAGTAAATGAGCCGAGCAGTCTGACAATAATGACAACATAAATTGCAGTAAGTTTATTTTTGCACAACTATTTTGGTTGGCACGTATTTTGGTATAATGAGCAGGTATTTAAATCGGGTGGTTCCAACCGAATAGTTTTGTAACGTGGGTGTCGTGGCAACAGCCGATGGCTAAAGAATGTACATACATTGTTTTCCTGTAATAAAGTTATTTAATAATCATTTATTTCCTGTTATTATGAAAGTACCATACATGGTAGGCCCACACTAATTTTGGGAGGCGTGAGTAACGGCAAGCAACCGTTTCCATAATCACAAAATCCGAAAAATTATAATCATGTCACCGTTCGGTTTCTAATTAGTGTAATGTCTGCAATTTTTCGCTGTATTATTCACGCATATTTTCTGTGTTAGGTTACTTATCTTTAGGTTCCATTCGGAAGGAACTCACTAATGATAATGACCTAGTTAATGAGAATTCTTCGCATTTATCTATATTGACACAATTTTAAATTATCTAAGTTGCCTAACGGTGGATTCCAATAACCTATCTATTTGTAGATTTGCTTAGTCGAGTAGAGAATTAACATTCTATCTAAGCAAATGAATAGAAAGGTATACAATTATTGAAATCCGCAGTTAGTCACCTCGCCTTAGTAGTTAGTCACCTTTGTACCATTACCAAATCAATCTATCTCTCAAATAATTGTCAGAAATGTTATTTATTTGAATGATGAATTCAATGGCAAGCAAACATGGTGAGTGACTGCACTGTGTCGTAATGAGATGAGCCCTGCGAACAATAGCGTGTGTTTACAAACATTGGCCGCAGTCCATGACGTTTGCTGACCGCTTATTGATATTCACCTGATCTCTATACTTGCACATGGACGCATAAAAATGTTAGTTTACCTACGTCATCGGTCGTCACGTATCAGTAAGGTTTTAGATTACCTATACGAAAGTAGAGAGAAAATTCGAAAAGTTCATTATTTGATCACAGAATAAAATTGCTTACAAAATTTTTATCCTTCTTAGCTTGTTTCCAATTCATCTTTTATTTATATTTTCTCTTCTTTTGTATTATCTTCCAGTCTTAAATTAAAGTACACTTCTTTATTTAATAAACCTGCTTTCTAATATCAATAAAATAGCCAGTGGCGGCGTAGCATCGGGTGGCACCCGGGGCGAACTACTTATTGAGCACCCCTCCCCCCCCCCAAAAAAAAAAACGACAAAATATAATCACGTAGTAAAAAAATCATACAGAATTAACACAAAAGTACCCAAACAAGTTTGAAAAAAGCACCGTAAAGTGAAGAACCCGCGAGCGAAGCGAGCACGAAATTTTTGATTTTTGAGACGCAAAGAGATATGTAAAGGCTTCGGAGAAAACTAGTGTAAAAGTGTAAGGCGCGAGTGTAGCGAGCGCGAAATTTTGGAGTTTTAAACATAGAAGCTCCAAAAAAGTTTGAAAAAAACAGTACAAAGTGAAGAAGGCGCGAGCGAAGCGAGCGCGAAATTTTTGATTTTTGGGACGCAAAGAGATATGTAAAGACTTCAGAAAAAACTACTGTAAAGTGTAAGGCGCGAGCGTAGCGAGCGCGAAATTATTGAGTTTTTCAACACAGAAGTTCAAAAAAAAAAAATCAAAAAAGCACTGTAAAGTGAAGAAGGGCGCGTAAGTTTTGATACTTGTGACGCAAGAAGATATCTAAAGAGATTAGAGAAAATTACTGTCAAGTGTAAGGCGCGAGCGCAGCGAGCGCGAAATTTTTGAGTTTTGGAACACTCAGACAAGTTAAAGTAAAAAGTAAAAAAAAAAAAAACGACCGGAAATTGAAGCAGCTGCGAGCGAGCTCAAAATTTATTGAGATTTGGGACACCAAAGTCCTCCACCTCCTCTTACAAATAGCGTCTAAATAGCTTGGAAATATCCACTGTAAAATATTTTTTTTGTTGTTTTTTTTAGGACTCTAATTTAACTCAGAATTAAGCACAAATTAAAAGAAACCGTGACTTAAGCGAGCGTCAGATTTTTTTGCTACTTCGGTGCTTTCTTTTTGCTAGATTGAGCTACACATGCACTGTTGTAGTTTTGTTTAAAATTTGAATATCGCGCAGTAAATGGTAGTGAACCTAGGCTTCGCAGATTAGAATGGCACCCTTAGTGACTCGTCCATTCTGCCCGCGCCATCCTGGTCATGCAGATATGTGCCGACCGAGATGGCACCCCCCGAGATGTGGCACCCGGGGCGGACCGCCCCCCCCCCCCGCCCCTCCCTTACGCCGCTACTGAAAATAGCATTTATATATAGAAGAAGTAATATACCTGTTATGGACCAAGTGATAAATTGGGCATTATACATAATGCCCGGTCATTATGAAAAATGCCCAATATGAGAGTGCAATTTGATAATAATTATTCAAATAATCAAATTGACCGGGCACTATACATATTGCCCGTGACCTTTTGGGCAAAGTAATATAAACATATTTAATTTCATTTTTTTTATTGTTATTGACATTTAACTTAAACTAAATATTAATAGCATGCAACATGCAGCAAGCATGGCTTTTGTCACGGCTCCGGCGCTGCGGGGCTCCGGCGGTCCCATGCGAGCTTATCGTCGCAGATGGTTTTCACGCTCACCACCGCAGCTTCGGCTTGCTGGCCGGCTCCGCCGGCCAGCCTCAGCCGCGGCGGCGAGCGTTAAAACTACCTGCGCCTCAGCTCGCAGGCCGCCTTAACCCTCCGCGCCTACGCGGTTTTGAATTGCACTCTAGGGGTAGGGCAGACAAGACTACGTGGAGTCGGGTTTGCAGCGATTCGTTTTCGTCACTGACTTCAATTTTTAATACAATGTTTTGAATCCAAATTAAATTCTACCATAAAAAAAACGAGCCAAGAAAAATGAGATCAAGAAAAACGATGCCGAGTAAGTAAATTAGATGACAATTGTCCAATAAATAATTTTGTGGTTAGACTTACAATTTCCCATTAAAAAAGAACATATCATTTTCGAAACAATAATCATAAAATATATAGCAAGTAACAGAATTTATTTATTAAAACAACTGCCACCCTCGCACCGCATAAAATATAGCTTTATTATCAAATTGCCCAACTGTCATGTAGCAATATAATAATGCCCGTGCAATGTGATAAATAATGACGTTAAGATAGTTATTAATCACTTGGCCTGATAAAGCTAGACATTATTCATAATGCTCGGGCATTATAAATAATGCCCGAATTAATCACATGGTCCATAACATACCCATTTTATCGTGTAAATAATGGATCATTTTATCTAGAAGCGTGCCAAGAACCTTCGGTAAATCGAGCGTGAATAAAAAATACACGTGTAGGTTTTAATAACGATAATTAGAATAAAATATATAATTGTAGCTAGTTTTATCACGATCGATGTGTAATCGATTTTTTTGTTATCTAACTTTGATTTTATTACCAATATCTTGCGTCAGGGTTTTTTAGGTTCAATAAATCCTCGTAATATTGTTGATTAACTAGCACAATTTTGTATGACACTGGCACCAAATATAGGTGTCCGCTCCTACACTTCATCAAAGTAAAATACATTGCGTTTGAGTACAAGTGATTCAATCTTAAAACTTTGTAGGTATTAACTGACCTAGACTTACAAAGAATATACATAAAAATAAACGATGCACTATCAATGATCATCAATATCAGCTGATTTATTATTTATGGACAATAAATTGACAGTAAAAATCATTGGTGATGATGCTGTATAGAGTAATAGAGAAATATTTATTTTTCTTTGTTCTAAAAGATTTATGAGGGTTTTTTCATCTGATCATCTTATCTATAAAAACAAGTCAACACTCAAAAGCGCTATAAACTGTACTTATCCGATGAATGTCCCCGACTTCCGACATAGAACAATAGTATACAGAACGGATGTCTGTTCTAGCAGACATTGTTTAGATCTAGATCTATCTAATAAGTGCAATGGCTTGAGCGGTTTGGGGTCGCATACCATTACCCAGAAAATCTAATTATCGAAAAAATAGCATAGAAGAACATAGGTATGTGAACTAGTCCATTTTTGGTTATTTCTGGCAATGTGAATTGAAAGTGTACAGAGACACAGGGTTGATACGAGCTGAGTAAAAGTCATCATTTATTTCTTCAATTGCTCTTTGGTATTGACATGTTTTCTACAGTTGCAATCAGATCACATCCCAACGATTCCACGGTCCAGATGAGATTGAACCCTCAAACCTCCTTAAATGGAATCTGAATGGAATGATTTTCTTTAACGAAAATTAGGGAACATACGGAGAAATAACACTTCTCCAAATCTACACATACACTTGTTATCCCCACAGGAGTGGGCTACATATCCCCTGAGCCCATGTACCCTGACCGCGGCGACATATCGGCGCCAGTGGACGCGGACGTGTCGATATCGAAGGACAGCCAGCTCGCGTCGCCTCGCGGCAAGGACACCACGCCGTTGCTGAGGCTGAGGAACGGCGCGTTGCAAGCAGGCCTCAATGATAGGCTACATAGGGTCGTGCAGATGAGGAAGGTGAGAAAACTTTTGCTAGTTAAAAAAAAATAATGAAATGGTGTTTTGGTGTATCCCAGGTCTCTCTATGTTATAAGGATGATTTTTTTTTATAATATACAATACATACTATGTCGGAGTTACGGAGCCTATGGATAGTGTTATCGGTTCGGCCCTTCACCTATTATCGTGAACATTTCTTATTTCTTATTCGAAATCTTTGGACTTCCGAAGTTGGCTACTAAAGACTGCGCTCATCTCATCCAATAGCTAATTTCAGAGGGCTCAATTATTTTTCGTAAATTGTTTTTGATTTCCAATATTATGTGTAGCAATGAGTGATGCAATCTCTGTCATCTACAACCTATGCAATATGAAGACACTGCTGGACCCAGTCCTGTAGTGTGTAAACAACCTTATACTATGTAACCAGCCTTATTCACATATTGTAATCCTATTTAATCGTGTATTCTTTATAATAAACAGTTAGTATTGGTTCAACATTGGGTGTTTAATTATCTCTCCAATATCCCGCCTTACATGGCGACCCTGCCAGAGCGCGTGGCAGTGGCTCGGTTTGTTGAAAATTCCGTAACCATATTGGGATAAGTTCGCTGCGCTCGGTCGAGGTACTGCAGTTTAGCTACATCGAAGTTGGTACATTTTGAAGAAGATGGGTTCTACTACATCTAAAGAGGAAGTCATCCTAGCCCAGAACGCTGCTGGGGGTAGTAACCAAGCCTCAGTGGAGCAGATCAGGGTTCATTTAGGAGCTACAAATATTATCTTGCTGTTGATACTCACGCTGATAGCGTTGGCGATGGTTTATGGCATATACAGAATCTACAGAAGATGCCACCTTCAATGGATTGACCAGCAGATACACCATCATTCTCTTCGGCGTTCGTTTCTGCGCAGACTTCCAAAATCGGCAGCAAATGAGGAAGAAGTTTAAAACCTTACCCTACAGTTTAAATCCAATATTATAACAGTGTTTGTGTAATGCTGTGCAGTGTTACAAAATATAAGTGCGGTAATAAAATCCAAAACTTTAAAAATAAAAATAAAAGAAAAAAAAAACAGTCTCAAATCGGTTCGGACATAACGGTGAACTATTCCGTGTCATTGGCGGTCAGTGATTTGTACTCATATGGACATAGTCTTAATTATTTTACGTAGCGGGATGATTCGTAAGCTAAAACATTTATATTATATTGATATAGTAATGTAACATGATATAAAGTACAATTTGAAATGTGTGTATCCACTACTTCTGACAAGTATGAAGATGTATCCAGTTACATTATGGTGAGTTATGGCCTCAGAATTAGAAATATTATGTAATAATATCAAAGATATAAGGGTTTATCTAATCAAAATTGGTCCAAGTCGTAGGACAGGAAGTATATTAAATAAGAAGCTTTGTGAAGCGAATGATGTTTTTATGAAATATTCCTTTTATGTAACTCAAATTACGAATGACATTAGTAAAGGTAAAGTGTCACATGACGATACAGAATTAGTTTATAAATATATTGAGAGATTTCAAAAATTGTATGCTGAAGTAATCGAATTGTGTAAAGTTAATAAATCTGTAACAATGACTACCTTTGACCTTAAAACCGCTTTAAACTTGTTGCCCCTCATGACTGATGAGGAGGCCAACACCAGGCAATTAATAGATAATATTGAGTATTATAACTCTATCCTCTCGTCACCTGATTGTAAAAAACAATTGATTAATTTTGTACTGAAGAGCAGATTATCCCAAGCGGCTAAATTGCGATTAAGTCCAAGTTACTCTGATATAGATGCCTTAGTAAAAGATATGAAAAAGATATTACTGCCCCAAAAATCTGCTACGGCATTACAATCTAAATTAACTTCTATGAAACAGAATGAATTATCTATACAAGATTACGGTAAAGAGATATCTGATCTTTTCGTTCAGCTAACGGTTTCACAGGCCAACGGAAATGCAGATAATTATAATGTTCTTAAACCTCTCAATGAGCAATATGCGATCAAAAAATTCTCCGATGGGCTGCGAAATCGCAGATTAAGCACTATCATTGCAGCTCGAAATTACAGCTCGCTTAAGGATGCGATCCAGGCTGCGCAAGATGAGGAGATTGCCTCGGCTTCAAGCTCAGGTGAAGTATTGGGTATGTATAATAATAACAATAGATTTCAAAGAGGTTTCAGGCAGAATTTTGGACGTGGTCATCGAGGTCACGCTAGCCAGGAGTATTCTCAGGGTAGGCCGCGCTGGGGTGGATATCGCAACAACAACGGTCGTCGCGGTAGCTGGAATGGACACCGCGGGCAGCAAAACGACCAGACGGGATATGGAAGTAAGTTTTATTTTAATAATAAACAAAATCAAAGGACGAGTAACAACAACCATAATAACGTAAATATCATATCGGAACCGGAAGTAAATGAAGGCCCATCTAACTCTGAGGATAACAATATTAAGTTTTTTCGAGAATAACATTTTGTCATGCAAAAGTAATTGTTCAATTAGTTTGCCCATAAACAGCCGCGCGTTCCAGTGGTTACTTGATACGGGCGCATCGATCTCGGCGTTAAAATATAAACATGTCTTAGAAGAACAGATTTCGTATTACAAACAAAACATATCTATAAATGGCATCGGGGGCAAAGTAACAACAATCGGATATTGTTATTTAAATATCAATATAAATGGTCATCATTTAAGACACAAGTTCTTTTTATTTGAGTACTTACCTATTAGGGCAAATGGCATCATCGGTCAGGACTTTCTGACTAAGTACAATGCAATATTGGACTTCAGTCATAACGTAATCATGTTGTCCGTAAATAATAATAAGTTTGAGTTACCTATTAATACGGCTAGCAATTATTTAGAGATTCCACCAAGATGCGAATCCGTTCATTATATTTCGACAGACATTAAGGGCGAATGCTTAGTTTGCGCTTCAGATATCAGAGATGGAATATACTTAGCAAGTTCGTTAGTGAAGTCGGTATGCGGTAGGATTCCAATACGAATACTAAATACAACTGAGAATCATGTTACACTAGAAGAAATTAAACCGACTTTGCACAGCGTTAGTGATTACAACATTTGTTCTTTCGACAAAAGTGACTCAAACGCAAAACGGGTTAAGCAACTATTTTCCTTACTACAATTAAAACATTTAAATGGAGAAGAACAAACGTCTGTAGAAAGTATATGCGCAAAATATAGTGATATATTTTATTTACCGGGAGATAGGTTAACGACTGATATTTATAAACATTCAATAACTTTAAAATCTAACGTAACACCTATATTTTCTAAACCTTATAGACTACCTCATGCGCAGAAAAAAGAGATCGATAGACAAATAGGAAAAATGTTAGAAGAAGGAATTATAGAAGAGTGTCGAAGTGAGTGGAGTAGCCCTGTGTTAGTAGTTCCCAAAAAGTTAGATTCCAGCGGTGAGAAAAAATGGAGACTGGTAATTGACTACAGGAAGTTGAATAATTGTATTGAGGATGATAAGTTCCCTCTCCCAAACATAACAGAAATTTTGGATTCTTTATCAGGTTGCATATATTTTAGTCATTTGGATTTATACCAGGGATTCCATAACGTCGAGTTAGATAAGGACAGTCGCAAGTACACAGCTTTTAGTTCTGGTCAGTACCAGTTAACAAGAATGCCAATGGGACTTAAGACCAGTCCTTCATCATTTTCTCGGATGATGACAATGGCCATGGCAGGTCTTTCATATGATAAATGTCTTATTTATCAAGATGATTTAGTAGTTTTTGGTCGTAATTTAGGAGAAAAAATTAAAAATTTGCAAGACGTTTTTGAACGGTTAAGGAAAGTTAAGTTGAAGCTCAATCCGGTAAAATGTGAATTCTTTAAAAAGGAAATGCTCTACTTAGGACATGTAATCTCTAGTGAGGGGGTAGTGCCAGATCCGGAAAAAATTAATATTGTCAAAAATTATCCTTGTCCAAAGTCCATTGACGAAGTCAAACGTTTTATTGCCTTTGTTAATTTTTATAGAAAATTCATTCCGAATTTCGCAGAAAAAGCATATTATTTAAACAAACTATGTAGAAAGTCTGTACCTTTTATTTGGGATGATAATTGTAAAAAATCATTTGAAGTTTTAAAAGAATGTTTAGTTGCTCCTCCAGTACTTCAGTATCCAGATTTCTCAGAAACGAATCAATTTATAGTACAAACAGACGCTTCGGGTTATGCAATTGGCGCAATTTTAAGTAATGAAAATAAAAAACCAGTAGCATATGCTAGTAGAGGTCTGAATAGGGCGGAACAGCGGTATCCAACTATTGAAAAAGAGTTGTTGGCGATTGTTTGGGCTGTTAAATATTTTCGGCCGTACTTGTATGGTAGGAAATTCAAAATATTGACGGATCATCGTCCATTAGTTTACCTTTTTAGTATGAGGGATCCATCAAGTAGGCTTATGAAATTCAGGCTGATACTTGAGGAGTACGATTATGTAGTGGAATATGTAAAGGGTTCGGACAATGCAGCTGCAGACGCTTTGTCCCGAATTTCATTTACTTCAGAAGAGTTAAAAAATATGGATGAGCCTCATATAAATGTAACAACCAGGGCACAAGCGAAAAAAATGCAAAGCCCAGTTGCTCCGGATAGTACGACTTCTAACAACATTTGGCCTGATCAACCGGGTGTTGTGGGGAGTTCTACAAAACCAAGAGAAGGGGTAGAACTTAGATTCATAGATAAAAAGGACTTAGATATTTTAAGAAAACAAAATAAGATTACTATGGAAAAAAACGCGTTTTGTTATGTAGAAAGCAAATTAACAATTTTTATTAATCCAGACTTCCAATCACAACTGACGCGAGCCGCTTTTGTGAGGGAGCTGAATAGTTTTTGCAAGATAATAAAAGTCGACGAAATATGTTTAATTAAAGATAGAAGAAACGAAATGTTTGTTAAAGAATTACTTAGTGAGATAAAATCGTCAAACAATAGGTGCGCACCACGATTTTATATAATAAATGATGTTCGTAGAATTGACGATAAAGATGACCGGAAAGTTATTCTAAACGACTTCCATCTCTTGCCAACGAGTGGCCACGCGGGCATGCGAAGGATGTATAATAACATTAAAAAATATTTTTACTGGCCGGGGTTAGAAACAGATGTTAAAGAATTTGTAAAGAAATGCCCAAAATGTCAAAAGGAAAAACATGCTAGACTAGTAAAAGAGCCCATGGTTATTACATCAACGGCGACTTCAGCATTTGACAAGATATTTTTAGATCTAGTAGGACCGCTAGATAGGGATAATTATGACTTTTCGTACATACTTACCTTGCAATGCGAGTTGACTAAATATGTTGTGGCTCATCCTTTGATTTCTAAAAAATCTGAGGAGGTGGCTCAAGCTCTAGTTAGTTGTTTTATTCTTCGCTACGGGGTGCCGAAGGAAATTGCAACAGACAGAGGATCGGAATTCATGTCATCTGTATTCCAACAGGTATGTAAACTTTTAAAAATCAATCATTTAAGTTCTACAGCCTACCACCATCAGAGTATAGGTGCGTTGGAAAATTCCCATAAGAATTTAGGATCTTTCTTGCGCATACAAACAGATAATCATCCTGAAGCATGGAGTCAATGGCTTCCCTATTGGTGCTTTGCATTTAACACCTCTGTTCATTCGGAAACAAAATTCACGCCTTTTGAGTTGGTCTTTGGTAAAGTATGTTCACTACCCAGTAATTTAAATAATAATATTGTGGAACCGCTTTATAATCATGAAAATTATCCTTCAGAATTAAAATTTAGATTACAACTGTCTCAAAAGGAAGCAAGGGAAAATCTGCTCAAAAGTAAATTAGCTAGAAAACATGTTTATGATAAATGTATCAACCCTATTGTTTACAAACCCGATGAGTTAATTTTGATAAAAAACGAAAACTGTAGTAAAATGGATAGCATTTATTCAGGTCCCTATGTAGTGGTGAAAGATATGTCACCAAATGTTCAAATAAACAAAAATGGAAAACTAGAATTAGTACATAAGAATCGCACAAAATTGTTTACATCAGAATAAATCATTCATACCATATTTAGACATTTAAAAAAAAAAAAAAAAAAAAAAAAAATGTATCTCTATTACTTACCTATATTATGCATGTAGTCAAAATATTTTATATTACCTAGCTTTTATCTAGACTTATTTTTGTATTGAAAAAAAAAAATTAGTGTTATTTTCTTCTTTTTTTTTTTTCTCCATGGGAAGGAGATGTAGTGTGTAAACAACCTTATACTATGTAACCAGCCTTATTCACATATTGTAATCCTATTTAATCGTGTATTCTTTATAATAAACAGTTAGTATTGGTTCAACATTGGGTGTTTAATTATCTCTCCAATATCCCGCCTTACAGTCCTCTACAAACGTCTTCAACAGAACACAACTTCAAAATTTCTAGAACATTCTAAATATTACTTCTTTTCAGGAAGTAGAAAGCCAGCGCAAAACATCATCCCTACAGCGCAACGTGGTGTATCCGCTGGCGATGCTGCTGCTACTCGCGCTCACCACTATCACAGTGCTCATGGTGCTGCAGAACACGCTCGAACTGCTCATCGGAATCAAAGCTCTGCCGCTTAGCACACGGGTAAATATGAATGAAACATACCTAGCTGTACCATTGATTCACTTTGGTTTGTTTTGGTTGGTCGAGGGTTCATCCATTAAGATTCTAACGAATCTTGGTTGTATTGAAACATTATCTCCAAAACTTAGGGAATAGTGACTTGAAACATTGCATAAGATGTTCGAAACTGTGTCGAAAACTGATCATGCTTAATTTGAATTCCAGCAATTCACGTTGGGTATAGCGTCTCTGTCGAAGCTGGGGTGCGCGGGCGCGGTGCTGGAGGCGTTCCTAATCGTGTACCTGTACGCGGCGTCGCTGACGGGGCTCAGCACCCCCATGCGAGCCCTGCGCGTGCTGCCCCGCGCCCGCCGCACCCCCCTCGCGCGCATCATCGCCCACGCCGCGCTGCTGCTCGCCTACTCCACCGCGCACCCGCTGCTCGTCAAGATGCTGGGTGAGTCTACTGTCACATGTCATATAGAGGGAGAGCATCATCGCCCACGCCGCGCTGCTGCTCGCCTACTCCACCGCGCACCCGCTGCTCGTCAAGATGCTGGGTGAGTCTACTGTCACATGTCATATAGAGGGAGAGCATCATCGCCCACGCCGCGCTGCTGCTCGCCTACTCCACCGCGCACCCGCTGCTCGTCAAGATGCTGGGTGAGTCTACTGTCACATGTCATATAGAGGGAGAGCATCATCGCCCACGCCGCGCTGCTGCTCGCCTACTCCACCGCGCACCCGCTGCTCGTCAAGATGCTGGGTGAGTCTACTGTCACATGTCATATAGAGGGAGAGCATCATCGCCCACGCCGCGCTGCTGCTCGCCTACTCCACCGCGCACCCGCTGCTCGTCAAGATGCTGGGTGAGTCTACTGTCACATGTCATATAGAGGGAGAGCATCATCGCCCACGCCGCGCTGCTGCTCGCCTACTCCACCGCGCACCCGCTGCTCGTCAAGATGCTGGGTGAGTCTACTGTCACATGTCATATAGAGGGAGAGCATCATCGCCCACGCCGCGCTGCTGCTCGCCTACTCCACCGCGCACCCGCTGCTCGTCAAGATGCTGGGTGAGTCTACTGTCACATGTCATATAGAGGGAGAGCATCATCGCCCACGCCGCGCTGCTGCTCGCCTACTCCACCGCGCACCCGCTGCTCGTCAAGATGCTGGGTGAGTCTACTGTCACATGTCATATAGAGGGAGAGCATCATCGCCCACGCCGCGCTGCTGCTCGCCTACTCCACCGCGCACCCGCTGCTCGTCAAGATGCTGGGTGAGTCTACTGTCACATGTCATATAGAGGGAGAGGGACATGTCATATAATAAAACGAATAAAAAAAATTGTAATGCTCCGAAACTACTGAACCGATAAAAAAAAAATTGAACTGCTCAAACATAATTCTGACTCTGTCACACTTATGATAATTGTTGCGACAGATAGACATTTATGTAAGACGAGTATTTTAAAATAAACGTTATATAATTTGCGAGTACACTTCAACTTATAAGGCTTCTTTCTTTTTTGAGAGCCTTACGCAACGTTAGACGAAAAAATCTTCCTGAGCAACGCTCTTTGACATTTTCAACAACAAAAGTTAACTTAAATATTTTTTGTCCAGGTATAACGAACTTCGATTTGCTGGGCGAGTTTGGGCGCATCGAATGGCTGGGCAACTTCAAACTCGTCCTCCTATACAATGCCATATTCGCGGGCACGGTGACACTGTGCCTCGTCAGCAAGTTCACGGCGAGTGTCCGCCGGGAACTCTACAACAGGTTGGTGGAAAACGTTAACACGGTCGCGCACTGTGTGTCTTTCCTCAACAACTGACACGCCTCCGACGTCCTTTGTTCATTAAAATTTTAATATGTAAACACGTTCAAACATTTTTTTAAAATCAATTACTGTTTCAAATTACCGCTGACTCAATTTTTTTATCAATTATAATTGGAAATTTTGTAATGTAGAATTTTCATCTCAGATCTGGATCTATAATAGAATTTTTATATATAGCTCTTGAAAATAAATTAAAAATGTAGCTAGTTTTAGCTGTTCAATACGTAAAAATTAAACAAAGAAGACAAGTGGCAAAAGTGGAGGTATCGCATTCGCAGCTGATATAGCTTCAACTATACAGCAGTTGAAGCTCAATGTAATAAATGACAATTTTATAGGTATTATTAATAATTAAATTACTAGGTATTTGTTTAAATAATTAATTAATTACATACATGTAACATAAGTGTTCACTACGGCAAATGACAAATTAATAAAAATAGTAGAATCCACAATATTATTAACTAACATGGCAGACTTATTGTAAGATTATTGCATTTATTTTTTACCAATAAAATTATTTCTATTTATTTCGGTTCCTATTTTAGTATTTTATTGTATACAAATTGTGTCATAATTACTATCTGTAAATTGTAATATTGTAAAGTTTTTGAGGAAAGACTCACTAGTATAAATTTGTTTTTTATTACCAATGAGACTGAATTTGTTAAAGTTATGATTAGGAACAGGAGATTATTTATTTTATTTCGTTACGTCTATGTAATTACTAAATGTGACTGGTGAATGAATTACAATAATTAGATAATATTATTTAAATTAAACAATTGTGTATTATTATTGCCATGAATTATAAATGTTATTATGTTTGATACCACAATTTTTTTATCCTGTCTCAATTTCTTTTGGTTTATGCTGTGCAACAATATTTCCCACAGTGATTTTAAATATATAAAAGACATTGAAGACTGTTTTTATTCTAGAATAACTATAGATTTATGTAAGCTTTTGTTGCTCAAAGTTACATCACACAAATAACCCTGCAATGGTGATGAAATAATGTTTTTCTTGCGGTTTACTTGTTGAGGCTAACTGATACAACATTCTAGTCTTGTAGATCTCTGCTGCAGGGAATCTTTCTTTACGAGCTTCAGCACACAAATGTTAATTCTCGAACAATTAACCCATTTCGAAGAATTCATCAGCCATCATAACATACTAATGCGCAAACTTACATTATACTTTAGGAGAGTTTGTTAAAACTTTATTGTAGCAACATGTAACTAGTGTGTTTAAATATATGTTAATGTATATAGTTGAAAAAATAATGCCAGTGGTGCTACAATTTATCATTAAAATATACTAGAACACCACAAGAATTAAATGTGTAATGTTATTCTGTAATGTACTTAGAACAACCATATTAGGGCGCTTATATAAGTCTTGTGTGTGAATCTCGATTGTTTGTGAGTAGAGTAATTATATTTAGTGTGCGGATTTTATACATTTTGTATTATCTTGTACCAAACGTTGAGATTGCCTTTGAAACAATACATAATAAAAATTGATATGGTTCTTTTTATTTCTATCCACATCTATGCAAGGAGCTAAAACCCCTAATGAATCACATGAAGGAATGTGTGTGATTTACTTGATTCATAAATTGAAATTGATCTATGACTTCAATCCAAATAAAGTATGATTGAAGATTGATTACTCCATTTGTTACTTCATTATATAGATTCCCCACTAAAACTTGGAAATCATTTTAACATGCTAGGACTGCATCTGACTAACCATTGCATCGCCCACTTGCTGTAGCTGCTAAGCTTTGAAACACTTGCTTTGGCTTATAAAATGTTGCATTCTTAAGTATTTATTCAGTCTCATTAGGCGAGTTCACAAGTGCATTGTCTAAAAACGTATGTTCTCTGATTTAGATACAAGTGGTTAGCAGATTGGTTCACATTCCCTGAGGAGGTAAAGACGAATGTGACCATAGACACAACAAGAGTGTCGGCAGAGAGAAGTCCTCCTGTGGATAAGGTGGAGAAAGAGCAAGACGAACATTGTAAATCAGAATAAAATTTCAATATGTATTGGTGCCAAAGCAAAGGTGATATTATTACTTAAGTTAACACAGTATGATGTGGAATCTTACCTTCTCAAGATTTTTTTTTTTGTAATTTATTTCTTTGTATAATTTTAAACCTCAGGGTTAGTCAAAGACTACCAGATCAAAATATTTGAGACACCATAAATAGGTCTTCCAAGGATGTCAATGGATTTTGGATTTGGTTAACTAATCCTAAAACAAGTATATTGATACTACCTATACTTTGTGTTACAATCTTTTGCTAAGCATTCTCATGATAATAGAAAACCCCTGTGATCTGTAAAAATATTTAAGTATTGATACAAAGCACAAAGTATTCTTATAATTAGATATTGTTAGCTTTATATCAGGGTCTGTGTATTTAAGGTCAATAAAAAATGCAATATAATCTTCAGACATTTTATTGTCCGTTTCAGTGAACGGTTCAACAAGCATGTAGTGTTTCCCCAGTTTTCTTCCTTCTGCCTTCAAAATTAGTCTCCTGGGGTTATTCCTGACCACTTCAAGACTCTCATTACTGTTCAGGCCAAGTATAAAACCCAAATTAATGACATCATGCACATCTCTGACTTGCATGTAGCTTTCAGCACCACTAGTGACGATTATGTTTCTAGATTTACCAACCGCATGGTAAGTGTGAGCAGTGCTGATAATGTTCTTCCTAGAGGTAGAATCTCTGATAGCTGCGGAATACATCAACTCAAAGAATATACCTCTCTCCACAGCTTGTGAATATAGCTTACGACTGATTTTGAAAGGTATCTTACTTTCTGGCTCAAATGATATTATGTCTATATCCATATTTCCACAAGCATAGTGAAATGCTTGTAAAGTTTTGGGTATTACTGCAATAATGTCGTACTTCTTTAAATTCTCTGATTGGTTTATTTTGTGAGCTATACTAGAATCTGAGAATTCTATTGTAACCCTTTGCAAAATATTAAGTTTTATTTGATCAGATAAATCTTTTGGCAAATCTATTGCTGGAGGCACGTAATCTTTTTTATCTCTTGGTTCTCCTTTCTTTTTCTTCTTTTTGGGTTCATCCGAAGGTTCTTCAACGTGCGTATTAATGGCCACCGTATTAAATCCAAGCTGTTCGAGGAGATGTAATTTCTCAAGTTCATAATTCTTGTTTATAAATAAGTCACAGAAACCCCAATTGCGACTAGCCATATTGTATATCAGGTCAGTACAATCTCTTAATTTAAACAATCGTTTTTACTGGCACAATCTGATGTAATTGAATTTCTATAACTTCCGATAAAGTGAAGAATTCTGTGAAGAAATTAATGTTTTGATCACGCTCTGCAACAGCAACACACGTTTCATTTGACTTTCGCGTGCGTGACACTGACAAATGACAGATGGTTTCATTTTCATTCAGTTGTCGTTGCCACATCTAAAAAAATATAATTGTGTAAACGTCCAGAAATTAGGCGAGATATCGATATAAAAAAAAGTTCTGCCATTTTTCTTCATTATTGGTACTGATTTAATGCGATTTGTATTTAATTTAAAGAATAAGTGACAAAATTAATAAGCCATCAAGACGCATTCTTTACTACAGGCAAATATTCTTGCTTTACTTTTATTGTTAGTTACTCTTTTGTTAATTTTAGTAATCAATGTCAAAAGTATCCCTTTGACACTATTAGATTTCTTATGAAATATTTTTGTAAATCTAAATAATCATGGGATTTCGCATTGTAATTGCTGGCGAGTCACAATGCCCAGCATACGCAGAAACTTGTCTTTTAGCAGATTATCTTGCTCAAAATCTTCCAAACTTTTGTTATAATTGTATTGAGAAGTCTGTTATGGACTGGAGGGTATGTTTTATTGTTAATCAGATAATCAATTCTCACACCATGGAATTAGTTTTTCCTTTTTAACTCTAGTTTCCAGCTGGCTAGGGACTTTTTTAAAGGCTCTAAAGTTTTTTAAAAACATGTTTATGGTGAGACTGGAGCTTTTGTTACAGAACTGGCTATGCAAAGTTAATATAAAAAATAAATGGCATCATATGGAATCTCCTATAGTTTGGAAAGAAATGTTAATGAAGGGCAGCAAGGCATATTATATTGGAGGGGCTTCAGAGTTTTTGGACTACTGTTATTCCTATTATAACTTCGATTCTTTGTTTGCATCTGAAAAATACGATGGATTGTTAGACAATGTATTGCAATTTAAGAAAAAGGTCAATATAGAATCAATTTATCTTAGAGCAGATGAGGAAAAATCTCACCCAAGTGATATTGAACGCAAACGTAATATTGTGGTAACTATTTCTGGCGCCGGTCATCTGTTAGCAATGCATTTAATCTCGGGGTTACTGGACTATGAAATGACAGAAGGTGATATGTATATACATAAAATATATTTATACGACGATTGTTGCTCTCAAACCTTTATGAATTTCGTGGAAAAAGATTGTTCTTATGTCCAGACAGACAATCCTGGCAGAACTGTAAAGTATGTTACAAAAATCGGAATGGCCCTCACGTCTACGGATGTGCTGATAGTCCTGGATCATGTGCCATTTCAGTAAGAAACATATTTAGAACTATTATTGGGAAAACATAAAGTAGTCTTGAACGAGGGGATAGTGCATTACTAGCTTAACACAGATGTTTTACCTTTTATCTATTTATTGGCTTCTCGACCAAGTTAGTCGAAAATAGTATCCTCTTTTCTGTAATTATGCTATATGTTTGAAAAAAATACTGTTGTTACGGGTTCTTCGTATTTATGTTTATCAAAGAGTAACTAAACATAGTTTAAAAATGCGTGGTGGCCTAGCAGGGCCGTCTTAACCTATGGTGCAGGGTGTGCGAATAACCCGGGCGCCTCGGTCTCAGGGGCGCCGCGGGACGCCCCATCACCAGGAAATTTCGATGAAATTACACCCGTTTGATAAGGAAGTTCCACATTGTATCATGATAGATATGATTGTAGGTCTAGGGGCCGCTATGATCAGAGTCGTCGATATACTGGTCAATATTTAATGTAATTTTATTTTTCAGAGAATCTAGACCAGTTGGAGAATGGCTTCGTGATAACCAACGGAAAATGAAAGAATTGGCTCTGATGATTAATGCTTCAGGGTCGAGGAAAATGGTTATAATTTTTCCAAACTTAGGACCAGCTTGTTATAACGCCACGATTCTTAAAAACCGTGTGAACATTTGCCGCCAGAATATTGTTGTAGCGACATCAGATGCAGGAACGGAAATATTACCAATCGTTGCAAAAATAGTCGAGGTCCCTATGAGAAACATATTTTGTCCACCTGTATGGGGCTTCGTTGGAATAAACAAATTGGTGGATATAAGAACGACAGTACATAAGTATAACTGTTTCAGTGCTTATAGTAGATACACCAGAGTAAGGAATTCAACTCTAAACATTGGATCAATAACACCAGAAATGCGGACTTTAGATTACTTGATGCATTTCGACAGATCTTTGTGGATTAAAGTAGGGGAAATGAAAGTAAGTGTATATTTTTAATTTCCATAACTACTGCATAATCTTGAATTCAAATGAAAACGATATTTTCTTTTGTTAGCAAAAGTACGGCCAAGGAGAGGCACGACTAAGCAAAGCGCTTGCAGTGATAAATTTGATCAATTTATGGCTCCTAAATCCAAGCCCCGATAACATTGTATCTTTAGGAATGTGTTGTGACGGTAATACTTACATTATATCATTTTGGCAGATTCATTTGTGACACTTCCATGATCCACGGGTTGGCGGGGCGGGTTGATCACACGTACTCGCGGGACGGGGTCACCTGATAGAAGTATAGGTCTTGCAAAACTCGATGGCATGTACGTGCATCTGACCCATACACTTTGAATTCCCTCCCACTGATACCTAAAAATAAAAGCTTCCGACGAATTAAGGTGGCCTCTTTCTGATGAGATCTCCACAGAGAGCCACAACTGTGACTGATTGTGTAACCTTCCTTCCCCGCTAATCTTCGTGTACCATAGCTATGTCACAAACGAATTTGCAAAGCTATAACAAAAATAATTGCCTACAATTGGTTGTGTTAGCTAGTTAACGTTATTTAATAATTTAGGATCGTTTGGATTAAATTTCGATGGAATATTTTCTCAACCCGCAAGATTAGTTAATGGACGATGGGTTCCGGCTACAGATTTCTTGATGCCATTGGATCGTCAAGTGAAGCTTCCATATTTAGTGCAAATTGCAGAATATGTGCTAAACATGAAACCTAAGGAATTGCCAGAAGTGAAATTGCACGGACCATGCATTTGCAAACCAAAATTCTACAAACATAAGGATGAGAAGAAGGGCACGTAACATTATTACTTTGAAAGGCCTACTAATAAATGAAAGCAAATCGATTATTTAGAATCGATTTTTGATGTAAAATTTAACTGCCAGTCGTTTCTGAACGGAGAAAATACGAGCGAGCGAGCGTACTCTGCTGTCAACACAAGCAACAACAAGGTAGTCAAGTTTGAAACGAGCTAGTGGTCGCAGAGACGTTGTCGTAGATTGTTTCGTAATTCGCAGTCAAAGGAATGTTATGACGTGCAGTAACTGTCTTTGTTTGAATAACACCAGTTTTATACTTTTCCCAAGAATCATAGAACAATGTGATAGATAGAGTACGATATGCTAGTAAACGGTCAAATTGCGACATGATTTTTTCCAAAGTATGATCGTTTCAATAGAAGTTATTAGTATAGTTAGGCCTTCGTATTGGTTAAGTTGTGTGAATATTGTGCCAATAATGAGATAGTGGAGTGTTGTGATGTGGTTGTGGGACATGTGGGGGGTGCTGTGGGCCGTGGAAGCGGTGGCGCAGCTGGCGGCCGTGCTGGCGACGCCACTGGACCCCGCGCCAACTATCCCGCAAGGTGAGCCGAGAGGAACCTTGTCGCCTACGCTTTACTCGCTGCTGCCTCGCTGTCCCTCTCTTGTGCTTGCTTAGCATGCCTTAAACAACTACTTCAGCACATCTTTTTTATTTGACAATACCTGTGAACAGGTTTTATTATGGCTATTAATAAAATGCTTAGAAAATTAATGCTTTTTATTTACTTATTTTTAAAACTCCTTTATACATTCAGCTCTAACTCAATAACAATATTTTATCAGGGTGATTATCATAAACAATAAGACTGCGTACCTTTTTAAGTGTCTTAGTGTAAAGAAGCACAAATCACAAGCACGAGAATTTGTCTGATATCTCTCTCTTCGATATATAATTTTATGATTAATGATTTTGTATGAGCAATGCTTCTATAAAAACGGATATGTAAAAGGCATAACATTTCATAACAAAATTAATATCTGAAAATCATGGAGTTTTGCACCTTAAGATAATTAATTATGAAAGGCATAGAATAGCAATCAAGCCAAAACTTTTTATGTGCAAGTAAATATACGAACTTTTAAATTGGTATTTGGTGTGTTTCTTGATTTTGATCAAAGAACATTAAGGCGAGGAAGTGGTCAACAATAATTCCATAACCGGCACGCGCATCTAAGGCGCCAAAAGGGGTCGGAGCGTCTGAGCGGGGCGAGGATAACAATTCGCGCGCTAGCTTATAACTAAAAGTCGTAAGCGACAAAATGGTTTTGTAATTTTAATATTTAGAAATGATAATTTAATAAAAATTCCTACTACCATTTTAAAGAGTATGTATATACTCAACTACTAAAAAAGTTAAGAGGCTTAAATCGGTCCCGTTTGCCCATAATATGTGAATCTCTTTTTAAAAAGAGGTATGTTTGATATATTTTTCTCTGTTATAAAAGTTACCTAATCATGTTTCTACAACTAACAAAATAAGGCTTATATCATGAACTTTCAGGTAACCAAGTTGTATTTTGATCCGTTTTGTATTTACTGAGAAAAATTGACATCCTTGGCGCCAAAAATTCCAATTCGTCCTCTTAATAACATTATTCAAAATATTGTAGGTTTTGTTGTTGCTATTTGATGCACATGGGGCCACTACAGGCCCCTTGTGTGCCTGTGTTTTGGACATGCTAATCTATGAAATTGTAGCGGGATACTAAGTCTGACATTAAAGGAAATAATGTCACCATTTCATTAAAGTTGTCTCAAAAGGGCTTCAGCGTGTTGGCTTCGGCCCCACGTTCGCCTCCCTAAAATCCGGGACTCTATAGCCCCGAGGTCTGGAAGAGACATACATTTATAATACTTAAATAACATTCCTGAGTTTTAAACTTACTTTTTAACAATAACAATATACGCTTAAACTATCTCTAACTGATTTCATGAAGCTTCCGCAATATTCCTGAATGGCTTATGATATTTTTTATATGCACACTTGTAGATTGCTCAGTGATATATATTTTGAAGGTTTTACCCCCATTCTAATTTTTAAATCATAATTTACTTTCTATAATATATTAGTTTCTATGTAAATTACAATAATACTTATCGGAAACTTCATTGATAAATGAGATCAGTCTGTAATTTTTCCAATTTTGTTAGGTATAAACAAACTGTCATGATAACAAAATGTCTTTACCCCTTTTTTAAAATTTAGTGGTTTTTGCTATAAGCCTAATTAAGTAATGCCAGTCCTGTTCACCCAATGTTAACCTTGTTAGTTTAACATGGAGCAACTTTTACTCTACATCTCAATCTAGTGACTGAAACCCTGGTTGGTTTCAGGTTTTAATACAAATCTGTAGTTATCAATCGGCAAGAGACAGTCAGGCTCAGGTCACCGTTTGATCGTGACATTGCGGCTGTTAAATATTCATGTCGCCAACCATATTGCAAGTTTTGGACTTATTTCATTTGTCCAATTAAGGCAACCTATTTTAAATTAACTACTAAAGAGGTTAGTTGTGAAGTAATTGGGTTATAAAAGATGTAAATGTTGCGCTGGCGCAGGCAGCACCGGCGACGCACGATCCGCGTCAGTGCGGCAAACGAGGGACACATCAGTTGCATAACAAGCGGGCGCTGCGGCATCCGGCTAACGGGACTCTGGCGCGAGGGAGCTCCGAACCTCCGAGGCTAGACGTGCTATCGCATTGTATCAGATTCGACACCACAGATATTATTTCCAGCCAGTTACATCGATAAGTGTTTTAGCAATTTCGCACAGCATCACCACATCTAGATGATGCGATAGTAACGCGCCAAAGACTCTCACGAAACTTCCTCGTTTCGTCATTTCCCATCACGAAATATGACTGTGAAACATAATCGCGGACCGTCCGATGGATCGAGCTTATTCGTGCGATCATGAACGAGACCGTGACTGATCGGACACAATGCCCCTGGCGGACGCAATGAAACCAAGTAGCTTTTTGAACTAGAAAGAAGGTCACTTGAACACTATTAAGTACACATGTTACAACAATTGATAGCATATAATTTGTTTATCTAAATTGACTCTTTTAACGTGTTCATGTAATTGGTTCGTAATCGCGGAGTACGGAAGGCGCAGACCGCGAATCCTGTTTGTGTTCGCGCGTCCATCGAACTGGTTTGCAGAGGGCAATGAGTCTCATTACATGGCAAATGACTCCGCTAGCTCCCAGTGGCTCGTTACATTTACGTATTAGCTCGTTTACAATTTGCAGGTATTATGGGCTGGTTAAGTTAAAAAAAAAAACACATGATCTTATATTTATGCTGGTTCCAGTTGAATCTTATTTAATGACAAAAGTTAGTTACAAACCTCTTGAGATTATCAAAACGTTCCTGTTGGGTCTCCGAATGTTATTTATTTATTCAAGAACCTCATTCGAAAGCTCAGAACAATTTTTTAATGAAATATTTATTATTCACTCTTCACAAACATCTAAAAACTGAGTAACTCAAACACTCTTTGATATTGCTAGGTTTGTCTACGAATACCACTCTCAATTGTGTTTTTATGATCCAGATCTGGCCACACAATTAGCTTGAGTCTGCGTTTGCCTTGCGAGTTGTATAGCTTTATTTATTGCGGTGCTCGCTTGTCTGTCTGCAACGGTAAAACTCACCAATAATAGTGATAGTCGCATCTACCCGGACATTCAGAACAATGTCATAGCTGCTATGCTATCCAGGTAATTGAAATCGTGTACCTAAAGAGCGCAATTGAAACAATTTATCGCTCCACGACCAACCATTGTTAAATTGACATTAACAATAAAATGGGAAACCAATTGGGGAACCGTTATTAAAATGTCACAGCGGCGTAAAGAAATACCTCGTTTGATGTTGCGTTGCCTTTGTTCCTTATAACGAGCTATCAAAGAAGCTGCGCCCCGACTCAGCTCGAATAAAACGAGTGTTAAAGGCCGCCACTTGGAATGTTTTGCTAAAAGGTACGGGTACTACAGAAATCTTTAACAGCTACAAAAGATTTCAGCACATTAGTACAGAAAGCAGTTTAGTGTTAGATGGTGTATAGTTTCATTTCTGTAGGTAACATTGAGAGAAAAAGTGGAGAAGCTCCCGACATTTCTTTCACTAACGCTTTACTTTTTAGGGGCTCTATAAAATATGTAGGTAAGAATAAATGAACATAACCGATATACATAATTTGCTAACGAATATTGCAATAACGAATTTGCGTGTTTTAATATTAACTTTATCTATTAGATAAAACATATTGCTTGAATCTGTTTTAAGATACCCACTGAAGGTATTTAAACAATAGATCCCATAGTATTCCTTCACAACCTTTAAAATGAACAATACTCATTCTCAAGAAATACGAAGAATTCTTAAATCTTGATAACTTCTAACCTGTGGGTAAGCAACATAATAAGATTACAACACAATTATCAATGATGCGAACGTTGCGACAGGGTTCGCCGACGGCTCTCGGCGCTCCGCAGCGATTGTGTTGGCGAGGCCGCTGTGTTAAAATTGCCATAAGTGCTAATCTATACTAATATTATAAAGCTGAAGAGTTTGTTTGTTTGAACGCGCTAATCTCAGGAACTACTGGTACGATTTGAAAATTTCTTTCAGTGTTAGATAGCCCATTTATCGAGGAAGGCTATAGGCTACTTTTTATCCCGGTACGGGAAGTAGTTCCCACGGGATGCGGGTGAAACCGCTGGCAGAAGCTAGTGGTATATAAATTGTATAGAAAACACTTGACATCCTTGCTCTTTATCTTTCTCCACAGCTTTTAGCAACCCGCAACTTGGCTTCGCTATATTTTCCACAATTTTCTATTCATCTACGTGCTACGACGTAAGGTGTACTTTCAAACGATTTGGCGTTCCAAAAAGGAACATAAAGAGAATTTTAAAAGCCAAATACAAGTTTTATTCTGGGAAAATATTTACTCTCCGTACGTATTCATACCAACCTCGAGTATTTTCATAAATATACATTATAATGCTTTAACATATAGATTGGATCCGCCCCCGAGGATCGAAATTATTCTTAGTATTTTCAGAGGCAACGGTCTAGCTATGTTCAATTCTGTAACAAACATGTATAACGAACCGAGCATTTTGAACACAAAAAATATATGTCTACCTTGGTCTGCGTAAAGAACTCGTAAACCAATAGCGAGGAATCTCTTTAACTGTCCTTGTACAAATTGGCTTGGTATAAACAGCCTCTTTTTATGGCGAGCCGATTCTTTTGCAGCGTAATATATTTACCGGCTTACCTATGCTCTTCAGTAGATATTAGATGTTGTATACATATAAAAATCTTCACGTTATTTGTAAATCGAGAAAATATCTCTTATATAAATAATTACACTAGTTTACATGACTTTTGTTCATGAAATGGAATACATACGGTTACATTACTTTGGGTATCTACATCTCGGAAAAAATATTTAAAAAAATCCAGCACGTCAGGTTTTTGAAATATTTATTAAGAAGATTTTTACAAAAAACACATCTAAATAAACGATAGGCAGTTAAAAATGGGTAATTTTTGCTCTTTTTTTAGAAATATTTTCATCTGTATCTCTCACAACAGACCAACAATAGTCCCCTAGCATGTTTTCGTCCCAAAAACCTTGATAATTTTGCTCAAATAATTTTAAATCTTGGTGAAATCGCTCACCGTATTCATCACTCACACTACCAAGATTTTCTGGAAAAAAATCTAAGTGGGAATGCAAAAAATGAATTTTTAGTGACATATTTACACCCATACGCTCATAATTATGCAATAAATTTTCAACGATCTCTTTGTAATTATCACTTTTTTTATTGCCTAAAAAAATTTTAACGATACTTTTGAAAGAGTTCCAAGCTGCTTTTTCTACATCAGTTAAAAGGCTCTAGAATTTTGTATCGTCAAATATTCTCCTGATTTGAGGACCCACAAATATTCCTTTCTTTAATTTAGCCGCAGAAAGATTTTTTTGAGTTAAAACCAAAAGTTTTTGTTAAACAAAAGTAACAATCGGTTACGTGGTTAGTTGGCTCTCTCAAGATCATTGGTTTACCAAATTTCAGTGATCTATTTTTACCTGAATACCAGGAGCTGAGGACCAATCTGCAATTAGTGCAAATCACATGAGGAACCCAATTTTTATCTTGATTTGACACCGGAAATCCAAAATATTGTAAATAGGCTTCTTGCAATGGTTTTGTTAAAGGGAAACCACGATTTAACTGAACAATTTTCCCACAAACATAACAAAATCGATCTGGATGTAGTTTACACACTCTAGATGACATTTTTATATAAAAATAAGACTTTTGATTCACACAGTTGTTTACAAAACAGAACGATAAACGCATTTAAACAATTGCGGGTAGATAAAAAAAAAGTCATCGATATCTCCGAATTGTGACGTGCTACGAAAAATAAAAAAATATTTTTTTAGTAACCGCCTATAGCCTACTTAAATAATATAGGTTTCATTTCATGAACAAAAAAAAAATTTTTTTTTGTAAACTAGTGTTATCTTTATGGTTTTATTTAACAACTAGCTTCTGCCAGCGGTTTCACCCGCATCCCGTGGGAACTACTTCCCGTACCGGGATAAAAAGTAGCCTATAGCCTTCCTCGATAAATGGGCTATCTAACACTGAAAGAAATTTTCAAATCGGACCAGTAGTTCCTGAGATTAGCGCGTTCAAACAAACAAACAAACTCTTCAGCTTTATAATATTAGTATAGACTAGCTTCTGCCAGCGGTTTCACCCGCATCCCGTGGGAACTACTTAGCGTACCGGGATAAAAAGTAGCCTATAGCCTTCCGCGATAAATGGGCTATCTAACACTGAAAGAAATTTTCAAATCGGACCAGTAGTTCCTGAGATTAGCGCGTTCAAACAAACAAACAAACAAACAAACTCTTCAGCTTTATTATATTAGTATAGATTTAACAATTTAACAATTAACAATTTCACGAGGCTCCTTTGAGACTTTTGGTCTTCTAACCGTTTATCTGAATTAAACTAGAACTATACATAGGTATCTAAGGAAAAACAAATGCAAGGTTAACGTATTTCTAATAAACGACGATTATGTTTCTTTAAATTTTCATCATTTAATTCTCTCATGGCTTAAAAGTTATGACAGATTTTTAATTATAATAACAACCAAGAAGGTCTACCTTGAATTGGAAAATGGCGCTGTCACGCTGTGAATAAGTAATCTACGACAGTTACTGTGTACTATAATAGGACGAGCTGGTTTGAGTATTCTTAATATATCTCTTGGGTCACTGCGACTAGATAAACTGGGAATCTAGCAGGGCCGACCGGTTGTTGAGCAATAATTTTATGTGTATGCGCCCAGGAGCTAAAATGATCTAACCTGTTCTGTCTATGTACTGACCTTTACTACTAAATATCGTCTTCGTCATTGTATTTAATGTTCGCAAACTAGCAACCTTGTTTGATAAAACCTTCTTTTTGTGTCATCTGCAAAGAATACAATAGAAACTTATTTAAAATGGTAAGTACTTGATCTTTGAATATAGTGTCCATTACCTTTTGGAATAAAGTATGTAGGTAAGGTACATAGTTTATTTAGGTAAATCAATATTGTAATGATATCATTGTCTATATTTAGTACAGGATGTCCCAGTTGGTGGATCGTATACTTAACTTCTATACAAATGATGTGGTATATAGCTACCAAAGAAAAAGAGGTTTGGCATTGACAAGCGGTTAAAGGATGCCTAAACGTGAAGCATATTATCAATAATATATATATTTAATAAATCAATAGCTTCACGTTTAGGCAAGGCCTCTCATCCTAATTTGATTGTTATATACAAGTCGAATCGGTAGAGATATCTTATTGCAGAATAGCGTGCATAGATACTAATAAGCAGATAGTAAGTGTAATTTTACAAGTACATGCGTACATGCCATACATGCACATATAACATTCTCAACGCCATAAGCAAAATTAATTAAAATAAAAACAGAACCGTTGTTTCTTTAGTAACGGCGCTGTTCGTGCTAAAAACTGACTAGCTATTAAAGAAGCAATTTCTTTTTTGTATACCGCCATGTTTATCTTTTTGGATATTTTATTGTGGTCATCAAATTACGCTTTAAATTGAAATTCGTTGGTTTTACTGTGTTTATTTTGAGGAACAAAATGCTGAGAAATAATTTTCTAAGGTCGTGTTTATTGCCATTATATTCAAATATGCATTATGTTATGTTTTTTATTTAAACGTTGTGTTGTGTTGTGTCGTGTTGGAACAAAAAGAGCATCTTAATATTTTTTATCAAGGATATTCAATAAATCTTGATACTTATTTCAACTTGATGATCTCATGAAGGTTCACTTAAGTAAGTACCTATGTAAAGCCTCCAACGTAGATTATTGAAAGCCAATTTCAGCATGAAATTGAAAATATAACACGTGACGTTGTGTGTCAACGGAAGACGGAAGGTAGCCGCAAGGTCGCGGGCTGTCGCCTTTCCCCTCCACAACCCCTCCAGTAATTATTTCGACACAAGCCAATTAATGGCCGCGTGCCTTGTGGATATAAGCCATAATTAAGTTTTGATTATTATCTACTCAACTCGCATACATTCTGGTGGAGTATGTCTAATAGCGTGGCTTTCGGCAACTTTATTCGTTTATGAAGATTGCGTACACATTACCAGTTTATAATGATGCGTTATATAATGTTTAGTGCCCTGGCGCGGATGTGAAGTGGGCTGGCTATAATGTGCCATGTGAGGACCGGTTGTCGCATGAACTCGTCACGTACTTGATTAGAGAAATCTAGAGTACAGCATACTTAAACTTGCTTATAGTAGAAAGGATACGATAGGTTCAATATTTTTACAGACATAATATAATCTTGAGCACTTTTCAGTAAAGGTTGTCTAGTGTGATAATTGATAACCGTATCGAGAAAGATGTATATCCAAAATACTGAATAATAACTTAAAATTACCTAAAGATCGACTGGGGATCGATCGACAATAAGTGACGAAAATTCACGTTCAATAGTGTAGTCTAGACTCTAGACAACATGTGTAGGCGTTCGAAAGTCGTAGATAAATGTACTACATACATATGTTTTGGAACTAGAAATTAATTATTTTATGCTAGTACAAATTTATTTAGGCAATAAACTTGGCACGTCTTTAGTAAAGTCAAAGCACTTAAAAATATGAAAATATTATGTAGTGGGTGACCTTTTGCGCACATATCAATTTTATAAATAAAGCAACAAAACAAAACTGTTCTTTAGTTTTTTTTAATCACTCTTAAGCCCGAAGATGACCCAGTAATAAATGTCTTCATTAAAAAGGTTACGTGCTTTTTCCTTATTGAGATCCTGCAGTTTTATATTTGATGTAGCATGCTGTAGGTACATTCGCACTTAGCGACAGTGCACTAACCTCAAGAACAGCTCAACTAATCATCCAAGGTTCTGTAAAATGCTAAAGTTGACTTGAATAATAAAAGGCTGTTATTTTGAATGTGTTTGCTTGAGGTGAAGTCATCGGTGGAGCATTTAGTCGCGTCATCCTTCTCCGATGCAAGACGACCAATGCCGGATGAAAATGTATTAGGTACTTGGCTATCGAAAAAAAATATAGTCGTGACTGGTCTGTTAGAGTAACAAAACTTAATTACTTTTATTTTTTGAAAATTAATAAAATTATCGTTTGCCAATCAAAAGACTTATTTTGATTAGTATTGGAGGTTGATATAATTATTTTATATAGTAGGGATCAATAAAACAAGAGAATTGCGGATAAATCTATATCTACCAATATCATTATCCTGCTTTTAAATCAGGTCAGATTTTACAAATATTTTTCCATGTATGATATCGAGGTAAATTAACGGAAATGGGCTATCTGCAGGATAATGAACATGCTTGGTTTAATTAAGGAATTTGGGAGTATTTTTTACCTGGTTTACCAGCATTGATATATGTACAAAAATATTATTGGAATACGAGGTAAAATCATTTTTTTTTATCAGGTTCATTGTGTCAAACTTTTTTCATACATATTTATAGATAAACCAGCTAAGAGTTCATGGAAATCAAATTCTTCCGATTATTAATCATCATCAGAATATTAAAGTTTCCTGGTAAAGGCCCTGTTTAACCGAACTCTAATGTAATTTTGGATTTCCGCGTATAAATGAGCTTGGCTGCGTGTAATAAGAAGATAATATGAAACATTAGATCCGTGCACTGGCACTAATAGCTAAGATTAATGTTATTTACAGTAATCGGGATGTAACTGTACATGTTCCTTATTTGGCGAGACGAGTTGGGCGTAACACAGTTTTTATGTTCTAGCCGTTAGAAAGGTCAGGCCAGCCGCCTCGGACTCGCCTCGCTATCAAATTGTTTTTGTGAAGATGAATTACGTTGTTTCAAAATGTTGAATAAAAACAACGCTGTTTTGAGTTAAAGAAGATTGAGTATCATAATGTGTTAGCTTGGTACCGTTTTCCATCACGTACTTAAAAAATATTAAATGCTATTTCTAAAGTCTAAACCGGGCTTAGCGGGGTGTATGCGATTGATCTTAGTTATATCCTCTTATCTATAAGTTCTAAACGTGCTATAAGCTGATTTGCAAATTCTTTTTTTACCATTTTTGCTAAATGTAACTTCAATTAAGCAGTGGTTTCTCCCGGATTGATCCCGGGGGAAATTATTTTAGCACTCCTGCTTGCTTCTTCGTTGATTTAATTGAGTTTTCTTTGGCTATACATCTAGTGGTGGTTCAGTAACTACGAGGTAAAAATACAATCTTTATAGGTCTTAGAAAGCAGGTGCGCTTACTGAAGTCCAAGAAGGCAGCTTAGTTATTGGATCTAACATTACTAAGGGTTCTGCAAGACGGGAACTGTAATAACTACTGCTAACAGATTGTAGTGGAACTGTAATCTTGCTTGTGGACGTTTGTTAAGCAGGAGTGGGTAAGCTTACGTGCAAAGCTGGCTTGTGTGCGTACCGCGGGGTGCAAACACCTAGTGTTAGTGTACCTGTAGATATTATACTACTTAATTAAATATAAACACAAAGTTTGGCCATATTACCGTATAATCAAGAACATTATTAGAAATGTTATAAAAATCAGCGACGTCACATACACATAGGGAAGTACAAAATCATTATTTTTGGTATCACCTAAATAGATAATTATTCCATGAATACAGTTCAACGATCTATTGTAATAGCAAATTATTATTTTAATATTGTTGGGAGTATTTTCCTTATTACAGGATTTACCTAAATAAATAGGCATGTTCTAATTTAATTTACAAGCATGAAATGAGGGTTTTCTAAAATGGCGTCCACGAGGTGGCAGCACCGAGTCGTCAGGTCCAGGTAACTGTCAAAGTGCTTATCTTTACTATGAATATAGTGAACGATTTTAGTGTTTTTTTTATTTTATAATTAAAGCACTGCATTATTGTTTTACTATTGCGGTTGAGTAAATAAAAAAAACTAAATCATATTGTGTTAACAAATTTTTCAACAAGCTTTTCCTTAGTACCAGTGACTTTTGCACCCTCTCTCTTAGCTCAATTTTTAGTTCGGAAACCTTATTCTGACCGTAGTCCATAATAAAATCAATAACACTTCCAATATAACAGAATTTCAATAAACAATAAGTTCGGCACCTACAATTCCATACTATTTGACAGCTGTTTGGACCTGACGCATACGAAGCGCCGCCTGGCGGCAGAAAAAGTATCGAAAACCCTCATTGTGAATTGGTATTATTTTTCCTTAGAACAAATAAAATACTTCACATTGTATTCTATAAATAAATAGCAAATAATTAAATTGATTTTTTTCCCAATAATATTAACGTATTTGTGTATTTTTGATCAAAGATCGCCCACGATCCGATCTACGCTGTTAAATTCAGCCTTGGAAAAACATACTACTTATTTTTATTTTTACTTGATATAAAACCTTATTTATTTTGTTTCAGGTACTGCTACGATAAACACTATTTGACGAAAGTTCGGCTTATCAGACATCTGAGTGAGGCGACAGAACAAGTTGTTGAAACAAGCCAAACTTATAATGAAGAAAAGCCAAGTTACCAATTACGAGTTACTAAGTTTTTTTTTCATTTAGGTACCTACTTGAAGTAGTTAGCTAATTGTTCTACTTGTTCTTTGATTGAAGGCGTAGGTCCAACGCGGCCTACTTTCCGTGAAACACGTTAAACAAGTCGAAAACAATGTTCGCAAAAAGTACCCCGTGTAATGTAACGTTTATTGGAATAATGTTTCAATTTAATACCACTACGTGCTTTTAGTCTAGACAGTGAACATCGGCCTCATTTCCTAGCTGTCTAATTTTACCCAACGTTCACGTAGGCCGGGGAAATTTCGAAGTCAACCATAATTACTCAATTAATTTAATCGGAGTCGCGCTCTGCGGTTTAGTTCGCGTTCATTTCATTGCATAACGTGTTATTAGCTCGCTCTTGTTTGTAGGCACACTGTTCTCACAGATTTACAACACACTTACACGAGCCAAATAAAAACAACTGTGGGAAATTTTATACTGTGTGTTTAAACATATGGCTGTAGTGCCGACGTAATTGGCGAACGGTTGCACTGAATAATTTAGCGGAATAAGTATTACGGCGATGTAATATTCATCGCGGTACGCTTTAACCGTACGACTGTGTGCCTACATTAAAAAATACGCTTCCAATTCATGTAGGTGTGTAGATACGTATCTTTAGAGCTGTATCGGTGTCAAGCCTGGGCTTTACTTCGCTCACATTTACTTGTGACTCTTAATTGCGGCCATACCAATCAAGTTTTATGTAAATGGACACATACATGCATATTAATTCGTTATTTTAGTATAATCTCGAGCTATCGTAATCGCTTTTTTTAGATCACGATTCAAGAACCCGTACAGCTTGTTTGTTGGCTTCCTTGCCGCAGAGAGGGATTTGATTTCGATTAAACAATAAGCAAGTATTACCTGAGTGACGCGTGCGTTGGGAATTTCTAAGTTGGAAGCGAAAATTTTCAACAAAAGTAATTATTTGTTCGAAAATTGTGGCGCCGCGCAAGCCCCCAGCGTCCTGAACATTTACCCACTGCTGACAACCTAATTGTTCAAGGAAACAGCTTTCAATTATACCACGAATTTCCGTCGAGTTTAAATTGAGCACTTGAAGGAACAGCCTACATTGAGCCTAAAACGCCATTGGAAAGAGACACCCGAAAGGGGATAGAATAACGCTTGCTTGCGGTTTTGTCCCTTTCCCCGGTGGAATTTGTTTCATTAAAGTCTTATTAATTTGATTGCTGTAATTGTATTAACGTGCTTTTTAATTGTCGAGGGTTTAGTGGAGTCGTATTGCCAGACTTGTATGTAGATAGTTAATTATACATTCTAAATGAGTATAATGTTGTCAGCATGATGTGAGTCGGCAGTGTCGGTCACGTTGACTTTGGTTGTGATACCGGAACAGTGTAGAGGACCTCTACTAGAGGTGTGAACACCTGGACTGCTCATTATGCATTAAATTGAATAACGTAACAAACAATTATATAGCGGAAACAAAAGCATTGTTTTCAAAAGTTTATTACTGGCGTTGTCAAAAAGTTTGCGTGCTGAACTGTGGGTCAACTACACACACCGGCACAATTAGAGGAACACAAAAAAAATACAGTTTTATTTTAAAATAATCGCTTTTAATGCAAGTTTTTCACTTAATTCGAGCTTGTTTACATGTTACACGTATGACACAACTAAAACTAGGATTAAACATTAATAAAATTGATAAAAATACAGTAAAATAACAATAATGAGACTCTTTGGTTTTGCCTGGCCTTGAACCCTCTGAGCACATTGCTAGAGGGCTCGGGGTTGGGCTATCCTTTGCGGAGAGGGGGTGAGGTTATATCCCATTTGCTTTACATGGACGATCTGAAACTGTTTGCCACCACAGAATTGCAGCTGATGAAGCTACTGAAGGTCACTGAAACTTTCAGTAGTTGCATCAGGATGGAATTTGGTGTGGACAAATGTGCAGTCATGCATGTAAAGCGAGGGGGAATTGTGGAATCTGAGGGAGTACAACTCTCAGATTCTATAAACCTGAGATCACTCTCCGCAAACGATACATATAAATACTTGGGTATGGCGGAGGGGTTAGGCATCAATGTGGCTGTCATGAAACAGTCATTACGGGAGCGTTTCTTTGGCCGCCTGAATAAGGTCCTGAAAAGTTCCTTATCGGGAGGCAACAAGGTTCGCGCCTTTAATGGTTGGGTCATGCCAGTCCTGATGTACTCTTTCGGCATACTCAAATGGACTCAAACTGAATTGGACGCCCTGGATAGGAAAGTCCGCACACTGCTGACCGCAGAACGAATGCATCACCCACGATCGTCAGTGATGAGACTGTACATCCCACGGAAATGTGGAGGCCGAGGCTTTTTAAATGCAAAGACGCTCCACAACCGCGAGGTGTGCAGTCTCAGAGAATATTTTCTCAAAAGCGACGTGGGTATGCACCGTGATATGGTGGCAGTGGACAGAGGACTCACCCCGCTGTCGTTGGCAAATGAGAACTGGCGCAAACCTGTCGTACTAACTACCCACGATCGCAGGGAGGTATGGCAGAGCAAACAGCTACACGGACGCTTCTTCGGGGCTCTTCATGGCCCCGATGTAGACTTCAAAGCGTCCGTATCTTGGCTACGCTTCGGTGACTTGTTTGGAGAAACCGAAGGGTTTGTATGTGCAATTATGGACGAAGTTATCCTTACGAACAACTACCGGAGATATATCGTGAAAGACGGGACGGTTGACATATGTCGGGCATGTCACCATCCGGGTGAGTCTATCAGACATATTATATCTGGTTGTTCTCGTTTGGCTAATGGTGAATATTTGCACAGACATAACCAAGTGGCCAAGATCATCCACCAGCAGCTTGCTCTGCAATACAACCTTGTAGACCTTGAGGTACCGTACTACAAGTATGCGCCCGACCCAGTTCTCGAAAAGGACCATATCACGTTGTACTGGGATCGATCTATCATCACTGACAGGACTATTGTAGCCAATAAGCCTGATATTGTGGTGATAGATCGAGTAGCGCGCCGCGCGATGATAGTCGATGTCGCCGTTCCGCATGACGAGAACCTTGTGAAAGCTGAGAAAGAGAAACAAATAAAGTATCTCGACTTAGCGCACGAGGTTGTCGCCATGTGGAGTGTCGACACGGCTGTTGTTGTGCCGATTGTCGTTACGGCCAATGGTTTAATAGCCAAGAGCCTCGACGAACACCTCAGGAGGCTCTCGTTGGGCGGCTGGATCAAGGGACTGATTCAGAAGGCAGTACTCCTTGATACGGCACGTATTGTGAGGAGGTTTCTGTCTCTGGGACCCTAACCACCGGTACCATGGACCCTGTGCCCGATATCGGTGGCAACCTATTTTTTATATTTTTAAATGTTTTTTTATTTTTATATTTAATATTTAAAAATGTAAATTATATGTTCTAAATAAATAAATGAGACTCTTAAAATTTTCTAAACAATTGTAAAAATTAAATTAGTGGGGGAAATCTTTAAAAAAAAACTTAATTAATACCTTGTATTGCCCCCGCGGGCTCTAATTAATGCTTGAATGCGTCTGCCCATACTCAGGATGACATTCGCGATCATTTCTTGGGGTAAGTTGATCCACTCTTCGACCAGCGCCAACTTTAGCTCTTCAACATTCCTGGGAGGTGGAATCTTTGCTCTTACCCTTCGCCCAATCATGTCCCAGACATGCTCTATTGGATTCATGTCTGGTGATCGGGCTGGCCAGTTCATTTGGGTAATTCCGATTTCGCTAAGGTATTCGGTAACCACGCGTGCAGTATGGGGCCGTGCATTATCGTGCATAAACACAAAATTTTCGCCGATGAATGGGGCAAAAGGCATTACATGGGGTTCTAAGATCTCTGTAATGTATCGATGTGCAGTCAGAGAACCTCCATCGATGATGACTAAAGCCGTGCGTGCTGACAAAGTAATGCCACCCCATACCATAACGGACCCTCCACCGTATGACACCGTTTCGGTAAAATTTGCTTGATGGTAGCGTTCTCCTCGATGCCTCCACATCCTTTCCCTTCCGTCGATGAAATTTACACAAAATCGGCTTTCATCAGAGAATAAAACTTGACTCCATTCTTCAGACCAATTTTGGTGTTGACGAGCAAACGCTAGTCTTGCAACTCGATGGCATACCTCAAGCTTGGGCGCTTTAGCTGGCACGTATGACTTTAAACCGGCTTCATTTAACCGTCTTCTTACTGTTCGTTCACTAACACGCACATTACGCACTTCTTCTAAAAGATTTCGGGTCTGAACTGCAGTTTGACGACGATTTCTCAAAGTTTGCACCCTTATAAAACGGTCATCTACGGCACTGGTTGCACGATTTCTGCCTTGTCCCCGCCTCCGCACGTAAGACCCCGTCTGCCTGTACCGTTTAACATTACGGTGGATCACAGATACGGACACACCCAACCTTCGACTCACTGAACGGTATGTGTGACCTTCCTCGATCATTGTCACAGCTCTGGCGACATCAGTTGCTGGCAAATCACTCATTTTCGATGCAATACAATGTTAATTCTCCAAGTAACAACAACAAAGTGAGCTAGGGCCACCATTGACTGCATAAACAAATTTCTTATCCAAAACACTTAAACGCCCTAATTGTCAACAAACACTTATGAGGGTCCAATTTCTGTTAAATTATTGAGGGATGTCAAAAAGTCTTAAAAAGGTGTGTCATAAGAGGGTAATAAATAAAATAAAGGAGCCACTTGTAAATATTCTCACAAGAAATAAAAAAAAACGTAATTTTTTTTGTGTTCCTCTAATTGTGCCGGTGTGTGTATAATGACAATACACGAGTAGATATGAAAGTCCATATGTAATGACTGTTCCTAAAATAATTTCTACCTGTGCACATTAACTTTTTAAATACGTCTTTCTATTTAAGCCCATTTTTAGACTTGATAGGTATAGGTACCTACTTTGTCCGACACAATCAATATTTTGAATTCAATTACTGTCACTCATATATTACATAGCAAATTGAACGTCATCTAAGATTCTGGGCTCTTTAATCTACAACTATTGTTTACATTTAAAGTGAACTCCCATTTGTAAAGAGGCTATTGTATTTTCCGGAGTATTTATGTTGTAAATCAACTCAAAGCCTGATCCACAGCGTTGTGAATTACCGCGGACATAGACAAACATGCAACACTTTATGCCGCGGACACTAATATGTTGTTCTGTGGTTTGGGCCCGTCAGCCTAACGTAAAGCGGTAGGCCTCATATTCATTTAAGTCACTATGTAATAAGGTTAGACACATCTTGGCATTTGTTTTTCTGTCCGTGCTAGAGAAATGGGCATCATTAAGTTTATTTTTCTTAGTTTCCTGTCATCATTTTGGCCTGGTTATGGTCTCCTTTCCTTTTTTGATAAAGTAGCGTTATTTTTATTGGTTTGTAAGTAAACCGGAATACTCGAGTTATCTTATAGATCGCAAGGTCGGCGCACCTATGTGTGACGGCGTGACATTGTACAAGTGGATCGGAAAAGGTGTGGAAAGTTTAAAATGCGCATACTTACGAGCCACGTGCATTGGTCACGGTTTTTGCTATATTTTCTCGGAGCTTAGGTGTGTCTGTGGAAGCCGACCCCAACATAGTTGGGAAAAGGCTCGGAGGATGATGAGGTGTGTCTGTGTCCGGCTTATAGAGTACTACCTACTTCAGTAGATAAAACTGACTCAAATTCAACGTTTAGAGTGCTTTGGATTGTATTATATTTATATGGTGTAAACGTATTTAATTCCCAAAGATTCTCCAAACCTCTATTTTGGCGATATTGATTCACATCTAGTAAGAGGTTTTATATTACACCAATATAGTCATTCTATTATCTAATGTTGCCTTCAACTTAACGCTCGTCTTGAATGACGCCATTATGTCTAAAAAAAGCTGTTACCTGGAATTGTTTTGTTGTTTTAACGCAAGAAACTAAATTGTTGCCGAACATTAAGTCTGCTTTAAGTATATACTTAATCTTAGCTTACGTATCCAAAATTATAAAGATTTCCTGAAATACATTATATTGCCGTATGAAGCGTGTTTACAGTTAAGTAATAAAATGATTTTGAACTGTTTACTGGTGTAGCAAACAGTATTATCATTTGTGAAATAGGTTAACAAACATCAACGATTTCATTTAACTTTATTTGCTGCTTTGGGTTCTAGGAATGAGTTCCCTATTGGGGACGTAGTTTCAACGAGGAATACAGTACAGCTCCGTCCATTTTCCGAAAGCTTTCTCTTATTTACTCAAAGTAGTGCGTCTACAGTTAAATTGTTAGCTGACTTAATAGCATCAGCTTCTCCGTCAACTTCAATTTCTTACATTAATTCAGCTTTATTGAAATGTTGAAGACAATTGTTATTCATCGACAGTTTCTCTTGTCTATGTACCGCAGTATAAGTCTATGGGTACTTGCCATGATTCAAGTGAGGATCATTTGCGAGTGCATCGTCCTTCCGTCTGAATCACAGATCGTTAACCTACTTCCGCCCACGTGTGTTATTTAAAACCTCATAAAAAATGTTAGCTTGCTTAATCTGAGTAATGCTTTGAATACTTGTTCGTTGTTGAGTCGCTTAAATAACAAAAACTGTGGGCGTGTCAGGGACCTTTGTGTGTCGTATGACGCGTGAATATTTAACTGTTTCTGTTTTGTCCTCAAATTAGCATTTAACAATTTGAGTACACATGTAGTTCAGTGTACTATAACGATGTATTTACTATTTTTGAGAGGAAATTGTTTGGAAACATCATTGTTATTTTTAGAAGACCTGTTGAATGATGTCATCTACATAAATATGGATACAGCCTCAAATTATTCTTTAGATTGAAATATTTCGAAGCATTTAAAATCCATCTTCACCCAGAAAAAGCTAGGGAAAGGATCCTTGATATAACATCGATCCTAAAGTATCAGACAATCCTTCAATTTGTAGGCCACCGACTATTGGACGAAGACTTATAAAAGTTGGTTCCTTACGAGTTTTCTTTGGGCGAAATAGATTATTTAGCGAATAATTGAACATCAGTCGTCCCTTGATCAAAATAAGAAAAGGTAACCCTTTGCAATAAAATGTTGGTTGTGAAAATGAGAAAACATTGATTAAGACAAAGTTATTACTCTACATATAAATGCTATCGTTCAAACTATTTCTCAGATATGAATCACCAATAACTTCTACCAAAACATTTCCCAAGTTACCGTCGTTGTCGTAATAGATTGACTACAAAATCCTTCGATTCCGTGTAAAACGACCGCAAGCCCTAGTTGCGACTGCGGTCATCTGAGCACACCGCACCTCAATATGACAGGCCTGTTGTCTGTGCAAAATACATTGTCAAACCCTCCACTGTCCCCGGATTAAACCATTGCTTTTTCCGTTTTGTCGTTCCGCCTGTCAATCGTTTTGTGATTCTTTATCTGCTCTACAAGACCCATCATTTATTTCTCAGTTTGAATCTAAAGAATTTAAATGAAGATTGATATCAATCTAATATTAGATTATTCTTCATAGTTTATCATCACGCCAAGCCCTTCCCTACTCGCCATTAAGTGCACATTATAGAGAAATATTAAGTCGCGAAAACTGCCTATTGAATTCTTAATCGCTTCATCACTGAGTCGCCATTAATCATTGTCGGCCAGGTATAAAAAAATCTTGCTTTTACGTAACAAAACAGCAACAGCCAGAGGCCAGAGGGCTATTTATATTTAGTTAAACTATTAGGTTTTAGTCAAAACACAATGTAACTTTTAAAATGTATTAAAGTTGTTGTTGATTTAGGTTGAGAGCGGTATGAAGGTGACCTATATTAAAATGTCTATAAACTTTAGACTTGTCTTGACCGTAATACTTCAGGTGCTGTAATATAATATTAGCGCACAGATAAAATTACGAGTTCATTTGATTGTTTATTATAAAAATAGCTTCCATTTTACGCCTCGGACTGTTAATAATGTGATGAAATTAAAATAGAAAGAGAATATAATTTATGCGTACTATGTTCAAGCCTACACTTGTTCATGTACATTTTGATTGGAAAACATGTTTTGTAAACGAGGTGATGACTTATGTACTGACATATTTGTAACGGAAGGATTTTAAACTGAAATATTAAATATGCGAGCTTCGTAATGATTGTATTCCATAAAGTTTTTGTATTTATTTCTGAACGTTCAGTTTTGCGCTGTTGCTCATAAATTATTCAGTTTAAACCTCTCCATATAATTCGTACGTCAACATAGCTCTTGTAAACGGATTCATGGCATTCATGTATTTTATCGATTCTCTTTGAGCTATCAATTTGCAAGTATATATGGGTGAATGTCAGTAGTAACTGCAAACTGTAGCCCGTAATGGAAAAGTACTTGAAGAAAAATGGTTGCAGTGTGCACTGCACTAGAAGATGTTGTGTATTAGTGGAACAATAAGAAAGTTTAAAGTTTTGAGCAAACTATTTGCTGCAGAAGGTTGTGCAGCTAAGGGTGCTTTTAAACTAAGATTATTTCAAAACACGAGAAGGTATAAACATAGAAAGTAGTTGGCGAAGACTAAAAGACTACTTATAGACCTCAGATGTCGATCGTTTTAGATGATTCACAAACTTTGAACCAATTTCACGATGGATTTTGGGAATAACCAATTTCCGGGCTTACATATTCGATCTACGTTTTCAATAATGACGTGTATCAGTGGCGAGGCGTCCTTATAAGCCGATTCCCATCGGCTTCCCTTTCGAATTTCAAGAAAGAAGCATAGGTATAAGTTATAATATAGGTATAGGTATAATTAATATAATCATTTAAACCACACAATTTAAATATGTAGGTATAACAAAACGCCTACCACCGTAAAAAAAATTGTCTATAAATTACTTGAAACATTTTGCTCCTACTAAACAAGCCGCGGCTTCCTCCTCCATACAAAACTACGCTTGCGTGACGTCATCCACGCCGCGCCGCGCGATGTTCGCGGCTTAAGGGCGAGCGGTAAGCCGGCTCACGGAGCGGCTTCCGCCAATCAAAACTCGCGAGTGAACGAGAAAGAACGCGTCAAGAGTAGAGTAGCTATATCTGTCTACGCGCGAGTGATAGCGCTTAGAGCTCTCAAAAATGTAAACAAACAAATCAGACAAATATTCACTCTCATTGTTCTTATTTTGTTTTAGATAATACCATTAACAATTTGTTCTTTGTAGAGGTATTACTTAATTTAATTTATTAGTGTGTGTATCATTTGGAAATAACATAGTTCGTGTGTGTACAATATTTTATGTTAAAGTGTTTTAGTTACATTATGTCAACATAGATGGCGTTGTGCATTTTTAATCAAATCCTGAATCGCGGTGTTAAGATTCTCCGCGATTTAATGAGTTGTGAATTTATAGTTTTTTGAATTCACCAAGTACATTGATTTGTTTAAGTAGCTGGCAGTATCATTACTCCCTACTAATCCCCGCGATCGCACTGTGTGACCTGGTACTCAGTACAAGTACAGTACTGCAGCGTATGTAGGTACCGTGAAAATAGAGGTACCTACGTTAAAATGAGTTACTTTAATACGTAGACAGTTGGCATCAGGTTTCTTTTTAGTGTACCTACTTTCAAAACTTAACTAGGATAGCATTTATCGCATTAGACTGTTTTCCGACGACAGATTATTTACTTTAGGAAGGAACTTATTTTTCAAGGTTAAGTTTTGAGAATAAAAACGTGTTATAAAACTCGGGCACGCGGCTCGTGTGAATTACCTACCAATATTACGTCTATATTAAAATTACTAACGTCCTGACGGATAAATACCTACGATAAATATCAATGGCTAACAGGCCGTTGTAAATTAAATACTTAAAATGTATTGTTTCTAGTGCCAAGTTTTCTCAGATTCTAGTAGTTAATATACCTAACTAAAGATAATAAAGTTTTATAGATATTAATAATCTGCCGAATTCCTCGAGAAAACATGTTCAAACTATCAGTCTCTCAGTCAGTGCTAAAAGGTGGACTGAGAAATTACCTCCATTACCTCTCCCCCCCATCCCTGAGTACTCCCCCCCCCAGTTTTTTTTTGCTGCGGCTTCCCTATTTCATTAAACCACCCTTCGCCACTGACGTGTATGCCTAGTTGGTTACGTACTTTATTTCTCACCTAAAGCTGAGCCAATATAACTCTCTCTACTCAATTTATTCCTTCTATCGGATTTTCTCGACGGAGTTGGCGTGAATATTTATGAAGTTAACTTTAACTATAAAGCTTTTTAAGCGATATATGTCTGCCAAATATTGATTGGATAATAAAAACGATAAGAGTTCATTCTTCAAATGAAATATGTTCATTATTTATTTAAGTAGAGCATGTTTCATATTCATAATTGACTCTCATTTGGTTCTATTACCTAAGGTTAGCAAACTTTTGGTTCGGTGTCTTAAATAATATAAAATTTAAATATGGCTTTAGCTTTTCATAGCATTTTGAATAAGTTAAGACCTTTGTCTAGTCTAGACAATATTTAATAACGAGGAGCGCTGGTGTCTACATATATAAAATGAGTATTACTTATTTACTTTTGATGACTAATACTGGCGTATAATATGAACTTGTACGTGTGCTTAATTAATATACAATGCGAGTACCTATTTTCCTTCTTTGTGCACGTAGACAGGAAATGTTTTACAATATGGTAGGTGAAGCCTGGTTTTGTAATAAAATCAGCTCGACAAGGTTTATATTAAAATTATGTAGTATATACGTATTTTTTTTTCTTCTTGCAAACGAAACTTGTCAATTTGTATAATCTTTAAACAATCCATATAAAAGATATCACATCTGCATATTTAGTAGGTATAACTAATGATATGGAGTTGGTAACAATGACAACTTCGATGTGGTTTTAAAATCCCCATCTTGACGATCTTTACCCAAAGTCAAATCATTTATTTCATTTAGGCTTTTACAAGCACTTATGAACGTCAACAATTATGAATAGATTTGATTCTAGTTGCCCATTCCAAAAGTTTGAATAAGTTAAGTGATGATTTGAACTTTCTGACTTTAACTGTGATAAAAATTAAAGCGACTAAACAGAACAGTCGATGTTTGTGTTAATTTACTACTTGGAATTCTGTATGGCGCCGGCTTTTTCTCCTCTAAGTCTCTGCTAGGGCCGGTCGCTAATAATAACATGTACTCAATGTCACCTCAGTGGGAGCGAGTTGTTGCCTCTTCAGCCTTGACATTATAAGCAGACATCTTTACTTGCTAATTCTTGACTCACACTTCAAATTCTATTCCGAACAAACACATAAAAAAATCTAGTAGACATTCTTGGTATCAATATTATTCATAAAACCTTATTTGTTTTTTTTTAAGGTCCATTTAAATAATTGAATATGGATTCCTTTTCAAGCGATAGTGTGTTTTTTTAGATTTCAAAGCTTTAAAGTTCTTTTATTCTGTCGAAGCGATCGCTTTGGAAAGTGCATCGTTTTACAAAGTAACCGCCTTTAATACTTCGGAAAAGGTCATAGCGATATACAGATTATAGGACTTAGGATTTTATTTCATCGGTTTGAGTATATGTGGATTATATTTCAAAGCAATACATTTTTTATTCTTCATATAAAAACATTACCTAATTACTTAACTCTTGGTCATCGTATATTAAGATGACCTTTTATGAATGTCAAATGCAACGAGCTTTTTTATAAATACGTACATATTAGAGTAGTTCACGCTTAACAACATCGCTAGTTATTACATACAACGTCAACGTTTTTCTATTTATTAGATTATGCGTTGATTAAAAACATAGTTTTTAGATCGCGTGTTTGTATGCCAAGCTTGAGCGGCATGACGTTGTACCATGAGCAATATTCAGCAAGAAATAATCGCCTATATTTTCCATTCGATATGCGAAATTATTTCAAATGTAATAATTAAGTGTTATAAAATAATCGTGTATTGCTTTCATCTGTGAATTTATATCGTAATGGCGTGATTATGAAATGTATTGCACTCGGAGTTAGCAATTGCCCGGTTTATGTACCAATATGGTATTGAGATGAGATGTCACGCAATTTACCTCCGATTTATAGGTCGTGGCTGAGGATGCCCTGACTTGTAACTCGATGACTTGTTGTGTTTATACGAGTAATTTGTGTTAGCGCGCTGTTTGCAATTTTAGGCGCTAAATAAAGATCCGATATGTTTTATTTTACTTGTATAAGATCTCCAAGTTAATAAATAAATTCTGGGAATAACAGATCTACTAAAATCTACTAATCTGTTCCACCCACGGAGGTTCTACCTGATTTCGTGTACTTATTATGGCAAGGTTGTAAACGTTGATTGATTACCAGAATAAAAGCAGAAACACGCCAAGAAAAACGGCCGCGGAAACATTAATACATTTAATTGATTTACGATGTTCAACTATCCATTAAATACGTTGTAAGTTAATAAACTTGATATATATAACTGCAATGTGCAATAAAAACAGTCGTATTATTAATAGCGCGTTCGCTAACGGATATGAATGCTCGACGCTCTGTAGTTCATTCATGTAGAGAGTGAACATCCGCAACGAACGAATGATTAAGTGAATGGTATCGCACGTTTCATATCGGTATATCGTTCACTAGCTGTGTACCGTGGTTTTACCTATACCCATCATGTCGCATTGACTAAATTATTTCATCCTTGCTTAGGTTTTAAGCGCCACAGCGCGATTTTCAATAGCATAATGTTGCATATTGCTGATTTAACTGATGGTATTGTTGGTTATATTAACGCTCATAATCATAATCATAATCATCGTTTATTTGTTTAACATAGGTAGATAATACAGTTCTTAAATTAAAGTAAAAGGTCGCTATGTTATGCTCGGAAGCGTACAAATATTGTGGTTGCATGCAAAAAAAACTTATCGTGCAAGAGGTATGCAAAAATTATTATTTGTATGTCAAAAATTAAAAATAATTATTATTTTATGTTAAAACTAGCTTCTGCCAGCGACTTCGTCCGCGTTAGATTCGGACTTTGTGCAAAGAAAGGAAGAAATAATAATCACCAGCCTATTACTACTTAGCTTTAACCACTAAGGCTGCACACGCGACGGAAGCTTAAAAAATGGAGTAACTTCTCCCGATTTCCCAACATTTCCCATCACTGCTCTGCTCCTATTGATCGTAGCGTGATGAAAAGTATCCTATAACCTGCCCAGGAGTATGCAGAATATTTGTGCCAAGTTTTATTAAAATCCGTCGAGTAGTTTTTGTTTCCATAACGAACATACAGACAGACAGACAGACAGACAGAAAGACAGACAGACAGACAGACAAAAAATTTACTGATTGCATTTTTGGCATCAGTATCGATCACTAATCACCCCCTGATAGATATTTTGGAAATATATTTAATGTACAGAATTGACCTCTCTACAGATTTATTATAAGTATAGATTAGTAAAATAATAAATTATTACATAAGAAAGAAAACAAAAATACAATTATCTAATAAAGTAAAAATAAATCGGTTTACAGTAAGTTATCACTTAGAAATTCATCAATATTATAATAACATTTTTCAATTAATAACGATTTTAATTTATTTTTAAATTGTGTTACATTTAATTGTCTTATCACATCTGGCAATTTATTGTAAATGCGTGGTGCCATGCCCAACACGCTCTTACTAACTAAGGCAGTCCTACAACACTGGTTTCTTAGTGAGTTTGCATATTGGCTACGAATAGCAACATTTCGCAACGTTGAAACTTTTTCGAATAGCGCCATGTTTGTTTTGACAAAAACACTAATTTCAAAAATATATAATGAAGGTAAGGTAAGTATCTTCAGCGACTTAAAGAATGGTACACAGCTGTCATCAGATTTAAGCCCACACATTGCTCTTATGCATCTTTTTTGTGCCTTAAAAATGATATCCTTGTCGGTAGAGTTGCCCCAAAAAATAATTCCATATCGCAAAACTGAGGCTACTAGGCCGTGATATGCTACTAGAAGCGCATCTATATTTATTTTTCTAGCAATTTGGAAAAGTGCGTGTGCTGATTTATTTATTTTCTTACTTAGGTCCTCTATGTGGGCCTTCCAGTTAAGTTGGTTGTCAAGGAATAGACCTAAAAACTTTACTACTTTAACTTGTTCAATGTCACAGTCACTATGTCTTATATTAACTTTTGGAATTTCAGTCCTTTGGTGAAATTGCATTGCTTTGGTTTTCTTTAAGTTTATTACTAAATTATTTTTATTAAGCCAATCAATTATGTCCGATAGTGTGTTATTGATATCGTTTTGATACATGTCAATATTGCGATCCATACATTTCACTATGGCAGTGCTATCGTCTGCAAACATCACCATTTGATGTTGAGTAACTTTTGGCAAATCATTTATGTAGATAAGAAAAATCAACAAACAAGCTCAATCCTCTGTGAGTGGAGACTCGTGCCCAGAAGTGGGACGATGAAAAGGTTGATAATAATGTTGTATAACTTTCTTTTGAGAGTAATGATTACTGTATTTAATAAAAAAACAGATTTTCCAGCATTATTATTAGTAAATAATTGGCATCCCATGAAACGAAAACAGCCCTATAACAGTTACAGAAACGATCTGTATTGTGATTTTCAATATGTAACAACGTTCGCTATTTACTCTACGTGTTTACCAATTATGCTAAATGTGGGTTCGGCTTAGAGTTATGTAGTGCAAATAATGTATTGTTTATTAATGCTGTTTGTGATAGCCGCGTTAGCCTAGTTATATCGCGCCTATTATTGACTAGACTCCCATCCGAAATTCAGGACGGAGAAGTTCGCAATTTCTTTTTCATATCTCAGTTTGTCAATGGCTTATATGTCCTTGGGGCGAGTTAAAGTACTGTAATAAATCAGGAATAATCTTTAAGCTTTAATGTGAAGCAATCTATTAGTAGTACTTTCAAATGGGTGTATGTACGTATATGTACCTAAGCACCATATATTCGTGCCGAAATGGAAACCGCGTCGTAAGGCGTCGCTGATCGGCCGCGGAAGCGCGGAGTGCGATCTATTCCCCAAAGTGTATTCATACAACACACTTGTCAAGTTAGACGTTCGTAATACTCGTAAATAAGAATCTTCGTCAATTCCGTGCGGTATTCGACTATCGAATAACAATTGTTGAAGCAATAACAATAGCTCAGCCGCAGTGACATGTCGACAGTATACTTGTTTATATGTACGTACATGGGTGCAGGAACGAAAGCACGATGTAAATACGTCATTATGTATGATATGTAGTGCAACAATATAATTGTATGACATATTCTCACGCAGTAACGCGTGCAATAAATGAGCGTGTAATTACACAGTTTAGCCGTGTTTGTAACGCACAATGCCTCTGGTCTAGTACTCCGCCATCCGTCTCGTATCTGACCATCTACCGGTGAAAAGACCTATTTTTCCCCGATAATAATATCCTCCTGTATAAGAAGCGCTGTTGGTAAATGAAATTCGATTTCGCAGAAATAAATCGAATCTCTCCCAAATATATTTTGGATAAAGTGATTGATATCAGCTTGCTTAAATTAAGGCTACAAGTGTTATGTTCGTGATCGCAATATTTCTTATATTCGTCTTCATTTTAATTCATTACGTCCCGGTTTACCTACGTCGCTTTTTAAACTGCCACAAAGCTTTGTCGCGTTTAAACGAGGACTTAATGAAAGTCTGCGAAGGAGGCGCAGCGGACCAAATCCCCCTTTAGCCGAGGCCCGCGAGGGCACAGATTTATAAGGATTTTCTTTCGCCGACTTCGTAACACTTTCATACGTCTCTCTGTATTGAAAAATTATATTCCCTTATAAAGTGATCTGTTCAAACGAATTGCGTTTGTAAGGTTTAAGGGTTCTTTATTACAGAAAAGCGATTCCGAATCATTTAATTTATTTCGCTCACGTCTGTTATTATTTGTTTGTAGGTTGGCTTCAGACCGGGAGGGTTCGATATTCGTGGTTTCATTTTGGTATTTGCGGTTCGAAGCGTCGCTCGGCCGTAATATAAAGTTACGTCGATGGTCCTCTAATTTGAATTAATGAATCAATTTAGATTTGGCCATTTATGATAACTGAGCAATAGATATGATATTACGATTGTGGATATTAGCTGTTAGCTATGCATGCTGTCGGCTGATAACAGGCGAAATATTGGGAGATGATTACAATCATTGTACTGTTCAAGCCTAAAAGCAAAATGCTGGTATTTTAGGAGCAGGTCAGTGAACGAGGTGCCCCTGGCGCTAGACTAAGCGTCGGTGTTACCGTGATCGACGGCGACCAGACGCAGCGGCTCTGATTAACGACTTCCGAGGGCGTCGCGTGACGTCACCCACCTCAAATTGGATGCTAACGCATATCTCTGTTTGCACAAACTTTCAGCTTTCCAAACAAACTTGCAGAACTAGCTTCAAGTGCATATTTACAGCGAAGCTTACGTGTGCCAGGAAACCCACATTTGTCGTTTTACTTTTACTTGTCTCTTCCAATTTGTGGTTCTTTTCCTTTGACAATATTGCTTTCTCATGCCTTTATTGCGCTGTCTAGATAATTGCGGCAGACTAAGTAGGACTTGCTGAATTAATCTCCTTAAGTACTAAGCTCTCTTAATTATAAATTAAGTATCTAGCTCGTTGGCGACTCACTGTGATTGGAACTTATTTATTTTACCTTTTCGTATTTTTTTTTTTTTTTTGGAATGTGGAACTACAAGACCTTTTGAAAAGAGGTCAGATACAATTGCGGGAGCAAATAGCACCTTATTGCCCACTTCCATTATGAAACTCGTAACACGGCGGAAATGCAATCTTTCTTAACGCTAAAACCTTTAAATCGCTCCTTTTAACACAAATGGCTGAATGGAAGGCATTACAGGATGCCAGATGATGTTTTAAGAAGAAAACGCCACTTAATTAAGCCCCGGATTTGTATTAAAAAAATGTCTAGCCGTAGCTATGGTTCTCTTTTTATTTGAAAATGTTTTATCTCTCGGAGTTGAAGAAGTAAATGAAATATTCGTGATTTAATTACGCGTTTAAGTGTAAACTGTGTTAAGACAATGCTCAAAGAAGTTGAGTAAAAACTTCTCACAAACAGCCAGTTTCTTCATCAATAGTTAAAGCTAAAGTAAAAGTCAAAGTAATGTAATGACGACCTCGATGGCGCAATGGTCACCATGCCGGACTGCCGGACCTGAGGTCCCGGGTTCGATTCCCGGTTCGGTCGACATTTGTGTGATGAGCATGTTTGTTGGCCGTGGTCTGGGTGTTACAATATGTATTTATAAATATGTATATATGTAGCTATATGTAGTTTATCAGTTGTGTTAGCACCCATAACACAAGTTAATTAATAACTTACCATGGGGCTAACCAACCGTGTGTGAAAAGGTGTCCCGACATTATTTATTTAAAAAAAATGTCTAAAGTAAAAGTAACGGTCAAATTCAATTTTTCTATTAGTTTTTCTGTCACTTTAGCCTTGAAGAAACGTATTTGACCGTTACTTTTACTTTAGACATTACTTTAACTTTAACTTTTGATGAAGAAACTGGCCGTTAGTAAGACTGAATAAGGGTAACTAAGGGTGTTTTTGCAAGATGTGTATAATTAATTAGCCCGTCAATTTAAATTAACTTCTTACAATAATTGTATTATATACGATTCACAGCAAATTCAATGAAAAGTGTATTCGAAAACCTTTTTGTATTACTCGTATAACAGCGGTTACCATGGCAACGGAAAATTAACAAACCCGACATATTACCTCGTAATTAGACATTCAACTGTTGTTCTCAACCGGTTGTTACTAAAGCAGTGATATATCAGTAGAGACTGTATTTCGGGTGTGTCGTTCCTAATCACATTAAATTAAACACGTTATTGTACTGGTTAATATATGTCGATTAACAAAAAGAAAAATAAAAAAATGATTTTTTTTTTCAAACAAAGTAAATATAATAAAAATGTGCCAAAATTAGAACACCATATAAGAGTCATTACAAACAACTGAAATTCTCCCTTGAAAACTGACAGCTGTCAATTGGTCAAAACATATACTCCTAACTTTATGTCTGCTTTCATGATGTAAATTATTATGAAAACGAAAAATGACTCCTGTGGCTAAAACACTAAATGGATTAGGTTATTTTTTTACTATTCGCAATAGAATATCATAAAGTATATGCGATAGAATTTAATGTGATTAGGTACGACACACCCGATATATATCCGTAGAGATTGTATATATCAGTAGAATAGCGGCTAACATCAGTATTCGTGGGGCGCGCAGCCGAACGTTAATCAGTCCTCAATGCAAGACACTTTAATGAGATTTCTTTTGGGAATCAACTGTTCCGTTCTTCCTTGGAACCTTTGCCAGAAGTTTTTATAAGAGAATTTGAAAGACTTGCTATAATTGATTCTTCTGTTCAACTGAGTTATTTTGTTATGCGTAAGCCAATTCTTGGATGTAAATGTATCAAGTTTGTCTTCTGTCTTTTGTATAAATAAGGATATCGATAGTCAGCTTTTAATTAAACTTACATTGTATCACATAACACCGACGATAAAACTATATTCATTCACTTTATCAATGGCATACGACCGTATTTATTCTGTAAACCAAAAACTGATTTCATCAAACTCATTTTCAACAAAATATGTGTAATTTATTAGCCGCCGGGGATTACGTGAGCCATATGGTGTTATTATTTTAATTGAAATATTGAAGCGTGAAACTGCACTAATATATTATGCAATTTAATCAAATTGTGACTAAACATTGAGGTGAATGCTATCGATTTGATTTCATAAACTTAGTCATTAAGGCACTGACAGCACCAAATTGGCTTGTCTCAAACAATTTTTGTGTCCAAATCTATACAGTTTTTGACGGCGAAAAAAATATATATTAATCTTGAACATATTTCTGAGAATCCTGTTAATTTCAAAACACGTTCTCGAAAGTTTTCGCGAAACAAAAAAAAAAAAACCTGTTAAAATGATCTTTCAACAAAAATATCTGTATTACTTATCAACGTACATTGATAAAATTTGTAACATTAACGAGTCCATATGTAAATACAGAACTTAGTTAATTTTTATTTTTGCCAATTCAACTCATTTTAAAGCTATTAATTCATTAATTTTAAGGTTTCTCTTTCGTACGTATTTTGTTTTGGGTGCTGTCAGGTTCTTAAATAGTAAAATTATATCGGGTAAGTTTGCGGGCGAACTACGCGCCGGAGCGTAGCCGTAGCGCTACGGAGTTACGAGCGCTCGAAGTGCTACGAGCGGTATGAAAGATTTCAACGGGCTATCTTCTATACTGGACGTTAAATTCGCAGTGATAGTTTATTGTTTTATGCTGTTTCTATAATATTTTTCTGGATAAAATATAAAACTTTTATATTGTTTTATGGTGTATTTTATATTTTTGCATTTTCTCATTTACATATGTGTAAGTTGCATGATGAATATAGTATCCCAAGTCTCGTCTCCTTATACACCTATTTTTGCAAATTAAAATTTAAAGCTCCTAGGTTCCATTTTAAAAATGTAGGGAAACTTTGATGTGTGCCTCAGTTAACTTAGGCTACCATTTTACGGGCCGAAAAACATAATGAGGGCGACTAGCAAATTCGATAACGGCTTGGCCCTTGCTTACAGTAACGTAAGAGATTTTGTTGAAATTTTATGAAACAATTTCACCCTTGAAAATAAGGTACCCAACTTAATTTTAGATATTATCCTGGAGATTGCGTTCTTTTCAATATACGCTTTATTTTGTGTTTTTTTTTAAGTAACTCTGAGGTTTTACATGAGAAATAGAGTGAGATTAAATTGTGTTGAGAATTTTGCATTAAACAATTGTAATATAGGTATTAAATATTATCAAAATTTACGATAAAATTCTCCGTGATTATCACTTTATTTTCTTAACATATACGCTCATACACCTATATGACTAAAACAGCACTCTAATTAATAAAACAAAAAAGCTTTTAAGCAAATCAAAAGAAAAAAAAAAACAGTTGACAAAACTGTATGCTAAATATAAGGACACGTAATAAATCTGTTCATTATACAAATTGCTTCGCTCTAACTTTAATTAAGTTAATTTTTCATCAAGTTGATGACGTCATGTGGAAACTTAGATTACTTAGGTATAGGCACGCATCGACTGGGCGTTACTCACGTATAACTGGGATGTTTGGTTTTGATTTTTGTGGAGTATTTAAAGTTTTTTTTGTTCTATATTGAAATGTCGAGTCTGCTTCTTCGATTATGCTGATCTTCGATTATGGCACGGCGGATGCTAATATTTTTATTTACCAGTTAATTATGTAATTAGTGAGGTGTGATATTTGAGAGGAGATGAAGAAATTATTACAAAGTTTTAAAGATGAAGTCATAATTAGATACATTCTTCTGTGGATAAAGTATTCGATGGGTTTTATTAGTTTCTTGCTCTTTTTGACGGCTAAAAAAATCTTGCAAAAGATCTTTTCGCTAGCTTAAAGTTCATGTAACTGTTCAGATTTTAGAGTCACAAAATATAAATATTACTGTTAATTCATGTACATGAGTGATGACGTCACACACGTAGATCACAAAACGGTCGCCATGTTGGTTAGTCTGGCGGCACAATAGCTAGGCTTATGCGAGACTCGTTAACTACTACTTCCGCGTGGGTGCGCCCGACCTCTCGTCGAGATAAAAACTCCTTTTTAACCGACTTCCCAAAAAGGAGGAGGTTCTCAATTCGGCTGGTATGTTTTCTTTTTTTTTTTTTTTTTCTATGTACCTCTATGTACATCGATTACGCCGAGGTTTATAGACCGATTTACGTGATTCTTTTTTTGTTCGACGCGGAATAGCTGCCAGTTGGTCCCATAGTCATCAGGTCAGGGATCTGATGATGGAAACCCTGAGAAATCGAGGGCAACTTTCGAAAGTTGTAAGCATACATAGGGTTAAACCTTGACACTCATATGTATGTCTGATAGCACTATTCAATAGTGAAGGTTTGGAGCTGACCTGATGATGGAGACCGAAGAAGGTCGAGGGAACTGAGAACTTTCCAGTTATGTGGATGTGTGACCTTATTCGTTTCACTGAAAAGCTGAAAATAAAAAACTTTTTTACAAAAAAATATAACCGACTTCCCAAAACACTAAAAAGCAAAAAAAAACTAATTTTAGGTGCATCGGCCTAGAAGTCGGTGGCAAAATTAGCTCAGGGACATCCATTAGACACCGACTTCTAGGCCGATGCACCTAAAATTAGTTTTTTTTTTGCTTTTTAGTGTTTTGGGAAGTCGGTTATATTTTTTTGTAAAAAAGTTTTTTAAACACTTGTCTGTAGAAAAATGTGAACTTATGTGACAATTTTATGAGAGTTAATAATTTTGGTTAGTGTTTTATTGTCTAATGAATCTGTGAAAGATAGTTTAGTGTCTTTAGTTAGAGTTGCTGAATTTCTACCTACAAATAAATCAACGTTAAAAATGACTTGGTTGACCTTAATGATCGTAAGCGTAATGGGTTAGTAATAGGTGCAAATAAAAAATATATACTAACTAGGTTTTTTTGCCCTCGTTTACAATCGCTTCTTGAAAGAAATTCCTCCAATATCTCAATAAAAAGTATATTAAGTTGACTGGGATGCCATAAAACAATAATTTTCCAATCAAAGTGTGATAAGAGTTTCAGAGAGACCCGTATTTAATTTTATGAACCGTTTCAGTACTAAAGCAATTGAAGACATTTCGCCAACGAAATTTGTTCCGGTCAACATAATTTTATCGCGTTTCATGAAAACTCATTTATCACATAAGCCGGGCTATAAACATAGATTTTCCAATAATTGCTAAAATTATCGGTCAAAGGGGAATTGCCGTTATAATCGCACTTAGCATTAATTTAGTTATCGGACTTCGTTATTATTTATTTGCGTACTCATTTTACTACTAGACATTAGGAGCAGTTTCAAAAATAAAATAATTTACTTAAAATTCCGACTGTTCTTTTGAAGAAACATAGAGTAAGTAAGAGGTTAATAAACTCAAAAATAGATGAGTAAACATGTACGTATAAAAGGGTAGCATCTAAATTAAGGTGACCCCTGGCAAAGGCGTCATTCGACCCTAGCTGTCCCAGCGAAGTGCCACAGTAATGAGACAGCATAAATATATAAAGTGGCAACACATGCTTTACTTATGTATATTCAACCCTTAAAATGTTTGCGTTCTCTCGAGGTGAAAACAAGTAATGTTTATTTATGAAAGCAGCGCACAAACTATTGTTATACGTTCAGATTATACGACCTTTTGAGTCCTTTCATTAAGTTCGCTTGATGAACGAGGCGGCTAAGTACTACATCATAAACTGCGATGAACTCATTGTGAACGTTTTATTTACAACACTGCTTTACACTAAACCATTTTGTAAATACATTCTATACCACGTTCTAAGCAATTTGCTTCATTATATCTTTATAATGCACGATCATTGATCCTTCGCTTTTTGTTCAACTGTTTTGGCGTGAATGATTCACAAATTCCGAGAATTGAAAAGGGTTTCTTCCGTCTTTATTTATCAGACACCATCTAAAATTGTATTCCATGTTTTTTCCTGTTTACTCATAAATGTGATTATAGCTTACTCAAGCAGTTCCAACAGTATTTACGTATTACAGTGGGAAAGATTGACAATTTCACTACCGATGACGTTGACTTTCACAAACTGCATATAGGATCTTCACTCAATTTTGTATTTCAGACTTATCTTAAAGTTCACGTAAGCCAATCCTCACAGTGGTCGAATTGGAAACGAAATCAAAGCACTATCATGAAGCCCTCTTTACTACAAATTGGGTTAGAGAACAAGAGGAAGCCACTACACGCCACTCCAGCCCCTCCGCCTAGCTCTCGACTATAACCGGCACGACGATATGTATTAGGCGGTCTCTTTGATACAACATTAATTTATGTGAAACCCTTTGCGACGAAAATCGTTTGTACGTTACTGTCATTGTACGTATGCGTGTATTCCTCGTACTGTATGTATGAGTAAATGCGATTTATGTACAGTTATACATGAGCTTGTAATCAAACAGTTGAAACCGTTTGATTCGCGATACAGCAGTTAAATGCACATTGCACATTGAGCGTTGGTAAATAAATACGCTGTGCGCGAAATGTTTTATACATGTGTAACATGTTGCTGGTAATGCCGGTTTGATTAGGGCCGCATTGCGCACATTTTTGAATTCGTTTTTGGTGTTCTCTTAATAAATAATTCATCGATCAACTATGTGTTGGTGTAATTTATGCAGCAATCTGCATTTGGAAACGTTTCGGCCAATACAAGAGTCTAATTGGCAACGTAATTAGTAGGCATTTCAAAATATTTTTTTCTATTCATTAGTAAAATGGACAACTAAAACCTAGTGTTTTTGGGAAATAGTGTTAAGTGTAAAAAGCCTCTGCAGTTTTTTCACTTGTCCCCTCGCAGACACCTCGGGGAGGGATCGCTCGGCTAGTGTTGCCACTTAAACACTTTGCCCGTTGAATGGGATTGCTCCGCGGACGACCCAGCTGTGCTCTTATACACACTTTAATCTTAATGGCTATTTACGCCGATCGTGTCGCAGTTATATGCAGATGGAAATGTAGGCATTCTAACCATACACTAGCGCAGTATATTGTCTGGTTTAGATTACTGAGTTACCGTCTGGCCGAGCCCTATTATATTATGAGTAACACTGATGCGTCGTCTCGGCGCGATGGGGAGTTCTCTTTATAAGATAAGGGACGAGGGTTCGATTCCCCTCAGCCACTGGGAAAATCTATTAGGCCTCGTGCCAATTCTGTTCTCAATAACTCACGTTTTGTAAAGGCAACTACGATTACGAATCTGCGTTAACATTAAAACTTTCAAACTCCTATTTATTTTCCTTAATTCTGCTGTAAAGTGCTATTGCCAATTTAAATGCGTACATTACCGAAGGTCAAAGTGCAATTAAAGTTGTAATTTTGACTGTAATTTCTAATTATTACTTAAGAATCTAGAGGTTATTGTTGTTTAAACGGGGTTATACATAGATAAAATAAAGAAGCATTTACACCTTAATAGAACATGAAATAATCATTAAGGAGATACATAAGGCTCAACGTTAAGCGTCAGGTTTCGTCTCATACTAACACATCTACAATAATGATGCACCGAGTTTGGAGAGCGCTCGAACAATTCACAGATATAATGAGTATTTCCAACTTGCGGTAATGGAAAGACCGAATCGTCGAGGTGTAAATCGTTACGGTTCGGTGTGATAGGCGGCAACCGCAGGCACCTCGTAAAGGCGAACTAAAACAGTGGGTTCGTTACTTTCATTGCTGAAGTTCTGTACTCCCTCATGCATTAGTGGGGCTTTAAATTGAACTGTTTATGTATTCTGTAGCTACCTACCGCTGGGGACGGCGCTCTGAACCTTGCTGAATTATGTGCCGTGTTATTACTGGCTCTTGAGATTGTTTTAAACAGTACATGCTTTATGGTATCGAACTCTGTGCTAGTTGGGTGCTCTTGTTTAAATGATGCTCTTTGTATCGCGGACTAGGTTTAGTTTGATAGGGATTTTTTATTAAAATTGTGGTTATGATAAACAAAAAAAATGTGAGTGCAGGGCGAAAATGTATGTTACTAAACAATATAAATAAGTATCCCACCCAAAACAAAAATGTGAAAGACTGCCAAGTTCGATAATATGGGAATGCTTCGCCTATAAAAGAAGTGAGATCTGAATAAGTACCAAGTTCCATACACATACCTCAGTTAAAAATAGTTACTTTTTAATGATGTTACCTGGCAAGTTTTCACATACCTTGTTATAAACCTACTAAACGCAATGAATCAAGTATTTAATTTTCTATTAAAACTTGCCAAATAACATCATTAAACCCACGGCCGGTGTGTCGCTTTTTTTTGCTCGAACTTGGCGGACACACTGTCGTGTGTCTAGATTAAACTAGTCACATTGTAATGTCCAGTTTTCCCCTTCTAATTTAGTGCAGGAATGAAAACGGTACCGAACAATGAAAGTTAAACAATAGTAGTTATATGAAATTGTACTTTTGCGGTCAAAGTAATGTTTTAATAAAAATATTGTTATTATGAAAATTGCAAGTAATAAGACAAATACAACTGTAATGTAAAAATGGGGGACATTGTTAAAACTTGGAGTACTATAATTATATTGCAAGAAAATGAGAAATACACTTTGTCTTGTTAAATAAGGCATAGTATTTATTACTAGATCTAGTCTTCCTTTTTTCATGTTCGCAATAACGTTGTAATCGCCCTCCGTAGCCCAACACAACAAAAACGATGGTAAACAAATTACTGGTAGTGTGCGCGTTCATAATCACTGTCCGGCTTTTTGTACTTTTTTTACTTTCCTATACAAACCTAATTATTCATGGCTGTATAGAAATCGAAACCCAATTTGCGTACATTCCCGATGGCATGAGTACGCGCCTACTTTCTCTCTTCATGCTACAGTGGACTCGCTATGTCCACGAGTCAATGACTCGGACATTTGTTTTTGTAATTACGTTCGCACAACTAGCGCAAATTGTAAATTACAGCATTCACTATGTAGTCGACTTTGACACTGTAAATTATTCTGATCTTTGAACACTCGAATAAATTATCCCCCAAAGCAAAGGAAATTCGCAACTGTATAACAAATGCTTCAAAGAACCGTGTCCTGATTTCCTGATTCCTGTGACACTCACTAATTCCACTATTCTGTTTGCAGCGTGTACCAGATAAATTATTATGCTCGCCTGCAAACGTTAGCACATAAAACAGAATTTACCATTCACACTTCAACATTTTTGTGCAAGTGTAACTGTGAGGGACAATTTAAAAGCAATTAAGCTTGAAGCTGTTGTTAGTTTCTCTGAATGCAAAGTGTTTACTAACATTCAGCCACAAAACAACTTTGCACTAACGTCCAACCCATTAACCTGAGCTTAACTATTTATCACACAGGTGACCTCTTTCCAAGTAGTCCCAAAGATAATTTAGGCAGCGTTCCTCGCCACCTTTAGGGTCAAAGTGTTACGAAATTGACTCGGCGAGAGCCCTCCGGGAAAAAGCCCCATTTCGAGGTCACCGAACATTTTTGCCACGTATCCTCGTGAATATTATAAAGGGCAGCCGCATTTCACACGTTCCGTTGTGGCACTAAAAACGTTCAATTCCATCCTGGGTGAGCTTTACTGGCGACGCCGTTCAGGCATTATGTTTATCCTCCAAGACTTCAGACATACCCCTGGGGAATTGTTACAGTTTCAGAAACTCACGACACCAGACTGACGCTGATGCTACACGTAGTGCATAGCATCTGCAGTTTTCATTTTACCTTCACAGAATATATTAGAGTTCGATAGTTAAGAACTCTCTTAGTGCTAAGAGAAGGAAGACCTCAGGTCTACATATGTGTTAAGTTAATAGCTATTTGGACAGTTTCAAGTAATTGAAAAGTGAAACAAATCAAGATTGGCTTTAAGTGTATCTGAATATGCGAGTGAGGCCTCCTAATGGATTGAAGGCAGCACCTGTTTCCAAGCCGTAAATTTCTTGCCATCAAAGGCTCTGCAGTAATCAAGTTATTGGGAAATATTTATTGACTTGCTCAAAGCTCCCTTTACGTAGTCCCATATATCTTGTATAGGAAACATGTTTTTGGTACGCCAGTAATTTGTTGGAGCTTTGCGCTATTTTTGTTACCGATTTTATTGTTGTTTAGGATCCAAACGTGGCAATACTTCATCCCTGTCTCGCCCACACCCCGACATGGGCACAAATGGAACGGGTCACCGCTATGGGGCTCTGTTGGGGCTGGGTGCTGTATTTTCGCAGACAGCGAGGGGTAGCCGTTTTATTAGCTCAGTGATCTGGCTTTATGACTCATGTTTTCTGTAATAAACTCGTTGGTTCCCTTCGGAATGAGGTTCAATATTGAAACTTATGCGCTGCCAATATCCGTGCGCGACGAGCTTGACATAAAGTGCGTTTTATGCGCTTTATATTTTATTATATTTAATTGAAATACCATCAACATTGGCTTGATTAAACGTTTAATGATACAAGTAGCTAGAATTGCGATTACTGTGAAAGCCATATACATTATATGCGTTATCCGACATCTCATCTAAAATGAGTGCGCTTGCGAGACGATGTCGACTTGGTTATGGAATGACATTATAAAATATTTTTTCAGAATAATCTCTGTTCTTCGACATCAGCGATAGATGAGGCTGTCAGCGAAGACATCTTGTATTATGGTTATTAGGCGTTGCTTCGCAGGAATTCCTTCGCAGGAGTCCCCGGGGTAATAAAACCGGTTCTGTTCAAACACATTACTTCGATATAAAGCAATTTAGTGGATGTTCCCGCGTCAGTCACACGTCTGAGGAAGTGTCCCCGCATGCCTAGTTACCCAACAAGGGTCACCGCAGTTATCTGCGTGCGGTCGACGTCCTTGCGGGCGACGGCAAACTTGCCTCAATTAATCAGCAACGCCTGGGAATAAGTAACGAGCGAAAGGCGATTAACTCCACCGACAATTTGTTAGCCGTGTAATATAAATTTTTATCATATTTTACATTCTCCTTATTTATTCCGCTAAAAAGCTGAGTTATCATCCAGTTTTTACGAGCTTTATAAAAACTTTGGCTTGGGTTCTGCTATGTTGGGCACCTAATAAAAACTTTTTCATACATTTAATTAAGTAATGTGGTTTCATCAGCTCTTGAGAGTTATGACAATTCCCTGAATTATTTTATTATTATGCTGAATTCATGTTTATCTTAATGATTTACTCTTTTATAAATTAAGGCGTATGTTAAAAACACCTAATGCTTATACCCGTGTAGTGAGACTTAATGACACATTTGTCCTCCGCGCTTGCACCCTGGGCAGTTGTTGGATCCCTCGTCAGTCTGCATGACTGATGGGGCCGCATCGACGTGATCAAGGGCTCTGACCAATCCCACCGCAGAGCCGTTCCCGCTAATGCGGCAAAGGATTAATCAACAATTAATTTGCTTCATTTGGCCACAACGCTATGCCTGTAGTTTACATAGGTATTCAGTAATTACTATGTAATATGATGTTATTGTTGTAGCTATGTGGATACTGGATCGTGACGATGTTTCTCCGTTATTATTATCGGTGGCTGTAGTGCTTCACGTTGGCGCTGCGGATCCCTAGGCGTGTGAGTGGAACTCGCATTTTATCGTTGCGGATTTGTAATTGCACCACAGGGCCGCCTTATTTCGCAACAAGCAATATAATATGAGTTACATTCTCGACTGCATTCGTTATTCAAATTAACCTCACCTGCAATGTTTGATGTTTTTAATGAAACTTGTAAAGCAATGTAAATTAAATCTAGCTACAAAATTATAATATATTACTACTGTACAATTTACATATTTGTGCGTCGGGCGTCCAGTCGCAAATTATTCAAATGAGTACGGGGAAAGGTCACAGTACGCTAGGTCGGCAGGAACAACACCCCTGAGACTTTATTGTCTATCATATAATGATTCCTCTCGACGACCTTTTTTGTATGTGACCTGCTTAGAATGTGCCAGAAAAGTGTGATGTATTCGTCCGCAATCGTAACCTTTTGACACCCAAACTGGATCAGCGAAACCGTACAGAAATGGAACAAAGGCTATGATATTTGCGGACTAATTCGAAACCTTACAATATTTGGCGGCAGGGCGGTCGTAGTGTCGTGGCGGCGTCGTTGCGACACCGTCCGACTGCGCCGGCGAGATGCGAATATTATGCGGTTACTGGACGATGCCATAAACGTCTGCCTTCGCCACATAGTTACACGGATGGCGGAGGTGGGCGCCTATATTTATATGGACATCATTACCAACCAAAGTACGGTGATATTGGCAAAGTAATGAACTTTCCAATTGTGTATTTGAAATGAAATAGGCTTTCTTTTTTTTGATACATCAGCAACAAAACACAAAGAATCAAACAAAGGACTCAAAAACAAGTACAAAAACTTGTGCAAAGTTATATCTTTAACAACTATAAAGCAAACATTGTGAAAACCTCACTGTTTGCAAAATCATTTATTTATAGGTTCACCTATTGTGTAACGCGCTGCCGATAACTTTCATCTGAGAAGCCGTAGCGTGCACGCGCTCGGTGCCTTAAGAAAATAGCAGTTGCTTTCCCGAGTTCATTGATTGGATATCGGAAGCGTGTAAGTACTAAAAATACTGCCATCGTGTAGGGCTCCGACCACATTATTGAGATGTATCAATTCCATTTAACTTCGAAACGACTGGCGTTGTTAGTCTCCGCTGCAATAAAGTGATCCAAAATAGGACTTGATGTGCCGGATGTTAAAAAATCTGCAGCGAACGAATGCTTCGAGAAAACGTTGCACACGGCACCATATATTTAAGGCTTGATCTGATGTTTATTGGATTGCCTTCATAAATCTTGCGGACTAGGCAGGCGATAAGACAACTTCGTATCTGTATTGATGAGGCCTATAAACCAGCGAATTCTTGAAATGTTAATCGAAATCTACGAATACGTACATACGTTATATGGGACCGCCTATTGGATTACTTTATTGAAAAACTGTCGTCAAAAATAATCTTCTATTTAAAGTAGTCTTTTTGACAAAGATTCCAAAAGATATTTTCTACTACTGTGTCTGTAGTCTGTTCTAAAATGTCGACAAGATAATGTGACCTTTTGTTAAAGGATTGATAAAATAACATTAACGGCCAGTTTCTTCATCAAAAGTTAAAGTTAAAGTAATGTCTAAAGTTAAAGTAACGGTCAAATTCGTTTTTCAAGGCTAAAGTGACAGCAAAATTCATAGAAAATTTGAATTTAACCGTTACTTTTACTTTAGACATTACTTTGACTTTTACTTTGGCTTTAACTTTTGATGAAGAAACTGGCTGTAAGTAGGCCTATAACAAAGATTAGGTTAAAGAGTAGGAGTTGTCTCGAAATTTATTTCTCCATCATTTCACCTTATTTACGTAGTGAAATAGAGCCGAACGTAAATTGCCTTATGTTTGTTTCTAACGAATAGGAGTCTATCTAAATAAGAGAAACGAGTAGAATTACGGCCGGTTGATCTTAAATAGGCACTTAGAGTTGCCAGTATCCGAACGGTCTTTAAATATATATCGCGTTGGGCTTAGTCCATTTACCTCGGGGGATCTTAAAAAGTTGTCCGGATTTTGCATAGTCAAAGTTAGAAATTTATTTTTAAGCACGTTAGATATTCTAGGTTAATGTGTCTTAAGGAAGGAAGGCTCGTAACTTTTTGATGGAGGTTGAGGATAAAAAGCGGAGCTTAATACGGATTTAATGCGAATATCTTCTTCTAGAGATTGAAAATCCCAGATAGGTAATTTAACAGACACATTTTGTAAAATTAATGTTGTTAAGCCTGAATATTTGTTTAAGATAATATTTTATTTCTTGAGATAATCTCTCCATCTCATTAATACATATAATGGCTGCTTATTCCTCGAGCAATTATTAGGAAATAAAGAACATCAATCAATAACTCCTGAATTACAGTATAGGGGGGTCGCGGTAAGAGGCGTAGATTAGAGAGGACCATCATTATAACAACAAACAGCTCCCATTTTTATTCTCACCTTAATAAAGGGAGATAAAACAAACGCGAAGCACGTTAAAATGAAATTCAAGGAAAACCTTAAGATCGTGAATAAAGATTTTCTTGTGAACCTCTTTTAGGAATCTCATTTTATTTTCAAAGTTTTTACTTTACTAGTAAACTCAGGTATATGGTACACCTCTACGAGAATATAGTGTAAAGAATACAACAATGTGCGAGTATGTTACAAACTATTATTTTTAAAATCAACAGCTTTTCAGTTCCGTTAATATCATGTTTCAGTTGCTTCTGCCATGTGTTCGAAACTTGTATTTATGATCTAAAGTTCTAGACGTAGCCAACTATAGCAAAACTCTTGCGCCATATGCCGCGGAACATTCTAGAAAGGCGTGTTACTTGTTAGTTACTTAATAAAAGTTACCGTCGAGTGTAACATCTCATTATACTTACAGCTTTAACATGGATACGGCAGTTTTATGTGCGAACTTTCTTTTTTTATTTTAGTACTTTTTTAGGAAGGAACTCGTAACACAATATTGTTCGCGGGAACAGTGAGGACGCTAATGCACAAAAGTGTTACATTTCAATATTGTTGCGCGGAGGTACTCTTGCCTCCACGAAATTGTCGGCACAAGATGTGAAATGACTCAGCGCTATAAACCTTCGAGTATTATTATTTCGTCTGCGTTAAGTAAACCTTTATTTTACTTGACGTGAAGTTAGTGCGAAGTTAGATCGTAAGATAAATTGTTATCGAAACAATGTAATAACTGTAAGTAAAAGACATAAAACAGTAAGTACATAAACGTTGTAATCTAAGATTGATCTTGAAGACGATTTTAATAGAAGTCGAATTGATCGTGAATTGTTATATATTTACTGTAAATAAAAAGGGAATTTAAAGCACAAATTAAAACGTGTCACATAAACGGCAGCAACGTAGGTAACCATTAACTTTCAGACGATTGCTTATACTAAACTCCTGAATGGCGTCGTAAATGAATTCAAAGCAAATTTAAACTGACGTGCTCGTGTATATTTAATGGTTTAATGTTAATTTAACGTAAGTTTCTAATGGCACATATTAGTGGGGCTTTGTGTTAGAACATAATAGCTGACTGAATGTAGCTGTCTTATAAAATGGACGGTAATTGGGTACTTACTGACTCACTTGTGCGTCTCCTTTATTTGTTTGTTGGGCTGTTTAGTCCCCGTTTTTGTATGTGATATGAATATTTGGATATTTTCTCTTAACTTTGTGTGTAATTTACAGTTATGTTCTATGGTTTAAGTTCTCTACATTAGGTTCATAGAACTATGACTCGTTGAAAAAATATCACTGTTATTTTTAATTTGTATTACAAAGCGTTACCTATACGTCGATTCTATAAAATTCGAACAACAACTCGCATCTCACTTCACTTTTCACTTCACTATTCACTCTCACTTAACATTCGGTTCAAAACGTTCTAAATGTCATCTCATACTTTATCTGTCAAAATCTCGAATTTAATTTAGTTCAACTCGCAAACACGCTCGAAAGTGTAGCGCTAGTGTAGTAACTCACGGCGGATGCAGATGTGAAGTTTAGAGTGAAGCTTATAGAATCACACTGCTGAGCTAAGTATTTACAAATAAACAGACCGTACACAATAACACATACCCGAAATTCTAATTAAATTAATAACACGACCCTTGCCAAATCTTGAAGTTTTCGTTTTTTAAAACGACGATCTGATTGAATTTGAAAGGAATTTAGCGATGGGGCCCTTCTCAGAATCTGCAATATCAAATGATTGGAGCTTAAGGAATTTAATCATACAACACTTGTAGACAATGGTGGTTGTTCACCTAACTTTACAGAATGTTGCATGTTTTCGATAGTTTTGAGTCGGTCGAGCGGAATTACTTTTAGAATTTGTAGCGTTCGTTGACAGTTTACCGCAATTTTATGAACGAAAACTCAGAAAATACCGTATACCAGATATATGTTGCAATAGCAACAGTGTTGTAAAAACAACAATGTATTGAAAATAAGTCCGATTTTCTTTGACGAAATTGTCTGTGTAAAATAAATACTTTTGTTGCGCGTTAAAAACATTGAATATCGTTTCCGTATTAAGCGTTTCCTCGATATACAGGGTGTGTCGTTCACAATCACATTAAATCCTATCGCATATACCTACTTCATGATATTCTATGGCGAATTGTAAAAAAAGTAACCTAGTCCATTCAGTGGTTTAACCACAGGAGTCATTTTTCGTTTTTATAATTTAAAACATCATGTGTAAAGCAGAGATAAAGTATCAAATGTTTTGATTTTTTTATTTTTTCTTTGTGTTAATCGACATATATTTACCAATATATTAACGCATTTCATTTAATGTGATTGTGAACGACACACCCGATATTTACACGAACATTTCGTTGGAATAAAAATAAATTTTCGTCGGAAATGCTTTTTACAGCAATTACTGGAGTAAATCCATTCGAAAAACATGCAGTTTGTGTTGTTATAAGCTGTTTCGATAACTACTTGTGTGAGGGGCAAAGGCTATTGTTAGTGTATTTATATTTATTTATGCTCAAACTTAATAAGATTCCTCTAAAGCGCCAATGCAGAAATTAAATCAATATTGATCATCGAACGAGTATTTTTTTTAATGCAAAGGATTTTAGAATTATTTATGGATGATAGTTTTCGTCGGTTCTTTTCGCCGATTTATTTTAAAGACTTTCAATTTTGTCCTAGCCGTCTGTTGATACAGTAAATTGATATTTAGTTAGGGCTTCTTAGACAGAACTCCATCCAAAATATCAGTTATTTTTACTTGATAGTGGTTTGAGATAGTCCATCAAAATAGATTGAACAATGTATTTTCAATCATTCTAATAATACTATGAAAGCGGGTTTCTTATTCGAATTCTTTATAACTCAAGAATTTCGCCAAAAAAACGGTTATTTTTTCATTAATCATTATTTTTGTGGATTTCGGTTGTCAGTGTGATCCCTAATCGAATATACCGTAAAGTCAATGACCTTTCAAACAGGCAATATTCTAAAAGCTGGCGTATTGTTTGACCATTATTACACTAATTCGCGGCGAACACGCATTAAAGCATAATCGCGTTATTATAAACGTCATCAATAAATGATAGCGGACCGCAGAATCGAATGCTTTGATTTGGTTTAGTGGTGAATTTAGGAACAATAATAGAAATACAATTTCGGTAGTGTTTTCGAGTTTTCAGTAATTTCGGAAAACGTGTATAGTTAACTGTAGGTGAATCAATTTGTAGCATAAATTACCACAACGCTAGCAGGAGCAAAATATTTTTTAGAATTTTAAGATAGTATTAAGATAGTATTGAAAAAAAAATATATATGTATATTGATTTTCCTAAAGCTAACAGATAAGTACATCAAACACTATCTAACCTCACACTTCAAGCTCACTGCGTTAATAATCGTAAAACGTAAGTCAACTCCATTCAAAAACCAAGAATTACTCGTCGGCGAATCGGCAATAAACTGCTTTATAGTCTCAAGCGCAGCTGAGCCGTTGGAAAATAATTACATAGCGGGCTTTCAACGTTATTTTCTGGATGTGAAAAGCCGGTGACGAGCCGTGGCCGAGCCGTGGCCGGTAATGGAGGTGGTCGCCGAGGGCTCCGCGACCGTATTGTCGCATTGTGCATGGCGGCTGACAAGCTATTGTGCGCCCATTGTGGCCCGGGTGACCGTGCGCATCTGTGCCCGTCCGGCCATTTTATTCGGCCAATGTACACACGTGTGTAAGTCTAAAGTGTTGATTGTATTATTGCCATTTCAGTGATCAATCTTCGTAAATTGTAACATTCATAGATTGATTGGACGGTGTAAAAGAGAAATTACAACTAAGTATAGCATAATCAAAAAGTATAATAAAACATCTGTAATTCGTGATAAAAGTACATATTTTGTATCGGACAGCTGATAATTTGGATTTGTTATTTATCCAAACAGACTATCAAAATATTTCCATGAAATTCCTGTTCGCATTTCAATTCTTGTTTTGTTTTTGTTCGAGTTCAAAGCATAAATAGTTGGAGTTATTTTCGTAGAATTAATTAAAAGTTATTCACAGGTACAGTTGTGATGGAATTGTGTTCTATTTGGGCAATCATAAACAGCCGGGGCGTAACGTGAACACAATATCACAATATTAATTACCTATTAATTAAACTGTGTGCCAACTACTGTTTGGTATTAATTAATCGCACTCATAATAAATATACGGAGGATTGTGTTGAAGCTGCACTGCAATGCTACTACTGAATCGATAAACAATTAACTGAATTATTTTGTGTATTAATAATACAGTATACAAGAATGTGACAGTCAATATTTTAAAGTTATAATGGACGATGAATTTAGTTTGTGCGCAATTAAGTTTCGGACTAAATTCACGGACATTTTAGACAAACAAAGGCTGGCAAAGAGATGTTTCATTCACACACGAGTGAAGCTTGACTGTATACGTAGTCTGTCTTGCATGTAGGGAGTAGAATATTTACTGTTTATTAGTCCCACGTTGGGCGGCAGGATGCAGCGCGTCCCCGGTGCGTTGTTTACGCGTCACGCCGGCCTGGCGTCGCCGCACGCCGCGATCGATATCGAGCCTCACTCGCTCTGATATTGAATTTTAATGAACCACACCAACTTAAATAACCATACCAGGAGTTCCCGAATTCCCAAAGTGCGTTACAACTCCGCGGTAGAACTTCTCGCGTACTTGAACGGTTCGCAGACGACTTTCAACTGTCAGTTCATGCTCATCTTATATGCTGCTTTGCTTATGTAATTTTACGAAATGGACTGAAACATTATGATGTTATTTTGTTACATACCTACTGTATTCTGCAATACCTACACCAAAAGATGAGAATGAACGTAACTAATACAACAAAAGTGAACATTGGCAGATGTTACACAAAATATGTGTCTGATATCGTAGCGGTCCATTCGAAAAATGATTTACAACTAACCCTTGTATATTCGGGCACAACATGGTTGGACGCAAAAAAAAATATAGCCAGTAAAAACAATACTCTCTAACCCGATAGGCAAATCGAATCAGATTTAATATCCGCGGATATGGAAAGCCAATGCGATACCCTCGCTAGAATATTACGAATCGATACGGTATTATCGGGGGATGTAAAACTTGGAGTATGTTATTATCATTCTAACTGCAAGCTGACACGAGAGGACTACCCCGTCGACCTTCAAGCTTAAAATAATTTAACTTCATTAAAAATAATACCTTTCTCCTGTATCCAATTTTCCTAATTATGATCACCTTCATATTTTCATATTTATTTCGTAAAAAAATCCTTCCTCTGGGAAAACGTATTATCATCATTAAAAAAAGGCATTTTTCCATCATGTAGCCGTTTTAAATCTATGGTGTTCAGCTGGCTACTTATAGGGTTTAATGATTGTAAATGTGATAGCTGAAGAATTGAGTGCATTCAAATGAAAGAGATACAGAGTCCAAGAGTCGATTACAAGAGAGGTCACTGCGGATGGGTATCAGATATTCAACTTTTCAATGGGCATTTAATGAATTTATCTGTAGTGGACAAACAAAAGGTTTGTCCACTACAGATAAATTCAATGAATTCAAAGATTAAAACTATTTAAAGCGTTATTTTTGTTCAAAGGATTTTTAACAAAGAGCGAATGATATCAAAGGATTTTCAACAAAAGCGAATTCTTATACGTGTAACTGGAAATTACAGTAATACGAATTTAATATCTAATGATTTATCAATGAGAACCAAACCAATAAAATTTCAGAAAGCCATGGTTTCGCTTCCTAAAGCGAGTCATTTTTCTTAACGTAATCGAATTAAATTTAAGCGGGCATGGCGTCTACTTACGGAATCAGAAAAAGCTAAAAACTTATTGAGTCAGAATTGATTAGAGCGAAAATTGTCGGCACTCGTACCTAAATCTCAACGGAGTCTGTTCATAGCAGTTTAATCTACAACAACGGGCGGAATTTCAAAGTTCGGAAATCATTGTACATACTTACATATTCTTTAGAGGTCTCTGTTATTAATATTGAATCGCATTATTATAACGATATTAGGCATTTTGGGTATCTTACTTTTGAGCCAATTTTTGTATATTTAGTCAAATAGATTGCATGTAAAAATATAACAATACGTCTAATGGCACTCTCTACAAGCACTGTATAAAATTCGCATGCAATAAATCTAATAAAGGTCTAACAAACGGCCCCATTATATTCATAAAATGCTTTTAAATACAATAACAGTGCGGCTCGCTAGTAGAAAGGCAATTCACAAGATTCAAAGAATCACTTAGCATTTGTTGTTAAATTTTTCACTTATTTTTCGAACCTTTACAGCGCACTTGGTCACGGCTATACCCCGGCCCGGCCGTCCGTGACCGAAAGCATTGTAAAGGACTCATTCCAATGAATAGTGTAATATAAAAAAAATATTTAAGTTTTTGTAGTAAAGCGTAATTATATTGTTGCGTCTGGGTTGCGATTACCTTAGCTAGCTGCAGATGTTTGCATCTTCCCCGCTTTCCATGTAAAGTGGCGGTACACCCGAGCGAGCATGCCACCTTCACTCTTTTTATTTCCGTTCCCCCTTCAGCGCAGAGGTTCGTTTAATTGCATTAAAAAACTTATTATTCCATGCTGTATTTTTGCTTTATGACGCTGTGTACGTAAATTGGAAAATTCTTGTGGAAAAACAACGCCTCTTTGTGACTGAAATTATTACCGTCTTCCTCTTTGCTCAGGCTTTGGTTTATTTTTATGAAATAAATGGAGAGTTTATTAATTTCGGATGATGTTATCTTTATTTGGATTTTGAGGGGATAGCAGAACTTTGCTTTTTTTCCTTAAGTAAATAATAAAACAAAATTGGTCCATATTAAGGGCAAGGCAAGTAAGTTACAGGTTTTTATCATTGTCTCACGCTGGTTCTAGATTACGATACACAGTATATCCTTCCCTTTGATAGTTTCCCAGCATACTTAAAGCTAATAGCGAACGAGCTGAGTAAAGACAATAACACTCTAAGTTAAACGCAAGACGTTCAGCAGCGATCCGAAACAAAGCTTCGAAGGAAGCTCACGAGAGCCCATTTGTACGTAAGAGTTGACTGAATATGACCATTTAACCTGTGCCGTTCCCCTTCCAGTTGTTAAAAGGAAAGCATTTTTCAGAGCGCTGGGTGCGCGACCGGCTGCAATTTGTGCCACCCGACGTCGCCATAGCTGCCTGAATACAATCGCGGAATGTTACCGTTAAATTACGCGAAAATGTTATTTATTCACGGGACGACGGATCGATTCAAGTTTGTGATCCAAACGTTCGGGAGACGCTTCGAATTTCCTCTCACTATACCTAAATTGTTTTCTTTGTGAAATATTTCGCTTAGTTCATTCCTTTTAATAGAATTTGTGTGCCTACTTCTTGCTGGTTTATTGCCTGTATGTATTTTCAAGGGGACAATACATATGTTGTACTCATGTATTATTTAGAAGTACCTACTTACAACCATTTCATATTTGTATCATACCTGTGAATTGTAGTATTTCAAGTTAGCTTAGTACAACGCCTTTTATTACCTTCCGTGTTCAAATTTTAAACCCAGTGCTTACAGTGAAACTATAAAAACGTAACAAAACTCACAGCAATGAATTGAAACCGTTTTTCAAGGTTCAAAAAAGTTGTCGTGGCATGTACGGCAGACAGCTTTGAGCACGCAATGTTAACCGCGGGAAAAGTAACGGTAGTGTATTTTAAATCAATACATATATGTTTTATACAAAGCAGGAATGTTTTCCGACTTCTTTCTCCCAACCGAGGCGTGTAGCTGATTCCTAAATACATTTCTTTGCAGAAAACAGTTGTGTCTTCGGAGTTGTTTACTGACGGAGAGCAAAGTTCCGAGAGCAAACTAAAACTGCTGACGCGTTATGATTTTTTCCAGTTCCTTTCGTGAGTCTTTAGTTCTTGTGTGTGTTGTTCTGTGTACCTTCCCAATTTATATAAAAAGGAAGATGTTTTTCGTGTGCGTTGATTCCGCTTTTCGTGTCATGGAACTAATTTGAAGCGTAACATTATTGAACAGCATTTTTTGTAAACAAATTAATGTCATCAATGTCGTAATAAAAATTATGATAATTACATAATGGTTATCCTAATTTAATCTCATTATCATATCAAAAGTCCGGAGCGAGTCATTTGTCAAGGCAACAATAATTCCACGGAGGACGTGGATTTTCTTCGCCGGTTCTTTCAAACCCGTAATATTACTCAAAGCTCGCTCCATCCCAAGCAACCCTTTTTTGTGTGAAGCTCGTATTTTTCAGTAGCGAGCGAATGGAACGCAATTTGTATAACTCGCAGCATTCGCTCTTCTTGTTATGCTTGTACTGCCACTGAGAAACGGATGTGTCGACACGCTAATATTTCTGTAATGATGAATGCTATACTTTATGTGAGGCTAGAGCGAACTGTTTCATAGTTGAATTCAATTAGTAAGCACATTTAATCTTTACATAAAAATATATTCAAGACATACACATAGGTACTAAATCGTTTCTACCAAACTTTAATTCTCCGTATTTACCAAACAAGTATATGTGTGCGGTTAGTGGTAGAAATCCCATTTTAAATTGAAAAGAGTACTTCAAAGTCAAGTTAAGAGTGTCGATAACGATCCAGGACAGTCGACAAATTGTCCCAAGAGCAATTTATAGCTGTGGATAAAGTACAAACTGATCCCTCCCGGCCGCAGACGCCCGCCGGTGATCATGTGTGCCTCCCAATCTACAATTAAACTTTGTATGTAAACACTGGTCGACCATTCACTATGTTTACCTTATCATTTAAACCGCACAATAGGTCCAATTTGAAGTTGTTTATAGAAGGTATGCGTGTCTATTATATCCATATTTCTCGGCGGGTGTTGACATCGGTACGGAACGACTTCTCGCATTTCATTAAGGGTTGTTATTATTGCTATTAGAAGCTGCAGCAGCAGCCCGGGTGTGGCTAAGTACCCGAATACGTTATCTCGCGTGGCAGAACATTAATTTAGTTTATTGTGGTGCGCGTATATTGAACTCCGCCATGGCTTGAGGTCGTGCAGTTCGTTGGCCGCTCCGCAACATCACGCTGATTTGCATGTTTCTTACAGATTTCATGCTCTCCTTGTTTCTTTGTTCGTTTATTTCTTTCTCGGAATCGTGACAAACCGAATTCGTTGCATGATGCTGACGATGATTCCGATATCGTTTATCGTTAATATTTCTATTAAAGTGCACCTTTTGTTTCACAGCCGTGAGTTCACGTTCCCATGTGGCTCGCGGTGATAATGAATTCAGCAACATGGAACATATAATAGAAACCGAGTGTTCGTGTCTGCAAGGTTTCGTTCCGAGAACTGTTAAAAAACTAACACGGTGCATAATGGTGGAGTGATACGAGTGAAGTGGCCGGTGGAGTGGAACGCCCTGAGATCGTGTTCGCGGTTGTTGGCGCCTGATTAAATCCGTCGGGTGCAAGTGCGGCAACATGCGGTCACCGGCGACGACCTCCGGCGCACCACGCCGCATCACCCGCACACACCGCTGCACGCTGCTGCGCCGGCGAACCCTCGCTCAGAGCACACGGTATGCTCGCCTTACTCGCTTGATTTAATAACGACGGCCACTTTCAAGAGACCAAAACCAACTTGTTTGTATAAACGTGCTCCGAGCACCGGCGCATTGATTTAGACGGATCAGATATGTATGTAGAACTAGCGCTCGCTCCCGGTTGCGTAGTTTACTCTCTGAATAAATATTCGTGGACGTGGACGAGTGTGCGGCTGAATTAAATTTTTCACAAAACTGAACAGCGGCAATAAAACGTCCAGGAGCTCTCGCGGTGGCGCGGACCGTCACAAACTATCTGTGCGCGCTCGCCTGCATAAAACTTGGTAATTAACATACTCACCAGTATACCACATTTAAATGTTTAATGGCTTTCCTAAGGGTATGCGGGTAAAAGTGCCGCTGTGGATTTTTTATTCATGCGATTCAGCTGAAACGATTTATTCTATTAAGGCATTGGAAAAATGCCTATCATTTTTATTTTGGGAATAGGACGACGCGGGACGGTGAGTGAAACGCAAATTTTGCTGAATATCGTTATTATTATTTGGCACCAGTGAGATTCACGATAGCGTGAGCTGCTGAAAAATGAGAAAAATCTAATAAAACAGGAGTGCGAGCGGTGAGATTGGAAATATCGCTTAATGTTCGCGGCGGTCCCGGGACGAACACGTGGAAATTATTTCGGACAACAATGGCGGCGGCGCCTTCTACGTGGCCGCGTCACTTATCGCGATTTGATTCACTTCTTTTTTGTTGTTTATCTGATACTAGCAAACCTGGCGAACTCCGTTTCGCCACCAGATAGCTTCGTTTTATGCTACATTTTGTTTGGTGATTAAAAGATACTTAAAGAATTTCTTTTTTGTTTTATATTTCAAATTTTCTTTGCTATAAACCTCCCGGACCCCGAGACCTTTCCAACGAATGCAAAACCGTGGAAATCGGTTCGTGCGTTCTGGAGTTTTAGCGTCAGGGAGGAAAACCCGACTTATTTTTATATAATAGAAGATTAAACATCCTCTCCTATTGAAGGGACTTCATTCGTTTTTATTCCGATCAAATATTATAATTTAAAACATTTCCATTCCGAGTTAACTGAACTGGTATAAAATTAATTTGTTTAGTATAAAATATGCGATTAACGTGATTGAATTTTGATGAACAATTTATGGAATAACATTTTATGTTATTAATGTATTCACGTCTAACTTTGGTTATCGCACACGCACGCGGCGCGGCGTACTTACGCAAATGTTTGCAGAGAACCGTCGGCGTGTCTAGTTAATACTTACTTAGCGTTAGGACGATGATTCCTTAATAATTTCACAAACTAGTGAACATTTAATTAATGATGTTATAAAGCCACAATATTGGTTAAGTTGCCGCGAGTCAAGCTTCCGAGTTTGATCCTGACTTTATTTGGAAAATGGTGATAAATGTTGTAGTTGTATATTAAGCTTTGTAAGAAAATTCTCGCAACCAATTTGTAACTGTCAGTCTTTATTAAGAGATGAGTTATTAAATTCCATTATAAAATATTAGCTTTAGTCTTAGATGGATAGTTCTAATACTGTGACAACTAAGTATATTTTTTCAACTACTTAACTTTTCGCTATAACAAAATGTAGGAGTAGTAAATCCTAACATATCACTCTTTTCCAAACAGTGAATATGTGTAGGTGTATTGGACAGTTAACAAGCTCTACACAAATAAAGGACGCTTTAACTTTCTTGAACGGTACAGGAAATAAGAGTAGTTAAACGATGAACTATGCACTTGCATTTTCTACGGTTGCAAGGCTGAGTTACGGCGGGTGTTTCTTATGTGACCTAATTCCTGACTTCGCACTGGCTTTGTTTACTCCTCCGTTATACATCTATAGGTGTTACCGTGCAGGATATAAGGTTTCTCTTGTTTCCTGGGAGAAGTCAGGTAGATGTGCACCTAGCGTTGGAGTGTCCCCTCTTAGTGTTTGAGTCAAATGTCTGTATTACAGATTACTTTAGTGTTGGTGCTTAGTTTAAGAAGGTTTAACACCTAGATATCAATCAAATCAACGAGATTGTGTGTTAAAACTCTTCAATAATTGGAAAATTCTTTTTATTAATCCTAATATATGATGATGCTAAGTTATGTATCATGTTGTGTGAGCGTTATCTACTGGTGTGAACAGACACACACAAATGTAAAAATGAAAAGCTTACATTAGAGAATTAAGCGTATCTTTTTAACCACGCCAAACCCGGGTTGACAGAAGCTAGTTAAAACGATACTTCAGGCATGTTATTTTCTATTATGAACTGTATGAGCCTTCATTCCTTACAGCCGTGGCTCTTGACACGAGCTCGAGCACACTCCAACTGGCGGCAAGTTTATAATTTGCGTGATAAATTACATTTAATATCAAGTGTTGAGCTTTGTACACCCGTATATTTCCCGCAAAACCTGCTTCATACGCTGAAAGTACGCCAGCATTAAAGAATAAACAATTTTAGCGCCCATTGTGACCTTGCTGTGTTTTGAATAGACTTTAAAAATGTGGAGGTTATTGTTGGGGGCTAAGTACTGTAGCTATAAAGTGCATATGAATGTTTTATTGTAAAACGTATGATCATTTAAAAACAATTGTGTTTGGAAGGTTGTCTTTAAAATTCTATTAAAAATGCGACTTCACATGCAATGTTTTTTAATACAAAATAAACGGCATCACTGTAGAACTTCTTGCGAGAAGTAAATAATTATAAGGAAAGTAGTTCACGTAACGAAATAGTCTCAGTAGTAGCAAACAATAGTCGTGTCCATATTGTTACAGCAAACATTCCTATAACGAAGCTCCTTCGAGACTAGAGACTGTTGACACAAATATTAAGTAATTAAACACGCCAATGATAAATGAACCTCCAAGTCCTGAAACAACTAGAGAGCATATTTACAATACATTAATGTACTGGGAAGCACAAAGTAAAGAAAGATTCCAGGGCGCACCATAAAAGCCTCTTACCGTTCGTCATAGTCTGAATATATTAGAGCTATATATTATGTGCAGAGGTTTATCCAGTGAGGCAAACGCCGTAAATGTTTCTAGTATCAATATCTCTCGGGTTCCGTGTGTACCGTACAATATTTTGTGTGTTTTATGTTTATGTGTGTTCCCGTCGCCAATATTTTGAGTGCGAAAGTATTTTACGGGACTTCTTTTATACGTGGAATGTTTGATCAAAATCCTGTGTTTTATCTGCGCGCCCGGCGACAGATTTGCTTTTATTTACATCGAGTTTTCGACTAGTCTAGTGAACATCCGATATTTTGTAACTCATTATTATTTTAGTAACTACTTAACGAAACTTAATTAAAGCAAACCTTATCATTGTTTAATTTTGAAAGGGCAGTAGTTAACAAGTTTTCACTAAGAATATTTCTACAAGATTATATTATTTTATAAAAGTTCTCCTTTGTATAGAACTATTTAAATAAATGCTTAACGTTTGCGTAATTAAAAGCTCAATTTTTACGCCCAGTTGGAAATATTTTAAGCGTTCAAAGAGTTAAAAAATAAATTAATTTAGAAGTTCTGAAGCCAGCCTGGTGTGCCGTTATTTGTGTTTCTTAATTACGCCGTAAAAATTAATACCTTTTGGAGTAAACAACTTGAGCGGAATATAAAAAGCGCTTCTGAATTCAACTGAAAATAAACCGTTATTGGAGGCTTTGTGAAGTATATTGAGCCCAGAGTGAGTTTGATCTTAGACATCATGAGCCGACAGACACAATCCTAAGCGACATACAATTCAATTCCAAAGTTAAATTGTTATGCATGACTTTTCAATTTGTGGGAATCGTTTCTCGACTAGATACAAGTTAACTACATATTTATGAGGGCGTATAAGTTGGTGTGGAGAATATCTGGAGTGCTCAGGAATGTATTCCCTCATATGCATACTTTGTAAAAAATCTGTAAGGCGTGAACATCGCTTGGCAGATCGGTCCCGCGAGCCTCGGGCGATCCGCTCTGCCCGAACTACTCCAGACTTGCCTAACAAAACTTCCGAACCCGTCCCAACGGTTTTAGTTTTCCTAGAATCATTTTCTCGTCATAAAACTATATTTAATTACTATTGTTTACCGATACAAGGAATATATCATCCGTTCAACGTTTTATATAAACTTTGAACAGTTTCAGTTCACACTGAATCTTGTATAGTTGAGTAATAATATATCGCAATGGTTTTCTAAAGCATTGTTAAACGTGACCGCACATTTATCTAGTTAAGTAAAGAGGCCAGAGGCTTAATGTGACGTGGGTGGCAAATGAATATGCGCACACGTCGCCGTGAGTTCGTTCACTCGCACTCCCACGGCTGCGGCCGCGCACCTATCCGGGAAGCGACGTTCAGCGAACACAATTATGAACCTATTGTATTGGACACGCTACGTATTTTATAATTATAGATATCGTGCCACCTCGTTGCCGTGAAATAAATAACCTGGCATTGACAGTCAATTGTTACTTTAATACTACTTTTTTACAATACCTGTGATTATTCTATTTCTACTAACAGCTGATTTAATAATAGTAACTAATTGGATACAATTTGACCTTAACAATGACTTGTAATACTTTTAAAATGTCGAAATTGTCAAAGTGTAACACGTTACCGTAGCACGCAGTTCTTATTCAATATCGTAAAGTCGTCTCGTCTCGGTCGGAATGATCCATCACTCTCGAAAGTCGCTATCAATCATTCGGTACTGACTGACGGCAACAAACAATGCTGTATTATCGTAAATGCCGTTATGTCATGCTGTATGACATTACTTGCACGTATTACGTACTTATTATATTGAAAGCGGGAAATTGAGCGCCGATAAAAAGCTTTATGTTGAGGATAAAAGAAAAATGCTGCACTTCCGTTTATTCTGTTCCCATGCCATATTGTCTATTTTGTTACCTGTTCATCTGGGAACACTGACAAAGTAACCAGTAGCGATGGGTCGTTGAAGGTTTTTCCGTCAACGAAACGTTAACGTTGATTTCCGTTTGTCAACTAGTTGATCAACTAGTTAATTTCGTCAACGAGTTGACGTGTTACAAACGTCAACTTGCATCAACGATCATTAACTTTCAACGATACACGCCAACGCCAACGATAAACGCCAAAATGTTTTTGTTAATATATCATTTTTTAAAACTTTCTAGATGATCTTCCCTTTATACTTTTTTCAGGCTTAGGACTGACTGAATAATTTGCTATAAAATACAAATTTTAGGCGTATTTAAAAGATCATCTGATTTTTATGTACATTAATTAATTATTATTTACAATTGGAACGAAGTTCCTTATTTTTTTTTACATTATTTTGGCTTTTTACATTATTTTATTTGTTATAATTTTACATTGTTTTGGTTTGGGTTCAGTTGCTCGTTTCGTTCGTCAACCTAGTTGAATTCGTAAACGTTGTAATTTTTACTCGTTGACAAATTCAACGCGTTGACGGATTCAACGCGTTGATTTGAAAACGGTCAACGTTAATCCCGTTGAAGTGACATCAACGTTGATTCAACTAGTTCGTTGATTCAACATCCATCGCTAGTAACCAATTACTAAATGGGAACACGATTTCTTCCCATATGTAAGTGACACATCGAGGACTGAGAAGGGTCCATTTTACTTTGGTTTCGACAGAGACATATAGTAACATGTACTATACACTAGATGGAACAGACGTCAAAATAGCCCGACTAGAAAGGTTTTTCAGATATGACGTGAAAAATTGGGTTGTTTGTCCCATATTCATAGCGGCGACCGCGACCGCGATAAAGCCACCAGAATTGATGGCCGTCGAAATTGGCCTATTGACAAGTGACGTCATCGATTCCGGAGCGGTGGTGACGTTAGCACGTCTACACTCGATGCCGATTCAGTGATGAATGTCGTTTTACTGAGGTTTGATCGTTCCGGGTGTACGCACGCGACCTATTTTCGAAATACCCACGTGCTGACACAAAATCACTTCACGTAAGCACTCGTAAACACATAGGCATGACCGAGGGGTGTGGATGCCGGAATTAAACCCCGCCCCTATTAAGACAATCGAATTGTTATCTTAACGAGTGGTCGTCCTATGTGGAGGTACGCGATCAGATCGACCCGATACCGTTTTCCGCGTCCCGATTAAATACACTAAACGGTAATTGATGTTGTTCGTGGTAAAATTATGTTAATTAAGTGATTAACAATGTTCGTTTCAAAAACATTCTGATAAGTACTTTTTAATTTGGTCTTCAGGTGCAACATGTAAAATATCGATAATTTCGAGTTCTATGCTATTTATTTTCGAGTTCACAGATTCAAAGATCATTCGATACTTAATTAACTTTTAGAGCGTTAAAGTTTGGCCTTTGCTTGGCAGTATAGTGAGACAATGCTCATATGACGCAATAAATGTATAACCGCGCATTTCGAAAGCTCGCTCACGAATAGTTTGATATTTGCAGTAACACTACAGTATGTGGTTTCAATACTATTCAGGTGTTTCCCGTTTATAATGAGCAATGTGTTTTGTGGTTTTTAAGTTAAGTATATAATTTATATACTTTTGTACCTACATGATCACATTTACTTAAATGAAGTCAATTATGCGTTTATATTTATTTGCATATAAAACTAGCAGCTACGTAAAACATCACCTCATGCGAGTTCATTTGAAACCGTTTAAAGACTTGAATGTCGACTAAACAAGGCAATAAATACTTTATAGGATTCCTGTGAGGCACAAAGGCGAATAGCGTTGCACTTGCATTTTATTGCACCGCTGCACAGTGCGATGAAGCCGAGCACAAAGTAAAGATGACAAAGAGACGTGAAATGTCATTTAACCTCCGTCGTGCTTAGACATCGTGACTCTTGTACTTACGTAACAATAATGAGGTTTTAATACAACGTTCCTGTAATAGATCGAAACTCGTTGGGCAATACGCCATGGTTTCCGTCATGAACTTGCTTGTTGGAGCCAAAAAACGTGTAGGATGTTGCTTGCACAATGTGGAGAAATCAGCTGTTGGTGGTGTATCAATATATTTATTAGCTAGTGCATGAGACTCATTCGTGACTCATGGTCATTCGATGTAACATACCATCGTAATGTACCATAACTAGACCAATGAACCGTAACAATTTACTTCTTATTGTTTCAGGTAAATTAAAACAACATACGAGCGGATTATTGACAACATTCTATATTCAAATGACATCAAAACAAAACCAACTCAAATAACTGGTAAGATTGAGTAGCTGGCAATTTTTTAAATTTATATTTTCACCTTCTACGTAAAATAAATCTCTGCGAAACCACAACACCGTCGTGAGAAGTGAAAGGGTGTGTTACCAAAAAATGGCTCAACAAAATCAGTTCCCGAGATATCTTGGTGGAGTGATTGATGCGGCGGACGAGTCCGCTTAATTGCGTGCCTTCATCATTTATATTGTAGTCGTTTAATCACAGCAGGACTGGACGGTAGAGGGTCCACGATAGCGCCCGCCACGACACTTACCATTATATTTATTGGTGTCACAAATTGTGGGCGTTTAGCGACGCGACGCTACACACAAATAAGCGGATAATGAAGTGGTATTGGGGTATCGTTCTAGAATAGTTCCCAGTAAATACTTGACAACCGATGGTGGAAGCTAGACTTACGAGGCTATGGTTCACTTGTGACGCCTTTGAAGGTGCTAAGGTGATTGAACTACTTACTATGAGTTCATGACTGAACAATTGTAACTGACGTCATACCTAGTTATATACCTCTATGTTTAAGCTTTAATAATAATTCTGGGCAACCTCCAAAAATACCATATTTATTCTATCCTTATAAAGTAAACGAAGTGATGGCCTACCTACGCGCTGTCGAATTATAAAGGATCAATTATTTAAATTAAGTTGATCGTTTTAATTACTTTTAAAGAGCCTTGGGGCTTTTAATAATGGACAAACACATATACAATTTTTGTTGTTATTTCCAACTTGTGCAAACTGTGCTATATAATAAATAACAAGTGCTAGACATATTCATCACTCTTTAAATATTAGTTTTCTAGCTAAACTGCTTCCATTCGTTTCCTTTCTTCCTATTTATCATCCTTGCTATAGTCTCAGTGACATCTTTTATGTGTGGAGAGGGACTCATAACTTTTTAGCATTTTATATTTTGCTAGTAGAAAAGTTTTCAGCCAGCAGCCGCCGCATACACCATATGATGTGTTATTATTTAGTGTATTAGTCATGAAGCAGATTAGTTTTTAGGTGCTTGTTTAAAGAGACAAATATACCTATATCCTATATTCTGTAAAGTTTTTTTTACAAAGGACACATAATATTCATTTGTTATGTCAATTTATTCAGTTTTGATACAATCTAGATTAGTTATGCGTATAAAAGCCTACCTACGTCTAGCTCATCAATCCTGTATAAAAAAAGTTTCCACCAAAAGTTCTATAACCATAACCGTAGTCGTATATTTGGTCCTTTCATCCGCGGCTGGGAAATGAAGCTTTCACATAACGATTATAAAATCTAACGACGTGCTCCCATATATTTGTTTAGGACGGCTTTTATTCCAAGAGATTAAAACAGAAGCAATTAACGTGAGGGATGGCGACCACCATAATATCTTCTTACAGAAGTTTATAGGACCCACGCCGACCGTTATAAAATAGGAAATTGTTTATATCACACGCTAGGGAATTGGTTCCAGCTTTTAGTGTAAGAGAACTATTCGTTTTATTTTATTAGTGCTTAAAGGTTAAATGATTCGGGTCAAATGCTAAACGGTCAAAGGTTCAACAGCAGCCATATCTTTATGCCTAGCATCTTCACTTTTAAACTAAACATCAGGGTGTTTACGAATCATAATCGTTAAGTTTAATTAAAGAACCGCAATACCAGTTTATTTCTTTTTTTATTATCTGTTGCGTGAACGCAGCCAGACTTGGCAAATAACTAACAATACAAAGTCATGTGGACAGGTACGTAAACTCACAGCGGGGACTATCACAATATTTCGGCGAAATGTAATGGAAAGTCAACATTTATGTCGTTTTAATGCGAAAGTCGTCAAAGTCTCGCCGTGCTAAAGTTGGCAGAGCTCGCGACAAAAGCTTCCAAGTGAATTAATTAGACTTTATGTTTCTTCAAGCTAAATTAGTAGGTGTTTGTTTGTAGTCTGTCACATTTTGGCACACTAGTTGTTACTCCCTAGTGCTCTGTTATGACAAATGTAGGTTCAGTAATCCGTTAAAAGAAAAAGGATCATACATAAGTATCATAAGATTCTTTTCGTACATAAGTATCAAATACATTTTGTTACCCTTGTCCGGATTCTACGCTCAAGTATCTCTGACAAAGAGTTTACGAGTATTCTACATAATAACTGCTTGTCTAAGTCTAACCCTACATCTAAAAATACGCCTGAAATGGAAACCTTTCTGAAGTGGATTTATGCGTAGTTTACAATAAAACTCAAACAAAAACAAAGTAACAAACCCTGGAACATACAGGAATAAAGTTGTGGTAAAAACACTTGTTTCAAAGTCCATATATTCATGCCTTGTTTAGCAGTAAGTTGAATTAGCGAAATACGTAGAAACGTTAACGTAACAAATATGTTGTGGAGCTATTTCCGAAGGCAGGCGGCCACGCGACGCCACTCGACATGTAGCCTTGTCCATATAGCTTTGTAGTGGCGTGCGAACAAAACTAGCAAAGTCAGTTATTTAAATTAAATTTGCATAATTCAGCACAGCAAAAGCTTTCACATTAGCCCGGATTCCGCGGGACAGTCGCCACGCAGTATTTTTTATTCCCTTCGTGAATTACAAACGCAGAGTTTATGTTAGGTAAAATTGACGTAGTGAAGAATTATAATGTGCAAAAGTAATCTGATCCTAAACTACTTTAACACGGCTACGATTGTACCAGGGTCGCAGGTTTACAGAGAGGAAATTTAGGAAATGTTAGAGTAATGCGCGCAGTATTACACTACGTTTCATATGGAAACTAAGTGAATAACGAATACAGGCTGCTTGAGTGCATGTGTTGCACTAACATTTGTTTCCACATTCACAACTAAAGCTCTATTTTATTCCTACATGTTACTTCTTCTGCTTTAAGTGTTTATATTAGGTTTTACTTTAGCTTGCTTCGTACACCGGCTGTGTACATAAATGTATTCCGTATAATCTTTCTTTGAACGAAAAACGTGAACCTTTTTGCATTAAGGAAACCACATTATGTTGGATTGCAAGAATATTTCCTTAGCCCCAATAAATGGATTATAACAGATGAATAGGAAAATCGTTCCCATTATATTTTCATTTTGTTCTTAAAAGGCGCACAAGAATTACCTGGTTGCCCCTGTCTTACTGAATCAAACTGACACAAATGATCGGTAATCCCTCTTAAGCCTAAAGGGAATTCTTGAGAATCAATGAATTCGCTCCTTGTAGGTGACCTTGTGGGGGCACCCCATCCACCTCTTGTCAATTTTCTTATTATAAGAATATGGAGTTGAAGTCGGTGCTTAGGTAACCTCTCCGAGATAGGTATTTGCTCACCCAGCGCGCCATGATATGTATTTTCTATCCGAACTAAAAGGTTTCTCAAAGACTATAAAGTTTCCACTTCTCACATGAACATTACCTACTCAATTTCAATAAGTGTTTTTGTCGATCGTTTCATTGAAACATATCGTTGAAAAAAGGTGAATATCAATAACATAAAATATTGTAGTGGAAGGAAACATGAGAGTTTTGTGAAAATAATTCCAAAATATATCTGTGTATATTGCGTATTATCGAATTTAGTAAGGGGAGCGTACAATGTACGTGAATTTCTTTGACATCCCTCAGGACGCCCGGGCTCTCTCTGGGATAATGGAATCTTGGGCCTTTAATATTGCGCTAATCGTAAACTACATATTTGCAATAACGCTCAGGTTTACCGCTTGGATTTATAGCATTTACCTATCACTTTAGGCGACATGAATTCTTTATTATACCACGTATTTAAAAGATAAATTGATGCCATTGCAATTCCTTGTTTTTTATTAGAACCAAAGAATGAACACAATAGAACATAATTTGCAGAAAAAGTATGGAAAATAAGAGCTCTCATTAAAGATTATTCATGTACTTGCACACTTTCTACTGGTCCTTACCTCCGCCGCAATCTCGCTCTAATTTGCCGTGACATTGCGCTGTAAATAGGTTTGAAAGTAGTTACGTCGCGATTTAAATAAAAGTCCCACTTTACATCGAAAAGCTATATTGAAGAGCTTTAAACAATTCATTGGCTTTTTACCATTTCTCTTTCTATGCAGATTAGGTCATCACAATGCGAAAATTTATGTTTCCTTAAAACCCTCTTGAGTGATATGCATGACTTTACATACGGTAAAATTTTTGTATAATTAGGTTTATTTCATTTTGCAAAGAGAAGTTAGTGTAATCGACATTTTAGGGGCCGGGTCGAGTTTATTTAGGACTGGACGTAACCTCTCCGAATATTGGGAGCGTGATTGGGCGCGCGAGTGGGCCTATATTTATTGTGTACATAAATCTTTAAGAAAAAGGTAAATACGGGAGATGAAGACGTTATATTTCTCCGAGACATGTTCAGTGGAAAGTAAACTCTTACTTGTTCGACCTCTCTATTTTTATCCGTTGAGACAAGATTTATGTGATGTTGTATTGTACTGAAGCGTAATCTCTGTATTACCACATTGGCAAAGATTATAGCAAATAATTCTTTTTGTACTTGTGCATACTGGGCAAGTCCTTGTAGGATCGCTGGATGGAGGATGATCGCTCTTTGGTTAGTTTTTGAAGAGTATACAATGTAATTATTCACTGTCCATTTTAGGTATCTTCATGAAGTTATAGGTCCATCTATTCTAAGTACACCTATTTATTTATATTACTGTTATCGTAATAAAAATCTAAGCCTTCATGTTATTGCCTACTCTCACCTCTTGCGTGAGAATAATAATAAAAATAACTCGGCTCATTCCAGTCAATAAATTGGTCTGCCCACAACAATGACCGACTCATGTTCGCCACTTAATAAAACCTCGTGTTATTTTAGCGAAATTCTCATCACATAGTCCGCCACTCCCTGTTATGAACTTAGTAAATTACGATGAAAATTCGAAATAGCCGAAATTGTTGTCGCAAGTAACATCGTTCGGTTTATGCGCGTTATAAATTAATAAGGAATTACCTCCTGACTGCCAAGTCTCATAATGGCCAGGTGGAATAGGCGGGCTCGCTTTGTGGACTAACTACACTTGTTATTGAATAGTTTCACTCAACAATGTGCCCGTGAACAAAGGGAACATTTCGGGCCTTTGGTCAGATACTTTCTTATTTATATCGCAACTTCACAGCAACGGTGTTTCGAGTTTTCTTTTGTTGTATGTTTGTGGTAGTTCAACATTCGTGGTTGTGCAAGCTCATCACAAATTTCGTTGTTTCTTTTATTTATGTTTGTGGGGACGCTAATGAAATCATTTGTTTGTTGTAATGTGGACCTCTGCGTTCTCTCATAAAATTCACGTAATCCACTGCTCTACAAGCCAAAATGCGATATTTAAAACTTGTGCTATTTCGATGTTATTGAAAATTCTGGCTTTAATCAGCTAAAAACCAATCTGTAAAGCCTGTTCGCCGGAATATATTTCCGTGATTAGAGAGTTTGTCGAGAAAACACCGCATTTTGTCTTAACCCCCACACGTAGTCAGATTACTTACATGCTCTTGAAACAACTCCGGTAAACCACTAGCATAATTTTACGGCCCATTAACTTGATAATGCCTCACAGCATATATAGATCAACAACGCAATGTGGTCCTGTGAAGAGTTCCTTAAAATTTGTACGTGAAGGGTGAACAAAAACGAGAACGGGTTGAGTCGATCTCTTTATTTCCTCTTCAAAGCGGGCACAGCTGAAAGGATTCTCAGGAAAACTTTATGATTCAAGATTTCAACGTTGTCAAGCGTATAAATAACCTAGTTTTGTTTTTGTGCCAGACTGGCTGGAAATTATTCAGTCTGAATTGAAATAGGTGTTAATTGTTTTTTGTTTTTTTCTACAATCTCATGTCTCACCACTCCTCCGAGTGACACATAATTATGTTACAAGAACACTTGGAGTGACAATAAAAATAACGATTGTTTCAGAAACTTTGTCCCAGTTAAGCTTGTCTCCCGTTTCTCAAATGACTCGTACAAATCTTGTTTTTGGTTTTCGTGAGTTTTGTATGACGTAAAAGGGAGACTTTATCATTGTTATGCAATGTTTTTATTCATAGCTATTACTTGTGCAAGAGCGTCTTCTAGAGCTGCAGCTCCATGACTTACAGAAATAAATGAATTTAATTTCACATGAGACAGTGCGCTATTGTTTTCGTCTGCTGTTTTAAAAATACTGCTGCATCAGCGTTGATAAATGTGAGCGGCAGTTGCGATACTGATACTGTTGGATCCATTCTATGCAGTAATAACAACGTTGAATATGAATTGTTTGTAGACAAAACACAGGCGGTAGGTGTGAGTGGTGTTCGTCGTACTCGCGGCCGGCGGCCCCGGGCGCGATCCGATCAGTCGGTGACGCCTATTAAACCCGCCGAGTGGGAACCCGTGTTAACCTGAGTTTGCTTTTGTCTTAGCAACGGGGTGTAGGTGCCAACTCAATAGTTGTCGCTAAAGCATTATCGTTTGTTTTGGGCTTTTTACTATTCTTCACCAAATCATTACTTCTTTCCACTTTCCCTTAAAAATGTGTGTGGCGGTATGTGATGTGTAGAAAAAGAAACATTTTCCAAGCTTGTTTAGCTTAGCCAATGGATTAAACGTGATTTTTCCTCGGAACAAAGGAAGCGTGTGTTTTGTTAGAGGCGTGTCGTTTACGAGGGTCGGTATTCAAGCGCCGGACCACAGCATGTGTTTACTGCGGGGACCGTAAACGCTAGCTTTATAACCTCTACAACTGTCTCCGCAAATGTTCGTGGAGAATGTGACTCAAAAGAGCCTCGTAAAAACTAAATTCAAGTGCCCGCCGTACGGCTAATTAATCCGCGCGGGATGTCCGCACTCCAAAGAGTCGCGACTTTATGTCGCTCTCAAGTGATGACGTAAACTTTTTCGATACGACCCACACTATCTTCCTAATAAACTCTCTACATTCTTCCTCAAGTCTCATCTACCAAAAAGCGATCTTTGTCCTTTTATATGGGACGAGAAGTTTGATATTTGTTCGCGACTGAAAAACTTTTTGTCGCAACAAAAATTGTCTGGTCCCTATTGAATCTTTTTGGGTAAAACTAAGTCAATCGAGGAACTCATTTTGTTCGTGCAGTCCTGATAAGTTCTCATGTACTGAACCCTGTAAAATATCACAAAACGACTGAACATACCTTTGTCGTTTCCCAACTTGTTTTTTATTTTCTTTTACTTCGACCATTAGCATCCTCTACTGAATGTGCTTTTCGCATTTTTGTTAGGATTTCGAACAAGTCCCGAAGCATGGAAGAACTTCTGTAAAATGTAGAAATCCTTGTTTTATGTTAGCTGCGCCCTGTTTTTACTATGTATCAACTTGCTATAGCTATTTGGAACAAAACCTGAATAATCAGTTGCAGTTTTATTCAAACTTGACCTTTATAATTTTGGCTTGCAACTTAATGTTTGTTCTCGTTTATTGGGTCAAAGTCACACCATGGACTGGCGCACATCCAGCATCCATGAAGGTCACTTTGGAATTTTGCGTAACCTTTATGTTCTCATTCCCATGTTCAAGTTGGCCGGTTACCAAACGAGAAAGAAATGTTGACAGTTAATGTCAAGTCAAGGTCGCGAGAAAGCGCGGGGTCACTAGGACAACTATTGTTTAAACCACTTTTATCGAAGTAATAAACCGCCAAGTGGGCCAAAAACAGAATTTCATGAATATTTTATGATTGCTCATAAATTGATTAGTTTGTATTTTATAGCCGCCTTACTTATAGCCGATTGATTCTAAATTAAGGTTTATTGATAACCAGTTTTAAAAGTTATATTGTTTAGAGCTTAAATAGTCGGGTTTACTTTTCCATGCAACATACAATATCTCGATTATTAACAGTTACTCAAAATATCAAACATGTATTTGCATTAGAAAATTACACAGTAATCAGTTCACGTGTGGGCAATTTTCCATGCCGCTAAGTGTAATTGGCACAGGTGCCGTCTGTCGCTACGAGGTGTCACCGTTCCAATTTCCTGAACACCCCATTCCCCCTACGGCTGTTATTGGATTTTTTTGCAATATCCTTCATTGCGTACCGACGAGAATGCGAGTGTACTCGAATTACTTGCCAACACGCACTTGGTACGAACGCTTTTTGATTCACCTCCTTGTATAATATGATCTCCTAGTACTTCCCGCCACTATTCTGTTACAAAGAGAATACGTCTGTCGGTCTGCAGCTTCGCAGTATCGTGGTATTCCTTTGTGGTTTTTGCCGTTGTCTAGAGGTAATGCGGGATTTAACGACCTGCGATCAATCTTCCAATAAGTCTGACGGAACTAAATACGGATTATAGTATCCTTTATAAGAGGTATTAGTAAGATGTTACTTATTTATTCGTGATATTCCGAGGTAAATTCTAAAGATATTCTGACATATTTCGGGATTATTTGTGAATATATTGTGTTCGGTAGCAATTTATTATAGGGCTGGTTTTTATTTTAGCCAAAAAGTAAGCATTGCCATCCAACGTGGCAATGCTGCCAGCCTCTTGGGTACACTCCCGGTGGGCAGCGATGAGGAGGAGTTTTTTGACGCAATTTTTTAAACATTTATATTTATAGTAAGTGTATATATTAGTTGTAAGTTGTATATATATTCATTATTAAGATATTGTAAAAAGTTATTTGTAAATAAATCACATTTATTATTGAAGCTGGTAAATAAAAATATATTCTAATAATTTCTGTTACAGTAAGAAGGCTAATTTAGGGCTACGGTCACCTTAAAACGATTCAAACACTTGAAAACAAAATTTTTAATAATTCTTATGCGCCTTATATGCTATCTTCTCATTACACTAAAGTAGTTAGTCAAACGTTGCTATGATTAGAATGTATGTTCTGTTTTTCTGATTAGCTAAGTACATAAAACGTATCGAGTAAATACCGAAGAATGATTGGCACAAAATAAACATATATTTTTTTTCGTACGAAAATATGGGACGTAGGCAAAAAGCAGCCCTTTTTACCTGGATTTTTGGTAACAACCAATTATATTTTATCTTCGCACGGGAGACATATTTCCTCCGCCCAATTCCCATTCGCTTGATGCCTATCTGTAGAACTATTCAAGTGACACGACGTATTTCTCTCATTCTATTCTTGATTTATATCTTTTTCAGCCTACATTACGAAACCTGTTTTTATCAGGACTTCTATAAATGATAAATAATTATTCCCGTTCTGTCACGACCTGTTATAATAGCCCTCGATGAATGATCTCCCAATTTCTTAGAAGCACGTAGAGATAGTCCGACTTCTACGTAATAACGGCTAAATATTTAATGAAGAGCCAGTGTTTATCCCGTCTCGATTGTCGGAAGGGATTTCCATAAAAGCTTTATTTCGTCCCTTATCTTTATCCCTTTTGTATCGGCGTCAGTGATAGCAAGTGCCTCGTAAATCTTAATGACCGAGGATCGTCAAATTGCTCACTGGTATAAACATCAAGAGATAACAGCTTTGTCTATGGTAATTCTTCGTCAACACGCTCATTAAATGCAACCTTGTTTGTATAAGGCTCTCGTCGTCATTTCCTTTGAAAGGAAATATGTTAAATTGAAATACTGTGTGCCCAATTTATGAACGAGCTGTGTGAACATGACAGTCGGAATGTTGTTCGAGGAATGTTGTTTCTTGATTTAATGCAGGTATGTGACTAATGAAAGGAATTATTCTAATTTCAATGCACTAATAAATATGCACTGATTATTATGTATAATCCAACGCACTGTTGTAATGTTCCACTAGCTACGTGTTGTTGCGACGCTGTGGGTGTGTTGTGTAGGTACTTAATTTACTATTACAGAGGTTACCATTTTATTTAATTTTATGGTAAAAAATATTACCTTATAAAAACAATAAAATAATTTTATAAGATGAGCCGATTACGGTCTTATTTTCCGGCTTTTACGACGACCCAGTTTTCCGGCTTTTTAAGTTAACATTTTCCGTCTAACAAGATTCATTAGTCGAAAATTATAATAAGCTTTTTCTTAAAAATAATGTAATATAATCGTGTTCAACAAGGAATGCGAACTTGATATTTTAATTTCCGATCGGAAAATCACGAAAAAACACATTTTAAAAATGATTTGCACCAAACATTGTAAGAAATGTCAATCAATCAGTATTTACACCTTCTTTGTACGACATTTCCTTAATTTTAATAAACAGTCGCAGAAATAACATCACGGTGTAAATAATTTCTTGTTGCTCTTCCGTAGACGAAACCTTAAAAGATAGGACAAAGCATTTTCGTTTAATTAAATAAACTGTTTGGTTGTTGAGTTTACTTTAATTAAAAAACAAGATTTGGAACTGAATAAGAAACACCCAAATGGAGCACGCAACTTTTCCGCATTTTATAGGTACTTATGCAGAGTAATATGGGCTTTGCTGTTATAACTTTAACGTCCTTATTGCATTATCAATGCTGCACTGTGTGAATGAAACCTGTCCGATAGTTGAAGCCAGAATTCTCTGAATTAGAATGATCACAAAAGCATACCTACACCATTAGCCCGTATTTCGAAAGAGAGAAAAAAGGTGACTACTTATAGTTTCACCTGCATCTTTACGAGACTTTAAGGAAACGGCTATAAGATACCTAAGTCTTTTGCATTATTTATTGTTTTTTCATTATAATTTGGCTCAGTTGTTGTACAGTCACTTTCCTAAAGATGCAGGTGGTGACTTTCGCAGTTATCAATATTAGTGAGATCGAAAGGACCAGGACATATATGAATCAGGTAAATCCTACAAATGGGAATAGATTAAGATCTTCCCCTAGATTACTGGTGTACACTGAGGCTGTACATTACTTGCATCATTATTCATTCGCTAATTATGTTGTTCTTATTGTCACGGTGTCTGCACGGAGATTGATTATCCAACAATAACGAGATGATTTGATTCATTAACATCTACTACATAATGTTCTAGATAGACCAATAACAATGTATCTACAATTAATAGCTGTGTTTATGTGAAGACTGAATTAATTATCTATTAGTGACCTGTCAAACCATGTCAGGTAAACTAATTAATGATTTTAACTACTATTAACATCGTGCGGTTGGCAACACTGCGATTAAATAAGGATGTCTGAACAAGGAATTGTTATTTCCCTTCCAGCGATGTATCGTTATTGCAGCAACTCATTACAATTGAGGATGTACCAAATCCTGAACACAATAGCTCAAAGAGAAAACAAAGTGTTGTAGTCCTCATTTCCAAAGTCTAGCTCTCAAAGAAATAAAACTGAGACGTTTAAACCATCTTTGTTTTCAAAGAATATTCAATTTCTTAGCTCTAAGTATTGCTTTTGTAAAAAATTGCCAGCAGATATTCAGTGCACAGTTTCTCTGGCATTGGTTTTATTGTTTTTACTATAGATATATTTTACGATTTGCCTGATAGAATCCAATTTGTTTACTTGTGTGTGAATTTATTTTATGCGGAGAGAAAACATTTTTATAACTCCGTGCTTACTATTAGTTAAGATTTTTTTTCTTTAACTAGTATTTATTTTTCTCTATTCGCTGATTCTGTTTGTGGTTCTACTAACTACTATGCTACGCATTACACTACACCTTAGTTTTTCCAACGAGCATTGCTTGTTAAAGTTATTTGAAGCCAATATTTTCTTCTTATCTTAAACGAAACGATGGATGGATTGTGTGAAAGTAGATATGGTAAGAAAGAATGTTACTTGTGAGATGACGGCAGATAGAAGAGTATGGAAGAAGAAAACATGCTGCGCCGACCCCAAATAAAATTGGGATAAAGGCAAGAGGATGATGATCTTAACTTTTAGGATGGGATGATCCAGCTACGTTATTCATCTATGTTATCTCAGTACACGTCTTGTGTTTCTCCACAAAACTAAGAACTAGTTTTTTATCTACAAACTTAGACAAAAATTCGGTATACTTTGTAGGATTCTTGTAGTGGAATCTCGGCTCACATGCAAAATTTCCGAGAATCCCGCGAAGTTTTTGAAAAGTTTGAAACAAATCTTTCTGCGGCCTTCAGTCACAATTGCTCCCTCGGAACACGTAGAGCTAATTTATGCCCTTTTTACCTTTTAACTTGTAGACCTAGGAGGCGTTCTTCAACCAGGATTATCAAAGACAAATCAACATAAAACTAAAAAATAGTCCCTACATTATTCTAGCTATAAATATTTAGTACCTACCTAAATTATATTTTATATACTGATATGCAAAAAAGACCCGGAACTGTTATACAAAAACAAATTGTGTATTGTGAATGACAAAGTTATTGAACTACACAGGACAATGTTATCTGTACCTAAACTTGTTCGTAATTTACCAATGTACATGTTGACAATGCAAACTTTTAATTAGATTTTACGATTTATTGGAACTTGTTCCTCGTACCTGTAGATATAATAGATACGGGGAACCTACTGTTACCAGCATTAATAATATAATCTAAATTGTGTGAACAAAAGATACACTTACTAGCTTCCGGCCGCGGCTTCGCCCGCGTAGAGTTCGGTCTCTCGTATCTTATTTTCTTTCTCAAGGTCAACTCTATCTGTGTACCAAATTGTATTAAAATCGGTTCAGTGGTTTAGACGTGAAAGCGTAACAGACAGACTGACAGAGTTACTTTCTCATTTATAATATTAGTAGGGATTTACAAAATGTGTAAGACTTATGACTAATTAAACTGACATTAAATTCTGGGAAATTATTACAAACAAAGAGACCACTATATCAATTAAGCACATAATACTTTACAAAGCTAGCTCACTGAAACATGGATACAAGTTTATCTGGAGCGCCAGCCAGGGAAGCTAAACATTTTCTATCAGAATTTCCCACGCGGATCGCAGGTGCGGTGCGGCTGGTGCTAACCAATAAATAACCCGACGTTGGCTTCCCTGATCAGTGTAATCTAACTAGACGTGATATACTTAGGTGCAGCGGAACGTATGTATGTACATATGTACCTACATACGCCCAGCCTCAGGAACGCGAACGTCGAATGCTGCATGAAAGTGACGGTACTGAGCCAACGTCGTCATATAACTACGTCAGATAACGACTGAAAGCTTTCCGTAAAAGTCGTGATTTTTTAAGTTATGATGCTTTGGCTGATGTATTTTTTTTGGTATTGTTTTTTACCCCGTGATCATATGTAAGTAAGAGTGTGATGTGGTTTTTCATTTCAATAATAATGTAAAGAATTTTTAAAGACCCTTATTTATTTACAACGTTTATTCTAAATTCAACAATAGTAACATAAGTAGGTATGTGTGTGTATCACTTACTTAACCAACAAATGCAGGCTATTCTCCAAAGGAACAGCTGACAAATGATATCATTAAACAGGCTGCACATGCTAAAGTATACCTAAGCGGCCTAATCCTTAATTCGAACGTAACATAAATAAACAGTCGAGTCGGCGCCGCAGGGTCGCGCCATGTTTTCCACATTTTCCCCTTCTAATACATATATGTATAAAGAATCAAATAGACGTCCGATACAACTGTTCCCAATTGTCGAAGTTGCCTCGTAAGGTAGCAACATTAATTATTTATATGGTCCTTATTAGTATGATAACGAATGCGTGCTCTAAATGATAAAGTAATTCATCCAGAACCGACAACATTATCAGGGTTGTGCAGAACTATAGAAGTATTATCTGAAGTTGGCTTCAGCAATAGGCTAACGATCGTTATTTACCCATTTTGTGTTGTCAATATTAATACAAAGACGTGCGAAGAAATTAATTTCGCTTTTACAAATATTTTAGAAATATCTGGCACGATATGTGTTGGCAAGCTCACATAAAGGCGGCCGATTCTATTGAGTCTTAAAAGGCGTTTTCTTGGCACATAGCTGTCTTCTTTACACTTGTTATGTTTCCCATAAACTGGGATGAAAGCGGAGATCTTATGAGATTGTCGAGCACAATGTTTTGGTGATCTGGACACAATAGCGACCTCGAGCGGTTGTGTTACAAGGCCGACCTATTTGGAGATGATCCAAAGCGGGAGGTTTCTTATTATCGGGGCGTTGATTTAAATAAAGTAAATAAAGGTATTGGAAACAGGAAAATTCTGGGGAAGATAAAGGTTAAATATCCCCGGGGGAAGTAAGTATAGGCTAGCTAATCGTTACGCTTTTGGAATGTCATTTACACCCCCGCTTTTCCCTAACATTTTATTCATTAATTTACAGAAGCCGACAAGCTAAATGAGGCTGTCATATTAAATTGGATTTGGGTTGGAATTTATACATACCCAGTTCCTACAATAAATTCATACTTTAATTTTAAGTAGCATTACAATCAAAAGTTAAAGAATTGCTATACTTATACATCTTTCTTTAAGTATACTCATATTTCACACACGTTCATTACACTTCACAAGTCCACATAAGTAACCATAATTTGTACTAACTAAGATATTTGAAGACAGCACACGAAAGTTACCTCGTTACACAGATGCTCGCGTGAAGGTTGGAAGTTCTTCCGCTTTTAGCAGCCTTCGTAAATGTTTACCTTGCTTTATAACCTGTGTATGACACTTCTTGTCACTCCGCTTTATAGCCACGATTAATGGATACGAATAAATGTCCCAATTTCATGTTTGACCTTAATAACTTTACATAATTAGGCCAAATACTTAACTCATTAATAGGTGGTAGAACAGAACATAAGCACTTAATTAAAGGGTAGTATATAAATAACCAAGGGCTCATAATTATCATGAGAGTATTTTAAATAAAGAGTTGTATATTTGAAAATAAGTTTCTGCAAAAGATTGTAGAAAGGAAACGAGCAAAGGAGGAACGCTACAATTATTTGCCTCCGGTAAAACAATTAGCATCACGTACAAATTGAAAGAAATTACGCTTCGTTTCACGTGGCGTAATGAACGTACTTGTTAGTAATTTTCACGTGTATTTACAAAATTCACTACATTTTATATAACTCGACCTTATAACCCAGTGAGTTGCACACATAACATGTAGTGCGTGAATGTTGTGAATGACGACTCTGATCTCATCACCTGACAACACTTTTGCAGTTGATGAACACTGTGATAGAAGGGGGGAAGAGCTAGATTGGCTTGACTAAAGTCCGTTTAAAGTTTGTGAAAAAGGAACGTAGCTGAGTCGCATTTCATTCAGTAGTTGACGCCAGTTGCGTGTTGCGCGCGGCGAGAGAATACTAATCTGTGGAGCTGAACGCTGAAGGAAGGTCGGCTCCTTCCCCTTCTCGCTTATTGAAGGAGATTGTCAGATGCTGGAAACAATAAAGAGTTTCTTAGGAGTCTTCAATACTCATTTTCCTGGTATACATCGAAAAGAAATGTCTCGTTTACAAGTTGAATCATTTAGTTACCTACGTATGTATAAAATTAGCCTTGAAGTTTATTTTTCTAGCAACCTAATCGGTACTAATTCATGGATAATTATGTTGTTATAGATTTTATAACCGTAATTCTTAGCTTCCTTTCCTTTCGTGGCCTTAAACTAAATAAACATTAAGTAATGTGTTACACATAGGAGCAGGCGGCAACATAATGAAGTTACCACCGTGCACCTTACTAAGTGCAGTCAATTTGCCGACACGCCCGCCAAACGCTTGTGGCTTACCTGTCAAACCTAATCTAGCGAATTCTATTAACGTTCGAATTGCACGATGACCTAGTTTCCGATTGTCTCCACAATTCGGACACGCATTCGGACTAATGTATTCGGTATTTGGTATTCGGAACGCACCTTTTTTTTTTTTTTTTTTTTTTTATCGACGTAAACTCATCAAATGACCCCTCCCGCTGTGGGTTAGCAGCGGTGAGGGAGTGTCAGACTCTTACTGACTAAAATCGTCGTGTTCCGTCATAGGCCTTTTATGTACCAGGGCCGCGGTATCTCTTTCGAACAACCCGCAGCCCCGGCAGGCCTTGGCCCTGCTGGGCCCCGCTGGGGTTGCTGACATCTCTTTGAGGAGCGCGTGGAACAACGCGCGCCGTCGACACGGGTCTGTCGTCTAGGAAGACAGAGGGACGATGAGCCACCCGAACTCACCGCCCACAGACCCACGTCTACGGTGGCCGGGAGTCATCTCGCGACACCCGGCGCCCATGGTGTCTACCTGGTCCAGCGCGGCGGCCGGGATGAGAGGTGCGAACTCTCTGGCGTTCCGCCTCCTCCTTCTCGAGCATGACCGCTTCGCAGAAGGAGGCGACGGCATCCCATTCCCTCTCGCCCCGGACCATGGCCTGAACCAGGGCCGGACGCGAGAGGTCGCCGCCGCCCAAAGCCTCGACGAGGACCCGGCGGTGCCCTTCCCATGCGGGGCACACCTGGACTGTGTGGTCCACCGTGTCCTCGGGGCTGTCCGCACAATGGTGACACCCGGGCGCCTCCTCACGACCGATGCGGTGCAGGTACCTCCCGAAACAACCGTGTCCGGTGAGGACCTGCGTCATGCGGTACGTGAGGGCGATTCGGAACGCACCTGAGATAGCATAAATGAGTCATTGATGTGTTTATATAAGCAGATGTTCACGATACCGTGACGAAGGTCGTTTCGCTCGTGTACAATTTCGCGGAAGCATTTCTTTAAATCAACTAACTGATTGACAAATCAAAGAACGAATATGAAACAGGGTTTTCTTAACAAATGTTTACTCTCATGTACGGCCTTAATACAGTAATGCTGCAAATATGTATTTTTCCAATAAACTAACGTACAAACACGTAAATACAATTTCAGGAATCAAGGTAAAGTCTAAGATAAGTATGTAAAGCCTGCCTGAATATTTAAATTTCAAATTAAAACATTTGAACATAATAAATACGAGTTCGGAATTTTCCTGTTCAAATGGTGTCTCGGTGTTTACACCAACTCCGTCGGTGTTCCAAATTGTTTCACAAAATAAATAACGTTCCTTATCTTTGTGCTTTTATTCATGTTTATATCTTTTTATTTTGACTTAACAATGTCAAGCGTGCTCCGCAATATGTCAACGCGAGGCTTTGTTTTATAGCGTTTTCATCTCGTGTTTTTATTTTCGTGAATAATTTTATGATCCATTTTCATACCTTGCTCGTCTAGGTGGCAGGTGAAATCGAAACATTCAAAGGCAATTGGGCTATTTTCCACATTTGTTGTGGAATCAACCCCATCGTTAGCGAATTTGGTTTGAGCTTTCACGAATTAGGCCATCAACAAATTGAGGCTGCACGTGCAAATATAGAATATTTAGTTGCGCGCGTGTTTGAATACTAAATTCGGTGTACACTGTAACAAATTAATGCGCCACGTAAAGCTGACGCTGATGTCTGATCTGTCGGTGAACACAGAATTGCACTATGTGTGCCTCCTAGTTAATATCTCAAGTTTGAGAGCCTACGTGGGAACAGTATCAGGTACCCGCCGGTTTATGTTTCACAACAATGAACACGTACATAATATAAACATACTCTACTCGAATTGTAACAAGAAAAATAATCGTCAAGGCAAAGAATATCCAATTTCAAGTCTGTATGAGTTTCTAATTCCACCAAACTCGAGTTGTGTTTACTGAGCGAGTTGACGTGTATATTTACCCTTGTACCGGAAACTTTAATCAGGAAGGAACAGTTAATTAATAATAACAAACTGCTTTATTTTAGTTTCAACAAAGTTATTTACTTCACGTCAATTTTCCGTCTATAATAACTGTGTTTAGTAGGGAGGAACTACTAAGGCGTAGGCTTCTTTGGAAGTTATATTTTCCAGGCATTTTGTTCTCAATCTACTTGACCTGGATACGAGAGCAGGCTACAGATTCATCTTGTTTCTTTGGAATCGGGAATAGGGAATTAAGTCTGAAGATTTCAATATTTGATTTTCTACTTCCCCGGAAGAGTCTTAAGAGTGCGAGAGAAAAAGTACAACATCCGGCCTAAGAAACAAACTTCGTTGTTCCACAATTTTAGTACCTGCATATAATAAAATGCTTAAAACAAAATGCATATTAATCATACCCAGTACTTTGTTAAATCGGAATAGATTCCTGTATCTACGCTATGTATTTATTGGATTCACTGCCACTAAAGATAAATTCGTCAATAACGCGATGTCATCCGCTATGTAGGTACATGTAACCTACTCAACCCTGCGAGCTACTCCGGGTTGAGCTCGCCGAGGATACAGCGAGTGCCGGGCATTCATCTCGATGAATGACACTTGATTACCTGCCTCTGCCTCACCTGCAATGGAATGCCAGTTCGGTCCTCAGTTTCGATCATGCCTTATTCGAATATCTATCCCTACCACTTGAAAGACTCAAATACGGGAAAATAGTTTCGCAAATACAAGCCGAGCTTTTACATTGAAATGAGCTACTTACCTACATAATACATTTTTGAATCTTGCGGTGCTAAATAAATGACATTGATATAATGAGATGTTATATGTTCATTATAAATTCAAGATTTGTTCTAAGCTCCACTCAAAATTCGGGATTTGGCTCGGCTTTACTGCTAAAACATGTTACACATACATAAGGCTTTTTGTATTAAACTCGAGTGATTGCTTTCGTTCTGTTTTATCTTCAAGTACGAGAGGTTCTAGAAAGACACGTTTTACAAACAAAAATAGACACGTAAAGGGAAAGGAGAAGTGTAGCGTTATTCGGAGGACACGATGAATAAACAACAGATGTTTATGTCACTTTCCCCAAAGGGACCGACACTGCATGGCCCGAATTTATAAATAATCAATCCCACTATGCTTTACTTACGGACATGTTTCCTCTAAGTGGATACAGGGGATTATATCAAAGAGGACAACATACTTTATTACAAAAAACCTAAAAAATGTTTTAGTGACATTTTATTTAATAATGAACCCTCTCCTGCATATTATTAACAGAACAATGGCAGACACGTAAGTTAATTCATTGCTGCTTATACAACAAAACATGGTTTCAATTACGATTCTAGCTTTGCATCGTATTTTGCAACTTCAGCAAGCCCGTAGCCAATTAAAATTATTCACATATATTTTAAACTAATTGCTAGATACTAGAAAACTGTTCCACCTAACTTGCTCTAAGTGTACTTATAACATTGCGAGAAGATTAATATCCTAACTAATTACTAAATATCTGTGTACTTAGACAGTTTAACCTTTAACCTGTCTGGGGTGGGGTTATTTTGATAAGCCATGTTGAGCGTAAAGTTCTTTGTGTATGCTTGGCTGTTTGAAAGATGATATGGCGTCTAGAATCTTCACTAGAAGAAGGCTGAGGATTAATTTAATATTTTCAGCGTTATACTAGGGTTAATTTTGTGTACGGTTAATTACTGTTTTTGGCCTTAAAAGAGAATGCGTGGCTGTCAGAATAATGAGACAGATCCTCTCCTATGAAATACAGTTTTAATGAAACGGCTGCCAGTCGCTCGGACGGACCAAACTCGGAACTTTAATTGGATTAAGCGCACTAGGAGGGGTTAATAAAAAGCGATGCACCGACCATTCGCCGGAGTTATTCCAAAACTCTGGCAGGGGTCTTGAACATTTTGCAGTTGCCTATTGAATGGTGCTCGGTGGTATCGGATGCCTGGGGAGGGTCAAGTGACAAACTGCTGTAGCTGTATTTGGAAATAGACTCAAGTACCGTGTAACTGCACTTTCAATTTATTCATGGATGTAACGTGTCGCTTTGAAGAGAGGTCCCTTATTGACTGGTTTCGTAGAATACGTGTAAATAGGAAATGTTGGACTTACTATTTAATACTATTCAGAAGGAGTATCGGAAGACTGAATGAACATTATAGAAATATCGATTTCTGCGTAAGCTCCTTTCAATACTTTCAGAAATCCAATTCATGCCTTACATAGGGAATATGAAAATCATGGAAGTATGTATATCCCATGAATGTATTTCGAGAATATCTCTTATACGAGTAACATTTCCTCGGCTAAAGTATTAGAAACACGTTGAAAGCTATTACTTCGCTTATCTGTTACGGCACAGGATTCTTTGTAGGAATTCGCTAGCTAACTACCGAATTCGAAAAGCCATCCGGGGAAACTCGCAGTTCGATCTTATGAGTATGATGATATAAGTAGCTTACGGGAGCTGCTTAATTTTACTTAAGTTCGTAAAATGATGGTTTTGAATTATTAGCTACGTACGTATTTCGGGTATTACCTACTATATGTTTTTGGCACATTTTTATCTTATCCACATAAGCAATAAGTAAGTAATAATCGTAACACTAGAGTATAAAACAATGATATTTTTTTTATGACTTCCCTACATACAGCAATACAGCTTGCCTACTTATAAATCTATATTACGACTTATGACTCTAAATGATCAATGAACGATCCGACATAGCACTACATTGTAATCACGAGACGGTTAAACGTGGTCCAATGTACATAAGTAACTATAGACTACACATTAACATTAATTGCGTCGGACGGTATTATAGTGATGTGCCGTGATGGGTTAACGATCACAGCAGCGTGGGAGGTGACAACTGTCAGTTTAATAACCCCTCCCCTAAAGGAAACGATGACGATATTCATTAGTGGTGTGTTTAGAACCTACGTATAAATTAAACGAACGAAGACCAGTAAGAGACGGTTTTCTTAGAACTATACTCGAATCAACTCGAATGGAAGGAAATTTTTACAAGAAATATGCTATACTTGGCTTATTGAAAAGCTCCTCAAGTCCTCGGAAAATTAATTCTACGCCATCTGTTTAGAAAATTAATGTAAAAAGAATACAGCCATAAATATCGGTTACGGGCCACGCACGCAACTCCTGTTCAACCTGCCTTCGCAATTGAATAAACAATAAGCTGTGAGCTAAACGTATACAAACTACAAGGAAATAGCGAACTGATAAGATAAGGGCCAGGCAATAGTTCGCATACAGGGGTTCATCGAGCGCCCTCCACCGAGCTATAAATCACGTACCTTTAGTAAATTATTGTTTTATACCCGTTTTACTGTAGTCAGCAACTCATAATGGAATTAATGTTACGCAAACCTAGGTTTTATTTCCAAAAGGTATGTTTAAATTAATAGGAAATGCTGTTATTTATGTGTTTTCGTTATTAACATAAGGATACGGTGTTAGCCATAGCACCTTTTCCAATCCTAGCATGTCGATAATTCTACTGTGCCAATGGAAACTGAAACTATTCCCAGCACAAGATCGGACAGCAATAGATGGCAGAACCTCAGATTACTTCTGAAATAACATTATTCAACACGTATTAATCCGATAAAGTTAATTCTAGTCCCGGGATTAAATAACTTTATGAGGTTTGTTCAACTATCAAACTAAACGAACCTAATCGTTGGTGCGTCAATAAAATAGAGGATAGCCATTAGTACAAGTTGGGAACATCACATTCCTACTTATACGAGGTTTGAATAAAATCAACATAAAGCAATGTTCATAAACGCTACCGTGATTCAATTAGTAATAAATTCGGTTTCCCTTCGTCGTTAATACTTTATTATTTACTTTGTAAATTACGTGGGCTTACTCGATCAATCAGCTTTTACACGTGTATTTAAAAAAATGCTACCGATATTTTCGTAGCTTTTAAACTTCGGAAATAACTTTATCAACGTAATTGTTATGTGACCTTTTGATGAAAATATTTATACTACTCCTACACATGTTCCGATTTATCTTCCAACAATAGTGATTTACATTCATGGTAAAAGATATGGATGTGATAAAGCACCTAATATTATCGTTTTATTTCATAAATCATTCAGTAAAAATAGTGTTTGAAAAGCCTACGTAGGCAAAGATGTGCAGAGGGAAACTCTTCAATAAGGTCCCGGAATGTATTCAAAGCAGTGCTCCGCGGCGCCGCCTCTTCGTGTTCTTTCTATCAGCAAGTACTGGATCTAATGGAAAATCCATTTATGTGCAACCGTAGAACCGTAGCTACCCGGATGCACTACCGCTACTCTAATAAGATCTCTTATACCGTTCACCGCTTTAACAAAATTCTTATATTATACAGAAACTGGAAACCAATGAACTTACAAAAGTCGTTTACCATTCGACAGATGCTGTAAACTTAGAAGACACTTTCGTGTATTGTTACCCTCAGCGGCATTTATATTTCACAATTGCAAATGTTCGGAGAGACTCCCTTCTTTACGATTCGATAAAGATTATTCAAATCAATGCGAGACAGAATTGCTAGACCGATAAATTTGCAAATGAATATGGCACTAGAAAATAAATTCTCTTTTAGAGATTTTTGGATTGTAGCTGTGTCACTGAACTTAGAAACACCCATTTAATCTAATTTACGTTCAATCAACTAAATATTTTTAAAAGCAGTCAAAAATATTCAAGCCATGGTAAATTACCCTTCTGAATTTAATAAACTTAGGTAGGTACGAATGAATGAAAAGATTAATTGGCTGTCTTTAGCCCATATATATCTAAAGACTTTTGATCAAGATAACAAAATAGGATTTGAAAAAAACATTACTCACAGACCATGCATTCAGAATGAACAGAAACGCGGTCAAAGAAATACTCTACATACTTCGAGTTCTAAACAATCAAAGTGAAAAATGACAGCAATATAATGTTCGACAACAAACGGTATACAACAAAAGCCGGCTACAAAGTCATCTGCTGCCAGATCAACCCTTTGATATTTGATGCGGACGCATTTTTCATCTGTCCACGACAGACCAGAGATATGAGGGCCGCAGCTTGTATTAATCACCGGTACTAATCTGGAATACGCCACGGCGGACTGACGACGCCAAATCCGATTTTCCATTAAACCTTTCTTGGACTGAGCACGGCTAATAAGCATTCAAGCGGCCTTCATTAAGCCGCGCCACAGGGAGAAGCTATTGATTTTATTCAGATTTAATATAGGTAAATCTCCACAAAACGTCGTTCAGTCAGGTTTCAAAGAAGCCACACTATACGTTCCCTTTGTCGTCTAGACCAGCGCAATTTCCAAATCTAAGCACTATTTTATTTGGTGTTTCAAGTGATTCTCTGTAAATATTGTATTTACGAATACGTTGTCTCATAAGTTCATTGAAAGCGAAAAAACTTAACTTAAGCATCCTACCCACACAAGAGACAGTTTTAACGAACGTCTCTTAATACGCTACGAGTATTTATCGAACGGCTGTGTAATAATTTTAATTGAAACATTTATTACCTCGCCAATATGTAAACTGAATCCCTGTGAAGTAAACCAACATGTTATCCATTTCATACGGCGTAAAGTGCTTGTTTCATCCGTCGAGTTCACGTGCAGCGCTGCAGTATTTATTTTGCGATAAAATAAGGGTAAGTGCAAAGCAGGGATGCTTTTTTTGCATCACGAAAACAACGATTTCCATGCTTGTTAAAGCTGTTGAATTTAGTTAGAATTCATGTAAAAGAATACTCGGAATCGAAAGTGTTACTTAATTTCTCGAAATAAGTTTTGTGTGTTGTTTTGTGATGACAACTGCAAATGACTGAGTGCACACTCTTATGACGGTAATATTTTTACCGTGCTTTTATATTTTTTAATATTTTTGTGCTTTAGTAACTTATACTTGAAATGAATAATTTGAAGACCAACAATAAACAAAGTTACGTAATAATAAACGAAGATAAGTACAATAACTGTGCCGTTACCATAGATAGACGTGTTTTCCACTGATGACTTCAATGTGAGAAGTTCCAACAAGTACAATAACGTAATATTACAAGTTCGCTTTCGTATCTTAACTATCCCCGTCGGTATTTGGACTTGACAATAGCTCAAAGATACAAAAGATAAGAGAAAGTTAATATGTAACGTTTGATTGCTACACGCCGCAATTATGAATCGTACAACTTTGAATACAATGCTTCAAATGAATGTTTGAATGTCATAGCATAAATCACGTCTCAAAGTTTTGCTAACTTGATTAGTTTTGTACCTAAATCATACCCTCAAAATTGTCAACAAAATTAAATGTATTTTAAGCCTTTACGGGTACGAAAATAGCAGTCGTGGGATGAAATCGTCTTTTGTGAGTCTGAGATGACCCTGTCCTCTTTAGAAAGCATGTTTACGCCTCCCAAATCGGAAAGTGTGAAGAAAAGATCCTTCAATGGAACTCGACGACTGAGAATTAAACAAACTGAAACTCTATTTACATCGAACTCATCTTATTGGGTCTATTGAGAACCAGCAGTGTGCATAGACTGCTAATTTATCGAAACTTTTTTATTCAGAATCACATCAAAGAAATTCGGTCTATTTAAGGTCTGTGGACCGTTAAGCGGACTTCATTTGGAAACAAATAAAGGTCTCTGGAATTAGATAAGTTGTACTCAGTGGACGGACTTCTTACTTCTTCTGTACTAGAGTGTGAGGTAGTCACGTATCCTCGGCCGGCGCGACGGCGCCATCTAGCGTGCACGTCCCACGTTCATCGTTAATGGCGCGAAAAATTATACACTTTGCATTCACTACGAGGCTGGCATACGAGTGCATTACACTTGCCAATATTTTCAGCAGCTTTCATATTATTTAAATAAACTTTCTATATTCTTCCAGTTTTCTATTCTCCCACTTGCGCGTCCTAAATCTTGTCTATTTTCACGTTTATATGTTTTTGATGTTGCAACTTTAACAATCTATTTAAACAAACTGTCGGAATGTGTGAGATTCAACGTGCTCTGAATGTAGGAGATGGTTTAAACATCAGTGGTATGAAGACAATGGCCGAGCTGCTTCTTTTTTTGTGAATCTAAGAATTTACATAGATAGTAGAACGTGTTAAAGCCACTGAGTTATCTACCATTTGATCCAATCTTAACTCTATACATATAGTACACGTTCAAACTCATAAAGCAATAATCCCCCAATACGTAGAAGTTAGGAATTATTCAGTCCGTTTGTCCGACATACGTAGTTTGGCTAGCCCACAGTCCCAATAAATCCCGTCCCGATCCGGCCGGTACTAATCTAGACTAACTTCTGAATCCTAGACGCGTGTAAATCCCCAAGTCCCAGGGGAAGTCTGGTTAGGAAATATATTGCACTTGATTTTCCAATTACGTCGGTGGTGAGACTCATATTTCCTTCAGATGATAAATTGCAGCGTTAGCTATCGGATAGCGATCTTGTTAAATTGTAGGTACACGTCTCAGTGTTAATTTGATTTGTGTTCCTCGATTAATCTGTATTAGATTTGTTTTGTCTTCATTCCTTATCGTGATATTACATTAGCATGGAAATAGCTTTTGGAAACATTCATTTATTAACTTTGTTAAATCGACAGAATGAGAAAAATAACCTATCCACTTTGTGCCATTATATTTGTACAATTGACTGCATGAGTGTGATGTAATTTTTCTTCATAAGATCACAATCCGAGTTTCTACTGGGAATTTCTTTATGGAAATACCCAACAACACCTGTGTGGGCTTTAAAATCGATCTAGACACTCATACTCACAAACCAACAGGATAGATCACTTAATTATTTATCACCGTCATGTTCCTCACTCGTTGGAAGAATTTCTAAACAATTTTAATTTGATTAGAGAAGAGATAACGTTAGATGCTGGGTAGATTGGAGTGACCTTAAAATATTGGCATTGTACGAGAATTTATACATGACAGACAGTAAATTGATTACAATACTTTCCTTTCAATTAAAAGGCCGTCAATCATAATGATTTATCAGAAGTCTATTGCCTCGAAAATTTTAATTAAAAATCCTTCAGAGGGCTGCGTTTTAACGATACTTTTATGTAAATGTTCACAACACCTGTCATGTTGGCAATGAATTTGTTATCAAGGCTGAATGAAGGCATGTGAAATCGTAAATGTACATATATTTTAAGTACGAGGCTTAATTGGAGTCGTGGCCTAGGGGGTAAAGAACCACCCTCTCAAGTATGAGGGCGCGGGTTCGATTCCAGGTCGGGCAAGTACCAATGCAACTTTTCTAAGTTTGTATGTACTTTCTATATATATCTTAGACACCAATGACTGTGTTTCGGATGGCACGTTAAACTGTAGGTCCCGGCTGTCATATAACATCCTTGAAAGTCGTTACGGGTAGTCAGAAGCCAGTAAGTCTGACACCAGTCTAACCAAGGGGTATTGGGTTGCCCGGGTAACTGGGTTGAGGAGGTCAGATAGGCAGTCGCTTCTTGTAAAGCACTGTCACTCAGCTGAATCGGGTTAGACTGGAAGCCGACCCCAACATGGTTGGGAAAAAGGCTCGGAGGATGATGATGATGAGGCTTAATTGCAAGAAAATTACGGTCGGCAGGGAGTTTGTTTCTTAATTGGCAAAATATGTTACTTTTTTAATTTAACTTCAACGCTGACAGTAATAGAGAATATGTAAAACTGAAATAGCTTATCAGAAGCACTGAACAGAAGCTTATCAATAGCTCATCAGCACTCAGAGCAGCCTCTTCCGAGGGATACAAAGATCCTCACACTACCTCTAGTACCCAGAAGTCAGATTTAGTGTTCGAAATTCAAATGTCCTATTTTTGTTTCCAGGGTTGTCACTGTCACCATTCGTGCGGCACTGGCAGCCGGCGGCGTACGCGCATGTGGGGGGACACCGGCTGCGGCGCGCCGCGCTCCCGCCGCCCGAGCCCCCGCCACCGCCTTTGCGACTGTCCTTCCATGCTCATAATAGGTAAGAAAACCAGACCGTTTTCCAAATGCTTTAAATTAAAGCCGCGTCACATAATACGCGTACTTCTGGTTTTTGCGGCATTCGTAATGACTGGTGATAAATACCTATTGAAGTAATCGAACTTTAAATGAAGACTCCTTTGTGAGCATGTTTGTAATTTTGGAATAAACTGTAGGTACGGTTGTATTTAGAAAATATTTCCGTAAATACGAATTAAAGCTCCTAAAAAATGTGCCTTTGTAACGAGTATGAAAGTACGGAACTTTAAACGTAAAGCGTAGTAAATTGTATGTCACGAATTTCATTAAACCGGTGAAGTACCTCTAGATATGTGACTAGGCAGGTTGACTAATGACTCATGACGGCTAAGTGATTTCCATCGCTTCATCGATTACTCAATGTTAGATAGTATCGTAAATAAGATCGACTAATATTTTTTATGATCTTAAAAGTCAATGTCTCATTAGTTATGTGATATGATAGGCGTACATAGCAATGGCAATGTATTCATCGATAACCATTGATTTATTACAAGCAATATTGGAATAACAAAAAATAAACTTTCTTACATTAAGAAAACTTGAAATAGCTTAAGTCCTTAAAATCCTTTAGCTTTTGTAGTGAGATAAAAAATATAAGCTAAAGTTTACGACGTTAAGAGTTTGGCACTCGGCAAACTGCGCCTATACCGTACGTTAAAAATTAGCGAAGTCCCGGCTTTTACAGCTCAAGTAAAACTTTTAGTTTAAAGTAGACACTTATTTCACTTGAGAAAAAGGTTATGTTTGTAAAGCCGAGGTACGTAGAAAATTTTAGTTAAAATAACAAAACTGTTTCTTTTCTTTGGAGTTAGCATAATAAGTTCTGAAACATGCTACCAATATTTTCTATGCAAATTATACAATAGTATCTCCTAAAAGTTATTTCATATCTGTGGACGAATAAAACTGTTTCGTTGCTCTGTAAAGTGCTGAATTGAGTTCTCAAAAGTTCAGTATTTATGCACAATACATTGGTGGACTCGTAACAAACAAACAAGAGTTTCCCATCTGCCCCAAAACTAGTTTACAACTGCTATTATTAGCTCCTAAATGCTGTCTATATCATAATTACAGAGGGTTAATACGCTTCAACTTAGCACAGGATTCGAATTCATAATTAATACATCTCCGTGTATGTCATGTTCAAAGCGGCTGCCCATTGTACATGAATAATGGCAGCTCGTATCCAATTAAATGAGCATTAAAGCATGCCATTATATCTGTATACACGTAATACCGGGATTCGAGTTGTTTGGCAAATAGTATGGACACAAGCTTACCATTGATACCTGTTCAAATATTATGGGGTAATATCGGGTTGCTAGAATGAAAATGATATTGAAATGCTGATAGTAAGTAGTTCATAATTTTATGGGGTTTGATTTAGAGCTGAAACTTGGGATTTTTCTTATAAAAACGAGGTCTCACCAGTGTATCTCGAAGTGTTTGTGATATGTAGTTTCTTTAACTAGTCTAAAAATACCGAAGCATGTTGTCTTTATGTTTTCAAATTAAAGTTACGTCACTTATTTGCACAGAAAAGCTATTAAAACGACACATAAACGTAGCAAACATTCAAAATCACAGCAACGCAAAACATAGGTGTGCAAACCAGAACTTGAAGAGGAAGCTCGCACGGCGCACAGTGGTCCGGATTTTCAAAAAGGTGGACATAGGATCGAAAATGCATATTTAACTCATCTAAAAATTGTTTCGTATAGGCAATTTAACACTGATTAATACTTATTACTACAACTTTTCAAAAAAACTGCTCCTTCACATAAAAAAAAAATATCGAAAATAAAAATGTATGGGAGAAAATCTATTTTATTTTTTTTCTCCGTTCAGTATCAAAGTATAGCAACCAAATCTTATATTCTGGTAAGTACCTATTGTTCTTAATACGACAACATATAAATTGCTTGCGTATCCCTGCGGCCTTGGCGCCTACGATGCTTCAAAGTTCAAAATTTTAAAGTTGAATTATCTTAACATTATTAACGAGTTTTTCTGAGTTTTTCTATTGGAATTAATACAAAATATCATTTTTAATAAAAAAGCCCCCCGCGCGCACCAACCATGTATCCCCCTACTACTTGGGACTTAAATATACTACTGGCGAAATGACAGTATACTTTTGTGTAGAGTGTGTGTAGTTTAAAATATCATTTTTTTTTATTATATAAGAATTAAAACGGTCCGCATTCAAGCATTTGGCAAGTATTTTTTTATTTTATTATATTAAAAAAATAGAAATAAAAGTCTTCAACTTTAGTTATGTAATTAAAGACACGTGCTGATTCGTTGCCTATTTGTAACTGACTAAAACGACTCCTGTGATAAAATAGTAATTTACCCCCACCACCGGAGATATCGACGACGCTGATTGGCTGCGGTTCTAATTTTGTCCGTCACTACTTGCGCGCGTGTGTTTGTTATAAATACCTGTGCATGAAACAATTAAAGGTAATTGTTTCTCAACCCTTGAGGAAGCAACATACCTAATTATCCGTGCTGTGTGAGTTGAAGTGAAGTTTAGTGAGTTTCGTTATGGCTGCATTTGTTACAAACTTGGACATTTTTATGTTCCTTCGTGTTGCTGGAGACTTGAAAAATTGGGAACGACTCTATGAAACTATTATTCTACATATCCCAGTTGAAACATGTTCAGAAGATTTAGAAATAATCAAGACTTTTTTGAAGAACTACATCAGCAATATCAATCGCAGATGGGCAAGTGCTTATAGAAATCAGAAGACTTTCATAAATAGACATGCTGCGTGGTTACAATCAAATATTAGTTGGCCAAATTGCACGACTGTTAATTTAACCGAGATTTTTCAAGGCCAAGATGAAGGTATCGAAACCATTTCGTCAGACAACACTTCTTTTGACATCGATACTACAGCAGCTGTGATTCCGTCGACATCTAGTATTACTGTGGGCACATCTACCGAAGTTCAGATTAGGAAGCCTTTTGTTGACCTCAGCAACAAACAGAAGAAAAGACGTTCAGAGTCTCTTTTGGACTATTCGCCGGAAGAACTTACTTTTGCATTAGTCGAAAGACTTAAGATAGACCAGAAGAATGACTTAGCTTGTGTTATTGACCATATAACGAAGAACCCTGATAGTGTTCCTATTGTTCAAGCCACATTGTTTAAGAAAAATAGGAAAAAAACTTTTGACGAAGATCATGCTCTTGGTCTTTATACATCGTTGAACCTGTCAAAATGGAAATACTTGTGTTTAAGGAAAGTGCTGTTAGATTGTGAAGTTCCAGTGTTGCCATCGTATCACAAACTCCTTGAAGCTAAAAAGAAATGCTATCCACATGATTTAGAAATTAGTGAGAGAGGAGCCAGAGTGAAGCTTCAAGCCCTATTGGATCTGACAGTCCAGAAGATACTTCAAATTACCGGTACCCAGATTGATTCGTCAACTGAAGGATTGAAGTTAATCAGCAAATGGGGTTTCGATGGAGCTTCTTCACAAAGCACCTACAAGCAAAGGACTGAAAATGTAGACTTCAGTGATTCATCGGTTTTTATGTCAAGTCTTGTCCCTCTTAAATTAGTTTCTAATAATAGCACCATATGGGAAAACCCAGCACCTTCTTCAACACATTATTGCAGGTCCATTAAGTTCGAGTTTTGTAAAGAGACAGCAGAATACATCAAGCAAGAAGAAGCTGCATTGAAGGAAGAAATAAAAAACATCGATTCTACAAAATGGGCAGGGCTAGAGATTAGTCACGAGCTTCATATGACAATGATCGACGGAAAAGTGGCCACTATTATAACGGATACTTCGTCTGCATCTGCCTGCAATATTTGCCTTGCAAAGCCGACCGAGATGCACAAGCTGTCAGAAGTATTTTCAAGACCTGTTCGAGAAGATGTTTATAAATATGGACTTTCTACTCTTCATATGTGGATTCGTTGTATGGAGTGTATTCTACACATATCTTACAATATGGACTTTGAGTTGTGGACTGCACGAGGTGCTAACAAGCAACTAAAAGCTGCGAAGAAACATTTGACACAAGAAGAATTCAAACAGCAAATGGGAATACTTGTAGATTTTGTGAAGCAAGGCTTTGGAACCACAAACGACGGAAACACAGCCAGAAGGTTTTTTAGAGATTATGAGAAATCTGCCGAAATAACCAAAATTGACAAAGGCCTACTAAAGCATTTTGCGGTTATTCTTCAAACGATTTCATCAGGATGTGCCATAGATATTGAAAAATTCAGGACTTATTGCAGAGAAACAGCTGAGATCTTTGTGCATTTATACCCATGGTTTTATATGCCCGCAAGTGTACACAAGCTACTCATACACGGTGCAGACATTTGTCATCACTTTGGCCTCCTACCAATTGGCATTCTTTCCGAAGAAGCGGGAGAAGCAAGAAATAAAGAATTTCGAAGAGTTCGTGAATATCATACAAGGAAATTTAACAGGATGAAGACCAACGAGGACTTACTCCATAATTTTTTGATTAGTTCAGACCCATATTCGCCCAAAATACAGCAACTCTAAACAATTCGATTTTTTTCCAGATGTTAAAGAGCTTTTGTTGTTGCCTGAGGTAGTAACAGAAGAAACAGAGAATATGGATCTACAGGAGTTGCAGCCTGAACATGATCCATTAATGTAAACGTGTCAGATTTAGTAATTTTGTTATTGTCCGAATTGAGTTTGTTAGTTAGTAAAAAATTATATATTTTTTAATCTGTTTCTTGTTACGTAAAAAATATTAGGGTCGTGGTGGCCTTGTGGGTAGAGAACCAGCCTTTCGAGTATGAGGGTGTTGATTCGATTCCAGGCCAGGCAAGTACCAATGCAACTTTTCTAAGTTTGTATGTACTTTCTAAGTATATCTTAGACACCAATGACTGTGTTTCGGATGGCACGTTAAACTGTAGGTCCCGGCTGTCATTGAACATCTTTGGCAGTCGTTACGGGTAGTCAGAAGCCAGTAATTCTGACACCAGTCTTACCAAGGGGTATTGTGTTGCCCGGGTAACTGGGTTGAGGAGGTCACGCTCCTTGTAAAACAAACACACACTACACTGCTACATCCGGTTAGACTGGAAACCGACCCCAACATAGTTTGGAAAAAGGCTCGAAAGATGGTGATTGTTATATAAAAAATGTAATATATTTCTTGTAATATAACAAATATGCCTATTTTGTCATAACACCACGCTTTATATTCCCCGAAGGGTTCGGCAAAGTTGTATACTACACAAAAGTATACTGTAATTTCGCCAGTAGTATATTTAAGTCTCAAGTAGTAGGGGGCGAACCTAATACATGGTTGGTGCGCGCGGGGGGCTTTTTTTATTAAAAATGATATTTTGTATTAATTCCAATAGAAAAACTCAGAAAAACTCGTTAATAATGTTAAGATAATTCAACTTTAAAATTTTGAACTTTGAAGCATCGTAGGCGCCAAGGCCGCAGGGATACGCAAGCAATTTATATGTTGTCGTATTAAGAACAATAGGTACTTACCAGAATATAAGATTTGGTTGCTATACTTTGATACTGAACGGAGAAAAAAAATAAAATAGATTTTCTCCCATACATTTTTATTTTCGATATTTTTTTTTTATGTGAAGGAGCAGTTTTTTTGAAAAGTTGTAGTAATAAGTATTAATCAGTGTTAAATTGCCTATACGAAACAATTTTTAGTTGAGTTTAATATGCATTTTCGATCCTATGTCCACCTTTTTGAAAATCCGGACCACTGTGCGGCGCACCAGTTCATCGCCTCAGATAAGTTAATTGAACGTGTTTCAGACTAATCCATTTGTAAGTTGTGTACGGCGAGCGTGCACATCAACCGTTGGCCGCTCCATTCCCTTAATTAAAACGTTCGTACGCTAATATAGTGAAACGTGCCCTTTATACCGACGATTCCAGATTATCTCTGGTGACGATCGGCCATGTTGAATGATACCGGCGATCTATGATAAGCGGTGGCACAAAGTTGAGCTGCACTCAATTTGTTGATTCAACTTAATAACTGCTATCGGCTTATTGACCAATCTAAACGTTTATGTTTGCATGGTTTAGGGTTGATCCATTTCATTAAAAGTTTGGTATGGGTTTCTGATTGCCATGATTAGTGAGAGGTCACGGAAATATCTATTAAGCGCAGTAGGTAAATCAGTAATGTTACATATATTTATCATGAAAGTACCATGGTATTGACTAAGTTATGAATTAAAAAGACTACTCAGACAACGTAGCAGTCTGCCATATAAAAAGCACACGAGCTCACTTCCACGATACTCCTTAATCATGCTTTTAAACAACAAAGCGAGTCGCGACGCTCATCCACTTCCCGCAGACAATTCCCCGGAGTATCGCGCAGTAAATAAATAGTCACGTAAGAGTTCCGTGTCTATCAATACTTTCGTCTGAGCACCGCCATGGCACTTCAGACCGCCCCAATAATATTTGATTTAGGAACGTCTAAGTTTGTATTATCGAAGGACCCCTCAGCGGTATTCAAGATGAACAATATGATAGGACCTTCGTTTGTGCTTATTGAATATAGAGATTTTTGAGATATCAGCAGTTTAGTTTTTAAATTCCAAGTAACAAAAAAATTATAGATATTCGAATTGAAGGAGACCAGCACTCAGCACCTCACTATGACGATGATAAAGGATTTTTTTTTTAATGTTTGGTGCTCTCATTAATATTCTCCTAAACACACTTTGAAAAGACGTTATGTATATTTGTTTGGTTAAACTTCAATGTATTACGTGTAGTTTGGTTAGTAAAGGCTGTCAATTTGCCGCTATAACGTTACTGGAAGGATTAATCAGTATGTACAAAGGATCTCTAGAGAGTTCCATACACGGGCGCTACCTATCGAAGTAACATCAAATTGATGAAGGCATAGGTTATCACGTTAATACTTAAAAGACCTTTTAGCTTAGACAACTTTTACTCCACTTACTTTTGCTTACTTAGCTTAGAAAAGTTTGATTGTGCATGTTTTCTGTCCGCTTAGCATCATGTTTCCCGAACGAATGAACTAACTTTGATTTGTTTTCTCAGAGAAAAGTTCGGTCCAGAAGTCAGAAAAAAACACAAATTTTTGTGGTTCAAAATTTTAAACCTCCAGCGAGTATATTTTTCCGTTTAGGTATTTTTATAAGTAAAAGAGCTACTAAGTCAGTCACGCTATTTCTTTAGGCACGTGCGTGAATGCGTGTGCATGAACATAACCAAAGGAAATCCTCATTGCACGACATGTTTTTCATAACAGGAACTGTCTTTTATGTTTGGAATTGTTAACGAAATGATTGGCTGTCAATCAATTCAAATAGAGGCACAAGGAGGATACAGCCGATTGCAATTGATGATAACAACTTTATTCTTGAGCGCAGTTATGAGCGATAGTGGTTCAATTGTTACTCCGAATTGGAACTGCGTGGTAAATTAGTTAAGGAAACAAAAAGGGTAATGTTTCGAGGTTTGACTTGTGCTTTTAAGACGATGATGCGCGGTATTTTGGTAATCTATAGGTATGGTCAAAATATGTTAGTGCCAACTGTTCAACTTAATGTTTGGCCCCCTTATTGCAAAAATTATAAATGGTTTTGTCTAAGTCCTCCAAATGTCGTGCGGCATAATCCTTAACTGACTTTAATTAAACTAAAATAAAATTTTATTTTACACACCCTGATTATACCTGAACCACGAACCGCAAATACAATTTTCAACGGAACATTAAAACCGCTTCACCAAAAGCCGGGTAATAGAATCATTGGAAGTAACGACACGCATAGCTTAGCGTCGCCGGTACACCGAAACTCTATTTTAATCGTATTACTGGCCAATTGTACGGCTGTGGTCCACATCACGAACTGCAATGGTCACTTATGGAATGGTCTCGTCACGCTAGTGGGATCACGGACTGGACCGGTCCAGCCACGGCTAAGAATAACCGCCACTTTACTCCACGGGTATCGCCATCCCATGAAGTTTAAACATAAGACAGATATTATGTTCGTCTGCTGGAGAGATTTTGAAGTCACGTCTCTGAAATAAAGGTTTGAGGAGATGTAATTAGGACCATTTATTAATACATAAAGAAAAAAATAAACTTTCTAAAAAGTTATCGATTGATCACTCCCCAATAGTCATAGAACGAGACATAATCTAAAATCTTATAACATATATGATTATGCATAGTAATCAGGTTTAACCAGTTATCCTTCGTCGCAATAAATACAACACGAATACCATTAAAGTTTAAACGCATTAAATACTGAATCACCGAGTGCTTGACTTTAGTGATTAGAGCGTTGTTGCCGCGTAACACCTGCGACTCCAACAACTAATGTTACCCACTCTATTAGACTTTAACTTTACCCATAAATAGTAGCTGTGTATCAAAACGCGGAGTCGTACCTATATTCTAGAAAGGAAGTTCCTCTTCCTTAGGTTGCGACGGAAAATTGATTACTTATAACCTTCATAATAGTCTAATTACATGTAATTGAACCAGAAAGCAAGGACGTTCAACCTCTATTCCATAAACTCGTTACAAAATTCTTTAACGACTCCATTATTCTTAATTTAACTTCACTCTCTAATTTACGTAATGAGTAAAAGTCAACTTATTTGTTTACACGCCAATTTATCATAATGGACGAGAAAACACGACGCGAGATTTAACTTGAGATAACAAAGTTCGTTTTAATTTTCGCTGCAAAGTGTAAAATCCGCTAGATTTTATCTGATGTTGTTGCACTCGGGACGTGACGCCGCCGTGTACTGGCGCTGTATCCAGATGCTAACAAACTGTTCCACTGCTTTGCACATACTAATCTAGTCTGACGTCTCCAAATTATTCACCACAACATTGCCTCGGATTTTTTAATCCAATGTACATAATTTTTAACTTTGCAACCGGACAATTTGTTCTTGTTAACCACAAAATACGTAGGTAGTGTAGGCACCTATACCTATTCGTGATTGATACAATAACATTTTCAGTATTCGTTGATATGATTGAAGATAAATCAATCATCTAAAAATAGAACGCCCAAACTTTATTTTTCATGTGTATCGTATACGGATGTCAGATAATTTCATTCGAATAGAGGAAATCCTGTGTTCGCGGTCGATTGACTCTGTATTAAAGGCGGACGTCATAGTTTGACGGAGATGATCCACCCGAGATGAGGATTTAACCCTCGAGAAATGAGCGTAAAATGAATTTACCTCTGCCTGGTGTATTTAAATTAGCTTTCTGCCTCCCTCGCATTTTCTTCCTTTGCGCACGGTATGAAAAATGTGCTGTGACGACGTAACAGCGAGTCCCATTACGCCTATATATACATTTTTAAATTTCAGTATGTAAGCACTTACATAAATTGTATCGCTGTGAACTAAGGCACTATTGAAATAACTAGACCTTAATTAAATTTGTTTATTTCTTGAAGCCATTATAAACAGATGGCTACGCCAAATTTCTGCGAACTGTATTTAATATGAACTAAATAGTTTTGGAAACAGCGAGCCGAATTTCTTTATGGTCCATTCATATTTATTATAATGGTGATGAAAGTACCGAGCGTAAGCACGAAATGTGTAAACAAATTGGTGCGGTCGTAGATTAAAGTTAGTTACATAAGACGTCGTGATAAGGCACCACGCAAAGCCGCGTTGAAGCTTGAAATTGGAGCGAACCATCGACTCGCAACGAGAGCATTCACCACAAACAGAGACAAAAGTACAGAAAGGTGTTTAAATTTAAATTACGCTTCACAGGTAACATCAAAGAGATTAATGTAATGCGGCACATCCAACCACGAAATACGTTGTACATTTTGTATAAATAAGCGTGAAAACCGTCCGACATGTCATTATTGATTTTTCGTTAAATAAACTGGTAGACTGAGCACGCGTGTCTACTGAAATCCTAAATCATGTTGTGATGTTTGTCAAACACACACCTGTATATGCGTAGGTAGAGGGAGGCTTTTTATTTTCAGGCTTTTTAATCATATTAAATGCTAGAGCGATGCTACGCTCCGTTTATTGGTCATCGAATTTATGGCTGTACGGTAGGTGATTTGCAGAACCTATTAGTTTAACGTTAACTTATTGGTTAAAGCTCTTGCTATTAAAGTACCTTGTAACATAGGGACTGAAAAAATCGTTGAAAAATATCTCTGACTGTCTGCTTGTTTAATAAATAAACGATATTCACCAAAGTATCAAATGGGATCATTCAAACCGCAAACAATGTTTACACTAGGATTACAAAGTTTTGGTAATAATACGTTTTGCATATTTTAATATGTTAATACGTAACGCAACTCAGTGCGTATTGTGTGCACAGCATGAAATGCGACAAGCGCGGACACACCGCAACAAAATTTAGTGTTTAGCTGTTAACAACGCTACGTGACATATTTTACAACTGGATTTACACATAATGTCGCACTGTACATGGAATGTGCTACTTTTTCCACGCCTACGAAATTTTTCGCATCACATTTGAGTTAATATTTGAATAACTGGAAGGAGGTACTTAGAAGGAAGGCCGAGAGGAAGATTGCCGAAAGCGCCGGCGACGACACCGTCGAAAAAGCCTAGTCGTTTGACAACCACAGACTACTTGGCAGAAAAGAAGGTCCCAAAGATAACAAACATAGTAGTTTAAGAAAGGCCTAGTAGGTAGATGAACAACATTGTTTTTAATTTAATGTCACGAGTTATATTAATAATATTTATGTTTATAGACAGGGACACACAATATAACTTAGCTTAAATGTTTCCAAGCAACTGTTGTTAGGTAGAAATTAATAGTGTAACAGAGGGTTATAGAGCGGAAATAAACGTAGCGTGGCCGGCTGCGCAGGGCGGCACTAAATGGAACATAAAGCTGAAGACCATGTGATTTGCGGCCTGCCCAAGTGTGCGAGCTGGTACGAGCCCAGCACTCAACAGTGAAATGTGCGCTCAATTTACACGGAAATTGTTACTATATTTTTTTAATAAAAGCGAATAGCCGTATCATTTATTCAGGTCACTTTTATTTGTTTTTAATTAAATACTCCAACAATTTATTCATAACCGTTACCATTATATACCTCACTTTAATACAATATTCATACTTAATTAAAAGCAAATCTGGGAAAAATTGGCTTTAATATACTTTGGTGACGGTAAACGTTGTGTCATCGAGCGTACCTTCATCACGGCGAGTAAACCTGTGCTACGTACACCGCCATCTAATCTCAAAAGCTCTGGATTCAGACTCCTATTAAAATTTTAATATAAAAATGAACAGCCCCCGCTCACGCTTTATCCCACCTTACTTTTATAACGAGTCCCCCGGTTTATTTGTAGATTATTCAAATTAAACTCTAGTAAGTTTCCAAATTTAATTAATTAAACGCTCGCTTACTCAAATATCGTGACGATATTATCAAGGTCGAAATTAGTCTAATGATATTTTAGACTGAAATTTAAGGAATTATTACTTGGGATGGTATAAATTAGTTTTATATTAATGTCTCTGTAGAGAAAACACCGTAAAGCCCTTTGGGTTGTATAACTTTTAAATCATAATTATTGTAAGGTACAATTAATTACACATAATTGCCTTCATTAGTGAACAATAACTTCATTGTGCTTTACAAGTGGGTTAGTAAAGCCTTGTAGGCATATTTGTTTTTGTCTATGTCACTAGATAATTAGGACGCTATACCGATATCGTAATTAGATAGATCTATAGGTAATTCAATACAGTGCCCCAATTTCAAAAATCTTTGGCGAAAGTTTTAAGCTTATTAACTGGAGCAAAGTGGATTATGAATACTAGCTACTAAAAGGATTTTCCACTTAAAAGAAAGTTTCTACATCAATGATTAAAAATGATAATGAGTAATAAATGGTGATAATGTATTGGTAATAAACGCTGAGTATTATTACAAATGGATAATGAATATCATGCCACCGTCAAACTGACCACAAGTTTGATTGTTTCTCAAACGAGCTATTGACCAAACCGAAACTTTGAACAATTCCAAGAACTTTTCATTAGACAAAAGGCAATGAAACTTTTCTTTCACAATTTCACGATCCCTGCCTTTTACGAAGATTCAAATTACTGGCGGTTATGTTCGCATGCATGAACAGATAAAAATCTGATGACAGAGTTTTTCGTCCATTTTCAAAGTTTCAGGATGACTTTCAAAGATCACAGTACCTATAAAGGAAAATTTTGCAGAATTATAAATTCATTAAAAGATTCCTTTGCTCGGCTGTAATAATTAGACGCCCTAGGTTGGGTATATGGAACCTATTTTGAGAAGACAAGATTAGTCTTCAGTTCAATTACAGCGGTGAGCGTACGTGAAGCCACTTCCCCGTGACGTCGTCACTTAATATTCCCGCGCTCCGGTTTCCACAATTACACTGCGAGGAGCCTCCAGGCCGCCTACAAGCCTGTTTGTTACCAGAAATGACTAATGGCTTCTGGAAATTGCCTTCGCTAATAACTTCTTACAGAGTTTTCAGGTCTGATCTACCCTCAGCAAATAGGGATGGACGAACACTGATGTACTCCAACTTCGTAATAAAAGTTAAGGCGGAATTTTCGCTGTCACTTTGTTTCGACTTAAACGCCTTGTTTATTAATGATTGTCGACTCGGTTTTGCTTCTAAAGACGTGGAAACGCAAAGAAATTTCATTTTATTTTCTGTGTCTCTTTCTCGGACCAAATTAGTGTCCTAAAAATAAAGACGCTCGCCGACTTCTTTTATTAAATTAAATGGTTGAACGAAGTCATACAAAACATCTGATTTCAAGTTCCGTTTTACGAAGCTTGAATCAGTTATGAGTTTTTCTTAGAGAATTCTTAATAAATATTTCACCATTTCTATATTCGTACGGATAAACAAGTTCGTTTTCTGGAGTACACAATAAAATAATGTTTTACTCTATGGTTCAGGCGAGTTCCGACGTCAACTCAATAAACCGCCGCAATAATCTCGTTACGGGACTAAGTTCCTAAACCCCAGCAAATATAAGTTGTCGACTTATTAATATTTACTCCGGCCTGAGTTAAATATTACCCCTGAGACTATTTCAAGTTAATTTCGTGGGTCCAATGGAATTACTCAGGTAATTAATTCGTTAATCAAGTTAGAAATCCGGTTGGCAATCAATAGACTAGGCAAAATTCTGCCTCGCACACTCAATTTATATAAATGACAAAGTAATTTTTATAATATATCTTGTCTTTACATGAATATCTGGCTAATTACTAAGACGGTAATTGCTCCCGGGTACTTAAACTCGAAGTCAATATGCTTTACGTCAGCAAAGTTTGAACTTTCTTAGAGATATTAAACGTTCTTTTAAATTAAGTTAAGTAAGCGTCTCTTCTTCGTACTAATATAAAAAATGAATTTGCTAAAATAAATCACCTTTACATTAAAAAAAAAAACACTCATGATAATCTCAGCGGTAATATTATATAAATAGGAGACATTTTTGATTGTCTCAAAAGATTTTTACGTCTGGGGAAAAAGGTAAAATAAGATTGTATTTCTGTAAAAAATGTTAGGGTCTTGTTTAGACTGAATTAACCTAACAACTGGTAAAGGTAGGTAAAAATGTGAATAGAAAATAGTTAAAAAACTTCCGTTTATTTTGAACGATCTGGACTGGTAATGTGAAAACACTTTTCCTATTGTTTATTCCCTTAGGGAAACATTAGAACGCTGCGAAGCGACGCTTCTAGCGTATCAACGCATGGCATAATATTGATGCCTCATGTCTCCCGAATATCCTCACGTCGTGTAAACGTAAAAATCGTGCTGAAAATAATGATCAGCCACACCGCAGTGAATACCTTCGTTCCGCAGTCGAGGACACTTCATCGGTTTTGTTGAATTGGAATCAGAGCAAGTTTTCCTATAACGAAGTTAGATCAGACAAACAGGGGAGACATTCGACCGTCTATTCGACTAACATCATTAGATACCGCTCGTTAGTGCCGCTTCTGACGTCCAATCTGGGGGAATTGTGAAAATTTTATTGAGTTACAAACGCCCTACATCAGACGTCCTCAAATCTGCCTCGTATATAGTGATGCGATTCATTCTGATTATGATACCTCGACTGTCGACTGCTCAACAACCTATTGTATCGTATTAGATTCTGCTAAATAGATGTTCTTTCAGGCTTTTGGTTTTAACGGCTTCTTTCTTCTTTAAATAAATATTATCTACCGACTAGTTTTTCGGCTGCTTGTTGTAAACATTTATTACGCAATAACGTCACTTGAAATAGAAAAGTAAAGATAAAGTTTTACTTTGTCCACAATGAAAATAAAATCACTTGAGTCACAAATAAATGTTTCACGTCGCTTGATGTCGCTTCACTAAGAATAAATGTATTTGGAGAGAATCCTTTGTAGGATAACAATACTATCATGAGACGTTATTGTATTCAGAGTCATGTTACAGAATACGAGAATTGCTTGTGCGGTAACTTGTCAAAGCCACTCTTGACTCCTCCGGGAATTGTTTAACAAATCCTTCAATCTTAATCTTATTGGTTTTATAAGATTACTCGACTTTGTCATTTTAATCTATGAAAGTTAAGCTATACATTTGTAATGGAGACCATCCAAAGTAATCCGTGACGATTGTGAACATGTTTTCCTCGTCCCATACCTCTTACATTAATTATGGCGGCCCTCGTGAGGTCATCCTCAGAATGTTGTTTTCTCACATCAGTATAGGTTATAAGCGTCGTATCCTCGTCCCACAACTAACGTTATTTCAAGCCGGAAATTTGATTTTAAAGCGATTTCCAAGACGGTTTGTATCATTAAAATTCACAAGCATGGGCAGAACATATCCGGGATACTGGCTATCCTCGTATCCCGCCCGCTTGTCGCTATTACCTTAATATTACTAAAACGTACCTTAAATAAAAGTTACCCAACTAAAAACATTAAAAGGGCACGAGGCACAGTATATCAGAATTATACGTCTGATTTATTAGCCATTACACTGGTGCTCTACATTTTAATACGAACAGTTTGAACTCAGTGTGAATAGCATTAAATCATAATTAGTTGTACGTGCTGTATGAACATAATATGAGGTCGGACGTATTATTTCACGGCGAAACTTTGAGCACTTCACCTCCGCGAGCTTATTACTGGGGCCATAAAGATGACTTTTGCATTAACAATGGGTGTTGCTCTTAGAACAATATCGATTAAAGCAGAATAAGTGGATACAAAATTGTCTGCAAATTCCTTACATAATCATCTTGCTACCTGAGTCTTTTCCAACTATAGCTAAGCACTCACGTTGATGTTTTAGTAACCCTGTGATAAGGGTCGGAGGCCATTGCGGCTTATTCTTAGGTACTACTATATCTAACCTAGCGCTTTTATGGCCTCCACCCCAGTCTTATTCAGTATTCAATAACCCCGCAATACTTGCAACTTCATTATTGTGTAAGCTATCATACAGAACTAGGTGGACTAGGACATTTATGGCCTTACTACAAAAACTTAACCACCTGTTTTACACTTGTCTAAAAAAATTGTGGCTGCAAAATGAACCATATGTCAACGTCATAATTTGTCATTTTTTTAGACAAGTCTTAAACTGACGTTTAAAAGTTTTTGTGGTAAGACGGTTGGTGTTTCTTTAACAACATTATTTAATTTTGCTATTGATGTTTCAGGGAGTTCAAGTTGGTGCTGAGACCGGATCCAAGTTCAGTATTCGCGGACGGCGTCCAGTTCCATTCTACGGGCGGTCAAGTGGAGTTTAACCCTGCCAAAGTTTACTCGGGGAAGCTGGAAGGTCAGTTAAACACCACAGATTTTTGCTGTAAAAAACGGGGACTGGCACTCAATTGTCTAATATAATGGTGGATGGACCTGAAGATCTTGTTTAGGATATAAAAAGTAATGCGTGTGAAAGAATACAAATTGGTTCCCATCTCTCAGAATAATAATAATCATCTGTGGGGAAATTAGCTATTGTGTTGCAGTAAACTGTCGCTAATTAGCGCTATTTTAACCAAGTATTAAGGCCACACAACGGCAGTCCTTATTTAATATAATTATACAAAAAGCTTATATTGTTCGGAAACTTGGCGGAAACTATACAGACGGAATACATCTGTTTATTTCATCTTCAAAGTTATCGTGAATTTGGATTTGGTTCTCTATTCAAATTATACTTAACCAATAATCAATTCGCATGATTAAAAAAGTAAACCTCCTTTTTTCCTTTTTATTCCCGACCATGGCATGAAATCCAGCGCTTCAATCGAGATTTACAGCCTAGCTTTCAACAACATTCTTATCAGCTCTTAACTAACTTAAACAACCTTATCATCTCAAAAGTTTTCACCAAAGCCAGCTATTATTTCCGAGCTATTTCTCTTTACAAAATTCTTTTTAGCAAAAAGAAATGTTCCTTTACTTTTCGCAAAAATGAACGTTAGATGTGAGTTATGTGCTTAAATTTATAGCGTAAAGTTCAGTCTAGCCTAAAAGTTTCGCCTGATATGATGTAACCTGTTAAACGTGAAAGTGAACGGCATCTTACAGAGGTTTACTGGCTATGTGATTGTAACTCACGTTGAGGTCACTTCTGTAACAAAAAAGGACTTGATCGTAATTTAATTTCATCAGACTGTAAGCATTATTTACAGCTATCACCAACAAAATTGTAACCTTTTAAATCTGGCTTTTATCCAGGTCGGATCAATCGCCTCTCAGTTACGTCGAAGGCATAATTAAGTCTAATGGACTCTTACCAAATATAAACCATTATTGTTATTAAATCTTAGCATCGGACCCAGTAATTAAAATACGAATTTGATATTATAATAACGGTCGAGCGAGCCAAGTAATTGGTGCGTTAAACACACAGAGACGTTGCGATAAACACAATAAAACATCACATAATGTAGCCGCGGCATCAGATAAGCATTAGTGATGTAATCCCGGGTCTTAGCCAACTGAGATGTGCGCAGGGTTGCCGGTACTACCAATCCTACCATATCGATAACATAATTCTTAAGTAGCTACAACATTAATCTTTTCCCCATTTCCTTTGTGGAACTTCTCTTTTCTTCTATAATTACGGTCGTCCGTACAAAATTAAAGGATTTAATTAAACTGAAAGAAATGACATCCTATCTTTGTAATGGTTTCTTGCTCAGCTTTTAAGAGTTTTATTAAGATTTATAATATTTTTTGAACCTGATGAATAGAAATGATAGCTTTGGCTATAAGGTTATTATAAAAAGCTTATTAAATTAAGGGTTTTAAAAAGCTTTATTAAAGATTCAAAGTTAATTGCAAATTGATTTAAACGAATTAAGTTTATTATTTTTAAGTATATTTGAAAGACACAGGAATAGTCTCATAACATGTAGTTTCTCATAGCAATCGTCAGCCCTGTACAATGAGGAACTGTAGCAAAGGCAGTCACGTGCGAGCCGACTCGTTTGTGCCAATTCATGCAACCTCCTAATCCACGATGTGAGGCAGGGCTCTTAATACTTTACCGAATTCCACGGACATACCTGAGCTAGTCGGGCCAAATCGCGGTATAGGCATATTGCATCGTTAGCATAGTACACGACAGGCATTCAATGGCTTAACCGATGTTAAGTGCCTACATGGCTTATTGGAATGTGCAGTTCTATTGGATCTTCAACCTATATTTGAGTGGATGCTCGCTAGAATAGGCAGTGTTTTAGCCAACAAAACATAATGATTTATTTCAGTAAAATAGCTTTTCAAGTGATTACGAAGTTGTAACTTGTGATCGTGTTTTCTTACTGTTCTCCGTGATTTCAATGCCCTTGGCCCGGCAGTGTCACATCGCCCCATTTGGCCTATATTTTAATACAAAAACAATGCTATTTCACCGTTAATCAGTGCTGCCTTCATTTCTATTTTGGTTTCCTCAAAACAGCTGTGATATATTTATTACTTTAGAAAACTTAGTAAACTGATTAAGTACCAAACAGTGATAAACAAAATAAACAGAGAAACGATTTAATTAAAAATATTTATTGATTCAATGTTTCAAGAATACACCAACATAAATTGCTTTTGATTCAAATCCCCAGTTCGAAAAAACTCGATGTACAAACGAAACGATTTGTAAATTTCCATCATTGCAGTTGGGAACATTCGTTTTTATCCGTGCCCAACAGTAATTGTTCGGAGAACTGCGGAATCAAATTGTTTTCCTTAAACGGATTACAGCTTTGTACGAGGTTTCTTTTAATTAAGAGTGAAGTCCTGGCAAAATGACTTTGTCCTTATTAAGTTAACAAATTAACAGTTTCATGGCACGACCGATACTTTAAATTAACTAATGAACGGTCAGATTGAAAGTGGTCTATTGTAAAATACGTTTTACACAGTAAACTACAACGATATACAACTTATATAGTCTTGACATGGAATTTGTTTTTATGACTTGCGGTTGTTTATTTGTGTAAAAGCAAAAGCTCTCATTTTCTTCCAACACAAACGTTACAAAATAACTCAGCCATCCGTAACTTCGTTACAAAATTCCGTTTTGCTTTAATTAAAATATAATTTAGTTGAGTACTTTAGACATACTCCAACCCTTCACTTATTTCCCAAGTCTTTGAAACAACCAATTAAACATGAGCCCAACAAACTTCTACATTCTGTGACTAACTTAATAAAAGGAAATTATGTGCTGCGACCCATCTGGAACGCTGGAGACAAAGTGAATTTTGAACAAATTACTTCGTAAGTTTAATGAAGTATGTTTCTTGCAAATTCGTCTTTTTGTATATTTGCATTAATAGTAAATGGGTATAATTAGTAAATACGTTGTTAATTTTATTATTCTCTCATATCTAGACCAGGGGCGAAAACGACAATAACATTCACAAAATGCAAAAAATATTACATAAAAATCAGGAGCCCCTCGAATCCCATCCAATTATTAAAATTTTCCCTTTGTTCCAAAATCAAAATCCCATAAGAATTGGGGCCAGATGGCTTTGGTTAAGTTACGCTTCACCATTATTCTAAAATCTTATTCCTATGATTCAGCCGACCGTTATAATGCTGCCTCTGATTTATCTGAGAAGACGCCAAAGCTCATTATAAACAATTACCAGAAGATATCTGGCCCATTACAAGTTTAGGGTGGTTGTATTACACCGGTGATTTTTGCTTATTACCCGTTGCCAGAAGATGAATGAAGGAGAAACAGAGTGTAGGTGAGAGCAGTAATTACCGTTATTTATGAGCGGTTTCAATCCCTCCCCTACTGCGACTGCAAGTTGTGATTTTAATTCATTCAGAGTCCCGAGGCTCTTTGCACCTCGAATTAGTTTGCATAAAATATCGCCTGCCATTTATTTGAGCGTCCCCGAGTTGTTTGTATTTCAAAGGCTTATTTTGAAGTCCTTATATTAAACGTCCAGATAAAGTCTCTGTTTATTTACAACTATGAAAGTTGCGTTTATGAATAAATTTAACAAATACTCTTGTATTTTAGATGATGAGTCATCCCACGTCTACGGAGTTATCACAGCTGACGGACTTTTTGATGGAACGATTTGGACTCCTACCGAAGAGTACTATGTTGAGCCTATCTCTAGATATAACATAGACCATCCAAACATGCATAGTGTTGTATATCGAAGGTCAGACGTCCAGCATCCGCATGACACAAGTGAAGGGGCACCGTGCGCATCACACCTGCTTCATATGAAAAGAACTTTAGGCCAAGAAGTTGAATTATTTACTGATCAACGAAACCTTAAAGACTCATCCATGAACAATTTTACTGAAGATCTCCGCAGTGAGATACATAGACGCAAAAAACGATGGCTCCCCGAAGACGAAATGCAAGACGACGAGCCAAAGAAAAATCCAGAATTACCTTTAGACTTAGACTTTCCGTACACCAGCAATAACGAGCCGGTCGATAAGTTAAGCACGAGAAAACCTAAAACCAAAATCGATAAAAGTAACCTCATTACTAAAGTGCGACTCGATTCTGAAGACTCGAGACCAAAGCCAAAGACGCACGTCGAAGTGATAAAAACGAAAGCAGGAGTAGTAACTGTTAGTAAGGATATAGTTAAGAAGGAGCCAGTGGGGTACACTGTGTTGTCTGCGAACGCGAGTGACGATGGACGCCATGTGAACAAAAGAGCGACTGTAGATCCCAGGAAAACCACATGTCTCGTGTACCTGCAGGCGGATCACATGTTCTATCAAAGATACGGCTCAGAGGAAGCCTGCATTGAAGTCATGACGCGTCATGTCCAGAAAGTTAACGCGATATACAAAGTGACAGGTAATTCTCATATTTATGCTCTTCTCAAGAAATATACAGTCAATCATAGCTTTCTTACTAATAGCAAAACTTGTTTCAGACTTCAACCAAGACGGCAAGCCAGACAACATCACTTTTATGATCAAAAGAATTAAAGTACACACGTTAGATGCATTGAAAGACCCTGCTTATAGGTTTCCGAATAACTACGGGGTAGAAAAATATTTAGAGCTCTTTTCAGGTATGTTTACTTTTCATCGATATTAAATTAAGCACTCAAAAGAGCGGTCTTGTCTCTGGAGAGCAATTACAGAAAGTTAAGATACAAGACTAATGAATTATAAGTGCTTAAATCCGGCTTGTTTAATTTCTATAAGGAAATTCATTATAAGGAAGATTTATGTTTTATTTTCTTTCAGAGGAAGATTACGATGCCTTTTGTTTGGCGTACATGTTTACCTATCGTGATTTTGAAATGGGTACGTTGGGTCTAGCTTGGACGGGTGATCTGAAGAACGCTGGTGGTGTTTGCGAGAAGAATGGGGTAAATATTACCTTTTATATAAATACATTTTGTAAGATATTTTGAACTATACGTTTATAATTTGTTTGATAGCATTACCGCGGCAGCATGAAGTCCCTGAACACGGGTATAGTGACGCTCTTGAATTACGGGAAGCACGTGCCGCCGGCTGTCTCGCACGTGACACTCGCGCACGAGATCGGACACAACTTCGGATCACCGGTACGTTGTAATTATTGGCTTTTGTCTTTTATACAACCTTCAAGCGCAATTTAACAGGCTTTTCAGTTATAACGACATTGTTCATCGTTAACATAAAGTTATTTTCTAATTTGCTAAAGATTACTAAATAGATGCGAAGGCCAGACTTCCTGAAGAACTTTCGGAAACTATTCGTAAATGTCATTACTATCTTTGCCGCCAGCCTTGCGTTAACAAACTACAGCCTAACTTGATTCTTGGAACATAGTTTTGGACTGAAGAACTGCGTGTTGGACTAAGTATGTTTAAAGCGCGTTATTAGGTAATAGAGTGGGATTTATTTTGAGAAGAATATAATGTACGAAGAAATACATAATAAAAAGTAAATAAATTAGGTGTTTACAATAACAGATCCACAAGACTGGTAATGAGCAAATATTACGCGTACAAAAGGCTATCGTTAAGGTTTTCAATATGGCCGCCATGTACCAAGAGCCTTTTTTTTTTTTTTTTCCGACGTTAAAAATCATCAAATGACCCCTCCCGCTGTGGGTTAGCAGCGGTGAGGGAGTGTCAGACTCTTACTGACTAAAAACCGTCGTGTTCCGTCATAGGCCTTTTATGTACCAGGGCCGCGGTATCTCTTTCGAACAACCCGCAGCCCCAAAAAATGTGGAACGCTTCACGATTTTGCGTGTCATCCTTGCGCAGGGGCCATGCTAATCTTCTCTGTATCGTTCCAATTTTAGTATATGTACTGCCGAAGCAAGTACATGTACCAAGAGCCCAAAATCATAGAATGAAAATTCCTTAATCGACTAAACTTACAGCAGTAACTATTAGTGCTTACAGTCCTAAATGTTCTCCTATTTATTCCAGCATGACCCAGAAGTATGCACACCATTCGGCGAGGACGGCAACTACATAATGTTCGCGCGAGCCACCAGCGGCGACAGGAAGAACAACAACAAATTCTCGCCGTGCTCGCTCAGAGCTATCGACCCGGTGCTCAACAATAAGGCGAGATCACCTAAGGGGTGCTTTACTGGTAAGCTTTTATGTTAAAAAGCCTACGTGACTATCTTTGTTCAAATATCGTACAGTAATTTTCAGACGCTTCAAGCGCACTTTAATTTCTCAAAAATCCACTTGAAATAGCTAGTTTACCCGAAATCTGTTTCCGAGTTCAAAACTTTTTAGCTGGTTATAACAAAACCGCAAGAAAGTTTTGCTATACCTATTTTGTCCATTTCTAGAAGTTGCTTGTTTAACTAACTGAAATAAACTATTTGCAGAACCTCAACCGGCGATCTGTGGGAACGGCGTGGTGGAGGAAGGCGAGGAATGCGACTGTGGCTGGGCGTCTGAATGTACCGACGTGTGCTGTCGTCCTCAGGCCGCGAGACCTCATTATAAGCCGTGTACGCTTACTGAACACAGCGTGTGCAGTCCTAGTCAGGTATGATATTATGGAGGATGTTTTTCTGCCAGACATAGGTATAATTCGCCTTTTATATATCTTCCGATGATACAATTTCCGAAGAATTTTTGAAATGGATATTTGAAATTATGTGCCTTTTGTCTTATAAGCCGCGGCATTTTTAAAAAACTCGAATTCAAATAGACACTAGATATCCAGTAAAATACAAAATTACAAAATATAACTTTGATAGTTTCAACTCATGAAAACTGAAAAAATACATTAATTAGTTCAGCATAACTTGACTACCTTCGTTACATTCCAGGGTCCATGCTGCACCGCGTCTTGCACTCTGAAGTTCGGCGACAAGTGTCGGTCAGACAACGGGTGCCGGGACGCTGCGTTCTGCGACGGCAAGCGCGCCAACTGTCCCGCCAGCCGACACAAACCCAACAGGACTCGCTGCGATAAGGAGCTCGTCTGCTATATGGGCGTAAGTTTCTTATATTTGAATATGTTCTGCCTGTTTCCATTATAATAACGATAGGACATGTTGATAATTAGGATTTCTAAAATATAATAGGTAGGTTTCCAAACGAATGCCCTCGGTTGGCCCGACCTTCTCAAAGAGCTATGGGGAACTTGCAGAATCAGGAGGTCATATTGATGAAAATACAGAGAAGATAATTTTGAGATAATAGAGCATAAGACGAATCTGGGCTACTTTTTAACACTTTTCTTCAACCTATATCTAAAACCTAGAAACCTCTTCCATTGCAGGAGTGCACAGGGTCTATCTGCCTCGCCTACGGCCTGGAGTCGTGCCAGTGCGCCGCACGTAAGGACGACCCGCGGTCGGCATGCGAACTGTGTTGCCGCAAGCCGGGGGGCGCCTGCATGTCCTCCTTCGACTGGAACACGGCGCCCTACGACGTGCCCGACATGTACGCCAAACCCGGCACGCCTTGCAATGATTATAATGGGTAAGTTATTTGCGAAAAGCGGCAAAATTAAAGAGATACTAGCCTCCGCGATTGATAGCAATGGTACATACCAAATTTTAACCAAATCGGTCCAGCCATTTTTGCGTGAAAGAATAACAAACATATATCCATACATTCTCACAAACTTTTACATCTATACTAATATTATAAAGCTGTAGAGTTTGTTTGTTTGTTTGTTTGAACGCGCTAATCTCAGGAACTACTGGTCCGATTTGAAAAATTCTTTCAGTGTTAGATAGCCCATTTATCGAGGAAGGCTATAGGCTACTTTTTATCCGGGTCCGTGCCGAGGTTCCCACGGGATGCGGGTGAAACCGCTGGCAGAAGCTAGTTTATAATATAGGAAGTATAGGACTGATATGGATTGACAAGCTATTACTGGCAGACAGAAGCCGATAAATCAAGGTTAAGCTGCCTAAGCCGCTTTCACCCTGTGGTTAAGTGGCCATCTGTCGTAGAGAGACTAATCCTATGACGCCTTTGCCCTTGGCTGGCATTTATATTTCTTTGGCGATTGTCACCCTAGGCTGACTAGGCTCGCAATCTTTGCTATAAATTGCAGACGTCCCGTCTTCTGGGGTTTTATATACGAAGCTGTGACAGGAGGTCTCTACATACCATTAATGTGAAGTTTTATTTTTATCAAAACATGTCTTCATTTTCATTTCTTTTAATGCTCAATCCATCTTGTGACGATAAAAAAGCTGATGATGATAATTAACATTAAATAAAAATTGCCTTTGATTCAACCACAAAACATGCTCACAATATTAAAATTATATTATAACTAGGATATATTTTATTACATGCCAATTTCATTACATAATTAACATACCTTGATAAAATTCTAGTTATTGCGACGTGTTCCAACGCTGCCGCGAGGTGGACCCGTCAGGTCCGCTGGCGACGCTGCGCAAGCTGCTGCTGTCGGACGAGAGCATCGCCGGCTTCAAGCGCTGGGTGCTCAAGCACTGGTACGCCGTGCTGCTTATACTGCTCGCGGTTATTGCTCTACTGGTGAGTACACAATATATTTTTTATGTGTTTACCGCGACTAATTGGTATTTTTATACTGTTGTTCACTTTTCAGGATGTCCCCACAGGCAATCTTGTTGTATAGCGATATTAGCCATAACTCAAAAATGTTTGGTTTATGTAATAAAAATTGAACCTATTCGAAAATATGTACAATTAAACAACTTGCTTTTTCGTGGCTGTCCTTTACTAGTTTCTTCCCCCAAAAATTACCTAGACAGCAAAATTATAGTTGGATATTGGAAGAAAGTGTCCATTAGAGAAAAAAAATATTATCGCCCATACCCGTTCTGAACGACCTCGCAGTATTTACATAATACTGCATGTTTATGTTTTGTTTAGATTCTAATTTAAAACTGTTTTGTTCAGCGATGCTGCAGCGCTCTTGATGTTGCGGTAGAAATTGACACTAAGTGTTAGTGTCTAGCTTAGGTTTAACTCCTCAGGGAAGGTATATCGACAAAACTTATTTGTACGCTAGATGACATATCGGTGTGTTCTTGCTAGCGTTGGTTTGCATTTTTCACAGGCAAGGTGAAGCTAAATAACGTATCGCATGCTACTATGTGTCTTAGAGTACCTTTTATAACATATAGTCTAATAAAATATTTCAATACCTCCATCCTCATATAGGCTACAAAATCATTTACGCATAAGAAATATTATCACCAATAATCCACACTTTATAAAAATGCTGGTTTGAAATTTTTCACAGGCAAGATAAAGCTAAATTACGTATCACATACTAGCTTCTGCCAGCGGTTTCACCCGCATCCCGTGGGAACCTCGGCACGAACCCGGATAAAAAGTAGCCTATAGCCTTCCTCGATAAATGGGCTATCTAACACTGAAATAATTTTTCAAATCGGACTAGTAGTTCCTGAGATTAGCGCGTTCAAACAAACAAACAAAAAAACTCTTCAGCTTTATAATATTAGTATAGATGTGTCTCGGAGTGATATTTTTCATAATACGAAGTAAAAGAAAATATGAATGTCAATGCGCTCATCTTCATATAGGCTATACAGAATCATTTACGTTTATGTTATGTTTTAACCAATAATCCAAACCCTTTACAAACAATACCTAACTTATGGTTATTTTCTAGGTGGCAAGCACACGTTTCTTGGGTCGGCACGGTAAGAAGCTCAAGTCTGTGACCATCATCCACTCGTCCACCACTGAAACCGTCCGCCTGCCTGACGCTGCCGACCAGGGCCTGATCGTTCATACAGCTGTCAGGTAAAATATACATACAACACTAACTGTCCTTCCCAATAATGTATCTATGTACTGATTTGCTTCTATAGATAGGATTTTGACATTAGGGTCAAATTCTGATCGCAAGTAAATCGACAGTTACATAGAATATTAGGGGCCATAAGTATCTTACATGTTTGTACTACTGGTTCCGGTGCAACACGAATCCTTACATTCCTATGTAAGGATTCGTGTTGCTAAGGGATTATTATACACCTGCATAGCTATAACTAACATATTTGCTTTTGCTTAACTTTGTGTTTTATTGTTTCAGGTCAAAACTACCTCTTAAGAAGAAAGTGGCTCTTCGAACACGAGCTTATCGCAATAAGAAAGATCATAAGAAGTTGGGAGACAAAGCGTCTCCGCTTCATAGTGCCAATAAGAAGAGGGTAAGTTTAAAACGTGCCTGAGTCACTAATAACTACACATCGTACCTAAATGTTTGAAATGGAAATTAATTATTTTGTGTTAATTATTACAGAAGCCGAATAGTCAAGCAAAATTAGAAGAAGTTGCTAAAATAGCTAAAGAAAGCACAGTTATCGTCACAAACGCCGAAGGCAAATCACCAAAACATGTGATACTTTCTAAACATAAAGGTAAAGTTAAAAAACGAAAGACGAAAATGAAGAAAGAAATAATAGACTACAGTTCAATGCAGAAACACCCCGCCTCCCCGATCAAAGATACCGAAGCTTTGAGTAAGGTACAAAGGTGGCTTCTCAGTTCGCCGCAACCTGCAGCCATCCCCAAATCTAAATCCATTCCACTTGGGCTCACCGAGAGGACCCACAGACAAGTTCAGAAAGGTTCGAGAAAAACAAGACCGTCCAAGAGCGCCACCAACTTGCTGTCCGGCGAGAAGGCCCGGCTGCAAGTCGTGTTCAAACCTCCCTTCAGATTTAGTGTTAAAATATGCAAGAGTGATAAAACGAAAGTTGTCCTGGACAAATCTTCTAAGCCCGATATGGATAGGAAACGACACGAAGTTGCACCACTGCCAGCTCCCGCGGACGTGGCGAAAGCCAATCCAACCACTAAAACCCCTAAGCTCTCTAATGCCACGAGGGTTGTAGAAAATACTGCAACTCCCAGTGCTCCTAAAATAGAAAAAATACAAAACCAAGAAAATAAAACTCATGGTTATGCCAATTTACTACCTCGAAGTGCCAGTGACTGTAAGTTAACGAAAAAAAATCCCGAAGCTAAAGTTCGTAACGGACACAAAAAGAGTAACTCGGTAGGTCAAAAGAATGAGACCACCGAGAGCCGACAAAATTTAATCTCACAGGAAGATGGTGAAAACGCTCATGTTTATGAAAATGTAGTGATGTCGCAAGATGCTTTCGTTCCTAAAAGTTGCAGTATGCCTCGACGACAGACCAGTGTCGGCGGCGGCATCGCTCGGCAGAGCAGTTACGGCCATTTACCTAGAGCTCAAATCCGCCCACATAGACATAGTACAAACAATATAAGCAGGTCCAGAAATAGCAGCTCCTCTGAACTGGAACACTTTTACAATGTTATCGAATCGCTGCGAAAGAATAACGCCAACGATGTAAATACTTGTAATACGAATACGAGTAGTTCGTCTGGCAGCAGTCGCCACGACAGCGCGCTTCTGAAACACAGCTCGAGCTCCAGGCAAGGCGGCAGCAAAACTTCACGTCAAAACAGTCTAGTCGACAAGCCGGCGCGGTGCAGCCCCACTGAGACCTCCAAACTGAAGAGGCAACTCAGCGAAGTGGAATTGGCCAAATCCCACGGCGACAGCGGGCTGAGGGGCTTCCAGTTGGTGGTGGGGAAGGATAAGTTAAAAAGACAGTTAAGTGATAACGAGCTGTGCAAGTCCCGAGTGCAGTTAGCGATGCCGATGTCGGCGGGCGCGGAGCCGCGGCAGGCGTTCTGCTGGCGAGCCGAGGGCGAGGCGCGGCGGCACGAGCGGCACAAGCGCCCCGCCTACACCTTCGGCGACCTCAAGCACGGCCTGCCCAGCGCCACCGACCCGCCGCCCGACGACGACGTCCACATCTCCCCCGAGGAGTTCTTAAATATTATTGATAATTAAGTATTATTGGGGACGAGTAAGCGTACTATGGCCGCGAGCGGTCATTTAAATATGAACAAATAATTAACGTGTATATTAGATACCTATTTGCAAGATGTACTATTGTCGGCTGGTGTAAATATTGTAATTTGCTTTTAATATTAGAACTAATGTAACCTGCCACTGAAACAGACCATTGCTCAGTTTGTCTCTCCCATCGTACCATTGGGAATTTAATAAGTACATACGTTATAATAATATCGATCAAAGAAGTACATTTTATGTTTTAGAGCTTTTTTGAAACTTTTTTATTTTTTCGCCGTGAAATAAGTATTATTAAGTTTTTTTTTTATTTTTCATTTTTTTTATAAAGTATTTGTATTAACTTTTACAATCATAGGGTTGTGTAACATTATACCCACTTATAACTATGTATAGTGAAAAATTATGGCGTAGTAGTACATACAAAGCTGGCAATGATCTAGTTTCACTGAACGATCTCTATAAAATGAATCTCTATTTTTTCTACATGCTATGTATTGTACAAATTTACTCAAACCTATGTAAAGTGTTCATGTAAGATTATTTAAAATACTTTACGTCATTCGAGTTCATTTTATATCTTTTTTTAATTTTTCTAACGTTTTTGTTATTTAAATAGCTGTCAATTAGCATGTCAATCTGTTAACATTATAGTCGTTTAAGAATATTGCCTGTAAACCATAATATTCGAAAAAAAAAAACAAAGTAATTATAATTTAATAAGCAGGACTGGCATAGGATCCTATTGTGAGAGTATATAATAACTAATAACCATATTACATGTACATGTTTAAAATAACCAGTGAAATCAAGGTCTCAAATAAAATGAAATAAAGAAATTAAATCATTGAACTTGCCAACTTACTTACGTTTTATTTTGCGTGGGTACCATTGTGCGTATATATTAGTGTGCATTATCTGAAACATGATAGAATCCTATGAAATTCTGTTATATAAACAATAATTAAAAACGAACGTAAAACGGTTTTATTGATAAAAATATTTTTCTATACGTATTGAATAATCAAACTAAATAACAGACTCGTACGTAAGCGAACTCATGGCTGTAACTATGTTCTTTACACTTTAGTTCTGCAATATCTGGGATGGAATGTGTTTTTTTAATTCACGTATTAGTATGACAATATCGTAGTGCATAGTGTAAGTAAATTATATCTCTTCGAAATATTGTAATTGTTAATAATGCTGTCTAGTGGTTAAGTACAATTTTTTTTTGTTAAGTTCCCGCCTTAATTAGGACTTGTGATAAATTAATTTTTGTCTATGATTTTTTTTTAATCAATAAGTGTTGCATAGTAAAAAAAATAATAAGTCTCAATGAAACTGCAATTTGCCATAAAACAATGATAATATGTTGAATAAAATGACTGCTACCAAACATCGTAACATTACTTTTGGAAAACAAGAGAGATAATAAAGACTTATTTTTCAATTCCCATATATTTTGTATCTGCTATTTTATTGCAAGTTAAAAGTTTGAAAAAAGGAAAATGCCTCGGTCAGTATTTTTTTTACAATATGTCGTGATTAATCGATTACGCGATGCATAAAAAGAACCAAGTCTTCCCTCTTTGTTTTTTATCATAAAAATCCGCATACAACGACTTGTCAGCTCACCCTGACCCAGCGAAATTTCATATAGCACTCAAAAAAGTTTATATTATATACAGTATTGATGACCATGTATTATTGTCATGACGGTGGTTTAATTTCTATCTCAGATATTATTCAGAATGTGTTCCAGTATTTTTGTGAGTCGTGCGAAAGCTTTGCGGCTGTGGCACAGCGTTTATGAGCTTCGACGTAGGGAGGTAAGGGTAAAACGTAAAAGCTATTGTATTGTATAGGAACTGATTTCTAAGAAGATCCTAAAGTATTGAAAATGTTACAAATTTGTATTTTATAAAAATACTGATGTGGACAATGTGATGATATCTATAAGCAAGGCCACATCCGCTGGATTAATGACTAGTGCTTATACTTAAATATGTATTTGCATTTATCCATGAATATATTCTAGAAATCTATTTGTCTTGAGTGAGTTTGTTTTTCTTGTAAAAATCTATTAACTCTTCCTTAATAAAATGTTCGATTTAAGTACATGTTAATTGTGAATTTGATATTATATAATTAAATGTGACTAGATTCTATACATCTATTTAATGGTTTTATAGTCTGGAAAAACTTTCCTTCAATGGATTATATGACACTAACATTATTATTGTCAAACTATCTTTAATTTACTTACAATACAGATCTTTGTGATGTTAGGTATCTGACTATAATCTCACTGTATTTGTTCCAAGTGCCTTATGAACAAATCATTATTACATTCCTACTTACATTCCAAATTTTATGCCTATTCTTAGTTTAAACTTTCTCGTTACACTGGATTTATTATTACCTATATGAAAATATTTCTTCAAACTGTAAAGTTATGATCTGATCGTAAAATCGTTTATTTTATCAATTTTAAGTACTTAATTAGCCTGTGATAGAATACCTACGTCTAAACATGTATTATATTTAATTTGTTCTTCAAAATGTGTTAATTTATTGTATATCTACCGTTAACATTACTAGATGTATCCACTATGAATACAAATTTGTAATAAATTCATTTTCTAACATTTTACTATTTTTTTTTCTGCATTTTTAATGGATTAAAAAGACTCCAACAATAAGAAATGTCTGTTATTTTTTTTTCTTACCTAATGAAAATAAAAACTTAATCCCAGAACAGAAACACATAGGTACACTTATGATAGTTAATTATTTTTTAAGACACACACTGCTTTTGCTTTATTCATACTCAATTAAAAACTTTTTGATGCGACCATAAACACGTTCTATAAATGATTTTTAAATGCCATTCTACAATTTTCTCGTTAGTGTTTTATTTAACCTATCAAATAGTGACAAAATATTGGCAAAGTGCTTGTTGTAATGAATAATTTAATTCGAAATGGCTCCAATTCGATATAGCCTCCACTATGAAGATTATTCTGAACATTTGATGTCAAGATTTGGTAAACTCTTACAAATGCAATCTTTAGTCGACATGACGTTAATGTGTAGCTCTCATACTTTGCGAGTTCATAAAGCTGTACTTGCTGCGAGTAGTGCTTACTTTCAGGTAAAAGTTCTATTAGCATCAGATAAAGTTATTAAGACTTATGTGCTATCGTTATAGCTACTGCGAAAAATGTTTTAGGAGGTGCTACAAAAACAAACGGGAGAGCCTCTAATAATTCTAAAGATGCGCTTCAGTGTTTTGAAATGCTTAGTAGAATTCATGTACTGTGGAAAAACTCAGTGCCTTGAAGAGAATTTGGATGAACTTGTATCTGCAGCACAGTTCTTAAAAATTAAAGGACTGTCGAAAGTCACTAAGGAAGGTCTTGGTATTGCAAATAACAGTAAGTCCCTAAATATATGATGTGTGGTTACCAGTGTTCAAAAATTAATTATTATATTTTCATAAATAATGTTTTACGCCCAGGTAAGTAATTAGATGATTATGTTTTAAAGGTGAAATGCCAGTCTTCACGCCACCTGTTGTGATAAATAGACCTCCGCAATCACTTATTGATTTGCATTCTCAGGTACTTACTAGTCATTACCATTCTAATAAAACAATACCAAAATAATTATTTACAAATCAGTATGTAGTAATCTTTCTAATGTGGTTACTTTTTGGTAGATAAACGTACATACAAGTACCATTTAGTTTAATTTTCCCAATCAAAGCCTCCTGGATTTTGGACGGTATCTAGCGTAGACCTTGAAATGATATTTTTTACCCATTAAGTAGGAATATTTGAAAATACGAATATATATTCAACACTCCCCATTTTACAATCGGTAGGCAGATAATCAAGCCCTAGATTTTCCTAGGAGTATAGGTAGGTATGTGACACATTTTTACCACTAAGGCCTCAGTTCACCGACTGCGTCGGTTTTCTTAAAACAACAAAGCTAAAAATGTTTACAGTTTAAATTTCAAAAATGGACAGTTGTTTTAAGAAAACCGACGTTTATGCTGTCGATAAACTATATGCCTATAATGGTTAAGCAACCTAATATTTATCAACAATTAATCTTCAAGGATACCGACAGTACCAAAGCGCAGCAGTCGTCACAGCTTGCGCCAGCTACTAGTACAAGCCAGCCAGTGGATAGTCTCGGACGAATGAATAAGGTTTGTACACATCATGTGCAACATATTTGAAGTCGTTACCGAGTTAGTCAGAAGCCAGATAGTCTGACAACCAGTTTAACCACGTGGTATTTGGTTGGCCAAAGCCCGGCTAACTGAGTTGAGGAGAACAAAAATAGAAAGTCTCTCCATATAAAACACTGGTACTCTGCTACATCCGGTTAGACTGGAAGCAGACCCCCACATTGACGCAAACTTTGAAAGGCTAGGCAGATGATGGGAGAAGGCATCGTAGTAAAACTTTAGTTAACAGCTAGTAAACTCAAATTCAATACGCTTTACTATTGAACTACTAAAAACCACATAATTTTATTACAGGACATGGTAGTCCGCATTCCGTTTGACATTGAGAACGGCGGCAGTGCGCCTACAGTCGACTACCCTGACGTGCCGAGGGCTATCAAACCACGCCGCGGAAGGCCGAGCGTTAGGGTAAGATACCTCCAAAATTGCCAATTTAGCTTAAGTAATGTACAAAAGTTTGAACAACTTATCCAAACTATATAAATTATATTTCACTACTTCTAGAAGATTTAGATATCTTGAATATAAACGCAAATACAGTTATTTTTGTACCTCGCAGCGAGCAGGAGCATGGGAGGGTGCTGGATCACTAGGTCGCGCTGCAGAACGAGCCCTGCTGCGACGAGAACAAGACTCACGCAAGGCCATTCACCAGTTGAAACATTTGCAGACTAGACATATGCAGGTAAAACCTATAAAATCCTGGTGAAAGAACATTGACCCTTTAACCGATATTCATTTCATTTCATAAAAGGAACGAAATATTATTTCACAGGACTACATGGACAGAGTAACTCTCTCACAAGCCGTCAACAGCATCTGCGGTCCAGAATCTTCAACTAACTACATGAATATCGACAACGACCTCATGTATATGGATCAGACGGTCTCATCCAACGTGCTTGATCCCACCATTGCCTACAATAAAGAGCACTCGATAGGCAATGAAACGATCACTAGCTATTCCAACACCAATCCTACCAGTTCTGCTGAAACGTCCACCAGTGGCATAAGTACGGCTATGTCTCAATACGTTAACGCGTTGAAAAATGCTGGACTTCCTACAGATTTGCCAATTCTCTTTGAATCTGGAGATGGTTCCTACATCAACGTCAATGAACAAGTACTACTAGACATGGTGCAAAGCAGCGAAATCCAATACGAAGTTATAGAACAACCAAATATAATCGAAAAGGTTGCAGACCCGAGTGAAATAAAGAGCATCGATGATCTATCGAAATCTATAGAAAGAGGAGAAATGCTTCTTGGAAATAAAGGGTATGGTTCAAACTCGGATTACGATAAAGATTCGTCACAATACAATCGCAACGAAGACACGATCAATAGCTTGAATGCGATACTACCAGATAACCTAGAATCTTTTGAAGAACAGCAAAACTATGTTGTGTTAGACCCACGCTTACAAGAAAATAACAGTTCAATAGATCATGTAAATGCTCATGACTTCTCCTGCATCGATGGTGACATGCAATTCTTCACGAAGTCCATGAGCGACGACGTAAAGAAATATTACGAAGATCAGCAACTACATGACGCTCGAGTTATTGAGCAGTTATGTCCTACAAGTAATTCGTTAGATACGAATTTCAGTATTTCGTTACTTGACACAAAGAGTTCACATTTGAGTTCGAACTTAAGTCAACAGTATAATCCTCTTAACCCTGAAGATTTGAGAAGAAACGAAGACTGCTATGACTTCGGGCTGCAACTACCACAAAGTGCGGTTTTTAAAGAAGATGCTCTTGATTGCCTGATGTCGACACCGAAACGTAATGATGACGACCAAAATACTTACGAGGACAGCACACAGCTAGATCAACGGGCGCAGGAGAGAGATGAAATTATAAAAGATCTAATGAACATTGAGAACAAAATGAATATGGTACATAAACATGATTCGATAGCCAAGAATGATCAAGACAATTTAAATTCAAGCTCCAACGTTCCAGATTTTAACGTGAATCCGTTGAATGTTCCAAACGTGTTTGAGAATGAGTCTGAAAATAGTAAAGAATTAAACAATTCAAAGAACAGTAATGGAGACTTGTCTGCAACAATAACTTCGAGTGGATTGCAGTGGGACAGTTTGGATATCAATAGCAAAGAACCCGATGAAACTGACGTTAACGTAAGAAACGATTGTGGTACGAACAACGAAAGCCAAATCGATTCACTGACTTCAGAATCTCAGTATCAAGATTCTGTGATAGATTTAACTGGGCCTGTAAATGTCAAAGCCGAGCAATGGGCCGATATAATGACTGAAACTGATGAACTGAATAAAGAAAATGAACAGCCTACTGCAAACGATAACAACATTAATTCTACGATAGAAAATAATATTCCATATGCAGTGGGATTGCTGCCTCTAAAACAGGTCCAACCAGCAGAAGATGGAAGTTTATTGAAAAGGAAAAATTCCATTGATGTTGATTTACTAGATAATGTAGATGCTAAATGTTTAAAACGTAAGGTCAAATACAAGAAATTGTGATAAAATGTTGCTTTGTTTATAATAAATAAATTAAATATCATACCTTTTTCATTTATTCACTCTCCTTTTAGCACACGTGAAACAAACAGTAACTTAGGCGCCCAACATTAACATGGAGAGTTAATGTTGGGCGCCTAAGTTACTGTTTGTTTCACGACCATGACAACTGCTTTTAGAGAAAAAAAAAACATTAATACCCTCAACTTTAATCTGTTACCTCGAATATCTTGGAATTATCTCTGGATCGATATGAACTTTTGACAAGTCCCTACCTATTTTATAAAAAGTGGCCTATAGCCTTCCTCGATAAGGGCTACAACACTTTTATATATAAATAACACTGAAAGAATTTTTCAAATCGGACCAGTACTTCCTGAGATCAGCGCGTTCAAACTCTTCAGCTTTATAATATTAGTATAGATAGATGGTGAACCCAAGGTCTCCATCAAAATTCAGCTTTTTGTCTAAATATCAGCACAGCGGAGAAGCTATTCAGTTTAGGCCCCAACCTGACCAAATCGGAGATGAGATAACGTCTTACAGCTTCGGTGTACATGGCCGGCTCAAGGGCAGTGAGTGAGGTGCAACCGTATATCGAGCGCCATAAAGGGAGGCGCCGGATTCATATCACCTAGAGGCTTTTGGAATAAATAAAATACCATATAATTTAATATATTTTTTACTTGAAACAAATACATATTAAAATGACAATTTTAACATTTATAAGGCATTTCATATTCTTTTACATCTAGTACATACACTACAAAAATTATCGGAAATATTGAGATTCATTTTAGCAGGCATACAGTAGGCGGGATTAGTGTACTAACTTGATATACATATATTGTAAAGTTCCACATATTTAATAAGCCTTTTTGTTCTTTAATATACAATTACATAATGAAATCAAGCAATGATGTAGTAGACATGAGTTAATGATTTGAAAGCTTTAACATTTAAAGTGGAAACAGCTCGCCATATATTTATTGTTATTGGGTAACGTTAAATGTTACCCACGTCGTCGATCCTCTAATTGCAGGTACTAAATAAACAGAAAACAAATTGTCATGTTATTCTTAAACTCGTATTTGAACACTTGTATAAAATATAAATATAAAAATAAAGTATATATTCGAAATAAATCAGATCAAATGTTATAATGGCTCGGATTGGTGGTTATAATAGCTACATTACAAATAGCTGTTACATATAACAAAATATCATTATCCTTAATCTACGCTATGTGATATGGACCTACATCAAAGAATTTTATATAAATTCCGCTTACTAAATCAGTAATATCAAATGTTATTAAATTACTTATTGTCAATAAAAAATTGACAGGTAATTACATATTATTACAAAAATAGTAGAATATACATATTTACGAGAAAAGAGTAAAACTACATACAATTGTTATCAATAAAAATTACGAACTAACTACAGCTATCAACACATTATTCACCTGTTTAACAGAAAAGTCGTAAAGTTAGACAATTTTATGATCGCGGTGCTTTGTGCTACCTGAATTCAAGCAGTGAAAAAGTTTTGAGTAGAAAAATATAACTAAAACCAGTCTACTAGTTACAGCTACGGACAAAGTAAAGTCACACAAGTAAATCTAACTTAAGCTCTAAACAAGTCACTATGTAAGTTGATTTTAAGCTCATAAAAAATATAAATAAAATATCATAATTAAAGATATGAGCGAAAGTAATGGCCGGACGCATATCACAACCTAACATCAGATAACAAAAAAAAAGGAATGCAACATTAGTTAAGGTACATAATTATGAAGAAAAAGATGCAAAATTTGTACATCACGAGACAACCCATTTACACGAGAAAGACAAAAGAAGAGAGGTAAAGAATATCGTAAAAGTTTGTATATGTTTGTGGGCGGAGCTTCTAGCGCTATATCCGTAAGAGTCTGTGTGATAATCTCCCATTTGGAAGGTGATGGCTGGAGAGGACATTCTGCCGTCGCCTCCGTTCGAGTAAGCTAGCACACGCAAGTTATATGACTTGCCTGGCGTTAGATTCATGACGTAAGCCTCTAACTTATGTTCGACAAGCACTATCGTGTCATTCGCCGTGCTCATATCTTGGTCTATCTCCCATACGCGCACCTGAAAATAACATTTGGTTATATAAATGAAATAATGAAAAAAATACCGATCTCAAACTCCAAACGTCAACTATAAAAGAACCACGCTAACGTAGCCTCAGTCCAGAAATTTTCTTTGAATCCTAAATATTGAACTCTCTTTATTGCACTGGAGTTCGAATTAAGATTACAAGTGGTCCCCAGTTTGCATGATAACCAATAAATGCTTAAAGTTATTAATCTTGTTTCTATCAAGTATCAAATATTTGCTGTTTACCTTGTATCCAAGCAGAGGTTCCTCTTCATCAGTAGGCTGTACGTATCGCCACACGACGCGCACTGTCGTCGGGTTGTACGCCCATACGTTCACGGACGCCGGCGGTTTCTGCGGCGCTTTGCGGAACGTACGCTCCAAGTACCTCTCGCTCTCAGGACCCTCGCCTGCCGCGTTAAATGCCATTACCTGCAAAAAGGCCCCATTATTAATACTATACAAACAACGCAATATTACATTAAGAAAAAGGAGAAATGTATGTTTATTTTGTAGACTGTGATAAAAAGGTCAATACAAATTACTTATTTTTATTAAACTACAAGTAATTGCACTGATAACTTTTAAGTATCCTTCACAATTTGTGCTAATCGGTTGAACTTATTAATATGCAAAATAAAAATATGAAAAAAGTTATATTACCTTTACAAAATAGTATGTATCAGGTTGTAGACCAACAATGAGAGCCCAGTTGCGAGTCGTTCGGGAGAGGTAGTAGATACATTCTTCTTCTTTATTCGCCTGCTTCCAGTACTTGAGACGATGTCCAATCAACTTGCCACGCAATCTCTCACGCGACTGGTCGATGGGGTTCCAGGTGACGTTGAGAGACGTGGAGTTGAAGGACCTGGCGAACACCATCTGAGGAGCCACCTGCGGCATGTCCTCCGCCGAATATATCGTCACTACCTCGCTCTCCGGACCCACGCCGATCTCGTTGTACGCCTGTACCTTCACATCGTATGCGGTATAGAAATAAGTTGTCGATATATGTACGACATATGTTCCAATGTTACCATACTTCTTGAGAGACAACGATTGGAATTCCACTTCGGTACCATTGCGGCGCCAGAATATTTTATAGTAAATCCCCGGTCCATTCTGCAAAGATCGCGGCAGTGGGGTCCACGTAATAGTAAGGTCACCAGTTTTTCCACCACCACCTCCCACATTTGCAGGTGCCACGTATGGCCTGTCAGCAGGAGTAGAGAATTGTGGACTAGGTGCAGAGGGCTTTCCAGGTCCCAATAGGTTTACGGCTTGTACCCTAAATTCGTAAATAGCCCATGGCATTAGTGTCGTAGTTACGGTGGCACGTTTACGTCCATTGTATCGGTCAATCTCCATGACATTGACGACATTATCGTTTATCGTGTACCACGAGGAGTTCCAGTGCGTGCGACCAGTAACAATGTAGCTCGTGATAGGACGTCCGTTTGAATTGCTGTCGGTCCATTCTAAAGTGACAGAAGAACGTTGTATGTTGAGCGTCTGCAAGCCGCCGGGCGGACCGGGTGGTCCTTCAATTCGCAGTTGAGTATGCGATGAGATACGTCCTATGGCTGACTTCACTATACACTCATAGTCTCCGACGTCCGACAGACTCACGTTTAGAATGGTGAGCTCCCCTCCGTCGATTTTAATTCTCTTGTCAGCATACAGATCAGCTGCCTCCTTCATACGTATACCGTTGTGATTCCAGAGGTAAGCTGTGTCCAGCATGGGATCTATCTCGGCGTTACAATGTAGAAACACCACTTGGTTGACTTGTGTTGTGATTCTCGGAGGCAGTCGTTCCAGGAAGCGCGGCGCACGCAACACAATCAATCGTCCTCGGCTTTCGTCTGTTCCGTATTGGTTTTTGGCGACACATGTATACACGCCTTCATCATCCCTGGATAGTTGTCGAATTATGAGGTTCCCACTTTCAGCGATAAATCTCTTGCCACCAGCGCCGATAACGATATTATCTTTCTTCCAAGTAAATGTAGGCTTTGGAGCGGCTTCAGGATTACATTTCAGAGTAACATTGCCCCCCTCAGAACCATATGTTTCAGACTCAAGGGGCCGCTTCTTAAATGACGGCTTTAAAGATAGCACTCTTAACTGTCCTGTAGAGAAACTACCTTTGAGCTGATTCTTTGCTTCACACTGGTACATGCCTGGATCTCTAGTTGGGTCCAAGTACTTTATTATTAATACATTATCTTGTATGACGTAACGATCTCTGTCTTCAGATTCTAACGTATCCATGGTAAGTTTCTCCCCATTTTTCCACCAAGTATAGTTAACATCTGGAATACCAAAAGCTTCACAGTTCCAATGTAATTCACCTTTGTTGTCCATGTGCTTATTTGCTAGGGGAATAGTAAAGTTAGGCTTGGCTTGCACCTTAAGGAAGACACTGTTGGTTATGTGGGCTCTGTCATTTTTAACATCACAGATGTATTCACCTTCATCTTCAACTCCCACATTTGGTATTGTCAATACGCGATCATAGTTACTCAAATGAGCCTTTCTTGGCATATTACTGCCACGTCTTGTCCAATTGTAAGATGGTACTGGATATCCAAAAGAAACACATTCAAGCCGGACCTCCTGCCCTACAACTGGTGCTTCAGGAAAAACTTTAGGGAAGTTATTTGGAAATTTAAGATGTTGGTAATCAGAATGTGGATAGACAAATAGTGGGAAGAATGGTCCATTGCGGCCTGCATCTGAAACCTGGCTCATCACATTACAACTGTAGTTTCCCCTGTCAATAGTCTCCAAAGCAGAGAAATAGAGACCTCCATCATAAGACACAAATACTCTCTTGTCTTCTTCTACCAGATTAGGAAAATAGTTCCTAGCCCATAAGAAGTTCACAGCCGGATAGTATGATGGGGGATCACAATACATTACTTTACCCCAATATTGGTTACCACTTTCAACAGATCTCTTTTGATTAAATTCTCTAATAAAACCAAATGACAATCGCACTGATTCGGATCTGATTGTACCAAATTTATTGGAGGCTGTGCAGTGGTACCTTGCATTATCTTTATCAGTATCTGGGTTATAAATCATGAGTGTTCCTCCACTAAGAACAAATCTGGTATCAACTAAAGGATCAATTTCAGTGAAGATAGGGCTGTCTACCTGATATTCTTCCCTGTACCACTTGTACACAGGTGCTGGGTAGCCTCCTGCTATGCATGTCAACTGAACATGATAATTCCTCATAGGATCATATATTGTGTCTACAGGCTCCTTGATAAAGTAGGGTCCTCTAGGAATCCTCTCCGGATCATAAGTTTCCAGTCCGTAGGTAAATGACCTTTCTTCTTCAATAAGATAATGCAGTCTTTGTGTTTGTCCTTCACAAATAAAGTGATAATACTGGTTGCCTTCAACAGGAGATAAGCCCCAGCGCCCATCGAGTTGGGAGAACCTGTACACCAGGTAATCACGAGGCAATAAGTTATAACTGTTATATATTTGTGAATGATCATTGAAAAATGCATTTTCTAAACCAGTCAACTGTGAACCATCAGCATCATTAGACCAATAGCCTGGTGATTGTTGGTGTGCACCAATATACCACGAACCTTTCTGGGGATCAAGTTTCATTAGATTTGTGATGATAAATCCATGTTCTTCTGGGCTGTTGACAGCCGCTAAGTCCGCTTCGTAAGCTAAACAAATCTTACGGGCCTCATTTCTAGGTCGATCCGGCGACTTAGTAAAGCGGTAACAAGATTCTCGGAATCTGATCCAATTTGGCGGACATCTGTATCTCTCCTCGTAGTCCAGCCCGGCGTAATAAGTTGCTGTATTTTGTGGATCAACCTCATTATCATTAGTGCCGAAGTTATCAGAGTTAAAGTTATCTTGGTAAAAAGAACTCTGACCCGAATTGTAATCGTTATTGTTCACTGGAAAGCTGCCGTAAGGTACTTGAGGGTTTGGACGGTATAGAGTACCATTCTGGTTATTATCCTGGTAAGGCTGCTGATTATAGTTAGGGTTGAACGTTCCACTGGACTCAGGAATCTGACTCCTCACGCAACTCGCCAATGCGAGAAGTAACAAAACACGCGTCATTTTCCGTTATTAAATAAAGAAAAAAATTACATTATTTTCATTTGATGAGTAGAAACCACTTTTGTGATGTTGGACACGTTTTTCACAAGGTATAGATATCACAGTTTCATTTTAAAATTCGTTTCTAATTTGAAAATAGCTTGATGATGACAAACACCTTGAAATGAAGCCTCGCCCAACTCACAAACTCAATCACTCAACTCACTCATTCAAGGAACAAAAGTTTTCATTCAATTTTAGGGATGTGCAAGAATATCGTGAAGGCTTGTTTGACGTTTACGGTTTTTAGAATGTTGCAACACAAAAAAAAATGTGTCAAGAATTTTACAGGATTTACTGGAGCGAAAACTGTTTCGAAAACCCTTTTCAACCTAAACAGTTACTTAGGTAGTTACTTTACATTTTTATTGTCAACTAGCTGTCTTTTGCAGTTTCACCCGCGACCTAGAATAACCTCTTCCACACTCGGATAAAATATTGCCCATGTCATAGTGCACCGGGGATAGTGCACCTTCCCAAGGGTAAAAAAATTTTTAAAAACGGTTCGACTTTTTGTGAATTTTAGTACTTACTCCTTATTTATACTAATTTAAGTAAAGTGATGTAGTTAGTAGGCGTTTGCAGGGTTACTCAGTTTGGCGGTTACAACGCGGTAATTTTAGGCCGGCTCCACACGTTGGTACTAACGCTCGTTCCAACGTTGGACTGCAAACTCGGTGAGGCGTACACACGTTGGCCAATAAACTAGTTTTGTCCCGTCAGAGCCAATGTGAAGATGTCCGATACAGAAATCGAAACTGCTCTGAGCGCGAAATGATGAATGCTCTGAAATTTTTATTTTTATGATCCTTTCGAGTTGCGTCCCATATTATGGGGTGTGCTTGATATAGTTCGATAAATTCTAGGTATAACTTTTTCATTTGTCCATGCCGGTGGCGATTTGCTGGATGAGAAAGCCATTGTTACTCGACGTATGCACTCGCTGCGTGTTGTATCAGAACTGAGCAAAGCGCCAACGTGTGGACGGATCGCGAACGTTGGCGCGCAGATTCCTTTGATGAAACCGACACGAGACGGCCAACTACCAACGCTCGCCCCAACGTTGGGACCAATGCCATTTTCTAGATCCACACGTTAGACGAATAGCGTTGGAACGAGCGTTGGTGCCAACGTGTGGAGCCGGCGTTATGCAATTCTCGGCAACACTACTACACATACATGACATGCGATGGGTCGTTGAAGGTTTTTCCGTCAACGAAACGTTAACGTTGATTTCCGTTTGTCAACTAGTTGATCAACTAGTTAATTTCGTCAACGAGTTGACGTGTTTCAAACGTCAACTTGCATCAACGATCATTAACTTTCAACGATACACGCCAACGCCAACGATAAACGCCAGAACGTTTTTGTTAATATATCATTTTTTAAAACTTTCTAGATGATCTTCCCTTTATACTTTTTCAGGCTTAGGACTGACTAAATAATTTGCTATAAAATACAAATTTTAGGCGTATTTAAAAGATCATCTGATTTTTATGTACATTAATTAATTATTATTTACAATTGGAACGAAGTTCCTTATTTTTTTTTACATTATTTTGCCTTTTTACATTATTTTATTTTTATAATTTTACATTATTTTGGTTTGGGTTCAGTTGCTCGTTTCGTTCGTCAACCTAGTTGAATTCGTAAACGTCGTTGTAATTTTTACTCGTTGACAAATTCAACGCGTTGACGGATTCAACGCGTTGATTTGAAAACGGTCAACGTTAATCCCGTTGAAGTGACATCAACGTTGATTCAACTAGTTCGTTGATTCAACGCCCATCGCTATGACTAGGGTTGCCAGGTGTTAGGATAAAGCAGGACATACGTAGGATTTTTGATTGCTTGTCCGGCCAAAATAAGCGGCATCCGGCCTGTTAGGATTTAGGTAGGATTTTTCAATTTCGAAATTCGCGCGCGGATCGAGATCGAATCACGCCGAATTGTAGAGTATAATTTAAAACACATGTCATGCAAAGATTTTCATGACAACATATTAAAAGAAAAAGAAGTTTTAAAGCAAAGGACATTGGGCAGATTGGTATACCCCACCAATAGCGATGTCATACATATCATTGGATAGGTCTTTTTATGTAGAACAACATTTACTATGACAGCTTTGCTGAAATGTTTGTCCGTTCTGAGATATAGATCAAAAACTGTGCAAAAGTTAAACTAATGTTAACTTAATAATCTATTGATATCTCAAGTTTTTAGAGGAAAAACTAAGTTCCACTAAGTGTAAGTCTCCTGAGTTCTACCTGCTGTGCCCGATAGGGTCCATAATTGTTTCTATTATTTAGCATTTCAACCTTATACTGTACCAACTGGATATTGGGCATAATGATAAACCCCACCAATAACAAAGTCATAAATATCGATGGATAGGTCTTTTTAACTGGAACAACATTTACTATGACAGCTTTGTGCTATTGTTTGTCCTTTCTGAGATATAGATAAAATACAAACTTAAAATTAATGCTGATTAAGTGTTTAAAGGAAAATCTATGTTCATTATGTCTTCGATGTACTAGAGGTAAGTACCTGCTGTGAGTCTGCATTTGTTACTATATTTAGCAGTTTCACCTTATACATTGCGATATCCAATAATTACATATTATGACATCGCTATTGGTGGGGTATACCAGGTCCCATATATTTGTGCCCATTGTCCTTTCTGCTAACGAAAAATATTAAGTTATTAGTTGCAGTGGCGGATTTACCAATAGGCCAAGTAGGCCAGTGCCTAGGGCGGCAGATTTAGAGGGGCGGCAAATTTAGCTATTTTTTTACAGGTATTTTTTTTATAATTAAGTATATGAGTACACAATCCATATATAAATAAACGATTAATAATCGCACTGTACTTACTTAGGTACTTACGTGATCATGAATTTTAAAATATTCCAATAGCGTTTCAATAAAAATAAAATAAAAAATCCGCTCGCTTCGCTCGCGGTTTTTTCATAATTCCTGGTTTATTCTGCGCTCTTTGAGTCCTCAATCTAACAAAAAGTTAAAGCACCGAAGTAGCAAAAACAACTGACGCTCTACACTGACGATTTCTAAGCTGTTTATGAGGTGGAGGACTTTTGTGTCCCAAAACTCAAAAAATTTCGCGCTCGCTGCGCTCTCAGCTTTTTCACTTTACACTGTTTTTTTTCAAACTTGTTTGAGTATTTTTGTGTTCCAAGACTCAAAAAATTTCGCCTAAAGAAATCAGAAAATAGTTCACTAGGCAGTGACTATTTTCTGATTTCTTTAGGTATTATTGCGACCCAAAATTCAAAAATTTCGCGCTCGCTACGCTTGCGGCTTCTTCTCTTTGCGGTGGTTTTTTTCCACATTTGTTTGGGTAGGTATTTTTGTGTCCCAAAACTAAAAAAATTCGCGCTCGCTTCGCTCGCGACTTTTACACTTTACGGCGGTTTTTTTAAAACCGTCGTTTTGGTACAAAATTATTGAGTTTTGGAACAGTAACGTTTTTACATTTGTCGTTTTTTTTTTGGAAGTGTGCTCAATAGGTATTCAGCCCCGGGTGTCACCCGATGCTACGCCGCCACTGAATTATAGCACCCGAACAAATGAACCGATTTCAATTTAGTTTATTTTTGTACTACAGGTGATTGTTTTTAGACATGTTTGATGAAAATTGATTGAGCCGTTTAAAAGTTACAGAGGTTTTACGCTTCAAAGTCGCTGTCATATAAACTTGTTAACATTAAACTCTTCGGTACATAGAGGGTTGCAAAAATAATCTAGTAACTGACAGAAATATCATTAAGTTTACAATCATTAGAGGCGGCAAAAATTGAATGGCCTACTAGCGGCAAATTTGTAAATCCGCCACTGATTAGTTGTTGTCATACTTGTCATACAAGCTTTTAAAGTATAAAAGTTTAGTTTTGTTTAAATAAAGGAGAAGTTATATGTTTTGTTTCGCTTACGTTACGTTGATTTATTTTTGTTGTTATGTTTAATTTTGATAATGTTAAGTAAGATTTTTGTTTTGTTATGATATAACGACTGATGATTAAGAGAGTTAGAGACTGATTTATAATAAAGAAATATTAGCTTGATTTCGCTTATGTTTTATTAAAATGCAATCAGAAAATCCCGGATTTCCATTTTTTTAAGTAACACCAAAATTTTTCAAAAAAGTGAGGCGTCCGGATTTTTCGACCAAATGTTAGGACACAAAAAAAATAGTTTTACACTTTTTATAAAAAAATGGACAAAAAAAACAAGATGTACGGATTTTTTACCCAAATGTCAGGACAAACTCACAGGTCTGTCCGGCTTTTGCGTCTGAGGACCTGGCAACCCTAGCTATGACATACCGAATCAAAGGCCGAAGGCCGGTGACTTACGAGTGCAAAAGATTGTTTTTTGACTTGTTTTTTATACAACCTACAATTTTTACGGCGGGCGGCGGCTCTCTTCAAGTTTAGTGAATGAAGAGGTGAGTTTGTATTCTGGATTTTAGCCCCTAATAAACTTAGATAATATATACGAAAAATATATAGCAGGTCGTATCTTAATTATTCGCATTATTTTATCATAATTATAATTACTATCTATCCTGGTAAAGCCTAGGTACTAGCTACAGAATAGTCTTTCTTTCCAATTAATGTTGGGTCAGTAACTCGGTATTAGATTTTTACGCAGTCAAGGTTGAGGGTACCTAGTTAAAAGTAAATAAAAATAATTATGTTATTCATTGTTCACGGTTTTATTTTCCATGTTATCAACAAGAAAAAAGAGTCAAATAATTATAGTAATACTTATACTGTAGGTATAGCTAAAACAGATTAAACATTACACGATTTCGATACCATTCAGAAAAGTATACAATTCTGTATAAATCGTTAGTTACATTTACTCCAAAAATTATCATTATTTTTCATACCATTTTTCCGCGCTCAAGATAATTCTCCTAATAATATTTCATCACAGATTAATAATGTACTTCTTCGTTTCTCGTTTTCACAAAGAAATAAATAGATAGGGCGGATAATGGCCTTGACTACTGCATATAAAAACTGCTACATTCGTACAGAGTCTCAAAATATTATACAGAAGTTGTGTGCTGCACCAAATAATGCCACATGAATTAAACATGTACTAATAGAACATCATTTGCATTAGATCAGATATTTGCCGCTCCAAAATAAGTTAAAAAATAATTTGTTTACAGTTTCATCTTATTTACATTGTTACTGTTTTTGCGATATGCGTAATATGATTTAATAAATTTTCCTATTTTTACAGGACTGTATAAATATAAAAACATAACTCATTTATAATTAATTCAAAAATATTGTACAATATTAATAAAAATATTTTAGGGAGACAATATTAGCAAACATAACAAAAGAACAAAAAATGCCATATTAAAAATTAAAATTGATAAAGAAATTACTAGCATAATCTCAAAACATTACATAATTATATAACAGTTAATAGGTGATGTGCAGATAACGAAAATGACACTGGATAAACCCAGGTAGAAGAACTTGCCAAGGAGCGCATGATAATGTTCATAGAATCTACTTGCATACGATAGTGCACTTGTTCATGCGCGATGACTTAAGTACAACAGTCGTGTGCATAAGGCCATCCAACCCTGTGACTTGATACCTTCACTCCAATTACACAATAAAAATCATCTACATTTTCAAGAATAACCACGTATACTATTGCACACACAGTATAAGATTATGCTAACGCCTTACAATTAACAGTGTGGTAACTACATGTCGTTAATTTCCTAATATTATAATAGAATTACACTAATCATCTCGCCGCAGCATTACTTATTCACCTATCTACCCAATACACCGTACACCAAGTTAAATAGCACCCATGAGAATATCGAACATTTAAAGCAAACATCTATACGCATTAAACTACATATTAAACTATTTACAATATTTACACAAGTTGTTCATTAGTATACACAACATCTCACAAGCCAGACTTTGAGTGAGACAAAAAAATGATTATGAAATGGCTGCCTTAAAATACACAGTCTCATAAAACGAATATGTTTATAATATTGTTCTTAAATGAGATACATGTTACATTACAATAATCAGTCAAGCTTGGTATTAAGATCTCGTTATTGAGCCGTCTTCAATCAAACGCGTGTAATATGTGTTTATTTAAAAACAATGTTGTATTATGTACCTATGACATGAAAGCATGTATCATGCCATAATGAATTGATTTACTAGTCTGTAGTAAATCGTCGGTTTCCATCTCTCAAGTGATAAAGTTTCCTAAGAGATGGATACTTTTATAACTGAAAATGTCTCCAATCACATTCTAAAACGATTTAAAGATGACAATGCCAATCCAAAAAAACGGCAATAGACATATTTGAGTTGAATTAGGCCTTCTTCCGTGTCACCTCTTCTTGTGTGTCATTTGATCAATGGGCGGCCTTACAGTTTGTCCTAGTGTCAGCTAACAAGTACGGTTTCAATCTTTAGCAGTTGCCTCAGTTTGTCAGTAACTCTAACAAGCGCCACTTTAGAAGCGCGCACGTTGACTTTCTCTCCTGCGCCGAGCAGCTGGTGACACTGCGCTCGCTCCAGGAACTCTTGCGTACGGATTTCGCGAAGTAATTCCTTGGGTGATCCGGACCCACAGTGGATTTGCTTCAGTAGACTGTCTTTTGATTTGATCTGGAACGAGAAAATGATTAAATTAGTGACTGTCTAATAATTAAAATCTAAAAAAAAGAATACCTGCAACGAAACGTTTTTCTTCAACGGCATAAATAAGTGGTAAAAAAGTTTACCTGTAATAAATTGGTGATATCCTGCAGCAAACACCACAGGCCATCCGCCGGTTGACCAGTGGGGGTCCGAAGGCTGTAAAAGGGCGGCAGCGGAGCCTCGGTGCACTGGATCTCGATCATGGAGTCCGGGGGAGGGGGAGGTGACGCCGGGGGCGGTGAGGATAGGGCATCGCATCCTATCTCCTCGCGATCTGAAATATTAAGAAGTTTATATTTAGATTTAAAATACTCCGTCTTGCTTTTATCCACTGATAATCTTTTGCCAGGATCTTTGTAAAGCGATTGAATTATTTATTTAAGTATATGGGTAACCTACCTATAATTTCAGTAGGTGGTGGAAATCGCCAGGGTTCAATAGCATTTCCCTGCACGTCGGCGATGTGCAGTCTCAGCAGAGTTGCTGCGGGTCCTTCCGTTAGTTCTTCTGGAGTCTGGCCCGCGTATGTACCGAGCAATGGATCCGCGCCGTACGCAAGAAGTAGACGTATAACTTCCACGTGGCTGTTCTCACATGCTTCGTGTAAAGGTCTGTAAATAAAACATTGTATTTATTAGTTACATCTTCAATATCTTTCATCAATACATAACTGGTGAACTTTCAAATTTTATGACTCGCCTTATTCCTCCTTGTGCGGCAGCAGACACGTTTGCGCCGTACTGCAGCAGTAGTCTTGCTATTCTGACATGACCCTTAGCGGCTGCCACGTGTAGGGGCGTAAATCCAGCGTTGTCTTTCGCCGAGGGGTCCGATTCCAACTTCTCCAAGCAATAAGCCACGCAATCCTGTAAATAAGATAAACATTTTGTTAGTACTTTGTAAAACTATTATTGTATTTTTGTCCTGAATTTGTACATAATACTTACCGTGTATCCTAATCTGGCTGCTCTGTGGAGATGCGTTTCTCCAATACTTTTGTTGATGAACCAGCCCTTGATTTCTTTTTGTATATCGTGAACTGATTCTGGACTAGGCTTCACGGCTGGCCTACGAATCTTAGTGGTAGGTTCCTCTCTACGTATTATTTTCTTCTTTTTCCTAATATAATCAAATCCAGAGCTAAATTTTCTTCTCCCAAAAAGACGTTTAAGCCGCCTTTTTGTATTTACACCATCCGGAGGAGCTAATGAACTCCCTTCTACTTTAGTTTTGTCTTTGTCTTCTTGATTGGCATTATCATTTTTATGTTTATTAGCCGACAGTTCTTTCGTTCTTTTGTGGTTAAGCGATTTCATAATGCTATTCCTTTTTTTTAAACGCATTAACCTGCCCTTAGCGTCGTTTCTTTTTAAAGATTTAGTGCTTCTAAGTCCGTCTCTTATTGAACTCGACCTTCTTTTAAGCTTGTCTTTTACGATTTTTCTAGGCTTAAACTTGGGTTTTGAATCAGGTTCTTTTTTTATTTCTACAATTTTAGTTTCCTTTTCTTCGCTTACAGCGTCCTCTCGACAAGAGGTAGGAGGCGCAGAGGCCGGTCTTTCATCACCAAATACCTCTTTAATAGTTGCTCTTTGTTTGAGCACTCGACTTTCTGTTCTTGTCCTAGATTTCAGAACAACTGGTGCGAATTCTTCAGTAGCACCAATAAGACCATCTGTGTCTTTAATAAATGAATTCCTGAACGCAGTTACAGTTTCTTTCCTAAATGCACCTAAATAAAATATATCTTCCATTAATTTCTCTTTCTTAACATTGTAACTGCCTTTATTGCCGTTTTTTACAAGACCTAAGCTGGGTGTCGGCAGCAACTCATTAGATTTTTTTGGTATGATCTTCGGAGTTTTATCGTCTTTATCTTTACTTTTTTTTTCTTTTCGGCCGTCTTCTTTCTTTCCACACTTTTGAATAAGAACATCAACAATGGAACTGCTTTTCTTCTTATTAATTTTAGACGACAATACCGTTGATGTCGATGCTTCCGAATCATAATGCAACTTATTTGGTGTTGAATAACTAGAATTCGAATCCAAATCACTGTCAAGGGTTAGTTTTTCAGGGCGGCGTGCGTATAAGTCATCTGTAGCAGCCGACGGTGCCGACGACGGGGCTGGAGAAAGAGGTGCGGGGTCCAAGTCAGGTAGAGATGTCGAACCTCGAGTAAAAATAGCACCTGACCTGCTCACAAATGGCCCACCAGAGCGCCCTCGTGGTATGGCAATAAGTCGTGTAGGCATACGAAGAGAACGTTTGTATTTATACAATTCTTCTTCCCAACCTGGATGAAAGTATGATCCGTCACCAAATGTTGGTTTGCGCACAGGCGTAGAACTGTTACTTGCGCTGCTGCTGTCTTGTTTCTTTCCAGGGGATGATTTCACAGGAGTCTTCAAACTAGGTGTGCTTTTATTTTCGTCTGTTTTTGTATTTTTACGCATACGGAGTCTTCTTGCTACACTAATATCATCATCGTCACTATCAGAACTTGAATTAACATCATGTTTCTCGTTTTTAGTGTCTACGGATAGTTTGCTCTTAGATCTTGATATTTGCCTCGATAGTTTACCCTTGCTTAGCTTTTCTTCTTTATCTTTTGACATTGTAGAATCCAGTGATTTTCTAGTATTTTTATTTACATCTACATCACAACACTCGAGTTTAACGTACGCAGATTTCTCGGATAAATCCTTTAATAGCTGATACTTCAGACGATCACTTTGTTCCTTTTCTTTTAGAATCTTGCTTTTAATGAGCGGCTCATCGTCATCCGTCGATTCTAATTCTTCTTTGATCACAGTTTTTATGGGTGTCTTTTCTTTAAATTCTTTCTTGGATGAAGACGAATGATCCGATTTTTCACTTTTAACCTTGGCTTTGGCTCTCATTTTGGTAGGCCGATCAGAATCTTTTTGTTTTTCAATCTTTTTGTCATTTTTACCCTTTTCACATTTGTTGGATTGCTTCTCGACGGTAATTAATTCTTGTGAAACAGGCGTTTCAATTTCATTACTAGGTTCAAGTTCATCTTCATCCATTGGCTCTTGCTTAATGACTATGGGTGGTACCTCTTCTGTACTTTGTGTAGGTTCACCTGCAAGTGGTGTAACATTTATAGTAGCTGGTTGAGAAGCTGCCTCTGTAGGCAATATATCTTCTGTTGTTTTTTGAGTGCCCGCCTGAACTGGGTCTAAACTTTGAGATTTCTCAACTTTGCTTTCATTTTCGTTCTCAAGGGTATCAATACGTCTTCTATGTACTTTCTTCTTATGACATCCCGATTTAAGTTGTTCCATAAAACTATCACACGCATTCGCCCAATCCAAATCTTCAAAAGGAGCATCATTTACTTCATTAATACCTACGGGCTCTAAGCTTTCTAAAATATTTTCCGTCTTTATAGATATCTCAGCGTCTTTTTCAATTTCTTCAATGTTCATTGGCTCTGTTTTAACTTCTGGAATGATAGCTGCAGCCAACTCCTCATTTTTGATTACAGATTCTAACCTCAAATTGTCTTCCCTTATTTGATTAAACAAGTGTGTTTTTCTGGGAAGCAATTTCAGCTTTTCATTTTCAGGTGGTATGGTTTGCTTTGTCTCAGTTTTCGCCATGGTATCTTGTGACGGAGGCATAACTTTTAACTCTGCCTTTGTTCTTATTCTGGATGCAACATCGTTTTCAGGTGAGATAGGTTTTGGATCGGGGCTATTATTATATTCTGAGTCACGAGGTAAGGAATCAACAGCTTTAGGCATTTGGATATGTTGATGTAAGTTGGGAGTAATGTGATTTGAATTAAGTCTAACGACATTTTTAGATGCCAATTCTGTATCATTCTCCTTAGTAAGATCTGTGATGTCTATTACAGAATCTTCGGCATCGTCTATGACGATTAGGTCTGGGACGTGTTTGACTTGTCTTGGTGGTTCCATGAACCCGGTATGTTTCGTTTCTAAACTGTTTCTTAGTATACTGAGTACTCTTTTATCTGCAGGAATTCCACTAGCAGGATCAAAATGATGCGTATGCATATCTCTATGGCTCGGAATTTTTTGTATAACTTGGTGACGGCTATTAACAGACGGATTTCTGTCATGATAGTGAGCATGATAATCGCTCGTTTCACGAGCTAATTCAGGATGATATGGATTATTTGAGTATCTGCGATTTCCATGAGTGTGATGTTCCCGATAAACGCTAGAAACAGCAGGTCGTTTTTGTTCATTTTGATAATTTTCTAACTGCTGTTTATATCTGCTATAGCTGTAAACTGGCTGTTTCATAAGTTCGCGTTGTTCTCGGGCCGACTGATTTAAGTGGTCTATCCGACTGTCTGCCGTCCAGGTTTCATATCGAACTATCTTCTCCGGAATGTTGCTTGCAATTGGACCCGCAGGTCGTTTTCTCTCTTCTATTATAAAATGCCGATCATCACGAACTCTATTTTCAGGGAGACGTTGGTCTCCAAGAGATCTTGTAAGGTCTATTTTAGGAACATATTCGGCTCTTATTGGAACACTACGTTCTTGGTAAGAATGGGGAGATTCAACAGGATAAGCTTCGGCTACAGGCCGACGTGCTTCATACGAGCCGTTGTAACGCATAGGCGGGTGACCAGGTTGCGATGGTGTCACATATCCGTGTGCAGCGTTCCTGTCTCCTCCGTATTGAGTAAAATTTGGTGCGAAATCCACTTTATGAGATGCTACATAACTTGTAGTTGGCAAATGTGCGTGACGACTACCGGACGATGATGGACGATGAGGCAAAGCAATCATTTTATTTTCTGCTGCTGAATCAATTGCATCGTCTTGAGTTGTAGACGAGTCAGCAGAATTTTTTACCGTCTTCACAGATAAATCTAACGGAGATTCTCGTTTCTGTTTACTAGCTTGCGATGCAGCAGGCGGTTCTTGCTTTTGCTTAGTTTGATTCATTTGATTAACTAGTGACGTTACAGATACTGTCATGCGTGCTTGGTTAGGATAGCCAGGTTTTACTGTCGATCTCGCTGGGGATGTTTGGACGGGAGTCGACGGAGCATATTCATAACTAGTTTTAGGTGCAGCTGCTGGATGATAAACAGATCTTGACTGCGTTGTATTTTGAACAATTGGAACGGGTGCACTAGGTCCATACCTAGATGTCGACGTTGAAGGCGTCGGGTAGTGGTAACCGCTTCTAGAATCTACAGATCTACTTATAGTAGGAAACTCTGCACGTGGTGGCAAGCGAGCAGCGTCATGTGGGTGCGGTGGGATTGGCACTGGCGAACGTTCTTGTGGTCTCGGCGCGTAATGTGAGCTCATAACATCCATAGGAGCGTGTTTAAATTGCACTTGATGATGCGTATCCACGCGGTGACTTTGAACAGGCTGCGCAACAGGCGAAGGCCGATAACTCGGATAAGCCTGTTGGTGGTCATATTTTCTTTGTGGTACCACGGGATGCCGCTCGTAATGTGAAGAAGTTCGTCCATAAGGCGACAGATCCCGGCGCTGCTGCATAGTTGTATATTGCATCTGAGCGGATCTGCTGTCAGCAGTATGTCTCTGTGCAGGAGGAGCGGGCTGTGGATGATGAATAGGTGGAACGCGATCGTTCGGTGGGGGCGGTGGTTGAGTTGGTTGCATTTGGTATCTTTGCGTTGGTGGACTTTGAGCAGCCACCTCGCGCAATCTCGATGTGGTGTGTTGCGGCATCGACCCCGATAACCTAGCATAAGTTTGTGGGCTTTGGCGCGAATGCGTTGAAGGCTGAGGTGATGCTACCGGCCCATGAGAATTTCGGCTTCCTTCTGACATGTTTGAATCATAATGATACCGCCCATATGATTCCGGTGGTCGTGAAGTAGGATAAGGATCTGCTGGTCTACCAGGTGCATAATGATCCGGCTGCCTGGCAGTCGGTGTTTGTACACGATGTACAGGCGGGCGGTACTGTGTAGTTGGAGCCTCCAGTTGAGGTTCTGCAGGCGCTGGAGGCTGCAGTGGAGCGGCTGACGGCGGTCGCGCCGGGGACGGGCACGGAGCAGCAGGAGCCGGTGCGGGTGACGGTAGAGTCCGCGGCGGCTTGCGAATTATGTGCGATGGAGGTGAAAGAGTACCCACTGCTTCTTCATCATCCTCAATTTCAGGCTGCTCGCGACGCTTCTCTGCAGCCTCTCGCATAACGGTAGCTTTATGGATGATGTGTGGTTCGGGCTCAATAGGCTCCGAAGGTGGCCGCGGTGGAACTGCGACTGGCGTCGAGCTTGGGACGGAAGGCGGGGCGGCCGCAGCAGAAGGCGGACGTGACGACGGAGCAGGAGCTCCGGATTGCGCTGGAGCTCCTTCTTCTGGTAGTGGAGCACCTGATGGCCATAAGGGCTGGCTCGAGCCGTCCGCCTGTGCTTGCTTCGGTACCCCCATAAAGTACTGGCGCGTCCCTTCCAGTACATTGTTAAAAGACACGTCCATACTCCGTCTCCTCTAGACACCACCTGAAACAAAAGATGAAAAGAAATGAAAAATGTCTTCAAGACTTATAATCAGAGCAAAATAACTACTATAATCATCAAGTGGTAATAAAAGAAACAGTCATCAATCATCGCATCGAGCGAGTAAATGCCGATATCGGTATTGAACGCACGACTTGTCGAAGGTGCGTGGTTGGGTCGTTACCCGACGGCTGCCCTTGAGCGTACTTCGCCCCCGCTCGCACACTTATGCACGACTGTAGAGATTCGCGAAATTACACACACTAATACAACTTCCGCGTGAGTACGTTGCTTAAAGTTAACTAACCTTCATACGAATGAATGTCAAAAACCCCGCGAAATTAATTGGTCATACTCTTTTGGGGCCACAATTCTTGTTAAACAAGGTGTGATGAACACACTTTTTGTTGATACTTTAGTATCATCAATATAATCTTAAGAGTATGAATGTAATGAAAATTATTTTAACAACAGAAAACCAAAAATAACAATATCACTTCAATTTACTGTGTAGAATTTGATGTTGTCGATATACCTAATAAGCTTGTTGACAGTTATTTTAAACTATTAAACTGAGAGGGCGAAAATGAGAAAGTGTTTTTGCATACATACTCAATTGGTGCCGCATGCCGTTTACCTTTTATGTTCGAGGCAGGTATTTGGAGGCAACATAAGAAATATTAAATTAACCTTCATTAGTAACTCGTGTTTTTATTTGTAGTAATTATAACTTATCAGCAATTAATGTTAATTAGCCGTCAGTGCTTCAGAATCTTCATTTACATTTCCCGCGTAACGTGTACGACTGTGTGAGGTCAGTAAGGGTTGACAGTTAAGTATTTCAAGGCAGTATGAAGTGAAACGTTGAGAACTATAAATATGCATATCGTATCTTTTAGAAAGCCTTGAAACCATTTGGAAAAAGTCCTATAAATTACAAAAAAACTTTGCCAGTTTGAAAATATCATTGAACAATAAGTATAAGCAACACGCTTTTAGACGAGTGAAATAAAAATAACGCACAAAGATATTAAAATTAAAAAAGCCTAATTATAAAAATAAATACCCCTTCAAGTTTTTATTTTCCCTATAATAAAAGCAATATTTAACTAAAAATGTTGAGGAAAGTTTTGCTGTTGATTTTTATTTGTACCCCTTTGAGTCTGATACTGCGGTGTTGTTTGTTGACATTGCAGCTATGTGTATCCGAACGCATATTTGTTAAGCTTCCCGGGAGCGGAAGCCGGGTCTCCGAGCGACGCTCCTCGATCGATTGCAGAGCCCTGGCAACGGTGACGGATGAGATGCGTCGAACCCCGGACAAACTATCCAAACTAAATCATAGACTACGCTTACATGTGAACTGCTTCCATATTTAAACTGGTAAACGTCGGCCATTTTACATTACTTGTAATTTTAATTTGAAAAACGATTCTTCAATGTCAAAAGATATTTTTTGTTTAGTTTAAGGCGTGTTTTAATTAGGTAAGTAAATAACACATATACGCCCTGGTGAGTAGTTCGGCGATTTAATTTCTATTCACGTACCTAAATAAAATTATAATATGGTAATTGTATTTATGTATGTGCCTTGAACATACATAGTTACATTCGCTGAATATTCAGAAGTAAAACATTTTAATACTAAGCGATGTTTTTCTTGTTGAAGTGACTAACAATAAAAATAAACTTTCGGTAACAATTGAATTGTTTTACTAGGCCAATAGATGTTTATTACAATAAGGAAAGTACATGATATGTGTGTCTGCATAATACTGCATAAAACCAGAATAGATTTCTCAAATAATAAGTGACGAAATAACGTTAATGCACCAATGAATTTTAAATAAATTTACTATATAAGTACTCCTAAGCACATACATACATACGATTTTCTAAATGATGTAACCAGTAATCCAGCCTAGTATTTCCAGAAAGACCGATCGATCCCCAGTCTATTTATGATTTCAAGTAAGGTCAATGTCACCTACCCGACCGTCTGTAAGATACGGGGTTAATGACCCCGCGACCCATTATATTTACCTATGAAATGTAGATATCTACGTATTGTTGACGTCAGACGTCGTGCGACTGGGAAAAACAATCACAGATAACAAAATTCTTAGACTGTTACTAGCAACTTGTACCTGTCGTTCTCACACAGCCTTTCTGTATCAGCAACCTCTGATAACAGTTGAAAATATTATGCTTTCTATCTTATCTGCCCCTATATTTAACTGATTACTGTCCCCAGCTAATGCGACAAAAATAAAACAGATACCTTCTAGCTATTTACATTTCGAAAACATGGAAAATCTCAACTCACTCAGTTACCCAGAAAATTGCACACCTAGCGCTTTTGTTCTCAAAAAGGATTCAATAAAACTTTGTTAAATAAACTTCAGCTTTGTGAATTGAGATGAAATTACATTCAGAAGCAAAAAGTAAACAGAGAGAAAGCGTATAAAACTCTTAAGTTCGACCGCGAACTCACTCGGGTTCCGTAGCTATACAATCGTGAAACTTAATCCAACAGGTAGGTAGCTACTATTTCTATCTTTAGCTTAGATTCCGTAATTACGAAGTTAAACGTGTAACAAAGCTATATTCGCGTTGTTTTTAAGTGAAATAATTGCATGTGTGCATCGGAGCGTTACAAGATGCAATGACGCGTAGTGCACTTATGCGGATTCCGTTATGAGAACGCCGCACTGGAAAATCTACTTAGCTATGTAATAGAAAGATACCGGAATTAGATTTACATAACGTGTTTTTAGTCCTCGCTTACTTGTGTATTAGTATTTATTAATTTTTATATGTAATTAATGTAGTAACATATCTTCTCTCTTAATTTGACGATAATTCGTTTAGTTTTTTTCGTAATTTTTCAGAGGCTTAGTTTGAAGTCGAATAAGTCCACATTTTATAAGGCCCATCAAAGTATAAATTAGTCATACATCACTGACTAATTAATAGTTCTACTGTTCTATTAAATACGAGTGGAGTTGTTAATAAAGCCACTTCAGCACTGGGTGGTAATTCCACGATATTTTTATATGTACACGACTTCTTACTACGGTAGGATTCTGAGCTAGCCATACCCCCGTAGTTATTCGTGTATAATGAACTAGCTTCTGCCAGCGGTTTCACCCGCATCCCGTGGGAACGACTTCCCGTATCGGGATAAAAAGTAGCCTATAGCCTTCCTCGATAAATGGGCTATCTAACACTGAAAGAAATTTTAATATCGGACCAGTAGTTCCTGAGATTAGCGCGTTCAAACAAACAAACTCTTCAGCTTTATAATATTAGTATAGATATTATGTGCGTGCGTAGCGTGTTGTGGTCCTTTTGATAACTTGCCAAAAAACTACGGTTTTTTGTATGCATTGACTATATCATCTATACTTATTTCAAAGAGTATAGCGTCTCGCTGAAGAAATAGGCACTAGATAGATACTCGTAATTAGACTCAGACAAAAAACGTTGACGTTATTTATTACTCTTTAGAACTATTTATTCCAGACGCATAAGAATTGTGCAGATTATTGTAAATCTGTATTATTAGCCAGACAAGTTTTCCTGAAATGAGATCAGCACGCACAGGAAATAAATTCGATTACGCTTATCTGGATGATTACTGTGTATTTATGTCGACCGGAATAAAATGTTGTGCCTACAGACCACTGAACTCCAGGCAGATTATTAATTAACACAATGGCGTTTTGATAAGGCGCTTGGTGATAATTCCTCATACTCTTGCATTAGGAACCATTAAATAATGTAGTAAATCGGATTTATTCAAAGGTTTGATAAAAGGGGTGGCAACTTACGTGGTATAACAGCTACCCTGCTTGATGAGAGTGGCGACCCCTATGCGTGTTCATGTCTCCGGCTTCTTTCCCAGAAAGACCTGAAATAAAACATTAACCATCATTAACGACTTCGCTATTGAAGCAACAATTGATCGGAATTAGGGCTGCCATCTCGAATTTCGCCAAACCCGGACAAACATTAAAAAAAACCCGGACATTTGGCGTAAATCGCATTTTTTCCCCGAACGAGTACGATTTTTTTTAAACAAAGTAATATCTAATTTGTAATCTATTTACTATTAACATATACTTCAATTCAATGAGGTACTTCCTTACATGAAAATTGTCCGGGTTTTCCCCGGACACTTCTTGAAACCCCGCCCGGACAGTCCCCGGACGGCCTCCAAACGAGGACAAATCCGGGGAAACCCGGACGGATGGCAGCCCTAATCGGAATCAGCATTGTGAAGGACTCGTTCTATTATATCGGTTAGCTATTCGCACAGCCGGCAAATTCAAGGTTATTAGTTTAAGAGCAAACATTACATAACTAGTCTAAGAAAATGGCGTCGTTTATTATGACGAGTGACGAGTAACGATCGACCACTATCGCAAAGTTCTGAGAGCTGAAGAAACCATTTTACTTAAACTTCCAAGTTATGCGAAGAAACCATATAACTTTGAACTGAGCAAACTCTAGCTAAGTATAAAATCTAGGAAGGCGATAATCAGATTGTTCTTTGGAACAAGAAGCGCGCAGTAAGTCAGTCGCAATAAATCTAATAAATTACTATTATTACTGACTATTGATAAGATGGTCTATAAACACATAAGTGAGTTTATCAATAGTTTGAAGCACATACGTCACTCGCTGATAGGTAAGTGTTGCACCAAATGGACATTGACCCACATCCAACATCCGTTGACAAACGATTCAGCACATCATGCGAATTGACTTGTAAATCGATTTTGTTGAATAAAAATACACAATAGGCGTGTTCTGATTCCGATGACGCGTTTTGTTTTGTGCAGCGTGCGTACGATTATGTAAACACCATACCTACAAACATAATAGAGCACCCGTTTTATTATAAAGACTGTAGCAAGCAAAGTGTTGTCTGTAGGTCTGCCATTGGACGTGCAATCGGAAGCAAGAATTCTAGTTCATAAGCTAGAACGCAAAGATGGTCTTTATGGTAGGAATATTTTATAATTGATTAATTAAAAATTATAATTACACATCCTCCCTCATATACAAAAACACATTTGCAAAATGTATCTTCTTACTTCAGTTAAAATTATGAGTGTGCTGGTCTTTGATCTGAGGTGCTGGTGTTGTAAAACTAAAACCAGTTTTCAAGACTTTATAATCACTAGATAGATCCTCAGATCAGAAATTCAACGGATTGATATTCATAGCAACGTCCCTCACGTGGCTAGAAATTTTAAATAAGGATTAACGCAAGATAGGTAGGTACATCGTATTTAAATCAATTCGATCAAACGATACGTTTTGTATAATTCACGTTTGAACTGAACTAGTATTTACAGATCCTATACTATAATACTCAGTAGGTTCTATCAACAACACCATTGACGTAGGCCGTAAGTACACAAACGTCAAAAAACTAAAAATTTTCTTCAACAAGAGCGCGCGCGTGTGTAACACTATTTACGTACACAGACGCGATACAGCTGTGTCGGGTCATTGCCCCCGCGAGCCGCGCGAAACAAGGTGAATCGTAATGTCTGTACTTTTTGTCTCCTTCATTATTGAGACTCCACTAAAATGTTTTTATACCTACCATTTCGCAAATTGTATTAATAATACCTAATGTATGAGATCACTAGACGAGTGTTATTACATGTAGGTGTCAGGTAACCATTAGCGAGTCATCGCGTGGATGGTGTGGATACGTCGAAACTCGAAACCGATTTGTGATTTGTGTGTTCTCAGAAGTTACTTTATGTTTTGATGAATTTAAATGTTGTTTAAGATGATAAGTAGGTTCAGAAATGTGTGTAATTTTAATGAATACGTAACATGTATGTATGTATCGCGAGATGTAGCGTCAATATTTACAAGACCTCATAATGATACATTTAAGTATTTATTTGCTGTAGCTGTGTGTAGCCTTTGCACATGTCCATGATGCATTTTTCAATTCCATCAGCAATAAAATCGTCGTAAAATAAAGCACCAAACTAATTTCAGAGTCAATTAATCTTCCCCACACCCTTCACCCTGGTACGTCACGTTCATATAGAAATCCTACTGCCCCGACCGTGCACTCCCTACGGGGCCAACGCAAATAATGGCCAAAGGGGATGCGTAGGGGAATGAAAATTATATCGGCACTCCCCTCCATCTCCGGACGTTTTACACGATAGGGTCATATTTAATTGATTGAATTCCCAGAACAAACACCTAATATTTACAGAACTAGCAAAAATTCATACGCACTTCAATTTGTAAAGCTGGTATAGCTGGCTGGTATTTGGTTTTGGTTGTAATTTTGACACTTATCAGGTCATGTTTTTGGTCATGGATCTAGCCTCTGTTCCATAGGTTACTGATTTACTACTCAGAAGATATCAAGTATATATATTCCGCTTGTCCCACAATTACTAGAGTCTTGGTTGGTTTAACAGTTCTTCATAATATTAGTGAAATCTGTCTGGACATACAAAATTTGCTTGCGTTTGGCATCGACTCGACGATATGTCTAACATCCAAAAAGCAGTTTGTAACGTCCTCCACGTTGGTTTCTTACTTAAGTGCCCTCATTTAGACGGCCTAAGACGGTCCACAATTTCTACCTTATGTCAATATCGATTTTCTTCTTGCAAGTCCCTATTGTGGTCTTCAATTGGTGACAGCTATTTCACTACTCCCTGTCGTGTGCTAGGCAACATCTAGGCACCAACACTTCGTGTCCAATTTATCTAATTAACAATCAAGAGTTTAGAATAGATCACAAAGGATCTGGGCACATCGAAACGCATCGGCGAGCGTCCGCCGCGGCGCGGGAGCGGCTGTGGCCCACATTGCGTGTTCTATTTTTCATGTGTTGCTAGCGCCCTCTATTATTAGATCCGCATTGTTTATGGACGTCGACCGACTAACATCGACCAATTTCAATTGCCTTTACTTCCTGTATTTGTTTCTATTTCTGTTATGAAATCTTATGTTTTCGTATTCTGGTTGACTACATCAGATTCCGTTGTTCTTACATTGCAGTAAAAAAAAATAACAATAGCAAGCTTCAATACGAAGTCAGAGCATATTTTACAAACAACTACGTCAAGCAATATCACATGTCATAAGTTCATAATACAATAAACGTTAGTCACGGGGGTGCCCAACAATTTTGTTTATGTTGTAAATACGGAAAATTATAGCATTAGTTAGCAGCGGTATAGTGAATGCGTAACATCGTAGGTATTAATCATAATTGCCGAGTTCCAAGGTACGATTTTGTTATATAATTTGCTACCACTAAAATAGAAAGACACAAGCCTTGGTATTCCCTATCTTCCTTTATGGAGTGGAAACGTGGACGATCTTAGCCCGAGAACGACAAAGGATAGATGCATTCGAGATGTGGTGCTGGAGGCGATTACTCCGAATACCTTGGACTGCAAAACGCACCAATGTGTCTATCCTGAATCAGCTCAAAATAAAAAAACCCGCTTGTCGACCATATGCCAACAACGCATTCTATCTTATTTCGGCCACACAGTGCGCAGAGGCGATGAAAGTCTGGAAAAACTGATTGTCGTTGGGAGCACCGAAGGCAAACGATCGCGTGGTCGTTCACCAACCAGATGGACCGATCAAGTGAAAGACTCATCGTCCTCCGAATTCTACGCGGTAGTGAGAGATGCGCTGGATCGAAACCGGTGGAGGCAGATCATCCGCTCCAGATGTTACCCCGATGCTGACCACGATCCTCAGATATAAGGGGACCGACTATAGAGAGAGAAAATAGAAAGAACACTAATGTGCACTGTACTTAAAATCTGTCTTATTTGACAATATACAGCGACCTAATTAATAACAATCAAGTAAACGAGCATTCAATTCAATAATAGAATATATTTTTCGTGTAAGTATACCTAAATCAACGAGAATTCACTTCATTCATAGACGACCAGCCTACGCTTAACCATATTCGTTTGACCCCGACCATCTAACAGTTGCATTTCTATTTCGTATTAAGATTCGATTTACAGGAGCGAACAGCTGCGCGTTCTCAGAAATAGGTTATGATAAAATACCTACAGGATCTATTTTAAGAGTTGTAACAACTAGAGCTCGGCGTTTTGGAGTGTCTCCAACATTCACCTAACAATATAAAGATCGCGATCGTCCTTTTGTTGTCTGTTACTGTTGATATTACGACTAGGAAATGTGAGGAAAACGTCGCTAAACTTCTGAAATTGTTTATTTGTTGCGCTGCTTACACAAACTTGTTCCGAAAAATCCGATTTGTGTAATACGCATTGTTATAGAAACTTGGTAAATAAGAAAGGAAAAAGCAAAGTTATGCCTGATTTTAACGTTCAAAATGACTTAGCTGAAAGGTATTAAGAGTTTTATGATGTAGAGTAATTAAATTAAAACTCAAGTTCACTGAATTAATTTGGTACTTATTGTAAAGACTTGCTTCTAATAGAATACCTATGGATAAGAACTTCCTTATTTATAAATTAAAGAGGTTTACTGCAAACACTATTACTTAATATTTACGCTATGCTAACACCATCAATATAAAGTAGGTAAGTTCAAAGAATCCAAAGCGAGTAATAACATTTTCTCAAAAGTTACATTGTTTATGTATTTTGGTAGGTATTTTGAGTCAAATATTTATTTTACGGCTTTTTTTTACGCAGCGGAAAATAGTTTATGGGACCGTTTTCCGCGCTAGTTCGTACTACAAACATATTTATAACACACGCCTAATTTTTGTCCAACCTCTGCTCGCTTACAAGGCTATGAATAACACAAAATAGCCCAAAAATATTTTTATAAAATTGCCTCAATTTTGTCTTAATTACGAATCGTTTATCGTAAACGAAAGTAATCTCGATAGTTACATCGGCGGCCGATTGTGACACTCAACTAAGTTGTTTTCCTTCAGCCGTTAGTATGTCAGTAGGTCAATAGTTGGTTGCAACCGTACAATTCGCAAACAACTCACGAACCTGCTCACTATTATTAAAGCGTAGCTTCATAAAACTTACTAGCCTGTTCTCAGGGCCTGTTTAACACAATTTTGACCTTAGGTAACTGAATTTTTTAGTGACCTTTTTCGAGATAAAAAAAAATTACGAACGGTATAAAAAAATGGTGCCAACGTGTATGACCAGAACGGCGGTTACCTAACAATGTACGTTTCCTGCATGCAACAGAATTGTTCATTATTAAGTACATTATTGTTGCAATTATATATATATACTTCCCCTGCCGATTTCGGCTATGGTGACTGCTTTCAGTTACCACTGAGAGAAGAACTAGGATGATCAGCTCTTCTATGCGCCCTTTGATGGCTGCAGTACCCTATTTTATGTGTAAACGTGCGCAAGCATTGGCTGCACGTTAGGATACCGTCCACGTAGTTATAATGAATGGCTACTGGTGTTTTAGCCTTAAGAGCATCACGCTTCGCATCCAGTGCGGATTTCCTTTGCTCTTCGAAATCTTTGATCGCATTTTTAAGTAGGCCTCTCCATTCAGGGCGGCAAATGGCTTTTGTCTCCCAGTTCTGAGGATCAATGTTGCACCTTTTCATGTGTCTTTTCTGAACATCCTTGAAGCGTAAGAACTGGCCACCTTGTTTCCGTCTGCCGTTCTGGAGTTCAGAAAAGAAGATGCGTTTGGCCACCCTATTATCATCCATGCGTAAAACATGACCGCACCATCTGAGCTGTCGCCGCATCAGGTACGCTTCTATGCCGCAGACATTCGCGCGTCGTAGCACTTCGGTATTTCTAATCCGATCTGACCATTTGATTTTCAGAATGTCTCTTATGCACTTTAGATGAAATCGGTCCAGCGCCCGTATATGTTTCCGATAGAGGACCCATGTTTCAGCCGAGTATAAAAGATTTGGGAGGACTATGGCCTTGTAAACGGAGATTTTTGTCGAAAGCTTCAAATCATGTGTGTGTAAGACCTTGGCTCGTAATTTACCGAAAGCAGCTGATGCAGCGCCAATGCGATGGTTTATTTCGGTATCAAGGTCACACTTGGATGTAATTGTGCTGCCCAGATATTTGAAGGTATTCACTTGCTTCAGCTCAGTATCGCCAATGTTTACCTTGATAGGTTCTGTAGCTCCTTGAGAGTCGCTTGCCATTACCTCAGTTTTCTTAACACTGATTTTTAGACCGAAACGACAACAGACTTCCTGAAGGTTAGTCATCAGGTTCTGGAGCTCTTGTGCAGAGTTGGTAACAAAACACAGATCATCAGCGTACATGATCTCCGTTATAAGAGCATGAGATACTTTAGTATATGCTTTTAATCTGGCCAGGTTGAAAAGTCCCCCATCAGTCCTGAAACGTATTTTGATTCCAGCAGAAGTTTGTTTGAGTGCTTCACTGACAACGACAGAAAAGTAGAGAGCAAACAGTGTTGGCGCAAGCACACAACCTTGTTTGACCCCACAGGTGACAGGAAAGAACTCTGACTGGTCACCATTATAGGTAACACAGCAAGTCATCTCGTCGTGCAGAAGGCGAATCATTCTCACAAACTTCTCAGGACAACCTAATTTTGCCAGTAAAGTCCAGAGGGCTTCCCTCGGCACGCAGTCAAAAGCTTTTTCTAAGTCCACGAAGCACATACACAAAGGTTGGCCTTGTTCTCGGCTTTTTTCCTGGAGTTGCCTGATGGAAAAGATGGCTTCGCCGGTGCCCCTGTTAGGTCGAAACCCAAACTGAGTTTCTGGCAATATGGCTTCGGAGACTGGTAAAAGCCGGTTGAGAAGAACTCTGGCAAATATCTTCCCAGGGACAGAGAGGAGCGATATACCCCGGTAGGAGTTGCAGTCGGAACGGTCTCCTTTGTTTTTATACAGTGTCTGTATACGGGATATTTTAAATTCAGGTGGTATTGTTTCCTCGTTCCAAATGCGATCAAAAATTTGCCAGATGTATGTATGAAGTTGCTCCCCTCCGTATTTCAGCAGTTCTCCGGCGATGTTGTCAACGCCAACTGCTTTTTTATTTTTCTGCTCTTTGATGGCTTGAACAACTTCAGCAAAAGTTAGTGGTTCAGCAAGCGACTCATTCGGCGGCAGAGGATGGATACGCCTTATATGCTCAAGATCTGCTGATCGATCTACATTGAGCAGGTGGTTAAAGTGCTCTGCCCAACGATCAAGTATATCCTGCTTAGCAGTGAGCTTTTGGGAACCATCTAGGGATCTTAACGGAGTGCAGTTTTTTATGGAAACGCCAATCAACTTACGCATTTCTTCATAGAAAGCGCCTAGTTGGTGGGTATCTGCAAGCCACTGTATCTTTTTTGCCTTTTCAAGCCACCATCTATCTTTCATCGTCCTCGTTAATTTCCTTAAGGAATCACCACTACTTCGGACTTCTTGACTGGATTTATGATTTCCTTCATTACGCTTTATGAGTACACGATGCTGTTTGAATGCTTCAGTTAGGGCCCTATCATTCTGGTCAAACCAGTCCTCGTTGTTTCGTTTTTTGTATCCTATAGTTTCCGTAGCCACAGTCAGTACGGTGGATGAGATCTGTTTCCATTTTGATATTAAGTCACCTTGCTGGGCATCAAACACATCTAGCGCATCTGTTAGGCCTTTCTGGTATTTTTCTTGAAGATCTTTACAATCCAGTCGATCTAAGTTGAGAGATATTGGTTTAGCCCTGCAGGGTCTTCGTGGTTCACGAAGGCGGAGTCTCAACTTAGTTACCAAAAGCCTGTGGTCTGTCCAGCAGTGCGCGCCGCGCATAACGCGTGTGATATGCACCTGGGAGATGTCCCTTCGTCGCGTTATTGCGTAATCGAGGAGGTGCCAGTGTTTAGAACGCGGGTGCATCCAGGTGGTTTTGAATTTGTCGCGAAGCCTAAACAGAGTGTTTGTGATGGTGAGGTCGAATTGGGCACAGAGTGTGAGTAGTAATTGTCCATTACTATTCATATTGCCCACACCATTATTTCCAATCACGCCCGGCCACGACTCAGAATCTCTGCCAACCCTCGCGTTGAAATCGCCTAGCAGCAGTATTTGTTCGCTTGAACGTATGCTGGTAAGGCATTGGCAAAGTTCTTCATAAAACTGATCTTTGACACTGTCCTCGTTACTCATTGTTGGTGCGTATACGCTTATCACATTCAGGTAGTTGTCGTTTGGTAGGTGAAGGCGTAATGTGATAATGCGGTCCGAGATGTATTGTGGACATTCTGGCAGCTTTTTTGCGATGGTGGATTTGATGGCAAACCCTACGCCAGCTAACCTTCGTTCACTTTGGGGTCTTCCTTTCCAGAAGAATGTATAACCACCGCCGATTTCCTCAAGTTCGCCTTGGTCAGCTAAGCGTGTTTCGCTTAAAGCTGCCACGTCTACATTGTATCGAGCAAGTTCACGTGCTACGACAGCAGTTTTACGCTCCGGGCAAAGGTTTCCGTCATTATCGATTAATGTACGCACGTTCCATGCGCCAAATGTCATAAATGATGTTTTTATCTTATTTTTCTTGTTACGTCGACCGCGAGTAATGGGGTGCCTAAGCAGCCGCGGTTGCTACTCCCCCAATTTGACGGGACAAGCATTTTTTTAGGACACCTTTTCTAGCCCCCTCCCCGGCTGAGCGGGGGAAGCAGTGCCTCCCTAAATAGGGCTGCTTCATCACCTAAGGTGCTGCCCAATCCACACTGTTGTCCCAAGTGCAGTGCAGAAACGACCACTCTCCTTAGGCTGCCATACGTGCAGGCTTCAGACAAAGCCGGGTGTGCACCACCACCCAACCTCTCTACTTCAGCCCATCGCCGCAGGTCTTTTATCAGGATCCATTAACCAGAAGCAGTCAGTTGCGCGTGAAATATTTAAGTGCGTAAGTGTTTGCGCAGACACAGACGCACTCTCTCGTCCTCCACCCTCTATTCCCAGTGGAACGGAGAGCCGCCACGACTGGAGAAGGTTTCGGATGCAGTGAATGGCCGACGAGCACTTTTGACCTCTGTCGTCGCCCTAAGCCTATCACAAGACTTCACTGCCCCGCCGAATCCGCCACTACCGGTTGCCTATCAGCGTTGGTGTGCGTTGGTGTGAGTAGCGCGGCGGTCACCGCCGGCGCCGGACGTGTGCGCCAGCAGGCTCTCCACAGTACCTGGCGTGTCCGCTGGAGGGCGCCACAGTGTCGAGCACGGCGGCGAGCGCCGTCGGTAGCGCGGCGGTCGGTAGTAGTAGTGCTGCGGATACCTCCCGCTTTACGTAGAATCTGCCCCGGCGAAGATGTTGCAATTACATAACTCGTGGCAGCGATAATCTTTTCCACGACGCTATAATTGCAGATAGTGCAGGGATCGAGTTGTACAGTTGTGCAAACGGATGGCGGCCGATGGAATTTCACTATCGGTCACCGGGCCAATGTCACGACATTATCTACTTCACCTGTTTTAATTGTACCATTTCTAAACACGTGATGTGACGTTCAATAGCATTATTTCACACCCAGAGGCAATGATTTTGATAACCATGAGGTGCAGAAAGAAAAAGAGCAGCGTGTTAAAAATTATAGTTGCGAGAAGCCAAAAACTGAATAATAGAGATAAGATTAGCATTTTCTACCACTCTATCTTTCATTATTAAAACAGTCCAAGTCCAGTTTCTTCAAGATCCAAAATAAAAATTAAAAGAAATGAAATAAGCTGAATGTATGATTTAGTGCTCCGCTCCAAGTAATAATCTACTGGGAAAAATAAATAAATGACATGATTCATGGAGAAGCAGGTGACATAAGTAATATAGGTAGGTTTTCGCAAGAAGTCTGCCGAATCAACGTTAAATTCCGCGAATATTTGACGTATATTATCGTACAATTCCACATAATATTTGTGTACCTATTTACGTCAAACTACGTTACTAGTAGATATAATATAGGAAGCGCCACAACGTTATCGAAATAGATAACCTTTGTAGCACACTGCTCTGGAATTATATTAATGTAAATAATACATATCAGTGCTTAGTTACGCGTTTATTGATAAAACTTTAAACGCCTAATGTTTTGTTAATTATCGAAATAAATAAAAAAACGTTACAACAATCAGAGTAGGTACGAGTTTTTCCTTCACAATTTCTTCAAAAAAGATCGGTTTCTGTGGCAGAATCGGATACTGCTTCCTGATCGAAGTTACAAATTATGTATTATTTTTCTCGAAATGTTCGTGACGAAGCTCATGACAATACTAAGAATTATTACCAAAAAATAACAATTATTGACCATCAATAATTTTCTTAAGTATTTTCTACGGAAATCGCCAGGCAATTTCGAAATATCTGTCACATTTAATCAAGCGTTACAATATCACTGAAACTTGAGTGCTAAAACACAAAAATGTTGCAATATGGAATAATCTGTATAAATGAGCGCCAATGAGCGGCACCAAGCAACGCGGAAATAGAGGTGAAAGTGGGGTGAAAGCTGCGCGCAACGTTTACCTAATCGCATTGGCTCGGCGCGGGCGCAGCGGCGGGGCCGCGTTACATCAGCGCCACACGACACAAATGTGAAAGTCAATGTTACATTCGATAATCGTGCTGCTCGAGACACACATGATTACCGGCAGACGGAATTCGCGAGACTCCCCGTTACTTTGTACCGTTAAAATGTTTTAAGCATCAGATCACCGCGCTTTTGTTTGCATAAATACCTCGACCCAAGCGCAGTTTTTTCGCGTTGCACATCACTAGTACCCTTGACCTTATTTTAAGAGTTTCAAAAAACACTATTCTTAACTGCTTTTTCCTCTCCTAAAGAAATAATGTGCCATGGCAGTGTAGAGCTGCCAAAAGACGTTGATTCTTTATTATTTGACGAGTATCAATATGACCACGCAGAAAATATTACCAGTTCAGTTTAAGATAAAGAATTTGTAGTACCGATATGTAACAAGTAAGCACTAACTTACAAAGTAAACAAACACGAGGACGAGGCATTTCACGAAATGGAGCGTGCAGAGAAAGTGGTCGGACGTTATCGTAACGGTAAGTGATAGTCGGTATCTAAGTAGGTCGGTGCTCGGCGCAAATGTTAACTAGTGCAAACTGCTGTTATCTGCTAAACACGTACTTCGCATTGTTTGTATACACAACAGACAGCCAAACGTTCATTTGCAAATCTAATCAATAATGAAGTTAAAAGGAAAGCTGATCACATCGATTGTTATCAATGTAGGTGGCAGTACTTGCGTTTATCTATAAAACCCTTGACCTAAAATGATCGAGCCGCATGTAACAACGGAATGTTTCGAAATTGCAACACCGGTTACCAGAACGTCAATTTAAGGTTATAATATTGCAGTAGCCGCTGCTGTTGCAGCGATTATTATAGCGGTGGTCGCGAAGCAAATCCCGATATCCTGTGTTCGTCAAAAACCGACAACAGGCGGAACGCAGCCGAGCACGAACGAAATGCTCACAGCGCACTCGTTAGAGGCTTGTAAGTTGGTCCACACTAGACGAATTTTGTTCGGCTCGTGCTCCGCTCGTGCTCGGTTCGTCTAGCGTAGACCCGCCTTTATGAAATTGTAGCTATTCATTAAGTAATGAGCTTGTAATTTATAAAATTCGTAGTCGGAGTTGTTTCGCACACCTGCCGCCAGTATTTTAATAATTATCACAGATAATTTTCTTCAATTGGAGATAGACAAGCATTTTTGACAACGTGCAGTTTTGAACGGATTTTCGATATCTAATGTTGATTGGCAATAATTGGGTCGACAGCAGTTAATGTCTGTGGAGGTTGTTTTAAAGTGCAAATAACGAGTGCCTTCCTTGTAGTGTCGTCAGTGTCTGCGGCGAGTAGGAAACGCTAGCCGCCCGCGAGCGCGCCTTGACCCACTTTATATACCTCTTCATGAGCGCGAACCAAGCTCTCGCTACCACATGCTTACGAAGCAATCATTTGAAACTCAGTCTCAGTAGCTAGATCAAAACTTATAGAAAGAAAAACTACGAGACCGCACCGAATCATTTCTGGGCTGTAAGTTTTTTGCTTTTCCGAGATCTTTTCAATTTAATCGACAGCGGATAGAGCATCAACTTTGGAAGAGTAATTAAAACTTGAATTTTGGTAGTAAACAGTGATTAAACATTTAAGCAAGCATCGAGAGCACAGAATGTCAACCGTGTTCTAAATTTAGTGAACTTGCTCACGAGGTCGCGATGCGCGTCAGTCAAATCGTAAAGATGGCGCCCGTATATTCGCCATCTCGATGTCTCATTAGCTTTGCAGCCTTGCTCAACAATTCACAATGAGTAATTTATACATGTAACAAATAGATTCAGAAGGCCAGCATAGCGAGCGAGCGTGAGAATTCGTAGAATGTTCACTGCACCTGCCTGAACTCTCCGAATCACAATTTATTGTCCACAGAAAAAATCTTAGCTTGCACGCAACTGATTGGTTTCCACAATTCTTTTTTTGTTGTTTTGTTAGTATTAGGAAATTTATCTAATCTCCTGAATTAGGTTCAGTTCTTTTTTATATTTACCTCTTTAACTCGCGAAATCGGAACGCTTTAGGAATTTTCATTTTTATGTTGATGACTTTATTATAGTTTCTCTTTCGTTTAAAAAACCTAAGTTATTGAATTTATTTGAACGAATAGTTCTTAGTCCCCTGCGAGTTTTTATCGCTGCGGATATTAAAATGAAATACAAAAGCAAAATATACCAATCAACGTACCGTAAAGACTTGAAATTAGATAACGAAAAAATAAACACTTACAATGGCCATTTAGCTGCTGGGAATCCAAATAGATAACAATCCAATAAAGACACAAATCACTTGTTTACAGAGCATAACAATCGGAGAACTGTCGTTGAAGTGTACACTGCACTTTTATATAACTAATCAAATAGCTCTGATACAATTCTCTCGTTGCACACACACTGAGCGGGTAATTCACGAACTCCACTGTGAGTTTCTTCAATAACAGTATAAATAAGATTACATAAAACCACACACACCGTATCTGGGTTCACACCCAGTTCCAAGTAGGTACCTGTAACAAGACAAAGCGGTAGTAAGTTTTATGACTTGAGTTTATAATCACCGCAGATGAAACAACGTCCTTAAAAACAGAGCGTTGTGATAAGACACGTGTCACTTACTAGATTGGTATGAGTTTTAAAATGAGCACAAAATTAACTATGACGTAAAGAAGTCTGTAGTAGCGGAGGCGCGGAACGTGCAGTCTGTCTGCCGACCAAACGCTGACTGGCTGGCTGGCGCAATGGAAGGAGGGGCGCCGGGGGAGGGGAGAACAGGCAGACGGAGGACAAAGCGAGGGAGGGAGAGCGTCTGGTCGACTGGTTGGTCGACCTATTGGCTTAACACACACACAGCAGCAATGTCAGACAGAAGATTGTAGGCTGTTTTGTGCACTGCGACACTATACTTATGGTTTCGAACTGATACGATAGGAGTTTCTTTATTTCATAGCTTCAGAAGTTTTTTACCTCAGTTAGTTAAGATGTTAAAGTTATACCAAGAGATAAATCTTGCAAAGCGGTCATCCGAGAAGTATACGCAACCTTCAGAACTTCTCATGGTCAGGCGACTGAGCGTAAAGGTCATCGCGTAGTTGCTACAGGCAATAACAATGGTTGTCGAATTACTGTAAGAAGAGCTATTAAATATTTGGATTTGTTCGAAAGAGATATCACTTCTTATCCAAAAGTTATCGCTGGTCACAAGCATGAAGATTTGACTTCAATGAGATAACTGCTGATAGTGGTTGATAAAGCTGAAGTTAAGGGCTATGGAAACAGTTCCTTATAAGATACTTCAATCGTAAGAATTCTCTTTCGACTTTACGCCGTAGGATCGGCTTTAGTCGGTCTGATATGTGCGAACTACGCTGTGCATGCAGCTCATCTCCAACGTTACGCAAAGGTCGGCGACACCGACAGCTGAAAGTCCGCATCACTTACGGAGTGATACGCAGATCCTTATCTCCTCTATAAAATTAAGATCGACTGACGAATGCATGATGTCCGATAGGAAGGCACGATTTGACTGCTGCCGATCGACGCTAATCGGCTTATGGCGTGCTACGGGGGATACCTTTCAGCTCAACATGACTTCGTGTCGATAAACATGGAGACACTTTCGCATCACTTGATCCTTTCGGAAATATATTTTTTTGGTGCGAAAGTGTAAATTATACATTCGAGTAAGTCCACCCGAAGATTTTAGGTTGTGTTTAAAATAATGCTTCATATTTAGGCGATTCCATATAATTTAAAAACTATCCACGAATGAGGCATTATGAAGGTAACACATCTAAATAAAGGCTAACTAACCGGTTCGTCTAATTTTACAAACTAATTACAAACCTATTCTAACCACGATAAGCAGCGAAGGCCAGCCACTAACTCGTTTCATTGCTGATAAGTGAAATATTACAGAAGTATCTCCTAAACTTAACTTCCTTAACTATTATATAACTAGATCAGATCTACACTAAAGAAGGGTGGTTCGGGTGTTCCGGTTTTCCACAGACTTCGCGGACTTCCGTGGAATGTCAATGATGTCAATTTCCACACATGTTTCATTAGTCCTAAATCTAACAAAAATAAATATGATTAGTGAAAATCTGCCTCTGATGAAGGCGCAAGATCAGACACTTATTAAGTGCTAAAAGTCTATTACGGCACACCGGTTTGATATGTTTTGGTTGGCAGATTTTGGAGACGGTAACTAAAGAATTAACATTCTGTTACGCTAACGGAGACGAAACTTGCAATTAAGTAACTAGACATTAAAGGCGAATCAATTCAATTTAGTTAAATTGACATGAACATGACTACATGGTGTACTTATCTATAGGCAATGCTCGAACGGCTACGCACGTCGCGCTCGTACCACAGATAAATAAAAATAAATACGCGGATAATCTTCGTGGGGGTAACGCACTTGTTTGGTTCTACAGCTCTCTCTGTCTCGCACGTCGAACGCATTTTTTTATTCCTATGCCAAGTCATTGCCTTACCAGTTTATTTATTTTTAATGGCAGCAATTTAACTCGTGGCAAAATTTACAAACCTTTCACTGTGTATTGTATTTAGTTATTTCAATTAATGTTATCGGCAATGTCACGATTGAATTCCAAACCGAATTAGATACCTTAGCCAAATAACGTAGCTAGAAGCATCGCCGAATTTTCATCAGTGGGCACAAAATAGTCTACGTTCCATGGTCTTATAGTTCTAATAGTGCTTGTTCCTTTTAAAATTTATCATAAAGGCGAAATAACGTTAAAAGCATTTTTTATGTCTTCCAAAGTAGAGAAACATATTTTCTTTTTCTAACGGGACCTACTAACGTGCCAAGCGAACACCTTTGCTGAGCCAATAACCATAGACACTCACGCGATGAACTGGGGCCCGATTCTCCTAATTTTACTTTAGCGCCATTCGATTCACGTTCGACTGCGATCCAATCCCGACTCGATTACGATTGAAGCGTATGTGGCATTCCGCTATTTTTTCTTTGAAATAAACGTTTTATCCTTTTCTATCGTTCAATAATATAATGAATCATTTTGTCTGCAAATTATTTACGATTGCAAAATGATTGTACAGCAAACTACCGTATAGACTAAAATCACCAAAATAGCAGACCAATCACACACCAATCAAATGTCAATCGAATACGATTGGTCTTTTATTAGTAGCAGAATGCCCGATATGGTTAAAACTGCTATTACGATCATATTGCGATTCGATTTCTATTCGATTTTGACATTATTAACTTAGGAGAATCGGGCCCCTGTCCCGTTTTCACAAGTTTGGTAATGTAAAAATTTACGATTCGATTCACAGTCATAAGTATTGCTAAATCGTCATCTTACTGCAAAACCACCAAGGTCAATAATGCTTATATGGTTAAGCACACGCACACAATTTACCTCAGGCTCAGCACGTTAACATTGTGAGCAACCGGTCAGCTGCATATCACGTATTTCACAATTTTAAAGCTTATTTGCACTGTCGGTAGAGTTGTAGCGATGCGTGTGAGCACGTACCACCGCGGTTGGATCGAGACTGGGACCTGTTCTAGAGAAAGTGACCGTTTCCAAGCGAATACTTTCCAAGTAGCCGTCGAGTTTCGGCGAGCCACCGAGTCGAGGCTTTAGCGGGATATCGTTACCTCCTTTTGCGTAACGAGGTCGAATTTAAAGTTCGTCATATCACAGTTACGGTTAGCAACAAAATTTCACTTATTTCGACCAGATTGCGCAACTGATGTGCAGGCCACGTATGAACGGTAAATATTTGCACGATGACACGTAAAATTTTTGTCACATGCTGAAGAAGCTTTACCACAAAATACTAGGTAGAAACCTATGCTAAGTAATTGAATTTTTTGCTGAACTCTTAAAATAGGTAATCGTAAAAATTGCATAATTTACGCACCTATCTAATATTAGAATTGCGTCTTATTTCATTTACTAGGTAACCACTTGAAGGTGCATAGTTACGTAAATTGTGGTTTTAGTAAAAAAAAATGTAACTGCAGAAATATCTAGCTTAAAACGCGGGTAGAGGGAGGAAGGGAAATTTTGGAGAAACTAGCAATGAAGTGGTGGTGTGCGGTGGTATTCGTTTTCCGTTATTCGGAACGGTTTTTTCTCGTCAGGCCGCTATGGTACGCGATGTTACGTTACACGGGTCAGGCTGCATACAAACTTATAAATAAGACCGTGATTTTACAACGAGGTGTCACGAAAGAGTTACACGTGAGTCCAAACTTTAGCATGACGTCTCATCGCTGCGTCATTAGGAATATCGCTTTTTGACAGATGCTGCAGGCGTTTGGAGATGTGGGTTAAGTAATTAATTACTTAATCGTACTGATATGACACGGTATAGACACGCGTGGGATAAATGTTTCGGTTTAAAGGTCACTGAGCAGTTTACAAACACGGTCGATCTACGTAAGCAGCTTCTATCGTTATCTTGTGGGTTTGATTTACTTTTTTATTTACGCCTACAAATAGAGTTTTGTTTTAAAAACTGGAAGAAAGAAATGGGCGGCATGAGCAGTTGTTATCATTGCATCAGCAAATGCACTATGAGCCCGAAATTGGTTGTAGCATTTGAACGAGTTAAGTACTTGAACCGAATGATGACCATTTGGGTGATCGATTATTCCTTCTCTTCTCTCTTCATCTTTCTACTGTAATTGCATAGCTAAAACAAAAGAAACTTCACCAGACATCAATAATGTTTAGTATGTACGACATGGGCAAGCCATTAGAGCCGTAGTCGCCTACACTTAATCAACATTAGTATAAAGATAATAAACGAGTATTATCTTTAAGTAAATAACGTTCAATGACACTTCCTTATCAAGTTACTGTATTCATTTGCTATTTACATTATCTAAATAGTAACGAATATTTATTTGTTTGAAGTGACGGCCTAAATATTGGTGATTAGGTGTCACGATAATAAGGAGTTGCCCGTGTCCCTGACTATGTATTTAAGAATAATTATTATTTGAAAACTGAATAATGTTTTGATAAGAGGCAGAATAGACAATGCTGTTTATTTGCCGAACACATTGCTTGACATTGAAAGATAGTGATCGGAGAGATTTTGAAGGTCTTTCATCGATGTCCGTGCGTCGTCGCATCGTCCGTCTGTTCGCTAGTTCAAAGTTCGATCCAGCGATTAGATTGCCTGTGGACTTTGTAACGATCTTTCTATGATTTTACAGTTTAAAGTACAAAAAAAAGCTGAGAAAGTCCTTCCTCATCAAGTTAACGTAACCTATTTTCTTTACATAAATCGTCATAAATGTTAAATTGCTCCCATTTCCTATATCCTGTTTAAATAAACAATTAAACTTTGATTGCTTTACAAACATATGCTGGACCAAATATGTAATGTGACCTGTCCCAGAAATCCACATCTACTGGACTTTAAATAATGTAGGTAAGTAGGCGATCAAGTTTAGTGCTCGGTATAAAAGTGATTATAAGCGAACAAGAGCGCGGGCTGACCTTGCTTCGCTCATGGACACCACAATTGGGTCACTAGGTCAGCGATTTTGCGCTTTTTCGTTCGCTGCATTCCCCTACGACAAGTGACAGGCTAGTTTTTTTTTGTAACTGTCGCAATGAAAACGAAACACCACGTTTTGAGCAAAAAGTTTTTGCAACATTTGATGACAAACTTTTTGGTTATTTGAATCTAGATTAGACATCGAATTTACCTTACAGCAAAAATACCTGGGGCCACAATACACACTTAAATGTGGAGAGGAATTCTGCTGAATATGTGCATAATAACAAAAGTAGGTATAACATTTACATTTTAACGTTCAAACCAAACCTTGTTCAGTTTCCGTTAGTAGAACCTATTTTGATATTATCTATTCAATAGTACCGGTAAACAATAGAGGGTGAATTACTTATGGTAATTAGAAGTTGTATAATATTATATTATAGATTTATTAATTGGTTCTTACATCATTATGCTATGAAAAATACATATTCAATTCTAACCAAGACCTGAGAATAAAAGTTAAGTTAACCTATATTTCATTACTTTGAACTATTTTATAAAGCTAACATTCGACATGAATTCATTATAAAATTCGTAGAATTCCGGCGAAAAATCCGATTGCATAAATTAAAGCGTAGGAATCTCTCGTGGCTCGTAAAATTCTACAGTGCTAAGAGGATTTATTTCATTTAAATCCTATCTATTGAGCCAGAAAAACTTCATCGAAGTAGTAAGTAGGTAATTGCTACGTGGAATTTTATATTCGCTAATTTTATTTTCGACGAAGTTTTACTCACAAAACCTTTAACGAACGCTTTTATTAAAGTTTTAAGATACAAATGTGTTCAAAACGGATTTTTCTACATTGTAAATAAATTGTGAATGTGCACATTAAACCTGTAATTACTGGACTATGGGTTCATTGACACAATATTTTGCAAGCAGGTATACCTAATAGTTGAAATTTGAGGCGATTACGAGGTAAAAATGGTGTGAATATCAATTAATTCTAGCTACGTTTGAATTATGGTTACGTAATGAACAATCGTTGGTTTGTAATTACATACCTACCTGCTGGCCGCTAACAATCATAATAATAAAACGTCGTGTCAATGACCAGTTAAAAAAAAAAGAAAAATAAATGAATGCGCTAATATTACCATGACCAATAAATGATTTATGTTAGTGTCAAATTGAATTGAAGATCTGTGTGAAATATTATATTATTTAATGACTCTACTTGTTTTTAATTATTATAGTCAGACCGATTTATTTATCGTCATTTTCATTTGATATTGGAAGTACGGTTAAGTAAGTTTTCATGGAGAAAATAGCCAAGTATTTATTGCGATTATACATAATCTATACTAATATTATAAAGCTGAAGAGTTTGTTTGTTTTTTTTGAACGCGCTAATCTCAGGAACTATTGGTCCGATTTGAAAATTTCTTTCAGTGTTAGATAGCCCATTTATCGAGGAAGGCTATAGGCTTCTTTTTATCGTGTGCGTTACCCTGGCCAGATGTTGTCGAAAATGGTCATTTTAATCTTATAGATAATTAGTTGTGCGGCTTCTGTAATTGTTGCGCACATTTTTAAATTTGTTGCGCTTATAGTTTTTTAATTATTTCACAAAAACATTTCCTGCTGGAGTAACGTTACCCCAGCCAGACCTTTTTCTTTCTGATGGGAATATTTAAATAAATATTACCTATAAAATTAGTTGTCTAGATAAAGTAAATGTTGTGCCATATTTTGTATTTGTTCTTGCTTCGGTTGCGAAATTATTCAAGATTTTGCTGGGGTAACGTTTTCGGTTTTGCTAGATCTTTGAAATGGTTAAGCGGATTCTTATCAAATTTTGTACATGACTTCCTAGGAATTAGTTTAAATTTGTTCGGCAATAATAAAACCAAAATAATGCATATCTTAAAGGTTATTTCATTAAATGGAAAAACGTTTCAATTGGTCCCAGCACCCTCAATAAGAAGTCTGAAGACTTACTTTAAACGTTATTTTAAAGCTTGTAACTGCCTTCAAATGTATACGAAGTTTCATTAGCATCCTGTAAGTATTTAACAAGTTATAATGATATTCAGTTTTTCACGAGCACGGTCTTGATGCGCGCGGTGTTATTTGGCCACAGGATTGGATATATGAACTGAATGTTATCTCAATAATTAGTTATATAGATCAGGTGTATGTCAGTAAAATTTCAGCTCAGTACATTGGATAATTAATGAGATAATGCGATTAAAGTCATTAGGAAGTGAATGACCGTGGTAACCCGACCAAGTTTAGGTGGTTACGAAAAAGCGAAAACGCAGAACATTATACTATCTTTTGAAATGTTTAGTATAATACACCTTACAATTTCGGTACAGACGCGTACACTGTTAAATAAGACATACGTAAGTTTATTGTTAACTGAAAAAAACATTGTATATTATTTATTGTCTGTGATCATTACACATTCCAATATGTGTATATTTATATAAAAACTGTAACTGTGTACTGTGCATACTGAAATCTATAATTTAAGTAAAAAATAAAAGAAAATAAAAAAAAAGCAAAATTACCATCTGTAATTTTTATCTGTGATTGTTTTTAAGTATAATATACTTTAAAAGTTCAATTGAAATGATTATTTTACCTGCCAATAAAAAATCTTTAAAAATCATGCAGTTTTTTTTTTACTTTTGTACACGTCTGTACTAAATTTGTAATACTATACTACATATTTTAGAAGGTACCATTATGTTCTGCGTTTTCGCTTTTTCGTAACCACCTTAACTTGGTCGGGTTACCACGGTCATTCACTTCCTAATGACTTTAATCGTATTATCTCATTAATTATCCAATGTACTGAGCTGAAATTTTACTGACATACACCTGATCTATATAACTAATTATTGAGATAACATTCAGTTCATATATCCAATCCTGTGGCCAAATAACACCGCGCGCATCAAGACCGTGCTCGTGAAAAACTGAATATCATCATAACTTGTTAAATACTTACAGGATGCTAATGAAACTTCATATACATTTGAAGGCAGTTACAAGCTTTAAAATAACGTTTAAAGTAAGTCTTTAGACTTCTTATTGAGGGTGCTGGGACCAATTGAAACGTTTTTCCATTTAATGAAATAACCTTTAAGATATGCATTATTTTGGTTTTATTATTGCCGAACAAATTTAAACTAATTCCTAGGAAGTCATGTACAAAATTTGATAAGAATCCGCTTAACCATTTCAAAGATCTAGCAAAACCGAAAACGTTACCCCAGCAAAATCTCGAATAACTTCGCAACCGAAGAAAGAACAAATACAAAATATGGCACAACATTTACTTTATCTAGACAACTAATTTTATAGGTAATATTTATTTAAATATTCCCATCAGAAAGAAAAAGGTCTGGCTGGGGTAACGTTACTCCAGCAGGAAATGTTTTTGTGAAATAATTAAAAAACTATAAGCGCAACAAATTTAAAAATGTGCGCAACAATTACAGAAGCCGCACAACTAATTATCTATAAGATTAAAATGACCATTTTCGACAACATCTGGCCAGGGTAACGCACACCTTTTTATCCCGGTACGGGAAGTAGTTCCCACGGGATGCGGGTGAAACCGCTGGCAGAAGCTAGTGCATATATGTATTTAAATTCTCAGAAATTGTTATAGGTAGGTAGCTTTGGTAGTTGGAAATATTTTGAAGAATAAATAGTAGATACTTACTCATCCACCTTCTTATTATTACACTGAACTAAAAAATAAGTTAAGTATATTTGTTATTTAACCGTGACTTTAACACGCGACTTCAAAAAGGGTTTAGATACAAATTAGAAAGATTAATAAAGCAATTAAGATAGATTTGTTATTATAATAAGAAACTACTCACTATGATTTTATCTACCAACATCGGCATATACCTACATACATGAAAAACTTGAACGGTAATATCATAAATTAAAAAATGAAATTCATGTTTATAACGTTGTAAATTCGTATTTAGAACTTTATTGCTGTAGGTACTTGACGCGTATATTTCGTAGAGCGCATCAAAAATTATAGACGGACAAAAGTTTTTCTATAAAAATACTTATTAAATAAATGCTGAAGTTAAAAAGATAAAGGTGTTCGTAGACAAACGTGCGTTTCGCTCGGATCCCGCTTCCGCACCATTCAATTGGCTGACCTTCGAATTCAACCTTCAGCTAGACTTCCAGTCGATTATCGTTTTCATTGCGAATTCATACAAATTGCGCTCATGGCTACTTCGCCTAGCAGGGTCATAAACAAACTTGGGTTTCAAAAATAAAAATAAAATCAAAGTCGTATTTTGTTTGGTTCGAATCAGCATTTATTTTGAGAAACATAAAATAATTATAATAAAAATATTCTCAGAGATCAAAGCTTTGATTTTAATTAGTTTTTCAATATTTTAATTTATAACTGTCCACAGAAAAGACTTCACAATCAACAGAAAAGACAAAAGTTGTAATTTGTCTAAATAATTCTAAACTAAATAAAAGAGTTTTATTAAAATTACAACAATCTGGCTGTATTAATCATCTTCACATAAAAAATGTCATAAAATAAACAATCCTCTCGTTTTGAAAAAATAATGAATTTATGTCCACAGAAGGGATTTATTTTCGGTTGACTTAAATCAAACATAATGTCAACCAAACTGAACGTAAAATAATATAGAAATAAACATAATGAGACATATCATATTGTTTTATTCGTCATCGCCACTATCAGTGTAGGGATCGACAAAAGGTTTTTGAGACTGCTTAGGTCGTACAATGAAGTCGCCTTCGCTGCTGCTGTCTGTGGGCAATGGATGACGATAGCGAGGTGTAAAAATAACATCAGAGTCATCAGAGTCTGAAAGGAACTTGGATCTCTCATCCTGCAGAGGTAAAGACACGTCTGAATCATCAGAGTCTGGCAGGAAACCAAATCTTTTACAGGGACGTGATGGGACATTATGAGAAGTACCTCCATCAGGTGTAATCTGATCTGACCTATAAGTTATTGTAGAAGCATTAGCCGTGTCTTCACTTCTCGGAGAAACGTTCCTTGCGTCAGCCATACTCAAGGGACTATGCGTTTGTGTATTATTGGACGGAACCTTTATCTGGCCAATTTCAAAATGCGGGCAAACAGCATTAGATGCACAAGACAGACAACTAAGCCTTCGGGCATGTAAAATATTTGGATCATTTTGATTCCAAGAAAGTTGATGTATCTTAAATGTCCCTTTATAAGCTTTCATCGCATTTTTATCTACTATTTCTTGAATGTCTTCAATATTTGGATCCCCAATTCCGTAGATCTCAATTCCTTTACAGTTCTCTTTTAGACATAACATAAGTGAGTCATAGTCAGACACATCTTTGCCCATCGCAACCGAACTGTCGCACAGCCTTTTTATGCAGCCACCTACTCCGTCTGGAGCACCTTTGCCATGCCCCTTTTCGCTATAGTGCCAAACAATATCGGTCACGTCATTTAATTCTCGACTAATGAATTTAACAATTAAAAGAAACATAGTTTTGTTTCGGTATTGGGTCGTTGGGCCGTCACTCAAAATATGTAGTTCTGTTAAATTTGGACTGAGTTCTTTAATTCGCTGTAGAATTGGTTTAAGGTGGGCACAGATCATAACAGGATCATGGCGTAAATTTTTTGAAATAGAACACATGGATGTAGTTTGGAAACCATTATTCGGAAATTCTGCCGCGCTATAATAAACGCAAGTATGAAGAGACAATTGAGGCTTCGAGCCACCAAAATGAGCCGACTGAACCTCAGCACTATACTTACAATTATAGTTTTCGGAAAAGTCTACATGCAACAAGCCTTTGGTAGACGTTAATTGTTGTTTAAATGTTTGTATTGATCTCATTTGATGAATCATATTAGCTACATGTTGCATGAATACTGGTAAATTTAAATGTAATAACTTCACTAGCGCACCTATCGTAGTTTTAACAGTTTCTTTAACACATTTCTTGCACTTTTTCTGTACACCTTTGATAACTACATCCACGTCTTTTGTAACCCATCTATCATAAGTTATATAATCGTTTTCGGCAAAGTTATTAAAATCAATTTTCTTATAAAGACAGCTCTGACACTCTCTCTCTAAACATTTAGGAGTCAGTGTATTATTACAACACAATGCCTTAGCGGCATCGGATGCAGATCCGTAAGAAACAACTTTCGATTTTTGAAGTGATCGAATTATGTGATCATTATTTTCGTGTAACGTACAGAGACACGTGTTTCTTGAAGCTGCTTTTGGAAACAGAACCCAAAAAGGTCTATATCTCCTAAAAGTCTGATATGAAATATTAAATCCTGTTTTGAGTTTAAATATTATGTGTAAGTTTAAAAGTGTGTCATTTAGTAAACGAATTTGCCTTTTGCTTTTTTTCCTAGTTATTGTTTCATTTTTACCTGCAGTTAATCTACTATATTCGTCATTTATTAAAAAATCATGCACAGCTTTTCTTATATCCGTTTTCAAGACTTTATTTCTAGAACTCGACTTCGATGCTTTCTGTTTTCTTTCTTCTAGTCTTCGTATTCTCATTCTATACTTTTTAATTACCTTCCCCATCTGAAACACCTTTTTCTTTAAAGCCTCATTTTCAGCTTTTCTTGCTCTTTTATTTCGGGCAGCTACTGCACGTCCAGATTCAACTCGCGAGAGTGAGGAAGACGGACTTGCCGGTGGAGTATTTTCTTGTATAAGTGATTCAGTAGCTTTTCGCATCTTTAATAATTGTCGCCGTTTCTTCGATTTTTCGCGCCACATTTTTCTTATTTGCCGCTGTTGCCTCGGTGTAAACTGATCAATTGTTTTAATATCTCCTCTATCCTTTTTCTTATGGTATCTTTCTCTATCTTGTTTGCGTATCTCTTCAACAGCAGCTTCAGTTAACTTAGCCCGAGCTCGACGCATACTTAATTTTTTTTGTTCACGCCGTCTCATCTTTTTTTCTTCATCAGTAAGATTCTTTAGTGTATTTTTTCTAGGCATTTTAATTTACTGAAACAATGACAATGAACCATGTACCCACACCAAGCCAAGCATTAAAAAAGACATAACACGTAAATGCAACACAATATTGGTAAAAAAGTCCCATAATAAACATGACAATAAATATATTATACATGGCATAATATCCTATGCAAAGTAACAAAAACAAATGCTCTAGCTGTTCAACACATAATTTGTTTGCAAAAAGCAAGTTTTAGTCTTAATAGATGTCACTTCTGTGGACACAGTCTTTTCCGTGTCAATGTCCACAGAAAAGTCTACGTCCACAGAAGTGACTGTCTACGGAAAAGTTTGTCCACGGATGAGAAAATCAATCAAATCAAGCGTAAAAACACGTCAAAATTTTAGGTTAGAATTTAAAAAGCAATGCTTGTAAAAATGGCGTCCCATAACAATTGATGTTAATAGATTTCCATAATATTTGATAAAACACTTACCGTGGTATCGAAGTCACAGAAAAGTCGCAATGATCTTTTATATTATACTGAAATAATCTTTGATTTAAGCAATTTTTGTTTTTTAATTGACGGAGCGCATGCAGACCGAAACCAAGGTATCTTAAACTGACAGCGATTGAAATGTTACCAGTTCAAATAAACAATTTAGGCTGCGTTCCAAATATTGAGAATTCAAACATTGTATATATTATGACCACGGAAAGAGTCGCGGACCTAATAACAAATTGTTCATGTATCATAATTTGAAGAAATTTTATTTAAATATTGTATAACAGTGGAAAAATGGATTTTGATTATATTAATAACGGTTAAAAGAGGTGATGTATTAGTATTTGTAAATTATTACATTTTAATTTTGATCATGAAGTTTGAAACCGCGTTTGGAAACGGTCCACGGAGGGGTACAAAAAGGATGTTTATATTTTAATATTTTTAAAACTAATAATTAAAATGTAAAAATTACCTGGTAAATTAATGGTGTACACTCATATTAAATAACTGTAAGTATAAATATGGTTGATTTACATTGTTTTAGTTAAGTTTGAGTCAACGCACACATAATTTTAATGTTCTGTTTATGACCCAGCAACGATTAACGTTGATGATCTTACCAATGCATATTTGGATAAAAAGATGTCTAGATATACAAAGAAATATATTGTGTAATGACTGACTGTATAAAACTCTCATACAGACATGTTTTGAAATTAAAATTGTAAGAAAAATGTCAGAAAATTAACAGAACGAAAAGAGAGACCCTTTCTAATTTCTCTTTTGTTTGGCGATTAAGGGCGATTACAAGGATAGCAAAAGTTTGTAGTCAGCTACGTAACGTTTGGGACTGTTTTGTGACGAGTTAACTTCATAATAAAAGTAATGTCATAAAAAGTTTGAAACAATAGCTTTCGCTTTTGCTGAAATGGTCTAAATATGCAACGTTCATTATTACCTACCTAAAATAATTTCTGTGAATTCGTAGTCGTTCATTGCTAAGTCGGAAACATATAGAATTCTTATAGGAGATATTTCATCAAACTAACCTGTAGACCGTTGACGTTCCGTAGTCAACGACAAAGACACATCGTATTTTTTTCAAATTTTTTGTTGTAAAATATCTACAACACAAGTTGGAAAGGGTCCCCCATTTACGATATTATTCGTGATCTCCACAGCAGGTAGTTTGACTTCTCGTTTACACAGGTCTAGAGAAGGGATGTCAGCATTTTTTGTTATAGCAACAAAAAACTTTACAATATATTGCCCTTCTGTATTATCTCCTGTGATTTACTTTAGATCGAATATAAACTCGGGTTACATCACACGTCACATTTGTAAAGATTATAATTTTATTTATTTTTATTTATTTTTTTTATTCAAAACAGTGTCATATCTTTAAACAAAATATTGATAGTGACTACAATGTTGCACGGACAGTTTCCTCCGTTGTTTGAAGTTCAACCGACGCAAATTGCAATGAATCCGTATTCCTCAATTTAACATCAACAAACAATCAATAAAGTCGACTCGCCGAGTTACAATAGTTCGCCCACATCAAGTTCACAATGTAGCGGGGGCGTGAGGATAAAGGCAGATTCATACTACTCAGTCTACTGATCCCTGTGGGCTATCGCTCTAAATATAAGTGTAGAAAAACTAAGGAAAATTGCGGCTTTCCCGCCACGCGAACTGCAAATCGTTGAATGCGTCACGTCACGCTAGGGCTCGTGTATGCATTTAAGTACCACCACCATAGTATCAATATCGTGAATTCATATAGCATGTGGTCAGTCTCCTCTTTGATCTCTCCTTGCCAAGCTATTAGCTTTGTCTTTCATTCTTCTCCATCCCCTTCAAAACAATAATTCCTGAACTCTACCTTACTCTTTACTTCATAGCGGTAGGTACTGTAGGACCGGGAGATAATTATCTTGCTCAAAATGAAAACCTGATTCGATATCACGACGTTTATTGTTTGGGCTCGAGAGGTGAAGTCCCATACTTCAATATAAAAACTATTCTATTCTAATATCTTTAAATAATTGTCCGGCCAGGTATTCAATATAAGAAATAAAACCTTACCACCAAAGAGTATCTAAGTACTACATCTCTACAGTACTTATTGACAATGTTTATTATTTTTCATTAACCCCCGTTCTTATCACTTATTATTAGCGACAGGTGTTTCTTCTAATAAAGCTTTGTCGATGACAAAGCTTTATTAGAAGCCCACCACCTCCCTTATGTATATCTTAGAATATGGACCACATCATCCCCATTCTGAAATCGTTCTCAAAGCTATTAATTTTATTTTTTGTGTAGGTCTGTAACGTTTGGGCACAGATGTTGCGCAATCCGAAGGCCGACTCACAACAATGTCGCGGTAAATTTTGTGTCGCCGACAATGTGTATTGTGTTCACCATCATTCGGTATTTGTGAATTTATTAGTAACACGTGACTCTGTACACAGATTACATTTTTAGCAGAATGCTGCTAAATGCCAACGTTCAATAAAAACAGCGAAAACTTAATTTTTCGCATTTTTTTAAACTGTGCCTCTTACAGTATTGCAAACATAGCAATAATAACTTACTAACTTAATTGTTATCGCCACAACGATACTTAAACGAACAGGTTAGGGGAGATGACAAATGAACCCATACAAGATTATCGAAAGGGGACTGTCCTGTTGCACGCATCGATTCGTGCGCCGATACGAAGCACTATTCGTAGTCTCGGGGTTGGTTAACAAATAATAATAACTCGCAGCGATTACAGGCGGCGAGTCATCGACCTTCGAAAAATCTGACCTGCGCCGCGCGCCGCAAGGTTGCGAGCACGGCACGCCGCGCGCCACTCGCCTGCTCGCTACTCGATTCACTTGAATATTTTAAACATGCTTCCTTACCGACTTTGTGTTCGCATCTAAATCACTTATCAATTTCCATTAGCGATTAAATACATTCTCAGTGTAGTGAACTTTGCATGTATCAAGACCGAGCTCTTATCGTACATTAGCTTGCCAATTACCTGCCTGTCTGTGTTTGATTACGAACGCGACAGAAAAACAAACCATATTAAAATTTTGTGTCATTCAGTGACCTTTTACTGGCGGAATCGGTAACTCAAGGTGCTCGATTCGATTTGCAAAAAGTGCAGAAACTTGTCTTTCTTGAAAATAAATTAAATTGACGGGGTCACAAAATGTCAACAAACTGTGAAGGTGGTGGTAGGTTTTATGTAAACGATTGTTTACAGCATTTAAATATCGAATTTATGTCAGGCGTACCTAATTGGACAGCTACTATTTATAAATGGTAATGACGCTAGTAGTCCGAAAATGTTTAATTACTTCTGTTTCCTACACCGGGCAACATCAACAACCTTATTATTATACACAGCGGTGTTCTACAAATTATATCTTGGCTCTTTCTACGAAAAAGTTTGCACATGTGTAGACAGAATTCCCTGTGGTAACAGTACAATAATATGATTTAATTGAAACATTATGTTCGAGGGGCGAGAAGAAGGACAAACAATGACGGCACGGTATTTACTTTACTACACAGGTGTAGTAGAGCCGGGGCTGCGGCACACGTGGCAGAGTTTGTTTAGCGGGAGTCGCGGCGCAGGTCACCGTGACCAAAAAGCCAATTTTCTCGTGTAAATACTTGAACGGGAACTCTCCGGCCACGACATCATGTATGTAGGTAATGACTGGCTTGAGATTCATGCTGGTGTCGTAAATTAATACGTACGCACAGTTATTATAACTAGCTAGCACAACAACAACATGCTATTTAGCCGTGCTTGATGATAGATCCAAACACAAAGTTATCGCCTTTCTGATTTTCGAGACATGCAAAAAAAACGTAGATACGCATCTATCTATTTAATCACTACAAACAATAGTCATTGTGTGGCTATGAATAGTTAGTAAACACCTACACACAATGTGCAAAAGTAAAACATCTGGCGCGACCATTTAATCTGTGATAGGAACTTTAATTTTAGCACATTATAAATGTAATTGAGTTGTGATTACAGTGCAAAATACGTCAGTTTAACTAATCGTGTAGTACAATACGCAGCGAATGAGGTCGTGGAAGGTGAACACCCCACCAAGGAAAACCGTTGACCCCCTCGGCCACATCCGTGTGTACACAGCCGAGTTGCGCTCGTCCATCGGCACCGTGTTCTTATTAATATCGTGTTTGTCATCAATACAAATACGTATTCATATACGTAAAAACACTAAACAGGTACCTAAATAAATTAGTAAAGTTAATGACAAAGAATGCCCGTTGTTTACAAATTTTCTCTACAAAGCAGCTAAGACAACCAAATCAATATCCAATATAGGTCTTAAAAACATTAAAATAATGTTGACCTTGGCTTTGAGCCAACAATGCGCACTGCATTTCCCTGCCGTAGTCTAAAACTTGAAAATATTTTTTTAAATGCGGATTTGCTTTATTGTTCCATCAATTTAATCAAAGAGAAGTTTTGTAAAGTCATGGAGAGATGACAAATGTTTGGAATTTAAAGTCGTTAACGAGACACAAGTGATTGTAATGAACTGATCGATCTTTGTTTAATATTGTTTTCCGCTGGGGACGTTTTGAGTGGTATGTATGTACTCGTATTTTATATGAAGAGTCAGACAAACCACAGCAGCTGGTGTGATGACCCTTCAATAAGTCGTCTTATTTACATGTGTAAGGACAGGTATGCTCGATGTGATATTGTTTGATTGGGACTTGGGGATACGATATGTAAACATAGGTTTTGATTTATTGTTAGCAAATTATTTGCTCCTCGTAAATACTCAAATAACTAATCCTTTTTGCAGTAGGATTAAAGCTATTTCAATAAAATTGCTAAGTAACGTATTAAGCATTATACGATTTCGCCTAATACCTAGGTAGTTGTGGAACACCACAATGACGCGGGAGGTTGAGGATGATTAAAGGGTTACGTAATTTGCTTTTCTTTAACGTACACAATGTACGTTTGTTTATCAACATATTTTATTGGTAGTAATCAATCCGATGAATAGACCACTGTACTAACTCCTTGCTCAATCAATTTTTATGTTACAAACACCCACTTTACGACTACAAGACGACCTTCGCAGCACGCAGGTAGAGATTTCAATGATTTCTGTTTTGCTAGCTGTCTTTAAATCATGCGAAATAGTTGAATGCAAAAGTACCTAGACCCTAGTCTGAATCAGGGCCAATCTCTAAAGGATTATCCTCTTTAAAGAGATCTGATATTTTTTATATTGATAAAATACTGGACTGATGACAGTAATTTATCGGCTCTATTTTTTTACAATTAGCAGGAAGTAGTTCCCCCGGGATCCTCGTTGGTAACAGCCACTGTTAAATAAGTATAGAACAGCTATGTTATAATTTTGATTTATGTATTCAACGCATTCGTCATACTAGAGATTATTACAGCTTTATCTTAAACGAGAGTTTTATCAAGTTTATCAGATTTCAGTATTTCACGCTATTCAGTATTATTTTAAACATCAACATCTTAGTTGTATTTAACTCAGTTCTAATGTTCTAAATGTACAATTTGCTATAAAAAGACAAGTTGACAGCACGAAGCGGTAGTTACGCAAGCCACTGAGCGTACGTCATTACCAGTGGCAGCGATTGGAAATGCAGGATACCGTTGTTAACTCCCGCTGCAGAAAATTGACGTATTCATATCACTTTTCCCTTCCTGGTAGATTGAAACGATCAATTTGCTCAGTACTAGAAGCCAAGTGTTGTTGTTTCATGATCTCAAACGCAAATAGCGACCGGCGACGGACCTTGAACTTTGTTTGTAATATCTCCGCAAACGTATTAATTAACTTGCAAGTTCAATAATTCATTACCTACAATGGTATCTTTCAAATTTTTTTTGCATTTTCAAAGTTGTCTAGAATCTAGAAGTGTTCTTTCGAGAATATTGGCAGATTGTTTTACAATAAGAAGATGTACCTACTGATGTGTTCGTGACTCTATGAGGCACGTCGTGGGTGTATTTTTTCTTTAATAGTGTTGCTATTTTGAAGCTTAAGAATCATATCTAGTCTTTAAGATACTAATCGGCGAAGCAGCAACGCGCCAAATGATGATTGATGGATGCCTTAAGTTTCAGAATAGTGAAAAAATTCTTGAACGCTTCAGATTAATCACATATCATTGAACAAAATTATTAAGTGGTTATAAAGATATTAAGATAATTTAAAGATGTACTAATTTGCAGATATTTTTGTTCGAGAACGCACGACTTTTTCTCATGCGTAACACAGCAATTCGCAATACGCGCAAGAATGGATCGTACCTACCTAGTTTAAGAAACTCCTCTTTAAACAAAAAGTCAATTAATCATCAAAGTTATTCTTCAAGTTAGAATAGAAGTAAGAGCTACCGCATTTGTATATCAGATAAAGTGGTATCCATATTATAATAGTACGAAGATACGGGTTCCTCTTCTGTTACTCTAATTAACTACGATATCTGTGAATATTTACTTTGAAAACTGGCCATATTGAAACCATTGAACAGACCTAAAAACCATGTAATATATTTTTTCTGAACGACCGGAAAGCGAGACGTGCGTGAGGATAAAAAACATGAAGTAACTTTCGACTATTTTCGGCATTCGGTGTTACGAAACCATTTGCGAAAGCGATTGTTGCGACATCGCCAGCCGCGCTGCGACTCCTTTTGACTACACCGTCATCGTCACCTCGCTCTCCACCACAATCTGTTCATCATTTATTAGTTTTTGTACTATCTGTATTGGTCACACACGACCGTCTTTTAAATTGATCAAAATATTAATCTTATTTTTTGTGCAGGAGATGCAAATAGGAGTCGTGACTCGTGACTGATGTCACTGTTCAATTTGACTCGCTTGTTTTATAAATGTCATTGTCAAGATGACTATAAGCATCACGTGTGCATCATCGAGTATTTGCCCATGTACTGGAACTATTACAACATATGGGCGAAATGCATATGGTAGAGTTGCACTCCTGGGGATAAGCACTTTACGTAGGAAATGCTGATCTCACCTTTTGCTGCTAGTTTACACAGAATGTATCACCGTAACTATTGCCACTTTTTTCGTAAAAGTAAGGAAAACAAAACTGGTTAAATTCAAAATTAGAAAAGAGAAACCTGATAGTACAAAAGTGAAGCAAAAGTAGTGGTTTTACTTCGAAGTTTGTAAAGAGTTGACATTGTTCTGCGTTGACCCATATAACTTGAGGTGAACCTCTCTCATCGATAGTTTTTACAGTCGCAGAATGAAAGCTAAGGAGAATGTTCGGCAGGTAAGCAAGTAGGCACTCGGTGTAAACTAGATAGAGATGACGGTAAGCTACATGTAGAACTGGTTCAGGCGGGCTGGGGGGTGCGGAGGCCGGGCGGGGGCTGTGGGCCCCAGACGCGGGGCGTCATTGACCTGCGCCCCCGGCCCCCGAGCCCCGGGCGCGAGCCGCGACACCACGACACCGTAACTTCATTGTGTCGCTGCAATGCGAATCAAATTTGTTGTAGCGGACACTTTTTTGCTAAACCTAGAAATCCTTCTAGATCATTAAACTCGTAAAAGCATTTTCCGTATTTTCTGATTTGATGAATTTTGTGAAACGCAAACAGACTTTTCTACGAAAATAATGAGTTACGAGTTTATAAATTGTTCATGGAAATTAATTTTGTTTTTTCGATAACATTCTGAATTATTCATTCAGTTCAGTCACCTTATGAATTATTATTTCACTGACTAGTGACGTAGTTCATTGTATACTGGCGTTCGTTACCGATTTACGATTTAAATATTGCTGAAGTAAATTGATTGATATTCACGACACGGGCTCTACAGGGCCGTGATGACCTAGTGCCACTCTGCCCTTGCTAAGTACCTGTAATGATTGTTGAGCAGGTAGTCAAAAAACTAACTAAACATCAATGTTACTTTAAGATTAAGTAAATATTCCTGATGCTCTAACACGTCCATTTTACTTAAAAAGATTTTTGCGCAGTGCGAGAACTAAAGAGCCCAACTTCTGACAAAGGCCAACGATAAGTTACCAAAATCGTACAGCTTCGGATTAGTTGGGGTTGTTGGGAACAAATCGTACAAATGTAACAAAAACTTTTTCGAAGGTCGTCCGGGCGAGACAAGTGAGCATTGAGCCCGCCACCCGACCTACTGGGTCAAGTTCATTATTTAAGGATGAATAGATAGACAGAGGGAGAATTCCAGCCGCTTAATACCCTTTACCGCCCTGCCTTTACAAAAATGTCAAGGTGATTTACATAAATAACTCAATTTTAAACAGCTATAAAAAACGTTCGAGTCCTTGTGTACTCTTTTATAATTCGATCTATAAAGAGCCAGACAGATGTGTAGGTACAGTTTTTGGCTTAGAATATTTTTCTATACTTAGATCTCCATCAGCATTTATAGTAGGTATTTAAGTTTCCACATTTTAGTTATAACTAGGGCTGCCATCTCGAATTTCGCCAAACCCGGACAAGCATTAAAAAAACCCGGACATTTGGCGTAAATCGCATTTTTTCCCCGAACGAGTACGACTTTTTTAAAACAAAATAATACCTAATTTGTAATCCATTTACTATTAACATATACTTAAATTCAATAAGGTGCTTTCTTACATGAAAAGTGTCCGGGTTTTCCCCGGACACTTCTTGAAACCCCGCCCGGACGGCCCCCGGACGGCCTCCAAACGAGGACAAATCCGGGGAAACCCGGACGGATGGCAGCCCTAGTTATAACTAGCTTCTGCCAGCGGTTTCACCCGCATCCCGTGGGAACTACTTCCCGTACCGGGATAAAAAGTAGCCTATAGCCTTCCTCGATAAATGGGCTATCTAACACTGAAAGAAATTTTCAAATCGGACCAGTAGTTCCTGAGATTAGCGCGTTCAAACAAACAAACAAACTCTTCAGCTTTATAATATTAGTATAGATGTAATTGCCTCTACGAATATAGAATTGTCGGATTCAATCCCTATCTAGAAGATAAAATGTCATATCTGATTGTTAGTATCATTCTGTGGTTTCTTATCCTACTTTCACGTTTTCTTTAAATAGCTTGCCATAAAGGACAAGTCTAAAAACTCACTTTGCCGGTGCATTCAAGTCTCTATCAGGTTACTGGTAATGTCAAAGATTCCGTAATAAACAAACGTTTCGTATCCGGGAATAACATGACATTACTGGAATTAACAATGGTTGAACAATAGAAAGAAATATAACAATAGAAGAGGATGCACTAATTAAAGACAAACAGGTGCTTGAGTGTATTAAATCTAAGCTCAATCGCGTTAAGAATGACAATAAATAGAAAGATTAAATCGGTAACTTACTTTTATGGCCGCAAGCTCCGTTAAAATCTTAAATTAAATTGGATTCGAGTTTAAAATTCCTGTACTCTCAACATGTAAACGAGCTTCAGTGTATGTGTTAACTATGCAAAACCGCTATGCTAAACTAAACCGTTTAATACACATAATACGCTGCGCTTATGTTAGTATTAGGTAAACAGATTCTTATATGAAATTCAGATGGGTAACATCAAACTAATATTTTTAAGCTTAAGAGTTTGTATGTCTGTTTGCTTTGATTGAACGCGGTAAGGTAGGAAACAAATGGTGCGATTTGGAAAATTATTTCAGTGTTAGACAGCCCTTGTAAAGAGGAAGGCTATAGGCTACTTATTAACCCGGTGCGTGAAAAAGATCCCACGGGATAAGAGTGAAGCTGCTGGCGGAAGCTAGTATTATAAATTAATACGAAAACCATACACGTTGGCAGTAGCAAAGGAGCTGAGAATAACATAGAATGCAGGCCAAGCCGATAACCTTCTATTTACAAAATTTGGTTAAAAATTGGGTCAAACGCTGGCATGTTTACCTCGCAAAACGTTTATTTAATCTACGTAGGTGCGTACACACTCAGTCCCGAATACATATAATATTTACGGATGCAGTTTATTGCACCGACTTCCCATCTTAACAAATACAAAGTAACAACAGTCAGAAACGTTAATGGCCCATAGTACATGCCAATCCACCGACCTCATTTCCTGGTGCTTGATTGATGAAGGTAATAAAAATCAAGCGATAAACTGCTTCTCACTTTCTTTCGAATACAATTTCGTAATTAAACTCATAAGCGAAGCCGCGGCACAATACTGTTTACAAAATATAAATAAACCAAGGTAACGCCAGATGTCACTGCCTCTTAATCTGTAGGCGTAAGATTTCGAGTTAACGTTGAAAAATCGACTGAAAGAACAACGTCACCTTCGAAAATAAAGCTTGTTAACGATAACTACATAGTTTTTCAGCAAATGGCCATGAAGTTTAATGTTGCAAACTTTTCTAGATAGGTTACGATCGTTTTACGACGTTCTACAGAGTTGCATACGGAGCATATAATAAGTAGATAAATAAATAAGTATACATTGAAGCTATTCGTTTAATATAGTAAAATGAACACAGCTGAAGCTATTGAATTCGAAAAGCTAATCTATGTGTCTATAAAATTACAACAAATAGGTACGTAATTTTGTTGGTCTCATTCAATTTTGATATAGATTGCCTTATCTTTTACAAGTTTTACGTAATAGGTTTATGTCTAAGTTATTTATTATACATACACAGTGTCGTTGGCATCCGTGTATGTTTGAAGGTCAATCTGATACACGTTATTATACGAGTAATTCAATAAAGCTTTAATCTGAACGTATCGTTAAAATTTAAAGCATTTTCAACCTTTAATTAAGAGAACAGCAAATTAATTAATTTTTTTGGCGCAGACAGAATAACTCTGAAACTTTGGAGATGGTAATGGAAAATGAAACGGTTCGATAAGTTGGTAAATAAATGTCCGTTGGTGTATGTATTTTGGTATATTTTTAAACAGGCCGAGACAATATGCACAATATAAAAAAAAGGAAAAGAAAAAAACTTTTTCGTTTCCGCATATCGGAGGCACGAACCGACCGTCATAATCGTAAAGCTATTGTTTGCACGTAGTAAAAAGCTTTCTTTGGAACATTTTGCGTCCTATGAATACACACGAACCATTGTTGGAGTAGCCTAGCCTATCGAAATCTTGCCGACAGCGCCTGCGAACAATTGTAAACAGCTGATCATGCGAAACAACAGAATCTTATGAGGTTTTGCAAAGATAATGCAATTTTCATTTAGGTGTTCTCAAATGTTTTTATTATTTTCTAAATACATTTTTAGTTATTTTTGAAACCAGAATTTGAGAAAGACATTTACCTACTATGTTAGTTTTTATGTGTTCTGACGTAGCTCATCTAGTTTTTACACGAATGTGGCATCATAAAACTGGGTTCGGGGCACTTCATGGAATTTTTGGACGGATGAATTTCTAATATGTACGACTGTTTAACATGTATCACGGCAAAACGACTGAACATCTGGCATTCGAGGTCACAACATTCTTTTTTACGAAACGAATTTGAGCAATTGCCTCAACTCGCGATTTCGACCAAAAACTTACAAAGCTATGAAGTAACTAATAGAATTCTGTTCTAAATTATTTTAGGTAATAGTGTAATTTACTTAAACCGTCAGAAGTTACTGATCTAATTACAGCCCTTGAAGGTTAGTGTGTTACTATTATAAGTTAAAAAATACATAATTAAATTAACGTTAATGAATATTCCGATCCTTTGGAGGCCGGTTGTGGATGCATAATAGGCACATATTGTCATAGTCATTTTCAACAGTATATTGTGTCATTTGTACACAATGAAATGTGTTAAGTATGGTCACTCTGCGAGTTCATACAGGTACATAGATGTCCAGTATTTCCATTAATAATATTTGTCAGCTTACCTTTTGGTGGCAATTGGAATACGACGATATCGGTTGGTAATCTGTAACAAACATAATTTGTTGTTAGGATTTTGCCAAACATGATAAACATACGAAAATCAAGACAATAGAGGAAAAAAACAATTAAATTTATTTCAACTTTTCTTTTTGCCTAAAATAAGCGAATAATCTATTTAACTATTCACTGATTAAATGAGCTTTCCCGAACTTAGGTACGACTCATTCATCTGGCTGACATGTAGTGAAGAAATAACGAGATACACCGTTTTTTACGGTAAGTGGAACAAGTGCCAAATTCTACGCATTGGCAGCATTTCAGACATTTGTCTGTTTTCTAATCTTACAGGTAGATTTATCAGTCAACATAGCTTTGTTTATTTATACATAAACTTTTTTACTGACACACTTGGTTTTGTGGTTCTCAAAATAATTAGATTACTTAATTTTTGTTTATCTGTGTTCCAGTATCTTGCAATATCCTCTTTGCTAAAGGGATCTAATTCACCAGATAAACAAGAATTGCGAGGCGTATAAAGTAAGTACAATCTGTTTATATTATAGGTACATGTACGTAAGGTTGATTAAATTGCGTGGCTACGGCGCTCGGGGCTCGAGACCGGAGCAGAGGACCGATGATTAAACGATGCAGCAGCTTGTATGAACCATACACGTGGCTTCTGGAGCCAGTATGTTTATGTATGTAACTTATAAAGGGATATAGTAGCCGTTCTCTGAAAAGAGACTGCCCCTGCGCCTCCCCAGGGTTGACACCCGAAGGCACACGTCCATAAGTGAGGAAACCCAGGGTCAAATTCCTACATGTTAATTTAATTATAAATAACTAGGAATGTTCATGCAGATTTAAGGATAATGCGCAATGTACAAGTATCTGAACGATAAATAGGTAGGTAGGTATTTTTCAGATTTTTCCGCAACCAAATGTTACCACAGAGTATTGAACCCAAGTGGTAATTACAATGATAGGATTGTTTGTTATGCTTGAACATAACTAACTTTAATCCGTTTGCAGGAAAATGGCAAAATATCCAGAAATCTATAATTGATGTTCAGAAAAGAGCATTTTCTTTGAAGTGCACCTGTTGATTTGAAAACCTCATGGAAAATATAATTTAGAAAATAACACGCTACTTCGGATCGAGAGGAATTCTTGTTTATTTTCCACTCCGCTGCACTGCAGCTTATGTGAATTTAAAAACATGAAAACAACTGCATAAATAAAATACGATAAGCTTATTGCCTCATACCTAGATAGTCGTTCAATTAGGTAAATGGTATTGTTAATCTCTGCAGCATATAACCTATTTATCAATAAACGTAATATTTAAAGGACCATTTTACAAGCTTGCAGGCGAAATCTACGGTTGCCTAGACCAGAACAAGACGTGTTGATCCACAGCAGAACACCGAAGTCATAATCATTGAGTCGTGATAAATCGCAGCAGTATTAAATCTCAATCTTCAGCAACAGGTGAGTGCTCTGTAAATTAAACGTATCATCTTTCGCAACCGACTGTCAATATGAAACGAAACAGCTAACGTTGATTTTAACAGAACTCAAAATATAAATAGCTATTTAACTGCAGCGTAAATATACGAAGCATTTGGCGAATGCAACGTAACATGTTAACCTACTGGCACGAGGGGAAAAGGAATGCAGTCTGTTCCCATGATGCGTTTTCTTTATCTTTATCTCCGTCTGTATTAGGTAGGATGCCCATTGCGGGAGATGTCTGGTCCACGCCATACTTCGCTGTGAAGAGCGTGCTGTCAACACACATACCTGATGATTTTACTGCTATCATTCCAATGTTCCTATACCATATTAAGTAGTAGGCCATGTTCAGAAATTAGGTATGTTGATGGTGCTGGTGACATAGTCAAGGTAATTGACACCAGCCATATCCTCATCAATATGCTTATTTTTTTAATGCACAATGTTACATTACAGGTACTGCGCCAAATTGAGAATTTGAAAAACTTTTCAAATATACCTTAGCAAAGCTATACGTGTGAGATTACAAATTTATAATCGAAGCTCATAATAATCGCATTCTATAATGTAAAACCATGCCAAGACCAGCCATTCTTTTATGATATTCCTAACACATTAGTGACGTGCGTGACGTCACTAGCAACAATAGGCGTGCCAATTCGTCAATGGACGGCGCAAACGCACGACATGGCCGCCGCAAGATGGCGGCGGTGAAAGTGGCCGCGGTGGCCGATGGTCGCTGCCGTCGGCGTTGCCTCGTTAAATCTTTGCACAACCTGTTCTAACTGTTATAACTAATACTAGGCTAATTGCTCGCTTTTGAAGATCCAGTATATCTGCTAAGTTGGCCAGTTTCAAGCCAGAGGTTATTATGCTGTTCATTCAGCCTGGGTTACACCGTTATAGCCTAACAGCTATATCATTAAAGAAGGCCTTGAAATTATAGCTATATCTTCAAAAGAATTCACACCTAGGCAGGCTGTGAGACTCTCTACCTCAACTTGCCCAAATGTTTTTTGCGCAATTAAACAGCAGTTCTAAAAAACCGGATTCAATTTTGCCAAAGAAGTATAACTCAAGGATTAATATAATAAAAACATAAGCCAATGTCAACGAATAGTTTGATAAAGCAATCCATAACGCTGACCCTGATCGTAGATTGAGGCCGCTGACGGTTTCGCAACGAGCGCCAGCGCATCGCATCCGGAACTTGCATCGCTCTAAACTGTATCACCTACATACATATCACGCGAACTATTGTTACATGAAGAAATTGTTTCCTGTTTAATAATAATTGTTACGTAAACTTTATTGTAAATTGTCAATGTCCTATACAAAAACGTTTTTGCTCTAAAACCTAGTCACCGACTTGAAGTTGTAGATCTAGTTGCTGCTAGATATAGCGTAACGTAAAATTACGTAGCTGTTCTGTTAGTTATGCATTTAAACAGTGTAATAAATATGCAACAAGTATTTAGCCAATAAAACGCAATGGAAGCTGCCAACAACACTTTCATTTGTTTGGACTTATAATAACTGCGATGTAGAGGAGCGGTCGTATTTATTTTGAATTCTGTTTCGTGTGAATGACAACTGTAAACACTACGATGTGCATTATCGTGTTCAACATACTTTAGTGATCGCATTAAACCCTGCAATTCGGAAGACGGCCTGTGTGAGAAATCACTAATGAATTTACTGTCACGTAAGGAAAGGCGTTATGCCACTTCAGGCCTCTTGTACGTGACTTTTTGTAGCTGTCCTTTGATTACAATTAAGAGACCCCTGGCGCACAAGAGCATAAAGTCTATGCAACTCCAGTCTGACGGCAAATCAATTAACCTCGACAAAGTAGAAGAACTCAGCTGAAGTCACGGTCAGCGGGCAGTCTATAACAAAGTCGTTTGTAAAACAATATTATTGAGTTAAGTCAGGTCTGAAACATCGATAACTTAGTTGCTCCCGGCGATGGGGAACGTAAAAGATACTTTGTAGATTGTGCCTAATAGAATTCCTGAAGATACTCTCCCTTTATTGCTCTTTGTTAATTTTCTGTATAACCCAGCGGCCTTCAGACTACAATAATTGCCTTTTGCTTCTATGTTAGATATTATTGAACCAGCAAAATTTTAATTTTTCTGTATTCCAAGTAGAAAGGTGACAAAGACAACAGTAGATTTATGAACACTTAAATAGTCGTGTTTGATAAGCTAGTATTTACAGCACATTCAAGATGCTATAATCACAAGGGAAATAACAATAGTGTCAATAGCTCGATACGAGTCCATTAACTTCCATTAACACGAACCATAGTGACAGCAAATTCCATATCAATATGTGAAGCGTCTCACAAACCTTGGGCCTTATTAGCGTCGAGACATTGTTTAACTCTGTTATTATGTTTGTAAAGGGATGGTTTGTTTTAGGCGTAAATAACATTTTTTACGAGATAAAACCCAGAATACTCGAGACTTGCGAATTAATGGACATAAATCAGACAAACCGTCAGTTCTCGCGATGAATTATTATGAATCATGGACGCGTGTAAGGCAATCTTGCTCAATTACTGCCGAACGCCTAACCTTGCTTGTTCGTGAGGATGTGACGTCACGGGCCCCGATATCACAATGTCTGCTTCCTTTTACACTGTGACCATTGATTACCGTATAGACGCCGATTTTAAAATATTTGGACATTTGACTAACAATTTACACCAAGGTTAAGACTACGATGTCTGTCTGCGATCATTATTTTCAGCTAATGCCGAATTTTCGATTCAAGGTCAAACTAAATAACTTCTGCTACAATTACAGTCTGCAAATTATCGGAGTTATCTTTCCTTGTTTGAGGACAAACCGAAATCATTATGAGAAATAGGAAACAATAAAGAATTAAGCATTTATTTGTCATCGATGAGGGCTTGGTTCAGAGAGTGCGTTAATATCCAATCAAAAATTGGGTTTCTACAGTATAAACAAAAGTAATCCGATAACCCATCGACCTAACTTGGTGAGGATAGGACGATACGCGTGAGCACCGAGACAAAGTCGAGGCCATTAACCTTCGGCTATCAGCTGACGACATCGGCCCAACTGCGAGAAATTATCTTTCACGCCATATTTCGTTCACTGGCACCGTCCTTCGTCACGGAAACAAGTGAACATTCTGCCAAATACGACAAAGGGCCCCCAAACTTTGTTAGTCGCAGACTTTCTTTTGAATTTAATCTTAGCATCAAATTCAAAGAAATCTTTCGATTCACATAATTATTCACAGTTTACACTTCTTTTGAATACTTAAGTATTTTCATAATTTGTATAAAGATCAGTAATTAAAAAGCAAGACATCGAACTGCAGGCATGATTCACAAAAACTTCCGCTTGCTCGCGATATTTTGGGTGTTTGACCTGTTTATTCGGGAGCATTCTTCGAAATTCATCTCCGATAACCAAGATTAATCCAACGATCTTACGTTCTAGAGATCTTCCAATATTTCAACATTAACTACTAATATATCTTGTCAGAATGGATTCAATTAATCATAAGCGATGCGGTGTTTGTTTTGATGTGTTGGATATCGAGGTGGCCTATTTAGTGGTAATTTTTCACGTCCTTCGCACAGTGTCATTGACTAGGCGTCCGCGTCGCTTGCGCATGTTCAGGTACGCGCGCAAATATCGCGACCTACTTTGTTGGCGCAGACCGCCCCAGCTCATCGCGCATGGCATCCTTCTATAAATAGACGTAATGTTGAGAAAGCACGACTAACATCATTATTATGTCGTTTCGTCGCCTCTCTGTCTAATGCGTCGATATTGGTCCTGGCTTCCCCAATTCTCCATTTCTGCATTCTCCATTACTACTTACTTAATTTTTATTGGCACCATTATACCCTTTTCGTCGACATATCAAAGTAGTTTTATGCCAAAAGTCGTTTTTAGTATTTGGAAATTAAAATTTCTCATTGGTATTATTCTCTTCTTAACTATTAAACTACTAGTAGATAGCGTAAGGGAGAGTGGGGGAATTGCGGACGCTGAAGGGAAATAACGCACAACATTAGTACTATTAGTAATAATCAGTTTGTCTTTATTAATTATCAATCTTTAGTTATTTGTCTACAAAAACAATTATACTTATTATACGAGATCAATCAATAAATATAATATTTTTAGCAAAAACAAAACCTTGTCAGTCCGTATTTACCCGTAGCCCTCGGGGTAAATTCGGACTGACCCTGGGTTAATTACGGACAGCATGGGGTATTTACGGACTAGGTCCACATCACTGACAAAAATCACAAGTAAAGCCTTTAGAAGATCTTCCTGCAGTGCAGTTCTCATAAGTCCACTTGTTACCTACACTTTGAACACATAATCCAGTCTTCGGCGGGTGGATCACTTCCTGACAATAAATGCAAAAGTAATCAACATTTAAACATCAATATTATAATCAAGATTTTTAGTTCGTTTTCTTGCATTTCGTTAAAAACGGATTTTAACCTCTCTTTGGTACCTATTGTAGAAACACTGCCCTTTTTCTCTTGGTCAAACAAAGCTGCTTTGGGAATACAATATTTTTCTTCCGCCTGACGAAAAGTTATCGACTGGTCTTTTATTTCTTGCACAGTTTTTTGTAATGATTCGATTTTTCTTTTTTATATATTTCCGAGGCATCTAATAGTTTATCGAATTAGGGGTAATTGCGGACGTACGTATTTACCCCACGAGGCTTGTCCGCAATTAACCCAACTGGGTATTTCTAAATTAAAGAGAGAAATTTGTAGATTATGATAACATTTCCTAAAAAACAAACACTGGCGATTCAAACTCCATTGACAAAGCTATCCATATAAAATATCACTTTTTACCATCACTTAATATACAGACCTGTACCTTGAATTGTAAAACACTAAAAATTAGATCAATGTACACTCTTTTTTTAAATTTAACCTACCTTTGAAACTGTGCGTAGCCGGCTGTCGTAAGTTTTTACGTGGCACTAAAATAGTGGAAAGAAACAGATGATAGCACCGGGCTGCTGCGAGGTGGATTGAATGAGTAGATACTTGCTAGTCCGTTTTTACCCCGCGTCCGTAATTCCCCCACTCTCCCCTATACATGCTAACCACAAAACATTTTTGTACTAGTCACAACGTCACTAATTTCAATAAGGTATTAGAAAGTTTGATTCGAGAGACTGCTGAACTTTGAGCAATTGTTCCGTTGGTGCAGACTTGCTTCAAACTTTTTATTCGAGAGTGTTGGGTGCGCCAACAAAAAATCTAATCTCAGTTTATTTATTTTTGAAACACATTTGTGACGATGTTTTTTTTTGAAGTTGTCGTCTGGCAAATGGTTAACAGATTGAACAGAATCATGGGAGCACAAGTGTCTGGTGACCCAACGCTCGTCTGCGATGTCGAAACATCTCAAGTGGGCACACTCGTAGAGCACGATTTAAAAACCCGTCCCAGAGAGCCTTGAAGCACTTGGCCACTTGCCACGCCCATTTCAAACTGACTACCATTCCAAAGTGATCAGTTTTGTCAAATTGACTTCCTAATACATAAAATGATTTTTGACTATCTTCCTATTTTCACCTTATCCCGTATTTCACATTGCATATTTCATAATTTTCTAACAGATAAAGGCCAGATGTTTAACACTCGCTGATTAAGGAACAATAAAGTTGCTCATCGCAGTTTCCGCATACGTAGCCGTCTTTATCAAGATAATGGCATTGAAACATGCTAACACGGTAAACATTTCCTTATTTTAAGGCAGCGACAGCGAGCGCCTATTTCAGGTCATCGCTGACCGCGGTGTTTCGTGGCCCCAATAATGCCTCTACATTTGATAAACTTCTCATTAACTAGCAAAATTACTAAGGAAAACCTCCGCGAGCAGGCATCGACCGCGACGTCGGCTAACGGTACACGTCTTTCGAACTTGGTTTAGCTCTGTGCCAATCGTGGCAAGAAGCGAATCCAATTACTTTGCACTAACTTTTTTTAAGAAATAGATTGTATTAAAAGCACGACACCGCAATCCGGTTTCTGTCCACGTATGCGATCGCTCTCCTCGAAGGAGTCTCGGCATTTACCTCGCGAGAATCGGAGGGACGACGCCAACTCAGGCACGACGACGGACGTAGCGCGAGCAGCTCCAATGCACTGTCACCGATTCACCACAAAACAAACTTTAGTCACTTTAATACTGCTCCTGCGAAGCGTATCATCCAGTTTTTATAGCAACTTCCAATAGTTTTTGAGGTTTATTCAAAGAGAACACACGAATTAAGAGACGGCCAAAATCGCTCTTGCGAGCGACAAGACGTCCACACACGGGCGGGGCTCGAGGTAGACTGAGTCAAGTAGGTACTGTCCCCGGGCGGGTAGTGGGGGGACGAGGTCTCATTCGCTCTCGCAATCACGTCCAAGCTGGGGACGCAAGCGAGTCGCGAGGCAAGCCGAAAGGTAACGAAACGAGCCGAAGAGCACTCGCTAATCCCGCTATCACCGCTATGGCAAGATGGGAGATCGCAGGGGCGTGCACGTGCGTGCAGCGGACAGAGACGGCCTCCGACCACCAGTGCATCAGGACCTGTAGCGTTAAGGACAATGACACATATTTCGTGTCACTGTATTGAAACGTATCTTTATCCTCTGCAGAAACAGTCCGTCCAGACAATCATACAGGATATATCAGACTCCATATACTTAGCGACATTCATACTCCATATATTTTGCATATAAGTTTTGCTGGGACAGTAGAGTCCTAGTGACTCTACTTTTACCTACTTTTTTACTTTTTTTATTTGAGGTCCAACTTATGGAGGTTTTTGTAGGTTTGATTTTATTTATCTTTTTGTTTTCGTAATGGTCCGATATAAAATATTTTTGTCGGGAAGATAAACACCTGCTGTAATAAGTAGTATGAGTAAGTGGCTATGTTTAATAATCATTTACACTGTCAGTTTTTGATACTGTGGAAAAATATCTTGAACAGTACAGCGTACAGTATAAAAACAAATCCGTTATGTAGCAACCAACACGCAACAAAAACTTGAACATGAAGCAAATTTCTCTGCGCGCTGCGTTTTTGCACAGTTCACGGTTGAATCGCGTTCCGCGGTATTGCCAGGAAACTCGTTACTTATCCCCGAGCGAGAGGGTGACGGACTACTACTGTTCTATAGTGTTAACTCTTTTTAACACTTCGTAAAATCTTGGTGATGCTTGAGTATTCCGTCGACTTTCTTCGCTATCGCGGCGCGTTCGCACAACTTTCCGATGTCATTGTTCTCAGAACACGTGGGAAGGTTTTGTTTTTATTCCACTTCCATTTGATTTTCTGGTCTTTATGACTAACTTGCACTGTTATTAAATATTGTATCAAAACAGTTGACGCCTCTTGTACTGCTCAGGTTTAAAGTCGTAGAATTCCGATGACTTGAAGAGAATGGGAAAAGACTTGTCATATTTTCTTTTAAATGAAATATTATGTACGCTGGTTTTATTATATACAACTAAAGTCATGATTAATTATGAACCATAAAAGTAGCTTCATATAAAATAACTCAAACAGAGATAGTATACAAAGTTAAACAGTTTATAATTACGGAACAGGTGGCACTGACTGAACGATAGATAGGTAGGTACAATGACCGTGTGTTAACTTATGATAAAACAGTTAACAACATAACAGCTGTAATAGGGAAAACATGATATAGAATATTAATACAGAAAGTAACGGTTAAAAAATATGAATTTGGTACTCCTAAAGGAACGCAGGCTGAATTAAAATTGAAAAGTTCTTAATTGCTAGGAATTACCCATACATTGGTACATAGGTACCTATCATAAGTGTTATTAAAACATAAGCATTATTTTTGTAATAATAAATCATGGGGCCAAACAATGCAACGACAATGTGGAAGGCCACGTGCCGTGTTTGTGTACAAAATACAAACATCTCGTACAACAGCACAACAGTAAACTACTGACGATCGGATTACTCATACATCCACGTAAGTATGGGAAAAAGTACGGAGAAAATATGTCAGGAGTTTTCCTCGTTCACAAATATTGTAACAAATCGTCACGAAGTGTTTTGGTCTTGTGATACGAAAACAAACACGCGTGGGAGTTTAAAGACCGCACTACGTCATGACCATTGACAGGTTACTAACCCATTACACACGACTTGATAAGGGCTAGTAAATAAAGCTAGAAAAATATTCATAATCAAACGAATTTACATCTGAACGCTTTATGAAGATATTTTCCAAGAACTGCTCTCAGAAAATATCGGACGCGACCTTGTGGACGGGACTGGCCTATTTAATTGCTGACGACTCTACATTGCTCTGTTTATGTTATTCTAAGATACAGTTCGCAAGGAGAGATATAACAGTCTGGTGTATGAAAATTATTTGATATTTCTCCGTAATTTAGTATATTTTCAGGTGGATTTCATTTCCTGAAACGTGACCTTGGCATTATTCGGCGTTAGTAATGACTAATTTGTGTCGTTATTAACATCAGTCAAATTTTTGTGTGCAATAAAGTTGTGGCGAGATAAGAAGTGTGCCATTTGATAGCAGCTGATTTGTTATTTTATATAATTTTTAGTTCAAGTAGTTTGATGTTTTTTACGAAGACTTTTACGGCAGTAAGTACAAAATATGAAGATCATTAGGTATAAGCTATGACTAAAGGATAGACAACGTTGGTCGTGTTCTAAACTCTTTATTCTTATATTGGCCTGTTGAGGTCGCCAGGTGGCATTGTCTATCGTCGTTATTAACGTTTTGAGTTTATTAACACCGCATCACTTTCCATGTTGTTTTTCTCAATATTACTTCTTGGTAGTAATAGCTCACATTAGCACATAAAACACATTATGAAAAGGTTTCCTAAGAAGAGTGTTTTTGTCGATGTTTTCCTAGGTTTACAGGTGCTAAAGTTTATTAATGCGTTTATGGTTTGTGATCATAGACTATTATGACATAATGAGATGATATCATGCAAGTAGCTGCGCTGTGAACTTGTTTCGCGCCTTCTTTGGTGTTCCACCTGCATGGACAGATAACTAAGCTTTTTAGATTTCTATGCCCAGCTGACTAGATGAAGTTGCATTCCGTATGTCACAGACTGTTTTATCTTCATAACAAACTATAGAAACTTATGTTATTTGATATCTTTTGCAGTCGTTAAGAGTAGTCAGAATCCAGAAAATCTGACAGCCTGTCTTACTGAGCGCTGATTTGGTTGCGGGGTAATTGGGTCGAGGAGTTCAGATAGGCAATCGCTCTATGTAAATCACTGGTACTCAGCTGCATCAAGGTTAGACCGGAAGTCGACCCCGAGGTAAATAGGCTAGGCAGATAGTAATGACAAACCACAGAATCAAATACATACCTACTAATCAAAGAATTCTAATTCTACCTGTTTCATGGCTATTTCCTTATCAGAGGAAATAAATAAGCAAACAAAATTGTCAATAGCGTTTAACAATTCAAATATCCTGACGATCTGCTAATCTAGTCAAGTGCGACTCGTGCACAAGGCCGGCCGTCAATTGAAATGGCGCGATTGCTTTATATTATGCTGCTTCCTGTTTAGGACTAACCAGCCAATTATGTAATGCTAAAGTTAAATAAACCACAGCTGTATTACATGTATAAATATTTACTACAACAATGAACTAACACTTGTTGCTATATTAGATTTGTTGACCTCTTTTCTGTGATCTTATCTCATTTATGTATATTCCGCTTAATAATATAAAAATAGATATTATATTTTGATACATAAGAAATGTCTTATTTCTGAAAATAAGGAAATCCCGAAATATTATTTCGGTCTGTTTTCAGTTCCAGTTTATTTTCACGCGAGAATTCTGTGTTATTTAATCATTTCAGTTATAGATACCTACTTAGTGTATCTTACTTATTCTTGCCCACCCGAACAGGTAAAATGATATTTCATTATTTGTAATTAAGACGGCTATCTGTGTGTATGTGTCATCAATCTATTTTAAATAGCGAATTAACTTCACTCAACTGATAAACATAAGATTCGTCATGAATCATGACTATCTGATTTTTTAATAAAAAGAATTTTGTATGAAATTGTTATTCCTTAAAATCGTATAATACTTCTACAAAGTACCAATTACGAAGAGGTCATTGACACCCAGGACGTTCTTTGGAAGTCAATAAGACTTAATTAAAATAAATTATTTAACTAATTGCGCCTCCCTACCGCGTGTCTGTCGCCGTCGACACTCTTCACATATCGGCCTGAAAAGATAGTCTAAAGATACCGTACATTGTAAAAAAGATACGAATTCTACGATAATGTCTATCATATATTTTATCTCTTAAGTAAACAGACGAAAGATATCTACAAAAAGATTATTCGCCCACCACAATCACACTAACCGATTTCTCAAACAATTTGCGTGGGAAAATTTACTTAGGTATTTTTAAACCTTTCTTTAATTTATTTCTATTCCGGTAGGTAACTAAATTTGTTAGGTACTCGTCTACATAAAGCCGCCATTTCAAGTTTAAAAGACCAAGGCAACATATTTACTTCAAAACAAAAACAAACCTCTAAATTAATATAATAGAAACAAAACCTCTTTAATTGGTTCTTTATTTAAAATTAAAGTTTGGTTATCCTTGTTACGTGCTCTATGCGAGCTAAGCAACAATCTAGACCTATTACAATGCTAGCGTAATCGTAACTTAAGGATATTTAGGTTATCGTGCACTAGGTAAACAATACATAGTAACATGAACGTGTATAGGAAGGCAATGCAGCGTTTTCGTGGCTTACTTGACCTACAAAACAGGTTGTGTGTTAAATTGTTTCCATAAAAAGCGACCTAGCGCATATCTTGGCAAATAATTGAGTTATTATTTAGAACAAGCGACGAGAGTTTCTAAAACGGCTATTAACGGTAAGCACCGTTTCTAGTTACCGCTTTTGAATTATTATTCAAACAATTATTTTAACTCATTTTAAATTGAAATATCAGCAAATATGTTTCATATATAAAATGAGTGTGAAAGTTTATATGAACGTTAAGAAAAATAAAACGTTGGCTGTCTTATGTTTTTTTCTCGCGGGGCATAGCCACATGAGTGGCGCAGCACTACGCGCCCTAGACCTCCAGTAATTTGGATCTACTACACAATAATTGTGCTAATCATACACATCTAAGTTCGAATGTTCCCTAGATAGGTCCTTTGTAAGTACAGGCTGCTAATAAATGTACACCATTGTATTTTCTAGGTAAAAGTGAAATCGAAGTAACAAGTAGTTATCCACTATACCTAATACGATTTTCGTACCTACTATCTATCTAAAATCTAATAGTCGGGGTTAATATAATAGAGCAATTATTTTTATATAACACGTAGGCAGGCTCGCACATCTCTGCATTGTGTGGCTGTGATGCAACGAGTTGTGAAAGCCGATACCGCTGGAATTGGGTTAGCATTGCGCGCGAGTCGCTCGCACCGCGCATGCGTCGCGCACACTTTTTATTTTTGTTTATATATTATAGTTATGGCTGTAATAACGTTGTATTAATATGGACATTAAAGCAGTAGATAGCATTATTTTATGTACTACATTAAACTAACTGAAAATATAGACGACCAATGCATCTTGGTTTGCTAGAGCTCAACGTTTAAAGCTAAAAGGGAACTGCACTTGAAACTCGGAATAAAAGTTTACTTCAGGCTCAAACTCTCGCGTATTGAGTGCAATTATGTCATTGTATGCAGAATTTATGATTTTTATTCCAGCTCCCTCATTTGACTTGTTCTGTAAAGGAAAATCCTTTCACAATTATAAAATGGATGATTTTCCTTGTCCTAAAGTTTCACTTAAAAATTTTTTTAGCCTGTTTTTTATTAAAAACATATTTGAATAATAAATAACCGCTGTTAGCTAATCACCTTTCGCGACGGAATCAGCGTTTAATTACAGTTAGTTACATAACTCCTTGGTTATACAAGAAGCTGTGTCGTGTTCCGGTCTATGAAAGTCGTTGGCACAAGGTCGGCTGCACGTTCTAAATTTTCGACTTCGAAAGGTGAATCTTGAGAAAGTTCACACTTAACCTTTCACTCTTACGAAGATTTGAGAAGATTATTCGTCAAATCGTGCTATGTCTGACCTTCTTGTTTCCTTTTGAATAAGCCCATTGGACATTGGACAATGTTTTGGTAATGTTTTGCTTGACAAACAAATTTTTTTATAGTTTTCAGTTTGGTTTTCCGTTTTAGGTAAATAACTGTAGGTCAGATTTTGACCCAAAATTGAGTCGCAGGTATAGACGTCTCTCTTAAATGTCAATTTAGTATCTTGTTTTTATTTTTATTTAGAAATCAAGAATACATAACCTCTAGATCCACCGAGTGATCATGGCGCTGCTAGCTTAGATTTGATGTTGCCACTTTAGGAAATTAATCTTTTTGAACTGGGACTCTCATAATAAAGTTCTTCTCAAAACTATATAAAGGCGCTTCCGGAGCTCTTATAAAACCTCTTTTCTATTAGGTAGGTACAGTGATCGAATTTCCCAGCCAACCTCACAGCTCTAAAAAATCGGTGTAATAAAAAAGAAACATAGTGTGATAACATTAAGCAACACCATAACATTTTTTTTCTCTTTTGTCTAGTCATGGTACCTATTTAATCGTCTAGATAAGCAACTAGGATATTGCTAAAAAATCATCTTGCATCGTCATGTGTCATGTCTCTTTTCACGGTTATGTGTTGAGGTTTTTAATTAAAGAAAGGAAATCAAAAGCATTTAGTTTTTTTTTAAATATATTTTTTAAATAAAATATCTGTGAATATTTATAATTAAAGAAACAATTATTAGCTAGCTAGGCATTACGAAATCATCGTAATCGTTCCGGCATTATAAACCGACACTCTGGCGGCATTTTCTATTTTCCTTATCTACGTAAACGAGTATGACCACATAATGAATAACGCTATTTGCTTCTGCTATTATTTACTGGTAGAATATGTTTATGTAGGTACTATATCTCATCTATATTACGTTTATTACGTAATGCTTGTGATCTGTGAGATTTACAAGTTACAACACTTTTCCGGCATACCAAATGGGTTGATTATGATTACATAGCAATTTTTAGCCAGTAGATATACCTAATGTATCTTATAGATAACGAAGGTATCTAGTTTTTTTATTTAGCTCATCGTTACTTTGCTAGTTCGAGCACAAAATGTGTGAACTGGCTCTAAACTTATTTCAGAGGTATAGGACAAGTTAAAGGTCATAGTCAAAAGCTCTTAAGCTCTACTATGGCCAAAAAAGATTTAGCTTAGTAGGCCCATTTCCAACTGAATGAAAAACAAAAAGTAATTAGTTTAAACTAATTATGTGTTAATAAGTCATAATCATAACGCACTCTAAAAATCATTATCACATTGACATTTGAGACGCACGATGCTTCAAAATACAAGTACCGTTACATACGTAAATGCAATCGAAGTACGTAATACGTAATAGGCAGAGTGCAGCGGTTCGCGGTGCATCACGACAGCCGTGCGCACTACACAGCTGATATTTCGAACGCATCGCGCACCGGGACGGAACGACCTTGTGATAACATATCCTGATTATTGTTCATCTTCATCCAAATGGCTAGAGATTGACTTTGAATGACGCTTCAGTAAAATAGAGAAAAAAGAGACTTCGTTATTTTTCTGCTACCAACTGTTTGAGTTTGGTGTCCAGGTAGGTACCTACTTTACATTTTTACTCAGAAATTAATTAAATTGCTATAATTCATGAATCATACTACAAATTTAATATTTCCGAATAATTCTATAAATATATTTTACATATTAAGTGCAGTAACCTATTAATTATGCATCGTTGATTCTTGGACGGTAAACAAACTAACGCCACGTGGAAACACTGCGTGCCAAAATTAATGTTGTATAAGCACCTACACAAATTGAGACAACTGCATAAATATCGCAGTCGAGTACGTAGTGTTTATGCACAAATATACGAGCTGTTACTAGCTCTTTAAATCATTAATCACGCCATCACCATTCTTTGAATCACCCATTACTAATTAGTTCTCATTAAAGTCTGAATGAGTTGTGATCTTGTCCCAAGATGTACTTAAGGAATGTATTGTACACATAGTCCTCTAGTAATCTGAACGATTTGACTAATCCGATGAAACAATAGATGGGAATTACTGTATTTATAATATAAAAGTGAAATTAGATGCTTATCAGATCGTATGCGCTTGAATGGGCAAACCATTAGGACTATGGTTACATAAACTTACATAGACATGGAGATAGGTGATAGTCGAGGGATAATTCAAGATACTAAACATGTGGATGCCATATTCTATTCTAATTACGTAAAGCTGATTTTTGTGTTTATTTGTATGAACCCGCTAATTTCAGGAGCTATAGATCTAATTTGACAAAGTCTTAGGTAGTATTTATCGAGGAACTTAGGTACTTTTTATCCGGGTATACGAAGAAGTATCCACGGGACGCGGCTGGAACGCCGGCGGAATCTAGTCTACGTCATTTGGAAGTCCTAGTAAAGGACACAAACAAAAACAAAACTCGCTCGTAGTATTAAAAATCAAACTCCAGTCAGCACAGCATTATTATTCTGGCCGTTTAGGCTGTGACATGGCTTTGACCCGCACGGATTTGGGTCAAGAGGAATCGATTTATAACAACCAAGTTTGCATCTATTCCACTGATCCGATGAATTGTTAAGTGAAATCAAAGTAGACCTGTATTTGGAGCTTCTGGATTTAGGAAAAACTTTAAATTATTCGGAAGAGATTGTTATCGGTTTGTTTTGTTTTTTATGCAGTTTTGTAAAAAACAAGGTCGCATCTACCTTTTGCAAATCAATACGGGAAGCCTATGATCAGTAGTGGATGTCCTATGACAGATGACCACGATGACGACGAAAATCAAAGCTATCGTAAACTGGGTATACCTAATATTACTACTTACTGACAATTCTACTATGGATTTTACATTGGCAGATAAGACATTATAATATGAAACATAGTCACAACAGGATAACTTTGAAATCGCCTAACATTTTGATGAACATTTATTTATAAACTAGCTTCTGCTAGCGGTTTCACCCGCATCCCTTGCCCGAGAACCTCTGCACGAACCCGGATAAAAAGTAGCCTATAGCCTTCATCAATAAATGGGCTATCTAACACTGAATTTTTCAAATCGGACCAGTAGTTCCTGAGATTAGCGCGTTCAAGCAAACAAACAAACAAACCCTTCAACTTAATAATCCAAACTAATATTATAAATGCGAAAGTAACTCTGTCTGTCTGTCTGTCTGTCTGTCTGTCTGTCTGTCTTTCTGTCTGTCTGTCTGTCTTTTCTTCACGCCTAAACTACTGAACCGATTTGTGTGAAATTTGGTACAGACATAGTTTGAAACTTGAGAAAGGACATAGGATAGTTTTTATTACAAAAAATAAAAATAAAAAATAAAATTTATTACGGACATACAGTGCCATCTATTGGTCAAATGTCGAAATGCTGTTCCTATGCTCCGTAGATAGATGGCGTTAATCGCGCAATGGTGTCATTACACGTGTTCGGTTCATGTTATTGTTTTAATTCATCGGAAAATCCATCAGAAAAATGTAAATAAACAGTAAAAAGGTGTAAAAAAATTAATATTAATATAATAAAAGTTTTACTACAAAGAAAATGCTCTAACGGAGTATAGATAATTCTATTAGTACTACGCGCAATTGTGTCGATCGTTACACGAGTTCGGTTCATGTTGTTTTAATTCATCGGAAAAAAGTAAATAAATAGTAAAAAGGTATGAAAAAAATAATAACAATATAATACTACTTTTAGTACAAAGAACATGCCCGAACGGAGTATAGATAAATAATCCGAGTTGTCACTATGCTCGATAGATGGCGTTGGGATCGAAATAGATCGCGCTATGGTTTCGTTACACGCATTTGGTTGGGTATCGGCCGAGCGCTTCGGTACCGTCGCACATAGGGGTATTTGGCATTTTTAGCCGGGCGAAACTAGTAAAAACAAACTTTCACATAAAAGAAAAAAATTCTACTTGTTAGCCAGCCAGGTAACTACTGAACGAAATCTGAGCTTTTTTGGACTCCTACCCACACGCCAGAACTTGACAAATCTGTCAGAACTTGATCGTTGTCACATGCACTCACGTCAGTTACTGGCTACATTAAAAACGTGCCGTGTTTGATACCTCAGAGTTTTTTTATTGTGAGTTAGATAACCAAAACTACTATGGATTATCATAATACAGGTAAGAACAGTTTTATTTGTTATGATTTACTAATGTTTACGTGTATTTTTAAGATTCAAAATCAATTTTTGAAGTTCAACATTTTTAAACGTTTTTTTGTATGAATTCTACTATTCTCAGGGATTAAAGTTATCCTTCCGAGTGTTTCCGGGTAACGAATTCTGTTGTAACGTATTACAAAATCTGTCAGGTGATAGATATTACACACATTGGGTGCTACTTTTTGCTACTTTCGACAAAACTTAGACTTTTCTGCTGGTGTTAGCTAAAAACCATTAACCATTATTTTCAAGCAAAGTAGCAAAAAGTAGCACCCAATGTGTGTAATATCTATCACCTGACAGATTTTGTAATACGTTACAACAGAATTCGTTACCCGGAAACACTCAGAAGGATAACTTTAATCCCTGAGAATAGTAGAATTCATACAAAAAAATGTTTAAAAATGTTGAACTTCAAAAACTGATTTTGAATCTTAAAAATACACGTAAACATTAGTAAATCATAACAAATAAAACTGTTCTTACCTGTATTATGATAATCCATAGTAGTTTTGGTTATCTAACTCACAATAAAAAAACTCTGAGGTATCAAACACGGCACGTTTTTAATGTAGCCAGTAACTGACGTGAGTGCATGTGACAACGATCAAGTTCTGACAGATTTGTCAAGTTCTGGCGTGTGGGTAGGAGTCCAAAAAAGCTCAGATTTCGTTCAGTAGTTACCTGGGGCCCGATTCTCCTAAGTTAATAATGTCAAAATCGAATAGAAATCGAATCGCAATATGATCGCAATAGCAGTTTTAACCATATCGGGCATTCTGCTACTAATAAAAGACCAATCGTATTCGATTGACATTTGATTGGTGTGCGATTGGTCTGCTATTTTGGTGATTTTGGTCTATACGGTAGTTTGCTGTACAATCATTTTGCAATCGTAAATCATTTGCAGACAAAATGATTCATTATTGAATGATAGAAAAGGATAAAAACGTTTATTTCAAAGAAAAAATAGCGGAATGCCACATACGCTTCAATCGTAATCGAGTCGGGATTGGATCTCAGTCGAATCGAGTCGAACGTCGATCGATCGTCGCTTAAGTAAAATTAGGAGAATCGGGCCCCTGGCTGGCTAACAAGTAGAATTTTTTTCTTTTATGTGAAAGTTTGTTTTTACTAGTTTCGCCCGTTTCGCCCGGCTAAAAATGCCAAATACCCCTATGTGCGTCGTGGAAAAATTGTATTGTCGGTTGTATGGTCGTTTATGTGGATTGGTCCTGTTTCGTAAATTTTAATTTGGTTCCGTTGTATTTGTCGATTTGGTACAGACATAGTTTGGAACTCGAGAAAGGACATAGGATAGTTTTTATCCCAAAAATCCTGCGGGAGCGGGAACGTCTCAAAAATCCCGCGAGATCGGGAACTATGTGGGTAAAACCAAAAATCTGCCGGAAGTCACTATTCCACGCGAACGAAGTCGCGGGCAAAAGCTAGTATTAGTATAGATAAATGAACCAAGCCTACAACACTGTATTGTTTATTGACCTTGATTTAATGTAAAAAGGAAACAATTTGAGTAAATACGCTAATCTAAGGTTATCGCGCGTAGAAAACCATTTTTTTCCTTCTTTGCTTCCATTTTCGTACTCATTTACCTCATTGTTTATTTTTATTGAGCTTCATGCAGGCTTTTTAGTTGTCCAATTATAGATGTTGTCCTCATCCTTGACGAGGTCTTACCAAATCAACGTCTGAATTTCCGATTTTAGCTTGCATAGATATCCATAGGTTAGGAGATCTTCTGCAAATGTATTTGTCAATTATATTATTAATAAGCTAGTGAGACTCGACGTGCAGTCGAGGGGCGCTTCGAAGCCACACTAATTGATGGCTAAGTCGATATAGTAGATGCGCTTACCTAAGTAAACAGACTAGCAGTGACGCTCGGATCTAATAAAATTGATGAGTAACACACAATTACAGAAACACGTTTTAGAATATGCATGCATTTTATCTGCGTTGTACAGATAAACGTATCTCTTGCATTATTAAGTATCGATAGCTATTTATTTACATATCTTTGGATTCTTGGGGTAAGTCCCAATTTACAATCTTAAAAAATCAGCAGTTTGTTAAGACTTTACCTGTACACATGGGACTATGGGAATTTGTATGCGTCATTTAAGTTTAATGACTCACTCGAAAGCTATCGACCTTACTTAACGACATTTTGTTCTGAGAATTAGGTTTTTACGTTCATCATAATCATTAAACGCAGAAAGACAAAACTTTTAATGAACATGTTTATTTACTTAACATCTTAGAAATAATGAGGATTTCAAATTATGTGAGTTAAGGTTAATTCCGAAAAATTCTTTCTTCGCATAAACACTAGGTACTGCTAAATAGGTGACCACTAAATCAAAGAAAAATCAGGCTCCTTTGTTGTCCTTCGAGACTGTATAAAAAAGTATTGCTAAGTTGGTAATACGATTTTTTATTTGTTGACAATGCGACGAAGACATTTGTAGTTCATACGCGTTTTATTTTCACACGCCACGCTCCAGGTCAATCGTATCAGTTGAGTAATAATATGACAATGCGATAATTACCTTCTTTGGTTTACTCGGTAATCGTACACAATGCACTTAAGTGTAAGTGTGGTATAAGTATTAAGTAAATAATAATGTTGGCAATACCTATTTGTGTTTCAACCTGACAGCAAAATAGGTCGACATTTCCTAAGGTTCAAAAGTCAAAGTTTATCCACTTTTTCTTATTTCCTCAAAAACAGGTTACGTAGCTTATTTAAGTATTTTCCTATAAAATATGATGCTCTAATAATGCTAATTAAAACAGAATAACAATTTAAATGTACCTAAGCATAACTTTAATCATCTTTAATGGAGAGCTGGCAACATTCATCGAGTGCGTGTTGGCACCGTTGCACGTCGTCATCTTGTCGATATCGCAAAAAATGCTTGCAACCGGTTTCGATACCAGCCTCGACAATAACGTATTACCATTGAGCACACGCGACTTTCAGAAACACCATAGGTACATATGGCGACCACTTACGCTCCATTCTCGTTTTTATTGAATTAAGCGCTTAGAAATCTATGTAGGTATATCAGCCTAACCAACGCGTTCGACTTCATTGTTATGCAAAGTACCTATCATTAAAAGATCAAAAATACTATTCAAAATATCGTATGATGCAAATTTAGAGAGACTTGTCTTGAGAACGTAACGGTAACAGACAAGTAAAACTAAGCCGTAAAATGTAACAATAATGAATTTATAGTGTCTTGTTCCACAGGGATTCATTTAAGGACCAAGTTTAGCAACGGCCTTATGTAATTTTAAACATACAGCGTGAAATGATTAGTTTCGTAAATATGATTAAATACCTATGTTTAAACTATGATATATTTGGTAAATTCCTCGTATCGTCAATTAATCAATTTTAGGAAAAGCCCCTTTAAGTATGAAGATCGATATGCTAACGGATAGAGAATATCAAAGCAATATCTTTTTTAGGAAAGTTGTCGACTTAAATACGAGTTCCGTGGTAGCACTAAGTTCCGATTCGCATGTCGTGATACAGCCGATTTTGCCTCAGGAAGAGTGATTTACTGAGCTCCGCCCACGACTCAGCTCCGCTCATTATATCGATTAACAAACACTATAATTACAAGAACATCAGCGTTTATTATCGACCTGTCGAGGAATACGACCTACCTATTTAAGACACTGGTAGATCAAGGATAAGAGTTCCTAAGCTGTTTACTACATATACATTGCCTTAAATTAACTGTGATTTTATAAGATACTACTGTACTGAACCGACATAAAAAAATATTTCACAGAAAGCTACGCTCTTCCCGAGTAACATCTTTAGGTATGCTATATTTTATCCCGGTACGGGCAGTAGTTGTCACTTGGCGGGTGAAACCGCGGGAAAACGGCTAGTGTAATATAAAACAAATTGATATGCCCGATTCAGAGAAGAAATACAATGTAGCATAGAATATTACGAAAAAATCTTTATCGGGACACTAAACATACATTGTATTTCAATAGAAGCCTGCCCATAAACGTGGTCGTTGAGAGATAACACGTTGTTTGAGAGACCACCGCGTGCTATTGACATGTGAACGATTTTCACTTGTTTATCTGTGAAGCTACAATATAAATAAAGCGTCCCTACGATCTAAGTAAACAATCTATTATCGTTTATCTTATCCCAGAGTGACAAAGTCGAACGATTTTTTGTTACTTTTGAGTTTATAAAATTACTTACATCTCTATATTTAAGAGATTGTTTTATTTACTTGGGATTTTGCACTTTGCAACTTAGTCTTGCGGCTTAGGTAGGTACTGCTTAATGCAGATTTTGCTTATGCTACAATACCTATTTAAACAAAATTAATAAATAGGTAGGTACTTATTCATGTATAGTCACTGTACATATGTATAAAAGTCCTACGATTACATTACTAAATTTTTATCTTGATTAAGAACCCTAGGAGTCATTATCACTATTAATCTGTATTGTACATATTACAGCATTCTCTGAATTGAGTGGCAGTTGATTGATATAAATCTTTAATCAAATTAATTTGATAAATGAACAGGGGCTCGATTCTCCTAATTTTACTTAAGTGACATACGATTAACGTTCGACTGAGATCCAATCACGACTTGATTACGATTGAAGCGTATGTGGCATTCCGCTATTTGTTCTTTGTAATAAACGTTCTTATCGTTTTCTGTCATTCAATAATGAATCATTTTGTCGGCAAATGATTTACGATTGCAATATGATTGTAGAGCAAACTACCGTATAGACCAAAATCACCAAAATAACAGACCAATCGCAAACCAATCGAATTTCGTTGGAATACGATTGGTCTTATATTATTATAGTAGCAGAATGCCCGATATGGTTAAAACTGCTATTGCGATCATATTGCGATTCGATTTCTATACAATTTTGACATTATTAACTTAGGAGAATCGGGCCCCAGTAAATTGTTCGATTGTCCTCATTCCGTAGTAGTGTATTGATAGCGTGTCGCGTCACTACCGCGAAGGTTTGTGCGATTGTCGAGAGCTGAAAGGTGATATCGGTATGTAGGGTGGCACCGTGGTACGAGGTACGTTTATCTCGTATTGTAATAGTCGTGGCTATCGGCGGTGGTCGGTGGTGGAGTTGCGCAAGCACAGGCGGTCAGGCGCGCGAGGCCGCCACTCGGCCTCATTCTCGTTAGGTACGCAAATGTCAGGATCAAGGCCGCTGTATGAACAGTCAAGAATTTATTAAAACTCGTTCATGATTAACGTTTTATTCTTTATCTGTTTATTGAGCTCCTTAACTGCTAATTGTAGCCTCAGGGGTTCTATGAAGATAAGCAGGTTTGACATAAAAGCGTAAATAAAAGTTCTGTTTAAACTTTTATTAGGATGTTCTTTTAGTAACTAGCTTCCCTCCCCGGCTCCGCAGTTACTAATTTATACTCAGTTCAGTTCTATTTTTCAATAATTTTCTGTCCCAACAATTCCTTCCTCTGAAAAACTCCCACACGTAAGTAGTATTCAAACTACGTACTTACTAAGGAAACGAGACGGATAATGTTCTTTGTCCAGCAATCAATATTACATTATTGTGAGCTACAATTTAAATTGATATCTCGCCGTCGTAACTCGGTATCTTTTCAATCCTTCCCCAGACACGATCTTATTGGTCGTAAAGCTTGCTCCTTATTGCTTTAGCTGTTTATACGTACTTAGTTTAAAGCTATGTACTTACACAAATCCCAGTGTTCGTGTTTTGAACGGTTACAGATTTCTGACGCTTTGTAGGAATAAGGAAAATAAAAAGCCACAAATAAAACAAGTGTAAAATACAGCAACGCTCTCATTTATTCGATCAATAGCAATAAGTGGGTTCACAAATTCGGTACAGTATCTCTCGAGCTGAAAGTAATTGTTTGGTCATGATTATTGTATTCAAGTCAGAACTACCGATGCGTGACGTTCGCTAAATCGTAATAACCCACTTCACACGCGCTAAGATGACGTTACCTTTGCAAGGAGAATTAACTAAAGAGGCTGGTAAAGTTATCGGCACGGATATTGAGCTCTCGGCGGAAGAGTGGGGATCGCGGGGATCTTTGCGCACTGTACACATAAGGCAATAAATCGCTTCTGCGCAGGTGAAGGTCAGGGCTCAATATCCGTGCCGATAACTATAGGTAAGTTCATAATATTTCAAGAGAATTAAAAGTTTAACCACAGATTACTAAATAGTTGTTTAACCATTTGTGTCAGAATTCGAAACGAAATAGGTACGTTAAATAGATTTTACGGTTATTTTACACTGTATTCAAAATATTTATAAAATGTCTCAAGGCAAACAAGCGCCGTGTGAAATAGGCTCTACAAGCAAACCGTCGACTGACCCGACACTGCCGTAATACAAACAATTTCTTACCGAAATAGCTGCAACGATCATCGAGCATTCATTAAACAAAAACAAGCATTTAATTACCATCTATTTGAGCTATTATTTAAGTATTTTAATATTCAGACTTTAAATGCAATTAATGTGAAATATAAAGTGGTACTATGCCGGCAAAACGTTCCAGCGGGCAATACAGAAAAACTAACATTTAATTAGTTCCAATTACCGCGGGCGTCTTGGCCGAAGCTATTATTTTATTGTATCGTTATGTCCACTATATACCTCTATTAAAAAGGTAATAACTAAGCCTTCTTATACAGTTATTTGAGTCGATAAGATGTTTACATAAACAACAAAATTTTTGTTACCAATTTCGACTCGCTTTTCTGAATTAATTGACTCTCGGTTTATTTACTGATCGTGAAACTTAGCCAATAGAACAATATACTGAATTTAGTTTAGTGAAAGTTAAACTACAAAATTAAGTTACAATATCTTTGGTAACTATGATGAATCATATCAAATTATTTTAATATTAATTGAACACTTTTTCTTTTTAATTTTTTATGTGCATTTTAAATAAGGTTTTGCTTCATAACATTGTACGGTAGGTACATGGCTGAAAACCTGACATAAAAATAAAAAATGTCGTTCTTCTAAATAAAACGACCTAAACTTAAAATAACGCGACTAGCTACAACAGACTCATAATTTCACACGCAAAACACGATTACTAACCGTTTCTACCTACTCAATGAAAAATGTCAACAGCGGTCATTATGATTAATTTTTGTTATTACCATTCGTTTTTTTTCTTCTATAAAAGTAACACTACATTCATTCATTCACTCATTCATGAAAATTTCGTAAAACTCAATGTATCGTTAATTCGTAAGTGTATTCGTATTAAAAATGACTAATTGTCCATTGAAATTAAACAAAAGAAGATCTTCGTCAATCAAATCATATTTTTCTTTAGTTTGCTATCCATACAAAAACTATGCCCACTCTTCAAGAACATCTAAGACCCGTGGGCTATTTAAGGTTAAGTGGGCGTTGCGTGGGTAAAAACACCAACACACAGATATTGAATTAATTACTTACTAGACATCGTTAGAGTACATTATTTGTCACTATTGCCGTATCTTTTGGCGTTGAATAAGACATGGATACGCTTTTTTGCATAAATTAAACTATTAGATAGAAGAGAACTCCCTTACTTATTACTCATTAGGATAGGATTCAAACAGTGAATTGTCAGTTAATTGTTTACATCGCAAATGGGGTCGAATTAAGTGTTGGTTAAAAAGTCACCGATGCTGAATTCTAAATACTTATTAATTGTTTGTCAATCTACAAGACCAAATTGGGCTATGCCAACTCTTCACACTAAAGATTATATTATCTATGTACTTTCATATTGATAGGGACTGTAATTTCTTCTTCCTTTCAGCCCCGATAATACTAAAAAAAAACAATTAACATAAGACTAGTTTGTCATTCACACCTCTCTAAAGTTTGGGGTTCTATCTTGTTCTGTATCAGGGGAGCATATTCAAAAACATTGGCAACATCTATTTATTTACGGTTACCATGTTCAAACTGAAAATAAACACGTCAATATCAGGTTTCATGAAGGGTTTACAGGCTTCACGGATGAGAGAACCCTTTCGTACCTAGGTATGTGTTTAGGACATGTTAAAGTCTGTCTTTATTTAGGTACATATTTATAAATAATTTTTTTCTGCCTGTAAGAGCTCACCGTAACAACCATGTTATACTTCTACCAATTTGTTTCTTACAGGCCGCTTTTAATAGCAGCCTGTATGCCATTATAGACCAAAATCCAGGTTGTTCTAAAACTGAATCCTATAATGATGTGTACGTTTGTTGTTATCTTTCGCAGACTCCGCTGAGCGTCTCCTAGCTGCTGCATACACGGCCAGCTTCGAAGGTGACGGAAGGCTGGAGTCTCGTGGACGGACCAGTGACTCTCGGGATTCGGCTGCAGGGAGGGACGCGGAGGTTGGTACTGAGGGCAGCTTGCGAACTGTGTCGTAAGGGAGGGGTGAGCTGCGAGAGGCGGTCGATGCGATAGACCCGGAGCCGTCAGAGTCCTGGAACAAATTGAAGTGATAAAACCTGAGGAATTATAATAGTGACGAAGACAGACGTGACTGAACATTGTTATCGTCGATGTTATAACTTTTACCCAACTGCCAACAAGGGCTGATGACCCTAGTTATGTGTTTGCAGAATAAGAAAACTCGTATGATCCGAAGCCGCAAGTAGGTATTTATTTACAATAGTTAGGTACCTACCACTGATATTATAGAGCGTCATAAAATAATCATGTTATTACCATAAACCGGCCTTGGAACAGGCCGTTGACATTACATTACTCAACTTTGGCGAGCTAAATTTATCTTCAATGGAACTAGAAAAGGTATTGTTTGTACCTAATGCTGATTCCATAAATTGTGGATAAATCTGTCTGTTACGTTGTATTAAATTTAAATCGGATTTCGGAGTAATTCCGTGGTCATTCATTCAATCATAATTATCTACCAATAATATAATCAATCAAATTACCTACGGTACTTAGTTAAGTACCTAAAGCTTAAAATAGACCAGACAACACCGACTAACGTCATTCCTGTTACAAGATATTGATTCCATCTGCGATAACATTGTTAGTGGATTAAAATTGCAGTTCATTTGAACGCATTCATCATTCGTAATTGAGTGAAGAAATTGACCTATCGTTCACATGTCGACCGCGGAGGTAGGAAGCTTAGGTAGCTAGTAGAAACACATGCATGCTACTGGCACTCTCTAATCACTCACTTAGAAACTAACATGTGAACCGTTTCTACTTTAATGACTTACTGGTGGCTAACTAGCCAAGCGGTACGTGCCTACTCTTCGTGGTACTATGATGATACATATACTACACAGAACTGTCAGCAACAAAAAGCATGATGTGAAAAAAGTGCAAAAGTTCCATCGTATGTACTACGTCGTTTTTAAGTAGCAAGTAAATAAAAAAATACTAGCTGTCTAATGGCTGGTTTCTAAGAACCTTTATCGGCGGTTTATTTATTAATTTTAAGGGAAAATGGCTTAGAACACATTACACTTTATTAATGATACGACTACTGAACGGTATCCGGACGATTAATTTATCTAATTGAGGAAATAAACTGAAGCCTAAAGAAGTTAAGATTTGTTTCATAAGAATTGTTAAAGACAAACTTGGCGATAGAAAGATAGTGAAAGAGAAAGCACAAGAGTACTGAAAACTAGTCCATTATGTATTATCTAGGTGGGCAATGGGTTCACTATTCCAGTTCAACATCGAACCTGAGATAAAACTTCGATAAGCTTAATGTTATGCTGTTTCCTCATCTTATTAGTTTAGTGCCCAAGCACTTCCTTTTTAAAATATTTTATGGCGTAGGTACTCTGTACTCTGTACCTAGTAAAAGCTGTTTTTTTACAAGAAAACCAACTGCATTTCAAACTGCTATAACTGTTGAAGTGTATATGCTAATTGGTACAACAGTTTTATCAGAATTTGAGAGTACGTTGATTTTATTGTATTGCGATATTAACTATTATTATGTTTGCAAATATACTTTCCTGTTTAGTGGTCAATACCTAAAAAGCTTACTATATCGAGGTAGACAAAAACTCACTAATTACCGGTCACGAGGTAGATATTTGTTTGTATAGGTATAATCAGGGTCGTTTTCCGGCCAGTGACTGCCAGGATAATGACAATAATTTCCGTTAACAACAATTTACCTTTAACTATTTAATACAGTTATTTTGGACATCGATGTCCGAGTACGATAACATAAAAGGAGTGTAGAAATCTAAAGGATTGAATGGATAGATCCTAATAGATGTAAGAATTAACTTATATGCCATGTTGTCGGCGGGATATTTAACAAAATTTCGCCTAAACCGATTGTTAAGTTCTCTGTGAAATGCGTACGTAAATATGGCGGCAAATGGCATGACGCGGTACTGGATATATTGCGAATACCTGTCCAAGTTTCACATCATATTTTATTTAATTAAAATGCGTTCACCCACCTTACGCGCATCTCTATGTTCCAAGCGGTCGTATCGCGTGTTCCTGGCGGAGGGCTTGCGCGGGGGGCGAGGCAGCGCGGAGGGGGGCGGGGGCAAGCTGGAGGAGCGCGTCTGCTGCGAAGCCCTGCCCTGGCGCTCCAAGAGCAGTGCCTCTTCCCCGCGCCCGCCGCCGCCCCGCGCCCCCACTGTGCCCAGCCCGGGGAAGCAGCAGAGGCCGCGCTGTCAATGGTATGTCGTATTAACAGATTTGTTATTTTTAGTACCATTTCAAATGAAAAGATATGACATTCATTGGGAATACCACTGATATTTTTGTCTTATCGATTTATGTAGAGACATTTAGGCCAATTAAGTTTTCGTTGTGGTAGGTGCTAGTATCAAATCTAAACAAATGCTGTTTCAGTCCCAGTTTAGTCTATATGGAATTGATAAGGTTCAAGTTGACTCTAGCTTGAGAATTAGTGTGAGGCATCACAATATTTTTTTTTAGGTTAATGCATTCTTCAATCTTTAATCATATGGTAATGTAAACAGCACCATTAATATGCTTTAAACATTCCATGATTTCGTAACAATTCTATTTATAAGATGAAGTAAAACAAATTGGGTTGGTGTGGCAACGTGTTATCGAGTTAATGAACTGGCACAATAGAACAATACGGACAAACGCCAATAATTAGTGATTCTTACCTCATTACGGAAGCGGCGCTGCCCGAAGAAAGTTATAACGTGACCACTCTAGTAAGACCACTCATATTCATTAATCTGAGACCATTTATTTTGCATTGTAGGAACAATATGTAGGGTGTTCCCTAATTCTTCATAAGGCGAGGCATTCATAAGAGTTAAACGGTGATAGGGCTAGTCTGGATAAATACTCCATAAAAGTTTTAAGATCAATACATTTATGTATTTAAACTGTACTACTGCGTAACTTCCAGTTATCTATCATTCAAGTGACGCTAGAAAAAATGCCAAGTGAAAGAACTTGCTTCACATATTTCTGTGTAGTGTGTGAGATTCAAAGTGGCCTATATAGAGCAGTCTTGTTATAACAACAGTGTCAGTGGGCTATCACTGCAACACTCCAAACAAAAGCGAATACATTAATGTTAATATTACGAAGACGCAAATACGCGCTCATTGTTTATTTTCGCCAATCGAGGGCACTCTTCACAACATCACCAAGCCTAGTGTTAGGAACAGCCAGTAAAACCACGACAAACAAAACATGATGTTTATTCTAAAACATGCTTCTAAAAATATGATTAATATTACATTGAATATGACTTACAAAAATATATCTGTATACAATTCCTTATTGATTAGATAAAAGCCTCAGAGAATTCAGATTAACAGCGAATATAATATCGATACGAATAACTTATGTTATTCTAGTCTCGGCACAATTTTTTTGTTGTTATTTCATACAAATGAGTCAAACTTTGACATCTAATTGTTTACATACAAGCACCTCTTAGCAATAACAACACAATAGGCATTCAATATCTAAATTAATGAGATTTACAATAATTGAATATCTTTTCCTAATATAGCTACGACATTATCATAATGGTTTATGTAGCCTTCTCAAGTTAAACAGACTTGTTTGATGGATTAAGATCATCCTAATCAAGGGTTTACAAAGATAAAGTTATGTTAGGTTAATCTCGCAGTCATCACGCGGTTATGCACATTTAAGCTACATACCGACTTAGAGGCAACTTAATATTATATGAGACTATAACTTAAACAAAAGATATAATAAGGCTTATTTTGTTTAATTATAGGAACAAAATCTAAGTTGCTGACCCATAATCAAAACAAATATAATTTCAATTCCTTTAGCATGTTTTTAATTTAAATAAATACAAAAACAAACGTAATTCTTATTCTATGTTTTATTTTAAGGAGTACATTTCATAAATGGGCCAAAAAAATAATATAATAGGTACTAACTTTGGCATATTTTTGTGACCAATGCCTCTGTTTTACTTCTATATAAAATCAGGATCACTCGGATATCGTAAGAAGTTAATTATAATTTAATTGATACCTTTCACCTTGTACAATAGGTTACAAAAAGAGAACCTTTACTGGAACATAGAATACCACTGTACTCGATTATTTCAATAGCTCATTCTTTTGCTTTCTTAATTTATATAAAAATATCAAAATACAAAAAGTATAGAATATTATTTCACATTGAATAATTTCTCTATAATAATTTTTAATTGACTGACTGACAGTGGTACTTCTTGATCCGTATTAATAAATTACTTTCGTTCGGAAAAGCTGCCAAGTGGTTGATAACTCTTGAGACGCTGCTGAACATATTTTCGTTAGGTTTTGGAATATTTCGCAGCCACAATATCGAAAACAATTTATTAACACAAACCTTTATAAAAATTATCTTAAAGTTCGTGAGTAATCTAAAATTTATTCTTATAATCTTATAAGACTAGTTCGATACTAGTGGAGTGTAAGAAAACAGTTGTAAATACATTTACGGAGATTCTTAAACGCTATTTGACACACTTACAGTGAAGACACGGTTAAAGGCACACCATTTAACTAGAGTTTAGATAACTACTGTCTTTGTTGGCGGTTATGGGTTAAGAAAACTTGGGATAAAAACACGGAACACAAAACGAAGCATTGTTCGTTAACATTTGTACATCGGCGGAATGTCTGTGTGTGAGCGGAATTTATCGAGTTTGGGAATGTTTTTGATATAAAATGATAGAAAAATGCCTAGTTCGAGAGATCGGTAGAGCAGTCGAATATTAATATAAAATTAGTTTCGAGATATTTATATGCAATATCGACAATTATTGATTAATTCGAATCGAATAATCGTTTTCGATTGAAATTCGATTTATCAAACCGTGATGGTCTGACATCGAGACTTAGATAACGTGACCCCAGCAAGTCAAATGCTTTTTAAAATTGAATAGCCGAAAGTATCGATATCGATAAATAGTACTGTATCATCATAGGTATTGTATATTGTGTGAGAGAAATCACTTGTAGTAGCTGACTTTAATTTCGCGCTGCATATGAATATTATCGATAATTTTATTATTGAAGTTGATATCGTTTTAGGTAATGCAAGAATTAACGATTACTTTTGTTCGGTTTTCGTACAGGCATTTATTTCACTCTTTTTACCCAGAGTGTCTCTGACACTATATGTGCTGTTTGGATTGCGACGAAGTCGCTATCGATAGCAACCATAGATGGTGTCTTAGTAAAAACCAAATTACAATTTTGTATTATAATGATCGTGATTATGGCGCTAGTGTAGTCAAGAATCGAGTCGATATCGATAAAAACTTTTCATCTAACTAATTGTTCGAGAACTTTCTTCGATGTTAAATGGTTGTAGTGTGTGCGGTTAGTGGTGTCGGGTCAGTAATAGTCCCGGTGCGGGTCGGGCGGCAGGTAACTCACGGCAGGCACGGGCGGCCGCTCCAGCCGAGACTCTAGCGCCGCGAGTTGCTCGTCCAAGCGGAGGGAGGTGCTGTCGAAGCCGCAACCTGACGGAATATTATACTTGGTTTCAGATATGAGGTGGTAAAAATATTGGGAAATTTTTAGAAATTTAAGCAATTTAATTTCTAAAAATTTATATTATATCCAATTACTTCCAATTCCAAACATATTACTTCCAATTTTTTATCGATATCGATAAAAGAAAATGAAGTTAAAGCATCTGAATTCGATGTGTATAAAACGTTTTAAAGAATTTGACATAAAGCACATTTAAGTTCAATTAAAAACTATAGCATGTAAAAAATAGAGTAATAGAAAGTTTTCAAGTTGATTTAAAACATTAATTTTATATACATTTTTTTAAGTTTATTGTTCAATGAATTTTAAGAAAATAATCGTATAGCTGGCACTGACCACTGGAGTTATCGTTATGCGGCGAGTAGTTCCTCCGCGCGAGGTGTCGGTAGCGGCCCGCCACGCTGCCGCCGCCCTCCGCGCTGGAGAACGACGCGCCCGACGACAGGCCCACTGCAAGTATACAACACACCATCATGTAAAGCTGTACATATATACGTGGTTACCACAAAACACACAATTTCATTTAGATTCACTAACTTTAAAATTCAAAATAATTCAGCTCCTAAGTGCAAGATACATAACAACAACAAACATAGCCTCGGAAGATAGAACTCGTTTTCACCAGTCATTTGGATCGAGAATATTGGTTACCTTCGTTTCATCCTGAAAACTTTTTGCTCAGTGATGCTGTCTTACTATTATTTTTTTTTAATTTACAGGCTTCCTATAGTCTGAAATTTTGTATAAAAAAGTTGTAGACCTATGGATTAAAACTCTGATAAAAAGTGGTTGTTACTGGTTTAAACCACTCTTGAGTTAAAATATATTGTCACAACAGAGGCTGCTTGTTCTAAGGCCACATTAGAGTGGGTTTACTTATTTGTTTTTCTTTTTCTCAGTGACTCACCAAGTTCCTCGCGACTGGAGTTGTTCCTCAGCGAGGCGCCGCTGTCGTACGCAGCGCTCGTGTGCTTCTGCAGAACTTTGATCATTGCGTCCCGTTCCGCTACTTTAGATTCTAGCTCCTTTACCCTGTCGATATATAAAATTACACATATATTAGTTGGAATTTACTTCCTAAATGTCATAAAATGGGGGTCACTCACACCGAAATATCGGGCATAAAATCGACTTAAATTGATCTCAGCAAAAAAAAATCCATCTGTTTTTCAAATCAATGGTTTATACACAGACCCCAGTAAAAAATCTTAGATTTAAAACATGACACTAATTTATCATCGTTTTCAGTTAACATAATATCTGCACCCTAAATATAAAACAAAAATTATACATAGAGCTGAATTGAGTTTCCTTCCTTTTTGGGAAATCGCTTTAAAAATTCCATCAATACTGACCTGCCCTCCAAATCAGCGAGTTTCTTCTGCGCAGAGTGAAGTTCGTCCATGTGTCGTATCTTCTCGTTGCGAGCTTCAGCCATCAGCCGCTCGGACTCGGCCGACGTCTTCTCCAAGGCCGCGATCTTCGCGTCCCTGAACACGGAACTGTTTTGACTTACAATGGAACTTCTTTTCAGGTTTTAAGTTTTGGTAAGGGGGTAAGAATGAGGGACTGCATTGAGAGAAATCGTCAAATGGAAGTGATGGTGAAGATGGCAGGTGGAGTCAAAGGGAGAACCGTAACCAAAACCAACTCGTAATAACTACTTCTGGAACCCTCTGTTGTACCGTGGGCTTTGAGCCAACAGAGACAGAGAGAGTACACGGTACAGAGAGAGTGGAGAGTGGCCTATTCGGGGAACAAATTCCACATGTCTTTGAAGCGTGCGTGAAATATGTACCGTAAACCTACGAGTCTTTTGTCCCTTGGACTGAGTAGTGCTACCCGTATTTACTCATTGTCTACAAACTTGCATCATGACCGGAGATCATCTCGTGCTCCCGTGGCATTTCACACAGTTACAGATGTAGTGACATATACCAGGACCAGCTTCAACCATGTTCCTTGTTGAACCATTTATGGACCAGAGCCACTATTACATGGACCAGGGCCACTATTACCAGCTGGCGGGCCCACTGTACACTGGGCACAGCTGCAGTACTGACTTGGGTATGGAGGCGGCGGAGACGGCGGCCTGGCGCAGCGCCGCCTCCTCCAGGTAGCGCTGCTCCCACTTGGCGCACTCGCCCTCCAGCGCCAGCAGCCGCTCGTCCCGCTCGCGCAGCTGCCGCCGCAGCTCCGCCTCGCCGCCGCCCGCCCCGCCCGCCGCGCTAGCTAAGCCGCAGTTGCACTCGCGCTTCCTGTCAACGCAACCAATGTCACAGTTAGGCCACATGTATTGCCCTCCATGATCCTCATTTCTACGCATCACATACCCATAGCATGACAGATAATTTCCACATAGCTTTTCAGTTACCGATGCCACTTTCAAACTTCCTCTTATATGTCGGAAACCATACCCCGTTATTTAGATCCTAGTATATGGTTGCTATGCCAAATGAGCCGTAAATAAGGCCGGCAACACACGGACCGCTTGAAGCAGAGGCGACAGCTTCAAACTGTCCCGCCCGAATTAGTTGCAACTACTCGAGCGGTTCATGTATGTGCGTCCATAGAACTCTGCAGTTCACTGTGCAGTCGACAGCTTGAAGCTATCGCCCCTGAATGCTTCAGGGAACTGCGCCGGCCTCAAATAATATTGGGATGACGGCAGGAGGTTGATGGTTGACACCATCACGTGTGGTGGGTACCTGAGGGTCTGCAACTCCTTCTCGAGCTGGGCCCGCAGTTTCCGCTCGGTGTGCTCGCGGCGGTCGGAGGCCTGCTGCAGCGACGCCAGCGCCCGCTGCAGCCCCATCACGCGCTCCACGTAGCCGCTCGCGTGACGACACTAAGGGAAAGTAGTATTGTAGTATGTAACATACACAATATTGTCTCGTTTAAGTAGGTAGATGAGATGTGACTTTCAGAAGGAAGAAATTTATATTTTGTATATCATGTTGTCATTGGACTTCAATAGGCTGAATTCAAGACGACCTCGTAGGCGCAGTTGTCACGATGCCGGTCTGTCGAACTGATAGTCCAGGGCTAACCGACCGTGTGTGAAAAAGTTTCCCAACGTTTATTCAAGAACGAGGATGTGGCCCGTGGCCCAAAATTGGTTTCCGCGCAACGATACGCTCAATGTTCAGTGACGACAAAAAGTTTGACGCGAACTTATATACCTCTTCCTCGAGACGCACGACGTTGGCCTGCGCGTTGGTGAGCGCGGTGTCGAGGATGTCGATGTGTGTGCGCTGCTCCTGTAGGGTGGCGCGTTGTGCCGCCATCTCGATCTCTTGACGCTCCTTCGCACACGCTAACTCTTTATCTATAGGGGGAATAAAAGAAAGTTGTTGTTGAGAATAAGTCTAGAATTGTAGTGAGTTTTTAGTTCAAAATTTTTAATTGTAAGACTTTTAATTTAGAGAGGCCGCGGTCAAAAGCGCAGAAGGCAGCCCAAAACTGCAGTTGATGAGTGTCGTAAAGAAAGATATGAAAAGAAGAAAGAAGATGTCCAAAATAGAGCAAAGTGGAAGAGGACACGGAAAGCAGATCCCGTCACGAAACGAGACAAACGGTAGATAGAAGAATTTCTGGAGGCCGCGCCATTTGGACGCTCGTGTTCATCCGAAAGCTTTATCAATTTTCACAAATATGTTGACATTCATTTACTTCCACTTTTTTACATCATATGTTTGGTTTGAACTTATTTTTTTGTATCAAGACCAGACCAAAGATGGAATTCAACTTACTCTGTGTAATGAGCTGTGCTATGAGCATCTCTCTGTTCTGCAACTCCTTGCGTAAAGCCTCCGCGTTGCTATCGTTCTCCGTGCGAACTCCTTGTGATAGTAGCTCCACCTACAGTAACATTTTGTTATAGAATATTTTTATGCAGGTAACTAAATTCTAACTAACTAAGTTAGATAAAAATATTATATTGCATTGAGAAGACATAATGCTTCAATGACTGGACTATAAAGGCAAGTTAATTAATTAATTGTGAGCTGTCAAAACGGTATCATGCTTTAACTTTTGTGTATATAGAAAATCTGATTATTTACTTCTACAAAGTTAACAGGTCATAAAAAAAAGTTCTTTGTGTTGGAAATATTGGAGTTAGAGATTTGCAATTGTCCACATAATATGAGGTTACCTGTTGCTTAAGCGCCCGGTTAAGGTCATGCAGACGGCGACAGTCGGCTTGCAGCCGCACTCGCGCCGCTCGCTCCAGTCGCTCCCGTCGCTCGCACGATCCGACCAACTCTTCGTGAGCCGTGCGAACTTTCTCTACTTCTTCTTCCAGCTATATGGTGAATAAAATTATGTTTTTAAATCTAAGTCATATAAAAGGTTGATATATTTTATGTTATTTCTTTCATCTGTTTTTGTCCCCAATTTTATATGACGTAACTGAGTGACCCATCATCGAGATACAAAAACTAGTCTAAGTATGTTAGTAATCAATATAACTCAGCCCTGATATACATATCCAAAAAATATCAAGACACACAGAAATTATTCCTACTGAACAAACTGCATACTTATAAAATACTATCTTCGTCAATTCCTTACCTTATTAGTCTTGGCGACTCGTTCACAGGCATCAGCCAGCTGTCTCTTCAGCTGATGGTTCTCCGCCGCCAGTGCATCGAGCACTGCAGTGAACGCATCATCAGGTTCCTCCAGCTCACCCTCCCCGCCGCTGCACCAGCCACTGGACTCTGAACCTCCGGGTACTGCGCGAACGCCCACACTGGGAGAAATAAATAGGATATATGGTAGTTTTCGTATGGGACTTGTGCTCGGTTTTTATGGGAATAGCGGAAGAGTAGTGAAACATCACTCAATTTTTATTCTGTCCCTGTAAAACTTACATAAATTGCTGGGACAGAAAGATTTTAAATTAATGTTTCAGTATTTTGGGGTAAGTATTTCATATGCTTTCTGATGTAATTACTTTTATGATTTTCTAGCCTATTGTAGCATATAACCTATGTCTCACGTATATAACCAATGTCTGGGGTATATAACCAATTTCTGGGATGGTTAATCTATCCTATCTCTCTGTTGTTTAACAAGAAAGTGGTATAAATTCATTTTGTTCATTTCTAATACTAGAAGTGACAATGAGATAATCTTGTAACTATTATTAAATAAGTTATCAATAACAACAAGACAATGGATATCTATGTACCTTAAAGGCGTTTATTCGAACTAATGGCCCCATTGTTTACAAGTACTAACTTGGTTCCAAGTTCCACCAAGTTACTAAATGAACAAAAAACATTTTAATTTTTTTTTCTATTTTACTGTAACTTCCAAAACATTTACTATATTTTTATATGGCATTGAATAGGTATAGTTATCGGCACGGATATTGAGCTCTCGGCGGAAGAGTGGGGATCGCTTTGCGCACTGTAAACATAAGGCAATAAACCAATAAATCGCTTCTGCGCAGGTGAAGGTCAGGGCTCAATATCCGTGCCGATAACTATAGCACAGATGCCTCTAAAAATAAATATACAAATCCATAGCACTCACCTCGTAAGATCAGGCTGTGACCTAGACAGGTTCAGTTTCTCTTTACTAAGCTTAGCTTTAGAACATTTCCCTTTAGCCTTCCTCGAATCATCCCGAGGTGGCGCAGGGGCGCGGGGCGAGGCGGGCGGGGTGGGGCCGCGGGGGGTAGGCGACTGCGCTACTTCCTTTGCTAGATGTTTTAGTACCGAAGATTGGTTGAGGAAGTCGTCGGGAATTTCGGTTATTTCCTAAAAAAAATGTTATTTTATTATTTCGCTATCCTTTTTGTACCTAAATGTACAGGTCTTCAGTATGATTTATTTTTCGCTTACATACTTCTCTGCAATCTATTATGGTCTAATCACTTTCACCCATCATTTCGCTATCCATCTATTGCCTAGTCTTTCCAGCTATGACGATGGCTGGAAAGACTAGGCAATAGATAACCTAATTAACAGCTTTTTTTGGGACAATTACACTACTTTCAGTAGTTAAAGACATAACTGTTTACAACCATATAGGGCATTATAGCTATTACATTCATTATCAGGGTCAATACAAGGTTATCAACATACCTGAACACCATGGTCAGGTGGGCTAGTATAAATCCTCTGGCCACCTATATCAATGTAGTTGGCAGTAGTGGTCACATTTTGTTCCTTATGCATCTTGGGTACAGGTATCCCACTAGGTTTCTTCACTCCTTCATTCTTTTTCAGTGTGTGGTATGGTGATGACTGAGTGGTAGGGTGTTTTACTTCACTACTTGTCCTTTCATGCTCTCTATTGGGTAAACATTGCAGTATTAAATATAAAAAAATCATTACATAAAAATAAATTATTATTCTCTGTATAATTGTGTTTAAATATTCAGTGTTCTGTAACAACTATTCAGCTGGATATAGAATAAATTCAATACACAACACTGAACAATATGGCTAAATAATTGTCAAAGATTTGTTGAATCCATACTTTTTACATGTACAATGTAGATATGTACTTCTTCAAGACTCATTTATTAGATTGCATCTTTTGTAGTAGTCTTTGAAAACCATAAATAAATTCTGAAATAAGGTCTCACCTGATAGGAGTAGGTCTTGGAGGCCAGGAGTCATCCTGGTTGTGTATAATAAGAGTATTGTAAGAAGATGAGGACACATCCAGTGAGCTTCTATTACTGTTGCCGCCACCCACAGAGTCTTTAAGGGAGTTACGATTACTGCCTGTTATACTTTCCTACAAATTACAAATTAAGTTTTACTTGCATTTTTAGGCACAAAGAATGTAATTTTTTAAAAGACTGATAGTTTTAAATTTTAGAGAATAGAGGGACTATTGCAATATGCAAGTTCATGCTCATGTTATACAAAAAATATTTCCTCACCTTCAGGGAATTGCGGTTGTTATTGTTATTAGTCTGTGTCTGATTCTCTTGCCCCTGAGGCTCCACTCTGGCTGTGTGTCGGACCACATAGCGCTCTTCTCTTGATAGGTTCTCGTTAGATGTTGATACATCTGTCTCACTGCCTGATAGGCTTTGTGGGAATCCGCTTGGCACTTGAGGAACAAACATTGTGTAGAGTAAAGAATTATGATACAAACTTATTAGGCTGTTTATTTATAATATTTTTACATAAACATTCATTGATACATTAAAATTATTATAATTAAAATATTGAATTTTCATTAAATATACAAAACTATTCACTTTGGTTAATTGGTTACTAGATTTTCAATAAGAATACAAATAAACAATGACTTAATTCTGCAACTTGTAGTAATTAGTCACTACAAACATCATACAAAAATAGGTTAGTGTGTAGCAAAGGGTGTGCAAGGCTTTTGGGACTTAGAAAATTTTTCATAAAAAATGAAAATTTCTAAAAATGTCTAGTTTTTCATTTCTATCGTATAGAATACTTAAAAATAAGACGAAAACCATCTGGGCACCTTTTGCCTAGGACCAACGGTTCGCCTGAAAATGAGCACTGAAGGTCATTGTAAACAAAGGCAAAGTCGACGGAGCCCCGCTGCGCGGGGCTCCTACTTCTGGGTGGTTTAAAAAAAAATAACCACGAAGGGGATGGCGGGGTCTTGCAGACCCCGCCATCCCCTTCGAACCTAACCTGTCCGAGTCGGGGTTGCCCTAAGTCGAGGTTGCCAGTCGACGGAGCCCCGCTACGCGGGGCTCCTTGGTCCTAGACAAAAGGTGCCCAGATGGTTTTCGTCTTATTTTTAGGTATTCTATACGATGGAAATGAAAAACTAGGCATTTTCAGAAATTTTCATTTTTTATGAAAAATTTTCTAAGTCCCAAAAGCCTTGCACACCCTTTGCTACACTCCAACCCAAAAATAAATTACAGTCATTTGTACAAAATAAACAATAATGTTGTAATTTAGTATGGAACTGATTTATAACGTTATTGCGGAAAGGAACGACACAATTTTGACATACATAAAATGAAATCACATTTGCAAACAAGGACATTGTGTACATGATTCATAACATTGGTATGTGATCAAGTTTATTGACAACTTGGAGTTACAAACTTACCAGTTTGCTTCTGTGTCCTCTGGATGTTATTAGCGAACGATAGGAACCTTCCCGTCGGTCGCATGGACCCCATATTGCTAACGTAGTAACCTGACAGATTTCAACACGAAATCATTTCACACCACACCACTGACCAACTACACTCGCACACTCCTGTATGTTAAGCTTATAGCATCTGGAAGTAAGATAAGTTACTCATGTTTATTGATACTGCTGTCTCGCATAGAAATAGAACACAATAAAAATCACAAGGTATAGTAGGCGTCGAGTTTCGACATAATGATATGTCTTCTCTGTGATAAAAATACAACTATAACTTCGATTATGAGATAATATAACACTCATACACTTACAACGTTTATGGAGTTAGGATAAATTAAGAAAAATTAAAAATATTTTTGCACAAGCTTGAAAGCTTTTGATGGATGGGGTCAGCTGTCAAAATTGAGAATAGTAAATTCGTAGATTGCTAAAGTCAAATTGTTGCCATTCGCTGTAGATTGATTGAAGTATTGAAATCGTCCAAAGTATTAATAATCTGTGAAAAGAAAACCGTAACTTGTCAATATTTTTTTTTATGTCAATGTCAATATATATCATCTATCTGTCAAAAAGTATAAAAACAGCGAAAATTTGGAAAAAAATCTCAGTGTTGTTTCTTTCAAATAATTAGCTAACAGTCTCCAAAAGTCGAGTTCTTACTTAGAAATTGAAAAGTGCTTGTAGTATTTTATTCAATAATAACTAAACTAATACTTTAGTAAAAATGCTATGTCGCTTCATCCGTCGGTGTCTCCCGTCATCTTTTCAAACTTTGAGAACAGCGGCAACTACAAATTTGAAATGTCTCAGAAGATACAACATTCGTAAGTCTTATAAAAAAATCTAATATATCTCTGCTAGTTACCACTCAGAACTTGGCGAACAAGGCTTTCTTTTATTTTATTTATTTTGTAGATATAACTCCGTCATCCCACCTTACCATTACCAACACAGTACGATCATATTCAACACCAGTAAACGTTGAGGAATTAACAGTTGATTATAATTATGTGAAAAATGCAACTACTAAGGACAGTACTCTTATAATTGATGTAAGGGAGCCTGATGAAATCAAAGAACATGGGAAGATTCCAAACAGTGTAAACATCCCACGTAAGTACCTTCATTATGATGTAGATTAAATTTTAGGTAATTACATCAAATTTCAACAGTGCCACCCCAACATACTCATAAAATAATTGAGGACTATCTAACCACTTAAGTGTTCACATTCCATTTCTAATCATTTAGAACATTTAAAAAAAAATCTGTAATAGGATAGGTAGGTAAGCGTACTTATGTTTTACTCATTTGCACAGTGGGTAATGTGTCACCAGTGCTCGGAACAATGCCTGATAAAGAATTTGAAGCCACCTACAAAAGGCCCAAGCCTGCTGAAGATACAGAAATTATATTCTACTGTATGATTGGAAAGAGGTCAGGCATGGCACAACAGAATGCTATCAATTTGGGATTTAAAAAGTAAGTTGTAAAACATAGATATATTCTAGCAAAAATATTCTTTATACATAGTAGTTTGTCTATTTATCTAAGCAGTTATATTTTTTTTATGAATATCTAGCACCTACCCTTGTTCTATTGCATAATATCTCTTTCAAATGTCAAATCCACAAAGTTGTGTTCAGCTGCAATTTGTCTAGTAGCCTAGTAGTAACCTGTAACTGTTTTGTAGGTAGGGACACAAAGTCATATTGTAATAGTGTGAGACCATAATAATACTTGAGCTTGCAAAGGTTATTTTTTATTTTGCAACTGTAACTTATCTTTGCTTTATTTCAGTGCCAAGAACTACCTTGGTAGTTGGACGGACTGGGCAAGCAAAACCCAGTGAATCAGCTCAAATATGTTGGTAATGGTTTACTTGTCCTTGACATATTTTGTTTTGGTTTTGTCAAATTATAAAAATGTTATGTTCCTTATTATTTGTGGTAAACAATAAATTGTTTTTATTTCTATTATCTTTTGTTTGAGTTATTTTAGATTGTGGTTTTTATATCTGCGGAACCACAAATAGGTTCCAATAATGTGGTTACTTCACTATAAATAGCTGCAGAAGGACACATACTCAATAGGTATTCTGAGGTTAGAATGACAAAACTTTTAATTAAAATAAGAAAATATTTTTATTTGTTTAACATAATCACATTTTAAACATTATTATCACTATGTCGACTGGACCAATCTGACCAGCTTCCCAAATAAGTTTTCGAGCTGAAAATAAAATGGAATATTTTAGAGTGATTTCAGATAAGAGCGTTTTTTGACGTTTCATCATATACGCGAGCCTACAAGCTCCCTATATTTTATGCTTAAAAAACCGCATACCTAAAATATTTCGGCATTTACGCCTTAGCTCGAATGGGTGTATACTCTCCTCTAAAGTAGTAATTATAGTAAGTAGATACAGTATATTTTTGTCGTCGTAAAATGGATAAAAAATTATGTGCCAGAATTAATATTTTACCCACACAAACATAGAATTTGATAAGATTACGTTGAACCAACAGAGTTATAAAGTACAAATATTATGTATACTTTTGAGTTACTAAAAATTTGATGACTTATATTATGGACTGTTACAATGTAAAAGTTTGTATATGAACTGTTATGACTCAGTGTAGGTGGTAGCAGTTGTTTTCATACATACTTTACATAGCCCATCTGCAAAGCCTTGTGCAAGGCTTCAGAAGATCGTCTGCCAGACTGGCAATAGAAGATAAGCTCATCGGAATTTGATGGTTTCTCACGTTGGTAGTGACGCCGGAAATCCTCATGAGACATTGTCACCAATGACTCATGGACATCTCCCACTGTAACAAGAGAAGCTGTTATAATTTATATATTTATCTAACACTAGCTTCTGCCAGCGGTTTCACCCGCATCCCGTGGGAACTACTTCCTGTACCGGAATAAAAAGTAGCCTATAGCCTTCCTCGATAAATGGGCTATCTAACACTGAAAGAAATTTTCAAATCGGACCAGTAGTTCCTGAGATTAGCGCGTTCAAACAAACAAACAAACTCTTCAGCTTTATAATATTAGTATAGATAATAAATGACCATTATATGGGATTAAAGAAGAATTATAATCCAGAATACTCATATTAAACACAGTACTCATCAGATCTAAACCAAAAGGAATCTTAGAGAATAAAGAATAGAGTTTAAATTCTAGTTACTGCTAATTTTATCCTATTATTTGTTTTAATATAATATTATAAAATTTTTCCTTCCTCAAGAAATAAATATATGAAGTTAAGATTCATAAATATTATCAATTAAACTGCTATTATGGGTCATGAAAGGTTGAATGTCTCAAATATTTACAGTTATTGTTATTCTTCTCATAACAACTTCTGTTGTTTAATATTATTATCTTTTTATTTGTAGTTTTTCAATTCTTTGAGATAAAGCTAAATATTTTTTCCTGACTGCCATCAGTCTAGGTTGTTTTGTGAGGAAACTTATCAATATATTTAAATGAAGTATCTCTGATTAAGAAAAAGTTATAAAAAATCAGGAAATAAACATTTAGGGCGCGTTCACACGACACGCGCACGCTCAGCGCACGCCACCCGCGTCCAACTTGCATTGAAATTTTTTAAATAAGAATTTGAGCCTTGTAATGCATCAGTAGATCCCAAATTGCATTTAACGAGGTCTACACGCACATGCCATGCGCACGCCCCGCGCCCGCCTCGCGCCAACCCTGCACTCGTCCTGCTCGCACTCTGCCTACCTGGAAGCCACTATGCCTAGTGAACGAAGTTGTCCAGTCACTAGTAGTCTAAGTGGGCGTGAGGCGTGTGCGAGGCGGATGCAGCGCGTGTGCGGGTTTAAGGCGGGCACAACGCGTGCACGGGTGCTGTGCGTGATCGGCGCATGTCATCTGAATACGCTCTTAGACACATTACATGGAATATTGATGCTGGATGGTATCTTGCCAGTGGATTGCACCTCGTCTGGGTCCCGAACATCAATGATCACTTTCTCTGGCTGGTGGATTACTTGCAACATATCTTCGTACTTCAACACTCTCTTGGGGTCCACCATTTTTATGAAATCTGTCTCTCCGTTTGTGCTTTCCCTTCTGCCTACTATGAAACTGTACAATGAATCTGTAATAAATAGTTAATTTATAAATGAACAGTCAGCTATATACATTTTTTTTCTTATAGTACATTATATCATTGAGTTAGTACAGATGTGTTACTTGCACAATGCTTCACCTACAACTAATTATCATGTTCATTACATTCTTTATATATTCTAAAATATACATGATGGAAACAAACACAATAAGAAATTACAAGTCTTTAATGATTGAGTTATTCAATTGTCTTACGAATGGAAGGAACAGAAAGTGAATATAAATAATTATATTATAAAATATACCCTATACTATGTGATTAATAGCACAATGACAATGTTAGTTTAAGTATTGCAAATAAGTGTTATCACATGATAGTGACCAATACTTACAGTTGTGTAAATTAACTACTTAACACTCATGTGTAAACAGATGCCAATATACTCTAAGAATAAAATTTATTGAACAACTCACAGTACCACTCGCAATAAATTCAACAATTTTATGATCATCTTATACTTGAACATATAATATATAGCTATCACGTATAATACGTGTTATTCTTATAAGAGTAAGCTGTTAAATGAGGTATTGTTCAATAAAACTTGATAATAAATCAATAACAAAGGGCATTCATGCACAACTGATCAGAGAAGCAATTGTTATTGTTAAAACATGGACATATTTGTAGAACTCAGGCCTAGGGCTCTGATACGTACGTATATTCGTCTTACGTACTGCATTTCGAGCAGTAGTAAGAGATGTAGGAAATGAAAACATCGCGTTAACTCTTTATTCTGTAAACACTGCGTAAAATTATTAAATGGCAGGTAATGAAATGACTAAATTACTCATAAAGGTATGCAAGCTATCACGCTAAAGACTTACCGTTCACCTAAAATACTATAAGCTCAACAAAAAGGTTTACTTTCATGAAAAATTTCTTCAAAATAAGCTTGTTTTGATTTTTGATTGATTGATGACTCTTTATTGACATTACTTAATGACTTTAAAGGCAGTGTTACCAACTCTCGAAAAATTTTATCCCTAAAGTAAGCTATCGAAATTCAAAAATTCAGTCCCAGTATTAAAGCGGGTTCCCCGTGGAGCCAGGCCTCTGGTTGCTCAACACTTGGCAGGTTGTGTTCGCCTGGCTGCACGAGAGAACTCGCAACGTGCTTGGGAGGAATTGCTCACCTTCCCCTATAGAATTCTGCATGTTCAGAAAAGTTTGGCAAACAAAAAGTCACTAACAAAACAAATTAAAGACAATTGCACAACTTTAGGCCATACAGATTTCGATACTAAATTACCGACTCAAAGATGCTCAAATATTTCACGCCTAGTGGAATCAAAGTTGAGTGAAGGCGACATTCGGGGGGCTGCTAGAATTCTCTTCAGCAGTGATGTGGTGGCGCCGTGTTCTCCAGAGACACTCTCCGGTCTGGAGAGTAAACACCCTGCCCCAGCCGATGACCTCTCTTTTCCCGAACCTCCTGATCCGGACACAGATATCCTCACAGTTACAGGTCGACACCTGGTTACAGCCATAGGCTCCTTCAGATGCGGTTCTGCAGGCGGCCTCGACGGCTTGAGTCCGCAACATCTAAAGGATCTCACCTGCCCAAGCGCCGGGGAAGCAGGTGAGTCGCTCTTGAAGGAGCTTACGGCCCTGACCAACCTTATGCTCTCCGGCAAGGTGGACGAAACCGTCATCGACGTTTTGTACGGAGCCAATCTATGTGCTCTGCGCAAAAAGGATGGCGGTATTCGTCCAATTGCCGTGGGGACTACTTACCGTCGTATGGTAGCCAAAATCTGCTCTAAATTTTGTAGTGAGGAAGTTTCGGACAAATTTCAGCCCCTGCAGCTAGGTTACGGCTCGAAAGGGGGCTGCGAGGCTGCCGTACACGCCCTGTCGACCTATCTAAATCATGGGAAAGGAGATGTTATCCTGAAGGTTGACATCAAGAACGCCTTCAACTCGGTGAATAGGGACACCTTGCTGGCAGAAGTCAAAAAAGAAATACCCAAAATTTACAGTTTTCTTTGGCAATGCTATAGATACCCAACCAAATTATTATATCGGAACAACCTATTAGAATCCGCTGTTGGCTGTCAACAAGGTGATCCACTCGGGCCTGTGATTTTTAGTTTGGCGATTAACCCAATTATTCGGCAGCTAAATTCTGAATTTAACGTGTGGTATCTCGACGACGGGACCCTGGGAGGCAACAGAGATACTGTACTTAATGATTTAGTTTTCATAAAAGATAAATTCCACGACATTGGCCTCGACCTCAACCTTTCTAAATGTGAACTTTTTATACCCGACTCGACTGACAGACAGACTATTCTTCAAAATTTCCTCACAATAGCTCCTGAAATTAAACCGATAGACCAAAGTTCTCTTTGCCTCCTTGGATCGCCTATACTGGAAGATTCATTTTCGGATTTTATTGAGAAGAAAATTCAAAATTTTAATGATGTTTCGGAAAGGCTACTCAAAATTAATATGCATGCAGCCATCACTATCATACGGTACTGCTGTTTTGGACCAAAATTTACGTATAACTTGCGTGCTTCCCATTTATGGAAGCACACTAACCTTTTGGACAAAATCGACGAAATTATAAGACATACACTATCATCCATTTTAAATGTGGCCTTGGACGACAGAGCTTGGTCTCAAGCGACTCTTCCCATCCGTATGGGAGGACTTGGCGTCCGTAAAATTTCTAGTGTAAGTTTACCAGCCTTTATTTCCTCGGTCCATGGCACTGAGAAATTGATCAGGAAAATATTACCCACCACACTGGTCAATTTTGAGGTGCCAAGCCTGACTGAGGCTTTAAATGCTTGGAAAGTCGCATGCCCGAACACCGACTTACCCGCCAACCTGTCCTCCCAGAGACAGTGGGATGAGCCGCTCTGCAGAGTAATACGGAAAAGTTTAATCGATACGTCAATTACTTCTGCAGAGCGAGCACGCCTACTGGCTGTGGGTGAATGGGAGTCGGGTCTATGGCTTCTTGCACTTCCGTCCTCAAACACAGGCACCATGTTTGATGACACCACCTTCAGACTCGCCGTTTGCCTCCGACTAGGTGCTCCATGCTGCTCTCCTCATCGCTGCCACTGCGGGGAAGCTGTCAACAGCCTCGGTCACCACGGCCTGTCGTGCAGCCGGAGTGCCGGCCGCATACCACGACATGCCAACATAAACGACGTGATCCGCCGCGCTCTTGTTGCCGTCGGCGTGCCAGCCGTGCTCGAACCAAATGGCTTGGCACGCGACGATGGCAAGAGACCAGACGGCATGTCGCTATTTCCGTGGAAGGTGGGTAGGACTTTAGTGTGGGACGCGACATGCGTCGACACTCTTGCGCCATCTCACCTTCCCGGAACTGCATGTTGTGCTGGCACCGCCGCTGCACAAGCAGAGAACCTCAAGCGGCGCAAATATAGTAACCTTATAGGCAATTACATGTTTGAGCCGTTTGGGGTTGAAACTCTAGGGCCGTGGGGTCCGAGCGCCCACCTTCTTGCCAGGGATATTTCCCAGCGCCTGGTTGACACTTCCCGGGACCCAAAGGCTGGCTTTTATTTCGCATAGAGGTTGAGCATTGCCATCCAACGTGGCAATGCTGCCAGTCTTTTGGGTACATTACCCAGTGACAGCGATGAGGAGCAATTTTTTGATGCACTGTATTAGTTTTAAGTTGTATATATATATATAAGTTTATTTTATTTTATTTTTTAAATTAATCCCTAAAGTTGGTTTCAAAAACCCCTAAAATTGCCTTAATTATTGACTACTACTGTCCACCTAATATTTTTAAAAAAAACGGTGTCGATAAAAAATGTAGCTGAAAGCACTAGACACCGAATTCTAGGTCGATGCATCTAAAAAAAAATTTTTTTTCTGCTATTTTTGTGATTTTAGAAAGCGGATTTGTTTTCACGTTTTCACAGACAATAAAGTGACGGCCAGTGGCGCGAGTATCGCCGCCAGTCACCACAGAGTGGGCTTTGATTATATAATATATAATCAAAGAGAGTGGGTCATAAAAAATAAAAATCCCAACTCACTTATTTACCCCCTAAATGGGGGAAAACCGATAAGTTGGATACCGTGTTTGCATGATTTACTGACACGTGACGCTTCACATAACGTAAAATACATCGATAGAATTGTAGACAGCAGGATATAATAGATGATCAATGTACAAAACTGGAATAGTTATGGAATTTTCAATAACTAGGATAGAAATAATCCATTCTTTACCTAAAACGAGAGGGTTGTCTCCCCACCACTACAAAATTCTTGGATCGAATGGAATGGTCATTGTCGACCATTCCAATGGTCGTACACAAGTATAAAACATCTGTCTTATAATAAAGCATTTCCTTTATTTTATAAACTTCGTACTACTTCCATCGCTATGGTAATGTATGGCTCCCTGCGGAGCGGCCCGCACGAAAACCGCATTACAACACGATTGTAACTGAGTTTGATCACTGCTAATATATTTTTTTAATGACAATCTGTGAACGGTGAGTTTCGGGTGGATCGTCGTTCTTCCGTCTCCTAGGAGACAGCAGGCCCGTGTCGGCGGCGCGTTTTCTCACGCGCTCTCCAAAGAGAGTCAGCAAACCCCAGTGCAGCCTTCTAGGCCCAAATACTTGCGATGCGTGCCTGTGGACGCTTACCTTAAAAGTTTCTCTATGAACCCTCCGATGAAGATTACTAGATTACTAGACTACATGTAGACTACCAACCACGAGAACCCAACCACCAAAAATTTTGACAAAACTAGTGATGTTCATTGATTATTACCTCAATCGAAATACAGTGTCTAAATCGATTATTAGACATGGCAAATTCAACTCAAAGACAAGACAATACAATAATAACAACAACAAATCAAAATATAAGATTGATAATAATTAATTCATGTTAATTTTTGAATTAGTATATATGATGTGCAGTTTTTAAGTAGGTTTAGGGTAGGAAAATGCTTAGATATAATTTTTAGTTACTTTATTTAAAAAACACTGTGTATTAAAATTTACAAAAAATAATTATAAGGCGTTTGGTTATACACCTGACAATTAAGTAATAATGATCGATAAAAAAGTTTTTACTTCACATTAATCAGTCTTGTACTTAGTGATGTTAAAGTAACATTGTTGGTGATTTATTGACATATATTAAATTGAATAGTTAAACGATAATTTGTACGTACCATTCATTACGTTAAACTTTTGCATTTTAGCGGCTGTAAACCTAATTTCTTATGTATCTTAAGTAACACAAAAGTGTAGTTTTAAGTAGTCAGTTATTAAAACAGAGTATTTCTATCATTGTGATAAAATGTTAAAGTGTAAATGTATGATTTATATATAATATTAATTTCTTTGTCAGACAATAACTTGATAAACTTTTAACTAAGTTTAACACGTTTGCCAGACAACCTAACTTTATATACCTAATCCATGATCATTTAAAAGTTGACGATAGAATGAAATGTTTGAATTTTACAGAATTTCTTCCCAAACATTATATGTTTTTCTTGTCATTCTGGAGCAGTTTATCTGGTGGCAGCAATTCCATGTTGATTTATTGTGCGTTGACATAGCTCACAACAGTATTTAACTCAAATAACTAATTTTTCGCCACCTTTTCAAAGTATTTCTTCTTCTCATCAGGGTTTGGAATAATCTGTAATGATAAAATAACAATTAAAAAACTTTATCTCAAACAAGTTTAGATTACATTAAATTAATGTTGTTATCTAGTATTATCAATATTTTTCTAGATACACACCGTATCTTGTCCTGGTTTCCAGCCAGCAGGGCATACTTCACCATGCTTATCTGTATACTGGAATGCTTGCACCAGTCGTAAGGTTTCATCAACTGATCGCCCTACGGGTAAATCATTCATTGTGATCTGTCTCAAAACACCCTTGTCATCAATAATGAATAATCCTCTCAAAGTATGGCCTAAGTCTTCTAAGTAAACACCATAATCTTTGGCGATGGAGTGAGTTAAGTCACTAAGGAGCGGTATGTTAATTTTTCCTAGGCCACCTTCCTTGCGTGGCGTGTTAATCCAGGCAAGATGGGTGAAATGGGAATCAACAGAGCATGCCACCACTTCTGTGTTAATTTTCCTAAATTCTTCTACTCTCTCAGAAAAAGCTAATATTTCTGTAGGGCAAACAAAGGTGCTGAAACAAAATTGTTGCATATTAGGATTTTTACCAATATAGTAATGTTTTAATGTCATGAGAATATATAGTTTTTTGCTCAACAGGAACAAAAAAAAAGTAAAAAGAGATAAATAATATGTATTATAAAATTATCGGTTTAGTTTAACTACCATAGCTAAAGTAGGTAATATCATTATAATGCGAGATTTAACTGAAAGAAATCTATACTTACAAGTCCAGAGGGTAAAAAAAGAATACTAGGTATTTTCCTTTAAAGCTTGACAATGAAAGTTGCGTGATTTCACCGTTAACTACCGCAGTTGCTTCCCATTCAGGTGCCGGTTTCGAAACTGAAATTGAGGGAAAACAACAATAAATAATAAAACTATCAGAAATAATATTTTTACAGAGATATGTATTTAAAATACCTAATGTTTTACTAAAAGGAACTTACTCATTGCCTTTGTAAATTGTAGTTTGTGATCAACTTTCCTTGCGCCGCCGGGGAAAACATTGCCGCTACCGAATGAGTAGCAAGAATCACTATCAAATAGTGACGATTTACAAGAAATACTGAATGTTAGCACCAGTATAACAGAAACCAAATTATATTTCATGGTTTCTCATTTATTATTATCGCACCAAGTTGAATAAATTTTAAGTCAATGACTTATCTGACACGTATCGTGTATGTATCGTAGACACCCACCAACATATACTTAAAAAGTCAATCAATCACCGGCTAACCAATGCAACCTACTCCACACACACACATACAGGTGTGTATTAACTGTACACACATAACACAAACGTGTTTATCTTCATTTTGACAAAAAAAAACAGCATCATTAAAAAATCCAATGAAACAACAAACACGTAAGCAAGTAAGTTCTACGTTCCATTTCACTTTCACAGAAACAGCAGAACAGGGTTTCAACAATTGACATATTACTTAAAATTTCGCGTTTATTTGTAACCTAAAATACACACAATAATATATTAAAATAAAATACTATTTTTCATTGGTGTAAGTTTTTACAATAATTTAAAAATGGGATCTCAAATCGATTTAAAATTTAATCGAGTAAATTTTTAGTTGATCTTTTCGATTGTAGATAGTTTGGTTGGTATCGTCGGTTTGATGACATCACTATTATGCGCTTCGTTTCGTTCGCATTTCAGCGAGTCGTATAATTTTTCTGTTTTTGTGTTTTCAATGTAATTTTAAATAGTAAAATGATTTTATTACCGTCTATAAGTTTTCTTTACTGAATTTGACAAGTTTTGAGTCCATCGCAGGGTCTTGCGGTAAGTTTAAAAGTTTGCAATGGAATACACTTGTCGTTCTCGTTCATTATGGCGGTCTCATTGCTTTGGTTCGATGCTAGTTGTAAATAATTTCGTCATAACCACAAAACATTTACGTACAGAGAACTGAACTGCGCCTGTAATCTTGTATGTGTACCTTTTAGATGGACGTACAGGACGATACAGTTTTGGACGTTGATTTGTTAGCTGACGATGGATCCGAAGAAGAAGGCGAAGCCCCGCCGTCGTCAGGTATAAACCTCTATATTCTATCAAAAAGTATTATAATATGTGCCATTTATTATTTATTTTTAGTACAAAATATATGAAAAATATTTTAAGTTTACATAAAATAGTAAGTTGATGTATCTAACTGTGCCTTGTGAACTCTGGCCCTTCCTTGTTATAATTCTGTGGTAAACCTTTGACTTCTAATTAATACAATGGCCTTGTGAAATTAGATCTAAATCAATTTTGTTTTGATTTTTTATTTATTGTTGTCATTGATAAGAGCAGTAATATGTGTCTCAGAGTGTACCTTATATACTCTAATTAGCTATTTCCCGCGCATCCTGAAAAAACTATGTTGCGTTTACCTTTATTAAAATATTCAGGTCTCATCCTAGCTCCATTTATATATATTTTTAAAGTTTGTAGTAATTGACACAGATACAATTTTTCCTGCAGCACAAAGTATAATTATTAAACTATGTATTGAAATACCTAATACAGAAAATATATTTTAGAGTTCTACCCAGGACCTGGATCAACACCGACGTCATGTGCCTCATCTCCGCGGGGGGAGGAGCCTGCCTCTCCTCACGGTGGGGTGTCACAGCCTGCCTTCTTCCACCATCAGACATACACTCGACCGTTCTTCACATCAGGCCGTAGGGGACCAGGTCGTCCTAGGAAGGAAGGTCCTAAGTTGGTACGAGAAGGCAAGATAGTCAGAAGGTGAGTTAATAGTATTAATGAAAATATTTGCAATAGAGAAGATATATATTTAACTCCTATAAGGGTCAATTCCCACTGAAAGAGCTGCGGCCGTAAGAGCATGGACAATGTAAGAGCGCGGCGCGGCGCGGCGCCGCGCGGCCCGCCGCGCTCGCGCTCAATCACTTGCATTTACGGCCGCTGCCGGCCACTGCTCTTTCAGTGGGAATTGACCCTAAAAATAGTCTCTTGTCCATCTGAGGTAGAATTTTTTGTACATTGTGTGTGTAGAAATTTTCTTGGTAAGCCATCATAAAAATACCTAAATATAAAATAATAAGTCTTGGTAAAAATATGTCAGATACAGTCTGTTTTAGTAAAATAAACTTTTGGAAGACAAAGTAATTTTATAACATTTTAGTTTAGTTATATAAACCTTATTAAAATATGTAAAATTCTTTAATATTGAGAAATTATAAATTGTGTAAGATCACCCTACTCTATTTATGAATCTGTTCAGCAAAGCATAGAGTATAAAGTACCAAGAACTAAGATAGATTTGCCAATGTAACAACTGAGCCATTTGTATCCATTCATTGTGATCATGATTTCTAATTAATTTTCTTATCTTTATTTAATTATGACAAGTGCTATGTTTGTGTCATAGCTCCAATCCTTGACTGCATGTACTTACATTGGAATTTACTTGCCATGTAAGTTTGATTGGCTTGAATATTGTAATCAAGTAGGAAAGTTACCTTTGAACTTCTTGAACAGATATAGAGGAGGGAATGCAGGTTCTCTTAGGGGAGCCAAGCGGCACCGCGGGAGTCGCGACGACTCCCTTGAAGACATGATGGATGACGATGATTTCTCTATTCCACCCCTGCCTGAAGAACCACCTTATATGCCTGAAAAATGGTATGATAAACTGCTGCTTTTTGAATGACTGTTTAGTAAATTGGTTGTTGCATTAATAAGTAAATATTTTCTCTATAGGCCAGGGAAGGTGTGTGCTTTGTGCAATTTGAGTGAACGCAGTCAGCTAGGGCAAGGCGAGATGCGGCAGGTTTCATGCAAACTCGGTGAAGGCGACGGCAGCACCACTCCTGTAATATCGAACTCTGGCGGCGCGACTCCTACCAATGCTACCACTCCATCGAGCACTCCTAGCACCCCTGTGACTCCTGGGCTCGTGTCCCCGCCGCCAGAACTTGTGGATCCCAACCAACATCCCCTTGCGCTGCCTCTCAGTAGGCGCCAGAAAGCATTCAATAAGTGCAAGTAAGTGTTCGCTTGTTTATTGTTTTACTGTAGATTTTTATGTGTTAATCGATTGTTTATTAGTTTACACTTTCGTGTTTATAACTAAGTGGTTCGATGATATAATCCAGGAAGTTATTTGTGATAAGGCAATGAATCACAACAGAAACATGAATAGACTTGAATGAAAACTATGTAAGAAAGTTGGTCACATATTATTAATAATGTATTTTTGTTGACAGGACTCCTCTATACAACATGGAACATACAGACGAGTTATCCATCATTGGGTACCCAGAGATCTTGGAATTAGCAGGGGTTGTATCATCAGGAGCGCTGTATGTCCATCGGTGTTGTCTTGAGTTCAGCCCGCCTTTCCAGGACCAAGTGTTTGCAGCTGCGAATTCTGATGAAGATAAAGAGCAGTTGGAAGAGGCGAGAGTCAAGGGGATCGTGACCGCCGCTCTGTCGAGGAAATGTGCCTTTTGTAGCAGACATGGTGCAAGCATACCTTGTAAAGTGAGTTTTTAGTATAAGTGATTTGAAAACAGATATATTGTTAGACAAAAATGACTTTGATATTTTAATTTTGTTGATTTTTCTCATTTAATGCTGTGTTGTTTGTTACAGATGAGTTGCAGCAAATATTTTCATCTCCCATGTGTACTTGCATCTGGGGGTTTTATGGATTTCCAGATCAAGTCTTCCTTTTGCAAGGACCATCTTTATCAAGTGCCTCTTATTTGTAAGTTTATTATTTACATTTTAAAACTGAAGAGTTGGTTTCGTGATGTACTGATCTCGGGAACTACAGGTCCAATTTGAAAAATTGTTTCTGTGTAAGATAGCACATCTATCGAGGAAAACTATAGGCTACTTTTATCCGGGTGCACGAAGTAGTTCCTGGTGAAACTGCTGGCAGAACCTAGTAATATGATAATGTTGTTATATGAGTGTCATATTCGCAGGTACCGCAGACATAGACTGTAGAACGTGTAGAACTATCGGCGACATAGCTAACTTGATGACGTGCGTCACTTGCGGCGCACATTACCACGGCACGTGTGTTGGACTCGCGCAGTTGCCGGGTATGTACGATATTAACTGAGTTTTCATAAATGAAATAACTCTCATTGGATATTCAATGGTATATTTCTATGTTCTTTTAACCATATTTTCCAGACAAATTTGGATATGTTACTTAAGTCTTGTATTTTTTTACCGACAAACATATCAATTTTACTTCTTTGATGACCATTTGATGACATTTAGACAAAAACGAATTTTAAAATTTGATCTGTTATCTCAATTGAATATATCTTTCAGATTTTTGCTACCTCTGATTCGCAACTTTAGTATTTTTTAGGCAATCTCTCGTCAAAAGACCCCTTTCTATTGCATAGCTACTGGTGGCAGCACCAAAACCTGTAACCCCTATCCAAACACAACCTAAAATCCTCATTTGTCCTTAGGAGTTCGCTCCGGCTGGTCGTGTCGCGGCTGCCGCGTGTGTCAGGTGTGCCGCGGCGAGGCCAGCACCGCCGACGCAAGAGCTGTGACTTGTGAACATTGCGATAAGCTATACCATGCCACTTGTTTGCGGCCTGTTATGGCGACAGTGCCTAAGTATGGGTGGAAGTGTAAGGTGAGGATTTTCAGGCAGAAGTTTGATTTTAGAAACAAGAAATAATATTGTGCCTTTACGAAGACAAAAACAACATCTATCTTCGCAGCAGGTTGTTTGAAATTAGAACACCTGTGATTTGAATCAGATGTCAATATTGATCAAATCGAAAATTGGACCTTATCACTCCAAAAGTTGTTTCTTGTAAATGGCTTCGTAATTAATAATCCCTCCAGTGCACTGCCTAAAAAAATACATAATTATCTGTCATAAAATCCGCATAATGAGCTTCTTATTAGCTAATTAGCTCATTTAAAATATTACGGTATATTATCATGAAGTTCTCATACTACAAATTAAAAGTTCTCACACCACAACCCATTTTTCGAAGTTCTGGAACTACGAAAATAATTTTATATACCTATTGTCATTTTGTGTCGCAGTGTATTCCGTCACATTTTTGGTTCAAACACTTCGTCCCGGCAAAAATTCATAGCGTCCAGGGCATAGATACTCCGTATAGGGCTGCAAAGCGGACCTCTTTGTTGTTATCTTCTTGGCGAGTTGTGACACAAGCTTATTGACCGCAGTGCTGCCGCGTGTGCTCGGACTGCGGGTCGCGGTCGCCGGGCGCGGGCCCGTCGTCGCGCTGGCACGCGCACTACACCGTCTGCGACTCCTGCTACCAGCAGCGCAACAAGGGCTCCTGCTGTCCGCTCTGCCGCCGTGCTTATCGTGCTGCCGCTTATAGAGATATGATACGCTGTATACTGTGTAAAAGGTATGTGGAACTATTGTTTTGAGATGTGGTTTTCAGCCCCAGAAGGTTTGAATTTCAGGTCAAGTCCCCTCCGCTAATACCACCTGGATGAAACTCATATTAATACCCTAATACTAAAAGTATTTATTGTGAGGCATAGTATTCGTGAAGTGTATTTCAGTGTCTTATCCATATGACTAAAACCTTTGCCATTATTACAGTTTGCATTATCCACTCAATCATAATGACTGCAATTGACAGAATCCTTTGCATTTATGGGTATCAGGATACTTTGAATCAGTTCAACTTATTTGGCAAATACATCATTATTTTTCAATACACATTAAATAGCTTTTATTTATCTTCCTTTATTATTTTTATCTTTCCGTTGTTTTTCTAATAAACTAATAAATTCTACTTCAACTCTAAAACAACTATAATTTTTGTCATAGATACGTACACGGAATGTGTGACCCGGACGCGGAACCACAACAGTACAGACAGAAGAAAGAATTGAATCCATCATATGAATACAGCTGTCCGATTTGTAAGGCACAGATGCATCTGACCGGCTCCAAGTCTGGATGTGAGTACTCAATAATGCACCTTATTTACATTGCTATAAGGTGGATTTTTTGTATTGTAAAAATGTATGTATTTTTCAACAGCTTTCGACGAAGATACAGTGGCGTCAACATCTCAGGATTCGTCGTTCGGTGATGAGAACTCGCAGCAAGAGCAGGATCCTCTTGCTATTGAACCAAAAGTAAATAGTTTTTTTTTTCTATATTGTAGGCTTACAGCCTTACTTATAAAAATCTCTAATCACCTTCTAAGCAACATTTTAACTAATCACTACTTAAAGTCTTAAGTAGTAATTAAATGTTAGTTAAGACATGCTTAAGCAACGTTTATAAGTACGAATTTTCTTAAACAGCCCTCAAGTATGACTTACTATTTAATTCACGTTTATAAGTAAGGCTGTTAGTAATTAGCAAGAAAATATTTATAATTGACTTGTGGCAATTTGTTAATGATCTAAATGAGCTTCAGCTGTGGACCTTATTTAAAGAGAAATGGGATATTTGTTAAGACTTCTTTAAAATACCTCAGTAGTGAACCAAACTCAAAAAACTAATTCGTAATGGCTAGAATAAAGTTAGGATTAAATAATTATGTCTATCACATTATATATAACGTTCATATTAATCACATAGGCCATACTTAATTGTCCAAACTATCGACAGTACTAATAAACAACTTCTTTTAGCCGGACGTGGGTCTCGGCAAGGGTAAACCATTCACGGTATCAGCAAAAGTGGCGAAAAAGAAGATTGGAGGATACAAACTAAAGGGCGGGTTCCCTCCGGCGGGCAAATTGGGTTTCCAGAAACGTCAGCGATCTGTTCTGGACTTCGGAAGGAAGAGGGGGTCTAAACCAAAGATGAGGGGAGTGTTTGGCGTACCAGGTCTTGGGCTGCAGAGACCTCAGGCTCCTGATAATAAAGCGCCTGAAGACGATCCGGGTAAATGTTGTGGTTCTAATTAGTCCGCATTTTAGATAGGCTAAAAATAAAAATATTGCACAAGTATTTTTTTATTTTAACAAAAAAAAATAATATTTAGTAAGGTATGCACAACAAAGATTTAAAGTGGCTCGTGACCATGTCTATGTAAAATTTGAACTTAGAAGTGATGTACAGTCAACTTCAGGTCAGTGGTATATAACAGTTTTATAGGAAAATCGTACTTATTACTATTGAGTTAAGGTTACAACAAAATTCAATGGTGCGGTATCGGATTTGTTGTTTGTTTGTGGGAGGAAAAATAATTGTCCATTAAATAATCCATTATTTTAGGGTTATCTAAAAGACGGACTAATTACTTTTTTTCAGTCACCATGTCTATTCTTTAGGTGTTGCTAACGTAAATAATATTAATTTCTTTTATATTTTTTGTAGGTGTGGAGAATAAATTAGTGTTGTGTTCAAGTAAAGACAAGTTCGTACTCACGCAAGATCTGTGCGTGATGTGCGGCGCTATCGGGACGGACTCGGAAGGGTGCCTTATTGCCTGTGCTCAGTGCGGGCAGACGTATCATCCTTATTGTGTTAATATTAAGGCGAGTGATTGACTTGAATTTTTTTAGTGAGTTTTTTTTTTTCAGAAATAATGTTTGTTGTGCAGTCAAAGTATCTGCTACTGTAACAGAATTCCAATTTATATATTTTAGGTTTTAATTTGCGCCTCTGCTTCGGTTCCAAAACGGGATTTGTGGATTCATACTTTACATTTTCTCGCGTTTTGCATATGTGATGCAAAATAAAAGTACCTATATTCTTGCACACTGCGATCACTCAAAATCGAGCGAGCTCGTTTGTATAGCGGCACTTGTAAGCTGACCGCGTCTGTCGCCTGCAATGGAAATTTCAGGGGTCGCGCGCGGCTGCGGCCGACCGCAACGCTCGCAGCGTGTAGCTAACCTATCTATTATGTAGGTATCACAAGTGATCGTGACGCAAGGTTGGCGCTGCCTGGACTGCACGGTGTGCGAGGGCTGCGGGGCGCGGGGCGACGAGACGCTGCTGCTGCTGTGCGACGACTGCGACACCACGTGGCACACGTACTGCGCCCGGCCGCCGCTCGCCGACGTGCCGCGCGGGCCCTGGCGCTGCGAGCGCTGTCGCCGCTGCCTCACGTGCGGCACGCGCCAGACGCTGGCCTGGTGCGACAACTACACAGGTACGTACTGCCACAGCCGTACACCGCATGCTGTACACGTCATACCCAGCGGCCTCAAGGCCCCTAGGGGCACCACAAACAGCGCCGAAGCACATTTCATCAACGATTTTCAGCTTTTAAACATTTTCAGTACTGCCAAGAACGATCACCGCCCGAGACAAGTTGTAACATATAATACCTGTCCTACAGAATGTGCCCCCTGCGCATCACTGGTGATGTGCTGCGTGTGCTCGGAGCCGTACTCGGACGGCGAGCTGATCATCCAGTGCGAGGGCTGCCGGCGCTGGCTGCACGCCTCCTGCGACTCCATACGCAGCGAGAGTGACGCTGAAGTGTGCTGTCGAGCTGGGTGAGTGTAAATTGTGATTGCGCTAAATTGCGCAAATTTTCTCTTCTATCTGCGCTAAATTGCGCTTATATTTGCGCAAAATGCACAATTAGAGGTAGGTAAATGAGTACGAAAGCACAGGCTGTTTCACTTGCACATTTCATAACAAAATTTCAGTCTTAGACCGATCTTTTTGACGACAATATATTTTAAAACGACGGTTTCATAACTCTTATGTGAAATATCTTTTCCAATGACAGCTATAAATGTGTACTATGCCGTGGCCGCGAGCTCCCACCGCCACACCTCGCGCGAGCCATCGAGAATGGCTCAGCCACCGCCAGTGCGATCTGCAACCCTGTGGCCTCGCGCCCAGTCCCCAGGCCCACGCCCCAGTCCCTCGGCCTCGCGGGAGAGTACTACGTAGACGACGTGTGCCTCTCGCAACGCGGGGCCCATCATATGAAGCAGTTGGAAGCCGAGATGGGCATCACGCACACGAGGCGAAAGCGACGCTTTAAGAATGATAACACTGAGAAAGACGCAGGTGAATATTTTGTTCGTTTTCAGCTTTGCATGGGCTATTTTTTATGGGAGTAGAAGTATTTTCTATGTACTGTGTAATTATTATGAATTGACGTTTACTATATCTATGGTTAATATTGCTTTATGTGAAATAAAGTTTAAAAACAGCTGAACTCTTTGTCTCTGCCTTATCTATCTATGCTTACTATATTATATGATTGCTCTATGTAGGTATATGCATATAAATATTTAATTAGTACATGTAAGATGTGTATCTAACATGAGTTTTTGTATGTTCGACGCTGGCATTGTGGATTAGAAATAATGGCATCTATTGAAACAGTGGTTCAGAATGCAGACGTCGAGATGGGAGATGACTCCAAGCCTGACAGCACGGCTGAAGTTAAAGACGAACCGGGTGAGTTTACAAAGATCCAACATAGAATAGTTGTGAAGAAAATACCTGCTAGGAAGTAAGTTTATAACGCTTTATAGTGACGATAGGATCTGATGTGTTAACTACCATTTTTTGGGAAAATTATTGATACTTTCAACTGCATCCAACCACAAGACAAATTTTTGTCTAGTCCGATAAATGCTTAATCAAAATTTATTTTAAAATCTAAATTATTGCTAGGCAAACCATCCAAACTTACCGCTACTATTTAAACTTTCATCACAGGAGTACCAAACACGAATTTCAAGGAAGGCATCCTATGGAACGTTGCCAACGATGGGCCTCCTCCCGAGGGCTTCACCATCTATACAACAGACTCAGGGTTAACCGTACTGCGCAGAAAGAGGCAGAGGAACTTGAACAAGCTTGGTATTGGTGGCTTTGTGGTTAGACAGAGACAAACCACTGCTAAGGCTCAAGCTGATGAGGAGAAAGATGGAGATGGGACTCAGGCTTCTGGAGGTAAGAACACAGAAGAGTTATGGCCACTTTCACCGATTACTGATAAAGTTTATGACTGCCTCAGCTGAGTATATCTTACAGATAAACTATAACTACTGTCAGCTGCAAAAAGCAAGCAAAAGTTTATATGTAAGATCTTCTCTAAACTATAACTTTTGATTTCACCAGTCTTTGATAGTAGTATGGCAGAAATTATAAGCAGCCTTTATCTATCAGATAACTAACTGGGGCCCGATTCTCCTAAGTTAATAATGTCAAAATCGAATAGAAATCGAATCGCAATATGATCGTAATAGCAGTTTTAACCATATCGGGCATTCTGCTACTAATAAAAGACCAATCGTATTCGATTGACATTTGATTGGTTTGCGATTGGTCTGCTATTTTGGTGATTTTGGTCTATACGGTAGTTTGCTCTACAATCATATTGCAATGGTTAATCATTTGCAGACAAAATGATTCATTATTGAATGACAGAAAAGGATAAAAACGTTTATTTCAAAGAAAAAATAGTGGAATGCCACATACGTTTCAATCGTAATCGGGTCGGGATTGGATCGCAGTCGAACGTGAATCGTATGTTGCTTAGGTAAAATTAGGAGAATCGTGCCCCAGATATTTTATCGGTAACCAGTGAAACCGGGCTTTAACATATGTTTTGTATAGAGAAGTTGATGTTAAAAATATATTGTTTTTTTACATAGAATCACCAAGCAATAAGCGCAAACCGCGTCGTAAGCCTCGTTCGAAACTGATGGAGCAGTTTCCATCATACATGCAAGAAGCGTTCTTTGGCAAAGAACTACTGGAGCCAACCAAAGCAGCCGTTTCGTCGACTGGTAAGATAGTTTTCGTATTTAAGTACTCCTTAAAGTTTTTGTAATCTATCTATACTGTTTTCCTCATCGATTTCACGTCACGCTATCCAAGTTCTAAGATCCTTTTACCCATATTTGATTGTTGTTGGATAGCATTACAATAAAATAAAAATGTTGCTTGACTAAAGTGAGGCAGTTGTTATAACCCAAAGCACAACAAAGAAAACTCCAAGCAAATATCCCAAAAAAATATTCCCTATTCAATATTCGACCACTGTTTATCAAATACTAGATCTCTTCAAACTTCTAATTGAGGCTCTACAAAGCTGTCCTTATCGTTTATACTCCACTATATTTATTATACTACTTCACTCTCCAGCGAATCCAGCAGAAAGTCCAGGCGGTTCCCTTAGACCAGCGACACCGGAAGGGTACCGAGAGCTGCGGGACTTCAAGTGGGACCTGGACAACTCGGACAGCGACGGCGAAGATGTACTCGCAGCGCTAACTAGCTTCAATGACCATGATACGTCGGTTATTATAACGCTTAATTCGGTAAGTGTTATTGCGCTTTATTGGTCTTACCACAAAAAAGTTAAACTGATGTTCGACATGTGTTTTAGAAAATAAGAGGAGATTTTTTAACACGCGATGATCATCTGTTTAATTTTTTTGGAGTAAGACCCTGAGAATTATGTATACCAATTCCCGAACGCCAAAGAACAATTATTAATTATGCTTGCGTTGTGTTGAGGGCATTTCTGTAGTTTTTAGTTTTATTGGAAAACCAATTAGGTGATCTGGGTGACGACATGTGCAAACACTTCCTAGAACACTCCTATTTACTTGGTTAGCTATTTCATTAAATTATTTGTTTCTGACTACCCAGCGGTCTAGTATAATAATTATGAAAAGTTTTTATGCGCTGATCACCCTCTCGTCTTTCAAAATAGGATGAAGCCGAAATCCTCAAGTCCCTCAAACCAAAAGACGAGAAAGAAGACTCATCAGCCACCACCAACTCAGATGGCACAGTGAAGATAAAGACAGAAACTGATGATGGACAGCTAAAGCATACGGAAGACTCCACAGCTTTGAAGAATGCTATACTGGGCCCGCAGCCCGCTGAGGCGGAACAACCGCCCACTGTGGCCACTGAGAGCATACCTACTGTGCATAGTACGAAGACTGAGACTATTAGCAGTGGTGAGTAGCTTTTGATAAAAAACATTTTGGAAATTCTAGAGTATCTCTAGAAATTATGTTGCCACATTCCTTATCATGTGCAAGGTTACAAATAAGTAAATAGGGATAAACTTTCAGCTATCTTTCAAACACAGTTTAACTCCATTCTTGGATTTAGTAGTGTTCACTAACTGTTGTTGTGTTGTGGAAAGCCAGGGAAGCCATCACAGTTTCATTCTTTGTCACAATATTTTGATAAATTCATTTATTCAAAAACTTTTATTGATAACCAGCATTTACATTTTGATGGTCAAGTTTACAAAAAACAGCCCCAAAAATGCCCGCCCTTCACCACTCCCTATGTGTTTTCACTTGGAAGAAGAGATGGTGGAACGAACTCCCCAACAACCTACATAGTTACAAACAATACCAGCTTTCTACATATTTATAGTCTTAAAAATACGAGTAAATGTTAGTATTTTTATTTTCATCCTAGAAACGGGTGGGTCATCTCAAGCATCGACAATATCTCCGAAAGACGACTTATCTCTATTAGGCGTGAGTTTAGACGCGATGGTACGCGATGGGCTGCCCGATATGGACAGCAATGACGTCGACGAAATATTCAAAGGAGTACTCACTGATGATTCACAGGTTTGTAAAAACTTTTAAGATTTCAATTCAGACACACAGACAACTTCCGAAAAAGTCTAATAATGCAGCTGTCCACTGCATTATTGGACTCAATATACCATTTAAGTACATAGCTTGCATTTAAAATGCCCTGTAAACACCTTCAACTTTAATAAAAACAGCGAAATACACCTCCTTCATACAAATCTCCCTAGTAATAAACTTTATCATAATTATAACTAGGAATCGCAGGAGTCATCGGTATCGTACGTGAACTCTATGGCGAGTACACCATACTCCCAACAAAGGCAGCAGCTTCAGAGCCCCATGGAATATACATCGCCTTATCCTGAATTCGGTGGCAGCAGGTATGTTCGTTTTATTAATATTGCATTGAATAACTCATGTAATCTACTTATGATTTTACAAATGTAAAACGACATCGTAGCCTCTTTTAGTAATTTCTTAAAATTTACGAAAGTTACATGCGGAGTCGGAGTTTGACGAATAATGTTAGCTTATAAAAAGGTAAACAAATTGCAATGAAAATTGACAGCAATTTAATATATCTTTTTTTTATATAAAACGTTTGTTGCCTCGTGAAGCTAGTTATCAGTTTTGTCTACATGTTGTTGATACAGCAGTAACAGTGCTATGAGTCCACTGTTCTCGGAGAGCGGCAGCGGCAGCACGGCGTGGCCCGACACTGCACAAGCACAGCCGCCGTCTTACAACCAGCGCAGTGCCGATAAGATGCGGGCTGATGAGAGTATGTACAATAAATACTTTCTTTTTCTAGAAATATAGCCCGGTTTCACCAGGTACTGATGGTGTCAATAAGGCTGTTTATGTTTTTCGCCTGATTGGCTATCCAAAACCTATGAAGCCAACAGTTATAGTTTATTTGTCATATGAGGTCCCTGATAGGCTATCACAGACCTTATCAGTAACCGGTGGAACCGGCCATATGACTACAATATGTTTTTACGATTACAGTTTTTAGATCGATTGTGTATTATATCGTACCGCGCTCTATAGGTCTAGGTTCAGCGGCGACAATATCAGCGGTCTTATACGCCAACACGAACCACCCAGAATGGAAAACCGAGTTTCCAAACTGGGTGGATCGCTGCAAGCAAATCCTGAAGAAATGGCGGGCATTACCGTCCGATCAGAAAGCGCCGTACTTACAACGCGCTAGGGACAACCGCAGCGCTATACGTATGAAGAAAGCCCAACAGGTATGTCAGCTTGTATGAGAATACATGTGGTGTGTGCTAACCCAACTCACTGACCACCGTGTTTATACTGTGTGTTATTTATACTCTACACACGAGTTGTTTAAACGGCCATATTAAACGAGCCTTAGTAACGAGTAAGGCCGGCAATACACGGACCGCTTGAAGCAGGGTCCACCCGAATCAGTGCAACTGCTCGAGCGGTTCGTGTATGTACGTGCATAGAACTCTGCAGTTCACTGTGCAGTCGACAGCGGTCCGTGTGTTGCTGGCCTAAGGCTCGTTTACTATCGCCCGCTTGGAACCTTATTCACTTGTACGTTGACAAACGTGCACTTTAATGTTCTAGTGATAGCTAAACTGTCCGTTTTATGGTTTGTCTCGCTCACGGTCGAGTTTGCCCGTTCGGAGTGAAGGGCTTGTGTAGTTAGTAGAGCGGGCTCTTTGATAAAGCTAAAATATCTTACTCTATCTTTCCCGAGTTAGTCTAAAACTAATATGAATCTTTGTCTTTTCTCTATGTTCGCTCTAGTGACTGCGCAATCACTCAAGAACGTGACCTTAAGAATTGATTTGTTGTTAATACCACGGCTGCTGTAGATTCTGTCGCCTGTCTCAACGCTAGCACCAGTGTACATAATATGTCTGTAGGATACACCTAGCACATTGTTTTCATTAGATTTCTGTTTTTGTAAAGAACTTTTGATACATTTCGCAGCAGTTGATTATCAAAGTGAGAGGATCTACAGTACTTGATCACAATATTTTAGTCACTACTCTTTTTGGGCAGACACCTTGTGTTAACGAGTTTTTGGGGTATAGTTGTTATTTTGTGTCCACATTCTGAATAGTTATTTTAGTGCTAGTACTTCTAAGGTTTCTTGTATTGTTTCATATTTTCCATGGGGTGTGCATACGGGTTCAAATAGCACTGTTTTATTCATTCATGAAGAGTATTGTACGAGCTAGGTTTAAAATTGTGCACGCATCAATAAAATACACAATATTTGCCACGTCGTCGGTTCAGGGTATCAATCATCTTGGCCACGACAAACATTGTTTACCGTTGCTAGTACACCTCAATATCATTATTTCACACATAGGGTTAGGTTAAAGTTTCCCAAACCTACCGTTTAGTCAGACAATCTTTAAAATTCCTTCCGAGTTCATAACTACCCCATCTACCCATTTCGTTTCAACGTCGATCGTTGAGGTCTCGATATCGGACCGATTGAATCCCCGGGAGCGAGTCGGACGAATCGCGCGATGAGGTCTCGGGGGCATTGGAAATATTACTAAGAAGTGGTTGGGGCACAGCAGAGCTCGAGTAGCGGCACCAGCGAGGCGGAGAGCAGCGCAGCGCCGGGCGGTGCGGCCAGCCCCGCGGCCGCTCCCCCTCCGGCCGCGGCGCCCAGCGCGCTGGCGGGCCCCGGGGTGCGCGCGCCCAACGTCACGGTGACGGCGGGCGGGCTCCTGGAGGCCGACGCGCACATCCGCGTGCTCACCCCCTCCGAGATCATGCGCACGCTGCCGCGCCTCGCGCGACACACGGTACCGCGCCCCGCCCTCGCATACACACCGCGCGACACACACATGCACCATACACATCACATTCTACTCACACCAACACATTTTATTTCATCTGGATACACATGAAATTCATCTTCAAAAATTGGATACATACACATCATAAACTAAATAAAAAATGAACACAACAGTACACATTAGCACTCGTTCATATAGAGACACAACATGACTCGACACAAGAACACAAGGCCGTGTGCGTGTATATGCGAGATACGTTTCGTATTGTTGGGTGATCTCGCGACGTCGCACCACGCGATCCTGAGCACTTCCTCCGATTTTTATTTAAATTCCTGTCATCACCCAACAAAAAATTTTGGCTGTTTAATGGCGTTGGACGCTGTGTGATTATTTTGTTAATTTTCTTTAAGCTTTTTTTTATTACGAGACCATTACCTTCCCATCGATTCCCGAAAGCCTCCCGGACTCGTGTCCCCTGTTTCCGTAATGTTGATTTTATTATTTTCGCTTTGCCTTGGTAGTGTTGGCTTTAACATTGGACGCTGTTGGTGGCTGGTTGTGGTGTGCTAACAATTCTAACACAGTTCGATGTAGTTCACAGTTTATTTGCGTCATTACGCTCTTGTATAAAGCTTTGTGATGTACTTTGTGAGTTCACAGGTATAGATTTTAAGTTGTTACTTCCAACTCTATTCTATACAATAAATCTATTAGGGTCAATTCCCACTGAAAGAGCAGCGGCCGGCAGCGGCCGTAAGAGCAGTGGACAATGTAAGAGCGCGGCGTGGCGCGGCGCCGCGCGGCGCCAGGCGGCCCGCCGCGTTCGCGCTCAATCACTTGCATTTACGGCCGCTGCCGGCCGCTGCCGGCCGCTGCTCTTTCAGTGGGAATTGACCCTTAGGATCAGGTTCTATATTATGATAAAGTTGTAGAAATAATAATGTACAAAATGGTAGCGTTTTATTAGTTTATTTTTTGGTTTTGTGTATAGTAAAAATATTAACATGACGTAACATATCATTATGGGATCATAAATTAATATCCATTAATTTTGTAAGGTGTACAATGTACATTAATGATGTATTTTTCTAAGAATTTAATCGAATTATTTAAATTAAACTTAATGTATATTAATTTTACATCTTGTAAATCGGATTATATTAACACATAAGCATGGATATTACCTAATTTGAAGCATTTCATACTAATAGATCTAAATATTGTGAAAAAAAGAACATGCTCAGTACAATTTAATGTAGTAGTTTGACTTTGTGACATATTCATTGTATTGTGACGATTGAACAAATGGCTAGCAAAGAAAAAGCCTTTATCGAATCACACTATCATAATTTATATCGATTAAAATGTTAGCTATGTATAATAGTAATAGTACAAAAGACTGACAATATCTAGTGATGTAAATAGCATTTAATCATCATCGAAATCATAATTAACTTTAGCTTCAGATATGTACATTGTCATAGGATAGTGAGAGTTATGATAAACTTGCCTGCGTAGTTACAGCATGTTACAATACTGGACAACAAGTACACGGAACTGATTGTCATTGTATAGGTTGCATAATCTAATACTTAGTGGTGCGGAAACTTAATATTAAAATTAATATCTAGTGTTATCTCTTAGGAGCTTCATGCACCGAGCGCAGTCTGGCGCGATGGTGCCATGCAGAAGGAATTGGATGATGCGTTTCATGTGGATTTGGACTGCGTGCGTTGTTTCACATATCATATAATAAACCTATCGCACTCAAAGACGCTCAATGTAAAAATATTTGCTCTAACATCAGTCTTACGATAGATCCAACTCAATAGGCAATTTTACTACAGCTATATTCTAAACGGTGAAATTACCTATTGAATCAAATCTGTCATACAAAGACAAATCTTAGAACAAATATTTTTACCTTACAAAAAAGCTTTTTAATTTAATCTTCTATGAATTTGTCCTTATACAATGACAATGCTAGTCCCGTGTACGTATTTGTCCTGTCTTGCTAACATGGCGTATGATGATGTAGGAGCAAGAACGCGCGTGCAACCAACAGCGCAGTGCGAGGGAGGCTGAACAAGAGAGGCAGTGGAAACATCTGCAGCAGCAACGACAGCAACAAACGCAGCAGCAACAGCAGATTATACATGATCAGAGGATGCAAGGTACTACCTCCCATTAATGTTTGATTGCAATCTGAATGTTGATAGGATTGATAAAGATGACAGTCATTACGGCACAGCCAATAAACAGTCTACAACAAGGTCTCGAATTGGTTGGGGATTTGCCTATATTCACCGGACTTTGAGTGCGTTATAAATGCACTTCAGTGAGGTTAGATGGGCAGGTTGTTGAGATGACAAATTAGAACTTGAAAGTACATTTTCCAAAACGATTAACTGCATATTTGTGACTTATTTACATGAAACACAAGTTCCAAAAAGCTAGATTACAATAAAAGACGGTCCACTAACCGGCACGTACGTCCTCCCGAAAGCAGCCATGCAGCGGTTACGAGCTCCGGACGGCAGTTCGCCGCCGGGTGCGGGGGCCCCCGGGCAACTCGGGGCCCCAGGACAGCTTGGGGCCCCGCAACTCGGGGCCCCGCCGCAGTCGCCCGCGCCGCCTGCTGAGGCGCCTCGTAGCGCCTTCCCGGCACAACGCTTCCCACTGCACTACGGGAACAATGACGATATTAATAGACAGCTTAGAGATTTGCTGCAAAGGAATCCGGAGAAAATGTGGACGGGTCGTAAGTCAATCTGAGTTTCTTTATGCCATATTATTCAGAAGATCAGAATACACATTTATTTTTGTTGTAAAGTTGTTGTGCAATAAATAGTAAGAGTAATCCCGTTACACTCTCCCATAGTATAAATGGAAATATGTACATACATGTTATGGTAATGTTACACTTGCTATAAATGAACTATCAAAAAGTTTGTTTGACAACAGAAAAATATAAATAAAAACCACCTAAGGTTTATTTTTACATTGTCGAATGTCGTTTGTTACACTGTTAATGATACAGTACCCAATAAATGTAACATATTTACTCTAGAACACGAAGGATCATCGCCGGCCGCTGGTGTGGGTGAGGGTCAGCCGTTCCGTCAGCCGCTGCCGGTGACGCTGCGGGCGCGGGCGCCGCTCATGCACACCAACAGACCTGACCACCACTGTAAGTACCATAAGTATTGACAACTATTACTGTAATATGATGCTGTTAAAAAACTATCCATTTTACCCAAGTTCACCAACAACATAAATAGACAAACTCTTTTCTTAAAAAATGTCGTCCGCGACTTTCGGCTTTACGCTGGATGCTGTTTAATACCAATATTCGATGATATACGGCCAATATGATCTTTATAACCTACTGCTTCTGTCAGCTGTTTCACCCGCGTCACGAGGGAACTTCTAGAAGTACTCGGATAAGAAGTAGCTAATAGCGTTCCTCAATAAATGAGATCTAAAATAATATGTTTTTAAGCAACATGTGACTTGTTTCAGTGATCATGCAACAGCGTTTAGTGTCTGCAGACAACAGTCAACTGCAACAAGCAGTACCTAACCCCGTCCAACAAATGGTGGAGCAGAAACAGAACGTCATACAGAATAACGGTGAGTTTCTTAAATTATACTTCTTTATTCTTTGTATTAAGGTACTGCATAGCTTTAACTTAAGCTGTGTTTTTATATGGTCCATATTGTTCCTGTGTTATAAAATGGACTACTTGGTACTTGTGTCTGTATTTTATCTCCACAAACGTTCTACAAGTTGCCTTAAGAAATCATCAACTTGTTTTGATGATGGAGTACATTATTTGGTAATTATGTTTATCCAGAATCTCAACCTTTTATGGTTTTGATTTAAATACGAAATTACCTACATTTTAGTGTTTGTTTAACACTTAATAAAAAAATAAAAATAAATTATTGAATATTAATGATTATAATATGTTGTAGCTCCCAGCAATGAAAATAAGCAGGAGTCCAACCAAGAACAAGGGACAGATGAGATGGATATGGGAGACATGGACAAACTTGAACAAGATGGCGCCAATATTGGAGAGGTAATATGTTTATCTAGATATGGTCTTTGCCTTGGTTAAACGAGAACACTTAGTAATACTTAGGGCTGATTTTTCAATCATCAGTTAACCTCTATCTGAGGAATAAATATGGCGGTTTGACATATTTTCCATACAAAAGCTGTCAAAACGTTAAAATATTCCTCAGATAAAAGTTATCTGGCGATTGAAAAATCAGCCCTTACTTAACTATAGTTCCTGCCAGATAAAATGTGAAGTAAAAAGAAAAATTTATATTTTTTACTTATTGAGAAATCAACAATAGTCAAAGATAACAAAGTCTAACCAAACGAATGGGCAAGCAGTTAAATAGCTAACATCAAAATTGCATAGCTATGTGAGGAAAATTGTACTGTTAAAGTGAGACTCACTATGTGGTATAGACGCCGCTATCCAGCCGCGTACGGATCACTTTAGGCACTTCTAAACTTTTGCAAATCTGCCATGGACTTATTATTTTAGCCACACCTTTTATTGTTTAAATTAATTACTAAATTTATCTTCTATTGCAAAGGTGGGCGACATCCTAACGGGTCTAGGCGGCGAGGACGACGAAGAATTGTTCGAGACACTTACAGCAGAGATAGGGGAACAGTTCAATATACTGGAGTACGCTGACCCGGAGTTAGCTGCGCTCAATGATACCGAACATATCTTGGATGGCTTGGAGTTAGCTGATGATGGCATGCCGGAGAGACATGCGAAGAGAGAGCCTGAGTAAGTTGTTTTTTAATTTAAGCCTATTATCTGACAAAAATAAGAAAAATGCATTAGTTTACCTAGGTACCGTTTCAATTACCTCTTTCCTCAAGTATTTACCACCCAAAAATTCTGATCAACCTATAACTGGCGTAAAAATATCCTAAATCAAATGAGATAGTATGGAAAAAATATTATTATAAAGCAAAGCGTGATTAAGGATTATAGAATTTGCTAGGATGAACTGGGAACTGCAGGAAAAATCATCATTTGTTTACGCTAGTTGTTAGGTCATTATTGTAGTGTCATGAGCCATGGCTCACTTCTAAAGTGTTATACTTGCTTAGAAAAGATTAAGAATTCCATAACCACTTTTAGGGATGAACACGAACAAACACAAGACAACAAAATGTACAATGACCTACAAAAGGCGGTCAAGAACATAGAGTCGAAAGCCGAAGTGAAGTCGGAGCTAGAAGACGTGAAGCCGGACGTTAAACTGGAAGCCCCGGCGACGCCCGCGCCGCAGCCGATGTACAACGATCCCGTGCAAAGAGTTATTACGCAGAATCAACAGATGGCATTACAGGTATGGGCGATTCTATTTTTGAAAATGTTTTGTGGTCTGTGGGATTGTAGGATTGAATGTTTGTGGGTATCATTGTCATGGTCATTATTTTCATTATAGCTTTTTGTGGTTTTATTTTTGGACACGGGCCACTTCAAAAGTCTGAATGATAAATCTGTCGATAGCATTACCTTTAAAGTGAAAGTGGCAGGTAAGCTGATTTAAGCAACAATTTAATTCGACATTATGGTATACTGCCTGTAGTTTCTTCTCAGATCTTACTGTTTTAATACAATTTTATCCATTTTGCATTCGCTCAAAGTCATTGTCGCGTTCTTCCAAACAGAATGCGATGCAAGCCATCAAATCTGAGGTTAAACTCGAAAACGAAGACAAGCCCCGGCCTGTGTTTACGCAAATGTTCACCAACGCGCCGCAACGGCTTCAACTGCATCATCCGGTATTTATATACATACATACATACTCATATATAACACATTACATACTCATTTTCACTTTGGACATGGGATTGGGAAAGGTCATAAAAAAAATTGTTGTGAATTTCAAATTGACTTCAACTTACTGCTTATTTGATATGACCTTTTCTTGAGGCCTCAATGCCTCTTTTACATCGAAATACATACGTAACACTTTACATGTTCATTTTCACTTGGGATAAAGGACGATACGCCTTAGTTATAAAAAATAAGATGAATTTCAGATTGACGTTTCGTCTTAACGCTTATATTGTTTGTTAATAAAATTGGCCCTATTATACATCGAAAAAAAAAAGCAGAGTACCAATAAAAGCCAAAATAATGTCTGTCGCGGGGCCCATGATAATAATATGTAGGTTATAGGGTCCCTGGATATTTAAAAAAAAGAGGTATATTAACCAGTTTGTTCGTTTATAGCAACAGCGTCCGCAACAATTTGGTCAGCCGGGGCAGCAGGTGATGGGTCAGCAAGTTGTGCAGAGACCGCAAGTGCAGTTCACTGCGGCGCAACATATGCATTATGCTCAGGTATGATTCTATAACGTACCCGTTAATTATTGTTCTAAAAGTTGACAATTACAGGCAATTTTTTTCTAACCAGTAATTTTTGTACCTAATTCACTAAAGGTCGTATGTAAATCACTTTTTATCGATAAGATCGACTTAAAAAAATAAATTCTCAATTAGGAAACAGCTATACATATTTTATTTTACATAATTGTTTCTTTGTGTTACATTTGTTCCCTATAATCAAGTTTGTTTACATACCTATATTTGGTAATTACTGACAATCTCGATACTTAATATTAACCAAGCTACTGTCCAATCCAGGGAGGTAACGCGGGCCCCACGGGCATCCCCGCGAGCGCGGCCAGCATCGTGTCCGCCATGACGGCGCAGGTCAACGCGGCGCTGGCGGCGGGCCGCAACATCGCGGCCGGCACGCGCCTGGTGGCGGCCGACGGCTCGGTCGGCGTGGTCCGCGCTGACCGCACTGTGGCACTCGCACATCTGCCTTATGCCGGTTAGTATATTACCTTATAGGTCTTATCTAGGGAGGAAATGTGACTGGTCTGCCGGTTTCACAGTCAGCTCCGCACGCCTTGCGACCGTTGACGGCAACTTTTTCCGGGTAATACATATACAGACGCGGTATGACAGATTATTATTGTTCGAGAAATGATCATCATAATAAATTAGCTGGCTGAACGATCACCGCAATGCTTTGATAAGTACACGATGCATCATTAAGATTCAGCTTATTATATTATACTTTAGCCGTTATAGTATGTAAACATGTTGTATCAATCATGGTATTAAGATGGAAGTTATCCCACAGCAACAGTGGCAGGCGGGCAGGTGGGACAGGTCCAGACAGGGGCGGTGCCGGCAGGTGGGGCACGCCCCCCGCCGCCGCCCCCCTACCCCGGCACTCTGCGCCAGCCGCAGCCGCCGCCGCCGCCCTACCCACAGGTAGGCTCCAACGCACACATACAGACACCCACACGTGACGTGACACCACGCTATACATAGTAACATGCTTTATTAACGATACATATAATTTTGAGAATGATGATACATTTGAAATGCTATATTTTTTATTAAAATGCAGGCTAGAGATGACAAAAGTCAATAAACTTCGCAATTAACTCAACTATAGTAACGTGTCACGTCATAAATCACAAATCATTTGCTATTTAAAAAAGTCTAATGATGAAACTTACAAAACTGAATGACAACTTACGATTAAGTAATCTTACTAATATATTAAGTATTTTGATAGTCTTGGAGGATTTTTGGATACATTGTCGTGCATGCAGTAATATTTTGATATCTACGTGTTTTTTTATTGTACGAATTTGTTTCGACACGGCGACGGTGTTGAAGTAAATTCTTTGGCTTTAAATGTATGCAGTAAGCTTGGGTTCACATTTACGAGTCACTGTCGATTTGTCACTGGAGTTGCAATAAATGTGAACTTGTAACAACGTTCATCAGTCGCTTCGATATTCGATCGCATCGCAGACAATGTGAAGTTGAACGAGCGTGATCATATCCAAAGCAATATTAATTTGTCTATGCGTTGGTGGCGGATCCTTTCGACTGTAAATATGCGCTGATATTAAACTTGTCGCTTTTTTCGTTACGAGCTTAGAAGACTAATATTGCATGGGTATATCAGATATCGCTAACAATTCATACGACTATACTGGAACATATTGACCTAAAAAGCTGTCTTCCATTTTTAAATTGAGAAGACAACACTACTGGTTCTATAAAAGACATAATTTGACACAAAAAAAAGTTTATACGTAAAAGGTCGTATGAGTTGCGTGACGTAGGCTGAATGTGGACGGCGGAGTACAGGCGTGTTATTTGCATGTCGGTGGTTGATGGTTGTTGGCGCGGGCAGCCCTATGAGGCGGCGGACTGGGGCGACTGGCTGCACCGCCGCCCGCTGCTGCTGCAGGTCAGACCCCACCCCCACTCCCGCACTTAGAACCGCACCCCCCCACCACGGACTTCCAAGTCTCTCAACAACAAGCTATTAGACCTCTTTAATATCTGTAGACAAGAGGCTAGTACATGTATTAGAACGAACTAAAAATGTTTCTAACTGTACGAGGTATATTCAACTCGACGAGTACGGAAATATTTAAAATAAATTAATTTCCCAATAAAGAGTGAGTATATAAGCCTATCATTCTCTTTGTATGAAAAGGGAAAGAAATAAAGTTCTAAAATTAATCACCACCTTCGATTAATTATTGTGAATTCATGGCACTTTTATCTTACAAGCTTCTTGTTGATGAGACCTAAGATAAAATACGAAACAGACAATTTCAACTTCCCATACTCCACTCTCTTTAGTAATCTAACCAACCTCTTTGTTTCCTTTTTGGTAACAAATCGTCTTCTATCTTCGTAAATACATTTTCGACTGCAAAGAATCGAGAAGCAAATTGATTCTTGTCACCAATGAAATAGAGTCTATGTTTCCTCTTCCTTTATCCTTCATTTAGATTTCCTTTCCTTAGTCTAGTGGGCCCAGTCGGATTGAGGGCCTCGTCACCGCTAACCACCTTGTTCGTGTCTGTTTTAACGCTTTTTACTTTGCTTGCTCGCGGCACGCATGCGTAATGACTACTAACCTTTGTACCTTTTCAGCATCCTTCCTAACACAATACCACTAACGTTCTAAACAAATACGCACTAAATTATACACGAAATTTCATATTTAATATCTATTAAATCATAATTGATAGAAAGACTGTAGATGTATATGATTACCTGTCTCATCTTGCATTTATAAATATGGTGATGGAAATTCGATGGTTGTGGGACGAAGGCTTTAAATAGCTTATCAAGAAGCTGTTGTGTAAGGCAGATAAATTAATATCATAGGTAAAAGCATGAACGTACCTAGATATGCGAAGTCCAAAAGGATGCGAGCATGAACAAAGCTCGATACGCACGAGAAAGACAAATGTATGCCATATCCATACATAATAATTAAGACCTCCAAAGATTACCTAGTATTACTAACTGAATTCCCAAAAAGGAAGACATTCTCAATCCGGAAGGAAGTTTTTGCAATATGAATATAAAATGCATCACTGACTTAGAAGCCTTAAATGGCATCGATTTAGCCATCAAATAAGCTAGAATAGTTTTTTGCCTTATATAATTATAACTTAGCGTAGATGATGCTTACAATAATAGAAGGATCAACTCACATTCGAAGACATGTATATTACACAAACACAAATCAACTTCTAGATGTTTCTTAGATACTTTTAGATAATTGTTAAGTTGCTACTTGAAAAGTACAAATACAAATGTACTTTAGACTATTAGCACCGCGTTGTAATATCACATTTGTTATTTTATATCAACAGTCTATCGTTAGAGTATGCGCACTGAACTATTAGATAATCTAAGTCACATAATTCTTTAAACTGTTATGAAAATTATGATTCACACATCAAGTAAAAGTAGTAAAATTTTTAATTTTTCAAAATTGGTAGTAATTCACTTGTCGAGCCAAATGAAAATTATGTAGATGTCCTTTTTATTTTGTAGTCGAAAAATCTCCAAGAGTTTTGATTCATATGTTACTTCAAAACAAGGTGTAAGTGTATTACAATGAAAACAATATTTTAAATGCTTTCATTCGGCTCAACACTCAAGATGAGATGGGTAAATTATAAACTTTAAACCGGCCACAAAACATAAATTATGCATCAATATAAGTAGTGAATGTCGCAGCGTACGCACCGAGCTCGATTCACAAACGTGTCGCTAGGTGACATAGCTAAGGCCTCTAGGAAGCTAGCATCGCGACCGGTGACGAAGCTAACGGTGGCGGGCGACGGCGCAGGCCGAGCGTCATCAACAGGCTTACTTTAACCGTCAGAACGTAAACCAGGAGCAACCGTTGCTTCTCGAGGAGCTCCTGGAGCAGGAGAAGCGGGAACAGGAGCGCGAGGGGGGCGAGTGGGCGGCGCCCGGGTCCTCCCCCGCGCCCGCGCCGCCCCCCGCTGCCGCGCCCGCCATCCCGCTGTACCTGGGCGTGGCGCCGGCGGCCCCGCCCGCGCCGCCCGAGCGCCCGGTCACGGAGGCGGAGCACCACGCGCGGCTGCTGTACGAGCAGTGGCTGAAGCAGTACAACGCCTTCGCCGCCGACCAGCAGCGCCACTACGAGGTCGAGGTTCAGAAGCTTCGCAAGATCCGCAAGGTGAGCCGCAGTAGTGCGCTTTCGTGTTCGTGAGCTTTGTAGTGGCAGCGCCGTCCTCCCGGCCGCCTTGTAGAACATTCCAGGTGCCGACTCCGGGCTCGTGGTAACCGAACCAACTTGTCACTAACTCGGGGGCTTAACGCTCGGTCTTGAACCGGTTTTACACTTGAGGCTTTTCAATTTGCAGTCGCTGAACAGCAAGCAACGGCAGTTACGCAAGTCTGGCAACGAGCTACTGCCTAACGACGCGGCAGAGCTACAGCGCGTATCTACTGAACAGCAGGCGCTACAGAAGCATCTCGAGGCTGCGCGCAAGCAAGCTCGTCAGCACAGCATGCTGATACAGGTATAATAATAACTCTTAGTTTATACATAACGATTACTTTTGTTCCTGATAATGTATTAACCATTTTTATACTTCTAGGAATACGAAACCAAACAGCGCCAGCAAAACCCTCAACTGGCCCAACAAAGTGTCATAAACCAACAACAAATAACTTCCAATCAGACCGTATTCGCTCAGAATCAGAACATGAACCAAGGCCAACAGGTGCAACAGCAGGCCACGATCAACCGACCGATGCAACTTGGCCTCCAAGAAGCCACAATACAGCAACAACAAATAATACGTACTCAACAAACCGTGATTGGTGCCGATGGTCAGCCAATATCTCAGCAAAGGATAGGCTTGGTGACGTCACCTTTGAATACACAGGGAAGATTATTGCAAGGTGGTCGTACCCTAGTGATAGAGCAGTCAGGTGCTCCACAGCAGCAGCTTGTTAGACAGTTATCAGGGGTTCAGGAAAGACCTCAATCCGTAGGAGGAATGGTCCAATTTGGTCAACAGCAGATGGCTGGAGTGAGAGGCTCCATGCAACAAGGGCCTCAGACGCCGAGAACTCCTGGCGCCCGACCAGCAATGTCTCCTCTCCACGTGCAGTCGCCACATTCTCAGTCTCCTCTCCACTCTCTGGCGCCGCAATCTCCGCTGCATCATCTGACGTCGCCGATGCAATCGCCGCTACATTCTCAGCAGTCTCCTTTACACCACACGTCTCAATCGCCACTGCATCCGTCGACGCAATCACCTCTTCACACGCAACAATCACCGTTGCACTCACAACAGTCGCCGATGCACGTGCAACAGACCAATATGCCGCAACAATCGCCAATGCATCCTCAACAGTCGCCGATGCACCAATCTCCGATGCATCCGCAGCAATCACCGATGCATCAGCAGTCGCCGATGCATCCTCAACAATCTCCGATGCATCAACAGTCGCCGATGCATGCGCAACAGACTCAGATGTCTCAGCACTCGCCGATGCCGCAACAATCGCCGATGCACTCGCAACAGTCGCCCATGCATATGCAACAGTCGCCGATGCATACACAACAGTCTCCGATGCAAACTTCGATGTCGCCGCAACACTTCTTGCAGCAACTGCAAGCTCAGAGGACTAGTCCTCAACTGCCGACGCCCAGTCGAAGTCCTCAGATATATCAACAATCTCAAATTCAAAGTCCGGTAGCGTCACATTCGCCGCAAATGCAAAATGTAAGATGGTCCTTGATAATGTCTTAAAATAATCTTGTTTTATTTACCTTTCAAATGTACTTGTAAATAACACATTCATAAAATGTTTTAGGTTGATTACGGAACGGGGAGATTCTCTCGGCCTGCTCCCGGTTGTTCCCCTCTGCCAACTCGATTTGCTAGACCGCCACATCACCAACAAGGTAAAAAAAATTAAATACCGAACATATAACATAAAATACAATGAATAAAGCAAATATTTTGTTTAATGTTTTAATATTACTATAATTTGTTCCTCAGGTATAAGAGTTGGTGGTCCTTTCGGCGGTCGACAACAGACTTCGCCTCTCGGAAGCCCACAGCCTCTACCGTCGCCCGGCAATCCGGCTAATGAGATGGCTGTAAGTATAATCACGTGGATTAGCTGCGGATTTCAATAAATAATCTATCCTTGATTTTGCTAGTAAAGATTGAATTTTTTCACGCTTCATATAAGTTATGTCAAATTCCAATTAAATTCGCAAAATAACGTATCCACTATCCGTTATTGAAAACCGCAGTAAATAAGCATGACACTGATTGGTCCCAAGTACATAATTAACCTTCATTTATTTATTTACAGCGACAACAAATGCTACAACGGCAACAATACAGCCCAATGGGCGGGGCTCCCGCTTCACCATCAGTAGCTCGATCACCTCACGTAGCTCGTACTCCAACACCATCCGCCTCCCCGGCAGCATCACCAGCACCTGGCGGCATGCATGAGCATGGCGGAGGCATGCACGGCCCCCATGCACCGGGCATGCATGACCATGGCGGAGGGTTACACGGACCACACGCGCCCGCACCTATACCACCCGGTTACAGGTATTTCAAACCTGGATTATTCGGAGGTGCACCCGGATGGCCGCCTAGAGAAGAAGATAGGCGTCGACCCGCGCATCTAACTAAAGTATCCATACTCAAGCGCCGTACACCACCACGGCCACGTATGTTAGGTACAGCGGCTACCCATCATACTGATAGAGAAGAGACCGATCCCACTGCCTCCCCTAGTTCCGCTGACGCTCGAAGCTACGTAGTATACACACCTGATGCCCTTGAATACGGACCACGAACCTCCCGTAGCGACGAACCACGATCATCATTAACTCGGTCCGATGATGATGACGATGTGGAAGAACTCGTGGAACATTTGGATGATGACGACATAGTACTTGTCGAACCTGATGCGATCTCGCCAGAGGAACGCATCGCTACTGAAGAGGACTTTGAAGAGCTTATCGATAGCGGTAAGCCTGATGATGAAACTGAAGACGAGACGGCTGAACGAGCGCCGACACGTACTGAAACTACTACGAAAACCGTGGCTGTGATTAGTTTATCTACAGGAAAGCAACCAGCTAGCGTACAGCAATATAAGATCCTTAAGCCGGGCTCTGGTTCCCGCGCTCGCTTGCCTCTACTAAGTGCGACAATGCTTTCACCGCACACAAATACTAAGATACTTGACGAGGTATCGCAGGCAACTGTCGCCTCCGTCTCAATAGCCAACCAGACTATTTCTGTTCCCGTACTGAAGAATCTGTCAGTACCCATAGCTAGCGTGGCCAGTCATGTAAGCGGAGTCGGCAAAACGCAGATGAAGAAAGTTCCATTGAATTTAACTAATCCACCGCTCACGATTAACATGTCGACGCCACCGCTTTCAAAACCAATAAGCTCAGTTATAAGTGTAATATCGTCGAACGTACCGAAAGTAGCTAATGTGAACCCACCTCGAGTACCCGTCTCTATTTTAACACAACACCAAGTAAAACAAAAGATAGTTAAAACTATAGAAAAACCGATGATGCTTGCCTTATCTAACTCGAAGCTATCGAGTTTGTCGGTAACACATGACGCAACTCTACCAGCAAAGATATTCCAAGATGACGCTGCGTCGCCTGACAGTACTGTGTCATCTGAAAATAATCCGGAGAAAGATCTCAATACCAACCCCATGACATCGACGTCACAACAGTTGACATCACTGACCGCTCAGGGCTCGTCACAAATGGATCAGAGACCCGGGATATTCAAGGAGCCAAACAAAGATATTGACATAGAAAGTGAAATCAGTCAGCAGACGGAATTGCCGCACACGCTATGTCTTAGCGATCGGACGCCATTATTATTGGGAAAGGCTGATATAAAGAGTCCTGATCCAATTCCAGAGAAAATTCCTGACAATATTATGGAGGGTGATGACGAGGATAAACCAGAGGATAACATACAGACTAACTTGCTTTTGTCTTACAATAAGAGCATTTCTGAGCCGCCGCCACCGCCTCCGATGTCTGAGAGTAAACCAGAAGAGAATGTAGTCAAAACAATAAAAGCTATTGCTAACCAGACTAAAGAAATGGTTATAGACTCAAACATGCAGATAACCTCAGACATGGCGCAAGATTCCGTACAAATATCTATTCCATCGCCCACGCCGTCTCAAGAGCGATACTTAAATGACATTACAATGCAGGAACACCACGAAACCGCAGAGAATACGAAACACGTTGAGACATTTGAAGACATGCTCCATATCCTTGAAAATATTGGCGACGAAACCAAAACGTATGGCATGAAACAACAAAATCCAAAACCCAATCAAAGTGCCCAGAATCCTAATGTCAGTACTCCGAAACCAGAGCAGAAGGAAAGCCAGGATAATTCAGGTTTTACGAAGCGAGAGCCAGAGAGACTAGCGCTGCAGTCGGCGACTGTACCTCAACTGTCGCCACTCTCGCAACCCGCCGAGCTCACCTCGAACATGGTGAATGTATCACAACAGATTAGAACCATAATGTCCTCACTTAACCCCAACACTTCGAAAGTGGACACACAACCCGTCATGAGGAAAAACAGTGACGCCACAACACCAACACAAGTGAATTTTGAAAATTTGTTGCCTTCTTCTAAAGTTGAGGTAGCAGCGTCAAGGCCTTCGCCTATACAAAGAATTGATAATAAACCTATTACATCTATCCCGAGCTCCGAGAGTTTGCCCATGAGCGCCGCGCAGGCTATCGGCTCTCGCGTCAACACGCTCTCATCGATAGGACAAATGCGGAAGTCACCCAATGTTTCGCCCATTAACTCCCCAGTCGGCATACAAAACTCACTAATGAAATCTCCCGCACAGATGATCTCGAATCAGTCATTCTCGCCCATGGATGACACTGGACCTACTTCGGTCGCTTCTCAAATAATTCAAATGCCAGCTCTCTCAAAAATACATAGTTCTACTGCAGCTGCTACTATGATACACTCGAATAACACGATCACTACCAGCATGAGTGGCTTCCAGAAGAATCAGTCGTCACTACCAACTAGCATACTGGGTCACACGTTACTACAACCTACAAGACAAATAAATACTAGTAATCTACCGTTCAGTCAGCAAAGTATAAGTTCTAGTCAGCCGCCAGCTCTAGTCATGACCTCTAGACCAATGATGGCTAACAAGGAGCCAGCTCCGAACGTTACTGTGCGGACGCATAGCATTGTTAGTTCAGGGATCAATCAGATACCCGCCAAGCCTGCCCCGCCCGGCTCCATCAACTTCATTACGTCATCGAAACTGCTTCACACGCAACTGACCTCACCTTTAAAGAGATCTAAGTCTACAGATGAGCCAAAGAGTGAAGTTATCGTGGGGCATATTCAACCCACGAAAAGGCATAGTGTTGAAGCTGTAGTAGTCAAGTCAGAGCCAATGGAGACAGATGAGCCAACCACATCAACAACTACTACGACAGATGCTTCAAATAAACACAATGTGCAACAGACTACAGCCAACCAAAAGAATGATGAGTCTCAGAACGTGTTGCTGAAGCAATTGCTTCAAACCACCACTGCCGCGGCTACAGTTGTCCCTCAACGTACACTGACCATACAGAGAACTGCGCCAGCATTGGGTACTATACCGTCGCTAGAAGCTCAGCTGGCAAGACCTTCAATACCGCCACCAACATTAGCTTTGACGCCAGAAGTAGAAATACCAAAGAACTCTCCACGACATAATATAATGACTAGTAGCGTAGTGAACTCGCCGTTCACCACTCGGCCCATTCAAACTATTCCTACATCCTCGATCTCCCCACTGACTCAAACGTCGACGCAATCCTTAATGGATGTTCGTAAACCGCCTATAAAGATGATGAGCAAGGAGGAAACTACTCCCATACCAGAAAGCTCACCAACTATGAAAACTATGCAAATGTATCCAATGAGCATTGAGAATCAGCAGCTACAACAAGCTATAAAGAAGGAAATCGCTCCTCCTCAACAAAGTCCTGTTCACAGGCCGTTTACTCCTATGGATGTAAAGAAAGAGCTGCTAGATGAGAGCTCTCAACAATCTGCGACTTCTGGAGTTTCAACTGCATCTGATCAGGGCAAGCTTGACCAGCCCATGAAAGAAGAATTCACTGAGAATGTCAATATGGATGCGTCTTCAGAAGCCAATGCTCCCGAGACTCCATCGGAAGCCAAGAAGCGTAAACGACGTGAATATCAACAGAAGAAACGAAAACAAATACAAATGAACATGAAAGCTGCCGCTGAAAACAACTTGAATGCGGCTAACGCTAAAAAAAGACCGCGCAAGGGTTCCCGATACGAGGAGGACTACGATACGTTTATTGACAACCTGATGACTCAGTTACGTTTATTGCCAGCAATGCAAATTCAAGAACCTGCTCTAACTACAAACTTTGCCGTTTGTCCACTTTTCGGCTCTGGAGACTTGACAAAATTAAAAAATAAAGACTACGATCTATTAAAAGGCGACTTAGTTGGTGAATTCGGTAATGCAAAAATACCTAACGTTGGAGATTATTACAACACGAAACCGTTTGGGGAAGAGGAACCTCTGCCCGAGAAACCACCAGCGTCCACTCAGAGAGGTTTCTACGACCAAGAGTTCCAGCCGATTCTATTTGATGATGATCCAGAGGATAAGAAATTGGACTTCATCTGCAAAGAGCGGGATACGGACACGCCTGATAGCATTGTCAGCTGCTCTAGTCCCGAATGCCTTGAAACTGAACCTCCCAACCGGTTCCCTGGTCTCAAACTCATTGATGATGAGGAAGAGGATGAAGACAGTGACTCTGCTTCCGGACGAATTTCACCTGTTATACCTATCATAGCACCAGTACCCATCAGAGTGAAACCCGTGTCATTATACCAGTCGAAGGATGATGACGAGAATTCCAAGGCACTTAAGACTCTTGACACTGACGCCGCCAAGGTTAAGGGCGGAGACTCGCCTGGTAGTACCGAAACAAATGAAAATGTCACCGTCACTCTCACCCTCACGTCTGGAGCTGCTGAAGATATTCTTGGCGTTCTCAAAGAGCTCGCTGGAATCTTACACATTCCTCCACCTACATCGTATCAAATCATAGAACGGACAGCAACTCCACCATCACACAAACTTGGTCTCTACAGGTCCAAGGGTAAGGATGGAAAAGAAGGAACGCCTATTGACATCCAAAGTATACTCAACGGAGCAGCCAAATTCTGTCGTCATTGTGACGTTGTTATCCTAGACTCAGTAGTAAGAGCTAAGGCATCCGAGTTCCCGTTACTGTCCGCTAACAAGGGTAACGCCGAAGAAATTCTCTGTGATAGTGATTCAGAACTATACTTCTGTAGCACACAATGTTACGAGAGCTTTGCGTGGCGTCCCACTAACATCATCCTTGATGGAAAGACTAAGACCGCTGTCAAGGAAGATACGAAGTCTGAAGTCGACACTAACTTGTCTAAAGACCGAGATGATTTCGACACAGCGTCCACTGAAAGCATGGAGACTGACGATTTAGATATAAAACCAGACATTAAAGACGAGAAAATGGATTTGTCGTTTATGGATTCTTTAGATAACGACGAACTGATGAAGGAGGTCGGTGATGACGTCAGCGCGCTCGATGAAGACCTGAAGAGTGAGCAAGATGACAAGAGTAACCAAAGCACGGAGAGGGAGAAATATAGAGGCGTACGCTATAAGGCGTGGTCGCCGGGTTGTATTGGCCCGCCTGTGAAGTACAAGCGTCCGACTGACAGAGAGCTCACTGAGCTAGTTTTCCGAACTGGTGTCGCTATAATGCCGGTCACGAATGAAGACGCTCGGCGGTGTGAGTTGTGTGGTATCCAAGGCGACGGTGTCGCGGACGGCGTATCACGTCTACTCAATTGTGATGTGAACCGCTGGGTGCACTTGAACTGCGCTTTGTGGTCGGAAGGCGTCTACGAGACTGTGAGCGGCGCTCTCATGAACGTAGAGACGGCATTAGCAGCTGGTTCGAATGCTACGTGTGCGGTTTGCCGTCGACTTGGCGCTACTGTGCGATGCTTCAAAGTGCGTTGTGGCAGTGTCTACCATCTCGGCTGCGCGGTCAAAGACAACTGCGTCTTCTATAAGAACAAGACTGCTTTTTGCGCATCACATGCACCCAAGGTAAGTTTTAGTGTGATATTTTGTCCATTGTATTTCATATTTGGCACTAAAACACCACAATATTTTTCCTCATTATTTTTCTACTCACAGAATGAAAAAGACAACGAGCTAACGACTCTCAGCGTACAGCGTCGTGTGTACATCTCTCGCGACGAACAACGTCAAGTGGCGTCTGTGATGCTTCACTCTGACACGAACCATCTCATCAGAGTGGGAGGCCTTATATTCCTGAGCCCTGGACATCTGTTGCCGCATCAACTCGCGGCGTTCCATACACCGAACTACATCTATCCTATTGGATACAAAATTGTAAGTAGCTTTAACATATTATATGTATATCTCGAAGACTTTTGTACATAGAAGTTGTTGAGTACAGAGGGGTGTAGATAGAGGTAGTAAATAAGGAATTATATACGTTGAGTACATATAGGAGTACATAGAGGTAGTTCATAAGGAGAGTACAGAAGGAGGTGCATAGGGGGAGTACCTAAAATAAATAATTCGAGAAAATAAAACTACGGGTCCAATATAATCAATATTTTGCTAGCGATGTGTTTTTTGTTCTTTTATTTATTTTCTCGTGTTGTCTTGATGTTTTTGGTATCTATTATTGACTGTCTCCTGTTGTCCGTAGGTCCGCTTCTACTGGTCGATGTCCCGCGCGAACTGCCGCTGCCGCTACCTGTGCTGGATCTCGGAGGAGGCGGGACGGCCGCGCTTCCACGTGCGCGCGCAGGACGAGCCGCGCAGCGACTGCGCCGCCGCCACGCCCAGAGCCGCCTGGGCTAATGTATGTCACATATTCTTGTAGTCACAGCTTATGTATATTTAAGGCATTGAAGGCCATCGGTGCCAGTCAAAATAGAAAAATATTGTTTATCAGACACTAAGCCAGCGACATAAACGTTCGTTTTTCTTAAAACAACCTTAATCAATCGGCCAATGAAAAAAACTTTTACATTCAAAATATGATTTAACAAAATAGCTACTTTTAGACTTGCCATGTGCTGTGGGAAAAAGTGCCATTAATCTAATTACACAGTAATAAAAATCATAAATTAAATATGCTGGTACCTTACAGAAATTTTATTTTACTAAACACTAGTTCAGAAATTTATGTTGTGACGCATTGGTCTTTGTAGGTATTAGACGCCGTAGCGGCATTACGTGAAGGACGACCTGAGGAGGGAGTACTGAAACTGTGGCCCAACTATGTGACTGGAGAAGATCTGTTCGGTTTGACAGAACCTGCTGTCGTCAGAGTACTTGAAAGTTTACCTGGTAAGTTATTGACATTATTATTCTCATTCGTCCTTTGTAACTTACCTTTAATTTATATCCGTCGTACCACAAAAACTTTTAAACGTCTGTTGAATACTTGTCTAAAAAAAAACTGATTATGACGGACGTTGAAATTAGGTCAGTTTTGCAGCCACACTTTTTTTAGACAGTGTGTTCAACAGATGTTTAAAAGTTTTTATGGTATATGTTTAAGATTTTGATCAATTTCAATTTGATCTTTTTTTTCACTGTTTGCAAGCTCCCAGTGTAAACAAAAGACTTTATGATAAACAATGCCGTCATATCCTTAGGCATAGAGACGCTGACGGACTACCGCTTCAAGTTCGGTCGGTCGGCGCTGCTGGAGGGCGGGCTGGCCGTGAACCCGTCGGGCTGCGCGCGCAGCGAGGCGCGGGCGCGGGCCGCGTGGCGCCGCCCCACGCGCTCGCTGCTCCCCGCCGCGCCCGCGCCGCCGCCGCAGCCCGACCACCCCGCCTGCCCCTACTCCAAGCAGTTCGTGCACACCAAGAGCTCGCAGTACAAGAAGATGAAGAGCGAGTGGCGGAACAACGTCTACCTCGCCAGGTATGTCACACCAACCATGATTAGCGAGTCATTTCACCACCATGATTGTCACCTTGTTTATAGCTTGATCTTGTTGATTTTGACTATGGTTGTCTGTTTCTAAAGCAAAGTCTGAGTTTTATCAAATTCACTGAACAAAAACATTTTTTTTTTTTTTTTAACGACGTCAAAAATCATCAAATGACCCCTTCCGCTGTGGGTTAGCAGCGGAGAGAGAGTGTCAGACTCTTACTGACTAAAAACCGTCGTGTTCCGTCACAGGCCTTTTATGTACCAGGGCCGCGGTATCTCTTTCGAACAACCCGCAGCCCCGGCAGGCCTTGTCACTGAACAACCTGTGACATGAAATCGGCTCGTAATTTAATGTTAACTCAATAATATCACTAACCCACATCAGAAACATTCAGACGAAACTGAATAAACATCTAAATAAATTAACGACTTTCCGGTTCAAAATCACCAAAGGGATTATGTACATAATGTAAATATATTATACTGAATCTCAGTGAGCAAGTTGAGCCGTCACCACAAGCTGCACCCGTTAGCGAAAATGAAACAAAAACTAGCCGCGAACATTTAAAAACAGAAGAGATGACCAACAACTCATCCAGTGATATCACAGCATGCAATGAAGAAATATGACGAATATCAAAAATGCATATCACTATTAATATAAACAATATGAAATAGCAATTGATTTCAAAAATATACGGTAAGAATGAGAAACAGAAAAAACTACATTATTGTGTGCAAAGAGGTTGAAATACTTAGATACGACACCAAAATCATGGAAGAAACAACCATGATCTTTTTCTTTCAGTTATATGACGAATGGTCTGCCCAAAAATTAAATATTTGCTATTTCAGATCAACCTCTAGATACGAAAACAAATTGGTCAATGAGTCTAACATATAAAATATTTCTAGGTCCAAAATCCAGGGGTTGGGTTTGTACGCCGCCCGGGACTTGGAGAAACATACCATGGTCATTGAGTACATCGGGGAGATTATACGCTCTGAGCTATCGGAGATACGGGAGAAACAATATGAAGCTAAGGTAAGTAACATTATTTTATGAAAGCAATATTGGTTAATGGATTTAGTTAACTAATTTTATTCGTCTGTTGTTGGTACCTATGAAACAAAAAAATATAGCATGTAATTCTCAGTTTTATTGAATTTCTGAGTCCAGAATACAAATTATAATATATATATTTTGGATACAGTATCCAAAAATTCAGAATCTGTACCTAATCAATTATTTTAAATACCAACCAATAAAACGATAAATTACAGAAACAGTTGAGTGCAATATATCTTTTCTCCAAGGATATAAGTTTGTTTTGTGGTCATACTACCCGTGCTTATTAAGAAGTTGTGTATTAGAAAAATTTAACTAGCTATTCTCCGTAGCTTCGTCCATACTAAACTAAAATTAATTGAAATATCTTTCAAGTTTCAATTGCTTGTAAATAGTATACCAAATTTAAATTATAATAACATTTCAGAACCGCGGCATCTACATGTTCCGCCTGGACGAGCGGCGCGTGGTGGACGCGACGCTGTCGGGCGGGCTCGCGCGGTACATCAACCACTCGTGCCAGCCCAACTGCGTCGCCGAGACCGTCGAGGTCGACCGACATCTGCGCATCATTATCTTCGCCAAGCGACGGATCGCGCGCGGGGAAGAGGTAAATTATAACCTAATTCGTTAGAAGCATTCCATGTTGTAGAGGTGTTACATTTTATAAGATAGACACAAAATGGACCCGACAGAGAACACCGTAAGAAGATGGAGAGCAAACCTGTCCTATATACACATACGTATGTTTTCATTCATGTTTCTATACTAATTAATGAATGTTTATTTTTTCAACAGTTGGCATATGACTACAAATTCGACATAGAAGACGACGCTCATAAAATAATGTGCATGTGCGGCGCGCCCAACTGCCGCAAGTGGATGAACTGAACACCGAACCCGCACCACTGTCGGCACCACCTGCACCGGAGACTGAACCCACACATACACGCCCAGTGTGCACTCGCACCGTTGGATATTCATGTCTAAATGTAAATACTGTAGCACATTTACCTCTACACATTGATATACAACCATACTCGGTTTTAATTTTAGCGTAGGAAAGGCTATGATACCTAGTTTTATGTACCAAAGTGATTGTACTACATGTAAGTAAATAAATCATTATTATTAGACTTATTTAAACGATTCACTCTGTTTAAGCTGATGTGTGATCTACGAATAAGACAATATCAACAGACTTACCGGTAATCTTCAATTTTATAACTATTATATTTAACTGTCGCGGTAATCAATCGGATCGGAAACCTTTTTTTGTAAATAATATTAAATCAATATAAAAAGTTGTTATTGAATTTTAAATGTTTTAGATGTGGACGTTTTACGAGAGTAGAGTAGAATAAGTGTATAATTTTATTATGTTATGTGTATTTTATGGATGTTTTGTGTCGCTGTTTTAAATGATTTTATTAATTAACATTTATTTGAGAAGTATCGCACCTAGATCGTCACAGGCAATCAATACTTGCGTATACTCACCGTATACTTGTAAATCTCAGCAGTGACTAATTGTTAGGTTAAGTTACCAAATAGACGAGTCTGCATTTAGTATGCATAGAGCACAATTTATTTAGCGATATTAATATCCTCTTTATTAGAAATTATCGAGGGCCCAGTGTTAGGTAGATGAACGCGTTTCATGAACAGGGTAGTAATATAATTTCTAATGGAGCGGCACGAGACGCCACGATGTGCCTGACCCGTTGTTGTTGAACTCCGTAGCTTAGATCTGCGGAACACATCGCGCCTTCCGACGGTGGACGAACTTTAATGTATACTGTTGCCTGTTTGTATGTATGAGTGTCCGCGTGCGTACTTTTATTCACATGGTTTATCGCATACTGCTCAGCAGGACAAGTGTTAGGAGAAGGGTTCATATATATTTTCGAGAGAAGACATGACATTTAGTGATGAAATTATTTTACGAATATTTACTCAAAGTAATGGTTTATACATAGTGCCACCGTCTCAAATAAATGGTGTGAATAAAACAACGTGCACATATAGTAGTTAGTGTAATTATTTATGTAATAAATTTAATGAATAGTCCCAAATGTGATATTACCTCACATAATTTCGCGTGAACTTCACTATGTAGTGGCCATTATAACCTACTAGGTTAGCTTGTTGCGTTACCGCTACGCTCGTGCGCGTACGACGTCTGTAGAGTATCAGGAATGTACCGAGGCGCTTGTAAGATCTGGTTATAGAGAAATATTATATAATGTATGTATGTAGCACAAGGAATTATGTAACGCAGGTCGCCGTCTACCAATGTTATAAATTCATGCAATGTAATTTTAAGTGTTAAATGTGCAATATCATATCTTGAGTACAGATTGTAAATATGACTAGCGCAGTGATGAACATTTTGAATATGTAATCATGGAATAGATATGTTTTATGCATTGTTTGGAATCAGTTATACACCACTCATCAAATGTTTCCATCGATTTTATTTAAAGCATTCCCATACATTATGCACTAAAGTTTGACTCAAATTATTATTTTCATGAGAGAACATTTTGAAAGTTGTAAAATTATGTACTTTAGTAATATTCTATACATTAGTATTTTTATTGCATTATTTTCCTATAATTAAAATTTTAATTAGTATAAAACAGTTTTTATTTGTTGTTACACAATGTCCAAAGATTTTTTCATTTTCCGATTTTTTTCCAAATCTTCATCATCAGGGATTTTATGGATAAAATAAAACAGCGAGTTATTTCATATAAATTTTATTACAAACTTTTTTTTACTTAAACTGCAAATAATATACCAAAGAACATTGTCTAAGTAAAGCTGGAGAGCCAGCACACGTTGATCGCAACTGAGTTATTGGAAACGGCTTGTCTAGCGAGGCGACCATCGCGCGAACAGGCGTGTCTCGAACTTCACGTCAATTGACTAATGGAAACACACCAGAAAACATCGTAACAAATTCCCTTCACTGATGTAATGTTTAAAAATCTGATCGAAACAAAAATACATCTTTATAATGATCTAGTTGATTGTGCTTGAAAACAGAAATAATGAAATACTGCTTATTGGTTCCATTTTGCTGCACCTTCAATTAGTATTAATGGAAGATATTTGTATACTATAAACCTTAACTGAGTAAGTATTAAAATTCATTTCAAGTCTCAGCTACCACTAACGTAGACTAGCCGTTTCTTTACAATGTCTATTTAAACATTCCGAAAAATTCAAATGATTGAAATAATTTACAAAAATATAACATTCGTCACTTTAACACATACAACACAATGAGCTTTATTTGATAAATACATAATCGAGTCAAAATTATCACTCATGTTGGAATGAGAATAAGAAAATTAATGTTAAAATTTGAATAAAATTGCATGTTACACTCGACTCGAGGGTGAGACGGCAACTGTCTGTAACGCTTACTAGAGGAGGACATACGACAGAGCTGCTTGTACAGGGTAGCGCGGCTTTGTCTCAACAGTTGAAGATATTTGGCGATGAAATGATACATAATACCAAATGACCATGCTTTGCACCATTACCTTATTTATATAGACACAAATTTATAATGGTTTTACAAACCTAAAGGACTTGAAGAAACACCTGACGCAATCATTAGACTTACGTAAAATTATAATTGTTGTTTCAGTTTACAGCCAAAATCAAAATCACTGAACAATACAGCTAGCAGCTATTCGTAGCTGAGATATTGTAGAACCGCATTACATTATAAATCGCTAACTAGTAATGCTCGCTCGCGACACATTTGTACTTTTACACTAGTATTGCTAGTAACTAAGTACTTCGTCATTTGCTTCCACATCAGAAGCGGCAAAACCTCGTACACATACGGAGGTGTGATCCCAACATAGGGCACTGCCGAATTAGTTACTTAACCTAGGAAAAAGAGGCAGTATAATAAATTATTATTTTATTTATTGAAATATGTTTCTTACAATAATAAAAAGGATTCGTTTAGTAAATGTCTAGTCTCGATACCGAGATGTTACAAACACTATATATTAAGCATTACTAGTGAGCGATGGTTGGGCTGCTTACAACCGGGCGCGTTCTGAGCATATATACATCTGAGAAACGTAGCCGCTTTATTCTCTCTAGCTATACAGTATGTAATCGCCTCACACATTAAACGAAATTGTGGCAAAGTCTACAACTCCGAAACCAAGCATGGTTGTATTTATTAAAAACTTGAGAAAAGCATCATTCACCTAAATATGTACATAATAGTAAAGTCCCATTTCATGTATAAACCACGTGACAATGTAAAGTAAGAGAAATGATACACAGGCACAGAGTATATTATTGCGTTTGGGCGGCTACGTTTTGACATTTATATGAGAAGCATACGCGAGTATAAGCGAGCCGGCGGGCGCGACGCTCAGTCGATGTACTGCGCGAGCCAGCGGAAGCCCTCGCCGTAGCCCTGGCGCTTCAGCACCGAGCACATGAACAGCTCCAGGGGCCGCCCGGGCAGCTCTGATCTCGATACTTTGCCCTGCAACAACGAAGGATGAGACTTAGCACATACACGTAGATTATTATTTCTTAAGCTAAATAAGCAACAGTAGTAGCACCGTAAGGCGATTTTGAACTCTATCTTCAAGAAGAAATTAAAAATTCACTTATTAGAAGAGATTGAAAAGCCTAGGAAACCTATGGGCGATGTCACCTAAGTATTTATGTATTTTGAAGTAGGTAATAATTCAAGATTCTAGGTAGGGGACGAGTTATTTTCAAGCATACTTGACAAACCGTATCACTTGAGGATTGTTTCTATGCAAGATATAGCCTAATAAATGTAAAGAAAATAACTACACTTAGATGTGGAAGTATATACTTGTTTCAGCAATAGATAATGCCAATTTATACCTGGTACTACGTCGAGTTTTAAGATTAGCATAAATAAATAAACCTTGACAAGCCTGCATACCAATTCTACCAGCTATGTTATACTTTTAACATAATCGAGCCTGAGCCTATATTATTACAGAAAGGCACTTATACAAAATTAAAAACTACACATGCAACAAGTTGAAACCAATTAGACAAATTGTTCCTGCCCCAATTAACCACCAGTTAGGTACAAAAGTCTATCTCTTCAGTATAAAATGGAAACACGGAAGAAAAAGAACGAGAATGGGAAGAACACTGCGTAATTCTATTTAAAATGAAGATTTGATAAATGTATTAAAAACACGTTCATTCATTTACGATGCGATAACGGTACTAATAAATAAATATAAATCTATACTAATATTATAAAGCTGTAGAGTTTGTTTGTTTGTTTGTTTGAACGCGCTAATCTCAGGAACTACTGGTCCGATTTGAAAATTTCTTTCAGTGTTAGATAGCCCATTTATCGAGGAAGGCTATAGGCTTTTTATCCCGGTACGGGAAGTAGTTCCCACGGGATGCGGGTGAAACCGCTGGCAGAAGCTAGTACTAGATAATACTTGGGGACAAGGTCTGCGGTGGCGGACTTGTGGCAAAGATTGTATCTTTTACATGGCGAGTCTGACTGATAGGGAAAAGATAGCACTTTTACGTAATAGCTGTTTTAGAATGCTGTCAATGTAATGATTGATTGGTTTATGTAAGGATTAAATAGATGTCCTAGAGCAAAGATATCCTACTTTGAAATTTTGTATCTTTGTAATACTCGATGGTTTTTTTATTTTACTTAAAAACATCTTCCCTACATTTTGCGGTTTACAAAATAAGATTAGCATATTGTGATACTTTTTCCGGGTATATTGACCTAACCATGCGTAGACGCCGCGAATAAAAACTTAATTATTATAAAAGTACATAACATGGACCAAAGTAGTTGGAGCATAAAAATCCAAATGATAAGAGTTTTATAAATTGGGTCACTTGACTGATGTATTAATTTATATAGCACCAGGATGATAATGTGAATGTCTATTGAATTGTTTTGCATTTAATTAAAGTTACAACATGGACAATGAAGATAGAACTGTAAGCTCAAGAGTCATTGTTTTTACTCTATTTTTGCCGTTTACATCGGTTATAAATAGATGCAATCTTTGTTTCAAAAAATATAAATGCGCAATTAGACGTTCGCTACGCTTTCATGAATAAAGTGTCGAACTAATTTTGTTACTAATTAGTAACTAGAGTACAAAATGCATTTACTTTTTATCAGTATGCATAGAGATGCCACCTCTTCCTTTTGTGTATAAGGAACCTGTCTGTGTCTTGCAGTGGGGAAATAAAATAGCTGAGTAAAATGTAGTGTGCTCACCTTTCCAGTGGTCTGTTGGTAGAGGTTGAAGAACTGGCGGAGTTCATCCTCACTAGCGGCGCCGGGCTTGTCGATCTTGTTGCCGAGGATGAGCACGGGGCAGTTGCTGAGCGTCTCGTCGGTGAGCAGCGAGTCGAGCTCGGCCTTGGACTCGGGCAGGCGCGGGCGATCGCAGGCATCCACCAGGAACACGATGGCGTCTACCGCCGGGAAGTAGTCGCGCCACACGCGCCGCGCCTGCTGATGTCCTCCCAAGTCGAACGTTGTGAACCGCATACTGCCTATTGACAGCTCTTCCGACGCTGTGGAGTGAAACATTAACCATAAGAGGAGATTCACTTTGCTTCTTTTTATTGTGAGTGGCATTAGTGTACCACTTTCAAAGAAGGGTGCAGTTAACTTGTTGACATTATGTACAGTGCAATATAGAAACTTGAGGGTATAGGATAGGCTACATCCAAATGTGTGAAATATTAGGGTAGGTATGTGATTAAACTGTAGAGTTTACCCCAGAATTAAGACTTGATTTTATACCTTGATATAACAATGACTTTGGTGTAAAACTTTACTTCTATGACCAACTTTATATTCAAAACAGATGTAGCATAAAAGCGAATAGTAATACATGACAACAAGATTCATTTCTAGCTAGAAATACATATACCAGTAAACTACAGCCAGTGTTATTAATGATCACACCACACCCTACAATATTAATTCTAAGCGCGGCCAGAGATAACCGAGCCAGAATAAATTAGAATAATAAAAGAGACCTAGTATTCACAAAACTACTTTTTGGTATTAAAAATCACATTTTATTCTTAATTTCAACTTACCTACAAGATTTTATAATAAAAATATTAATAAGTTATAAATAACTCAATTACGTGTGCTAAGAATTTTCCATGATAACAGATACTTAGTTTCAAACAAGATAATGATGGTTATCTTATAGGATGCAAATGTGTTAGTAAAGAGAATACAAAATAGCAAGTTCATACATTTTAATTATTAATAAGATTGTTGCTATTGTATATAATGTAAGTAGTCTTGGCACATGAAAATGTCATAATAAAACTACATTTTGACAATAACTTGCCAGTCATCATGATGCCTCTTTGCTATATTTGTCAAGATAATTGATTGAAATCAGGAAATTAGACGGCGTAGTGACCTTGAAACCACCTTTATTATTGAAATTATTGTGGTAGCTTCAAACTAGTTGAAAATTGGATGTGTGTAATATAAATAATATAAAATATGTTTTATGTTAAATTATATAAGAGTTAAGTTCAAAGTACAGTGTAACAAAAGAAACTGCAACTTTTATGATTATAGAATATTCATAAAATTCTATTAATATTATTATGGCCTTGCAAGAATTTAATGTATGGTTTTTCCTCTTTAATTTTATTGAGTGGTGGTATAGAAAGGGTTATCTTGATCAAAAAACTCCATAAATATCCACTTTGAGGAATATACATACACAGAAACAAGGTTATTTAATATTTTTTGTCAGTAATTAGCTTTACTGAACTTTAGACTATCAGAACCACCCAAAACAAAAATGTGAAAGGGTGCCAAGTTCGATAATATGGAAATCCTTCGCCTATAAAAGAAGTGAGATCTGAATAAGTACCAAGTTCCATACACACACCTCAGTTAAAAATAGTTACTTTTTAATGATGTTACTTGGCAAGTTTTCACACACCTTGTTATAAACCTACTAAACGCAATGAATCAAGTATTTAATTTTCTATTAAAACTTGCCAAGTAACATTATTAAAAAGTAACTATTTTTAACTGAGGTATGTGTATGGAACTTGGTACTTATTCAGATCTCACTTCTTTTATAGGCGAAGGATTTCCATATTATCGAACTTGGCACCCTTTCACATTTTTGTTTTGGGTGGGATTTCATTTATTTTTGTAAGGTTGTTTATTTTATTTTTTTCTTATGATTAAGTTAGTTAAGGAAATGTCTCATTTATACTATCTTTCAGATTTTTGAATATGCACTATGCTTCTTACAAAGAAATGAACTAGATTAACTAAATGGATTAGATTTACCAATTGACTGACATGACATGTTATCATATATTATGTTCGTGGATCAAAGTTACACATTCGTTATTTTCGAAAGTGACTCACACTTGGCCGTTTTCAGATTTTTACTTTGACTAAATACAAACCTTTGTAACGAATTTCAGATCGGTACGACCATTCGAAGATATATTATATAAATATAGATAAATTTAGTTCGTTTTAGTTCCTTAGGGGTATAAATTTACACTGAGTATTTTACACCTTCATTATTTTGAAACCGACTCACACTTGGCCATTTTCAGATTTTTTCCTTTACTTTGACATAAAGACCTACCTCCATGCCAAATTTCAAGTCAATACGACCATTGGAAGTGGTCTAGGTTTTTGATGAGTGAGTCAGTCAGTCAGTCAGTCAGTCAGTCAGTGAGTGTATAGTAAAAATAGCGATTTTCTGATGTCAATATCTCAAGACCTACAATAGGTATATTAATGAAATTTTGTATTTTAGATAAGTGAGGGGGTCTCAACAGATACTAGAAATTTGATATGCGTAAATAAAATAGATTTTGAGTTATAGGGGGGTCGAATTTGGCCCGAAATGGTTCGTGTAATATAACCCACGGCCGGTGTGTCGCTTTTTTGCTCGAACTTGGCGGAGACACTGCCGTGTGTCTAGATTATAATAAAAAGTAACGATGACTCACAAATTAGGCTTTAATCTTATTATTATAACATTATCAAGACCACTTTAAGGCATCATCAGTTTCATTGCTGAACAGTGGATTTCTAAAACCCATCTATCCACTGTTTTGTAATTAGAGATTGAATTTTGACACAATTTGTTAGGAGCTAATGTCCAAAAACCATCTCTAATGGCAAATCATTCAATACATTGCTTATAGAATTGCTCTAATCTATACTAATATTATAAAGAGGAAAACTTTGTTTGTTTATTACAACCAAACGGTTGTAATGGATAAACTCAAAAACTACTGGACCGATTTTAAATATTCTTTCACCATTAGAAAGCTTTATTATCTGCGAGTAACATAGGCTATATTTTATCCCGGTGCGGACAGTAGCTCCCACGGGACGCGGGTGAAACCGCGGGAAAACGGCTAGTTGTAAAATATAGTTGTTACTCACTGGGGTGCAATGTGGGGACATGCTGCGCCAATCTGTCATCCTTCAGCATGTGCAGGAGTGTGGTCTTGCCCGCATTGTCCAGCCCTAGGAAGAGGAGCTTGCCTGATTTCTTCCACAAACCTGACAAACAAGACACCATGTTTAGTCATTCACAGCTTTATGTATCAATAAATAGAATTATGATTTAAAATATTGCTAGTAAATACTAGTCACTGTTATTTGATTGTTGATATGTATATTTACTTAATTATGTTAGAAATATATGTATGTTCCAGTAATTATATTGAATGAAGATTGGCTTTATTCAACTTCAAATATTATTTATCTGATTAAACCTAAAAGCATAATACAATTGCAATACTAATTAGTTCACTAATAAAGTAGTATAAAACTTCATGCATAATTACAGAAGCCATTAAATTTTCATTGAGGAAACAATGTCAGCCTAAAAAGGCTATGGTTAGTAGGTCACCGTGTCAAACTAACCAGTGACCTTCACTTTTCATCATTTTGTAATAGTTGTGTTAAGAAATTATGTAGTTTCATAGTTTCTTTAGTGTTTATTTTTTGTACTTTCTTAACTGTTTAAGACAATTTTTTGTAATTTGTTTAGTTAGTATAACATTGTAAACTGTTTGGTTTAAACTGTAAGCTTATTATGTTCTTGTAGGAAGAGTATAAATAAATAAATAAATCTGCAATAGAACTAAAATGTAATGAAACAATATGTATTGTTAGCAACAATGCTTGCTTAGATAGTAGTTAGCACAATTTTAAGTATTAGATTCATTATTAAACTGTTGCTTCAGTTTATGCCACAAGTGTAAATATTATCCACTTCTTGGGTATCCAGTTGCTACACATTCAAAATTCTGAGAATGTTAAATAATACATTGAGGAACATTAATTTATTGTTGTTATCTAATAACACTAACTATTGCATCAAACATTGAGCAAGCTTTACAAATACCACTACATTTTTAAGGGTAATTCTTTGATATTGCTTTATTATACATTAGATAAGTCAGCTATTTTAGGATGCTTTATTAATCATATTATCATTAATTCTGACTATAACAATTAACTGTACTTAAAGGGATCTAATAAGAACAGCACTCACCAAGGAACCCAAGAACGCCAGTGAACCAATCCAAGATAAACATTTTGAATCTGGAACGTAGGAAACGAAATTATTTCAGGGCATCTCCACCTTCATCACAAAGAGGAGCGTATGGCATGGAATGAGTAATGACTTGCAAATCGCTTCGTTATCAATTACGTCGCAGTAACCAGCAGTGGAATTTCACTGAGCAGTGCCACCACATATCACTCATGCAGTCAAACTCGTTGAGACATCGAAAACGTATTAGGAATACAATATTGAATTGAGTAACATGAATGACAGAACGTCATTCCCGTACTTGAAACTTCGAACTTGAATTACACAAAAACGCAAAGGAAATACTCACTTTTTAAAATTGAACTAGTTTAACTAATGCTAAAAGGAAGTTTATCACAATATTTCACACTTATTTGCAATATGTTACGTCGCTAAAACCGACGATTTTTCTCAGCAACGAATATGCGATGGAAATATGAATCTGTTGGCAATGACGTACGCTATTTCCGGATGTTGTCACATTGCGTTTATGGATTCGTTCCTAGATAAATAAAATTATTGGCATTTTTAATTAATGAGCATTCGTTATTTTCAATATAAATAAAACACTGTATGACGAAATAATACAATTTAAGTACAGATTTATCTTAAGTAACATTTAGATTTTGTAATCATCTCCTCTTTTTTGTTCGCCAAATAAAAACAAAAATATATTATTTTTAGAAGGTCGGTTAAAATAACATTATAAGCAATCTTAACAAAAAATTGGAATAACTTAATTACCTACATTTGAACACTATGATTTACACATAATGCTCTCTTCTGAAAGTAAAATCAATATTTTGAACACACCATTTTCTGAGTGCAACACGGTGATAGTGATACCACATTTAATATATTCTTTTCAAGCAGTAAGTTTTACTATTTACCTTATTCTGAAAAATATTATTTATATATCGAGATTACTGGCTTTGTGTTTCAAATTTATTGACGAATTATTGTAAACTCTAGTAACTTTTGTCTCTTCACTTTCTTACTAACATTTTTTCAGTAGTTAGCGCGTTAAACATTAATTATGGTCTGTTCAAAAAAGATAAAAGATAAAGTAGAAAACGGTGAATAAGATACAAAACTAGACGTTGTAATAGATTAAATGTGAAAATTGCGCTGAAAAAAAATACCTAGTGGAAGGAGTACTTAATATTTCTAATGCGAGATTTTTAGTAACTATATTGGCAACACTGTCTACTCGGTTTCTTTCTGATTTTTGACAGCTTTTTAAGCTAAAGGTATAATCGAGTTTTATTAAAATTATGTCTAAATACTATTGAATAAACGAGAAATAATTACAGTTACATATGGCTGAATCATTTATCTAATGTCTAGTTCTGTGCACGCGATAAACAGTGTGTGGATTACTCAGATATTTTAGGTTACAAAAGTGGTTCTGAAGTGTTGTTATTTTCAGGCTGAGCCATGGCACCGAGGAAAAACAAAGTTGCGAAAGAGGAGGTCCAGGTAACCCTGGGCCCACAGCACTTGGTGGGTGAGACAGTGTTCGGAGTGGCTCACATTTTCGCCTCTTTCAATGACACATTCGTACACGTTACTGACTTGTCCGGTCGGGAAACCATTGCCCGAGTAACCGGTGGCATGAAGGTGAAGGCTGACCGTGATGAAGCCTCACCCTACGCCGCTATGTTGGCCGCTCAGGTTTGTTTACCACTTTTATTCTCCCCAAAATTTGAGGATTTCGCAGTAACATAGTAAATTTTGAGGTTATGTCTGTATTTTGGATGTTATCAGATGGGAATTAGTCTTTTCGACCATCATTTTCTTCTTATATACTTCAAGAAAACTAGATTTTGTATTAGTTAATGCTATATAAGTTGATAAACATTCAATGCTGTTGTCTCAACTCACTACAAGTACATTAACTTTCTTCTCATAAAGTTGACCATGTCTGAGGTAATAATGCTCAAACAGAACAATTTTAACTGGCCCCAAGTTACTCATAAAAGTAACAAAACTTAAATAGTGTAACTGTTATTGTGACTACCTCTAATAAATTAGACTATCACGATACTATGTAATGTTCCAGGATGTTGCCGAGAAGTGCAAGACTCTTGGCATCACCGCCCTACACATCAAGCTGCGTGCCACAGGAGGCAACAAGACCAAGACCCCTGGCCCTGGCGCTCAGTCTGCCCTCCGTGCTCTTGCTCGTTCCAGCATGAAGATTGGCCGCATTGAGGATGTTACCCCAGTGCCCTCAGACTCTACTCGCAGGAAGGGTGGCCGAAGAGGTCGCAGGTTGTAATCTGTTAGTTTAAGCATACTGTGGACTTTAAATAAACGGGTTTGCAGTATTTATTTCTTTTATTTACACCTTATATTTTAAGAGTATATCACAGGTCTACATGTTAGATTTAGGCCCATTTTCACCGACAACATATCATTAAACCACTGTTTACTTTGAAATTGCAAATGGAAATCCAGTTGTTTTAACAAAATGATGTTAATGTTGTCGGTGAACTTGGGCATTAGTGCTTCTACTCATAGGTACCTCAAATGAGATAAGTAACTGTTAGTTACGAAATACTACTAATGAACGGGTCTGCACTGTGTACTTTGACTGGGGCTTATGATGGCCACAAATTGTATGAAACTGTAACATCCTTTGATACACAGTATTTAACCGACTTCCCAAAAAGGAGGAGGTTCTCAATTCGGCCGGTGTTTTTTTTTTTTATGTACATCGATTACGCCGAGGTTTATAGACCGATTTACGTGATTCTTTTTTTGTTCGACGCGTAATAGCTGCCAGTTGGTCCCATAGTCATCAGGTCAGGATCTGATGATGGAAACCCTGAGAAATCGAGGGCAACTTTCGAAAGTTGTAGACATACATAGGGTTAAACCTTGACACTCATATGTATGCCTGATAGCACTATTCAACAGTGAAGTTATGGAGCTGACCTGATGATGGAGACCAAAGAAGGTCGAGGGAACTCGACAGCTGAATCTGTAAACTACCTCGTGTTTGGGTTTATATTATTCGTATTGACGAGACCTTTGCAACAGTGAAGGTTTGGAGTTGACCTAATGATGGAGACCAGCGAAGGTCGAGGGAGCTTGACAACTGAAAATGAAAACTACTGTTTGGGCTTATTTAATTCGTATTAATCAGAATTTTCCAGTTATGTGGATAGTGACCTATTCATATCACTAAAAAGCTGAAAATATAAAACTTTTACAAAAAAATATAACCAACTTCCAAAAACACTAAAAAGCAAAAAAAAAACTAATTTTAGGAGCATCGGCCTACAAGTCGGTGGCAAAATTAACATAGGGACATCCATTAGACACCGACTTCTAGGCCGATGCTCCTAAAATTAGTTTTTTTTTTGCTTTTTAGTGTATTTTTGATCTTACTGTAGGTTCAATACCTAAAAGTCGATTATGTATTTATTGCAAATTATACCTATTGTGCAGTCTTCCATCAATCATTGTATTATTTCAACATTGACTCATGATAAATATTGGAACACTAATTAGTGTTCATCAGCAGTTAAAATTATTCAAGTTGAAATATTTCAAGACTTGGAAAATATGAACTGCAATTTAAATAATAGACTACTTCCAGTATTTGGAATAACATACTAAGGTAAAATATTGTGTGTTGTATCGTAAAATACCTGTAGTCTAAATTTTCCAACATTATTTCTGCGTATTATCAGAACATAGGAAAGGGCAAACAGGTGTTAGAAAGGCCTGAGCCATAGGTAAAGGAATTTATAAGAAAACCAATGATTGTGAGAACATTGTATGTTATTTAACCATATATTAATATTTCAGATAAATAAATAGTTACTGTTTTAAAATATACACACTACGCATTTCTACCGTAAACACTGTATTATACATATGAATTTTGAAAGTATGTTTTTAGTGTTACGTTTGTATATAAAACTTCCGGTACATATAGTAATTCATATAAAATTATTGCACTAAGATTGGTGGCGCGGAACTTGTCGCTTGTGTAAGCCACGTCCGCTTCTTACTCTATGTGTAGACAAGTTAATATGTTAATAATACATACATTATTCTAAAAAAACCCTTTATAAATCAAGTAGCTGTTTTATATCACAAACACTTTGTTTCTGTTGCTATTTCTGTTTCCATTTTTTTCGGTATTTTCAAAGCTGCTAAAACAAGTCATGGATGGGCACAGAAATATTTGTGATTGAATAGATATGAGCACTCTTGAAACCAGCTTCCTGCTAAATTTCATAAATGAGATCAATAGTACATTATACATTATTAGCACATTTTGAAAACATTGCTCCATGAGCATTCAACTCGCCTACAGGGGATGATAATATTCACCGCAAACAATAATAATATTTCTGTCTTTATATAAAATCTTACAGTAAAAAACTTCTTTTGTTAAATAAATATTTCAATCCACAAAAATTGGGATTAAACATTATACAGACTTCCAATTTTAAACGATAAAATTGACATATAAAACATTATGCTAAAGAGAACACAAGAATTTAGTTGTCCGTTCAGTCAACATAATCACAAGTTACAGGGTTTAATAAAGCAAAGAAAATTTAAGTTACAACACTAGCTCACATTAATTATATCTCATGCCATTAAAAATATTTCTACCAATAAATAAAAATAAAATAAAAGTTTCAAATCAACCATCGTAAACTCCTACTGGTGGCAAGCCGCAGTTAGAAACGATATTAATCCTAAACATAAAACGAGACAAAATACTATAGCTAGATCGATAGGACAGTGAGGAGAAGATCACACACAATTTTTAATGGCATAAGTTACGGACAGGCGCCAAATGTAACCCCACACGTGATTGCCATTGACGGTGGTTGGGTAACTAGCTCAGCGCTGGCAGTGACGTGGCCGTCGAGCCCGCCGCAGCTGCACGACGCGTCACACGCGGCGACCGGCTCTGATGTCGTCAGCTATGAAAGTGGCCGAGTAGTTTTGATAAGTTTCTGCGAGATCTACTTAGCTCAGGTATACTTTTCTAACTAAGTTGTAAGAGGATATCGACTTTGTAGTTTCATGACGTCCAAAGGAGCCTCGCCCACAGGGTGGTGTAGACCACAATTCTGGCCGACAGTACATTGGAGACGGACGGATTAGCCGTCCCGGTCAGTTGGGGTTGCGCGAGTGTCGGGCGGGTCGGCGCAGTCGGCGCTACATGACGGTCTTGAGGCGGATCTTCTTGAGGTGGGCGGGCGCGGGGTTGGGGAAGGAGCGGCGCTTGCCGGGCAGCGGCAGCGCGTCGTGCAGGCCGCCCAGCACCGTGCCGCCCGCCACGTCCTCCCACGTGCCGCCCAGCATGTCGTCGGACGAGGAGGAGGCGGCGGTGCGGCGCGAGCTGCGCGTGGCGGAGCCGCGGCCCGAGCGCGTGAAGCTGCGCTTGCTGAGCTTGCCCGACACGATGGAGGTGCGCGGGCTCTCGGTGTCGTCCGCCGACCGCCGGCTCATCTTCGCCTTCACCACTCCACCGCTCACCTGCGTCTTGCTCGAGTTCGGTTTCCGTATCGCTAGAATATTCCTACGCTTGGTGGACAACGTTTTGGGCTTGGGCTCGTTTTCGCTGAGGTATCTAGTGCGGGAGGCGGTCTTGACGGGCTCATTCTTCTTGCCGAACTTCATGTTGAGGTTCATAATGTCGTGTCCGGAGCGCGGCGCCAGCACGGGCGGGCTGCGCTTGCGCTCGGTGTCGGTCTTGGCGCCAACGTATGTGTTCTCCTTGCGCTCCTCGGTCACCTTGCCCTTAGAGCGAGCGTACAGCGGCACACGGGGAGGGGACACCGTCTTGGGTCGTAAACGCGACATCGTCAGCTGGAATAGAGATGTAAGCATTTATTGAGTACCTGACAGTTGTATAGTGTAAATATGACTAATGAGAACATATAAAAGAGTCGAATGCAGCTAAAACTTATCTCCTAACTTTAGTACTAAACATTCAAGTGTATGTTAAATGATTGAATTGAACGGCACACTTCCACTCCCATAAGTACATTTTCTTACCACGACTAGTTTAAAACGCGTTGTGTTTAGTAGTTAACACTGAAAATTAAAGACGTAGGGTTACCAACAGAGAAAATAGTGTATTTATTGAAGCGTGCAAGTAATGCGTTGATTGTGTCAGTTATTTGTAGCGTAAGTTATAGATCGGTTTCTGGCTGATCGATATGTCGACCCTGAGTGAATATGTAAGTAATACCGCAATGTTCCAGACTTTAAATCATGGCAGAAGAACATGATTTTAGACATAAACTGCATTGCTAAAGATTAAAAACAAATTAAAGGAAAATTTTCAGTAGGTACCCCAAGAACCCCCATTATGAAGTTATCAATCTTCGTACCCCTCCTACGATAGCCACCTAACTCTATTGTCCAATCACCAAACCAGTATGAACCAGTCCTGAAATCTTCTTGCTTACACTACATACCTGTGGACGCATAGTTCTGGTGTGAGCTCGAAGCCATTCGCGCACGGCGGACAAGTTGCGATGCTCCGAACACGGAATGCGCGAGTTTGGATGTTGCCCCGTCAGGTCTAAGATCGACGCGCCCAGGGAACGGCCCACCTAGACATCAGTGTTACTTTATAATACAGTCTTAAAAGAGTTATATCTAGTGCAATATTTATTAGGAAGTACGAGTACGAGTGTTACTAACACTGCAGTTAATGCAAAGCACACACAAGCTTGAATAAAACCTGTGAACAAAAATATTAGGCACATTTGCAAAAGTTAAAACGACGTGGAAATTCGGTTTATTATAGTTCCACTGTCGTTCAGCAGTAGTTGAATAACAACCGCACGGGTTGATTGATATCATCATGAGGTGTATTGATGTTAAACAATGGTTCACGCGGTTGGTACGTGAATGGGTGACCATCTTTGTTTCGTAATGAGATCCTCCGTGTTTCTGGACCGCACTTTTAATTTGTCGGTCCGGGGTGACATTTAGATGGCTTTTTACGGTAGTACTGGGTTGAGGAGGTCAGATATGCAGTCGCTCCGTATAAAACAATGGTTTTCCGCTGCATTAGGTTAAGCTGGCAGCTGACCTCAACATAGGCAGATAAAACACACAGACATAAAAAGAAAGGGTGCTTATTAAGCTGCGGGTGTCAAAAAATCTGGAGATTTTTAAGAGGTATCTTACAAGTCTATTTTAATACTTGTGTACTTACTATAAAGCGATGCTCAAACTACTTGTTTTAAAGCAAATAAGTATGGCATATTGTCATAGTTTTATTTTTTTCAAATGTGAACTAGCTTAAACAAGGTTTATGACAAACCTCTTTGGGGCAAATCTCTTCGAAAAACTCCAGATTCTTTGCGCGACAGTGTCTTCCCTGAAATACGTTCACTCTCTAAGATCGTGTTAATATACCACTCTCATTTTAAATTACAAATTCTACTTCCGAAAAGAACAAAATCTATTGAAGTTTTACTTAAAATGAACGAACATAAATTACCTACATCGTCTTTGGTTAAACAAACTTGAAAGCTTTTTTAAAAACGTATTTTTTTTATTGTTTTTCTCAGGAAAGGTATTGAGAGTGGTGTATTAATTTTTACGAATTTGTTTAGATATTGCGCATCCAAAAGTAAACGTTACGATGATAGGGAAGTACTCTACGATGCACTACATCGACACTGTGAGCGAGCAGAGTTAGTAACAGACAGAAGAAACAAGAGCACAGAAAAAAACACGAAACAATTTCAAAACATTACCTATTAATTTCGATGCGACATCAACTTATCGATATCGATAAATTTTACATTGACTTTTGGAATCTTAAACGATCAAAATTAAAATACTAATACTAATTAGTGATGTCAAAAGACTTATCGATATCGACAAACATGTCGATATTGTCGTCTCCCAGTGCCGAGGATCAATCAACAGTCATGTGGCTAGGTGACGTGCGGCGCACAAACCTGGAAGGGGTTTACCTCTTCGAAGATGTGCGGGGTGTACTTGGGCGGCAGCGGGGCTGGAGGTGCGGGAAGGGTGGCGGGCCCCTCGCGCAACGTGGGTGGGAGGACGTTAACTAGGCGTCCCGTGTTGTAGTTGCATTCCAGTGTGTATGAACGCACTAGTCCTGTTGCTTTGAACACTGCGACTCGGCCTGAGCCTTCGCGAGACATGCCGTCGCGACGGTCCCTGGAGGACCATATAGAAATTCAATTAGTAAATAAAAATTTACAGTTTTATTTAGGAAGTATTGTTGAAAAAAAAAATTGATTAATCTGGCAATGCATCGCCAGAAAAAATACGGTTCTTGGATCAATCAAAACTCATCATCTAAATTAACACACATTTGTAAATAAACCTGTGTTTTTGTTGCATTTTTCGCTATAAGCAGCCCTTTACAAATATCGATAAAATTCATCAACAAAGAGTACAACCCTACTCACTTGAGATACATATTCCTCTCAGTAAAGTTGCAGGAGGAGAAGTGGAAGTGCAGGTTGTTCATGGACATGATGCGAGGGAGCAGCATGCACTCCACGCAGCTCTCTAGGTCGTCGAAGTGGTTGCCGTACATGAATATACCTGGGAAACAATAATATTATGTGACTTTTACGTAAGGCTGCCTTTTAAGTTCTGTCGTTTGCTAACTTCCCGCAATTATAAAAAATATAATATACAGGGTTACTTGTAAGTAGACCGCATCCTTTCATGAGGTGATTGTATAGGTCAATACGGATAAATTTGACCATGGGATACACTGGGCAAAAATTAACCCGTTTCAAGATAATCGAATTTCAAGATCTTTTCTTAACAAGTCGTGTAGGTACACTTATAAATTTTTATTATTAGTTAAAAGTCTATTTTACCCTTTTCATAAGTATAAACGTCTTACCTTTTTTGGAAGCATGTCCATGCAAATCTATATACAGGTACAGGCCCGACTCGGTCTCTTTAGGCGGTGATTTCGTGACTGTAGCATTACTATTATTGGCGCTCGGCACGGGCGCAGCTTTCTTCTTAGCCTGCCTCGTAACGGGAGACTTGGGCTTCTCTTCTTTTGGAACAGTTATCTAGAGACAAAGATAAGTGAATTAGGATACTATAAATGTCACTTAAAATTATTTTTTGTAGTGGGAAGCTGGTCTGCATTGATTGATAAATAAATGATCCTACAAAATGTACCTCCGAGTTGTTTTTTTTTTTCAAATGACCCCTCCCTTCCCGCTGTGGGTTAGCAGCGGTGAGGGAGTGTCAGACTTTTACTGACTAAAAATCCATCGTGTTCCTTCGTAGGGCATTTATGTACCAGGGCCGCGGTAACTCTTTCGAACAATTCCGCAGCCCCGGCAGGCCTGAGCCCTGCTGGGAGATAAGGCATACTCACAGCTGTGCTGACAGTAACGACAGCGTCCCCCGTGCTGCCGGCGACGGTGTCGTGCGAGTCCGTGTCGGTGCGGAGCTCGGAGCTCTCCTCCGCCGACACCGCAACGCTCTGCGTCGATACCACGCTGCATACCTTCGGGCCAAAACAACGTATTAGAAGACAAGAAAGAAAGGCAGGGAAAAATTGAATTTAATTGCATGACCTCTGCAATTAAATTCAATTTTTCCTGTCCTGCACCTGATCTCTTTCCGGTCGTGTCGGAGTGCCGTCCCATCGGGCTATGAGAGTGAAGGAATAGTGAGTACACCTATCTGTGTTAGCGCAAATGCTTGTGCACTATAATAATAGGTCTTTACCTATGAAATTGCCGTTTTGTATGAAAAAATGTAAACGTTTTTTTTTTTTTCATGTATTTTTTATTTGTATTTATCAAAGTAATTACCCATGCAATCAATGCTTGTTTGCCAATGCAGTGGCAGTGAATTGATGCCCTTCTTAAAGAAATTAGCTGGACGGGAGGCAACCATTTGTTCAAAGGCATTTTTTACTGCCTCTCGGGTACAGAATTTTTTACCCGACAAAAACTTATCCAAACTCTGGAAAAAGTTGTAGTGTGTGGGCGCAAGGTCTGGTAACTGGCGAAGTAGTTCCCACGGGATGCGGGTGAAACCGCTGGCAGAAGCTAGTCCATGATAAAGAAGAAGATTGAAATGCGATGACAATGTAGCACTAATCAATTAACTAATGACTACTTTTGGAAGAAGAATTCTATGTTTTTTAAATCAAATTAATTTGAAATTACAATTCTAAGCCAAACAAAAAATATTATGATTCGAAATAGCCATTACCGCAGAACGGCAATTTCATAGGTAAAGACCTAATATGTCCTGCGTAGTTGGATAATCTCCTTACATGAGCAGCCGCCGTAGCCGATAATCGGCTAGGAGGACATCATCATCATCATCAATAATTTATATTCTGTGATTCAGGAATTTTGAAAGGACCAGCTCCCCTAAGAGCCCACCCTCTATCATTTTAAAATGGTAGCGTCGATGTTTAAAAAATTATTCAATCCGCCGCGCTTTGACAGTTTGGCCCAAAATAGAATATTTATTTTTATAATAATTGAAATGACAATGTTCATAATAATAAAGTTTGACATACGATTTCTTCATTAGACTCCGTGAGTACGTATCTCTTGAAGCAGTTTGTGCAGAAGTGGATATTATCGTCCTTGGGCGGCGGGTCTGATGGGTCCTGAGACTGTGGACAAACGTGACAACTTCTAAATATGTATAGTTTGTGACATTTTAGAACAGCACTGGGCCGGGAAGGGCACAGGCTTCTTCTCATATAGAATGAATGTTGATCACCAAGAGCGCTCAAGGTGTATGAACCTTTTTCGTAAAGTGGACCTTCTACATAACATACCATACGGTTAAGTTTTTGTACTATCGACCAATGAACCTAAAGCAAATTATCGCACTGACGATTAAATAAAATAAGGTCGAAATTCGACACGCACTGTATAGGAAATCGACTTAGGTACTTGTTTTGACAATTTCAATTTTTTTTTTGAAAAATTGGATCGTAGGTACATGACATTTAGTAAATACGTTAACATTTGTTAGTATACCTTCTTAGACTGCTCGTCAAATTGTTGTCTCTGGTGCTCTCTGTATTCGTCTATGGTGTGGTACGTCATGTTGTCTTGGCGGCCCTGGGAGAGGATGGGACTTATTAGGGATGGATAGGAAAGTAGGAGGATAGGTAGGTCTTGTAGTGAGATTCCACCAAAATCAGTTCGTGCACAAAGGTTGCAATATCGTGGACATTTTCTAGAGCCAGTAGACCAGAAGCAACATTTGTCTGCATCAAACTGCTGTAAGCCAGTGGAATCTCCCCTATAGTGTCTTTAAAATAAGGCAGGAAAGAATAGTATGAGCAAAGTTGGTTTTTATAAGTATTACACTTACAAAATATTTAACTCGTATCAGCAGATTTTCACTTTTCTGTGTGGGGACTCTTTGCCTGTTGATCTGTCACTGTGTGTGTACTACTTACCATGGCAACATTATACCCGGGCACCATGCTCGTGATGCCGGGCATGGTGTCCTCCAGCTTGCTGACCGCCGTCCTGCAGTCCTGACACCAACCCATCTTCACGTTCGACTGCCTAGACTCCTTGCCGGCTAAGCCATCACTGTTAATTGATATAATATATTAATTTTAAACTAGGTCATACATTAAATACATCTTTAAGGACAAATAGAGTAGGGGTGACTTTTAACGACTTTCGAACTTGAGGCATTGATGCAGAGAAACAATATATCGTAGCTGCAATTTATAGAATTGATGTACATAATATGCTGCAAAATTCTGGGTATAAATTAAATTGTTTGCACTAACGTTTCATTAATTTAAATTGAGCTCCTCAAGTACTGCTTTGTAGCATTATAGATATATATTTTTTAATTTTTTTTTTCTTACATACCTAGCAACAGATGACGTAGACTCCATGAGCAAACTGATACTATTTTTGAGCGTATCCCTCAGAGGTCTCAGCGGATTAGGTCCTTGGAAGTTGAGCTCCTCACTAGTGCTCAGATGTACTGTGGACCCCAGACAGGCTCGAAGCAAATTGTCGTTCAGGAGAGAGGGCGACTCCCCAATGTTGGACACAGATGGCTTGGAGGAAGAATCGCTCGTTTGCGACGGCTGTTCATGCAGTTTTAAGTCGTATACCTAGGGCGAGAAGGTTGAATTTTCAATGCAAGGTATAGAATCAGGACTGATCGTCAGATTTCGATTGGGAAGACTTAATATGTCGAATCAAATCACTGAGTTTATTATATTGCAAAGGTTTGTATTCTCGATCAAAGAAACGAAATAAGCGCCAGTTATTGTATAGGGAACATTTCCATATTTATTAACGTATACATATTTTAAACCATTTAACCAAAAGGTCAAAGTCGACTATCACTCGCTTATAAGTACCTACCCATATATTATTTTACATATGCATAAACAGTCGTTTTTGATTAAAAATGAAAGGATACAAGAGCTTTCGAGATAATCCGTCTGAGCGCCGCTCCGCTGACTTTGTGCGAAATTGAGTCGATAAGCTTAACGATGGATTAATTCATGCACTTTTCATGGATCGCTTCACGACAAATTAATTATAAAGGAATTAAGCTAAATATCAGACACTGTTTTATTGAAACCTATTAATATTATAAGGTGTGTATTTTCTTCCGTATTCACGCAAAACTACTGGATGGATTTTTGATGAAACTTGGCAATTATTTAGCTGGGCTGCGGGATAGTTCGAAAGAGATACCACGGCCCTGGTACATAAAAGGCCTACTAAGGAAAACGATGGATTTTTTGTCAGTAAAAATCTAACACTCCCTCACCGCTGCTAGCCCACAGCGGGAGGGGTTATTTGATGATTTTTGCCATTGCAAATATTTATCAGAATAACGTATCTATAGGCTATTTGTTAATAATCTCAGGTAAGTAGGTAATTGTTGATGATTTCAAACTAATATTTTCAAGCAGAGGCCTAAGCATAATGTAAACACCTATTATGCCATTAAGTTTTCAATAAAATTATTGCGTTAGGTATTATTGTTTGCTCACACGAACCACAAACATTCCAACATAGTTATTCCTTAAAAAGTTTTAATCTGTTTCTGTCACGATATCCGAAAGGAACCGTAATTTGTAAGCGCTGCTCACGCTAGCCAAATATTTATTAGATTTTTTAAGGCTAACGTGTTTCTTTTATTTTTCTTTGGTATTACAGATTCCATAAACAAAATAGTTTGAAAACGCCTTTTTGATAATCGCCAATTTATAAACCTTGTCTTGATGAACCTTATGACATTGTTTTTTTTTTTAATTAATCAGATCGACGGGAATTTTTCGTAGATTCCATAATAATTGGCATCGATTTCCAGCTTTAACGAAAGGTTTTATATAAACAGATTATTTTGACTGGATTATTTGCTGAAGTAGATATTTTTTCCATTCTTAAAGTGTATAATATGTACCTATTACAAAATTGATTATTGACTTAAAATTTTAATAAAAAGTAGACATGCCAAAAAAATATAGAGGGATCTACCCCCAAAATCCTGTTTCATCTATAACAATGTTAGTTATTACATACTTGTTCAGCCAAATTCGCTGCTTCCCCACTAAGCGTTTTGAACTCTTTCTTAGAGCTATCTGACGTGGAAGAAGGAGGTTTGATGGTAGTAGCAGACTTGTTACTCATTATCTTAGTCGGCTTCTCTCGCTTGTTGTACTCGCCCACTTTCGCGTTCGTGCTTGACGGTTTCTTCTTTTTTACTTCTAGAAGCTGAAGGTAAAAGTTTAAAAGTCAGATGAGGGGTGCGGATAAATTGAGTACTTTTTATGCTTTATTTGATCAAAGTGGGAATAGTTATATGCAATATAAAGCTTTTCGTCGGAAATCTATGATCTGTGAGCGAGATATGGTAATTGTTGTTCTTAAGTACAATTTAAGTGTTAGGTTATAGTTTTTGAATACCCATTGTATATATTTTTTTACTGAACTTGTTATAATTCATTGTGGAAGAATGTTACCTCAGCGCTCTCGCTAATGTTCTGTATGCTGCGCGAAGTAAAACTCTTGTTATCATCACAGAAGTCTTCCTTCTCTGTGCCATAGTGGTAATATCTATGGACAATATGTTTTTACTTATATTTAGTTTAAAGTTGTAAGTGACAATAGTAGGCTTAAAAATCCATATAACATTGAGAAATTATATGTATATTTTACAGATAGTTAATGGTTGAGTGACACAGGGTTTAATTTAACCCAAAAAAATATATAGCTAATTTAATAAAAACTCACCTTATCAACGCCCTAGAAGCATACACAGTAGGATGATGAGCCAACGAAGGGTTCAAATAGACCCGGTTCAAGTTAACCCCTCTCGTGTCCGTCCTATAATGTCCGCGGGCGACCCCATCAGGGTTCAGGAAGGGGATCATTTTGAACACATAGAGTTTCCTCAACTGGATCGCGATGGGGTCGTTACGGGTTAACAAGAGGTTCAGAAAACCATTGAACACGAAGCTTGAAGGAGTTTCACCTGGATGTACTCGGGCTGATATGAATATCACCTGTTAAAAGATGAATTTATTTAGGATTTTTTGGTTGATGGTAGACGAAATTGGATTTTAAGACTGGCAGAGGAAGGTTGAAATTCGAATAGCGGAAAAGCCTAATGATGAGCTTTATTCATACTAGTAGGTGTTTAGAATGTTGTCTGACTTTTTAAATGCAGCAAAACCAGTGAATATTTTAAAGAAATTAAGTGTGGTTAAGTAAACAGATAAATTGAAACCTGCCAACAGACATAGTCTTTTCCTAGTGCCTTGAGGTTTTTAAATACCTAAACATGGAAACAAAAAATATTACGGATATAAATCCTATGTTTGTTAAGGGCAATTCCTGAATCAACAATAACATAGACATAGATGTTTTTACATATAGACATACCATAATATTCCCTTACATACCCAAAGCTAACAATAGGTTATCCTATAGCCGTGAGAAAAATATTACCATTGTCTAGTACTTGGAACATTTGCCAATAATCAATTTATTGCATTATATTATAGCATTCGCCAAACATAATGGCTTTTTTACATGAATAATTTCCTTACTTTAAGGGTTATTTGAACTTGATTTTTATGTTCGCCGGTTCAATTTATCTAATATGTCATTATTCTGTCTATATTGTTTATTAGTCTGTCTGGTTTTTATGCAGTAGTCAATATTTTGCTAACATTATTCCGCCTCTCTTTTTTGCAGAGTTGATTATTGATGACTGTTTCGAAAATTGACTATATTTATAAACATTTTGTACCACGCTGAAATCAATACCCTCTGTAAACTTTTAGTATGGCTTATCAGGAAAAAATCTGTTAAAAAAAATTTGAGAACTTCTAGGCAAATCTTCTAAGCTGGATAATCTCTACTAAGAAGCGATAGAATTTTACATAATACATGGAATATATGATCCAATTAGTAAATCTGCTTACTTTCTTGTTCTGAAACTTGTAGGGTCTCTCCTGGGGGTCGGGGAACAAGTTCTTGAGCCTTTCCTCTCTCTCATTTGTAATGCCGTGGTGGGACGTGATTGTTAGAAGGTCCACTCGCCTCCCTGAGTAAATGAAAGAAAAAGGTTTAATTTAGAGAATTCGTGAACTTCTATAATCTATCTACGGATTTGCTTCTACTAGAGATATACAGATTTTACATTCCCTGTATTTGTTAAAAAATCTTTTCTGCTGCAAGCGAATCAACAGATAGTAAGAAACTGGAATCTGTAGTTAAACAGAATGTGCCTGAAGGCCTTTTTCTTGCATGTTAGGCTTATAAGAAACGTAGGTATTATATCTGTCTATAGTTTTATCTCAAAAATATTATTAGAGTTCAATCCAAATAGTTACCTACTACATACTAGAACTATCGGGTTCTATAATTTTTGCTGTACCTAAATCAAAATGAAACAGCACTGAGTTTTATCAATTTTATTTAACCTTGCAGCTCAAATAAATGGTTCTGTATCCAATTATTAACAAAAGAAAAATATATTTACCTTCTAAAGAATAAATAAGGCATTCCCTCGTATAGTAGATATCATCAGCTGACTGCGGCGGTGGCAGGGGCAGCATCTTCAAGTCGATGGAGTTGAGAGCTATTTGCAGCTCAGCAAATGAGAACGGGTAGGTGAAAGCAAAGAATGTGGTTGCTTTCAAGTTCTCTGATGTACGGTACTTGAAGCTTAGGGTGAACGTGTTGTCGTCCGTCTGGAAAGAAGAACTTATTAGTATTGTTTATTAAAATTTTATTATGAGAATTTGATTTGATTTTTAGTCTATTTTATTTGTTTTAAGGGTCTCAAGCCCAAGAAAGACAACTGGGACATTCTTATAGTTTGAACTCGGATATGGTAAAAACAGGCGTGTTTCTAACTCTTCATGGAATTTAAATAGAACAGTAGAAATCTGTAACTATTCTTGTTTACTTTTTTTAATTCGGCCTACAAAATTTGTGGTAGATATCTATTGACTGCATGATTGTTATATCGCTTAGCCCACTAGATCAGTAGGCTAAGCATTTATAATCTATACTAATATTATAAAGCTGTAGAGTTTGTTTGTTTGTTTGTTTGAACGCGCTAATCTCAGGAACTACTGGTCCGATTTGAAAATTTCTTTCAGTGTTAGATAGCCCATTTATCGAGGAAGGTTATAGGCTACTTTTTATCCCGGTACGGGAAGTAGTTCCCACGGGATGCGGGTGAAACCGCTGGTTTACAATAAATACAAATAGGAACTTTAGACCTAAATTAAAAAGCAGAAAAAAGGCAGCTAGTAATTAAACTATGTTCTTACCGAGTGTACAGGACGATCCCTAATCCTCTCCCACTGAGGCTTGCCTGGCAGCGTCCGTGTCACCGGAGCCATGCCTTGGTTGTACATCTTGCCTTGCTTGTTCAAGTTTATGAGATTCAACCGCACCTATTAGAATAAACAAGAATAAAAATATTAAATTAATAGAGCAATATAGTTAAAAAGTAATTAGAATATAAGTTTTAACACACATTATGAAGATTGCTAATTAGATATCAGAAAATTTATGCATTACCGATGAAACTGGTAAAGTTTCATAGCAAGATTGGCTATACTTATAGCCTTGTAAAAGGTAACATCTATGGCAAGAGATATAGGTAAGTATTCTTATAAGCTTTCAATTTTAAGTAAATAAGTCTTTTAGTTCTTTTTGCCTTCACATTCCATTCCTAACTGCAAAAATAATAAAAACATAAAATTATGGATATTTACCAGTACGCCAGGCTCGCTGGCCTGCACTCCGAAGTAAAACCAGGTACGGTTGCCATTTTCAAACTCTGTGCCGGCGCAGTCCGGCCGGGTCCACATGTTGAATTCATAGTCCGGTGTTTCTGATACATTTGTCTTTGGGTTTAAGCTGGGAGCTGTGGTACAAAGAAAATGGTGATGATAGATAAGTAGAATCTTAGTGGATAAAGTTTGTATTAATTTGTGTGTATTTTAAGATGTGTATAATTGGTATATAGAGGATATAGATTAATTCGAGAATTTCTAATGAGAATGTTGTTCACTATTAATATAAAAGTTCATGTGATTGTTGTCAATTAGAATAAGCAGAATTAACTAGTGAGTACTGAGGGTAATTCTGGTAAGAATTTTTAATCTTTCTCCAATACTACAGATACAGAAGAAAGAAAAAGTGAAAGGTGTTACTTTATAATACTTTTAAAAATATAATTATGATAATCATTTTGCATACTCTTGTAATGTTTATCAAAATATTTGTTTGTATTTTTATTTTTGTTATATTTGGATGAGATACATTTATAAAAGCACTGATGAGCTAAGGTCTGGTTTGTTATGGCATAACAGTGAATGTTTAAGCTGGAAAATTCCATTTGATTAAATTAACTTTCTTTGCTGTGCTGTCAATACATGTTATCTGTGTCAAGTCAATATTGATTAAGTTGGTGCACCAGAGCACATACAAATGTATTAAAACGGCCTCAAATCTATTTCGAGCATACAACAATAACAAAAAGTCCGTGAAAAGGGCATAAAATTGGCAACTACTCACCAAATTATAGCAGGTCTTTGGACTTGCGAATTTACGTCAATTACCAAAATATCCACTCACCTATTAGCTCCGTCGGCACCCGTTCCACATGTCCGAGATTCCCAGAGTCAAAATTATGAATAAAATAAAATCCACCGCACTCAATTATATTGTTTTGATCCATAACTAAAATATTACAGCGGACTACATTATACAAAAAATCACAGTCGCCAATGTTGTGAGCCGCTGGGTACACATCTACTTTATCAATTTGTCCATTGAAACATAGATCGAATCTTCATGTTTGGTAATTTCAAAATGACACTAAAAAACGGAGGCTGCACTGTTTTTCTAAACAAAATTATGTAATTTTGTTGACATCGATTGACGGATAACAGCTGATTTGTTTTATTGGTGATCTTTTTAATTTTTTAAACTATTTAAAACCAGTTGGAATAATTAATTTTTAGTTTATAAATATGCAAATGTTTTATGGTAAGTTTTTATTATTTTCCCGATTGCTTTAATTGCTATCACTTGATATTTGGAAAGACACATGCCATTATGAAATTTGATTCAAGATGGCCGACATTTCATTTGCTGGCTCGACTTGAGTACAAAGAAAACTGAAAATGCCAGTGTGAAAAATGTTATCCTGCTCAGTCCCAAACAAAGAGATTTTGTTAGGTTGGTTTGGGTCCAAATTATGGCACGAATTGAGTGAAAATGATAGGCCGGGAATTATCAACGATATTTATATGGATAGAATCATTTATCTTATCATCCAGTTCTAAATGATTGAGCTTTGGCTTATAAGCGTTTATGAGTAGTTCACTTAATTCTCTAATTAATTTTAAATTTGTGTATTAATTATCTAACAAGAAGTATAGAAAATCACAGAATCTTATAAGTGCTTATAAGTCAATCATTGATTCTGTTTCATGTTCAGTGTTGCCCTACGCCTAAAAGTGGACGTCAATACAGGGCGTTTCCGTCCGGTTTTTATGACCTGTGTCAAATCTTCACGACTTTTGTTGGGTAGGTAGACTACTTGAGTAGGATTTTAGCAAATTTTTTAATCGGTTCAGTATTTAGTTTTGGCATGTACCTAAGCAATGATTTGACAATGATGCGTGTGATACTGCCTCCTATCAATGCAATATGCAGGTAGCTCAAAATTGTACTGACGTAAAAAACTCGCCTGTCAGTAGAGGCGTAAGGCCTGTCTTCACTCACACGGTAATATAATGTCGCACCGGCAAAAGAAGCAGCGACGGGTGCAATTTTTTCTTGGGATTGGATACCTATGGCATCACAAAGAGTCAGCGGGGGTCCTTACCACAGGTGTAAACGTATTCTTTGTGTAGGTATATTTATAGAAAAAAATCACTAGGTATCATCCTACCTTTTAGGTGTAATTTTTGAGCAATTTGAAGTCACTTACTAGTTTTATTCTTGCTATCTAATTTTATTTTATTTTTTAGATGTTCTGATGATGATTGAATTCTATGCCGCGATATCTAATATGAGAATACACGAAGTATTTAAATGATAGCCAAAACCTGAGTATGAAGGATTATAAATAAAAAACAAAAATTATTCATAAGATATATTTAGAGGGATTCCATATAAATTCAAATAAAATCAAAAGAAAAGGTCTCGTTTTTAACTCAAATTTGTATTTTCATTTCATCCTTACAATTATAACAATATTAAATAAGCTTAATTTAAGTATACAATACAATATTATAATAGATTATTTAGGCGTGGCACTTACCTACGGATTATAAAAAATTACCTTCCATATGATTTTGAATAACTTGGCCAATAAATGCCTACATCACAAACTTATAACTTGACCTACGTACCAATAATTCTAAATTATATAATATATACGTGGACTACGACTTTTATCTACATCCTTGCTTCTTATTTAATTGTCTTTTCTGAGCACAATTAATTTATTGAGTATGAAACGAACAACATACGAGACATGGACGCGACGAACTTTATTTTGGCATCTTCCTTTTGGCTCATTCACCAAAACAATGATTTATGATTCAACAAAATAGGGAGAACCTATATATTTTATATACAAAATGATTTCAAATTATTTTGTTTATAGGTAACAACCACAGATAACATAAGAAGGCATTTTAAATATGCTTTCTTTTGTTCTCTGCGGCCACAACAACGTTGCTTTTGCATTCAAGTCAAAAGAATGTTAAAAATTAAAAGAATATCACAATCGGGACTATAACTAGGGCATGTGTTTTGTATGTACTCTTACACAATAATACTTACACTAATATTACGTGTAAACGAATGTAATGGACAATTTCCTACAAATATTATTTAATATAAGGAACGTTTTATCCTACTGAGCCAATACATTTCTTCTACCGCGTACATATTATATGAATAAGGTATATTAATTACACCAACAAAGTATAGATAGAACGATACGACTAGAATGCCGACACAATGATCATTGGGATAATCATGAGATTTAATGAATGTCCTATTTACGTGATACCTGCTGTAGCTTGCCTGAAGGAACATTATAGTCTTACATAGGTAATCAAAGTCATACCTGACATTTTATTATTCTATTTTTAATTAATAAATATTTTATTAAGTGGCGACGATAAAGCACGTGTGCACCTATTGTTAGTTCAATGATCTAATGACGATAATGAAAACAAAGAAAAAACATTAATTCCGTAAGTAGAAGTTACATACATGTTTCGAGGCCTTTTAGTTGCGTCATACTAATTGTATGATAATTCAGTAAGTAATACATTATTTTGACGTCTTCAGACAATTCTAAGTATCACATAAATAGAATGAGTTTAACCTAACATGCACAATGTAAAATGAACGAAATGCTTTGCTCAGTTCAAAGTAAATGGAAGCAAAATAATATAACGTATAATCACTTCATCATAATAACATTTAACATAGACATTCTTATTCAATCTCTCATTCATTACACTTACTATATTTGGCGCAATATATTGCTAATAAACATAGACTGTGTGGTATTCATTATAATCTAGGATTTAACACTCAACCGTAGAACCTATTTGACTGAACATTTACGGTAAAATGGTCCTTTTGTAAACAGTCCGCAAGCCTGAGTTGGCTATCACACCCTATTTGCGTCACACCAAGAACTTTGCAAGATCGAAAAACCAACCCAACGTAAATGCAGCAAAGGTGACAATAAAAACTTTACAGTGATCAATTTCGTGGCTGATCGAGTGAGCAGCAGCGGAAGACAAATCGTGATCGTTTGAGCAGACGAATGTTAAGAAATAATATTGTGATCCTTATATAAAACAATTTATGTACACCGTTTTCGTCAGGGTGCGGCCACACTAGGCGTATCGTGGCTGTCTGTGCTCACACTAACAACAATGAGCATAAAACTAGGCATTACACAAACACATATACGCCCAATTTGGTCGTCGCCAACCTTACGCCAAATATTTCGAATAGCGCATTCCAGCTCACTTTGAACAATATTTAATTAAAAAATTGTCTAGCCTAAAACGTGTCGTTAACCCTTCCCTTCGTCGGGTATCGTTATAGAAACTGTGTTGGGTCTTATTGGTCTGTTGTCCGCGCTATGAACACTATTGTGTGGGGCACTGCGGTGTATCTCCTCCGTAGTGGTCAGCTTGCACTCCACGACGCGGTAGTTGCACGTCGGCGAGCCACAGTCGAAGTCTGGACGTATTATAACTGCATTCGGTATGTCGTCTAAACCCTTGGACTCCTCTTTGAACGGTGGACAACTGAAAATATAAACACAATCTTATAAGTTTAAGAATTCTTCCTTGGAACTTCTATTAAACTTGTCCGGTATTTAATTTATTCCGGATGGATGAGATATCAAGGAGCTCAACTTTCGGCTTAGCAGATTTTACCCCTAAGACTTAGGTATATAATAGAAGCCTTATTTCTATACATAAGTGGATTAACAATATTTACCTCAATGGTGGCGGTGTCGGTGAGCGCGACAGCGGGAAGCTGGCGACCTCCCTGGATATCGCGAGCGATTTGATGGAACCGAACGTTTGCTCGGGACTAAGAGGAGCTCCAAGAACTGATGCCATGCCTCTGTAATCACAAGTACAAACAAATTAGCCAAATGTTATGGGAAAGTGGAATTCTGAGAATACTCCTGATAAAGTTTAAAATTCCATTCCTGACTCGTGAAGAAAGTTTTATAAAAATATTTAAAGTTGCGAGAGTGTAGTAGGTAAACCATCCATAGAAGAGTAGATCAGTGAGGTTTTTCTATGCCACTGATATAAAACTACAGTAGAAATATCATGAGACTAACCATTAATCTCCTTGGTTTAAAAACAAAAAAAAAAAACAATTAAAAATTCGAACTCACACAACAGAATCCGACGGCACTAAGAAAGGTAAAGGTGGGGGGCACGGCGCGTCAGCTCGTGCCGGTGACGCAGGCTCCGCAGACCTTGGACAGCGGGCAGCCTCGCCTTCCTCCACCAGGCCCAACCAGCTGCGCATCCAGCGCCACATACCTGCCGGCGTGCCTGCAGGAACAACTGCTGTTTAGTGGACAGAAAAGATTTGTGTTTTAAGGAAGATGAATGATGTGGTTATGATATCGAGAGTGGTGTTTCGTGCGAGATGTACTTAGTAGAGGTTTGATGATTTGAAGAATATTAAAGTTCTTTGTTATCAGTTTATTGCATTTAGTAAGGTTTGTGGGAGTAGTTCGTAGAAGATGATTTTATAATTGACACCTATTTTGCTTAACTCAGTAAATGCGTGTAAAACTCTACAGCTTACAAATTATACAAATTATAATTCAAACAACGCAGTCTTAAATCATATCAAAAATGTACTGCTCAAATCCAAAAACAAAAGCATGTATTCCAAAAAGGTATCGTATATTCAAATCCGACAAGGTACTTACGCGAATATTTCCTGCTATTCTGTGGGCTAAGTGGGTAGAAGTCGCCGTGAATGGGACAGTGGAACGCCAGCCTACGCTGGCGACGTTGTGCCGCTCGCATCAATATGCATAACACGATACCTGGAACAGACAATACATTCGATTTATTTAGGCGTTGTATGGCAGCATTAAACCAATGCGTAGGATGTTCAAATGAGGTGTGTTAGCCGGGACTATTTTTGAGTCGTACAATGAAAGATTAGGGATCGTATATTCACTACTTAAAATTAGATTCAGCTAATCTAGGTATTAGCCCCGAAATTCTCTGGGCAAGTAGATGATTATGATGATTCAGTAGATAATGGCATAGCAGTGGGTACGGGCGATAATAGTTACGAATAATTTATGTAGTCCAGATTCGAGACTTTCTGCAGTACCTAATGAAATCGGTATTTGTTATTATTCCTTAATGATAATACTGTTTCAAGAATCAGATCACGCTCAGACAACCTAATTACAAATGTATGTCAACACACTCGTAGTGTTAGCACATGTCTTTAAAGTGTTTGCTCATGTTAATGATTGTCTTTAATTATAATAATGTGTTTGTGAATAAGTAATTAATGCTAATCATTCGTTAACTTCATAGTATTCAAACAGAGCTTAATACGATCAATATCTGACGTGTGACCCTTTGGGTTCGTCGCGACCTCGTCTTTGAGAGCCCTCTTCACCTTATAATTTGTCCTTGGATAGACTTTATCATGCTGAAAAAGTTTAGCGATAAAATGTTCGGAATTCAAGTTCCAGCGATTGTCATTATAGAAGGAATCTTCCAAATCAAGTATGATGGCAACTTGATCAAAACAATTTTCAGCTGCTATTAAGTCTGAAAGAGTTTGACGTCACGTACGCATGACGTAGTTAACGACAGCCGCAGCGTATAATCAAGACAAGTCTGTCATCCATGATTGCCATAATAACTGGCTTCCGTTAATTAACTCTTACAAGTCACACGTTATAAGTGTTTCCTGCACGAAGCTCTAATTTGATTTCTCTCTTGTTATTAAGGACCTCTCAAATGTGAAATGACTGAATCACAGTGTTATGAGGCCAGATGATTAATATCTCATTTCGGGGACTCCAGAAACGAAATTGGTAATTAATTTTCGGGGAGCAATCACTGATCTATTCGTCCTACCTATACTTAGTCACTAACGACCATTTGGCGTTTCTAAGAATCCATTTGAGCATCTCCAATCACAGTCATTATTTAGTAAGTCTTTAATAATAATAGGTACGTACCAGCAATGGTCATGATAGCTCCAGCGACGATGCACACAGGGCCCAAAACTCGCGAGTTTCCAGTAAATGCTATCCGGGCAGCATAGTGATCAGGCTCCTCATTCTCACCACAACCGCGATAAGATGCCGCTGTAACATAACACAACATGTATGAATTATTGACTGCCATTGACATTGTTGCAGATAGAATATTGATGTTCTTATAGCATGTAACCACCCGGAGCTGCCATGAGCATAAATCTGTATTATTTAATGAAAGAAAAATTATGCCTTTCATTTTTGGAAAGCCTCAAATAACCCCTCCATGAAAGGTGGATGGGTTGATGGGCATAAGTCAGTCAGAGTCTGTCTAAAAGGTTCCTTCTGGAGCCTTTTGTGTACCAGGACCGCGGGAACTCGTTCAAATCCCGCACAGCCAGGCTTGAAGGGATCCCGGTGGAGAAGATACCTTCCAGTTGGTAAATTCTCTAAGCACAAACCGCATTGTATGCGGAAACGAAGTTTGTATTTCAGAACGTGTTTATGAAAGACAATGTAACATTGGTCACTTTCACGGTTCGCCGCAGTGTTGTGAAAAGATCTCACTAGTGCATTGACATAATGTGCAATTATGAAAGTGTGAAGTCTAGCTGCGACGTGGGAGGCCAATATTGGGAAAACATAACATGTTTTAAACTAAATGAATTATGATTTTAATCAGCCGGCATGATATTCATAAAAAATATATGAGAAGCGTTAAGTATTTATTTATGCTGTAATCAACATTCTGACACCGTATTGATGCTGAGCATATTTGCCTTGATAAAACCGAATTAAACTATGATTGTATTTAAAGAACACTAGTAGAGTGATTAGAGTGTATAATATGGTACATGAATAATCTTCAGTAGCCTCCAAACGAGAGCCGGCCATTGTCATGAGATTAGAGGAATTCGGTAGTCTGCTGAGTCAATATGTGAAAATACTTTAGTATGAACTGAGAGTAGGCGTGTCGTTTCAGCGAGGGTAGCATTTAGATGGACATCTATTTTAGTTAAAATAATTTTCTAGTTCGTTAGATACCATATCTCTATAGAATACTCCAGTCAAATAAACGTAGGCGAGGCTGCACATTCAATAACGCTATGAAATCAAATAAAAGACGCAGTTTGAAATTAGTTCAGAACCGACCCTGAAGCGACGGATATCGGGAAATTTATATTGTTGCTTTTAAAAGTATTTCTATTTATTGTCTGTTTAATGTTTGCGCTATGAGAAACTGGCGATTTCCCGGTATTTCTGGAGGTGGGCTATAGGTAAATATATGAGTTGCATAATAAATTATTTACTAAACAATAAAGAGATTGCTACGTAAACTGGTCACGTTCCAAGTGATTACAAAGTAGTAGTTTGGTTCTTTTGAATACTCACCAGTTAACACACATCCTACAAGCATGAACAGGAATCCGAATATCGGTAGAACTATCTGGCAGTTGGCTGCAACGACGACTCCAGCGACCGCCAGGCCTCCTTCCACCTTCTCCACGCGGAGACGAGATATGGCTGGCGGACATCTTGGCTTGCCCACCGGGGCCCGCACCAACGGCTCCCCGGGTGGTGACGTCGTCCTGGCAACAAAGAAAGAAAATGTTTGAATTTTTATTCGACTTTTAAAATTGGGTGCTTTGATGTAGTAAAACAGGGAAGACAAGAACACTTTGATAGCTAAACAAAAAAAAATGGTGGTGCTATGTAATGTTTTGGGAATATTCAGCTAATAATTTACTCATGTGCGAATGATTTAATTTGTAATCGGTATCTAGCAAAACATTAACACTATTAACTCCCTTAATGAATTTAAAAGATAATTTTAGTAGATTCGGCTTAAATAAAACTGTATTATACATTTATAAACATAAGCGAGTGCCATTCTAGATAATTGCTTGCTCTATTCATCTAGCGAAAACAATGGAGACGACAACATTTCACCAGCGCTAATTACGAAATATTTAGCTAAAGCAAATGTTCCGTTGGCTCTGTGAGAAGTATCTAATATAATCTTGGCTCAACCTTGAAGGTTCAGCGTGGCCCAGGGCCTGGGCTATTTCTGGGAGTGCCGTGATAATTGCTACTTTTGTTCCTCAATATATTTCATCGGCCCTATTTGTTACATGCCTACACTTAGCAGTTGGATTTTGTAAAAGAATAGTATCTATGTACATTCTACAGTATATATGTATGCCAGTTTACATTTATATCTCACCCAGCATGGAGTGAAGCAGAATTTTCTTGAAAATAAAAGAATATATATAGTTCCGTGATAAAATTAAATGATTACGTGCAAACAAATGCTAACGGTATTCAAATAAACTACAAAAAAAAAAAACAGTAAACCGCTAATCTATCAGTTTTTACGGAGCTTCGCGAATCGTAAACCATGGCCAGATGCAATGAAGACGTAAAAAAACTTTGTAAAACTCATTAAAGTCGGAATAACAGAACGCAGCGAAGAATTGAACGCTTAATGAGCAAGCACAGCGCAATGTACCATAGATCACCTACGCACATAGTCTGGTAACTCTTTAGTATTTACGTCTTCCTTACGTCAGACAGAACTGATGAAACATTTTAATATTTTTGTAGCAAAAATGTGATGTGTTACTTTTGGTAATGATTTTTTTAAATTTTAAAATTACAGAATGAGTATGATAGCAGTGACACAATACAAAATTTTCGCTTTAAAGACTTTTAGAACCTTTGATAGCTTTAAGCTTCTATGTATCTATTTTTTTGTACAATTCTTAGTGTAAATTAAACTCAGTAATAGAATTAAAAGTTTACGAAATACATTGTTACCAAATACGCATAAAAGCTGCTAACTAGGTATTCCTCGAAAATATTAGTTAACCAAACCGATCCCACTCAATTTTTTGTTCTAAAATTAAAGCTATCATAACACTCGAACATTAACGATGAACCTGTGAAGACATTCGGTGTCATAAACATGATTATCATCGACTAACGTAATGGTGTTTTAAGTACCTCTCCCGGCACAAAAAAATATATGAAAACAAACGGTTTAGAAATTGCTCTCACTGACTGACGTGTGTTTGTAGATGAATATATTTTCGTATAGAATATAATAGGTATATTATGTACATATTATGTAGTTTTACCGATTCTCACTATTAAAACGGTTCTTTTGTATTTTTTCAAATGTGATTATTAATAAAAAAGGTGTATCTTGATGTATCCGAACTAAATCGATTTATTTTAAGTCTATGCTGGCCCTACCTATAGAGGTATAAAAAAAACCATCACGATGATAATGATAATGATAAATCAATCATCTCTCAAATGAGAAGTTTTCCATGCTGGACACGTGCTTCAAAACGTGGTCCCTTTCTATTAACGAAGTGTGTTTGGCACTAAACCAGTGTCGTATAATACCAAACTATTGGCTAATATTGCCCTGTATGTGTCACTCTTTAGAGTTTATTACAATTTCTCATGAAATTGTAATTCACATAGGTAGTCATCTTGTAAAGTGCTAACAATTATTTCGTTCTGATTCTGTTTACGTTTCAGCGGAACGTCATCAAATGTGTCTATGGTTGTTATGTCGTTACGTGAAAATTAGACGTCACGATAAGTTATATAGCTAGTTCACATTATTTATTTTAAATGTTAGTATAGTTATCGGCACGGATATTGAGCTCTCGGCGGAAGAGTGGGGATCGCTTTGCGCACTGTACACATAAGGCAATAAACCAAAAAATCGCTTCTGCGCAGGTGAAGGTCAGGGCTCAATATCCGTGCCGATAACTATATTACATACCTACGTATTGATTACAAAAAAATTTTATGATTACTCAAAGCGTCGGCTTCATATTATGTAGGTAATATAAATAGTTTTTGTCCAAAACGTGGTTCGCCGTAATATTCCATTTTATGCATCAGTTATTATTTATTCATACACACATGTTTTATTTTTATATATTATATATATTATTTATTCATTCACACGCTCAATTACCTTTGATACAAAGCTTTTACAACCAAACTCACGTGCGTTGATTATAGTTAATTACAGTTGAAGTTACTATTTTTAATGGATATTTTTATCCCCTTAATATACCGTACGTGTGTAGTTATCATTCGTGTTGATGTGCGTATTCTTCTATATAAATAAAAATGAATTGTTGGTCGTTAGTCTCTCGATTAAAACTCGAGAACGGCTGGGCCGATTGAGCTGATTTTGGTTTTAAAATGTTAGGTTTGATTTTGTCCAGGGAAGGTTTAAACGATACGAAGTTCGCGGAATCAGCTAGTATTAAATAAAAAAAATGTTTTAGAATTCACTTCCATAAAGGCATGTCACTGGTTGAGCATAGCATATCTAATTTATATGTATTTATAAACTATAGTGTAGATCTAGCATTGTTTAAGTCTAGCATAGCATATAAAATATGATGTATCGATTAATTCTTACTTTCTAAATGGTTAGACTCTATTAATTGCATATCATTGAATGAATACTTTGCATACAATGGACGGATCCATTTTTTATTCATGCTCACCGGTCCTCTTAAAGTTATAGTTTCTATGAAGGCCTATGGGTTTCTATAGACGGCAAATATACGTCTGCTGATAGACAATAAATCAAATGTCTGTTGTGTGTGATTATTGTCGTTTCAAATGTTTTGATGAACGGTTTCAGGTAGCAGGAAGTGCATAGTGCATTTGCAAAGAAAAAGACACTACCTTAATCAAGCCAGTAATTTTACAACTTAATTAACCAATGGCAGATCGTCATTGAAACCTCGAACAAAGCTGCGGTCGACTGGACGAGATGTTGCAGAAAAAAAAAAACAAAAAGGTTGATTACCACGCGCGTCGGTAAGGGGACAGAACGACATAATTAATTGTTCCCTTTGCACATTCTTTGTTGTCTGTCACAATATTAGGTCGAAGCCTTGGTACATATACCTTTGCTCCCTTCTAAGGAAAACAATGCCCGCGTAGGATGCTAAATAATTTTATGTATCCAACCGTTGGATTACAAAGGTTGGCAGTTCCTTCTTGAAACTTGGGCCTGAGCGGGTCCTTAAAGATGTCATATATTGAAATCTTCATACTTCAGGAACTCTTACATAGGTATATACACTCCTGAAAAAATATGTTATTTCGTGGAAGTATTATGCCCAAGATCCCAAAACGACCTTTTGACTTTGCGACCCTAAAACGTAAAGCTTTCCTCTACATATAATATCTTGTGACACGTCCCTGACGTCCCTAACCTACATATACACATAATAAATTGTGATTTACTGTTGACACGACAAGGAGGATTTGGGGAACAAATGGGAAAGTTATTTTCCTTTTTTTTGGTTGTTGTCAAAACAGCTTCGTTATTTGGTTGTAGGACGCAGATATTTTCTTGGTCTTGAATATTTCCCAAAAATGTTTTTGGGCAAATACCTATTGATGTGAATATTTAATACAAGTTTGTTAAAAACGCTACAAGTTCATGCTGCAATGGCCACATTCCTGTGTTCCTTTTACAACAAATCAATTGGCGGCCATGTTGGTACATGACAAGAGAATAATGGCGGGAACTTAAGAGCGTGTACGTCAGCCGCGCGCCATTTTGCCTAAAATTGTACTTTTCAAACCACTGTTTCTCAATAACTACTTATCCTATAACTATGTTAATTTTTAATAACGCAAGGTAATTTCACTGTCTATATAGTTAATTGAACAAAAATTTCGATTTGTGTAGTTTAAATACTTAAATCCCCTATAACGTAACAGATGTTTTATAAAATTCCCGTTCAGCGTCTATTTCGAAGCTCAAATTGATGTGAAAACAGTGACAAATCTAATTATAAAAATTTTTTTACTCATGGATAAAATCCCCCTGAATATAGTTAATTGAAAACATTTTTTAATTCAGGTCCCTATCTTTCAGAAAAAAATATTTTAACAATGTCAAATATTGTGAATTTCAAATGCTTTTTTCACCTGGCTATCTTACTTAATTTAATATAACAATTATTTACTATAGTAATATAACTCTTTCTTTAAAACATAAACTTAATATTATAATTTAATCTCTCGTTTTTATTTTTTTATAAATTATTTAAAAACTACTATAAAACGCTGCACGCGAGTCAACTCAAACCAGACCGCCGCGCGGCTTCACAGAGAGAGGACGTGTCGCTCCGTAGCATCGCGTAGGGTGAATGACCTTTGCCGTGGATACCGAGACTAGTGGATATTTTGAGCGCGACCGATACATCTTGATACGTTGGGGAGTATATTTTTTTTATAGTTTAGTTTTTTTTATATATTTATTTTTTTGTGTTTGATTTAGGTTTGCGTGTATGTATGTATCATAGGTATGTAAGTAATATGTGGGTTAATCTTACGTTTCAATTTTGAAGAATATTTCTTTAACCGATTGATCTAAAATTTTGTATGCACGTTCAGTTTGGATGGATGGATTCACTATGTAACTTCCTTCTTAAAATCCAATATGGCGGAATATCCAAGATGGAGGAGCAATTGTTTTTAATATGCATTCCACAATAAGGGTATCAAATGAAAGAACTTGTATTGAATAACTCGAAAAAAATGTAAGATCACTCTCATTCAAATATGGCAGACTTTTTAAGCTTGAAATTAATGTTGAAGCAAATATACTTAAGCAATTAAAACATAATTTTGTTTCGATGTTCGGTTTGGGTGACAATGCACGATTATCTTTGGCAAGGCCAAATGCAAACTCGTCTGGTAAATTACTATAACCTGTGTCTGCTGCCTGAGATAGTAGACCCACGCAAATCCAGGTCAATGGCACTAAGAGACACTAGGTACTAATTTTTAAGATTCCGAACTTTTTTATTTTATTTTTCTTTTTATATAATTTCAAAATAAATTTATACATTTAAAACAACGTGGTTTCATAAAAAAAATTAAAACTGTGTCATTTATTTACTTAATTTTTGTAACAATTTATAAATAAATAAATAAGTGCACTCGAAAGGACTAAAATTGGTTGCTTGACTACATACATATATACGTGAAGTATGACACGCACGCACACAACCAAGATGCTAATGTACCGCATTTCTTGCGTTGAATTACCTATACTTGACATCGCGCGCCGAACGTACACGCTCTTAACAACTTATTTTCATGCTTTCATATTTAAGTCGTCCATAGATTTACACTATTTTCTCGCTTATAACTATTTACTAAATAATATATTTTTTGCTGTACTAATTTCACTCGAAAGGATCAAAATGGTTTGTGTGACTATACGTGAAGTATGATAGGCACGCACACAGCCGCGAGTGGCCGCGACGCTAGTCTGCGTGATTTTTTGCGTTGAATTACCTAAAGTTGACATCGCGCGGCGAGCGTATACGCTCTTAACGGTGGTTCCGGTTCGGCTGCGTCAATTAACCGTGGTTACTGGTTTCCGATCCACTGGCCGTGGACAAAGTTACTGTTTTCTATTATGATGGATTTTGTACCATAGTCCGCGATTACGTGATGCATCGGAATTTAAATATGGTTTATAGTTTTTTTTTGTGTTTTAATCGTCATGTTCCGACAAATAAAGAAATCAAAACAAATAATTTCGAGCAGCTACATTTCTAATATTTCGATTTAGATTAAATATAGATAATTTTAATTGTAAACGAAGTCTACCACGTTTGGTTACACGCGACGTTTATTTCAGTTGGTTTATTCTGGTTAGACGTGGGGGGCAATTTGCCGTCATTAGCTGGTGTTGTTCAAAAATAGTCACCGTCCCCCCACACAATCAAGCAATGGAGGACGTGCCGGACGAACATATCCTGTTGGTATACGACCTATAAACACCAATGAGAAAGAAGTATGACTGCGTAAAAAACCTGTTAACAGTTCCGCTGCAGACCCGATTGGGATCTAAAAAAACCACGTCCATGAATTATAGTGGACGGTGTGGACGCTGGTGTTTTTTCAAGATCTAAAGATGAATACGAGTAGATACATGTATCATTATTCATTATTGATGTAGATTATGTAGCTGTCCGAATAATGAGGTCACCGACCGAAGGATTATGACCAGTTGATGAAAAAATTACAACGCTATTATCGCTGCTACAAACTACCTACATAATTGAGTTTTTATAAGGGGTCATTACAAAGACTCAAAGTACATTCTTTAAGTTGTTATATAAGGAATATAGCAGCTAAACTACTGTCCTTTTCACGATGTGGTAACACTCTCCCGTCCACACATTCACGTCTGCAAAAATCGAAGAATCTCGCACAGTGACGCACTTGGCTCCGACGAACCGGGAGAGTTTTAATGAATATTTTACTATAGTTTATTTTTAACATTCATATGTAAACGTAGATACGCCAATGGGCTTATAAGTATTGTTTACGTAACCATTTCCTTCGAATGAAATTTTACGATCTGCATTAGATTCTTTTATTGAAACAGAAGTCGTAGTGAAACTGTAACGACCGATTCTGGGTTTCATAAAACCATGATTCGAACAAAAATAACCCACGGAAGTGTAAACTGTGGGAAACCTTTGTTTATTTTCGAACCGAATGAAAATTATAGCAGTATGAGGCTCTATTGTGATTAGTTACTACGTAATTTGCATCAAATAAAATTATAACAATGATTTACGACTTTTAAATAGCCTGGTAATAAAACAGGCGTGTTTTGTTTCTACCAGCCACCACGTGTTCTGTGTTATGATTTTGTGCTTCGAAATAGGACGAAGTGAACTAAATCTTCGTGTAGGTCTGTATCTTAAAATTATCCTGCTATTTGTCTACATAAAAAATCTTTAAATAATACCTACCGCTATATGTAGTAAAGTGAACGTTCCATCAGCTTTGAATTCATTCCATCGGACAAATCGCACAAAGCATGAATGGCGACTGTTGATTGGATGTACCGTTTATTCGCTTTCAACTATTCGATACACCGGGATCAAATCACATCAATACAGAATACATACACAATTCAAAGCACATCGTGTTGATTGACAAAGAGCCGTCACATGTAAAAGCTCCAACTCCAATACGTAGAACGAATTCTTGTAATGAAATACCATGTTATGTGACTGTCACACGAAGCCCTAAAAGAATCACAACTGCTGAATCAAACTGACACCTCAAGGACAAAATAAATGACAACCTGAAATAACAGTAGATATGTTATGGACCAAGTGATAAATTTGGCATTATACATAATGCCCGGTCATTATGAAAAATGCCCAATATGAGAGTGCAATTTGATAATAATTATTCAAATAATCAAATTGACCGGGCACTATACATATTGCCCGTGACCTTTTGGGCAAAGTAATATAAACATATTTAATTTCATTTTTTTATTGTTATTGACATTTAACTTAAACTAAATATTAATAGCATGCAACATGCAGCAAGCATGGCTTCTGTCACGGCTCCGGCGCTGCGGGGCTCCGGCGGTCCCATGCGAGCTTATCGTCGCAGATGGTTTTCACGCTCACCACCGAGCGTTAAAACTAACTGCGCCTCAGCTCGCAGGCCGCCTTGACCCTCCGCGCCTACGCGGTTTTGAATTGCACTCTAGGGGTAGGGCAGACAAGACTACGTGGAGTCGGGTTTGCAGCGATTTGTTTTCGTCACTGACTTCAATTTTTAATACAATGTTTTGAATCCAAATTAAATTCTACCATAAAAAAAACGAGCCAAGAAAAATGAGATCAAGAAAAACGATGCCGAGTAAGTAAATTAGATGACAATTGTCCAATAAATAATTTTGTGGTTAGACTTAAAATTTCCCATTAAAAAAGAACATACCTCTATAATTTTCGAAACAATAATCATAAAATATGTAGCAAGTAACAGAATTTATTTATTAGAACAACTGCCACCCTCGCACCGCATAAAATATAGCTTTATTATCAAATTGCCCAACTGTCATGTAGCAATATAATAATGCCCGTGCAATGTAATAAATAATGAAGTTAAGATAGTTATTAATCACTTGGCCCGATAAAGCTAGACATTATTCATAATGCTCGGGCATTATAAATAATGCCCGAATTAATCACATGGTCCATAACAGATACAAAAATGCCGGCTCAAGCTTTATAAGGAGATTACGGTTTAAGGCTAAGCTGGACTTATTCCCAATCCCAGAGATTAGGATAGAAAGAAATGTCGCTTTGAAAACAATCTCTGCACGTGAGTTTGTCGGATACTAAAATTAGATTAGAAGAAAACATTTCGATGGATAAGGGCATAAATACCACAATAAAATAACAACGAAGGAATTCGTCTCAAAGTACTGCAAACGACGAAACTATTTATGGGAAATTATGGAAACGACTTGATCCGACGTCGGGGACATTTTATGGGTTTGATCCCTCCTTTATTGGGATACTTTTAACTTGAGAACTCTGAAGATTCTTGGGCGCTTTCATGCCTCCCATGGCTTTTATGAATTATATTCACCATGGTACGACCTTGTGATTGATTAGATATTTCAGTTGTATCTAAGAATGCGAGCACTTGAACATATTCTAACAATGTCAAGTGGGGAATGTCGAAACAGAACAAACTATTTCTGTACATCATAACCGTTTTAAATCCAGAAGTTATTATATCAACAGATGAAAGCATATTGTGTTTGTTACGTATTTCGCTAGCATTACGTGAGTGTATTCGTATATAAATTATACCTAGGTATCTCATAATGTTGTATACAGCGGCACTAGCACTAGAAAGAATATACAAATTTCCTATTTGCAAGACAGACAAAAAATGGTTTATGTCGGCCAGTCTAGTAATTATGGCTAGATATAATTTATGAGTTAACAATAACAGTTATCACGCATCAAGACTTCTAAACTTAATAGCTTACTTGTTAGATAAGATGATGTTATTTATGTTGTAAAAGTGGGCAATAAAAGTAAACTGCTATATCTGCAAAACGCATCGAAGGGAAATCTAGAGAAACGGCTCATAAACGCCTTTTTATAGAAATTGCAGGCCTTTAGCCGTAGTCTTTAAGTACAAAGTGATTGAGGCAATAGGGACTTAGTTCGAAGAACCTCACATTACGGCAACTGGAAATATAAATTTATATGAGGCACTTTAGGAAAATCATATGCTATGAATATTGTGTCTTTACAAGGCACATGGGGAATACAAAACGCAGTGCATTGTTCAAACAAAGGAAATAGAATTTATATTTGGAATCAACATCAAAGTTCCGCTAACAGTCTTCCTCGAACTAGCCACAAACGACGTGGAAGCGAAGTGGCAATTAAACACAATTCACATTGAAACGGAACACACAATACAATTGTACTACAGATTTCCTTTCTGAGCGGAACTTTCTGCGTTATCTGAATTCTAATGAGAAGTTGCCACGCCCACCGATCGATGGCTCTAAAGGCGTGGTTAGATCAACGAAACACAAACAAAACAATTTTCCTCCTTGATATTTAGTATTATTGCTAGCCAAACATTTTTCTGTAGATCAGCTGTTCTTGAATGAATGAACAGATATTTTTTTTCCCAGAATAAAAATAAGCGAGTGTTTAGTCTGATAGTGTGAATATTATACGGATGCGTGGTCGTTAATAAGATCTGTAGACTCTTCATTTGTTTTCATAATATCTATTCTAAGAATATTTTAGCTTTAAATAGACTTAGTGAACAATGACGCCATGATCTTTTGGTTAATTAAATGTATTAAAAGACGGCAATGAATATCATTTCTATTTCTATTTTCGTCACTTATTATTGTCTGCACTCAGCTTTAGCTGTCTATTGTATCGTGATTTGGTTTTATCACGAAGGAGCAGTTAAATGATTTTGAAAGCACTTTTACTTAAACTGTTGCTCTTTGATCAAGTTTTGATGTAAGAAAGTACCTCGTCAATTTTGGCGACTTGTTCAGAGCACGTTCAAAGAGACTGCATGTTTCGTTGAAATACTTACTCATTACGGTACTTTATAATATTTACTTAATGAATGAATTTTATAAGCTGTGTGCTTAAGCTTACTTTTGCGAATTTTGGCAGGAAAACTATTATCACACGGATTTCATGAACACTTAAAGGTTTCATGGAGGTTCAGTTATCTAGTAAAAACAAGATATTATCTCATGTTTTATCTAATAACAATAGAGGCAGTATTTAGGTAGATTAGCTAACTTTAAACTTCGTAATCTTCAAACTATCTTATCTTTTGTTGAGAGAGTGCCACTGGGAAATGTCTCGTTTATTATTCCAGATTCCAAGTAGCCGCCATCTTAGGGTCTATTTCTTTATGGTAGCAACTAAAAGCTAGACATAATGATTCCGTACCTGGTGGAGCGATGGTATGTCGGCTTATTAATAATTATACAGCTCATAAGTCATACTAAGGTAGGCTACAGTTATGAGGTGTGAGTTGAATCGAGAATGATAGAGAATTGCTTTCATTAGTGGCTTTGAACCATCCTTAGTGACTAGCAGACTTATTAGCATTAAAATGTAAGACAAATGTATATTTCATATGTGGAAATGTTAAAGTAATATTAAGAGTTAAATTAGTTTTACAGTTACAGCTGCACAAATTAAACTAACGACTTAATATCTGGTGTTATTTCTCATCTCACTTCATTAAAGTTTCATCAAGCGTAAATTAAGCACGAATAAGTTTAGACATGCACCATAGAGATGAATATCGAGTGCGGCAGGTGAATAAAGTGGCAACACTGCCAAAGTGCGGAAGCGACGGACTGGAAACCAGACAGGGTTCAATGTCCCTTTCCCGCCGTGTCCCACAGCTCGGCGCCCGCGCGTGTTGCCACACACAATAAATAAATATTACTAGGTATAATGTATTAATATGCGTTCTATTATGCAGGATATGGAGAAGAGACGGTGCCGTCGAGGCGGTGGCTTACGAAGCTGTTTTGAATATCGAATAGAAAAAAGTAAAGCAAAGTTCAAAGGCTACCGTTTGTTGCTTGACAAATAAGCAGAAACTTTTTTGTTGATCTTTTTAAACTTACTGTTTAGTTTGGATCCTTATTTTTTCTTAATTTATTCTGTACCTACTATTGCCGAGCAGTGTTCTCAGTAACCTCCAAAGTTACAGTATAATAATGAAGCTGGAAATTGTAAAGTTAATAATTACCTCTCGCGGTACCTACCTACATAACTGTTAATTTATCGGCGCAATCAAAGGCTTGATATTCATAATAACAGTAAACTGTTTTCAAATGTAAACGGCGGTAAATTATGTGTTTATACGTAATTGTAATGTCATGGGTACCAACATTTGAACAGGTGAGGTGTTTTTCATGAACGATAAATTATACCTAAATGAACAGCCTTATTACCTAAATGTTATTACGAAGAAAGGTTTGCCGATAACCTTCTCACGTTGCTGTACAATGCGTATTGAATGTAACTATTACCTAGATGTTAAATTATATTAGGTAATCAAAGAAACTTATGGGGCAAGACTGCAGACAATACTAGGTACAGTAGTAAGTTCTCCACAGATTCCGAATCAAAAACATTTATTCTTTACCAAAGAAAGTATTTATTTTCTATTAAATTAGCATAATCACAGTATGTATAGGTCTACAGTATGCTCAATGTAACAATGAATACATGTAGAACACAGCAAGTGACGTCATCACATGCCTTTCAGCATTACTTGCCGATAACTGTTCGTGATTGACGCTGAATTCAGGCGATTAATCCATTTTTTCCGACCTAGCGATTGGCGTTCGGCCAATTAGTAATCTCACTGTTCACAGTAACTACATTAATTAATACATGTTATGTTTCCAATTACGCCCTTTCCGCAGTGTAGTAAGAAGGTTATAATTGAAGAGTAAGAAGTATGCATACCAGAGTTTGAAAGAAACCACGTGAGTAACTTTGAGGACATACAGGCTGTCTTTCGCGAAGATACCGCAAGGTTTATACATCATACCTTGTTCACATCTTGTTATTTTAATTGCGTCGCACAAAAATAATTAGTACAGGTAGTAAAAAGGTTACGTGCTCTCATTTAGGAAAATAAACTCGGTTTTTTGCTAAAGTTAATTAATGTAAAAATGGGTAAGGTTTTCTTGTACATTACACAGAAGAAACGTAATGTAATGTCTTATTTTAATCAAATATAGTTCACACAAAAGAAACGATTGTCATCGCCCGAATACATCTACATGTCTTCAAAAGGTCTGCTTTCTTGAACCTTTATTTCGATGGCTATTGTAAAAGAACTGTGCAAACAATGGACGTCAATAATACGAATAAAAGATAAGAAAACGTTGACTAGAAATATGTAGGTACTGTCGTAAAAAATAACCAGAAAAAAAAATAACATACTTTTGAAAGAAGTTAAAAATTAAACGTATAGGCTGGTCTGAAAAATTGCACACGTCACATAAAGAAACCATACCTGGCGGTTATAGTAAAACCTCACTACAACAACTATTTCAAATATGGAATAACATAACAAAAACAAAATGCTGTCCTTATATGCCACTCCCTGGGAACAGGTATCCACATTCACAGGTACAATAACTGTTAACGTTTTTCTCGTAATGTAGGACATGGAAAACATTCCGAGAGCTGCAAAACTTTATTTCAAGAAGCGAACAGCGAAACGACAGGACCTTTCCTTCAGTTCTTTTCAACTGAAAAGTAATTGTACTAAAAGAAAACTGTAAAACTGTGACGTTCTTATACGTAGCGAAATGGAGCGAAGTTCTTTGTGAAATTGTGAGACTCGTCTTTTCATTGTGAGCAAGGGCTTGGAGAAATCTTTAGTGTTTGCTTCTTACATCATCTTGAGAGATAAAGCTGACGAGTACCAAATTTCATGGGCTCGCCTACAAGAGCTTTTAGCTGACTATAGATAGATGGGCTGGGGATTCAAGAGGTCGTAAATTAAACTGCCTTACGCCTTAAGCGAAGGTCAGTCTTTGGTCAGGCTGGTAAACAAAGTGATGGCCAATATAAAGGCGACGTTAAGTGCTTGACAGCTATTTATTACAATATATGATGTGAGTTATCGATAAGTATTACCTACGATGTTTATTTTGACGTAAATGGGCATTTGAGATGCAGTGTGAAACATGTGAACAGGTAGTGATTTACAGTTTAAAATAGATTTATTTAGCGACTGCTCAAATTGTTACAACACATATGATCGTTTCTGTTATGATGTCAGACAGATATGTTTTACGTATGTTGACAATATTTTTAGGGTACCTATGCAAATCAGTTCGTAGTTACAGACTTGATGACGTAAATATGTGTGACTCTGAAATGTGTTAGCTATTCTAAAACAGACTAATGAATTGGATTAAACACAATACTCACGTGTTCACGTGTATGAGTTAATAAACGTCGCCATGTGTCCAATAAATAGCTTTTGCACGATTCAATTACTGAGGCAAAACGTTAGTAAACGCCACAGGGTACGCCGGGATCGAATGATCCGATTAATTTCAATTACTCGAGATTTTCTTATTGATCGAATAGAATAACAACTTGGAGAGATTTTATTGGAAAATCTGATATGTTAGGGTTAGTGTGTGTCGTAACTTTCTCGTATAACGTTTAAGATATATAAAATAGATAAGTATAGGTACGCATATTGGGTTAGTTTATTTTCCTTGTTTTAGGTTCCGCACTAAAAGGAAACCTTTATGGCGCCATTCGATTATCGGGAAGCCGTCATGCTCGATTACTGGCAGATTTTGCCGCCGGATATTTTGACGATTTTCAATATTTTTTCATATAATATCATATACAGTATATTTCCATATACAATAATCTTCGGAATAATGTAATAGACTTTCTACGATATTTCCAAAAAATCTTATTTTTTCCTGAAAAGTTTGGTTTTCTCTTACTCGATTTTTCTCTTGTTGTTCGCGTCGTTGAGTATGAGTGAAAGAAAGAATTGTATATAGTAGGTAGGTACTGCGGCATAGACATAGCAATGTAAACGGTAAATCAATCCTGGGTAAACATTTGCTAAGCTTTAGGAGGCTGAGTAGTGGCCGAGTAAAATATCTGACAAGGACAACATGCCACGGCGCCAAACTAAAACCTCTTTACAAAATGCGAAGAAAAAGGCAAAAAGGTTTTTCAACAAAAACAACCATTAGTTTGACAAATAAGTAGTTAAAAGAGCCAACCTTGTCAATTAGATTATAAATAAATAAATATTGTATCTAATAACGCTGTGCTAGTTTGACTTAAATCTGGTGTAATGACGCCTAGATTAGATTTAACGCGTTATTTTGCTCATTAACACCAACATTATTCTACATATTATAACCCATAACAGTGAATTGCAATTAATGTCTACTCCACTGTTGGATATAGGCCTAATAACATCGTACATCAAACGCATCACTACTGCTAATTTGTCAATCTAATGTGGATGTTTGTTTCAGCGACCTATTTCGTTACAAAACTGGCGACCATAGCGACCACTGTATGAACCATTATTATTGTCATTTATTTATTTAGAACATATAATTTACATTTTTAAATATTAAATATAAAAATAAAAAAAACATTTAAAAATATAAAAAATAGGTTGCCACCGATATCGGGCACAGGGTCCATGGTACCGGTGGTTAGGGTCCCAGAGACAGAAACCTCCTCACAATACGTGCCGTATCAAGGAGTACAGCCTTCTGAATCAGTCCCTTGATCCAGCCGCCCAACGAGAGCCTCCTGAGGTGTTCGTCGAGGCTCTTGGCTATTAAACCATTGGCCGTAACGACAATCGGCACAACAACAGCCGTGTCGACACTCCACATGGCGACAACCTCGTGCGCTAAGTCGAGATACTTTATTTGTTTCTCTTTCTCAGCTTTCACAAGGTTCTCGTCATGCGGAACGGCAACATCGACTATCATCGCGCGGCGCGCTAATCGATCTATCACCACAATATCAGGCTTATTGGCTACAATAGTCCTGTCAGTGATGATAGATCGATCCCAGTACAACGTGATATGGTCCTTTTCGAGAACTGGGTCGGGCGCATACTTGTAGTACGGTACCTCAAGGTCTACAAGGTTGTATTGCAGAGCAAGCTGCTGGTGGATGATCTTGGCCACTTGGTTATGTCTGTGCAAATATTCACCATTAGCCAAACGAGAACAACCAGATATAATATGTCTGATAGACTCACCCGGATGGTGACATGCCCGACATATGTCAACCGTCCCGTCTTTCACGATATATCTCCGGTAGTTGTTCGTAAGGATAACTTCGTGAACCATTATTATTAGAAATTTATTAAAAATAGTACGACAATTAACTGAAATTTCCATTTTGGTCTGCCAAGTCTTTTAATCTTTTCATAACATAATTATGCGTAATTTCACAAAATGTCAGTGTCAACAAATAAAGTGTACGTTTTCATATAATTCCTGATAAATAACGATGTTTACTAATCGCCAATTTACGTCAATATTGGCTAAAGAAAACTGATACAATTATAACGGCGAGGGTTATCCACAATGTCACCTGTGCTCTATTTATAGTCCGTCTTGACGTTCTTGTCCCGACTACACATATAGCATCGCCACCTACTTCTATTGTTCAGCCGTGTAGTTCTGTCAAGAATTGTCAAGAAGCTGTCTTTGTGTGGATGATAAGAATATGTAGAATAGACTGAACAATCCTCGTGAAATTGGCAACTATATACAAGAAAGCGACTGCTTAAACAAATACCTGTCTCTTTTCCACAGGTACAACGACTTTTACAGGTACGATAGATTTTGTCTCTCTCTTCAAATTCGCACAGGAAGTCACAAAGTCCATTCTCTATGTCTGGAGAAACGAAATATAAAAATATATTTCGAATCGGTTTCCAAGCCTTGGCACTGCAAACTGGAAGTATTTTGAAGTGTTTACTGATTTCAAGCCAATTGACGAAAAAGTTTGACGCAGAAGTCACGCCTTCTATTTAATTTTTTTCTTTACTTTTACTAGCAGCTATTAAGTAATGTGTGCTTGCACTTTTAGCGTCTGATGACTCTTGTCCAGAATGATATCGATATCGAGTAATCGACCTCCTTTGAGGTGAAATTCCACTAACGTTCTTTTTCTGAAGCTATGATTGTGCTCATAGATGATGATCACATTAGGTAGATAGATTACCCTCATCATTTATCCAGTAATGTAAAGTCCAGAGTTAATAATCTCTTCCGGTTCATTAAATGACGACCCGGCCAGATGATTGCCGCTGACGACCGTTGTCAATTATTTGTAATGGCAACATTATTACATAGTGCGCAATAAATTGATGTAGATGGAGTTGGATTATAGTAGGATATCGCATTTCATCTCGGATGTACCTGTGCGGAAAATTTTAATAAATATTGCATATTTTTGCGTAATTATTGCTGTAATTTTTGTCATTGACGAGGTATGGCAGATAGGTATGAATGTTGAATGTATCGTTTAGTTTTAGCACAGTTCAGATCAGTTATTGAGTCAGTATCAGTTATATAGAGGCTACTCAGCAGATACCTAATAAGCTTAGTATAGTACCTATGACTAATTAAATTCCTCACGATACATTATAATTCGGAACATCACACAAACAAACACCACTAAGCAAAGTACACATCGAAACATGACTCGGCATTCAAATGAACAAGCAAATACATAAGTACGTCAATAGTCGATCCTCTTAGGTCGTTAAGCATGTTAAATACAGTTCATGTATTGTGGCGGTTCATTATGGGACTTAGCGAAGCCCCGCAGGGTTACGGCCGAGGTCGCTCGTGTGCCCTACGCGCGTGATCCTATGAATAATGTTGCCAGTACGAAAATATTGTTCCAAAGAGGTTTTGTGCAAGGAAAACTTTATGCTAAAAGATGGAATGATATCTCGTGTTTTTAAGTTTTTATGTTGTGGCTTAAATATTGAAATTAATCATAGGGATAAAGCTTTAAGATTGACGTGAGACCTAAGATATGCATCAAAATAGGATGTAAACAAAGAGATTCAAGAAAAATCTAAATTATTAATTAAAACTAACAATTAAAATTATGTTTGCAAAAATGCCCCATGTCATTCATTTGTTATCATATTATCTGACAAGAAAACAAGTCTGTAATTTAAACATGTCTAAATGACGACGGGTGGCCCCAGCCTCGCGTTCCCAGCGTGTTACCAAAATCGGCCAGATCTCGATAAACCAAGCCATGTATCATAATATTTGGTTTATGATTACAACACTATGCGATGATTGATTGTTTAATACCGCGTATTATATCAGTCTGGCACAAAATAATATTGTGTCTCGCTCAACTTCAAAAACAACAGATAAACTATAAAAACTGCTCCAGACAAACATGTTTGCATAAAAAACTTTCCCCTTAATTTAAGATGATTTAGCAGCAAGTATGGTTGTAGAAAATTCATAAATAGTTTACCATATGTCATCTAAAATGATGAATAGTCTGATATGCAAGCCAAATTACTACGAATGATACACTCAAACCAAAATATTAAAATAACCGTGTGTCCCAATAAACGTATAAATAAGTCTGGCATCTCTCAGGGCCAAAATGTAGGGCAGAGTCTATTTAAAATTAAAATGTAGGGCAAACCACGAAAGTGCAGTCGCGGTTGGTCAGTTCAAAAGTGTTCACTTTATTTAGATGCAGCTGACGTCATCGTATAAGTAGATTGTGCCAATGTTTGCATGCAGGTGTTACTGTTCAACTTGCAGTTTTCAAACTCAAAATTGGAAATGTGAATTTGTTTATGTCTGTTCGTTTTTTGAATTTATTCGTTGAATTTGTTATTTTTTAGCTGCCAAGTTGCCACAGACACAATGTCTGCTTCTTGTAGAAAAATGTAACAGAATCTTTGGTAATTTGCTACTGAAAATAAAAGATCGACTTCAAATAAATGCCTATACATAGGTACATTAAAGATAAGTAACCCTTTAAATTACCGGTCAATGATCTCTACGACTGCTAAGTAATTAATTGCAAAAGTTTCTAAAGGTCCAGTACGACATCAAATAGAAGAGAACTATGTTCAGTAAAGGGCACATCATTCATCACTTTGGCATAATTTACGTAACATCTCCCCAATTGAAATTGTCGTATAAATCTTTAACAATTGGTCGTTTTAACACCCCTCGTCTAACCTGCCGTATCACGCTTGAGCGAGCGATTAATTAAGTAAGTAAGCTTTGAGCTTACGCGTACAACGTTCAGGGTCACAGCTTTCGTGATTACATCTTATTAGAACTTTCCTTTATACTTAAAGCAATCGATTACTACGAGTTTACGATTATTGTTTTCTTTAAAATTTTTTTTCTTTTTTTAATGCTTTCGACGAGGCTGAAGTAAGTAGTTTTCATTTACGTAGTTCTTATGTGCCTTTTTGTCCTTATGTTGACTTGTAGTAATTAAGTTCGTAACTGGTGCTATGTTATGCGTGATAAACGTAAGTAAGGTTAATTGAGTGAGTATTATAATAGAGCTCGTTTAATTGTTTTAATGTATGAGCGACATGTTGTGTATTATGAGACTGAAAAGTCTAGAACACTACTGAAAAGCTCGTTACATTTTACGAGTGATAGATCGTAATCATCAATCATTTATCAGATGCACTTACGTAAACATACATTTTATTTTGAAATTTCTCTGAACTGTTCATCAATAAAAGAACAGTTTCTATTGCGTAAAAATAGGTTCACTGTTGCCATAACCTGGTTTTTCGTATATTTTATTCGGGTGTCGAAATGGCCGCATCTGTTAAACGTAAGGTAAACATTTATTCGATCTTCAAAGGCAGGCTATGGTAGTTTCGAGTTCCCATAGTACAAGTACGCGAAGTTTCACGTGTTTTGCAGGTGTAATACGGAAAGTTGTGAAGTCGTGGCGTGCTGAACGAACAGTTTTAAATGGTGGGTCTTCTGAAATTAGCCGTTTTGCGTGAAAGCCATGACCCTCGACTCGTGAAGGTCGGTGCCGTGGCAGTCGGCGACGTAGCCTTTGCCTAACTTATACAACTGTACACGAAGACTGTGTCAACTTCTTTTATATGCGCTTTGGATGTTTGTGCCATATTAATATTCACATTAGAAAATAATAATTTTCCTTTAGCCGCATAATTGGTTAGAGTCACACATGGCTTGAAAGTTTCAAGAAATTGAAACGTTGGTACTGCGGAATTAATTTAATTTATATAACTTCAGTTACAAGTGTCAGAATTTCAAGTTTATTTATTATTATGTAAATCTTTAATGGTGAGTTTTGATTGACTGAAGTGTCCTTTGTTCTTATGGAGAATAAGAATGCTGTCATTGTCAGTACAGTAACCAAAACCGCTTAAACCACTTTAGTTATTACGGTTACTGATACGCGATTTCAATGTAAAATAGACACAGTTATAACATTTGGGCTACATGGTCTGAGTGTTGCTATAAATGTTACAAAATAAAATCAAATAGGCCACACATAACAGTCTAGTTGATGTTTTATGGCTTTTATTGCAGACGTAGCTAAGATTGCAGGTGGAAAGCATATGGCAGCGGTATCAAGGAAAAAAAATAAACTGTACGTTGAAACTTTCCGTTCCAACCTCTTTTTCATTTGACGCGTTATGATTTTTGTAAACAAGGTTTGTCATCAGGCTGTGACCTATAAATTGCAGATTATTGGAGCGCAACCACGTGAGGAAACGGATGTTTACCACTACATAAACCTTTATCGCTTTGATGGCTGGATGAACTACAATTCCAAAATCTTTAGCGGAAATCGGATCGGGGCGTATAAATATTTGGTATTTGAGAGGAATTTATTGCCTACAGTCAAAGAATTCGGGGTATGCATACGAAATATAGTGGGTATAGGCGTGCGTGCTTCCTTTACAAATTATTCTCATCGTGATAATACCAATATTATAATTTATCTAACGACTTGATGGGAATGAACTTTTATCTACTTTCGTGTGAGCACATTGTGTACAAGCAATAGATAATGTCCTTATCGCTTAATTATATAAAGACTAATGGTTAGTAACGTTTGTCAGTCCTAAGTCATTTAATTAATGGAAGACAAAACACTCACAATAATACTGAAAGAAAAATTACCAAACAAAGAGAAAGCCGCAATTACCATACCAGAAAACGATCTCAAGAAAAATGGATTATAACAACAGAAAGAAATTAATTTGCATTCAATTAACTTTTTTTTGTATTTTATGCAAATTGTATCTGGCGTTCCGAGTCCGCAATGCGATGTTCGGAGCTGCAAAGGGCAGGTTTCACCGCGTTTTAAACGAACACGCGATCCTAGTTTACCGTTTTCCCGGCGATTTTCTTACACGCATACTCTTAATCATTATTACGTAATAAACAAAACACGCCAGATTTTAAATTGATCGGGGGAAGTGAAAATGTGTTACAAGATCTTCAATAATTAAAGCAACGGCTGAAATCATTCAGATATTAACTTTGTCTTCATTTAAAAACTATAATAATTTTTACCTTTAATATTTTACTTTTAATGTATAATTTTACCTTTGATGTTTTTATTTCGATGTCTTTCAATATTTTACATCTGTAAACAGTTCCCGGCAGTGTAAAGTCGGTGTGATTCATGGAAGGTTAGCCTTCGCAGTTAGTGTTAGGTAAAGCGAGTTTCTTTGTGCCTGTATTTCCATGTGTGGTTAGTAGATACAATAAATCAAGTACTAGATAAGCGGTCAGGCTCTTTCTTATCGTCCAATATATTCTCCACGCTGTTGTTTCATGGTCATGACTAGTTGAAGTTAACTATATATTTCCGCAGCAATTACGTAGGTAACGCAGGGCCAACTATTCGTGTCATTATTCTGTTTACCACAATTTCTAATAAGGTTTTATTTGATGTACGACAAACAAAACAACATCATAAATTAAAGCTGTCTTCCATAAATTAAACGAAGCAGTCTATTAAGTTCTGTACCTAAATATAACGTTTATCGGTCGCTGGGGACGCCGCCCGAGAACAATTTACGAACTTGTGCTAAACTGTGGTTTAATGCTTATTTAAAGTTGGGCTTTAAATACACAATTTTATTGAATAGTTCGTGATCCACGTGCGATTCCGTGCCAATGACACGGCTGGAAACGAAAGTCAAGGATAAGGTAAGATTTTACTGGTAAAACGACTTTGTTTATTTGGAATTCGCAGTTGAAAGCTTGTCTGTTTTAAATTGTAGGCCTTTTCTCTAATTTCCATCTTGACCCAGTTGTTAATAACAAACAGGTTTACAAAAAATATTATGTAAGCTAAGAAATCGATCAAATATCACAATAGATATTTTTGACTTCTAAAACCTCCTTGCTTTGATAGGAACTAAGAAGGTGCGTCAGACATTTTCCATTCCTCTTACTATAAAGGTTTTAATGCTGCCCTACCTTCGTTAAGACCTTGCGTTTTGTTTTGTTTATAGTTTTTATACAAAACTATAAATGAAACCCGTAAACCCTGGGCCATACTTCAGTTTGATTGTGGAGATAATTTGATGGAAGTAACTTGTTTATCAGGAGTAATGGTGACAGTAGCGTGATAGCCAGCAGTTCGCTGTCTGCTATATTTTGCATATTTCTCAAGAATGTTTTGGGCACGGCTTGTTTCATGGCTTATGTACCTAATACTGTTTATTGAGTTTAATTTGGAAATCTGAAGAAAGAAATTGTCACCTGTTTTAAAAATTTGTTCTTTTTCTTGTAGATTTTCGTCACGTTGTTTGATTTTCTTTCTCTTCAGATTTCCTTGGTACAAATGAAAGAATCTAGGTTTTATTAGTATCTGTCAAAAGACTAGACAACATTCACTGATCTGCCACTAAACATAAACTTCCGCAGAAATGAGACGGAGCAATGAACTTAAAAAAATAATTTGAACATAGCTAATAAGTCATAGAAAATTTAGAATTATTTATTTATCATTGTCAGCCTTTTAAAAGTGTAATGTAACAACGTATCGTTTCTCTATCTCTATGAAGCTTTTGCCAGAAATATAAAACAAGATTTGGACGCCACAAAAAATAGTTCATTGAACTCAGTCGACAGTTCGGGCTATACAAGTTTCGGTATCAGCTTCGTACACAACACCAGTTTTTTTCTTAAATTAATCTTAATAGTTTATTGATAGCTTTTTTTGTAAGATTTTTTAATCATAAAATTGTTATAGTAACTTTTTAGTATTCTCAATCCGGTTTGATGTTACGAGGTCCAATGTTCGAAAGTACCTATGTTGATTTTAATTTACCAATTTGTAGTCGGCAGCTATCTGCGCGATCATGTCTAATTTGTATTCTATTAACATTGCATAACTTTAAAACTATAATTCTATTTTTATAAATAACTTTTTAAATTATATTTCTTAGTTACAATTTCTTCAGTGTGTTTCAGAACTAATGTTACTGAACTGTTACAAAACACTGCGTGGCACTGAGTGTGTTTGGAGTCAGGAGGCTGTGGCAGGTGTTCAAATAAATTGAATTTCATTGGGTCTGCGAGAACGTAGGGATGTCAGCAGGTGCTGTACCAATATTATTTATTTACTGAGGTATCCTCCAATTGTATTGTTTTGTATTCATTGGAGGAGTATGGGCACGTGAGGAAGGTTTCTTTAAATAAAACAGCATCTGCGAACTCGATACAAATTCAAATATTTCAAATCTACCATTTCAACAAAATGTATTGAGATATATTTTCGCAAATCAAAGCAGAACTCAACAGTGAGTTAGTTAACACATATTTGTCTGTCGTCGGTTAATTGATGGACCAATACTTCATGTTTCTGCACAACATTTCAACTGAGATGTAAAATGACCCAGAAATCTCAATCAACGTCGCATTTTTCGGCTCGGTGCGATTTTTTTACACCTCTAACGGTAACTCGGTCGTTGCGGTAGTGACGTTTATAAACATTAACAAGGTACACTCAACATTGACTAGCAAAAACTTAGGGTTCAACCACGAAGATATTAAATACGTTTCACGCATCATCGCGGTTTCACATTGATGGAATTTTGATGATAGATCTGTAAACAGTAATGGGCTGTAAATTGAAGTCTGAGATTTTATCGTCTGTGGAAGCATGGAGTTTAGTTATGATTCATAGACACGTACATACCGTTGTCTCAATGCGTAATTAGCTTACTGACCCGTACTAATTTCTTTGTTAGCATTGTTTGGTTTTCTTGTAACCGATAAATTAGCATGAACAGGAGAAACTTTGTCATAACTTTCGTTTTTTTACAACCTTTGTTTTCCTTGGACAAAACGTATCGTCATTTTTATGTCAACAAAACTAAAGCAAGTCAAAAACTGACCTCACATATTGATTTCGAAATCGGATATATGTGGGATATCAAACAAATAAATTCATAGTTGAGTAGATGTCAACGTGCGTGAAGGAAATATTTGTTTTTCTACAGGCATCGTGTATTTGTGGCCATGACCAACGCCCCCATTTACCATAGAGACACTTTCGCTTCGATTTATGAATTCAACAATTGCGCGGGAAGGAAGTGACATCAATTTACCTATTCATTCATTTCATTCTCACACTCTGGTGGGAAAATTACAATTAGAATTTAGATTTGTCACTTTAGATAGGTTATAGGAACAGCTCTTTATTTATGACTCATTATTAAGTTCATTGATCTCATTGGTCTAAAATTGTGTCGACTACAAAGGTTCACCTTTCCGCTGCCCTACTCTAATTGGCGAATATTAGCCCCAGATTCCACAGACTATCATAGCCTAGTTGAATGGATCGTAATTGTACTAATCGGTCTTAAGGTCATTCACGATGTTCATTGTACGTACTTTCAGGTAACCGTTACTATAATGGGAATGAACGGTAATTTTTCGCGAATGTCTTTAGAAAAAATTAATGGGGCCAAATTATAGAGGCCGTTAAAAGCATAGCAAACAGATCTTTATCATGTGTCTTAAAACTTTGAAATAGATTAATTGCGACTTCAATTGCTTTTAGTTCTGAATTAACTTAGTATCTAGTACAAAGTATCGATCGTTAAAATAATTACAATAAACTACACGCATGTTTCATCTATGATTAGAGATAATAAAAAGAGACATTAAACATAAGTTGGGCGATTAAATGATTATTGTCATTCTGTTAAGTGTTTAGGTTGTTTCAGAGTCATTACAAAATGAAGTGGATTCTAAAGATATTCGTTATTAAAATGGCATGTTAACAAAATACATTGTATTTGTAATGTTGTTTTAGATGTAGGTACCTACATATAGAGGTAGGTATATAATCATTGTTTCCCTTGCCTGCAAAAGAAGGCTAAAGGTGAAATCCTCTATCATTGAAACGCAAGAAGTTATTGCTAAGAAGGTAGGTACTTATAAGTTAAACGAATGACGCATTGAGGCAAATCAGTGATAAGAATGTTAAATTATTCTGCAGTATATTTTTTACGAATACAACAATACGAATTTCGATCGTTCCTCGTAAAACAGTCAAAATCTTTTATTTGCGATTCGCGCTTTGAATGATAAGCGCTTACATGCAATTTGAGATTTCTTTTTTTATTTTAAACAACATGGCCTTCTCGGAATATTTTTAAAAATAATTCGAATACTCGTCTGAAACATGCTTTTAAGAATTATATACTTAGGTACCTATTTGGTATAACATTTTATATGACTTCGACATCGTTTTATTTCGTAGAAAGTAACTTCAAATAAGAGGTCACTGGTACTATAAATAGAATACAATGTACTATATTTAGAAACGTCCTTCAAAAGTTGTTACAACAATCAATACTACAAAATAAACCTCAAATTAACCATTGTAGAGAAATGTTTGTTCGTCCAAATGTTTTGATTACCTATAGTAACCAACTGGGGCCCGATTCTCCTAAGTTAATAATGTCAAAATCGAATAGAAATCGAATCGCAATATGATCGCAATAGCAGTTTTAACCATATCGGACATTCTGCTACTAATAAAAGACCAATCGTATTCGATTGACATTTGATTGGTGTGCGATTGGTCTGCTATTTTGGTGATTTTGGTCTATACGGTAGTTTGCTGTACAATCATTTTGCAATCGTAAATAATTTGCAGACAAAATGATTCATTATTGAATGATAGAAAAGGATAAAAACGTTTATTTCAAAGAAAAAATAGCGGAATGCCACATACGCTTCAATCGTAATCGAGTCGGGATTGGATCTCAGTCGAATCGAGTCGAACGTCGATCGATCGTCGCTTAAGTAAAATTAGGAGAATCGGGCCCCTGGTCGGTCTTCGTTCGTTCAACCGACTAATTGAATGAATATGTTATGTTCGTTCAGCTGTAAAGCGTGCTTTGACATTTCACATTACCATTAAAATATATCTAATAAGAAAAGTTGGCGCGCATAAACAATAACAAAGAAATAAATCAATAATCGAAACTTTATTTGATACTTATGAATTTTAATTAATTTTCTGTATACTTATTACGTACACACAGAAATTATGGCTGGATCTTTGATACTCAACACTTGGGATTATTCTTTCTTCTCGGTTCAAGAATGCTTTTAAGAGAAATTACATTTCGCGTGCCCTAGATACCGAAGTTTCTCTGACTGATATATTTTATGTACATTTGTTATCTGTTAAAAAGTATTATTTGATGGTAGGTGATGCATTGAAAGTCATAATTAGATTTTGTTTTTTTGCTCTTCGGTATTTTAACGATGCATTTTTCAAACGGGTTTATCGTAATAAATGACTATCTTTTGAAGCTTTCTAATGTTAGTATAGGTTCTTGCACTGCAAATTTATTCAATTACAAAATATGACTAAAAGCGAAATATGTAAGTCCCGTTAATTATACAAGCGGCTTAGCGGCTAATAGGAATTTTATTACCAGGAATGGAAGCTATATTAAAATTCCCTAGAAAAAGGCTCACATGCATCCGTACATTAAGTACATGCATATACAAATATGTCAAGGAAAAGCGGTCAAGTCAATTGACCTACTATTGTGACGTTGCCCCTTACTTGAATTGTAACTTAAACGGTTAAAATTGTAGCCCGGACTATTTATAAACTAGTAATCGATAGCCAATACTATTTCCTACTAATACTTGGTTGTGGATGTGAAAGTTTCAACGAGTGAGCGACATGTTAGTCCACGTCTAAACTCTGGCTAGGTTAATGTTACAATGAGGTAGGTTAAGAGTAAGACTAGAAAGAATTTAGACATGGCTAGAAAGAATGTCACTTGTGAGATGACGGCAGATTGAAGAGTATGGAAAAAGAAATCATGCTACGCTGACCTCAAATAATATTGGGATAAGGTTAGGAGGAAGATGATGAAGTAGGTTAAGACTGGAATTGAGAATGAGTATTTAATTTTAAGTAACTTATGGATCAAGGAGAGATCGTACAAATCTAAACGGGTAGAGTTATTTAAAGATAATTTGAGAGCTTTAGTAACAATGATTTACATAATACACAGCTAGAAGTTCAAATAATAAAACCATGCATTATTTCATGTTACAAATGCGATATAGTTAGTTGAACGTTAAGATGAACTTACAGTTAGCTCGACACACTTTACTAAACTGGGTTTAATGAGAGAAATCAGCGCTATTACGTAGTGGACCGGCTGTAGTAATGATACGCCTTAGCTTATCATAAATTCTGATTAGGTTGATTGAAAAATTTGTTACTGACGAACGGGTGTTGCCAACGAATTATACTCGTTGAAATAGTGTAACCATGACGAGTCAATTTTACTTTAATGTATTTAATTTAAATATTTTTTGAATGTTGAATTGTTTTACTATTTCCTTCCCTATTTTTTATTTCTTTAGTAAATGGTTCTAAATATGTTAGCTATGGTCTCGTCTCTTCTAAAATCCCTACACGTGTTTTTCATCTTATCATCCTTATTAGTCATCCGTTTATAGGCCTCGTGCTTCGCCCACTGACAGTTGTCTGTCATTTTGTCTTCCAGGCTTATCAGATTTTGTTTGTATCATGCAGTAAAACCAAGCACGGAGTTGTAACAAAAGAGATGCACAATATTAAAGTAAGTAAAGAGATTTATTAGCGATACGATTTGCGTTTGTTTTAGTACCACAACGCGGTCATCGCACCACTCATTGTTTCGCGAAAAACGCGAAAGAAGAAAGAAAATATATTTACTTTCTAATGAAGTTTTTATGAGCCACTATGCTTTAAGAGTTGGTTTATCAAATGACTATAATCTCAGCCCAACAGATTAAAATTCCTTGAAAATAAAACAAGAACTCATCAGTGGCGGCGTAGCATAGGGTGGCACCCGGGGCGAACTACCTATTGAACGCCCTCAAAAAAAAAAGACAATATATAATCACGGACTATTAAAATTGTAAATTAAAGTATCTACCTTAAAATCGTGTAGAAATCATTCATGGTGCTTTTTGTTAGGTTTCACATAAAGAAACCGGAGACAGATCACTGCAAACTTATAAAGCGCTAGCGAAGCGAGTCCGTAATTTTTGAGTTTTGGAACAGTATAAAGTTAAAAAAAAAACCGCTGTAAAGGGGAAAAGTGGCGAGCGTAGCGAGCGCGAAATTTTTTAGTTTTGGGACACAAATGTACCCAAACAAGTGTGAAAAAAACGACTGCAAAGAGAAGAAGCCGCGAGCGTAGCGAGCGCGAATTTTTTGATTTTTGGGACGCAATGATACCTAAAGAAAAAAGAAAAAAGGTAATATTAAGTGAAAGGCGCGAGCGCAGCGAGCGCGAAAGTTTTGAGTCTTGGAACACAAAAATACTCAAACAAGTTTGAAAAAAACCAGCGGAAAGTCAAAAAGCTGCGAGCGCAGCGAACGCGAAATTTTTTGAGTTTTTTGAGTTTTGACACCAAAAGTCCTCCACCTCCGAAACAGCTTAAAAACGGCAGCGTAGAGCGTCAGTTGTTTTTGCTACTTCAGTGCTTTAACTTTTTGTAAGATTGAGGACTCAAAGAGCAGAGAATATATCAGAAATGTTGATAACATGAAAAATCAACAAATGTTGATTTTTTTTTATAACTTTGAGGAATTTATTTAAGTAATCAGGTAAAAACAAAAATAAACAAGAAAGAGAGGGGTGACAATTGAACTGGCACCCCTCTCAGTGCTGCCTCGACGTCTTGCGCATGCACTATTGTAGTGTTGTTTAAAATTTGAATAGCGTGCAGTGACTGGTAGTGAACCTAGGCTTTGCAGATTAGAATGGCACCCTCAGTGACTTGTCCCTTCTGCCCGTGCCATCCTGGTCGTGCAGATATGTGCCGACCGAGATGGCACCCCCCGAGACGTGGTACCCGGGGCGGACCGCCCCCTCCGCCCCCCCCTTACGCCGCTACTGGAACTCATTTCATCTTCTGTGGGACATTTTTTCTCAATCTGCGGTTATAGCAGCCACGAGACCCTATAGAGGTCACGACCCGAAGGAATTAGGGTAATCTTAGAGTTACAAAGGGTCGTTATGGCGGAAAAATATTATTTACGACTTTTTCGTGGGTATTTTCGTGTTGTTAGGAAAACTTGATTTATTGTTGACGGTTTTTGGGGCTCTATCTAATGTAACGTTTTTCGTTGATATGTGTTTCGAATAAGTTATTGGTTATTGCTTTTTATGTTGGTTAATCGGTTTATTTGTTGAGGATTTCCTCCAAGACAGTTTTTGTTTCACCACATGTTTAACATGTAAAATGTAATTTACAGCACGTTACATCCCACAATATAATATTCTAGGCTATATTCGACGTGCTAACACAGTTAAAGGCAATTAGGTTCTGAACGTAGCAACTCCCTAGTTTTGCCATCAATTCAATTATGTCAAGCGCGCCCCGACGGAGTCTTAAACGTCATTAATATTAATAGCGATAGTTATTTGCATTTAAATTCCGTTTTGATAACATTGTCTTGTTGACAATCGGATTTGGAGCGAACTTTAACCTTTGTGGTAAGATATCAAGCTTGCACTCTATTGTTTCCTAATTAAACAGAGTGTTTATGCTAATTTTAGGTTTAGTTTCCACAAACATTGACAGGTGTTGAGGATCAGAGAAAAGACGTAAGTATTAGTATTTTCAAGTATCGCTTAAAGACAGTTTGTGGAAAACTGTATTTTACTCCAGTTTTTATACAAAAAATGTTGATATAAGTGTCGTCTTCACCTTTCAACATTTGAAATTGTTCATTGCGTAACAGTAGGATGTCACAAGCACGATGCCGCGAACAATGGCCACTGTTCGTGGACAATTTTAATGAGACTTCACTAAGAAAGGGTCCGCTACAATGCCCCCTTCCTGTTACACTTGATGATGACAATTACGTTCGCTACAAATGCGAATGAACTTCTCCATTCATTCCCGTCATCCATTAAAATTGTAATGTTTTATTAAAAAAACCGTTATAAAAATATTTATACTTTATCTTCGCTCAAAGAGTTAATGTGGTTAGTCTACACTCGCAGACAGATTAATAGGGTACATTCTTATCTACAAAAAATCTCTTTGTCTGCGCGCGGCAATCCAATTTGGGTTCCCTCCATATTCCTATTTGTTCTTCTTTTATAGTGTCCTTTATGACGCATAGGTTAACACACGGTTCATGGTCGTATATCTTGTGGATGCCATTCAAATAAGGAATGTCGATAAGGGATCGGATAGCATTGGCTTTGTTTCTGGCACAATAGGGATTAAAAAAGGTCAAATTACAACCGATACTCTTTCCTCTCCCTTTTATCTAGAGTCGACATCTTATAATATTACAAAGTTGCGGGTTAAGTTTGATATCTTTTAGCCAATATTGGATGAAAAAGAGATCTTTAATTAAAACTAGCTGTTGCCCGCAACTTCGTCTGCGTGGGCAATATAGAATAGTCAATTATTACGTATGGTGCGTAAGTAATTTTCACAGGAAATAGCTATAATCTATGTCTATATGCTTTGAGTCTGACAAAGCTGTCATTTGTACATTTTCTGCAGCTGCTGCGACTAAGCAGAAGCCAGAAAGTCTGTCAGTCTTACCATGGATATCGTCTTGTGTAGTTGACTGGGTTGAAGATAGATAGATAGGTAGTCGCTCCAAGCAAAATATTGGTACTCAAACAGATTCGGTGACTGGAAGCCCAACACCAACATAGTTGGGGAATAGCTGGATGGATGATAAAATGAGTCATCATCATCAGCAGGCGCATAGGGTAGGATAGTTTCACTACTGGGGAGAAACACTTGTATGACTTGTATGAATTGGGGATTTTCTGTGCACTTACTTACTATGGTAAGGCTGACCCCACATTAGGCGTGCGCGATCCTCGGGCGTGTGAGTAGCGCGGGCGTCGCGAGCGCGCTGCGTGAAAGTCGCATTTTGCTGCCCTGCGGCATGTGTGAAGAGTGCAAGCGACGCGCTCGCGGCGAGCACGCGGCGCTCGAGTTGCGTTCTTACCCCTTAAACGCCTTAGCAGTTAAACGTCAAGTCGAGCGCGCTGCAAATGCCGCAGGGCAGCAAAACGCGACGCTCACGCAGCGTGCTCGCGACGCACGCGCTACTCACACGCCCGAGGATCGCGCACGCCTAATGTGGGGTTAGGTCTAAACCGGGAGGGACTCCACCGAAATGTTTGCATTAGTTCACGAATAGGCAAAATGTACGTATCTGTGAGAGTCCACTTCATGTGTTCGTACTTGAAACCTACAGTTTTGCCAAGATTTTCAAAATGTACGCTCGCAATTTGTCATTTCTTGGTGGAGCCAGCAAATCAAAAGAAACAGAAGTGTTGTATACTGTGCGTCACTACCGCTCACTGGGAAAATTTCGCTCTTGCGGAGGACGTTTATATACCATATTTTGTGTCACACGTAAACAGGACGACAGTAAGTATCCACCGAAACACTTTCAAAGATCTGATGAACGAACAAATCAGACCTGAGTTGGTCACCTGGGGCCAATCAGAGCTCTATGAAGCGATCATACGCTTTGGCTCCTACTGTTATTGTGGTTTCTGAAAATGTATTCACCTCATTCAACGATGAATGTAATTCTGATGGTACTATTAAGAACACTTGCTTAGCGCAAAAGCTGACGTTGGCAGGCCGACTCTTTTGACTTCTCGAATAGGATACCATTGGTTTTTGTGCAATGCACACCTGCAATGCATGCTGGATTAGGATAGGATAGGTATAGGTGGATAGGATTTGCAGCAGAGAACAATTCTGTCTTTGTAATTGAATGACATCAAACGTAGTTTTATATAAAAGGTGTTTTTTTAGACTTGGCTCGGGTCTTACTGAGACTGTTCGTAATCGTGAACAGTGTATTTGCGATCAGAAGTTGAAAGTAAGCATGTCTCTGGTATGCGACGCGTAATTTGTACGTTTCCAGACGCATAAAGCATTTTACGTGTGTATGGTATTAAATCGAGAAAGCTCCCATTTCTTATCTGCACTTTGTATCTGGGCTTGTTTTTAAAGCTACAGAAGCCTACATTACCTACCTCACGCTTAGCAGCGCTTGCGAGAAATAGATCTTCCTTTCTTCTAGGATTAAGTTTACATATTTTGCATCAGAAAAAATAATTAAGGTCTACTTAATTCTACTCACTCAAAGTAATTTGTTTTAAGGCCACCACATTAGTGGAAGATAAGCTAAACTATGTTTATGAAAAAATCCTGATATGAACTCCATCTGTAAGTTTAAATGATAATTAATTGTTCCACTAAAGTCATCATTTTTGACATAATGTTCAAAAAATAATTTAGATGGCACCGTTTTAAATTTGGCTGAGAACTATTAATTTTCCTTTCATCAAGGTAATAATTATAGTTGGATTTTGATGTGGTACGGCAAACTGACAAACACTATTGAAATGTCTATCGAAAAATTACACTACGTGTTAAAATATGGTGAATTACGGAAAATACACAACTCCATCTGTTGAAATAATAATCCTCTATAAAGAATGTATGGTAATTAATTGTCATTTACCACCTCGCTCTTTTGACAAATTTGATGTATTTTTACCACAGATGGAGCTACTTTAACCTTGGCTAAACAAAATGTTCATATTTTTTTTCTTCCGAAGTTACTTATAAAGGTGTGATTTTCTGTGTAAAGATTAATAATAGGCCGAACAACTAATATAAGTACAACATTCAAATGTACAGTTTTGACAAACAGATTGCGTGTCGTAATATTTTACATCTTGAATTCACAAAATTAATCATATCTTTTGATAGAGTGAATCGATTTCGATGAAACAAAAACTAAGTAATACTTCAAGTTACGTAGAATTTTTGTATATAAGCATTGTCTGCATTGAATTCGTAGATTTTACGTGAATCCCGAACAAACAAACAGATAAACAGACAAACAGACAAACAGACAAACAGACAAACAGACAAACAGACAAAAATGACAAAAATGATGGAAATGGGTTCTGTTAGTTATCCTTTAACATGCTGGCTATTTTTTTTGTCAATTTCTTCAATGTACAAAAATTACTTTTCTACAGATTTATTATATGTATAGATAAGAAGGATTTAGGCATTATCCATAGAGCGGCCTTTATCTAATGAAACTTTTGACATACCTACTTAATTAAAAATTCCGATTATGGTTTAGACGAATTCCACGTGTTATTATTTTTTATAAATGTTGTTGCACCTATCAACAAAACATTTTACTACAACATGCGCAACAGCTAAGAAATTTCGTTACAATTTCACCGTACTTAGTTGTAATGAAAGTAAGAGATGTTGGCACCAGTACAAGATATAAATGGATTTATAAATGTCCGACAGATTTTTTGCATCAACAGCTGATAGGCAAACTCTTTTATTTTTGATAGCTGTGCATCCGCTTCTTGCAACAAGCGATTATTAAATCACTTTTTAAACAATGTAGGTATAAATAGTTCACGGATTAAACAGCCAATACCTATATAGTTTGGTCTTTAGGCTTACTGATGGATTAAGATCGTCTTACGGGAGTGCATTTACGCCTATGTAGGACACGCCTTCATTTTTATGACAAAAGCAGATGAAAGTAATGCTTCACACACCATTTTACGTTCTACATTTAAATAACATAGAAATAAACCCGCAGCGGATTATCGTGCGTTTATTGTTTCAATTCGATTTGTAAAGCAACGTGACGGCTGCTGGTGTCACGTGACAGCGGTTAAATAGACCTACCACGGGCCACAATATCATAGATTCGATATTCAGCAGATGGTACATGATGTGAACACGTGCTTTACCTATTTTAGTTTACACTTCGATTACTGATTAGTCTGTTATGGTTGATGAGTTTGTCATAAACGTCAACGGTCTCCGACACGAGATAAATTCAGATTGTGAAGATGTTTTATAGGTAAGAATGCGGCTGTCATTGAACATCCTTGGCAGTCGTTACGGGTAGTCAGAAGCCAGTAAGTCTAACCAAGGGGTATCGGGTTGCCCGGGTAACTGGGTTGAGGAGGTCAGATAGGCAGTCGCTTCTTGTAAAGCACTGGTACTCAGCTAAATCCGGTTAGACTGGAAGCCGACCCCAACATAGTTGGGAAAAAGGCTCGGAGGATGATGTATCAAATTTTACTATGTGATAATCTAGAGTACTTGTAAAAAATAGGATACTCCTACCCAGTTTTGAAGGAAATAGAAAAAAACAGAGTGACTGGAAAAAATAACTAATGATGGTGATGAGAAGCCAAACAGATAAAATAATAAGCACACAAACAAGAACATAATATGATTATAACTATTTATTTACAAAAGATTACGTATTTCCTTGAGGGAACAAAATTTTATTGCATAGTGAAAATGAGCTAAGCATTTCGAAGCGACATAAGTTGGATTTCTCTACGACAATCTTTAGTTTTGCTACAAACTCTGACGTTGTTATAAGCAGGGGTAGTCCACAATTGTTAGAAAGTTGATATTAGATACGTGTCACGAAATCAAAGGCTTGTGTCAAGTCAGCGTCTTTGTAAGGAATTTACTTAGGTCCTTTTCGGCTACATTTATATCCTATATTTTTTTAAAGCTTTGAATGATTATGGGATTCCTTTAAATGTTCGCATCAGGAATTTTCCCTATAGCACCCTAGGACTGAAGTTGGGTAATATTGAATGGAAATGAACTTTTCTCTGAAAACTTTTAGCCGGCCGACAGTTTGTTCGGGCTCATAAACTAGTACGTAAATGAGTGGAAGAACGCACATAACAACGACGGATGGTACAGCCTTTCCAAGTCTTAGAGGAACTAGAAGTAATATCATGCTCAAGATTCTTCTGAATGTAGTGCCTACTTTGACACTACAATGTAACAGAATTAATTGCACATGCGTAATAAGTATTCTGGCAATGTTTCAGCCGAGAGTGATTTTGCACGTGAAACTGGACAATGACTTGACTAAAAGTTACCAATGCAGACTATGAAATATGACTTTCTTATGAATCGGATTTTTAAAGATGTTAATTAAGTAATTGTTTTACAAGAGAATGATCTGTTATAAAGTTTTGTTTGTATAAAGATATCATATTAGACAATTGAAAAGAAAGTCTAGATCTTATCATTAATGTACGTAGTAAATAACAAAGTTTCCTCTTTCTTATATCATAGCAAAAGTTTTGAACATAATTGTCTACCAAATTACCCAGTTTATTAAAAACAAATATAGTAATGGAAGATAATGGAATTCCTTAGTTAGAGTAAATAAACTTAATAATTCTCATCCTATCCTACTTATATTATAAATGTGAAAGTTTGTGAGAATGTATGGATGTATGTTTGTTATTCAATCACGCAAAAACGGCTGGACCGATTTGATTGAAATTTGGTATGTAGATAGGTGATACCCTGGATTAACACATAGGCTACTTTTTATCAACACACCACGCGGGCGAAGCCGCTGGCGGAAGCTAGTTTAATAATATACTTAACGTCATAAAAAAATCGTCACGCAGGTAGTACCAACTAAAACTAATTTCCAATTACAAAAGTATTTTTTTAACTAAACAAGTAACTAACGGGTCCGATAATAAAAACATTGGAATGCTTAATTAAAACAACGGAAAAGTGTGAAATGATAATAATTGTAAATTCATTGATAACGAGCTGCACCTACTTTTGCATTCAGAAGTAGTTTAAGCAACAGGCAGGGGTGTGGAAGTACAACCATTAATTATGCCTAATGGACATCATAAAATAAATTAACATTGCAAACACGAAATATTCCTAGTAATCAAAGAGAGTACGTTCATCCTAATAATATTGACGAATGTTAATAATTAACGTAACGTAACGTACGAACCAATATTTTATAAAACAAATGTCGAACGTTTTTAATTAATTTCGATGGTTGTCTCTGTAATCGTAATAATATTTATTGATACCATAGTTGAATAGCCCACATTATGTAGAGCCACTAATGAAATTCCCAGAGTTCGACAACGTGTGTCTGCAATTATGTAATGTTGCAAAGAAATAAAAAGCTCTACACAATTGCCTTATGACCAATAAGAAAAATGCACAAACACAATGTCTTTTACGACGTGATCCATATACATAATATGCTACAGGTTACTTAAATTTTCAGAATGAGCAAAAATAATTGTGAAGCGTAACTGAAACTGGACGATGGACAAATGCACTATGGTCTAAGCTAAGGGCTTTCTATTCTACATGAGTGTGGATCGGTAGAAGATCTCACCAAACCGGTTGGCCCTTCATGCCGGCGGTTGTCCGTTCGAGTGAGAGTAGAGCACGCAAGTGCATCTCTCCTTTCAGCTACGCGCACAAATCAACGCATACCATTTTTGGCTGCAGCAAATTTCACCGGTCATCTTCTTTATCAAACACAGCACATGTTCCAAAAAACAGATCTCACACTAATATCGTCAGTTCAATAAATTGGAGCACACGCGAGCGCGGCCCGACCGCGCCGTGGCTTACGGACGACTAACCGACCGAGTCGCGTACACCCATCTCGCTACGGAAAAATAAACGGGATTGTGCGCAGTCTGTATAGGGCATAAATAGAAACTGAACAAGCTAATGTGAACTCTACCCAAGTGAAGATAGGGATGATGAAGAAGATTTTGGTGAAAAAACATGTGTTGTTTTGAGTAAACGCGAATCTGGTGATTGTAGCCAAAGCCCGCTAGTTGCAGTGGAAAGAAAGTAGGTGCATTTCCCCGTGTTGGATGCTGCAGGCTGCGAACCGAAATGCGGTCAGTGTCGCTGCTGTTATATGATTAAATAATGTGACACAGTAGAAGCCACCGCCTTCATTGATTTTGGCGGGGCTGTGGGCAAACGAGTTTTCGGCAAACGTGCATATAAAACTACATCTCATTATTTCCAGGAACCGCTCCATTTTTAGAAATGAGCTTCATAGCAATCATAACTGCAATCCATCTTCCGGTGCAAATGTTGTTTTCATATAGGATGTGCTAGTTACCGAAATATCACGTGCTGATGCTGGAACGTGGAATATTTACCTGGAAACAAAATAGAGATGGATTAGAATAATTAGTGGTGTTACTCGTGGGTGCAAATAAAAAGGAAAGTTGATCTATCGGAAGCAGTGAACCGGTTGTGAGCAAGTTGTCAGTTAGTGGCACTGTTTACTGGTGAGCAAGCCGTCGCAGCTGTCCAGCTGTTTCAACATTCGCTGTGTACAACCGCCTATTGGACTAACATTAAACAGTTTGAAGTCACAACAATTAACGACAACATGATCGAACTGTTACCTACTTATTTATTCTAAGTTGGGTATTTTAAAGCCAAAATAATATTAAAGGAAACGTAACGGAAATTCTTATAAAATGGTACTTGAAAGCAGTGTGGTTCTCAGCAGAAGCCACAATGAATGTGTTTTATTATTGCCGAGGTTCATTAACATCCGTCAGTATTGTAATTATGATAAATGTAATACGTTACATAATACTTAAACCTGATAACATTATCTCTTTATTTATTTTGGAATTTCATTTCTGTACGATCAAGTTGTAGAACTAATATTTGTTTTAACTTGCAGGATTTTTGGCATCAAAACACATTTAGATCTATGAGTAATTCACTTACAGAATGATACTCTATTCCCTTATTTTAGTTTTCTACCGCTATTTATAAAATCTCCGTTTTCTATATTTCATCTGTTAAGAATTTCCGAATATTTCAAATGACTACAATTTTCTAATAATCGTTGCACGAATATGAGGTGTCAAAATAAACATTGTGTGCCTACAGTTATATTTTAAGGAGTATCGTACGTACGCTGTATGTTTGTCTTACAATATCTGATTATTATGGAGACGGAACGCAAAACAGCTGGCCTGCTGATGATAGTTTACAAAACTTACTCATAACCTGCTGAAAGACGCCTCCGGTTTATTGTGACGGTCCTGACAATTGGATTTAACACTTGTACATGCTTCTTCATTAATTATCAACTTTCATATGTATACATTTTCTTTAAAAAATCGATGGGTTTTTAATGTCAATACCAATGCTTTATCTTTATTCTCGAAGATATCGGTTGAATGTATACGGTTCTTCAAACTATACAGACAGAATTGTGTTGCTGGGGAGTTTGTTCTACCACTTCTTCTTCCCAGCAAAAACACATAGGAAGTGGTGAAGGGCGGGCGTTTTGGGGGCTGTCTTTTGTAGATTTGACGTTCAAAAAGCTTCATCAGTCCACTTTGAATAAATGACTTTTGATTTTGATTGATCAACTGAGTGACTCCACTCCGGAATCGAATCAATATTTGGGCGCTACCCTAGCCTCTTCGGCTTAATTAAGAGTTCAGTTTTTATTACTTAATCTGTTTTGATCTACAGCATAATTTTTGTATTTGGTATTCAATGGCAACTGGATATCAGAACCGCTAATTACTATTTCAATAATTCTAAAGATTCTTCTGGACCCTCGTGATTTGGATCATGTCTAATCGTCAGTCAAATCAAGTTATTTGGCTCACTACGTTTTCTATAACTGATACTCTACATACTTGTATTATCAGTACCGTTTAGTATCAATTAACATGGTACATATAGAATTCAGGGCAGGGTTATTATCCTAGAATAATGAGAGTCATGTTCTCTCCCGTTTAAATTAGCTCTAAATTATAACCCAGAGACTATAGAGTTTGTATTTTCAAGATCTTTTTCAACTAAATAATTTATGTGTACATTCATATTTCATCTGAGCTTCCTAAATAAACGTTAAATTCTGTCTAATTAGCGTTATTGTTCTCGTTTCTTGTGATCTTCTGAGGAACAAGAGAAATGAAGGAATTAAGGTTATTATGATGAGATTATTTCAATAAGGTTTTATAATAACTTTGGATGAAATTACGTTCCTTTTTTTAATATAGTATTTTTTAATTTTTTTGATGTTAAGATTAAGAGTATTTTCTTTGAAAGAGTGAGCGGTAATATTATGGCTATGTAATGGATAGACATACCTACAGCATAATTAGTGTTCTGTTGTATCTAGGCTATACTAATCCGTAACTCAACTCATCTTCCCAAAATTTTCCTGTCTATGTTACTTGTGACCATTGACCAATTTGAAAAACCAAGACCATTGAATGTTCCCATGTAGTTTTTGTTAGGAATACATACGTAATTGCAGTTTTTGCTGATGTAGTGGTTTTGGTAAATGTTATTGGGTATTACAACTTAAGGTTACATTACATCATTGTGCATATAAAAAATGGAATGTTCGAAAATTCTTTATTAAGTAAATCCCCTTTGCTTATCCTCATTCAATGTGTTATTTGACCAGTGATTTAGAGCTGTAGACACTACTTCATAAGGATCGCTAAAGCATTGACGTCTATAGTTCTATAAATAGTAGAATATTTACAACTGCTACCAAAGTAGAAATTTCCCAATCTGGGCTAATCCAATATTAGAATGCCTATAACTAACTGGTTTGCAGAGCTCAAATAGCGATAGGTCAAAGTGGAGGCAGTCTGCTTGAATTCCAGATTTAAAATAGAAGACTTTTATTAAATTGGAGTCAAAGAACCGATTTTTGACCACCTTTACGTTAAGGAAATTAATAGAAAAACTACAGGAATACTAAAACTGCCATTATTAAAATTGTGCATGACACAGACAAGAATTCGGTAGCATATAAATATAATACATAACTTAAATCAGAAACTATTCAACCTACTGAGAAGCCAAGCTACTTCACGTCTCAGCTTGCAAAAAAGAGGCCATGACGCAAAACAAACGTTGTCTCTGTCAACAACATTGAAGGAGCGTAAAAAATGAATGCACTATGGTATCTTTATCTGTCTGTGGTTCACGCGACGTTTACAAACACAAGCGACAAAGGTCGTATAACACGTGACTGTGTTGCCATGTGTTGGCTTTGTCTTTATAGTTCACTGTCTTATCCTAACTGTCCTATGTTTTGTTGGTAATGGAATGCAACCTATTTGTTTCATTGTTGGTTACGTTTTCATAAGTTAGAGGTATAATCTGTCCTGGAGATGGAGATGTCATTGGGTACTTCTTATCCAGATGAAGTAGTTTTAACATGAAGTCGTTATTGTTTCGATTACGTTTTTGTTTTTTTAGAAAATCATCAAATGACCTCTCCCGCTGTGGGGGCAGCAACAGGGAGTAGACTAACACTGACTAAAACCCACCACGTTCCTTCTTTGTGTACCAGGTGCCGCGTTAACTCTCCCGCAATCTTTTTTAACAATGTGACTGTTTTATTCAAAACATCCTTTTTATGAACATTTTGTATGTTATTTATAAAGACATTTAATGTTTGCTGCAGTGCGTGAGAGCTACCACATGTCCGCATTATTCCAAAACAAATTGTACCGTATGTTAAAGTCATAAATTAAACTTTTTAGGGGTATTATTTACTTTTTCGTTCGGAAAACAACGGTCATATTGCGTACGGACGTCATACAGTGATCTATTACTTCGTGGCTTCTTTTTTTGTGGCTAAAACCCGTCATTTTATTCTTGCGTGTTTACTCATACGTTTATTGTGGCGTACAATAATAATTTACATGCGTTCGATACTTCTAAAATTATTATATACTTTACACTTAATAAATAAACCAAGAAACCTGTTCAATAAGCGCTTCACTAACTCTGCTTTAACATTTTTCCAATCTTAATAGAAGATGTCCGTATAAAGAACAATTAATCATATTAATAACTAGCCTTTTACAGTGCTAATAAAAGCATAGAAACCTATTGCCCGTGGTTAACTTTTAAGATTCTGCGCAAAGATAGACGGTGATAAATTGTGTTTTTATCGGTCATTATAATCGGCGCTAACCGCTTAGCACGTCGCGAGGGTTCTACTTTTAGCACGTGGCCTGATGACTTGATACGATAAGCAGTTACCAAGACCTTGAAAAATAGGGGTTGTTTGGTATTTTGAAGGCTACGACTCTACGAGAATTTGAGTGTATGGGGGCATTTAATCAAAATCCCATAGATGTATACCTTAAAGACATAGGTAGGCGTTCAGTTTTCGATTTGTTGATTCTTCTTATTTTGTTGAATGAAGTGTCTAAACCTTGTTTGTTATATGCACGAGTGAATAGGTATAGGTGGCACAAAGCTACCAACCTTGATGGAAACAACCAAAATAAAAAAAAAACGATGGTAAAAAAGAGGCTGGTGTTTGATAACAAAAAGTCACCATAACGTTGGCTGAATGTATCAAATGAAATTTTACGCGGATCGCTTTCAGTTCGCAACAATGTAACAGATACGTGCTTGTGTGAGTGAAGTTCATGTTCCATTTCGATATTGAGTTTACAAATTACTGATGAAACACACAGTCAACATCATCCAATACCTTGCCCATTTCAAATTCGATTCAAATCGATCCAATGCCGACCCGAGACCTTGTTCTACAAAAACAAATATTCCTCCTTCCCTAATCGATTATTTTCATAGTAAATCTCATGAGATCAGCATTTAGACAGGATAAAATCCCGTTTTCCGAAAAACAATAACTTCCCACGTTAGAACAAAGATTTATGCAGGAAACAAAAGAAATGAGAAATGTGCAAACATTATTGTTCAATGTGAATTCGTTACTTCTATATCTGAACCTTGTGCGTCATAATGCTCATAAATGAGGAATTATCGCGAAACCATTACTTCATTAGCATCAGCCATTATTGAATCATACGAAACCAGAGAGCAGAAACCGGGTTAGAACGTTAATTGATTAATGAAAACAGGTAACTTTACACCTGTGTTTAAATTAAACCTGTGTGGCCTAGTTAGCAGAGATAGAAACAAGATCATCGCGATGCATGCAGTTTGTATTGAATCGTAAAGAAGACTGCAAAAATAAAACATATTTCATTGTTGCGTGCTGTGTTCCAAATTCAAATTAGTTCATATCAACAAGACAGACAGGATAAAAGATTTTTTTAAGTAGCACTTAACAATGGCATTCCGAAACGTAAGTAGGCCAGGCCAGTATTTTATAATAAAACCTTTTCAGAATGTTCGAATCGGAAATAGCGCTGTCAACAACATCTCAACTTTTTACTTAACGAATTTGTCTTTTCGGAATGAAACAAAAAATGTGAGGGTTTTAGAGCATCAAGCAATTTTCCGGTCCGGGAGAGGCCTGGGGCGCGGATACATACGTCGCGATTTCACGAAAATCTGCGAAAATCCATTCGACGTATGTTTGGCGAATGCCGCCGGCAATGGACACAATATTGAGTTCCGATTCCGTGAACGATATTCGAGAGTGGATTTTGATGCGATCGCATTCACATCAAACGTGGTAAATCAAATTTGAATCGTACTAAGCTTGATGATATATTTTGTTGATTGATTTAGGGCTTTTGGACTACGCACGGCCATGCTTAAAACAACAAAGAATCAAATAAAGTAATAATTGGAAAGCAATAGGTATAGTTACCTATATCAAATAAAACTGATATCAAAGTAATTTTATGTCAGTTTTATTTGATAACTGTTTTAACAGTATTCATAACGAAATATCAAGAAAGTTACACGTGCTGCTCTCAATTAAAACGAAAGCTCTGTTATTGAGGTAAAATATTTACTAATACAAAGATATAAAAACATAATAAAAATGCAATGTTAAACATGCAATAAAAGTTTATCATTATGTTGAAGCTTTTTGCTTGCAAGATAGATTTAAAAGCTCCATAAGAATTCTTTAGTGCGAATCAAATTCGCTGTTTAAGAGTCCACAAAGAGAAATGGCCAGCTAAATTGATGGAAGATGTCGTTGACTGTATTTTTTGTCAAGAAACTCAAGCACGAGCGAGTTTGGTACTGAAATAGATTTCAGAGTGACTAATATTAGTTTATATTAGTTGAGTGTACCTATTTCTAGGTGACGTCACGGAACTGTCAACGCGTTTAACGTCAAAATGAACTGTGACATTGAGGCCGTCGTCGTCGTGGATAGGCGAGTCTTTTAAGATGATCTTAAATAACTGTAAACTTATAATATAGACTAACTAAAGTATCTAGTTATATTTTGTCGTGAATCAACTTTCGTCACAATAGAACCCTCTATTCTCTGAAATTGTATAAATAAATAAGGTGCACTTGGAGCCCACATTCCTGCATTTGCCCTGTGTAGTTGCATAGGCGCTGCATTGCACAGCTGCTTTGTAGATAAACTATTGTCTTAATATGTATGTATGGGTACGTTCACCTTGTTAATTTTGGTTATTCTTGTTTCGTAATGGCACATACTTATATGACAACTCCTATTTTCTAACATAGGACTTGTGAGAGTACGGAACTAACCCACTGAATCAATTTGTGAACATTAACAAGATGCTCAGCTACCATCCCGAATTTCGTCAACCTCCTTTTAATATTAAAAAAGTTAAGATAAGTATAAGATTTGCCGTAGATGCGGTAGACCGGGGTTTATTGTCAAGAGATGCTTGACAACCGGTCTCACGAGTACCACTCACTCTTTCAAGAGCATTGTTCAGAAACTCCGAAGATGTAACATGAGTGTTACATTATACGGACATTATGTAATTTTATGAGACTGACAAGCGGTTAAGTATAGATAGACCATTTTATAGATAGGTATAATCATCGGCAAGGATATTGAGCCCTGACCTTCACCTGCGCAGAAGTGATTTATTGGTTTATTGCCTTAAGTGTACAGTGCGCAAAGCGATCCCCACTCTTCCGCCGAGAGCTCATTATCCGTGCCGATAACTATATACTATAGTGTCTCGATACGTGCTTCGCTACGTATAAAGTAAACAATCATGTACCATTTGGTTACCAAAAATGTGGTAGGTACCTGATGAACCAGCTGGATCACATTTTTGGGCAAACTTCACTTAAACCATCTACTAAATAGTCTGCACAAAGCCCAAACATTTGGTTTGGATAGGTGAAACCGTTTTGAGTTACAATATTACAACGCAAAGTGGAAATCATTTTTATATTTAGATGAAACTGACAAGTGGTTATAGATAGACCATAGATATATTTGTGGACAGTATTGTCTGTTATGCCCATTTTAGTTGACATGTGTGGCAGACACGTGCATTTGAATTTATTATTCGTTCTGACATAGACACTTGCAAAATACAACGATATTGTTACTGACTCTTTTGTTTGGATATTCCATTTTACGTTTTTGTACTGACGCAGACCGATGGAAATTGGTACTTGATGAATTGGATGTTTCTATTCTAGTGTTTTCGGAAATGGATGAAAAATAAATAACGTAGAATACCTAGCCGAGTAGCCTGAATATAGACTATTGCATAAAGGCACGTTCAAAAAAACTTTTCGTACGAGTATAGTTGATATCAAAAGTTATGGAACCATCCTGAACAAACATGGAACCAATAAAAGTGTAGGTTACACAAAATTAAGTCTTTATTTAACTAAACAGGTACACTATCACGGGAACAGTCTCAAGATGTAAATCTCGGAGACTTATTACTAGAAACACATTACGCAATCTTAGCAACAAGGGCCGAGTTCCGGGCTGATATCGGTTACATAAACCAACTAGGAAATGTCGGGAGACGCCACGCAAGCGTGCCCACGTTTTCTCATTCGCTTTATATTTTCCTTTTTACTTTACTACACCTTTTACGGGGAACGTGATCATAATTTTGGATGAAAAAGGGTTGCTTGTATGTTGTAATTTTCGTGTGTAGTTTTCTGTGTAAGGTTGAGTCTTGTAAGGAGTTTCTGTTGGTATAGTTGTTATTTCCAATTTTATTTTAGTCTCTTGATACGTAGTAGGTAGGTCTGTAAGTCTAATTGAATGAAAGGTTACATAATTTCCGCACTTTAAAGCTAAGCAAATAGCGAAATATTTTTTCCGATCAAAATATTTAACTACATTTACTTATTAATAAGTTTTATAGCTATTGTTATAGACTGTTTACAGACACTCTTAAACCTCATCAGCAAAAACTAAATAGGCATTCTCACGGAAAAAAGATGGAGAATTGCCAAAAAAGCATAATATGACATCAGAGAACACGCGATCAAACACGTGCCGGTTCAAGTATAAAATTAATGTTCTTCAGTTTTTATAAGGAGTTTGAAATCATATAGATAAGAACAGTAGTGTAACCTTTTTTGAACGCAACTGAATGAGGGAGTTCGATGACCTTTATCCTAAAGATATACCAATAAGAATATCATACAATATTACAGTTAGATACCTTTGATAGATAGTATAGTGCCTATGTATCAACCAAGTAATCGATCGCACATACCTTCCGTCGCAGATAGGATCGCAATCCCGCAAATAGATATCATATTATATCTTAGGAGTGTGTTCCTATAATAAGACATGTATAACAATAAATAAAGCTTAGATATAACTAAAATGACATGAATAAAGAGCCAAAATACTAAAATAATGCATAAAAAACCTCAAAATATGTATAACGCATATTAATTACATGATTTTATGAGATGAATCAGTTTTCGAATTAAGATGGCGCGTAGGACGGTTCTGACTCAGATCAATAATTTCGCATAAAACTTTCAATATTTAATTCATTAAATTATTAGTAGTTCATTTTTATAATAAAGTGACTCATTTACACTTTTGTTTGTGTTATAGTTTTAATAATGATTCAGGTGATCGACTTCCCAATATTATAAAACAAGTATATAGGTAGGTAATTTTATTATGGACATTTGAAGCCTTGCTAAGTTTTGACATCTTGTCAAAGCATTAAAACAACATTTGGCGGTAATTATAGGTCATGGCACATTATAGCGGCACCGCAACAGCACGGCTGCAGCACGGCGTCGCCTCGAATTAAGACTACGGCTAGCTGCCAGCGCGCTAACTACGCGTTGTCCGCAAGGTGCCAGCTCGCGGTCCGCGCGCCGTCCGCGTGCCGGCCACGCGCCGGCCGCGAGGTGTAAGCTTGCTGTCACCGCAAACTCGATATTATTTTAAGACAGTTATGATTGAACACGACGCAATGACGTTGTTTCGCTGCCGGCTCGGAGTCGGCGCGTAATTAGCGCGACGACGGCGCGCTGCACGCATTAGGTCCGCTCGCTTGCAGCACGCGGGCGGCGAGCCGAGTTGTGTGGTAGCGGCAAGCGCGCTGACTGCTCGCCGTTGGCTTTTTCATATTGACATTACGAAATATATTATAATATACATGATTTAATGCTCTAAATTGAATGACAACTTAAATGCTGGTGTGGAGCCGTGCTGTTGCGGTGCCGCTATACTGTGCCATGACCTTTATGGCGTTGGTTTTTATCAGGTATCTTAGTCATCTACCATCCACATCTTAAGCCATGTATCCTAAAGTATAGCCAATGGCCACATGGTATTCTGTCATTACATAATGTGATTTGTAGGATTTGTTGATGTGCAGTATCGTTAAATTATTAATATTACGTTAAAAATGTTGTCCCTCTTTGTTTAACGTGCTTTTTAATTTCGTCGTTTCTCCTTATTGACAATTAATTTCGTCGATAAAAACTGCACTCACGTATTGACCTAAAATATCGTAGGTATATAAAAGTCGATAAATACGATAGCTACAAAATCAGATCATTTATCATTCCCATATTTTTTATGGTAGCTTACACAACCAATATCACGTTCTAAAAAGGAGAAATAATCTATGGTACTAATACCCGTTCTGATTCGGACCACGCAGTTTGTATATCAACTTGTTTTTCATGCTGGTGACTATAATTTAGGGACCTATTTACGGAGTTTTAGGCAAGAAATGAGTCATTATCCTATAGGTACAGGTATTACAAGTTTGTCAACATCATTACGGGTTATTTTATTGTTAAGGAGCTTTACTGGCGAACTGGCGATGTCAGGACGGAACGTAATACTTAACTGTGGTAATAATGGCGGCCTACCTATAGGACCGTGTAATTATGAGTGGGAGTAAGTGGGTTGTTATGCCGGTCATTCGATGGAGTTCACTTACTCATTTTACGGTCACTAATTGGATGGTCGATTGACACTTCTCGTCTTTCAGTCTGCGGAGATATAAGTAGGTTATTGGGAGCTTGAGTACCATCAAAGTGATCGAAAATCGAACTGACAATGTTGGCCCTTATGAATGAATTATAATACTTAGGTAATAGGTAACTATCAAAAGGTTTGATGAGAATAATTATAAATATTTAAGATCCGTGGAAAAGTGCACGTTCTCTTCTGAAGTTGCACTTGTGTGCGACTGTAAGAATAGATCGTTGAACTTCATATCCAAACTAATATTATAAATGCGAAAGTAACTCTGTCTGTCTGTCTGTCTGTCTGTCTGTCTGTCTTTCTGTCTGTCTGTCTGTCTTTTCTTCACGCCTAAACTACTGAACCGATTTGTGTGAAATTTGGTACAGACATAGTTTGAAACTTGAGAAAGGACATAGGATAGTTTTTATTACAAAAAATAAAAATAAAAAATAAAATTTATTACGGACATACAGTGCCATCTATTGGTCAAATCTATTGGTCAAATGTCGAGCTGTTCCTATGCTCCGTAGATAGATGGCGTTAATCGCGCAATGGTGTCATTACACGTGTTCGGTTCATGTTATTGTTTTAATTCATCGGAAAATCCATCAGAAAAATGTAAATAAACAGTAAAAAGGTGTAAAAAAATTAATATTAATATATGTCGGAGATGGTCAATAGTACGGACACTAAACGAGACGCAAGCGCGCCATCTGGTGGCGTTTCCGGTGAAACAACATTTTGGCGCGCTTGGCAGAGTCGTAGTGGTCGGCGTGGCGTCCGCGGAGCTCAGTCTTGGTCGAGTCGTCGTGCTGCGCACATCTCGAAACTGCCTTTCGTTACGTGTAGTGTACCTAGTGTTATTGTAAAGAGTCTTGTGATTTTTGAATTGTAATGGTTCTTCTAACCTAACAGACAGACATGTGTTGCTGGGGAGTTTGTTCCGCCACTTCTTCTCCCCAAGCCAAAACACATAGGAAGTGGTGAAGGGCGGGCGTTTTGGGGGCTGTCTTTTGTTCTGACTAATTTCAATAAACGTTTGAGTTTTGAGTTTGCTTAAGTTTTGAGTTTGTTTGAGTTATCTCTTTGCTCGATTACCCTAGCTGATGTCGGACAATAGTGCCATCTTGATGTTCGCCCCTCCGACATCAGAAGTGGGATGCAATCCGAATGCCCACAGTGTCACGTGTTCAAAATGTGAACGTGTTCAAAGATTGTAGTGGTGAAAATTGCAACGCTAGATACGATACTGCTATCACATTGAATCGATCCAGGTAAGCACTAGGAAGAATCCTGGGTGGTTATTCGGTGGAATGGTTATTTGGGTGTGCCTGTCAGACGCCGGATAGAGGTTGTCTTAAAATTTTAATGGTGACTATCAGACTCCGGATAGAGGATGTCTTGAGTCATCGCTATCAGATGCCGGAGGGAGGTTGTCTTGACGGAAATTGTTGAATTGAGCTTAGTTTTTGACTTTTGTTAGTAACGTTTGCTATGTGAATTTTGCTAGTGTATTTAACGATGTAACTGGACTTTGAATCATTTGGATTAAAATAAATGGAACGTCGATAATTTCAAATGGAGTTTGTAGTAGAAGATTTATTAAGAATTTCAGCGAAGGTACAAGTATGGTAACCCCGGTTATGGTAATAGTATCGGTTTCCATTGTTACATGTCAAGCTGAATGTTGATGAGCTGTTGTCGTGTAATTGAGGGTATGCTAGAAAATTAACCGAATTTGTCTTTTTTTTCATGTTTCAACAATGACGGTGATTATTGTGCAATATGACGAGAAAATTACGACGTTGAATGGAGCATCCCAGCTGTCTGCCAGGAGCCCGGCGTGTCATCGTGAGGTCGGAGTGTTGGTGCTCGTGCATCTCCGTGGCTTCACGTCTGCGAAAGCCTTGCTGTACTGCGCGCCATAGCGATGTGCGATCGTCACGCACGTTGAGTGGAAACCCGGTGAGACCGATCCATGTTTGCTTTATGTTGAGGTTATTTGTCTTACGACATTTTTAAACTTGAGAAGCAGTTTCAGTTCGTTGATAATTGGTAGTAGTTTTTAATTAATGAAATCATAGATGATGAAAGCTAGGTTCACAGGGTTGACAAGTGTGTATGTTTGTGTGTTACGCTTCAATCACAGGGTTATTTGACTGTTAAGTTGGAAATCACAGAGAGATGACTGTGATGAAGTGTTCAACGGCAACACTTGTCACAGGGATGGCTGAAGTGTGTATCTTATGTTTGGTCACAGGGATTACCTGGTTTCTGTTTATCAATTAAAACCTCAAATTAGAATATTTCAGTTTTGCGTCATTTGATTGAATTGTGCATCAGACAATAGATTTTGGTAAGGTGTTACGTTCACCTACTCGGTAATTTCGTTGCGTTAAGTTGTACCAATGATGGATACCGGGGTGACTTGGAAAAGACCCGTTGGCCTGTGTGATGGCATCGGGGTGACCAAGAAGAGACCTGTGTAAAGTCTGCGGTACTGTTGTTTTTACTGTGTTAAGCTGTACCTATGATGGGTATCGGGGTGACCTGGAAGAGACTCGTTGGCCTGTGTGACGGCATCGGGGTGACCAGGAAGAGACCTGTGTGAATCTGTGGTACAGTTGGTGTCATGTCACTGTGGTTGTGGTTGTGGTCCCTAGGAGGCCAGGATGGGCTGAGAGCTCGGCTAAGGGACACAACGGTTATGTGAAGTCTATCGAGTAGAAGGCGTTGATGTGAATGACAACCGTAGCTGTAATGATTTAGTAATTTACAAGTTCAGTCTGACTAGCAATTCGATCTTTCTTTGATTCCGTGCTCAGGATTTAATGTATCTAGTATTTTTATAATACGTAAAAAAGATTGTCTCAAATATAAAGCTTAGTCTGCTGTACTCCAGTCTTTCATACAAAAATACTACCATACCTACTTCCTAAAACCGCGTTGCACTAAATTCTTACATTTTTTAAAGTTGAACGAACTCGGGGCGTGTCGCAGGAGCATTCTATTTTTAAACCGGAGGATACTGCCAGTTTTATTTAATCTGTTTCGTAACATCGTAACAGAAATGCGTCTGGTGTTAAGTATCAATGAAAGATATGAATAAACTTATGGATATGATAATAACCTTCTTTTTGCTTGGCGCTTTTACAAGATTGATTTTTTTTTACGAAGATGCTTTTTTCGTTTGCATAACATTCGCTTGCCATTGATATTCTAACGCATATTGTTTTTTAGGCCAATGAGGAAAACCCTAATCATAGTTTAGTTGCAGACAGAGTAACCAAAAGGGCCTGAAATCCGTTATGCAAGGCTTAGAGTGGTTGCCATTGCAGTGAGATATTTATCAAATACCCACTCATTCATTACTCATACCTACTCTACAACTTTCAATGGTTTTCGTGACCCAATTTAAAATAGTCCCCTTGTAATATTTGTTGTCAGTGAAAACGAATTAATGAGTCATTTTGGGCAACAGATAGAATGGCTGGAATTCTGACGGCGTTCAACTAAAATAGTCGGTGACAAGAATTGAGATTCCTTTCCAATGAAATTTTAAGCGTTATTCTGGAATTAATAAGTCATCAAAAATCTTATTGAGGTCAAGTCCTATGTTTCGTCGTTACAGCCGAAAGACGTGCAATGCTTCAAATGCCCTATTAAACCTAAAAACATTTTTCTTGTTTTTTTTTTTACAGTTTTTTTGTACATTAGATGCTATTGTAAGACTTAAATTTATAAAATCGTAAACTCGTATCATAAAAATCACATCAAATACTCAAACGGCGCACTTCATTTCATTTTCCTACATAACAATAGAAAAAAATAACCTCACAAAGTACCTAGAACACCCATAAAATGTGTACCTATTATGTAAATAAACCACTTCACATTCTATTTGAGAGACGTGAGTCGAATAAAACTGTCTCATGTTCACATCTCGTTGCAGGCGCTCCAAAACTTATAGGATAGCGCGCGGAATGTAAAATACGCAATTTCATCTTTCACAATGTAAACTGAAATATGTACCTACCCAGAATGTATCAGAACATGAAAACAGAAATAATAAAAATAATGTTTTCACGATAAAATATCGTTTAAATATAAAACTAAATGACATTCCCGGCTACCGCTGTTTCGTTTTGAAAATAGTAAAAATATCGATTAAATTAGATATATTTCGGAAATCACTTTAAATATGAATATAAATTACTCTATGTTCAAAACAAATACAATCACTAATGCTGTACCTATAACGAAATTACCGACGTCATCATCCATTAGAAGATTGAAAGGGATTGACCAAAGAACTATTGAGACGGCTTAACCGTAACAGTAGAAGGTATTAAGGCACCACGTACTCTCACTGAGTAGCAACTAGTAAGGTCATTGCACTATAAGGCTTTGGGAAGACGTTCGAGGCTTTAAAATACTTAAGAGAACCGTTCACCCCTATCTTGAAGAAAGGGAGTTCTGAGGGCGTTCACGCGAAATTATCAGACAATTTGCATAAATCGTGATATCGGTTCAATGAACTTTTAGCGGTTCGGGATAAATAGGATGGGTTAACGAATTGTAGATTAGGTATTCATATATTTTATTACTGTGTATATTGAATATATCGAAGCACTGAAGTTGTCAGTAAGCTTAGAAATGTTAACGCAAAGTTGTCACAAAATGGAAAGTCAATGCAATTACGACAGTCAACACCATTCCATATTTAAAACTGACTCATCCTTAAAATGAGATCCATGAGCTAATATTCTGATAACAGCAAAACTATACTATCTCTGATACTCAAATTTTACTTAGAACACTATATTCCCTGAAAAAAAAAACGATGCGTAATAGAAAAACCCGATGAGTTTTCTAGATAAACAGTGTTCAAGGCAACATTTTCATTAACAACTATTGCGTAGCAGACTGAACTAAGTGGATATACTTCCTAAATTATTTTAATACTATTAGACTATTTCTATAGCACGTGCGTGCTGGCACGCGTTCGTAAATGTGCGTCTATTTACATTATAAATAATGTCATTTAGCGTGATCAAATAATAATGATAGCTGATGACGTCTGACGTTGGATCCAATGTTGGCCATGTGTGGGCCGGGAAGTCAGCATTGGCCCCAATATCGATGCCAATATTTGGATTTTGTGGTTTGAACAACATCTTTGGCAGTCATAACGCGTTGACAGAAGCCAGAAAGTCTGACAATCAGTCTTGTCAGGGGGTATTGGGTTTCGGGTTGCCCGGGTAGCTGGGTTTTGTCGGCCGGGTACTCGCTCCAAGTAAAATCGTTTTTAAAAGTTTCAGCAAAATTATTCAAAATGATGCTAATTTATCATGCGTTCATTAAGTATAATTAATGTAACCAATATCACATTATAATGCCGTCGTTAACAGCACGATAACATAATACATAATAATGCCTATTCATATCACTATTATATTGCATTATTTAGTAGCAAAACTCAAATATGTATTTGTTATTTATTTATTTGATGGCTTTATTAAATCATTCTTGTTCAGTTTATAACACTTTGTTAAAATCTACTTAAGGTCAAGTTAATAATAATTATGATTTAGCCGCTATAGCAGCTATCATCACATATTTTTTTCCCCTGAAATCTCTTTATCATTATTTATACAAAAAATCTCGTATGTTTATTTTTCAATCAATTTAACATAGCCAATTCTAACACTGCATGAAGGACACGAATTCGCAATCAATATTGTGAAATCGATTCATAAACAGAATAGTTTCTGATTTTGCGCTATAAAAGTAAACAAAACAAACATAGCCATTATCACGAGCTGATAAGGTTATTAAAACGTGTGGGTGTTGGAAAATATTACACGAACAAGTCGGCATCATTTCATAACGTTGCACATCCATACTATAATAAAGAGGAAATGTTTTTTTGTTTGTTTGAACCCCAAAGGCTGCGAAACGACTAAACCGATTCGAAAAGTTATATCACTTTTGGAAAGCTACACTTCTCCCAAGTAACATATTATTATGCTATATTTTTCCCGCTACGGGCAGTAGATGCCACGGGACGCGGGTGAAACCGAGCTAAAACGGCTAGTTTTGAACAAAGAACATGATTAACGCATGATACCTTTGAAGACGTACGCGCATCCTTGTCATGTTTCGATGTGATTCAGAAATGGCTCTCGTATGAAACAATTTGGTCGGGAGCCAAACAAACGTGGTGATAATAAATTTTGCAAAAAGAGGAAAATACAGGAAAAATGGTTCACGATTTTCATTGGGTTTACCGGTTATCCGGAAAATGATTCATGTTTCACCGCTAATTCATTTATTTGAAGCTCGTTAACAGTCAGTTTCCAGTTTTAGAGACTTTAGTTTGCTTGAAAACTACACATGAGAGGAAGTTCATTCATACTTCATGTACATAAAATATTCATTTAAGTTTTACAGTGGTGTCCTCCTAGGTGATTGTCGGCTACGGCCCGGCGGCTGTTCTCATATAAGGAGATCAGCCAACTAAACTACGCAGGACATATAATAGTACTTACCTACACAAGCATTTGCGCAGACACAGGTGCACTCACTATTCCTTAAAATGTTTTCGGTAGTATATGTATGTATAACTTAAAACTATGTACTACATATCAGTTTATTCTGAAGGTCTCAGCAAGCTTTACTCACGCTCGTATTTCGGCATCAACCGTGCTTATTCATAAGCTCTCCCAGCTCCCAACGAGGTCGAAAGTCGACAGTTTACAAGAAGCCGCGCGACTTCCTGGCTTTCAAGAAAGTCGTTTTGGAAACTTCAAAGGTTATCCTTTATTCCTAAATTAAGTTCATTAGTTGAGGTGATGTTGTTACATGCTAATGTAGTTATTATTCTTAATTTGCATAATTAAATGAGATAGAATGTTAAGAAGTATTTTGTTGGATCTTTCAAAGAGGTTAGGCTTGTGATATATTTCCTATTTGCATTGGAGAAGTCAGAATAAAGTTTTTAATCATTTTTATTGGGGAAAATAATACGAAGAATAATAGTAGCCATAAGTAAGTACTATATTGATATTAACAACGTTTTCCATTTTCCACGAGTTAAAATTCTATGAAAAGTCCCTTCCCGTTAAATTGTAATTGGTGGTATAATCGGATTAACTTCTCATCTACCCAGAAATCAGGCAATACCGAAAACTGAATCGTCTTTCAGCAAATCTGTTTTAATTTATCAAGTGCGATTCCAATCCCCAGTATTTTCAATTCCACATAATTTTAATTAATCCATCGAGTTCTAAATAATACGCTCATTTTAAGAAAATCAGAACTGTTTATATTAATAAGCAAATACTCATGAAAATCAGGAATCGTCGGTTCAGTAAGTTTCCGGTAAAAATAAATGCAGACTAAGATTTCCATGAATTTCTTGGTATTGAAATACACTTTCAGTGAGTCAGTCAGTCATCGGCCTATTTACTGAAAGGCCAGTACTGTCTTAATATATTAGAACTTTTTACTGATTCATGTTTAAGATTATAATATTGAATTTTCATAATACGACCTCGATAGCTTTTGTTATATTATTTGAACAAATATTACTTTTTTTTTTCCGAGCTTTTTATTCCATTTATTTTAGTGGAATATCCATGCAATGTTATGATATTACTGACACTTCTGTTAACACTGAAACTGAATCTATGAGTCTAACTATGTTTATAGTTGCATCTATACTTTTACAACGAACTGATTATTATTTATAATCACTCAAATTATTAGAAAATATAAATAATCATAAAAAAAATCTTTACCCATTTTTTGTTAAGTAGGCACTGTGTACTGCATACTTATTTTGCACTTATTTTGTCGCATACGAATGAATGAATGCATTCACAATAATAGCGCATTGTGAAAATTGCACAAAACAAATTCTATTTTATGACTTTTTCATGCTTATTTACCTTGCCAAATTGCAATACTGTACACAAGTACAACTGAGAGTTATGACGTAGTTACCGAGTTCAATGACCTGAAAATTATTACTTAGAAATGATTTTAATATGGACATTCATAAACCTACGCACTAATATTTTTTTGAATTTAGATATAATTTTCAAAACAATCGTATCTTAATTTCATTTTCAATCCTGTATTTACTTTCAGTCATTAGCAATGGCCGATCATCAAAATAAGAATAGACAATTCGAGGCATTGACTTCTAAATTAAAAAAAAGGTTAGTTGACGTGACGTGGAATGTCTGACGTAAAGGGTGAATATTTTACGGGATAAACTCGATTATTTCGTCCATTTTCGCATAAAAGTCCGATAAAATAGGGGTAAGGACCTTGAATTAAATTTTATGAATGAAATCCAGTAAATTAAAGCTCAATACAATTAAATGATGTTTGGTCGCTGGATCAAAGACTTTGTTCCAAATGCAATTTAGCCACAGATTAAATAATTTGATGAACACGAGAATTCTTTGATGTACTTTACCTACCTAAATTATAGTTAAGTCGCATAAATTCGATCGGCCACAGTGGCACCTTATTAAAGTTTTAAATGTTTATTTTGATAATGCTGAAATTTTCGCCTATTTCATCTAAATATTAGCTGATCTCGGAAGAGGTCATAGAGACAGCCAAAATGGTGTGCAGTCGACGCAAATTTATTTATCTTATATATTTTTTGGCTTACAGCTTTTCCTTCAATACTTCCAACGCCTGTTGTAAAAATCCCCCAACACCTCACTTGTTTACATATAGAATTCAAAATAAAAACTTGTTACATATTTACAACTGGCTTACCTACACATAAACAAAACAACATCTACATACATACAAGAACACTTAGTAGGTGTGTTACGTAGTAATATCTCAGTGGTATTACATTATTTAATAGTGCAAGCGGTTTGGCTGCATACAGCTGTGGTCACTGCCTCCACGCCATTTGGCAAGCCACCAGATACGATGCACTATGTAAAGGTCATTCCACACTGCGGTGAAACACAAACCATTGTAGTGTTTCCTGGTAGGGTCGGAGGTCTACTAAATATTATCCTATTTATAACAATTAAACGGTTAATATACTGCGTAGTTTGGAACTCTCTAAAATTATTTTTTTGGGAAAGTTTCAAAACTTGTGTACTCATCATTATACTTCATCTTGTTGATTGGATACCTACCACATTGGTGAATTTCAGCAGACCCGACAAACCGCTTACACGTTGCATTGCAGTAGAACAAAGTGCTACCTTATTACCTACTCGGTGTAGTAGTGTCATGTAGTAGACCACTAACACGTGGCCAGAACGCGCGACCACGTACTTAGTATTATGTAAGGAGGTGCTCGTCTGTTCTTTGTACTCTTGATCTATGAAATTTTTTGTTTTTATTTTACATCGAATGTCAGTTTGAATTTAGAACCTATATTTATAAGCAGTCTATGATCGGTTGTTGCAATAGGCGCCATGGCTTTTCATAGCTACCAATCTTGTAGCTCCAAGCTCCAAGTTTGTAGACTATAATATAGTAATAAAGATCAAACGTTTGTTTGTATGTACCCCAAAAGCTTCCAAAACTACTGAACCGATTTGAAAAATTCTTAGTTCAATAGTTTCCACAGAACACGATGAAACCGCGGGAAAACGGCTATTGGCTTAGACAGGGAGTTTGTTAAATAGAGAGCGATATACATAATTAAAAAAAATACACATCTTACTTGTAAGATTTTTATAGCTTATGACGTATTATGGAATAATTTCGTAAACGTAAATATGATGCGCTCACGTTTTCAAGAGTCGGCGATAACCACAGTAAGTGGTTAGTCTCCACTCTGAGCCACGTGCATCGTGATGCGGTTACTACAACGCAACGCATAAATTGTTATTGTTTTATTATGTTCTACCCTTAATGGCTTTACTAGAGTAATAGTGAGGAATAGCTGGCCGTATTGGAAATTCTACAAAAAATCTGTAAATATCCTGCCTGTGCTAAGCAATTCCCTAGCAACTTCGACAGAGTTATCGCGTCCCTTTAACACAAAGGATTCCAGAAGGAACATGGGGGCTTTTTATTTCGGTAAACATTTTAAAACCATTTATTCAAACTTGGCTGCTAAACATGACTTTTTGAATTTCATATACAAAAGACAGCCCTTAAAACGCCCACCTTTCACGAATTCTACCGTGAAGAAGAAAATAAAGCTTTATTAAAATGTATCTATTCCTGAAAGAAGAACCAAATTTTAACAATCGCTTTTAGCTTTAGGTAATAGGAGACACGACCTAGGTTTAGTATAACAATCTCCTTTCAAAGCGATTATAAAATCATGTTGCTAAGGCAAATATTTAAATTATATTCTAAATTCAAATGCCTATAACATAAAAGAAGATACAGTCATCGGTCACCTTCGTTTTCACAAAGTAATAAAGTAGACAGCCTTTGTGGATTGTGACCTTTTTGCAAATGTTTGAGTCTCATCGCTTTGAAATTCATTAATTTGGTTGGATTTAAGTATGAAAGGCGTTAGTCCTAACTGTAGACTTGTTTGCAGGTCCTGTAGGTGATCATAGCAAGTACTATTTGAAATTCTAGCTACCTAAGTATGAGATTTTTAAGGGGATGTTTCCCAGTCACTACGTGTGCTTTGAGGAAAAATAACTGAAAGTTATTGTTCCTGTAATAAGTATAAGTATAGTTTACGAGGAATTTCAAATAAGAGTGTTCACGGGAAATATTTCACATCAGATATTCATGACAAAAAATATTTAGTTTAATAGTATTTGCTTTCAAGGGCTACAATATTCAAATATTAATAATTGAGCTCATAGAGATAGATCCACTCTTAAAGCCAAAACAAACATAAATTCTGTCCATTTCCAACAAAAAGTAACGAATTCATTAACTGTTTGGGATGAAAACCGACCTCATTTCGTTGGTAAGCCCGAACAAGTTAAATTGTCTGACGGCTATCAGAAATTTAACAGCATTTCTATCAAAATAGAAGTCTATCCGATAGTGGGGTGCTTACTATTCATGTACGATTTGCATATGGTTGAATTTAAAGTTAGTCTTAATTAATTCCAACATGATGAATGAACAATGAAAACCAAACCTAAAACGTTTACATGTTCGTATTTAAGTTTAAATACACAATTAGAAAACCCATAGAACGTCAAAAAAATAAAACAATTTTGTTAACCAACTTTGTACAAAATATATCAAAACCTTTTCCCGTATTAACTACGGTTCTAGAATTGGTATAACATTGACAGCTGAAGCACTGAAAATTCAGTTAGACGTGCACGTAGCGCCATCTGTTTCGCAGTGTAGAAACTACTCACAAAAATACGCATTCGTAAAAGTTCGTTTTATGTGAATTTTTATTGAGACTTGATATCGTGGTCCTAAAACTTAATATTATTAATTAAAAAGTAATAGATATTTTATGGTGAAAAAATAATATAGGTAGGACTCGGGCTATGTTAAAAAATGTTAAATTTTTTCCCAATTTTCCTCAACATAATTATTATTAAACGTTTTTCTTGTATCTCCCATCAACCCCTACCCCAAAGAGATAAGGTTTTCTATGAATAAATTATCTTATAAAATGTTTCCATATTTTTTTATCTAATCGGCCGGGCCGCTAATGGTCAACGTTATTAATGGGCGAACATTTCTGATATTATAACCAAATTGTGCGTAATACCAGTGAACTTAATGATGTTTATTTCATATTTTTTTAATTAATAAGGATATTTAAATCTCCTATCCTGAATCCCATAATGGCACTTATAGTAACTCGCCATAATAAGAAATGATCTATGGAATGAGGCGCTTCCTATGACTCTAGTTTCTCTTCTAAGTCCGTTGGAGAGAGAGAAAAAGTGTAGCTCTGTAGGAAGTTATCCATTGAGCTTCGATTATTAAGTATGTATTCGTAATTGCAAGTTTAATAGCTTGCCCTGAACCAATAACGGACAACGTGGGACAGGTGACACATTCTTAAATTTGTATGTCCCTTATAATGCCAGTTTTATAGGTATTAAAATGTAATGAAGAAATAAAAGTAAATATATAAGGCGTTTAAAGAAAATCTTAATTGTTCTCGCATCCCCTATAGACGCAGAATGCTGAAGCATCATTACATATTTATTTCTCGTAATTTAATTTCATTCTACGTAACGCCAGTTTTCCACGAATGATCTTCAAAGGTCTTATGATTACAGATTAAGTACAACACAAGAGAGCCACAGTAACTGAAACCCATTCAGTTATATCTTCAGCACCAGGGAATATAAAGTAGTACAAGATACCTTCCCAAAGAAACCAATCCATTAATTAATTCAAAGAGGACGGCTAACAAACATAGTTTAATTAATCGAGGACTATTCTCCTCAATTCTGTTCCAATCGTGCCGACCTAAATAACTATCGCTAGGATATCTTGTCCGGGATAAATGGATCGAGTTCTACGTTATAATCAAGGTTATTCCCGAATTATCCTTGATTCAACATCGAGCCAGGCGAATGAGGACGTTATGGGAATGAGAATGACAGGGGACTGATAATAGAATGAATGACGCTCAATATGTTTTTGATTGAATGGAGCTAATGTTGGCTTGTCTTTGCGAGATCCAATTAACTTTGCGCTTGTTTGATCAAAGAATCATGAGGGTGTATTTCTAAGCTTTTTATCGTTCTTATTTTCTGACTTCATGCGTAAATTCTTTAAATCAACACAAGTCTAAGTACGAATACATGACCTACGACAACTAAAACATAGTTAACTCCTATCTGAAATGATATTGCGTTTATTTTGCATAATTTTAGTTTAAGCCTTACTAAACAGCGTCATTTCGTCAACCTTTGGCCTTTTTCATAAATTACTGATATAATTAATACAGGCTTAAAATAAAACCTCATAGCTTTGGGTTCGAATTTTAAAAGGCTTGTATATCGGCCGGGTGCAAGCCCACTCATTAACAAGTTAAGCCTGACCTACTTTTGAGGCTACATTCAGGTTGCTGTTGACACAACCTAGTTCTTGCTTTCTTGCGACTCTCAGTTCGAAGTTCAAAAGCTGTTTGAGTGTTTGTTACCTTTTTACGTGTGTGTAAATAAATTGGTTGGATGAATGAATTTCACTTTGGTATTTTTAGCCTTTTGAATATTATAAATAGACATATAAAAACGAATAAGGCGTAGATATTTTGGTAAGCATTTCATATTTAGTAACAAAAAATAATTATAACTTCTTTTCCTTCTAGAAATTGCTCAAATACGCAATAGGGTAAAACGCTTCTATTTTATGATAAAAAGCACCCTTAAATAACTTCCCACGGTACGCATTCAATATTAGACTCAGATTTTCTACATATAGAAAAGTGGCCCAGTAATGGAACTGATGTAACTTTATTTATAGGTTATAAGGTCGACCCCACGGAGGAAAAAAAGATGAGCGGAGACGCCACACAAGAATGTAAGGTAGGGCTAGAAATAGCGATGCGTTCGGATTGATTGTGAAGTCAAGACGAATCTGTCCAAGATTATTATTAGTCTTTATTGATTGCTTATTTGGTTTCAGGCGGAGAATCTAAAGAAGGATATGAAGGTGGAGCTATTAACGTTCCACCTCCCCCGAACACCTGCATTTTGGCGCGCTCCTTTCTTAGGCGATTTTCTTATATGACATCTCCGCTAGTCATTTTGTATTCCGTACCTCATATTCCATTTACTGAGAGTTATTGGTGTCAACTTGACATTGCAAATTGTCTGATCCCACTGTGATACAAGTAAACTGACGATTGAGGTTTCCTGTCGCACAAATAGATTGACCTCGGGCTCCCTGCTCTTGTGGGTCAAATAAAGATAGATGTGGAAGTTTTCTGTTTTATTTCTGTTCTCGTCATTGAGATGTAGTGCCTTGGATTTATAGCCTGGAGGTTGAGTGCTAGTATATTGTAACAAGTTATTGCTTGTGTAGGTTCTTAAGGGAAGAGTTTTCTTGAAAGTGTTTTAAAATTTAATTAAAGGCCATTGTATTAAAATTACGATTATAAAACAGCACTATTCAAAAGGTGTCTTTTGCTGGGAAGATGAAGAACAACTTGCTGCTCCCAAAAAGTAGCGCAAATACCTAAAATGATTGATAAATAAATTATTATAGGGTTATTTTCAAAGATGATTTGAATGATACAAATCAAAATGACTTACATAATATGAATCATTCCCCTATTTCATGCCTACAAGGACAGTTAGCCAGATTACTTGCATTGAAATGGGCCATAATACGTCTATACCAGCTTCAGAATTAATTTAATGCCGGGAGTCTCACAAGGTGAAGCAGGAAATTGCACAATGTAAGCTATCTCGGTTTATTAGGAGTTACAATGTTCAGTCACGTGCAATATACCTACATATATATGCTGGATACAAGTTTACAAAATGCAGTTTAATTACGTTCAAATTAAAGGGATTTCTTCGTGAAATGTTTGTATTATTATTTTGAAATATTACTACTAATATTAGAATGAGACATATTTTTTAATATCGTGGCTTCCAAAATATTAAGCCAGTTAGAAAACGTTGACCGTTAATCAATTATACAGTAGGAAATGGCTATTCTTTAAAATAAGTTAAGTTAAAATACTTAATCGCTATTTAATTTTAGTAAGTACTTGTTATTGCTGGTGACTGTACACTTATATGAATGTAATTTATATTTTTTGTTAGGTAGTGACGTTTTCATATCGTTTATTCATTTTTTTATCTTACTTCCTAAAGGCTACCTACGCTGTATCCCAGTTTCCCCATTAGGGGCAAAACCGTGGATGTTCCCCTTCGAAGTTATTTTCATCCCTTTGACGTTATCGTGTATGCGTAGCTTTTTCTGAATGGAATTGATTGCACGTCTGTGGGTGACTAAAAATGTATTTGACCTTAGCAATGTAGGTAGTTATTACAGCCTTTTCATCTCAAAATAACTTTTCATTTATGTTAGGTTACTTTTACATTTATTTTTGGAGTAATTTCATATTTTGAAAATAGGTCTTTATGTTTCAGTCGTAAATATTTAGGTATTTACTGCATTTTATATATATAACATCTCGTTACGACGGGACTGAAATAGAAATAGGGATTATAAATTCCCCTAAATAAATAAAGAATAAAAAAACTATTCTATGTCGCGATACAAACTGATTGGTCAGCTATATTTTCACAGTTTAAATACCAATCTCACTTTAACATTGCGCAATTTTAAAACATTTCCATTTATTTTGGATAGCCTTTTATTTTCCTACACAAACAGTTTTTGACAATAACCTGACAATACTCATAACAGAGTATTGGCAGCTTGCCAGTCCCCTGGAATAAACAGCCGGGCCGCATTTACACCGAAGCGAGCGTGAGTGACGAGTACCCGTCACATCGTAGCACCGTTTCATTAAAATGATAATAACCAAGGACTCTCTCGAGTATAATTACTGCCAGAGCTCTTGCTTGCCAAATATATATATTTTTGGAAGGATTTATTCGTCCGTGATATTTGACCTTATTTTCTGAGAGGAATTTTACCTTATGTTTACGAGATGTTGCTACTGTACGGTGTGAATAATGATATTTTTTTGTTTATGTGTAGAAGCCATAATGTTCAGGGGTTATCGTAAGTAGTATAATAGGCTGACGGAAACCTTTTTTTTGTTTGGCATTTGTTTTGTCATCGAATTATCACTGATGAATAGGTAGGGCATCAAATATTTTTTAAGAAATGGAATATTATCGTAGCAACCAGGCTCTTAATTCTATGTTTTAATTTTGCATTGTAAAGGTGAACATTCTGAGAACTTTATTCTCAAGTTACTTGGAACCGTGCTTGGAACACAAGTTATTTGGGATATACCTATCAAATCTTGATAAAAAAAAACCATGCATAGTCTAACCGAAACTGAGAATCAAATCCAGGATATACGATTTAAGCTCAGAAATCAGTATTATTTGTCGACTAATTAAGTTATTTGTATCATTCTCATACATATACCTGCGTGCAGCCCGTCATGAATAGTTTGCGTTTATACTGGAAGTCAACGTCAACATAATGTAGTTTAGCAAAGGTTGGGTAGATGATACACAGCTTACATTTATGCAATATATCTACGCCACTGCGCTTCAGATGCAAAGCGGAGTGATATGGGGTGAGGCACGTAAACAAGTCACTCGCACTGACATTATATACTAACATATATATTATATACTTCTAAATAGCATTCCTCTATTTAGAACATATTGATATCGGTAATTTTGTCTCTGTTACTGTTACTGTTACAGCCTTTTTATCGTCCCACTGCTGGGCACAGGCCTCCTCTCACACGGAGAAGGATAGAGCATTAATCACCACGCTTGCTCAATGCGAGTTGGTGATTTCAGACTTTATAGTCCAGGTTTCCTCAAGATGTTTTCCTTCACCTTTTTATTAGCCATTGGTGTCCAAGATATACTTAGAAAGTACATACAAACTTAGAAAAGTTGCATTGGTACTTGCCTGACCTGGAATCGAACCCGCGCCCTCATACTCGAGAGGATGGTTCTTTCTCTATTATATTCTCTATTATATTCTCTATTATATTGTTTTGTTATAAATGTAATGTTGTGTCCTCTATGCAGGTCTGATAAAAAATATTAAGTATTTGGGTTTAACTCATTCATAATTGGAAAACATGATTACGAGTCAGTATTTTTTTAATAACACTGCAGACCCAAAAACATACATGGACTTTACCGATCACACTAATGCTTTTATAAACAGATTTTTTAAAGTTTAGTATGTGCCAGTAGTAAAAATATACACAATGAGAAAACAAGTTAGTTAGCTGTCAGTAAGTACCTCTGATTAGTAGAAGAATGTATGTCACTAATGCGGAGGAAACAATTTGATAGTAAAATAAAACTTGTTTACATAACAAGCATCTCTATCATAAACTGCCAAAATATATTCTCGCCCTTGTTTATCTTCTTTATTAATTTATTGTCCCTTCGCTACTGTTGTTGTTTATGCCGAATTAATGAGCCAGAAGATTTGACTATGAAAATATTACAAAATAATATTGTGGTGGAAAACAAATAGGCAGTGAGGAACTTTACGAAGTTTCTATTAGAATTACTTATTTATGAAAATGTGCGTGTCCTACGTTGGGGTGGGTTTCCAGTTTAATCGGATGCAGCTGAGTAGCAATGTTTAATAAAACAATGGGTATTAACCCTAAATCTTGAAGCCTAGGCAACTCGAACTCTTGTAAAGACTGATTAAAAGAAAAAGATAACAATAAAAAAAACAACATAATGTTCGTCAATTATTCTTCTTTCCAGCCATTTTAAGCTCCTTGTCGTCCCGCAACGCAAAAAGCAGCTGATAGTGGAAAATAGCGGAAAACGTGAAGTTTTCTTGGATGAAGTTCCTGTCTAAGTTATGAAGACTTAACTGAGTTGTTGTTCTTAAGAGTTTTAAAATGTTTGAATACTTTTTTGTGGTGTAGATAATCTTTAAAATTCTGTTCTGTGTCCTGATAAAGTAAATGTTCATCTGAATTTGTCACAATCTTTTGTTAATCTATTATTGTGTGTTGCAATTTCCCAAATGTTCTATTCTTATATCATCGGTTATCTCAGGAAATACTTGTCCGATTTAAAAAGATATTAATTGTGATAAACAGCCCATTAATCGATGAAGGATTTTCTTCATACAGCTGCTTGAAGTAGTTTTATAGTAACGAGGGTGAAATCGCAGATATGAGCTTGTATTGTTATTGAACACAATTGTTTTAAACAAATGATATCTTAAAATACAGTACAGCTTGCGTGCCCCTCAGTTTATCAAAGTTTTGCTTTATTTAGCTCTCGAACGCAATACTACTTATCTCCCTTACGTACAAGCGTAAGAATTATTGTTCCAAACACGTTTTGGAGAATAAACAACACTTCTAGGTATTAGAATATTTTGATGATTGGCATGATTCGGCTGGAAAAATGTATTTGTAGATATTTCAGTTTCTTTATGTGATTTATGTGTTGATAATGATTTCTATGATTTAGTTTTGTTTTTCTTGGCTTTTAAAGGATCGAAGATTCTAGAATGGTGGTCTAGTGCTGTGTGCAAATTTAGCGTGCCTACCTGCTTACTCCTCTTCTGCCTTCTGACTGAGTCGTCTTGCATAAAAAAATTGGTTGCCTGTAAAGTCGGTATACGGGCGAAAGTTTTACGTGACAACGACTTTGAGTCTCTCTCGCTCTTAGGTGGGCTAACTGTGCTCGAGTGGAAGGGACGCGTGCCTTTCACTTTTTATGTCTGTCTCTCTCGCTCTTAGGCGGGCTAACCATGCCCGAGTGGAAGGGACGCGTGCCTCTCACTCGCTCTCATTATGAGCGCATAACGTGAGCGGAGCGTAACGCAGTTTCTTGAAGTGTCACCCGGCAAACCAATTTATAAGACGTTGTCACGTCAAAACTGAACCTATTGGGCATCAAATTTTTTGTGCTTGTAATATATTCGTTATTATACATTTTGTCATGTAAATAGTTTTTCGTCCTTACGTTAGTAAGTATATTTTACTGTGAGAACTTATGTTAAATCATTTCAACACTATTTTGTAGTAGTCAAAATCAATGTGGGTATGGGCCTACCTAGGGTAAAATAGAAAAGCAAGAAGCTTTTATATAGATTAGACAATACAAAATCGACAATACGAATTCAATATTGTCCGTTGTTGTGTCACCTTCTCCACAAGTACTTATTGAAAAGCAAGTATTCCTGACGTAGCTCGAAGCCTGCAATATGTTTGGAGTGTTGCTGGCTCGCTGCCGGCCAGCTGTGCTGCAAGTAACCTACTTTCGTGAGAACCGACAGAGCTCTGGATAATCTAGACGCTGCTGAAGAGAGCTTTACTTTTTGATTTGTGGTAAGCAAAATATGATTTGCATGTTAAAAGGCGCTGAGATTTTTTTCACTTTTGTCAAATAAGGAATTGAGTAGGTATTGAAAATGCTTTTGAAAAATAGTAACATTCTATATACTGACTAAGGATACCTAGCTATGTAAAGGTTACTTTAACAACTTTTTTGCAAAACATGTCATCTTCTTTCATACCTACTTCTCTGAAATACTTTTACTTACCTATTTACACCTTTAAAAAAATAGGTGTTCTTATAATCATCTAGGGATACCTAATGCATCTAAAAGGGTTACTGATAATATGAGTTTCCTTACTCTTCAATGTTTATGAAAGCGAGTAAGTAGACCGATTTACGACACATCCCCGCGGTTTTCCACTTCAATCTGGAAACTTTTTGTATCAGAAGGTGAACGTTCGACTGATGGATAAAATATGGATGGCAGGCGTTAAAAGGCGATCCGTTTTACGAGTCAGCTGCGAAGAACAGTCACTCAGACGTGCTTAAATGATTTATTTTAAGAGGAGAAAAAATGTCTGCTGTCTGGGTCCAATATCAATTTATTTTTTTGGGGTTAGGCTCATAACTCTTTGCTTATACTTGGTGTAAAATGCTTGTTGCTAGATAAGCTTGAAGCTTAATACCCTGTGAAGAGTAGGTTAGTGTTACACATTGTAGTATATTGTAGGTTTTGGTAATAAAAGTGTTACTTGGTGTAGAATTGTGTTACTCTGCGTAGCATCGCGTAGCACACAGTAGCGTGGCGTAGCTGCGTAGTAACTTAACCATTGTTTTGTTATATTTAAAATCTGAATACAATTATGACTGTCCTGTTTAACTGAATTTATCACATATACGATGGTCATATTTTATTGCCATAGTAAGACATGTATTGGCTTAACATTATTAACAAAAACAAAATATGAATACTCCTAACACACAACGAAACTTTTCACGGTCAAAAGGATGGAAAACTTATAGTTACTTACTCATATCATAATGCGGGCGAAACCGCGGTAAAATGTAGTTACGCGAATTATAGTTTGAGCTTAAATTACGTAAGCTTAAAAGAAAAGAGGTTAATGCGATCATAAATACGTTGTTTGTTATAAAGTTTTCTCGCTGTTGTGGTTTACTGGCGTCGTAATAATGTTAGCACCATGCATGAATTTTGTTTTCCCATAAAACACATAATATAAGTTGGGAACTTGTCTAAGGGAAATTATATTTAAATCTCAGATATTTTTATAGGTACCTACTAAAAGTTTTCTAACCAGCTATCTCGATGCATATTTAATGAGATATTTTAAAAATAGAATTTTAGTAAAGCACCTCCTACATAGTAAGAAACCAGGGCTGCTAGCCTATTTTACGTGAACCTCAACATAATACAACTTAATTATACAAATGGCAACTTATTTCAGGTAGAACTTAATTCTGCTTCTCACAAAACGACCACAATACAGGATCTTATACCTTCTACCTCATAGGTCGAAGAATTAGTATGCAAGGTCGATGTACCTTTTCATATAAAACATCTCGCCCTTGTTTTCTTGTGGCCCTAATCTGGGTCGCGTGCACGGAGGAAGGAATGATGAGCGGAGATGCCATAAGGCAGGTAGGTCAGGCACCTTCTTGTAGGTCAAGTACCTTCAGGCGTGATCAGTTAATAGAACTGACGAGGCTTACGAGTTTCTTGTCAAATCAAGACAAATATGTCAAAGAATGGTTTTTATTGATTGGTGAGTTTGTCAGAAAAAAAATTGCGGGTTCTTCGGTAGTAATGTTCCTCGTCCCCCGAACACCCGCATTTTGTCGCGCTACTTTCTTAGGAGATTTTGTGTTATGACATCTCCGCTAGTTTGTTCTCCGTGGTTGCGTGGTAATCTCCTGTCAGCGACGGCTTATTCTGGAATGAGGACTATGCATGATGAGATCCGAGTCGTAAAATGAGGAATTTACGCTCGTGGGTGGCATATTGTGTAAGTAAACCATGGTTTATGTTGTTTTTTGTGTTTTTGTTTATAATATTGGCTGGATTATAATAGAGTCTGTAGTACAGTATTAAAATATGATTAATCGAATATATTTGTGTAGAAATATTTTTGAGTGTCAGAGCTATGTTTAAACGGAGTACTACATAGATTGTGGTACGCAATATGTAAAACATAATTATTGTCTACACTTCTACGGCAGTCTTATCCGCTCTATATTCAATTGAATTGCAGATACTTATTTAAATTAAATGTTCTCTTGATTTGGTAAAATTAAGAAATCTAGTTGGGAAGTTGTGCAATGAAAGGGCTCAGCATGCCTTCGCTGCAGCTTAAGTGCAATTGAATTTGAATTTAAATTACATTCTTACCCAAATATACCTAGTTCTAGTAAGGAAATACACGAGTGCTAGTTTAATGAATTGTAAAAGTGTTATTTTGTTATGATGTCGAGAAATACCTAATTAGGTAAAACAATTTAAAAATATTATTGTAATGTTGCAGAAATAATTGCTCCGAGTTATGCCCAATTCGTCATTTTAGTGATTTGGCATCCATAAAAAACGTGTACCGATTTGTCATTCGATAAAATATTTTATTTTGCTTAGTCCCAATTGGTCATCCCTACTTTATTTTGTAAAAAGTACTGTCAACAAGAAAAGCTTTACAATATTGTATTTTTTTTTTTTATTTATGTTGGTTATGTTTTTTTTCCGAAAAAAAAGTCGTGGTGGCCTAGTGGGCAAAGAACCGACCTCTCGAGTATGAGGGCTCGGGTTCGATTCCAGGTCAGGCAAGTACCAATGCAACTTTTCTAAGTTTGTATGTACTTTCTAAGTATATCTTAGACACCAATGACTGTGTTTCGGATGGCACGTTAAACTGTAGGTCCCGGCTGTCATTGAACATCCTTGGCAGTCGTTACGGGTAGTCAGAAGCCAGTAAGTCTGACACCAGTCTAACCAAGGGGTATCGGGTTGCCCGGGTAACTGGGTTGAGGAGGTCAGATAGGCAGTCGCTTCTTGTAAAGCACTGGTACTTAGCTGAATCCGGTTAGACTGGAAGCCGACCCCAACATAGTTTGGGAAAAAGGCTCGGAGGATGATGATGTTTTTTTTCCGAATATGGCAAGACGCTATTAATAAAATCGCGATTTCAACGGCGTCACACAACGCACGGCCAAAACCAAAATACCAGGATCGCATAAATCAGATGAGTAATATACCAATCAACTAGTGTCCATGGAACTGCCAACCATGTACTAGGACCGCATAACTTATAGGAGAATAGCAGTCAAGAGTGTCACGATTTTACGATATATAAAATCAGGTAATAAAACAGAAGCCTTTTGTTTTCTAGAAAGAGACAAAATATAGAAGAAGGGGCAAAGTATGGTCCGGTTTCTATTGTTTTGTGTAAGTAACTATTTACTATTATCGGTATTAGCAAAAAAACATGTGGTGTAAATGCATTATTAGTTGGTTGTTGAGTTAGTAAAAATGAATGTTTGCATGTGAGTTAGTAAAAATTAATACCGGAAAAAACAGTAAATAGCACAATTTGTGACCAAAACTTAAGCACATTTATATATTTACTGGCAGAGAACGCCTAAGGCGTTAAGTCCGCCGTTGTACAATGTGCAAAAAGTATTTTAAATAAATAAATAAATAGCAAGAACAAGAAGTTTAAGAAGATAATTTTATTGAACTGAAACGTTCTGTTTATCCGAACAAGGTCCAATTAAAAAAAAAAACTGCAGTATGTGCAACACAACTGCTGACTAGATTCAAATTATTTTTGTTAATTAAATTTGAAATTTATTTTCTTGTTTGTGAATATTTTTATGTATACAATCTCTTTGTCAGTTATGGGCTCCTGGTACTTTTGTTACCGGTACAAAAAGTATCGAGTCACATTTTCGGGTTTATAAAATGCCCATGTTGTCTTCACCTGTGTTTTAATGTAAATTGTATTATTTTATTATATTTATATGAGAGCTATTAAAACCTTTACCTACATCGAAGTTTTTCATTTAAAATTTCTTCTAACACTTTCATTTCTGACGGTACTCTGCTACGTGAAATTTTATGCGGGTGACGAAACGAAACTCAAAATTTAAATATTAAATTATTTATTTTGCTCGAATGACCAATCGGGATTTGGTGTATGGAAAAAATAGTTGGTGACCAATCGGTACTAATGACAAATTGGGAATAACTCATTGCTCCTATGTGGTCTTGATAATATTACCGGAGGTCCAATGTTCGTTGTTCTGAATTTATTTATTTAAAAACAAGAAAAATAATGTCTATATTTAGTCGAAACATTTAAAAGGAAACCATTTCTGAAGAGACGGCCCTTAACATGGTATCTATTTTTTATATTTTTAACCGACCGAACCCAAAAAGCGGAGGTTCTCAATTCGACCGTGTTTTTTTTGTATGTTTGTTACGCGATTATTTAGCCATTTACTAATCGATTTTGATGATTCTTTTTTTGTTTGATAGCGTATACCTCCGAGGTGGTCCCACTATCATCAGGTCAGGATCTTATGATGGAAACCCTGAGAAATAGAGGGCAACTTTCGAAAGTTGTAGGAATACATAGGGTGAAAACTTGACACTCAGGTGTCTGCCTGACAGCACTATTCAACAGTGAAGGTTTTGAGCTGACCTGATGATGGAGACCAATGAAGGTCGAGGGAACTCGACAACTGAATGTGTAAACTTTCTCGTGTTTGGGTTTGTTTTATTCGTATTGATGAGAACTTTCCAGTTATGCGTATAGTGAAAGTATTCGTATCACTGAAAAGCTGAAAATAAAAAACTTTTTACAAAAAAATAAAACCGACTTCCAAAAACAACGTGGCAAAATCAACTTAGGGACATCCATTAGACACCGACTTCTAGGCCGATGCTCCTAAAATTCGTTTTTTTTTGCTTTTTAGTGTTTTTGGAAGTCGGTTTTTGTCTATGGTAAACGATGTCGTCGATGACAATGTCCACGATGACAATGTCGAAATTCTGACAAATTACGACAATTTCTAAGTATCTGACGCAATAACAAAATTACCTAGCCTATTCAACCAGTCATGCCTATTATTCACTTGGTGCTCAGAAAATAGGCCAAACTCCTGACTTGCGAACAATTTAGGCTGATCGAATCGAACTATGTTATCCCACTCTCCTTTGTTTCAAACTTACTAAAGCAGTTTGAATAAGGTGGCTAGGTACAGTTAGCGTCAAAAGTAGCTTCAAATCAAACTTTTTAAAAAATGCGTAATGACAATAAAAGCCAAAATATAATCAAAATCATAAACTTCAAAAAGAGGTAATGAATACTCTGAAAAGTTATCGACGACACGGTGTTTAACGGTTTTGAAACTTCAGTTTTATTCAGCTACTTTTGAAGCTGAGTGTACTCCAGTACTTTTCAAAGTCATAAAATGTATTGGTTCGCCCTGAAAATCGAAGTCTGTGTCATTAAGGTCAGGACTCTTGGTCAAATGATTATTATTATATAGAACTTAGGAGTAGGTCAGTAATGGACGTCAGAGATTTTGATAAGGTTAACGACCTGTTTTTATGGAGAAAATGAGGAGATGACCTAGTTGGGGAGTGGTCACCTCTGCCAATGAACCTTAGTAATAGGATCCTTGATTACGAACTAATCAATGGAGGTTTGTAAGTATACCTGTACAGCTAATTTATTGAAATAAGTAGGTGCCAATGATGTCTTTGGTTAGAAAGTATAGTTTTTCGAATGAAATGAAAGGAATTTTCCATCGTGACGTAGTTTTGAAGACTACGTTTTACCTAACCATAGAAACATAAACCGAGCGTGAATCGTGGGCCCAGACCATTATTATGGAGAATACCTGATGAAATACCTTATACAATATTATAGATCCGATAAAGCTTTGCATTTAAACAGTAATATTGCTGAATAACACGTTTTTCCGGGAACACGTAGAATTACACGTGACTAACTAGGTGGGTTCGTCATTGAAACGTGCCCAAAACTGTTATCGGTGAGATAATAATATCATATCGTGTTCATATACTTAGGTATTGATTGCATTTAAACCGCATGGAAATACAGAACTTATCCATTGATTAGTTGCAGATGATATCGTGAAGTGCAATGCTATGTAATACCTATTATTTTCTGTACTGGATGCACCAACAGTTGCTCATATTCTTCGGTGTTTAAAATAAGGTCTCAAAAGTTTCGGTTTCTTTTGTTTTGCATAACCTTAATTAAGTCTAGGCTTTAACTATAACCCAATGTTTGATCTATTTTGGCATTTATTGCAAAATATATTTTTGATAGGCTGAAGCTTAGTAGCTTCTGACTGCTAAGTGATATCAACGAAGTAACTATTACAGTAATCTGTGATGATGTGCTGGTAGAAAACTATAGTTATCACTATTTGGATGATATACCATTTGTGTAGGTTATCTGTTATCTATTAGAAAACGTACTATTCGAAATGTTTGTCATATCCTACCTAAGTATCTAACACTTTGTTCACAACCAACAATATTATTCAGAGAGTCTAGGAAATGGAATCAAAACATAACATCACTTGTTTTCTTAGAATTAGATAGAAGAGCATGATAGCATAAATACATTGAGCCTGTCATGTTCTAGATGGGCGGAGAACTTGCATTTCATGGGAACGAACACGACATTGCTACGCATCCTTCACATTGAATCTTTCTACTCATTCAAATCAATCGCAGACCAGTTTTTGAAAATGTAATATACCTACTAGGTGCCTACACAATATTGTACAACGTTTGTCTGTGTGTTGCCTATTAACTACATATTTTCAAGCAACTTTCATCAATAGATAGAGGCATCTTTAAGATAACTTATAGATAAATACAACGTAAATATAGATAAGTACATCTTGTTTATGTCAACTTGCAAGGGCAAGTGTCTATTTTATTTAAAATAATGCAGACATAACAAAGTATATATGTACTATTCGATAGTGTCTTAAAACAAATGTAGGTATATTTAAACAAAATCTTCCGCCAATATGTCTGCAAACATTCGGGAGACTTCTCTTCACTGAATGCAAGTGCATTGTCACTATCATTAGGTAGGTACTTTTTATCATGTTAAGTGATAATGTCGTGATATTATCAAACAAATAACAAAAGGCAAATATCGTTATTGTTTTGTTTGAGAGGATGTGAATTGTAAAACTTCTGTATGTTTCCACAGACGTTGTTTATTTAGATAAACACTGTTTTTAGTTGCTGAGTGAAAATTAGTTTATAATGTTAACTTTCACGTAATCTTTGTTGCTTAGTTACTGGGAAATACTGAATAATTTTTATGTGTTTCACGTGATTGAAATTAATTGCTCGAAAATAAGAAATTCTACAACAACTTTTTGTTAACAAACCTAATATTAAGTTACGTTTTGGAAGCGAGCTGCTGACTGCAGCTGCTATATGCACGTACAATCGCCCTATCGACCGATGTCATGGAGTCGCTGTACATGCGGTCGGCAGTTTGCTTTCAAAACGTACCTTAACCATGACCATGCGAAAAACAAAAGCTATCTATATAAACAAATCAAGGTTGCTTAGCAACGATCAGGATTCCCAATCGCAGTGACGGCCATGTTGGAACACGTTCGCTAATGTGGCGGGAAATGGAAAGCTCAGCGAGCTGGTGTAATAGCTCACGTCGTCTAAATTTAGCCATGTATAGGGGATGCTGCCAAAAGCATTCGCATTTAGGAATCGATAGGCATTAGGTAACTAGGTACGCCAATCTGGTTTTTATTTTGTTTATTTGTTATTTTTATTTAATCTTGATAGGTAGGTACTTATTTTTGTGGGATTTTGGATTGCAGTATGTATCTAATTTTTTCAATTGAGACGTAAAGCAATATTGTACCTATATAAAGTTTTAATCTATAGCTCCATTATGGCCCTTTACTCAGAACCATTTGTGTAACTTATCCTTCAGTCCTCAAATGTTACTTATTCTAAGACTTTTAATTGAATTGGCAAGCTAACTCCAGATTATATAAAAGCTTTAATAACAGAGAAGGCAGTCCACAAGCTTCTATTTAAATAAATTAAACATCGTTCGTAACTTAGAATTACATAAATGATCACGTAACATAGGTCCCATTTCCGAGGAAACCACCAAAGTTAATTAATTCCTTGCATAAATACTTATATAACAGTTCATTAACTTAATACAATGGATTTATTGGGTATTAGAATTAAATTAATTCATTTGACGTAACATTAAACCTGATTTTCTCAAAGTCTGAGTAAGTGAATTTCTAAATCTTTAGTTAGTACTCCAGCCCACATTAAGTTCTATTTTAAGCTCAATATAAGTGAAGGATTGAGAATTTCCACTAAATATAAATATGTTATTTAATCTGAGTTACTGAGAAATTCTAGGTCTTAGAATTCTAAGACTTGTGAATGTTGTTCTCAGTAGCGAGAACTCTGTAAATAGAGACAGTTCTTTGTCTTAACTATACCTTGAACCGCATTCTGTTTACATGATGTCGTGTCTAGGTATTTCATAATGTCACAATATTGAGAGGTTTCTTAGAACTATGGTTTGCAATTAACATTATCTAAGTCCTGTTAGTTACTTTACTTTAAGGTTCATTATTTGAATCTAACATAATTCTTGAATTAATGTGCGGAAGCAATATTCAATGATTTTTCAACAAGATTAGATATTGTTAAGAATAATTTAGAAATTATATTAAGACTTTTTTAAGATAAGACCACAGATAAGTAACCAAATGAACACTAATATCTTCCTAATTCAAATTCCGCGCGTCACCTACGAGGAATTCAAATAAGGAACCCATTTGTTAGACGAATGCAAAACGAGAAACTACATCCAGCCAGGATTCAAATACACATTCGTGCATTCAACTTCAGGCGCCGATATTTTCTGAAAAGAGTTCATTAAAAATGCACGCTGAAGCTTGAACGTTTCAAGCGCGGTTCAGATTAAAAATGTACTTAATAACTTTAAAAATGTTCAGCTCAGTAGTTTTTGGTTGACTACTTTGACGGGAGTTTTATGTTGAGTATGGTTGTGTTTGATTCCGCTGAGCAATCGGATTTACTAGTGACTTGGTTTCGTTTTAATGAATTGAGGTGAACGACCTTTAGTTTTAAGTAGTTTTACTTAGTATATAGCATTTTTGTCGATCTTTATTCCTAATTCTACTATATTGTTGTATTATCTGATTACATATATACTGTACTTTGTATGATGGCTATAGGCAAAGTATGTACCTACATACAAAGGAGTATTAATACCTACGCTATGTGACAAAGTAAGCATAAGATAGAGTAGGTACTAAACATAGATGTAATAGCTTGATTATTCTGACACGTGGCGTACTTACCTATATAGCTAGTAATTGTGTATATGTATATAGACATGTGTCGTGTCAAAGAGCGAATAAACTCTTGACATGACAATAGCTTATTGAGTGCATATAAGTAGTTTAGCTAGGTGTAGGTACTTATACAGGATAGACAGTTATCGCCTTTGGTCAGGTTTAAAGCTCTTTAAGCAGAACATGTGCATTTAGTCTCTGAATCCGCGAGCGAAGCGAGCGCGAAATTGTAATTTTTTTCTGTTGGACAAGATCGATATGAATGTCCGGATGGGGTCCGGACCCCGAAACTTAACTTATATAAGTCCACGCGAAAACCCTTGCTCACATAGACACTTAAGTCGATGAAAATAAAGTTAGATAACGTATAGCAACGTCGCGAAGCAATGCTTCGCGGGCCACTTGGTATGCCTCCAGGGATCACCAGTGGTCCGCGGACCACCGGTTAGGAACCACTGATTTAGATATTAGGCCGTTAGTCATCATCAATTACAGGTTTTTTTTTTAGAAAAATCTCTTACTTGAGAGAAATTACTATAGCCATAATAACGTTCTATAAATACCTGGTCTCCCATACATTGTTTTGTATCAATTAACGATACACTAATTACCTTGCTTGTAATCCAAATGGCCTCTAATTGTTACTGTCACGTTTGCACCAGCGTGTCAACTATTTTAACATCTATATATATAGAAATGAAACCCGCTTTCCGTTGTCACGACATAACATGAAAACGGCTTGACCGATTTGGCTGAAAATTAGAGGGGAGGTAACTTAGACCCGGGAGAAGGTTTAAGGATAGTTTTTGTCACCATCCGGCTACGGGACGCGAGTGAAACCGCGGGCGAAAGCTAGTAGAGTATAGTGAACGAGGTGCGGGAATTTCAAATTTTTTTTTGTATTTTCAGTATTTTTTCTGATATTCTATCTGCTTCTTCTTTCTCCTGCCCTGTTCCCAATTTTATTTGGGATCGGCGCAATGTCTTCCTCTTCCATTTTTCCCTGTCACTCGTCATACTGACACTCATTCCCTTCCTATTCATGTCTTCTTTTAGGCAATCCATCCTTCTTTTCTTAGGTCTTCCTCTTCCTTTCTATCCACATACACTTTGTTGCGTGCGTAGGTATATTCTATCAAATATATGATGCATAATGTACCCCAAAGTATTTGATGTCTATGTTAACTAATCTCCCAAAATTATACCAATTCTTAAATAAAATTATAATTGGATACATAGGAAATAGTCATAATTGATTTGGTACTTAGTTAAAGAGTACTAAACGAACGTAGATAAAGTCAAATCTGCCGACCAAAAAGGTGTCATTGTTGATTACACAATTATATTGACAGTGCAGTCACTGTTTATCATGGAAAATATCAGATTAACAGTGACTTGACTGACTCACTGTTATTGTCGACAATTATTTCATTTTCGTGTCTTAACTTTAATACGATAATGAGAGTTAATTAACGATTGGTTTATCATCTTATCCAATGAACGATAAAAAATCAATTAAAAGGTGTGATTATCATTATGTCAAATAATAAGATAGAGATAAACACGAGTTATACCTATCCAAAAAAAAAAATTCAAATGTGCAGGTGACAACAAGTCTGAATTAAAATTACACAGCCATAGATAACAAAAGTGATTTTAATTTAACCTTTTTAATGATAGGTATTTACCTAATCGTTTCATATACAACCTTCGTGCTCAAAGACAAAAGATGCATAGAGTTGGTTTTATTATGATTTTATGATTGCACTTTGATACCAAATCGTGTACTGCCGTCATCATCATTCTTACGTGTGTGCATTACTCATTTATCTTAGAATCAACACTTTTTTATAAACTTGTCAGCATGTTTTTCTTGTATCCTAGATGAACATTAAGTGGGTAAGGCTGAATATTACTAGACTTTGTGTTGAGAGCTATTTTTGTTAGGTATAACTTTCATTTTAACTATAAAAAGTGTTATAACTTTGCCAATTAACTCTGCTAATCTGATGTTAGCCAGCCAGTTGAAGCTTCGCAAAACTGCATTAGTGTTTTGTTTATGCATTTTGACTATCGTGAAGTTTCGAGGTAGAACCTACCCAACTTCAGACAAGCAGATCTACTAGACAAGAACTGTAGGGAAATAACTAAGAGCTCTCAAAATTGAGAGTCACAGTTGCCGATCGTATAACGATCACACCATTACACTAGATACCAAAAGATCATTTAAATATACAGATTTGCATTTTTAATCTACCTTAGCTTTCACCGAAGTAGTTAGGTAGTTCTGTTTATATTTTCAGTATCATAACTTATATATCATAACTTATACCATTATTGAATAATAGCCTCTAACTTGTCACTTCTGATTACATAAAGTTTGGCAAGTGTTGCCATATTTTCGCAAAGTTTCTTCGTGCCATATTGATATGTTGCCATACTCAGCTCTTGACAATAAGTTTCCTGTCTCTATGCCAAGTTACCTTAAAACTGTGAAGGTTTTTATTACTTGAAAGGACAACCAACAGAACCTTCACTTACTGAGAAACTGAGACAATTCGAACATTTCGATTTCAACTCTTTTAGGCACATCGTCATTTTTTTGGTTTTCGTCTTCTTCTTTCAAGATCATAACAACAACAACGTAAGTCAGAATTTATTTATATTGCCAGATAGATAGTACCCATAGTAGCTACCTTCCTACTTGATATGAAACTCTTCGAATTATTGCACTATATTACTATCATAGTGTTACTATTGTTGTGAAAGTAAATAGGTAACATATAAGTACAAACACAGACTACAAAACATTGATAAGATTACTACGAAGGTTTCATCATTCAATCAAAACCCCGAATGAATAAACATAGTTTTCTGTGTAAACTCATCATTTTTTTTTGTTGGAACAATATTTCCCTATTCATTATGAAGGACTGGGTTCAAGATTGTGAGTAATATAAAAACACGTAACTTGTCTAGTTTCCTCATTAGATGCGTCAGATTTTCTTAGATTATTAGATTGATATCACATTTACGCTGGTAAGAAGAGGAGCTAGAATAATATCTCAATAAATAGCCTAATAGGTTCAACAAAGGAGTATTTTAATACAAAGGAGGTTTAATATGAATGTCTTGTGACCCTCAGTGCTTATCCTTTGTTATAATGTATACCAGATATACATGCGGGATCGTCATCGAGCTATTTATAATTTCAATGTTGATTAAGGAATTTTATCACATGAAGGATGAGTCTAGCCAGTTCCTAGTTTCGAAGTCTTTGTTATAGATGGAATAACAGCTCTCCTTTGAAGATGTTTGGCGCTCCATGGGAGATCCTTCGCGTGCCCTAGGCGTTTGGTAAAAACGTGACACCGTCAATAGTTTTTCTTTATTTTTCAAAAGATTGTAGGTAATTGAAAAACGCATGGGTACAGCAGACTTACATTTCAGGAAACACGTTTAAACTTGAACCTCACTGATGACACAATGGTATTTGATAATCATGCATGCCAAAATTATACCTATATTTCTTAGAAAAATTACGGAGTAGGTAGGTGGACAATAATGAGAACCGGCACTAAAATCAATGCTGCAAAAAAGGGTACATTTAATAAACATACATTCCTGAACAAGGACCAGCCTGAGCAAAACCACAACACCAAACATGTTGAAATGACCCTACCTTCATAATTTGAATACTTATCACTTGCTGGACTGTAGGTACCAGACTTTATCTTTATATTGAATGTAACAAAGGAAAGTCTTCGAATTAATTCAAATATAACAAAAAGTACCGACAGAATTTTCTACGGAAAATAATTCACGCCGAAAAGAAAAACAATCAATGAAAAATAAAAATAAATAGCTCACCCATTATCTCGCGTATCCAAGGAGTTATTGGAAGACCTGGGCACCAGAGGACGGTAACTGGACCTCGTCATATCGAGCACAGAATCACCAGCTGAGTCCACAAAACATCACTGATCACGGTAAATTTAATTGAGCAATCGACGCGCCTGTCGTACTAAGATCCATGCAACGGACTGATTAATGTCAGTGTTTACTACGCCACCGGCGAATGATAACTTATCTGTACATCGAGGACATATTCTTCATATCGACGACTCAAAAGATAATAATAAACACGCCGAATACGACTGTGTATTTACTGTTGCATTGGTACTCTGCGAACTGATCAATAACATTTTAGCTGGGGTGAAAGCTCTTGGAACCACGCCTCGGGGGGCCGGTTTAGCGAGCTTTTGTGTCGCTCGGTACACTGCCATCTAGCGGTGGGCACTTGAACTTCAGTTTCAAGGGGTGAACGCCTGAACGGGACTGTTTTTATCTAGCAGTGCTCCAGCTGAGTATTGATTGACCGGGCAAGTGATAGGGTTTATAAATAGACCTTTGAGCTAGCTAGAGGCTGCCCATTTTTTTATTATTTTTATAATGTTATTATAGAATGTAAATATGGAAATAAATTCACCAGGTGCAACTCGTTTATTTCTATGTATTGACAAAAACAGAAACTAATCTGGTATGTTAATTAAATACATTTTTAAATGTATCTATTTCCAGTTCTGGGCCGAGTTTGATGTTCGCACGTGTATTTTTGCAATAAATATTTACCTAATTTGAACTGTATCTAAATCTGATATTTTGCACAATAATTTCACTAAGATTATTTTTGTTAGATTTTTTAATCTAATTCCGTGAATCATCTACTTAAAGTCAATCACTCGAGCCATTAAAGACCAGTTACTCACATTGATGAGTAATTCAATTCTCGTTTTGTTAGAGACAGCTCTTAGAACTAAAGTTGACATTGAAAAACAAACAGCCGGACATCTGTGACTATGTTTATTTTATCTAGATTTCCTGTCATCTGGCTTTGATTTTATATGTATCAAGAGACGCGATGTTTTGAGTGCCCAGCTTCTCTATATGTATATATACCTACTTAATGACATTTATTTGCATTCATTTTATTTAAATATCAACTCAACATACGTAAACGGGAGGGCCGTTTCTGTCATTTTACATACCTACATTTTAACAAGAATATACTGTATAAAAAATCGCAAATTAATTAGGTAGGTAGGTACTTGTTATTATATATATGTACTTGGTAATATGAAGTTACATCGTCTCTCTGTTTAAAAAGATGCAAACATTTTTTGCAAAATTATCAATTACAATAATGACAATTTTTCTTTGCCCACGCGAATTTAAAGATATTAAAATAATCACTCATACGTGAAAATACTCACATCGTAACTAATTTCATTACCATCATCTCATAGGAAGTGCATATTACATGCACCCAGTGGACTGTAAACCGCGGAACAAATCGGACCGTGAACTCCGCGCTATGCATATCCGTGGTCTGCATCACTGAGCTCGAAATCTATTTGGAGATTATTTTGTTTATCTATAGTAATATAATAAATAGGAAACCTTTCTTGTTTGTACCCTAAAGAACTGGCTCCGAAATTACTGGAGCGTTATGAAAAATCACCCGCATCCCGTGGGAACCTCGGCACGGACCCGGATAAAAAGTAGCCTATAGCCTTCCTCGATAAATGGGCTATCTAACACTGAAAGAATTTTTCAAATCGGACCAGTAGTTCCTGAGATTAGCGCGTTCAAACAAACAAACAAACAAACAATCAAACAAACTCTTTAGCTTTATAATATTAGTATAGATTATTTCACTGTTGGGAAGCTAGCTATCTCCGAGTAACCAAGGCTATATTTTATCCCGTTATGAGCAGTAGTTCCCTCGGGACGCGGGTGAAGACGCGGGAAAACAGCTACTTTATGATTACAGTACCTAATACTTGCAATATGTGTTTAATAAACATACCTATTTATAACTAGCTTCTGCCAGCGGTTTCACCCGCATCCCGTGGGAACTACTTCCCGTACCGGTATAAAAAGTAGCCTATAGCCTTCCTCGATAAATGGGCTATCTAACACTGAAAGAATTTTTCAAATCGGACCAGTAGTTCCTGAGATTAGCGCGTTCAAACAAACAAACAAACAAACTCTTCAGCTTTATAATATTAGTATAGATAGGAAGAAATTTTTTAAACAAATTGACGAAGCCGTTGTCAGAGGTGAAAAACGTCCAAAGCTGGACAAAGGCCTTACCCAAGCCAAACTCATCGCGCTGGGCATGCATATTGCGGAGCAAATACCTCTATACATATATCAAATAGTGTGTTGATATTATTTGTGACCCTAATCTCTTTTTTATCAGATTTACGTTTTTAAAAAAATACTTTGGTTATCATGAACTCAAAGGTGTTTAATTAGATGCTGGTTAGCTTGCGCATAATAAACTGAGAACAATACCTAAGTAAACAACATTTGTAATTTAGCTGTATTAGTCATGGGCGACGGCAGACAACAATAAACGTTTATGGACTCATAACCTACCTGCCTAATTAAGTATGATGATTACATTTAGGTATTCTGCAAGAGTCATTTCTAAGTAGGTGCCTATCTGATTATGTAGGTACCTAACTAATCGTACCTGGTGACTTATCTTAGCAGACTGCATTTCGCATTTCTTATTGATAGATCAATAGATGCTGTGAATTGTGTAGGTAAATGATAAGCATAGGTACCTATCAATACATTAATAGGTGTGTTTAAAAAAAAAAAATCGCGCACGTAGGGTTCCGTACCATCCAAACTAATATTCTATATATAGGTATATATTTATGGATATCGAGCAAAACTGAGCAAAAAAATCACGTTAGTTGTATGGGAGCCCCCCGAAGCGTATTTACATTGTGTACATAGCCAAAACGCATCCATAGGAAACTGCTCGATGATATTTTGTAATGCTGTTTTTTAATTTGTGATTTCAAAGTATACACGAATTTTGCGTACTGCTCGCGTATAATTCGTAGCTTAGACGTGCACATGCATCTTTCCAATTTATACACGGTCAAATTTAACTATACAAAATTAATATTAGGTAAAGTATTAAATAAAAATGGCTTTTGAATCTGAGTTTGTTTATTAAAAATGCTAATTAAACAGGCTTCTTTTTAATATCATTATTCACCCCCAAAAATGTATGTTGCCTTCTAAATTACTAAGTCAGCCACAATTAACGAGCATCTAAATACTCAGTACGTTTAATTTTAAACGTACTGAGTATTTCGATGCTTGCTGCATGTTGCTTGCTTACAAATGTACAAATGTAAGCAAGCAACATGCAGCAAGCATCGCTTCTGTCACGGCTCCGGTGCTGCGGGGCTCCGGCGGTCCCATGCGAGCTTATCGTCGCAGATGGTTTTCACAGGCCGCCTCGCCCCTCCGCGCCTACGCGGTTTTGAATTGCACTCTAGGGGTAGGGCAAACAAGACCACGTGGAGTCGGTTTTGCAGCCATTCGTTTTCGTCACTAACTTAAATTTTTAATACAATGTTTTTTAATTGAACAAGCATTATTAATATTTAAAATGTGTTTTAATCAAAATGGCGAGCATGCAACTGCTTACGAATAGATTGGAATCGTAAAGTTTTTCGCGCCTATTCCAATGTATACACGATTAGTTTGCATGCGGACTAGCACTGTATATTATGGAACAAAGCAAGTTACTTTGGCCACTACAAAATATATGCGAGTATTTGCGTACTGCTGCTGTATACATCGGAAGACTTTGTATAAAAAGTGAATTCCAATCTATTCGCGACTAGTTTCACACGCTTGCGTACTAGCCATGTACATACTGTAAATACGCCCCCCCGAAATATTTATTTTATTCTAGTTTTCAGTAGTATTTGTTGTTCTAGCGGCAACAGAAATACATCTGTGAAAATTTCAACTCCCTAACTATCACGGTTCATGAGATACAGCCTGGTGACAGACGGACAGACGGACAGAGGAGCGAAAACAATAGGGTCCCGTTTTACCCTTTGGATACGGAACCCTAAAAAAAAGACTTCAAGCACAGAAAATAAAGTTTTCAGAACGGCATAAAAATACCTCGTAAGTACTTTGTGGGCATTTGTTCGAAACTAGACTTTGTATTGACTAAGTTTATTAAATCCATATTCATACTAATACATTCATTCAATATTCAACACCTTTATCAATCGTACACAATAGTAATCAATATAAACCCATCATATACGAACCATTTTCACCTGAACTTATTTATTGCGCAAGTTTCATAGAGAGGCGTATCAACTTATACTGGTACATTACGACTTATTACGAGTAGCCTTGAAAAGAACAGGCCTTCATACAATTATATAGTTTTCTTGTCTGAACCTTCAACAGCTGGTGGTTTCTCATTTTTTTCAGATTCTTCTTCATTTGCATTATCTTTTTTGAGCTTTTCATCCATTTCTTTATTCCATTCTTCTAGTTCCTTCTCAGCGTTCTTTATATCTTCTTCTGTCACGTTTAGGTCTGGATACCGTCTCTGAAATGGTACATAAAGTTAATCTGTAGTAAAATAACATTATTAATAGGTAGGTATTACAAGAGAAGCAGTTTTCAGAAAATTTTCGGTCACACATGACTAAATGGCTATAAGTAGATAACTTTGAAAACTTCGTCTCATTTCGGCCCACCGATATTATATGAAATTGTGTCAAAGTTTTAATAACACCTTTGGCCTCACAAACTGGACTGTATTTATCGAAAATTAACTCCTTGGCAACCAAATCACATAGATACGCGTAAACACAAGATATAAAAATTTGTATGTATATTTTACAAAGAATAAAGTAAAACCATCAATCTCAGTTATTCAATATCATTAAATTGTTTACTTCGTGTTTTGAGAAATATAAGCAATGTAATAAAGCAAACTAAATATGAATAATAGATACAGAAAATCAATATTTGCTCAAACCACCGTTGAATCAAGCAATAGGGTTATATTGTTTACCTACATAATAATTGGTATGTATTGTATGCGTAGGACAAATATTAGCATGGGGCATTTCATCTTGTTTCTCTCTACTTCTTCCGGCCCTGTTCGCAAGTTATTTGTGCTCAGCGCGAATGTTTTGCGTTTCCATTCCTCTCTCTCGGCCATCAAACTTGGTCTACCTCGTGTCTCCCCGTTCATCCACATTTATACATAGGTACTCTCACGATCATCGGGTAAAAATATCACGAGTACCTACGAATGTTTTTGCCCAAAACAGCTGACGTTGTGGCCGCTTTTAGTAATATGACTGGTTACTAACCTGAAACTCCTCCAACGTAGCTTGTATATTCTCCTGCTGCGTCCTCAACCTCCTTGGTAGCGAGAACACAGCATTGAACAGCCTCAGCATCATCCAGCCTAAGACCGTCAGGACCCCATACATTGCCATGCTCTTGAACATAGCCCAGTAATCCACGCTCACCTGCTGATGCTTCATTTTAGACCTTCTTTTTAAGACGGATCTAATTGGTCAATTTGAAGCTCGAATTTGGAATTTGTGATTGTCCTTTGTTTTCCAAAATCTTTCTATTGGCTGTTCTTGTATTATTTTGCAGTGTAACGATTGTCTTTTGTTTTTGCAAAATTGTTCTATTGCCAACAGTTTTGGTTTCTGCAGTTCTCAAGGAACCGATGGTATCTAGTGATGGTGAATGATGTATGTAGACGCCTGAATGGTCACGTGTGTAATGGTCCGTAAGAAACGGCTGTGTTTATGACAGTGACCCATTTCACTATCGATTCTATGTGGATGTCGCTTCACGAATAATTGATGCAGACAGACGTGGTCAACTTTGATGGGCAAGTAGAAAATATTTTTTTTCTTTAAGTATCTGAAAATTCTATCCGGAAATTTGTGCGTTTTTAAAGTAAGTTTCTAGACAGCTTCCCGGAGCAGATTGAAATACGAAAACACAAGGGTTTACAAGTAGATATTCGAAGTGTCAATTACAAAAGTTCTCAAGTTTAATCGTCATTGCATAATCTGTATTTATTTATCTGGGAAAGTAACACGTAACCGCGTGTTACGCGGTATAATAATCACAAAAATATTCGGTCATCATCTTATTAATAACGATGTCAGCATGTGTCAGCATAAACGAACTGATAAATAAATAGTCACTGAAGTGTTTGCACCCACTGCTATTACCTATTAAACCACTCACAATATTCTTACAATAGGAGCAACTAAGTATTTAAGTACTTCGAGTCTCGTGAATAAATGGATATTTCCATCAAGTGTCAATCGCAAAATATTTCAATTCATATCTACTGTCTAGACAAAACCAATTAGATAACTTTTTACGGGACCCTATCGTTTTCGCTCCTTTGTCCGTCCGTCAGTCCGTCTGTCACCAGGCTGTATCTCATGAACCGTGATAGTTAGAGAGTTGAAATTTTCACAGATGATGTATTTCTGTTGCCGCTATAACAACAAATACTGAAATCGAGAATAAATAAATATTTTGGGGTGTCCCATACAACAAACGTGATGTTTTTGCTCATTTTCTAAATAATGGTACGGAACCCTTCGTGCGCGATTCCGATTCGCACTTGGCCGGTTTTTTTATTTAATACAGGGATATGCTTTTTTATGGTAACTAAATTACTTAATACTTATTTAAATTGTAATGGCTTATTTACTTAAACACCAATTTTGTAAGTAAAAGATGCTTATTTCAGTAGATGAGACAAGAGAACTACATAAATAGTCGCTAGTTTTTTTAGGTAAGTATCTGTTTAGGTTATGAATTATGTGATGAGTTTTCCGATGTAAAAACGAAACCCCGAGTGTCTACCTGTACCTATGTTGCATTCTGGCGACAAAAAGTCCGAACCAATTTAAAAATGAAAGTATAGAGATAGTCTAGCTTAGAGCCTGAGAAAGGACAAAGGCAACTTTTTACACGGGACACAGCGAAACCGAGTTGAGGGTATTTTATATCTAAACATCTATTTACAAATTGAGTAGAATTTCTGTAGTTTACCTAGAGAACTATGACAAAACAACAGTAGGTTAGCTGTAGCTATCTAATATTCACTTTTACTGTTAGGTTTACCTTTTACACAATTAGGATGTCGTGGATTACTTCTACTGCGGTAAACAGTCGTAAAGATAATACCGAGCCCCTAACTGCTTTGTCTATTCCCTCGTTTTACTTTTATAAAATAACTGCAGAATTATGCTCTAAATAGCACTGCGGGTTAACTTAATACTTTTATGGCTCCGTTAAAGGAATCCGTTAAATTTTCATTTTCTTTTAAATGCTAAGAATATTTTTACGTCATGGAAGGAAGCGTCAGAGAAACACGCCTATTTTTTGTGTTATATTGTAATACAAACCTACCTAATAATACGGCTAAAATAGTGGCTTAAGTGGATAATTTGTCCACGTTTACGCTTGCTATGGACCCCCAAAATTTACCAAGTAGGTAATAAGCAACACCTACGAAAAACGTCATTTAGGTACTCTGTTAGTAGCCAAGATGATTTCCTACTGATATTCTAATTCTAAATTTCACTTGAAACACCAAACAATAGACAAAGATATTTTCGTGCTTATTAACAACGGTAGATACTTATTATTTTATGATACAAAGCTGTTTACTGTCCTCGTTAGTGGAATAAGTCAAGACCTCTTAAATTATCTGGACTGGAAGTTGTTTCGCGAGGGCAACGCCCGATAAGAGCACTCGCTCTAATTTCTATGACAGTTGAAGATCTCATAAACTTCTTAAAAATAGTGGAACATTTAACATTATGAGGGTTTTTTTGTGTTTGTCGCGATTTCGTATCAACACTACTAGACCGATTAACATGTTTGGGAAACAAATAGTCTAGAACCTGGGAAAGGAGATATGACTTGTCCAGATGCGGGAAGGACCTAATTAATTCCCTCGAGCCCCGGGTCCCGGGTGGAGCTGCAGGAAACAACTAGTATATTATATTATAAGTCGAGAAATATATTTTGTACGTAGGTACTTATAGACAAAGCAAATTATGGAGAGTTCAATGCTCCTATATAAAATAGACGCAGTAATTCAAAACATCTCAAGTGTAGACTGTAGACAGCAATAGAATGAAAAACGATAGAAAATGCTACCGAACATCGGTATTTCTACCGGAGTCTGTTACCTAATAATAGATTCTCATACTTTAGGCGCCGGCTTCTGAATTGCTTGCAAGAGCTGCACGTACATAGCTGAAATAGTTTTGTGGCTACGAATTGCAACGATTCAAATTCGAGAGTTGGAGAAACATGCGGAACAGAAGCCACTTACCTATTATTTGATCTAAAGTCAAATATATTTATAAAATCTGAAGAAGCGTATGGTGTTGCTTTTCTATAGTTTCTTAAAAAAAAGCAGAATGGTACATACAAATTATATAGGTGTAATCGTAGAACACAAGTGACACGCCAATTTTTGCAGACAGTAGGTAAAATAAGATACTAAAATTTTCTTCTACCTACATTCTGTATAGTTTATACTTTATAGGTAAGCCAAGAAAGGCTAAAGTAGGTAATATACTGTACCAAAGAGATAGTTTCTGTAGCAGTAAATTTTTTTTAACGACGTCAAAAATCATCAAATGACCCCCCTCCCGCTGTGGGTTAGCAGCGGTGAGGTAGTGTCAGACTCTTACTGACTAAAAACCGTCGTGTTCCGTCGTGGGCCTTTTATGTGCCAGGTATCTCGCGGTATCTCTTTCGAACAACCCGCAGCCCCGGCAGGGAGCAGTTAACCTACCTATGCATTTATTTTGCAACAGAATAATGTCTCCAGATATCAAGTTGCACAATAGGTGCCTCTGTAGGATGTGTAGGTACATATACCTAACATAGTATGTTCTTACGTACAGGAATGTCACAATATCGTACAATGACTGCTATTCTTACTAGTCAAGACAAATAAATAATCCTCTACTATGAAGTCTTATAAAGTCGTAACTTATCTTACCTCCCCACTCAGAGACATTATTGATTACTTAAGTCACTCCGTATTGACGGAATGTCATACAAATCCTTCACTATGGAATGGCTTAAGTAACCATTAAATGTCTCTGAGTGGGGAGGTTAGTATATAAGACGTAGTAGTAAGTACCTAAGTAGGTACTACGTAATAAAAACAAAGGTCCATATAGGTTTATAATATTATTATCATCGAAATTATAAGACATAAACAGAAGCTATTTATATTCTGATCTGAAACTGTGTCAAGGCGTAAGATTAGGCGTAGATACTTATTTGCAAAACGTCCACTTACATTAATTAGACATTATCATAAGTTTTGAAAGACAAGGTAAACTAAGTCCATGGGTGTAGGTAATTGGCGACATGCTTTACTGTTTATTTAACCGATTTCCCAAAAAAGAGAAGTTCCTCAAACGGATGTTTGTTTTTTTTTTTCAATTAATAAATCAAAATCCAAAAAAGGCTTTGACCGTATTCCCCCAAAAATCTTCTATCAGAGAGAATTCTTAAAATCTACGCAAACCACAATGTTACGAGCGCATGGAATCAATAAATCAATAAGTGGTTACCTCGTGCTATGCCGGCAGACAATTATAAACGTGTGAATCGACTGGCCGCCACAACTGTGGTACAAAACTTATGGTACTGTCGACCGCATAAATTAGGTAGGAAAAAATAAATGAAGCTACCTAAGTTAAACGGCGAAGATTTTCAAATACCTGTAGGGATGTTGGTGTCATTTTATTTTGATGTTATTTTCTGTTTGATAGTAATATTCCAGAAGCAATTTGACGAAATTAACGAATGACGCTGGCGCTTTGTAGCTACAGCAGAAAACTAAGCCATTTACATTTTCTCGCAAGCGACTAATAGACCTATAACTATATTCTTTGTCTTGAAGACTGGAAGCCGACCCCAACATGGTTGGGAAAAGGGCTCGGAAGAGGAGGAAGAACTTCTTTGTCCTGGAATCTGGGTAACGTGATCTGTTCTGTGTGTAGGTAATAAGTGATATCCATAATAAATAATTATCTTGCGGTCGACTGTACTGAATTCTTTTCAACTGCCGCATAACATTCATATTTTATCAGGGTCTTTCTTTGTGGCGCTTCGTGGGAAATTATTGCAACTTATTACTTTTATATTGATTAGCTTATTAAAATTTATGTTTGTTTACTGTTGGCCTTGTCATTTGTAAGGACAATATTTCCTTTTCAAGGACATTCGTAGGTTTCTGCAAAAAAAAAAACAAAAAAACAGTATTGATTTCTGACACTTACGCGAATATTAGACATTAAAAAAAAAACTACTTTTACGGATTTTATCGCGGGTAGACTACCCCGTCTGCCCGTGACCATGGATGCTGTAAAGGATCCGAAACGTTGGGATTAAATAATATTAATATAACCGCGAAAAAATCCGTAAAAATAGTTTTATTTAAAAAAAAAAACAGTATTCACAAAGGAACGATTACAGTGAATAAGGAATAAAATGTCATTAGTTATTCACCTGTTTTAGCTGGTGGGCCGGTTGAATATACAATTGTATATCTCTACTCGTTCAAAATATGGTTTAGCAAAAAGTTATCTCTGACTCCTACTATTATTTTTAAGCCCCATGCGGTTAATAAGGACATGATCATTCAGTAAATATAAGACACTAGCTTCTGCCAGCGGTTTCACCCGCATCCCGTGGGAACCTCGGCACGAACCCGGATAAAAACTAGCCTATAGCCTTCCTCGATAAATGGGCTATCTAACACTGAAATAATTTTTCAAATCGGACCAGTAGTTCCTGAGATTAGCGCGTTCAAACAAACAAACAAACTCTTCAGCTTTATAATATTAGTATAGATGCGCGAAAAACATTAACCATCTTTGTAGTCGGTTAAATGGCGATAACCAATACAAGATTAGTATGAAAAGAGATCGAAATAGAAGTGAAAAAATAAACAATCTTATACAAAGTGTTTGAGTTTATTAAAAACTGATCCATTGACACTTCAAAAAAATAATTAACATAAATAAAACAAAGTCAACATAGCATATCATACAGTTTACAATATAATACAAACGTCGGATTCCTTTAAAATCACAGATGAGTATTTTAATTTGAGATATACTACATTTTGTAATTTTGAAAACGACAATGAAATTCATGAATATACTTAATTTAAATTTATTTTATTTCTATCAGTTGCCGATTAATCTTATATATTGTAGACATGTATCGTATGTAGAATCATCGGCATGAATCTTGAGCGCTGACCTTCACCTGCGCAGAAGTGATTTATTAGCAAAGAACCAATCCCGAGTAACGGCTATGACGCGATGCGCTGTGGGCCAATCACCACTTTACCCCGCCCCCGCGCCTCACTTCATACCACAAAAGGGACCCAATAAATTACTTCTGCGCAGGTAAAGGTCAGCGCTCTAGATTCGTGCCGATGATTATAGTATGATTCCATTATTAAATTTGAAAACGTGAGTAACACACTTATCGGAGACTAGTTTATCAATATACATTTTTAGGACATTATACACCTTTGGTTTTCTGGGTAGGACAAGAAATATGTTTAGTAATTTAGTATATTAGGCGGTAAACACTCATGGTCTGGAAAAATTGACTATTTGCGCAAAAAAAAAATCCTTTTTCTCAGCATTACCGACTACAATGTGCTGCCTAAATGTGCAAGACGCCATATTTTATCAAAATTATAATATTATACATTTTTATCCACAGTTTCAGTTCGAGCGAATGATTCTTTTATCGCCACTGGAAACTGCCACAGACCACACGTGAAGAAAAAGCTCGTAGGTTTATATTTAAAACGGGTATGTACATAGAACTAGGTAGGTGTATGTCTTTGTCTAACACTTAGGCTAAAATGCGTTCTATGGACACGAGAATTTTACGACGTTTTCTTGGATTATCTGGGACATATCTATCAGATTGCCCTACGGAAGAAGGAAAGATGAAGGGAGGTGCCAAAAGGCAGGTAGGTCAGGCGCCTTGTTGTAGATCGAATAAGTATTGGGGCGTGACTAAAATGATCAGTTACGAGTGAACTAACGAGGTGTTCGGATTCCTTGACACAACTGTCGAAGATTTTTCATTTTCGAAAAATTTGCGGTTTCCAAAGAAGGTATTTCCATCTTCCATTTTTGCCGTTTGGCTTCTCCGCTCGTCATTTTATCCTCCATTGGTATATTGTTTCTCCGTAAAATTTTGGTGCCCATTTTGTCTGTGGAAACTGTTCTGAATAGTCGTTTTTATTCAGTTTTTTTCAGAACAGTTTTCGCAAACAATTGCATAGTCATTTGACGCATACGAAAAGTCTCGCCCGAATCATATTGGCCCCTAGAACTCAATATTACAATATTTGAACATTTAGGTGTAAATCATAATAGAAATAGTATGGAGAAATAATAATAGCGATCAGTAGAACAAATACTATTAACACAATATTATTTAATATCAAATACAATATACTGATATGGAATGAGTTACGATTTAATTTGTTCATTATATAAATTGGAATATTATTATCTTAAATTTATTTATACTGACTGAAATCTCAAATATCTATAGATTTTAGTAAAAATAAACCGATGTTTTATTATAAGAAGAATTATATTTGTTGATTACAGTACTTATTGCAGTCAATTCTACCACACAGAGTAAAAAAATACTATGACAACTATTTTTTTAAACATCGATTTTTCGTTCACAAATGAGTATAAGATATAAACATATAACGCCGCTTTGAAACTGAGCAAGTGAATATTTTTATAATATTTTTTATCTCTCAGACGTTCATAGGCAGAAATGGGTGTAAACGTCTGTGGACGGTTTTATGTCCAAAAAGTTCACGAATAGTGGGACGGATGTCACTTGAATAATAACAATGATGGCGTACGGGCCGATCGTCGGCCACAGCGGCTGTTCTCATATAAGGAGCACACGCACATTTGCTTGGACTGCGGTGCGGTCCCTATCCCTCCACTCTCATGCGCGATGGACGACACTCCGACACCAGCGGAGACATATCACAAGCAGCACCGACATCAGCGTGCTCTCCGATACACTTTCTTAAGTCTGCAAAGCGATCGACCGACTCGAGAATCGAAACCCAGACCGGTGCTATGCAACTACTAGACCAACGTGGCAGTAAACCATTTGTCACTTATAGTTCGGACGTTAGAATGGTTATGGCGTTATTTCCATCTGCCTATGATTTTGTACGAAGGTAATATTTGCATAGTTCGCACAACGTAACTTAGCTATTCTGAAGTTAGTTACTATTAACTTCACAATAGTACAAAAGAGGATTGTGATTACACTTATACGCATGCGTTATGAGTTAAATGGCTAATGGTCGCTGCACGGCGCGGGCGCGGCGCGACGGGACGGGACGGCGACGCGACGCTGAGCAGTTGTAATGTACTAGATATTACGGACGACATCACACAGAGCCGTCCCGCTCGGCGCGACGCGACGCGACGATCTAGTACACTGTGTCGCGTCGCCGTCCCGTCCCGCCGCGCCGCGCCCGCGCCGTGCAGAGACCATAAGTTTCAGTTTTTTTCAGTTCAGAATTGCAAAGTTACGTGATGCGATCTATAAATCGGTATTAACTTGCTCAATTTCAAAGTGACAAAAGTTCTACTTACAAAGTGAGATAGAAAAGTATTAAGACTAACGCACAGAAGGTACATTTGGTATAAAAATTCCTTGTTGGGGTCTACGGCATGTTTTGAAGGCATTCCTTAATCTGCGTCCACGCTTGTAGGTTCTAACGAATTAAAAAAAAAACATATTTAAAGATTATTTTTTTAAACACATGAGTCAAAGATTGCAATTATTTTTTAACCTGTATGTATTATGTAAGTTTGTGCGCGATTGTTTCGGTTGGCTGAACCGATTTCGATGCGGTTTTTGGGATATCATTTGTCAAACTTAGGACAACGTTTTAGGTATAATATTGAAGTCAGTTTTAATTTGTAACAAGTTTTAAAAATAATACTTGATTTATCTTTTTTTAAGGTCACTTACCTTCTTGGCGGCTTTCACCTGTAGAGTAATAAAGCTAACGAGTGACTCGTGGAGATCTTTGTCTTTTTGTTTTTGGAAATATTCTATCTCTACCTGCGCCTTCTTGGTGAATTCTCTGTAACAAATAATTCAAAATGTCAAGAAAAATACGTAGATATACGCGAACAAACATACAAAAAAGGACGACAAACGTTCAAATAGAGAACTTACTCCCTTTTTGGGAAGTTGGTTAAAAAGATTACATGAAAAATTAAAAAAAAAATGCCAGAAAAAAGGAGTCTGAATCATACATCTGGTGCACACATTCTAATAATTAGTTAAGTAGGTATATAGGCAAGTAAGTAGGTAGCTAAGTAGGTACCTATATTTTATAAAATATCCTTATACTTAATAAAATTATTTTTCAAACACCATAACTTCAAAAAATTCAACAAAATACTACAACAAAAAGTATTAATATCTACTCACTCTAAATCACTCTTCGCCTTCTCTATAGCATCCTTATCCGCCAGTATCTTGGTATCTAAGGCCCTTGTGGTCTGGTCGCGTACGATGTCGGGGTCGGTGGTGCCGAACAGTCGGGACATCAGCCCCGACTTGCCCGCCGCCGCGCGGCTGCGCTCCGATACTCTGAGGAATTAATCAACTATATATAAGAAATTATAATTAAGGAGAAAATATAGCAATGTTAAAACACGATTTTCCAAGAAACGAGTTTTCTGTAAAATTAAGTTGATAAGTCAGCACTTTTGGAACGCCAGAATGGGGTAAGAGGCAAGCAAAATATCTTTGGACATATTTTTTTTACAAAATCTTCAAAATTGACCACCAATTTTATTGTTGGCGTGTAATTCTATTGTGTCTAACCCATGGTTGGTTAAAATAATGTAGTTACCAGACCTTCTGGAGTTCTATCTAAATAACAATAGTATAAAATACAAGTGGATAAGACTGTTACTCGACGAGGTTACTCAGGAAAGATGGTCTGAGCTAATGAGGAAGAGAAAGCAAGTTAGCCGAACTAATTTTCCGTACTCCTCGTATTCACCAAACCACGGCCAACTTCGCGATTCTATACAGCTTTATATTAATGAACCTGTTGGTAAGTGTATCCTGTGCATTCTCCAAGGCCCGCTGCAAGGTCTCGTGGTTGGTGCAGAGCTGCTGCAGGGCGCTGGCGTAGAACAGGTACTCCTTCAGCTGGTCCGCTAGCTGCTCCTCGTCTTCTGCCACTGAGTCTATGCTGTCTGCTATTGAGTCTGTAATATAAATAAATATTAATTAAGATCAGTTTCTTTCAACAGGGTTTGATATATTATTTGCTAACTAGCTTCTGCCAGCGGTTTCACCCGCATCCCGTGGGAACTACTTCCCGTACCGGGATAAAAAGTAGCCTATAGCCTTCCTCGATAAATGGGCTATCTAACACTGAAATAAATTTTCAAATCGGACCAGTAGTTCCTGAGATTAGCGCGTTCAAACAAACAAACAAACAAACTCTTCAGCTTTATAATATTAGTATAGATATTTCACATGGGAGTCTCGAGGTTCAAAACAGAACTTTTTTTAAATGTAGAATAGCCAGAAAAACACTTAGCAATAGTCTGCTAAGGCATCCGTCTAGCAAGATTCACAGCGTGTTCTACAGCCGAAATATGTATGGGACAATATCTCGTTTGGATTTTTAGATATCATGTGAAGAACATGCTAGTTTCAAGAGACCATTTTCCTATTCAAAAATGTCAGCGTATTTGAACCGGCGAGAAAAAATTAACAGGCTCTTAGAATGTAGTGTTAACTGTTAAGGTCTCTTAAATTCAGTTATGAAGCTGACGATGATGACTATTGCTAAGTATTTAGGATATAAATTTTAATATAATAACTATATATTAGTATAAGTAAAATAAAAGATATTCACTAACATACCGAAGTAATGTCCCGCCTTCTGCAGTCCGTCGCCCATCTCTTTCTCAATAACGCTCCACTCACTAAACAGTTTGCCGTAATTCGCGTGTAGTTTGCACAGCGCGTAATTCTTTTCTATTATTTTTGATCTGAAATGTATTAAAATATATTACATTTATGACTTTTGAACCTTCCCTGGACCTCTACATATAGATATTTTAAACCCAAAATAAGCCAAATCGGTCCAGCCATTCTCGAGTCTTAGTGAGAACGCGATTCATTTTTATATACGATGCAGGGAAAGATTAAATTCCAATACGTAGAAAGATTAAATTTATAGGTATTTTTATTATCTCAGTCTGCTTCAACCTTTAAAAAGCTCTATTTTTAAGCGAATCCTAGCAAATCGTTTTTTTTGTACAATTAGTTTAAGAACATGCATTGGATTTCTTTAGACCGGTCCCTGTGTATTATTATTTTAAGCAACTAAAGTATCAGGTGTGTACAGTAAAATAATAGAATAATAGACATAAACAGGATAAACAATGTTGCATTTTCTAGGAATGTGATAAAGGAAAGGAAAGGAATTTATGCAGTATTGTATGCATTTACCTTACAATTTTGTTTTATTTTACCTTACCATATTAAATCACCTATTCTTCTAAGTCTATTATAAAAAACCGGCCAAGTGCGAGTCGGACTCGCGCACGAAGGGTTCCGTACCATTATTTATAAAACGGACAAATCACGTTTGTTGTATGGGAGCCCCCAGAATATTTATTTAATTGCAGTTTTCAGTATTTGTTGTTATAGCGGCAACAATAATACATCATCTGTGAAAATTTCAGCTCTCTAACTATCATGGTTTATGAGATACAGCCTGGTGACAGACGGACGGACGGACAGAGGAGCGAAAACAATAGGGTCCCGTTTTACCCTTTGGGTACGGAATCCTAAAAAGTATGTACGTACGTGAGTATATTTGTTACTCATTCATGCTAAAAGTAATAGATCATGAAAGGCGGTTGCATATCTATAGACTTTTTATCTATGTATGGGAATTAGTACCCTCAGTACGCGGTACAATTGAACTTACCTAGTATAAAGAAAGTTTCCTAAATTAGTCTCTAATTGTTTCCCATAGTTTTTAACACTCTCAATCTCTGGATCTGGCTTTTTTAGCCTGATTGATACTGACAGTGATTTTATCTTGTTTTCCGCTTGTAATATGTACCCTGAAATCATCAGACATAATATTGTTAATCAAAAGCTATTAAATTAAATCATGTAGTCTATGCAAGTTTAGTTTAAGTCTAAAATTTGTTTTTAAATTAAAAGACAACGTTCAGTTTGATTGTCAAGTTATTAAAATAACTCCAAATTCTCATAAGGTTAGCACATGCCAAAATGAGCTAATTCTTACTATTATAATAACAATGCATAAGTAACTTTGTCCTAAACTACAGTTTTCAAAGTTTAACCATGGGGAATGCCTAATATTATAAATTGTATTTGACCAAACTTTATTTTATATAGACCATAGCAGTCTTGAATTGACTAGTATCTATACTAATATTATAAAGCTGAAGAGTTTGTTTGTTTGTTTGTTTGAACGTGCTTATCCCAGGAACTACTGGTCCGATTTGAAAATTTCTTTCAGTGTTAGATAGCCCATTTATCGAGGAAGGCTATAGGCTACTTTTTATCCCGGTACGGGAAGTAGTTCCCACGTGATGCGGGTGAAACCGCTGGCAGAAGCTAGTAACTATATAAAACCATTCCATACTGACCACTATCAGTAATAGTTTCCCGCCAGCCATGCTCCTGCTGTAGGAAGTTGATGAACTGGTCATCGAAGCACAGCCGAGGGTGGGACGCGACCCGCAGCAAGAAGTTCTCGAGCCCTGCTCGTCTTCTCTCCACAAACTCAGGGTCAGTGGTGTCTGACTTTCTCCAAGCGTAAAGGACCTGGAAATATATTGTGATGGCAAAATAATATAATGACAGTAGTATTTGTTCTATTTTGTTGGACAGAATTATGGATATATAGGGTCACTAATTACTAGTTAATTTTTACAGAAATAATAGGTTTACATTAAGTCAGTTGTTTTACTAAACCAAGGGTTAAAAGGGGTAACTGTCCTGCCAGTTCAATATTTTGTGGACCACATAACAGGTACTCATAGCTTGATTCCAATTAAAATAGCTGATAACTTTAACCTGTCTACCTTATCAATGAATACTCATAAAAAATAATATTTTGGCTGATTAAGGTGTATTATTTTCACTCTTTTATCAAAGAATAACAAATGATTGATTGGTAATGTAAATATTAACACACCTAAGTACTTTTTATCTTTACTGTTCTGAACTTTCTCAACAAATCATGACTATTTGAAGACAGAATTATCATGTAAATGTTGATTTAATCCAAACTAATATTATAAATGCGAAAGTAACTCTGTCTGTCTGTCTGTCTGTCTGTCTGTCTGTCTTTCTGTCTGTCTGTCTGTCTTTTCTTCACGCCTAAACTACTGAACCGATTTGTGTGAAATTTGGTACAGACATAGTTTGAAACTTGAGAAAGGACATAGGATAGTTTTTATTACAAAAAATAAAAATAAAAAATAAAATTTATTACGGACATACAGTGCCATCTATTGGTCAAATGTCGAAATGCTGTTCCTATGCTCCGTAGATAGATGGCGTTAATCGCGCAATGGTGTCATTACACGTGTTCGGTTCATGTTATTGTTTTAATTCATCGGAAAATCCATCAGAAAAATGTAAATAAACAGTAAAAAGATGTAAACAAATTAATATTAATATAATAAAAGTTTTACTACAAAGAAAATGCTCTAACGGAGTATAGATAATTCTATTAGTACTACGCGCAATTGTGTCGATCGTTACACGAGTTCGGTTCATGTTGTTTTAATTCATCGGAAAAAAGTAAATAAATAGTAAAAAGGTATGAAAAAAATAATAACAATATAATACTACTTTTAGTACAAAGAAAATGCCCGAACGGAGTATAGATAAATAATCCGAGTTGTCACTATGCTCGATAGATGGCGTTGGGATCGAAATAGATCGCGCTATGGTTTCGTTACACGCATTTGGTTGGGTATCGGCCGAGCGCTTCGGTACCGTCGTGGAAAAATTGTAATGTCGGTTGTATGGTCGTTTATGTGGATTGGTCCTGTTTCGTAAATTCTAATTTGATTCCGTTGTATTTGTCGATTTGGTACAGACATAGTTTGGAACTCGAGAAAGGACATAGGATAGTTTTTATCCCAAAAATCCTGCGGGAGCGGGAACGTCTCAAAAATCCCGCGAGATCGGGAACTATGTGGGTAAAACCAAAAATCTGCCGGAAGTCACTATTCCACGCGAACGAAGTCGCGGGCAAAAGCTAGTTATGATAATAATTATTACATCAATGAGATAACAGATGAAGATAATTTTATGTCTCCATGGTAAAATATAAAATATTGAAAGCAAAATAACTAACCAAAATACCTTATTAACAGACTTATTTCTAAATTAATAAATGTCCACTCAAATTAAAGGCCACACATGATTTGATGATGATCACACATGGATGTAGATAATTTGATGATACCTATATACCTAATATTATGCAGAACTTCTAGAGTACAATTTTAGAGCTACAAAATTACCTTCCTCAGAGTTTTGGTTAGAAATATTAAATGACTCACCCTCTTTTCAGGCAGTGGTGGTATGATGACATGGGGGTAAGTTACGAGTAGGTAGTCATGAATCTGTTCAAACTCGGTGTACCGTCTCCAAATTGTGCTAATCTTTGACTGCACCAGTTTATAGTCTGGATCTGTTACTCTGCAATAATAAGAAAATTACTGTGCAAATGTTTTGAAAGCTGGAAATAAAAATATGGTTTAAATCAAATATTTATTATGCATACATTCATTTAAAAATAGATTTAGTATTTTTCTATTTGTACATTTCAACTGTTGCATGTTATGCTTAGCCTGTTTTTCATTTTATAGTAATTAATTGTATGACAAAATTGTTATAATGTTGTTGATTTCCAGAGCTGTATAGATCTTCAAGAATGGAACAATCTGTTGAACTATTTATTTACTTTTACTGTAATTTTTTTTTCACAGTAGTTTCACATTCTATGGCATGAAAAAGTAGTTTTCTTAGTAATACATTACCTTTAGATACACCAGCAATAGAAAGCAAGAAATAATTAATTTTATGAGGATATGACCTAATTAGCTTTGACATTTCAATCTCAGGCTCTTGGTACCATTGGCAGCGGTGTAGGCAGCGGCAATAAGTCTAATTGACGCACAATGGACGTCTAATTTGTTAAGAAAACAATAGAATAGAACCACTTACTTGAGATCGATTAGATACACGGTGTAATGATCACGAACGTGCAACGTCCCATTAGCGCGCTTTTCTGACTCAACTATCGATATATCAACGTGTTTCAACAACGTATCCTGGAAATAACACAAAGATAAATACTTTTCACGTCCTAAATAAAGGAAAGTAGGCGTAGTAATAATACAATACCTGGCTATCGAAGTCATCCGCTGTTTCGATAACGCTTGGCGATCTCGACGCCTTGACCGGCGAATTTTGTGCTGACATTTTGCTTTGGGATGCGATTTAACGTATTATGAGGGGGTATTATTTAGGTGTAATAAAGAAAATTATTTAAAATTTCCAGACAAGAAAACAGTGACAAACTGTCAAATGACAACACAAATATCAAAATTGATGACAGATTATAAATAGTTTATGTTAATGTGACAGCAGGATAGCACTATATCCCTTTAGTGCTAGGGGTAAAAGAGAACAAACATTATATGCAATATTTTATTCGTGGAACAGGTGTATGAGAGCGTTCCATGTCTACGATTCAATATATCAACATTTATTACATTGCACTAACAAGGTTTTTTTGCATTGCTGAAAGACATCCTGCTCGTATGGAGACAATGGGCTGGCAAACGCAGCTATAGTAGTTGGCAGGTACCAGCCAGGTAGTACGATAGTCTAAAAAATATCGCGAGTACCTAAGGAGATCGCATTCAGATCTTCCTTTTGAACATAGGAGAGTGAAAGAGTATGTTGAAGGTTTACGGGGCTTCCTAAGGGTGAGATGATGGACATAATGATGATGGTTAGTAAGTAGGCGTTAGGAGAATACAGTAGGTGTATTAGTGAAATGGTAATCACAGTGATAATGATCAATTACATTTCGATTATAAATTCGCAAAGAGTGTCTCTTTCCGGAGACTTTGCAGCATGGAAATTGCCCGATACATTTTAGCACTAGGTGGCCCTATCTACCTAAGTGGGTAGCTAAAAGTTCATAAAACTTTTTCATCTAGTTTCAGTAGATGGGCGGGCGCTACTAATTAAAAGTTTGTTTGTTTTCTAATAGATAAGGTTACAGAAATAACTAAGTTAATGTGTGACATCAAAGAAAGTATCCAGTTTGAAGTTATTTATTGTTGTTCAAGGTATCTTGAAATCACTTGAAACTTATAAGGTACCTTTTAATTAATTATGTTAGGAACAATTTGGCACTGTTAATGAAGGTTGAAACCTTACCTTACTTGTTTAATTAATAATTTTGGCTACTGGGTAATTTTACTCATAATACCTATCTGGGCATTTTCACTTTTAAGTGTACCCATGGTTTTTTGACTGTCCCACTTATTCAAAATTATATAACAAGATAAATCATGGGCATATGGTTTAATTTATGGAATAAAAACGTCAATTATTAATTTTAATTTACAAATACATCTGAAATCCATGTAAAACACTTAAATTATTAATTTATGCGTATTTCAATTATTCAGAGTAGCTGTTTTTGGCATGTCCCACCCTTTGCCAACATTGAATTGACCGAAATTACTAAAATACTACTACGAATACATTTACAAGTTTTGGTGTGTCCAAAGTGTATGTCTATGTCGTCACATAAATGATATTTATACAATTTAAACTCTAATAACACTGGCGTAAAATACGTTTTCAAAAAATGTTCTAAATGTAAGCCGGTCGGACATGTCACTTTAGTGACGGTTCCAGTTGTTCAAAATAATTACTAAATGAACTCATAATAATTTAAATGGAAACATTAAGTGAAGAAGATCACGGTCAAAATTTCTAAACGTCAGATATGTGCCAGTTTCTCGAGTGAAAGGGTGTTATTGTTTGTGTCGGCTGCTGTCTCCAGTTTTTTTGTCAGGTTAGTGATGTTATTTCCATAATAATATAGAACGTTTTACATTCTACAACTGTTTCAACCGAATCACATACAACATACAAATATTTTTTTCATGTTTTATTCTTACTCAATATTTAATTGTGATTAGAAAACGTTTTTCTTTAATATTTACCCGCGAATATGACGTCACTTTGGTGACATTTATATTCCGTCACATATAGGACTGACTACAAATGTCACCAAACTGACACATAAAGCTAGGATTACATACCTACAATATGCAATATTTCATTTTCAGGTTTTTTTTTATAAATCTCACTATGCCACTAAGTGGTGCGGAAAGTACCAAACAATATAGGGAAAAACTGAAATTAGAACGCCCTGATTTGCAATAATATTTAATAATATATTTACGGTGATTTTTCCTTTAGCATTTTGATTAATGGTCAAATTATGTTCCTTAGTTGTCTATAGATAGCTTATTAGATAAATGTGGATCCACTGTGGTAGCCCGTAAAATTCAAGTTTTCTTGTCAAAGAATAAAGATTTTTAATTACCAACTCTATGTTTTATTTTGTATCATGTAATCTCAGCTTAAGGTTTTTCAATGTGTCAGTTTGGTGACTGTCCCAATTTGTATGTGCACAAGATAATATTTTTTAAATTTTGTTTCATTGTTTAATTATATTTGTTTGAATATTATTTTAGCCTTTTGCAATATTGAACACTACAAAACACATTTATTCAAAAAACTAAGCCCTTTATCGAGGGAATTAATAAAAATCGATCTTCGTAGCGTCACTTGTCACAAAACAGAAGTTGAAACCTCATTTTAGAGAAATGAGATTTCAGTTTAAGGTTAGTATAATTTTTTTTCGATGGTTTGTAATATTCAGTAGCAAAAGAAAAGAAAAATTGAGTCATATTAATTAAAATAATAAAACAGGATGATTTTTATGTCGTCACCAAACTGACCACTTTTTCACCACAATGTCCATTTATTTTCCGTTTTTAATAAGGAAAACACTCAATTTATTAAAAATAAAAAACTGTCTCCAGTACTTTAGACTATGAAGTACAGGTTGAGATCTTTAAACATATTAAAAACACAGCTTTAAAAAAAATTACGTATTTTTAACAGGGTACACTTAAAAGTGAAAATGCCCATCTATATAATTATGACCGAGTATAGATGTTTTTAGAGTAACAAACGTATACATATTGTACTAAATACCGGTCAGTGGGTAGTCTTATACCACATAATACCTAACTTTCGTATAATTTATGAGTAATATTTGCAGTATCCTTTAAATATCCAATTATCCATGAAATCCTTTGATATTAGTCCCCACCCACTTCCATAGGTTGAAGTAGTGGGTAGACAAGGGTACAAAGTCTACACTGACTATTTGTGAAACCTAGACTCGTAGCTATAAGATTTACGTCATAGCTAGGTGACATTGAAAAGGGACCGCGGTTCGTGATTCGTGAAACATTTTCAATAGGTAATCATATAATAACCATTTAGGTACCTTCCTCGGTACTGAAAACTATGGAGCTTCCCTCAGATTTTGAGTATATAAGTACCTACTTTTAGAACTATTTCTCGCACCAGGATAAAAAGTAGCCTAAAGCCTTCTTCGATAAATGGGCTATCTAACACTGAAATATTTCATCAAATCGGACCAGTAGTTGCGTTCAAACAAATAGACTCTTTAGCTTAATAACATTAGTACCTATAGGTAGATGTTACCACCGATTGACACCATTTTATTAAAAGCTGGCAAATAAAAATAAATTTATTAATTCCTATAAAAGGGGATAAAGCCGACGGTAAAGATTATAACGGTTACTCAGTAACTTATAAATAACCGCGAATAAGTACCTAATTAATGTTGGCGGAAATCTGTGAAATTCGTCCCACTCTTGGTATCATAGCAGGATTAAATTAAAGCTAAAACAAAGTTTGAATGAAACTGGCTAATTTTAGCCTTGACTTAAATACGGCTTAACCTTTCGTCCGTATTAGTAAAACACGTCAAAACAAAAAGTTTGCACGGTACCTATACTTAATTATTTTATTTTTAATCCCCGACGCAAAAAGAAGCATGTTTATAGGTAAGTTTGACCACTGTGAGTGTGTGTATCTGTCTGTCTGCGGCGCCGTAGCTCTAAAACAGATACTTAAAGCAATTTGGACGCGACGTCACGGGAAATAGGGACACATTGTAACGTATAAGTGGTTTGTGACGAGCTCCGCTTCATCTACAGATGTTTAATAAACTACAGCCAGCGGTTGATAATTTAAACGTAGGTAATGTATGTGTCAGATTTGATACGTGTATTGTTTGCAACGAATTTGGGACTGTAGTGTTAATTTTGAAACAAGTGACAGTGTTTTGCTGTTACATATATAAACTTATCAAAATGCCTACGAACTTTCTGTCAGTAAATAGTTTTTACTTAGTAATATTTCTAAATTGTAATTTAGAGCAGGCCTTATTTTTGCCTAGCATTTTTTTAACAAAAGGGTTTATTTTCATTTTCTAAGAATCGTTTTCATATAAACGATAAAGGTGTCAAAAATATTACTTATTTTATTTTTCCTCGACACGTTTTTAGCTTGGATGTTGTAAAACGGTATATCGGTTATTAGAGTGGATATAACAAGGCACGTAGTCAAATATCTACAATAGAAAAGTTTCAATTCTCAGCGTTCCTGCGCCGACAGACGATTGGTTTCTCAGATAATTTTGGAAGGCGTTTTTTTCGTGAGTGATAAAATAAGACCTAGATTCACGGCGTATCGTGTCACAAATATGGACACGTTGATTTTCTGCGGTTTTCATAGTGAATGTCCTGGTTCTTTATTACTCTGAGCCACATTTTATCGCTTCTGTCTGGATCGACTGGATCAGAAAAACAAATGGTTTGGGATAAATACCCGTTTGCCTCTATCTAGATCATAGGAACTCATAGTCTGGGTTTAGGTAATATAGGTAGAGCCTTTTTCCCAACCATGTTGGGGTCGGCTTCCAGTCTAACCGGATGTAGCTGAGTACCAGTGCTTTACAAGGAGCGACTGCCCTATTTGACCCCCTCAACCCAGTTACCCGGGCAACCCAATACCCCTTGGTTAGACTGGTGTCAGTGGCGGCGTAGCATCGGGTGGCACCCGGGGCGAGTAGCAATTGGTCACCCCAAAATATAAGATGACCTTTTTTTTTTATGAAAAGATAGGGGTGACAATCAGACGCGAGTGGAAGAGAGAGGGGTGACAGCAGTCGGAATGTGTCACCCCTCTCAGTCCCGTTGCAAAATGGCACCCTCTGTGACTTGTCCCTTCTGCCCGCCATCCTGGTCGTGGAGAAATTTGGCGACCGAGATGGCACCCCCCTAGACGTGGCACCCGGGGCGGACCGCCCCCTCCACCCCCCTTACGCCGCTACTGACTGGTGTCAGACTTACTGGCTTCTGACTACCCGTAACGACTGCTAAGGATGTTCAATGACAGCCGGGACCTACAGTTTAACGTGCCATCCGAATCACAGTAATTGGTGTCTAAGATATACCTACTTAGAAAGTACATACAAACTTAGAAAAGTTGCATTGGTACTTGCCTGACCTGGAATCGAACCCGCGCCCTCATACTCGAGAGGTTGGTTCTACGTACGTTGGAAAAAGTGTCAGTGGATTTTGTATTAGAGGTTTTATGCCATACATGCATTGGGAGTAGGAAGTATTTTGTTTGTGAAAATTACAAATAATATTTGTATTATTCTTGGTGGCCAAAAATCATCCATTACCCATGTGATTGTTAGTTCGAAGAATGTACCTTGAAGCATTTTCGTAGATTTTCATTAATAATCTTTATGTGTGGTTTAACCTAAAGCATTCATTAATAATATCACTGATAACACACTATAAATGATCTTCATGACATTATAAAGCAGAGTCATGTATTATGTATGACTGAAGAATAATAAATTACATTTGCAAAAGAAATCTGCAAAAGATACTAAAGATTTTCTTTAGAAATACTTGCATTGCTTCGTTCTTAAATGTAATCTGGTTTCAGTATCTTATTAAATAATCCAAAGTTCTTAAGATCATTCATACAATGGGTTCGTTCTAATGTTCTTGAACCTGTAGAATCCTATTGACTTACAAGTCCACACATGGGGTGAATAGGACGATAAGCACGTGGTTAAATATGTATTGGAGTTTCATTTTACTTATACTTGGAAAAATATCACTAAAGTAACTTCTAGATAAATAAAAAAACTTGTTTGATAAATGCCTGTTTACGTATCAAAATACGGTGCTGTCAATGGCAGTTTCCAAAATAATTGTATTGAAAATTGAAAACAATTTATATATGTTTTCACCGCTAAAAAGTTTTCAAAGGCAATGTCGTCTCCCTGAACATGGCAAAGTTTTCCAAAATAGTTGAGAAAATGTTCCATACCATCTGTCTGTGAAAGTTTAGCCCATCTACCCACGTACCTGCCTGGATCAGTTCATAGCAATGGCAAATATTATCTGAATATTTTACCGAAGCCTCGAATTATTTGCGAGTTATGGTGCGCCGGAATTTTAATGAACTGAAGTCTAAATTCAATGCTAAAACTAAGTTATTTAACTAGGCACATTCCTTTGTAAGTTTTGACTAGCTGTTAGCTAGCTAACCCCACGGTTTCACTCTCATCCCGAGAGGGAACAGAATACCTACGAGTACTTATCATATAATACTTTATTTTGATGTAAGTTTTAAGTTTCCTAAATTTCATTCGTTGTTTTTGTGTATAAGAGTGATAAACATACATGATTATTGTATTAGTAATATCACGTTAAATTAATAAAACATCCGAAAACACTTTAGATTGAAGTTATTTATGTTTTAGATTTAAACAAAATACGCTATGTAACCATTTTATCGGTCAGATTGGAAACCGACCGCTACAGTTGGGAAAAGGTTAGCCGTTACATGATTGCAGTGTTTACGTAAATCAAGCTATACACATTTAACCGCAAAATATAATTTGTATAACACTCATAATATGTCACCATGCTGCGTAAGCTTTATTTGAGTGTTCCCTTAATCCTGGGTTTAGCGTTGTCAGACTAAAAAATACGGATTTATAATGGCAAAACATGTGAAAAAAATAAATTGGTATTTTTTGGTCAAAGTTGTGTTCTTTACTGTATGTTGTGTTTTTGGTATTAAAATTAATGGTAACATAAATATTTCTGGAAAATTCGCGGTCATTCGCATCTACTGTAGGGAAACAGATAGGTAGCAGGCTGGCATTTTCGTTTTAAAAAAAGACCATCTACGCAGTAACTAGCATATCTACTAAGTTTTCAACAACAAAATGTCCATCCTTGTAATACCTATTGCTACACTTACACGTTATATTTATCTTGCCACAAGGTTATTGTAAGCTTATGGTATAAACTGCAATACAAAATGTTCACAGTCTTAGAGTCTCAATCGTGCTATGTCATCGGTCGACTTCGGTTTCCTAGGCTTAGCATAAAATATTGCTCTAGCGTGGATAATCGTTTGAGCATTTCAGGATGCCAATTAACTTGCCGTAAGATACGAGTACAAATTGTAGAAATGACTTCTGATATCTTTAGCACGTTGAGTGCGAAATCAGGTCCAAAAGACCTGGTAGGATCGAAGTGAATGTGAGGGAATTACCCAGTACAATATAAATTTTCTTCGTGAATAGTTTTACTGCATTTTCCAATTCTATGTAAAGTTTATTTTAAACTTTACTGAAAATAAAACTTATTAATACTAGTCCTAAAGTTGAAATTTAAATGACAAAGCTAGACAAGGTACCCGCATCACACGTCATTCCGGGTCGCAGTTATGTTTCACAAAACTTTGCAGTCGACGGGATTTAAAGGACTCCATGTTTCTCTAGTTAATATTGAAATATACGTGAAAATTCGCTTTGTGATTGTCAAATTATTGTGGAAATTTTGCGAAGCTTTTTGACTGATATTATTATTTTTATCCACAACATTGCCTACAACTTTTAATTTAATTGATCACACGCAATTTCACCCGTGGGTTAAATATTTTTTAACTGTCAAGAAAATGGTATTTTTTTTTTCTAACCTAAACAGTGATTATTTATTGACAACGGTGAGCGACCCCAATATCTTATACAAACCAGAAACTCAAAATCAACGTCTCTTCAACTACTTAAATACTAATGGCTAAAATCGGAAGTTCAAAATAAAGTCTACTTAATTCTAACCTTTGACAAAAGGAAGTCACATCGAACAATATGTGAGACACTTCAAATTGCTGAGCCAATACTTTCCTAGACTACTTCACAATTTTTCAGCCGATGTACCGGCGTGAAATTGCTATCATCTGTAGCTCTGGCTTTTAGAGACATTGTGCAGGCAATAAAGAAAGAAAGATTCATGTGTTATTTTATGCGCATTTTAACACTGGTTTACTTGGTTATTGGATACAAATCTTGTTAAAGATAAAAAATAGAACATTTTACTCCTTTTAGATAAAACAGAACATTTAGATTAAGAGTAAAGCTAAAATGTTCTACGATTAAAGTGATATTTCTTTACGTATAGTTCAATATTTTAAGTTTTAAAAATATATGGCCAGTGTAATGTGTTTTACAAACTCAGTTTCCTCAATTTACCTACCTATTTGAAGAATTTCTCAACCAGTCTAATTTAATCATTAATGCATTATAATTTTATCCTTTGAGTGTTTTATTATAGATAGTTTATCTCAGTAAATAGAACATTTCGTAGAGGACCTTTGTGAGGGCACGCGCGGCGGATCAAGCAATAATACAGCGATCAATGTTCATCGCGCGCGGCTCCTGCGTCTACTAAAAAAACAAGATGTCGGCGCGCCCGTCGCTGCGCGTCCGTGGCGCGTCGGCGCGCATGCGCGTAGGCTACGCCCGTTCCACCGCTTACGTCTCTAACGTTTATTTAAAACGGGCGGGAACGCGAGTGTAACGGCGTCCGAAAATACCCGGGGCAATTTGACTTGCGACAAACATAATAAATTCATGACTTTATTATTCAGCATATTTACTACGTAATACAGCACCGAATTCAGGGAAATACACAATTAGAATCAGCAGACCTGACCATTCGCAACTTGCAATTTGTGATGCTTCGGGCTGCAAATGCGAACTAATTTCAATGTTTACCTTTTAGCTTTGTTCACAAATATCCAAATGGATGCTATTTCAACTTGTCGTTGTTCCGACTCTAAGCTAACATTTGCAATTCATCATATCGATTTGGGATGATGAGTTGATGACAAGCTATTTGATTAGCAATTTCATTGATAGTTCACGTTTTGGTTATCTTTTGAATATTGGATAGATGCGTTGGTTAAAGACCCCAAATAAAATTGGGATAAGGGTAGGAGGATGATGATGATGATGCGTTTGTTTAAAGATGCACTAACCAGCAATTTTATATCTTTACACCTCCCTTAGGATGTGCACCCAAAAATTGCCTTAAACAAATCCTTAACCAAAACTTACCTTAAACAATCCTTATTTGCTGTGTTGCACGAATCTGTAGATATTTAATTTATTTGATGAAAACGGATGAACCATATTCGTGTATGTAATTGTACATGTAGGAATACTGTCTAATTATAATTCAGCGATACGGCAGCTAATAAGGCAAACCTGCATTTAAACCCGCACAAGTATGGCTCACCCGCTTTCTTGAGATAAAACACCATTATCGATTATTTTTTCGACTTTTGTTTAGAGAAAAAAAAAATACACTGTAAAGTGATACTTCTGAAGAATCCTCAAAATTGCCTGTTGCAGTCCACACACCGGACGTAATATGTAGTTCGTAGTATTGTGTCGCACAAAATCAGACTCCATTGTCAGGGAATTGATTCTGCCGGCGCTGCTCTTGATTTCACTTACATAGATCCGCGGTGATAGTTGCTTTATAAAAAAAAGTGTTTAGAGAATAAATGGAAAGAACTTTTAGTCATTTTTAATTCTACTTTTAAAGAACATGTTAGTTACATGTTAGTTATTTTTTTAATGAACGTTATCATCGCTTTCAAACAAGTATCAGTTTTCATTTATACATAGTAGGTACAAATGATTACAGTGGTTAATTATTGGGGTTACCGAAACTGTGTTTTTATGATCATGCTTATTTACCAATTTTATTTAAAAGTGAAAAGTAAAACACAAACAATAAGCTATTTCTCGAACCATTTAGACATGGACTTGATTTTCAATATTCTTTTTTGAGATAACTTACAAACAGAATGTGATGAACAGAACTTATGGATTCACAGAACAAGATTATTATTTACGACTAGAATTCTAAAACTAAGACTGATATCGAGCAACTATCGAAAGGTAATTTGATTAAATTCCTTTCAAAATTCAAGGGAAAATGATAGATTGAAACGCTTTCGTGTTAGTACGCTTGACTTATAACGATTAATTGGTTCCTTTTGTTGTTGATCTGGGAGACGTCGAACGGTTTCTAAAACTTATTTATCTGTGTTTTTCTTCGTAGTCGTAGTACTGGTATATAACAAAACTATTAGCCTGTATTTTTACCCGCGATACGTGGAAACCACTTTGTGCAACCAGATAGCCTACCTATGTATAAAGGACTAGCTTCTGCCAGCGGTTTCACCCGCATCCCGTGGGAACTACTTCCCGTACCAGGATAAAAAGCCTATAGCCTTCCTCAATAAATGGGCTATCTAACACTGCAAGAAATTTTCAAATCGGACCAGTAGTTCCTGAGATTAGCGCGTTCAAACAAAAAAACAAACAAACAAACTCTTCAGCTTTATAATATTAGTATAGATTTCTAATAATCTTATACTGAAATACATTTTTGAATTTAATTTGTTCCAGAGTTTTGCGAGATGAAGCCAACAATCTCATATACAAACTAAAGAAACTTTGTCAAAAGTTACCTAAGAGTACCTACCTAATTAGGTATACAATAAGCGCGGTGAGTATTTCAATTATTATGAAGCCTTTTAAACATAAATACAATTAAGTCTATTCTATTCCAATAAATCATGCAAGTCCAACGTTTTTATAGGTTTCTTCATCTTCAAACAAAGCAGAATGAATTAACAATTGATCAAATTAGAAATTCAATTCATCTCCAACTTTAATGAAATTAATTTAGCAATACTTCATTAGCTGTGACTTCTATTAATCTTTTATCTTGTGCCTTTATATTTTTATTATGTACTGGCATAAAATGTCCTAACAGGGTCTACAATTATTGTCCTTAGGTATAAGCCTACTATAACACTTTGCCAAAAAACTTGTGTAACGCAATTAAATAATATCAAAATAAATATCTATTGAAGGGGTATCACTTTTTTGTTCATTTGTGAAAAGGCTCCGAAACTACTGCACTGATTTCAAAATCCTTTCGCTATTATAAAGATACACTATCCCCTGATATCTATTACCTGCTCCACCAGGTACAGCCGGCGTTATACGCTGGGGCTTATCCGGGCGCGGGAAGTGGTTACCATGGAACGTGGCTAGACTTCAATGAAGTGAGGGGCGACATCATAAATGTGTTTGACTTTCATTGCGTACTAAGTATGTTTTAAGTGAATTTAGTTTAAAGCGGAGCATCTGCGTGGCTGGATATTGGGCGGCGTTTAAACCAAACTGACTGTCAGTCGCCGAATGTCAGCGTCTATGCATATTACGCATAACGTCAGTTAAATGTTAACGAAAAGGTGAATATGTGGAAATACAATAAACTGCGTAACGTTCGCTCACATCCACGGCTGACAGTCAGTTTGGTTTGAACACACCCTTAGTGTTACATCGTATTATTATGGATGCCATTGCTGTATTATCACCGTCTCGGTTTTGATCGATATGGGGTTATTTGTATCTAAGAAGTTGCAGTTTGCCATTGAGTCACTTATGTAATTCTATAGGAAAGAAAAAATTAAGCGATATTTTGTCAAGTGTAACTTATCTGAAGTTACAAATAAATAGACAGCTTAAAAAGCTCGTTCTTTATAATACTTACCTAACAGAGACAAAAAGCTCAACTACATAGAAATTCCATCCGTGCGTTGTCCCAGATTTCATAACGTGCTTATGCATGTATCTTAAAAGATGATCCGGGATTTCAACCAGAAAATGGTGCACTAAAATGTGTGAGCCATTTTCATATACTCAGGGAAGATTTTAAGGACGCATCAGGAAGCCGAAAATTCGTTTACTCGCTACCAAGCTGTGTACCCAGCGTAGTTTAATTATGTATGAACAAGCTTGTACGGCGGTTGTTCATATAATTATTTCAGCGTTTCGCCGCCTCCAGTTCTTTAATCAAGTTTAAATCTACGTGTGTTTGCAAAAAGGTATTTATAAAAGTAATATTTAAAGTGTTGTTGTTTAAAGAAGGAGTCGTGATGATGAAGTATTTCACAAGTTATAATTTAACTTCCATCAAGTATAGATGAATAAAATAAAATTCCCATCACTCAGAAAAATAAATTGGTCTTCTGGCTCGACCCATAATTTACTATGCTCATAGGCGTACAAAATACACATAAAAAACCATGGTTCGTTCTCGGTCGAGCCATGTACCAATTTACTTAATTTGATTGTACCATTCAATTACCTACGTATAGGTACCAGCATTTCTGGAATGCAGATATTTTTTTTACATTTTGGGTTCGGCTTCCAATCCAACCTGAAACGGCTGAATATTCATATAACATGGAGCGTCAGCTATCTGACCTCAATAATCCAATTATTGGGGAATACCGATATCCAAAATTCCAAATAATCTTATTTCGGTCGACTAACTCCCACGGTTAGGACTAGCCTTTATCTAGGAAAACCCACACGGGGACTTATTGTCGTTCTATATTTAGAACTATACTCATCATTGTGCTAGGCTTTTTCTAGATACCTACATTGGGGTCCGCTTATAGTAACTATTGAATAGTGACTGCCTCGTTAACAGTAGTTGCCACGTTAAGAGATACATCCTCGTCACAGGATACCCATTGGACAAGACTGGTTGTCAGATTTCCTGATTACCAGTGAGTAACGACTCCAAAACGCAGCCAGGACCCATTTACTAACTCGATATGACATATTATGTGGTCTCCTTTGGACAGTCCGTGATCACCAATATCTTTATGTAGCATACGATATCCCCTTCCTCTATAAGTAGATATTATTATAAAATTATTGATGGAAGAATAGCCTTCATTTGTTTCCCCAAATTCCTTTATCCTATCGATTTCAAACTTCGAAGGTACTTTAAACCTTTTGTTGTATCTTATTGGAAACAGTGAAGCGAACATATCAATTCGTTACGTATTGGTCCCTTAGCTTCTGACGGATGGCGGGTACTCCGACCCTATAATTTATACTTAACTACACTTTTCAACCAATCCCTTTTTAGTTGGTGTTAATAAATGGAGGTTATTTCAATTGCAAATTGTTGTTGAGTTCCTATATGGTTATATTTTAAATTTATTTAGTTTAAAAATAACTTTGATTGGAACGTATGAATACATATTTTATACGCTAATGATCGCGCCACTCATCGGTGCATGGCATAATGTAGTACATTTCCATTTGTTAGTGCAGCGCGTTTGCTACGAAAATAGCTACGGCGTAGCACATTGCTACGATCGCAAGGAAAAGTCCATCTATATCTTCTATATAGGATACACTGATACACATATAGGATAGGATACACTGGGCGAAAGTTAACCCGTTTCAAGATAATCGAATTTTAAGATCTTTTCTTAAAAAGTCGTCTAGGTACATGTATAAATTTTTATTATTAGTTAAAAGTCTCGTTTTTGTCACCATCCGGCTACGGGATGCGGGTGAAACCGCGGGCGAAAGCTAGTAATAAATAAATTGATATTTTCATAAGTTCTTATTATATTACTAGCAAATTTTCCAGTGGTTTCACCCGCGTCCCGTGAGTACTACTGCCCGTACCGGGATATATTTATTTTTATTTATTTATTTTTTATTTAAAATACTTTTTGCACATTGTACAACGGCGGACTTAACGCCTTAGGCGTTCTCTACCAGTCTACCTTAGGGTGGTGGTGAAATAGAAGTGGTAGATGCAACACAATTTGAGCATCAGTGGAAGATAATAAAAATATATATTTATGCATATATAAATATAATATATATATATAATATATACATATATATATAACTGTATCCAAGGGAAGAAAGTGAGAAAAATTAACTACTGTAATGATTCCGCCAACTTGCCATGGATGTGATTTCGCAGTTTCATTTTAAAAGTGTGTCGACTATTTACCATCCTGACCTCCAGAGGTAGCTCATTCCAGAGAAGGATAGATTTCACAAAGAAGGAAGAGTGAATAATATCTGAACGGTGAGCAGGGCAGTGAAGAAGACGATTATTAGAGGAGCGAAGATTTTTGTTATGCTGTGAACACACATACTGAAAGTGAGAGGTTAAGTAGGAAGGTGAAGACGGGGTATAAAGTATAGTAAAAAGAGTAGTTAAAGCCCTCATCACACGTCGTTGTCTTATCGGTAGCCATTTAAGTTGCGCTCGATACGCTGACACATGATCGTACTTGCGAAGGTTAAAGACGAATCGAATGCAATTGTTGAGAAGCCGGTCGAGTTTATTGAGCAGATCTGCATTCAGGTCATAGTAGCAAACATCACCATAGTCGATAATAGGAAAGATTAAGGTTTGCATAAGCATTGCTTTTACATGGAACGGGAGCAAGCTTTTGAAGCGATAAAGAAACCGCAGTGTATTAGTGATTTTTTGGCTGACAGCTGCAACTTGTGCTTGCCAATTGAGTGAAGAGTCAAGATGAAGGCCCAAATTCTTCACTGAGCAGCTGAACGGTATATTTATTCCGTCAAATACCAAAGTTGGCAACCCAAGTGCGTCTACTTTACCTAAATTTCTTGAGCTACCAATGATAATAGCTTGGCATTTGACAGGATTGACTGCCACTCCGAACCTGTCAGACCAACTTTTGACTACCTCCAAGTCTTTGTTCATTTCAACAAGCGCAGCTGCCAACTCATTCGCTTTTGTGTGACGATACAACTGCAAGTCATCGGCATAGAGATGATATGAACACTGAAGCTCAGGAGTAAGGAAATTTATAAATATGGAGAATAACAGAGGTGAGAGTATGCCGCCTTGAGGAACGCTAGCATTCAAAGTACACCAGGCAGATGAATCCTCATCCACCCGAACCGACTGCTGGCGATCATGAAGATAAGAAGAAAACCAGTCTAACGCCTTAGAAGAGGCCATAAGATGTGATAGAATAGATAAAAGGATATCGTGACTGACGGTATTGAACGCATTTGAAAAATCCACGAGTACCAACACTGTGAGATTAGCGTCTTCCATAGCAAATCTAATATCGCCAGTCACTTTGAGGAGGGCAGAAGAAGTGCTGTGGCCCGGCCTAAATCCAGATTGGAAAGGGCTCAGTAGCTCATTGCCGTAGATAAAACGAGCAAATTGCTTATGAGCACAAGCCTCAAGCACTTTGGATAAGAAATATAACTTATGTTACTCGGGGATTATGTAGCTTTCTAGCAGCGAAGAAATTTTTCAAAATGTTTTATTAATTTCGAAGCCATTATTTTTTTAATTTGTTTGTACCCAAACAAATATATGTTCCCTTTTTATTTTATTAGTATAGATTACGTTACCGTATTGTACATATATTGTAAGGTAAAGGACAAATTCTCCAAAGTAGTTTTGCCAGCGCCATTACTTAAAGACGCTCACTCAGCATATTTCCCGTGGCATTGAATAAACTATGTGTTTTTCCATTTACTAGATAACGTCCATACAAGCAGCCATCATGTAGGAGCACGGAGGAAGGAAAGATAGCGGAGATGCCATAAGGAAGGTAGGTCAGGCGCCTTCTTGTAGGTCAAGCAACCTACAGTAGGCGTGATGCAGTTACTAAACCTAAAGAGGTGTTCGGGTTCCTTGTCAAATCAAAACCAATTTGCCAAGGATTGGTCTTGATTGATTAGTGATTTTATTTTAAAAATAAAATGGCGGGTTTCATAGAAAGCCTGTAAGAGCAGAGCTAGTAACGTTCCTCGACTTCCGAACACCCGCATTTTGGCGTGCTATCTCCGCTAGTCATTTTCTTCTCCATGTGTAGGAGCCAGTGGTAGGTTACCGTTTCAATTTCCTATGGGACCGGTTCGCAGTAGGTTCGTGTCCGAATCGTTTATTGATGAATATCCATGTTTTTTAAACGGTTTTATTTAGCTCACCCCGTTTGTTTTATTTTTTCTTTCTTGGGTCAAATTTAGTAATTCAAATTTCACCCTCTTCCTGTCAACCGATTCATCTAAAATTTTATATAGACTTTGGATTTTGGTGACAATACAATTATGTTTATTCATTATCATTATAAATTCAAGATGGCCGCCGCTACAAAATGGCGGATAATTTATGTTTTATGGATCCCATCAATATGGGTATCAAATGAAAGGGCTCAACAAGCAGAATACAATATACTATAAAAATTGAAATCCAAGATGGCGGCCGCTACAAAATAGCGGATAACGTAGGTTTTATCAATCCCATCAATATGGGTATCAAATGAAAGGGCTCAACAAGCAGAATACTATAAAAATTGAAATCCAAGATGGCGGCCGCTACAAAATGGCGGATAACGTAGGTTTTATCAATCCCATCAATATGGGTATCAAATGAAAGGTCTCAACAAGCAGAATACAATTTACTATGCAAAATTGAAATCTAAGATGGCCGCCGCTACCAAATGGCTGATAACAATTTTTTATCAATCCCACCAATATGGGTATCAAATGAAAGGGCTACGCAAGTAGAATACTGTCAGCAACCCCAGCGGGGCCCAACAGGGCCAAGGCCTGCCTGGACTGCGGGATTGTTCGAAAGAGTTACCGCGGCCCTGGTACATAAAAGGCCTACGACGGAACACAACGGTTTTTAGTCAAGAGTCTGGCACTCCCTCACCGCTGCTGACCCACAGCGGGAGAGGTCATGTGATGATTTTTTATTTTGTATTGAGGAATTAGATTGTAATAAATTATCAGGTCAGAGACCATGTAATAATAATGCACTAAATGAATTAGATAGAATGAGGAATATTCGGTAGGCATTTTCATTAAATACTAAAAACAAGAAAATAAAAATCGGTAAAAAAACTTTTAAGTTAAACGGTTTTATCTTATGTGCACTGAAAACTAGAAAATAAAAAACTTTGTTACTTACCTATCAACCTATTACGGGTGGTCCCGGTCATATTAGACTAAAATAAAAACGTGGGGCCCCTCTGAAATCCTACCTATGGCAAAGCATATCTTTATACTTTGGTAGATCATGAGCTCGGCGTCCGCTGGTGAAGCCGCCACGGCTGGTTATTGATTGTCAAAATCTCCAGTTACGATTATAGTAAGTCGATGCAATCCACACCTATCATACCTCTAGAAGGAAATGTTACAGCAATAGTTAATGGGCCCCACGTTTGTATTTTAGTCTAATATGACCGGGACCACCCGTAATAGGTTGATAGGTAAGTAACAAAGTTTTTTATTTTCTAGTTTTCAGTGCACATAAGATAAAACCGTTTAACTTAAAAGTTTTTTTACCGATTTTTATTTGGTTACACGCTCGTGTGAACGAGGTTAGTGGATGGGGATAAATAATAGTTCCTTTTGTTGTGCAGTTTTCGGTAGTGTTTTATGTGAATGAATAAGTGTTAGATTGAATTTAACTTTCGGCATAAAAAGCTTTAAATGGGTCTACAATATAACACACTTTAATTTGAACTTGCTAAGTCAAATCTAAAAGTATCGTAATAAGGCAGTTCAAAATCAAAATCAAAATCAAAATCAAAAGTCATTTATTCAAACTTGGCTGCAAAACAGCACTTTTCGAACGTCAAAAAATAAATTTACAAAAGACAGCCCCCAAAACGCCCACCCTTCACCACTTCCTATGTGTTTTTGCTGGGAAGAAGAAGTGGCGCAACAAACTCCCCAGCAACACATGTCTGTCTGTTAGGTTAGAAGAACCTTAAACATTGTTTGATATGTACATTTGTATACAATTTAATTTGTATATTTCAATAGAGGACAATACAGTAAAAATAATTTATACACCACATGCTAGCTAGCACTCACCCTACATACCTTAACTAACTCAAGCATTGAATATGTTTGATGAACAGAAAATTATAGCCTCCAATTATTTACACTTAATATCAGGGAGTGCCCACCTACATGTGCTATTCTTTTGTAAACTAGTAAATTAATAAATTAGACCGCTCAGCCAGAACATATGTAAAATAAAAAGAGTTTACAAATAAAAACAAAAAAAAAAAAACTAATATGTAGTCAGTAAGACGACCTGGCACCACAAGCAGCACCCGTTCACGAGCATAACGCGAGGATCAGCCATCGCCCCCCTCGCACATTTTTGAGGGAGGGAGGCAACCCGACCGCCGACGCTACCGCAAGCAGTGCCGTCTAAGGGAGCATGACGTACTCACTGCTACACAACTCAATAATAAGTAATGTAATAAATTAAAAAGGTTTTCAATTAATATTTTGACTGTTCTACGCCAGGTATTCAATGCGTGTTCTTTTTTAAATACAGTAGCTACCGATTGATTTTTAAATAGGGTAATTTAAATAAGGTACCTATATTTTACAAAATCATATTCCATTGAAGTCTTATATTTTAAGACCGATGTTGCGGCTATTGCCTCACGCCTCATAAATTTAAATGCATAAGCGTATTTCGTACACCGTTCACCGGTCACCGCGGCCATTGTGTCATTCATTGTAATTCATTCCGTTCACTATCTATCTGTCATGTCTCTTGAACATACGATCTTAAATAAATCTCATATTTTTGTAAATTGGAATTTAAATTAGCCCCAGTGTATACGCTAAATATACATAATGGTGGCCCATGAGGGGAATTAAACATAAAGAAGAAAAATTTAAGAAGAAATTCCACAAGAAAATCGGATGACAAATCTGACCACGCGTTGCCGGCAAATTGATGAGCAGACGACGTTGGCGTGATAAGTAAAAGAAGAAGGGTTCAAGATCGAAGGTGCAACTGCAACCAGAATCATCTACGAGTTCAGGCTGTAGTGGCGATCAGTAATTCAGCGAAAGAATTACGTCGCGCACAGGACTTCTGTCAAATCAGATAAGTGCCATTTCCTTCCCATTTCCTATTTTCACATAAATATCATCCGATCCAAACTTTAAACAGTATTCCTGGTGATTGGAATTCAAATTCATTTGTGCAAATCAAGTTTTCAAATAGATATAAAGAAATTTTGTTCAAAATTGCATCATCATTTTTTCTTTCGTCAACTTACCCACAAGTAAAAAACATAAATAAGATAGTCTTTGTTAAGTAATGTAATTAGCTTCATTTTGCAAGCCATCAATCCTAACTTAATTTTATTTTGATTTACGTGTTATTCTTAACCCAACCTAAATAACCAAAGTTGTTTAAGTTTTTTCTAGTTCGGTAATTACAAATACTTAAATATTCACGCCGATAATTTTATTTTAGATTTCTTCCTGCGCCGAGCCGAGTGCATTATCAATATATCTCGCCGGTTGTAATCAGCTGTGCGAGTGTAACCGGTTCCCGGCTGCCAGGTGTTGTTGGAACGAGGAGCGTGAGCCATTCTTTGTTTAATCATTACTTATTAGGCATTGGTTAAAGTTTGTAATTTTGTTGAACTTGATATTCTTGTTTGTTTGTACTCACAATGCCTAACGATTCTGTAGATAAATGTCGTTTAAAGGATTTAACTGTAAAAAGGTCGTCCATTAAAGGTCAGATAACGAAATTTAAAAACTATTTAAGTAGCATTACGGATCTCAATGAGCTAAATACCATACAAATTACCGAATTAAAATTGAAACTTGCAAAATTCGAGGCATTGTCAGTTCGAGCTGACGACTTGCAAAGTGAGATCGAGGTCCTAAATTCAAGCAATTTAGCATCTGAAATTGATGAACGTGAAAGTATTGAGTGCGATATTATTGTTAACATTGCCACTGCAAAAAGTTTAGTAGACAAGTTTTCAAAGATTGAAAGTGATCAAAGACGGGTTTCTGTTCATGATAATTCTTGTTGTTCGGATCATCATGTAACTGGTGTAAAGTTACCTCAAATACAAATTGCCAAGTTTGATGGCTCTTATTTTCGATGGTTAGAATTTCGTGATACTTTTGAGAGTTTGATACACAAAAATACACATATAACGTCAGTTCAGAAGTTCCACTATCTTATATCCTATCTCGAAGGTGATGCTGCAAGAATTATTTCAAACCTAGAGGTATCAACCACAAACTATACGGAAGCATGGAAGTTACTTTGTAATCGTTACAATAATAAAAGAATTTTGATTAACCATCACTTTAATTCACTAGTTAATGTTAAACAACTTACGCGTGAATCTGAGAAATCTTTAAGGTTCTTAGTTGACCATGTCACAAAAAACTTGCGTGCATTGGCCAGTTTAGGACAACCCACGGACCAATGGGATGGTTTACTTATTTTTATATTGTCTCAAAAGTTGGATAGTAATACTGCAGTGAAGTGGGAAGAATACATCAAACAAATAGACGATGACACCCCTACATTGGAACAATTCTATAAGTTTATGACTGATCGCGCAGAGGTTTTAGAGTCATTGAATCGCAATAAACAAGATAGCAGTCAGCCCAAATGTAGCAGCACCGCAGATGCACAAAGAAGTTCTACTGCAGTAAATAAAAATCAAAGACGTCCCTTTCAAAATACTTATACAAAATCATTTGCTATTTCCAATACCAAATTAAATAAAGCTAAAAATGCTAATAATAACAGTTCCAACACTTATCTATGTGTTATTTGTAACGATAATCACAGAATTTTTGATTGTCCCACTTTTAAAGCAAAAGGGGTAGATGATAAAATGGCTGATGTCAATAAATATAAATTATGTACTAACTGCCTTAGGCAAGGACATCATGTAGGAGCATGTCGCATGGGACCGTGCCGTGAGTGCAACAAAAGGCATCACAGTTTGCTGCACCGCCCCTCGGCAAGCACTAGTAATAATACAGTAGCGGTTGATGAGAATAATCCTAATAATAATGAAACAATTGCAACTTTCTCAAAGCGAAACGCAAGTCAAATACTTTTATCAACGGCTATGATTGAAGTCTCGAATCCATTGACCCAGCAAAAGGAGAAAGTTCGAGCGCTTCTAGATTGCGGAAGCCAATCATCTTTTATTTCTAAATCATTAAAGGATAGGCTTTCAGTAAAGTCTATACCTATCGACTCGCTAAAGGTCATAGGAATTGGAAACACAGTTTCTTCTCACATCGCTGAAAGTTGCAATGTGCAAATTAAGTCTCTAAACCATAAATACAACGCAAATTGTAACTGTCTTGTTTTAAAAGAATTAACCGGTGTAATACCAAAGTACCCGGTCAATATTAATTCATTGAATTTGCCTGAAAACATTATACTGGCTGATCCTGCTTTCGGTCAGCCTGCACCTGTAGACGTCTTGATCGGCGTTGATCTATTTTGGGACATCCTAGGTGACGAGCAGCGTTCCCTAGGCCCACAAAATCCAAAGCTGATAAATACGCAGCTAGGCTGGATTATATCCGGACCCATAAATACAATTTTTTCAAATAAAAACATTTACTGTAATAAAATAATTCTGTCAAATCAAAATGATATTGAAAATTCATTAAACAAATTTTGGGAATTGGAAGAGGTTCCCACGAAACGTGTAGTGAGTGAGGCGGATAAAATTTGTGAAGAACATTTTATCACTCACACTCGTAGGGAAATCACGGGCAGGTTTTGCGTGAACCTACCACTAAAGGACACTCCAGACTGCCTAGGAGATACTTATAATTTAGCCAAAAGACGGTTGCAATATTTGGAAAAACGTTTTAAAAAACATCCACAGTTAAAATCTCAATATGCAGAATTTATTAAGGAATACAACGATTTAGGTCATTTGTCCTTAGCTAGAGAGAAGGAAGGCCCGGCGTATTATTTATGCCATCATGCTGTAGTAAAACAAGAAAGTGAGTCAACAAAGTTACGCGTAGTTTTTGACGGGTCCGCAGCGTCCACGTCAGGGTATGCCCTCAATGACATTTTAATGGTTGGCCCGACACTACAAGATTCTCTTTTTGCTATTTTAATACGTGCTAGGCAATATAAGTACCTCTTAACTGGAGACATTGAGAAGTTCTTTAGACAGGTCTTGGTCTCTGAAGAGGACCGTTGTCTACAGCGTATTCTGTGGCGTGAGAATGAGTCAGAACCTATTAGAGCTTACGACTTAAATACCGTTACTTATGGCACCGCGTGTGCTAACTACCTTAGTACACGTTGTCTATGGCAATTAGGTGAGGAACAAGATGATGAAATGATAAAATGCATCATCCAAAGGGATATTTTTGTAGATGATCTCATTACGGGCGCTGACAACGAACAGGATCTACGTTACATTCAAAGGTGCGTTTCAGAAACATTAAATAAGGGCTGTTTTAATTTACGAAGATATAAAAGTAATAATCCTTCCATTTTTGATAATCTTAAACTGAATCAGGGCAACCTAACTATTAGTGAATCATCAAGTACCCTTGGTCTAGGATGGACACCATCCAGTGACATGCTATTCTTTCCTATTAAGGGCTTTTCACTCGATAATCACCAAACTGTCACAAAACGTTTCGTAATGTCAAATTCTTTCAAAATTTTCGACCCGTTAGGAATCTTAAGTCCGGTCATAATTCAGCCTAAAATCATCTTGCAGAAGATGTGGCAACAAAAGTTTGATTGGGACGAACCGGTAACCGAGGATTTGAGGGACGATTGGCTAAAGTTTACAGACAATTTAAAATATTTGCATAAGTTTCAAATTCCTAGATTAGTATTGTGTGACGAGCCGGAATTTATAGAACTGCACTCATTTAGTGACGCATCTCAGTGTGCTTATGGTGCATGTATTTATTTAAAATCAACAAATAGTAATGGTGACAGCACTGTCAAGCTATTATGCGCTAAATCAAAGGTATCGCCTATAAAACCAACGACAATACCGCGCCTTGAGTTATGTGCTGCACTATTGGCTGCAAAACTTTGTAAATCTGTGGTAGATTCACTCCGGCGACGGCCGGGAAGGTTGGTACATTGGTGTGATTCCAGTGTCGTTCTGAGTTGGATAAACAGTGATCCAACAAAATTGAAAATGTTTGTAGCAAATCGAGTCTGTGAAATAGTTGAACTAACTGAAGCATCGTCGTGGCGTTATGTGCCCACTGCAATGAACCCTGCAGATTTAATTTCTAGGGGAGTGGATGCAAAACATTTAATATCTATGGATATATGGTGGTCAGGTCCTAGCTACTTATGTCAAGATGAATCTAAATGGCCACTACTAAAGGAATGCAAGGTGGTTGACTTACCTGAATTGAAAGCATTTACTTCAGTTGTAAATAATAATTTCATAAACTTTGATAATTTTACATCATTTGATAAACTAAGAAATTTAATTGCGTATTGTCGGCGATTTATACATAACATGAAGCATCCAAATGATAAACGCAAAGGCATACTTACAGCAGATGAACTGTTGGAATCATTTAATTCATTATGCGTCATTGCTCAGCGCGAGTCTTTCCCTACAGAATACGACTTACTTGTTAAACGTAAACAACTACCGGCCCGTAGTAAAATTTTAGCATTGTCTCCATTTCTTGATAAAGATAATTTAATTCGTGTCGGTGGACGTATAAATGCATCCGCATGTAATTATGAAAAGAGACATCCAATACTGTTGCACGCTGCGCATAAATTAACTAAATTGTATTTTGCTAAAGAACATCTTGTTAATTTGCATGCAGGTCCTCAATTGTTGTTGGCAACAGTAAGGGAAACAATTTGGCCTGTCAATGGTAAACAATTGGCCAAACGTACAGCCAATAACTGCGTGCGATGCAGGCGCCTAAGTGGTAGAACGCTGTGCCCGAAAATGGGTGACTTACCTTCACAGCGCGTAAACCCAGACTTTCCATTTGTGTCCGTCGGTTTAGACTTCGCTGGACCATTTTTAATTCTTAATCGTAAAGGTCGTGGAAGTCGTTTAGTAAAGTGTTACATGTGTCTTTTTGTGTGTCTACGTTACAAGTGCATTCATTTAGAGGCAGTAAGCGATTTGAGCAAAGATGCATTTGTGATGACACTTAGAAGGTTTATTGCACGTAGAGGAAAACCATCGGAAATTTTTAGTGACAACGGTCGTAACTTTGTCGCTGCCGCGAAGGAGATAGGCGATTTCATTAAACAAAATACAGAACCTATATCTGAATTTGCAAGTCAGCAGGGTATTAAGTTCAATTTTATACCTTCTTACGCTCCTCACTTCGGCGGCATTTGGGAGGCCGGTGTAAAATCGGCTAAATTTCATATCAAACGTGTTATTGGCAATAGTAATTTAACATTTGAGGAAATCATAACTTTGTTTGCACAAGTGGAGGCGATTCTCAATAGCCGTCCCTTGTGTCCTTTATCATCCAGTCCTAACGACCTCCTCTCCTTATCCCCAGGGCACTTTATCATTGGTCGGCCTTTAACTGCTCTGCCCTTACCAGCCCTGGAAGACAATGATGGCAATCAACGAGACAGATATAAACGCCTCGAAACAATACGACAACATTTCTGGCAAAGATGGCAGAGGGAATATTTGTCGGAGCTACAACAGCGAACAAAATGGCGCAAGGGAAACGCTCAACTCAACGTGGGCGATATGGTGCTGTTGGCAGAAGATAATACGCCTCCAGTAAGCTGGCGTCTTGGTCGAGTTCTGCGGCTCTTTCCTGGACCAGATGGAGTGGCACGAGTCGCCGAAATCAAAACTCCTCGAGGCTGCGTTCGTCGTCCGTTCACCCGCCTATGCCCGCTGCCTACTGCTGAAGAACTAAACGCTTGAAAGGAACCTTTCAAGGGCCGGGAATATGTTGCGGCTATTGCCTCACGCCTCATAAATTTAAATGCATAAGCGTATTTCGTACACCGTTCACCGGTCACCGCGGCCATTGTGTCATTCATTGTAATTCATTCCGTTCACTATCTATCTGTCATGTCTCTTGAACATACGATCTTAAATAAATCTCATATTTTTGTAAATTGGAATTTAAATTAGCCCCAGTGTATACGCTAAATATACAACCGATATAAAAAGGTCGTTTTCAATTGCTACAAAGTAGTGTGAAGCTCCGTAAAGTAGAACGATTTTAAGTTTTCCATAAAAGTATATTTTGTGGCGTGAAAACTGTCCTTGCATCTCTACGAACAATGTATCGTCGTCCAGTGGGTTACGTATAAATTCCAGTTGATCGGTTAATTTCGTTCTAGTTTGTCGCCACTTATTATTTTATATTAGAAATTTTCAGTACTTGCTTCCAGTTTAGTTTCTTGGTTTCTATTCATAATGCTGTCCTAGTTTAAGGATCTTTTGGTGACATATTTGACCATAGATGTTTATGAGCTGATTGCCATGTTTTCTGCTTATGTTTTGAAGGATTTTTTTCAAACTTTCACTGTGACGAATAAAAATATCATAAAAGTATGCAATCGTAATTAGACTTTTATCCTTTTATCCACATTATACCGTATCTACTTAGCTTAGAAAAGTCGTGGTGGCCTAGTGGGCAAAGAACCAACCTCTCGAGTATGAGGGCGCGGGTTCGATTCCAGGTCAGGCAAGTACCAATGCAACTTTTCTAAGTTTGTATGTACTTTCTAAGTATATCTTAGACACCAATGACTGTGTTTCGGATGGCACCTTAAACTGTAGGTCCCGGCTGTCATTGAACATCCTTGGCAGTCGTTACGGGTAGTCAGAAGCCAGTAAGTCTGACACCAGTCTAACCAAGGGGTATCGGGTTGCCCGGGTAACTGGGTTGAGGAGGTCAGATAGGCAGTCGCTTCTTGTAAAGCACTGGTACTCAGCTGAATCCGGTAAGACTGGAAGCCGACCCCAACATGGTTGGGAAAAGGCTCGGAGGATGATGACTTAGCTTAGAATTAGGCAAAATGTTCTGCCATATATTCCAGCACATATTTACTAACAAGTTTTGTAAGCATAAGCATGCATGCATACCCATGCATGTAGCGTTATGTTTAGTGTATCGCTTATTATAATATTGTGCTCGAGGGAGTTCATGTTAACATACCTGAGTTAGCTTTACAAGCCAAGATTATACAATTCTAGCGAAGAAAGTCAAAAATCCATAAAATTTATTTAGAAAACTTTGATAATTTCAATTCTTTGTGTCCAGTGATGAGGAAAAGAAAGAAGGTTAATGACCTCATTTATTCTCAATCCCAACCTTCTTTTGTAAGACACAGCCGATGAACTTTGTCTTGGTTAGTTGTGATAAGGTCGTTTTGATGTTTACTACAATTCATTAATTGTGATTAACGTATTTATCGATAACTCATCTTCATTGGAGAAGTTTTAAACAAATATCAAGAGTTCTGAAATAGTTCGATGAGTCAAGATTGCATCGTTAAAATTATTGTTTTGTATTGACGAAGTAAGTATGTCGATTATGGACTATTGGCGATCTTGTGAAACTTTTCTAAGGTCTATTAATTTAAATAGTTTCAAATAGTGTAAGTAATTGGATTATAACTTGATTTCTGCGACTTATTCGTAACGACGTATTGTTTACCGACTCTCATGTCTGTAAATCAATATTATTTTCTCTGGACTCCATTCAAATGTCATCATGACTTCTCAAACACGTCTAAAGCATGTCTAAAGCATATTTGATATCGCAATTCAATTAAGGAATCCATCCGTATAACCCGCCAATGTCTTTATGTCGCGTAAATCAATTAATACCAATTTGCGCGCGTTCTCGGTCCGTCGGTCATTTGCATGCAGCTAATTCGGCGTGTAGCACTCAATCCGGCTTACCACGGACTGACTTCAGTGTTTGTGAATACATAATTAATCATTATATTGCCACAACTATGCCTAAACGTGCCGACATGAACATTGACCCGACCGCAGATATTAAATTCTTGAGTCTAAGGAGAATCTCATTAATTTGATCTTAAAGTTGTTAAATTGTTATTATATGACCTACCTTTGATATTATGTGTCTTAACAGAAGTGTTATTCAATTCGGCGTATAATATACTAGCTGTTTCTCGTGGTTTCAGCCACGTCCCGTGGCTGGGTTATTATGTCACTTGGGTTTGATAATAAAATAAGTTTGCAAAGCGGATCCGTACTTTCAGAGAAATTAGAAAACAAACAAACAAAAAAATCCTTACGGTGGTTTCATAAATATAGAGTAAAATATCACTCACTCTATCTATACTAATATTATAAAGAGGAAAACTTTGTTTGTTTGGTTGTAATGAATAGGCTCAAAAACTACTGGACCGTTTTTGAAAATTCTTTCACCATTCGAAAGCTACATTATCCACAAGTAACATATATTTTATCCCGGTACGGGCAGTAGTTACCACGGGACGCGAGTAAGACCGCGGGAAAACGGCTAGTCTTTAATATTAAAATGTTACAATGTTTTTTGACATTCTTTTACATAAACAAAACCTATTAATTTGTATGTCGTTGAGCGAAATGAGTGAAAGTTGAAAAGCCTGCCAAATAATTGAGCTATCCCGTCACGTACGAAATATGTACGTACGATGAAATACTTTCAGAGAAATATGTATGGTAATGGGTATTAATTCTTATTGTTTTACGAGATGAAGCAAGTAAATACAAAATTACATATTTCAAGCGTCATTATAGTTTAAATATGAAAGTTAAAAGTAAAAAATGTACTCAGTCCAGGAGTGCCCTGCGTGGGAAGGGCACCGCCGGGTCTTCGAGGTTTTAGGCGAAGGGAATGGAATGCCGTCGCCTCCTTCTGCGAAGCGGTCATGCTCGAGAAGGAGGAGGCGGAACGCCAGAGAGTCCGCACCTCTCATCCCGGCCGCTGCACTGGGCCAGGTAGACACCACGGGCGCCGGGTGTCGCGAGAAGACTCCCGGCCACCGTAGGCGTGGGTCTGTGGGCGGTGAGTTCGGGTGGCTCATCGTCTCTCTGTCTGCTTAGACGACAGACCCGTGTCGACGGCGCGCGTTGTTCCACGCGCTCCTCAAAGAGATGTCAGAAAACCCAGCGGGGCCCAGCAGGGCCAATACCTGCCGGGGCTGCGGGTTGTTCGAAAGAGATACCGCGGCCCTGGTACATAAAAGGCCTATATGACGGAACACGTCAGTTTTTAGTCAGTAAGAGTCTGACACTCCCTCACCGCTGCTAACCCACAGCGGGAGGGGTCATTTGATGATTTTTGACGTCGTTAAAAAAAAGGGGCTCCAGTTTAGCGATTTCTTTGATTACTCAAAAGACTTCTTCGTCTTAATCGTGTTCTTAAACAAAAAAAAAGTATAAAGTAATAAAGCATTTACTAGGTCCTTTTTTGTTTTCTTTAAAAAGATAGTTGCCACAAGAAAATGTTTGTTTCTTCAAGATCTGAGTGATTACACTTAGAGCTAAGCTCGTCTTCGTCTTTTTACAGTTTTTATAAAACGTTAGGCTCTAACAAGTTTATCTTTCATTTGCAAAAGACAAAACTGTGTTTGCTAACCTATTCAGTCAAGCTCGAAGATTTTTATTTTTTTGGATAAATTTTATTCACAAAATTATTGGGGTTGGGATGAGTAAGGGAACTTATTCAACTTCATGCTATATTTTTTCATGTCATTCATTGATGCCTCATTTGTCTGTATGATATACCTACACATCATAAATTATCCTCACTGGTGTTTTCCACACAATAAGTGACTAGTCAGTATAAGTAATTCATGCACGTATAAACGCAAATAAATCATGTGTGGAAACGTGCTACCTATCTTGTGAGAACAGGTCACGGTCGCATTTACCCCATGGAGAACAAAATGACAAGCGGAGATCTGCTAAGAAAGTAGCGCGCCAGAGTGCGGGTGTTCCTGGTGTTACTAGCTGCGCCCTCATACGGCGTGTTTGGAATCCATCCATTAAAAAAATACCAATTAATCAAGAACAATCTTTAACAGACAGTTCTAATAATCGACGCCTACTGCTATCCACAAGAACGTGCTCGACCTACCTTCCTTGTGGCATCTCTACTATTTTTCCTTCCTCCGTGTACTTACCTTAACCCATATCATCAACGTATCACAACATTTACGAGTAAGAGTGCAGGTTACGCGGTTCTACGGTACACTCCCCACAACTTTCACCCTCTCATTGTTTACGCTACGTATAAAAAGATACAATTTTCCCCCGACATCACTTTATTCAACCAAGTGTTATGTAAAGGAAAAGCCTCAGGAAAAGATATTTTCGACGTATCCGATTGTGTTTCAAGCTTACACAAAGTATTAACTGTTCATGAATTTTACACCTTATATTTATGCAGCTAAGGTTTAATTTACAATGGGAGATGGTGTCGAAATATCAGTTGGGTCAAGAACGATTGACACCTCAGAAATGTATTCTGTTTAAAAGGTTTTTAATAACAATAGGTTTTGTGGTGATACAGGGATCAGTGGTACTTGAGGCAATATTTGTGTCATAAAACGTGATGTATCTTTTGAAAAGGGACATGGTAAGGATTTAGTTACGGGTCACTGTGGAATGAGGGATATAACGATATTCCACATAACAAGATTCATGTCGGAATGCATTTTGTTTTTATTTTTAGTTGTTGTTCTATATAAAGGTTTTTTTTTAAAGTAATCATACGAACTCATAATCATTTATGTTTCAGTTTTTCTGTTAGATACTTAAATCGATGGGAAATCTCAAGGAATAAGGCATTAAAAAACGCTTAACAATGACGGTGAAACCGCGTGACATAGGTAGCTTACAAGTAAACCTTTTCAATCTTAGTATTAAAAAAAAACATTCATTTAAAGAGATCAAAGTTTCATGACCAACGTTTCAATTTAAAGAGCTTTTCTCACCGGCCAGACGTGACTTGTAAGCTAATTATTTTTTAAGGTTTTATACCTAGTACATTCATAGCATGTCGCACCATCAAGTCGGGTAATGGTGGAGAAAGTAAATAAATTTTGTCTATTCTCCGTTGAAGAGCGAGTATATATTTTTTCTTTTTTTTTTAAGAATGGTAAAATTATTCATTATTCCAAGCAAGCTGCGACCTAAAGAGATGTACGGCGAGGGTTCGACCATAAACAAGAAAAGTTTGTTTCTAGTTGAAAGGACTTGTGTTTGGGTCGTGATTTTTAAGCTAACATGTTTACGTAATAAAGTTTCGTATGTAAAAGTGTTGTGGAATAGGGCACTTATATTACAAAATATGTATGTATAAGAGCGGTTTTTCCGCGAGGCAACGCTAGGCGTTCGTCAGTTGTTATTTGTCACGTCACTACTCGTACAAGCGACGACATCTGAAGCCTGAAACGGAATGTTTTGGGCGCACCCACAAAAACCGAGTGTATACGGGACAAAATCTGTTAGCGTGCAAACTCTATAGGTATTTTTCTTGTTTCCAATTGCATATGTATACATATTGTTTTATATGCATCCAAGTTGCTTGTCATTGGAAGCTCGTCCTTCCACTAAAAAGCGAGACCAATTAACACACCTAGTTCCGAAACTGCTCAAAATATGAAGATTTTTACGAAAGTCTCACAAAGAGGCTAAGGTTATTACAGTCTTATGATGAACGTGTAAGGAACACTCAAAATTGTTTGCTCTCGGCGAAAATAATATATAAAACTAAGTAAGTGTACTACAGCCAATGTGCTTTGAGTCGAGAGAACGAAATTACCAAGAAAAAGTGAAGTACTTACTAATGGATTTTTCTTGAGTAAAGTCGGCGTATATATATTTTGCTTGTTTTATGAGCATTTTTTTGAATTATGTAAAGTTGAGGTAAAATAATCATTCGAGTAAAATATTACTTCAACAGTTTTCTTTAACTTAAATGAGATTTTATGTACGTGGCTGCGTATTGAGGGCTTAAATTATCTTGTTCAATAAACTTTTATGATTGGTTCGAATATAAAAATGATTTAAGTACATTAGAAAACATGAAAAATTACCTACTTTTGAAGCACAGAAAAGATAAGTAAATAGCTTTGAAACCATGCTAACTTTATATGAATTAAGTACTTAGAGGAGTAGTGAAAAAAACTGTTTTACTTTACGAAGTTAAACAAAGACAAATAAAATTGTCAAAGAATATAAACTTTAGGACTGTCACGCGTCACTTTGTTCACTCAAGAGGATGACACCTACTGAGAGACAGTATTGGCAAACTGACTCAAGATGGAGAGAAATATTAAAAGTAAGAAAGGTCTTTGACCTTAGCCTTAAAGTTTGTAAGGGCGAGATCCCAATAAAATTGTTCGCGCACGTACGTACGTGACCAAAAATTGTGCTCGCGTCAGCGTGAGTTCACTCTAGCATGTATTTGCGCGCAAAGGTTTGTGCGTCCCAGTGCTGCACACCGGTAGAATCTTGCCTTATGTATGTTTGGCATTTAATTTCTTCATTTCAGATGTCATTGTCACGTTGTTTAAGATCAGATATTGAATTGTGGATTCTTCATATGAAACTGGATTTTTATTGGAGCTTGCTTTTTCAAATTAGATCGAATGTCACGCGTAGTCTTAGTATTGAACACCTACTAATATTGACATTTTGCAGTTTATCAATTGGCGTGGGTTGGATAGAAAATTCCAAAAAAGGCTTTAAATTGTGCATGCCTCATTTCATTTCACTAAAAATGTGTACCTATTCCTAAATATGTATTACGAATGTGAAAAATGGCGGTTGATAGCTAATAATAATAGTAACACGTGCCTAGCTTCTACTTAACTTGAATTTCTCCAACTAACAACTTAATTGATTTGACTCCTCCTTCATGAAATGTAAGAATTTTCTCTCATTCGTATTGATTGAAAGAAAACACTCGTTGCGTGAAACAATTATTGTCTCAACAGCGAAGACTCACTTTGTTTTTATTTTATTCTTGGTTGGTATCTTTATTAACTCTGTAATACCTTACAATTAAGTAAATTAAAACGGACCTCTCTGGTACATAGAACGAGTAATCACTGCTAACACTGACAATTTGGTTTTATGAAACCAGCTTTACGTAATTGGTCTTTTAAATCCAAAGACAGTTTCATTTATAATCCATTACTCTTATGCCTCCATAAGTAAGATTTGTGGTAAAACACACTGAGAGTTTAATCACCTAACAAGTTTTAGTATCAGAGTTTTCCTGACGGCTTCTGACGTGGAATTATTACAACGTCAGCTACAGAGTAGCATTCGGGGACGCCGGCTTTAGCTACGTGTACTCAGGCATGGGGATACCCACACCGTACCCGTACCGTACCCCGTGATAGGCACGTAGGGCACGTGTCATACAACACCGCCAACTGCCCGACTCCTGACTGCTTTGTGAAAGTTTCTATATATATATATAACCCACAAAGAGATTTCGGCATCGCGACTACTAGATCAGCAACATATACTTATATTTTATTAAATTAGACTTATTAATTCAAAATACCTACAACCTATAAGCAAAGTAGAGGCCTCTTTGTCTTCCAATCTATACATATAATAAATCTGTAAAAAAACTGTGTCTGTACATTGAATATATTAAAAAAATAATAATTGGGTGGGGTTTAGAAACAGTAATGGAGCACAAATCCAAAAAAAAAATTCTGTCTGTATGTCTGTATGTCTGTTTGTTTGTACACGCTAATCTTCCGAACTACTGAACGGATTTCAATGATTTTTTCTTTGTTGTATCAGTATTAAGCCTGGTCAACATATAGGCTATAATTTATCTTCGAAACTTGAAGACCTGATGCAGAACTCCAACAGACCAACAAAACTATAAGAGATACAAAAATGGTGCCATGGCAAAAATCGTTTCATATGATGAGCATTTTCAGCTGAGATAATAAATTTTAAGATCTGGAACACCTGATGTGGAACCCCAAGAGCCCAGCTTCTCTGTACCATATACAGGTATGACGTTTTAGCAAAAGTTGTTCAATTTGATAAGCAATTTCTATTGACTTATACAAATTGAAGATCTAAACCACCTGATGTGGAACTCCAGGGGCCCAGCTAGACTATAGCATATAGATGTATGACGTTTTAGCAAAAGTTGTTCAATCTGATAAGCACTCTCTGTTGACTTATAAAAATTGAAGATGTAAAACACCTGATGTGGAACTCTAGGAGCCCAGCTAGACTATAGCATATGAAGATATGACGTTTTAGCAAAAGTGGTTCAATCTGATAAGCACTCTCTATTGACGTATAAACATCGAAGACCTGGAAAACCTGATGTGGAGCTTCAAGAGCAATACTACACTTGAAATGTATAGAAATGAATATTATGAAATAGGTATGGTGAATCAAAAAAAGTAATTAGTCCGTCTTTTAGATAACCCTAAAATAATGGACACGTATTCTTCTTTTCTCTCTCTCTCACAAACAAATAATAACGAAGATACAAAAACGCTTGAATTTCGTGTTAAGTCACTGCTTAGTGCTACCTAGACGTGGCATCACGAGCCCCCACTCTCCGACTTTGTTGCGTTATATCTCATTATTATTTTGTATGTCTCTTCCAGACCTCGGGACTACAGAGTTCCGAATATTTGGGAGGCAAACGTGGTGCCAAAGCCAACACGCTGAATACGCCCTTTTGAGACAACTTTAATGAAATGTGTCACCATTTAAAAACCGACGATTATCCCTTTATACACTATAGAAATGAACCCAAGGACAATCCCCGGTGGACGTCGTTAAAAATAAAAAAAGACAATCTCCGGTTCTGTGCTAAACTATTGCTAACTATGAAGGAAAACTACTTGGGCTATTGTGATGAGATGTTAGTGGATGCCAATGTATTAGGTACATGTAAAAATGGCAGGTGGAGATTCGCCACCTCACTTACTGGGCCCCCGGGAACCAGTCACTGAATAGCAACAAGAGGGCAACAGGGACATGAGCGGCTGAAGGGTGAGGATACCTCGGCGGACTTTAAACGCAGAATACGCGCTCCCTGTGCTTACCATGAGGCACCTACCCTCCGAGCAGGGCTACTAATCCTGCTCTAGCGACTCCACTCTGGACGGCCAAGCCAAGCCAGAGGCGTGAGACCTACCCCCGTCATGGTTCACTCCGACCGGCCGGAGATGGGGGACAGTATACTCTCCCTGGAGAACTCAGTATATATAGCCCCGCGGGGTCGCTACTCCCCGTCATCAGCCTCAGATGTCCTGCGGTGCCTATATCTCATTATTATTGTCGTTATTATCTCAAGAGCCTTTGTCCCAATTATGTTAGGGTCGACTTCCAGTCACGATGCAACTGAGTACCAGTGTTTTACAAGGAGCGACTGCCTATCTGACCTCCACAACCCAGTTACCCGCTCAACCCAACACCCCTTGGTAAGACATACTGGCTTCTGACTACCCATAACGACTGCCAAGAATGTTCAATGACAGCCGGAACCTACAGTTTAACATCCCCTCCAAATAACGGTCATTGGTATCCAAAATATACGTAGAAAGTACATACGAACTTAGAAAAGTTGCATTGGCAGGCACTTGCCAGACCTGGAATCAAAGACGCATGCTCATACTTGAGAGATTGGTTCTCTACCCACTAAACCACTACGATTTCAACTAAGTCACCAAGACTTTGTCATCTGTTTAATGTTTTATTACTTAATAATACGTGTAATATTTTTGCCACACACAACTTAAATGCGGACTAATTAGAATCACTACTTTTATCCCTATGGTCACGTCTATTGCGGTTCAGTTCTCAGCGTTTTGTTTAGTCTGCTGTGCTTTTGCCGTTAGAGTACAAAAATTAAATATATGGAACGTTTCTAATGGTTATGCGTATTCCGTTGTTTTCAAGTCAACGGGCCCTTAAAATTCAATATCAGACTATTCAGATCTTTGATTTTGCTGACCCCGTAGTCGCTGGCATAAGGGACAGGATCCGCGTACGAAGTCGCGGGCAGAAGCTAGTTTGAAATATTTCCTCAGATACAAGACATCCGTGCTCGAATAATTGCAAAACAAACAAAACATATTCGTAAGTAGGTACGTACCTACTTATAATAAAGTGAGATAGAGCTTAGAATATTTGAGAGAAACTTATGTGTACTTAGACGTAATAACACTTAGTGAGGAAGGAAAAATAGATGGATATATTGTCAAATTGTGTCGCCTCTTGTCGTAGGAAAGCAAGCTACTCGTCACTAGAATGTAACAAGAACTTAATGATTCCTGACTCAATGCACACATTGTTTTGTAATTTATTAAATATGTATTATATTATAGTTTGGCATAGTGCCAGCGATGTAGCTAAACTGCTGAATATACAGGATAAATAAAAAGCATAATATCTAAATTACTGTTGGTGTCCGGCCCCTCTTATGTTAAATTAATATTTAGAATATAATTTATTTTAATAACTGTAGTGATAAATATCATCATCATCTCAGGCATTGAACGTCCACTGCTGAACATAGGCCACATATTTGCAAAATCAGCGTGGATGACTGTCACCAATGAGGTGGTTAGATGATTTGGCAAAACATTTACTATTCATTGGAACCCGACGGAAACCTATACTTCCCGCCCATAAATTAGCTTTTTTTTGTGATAAGTATGTAAGGATATCCCTGACAATTTTTTTCTACGTTGATTTTTGGGTAAAAGAGAAACGAACATTCATACATCCATGCAAAAAACGTTCGCGTTTAAAATTAGATTGAAATTCATTAATTATTTTAAGTTTATCTCAAACTAACAGACGTGAAAGCAAAACGTGCTTCTAAATTTAAACTTGCCTAACTAACCCACATAAAATTCACACGTAAAATAATAAGGCACGTTGCAACGTCGGTTAACCGCGGTGCAGGAATAACTACGTCATACCTGAAGCATAACATAATAAATAATACCGAGTTTTAGTGAACGGCAGCCTCATGCCGTGATAAATAGCTTATGCTGGTCAAATTTAAATTGGCGTTCTATTCGATGTTTAAAAACGAATTTTTTAGCTATTTTTTTTTAATGTTTGGTGGCTTGCCTACCAGTAACATGCTCTACAAAAAATGTTTTTCTAAGTCTTTCTTTTATTATTGTCCCCTCATAGTCCCCAGGCCGGCGAACAAATTTTTTTTTGATACATATACATTTAAGACTTTGTGAGTGCCTTCCTTACGATGAGTCCGACAAAGTTTTCGAATGCGCAAATTTTGGTGCCGCTGCGTTTTTTAATGCTTGACTCCTGAAATTGTCGATATGACGTCACTATGGCTCTTCGTACATACACGTTTCATTTTTTGAGATTCGTTTAATAAAGTTAACTAGAGAATGGTGGTCAACTTGTCCGATAAAGATCGTGCTGCGTTTGGAGTGTCCACCATCCTGAAAATGTCGGTATGACGTCACTACGACTCTTCGTACATACACGTTTCATTTTTTGAGGTTTGTTTAATAAAGTTAACTAGAAAATTGTGGTCAACTTGTCCGATAAAGATCATGCTGCGTTTGGAGTGTCCACCATCCGAAACATGTCGATATGACGTCACTGTGTCTCCCCATACATACATGTCGGACAAATACAACAATGATAGATAATACTATTCTTATTGCAAATATCGACTTGTCCGACAAATGTAGTGAGTCAAATAGTCAGTTCGACAAGAAAATGAGAAAAAAATATTACAATTGGAAGAAGTTTACCTTTTTGTCAATTTATGACTTAAATATTCACGTGCATTATTTAAGTATATTAAATTGGCATACTACTTACCAATTTTAATTACTATTTTAGAAAAAGTAGCCTGACTAAGACGTATTGTTGATAGTTTATATTATGTTAAGGAATAATATCCCACATCTATTAATGGACTATATATCAATCAAAAGGTCTTTTTAAGTGCAACATTTTGTCTCAACATATCACTTATCAATTCTTAGTATTTTAGAAGATATAGCCCAAATAAGGCGTATTATCGATAGGTTTTACTATGTTAGGGAATAATGTCCCACCTCTAGGTATGAACCATATGTCAATCGAAAGATCTTTTTAAGCGCTATATTCCGTCTTAACATACCAGTTACCGATTCTTAGTATTTTGGAAGACATAACTGACCTAAGGCATATTATTGATACTTTACATTGTGTTAAGGAATAACATCACACTTGAAGTTATGCGCCATATTTCAATCAAAAGATCTTTTTAAGCGCAAGGTTGTATTAGCATAACTCCGACAAATTGTTAGTACTTTAAAAGCTAGAGCTTTTCTAAGTATATTATATCGGTAGGTTCTGTCAAGCTAGTCCATTACTTCTTTAGTAACAAATTATATATTATTTGAAAAACCTTTCCAAATGAAACATTTCGTGTTAACATACTTCCGACAAATTGTTAGTAGTTTAGAAGCTAGAGCTTATTTAAAATTATAATTATTGATAGATGTTTTCAATTAAATAAATCCCATCTCTAGTAATAAGTTATACATCATTCAAAAGACGTTTTTAAATGCAACATTTCATATTAAAAAAACTTCGGCGAATTGTTAGTATTTCAGAAGCTAGAGCTTATATAAGATTATTTTATCGATAGATGTTTTCGAATTTATAAATCCCTCCTGTAGTAATGATACATATATCATTCGAAACGACTTTCTAAATGCAACATTTACTATTAACATACTTCACACCAATTGTCAGTACTTTATACCAAATCTTAAAATATATCTATTTTCCGGACGGTGGACACTCCATATGCAGCATGATCTTTGTCGGACAAGCTTACCACAATTTTCTAGTTAACTTTATTAAACAAATCTCAAAAAATGAAACAGGTATGTACGAAGAGTCGTAGTGACGTCATACCGACATTTTCAGGATGGTGGACACTCCAAACGCAGCACGATCTTTATCGGACAAGTTGACCACCATTTTCTAGTTAACTTTATTAAACGAATCTCAAAAAATGAAATAGGTATGTACGAAGAGTCATAGTGACGTCATATCGACATTTTCAGGATGGTGGACACTCCAAACGCAGCACGATCTTTATCGGACAAGTTGACTACCATTCTCTAGTTAACTTTATTAAACGAATCTCAAAAGATGAAACGTGTATGTACGAAGAGCCATAGTGACGTCATATCGACAATTTCAGGAGTCAAGCATTAAAAAACGCAGCGGTACCGAAATTTGCGCATTCGAAAAGTTTGTCGGACTCATCGTAAGGAAGGCACTCACAAAGTCTTAAATGTATATGTATAAAAAAAAAATTTGTTCGCCGGCCTGGGGACTATCAGACGGCAATGGATCAAAAGCTTTCTTGTTCATAGGTACAGTTCGTAATTTATCATGCTAAGAACATGTTCAGTCACATGCGCACTGGTCAGGCTAAATACCTATACCTTATCAAAGTCTTGATTAATCTCCTATTGACTGATTTTCGAAAGCGAGGGACTTATAAACCGGGAAAGAGTATTCTTTTAAGAAAATAATACTTATTTATGAGTGTAACTCAATACAACCCGTGCCGATAAAGAATGGGATTAGATATCGCGACAGCTGTATTCAACTCTCGCTCATGTGCTATAGTGTATGAGCGAGAGGTAAATACAGCTGTCGCGATTTCTAATCCCATTCTTTATCGGCACGGGTGTAAATTCTAGTCGGAAATGCAAAGGATTGCTACAAACGTGCACTGAGTGGCAGCATTGGGCTTACGCACAGTGGCTGCCGGAAGTGGCGTAGAGTGTACTCGTTTGTTCGGAAATATTCCATAATGTTCTATCGGACATTGTGATCTATTTGTCCTAAGATAGATTACAGATTTGTGTGTACGATTGTTTGAGGGTCTGTCACATCATTTATAGTGTGGTGTCCAGCTACTAGACAAAAGCCGTACTTATAACTTCGGAGAGCAAAAACTCCATCCATCGATTATGTTGAATTTCAATCTCAAAACGAAAAACAATGGATGGATCGGTCATTATAATCTGCAGTTACTTAAGTTAATTACACCATCTTTGCTTTATGGTGTGCACCTGGAAAACAAAACAAAAACGAAACCCAATGTCTCTATTAATATTAATCATTATTCAAATATAGAATGCCAAAACAATTCAAATCCTCAATGAGGAGGAAAGACACAAACAAAATTATTCTACATAACAAGACGCGATTCGGCATAATGTCATTTTCTCACATTAAGGAGACAGTTTGTACAAATGACATCAACTTACAACTTGACTCTCATTAACGCCAGATGCCCACTTAATTACGTTGAGTCACGTTATTTTTATTTACAGAGCCTATTCCCATAAATGGTTATCTAGCTAGACCAAGGAATATAGTACTTACTCTAGAATCTGTCATTAACTATTCTGAGAAAACATAAAAGGATACGACGACAAAGAATTTAAAAGAGACGAGATAAGAAAAAGACCAGCGGTTTCATCCACGTCATGTGGGATTTACCTACTTCAGGTTGCCGTATAAAAAACCTACTGTCTTCCCCTTATAAATAGGCTATCTAACACTGGAAGAATTTTACAAATCACACTATTAATTCCTGAGATTAGGGAGTCCAAGTAACCAAACAAAATGATATCAAAACTCATCAACTTAAATTATAGACGGAAAAATGATACCGAATCTAGGTAAGTTATTAATTTCAATAATGTATCCATCCATCATCCTCCGAGCCCTTTTCCCAACTATTTTTGGGGTCGGCTTCCAGTTTATTTGGATACATTAAAATTTCTATTAATGTATCCAAATAGCATAAATAAACAGCAGATCAACTTATCATCCTCCGAGCCTTTTTCCCAAACTATGTTGGGGTCGGCTTCCAGTCTAACCGGATGTAGCTGAGTACCAGTGCTTTACAAGGAGCGACTGCCCTATCTGACCCCCTCAACCCAGTTACCCGGGCAACCCAATACCCCTTGGTTAGACTGGTGTCAGACTTACTGGCTTCTGACTACCCGTAACGACTGCCAAGGATGTTCAATGACAGCCGGGACCTACAGTTTAACGTGCCATCCGAAACACAGTCATTGGTGTCTAAGATATACTTAGAAAGTACATACAAACTTAGAAAAGTTGCATTGGTACTTGCCTGACCTGGAATCGAACCCGCGCCCTCATACTCGAGAGGTTGGTTCTTTGCCCACTAGGCCACCACGACTCTACAGCAGATCAACTATAAACTTAAAATAATCCGTCAAGTATGAAAACCTGGTATTCTAGTATTTGTTAACACAGGAGAGTATTATCTTGTTACTGTAGCTCTAGCCTTTCAGATTAGCATTGGAACAATACCGGCACAGTTTACCTCCGTCTGCTAGTTTCAAACAACAAACGGTGCATAACTATTGTTTTCACGGTTACGTAAACTGTTTTTGGGTTTTGCATAATGCATTGGTACGAATAATTCATGATTTATAATCAGACGTCGGAATTAGGTAGAGTTATTCATGTACTTACACTGATTTTATACAGCGAAAGAATATACAAGGTGTTGATCTGCATTTGTGCCATACTTCAAGAGGAGGACATAAAATACGTAAATAATCGATTGGAATTACAGTAGACGGGAAATAGCTAATATGCACTGCTTTTTTTGTCATTGTAATGTCGTAGTATTTCAGAAGTAATCCAATTTTATGAATGAAATTTATGAATAATCGTTGCGTATGCTTTGTGTTTGCGTTTGTGTGAGGGCGCAGCACGGTTTTAAGGCCAGTAACACACGCGCCAAGTTTAAATACGGCTAGATGACATTGACGGAATTCCGAAAAAAAAAATTACGTAGGTACCAATTTTTTTGTTGATTTGGGTCGAGAATCATTAGCATAATTACGTCCTTGAATATGGCACGGATGCAAATCAACAGCTTGTATATAGCGAGATTAATTTAAAAAAAACAGAAAATATCCCGTGATTTTTTAAATAAAAAGTTATTTACTTTTAAGACTATCAATAATTTGCATTGTGAATTAATGTGAACTAATAAGAATTGTATTTTAAATCTTTTATTTGTCTATCTCTGACGTTCTTATTATTATTTAGTTGTAATATTGTTATCCACTCGGGATTGTCCATTAGAAATCCCGGGGAGGTCCATATTAATATCAACATTTAAATAACTCTACCTAATTCCGACCCTTGTTTATAACAGTATTTTGCCAATGAAATCTTGTGAAAATGAATTTCGAAATATTTAGGATTTTTTCGGAGGTCTCTGATTTGAAGAAAATCAATAGAAGTTTTACCAGTTTTTCACACAGTTCACAGTTATATTATATAGGATATATACATACAGATGTGTTTGCTTATCAAAAGAACAAAAAGTATCACACCTTCCGTTGTGTAATATATCTCTAAGTCATCCTCCGAGCCTTTTTCCCAATCCTGTTGGGGTCGGCTTCCAGTCTAACCGGATTCAGCTGAGTACCAGTGCTTTACAAGAAGCGACTGCCTATCTGACCTCCTCAACCCAGTTCCCCGGGCAACCCGATACCCCTTGGTTAGACTGGTGTCAGACTTACTGGCTTCTAACTACCCGTAACGACTGTCAAGGATGTTCAATGACAGCCGGGACCTACAGTTTAACGTGCCATCCGAAACACAGTCAATGGTGTCTAAGATATACTTATATTGTGTATAATATATCTCTAAGTCTCGTTTATTTTATAAATATGAGAATGAAAGTTGTTGACAATAAAATTCTAGTTATTCAATTCACCGGAATTTATCGGTCTCGCCAGTCTGAAAATATTTCTAACTGATCCTTTTCTTTCATGATATTAGGTATCGTTGAGTAAGAGCAGACCATATCATACAAATCACAAGTAACCAGAATTTTAATCTAACCCGTCACTGCGGGCGTAAGAATGTTCACTTCTATTCAACCCTTCTAATACTCGGTGACTTGTATCCAAACCCTTACATTGGGATGTCTGAAAGTACTTTGACTTTTGACTTAACATCACCTTAAGAATACCCATACACTACAGATTAAACAGTTTGCGATGGTTGACAAATAAAAATAAAACTTAATTCTAATTATAGTTTTTAGTCGGTCTGATGCTGACTAACTGGTCTTTGTAATGTGCGTTCTACCCATCGCTCGCCATACTGATTCATGAGCCCAAACAAGCTATCGGCCAACTAAAAGTTTGTAATGTGCTCTTAGATAAATACTTTGATGTAGGTATTAAAACCTCAGAATGTTTTAGCTTGTAAATAGTTAGGTTAGGGAAACTGCAACGATGCTGATCTGCACAAATTCGAATGCACTCGTTTATATTCTCAATTGTGGCTTTCGGTGCTCGAGTTTCGCTAGAAACAATTTAAGGTTTAAAGTGAATTTAACTTTCGACGAATTTTCGGATCCGAAAATAATTCTGTCTGCAAATGTCAGGGATATTTATGTAACTTCCTTGAAACGTGATGATAATTTAAAAATAATAATTAATTTGAATTAAAGTGAAATCGAGGGAAAGGTTTAATTAAAGTAAAAAGTACCTAAAGATTTTGTAACTGACCCTCTCGGGAATAGCCCATTCCATTGGTCTCAAATTAGTCTATAATTAATAATAGTGCTATGATTGGAAACGTTCTTCCAATTATATATCCTTGGTAAGCCAGCAAATCATATTATTGCGAACATAATAATCAATTATTAGGTTCGTGACCAGAATGCACCAACTTTAATATCTGCTATGTACGGATTGCGGAAGAAAGTGGGATATTATTTTCCTGGACTTTCCTTATTTCTTTCTAAATAGTTCAGGTCTTGTTTATTATTTTTGTTTAGATCTAAAGTATTATATCATATTATTAATTAATTGATACATTAGGGTGACAATACTGCCTCTGATATTTAAAAAGACGATGTAGCAAAAATAAGAAAATTAAGAAATAAATGTTTTAATGAATGAAATAATAAATCGTGTGTAGTCCCGTCGTGTGTAGTAAAAAAAAAATGTTCTAGGCAAATCGCTCGAATATAATTTTATAAAAGTGCAATATTACCACTATTCAAAAAAGTTTATAAGGTAAACAAAATCTGTTCCCTAAATCCGAGAAAAAGCGTCCGCCAAATTAACTGGAAGTCTTTACAAACAAGGTTTTCCTTAACCTGTGTCCCATTGTGACGTAGAACGACAATCCGTCAGAAGGATTGCGTGAAAAGGTAAACGTGCACGGTTGATCTGTCAAAAGTGACAGCTGTCACACGCTTCCTTAGAATATGTAGTGGGTGGAGAATGGCTTGTTCGTGTTTTTTTGGCATTCTATACGAACTATTTAAGGCACCCGAATAAAGAAGGAAAACTTTCTTTGTCAAATGTCCCAGACATTGTCCTTTTTTTCAGAGCTCAAGTTATGGCCATACTACACTATTCCACATACCTTGAAATTATACATGCAGAACCACATATTATGTAACTACGCAAGGTGGGCTCGGTACCTCCTGAAACCTAATTGGGTCGTTTTGTGAATTATTAAGAAGCATGGTTACCCTAACCATCCGAATAAAGGATATCGATTATATATATATCGAAAATAAATATAGTCGATTTAATTCAGAATTGGAATTTAAAATCAGAACAATGAATTGAATGCTTGTACTGAAAATATTTATCCTGAATATGAACCAAAATACCAGTTCACAAAGGATCTGATTACAAGAGGTATTGTGATAAAAACAAAAGCTGGATTAAAAATTCATTATAAACTACGCATGAAAGTAATAAAAATAGTCTATTTATATTTCCTTTTCAAAATGTATTAAGCTGGATTGCAATGTTAACAATAGACTAGACTATCATTCCCGCTGTGAAATAATTACCCCAACATTTATGCTGAGAGGACATTATTATTTAAATAACAAATACATACACCAAAACATGAAACTGCAGAACCTGAAATGAGATGTCTGTTGCAAAACATTTCGTATAATAAGCTCTTTCAGCGAACTACTAATAACTTGCCTGCTTGCCATCGCGGCTTATTTTATAATGAGGCTGGCGTATCGCTTTCAATTCAATGCTCCTTTTTATTTTTATACATTTATAAAATGGTATAAATTATAAATATCTCAGTGGTTTACTGGCTCAATGGCAAAGGAATGTATGTATATTGATATCCTTATTTTGAAAATTATTTTTTGTGCAGCCGACCAAAACTCTGGACGCTGCCTGCTGCCAACTAGAACTATGTTCAGCAATGGAACAACATTGACATTCTACGACCGACAATGAGATAATGATGTTTTTTTCTTTTTTGTAACTAACTGCACTAGAGCAATGAAATGAAAAATGTATTTCATGAGTTCAATACACCCTGGGCAATATGTTACTGTTAGTGTACCGTTACAGAGTTTAGACTTGAAAGTAAAAATAAAGAGCCCGACAAATAGAAAACCTCCTTCTTTTTGCGAAGTCGTTTAAAAATACACTTTTTTTATGGAGACTGCGACGTCTGCCGCTGCCACACAATGTATAACAGCATAGTGCCTGTCATTTGATAAGGACGTACATTTTTTGACAATATTTTCCGAACTGTTCGAATTCCAACTTCAAACTAGCCACATAAGTCTATCCCAAAACCGTTTGACCAATAAACCAGCTTATCAATAGCGTGGTTACTAACGTGTACGATCCAATATACAAATTAATTAAGCCGTGCTTGTGTATGACATCATTTATTAGCTCGTATTGGATAATGGGCGCGTATTGCCGTGACGCGTGACAACCCGACGTGGCTATTGGTCGAATATAATCTGATTGCTGATTCCTGTTTTATTTTATTTTACACCTGTGTGATGAGTGGTTTAATTTAATTTATGCTGGTTTTAATTGTTTTACAAGTGTTTTGTCCTGGTATTGCGTTTTAGGGGATTTCTTTATGTATTCTCCATAGAAGGCTTACATTGTTTCCAAGGTCCGGTTTATCACTAGTTTATCCAGTTTATACTCCGAATTAGTACAAGATACTTTTCCAAAGAAATGTCATATTTATAATTTTATTTCCCTTTTTACATATTCTTTATTAGCTTTTTTTGTAGCATCCAGTAGCTTGTAAATATTTATAAATTTATAAGTACGTGGTTACACTTCTGTCTATATCTATGACGTCTAACCCTACGTGCAAAACATTCACAATATTATTCTACCTCTATATTGTCAATTTTCCCAAGGCCAACGTACTTTAAAATAAAAACAACTGAAAGCCACACGGTGGTCCCTCATCAGAAATAAATAATGAAATCAGGAGCAATGCTGCCAGTATTTCTGTTATTTGTTTACGGTAAGTTCATTCAATGCATAGGTAAGTTACTCTCGGGTTTATGAACTTGGAAAAACTGTCTGGAACCTTGATACTTGATACACTATAAAAGTTTTAAAAAGTAAAAAAAAAGAAAGAATAAAGAATAGAAGTTCTAGATGAAGTATTGAAGACTTTTTTGATATTTTTGTAAATAAATACCCCTCTATTTTAGTAATTCTCTGTTGACTTTATTCCTATTACATTTTATGCACATGCCAATAAAACATTTTTTGCCTTTTTATATCAAGTTCAGTCAGATTTCCCGTGCAAAGTTCCACTTTACCATAGATATTAATTTGAATGTAGGTTCTTGTTGTTTTCATATTACCTGTTAACCTCTCTTTATTAGAGAATTTCCATCTTCCTTATGAAGTGTTATACGGTTCAAAGTTTGAACAATCATTGACCGAGCCTCTTGTACGATCAACCACACATATTAATGTTAATAACTAATTTCAGTAGACCTTTGGTGTAACCATACTTACATAAAGGGACAGGTCATTTTATATTGGTTTATTCCCATTCATATTTGGCTGATCACACATATGTTGTGAACAAGGCTGTGTTAATTGAATTTCATTATGATCCGAGTAGTGTTTAATTTAAGTTTAAAGGTAGGTAATTATATTGTTGAGTGATTAATATATGAAATCAAATCAATGTACATTGATTCATTCATCACGATAAATGAGAAGTCTAAGCTTAATAATAAGCACATCTGCTTCGCATTTCACTTCGCTATTCACTCTCACTTCGCATTCGGTTCAAAACGTTCTAAAAGTCATCTCATACTTTATCTGTCAAAATCTCGAGTTTAATTTAGTTCAAATCGCAAACACGCTCGCAAGAGTAGCGCTAGTGTAGTAACTCACGGCGGATTCAGATGCGAAATTTAGAGTGAAGTCTTATAGAATCACACTGCAGGTTTTCGTTCGCGTTCTTTTCGCTTTTTTATAATAAGATCCAAAAAGGACGACTGAATATCTTGTTTCTAGTTTATCTTATATTCTTGAAGTCGTTGATAGCGTAGAAAAAAATTGAATTGTACCTTATTTGTAAACATTTTTGTAGATCAACAGTATTACTTTGTTATCGCCAAATATTCCTGAAAACTTTTAAAATGCTATGTGTGACGTCACCAACGTTCCTATTTAGGCACAAACTTGTAGAATCTGGTTCAATATCCACCTTGAAGTGAGTAAACTTTTCGAGAGGTTAAAAGAGAAAAGTTGGAGGCAAGCTAACTTCAAGGCTAGCTGCACTTGCCGAATCAAATCAATATTTCTTAAACTCTTATTGAAGGTTCGGTAAGACTTTTAAAATTGGATTTGGAGAGTTCGCTTCTGCTTAATACCATACGCAGGTATAAGTTTAAAAATACCTTGGACTAATTTATAGAGGCGTTGGTAGCGTGGGTATTGGGTACACTAGTGACAATTTAACCGCTTGATCTCGCTAATTATAAAACAATAGAAAATCAATTGTGTCTCGCGTATATCTGCGCCCTGACATACCTACAACGGGTTATACCCACGGTTTTAGCTTACAAGGAGGTAACTAAGAATGTGAAGAATGGCATGAGTTTTTGTTCATTTACAAAAAGACGAAAGGAGTAACATTAAACACAAAGGTTACATTTACGTTTGTTTGATCCTGTACTTCCCCAAACGTATCGCAATAATTTCTAAGAGCGAACTAATCAAGGGGTACTATTCAAAGAAGGTAACACAACATCCCCAGGGCCCGCCTGCATTGAATACAAAGCGTTGCTACCAAGATGGATCCTTTCACGACTGATAGGCCTAAGAAATTAATAACTAATTCCATTCAAATCGAGAATCGATTGGAACCTTTTGTTTGAAGGTTTAATTAATGAAATCGATTACAGTCTTTGACAGGTGCCGTGTTTTTAATTATGGGTGTTTAAATATCTGATCGGATTGTGGTGTAATGGTGGTGAACCGTTTGTGTAAAATATGGCGCGAATAGTGATATAACGCATAGAAAGAATTGTATGGAAGAAGAAAACATACTGCTTAAACCCCAAATTAAAATTGGGATTACGGCTGGAGGATGATAATGATGATGAGTGACATAATGCAGTTTATTTTCTGCAAACTAAATGATCACGTTAAGTGTTTAATTTTTATATTTTCTGAATTACTTACCTGCAAGCATAATACCCGAAACAAAGTTATAGGCAATGTGATAACATCAGGTAATTATAGTAAACTAAATGAAGCGAATATTGAATTACATAACATCCAAAATTATTATGCTGCACACAAATAGACATTAAGTTTCATTTAATGCGATTTTCCTTTAAGACAAATTCTAAATGACACAAAATTCAGTTTTGGCAACACAAATGTGAGCTTTGTCCAAATTAAATCGTGCTGGCTCTAGATTTCAGATTAACTTGAATGTCTTGGTCTTGTTAGGGTTCCGTAGCCAAAATGGCAAAAACGGAACCCTTATAGTTTCGTCATGTCCGTCTGTCCGTCTGTCCGTCTGTCCGTCTGTCACAGCCGATTTACTCGGAAACTATAAGTACTACAGTGATGAAATTTGATGGGAATATGTGTTGTATGAACCGCTACAAAAATATGACACTAAATAGTAAAAAAAAGAATTGGGGGTGGGGCCCCCCATACATGTAACTGAGGGATGAAATTTTTTTTTTCGATGTACATACCCGTGTGGGGTATCAATGGAAAGGTCTTTTAAAATGATATAAAGTTTTCTAAAAAACATTTTTCTTAAAGTGAACGGTTTTTGAGATATCAGCTCTCAAAGTCGTAAAAAGTATGTCCCCCCCCCTCTATTTTTATAACTACGGGGTATAAAATTCTAAAAAAAATAGAGGTGATGCATGCTAATTAACTCTTTCAACGATTTTTGGTTTGATCAAAGTATCTCTTATAGTTTTTGAGATAGGTTGATTTAACTGTAATTTACGGAACCCTTCGTGCACGAGTCCGACTCGCACTTGGCCGGTTTTTTTAATTTAAATTAGCTCGAAATAGAATGAGTTTCAAGATAACATGACTGGGTATTTAGGTGTTCTTGAGATTTTTAGTTGTACAGCTTTGACAGCTTTGAATTTTTGGATCCTTAAGTAGTTGACCTATTTTTTTTGTGCACCTTGAATTATTATTTTTGCTAGTGTTAATGACTTGCATGGCGCCTGTTATTTAGACAGTAAAAAAAAGATTAAAATAAAAATGAAAGTTTTATTTCAGAAATCTTAATTGACTAATTCTTCAGAAACAATAATGAAATTAAAATCTAATAATAAAAAAAAACATTACTATAACAGTAAATAAAATAAAACCGCGACGGAGAAACATGTGGCTGATTCACTAAGAAATCTTTCAAACGCAATTCAATCAGCTCGCAAAATCCTCACAAAGTCCTCCCGATAAATATAAAAACCGTATTTGAAAAAGTGCTGCAATTTTATTGCCGAAACTACAACGGTATACAGAAATGGCGGGAAAATAACAGCCAAGAGCGAGTCGGACTCACGAATGAAGGGGTCTATGTCCTTATTTATAATAGAAAACAAAACATTTTGTGTTGTTGGGAGCCCGTAAAGTACTCATTTTGTTCTTGTTTTCAATATTAGTTGTTATAGCGGCAACAGAAATACATCTTCTGTGAAAATAAGATCTGTTCATACTGACAAATACTGAAAACTAGCATGAATAAATATTTTGGGTGACACCCATACAACGTGATTAAACGTGATTTTTTTTGGCTTCATTTGCTATAGATAACGGCAACAAGTAGATGCTTGAAATATTCACAGAATATGGAATGTATTATAAATAACCCTTAGTGCGCGAGTCCGACTCGCACTTGGCCGGGTTTTTTACCCTTCGGGTACGGAACCCTAAAGAATACATCCAAAATGGCGGCAATCATTCGATAGAATTAATAGTTGGGTGTTGTAGACACATACATACATATATACCGACAAATATGTATTGACAGTTGATATATTGAGTCTGACGTACGCGGACTGAGTGAAAAAGTGGACCATTTTAAGGCCCTTCTGTCACACCGTCACGTAACGATGGGGGTCATTTTACTGTCGAATATAAATGAGGTTGTGAATTTCTTTATGTTGTGTTTCCTATGTGGAAGGGGTGACTTCAGAAATAATCTGGGAAAAGTTAAACGATATGACATGAATTAATGACTCCTCCCAATGTGGGTAAGCAGCGTAAGGGAGTGTCAGACTTACTGATTAAAACCCATCATTTTTCTTCGTAGGGTTTTTCAAACAACAACAAACTCTTCATGCAACTCTTTCAAACAATCCCGCAGCCCCGGACTAATTTTAGCCTCAAGTCTCTGTTACGTGGCATTGTAAATATAATCCAAAGCGGATAAACCAAATGACGTAATTTACAACCAACAAAAATACTACGATTTGTACGTTCAACGCTAAGCTCAAAATAAATTTGACTTCGTGAAAATAAAATCTAAAAGTAAGTATGCTAAGCGAGTCTTTGATAAAGATTAATTTAGGTACGCATTTTTATAGAAATAACTATCGAACAAATAAAAAATGGCCAAAGTCCAAATTGAAAATCTCTATTACTTTTTTGACTCCTTTAGCTTACCAATTGACAAGCTGATGAAAATTGCGATGAAAGCGTGGAATGTACATATTTCAGTAAGTACTCACGTCGAGCCAAAATCACTTTGTAGATTTCCTGAAACTTTCACAAAGCAGCCCGGAGTCTGGAAGTTGGCGGTGTTATATCCCCGTGCTTGAGAGCGCACGTAAAGTCCCCTTATGTTGTTAAAATTCCACGTCAGACACTGTCAGATATATCTATTAGACCATTGCTTTCAGTCAGGTTTCATCAGGTTTTTAGCTGATACCGGCTAAAAACCTGATCTTTGTATTGTGTGTACTACCATTCATCTTGATACGGATTTATGAGCAAAAAACAAACTATCGGCCAGCAAAAATTCAAGCAAAAAAAATATGTAGGGAGCTTTTAGAAAAAAAAAAAAAACAGATAATTATCACCTCTATGATGAGTTAGTACAAAAGCAAAGTTTTAAGGAAATTGAAGTATTTGAAGGTAAAACATAACTAAAATATATAAGAATTGTACTAATTAAGAACATGACAATAACATAAAATAGCTGAGCATATGTGCGTGTTGGCACTCGTTACACAAATGATATAAAAGACAAAGTTATAATGACTTATTTCCAACTTAATCTATACATATAATAAATCTGTAGAAAAGTAATTTTTGTACATTGAAGAAATTGACAAAAAAAATAGCCAGCATGTTAAAGGATAACTAACAGAACCCATTTCCATCATTTTTGTCTGTTTGTCTGTTTGTCTGTTTGTCTGTTTCTCTGTTTGTTTGTTCGAGATTCACGTAAAAACTACGAATTAAATGCAGACAATGCTTATATACAAAAATTCTACGTAACTTGGGGTATTACTTAGTTTTTGTTTCATCGAAATCGATTCACTCTATCAAAAGATATGATTAATTTTGTGAATTCAAGATGTAAAATATTACGACACGCAATCTATTTGTCAAAACTGTACATTTGAATATTGTACTTATATTAGTTGATCGGCCTATTATTAATCTTTACACAGAAAATCACACCTTTATAAGTAACTTCGGAAGAAAAAAAAATGTAAATTTTGTTTAGCCAAGGTTAAAGTAGCTCCATCTGTGGTAAATAAAATACATCCAATTTGTCAAAGGAGCGAGGTGGTAAATGACAATACTACCATACATTCTTTATAGAGGATTATTATTTCAACAGATGGAGTTGTGTATTTTCCGTAATTCACCATATTTTAACACGTAGTGTAATTTTTCGATAGACATTTCAATAGTGTTTGTCAATTTGCCGTGCCACATCAAAATCCAACTATAATTATTACCTTGATAAAAAGAAAATTAATAGTTCTCAGCCAAATTTAAAACGGTGCCATCTAAATTATTTTTTGAACATTATGTCAAAAATGATTACTTTAGTGGAACAATTAATTATCATTTAAAGTTACAGATGGAGTTCATATCAGGATTTTTTCATAAACATAGTTTAGCTTATCTTCCACTAATGTGGTGGCCTTAAAACAAATTACTTTGAGTGAGAAGTATTAAGTAGACCTTAATTATTTTTTTTGATGCAAAATATGTAAACTTAATCCTAGAAGAAATGAGGATCTATCTCTCGCAAGCGCTGCTAAGCGTGAGGTAGGTAATGTAGGATTCTGTAGCTTTAAAAACAAGCCCAGGTACAAAGTGCAGATAAGAAATGGGAGCTTTCTCGATTTAATACCATACACACGTAAAATGCTTTATGCGTCTGAAAACGTACAAATTACGCGCCGCATACCAGAGACATGCTTACCATGCTTATCCAGAATGCATTGCACAAAAACCAATGGTATCCTATTCGAGAAGTCAAAAGACTTGACCTGCCAACGTCAGCTTCTGCGCTAAGCAAGTGTTCTTAATAGTACCATCAGAATTACATTCATCGTTGAATGAGGTGATTAAATTTTCAGAAACCACAATAACAGTAGGGGCCAAAGCGTATGATCGCTATATAGAGCTCTGATTGGCCCCAGGTGATCAAGTCAGGTCTGATTTGTTTGTTCATCAGATCTTAGAAAGTGTTTCGGTGGATACTTACTGTCGTCCTGTTTACGTGTGACACAAAATATGGTATATAAACGTCCTCCGCAAAATTTTCCCGGTGTGCGGTAGTGACGCACAGTATACAACACTTATGTTTCTTTTGATTTGCTGGCTCCACCAAGAAATGACAAATTGCGAGCGTACATTTTGAAAATCTTGGCAAAACTGCAGGTTTCAAGTACGAAAACATGAAGTGGATTCGCACAGATACGTACATTTTGCCTATTCGTGAACTAATGCAAACATTTCGGTGGAGTCCCGGCTTAGGCCACCACATTAGGCGTGCGCGATCCTCGGGCGTGTGAGTAGCGCGGGCGCCGCGCGTGCGTCGCGAGCGCGTTGCGTGAGCGTCGCGTTTTGCTGCCCTGCGGCATTTGAAGCGCGCTCGCGGCGCGCACGCGCCGCTCTCCTTGACGTTTAACTGCTAAGGCGTTTAGCGGGCGGCGGGGATAGCGGGCGAAGGGGTAAGAACGCAACTCGAGCGCCGCGTGCTCGCCGCGAGCGCGTCGCTTGCACTCTTCACACATGCCGCAGGGCAGCAAAACGCGACGTTCACGCAGCGCGTTCGCGACGCCCGCGCTACTCACACGCCCGAGGATTGCGCACGCCTAATGTGGGGTCAGCCTTACCATAGTGAGTAAGTGCACAGAAAATTCCCGTCATACAACAAGCTCCAACTATACAGGTTTTAGTGTTGGTGGTCTAAGTGACGTTCCGCCACAAGTGTTTCTCCCCAGTAGTGAAACTATCCTACCCTATGCGCCTGCTGATGATGATGACTCATTTTATCATCCATCCAGCTATTCCCCAACTATGTTGGTGTTGGCTTCCAGTCACCGAATCTGTTTGAGTACCAATATTTTGCTTGGAGCGACTACCTATCTACCTATCTTCAATCCAGTCAACTACACAAGACGATATCCATGGTAAGACTGACAGACTTTCTGGCTTCTGATTAGTCGCAGCAGTTGCAGAAAATGTACAAATGACAGCTTTGTCAGACTCAAAGCATATAGACATAGATTATAGCTGTTTCCTGTGAAAATTACTTACGCACCATACGTAATAATTTTCCAAATTGGCTGACTAGATCCAGAGATATTCACAACGTCACAAACTTTACTTCTTTTGTTTAGATAAATGGTCACATCCACAACACAACCTTGATCAATGAATCTATGCGACTGCTAAGTGCTAATCCTAATTATACTGTCACGCGAAAGAATGCACCTACGGGATAAGTAGTATTTTGACTATTCTATATTGCCCACGCAGACGAAGTTGCGGGCAACAGCTAGTGTTTACATATGAATATGAATGTTGTAAATTAGACACTTTGCCATTTGTATTTCAAATGTTTACCTTATTTCAAAACTTTACCTTGTTAGATATTGAGGTAAATACATTGGTAGATATTACTTTGGTGTGGTGTCCATTGAAGACATGACATGTTTCACGTTTACTGTCTGTTACATGTTTTGTGTATTTTCAGGCGATAAATAAAAATAAGTTATGTTTTCGTCATAAGGTCAAAGCAGAAAAGAACGCGTTAATATGGAAATAAGAGGGTAATCTCATGTGCATCAGTTCGTCCTAACCAAAAATAGAGCAATTCAGTAGTTTAGCTCGTGCCCATCACAAAAGGCCGACAAGAAGTGCCCCTCACTACCAACCGCCAATTTGTCATCAACTGCAACAAAGCCGTATGGTAGATTGGTGTGGTCACCTTAGATAATGGTTTCTCATACATACAAGCAGGTAAATCGTGGATAAAGATTTGGAAAGGAGAACCTAGACATTTTTAGTTTAGAAAATGATGACAAAAGATTTTCGAGTAAGTACTATAATTAGGTGACGAAAGAGAAATCTATACTAAAATTGTAAAGCTGAAGATTTTCTTTGGTTAACGCTCTAATACCGGGAAATACTGGACTGATTCGAGTAAATCATTTGATGTGTGTTATTTCATCCCATGGAGGAGGGCTATATGCTGCTTTTTATCTTTTCCCACGGGACACGGGTGGAACCGCTAGTGGAAGCAAGGTTGATGGAATGCTCATACAGTGTCGTTTAGCAGTCAGCCTTACGAAATTGAATTTGTCACAGCGCAAAAAATGGGTCAACACTTTTATCGGTTACTCACAGAAAAACTATACGAGGAGCACAAATAAATAATCTTGATATGACAAGGGTCGGTGGTACGTTAGATTTGTGGGAAGGCCAAGAGGTCACAGGTTCCAGCTTTGCGGAGTACATTCCTGACATAGTGCAGATCCAGTCATGCAAAATGGCCCTAGGAATCCGATATGTCACTTACCTAGTTCAATTCAAGTGACTGTGTCTTGCATGCTCTGAATATATAGAGGTAGACCAAAAAAATATGGCCATGTGTGATGATTTTACTGATACTTTTATGACCTTTTCGAAATCAGCGACAGTAAGGCTATCGCTGATTTCTATAAAATCTATACTAATATTATAAAGCTGAAGAGTTTGTTTGTTTGTTTGTTTGAACGCGCTAATCTCAGGAACTACTGGTCCGATTTGAAAATTTCTTTCAGTGTTAGATAGCCCATTTATCGAGGAAGGCTATATGCTACTTTTTATCCCGGTACGGGAAGTAGTTCCCACGGGATGCGGGTGAAACCGCTGGCAGAAGCTAGTATATGATAAAGATAGGGACAGAAAAACCCACTGCCCAAAAAAAGAATATTGCAGATAACCTTTATCGGAATATTCCTTTGTCTAAAGATAAAAGCCTAATCATTGTAAGGACATTAGATGTTCATGTCTTGTCCCAATTTTTAAAGTCTTTTTACCATCCTTCAAGAGCAGATCAACGCGAAAGGCGAACTATCAGCAAAAAGTTCGATCCTCAAGACGTCCAAAGAGACTTTAATTACGAACTTTTTCCTACAAAAAGGTCGGTTGAATTTTAAATTAATCAGATATCCGTTGTCGGCAGATCGGGCGATCGAAATATTGAAATTAAGCTGGGCCATTTCTCGTTGATTGGTATTGGAATGAAAAATGGTTGGAATATTATCTGACGTGTATGTTTCGGATTGATTTGAATGGTGATTTTATTGATGGTGGATCTATTGTGTGCTATTGTTGTATTATTAAGCTCTCGAAGCTGTATGATATTTACTAAAATGCTTTGAATCCATATTAGGTCTGTTCCGGAGTTTAACCCTAATGAAGAAAAAAAAAAACCGATAAAAAACATTCCTGTAAAACGAGATTCAATGGCTACAGCTCATTAGTCAAATCATGATTGCAATCATTTTCAGATTGCAGCTCATTGTAACTTCTTACTCCATTTGTCTCTACTTAAATACTGTGATTTCTATGATTTACGACTTCATCATATCAATTAGGGGTTGCACTAACCATAAATTCCGAATCGCACAATAAACTGTTAATTTATATAAAGCATTGTTTCACAAAGTCGCTGGCAAGGCGTGATTCCCCGCACTGATTGATGTACGCGACTGTACCCCGCGACCAATCAAAGAAGACCTCTATTGTCTTAGAAAGTACTGTGAAATAGTTGTACTGCAGAGGTCTTGGTAAACTGGTTGTTTCCGGAGAATTAATCACAGTGTCGTAGACCATCTAAGTGGCTTTGAAACTTGCTATTATTAGCTAAAATTATGTCCTCTTACAGGGCTCTATTTCTTTCTAAGTAAGTGCGGGTGGAAATAAATAAATTAAGTATGTTATTAGTGTAAAATTATTTCTTTTACTACTAGCCCTTGTAAGGGTGATGGTATGTATTAGTCACGGCCCACTCTGGGCTTAGAAAAACTATGCTCTATAGGGAATTTCAATATTGTAATGCGTAGGATGACCATAATATCCATTTTGTCCTTATCAAAAATCATTATTGATGTTATTAGATTACAAGGATACAATTTCAGACTCACAACTTCGCATATAAGAGAAACTTGCAAAATATAAGCATATAAAAATGTTTAAAGAGTTTCCTACATAAATTATCCATTCCTATTTACTTTTGATGAGTTCATTTTGTTTTACAGTAAGTATTGTAATCCAGAGGAATTTGTGTGCCACACTCAGGCGGTTTATTATTCAGCTACAAAACGTTAACAGCGGGGTGTGCCGAATTACTTCAGTAAATACACACTGATATCTTTACTGGGCAATAAAACTGGGTTCTTGAACTGATTGTAAGTGTTATTAAGATTTTATGGAGGAATCTTGTATGTTTACTTGAATAACTTAAGAAAATGTGTCTAAAAAAAATTTTCAGAAGGGTAAGCAGAAAGGGACGGACGGGATTTGAAGAATAGTGAATGCAGGTTACCAAGACTGGAATGGTTGGCGCTCATTCGAGAGGCCTGTGTTTAGCAGTGAAAGGCAATAGGTTATTCATGACGACAAAGAAGGGAAAAAGTGATGATATAGGTCACCTAAATTCATTTGATCATTCATTCAAGACATTCTCTTCCTCGGAATAAAACCAAGACCAAGTTCAAGGACTTATTTACGTTACGCCTATAATGTAGTCAAGGCCAAGAGAGTACTAGGTTTGGCACATTTCCTCACGTCATTAATCCTTCATAGCTACCCAAATACCTTCAGTATTATCTCTTGAGAGCGCTACAGTGCCTCCGTTTTGTAAGAACCGTGAAACTTTGACGAAACTCAACAACTTGGTTTCCAGATGACTACTTTTAGACAGCAGACTATTTCGCCAATTGCCACAACTTGATGAAATTAAACTTTCTTGATTCTTGCTCGTTGCTTCAATTAAAAGTATATACTTGGTTAGTTGGTTTAAATTAGTATTGCATATTTTACAAAGTATTTTAAAGCATATGTAAATTACACCGATTTTTTGCTTGAATTGAGTTTTTGTGAAAAATGTAAATTATTTGTGGAACTAATTACTGTAACAATTAATTACACGCCACGGAACCGAGTTAGTGTATAAACTACTTATTTACAACGTGCAAAAACATATAAAAAAGTATGGTACAAACATGTAAAAAAATATAAAAACTCCTGACTTCCGTACTCATCAATGTCAGCTACATATAAAGTCGAGCACACACAATGCGTTAGCTAGAAGCCGATACACGGTACATACCGTCTGTTTGTTCGCCACCAACACACAAAGGGATAGTCCGGAAATAATTAAATCCACCAACCATGGATATTAGACTGAAATGCGGAACAATCGAGATGAAACGCGTTGGATGCGAGAAGATCGATCCCAGCTGGCTTGTGGCGAAGTTTTTATAATAGAACTATCATTTGATATAGAACGGCTGTGCTGTAAGTGGGTTGAGGGTTAGCAACGATCATTTCGCACATTTGTTTTATTAGATTTACCAGCACTAAAAAATATAAGTAAAAATCTACAAAAGGTGTAGTGAAAGGTCTTTTATCCGGAGAAATATAAAAAAAAAAACCGGCCAAGTACGAGTCGGGCTCGCGCACCAAGGGTTCCGTACAAATCCTGTATAGATAAAAAGTGACTCTCGCGCAAACCGTTCAGTTTAGAAATTGTTCTATGATTGCATAGTTATGGTAATTTCGTGAGAGTCAAAATAGTTAATATTTTTTATTTTATAATATAACTAAAATAGTAGGCCAGTACCTTGTAAAAGTTCTTTTATTAAAGTTATTTATTTACAACATTTTATAGTCATCATTCAGAAATCTGATTAAAAATAACTAATTATGCCTTAATTGGGCATTTCTGGGCATTGGGCATATCTGACCCGCTTTGCAAAAAGTGGCGAACATGAATCAAAGTAGTTTAAAATTGTGGAGAATAGTATGACGTTCCTTTGAATATAAATATTTTATTAAAATTCCATGGAGACGAATGTCCAGGATCGTTTAAAAAATATAAAAGACAAGCAGTTTCAGAGGATTGTACAGGTTGCAATGCTGTTAAAGACTTTTCATTAAGAAGGAAGATGCCAATTCGGATGACCAGGATCTGATGAGGATCTGGAAACCCTGATAAATCGAGGGCAACTCTTGAATATTGTAGGCACGCATCAAGTCTAAACCAGACATGTGAGTGTATTTTTGAGGGTACTGGTAAACAGTGAAGGTTTGGAGCTGATTTGATTATGGAGACCACATAGAGTCGAGGGAACTCCTGAACGGTATGTTGCAACTACCACGTGTTTGGGCTTATTTAATTCGTATTGGCGAAGACTTTCCACATAGATAGGTTTGACTGCCATTGCGGGATCGATAGCAAAGATCAGATATAGTTATGGGAACTCCTTTACAATTTATAGCAGTAACCTTTTGTCCAACACAAGCTTATTTTATTTTAGGTGATGAGAATTCACTACTAACTTGGGTTAAAGCAGCCATTGCAGGAATTTTTTCGAAACCGCCTGACGACTTGTAACTGTCGAATTGTAACAACGACTGCTAGAAAGTAGGATTCAGGGCTGCTGGCTTTATGTTTCTAGAGCTTTGACAAAAGTTTAATTCTGTCCCTTTCTTTGTTTTATAAAGTCGGCTTTATTTTATTTTGTAAATAGTTCTCATTTAGTTTATATATCTCGATACCCACATTCCCAGTCGTAACTTGTACTAGTGGGTCGTAATGGTCATAATGGTCTTTATTAAAATGAATTTAAAAAGCATTTTACAAACAAATCCAACTTCAAACGTATAAAAAAGCAACAAGAAAACAAAAACAAGAAAGAAAGGAAGAAGATGTTAGGAGCATCGTTCTAGAAGTCAGTGTCTAGAGGATGCATTTATATTTATTTAATCACCGAGATCTAGACCGATGCATATAAACAGTTTTCATATTGTTTTTAGAAGTTTTTTTTGTTTTTTTTTTTTTTGTAAAAAGTCTTTATTTTTAACTTTTGTGAAAAGTTCTCGTCAATACGAATAATATAAGCCCAAACACGACGTACCGTACCGTACCGTAACTAAAACATACCGCTGAGGAGTTCTCTCGACTTTCTTACGTCTCCATTATCAGGTAAGCTCTAAATCTTCACTGTTTGATAGTATCATCAGACATACATCTGAGAATCAAGTTTTAACTCTATGCAAGCCTACAATTTCTGATAGTTGCCTTCGATTTCTCAGGATTTCCATCATCAGATCCTGACCTGATGACAATGGAAATAAACGGCGAGTATGCTCTTTCACTACAAAGAAATGATTTCTCAAATCCGTCAAACTTGGTAGTTTAAATTCCCCATTGAAATGAGGAAAATATTTGATGTTTAAACCTTTTCTCTAGATTCCCATGGTTCACATTGATGCGACTAATGCCATAGTAAATCAGAGCCTTATATCATTATACTGTGCTATATTTCGTTCGTGTCCGCCGTGGGTATGGTTTCCATACTAAGGTGCCAAATGACCTTTGAATGATTTAGAATTTTCATAGTTTAGAGGCAATTAGATTTAAGAAGTGTTTGATATGAATTTCAAGTTTAACATCTCTACGCGTTTATGTGAAAAAGCGTAGGTAGTAAGTTTATAATTATTAAAAAATATTTTATGTCATGTAAGCAAAAATAATATTTAAATATTTTATGGAACTTCAAATTTGTCATTTTAGCAATTTTCCCTTTATCTGTACTATATAACGTTGCTTCGTGCCGAATTTCAAGATTCTGAGTTCACGGGAAGTACCTTGTAGGTTTTGATTCCCTAGCGTGTGACGGAAATTCGTTAAGGTGTCGGTATAAACTGCTGTATCTTTTGTTCACGTTAACTTAGAAGTTTGATATTTTCACAGCTTAAAGAGGCAATAGACTTGAGTATTTCATGTGAATTTCAGCTTGATACGTCCACGCGTTCTTGAGATAAAGACTTGACAGACAGACAGACAGACAGACGGACAACAAAGTGATCCTATAAGGGTTCCGTTTTTTCCTTTTGAGGTACGGAACCCTAATAAAAAAAAGATGTGGCAAAAGGCCCTTTCATCTAGTGATGCTAGTGAAAAACCACAGTCGTTCATTGGGGACTTGCAATTTCATACATTTTTTATGTTTGAGCATACATTTCCCCCCGTTTTGTGAAAACTGCGTGCGTTAAAACACGAGTAGACACGCACTTTTAAATAACATTATTTAGATGATGCTGAAAAAGTCAAGGTTATCTTGTATTACGAAAATAAAGGAATCTAAAAAGTTATGCAATGGCGTCTACCTCTACCTCTAGTTTGGTCAATTTATTAATAAGTACAAACTATTCTTTTCATTGTGATGATGGAGACAAAACATATCAGTTGTACGAATTTCACCATTGTTAATACGTTTATTATACGTCATAGATATATTCAAATATATACATCGTATAAACAATAAAATATGAATTAATCAGCTCTTTATTTAACCAAATTTAAATAAAAATAGGAAGTCTGACAGCACCCATGTTATATGTATGTAAAAGGAACTTACTCCTTTCGGGGTTACCCAACCCCAAAAAGGTTTATTTGATATGCCCGCATTACAAATGCAGAATGCGGTTTTATATGTAACTTGGCAACCAACAACACTTTGTGTTTATCAAACTTTTCTTCATGGTTGTATAGCTTTCCGTGATTTATTTCATGTTCTTGCTTAAGATGCATTTAGTTTTAAGTGAATTATACTGTGAGTTATTACAATGATGTAAATTGCTATGGGTACTGATTTCCAGGTCTGATGTCACCAATGATCTTACTGGGGGTCAAGATAAACTATACACTTTTTTGTCATAATAAGACACTGCGGAACGCGGCTTGCCGTCATAAAATAACTAACTTACCTTAGAATAATTCTAGTTCCAATTCTACCTATTTATCTATTATTAAATGGACACAATACTTTTGCTGCACAAGTACATTGACCTCATTTGTAAGGTATCAATAAATACCTTCAAGTACAATCAATATGAATTTGAGTTTAAAAATACAGAAGTATTTTTGCAGTAACCACATATTCTATAATACAAGTCTAAACACACCGTTTTAAACTTCAACCTTGTACCCGAAACCCGCCTTTTTCCATACCAATCAGTTATCAGCGCTGATGTTCACAGCAATGCACATCACGTCAGATGTATAGTTTATCACCAACGGTTGCCATTAAGTATGTCGTTTCCTAAACGACTACAGCTTACGGGAAACGAGAATCCATATTTTCCATTCGTCTGCAGATGAGTGAAATATATTTGTTTGCAAAGTCCTTTCGACCGAATCGAATTAATAAGGTAAAAAGTACGTATTTGGTCTAAAAAATTTCATTAAAACGAGTAATTATAGTAGTAGTCGATTTAACGTTCACAAAGTCGCTGAAAACTAATAGATAGCCTTCCTTGTTTTATTTAGACAATGCAATACCTACTAGAAATTAGAACTTCATATTTTCATCATTAGAGGTCCTGATGAATGGATTGTTCATAGAAAAAGTAGTCAAAATAAATGAAAAATTCGTGATAAATATTATTTCGTAGGAATTCGGAAGTAGGTTACTCATACTTTATCAAGTTATTACCCTATATAACGTAAAGAGATTTTACATTTTATGGTCATGATATTTCCTGGTCGATACCTTATTTTCCGTAAACTTAGTTAGTTAGCTCTAAACATCCACGTGGATGTTTTAACCCAATTTGTTTAAGAGTTTCATCAATATTGAGAAAGCTTCATTTTGAAGCTATCTTTTCGTTTTCGGGCTGAAATTGAATGTTGTTTATTATGGAGATAACCCAGTTGTTTTATGTCAAACAATGGGAATAAAAAATAAATACGTTAAAACAAAAAAACTGGAAAAACCCGCCTGCATAAAAAAAAATATTGCAGAAAAAGTTACATCAACGCCATTAGGAGATCCCCGGTTGATAAGTATCCCATAGAACAGTCTCCTAAACTAGTCCTGTTATTAGCCATGTCAGTTATTTTAATATCCTTTCAAATTAGGATTTACAGATCCCATCTGTTCTAGCTTATTATTATACTGAACATATTCCACTTATCATATCGCCCATAAGTCGTAAAGTTTTCCTTTACACCAAAGCAATCTGTCGTTGTGACGTCACTGAACTTGGTAAACTGACGGCCAGTAATTTTGGTTAGTTTATTTTCTTGAGTAGGGGTAACCTTTTCTAATAGTAGTCGTTATGTTGCCCTACATAATTATGCCCTAACGAGACCCACAAATTGTAACACAGGTACTGTTAGATTTGTTTAGATTCAATATTTATCACATCAACACAACGAAATAATAATATATACTAATATAAAAAAAAAAATATTCTGCTAATCAGATTCAGCATTCCTGTTCTTGTTGTGTTTACGTGTGTTTAAAATGGACAACGATGCTTTATAGCAATCCATATTTTCATAGAGGTACACAAAAAAATCAAAATTCCCAGCAGGGGGTCAATAAAGGCAATTGAAAAAATATAAATATGTAGGTAAGTACTTGAAAATACAAGTATTTTGGCTTGATCTGTATTATAAAGGTAACCTGCTCACAATTCTTGGAGCTTAACATTATTATAAGAACAGTATGGGCATTTTAGCCTATGTTTGTAAAAAAATGAACACAAAAAAAATCTAAAGAGTTATTGATTTATTAGAAAACTGTATATCGGGTGTGTCGTTCGGGTTCCTTCTATCTGGCAGAATTTTATTTGGCCGAATTTTATTTGGCATAACACACTTGGCATAATTTTTTTTCAACGAATGTTTTTAAGGCATAAAAAATATTTAGCATAATTATTGTTTCACCGAATATTTATATGCCCGAATTTACAGTTGCATACTTTTAAGATGGCAGAATTTTATTTCGCATAATTGCTTTTGGCATAGTTAGAGTTTCGCATTATTTCGTTTAGTTAGCATAATGTATATTTTGAGAAACTATTATTTGGTATAATCTCATTTGGCGTACTATGAAGATGGTAGAATTTTATTTAGATTCAATTTATTTAGCAAATTGCCATTTATAACCTTCAATTAAAAAACATTGTATTAAAAATTGAAGCTAGTAACGGAAACGAATCGCTGCAAAACCGACTCCACGTAGTCTTGTTTGCCCTACCCCTAGAGGGCAATTCAAAACCGCGTAGGCGTGGAGGGGCGAGGCGGCCTGCGAGCTGAGGCGCAGGTAGTTTTAATGCTCGCCGACGCGGTTGAGGCTGGCCGGCTCTACCGGCCAGTAAGCCGAAGCTGCGGTGGTGAGCGTGAAAACCATCTACGACGATAAGCTCGCATGGGACCGCCGGAGCCACGCAGCGCCGGAGCCGTGACAGAAGCCATGCTTGCTGCATGTTGCATGCCTGCTTACAAGCTGCATGCCTGCTTGCATGCTTCCATGCTTCAGGCTTGTTTGCATGCTTCTTACAGGAAAATAAAAATTCCAAAACTATGCCAAAAGATGATTCTGACTATAAGCATTCTGAAATATGATAGTTCTGCCTTTTAATGACTACTTATATGAAATGTATGCCAAAAGGAAATACTGACTGGCAACTTTCTGCGAAATGATGTTTCTACTATTTAAGTATTATGAATATGAAAGGATGATGGGCAATTTTGTATGAACCCTGGCCTGATAACCAATAAAGTTCTAATGCATATTAGATTATTGCTTATACCCTACAGTCACTGAAATAAAACAGTTCATGTCAAGAATCGACCGGAAATAAGTACAGTTGGGCACAAAAGAGTTATACTTTTTGCACCATTTTTTTTTTGTTAAAATAAAATCCATAGTAGAAAAATTCATTGTATGATGTATTTTCGTCAACTTATCACTTATTTAAATAAGCCAAGAGTAGACTATCAATTAAAATCGGTCGTAACTAGGCATAATTGTTTTAATAGCAAAACAAAATATAAAAACTTTTACTTCTACCACCGTATATTATTTCCATTATTGGAGATAGCATTTCCTTGTTCTGCGGCACCAGGATAGTCGGCCCTGGGTTGTCGAATTATTAGAAAAGTAGCGACCCACCCCAGCTTCGCACGGGAAAACAGTATTTCCTCACTATTTAACGGATGTTATTACACATACAAACCTTCCTCCCTCTTCAATCACTCTATCTTTGAATATAATAATATATTAAAAAACCGCATCAAAATCCGTTGCGTAGTTTGGAAGAGTTAAGCTTTCAAAGGGATATAAGGACTGAAAAAGCGACTTTGTCTTATACTATGTAGTGATGCACAAATAGTAACCAAACGGGTGGTCAAGTCCGCAAGGATACATGAGGGGCTAATTCAGTAGAATAAAGTTATTTAAGTTGTTTGTCAGCTTTCACAGAGTTCTCATCATATGGCACATCAGGCTTGTTAGCCAGGACAGTCGACAGTCATTGGTGATGATAGATTGATGCCAGCACACCTCTAATTCCACAGGATTATATTTCAAAGCAAGATGTATTATCCTGACCATTAGATGATGTCTGTGCAAGTACTCACGACAAGTATTTGCATTAAATGGGCTACGAACTTGACTGAACTGATTTGAAAAATCTTTCAGTGGTGGAAAATCAAATCAAATCAATCAAATCAAATCACAAAAGCTACGTTATTTATAATAAGAAGATAGGTTTTCCTTATATACCATACGTGCCAAAGTAGTTTAATTCCATAGGCAGTCGTAGGCTTACAGGACTGATATCTTTTTTCCCCAGTGGTTAACAATGTTCCACCCATAACAAAAATTGAAGTTAAAGTATTATAGGCTATCATTTGATGTGCAAATGGATATTATTGGCTATGCCAGTTAAACTCACTGGAACAGCGGAATAGTTACACCTTACGTTGTGAATACTAACTGTTATTTTTTTATTTTTTTTTTTAGATATGGACACATGCACCTTCTGTGACACGTCCTGACTAATATGGACAATAATATAATGCACTTAAACATCGCTCCCATACAAAATGAAGTCGTTCAAGTCCATGGGCTGTCCTATGCTATCAAGTGTCATATCTTCGTTCTCCGGTGGTTTACAATATTTTGCCCATAATAAAAAATGAAGCTTATGACATAAGCTATCATTTGATGTGCAAATGGTTTTTATTGGATATGCGGGTTAGACTCACCGGAATTGCGGATAACGTACACCATACGTTGTAAATACTACCTGCTAAATAATCTTTTTTTTTTTCAATAAACTTGGAAAATGTGGGCACAGACACCTTCTGTGACTCGTTCTGACAATATTATTGACAATAATAATGCATTTAAACATCCCTCCCATATGCAATAAAGTAGTTCAAGTCCATGGGCTGTCCTATGCTATCAGGTGTTATATCTTCGTTCTCCGGTGGTTTACAAGGTTTTGCCCATAACAAAAAATGAAGCTAGGGGTATAAGCTATCATTTGATATGCGAATGGTTTTTATTGGATATACCGGTTAGACTCACTGGAATGGCGGAATACGTACACCATACGTTGTAAATACTTTCTGCTAAATAATCTTTTTTTTTATAAGCTTGGAAATTATGGGCACAGACACCTCGTGTGATATGTCCTGACTAATATGGACAATAATATAACGCACTTAAACATCGCTCCCATACAAAATGAAGTGGTTCAAGTCCATAGGCTGTCCTATGCTATCAAGTGTCATATCTTCGTTCTCCGGTGGTTTACAAGGTTTTGCCCATAACAAAAAATGAAGCTTAGGGTATAAGCTATCATTTGATATGCAAATGGTTTTCATTGGTTATGCCGGTTAGACTCACCAGAACGGCGGAATACGTACACCATACGTTGTAAATACTACCTGCTAAATAATCTTTTTTTTTTAATAAACTTGGAAAATATGGGCACAGACACCTTGTGCGACTCGTTCTGACAATTATTGACAATAATAATGCACTTAAACATCCCTCCCATATGCAATGAAGTGGTTCAAGTCCATGGGCTGTCCTATGCTATCAGGTGTTATATCTTCGTTCTCCGGTGGTTTACAAGGTTTTGCCCATAACAAAAAATGAAGCTTAGGGTATAAGCTATCATTTGATATGCGAATGGTTTTCATTGGATATACCGGCCAATTTTACCCATCATCCTTTATGCCTAAAGATGATTCTGCTTGCCAAAATTATGCATTTTTAATGTATGCTAAATGAGTGTATGCCACACGATTTTCTGCGAAATGAAGATTATGCCAACTGTTGGTATGCGAAATAAGATTATGCCATAAAAAGTTCTGCCATAAAGGGGGGACCCGTGTCGTTCACAATCACATTAAATGAAATGCGTTAATATACTGGTTAATATATGTCGATTAACACAAAGAAAAATACGTAAAAATAAAAAAATGAAATTTTCAAACAAAGTAAATAGAATAAAAATGTGCGAAAATTAGAACACCATATAAAAGTCAGTCATTCCAAACAACTGAAATTCTCCCTTGAAAACTGACAGCTGTCAACTGATCAAAACATTCGATACTCCTAACTTTATCTCTGCTTTAGTGTTATTAGACCAATCGATCAATCGTCGATGTCGATCGACTGGTCTAATAGCTTTACTTTACTGGTCTAATAGCGGGTGACGTGACGGCGGCGTCTACTAATCCATTCTGCCATCGATCGATGCCGTCGATCGACGATCGATCAATTGATGTCATAGAAACTATCGATCGACGTCTACTAATGCATTCTTCCATTGATCGATGCCGTCGATCGACGATTGATCGATTGGTCTAATAACACCCTTACACATGATGTTGTAAACTATAAAAACGAAAAATGACTCCTGCGGTTAAACCACTGAATGGATTACGATATTTTTTTTTACAATTCGCCATAGAATATCATAAAGTATATGCGATAGGATTTAATGTGATTGTAAACGACACTGTGTATAAAGTTTTCATTAGGTTATAAATGAATAATATAATTAACTCGTATGCTGCTGCTATCAAATATTAATCATTTTGTATAATGAAAAGTGCTAATAATGTAAAATGCAATTTGTGCTCCAATTAACATGTTAGTCATAATATCAGACTAATTATTATTTTAATTTAAAACTATTAAATATTATTCAGTTCGGTTAATTAGAAAAATATTTAACAAATTGAACAGCCGCTACCCGAATTTCGTTCTGGTGTACAGATATTTAATTTCAAAGCAATATTCATTTGTTCGTGGTTTACTTGTTTAATTTTAAATACACAATATTCTAATATAGTTTTTCGTAGGGATTACGTATAGTCAGATTCAAAAGTAGCTGAAGAAATCAAAACTTCCTCTTCTTAGTGTCGTCTATAACTTTCCAAAGTATACCTCTACCTTTTTTCCGGATGTTAAGTAAATTTTGGCGTTTATTCAGCTACTTTTGATGCTGTTGTACCCAAGCCACATGACATAATCATGTAATATTGCTCACTGATTATACCTCGTATAATATTCTTATATAACTAATTAAGTTTATCGTCTCTAACCTGAACTCATTACTATTCAGAAGTGAAGTCGAAGAAAAACGACGATGACCGCAGACCGCTTCATTAAAAATACTTAAAGTTCTTAAGACTCTTGTGTAATTACCTCAGTGTTGTCATAGTTCTTTTGTCTTAATAAAGATAAGCATTTTAGTTGCTCAGTTTGAAGAAAGGCAGGCGCAATCTTTCACTAAAAATAAATATGGTTAAAATACAGTAATGTATGTATCTCAGTAGCTAATGGTTAAATGAGACATGATCTTTAAAAAAAACATATATATCCACTAAATGGGCTCAGCGTTTAGATGTCACTAGTAAGAAAATGAAACGATGCTTACAACGCTACAAAATTACAGAGATTTCACTGACAGGTGTATTATTTATTGACCTTTTTATTTATCAACCAACCGCGTATTTCATGACTTACGAAATACTTTTTATCACATATGTGCTCATTTATACCATTTAAATAAAGATCTTTACTTAAGAAACATGTCCTGTATTTAAAAAAATAAGTAAATGAGAACAATATTCGTGTACAACTATGTAGGTACAAGTTCGGAGTGTGTTAGACAATTTCATTTGGAAACTCGTCTGAGGAGCAGCACGTGCATACAGTTCGCCAAGTAAACGTCGGAGCATCTAACCACATCATTTGTTTGCTTATGATGCAATCCGAGTTGCAATAAACAGTGCAGTGCTGATTATTGTTTTACTAGTGAATAATAAGAAGACTTTTTTATCAAAAGGTATGCAAAATAGGCTGAAATTCAGCCTTTTAGTACTTTTAGAATGTTAAAAGTAAGCTCCCAAAAATGCCACTTCATTTCACCACGTCCTATGTGTTGTCCATATTCTTTTCGTTTCCATGCTTTTGTGATATAAAATGTGCAGAAACAAAGTAATACTGGTTAGTATAAATAGCTGTAAGTACGACGAAGTTAGTAATGAAACATCGCAAGATCAACAAAAACACAGAGGAAAATCCACGGGATGCACAACAAGTTCTGTTTCTAATTATATCGTGAAAACTATTACACAAAAGCCTATTCCTGCAAATTATTACTTGCAAAGCAACGCAAACAAATTTAATTATGTGATCATTAGTCAAAATCCAGCCCAAAATGGACAGCCATTTTTGGACACAACTAGAAAAATAAACATGCATCGCTGCAGTGATGATTCCTCTCACTACTGCAGAAACTTTTCCTAACCTGCACCTAGGAAAAAAAACTCTGTTTATTTTTCAACATATCGTCTGAACAAAACGCTGTCAGGCCAACGACTTGTCGAAAGCACTTTACGAGTCCGGAGCCTTCATTAAGTCGGGGCAGTAATCAGATTTGTCCCGTTAGATCCACGGCGATGTTGCATGACAGATTAATGAGGACCTCTTGATAAAAACAATGTGTACTAACTTCTGTTGGCGTCCAATGAGGGTCGAGTTATGTGGGGCTTGATACTTTGTTAGGGTTGATTTGATGTTGTATTGATGCTTTTTTGTTTTGAGTGTTGGTGTTTTGTTTATACGAGTTTACTTTCAAGTTGTTTATTGATTCTCATTTTCATAATGATATTGTGTGTTCGTTTGTTTAACTGCCGAAACTGAGACTGAGAACATTGTTAAGGGATAGGTAATATTTTGGAGATAATATTGTGGAAAGTTGGGAACATAAAGATAATTTTCTTTTAAACAATTTGTTAGTACCTCAGTAGATTTAAATAGCAATATTTTCTAATGGATTCCTTTGACTTTTAGCGTGAATTTCATGATGATGGCTCTGTAAATAAAATTTCGCTTTGTCAGTATTTCAATGAATTTGGTTGTACAAGCTCATGAAAATTTCTCAGTATATAAAGAAAGCTTCAGTTCCATAAAACATTAAAAGGTATGAATATGCCATTATTTTTTCGTAGGAAAAGTTATTTGAGCGAACGGTAGTAAAGGGTTTTCTCAGAAATATAAATCAGAAGCTTTGGTAGTTTTTATTTCTTGGACAAAAGTACTTTCGTCCTAGACTTGATTCCTGATCAAATCTAAGTGTTTTTTGGTTTCGTACTTAGAATATTTTTGCACAGCTTGTAAACCTTGACCTAACTCAATTTATCCTGGTAATGACGCGTAATGTTATATCGGGACTTATAATGTGGAATTAATGACAGAGGTCGTTCCAACATTTTTTTCCTCGAATTAAGGAGCGAAGGGCGGTTTATGAATCATAACTTTGTAAGCAATAACATACAGATTTGCGAGTTTATTGTTGTTTTTGAAGATAGGAAATTGCACGCTAGCTTTTTGGATTATTGCGCTATTTGGATATTCAAAATAAAGAGCGTTGAAATAAGTGGATTTGCGACGAGAACAAAAAAAAAAATATTTTTTTACTACAGTTATTCCTTAGTGAAGGATTTGTATAACATTCCGTCACTAAGGAGTGACTTAAGTAATCATTAAAATGTCTCTGACTTATCTTACTAAAAGTAACCCAAAAAAATTATGACTTCATTGACCTAGAGTCCTAACGCTAGGTTGCTGAATTTCCCGATCGGGTAAAGTGCTATTGGCTATTTCTTGAGAAATTCCCCGCCGATGCCCAAAGTCTAGATATTGCGTACGTACCGGTTGATGGCAAAAGTCTCGCCCCATTCAAGGAGGTCAACAGGCCAACCTTTGTCTAACCTTTTCATGTAAAGGCGTGATGCTATGTAAAAATAAACTTACCCTGCAATATTTAAGCCACACACACTACCTACAGACTAAACTATCGGCTGTTACTTGGCAGAATGTTTGGCAGACAGTTTTTTTTTAAGGTAATCTTGGATCCAACCAATTATTTTCCGGTTTGTTACCGACCATTATTATTCATCTCCATGCCGATTCATAATCCCGATCAAACTATTAGCCAACTTAAAGTTTACAGTGTGCTTCTTATGGTTTTGACTTTGTTCAACCTTTGTTGGTAGCCACGCATTCAATAAAAAAAACGTTGGACAAGAAAAATTTATTGCTGGAAATAAAGAAATGTCCACAGCAATTTTAATTCTAAAGGCTGTATCTTAGAAAACAGTCGTGGTGGCCTAGTGGGTAAAGAACCAGCCTCTCAAGTATGAGGGCGCGGGTTCGATCCCAGATCAGGCAAGTACCAATGCAACTTTTCTAAGTTTGTATGTACTTTCTAAGTATATCTTAGACACCATTGACTGTGTTTCGGATGGCACGTTAAACTGTAGGTCCCGGCTGTCATTGAGTCGTTACGGGTAGTCAGAAGCCAGTAAGTCTGACACCAGTCTAACCAAGGGGTATCGGGTTGCCCGGGTAACTGGGTTGAGGAGGTCAGATAGGCAGTCGCTTCTTGTAAAGCACTGGTACTCAGCTGAATCCGGTTAGACTGGAAGTCGACCCCAACATGATTGGGAAAAAGGCTCGGAGGGTGATGTATCTTAGAAAACTGTCCTGTCCTATTTGTCCACATAAGTATAACATGAGGCGAATAAAATTACCGTGTGTACATATATCGGTTTTCGCCAGGTTTTATTTCTAAGTACGTAATAAATAACTTAAAATTTGTTTCGTACTTTCTTAAATTGTGTTTCTTTTTGTGCCTGGGCTTAAAAAGACATGTATTGTAGATGTCCATATTATACGACATTAATTCAGTAGTCTTAAAGTTAATTTAATTTTGGGATTCACGCAGCTCTCATCGAATCGGTCCTTTTGGGAAACAATAGAGGTGGTTGGCCAGCTGTGGACGTCCTACGTATGAGATGATGCTTTATTTCAATTATATAAATAAGATATTCAATATATTTTTTTTTTTAACTTTAAAAAGTAGCATCGGTACTTGCTTGACCTGGTATTGAACTCACACGCAAAGGTTGGTGCTTTACCCATTAAGCCACCACGAGTCTAGAGTAATTATTTAACCACTGTGGCTGTAAATGCGTAAATTGAGCTGAAATCTATCTTCATTATCGTGTCTAGTGACTTTGTCTTCAAAACTTTAGTTCGAAAGTGCTTTAAGATTTAATTACCAATCATTCTATTGTTTCTAAAACACTGAATGAAGAGCAAAATGATGAATTATGATCGTCATCGTTTTAAACTGTAACCTAGTAATTAAATGTTTTAAGCAAGATTTCATTATTATTGGATTTGATCCTATAAATGAAGGAAAGTTTAAAAAGCTTGTAATAGCGGGAGACGAGAGCGATAGTTATGAATAGTTATGAACATTACAAAAGCCAAATATTTTCTTTTACTACTACATATGAGTCGATAAAAACATTCATAAAATATTTAACATTTTATTAAGTTACTAACATTACAGTTTCTCTTAAAAATGAAGTAACTATTTCCGCTTGCCACATAAAATTTACTTTTATAAGTACCTAATTGTGTATGACATAAAGTGAAAGTAATTTATTACTCTCAAAGTTTCCAAATATTCGTAATCTTGATTTCGTCTAACATTTAAGTTGGTTTAATTTTTGTGGTTTCTCTGTGAAATATCGAATAAACTTGTCATTGAAGGGTTAAAAATGGCAGTCACCTTCATGGCTTTAGTTCTTGTATATCTTAAATGTAAAATATTATCTTGTAGCGCTTTTGTTTCGCGGTTAGATTGCTCTTATATTTAATGATAAATCATTAAACCTAAGAATCATATGATATCATACAATTCCATTCCATACAATTCTATACTAAATTAATTGTAGCTCATTTCAAATTATTGCAATATTTAGACCTAGCGTTTACTTGATCTGTTAAAGAGCTTTTGCGGTATGTTTTACTAATGACTCATTGTCGACCGAGTTAGATTTAGGAGATTTATTATTACTTAGTAAGTCACTTGGAGTTGTCTAAAGAATTTATTCAGTGAAAGTTTACATCGAGCAAAAAATGTAACCTGTCAATGCATGCATTGTTTCTTCTGCTGTCTCATAGTTCTCTTGGGTCCTTTGATACCGCGTTTGCAAAAAACGTCACGTAGACGCAAGTGAGTGTGTGAGTGAGTGGGTATTTTAGATCCTGTCATAAAACATTTTATAGACACAAGTTTTGTGTGTACAAGATGAACAAATTCAAGAATATTGGTAGACGAAACTTCTGAATAAACTTGTAATACTGTTTTATGCAGGCCCTAATATTGAATTCCTGACTAGTTTATGTGGGCTTGACGTCAATAGTTACACGTGACAGGTTTGCTAAAGGTCAATTTTAATTTTTCTTCGTTGTTAGTCATGTCATCTTGTAACTAAAGTTTTATTGTGGAGATTTTTTTTTGTGGATAGATAATGTACTTTGGGAAAACGGTCAGACTCTGCAATACAATATACAGTGTAGCAATGGATTATTTTTGTAAAATAAATTAATAACTATTTTAGTAATACATAACATCATTTTAGGAAATAATTACCAAGTTCCTCAATTTCAGTAAACCCGACAAACATTGCTGATACTGTTCATGATCAACATTTATAATTTTAGTTAAGTCCAAAAAATATTATTGTAACGGAGTTGTCTCATGGCTCGATAGATGGCGTTGTCGCATTTAAATGCGCGCTATGGTTTCGTTACCAGCAGATGCATAAGACACCAATTTTTTTTGTAATAAAAAAACCAGCTTAGAACAGATCACAGATGTGGTTTCATTTATATTCAACCCTTCTCGTGCATCTCATTAGGTCAGCAGATCAACTAGTAGTTTAGCTAGTAACCATTGGTCCATCGACCCTGGATATCAGACCCAGATTAGTCTGAAGTTTTTGTTAGATAGCGGTGTCAGCTTAGGCCCGCACCCCATAGTACTCGCAGTGGATCGCTGCGGCAAAGGTACTGGGATTCCCGCACAGGCAGCAACAGTGCTGTGGGAATTTAGTTCAACGTGACGCTAAAGAGGGCGCCACTAGTACATCGAGTTCATCGAGGGACACTTCGACGTTTCGAGCTTCACGTCGACTCAGGCGCAGCGTGACGTCACAGAGGACGTTACGCGCAGTTCCATCAGTGGCCACTGAGGGCGCCACTAGTACGAGACTTAGTGCAGCCTACGGGTTTGTGTGAGTGAAGTGAAATCGTGAGTACAATTTAATCAATTAAACATCAGCACAATTTAATTAATTAAACATCAGCAGTGACGATTAATAAAATTGCGCCGCAAATCTTGCCAAGCCATATTGAACTTTATTACAAAGAAGATTTTAACTTTAAGTTTTACTTTATATTGTTGTTAAAGTGTGCATGTTAAGTTAAGGACTTAGAATAATTTTATAAAAAACGAGGGAACGGGGAATCCATGCCCGATTTCCGTCAGAGTGTATTAGTTTTAAAACACTTGTAAAATTTTACGCTTATATTTGGACTTAGAAAAATATTTTAAGTTTACAAAATTTGCAGTACACATTTTTTTTGTTTGTTTGTTTATAATTTGGTTGTTTATTTACACATACATAGAGTTCACTTAATATATTTTTAATTTTAATAGTACATATTCTGAATTTATTTACCTTATTATTTTGATATCAATTTAGTTATTTACTTTATTAATTTGATATCAATTTACACTTTTTTTTTGCATTTGTTTATTTCATTAAATTTGCATTTGTTTGATAGTTAAGATGGAGGGCAAAATGAATATATTAAAAGACCTTCAGAATGTTATACAAAAGACTTATACTAATTTCAAAAAGTGTCCAAAGGATAGACTTACTATAGAATATATACAAGCTAGACTTGAATTATTAGAAACCGATTGGTCTACATTTAAAAATACAAAATTACAACTCTATGGTCAATTTAAATTGGAAGACATAATTGAAAAAATTGATGATATATACGATACAACAGAAGACACTTACATAGCATGCAAATGTTTAATGAAATCTAAGCTTAATAAAATTGATGTTAAAGAAGGGCAATCCCAAGATAAATCCAATAATAATTCTTCTAAGTCATCTAGTTCTATTGCAAAGCTGCCGAAGATAACTATCCCAACTTTCTCTGGAAAGTACAATGAATGGACAACTTTTCATGATTTGTTCATTTCGTTGGTACATAACAACACATCTTTGGATAATGTACAAAAACTACATTATCTTAAAGGCCACCTTACTGGTGAAGCCGAACAGTTGATTAGGCATACCCCGATAACGGATGCCAATTATAGCGAATGTTGGTCTCTTTTAGAGAAACGCTATGCCAATAAAAAGTATTTAACCAATTGTATATTGAAAAGGTTGTTCGGCCAAAAACGCTTAAATATAGAATCAGCTTCTTCATTAAAGGAGTTATTAGATACCACAAATGATTGTTTAAATGCGTTAAAAAATTTGAATATTGACGTGAGTACGTGGGACGTTATCATTATTCATATAGTGACGTTTAAATTAGATAGTGAAACTCGCAAACAGTGGGAGTTAAGTATTTCCAACGACTCCAGCAACGAGTTGCCCACCTTTGAACAGTTCAAGCTATTTATTGAAAGTCGGTTTCGCGCTTTAGAGTGTATAGAACCAAAGAAGTCTGTGACTCACCAGGGCAATAACAGTTCACACGTATTTCATAGTTCAAAGGCAATGCTAGTCACAAAGTCTTCCAATATACGCTGCGAATATTGCACAGAACCGCATAAGCTATGCTTCTGTAAACAATTTGCAAAACAACCTTTAGAGAATAGGCGCGAGTTTGTAGCAAAAAACAAAATATGCTTTAATTGCTTAGGCGGAAACCATACAGTATACGACTGTAAGAAGCAGACCTGCTGCAGAGTTTGCAAAAGGCGCCACCACTCTTTGTTGCATCTGAACAGAGAACCAAACTCAGAAGCTGATGGCCAAAATGCTCCAACAAAGGCTGCTACTGATATCGCTAGTTCTTCAACCAGTGATAATATAGTGGCCTGCTTTTCTACAGGCAGAATTGCTAAGGTCAGACAAGTTTTATTAGCCACTGCGTTAATAAAAGCTGAGTCCAGTATAGGCGAAGTACAAATAGTTCGAGCCTTACTAGATCAAGGCTCTCAGGCTTGTTTCATAACTGAAGCCACAGTACAACTGCTTCGATTGAAGAAAATTCCGGTCCATGGTGTTGTGTCTGGTTTGGGAAATGACAGATCAACCATTTCTAAACATATGGTAAATCTAACGATTAAATCCACGGTAGATCACGAGTTTCAACTTACGGTAAAGGCATATGTTTTAAGCAAGATTACTTCGTATTTACCTGAGCGAAGTATTAATCCCAGTTCATTGGAATGGATTAATATCAAAGGTATATCTCTCGCTGATCCGTATTGTAACACTCCCAATAGAATTGACGTGCTTTTAGGTGCGGACGCTTACTGCGATATTGTAAAGGAAGGCTTAGTAAAGGGTCCTGCAGGTAGTCTGATAGTGCAGAACACCTCTTTAGGATGGGTCCTTTCTGGTGTAGTCAGTTTAGATAGTGATAATTCAGAACACCATTCTAAAAACATAAGCGTGCATTGTGCTCAGTTTAATGAAGAAAATATGTTGAAACAGTTTTGGGAAATAGAAGAAATGATTAGTACAAAGAAAATTCTTACTCCAGAAGAACAGAAATGTGAAGATTTATATATTAAAACTACAAAGAGAGATGATACAGGAAGATACATTGTACGATTACCATTTCGAGACCAAGATCCAGCATGTAAGGGCGGAAATTCACGGGACATCGCTGAAATAAGATTTAAATCCTTGGAGAAGAGACTGAATAAGAACACAGAATTAAAAGAGCAATATACACAAGTAATCAATGAATATTTACAGTTAGGACATATGAGAGCTGTAAAAGAAGGAGATAGTAATAAAAACAACGCGGTGTATTTACCCCACCACGCAGTAATTAGGGAGGATAAGACCACGACAAAGGTTCGTGTTGTTTTCAACGCCTCTGAGAAAAACAAAAACGGAATTTCACTCAACGATACTCTTATGGTGGGACCAACCTTGCAAGCCGATTTGAGACATACGGTGATGAAATGGCGAGTACACAGGATTGGTATTGTAGCGGACATAATCAAGATGTATCGCCAGGTCAGAATAGCTGACGAAGACGCCATTTTTCAGAGAATACTCTGGCGAGACAGTCCTGAAAAACCTATTAGAGATTATGAGCTGATTACGGTAACTTTCGGTACTGCTTCGGCGCCATACCAAGCAGTCAGATCACTCCACCAGGTTGCCTACGACGAAGGAGACAAATATCCTCGTGCAACTGAAAGAGTATTACATTGTTTTTATATGGATGATTTAATGGTAGGATGTAATAGCCTCGAAGAGGGTGTAGAAGTATGTAAACAGTTATATGAATTGTTAGGAAAAGGTGGATTTAGATTACAAAAGTGGAATAGCAACGATCAAGAATTATTAGATAAAATAAGTTCAATAAATTTAAATAAAGTAGTACAAGAAATAGGTCAAACAAACATAGAAACTGAGGAAAATAAGGATAGAAAGGAAAGGTTAGAAAGTAAATTAGAAAGTAAGGATATAGAAATTAAGTTAGATAGTACTATAAAAATTTTAGGTCTTACCTGGAACCGCCGTGAAGATTGTTTTCAATACTCGGTAACCCTTTCTCCGCTGTCAAGTTCACCTGTAACAAAAAGATCTATCATATCAGACATAGCTCGTTTATTCGACCCACTAGGATGGTTAGCTCCTAGTGTGGTATTAGCAAAGATATTTATACAGGAACTATGGCTCACCGGTGTGAATTGGGATGAGCAATTGAATGATAGTTTAGTAACCAAGTGGCGTACTTACCGCGAAGAGTTGTCACTACTCCAAAAGGTTCAGGTACCTCGTTGGATCCGCACAACTGAGGATGATAATATCGAGTTACACGGGTTTAGCGACGCCTCGAAAGCAGCATACGCAGCCGTAGTTTACCTGAGAACTATTAATTTAGCAGGAGAAATTCACGTCTCATTGTTGGTGGCTAAAACGAGAGTAGCGCCCATCAAGCAGGTCAGCATTCCTAGATTGGAGCTTTGTGGCGCAGTACTTTTATCAAAACTTTTGACAGAAGCAACAGAGGTCTTAAATGTTCCGAAGGACAAGGTCTTTGCATGGACGGACTCTACAGTGGTGCTATCGTGGCTTAGCAGTCACCCTAGCAGGTGGAAGACCTTTGTTGCTAACAGGACCTCGGAGATATTGGGCAATATTAGTTCAACTCAATGGTTTCATGTGTCAACCAAAGAGAATCCAGCCGACTGCGCTTCAAGGGGGCTTAACCCCAGTTCGTTAGTAGGAAGCAAATTATGGTTTTCTGGTCCGCCATTTCTGAAAAATAATTTAATTGAGTACAAAAGGCCAAAGGAATTAAAAACGGAGTTAGAACAAATAAAAGTACATACCGCTGTAGTTACTGATAGTTTAGATTTAGATAAATATTCTAGTTTAAGTAAATTAGTTAGAGTAGTTGCCTATTGCAGAAGATTTTTAAAAAAGGACAAGCACGGTACAAAGTATTTAACAGTTCACGAAATAGAAGCAGCATTACAAACTTGTATAAAAAAAGTTCAAATAGAAAAATTCTCAACTGAGTATACACAATTAAAAGAAAGAGGTTATTTAACTATAAAATCTAGTAAATTAAAATCACTTTGCCCTTTTCTTGATAAAATGGGTATCATTAGAATTCGGGGACGAGTCGAAAAGTCAGAGCTAGCAGAGCAAGTAAAACACCCTATAGTTCTACCACATTCTCATCATCTGACTCATCTTATAGTTGCAGATGCTCACGAAAAGACTCTGCATGGTGGTCCTCAATTAATGGCAAACTTTTTAAGGTCCGCTTATTGGATAATAGGTGCTAGATCTCTGATTCAACAATACGTGCGTAAATGCGTTACTTGTGCAAAACAGAGGGCTAACGTTAAAAGTCAAGTAATGGGGGATCTACCGTCGGTTCGTTGTATTCCAGCCAGACCATTCTTGCATAGTGGCGTGGACTATGCGGGGCCCATTAGCATCAGAACAAGTAAGGGGCGTGGGCATCGGGCCTATAAGGGCTACATTTGCCTATTTGTTTGTATGACCACGCGAGCTATTCACTTAGAGGTAGTCAGCGACATGACCACGCAGGCATTTTTGGCGGCATTTAGACGATTCGTGTCTCGTCGAGGTCACTGTGCTAAATTATGGAGCGATAACGGCACCAATTTTGTGGGTGCTTCTAGAGAGTTACAGCATTTAGCTTCAATTCAGCCAGCAATAGCAGAACATTTGGAAGCAAATAATACAGAGTGGCATTTTATCCCGCCTCATGCTCCCAATTTCGGTGGTCTTTGGGAAGCGGGTGTAAAATCTACAAAGTTCCACCTTAAAAGGGTTATCGGTGAGTCCACTCTCACATACGAGGAAATGTCTACGTTCCTCAACCAAGTTGAAGCTTGCCTCAACTCACGGCCAATAAGCGTACTCAACTTTAGCGACCCTGGTGAACCACTACCTTTAACTCCCGGTCATTTTCTCATAGGAGAACCACTAGTTAACGTTCCAGATAAAAATTATGAAAGTGCAAACGTAAACTATTTAACGCGTTGGCAATACGTTCAAAGGATGTTGCAATCGTTTTGGAGAAGATGGTCACATGAGTATTTATCGAATCTCATGAATAGATACAAGTGGTCGTTACAGGTTCCGGAACCTAAGTTGGGAGACATTGTATTAATTAAAGAGGACGATTTACCTCCAAGCCGTTGGTTACTGGGCAGAGTAGTACAGAAACACCCTGGTAATGATAACCTCACCCGCGTAGTCACGTTACGTACAAATACAACAACCATAAAAAGGCCAACCAACAAGCTATGTATTTTACCGATAGTAGACTAATTAATTAAATTTAATAAGTAATCATGCTGTTAATTTTAAGATATATACACAGTTTTCTTTTTTTCACATACACATGCATGAAATTGGTGTTAATTTTAAGCTATATACACTGTTTTCTTTTTTTTATATACGCATGGATGAACTGTTTAAGATTATACACATTGTTTTTTTTTTACTTTACATTGTTAGCACTTAGTTATTTAGATCAAATTTGCCGTATTGTTTTTTTAATGAATGTAAGTTTTAGTCTTTGTACATGCATGTAATTTAGATCAAATAAAATCAAAGAACTTGTTTAAAAGAACATTCATCAATGAAATTATGTTACTCTTAAGCTTAGATATAAGTTGTTAGCAATAAGTTCAAATTGTAAAGGACATTCCGGCACTAAATGTCCTTGGTGGGCGGTATGTTCATGATCAACATTTATAATTTTAGTTAAGTCCAAAAAATATTATTGTAACGGAGTTGTCTCATGGCTCGATAGATGGCGTTGTCGCATTTAAATGCGCGCTATGGTTTCGTTACCAGCAGATGCATAAGACACCAATTTTTTTTGTAATAAAAAAACCAGCTTAGAACAGATCACAGATGTGGTTTCATTTATATTCAACCCTTCTCGTGCATCTCATTAGGTCAGCAGATCAACTAGTAGTTTAGCTAGTAACCAGATACCAAATTGTCTCTAATAATAAATATTATACCTTAGTACTTAATTATTTTGATGTGGTTAAGGAGAAAATCAAGATTTGGCTCGCTGCCTTATCTGCTCAATATTAAACGTTTACTGACTGATATGGGCAAACGGCCAAAAGCCTCCATTTATTGGGCAATGTATTTTAGTTACACAAATGTATTTAAGTGTACGAATAAAAATAAGATAAACATGTCAGTTCAGTGGTCTTTTCATTACATTCGTAGGCGTCTTTGTGAACTTATTGTATTGGGAATATTGCTTTTTCTTTAGCATTATTAGTTAGTCAAAATAGAAAATAGGCACCAAAAGAAGAAGCCTCGTTGATCGTAAAAGCCGCGACTGCCGCATCGGTACGGAGTCTGGGGTTTGATTCCTCGTTCGGTCCGAAATCACGTCAGAGGCCATCAAGCAGATTTAATAAAATGACTCGCAGCCCTCTTGATAAGACGGAGAAGAACAGATTTTTTTTCAAGCTCAGGTGCCACCGTTGTAGAGCGAAAGTTTTTAAGCAGCCAATAGAATTACTCCGCTCAGGGATACCACATGTTTGACTTACGGAATTCTATTGGTTGCTTAAAAATGTTTCCGCTTTGCTTTAGAGTAGCTGGGCTTGTTGGTGACTATTTTCTATTTTTACAATGTTGACTTAAATTTACTTAGGTTACAATTGTAGGTTACTTTTTATACAAATACGCCAAATAGTTTGTTCAAGACATAGTTAAAACCAGTGGTACGGATAGTTAATTAAATATAAAGTTATTATGTTCCTCTTTACTGAGACAAAGTAGACATAACTGAGTATTCCTGAATAAGACGTGAGACAGTAGGTACATACATCTTGGTATACCTCAACACACAATGTAACTCAACTAACAGCGATTTCACACTAGCGGATTTTCCGCGCGACATCGCATCGATTCGTAAGTATGGGCAGTGACGTGCGTGATTTGACATGTTTTTTTTTTGCAGGCAGTTGTCAATTGTTTGCATATGGCCACACCGCCCCTTAGATCCGCCAATACTCATATAAAAGCGCGACAGTAAACCATTGACAACTACATAGGTACAGTTATAAAAGATGCCGTCTGGAACCGCACGACAGATTATTCCCACTGGGAATGTGTCGACCGTATAGCTCGCTTTTTTGTCGCGCGTCAAAAATTCCAGTGTAAAGGCACTGTAAATTAGTACAACAAACTCGCTGACAATATTATTAAATACTCAAGTTGCTCATACTAAATATTTCACCAGCAACTTAACGTAATGAGACAGAGACCCGAACTCATTAAGAGCACATAACTAAACACACTAATTAGAGGTAGTGAGCGCTAATGAACTATGCTTATGGTGTTTGTGGGTAATGACGCATGTGAATTATATGGTCGGATCATTTACCTTGTAATATGTCCTTTAAGTTAATGTCCTTATTAGTGTGTGCAAATGAGGGTAATGCAAACTTAAAGTTTTGATGAAGTTGCAGGCATAAGCTACACTAATACACATCATTCCCCTGTCTGTATCCCAATTAATAATCTAGGGTCAACACACTAGGTCTTCTTCTATACCTTCCTATCTGATATCATCTCTCAAATAACACTCCTTGCAGACACATCTCCATACTCATAGGATTTGTAAATGTGAAAGAGATGGTCATAGACTAATTTTTATCCAGACGATACAAGTAGTTTTACTAAACCGCAAGCAGAAGCTTGTTAAAAATAACAGCATGTTTACCTTACTAACGATGCAAAACGACCCGTCTGTAACAGGATTAATTTATAGTTTTTTACAAAGGCAGAATCCCTTCAGTCTCTTGACCTACTGAACTATGTTACTGGCAAACTATCCTAAGTAAATCTTGTCCGACTTCCCGACTATCTGATAGAGATACATGTAAAGAAACCATTTTGTAAGTTTATTTACAAAACAAGTTTAGCTTCAGGCTATTTCTCATGACAGCCTTTAGTCATTTGTGAACCCTTGCTACCTTAAGAGTAACTTCAATTCACAGAAAGCTAATATAATTCACAGAAAACTAATATAATTCACAGAAAGCTAATAAGTATGAAACTGGGTTATATTTTACTTCTATTCTATACGGAACTAGCTTCTGCCAGCGGTTTCACCCGCATCCCGTGGGAACTACTTCCCGTACCGGGATAAAAAGTAGCCTATAGCCTTCCTCGATAAATGGGCTATCTAACACTGAAAGAAATGTTCAAATCGGACCAGTAGTTCCTGAGATTAGCGCGTTCAAACAAACAAACAAACAAACAAACTCTTCAGCTTTATAATATTAGTATAGATAACTACAACTGTAGGTCTAGTATCAATTAAAACATGAGTATGATCTTATGGGTATTCTAAAAATAAAAAATCTGTAATATTCTAAAATCTATAACAACGGCAACCACATAACTTTACTAAAGACGGCTTTATCAGTAGCCATTAGCTGCACAGTAAAGTTTCAGCCGGTACATCACACAATGGCTGAGTTCTAGCCCAACTATACTGCTGCTATTGCAGCGACGGTTAACTAGTCAGGATTCAGCTCAACTGTCGGAGTTATCGCTCAAAGGTTAGTCAGTCATATGAAATTGTTCATGACAACTAATATTATACATATATATCTATGCATGTAATGCTACATATGGCTCGTGGCTTGGTAGCTTAATAGTACGATAAGAAGGATTCAAGTTCTAAATGACGAAAAATAAGATTATTCCTGCAATATTCGATCTATGATGGATTTGATTAGGGTAGAGATTTATGTGAAGACTTTCTGTTCCTTGTGGTTTCGCCCAGGTTTTGAGGAAAGTACTTCCGTATCCGGATAAACCGCTGTTGTTGTTACTACTCTACACCGCCATTACCTAATGACGATAAAGAGAAGTATCGTGAATACCCAGCAAGTTCTTTCTTATAAAGCACTGCACCGTGTGAAAACAGTTGTGTAAAACGCGTCTAAATAGGCTGCATTTCTTAATTTTGAGGCCAAAACGCTCCACCAATTACAAAATAAGATGCAACATTTTTTTTAGCGACGAGACAATGTAACAACGATACTAAAGTACCTACAAGTACGACAATATTACAAGTCTGTGAGCAATCAGTAGAAAATCCTCAGTTTCTGGTAGAGCTGTCCAGACTTCCAGGACAAGCTGCACGCTTGTATAATTCCCGACCGCTGTTTGTGGAGCATTCCTGTCTTGTCTTGTCTTGCAAATAATTTGATTGTTCTTCAAGCGTTCGTGCGGTTCCTTATTGTATAATTCAATTTAAACGGTTTTGTCAATTACGTGGTAAAATATAGTTTGAAATGCTAGTGGATGTTGTTTGAGTAATATTTTACTATTTTTGTTACTGTTTATCATAATTTTATTATGAGATTTAATATAAGTAGTTTACGGAGGAAAAATTGTTCCTCAACGATTTGAGTGGAGCATTGCTATACTTCTAAATATAATATATAATGAAACAATTACATATTTATTGTTTTCTTTAAAACGACAATCAGAATTAGTTACCTATTCATTTTAAAACCAATAATCACACTGATAATTACTGGGAGTATTTATAAATATTTTCTCTGATTGCGTGAGCTCGCTTTACTCGATCGCGTGACATGTTGCATTACGACTATTTGCTCAACATTTGTTACATTATTTAATTTAGTCATATTGTGCCCATCATTTAGGAACATACCGTTAGTATGATGTCAATTACAAATATTCAAGCAATTAAAGTGTCAATACGATGTTTGCCGTAATAAAGCTTCGATAGTAAAATAATTTTATTCATGTTTCCCAAGATATACCTAGTACATATTTAATTATACAAGATATATTTAATTCACGCAGGTAGTGAAGTTTATATTGTCAGACCATTTTATGGCTTGCCATTTAAAATTTAATTTACCTTCTCAAATTATTTTGAATGAATATACTTATGCACTTTTAAAATGAGTGGAAACTCCTGTAAATAGATAGATTAGCATTGCACTAAGATGGAAAAAGCTAATTTATACATACCTACGCCCTTGAAAGCAAATCCGATTTCTCGATTATTCGCTTGCCTGGTTATCTGAAAAGAGCATACCACATCTAAATTGAATCCATTTCATTCAAGTAATCGAATAGAGTTGTATGAACACTGAATAAAAGGAAAAAATCTGAATGTCAACAACTTAGCGTTTATTGAACCAACGAACATTGCCATTTCTATATTTAAAGTTTAAAATGCAACAAAAGTTGAAAGTCCAAAATATCCTAGTATTAACAGCACAATATACAAATATACTTTTGTCAATACATGAAGGCACTTTTTGCCTTGCATTTTAAATTATAAGTATAAAATGTATGGACGCAAAAACATTCAAATGTGATTTGAAGAACGTTCAGGTATATTGCGTTTTATTATGTTTGAATTTTTTTTCTGAAGCCCCCCTCTATGTGTAGGAAGTACTTCCTTCAAGGGCATGCTGAGGTTATTAAATAAGCTACAGCTTACATTTTACGCATTCAAAACAGCGACAACAGATTTTGCAATTTGTGAGCATGATAATTCATTTCATGCTATTTGTTTTTTAAGCAAAAGTTTTTAAACAATTTCCTTTTAACAAGTAATAAGGTTTATAAAATGTGCAACCAATGCGGACTCTATATACCCGCATACACAATTGTAGAGTAGGTACTCCAAATAGTTTCAAATAAATAGGTTTAACATACTTATTTATAATTATCACAACTCTAGATTATTTTAGTTGCAGCCTTTTGCGTTTAAAAGTCCAAATGCAGTATAGAAATTTGTAACAAAAAATCCAACAAAGTATATTCTGATGCACTGAGTTCAGTTCACGTACTTCCAGTCAAAGTGGATGAATGAAATTCAAATTTTTGGACGCTTTTACATGTTAATCTTGAACTACGGAAGTTTATTTATTAGCTTTGTTGGACCCACTTTTAGTTTATGGTTTTATTTGCACGTCATAGGGCAAAAGGTCAAGGGATTAGGGAACTTTTTAATCATCCAAAATCACCGTTTTATACAAAGGGTTTCCACTAAGCTTTGTTTAATTTCTTCATACTCTCATAACTCTTGTAACACGACAAGCCTATTGCTACTAATTTGGCAAAAATCCAGACTTTAGTCTGCTACTGAGAAATATGTGATAGAAAATACAATAGAATTGAAACCTCTCTGAGAACTGATCTCAAGACTCGTTCCGTATACAAGCAGCAGAAAGCAGACTATGGAAAACTTTGAAAGGGTTAATGTTCCTAACCCTTTTACAAATAGAAAAGAATATAACTTGCTATCAACAAGAATGCACAGGTAGTAGGAGACGAAAGGAGAATGTCTATAAAATATTGCAATAAAAATTCCTAGCTGTATATTGAACGACTTGCGGATTTCCAATAAAATTCAATTTTATAACTCCCATTTTACTAATATTGACATCTCTAAACCTGACAAAGCCTTAGCCTTAAAGGCTAACCTGCCATTTGACTTAAAAAGTCTTACAACATGCTTACGACCTACGCCAAACCTAAGAATGAGATTTAAAAATAAATGTGACAAAGGCATCTTTGGGGACCAATGAAATGTTAGCAACGGACACGGCACTGACACTTCGAAATTTGAATGGTAACACACACATGTACATGAATCTTTAGTGTATACAACAGACCTTGTATTCAAAGAGGTTTGAAGTCTTTCAGGTAAGAGTGCGCATGTGTGCGTTAAACTTTATGGAACAAATTAGTTTTCGTTCGAGAGTTCATATGTGTGGCTTTCGATATAGGCCAAGCATAGTCTAGGTTTGTATTCGGATGAAACAAACCACATTCATGTTGCGTAAAATTTTAGTCTGCGGCAAGTTTTGTGGTTGAAAAGGCAGAAACACTACAGTTTATCGTTGTTAGACTGTTTGGGAACACTTTCTTTCAACACTCGTCGTGAGCAATTCGGACAATAAACGTGCGAAGGTGTTTTATCTTCGTTCCTTTCATGTAATGACTTTTCGTCTATTTACATAAGGTTAAGAGGGATCCTTTCTGATTGTGTTTTTTACAAGTTTTGCCTTTTATGTTCACACGTAAAAATTATTGCATGTCACCTTAGTTACTTGGTTTTGAACTGAATTACCTACAGTCTCATTTGAAGTATATTTATAAGATAATATATTTTTATTATATTGTTCTTTACTTATCTTCTCTACGCATCGGCCTACGGATGAACTTGGACAAAACCAAGGTCATGTTCAATGAACATGTTCTACCGGAACCGATTGCGATACACGGCGCCGTTCTCGAAGTTGTTCGAAAATATGTATACCTCGGGCAGACATTGCAGTTAGGTAGAAACAACTTTGAGGACGAGGTGAATAGGAGAATTCAGTTGGGTTGGGCTGCATTTGGGAAGCTACGTCGAGTCCTAACATCGTCGATCCCACAGTGCCTAAAGACAAAAGTCTTCAATCAGTGCGTCCTACCTGTCATGACTTACGGAGCCGAAACGTGGACACTGTCGGTACGGCTGGTTCACAAGTTTAAAGTCGCTCAGCGGGCTATGGAAAGGGCTATGCTCGGCATTTCTCTGAGGGATCGCATCAGAAATGAGGTGATCCGTCAGAGAACCAAGGTCATCGACATAGCCCACCGAATCAGCAAGCTGAAGTGGCAGTGGGCTGGCCATATTAGCCGAAGAACCGATAACCGTTGGGGTAAACGAGTTCTAGAGTGGAGACCGCGCCTCGGCAAGCGTAGTGTAGGACGTCCTCAGGCACGGTGGAGTGATGACTTGCGCAAGACGGCTGGCAGGAGCTGGATGCGAGAAGCCGAAAATCGATCTCAGTGGCGTGCACTTGGAGAGGCCTATGTCCAGCAGTGGACTGCGATAGGCTGATGATGTTCTTTTTATTACCTCTATATTGACGTCATCAACATGGGAGGCAGGTTACTATTATTATTTTTTTTAATTGTGACATTGCTTGTTACAAAGTGCTATTTTATACTTTTGCGTTTATAGCAATTCTTTTTAAAGGGCCTACTATGCTCTCAAATAAAAATAATAATACAGACAAAAACCTAATGATAAGAATTAAAACTACAATTAAAACTTGCCTCTCGTTAGTGAGAATGTGTGTCAGAGTGTTTCAGCTTATTTCAGCAAATGTTTAAGCCCATTAGTATTTGCGTGCAGTTTGCCGTGCATTTCCATACACCAACTACTCACATTTTGGTTCTCATTTCATTTCAACAAAAAAATTATTTGCAAAAAAATTAACCGACTTCTAAAAATACTAAAAACAGAAAAAACCTCTTATGTGCATCGGTCTACTAGTCGGTGTCTAATGGATGCAGCTATGTTCATTTCGTCGACTTCTAGACCAATGCACCTAAAAGTATCTTTAAGTGTCGGTCATTTCCCAGCGGCGGGCTGTGAGATTGTCCGAAAGAGTCAAAAGGCCTACGACGGAACACGACGGTTTTTAGTCAGTAAAAGTCTGACACTCCCTCACCGCTGCTATCCCACAGCGGGAGAGGTCGTTTGATGATTTTTGACGACGTTAACAAAAAAAAGTGTCGGTCATTTTGTAAAGTCCACCTCGCTTTTGGTAAGTCGGTTAATTATTTAACCAAATCTACAAAATCCTTAATAGATTGAACGAAGTAAATAAAAAAATCCTTTACTGAATTTTGCGAAATTGAAGCGTTTAGTTTTTGCAAACACTGCTTGAATCGGAACAAACTCGTTTAATTCAAACAATAAGTATTGGAGAGAGCAATTATTTAGTTTCGTTATTCCTCGACGTTTCAGACAACTTCAGTTAAGATGTTCACCTTCAATTTGAGTTCTGATTAAAAATACAAACACTGATTTTCAAGAATTCTTTTAATTTCTTTTTTTTATTTACCCAGATGAAATAGCCCTTATTTATCATCGAAGTTTGAAAAGAAAAAAAATGATTATTAAGTTAATAATTTGAACCAATAAATGAAGCTAGAATTTGTGTTATTTGTTGCCAATTAATCACAGTGTATTTCCATGAAACAACGCGTTCGATGAATCTTTGGTAATTAGAGGTACTAATTACTTGAGCTCGATTTAATTATGAAGATAAATTGAGGTAAAAAAATCTTTAAAAACAAGCTTTTATTTAAATGCGCTAAAAAGAAAAAAATAAACTTTTACTGTAACTTTACTGTCAACTTATAACGACATTTCAAATTTAACATATTTGACACAATTTATATGTTTTAAAAGCTTGTCGCGAGATTTAAGTACTCGTATTTACTTTCTTAGTAAAATCGCGACAAGCTTTTAAAACATTGACAGTAAAGTTACAGTAAAAGTTTATTTTTTTCTTTTTAGCGCATTTAAATAAAAGCTTGTTTTTAAAGATTTTTTTACCTCAATTTATTTTATACTTTTTAGTTTTCACCTGGTAAGTTCCTAAGTCTAAATTCTGTAGCAGTGGTCATCTTAGATTTTGATTTGGTAAAGTGCACTTTATTCTACTTGTCAAGCCCTGTCATTGGATACCCATATGGATGGGATTGAAAAAAATAGGTTATTCACCATTTTGTAGCGGCGGCCATCTTGGATTTTTATTTCGTAAAGTGCAACGTGTTCTACTTGTCAATCCCTTTCATTTGATACCCATATTGTATAGGTACCTTAAAAATAACTAGTCCGCCATCTTGTATATTTAGCCATGTTGGATTTAGGATGACGTCACATAGCTTAACATGCATTGTCATCCAAACTAAACATGTATGCAAAATTTCAGCTCAGTCGGTTGAGGGCAAGTGCCTTAAAATTGAGTTGTAAAATTTCACCCGAACACACATAGTTACATACATACATACATACATACAGTGCAAGCTAAATAAAAGCTTGTAATAATATAAAAGCTTGTAAAAAGAATTTACATTTTGAAGCGTGGTCGTAAAACCTTGTTTAGCTACGACCACGACAAAATTAAATTATTTACCTAAACCTTTCTCATAAGTCTGACAAATACGATGCTGAAAGTCGCATCAAATCGGTTTAGCCAAAACGTTTATCTCAATAATCACGACAACCTCTTTTTTAAGTCGGTTAAAAAAACCTTATGTAGGTAGGTACGTAAGTAACATAAATGACAAAATTTATTCAGAATAGAAGTTAAAATGCATGTGTATTCCCGTCGCATCGGGAATTCATACTTTACGTGAGCTGCCTATAATAATTTAGAAGGTTTTCGAAGCCACTTTTCATACACGTGCAGAAATTCACTCGAAGGTCTCGGAGTATATTTTGTGAATACCTTAATTTAATTGATACCTTCCAATCTTTGGAACATCAATTAGATATGAAAGTAAGGCCTTTTACCTTAATGTTTAACTTTGATTGAAAACTAGCTGTTACTTGGGATCAGTGTAGCTATCCAACAGTGGAAGAATTTTTCAAATCGGTTCAGTAGTTTCGTAGCCTAAAGTGTGTAGTCGTAACAATAAATGTTTCCTCTTTATTTTATTAGTATAGATGTGTTGAAAAACTAGTACGTCAAATTAAGTAAGTTATGTATTAAGCTGATTAACTTCGAAAGAATTCTTTTATATAAGACAAGAACGTTTCCCTTACTCAAGTACTGAAAAACTACTATAAATTAAAACCTCTGATGACGTCATCTACATGGGATATCACGCGATGCTACAAAATCATTGTTACAAATTATCTTTATTATCATATATATAACATTAGATAACGTCTGTCTTGTAAAATGGTTAAAAAAGGTGACCCATTCATTGCCGGCAAATGGGCTGAAATCACGAGCGGATTATTTCCAAACTAAGTTACATAGGGTTGACAAGCGGGGCATTACCTAACATTGATAAGGAAATACATACTTATATTAAAGAGAAAGTAACAGGATCTGTCTGTCTATTAGGCTTTCACGCTAAAACTACGAAATCACTTAAAATGGAATTTGTTACACAGATATTCTGAATGTGTATCTTGGTACTGGAAGTCAGTTCTCTTGGAACGCGGGTTGTACATATTGAAATACTCCCCGAGTGTAAGGAAAAAAATGTATTTATAATATATGTAATTAGGAAATATTCTAAGTTACATGACACTATTTCGTGAATAATATTGATTTGAAGATTTTTAATAAACTTACTTCACACTTTATTCACCTGCTATCTTATTTACACTACTCCTCAAACTTTTTTTAAACGGTTTTTTTCCTCCTACAGTTCCAATTCCGAAGAACTTTCTAGAATTACCTTACCCACTTGTTCCTGAAGAGACTCATAAACGGTTTAGTAGGCGTTAACAGTTCGGTAACAGTTAATACCGAGAGTTATTACTCTGAACGTGTCGGCCTCATTCAGAGGTGGACCACTTAACTGGTGTAGTTTTACTTCTTGGAATAAGTGTTTGGTTGTTCAATCTACTGATTGATTTTGTTAGTGTCTTTATCTGTGTGTATTTTTCTAGGATTGAGTTTAAAGTATACTATGTATTTCTTATTCTGTAAATTAATAGAGGTACCCATCACGACTGTCAGACGCCAAGTTTTTACTCAAATATAAAAATAAAAAAAATAAAAATATAAATTCAAATATTTATATATTATCTTTTGCTTTATATATATATATATATATATATATATATATATGATTAATTTATATCTTTATTACGTCTTTTTACACAGTCTATCTATTTCTCTTTATTCAAACTCTCCTACTACGGGTCTGCTGGAAGAGATTTCGTTAGAAATAAGCAGTACCTTTGTACTATTTTATGCTATCTCTATTTCTTTTATATTCTTTCTGTGTACATAAATGGTTAAATAAAAAAATAAATATATTTATACATCTTGTACCTACTAAAAAGTTGCTCTTCCTCACGGTTGCCTACTTCTCATATCAGGATATAAGAAGCCTAAATCCGTTATCAGGTGCTAAACTATCTGTGTAGATACCATACTATATTTCCATCGGTTCATTGGTTTCGGTTACTCCCGACCGACGATCAGAGTTACTTTCGACCTTATAATGTTAGTAAGAAATTGTTCATTTTCGTAACGCTCAAATACTCATACGTACGTCATGACCTATAATAACCTGAAATAGGCTAACAATAAAAGAAAGGATTCGCAAGCAGAATCTAAAATGGATTACTACGTAATATGGGAAGAAGATTGTCCTGACATTTGTCTTCATATTTTAAAAATAGATAATCGCTTTCCTGCCTACCTACGCAAGATGTTCACTCAAGTGATTGTGAGTGAACTGAAGTTATTACTCTGAAAATAACGAAGTAATCTAGGTATAATATTCAAAGTGCGTATTATTAATGCCCTTGCATGTGTAAAAACACTTGCTTCCCAAGAACGAGTTTGATTCCAGGTCAGGCAAAAACCAACGTAACTTTGTTTTCTGGTAAGGTAATCTAGGAAACCAATGACTGAGTAAATTAAGGTTTCATGAGTTAGAAATCTTTTTCAGAAAGTCTTGATAGTATCACGTTTCATTACTTTATCATAGGCTGAAATTCAGGCATCTAAAGAACACTTTTTCCTCAGTTATGTCTCTAATAAAAGCTCTTATGGTCTTACTACGAAAACTTAAACATGTGTCAAACACTTGTCTAAAAAAAGTGTGGCTGCAAAATGGACCTTATTTCGAAGTCATAATTTGACATTTTTTTAGACAGGTTTTAAACTGACGTTTAAAAGTTTTTGTGGTAAGACGGTTATGGCCTTACTACAAAAACTTAACCACCTGTTTTACACTTGTCTAAAAAAATTGTGGCTGCAAAATGAACCATATGTCAACGTCATAATTTGACATCTTTTTAGACAAGTCTTAAACTGACGTTTAAAAGTTTTTGTGGTAAGACGGTTAATGTTTAATATGACCTAGGAAATGAACTCTGAAACTCATGCTCACTACACCAAAACCAACCTGATGACATTTTTTTTATTTACCAAAGGAAAGGCGACATCCCTATCCTTGAACTTAACAGCAGAAAAGAATCGTGTAGAAATTCAGTCGGCCTCACAAATGGCTTACAAGTTTATCCAAATTTTTATATCCATTCGTAAATAGGGTCACGACAGATAATTAGGCACTTATTCCGCAGTTTGGATTTAGTGGTCACATACCTATTAACTAACTCTATAATACGTGATTTTTAGCCTATTGAAAATACCAAACTGTAAATAGGGTCTGATGCCGACCGTTTTCGGATTCTTAGAGATTTCTTTCGGGTTTTAAGTGCAAATAAAGACGTTTTATTGTGGTGGGCAGGGCTAATCGCTTGCTAATTGAAACCTATTTTTTTGCTGAATTTAACGTGAAATACTCCCTTATTTTATATTCTTTTTTTCCTAGTCTTCACTAACAATAATGGCATCGATTTTATATTTGTCTAATGACTTTATTTTATTTAATTTTCGTTTTCAAATTATAGACCTATTAAGGTGGCTTCTAAACGCTGTTTACTCAAATCCGAGTCTATACTTTTACCTGTCTATTCAATACCGATGTTTTCCACTAAACGTTAATTACCGGTAATCACGCTCATCCCTCGTTATGTTACCATTACATTTACAAGTCAAAGATATTCAGATAATATTTATCTTTCGGCAACAATGTAAATAAATCGCGCGAACGAAGGGTGCGTGAGACTGGCCCTTCGCCCTTATTACTTATTTCCTGAGCGTCGTACTCCGTTTATAGGGCAAGATGAATATTAAGATATCTCTAAAATATAGGAAAATTATCTTGCTTCAAGCAAATAGTTGACGCTAGATAGGACAGTAACTCGATAATAAATGTAGGTATAAATTGTATCTGTAATCGAATCGACTTGTAGTTTTTAGAATTACTTCCTTGAAAATTTGGCATTAGGTACATGAGATTAATTTTTAAAAAAAGATCAAAAACAGAGAAAACTAAACTAACGTATCTATGTTTCAGATTACATGAGAATTAAAGAAAGGGACTACCTTTTAGTACCTATAATAATATTTTTCTGACAGCTAAACCAACCAAATAAAGGTGCCTACAAGAAAACTAGGCACATTTTTTACAAACACCAGATATTTTCCCGTCATACGACGCTATCATTCTTTCCCTACAAATGTAAGGTGCTAATAGGCATCATAAATAAACACGTTTGTAGTCCATAATAAATAGAACTATTTCTCGTACACTATACTGAACTTTGACACGAAATCGTGAACACTTGAAATTACCCTTAATTATAATAGTTTAAAGTATTCATTTCAATTGAGAGTCGTTTGTTAGAAAAGTGGTTTTTTGAAATTGTTTTGTAATAGAAAGGCATTTTATGTTTTGATTGTTACAACTGTTTATTGATATGATGTATTTTTCTTTTAATTAACCTAAAATTCCCTTTTGATAAGTAGTAAGTAAGGCTCTCTTTATTTCATCATGATCATTGTATCAGAGAATGCAGGCCTCCCCCAACGAACGCCAACCAACCATTCCAGTTTTAAGCAGTCCTCGAATCCATCCATTGCCCGCCACTTTCTTTTAATCATTTTTATATAAAGCAGTCTAAATCATACAAAAAATATATATTCAGAATAAAATAAAAAAATACATTAACACTAAAATTAACACGTGACAAAGTATCAACTGACAGTTGATAACTCCGTTTTCCTCTTCAGAGTAATGGGCGAATTCTGTCGCCCTGAAAATATCATATAGGGAAAGATTTCATCAAAAAAATGTTTTTCGCAAATGCCTATGAATAATGTGGGTCACACGGCTACTGAAAGTTATTTTTATGCTATAATACCTGTATAAAATCATGAGCGTAGTGTGTTGAATGTCCGCAATAACGCAAGCACTGACTATTTTTAATTTCAGTATCATCAAAAAACCTAAATTAACTAATTTGCTTGAACCTCATAACTAATAACTTAATAGTATATTAAAATTACCTTTCTTTTTTTCAGACACTAGGGGTGTTATTTTTCCTGTTAAAAAATATGAGGATGCTTTTATGTCATATATTTCTATATGATGTAATGATATGTCAAGCCATTTCCCGAACATGATGAAGCTTTAAATCTTAAGCCTTACACTGTGTTTAGTACTCAAACATTACCCGGTTTACCGCCTAGGTTTTACTGTATACTGTAGAGAATTTCAGCTAAAATATTCATGCCAGTATCGTTCCTTGTCGGAACTTCAGAAAGGAGGTAACATTAATAAATGGATCACGCTGGATCTTTACTTTAAGATATTAGAATACTGCTCTGCTATGTACTGTTTCATATTTCAGTAGTATATGACATTCAGATTAGAAATACGATCAATCAGAAAAATATTAAAAGCGTCTGTGCCACCCTACACTATAAAATCCATTTAATGTAACATTACGGTCTAAAATTCAGCATGTGTTTGGTATAATTATGTTTTATAGATTTATCTTAAACAAATGAAAAATGGCCTCTACCGCATCTGTCTATTCTGAATAAACTTTAAAACTACTGCATTATTTTACACGATTTTCACCATTAGATAGAAGGATTCACGAGGTAGATTGTAGTATAATTAATAGTCATGCAAGCTCGGGCCATCTCGTCATCTTTATATACAAAGGTGTAAACACTTTAACTGATCACACTACACAACTAAATAAATATCGCGTGTTCCAAGCGGCCATGTTTTTTCGAAATCAAACCATAAACAAGGGAACATCAAAGTCCTTACTTATTCCTTAGTGATGTAATATGGATGGCTCGATGAGGGCTGTTCCGCGGAACCAATCGGATGTGCAAAGTGAGTGAGACTTGAGGGGGTCAAGTTAAAGGAATTTAAATGTTGTACTTACTGGTACAAGAGGTACCTGTACTGTCGATGTCAATGGTGTTAGACATGAATTTTTACATGGACAATTTATGTAACGCTTATTTTTTTAGTTTTGTAGGAATTAATTCCTCACTATTATAATACCTATAGATAAACTAAATTCAGAACAGCAGTAAATATGAAATTAATACGCGTCTTTTACAAACAGTTCATGCCATCGGCATTATTGGGTAACACCATAGATATTTCTATAAGTAACAATATATGAGAGCCCTCAAATTACGGTCGGGACAAGCGGCTAAACGTTCTTGCCAAGATCATCAAAATGACATAGATGAGTTTTGATGATGATGATGATGACGGGATACAAAAAAAACATTATCATTCATATGCATTGCTGCCAATAAATGATTTCCAAAAGGACTGGTCGGAAGCGGCGATACCTTGTCATGATAGGTAATGATTTCTGTGCAGTAGTAGGTGTAGTGGGTGCAAGTTATAACCACACTAGATTCCACCAGCGGCGTCACCCGCATCCAGTGAGAACTTCTCTGCGCATCCAGTTACTAAGTAGCCTTTCTCCATATCAGTTAGTTTTTCAAATCGGTCCAGTTGTTCTGGATATTAAACAAATAAACTCTGTAATAGCTCAGCCTTATAATATTTGTACAGACTAGTGTAACCACTGTTGGTAAACAATAAGGCGCTTTGCACATGGAGCAACTTAAGCTGAGAACTATCAACATTTTAAAAGTTTCTTGTAAAAAGTTGATGGTTGCTATAATGTTTACGTTAGCCGCAATTTTATGGCAATCGTGAGCAACTCAAGACGTGTGTAGTCGGCGACGTATTGAGCGGCACTTGACTGGAATGATCGGGCACAGGGAGAGGGTAGGGAGGGTGTGAAATCGTCGGACGCGTTGCGATTGACGATTGAGGAAACCGGCAACTTTAAAAACCGGTATAATATTTAACAGTTGCTAGTTGCGGCAATTAGGAACTATCTTAGTCATCGATTATAGCAACTGAAAACTGTTGACGATTACCGGAACTCGAAACTCGAGTTGCTATGTGTGCGCGGTTCAATTGAAATATATGTAAACAGCTAGTTGCCAGTTGCTCAAATAGTTGCTCCATGTGCTAAGCGCCTAAGCTGCGTATAATTCTGTGTTGCTAGCGTAGCACGATAAACTAGCATTGTTATCTGTTGACCCGATAGTCGATCAAATAAGCCTGCTTTGTACCTCAATGCTGCGAGCTAAGCCTGCAGCTTATTTTCAAAATGTCAAACGTGATCTGCACTTTAATGCAAACATTGATATTTTCAGTGTATGTATGGCTCTGAAAATCCAGTATATCCAGTGAACTTTTGTCTATTTGTTATATATATTCGTTAATCTCATATATAAGAAAACTATGTACAGAGTTATTTAAAAGTTTACAAATAATATATAATAGTTTCCAGTGAGTTGATTTTCTATTACTTGTGTTATTGTTTGTTTTCCCTCGTTAATAAAAAAATCTTTCATGTTAAGTTTATTTTCTTTTTATGAATCATTCTTCAACTTAAACAATTCCATCCAATTATCTCGGAGCACTAGCCGTAACTGAAGTGTTTTCCAATAACTAAAACGTTTACTGCACTGTTTTATTTCACTTCGTTTTACAAACGAAACGGAATCACAAATGAGAGGACACGGACTTTAGAAACGAGTCTTCAATACCTTGAGCTGATCTATTAATTTAAGACAACTACAAAAGGGCTTTATTGTGGCACAAAAATCAACTTTGAGAAAATTGCATGTTCTTGATCAATGACATTGTATTCAAATACCTACTACTTTTTCTCTCTATTTCACTTCAGTTCAAGAAAATAAGGAAACTCTTTAGTTTTTTGCGATAGTGACTTTTTTAATATTACCTCTTGTCATACGATTTGTCATAAGTAGCCTAATTAATTCAACATACTTTAAAACATTAATATTACTGATCTAAAATAAATAGACAGGATATTAATTATTTTGTAACAATATGTAAGTAATACCGTGGTGACCTCAAATTCCTATAACTATTTTTTAAGATTGAGTTCGATAGGAATAAGGATAGAAACGATTTTCCCACGATCTGCCTATCAGAAATCAAGAACATCGAGCGACCCAGAAATTTTAATTGAAAAATCAAACAACGCTATCCAATCTAAGAATCAAATAAGTGGTTTTGTGAACCAGGCTATGTAAAGGTGACTAAATTCTACTTCCTTAGAGATAAATGATTTTTTTTTTATTATTTTATCTATTAGCCTTAATTTACTCAAACTTAACTTAATTAACTTTTTTAAATGGGCCACATAACAGTCCCTTCAAAGTTAGAAAAACACAAATATGTACCTAATAAAAAAAGGCTCAATATTTAAGTCCATCTAAATGACTTGTGTCACCGACAGTACAACTTATGTAAATTCAATCCTAAGTTACACAAGATGTCCGAATTCTGTTGAAACAGCTTTTAACGCGTCGCTAGCCTAAGTGACTGATCTGACAGCCTTTCCTAGAGGTAGTTTATTCGTCGAATATTCTAGAAAGAAGTTTAAGGTCCGAAAACCTGACTTGAATTTCGAACACTATCTATTTGAAAGGGTCAACAAATCACATCACATAGCTCTGAAGCGTCTAATATTCACCGTGAGACGATTTATTTTCAATTCCTAATTCAAATAAAGTTCATTTTTTAGTTGCGTTTCTAAAATAGAGATTCCTTGTAAAATACTCGAATCGACGGTATTATTTCTTATTTATGTACGACAAAATTACTAAAAGCGAAAATCTATCCGACACTAATATTAGAAAGTTAAAGTGCTTGTTAGTTTGAAAGCAGTAACATCAGAGACTACTAGACCGATTTGAAAAATTCTTTTCAGTGGAAGGGATTAGACCATTCGATCCATCCCGTCGATCGACGATTGATCGATTGGTCTAATAACACCCTAAGAGAGAAGGCTATACATAGTCTTCTTTTTATCCAGGTGCGCGAGTAGTTTGCACGGGATGCAGGTGAAAATTGGTGGATGCTAGTAACTAAATAAATAAAACAGCAAAACTAACACTAACTATAAAAGGTAGACTTGCACACCATATTACGTAACATACCTAACACCAGGCAAGTAGGTATCTACATACCTTAACGAGATCGTCCTTTTAAAGCCTGTTAAAAATAGAAACTAAATTGGAATCACGGTACAGTTAGTGAACATCGTGGGTGCTGTGGAAACGTGTCGTTCGCCTTAAAAACCTTAATCGAATTACATAACATCCTATAATCTCCTAGTACTTTAGTATAGCCAAAAGTTTCTTTGTTATATAATTGAAGATAATCTATACTTATAATAAATCTGTAGAGAGGTCAATTCTGTACATTGAATATTTTTCCAAAATAACTATTGGGGGGTGATTAGTGATCGATACCGATGCCAAAAATGCAATCAGTAAAATTTTTGTCTGTCTGTCTGTCTGTCTGTCTGTCTGTCTGTATGTTCGTTATGGAAACAAAAACTACTTGACGGATTTCAACGAAACTTGGTACAATGATTCTTCATACTCCTGGGCAGGTTATAGGATACTTTTCATCACGCTACGATCAATAGGAGCAGAGCAGTGAAGGTAAATGTAGGGAAAACGGGAGAAGTTACTCCATTTTTTTTGCTTCCGTCGCGTGTGCAGCCTTAATGGTTAAAGCTACACAGAAACTATGTAGGTCGGAAATGTTCTCCTTAAAATTATGTAAAAAATATACCTTGACAGTATATGTCCATCTTTTATGGTTGGCTCACAATGACACGTTTAACTCTCGGTAGCTTAGCAGTTCGGAGCTTTCTGATTATATTTGTCTACTATTACGTTTATAATACTCTCACTCACAATAACTAAAAAAAGTTGACATTATTACGTATTCAATAAAGAAAGAATAATAAAAATCGGTCAAGAAATACCAAAGTTATACATAAAATACGGTAGCCATCGCGAGTGAAACTGAATCATGCTATAAGGATCATTTTTGTGCAACGGTCGCTGCGCTCGACGCGGCTCGCGGCGCGGTTGCTGCGCGAGCTTCATACAATATTTGGCTGTTGATGCGATAGATGCGAATAGACGTTCGGAGTGTTCAACCTTATTGACCGACAATAATTTTATTGACGACTTTAAATAATTTATTTTTACTTATCTTTTGTTGTTATTTTATAAAATAGGTAAATATTAGTTATTTTGGTATGGTTTAAAAATTCGTTCAAATTACAAATTATTAATAGTTTATATTTTATTTCTATTTAGGTAAAGTAGTAGTAGATAAGCATAGATTTAGATATTGGATAGGCTGGTGTTTATTAGGTATTTCTTCCTCTCTTTTTGCACAAAGTCCGAATCTAACGCGGACGAAGTCGCTGGCAGAAGCTAGTACAAGATAATTTCAGTTTTAGTTTGATGACGAAATACTATTTTTTTTTAATAAAGAAGTAAAATAAGATAGATCTTACTTTTTTGTTACTGAATTTTGTAACGAATTCATAAGGTTTACTCTTTTTAGGCGATTGAAACACAGGACTTACAATCTACTTCTGCTAAGCTACTGATTTCGAATTTTGTACAATGTAGGTACCAATGTAATAATTAATTTTACGCGTTGTATTTATAGAGTAAAGCAAATTGTTAATAAAGTATTATGCGGAATGAGGCCTTATATTTGCATTTTACAATATCAACTATAGGTACATACTAGAGAAACGGAATAATTTTTTTTTTGGCCTACTTAATAAGTAAAAACTAAAAAATAATTAAATTAGGATTAACTTTAAAAATTCCAGGGAGTTTTATCAGACTATTAGTGTTCAGCATCTGGAACAAATGAAAACAGACATTCGAAAAACTAATTCAGCTTTCTTTTCTCTAGTTGTTTGATTTCTCCAGGGAGAAATTTCTGAAACAATTTAGTACCTACCTACTTTTTAAACGTGTTTTAGTTTCCACGTCCAGTATAAATAGAATTTCTTAAAGTAATTTTTCCTATCGGACTTACAGTATTTTCTTAGATTAGCGCGTTAAACAAAGAAATATACATTATGATATACATAAGTGTAGATAAATCATAAAACAAACCATTATTTGTTTATCAATCAATTTTTACAAAAACGATTTGACTAGATGACGTACCGGGAAAAATTATAGCCTGTGTTACTCGAATGAGAGTATTCCAACAATGAAAGATTTTATAAAATCGGCCCAGTAGTTTTTGATTTTATACATTACAAACAAATAAAAAATCATTCCTTTCCTCCTTATATATAATATATTAGTATACTCAAACTCAATTTTTTTTAATTTCAAATAGGCCTATGAAAGCTCTTTCGAAACGTCAAAGTTAGGTGCACGGTTCCAAAGAGTTGGTCTCATGGAGAAGAACCGGCAAGAAACTCCATGGACACTCTTTTTAAAAGAAAATAAAATTAATTACATACCTCTATTTCATACAGTTTTCTATCTAGTCCTGAGAATGTTATACAATTAAAAATTGAGTTAAAAATGTATTAATAAATTATACAAAATAATTTTTGTGCAATTGTTACTAGATAGTGATGATGATGATGACTCCAGACCGATTTCGGTCACGGCGACTGCCTCAACTCCGTACAGATAATTGTCGCTGGTGTGCTCGCATATGACTACAGTAGCCAATCTTCTTTGAGAAGGTCCGCGCGCATTGCGGACATGTGAGCACGCCATTATCATAATTGTAACTGATTGCCGCGGGTGGTCGGGCTTTCAGTTCGTCGCGTCTAGAATCAAGCTCTGACCGACGACGCTCCTCAAAGTCAGAAACTTTGTTTCTAACTAGAGCCCTCCAATCAGGCCGTTGGGCTGCTAGCCCTTCCCATTGCGAAGGCTCAATGTCACATTTTTTCATGTGACGTTTTTGCACATCTTTATATCGGAGGAACTGTCCGCCCTGCTTTCGTTTGCCCTCCTTTAGTTCGGAATAAAAGATGCGCTTAGCCACTCGCTCCTCCGCCATACGTGACACGTGACCGCACCATCTAAGCTGTCGCCGCATAAGGTAAGCCTCAATGCCACCGACATTGGCTCGTCGCAGCACTTCGGTGTTTCGCACACGATCAGACCATCGGATCTTAAGTATTTTACGTAGACATTTGAGGTGGAATTGGTCTAGTGTGCGGATATGCCGGCGGTACACAGTCCACGTTTCAGCAGAGTATAAGATGTTAGGCAATACTATTGCCATATAAACCGATATTTTTGTAGCCAGTTTAAGATCATGGGAACGGAAGACCTTGGCATCCAAGGTGCAATGATCTCTACATCAAGGTCGCACTTCGATGTTAATGTGCTCCCCAAATAACGGAATTTATCGACCTGCTTTAACGAGTCCTCACCGAGTCTTATAGTCAGTGTCTCGTGACCGTTATTGTCCAAGGACATAACCTCCGTCTTCTTGACACTGATCTTCAGGCCAAATTTTTGACAAACCTCGTGAAAATTGGACATCAATTGTTGCAGGCTTTCTGGGGATTCCGCCACGAAACACAGATCGTATGGGTAAGGTAAACGTCCCAGTAACCGTTAAGTTTTGAACTTCACCAACTTTGCTGGTATGCTATGCTAACACTAGAAGTCTTACAAAAAAAATAATTTCATGACTAGAGAGACAATTTAAGCTAGTTTTATTGTAATATGCTTTTTTAATTTTATTTTGAATTTTCTTTAACAAAGATAGAAAAATAATAAAAAAAGGGCTAGTTGTACCAGTACCCGGTAGATTTGTACTAGTAATCGTTAAATTGTCCCAGAATCCGGTAATTTTCAACGCAAATTTGAACTCTACTGGCTTACGATAAGGTTCATAGAAATACGACTTTTGCGTTTCTGTGTAAAATATAAAAAGAAGGGCAAAGAAAAAAACTTATAAGAAAAATACTTTTTTTATGTAATTAGATAAATAAAATTATAAGTAACATTTGACATCACGAATTTGTTTCTATTTGAAGAAAACGATAATTTTTCACCTTTAGATGTAACCGTTACAATGGAGCAGTCTATAGAATAGCGGCCGCGTAATTTACCATCTAACGACGACCGTAGGATACCGTACTGCCAGGTTGTCGCTGAAATGGCCTTTACCACGGAGGCAGTGCCTCCGTGGTAAAGGCCACGAAGGTCTTCTGCCTATCAGTTATGACTGTCTGAAAAAAAAAAACTTCTAAATTCATATCAATAGGAAATCCCACTGTGGATTAGCAGCGGCGAGGGAGTGTCAGTGTGACTTTTACTGACCAAAATACCATCGTGTTCTTTCGCAGGCCTTTTATGTACCAGGGCCGCGGTAACTCTTTCAAACAATCAGCCCCGCAGGCCTTGGCCCTGCTGGGTCCCGCTGGGGTTTGCTGACGTCAGGTACTTCATCACTCGCTGAACGCCGATGGGAACCCCTTCCACCGTGATGAAAGTGAAGGGGAAGGTGGCCCATCCCGAAACCCATGAAAGCATATGGCCTAGGACTTGTGCAAGGCCACCTCCAGTCCCAGCAGCTGGATCCTTTCGATGGATGTCGCAAGCCCGCGCGACATTTTGTCGACCGCCTCCTGGTGCGACCTCTTTTGTGCCAGTACCAACGTGTCGTCAGCATACTACACTGACGCTGCTTGGGAGGCCGGCGCGCAGCACCCAGTCGTAGCCGATGTTCCACAAGAGCGGCCCCAGAACCGATCCCTGGATCCCGCCAAGACGACCACCCCCCCCCTCCCGGGAAACAGCGTCCCCCGTCGTAAGAGCGCTCACGTGCATGATGGCGTCCATCGTTGAGAGCCCCCTGCGGAAACCATGTTGGTGGTCTGTAAGGTTCGGCCCTGTCCCCCCAAGAAGTTTTACGAGGCGGATTGCAACGACTCTGTCAAATAGCTTGCCCATCTCGTCGAGCAGCACAATGGGCCGGTTTGCAGACGGAGAGTCCGCAGGGCGCCCCGGCTTCCGAATGAAGACCAATTTCCCTGTCTTCCAACTAAGTGGGAACTGGCCCCTCTCCAAACATGTGCTGACCAGGTAAGCCATCAGGCCCTGGGGCGATATTTTTGGTTTTCAGTCTGGCTACCGCCACTCTCAGGTCCACCCCAGTCACCTCGGGGATATCGTCGTCTTCGGGTGTGTGGTCCAGTGTTCCCCGCGCGATGGGAACAGAACGCTAACCTCCTGCTCCACCATCTATTTTATTTTATTTTATTTTATAAATTAGGTACTTCAACGACCTATCCACTATACAATTAATTGAAGGTTGTTTCACATGCATCACATCATGGTGAACAAGTCACTTACAGAAGTACACAGCACTTACATACAAAATTTTACAAAGCTACATAATCTAAGGCCGAAGACTCTAAGTCAGCGGGGGCCCATGGGTGGAGCTTGCCCCGCACCATTTTGTATGGGCGCCCCCACGGATCTCTGTCCAGAATACCCAGCAACTCCGCATTGGCCAACTCCTTAGCCCTGGATGATGGCCAGTTGGAGGGCGGTGTTCGCAGCTCTACATCCCTCGTACAGCTCTATATCCCTCGTACAGCTCTGCTTCCCTGGCCTCCACATCCGGAGGGTGGATGCGAACGACGCACGCCTCTCGAAGAGACGCCAGCTCGCTAGACCACCAGTACATCTGGCGTCGGGCGCTTCCTGGCAGGACTCGGGGCATGGCCATGTCGCAGATCTCGGACATGGTCTCCCGGGAGAAGCGTCATATAAATCATCATCATCATCTCAGCCATAGGACGTCCACTGCTGAACATAGGCCTCCCCCTTAGATCTCTACAGATACCTGTTGGAGGCGACCTGCATCCAGCGTCTTCTGGCGACCTTTATAAGGTCGTCTGTCCACCATGTTAGTGGACGTCCTACGCTGCGCTTGCTAGTCCGTGGTCTCCACTCAAGCACTTTTCGACCCCATCGGCCATCCGCTCTGCGAGCAATATGGCCTGCCCATTGCCACTTCAACTTGCTAATCCGGTGGGCTATATCGGTGACTTTAGTTCGTCTACTGATCTCCTCATTTCGGATTCGATCACGTAGAGAAACCCCGAGCATAGTCCTCTCCATAGCTCGTTGAGCGACTTTGAGCTTTGAGATGAGGCCGATAGTGAGAGACCACGTTTCGGTGCCGTAAGTCATCACTGGTAACACACTGATTGAAGACTTTCCTCTTGAGGCACTGAGGTATGTCGGACGAAAAGATATTGCGTAGTTTCCGAACGCTGCCCAGCCGAGTTGGATTCGGCGGTTGACCTCTTTCTCGAAGTTGGACCTACCTAATTGGACTACTTGTCCTAGGTAGATATATGAGTCAACAACTTCGAGTACCGAGCTTCCAACAGAGACTGGGGTGGGCTCAACATGGACATTTGACGTAATTTTCGTGTTGTCCATGTTCATTTTCAGGCCCACCCGTTGTGAAACTCGGTCGAGGCCATCGAGCATCATACCGAGTTCCTCCATCTACTTTGCCATGACTACGATGTCATCGGCAAATTGAAGGCTTTCCATTCCAGGAGCTTGAAGGCGTCTTCCATTGCGGCGGTAAACAGTTTCGGGGAGATAACGTCCCCCTGTCTTACGCCTCTTCTCAATGGATTCGGCTTCGTGCTATGCTCCTGTACTCGGACTGACATGGTGGCGTTATTATACAAACACTTCAACACCTCGATGTACCGATAGTCAATATGGCATCGTTGGAGTGACTCAAGTACCGCCCATGTTTCCACCGAATCGAAGGCTTTCTCATAGTCCACAAACTCCTCGGTCTTCTGTATAACTTGCCGCAGCGTATGGATGTGGTCTACGGTACTATAGCCTCTTCGGAGACCGCCTTGTTCGGGAGGCTGGAAGTCATCAAGCCTGTGTTCAAGACGGTTCGTGATAACCCTTGAAAAAGCTTATAAACATGGCTTAGAAGTGTGATGGGTCTGTAGTTCTTCTATAGGCTGTCATATAAATACTTACTTTAAAAATATTTCTTGTGACTGAAACCGGTGAAATAGGTAATTAATAAATAAAATATAATACTAAAATTTGTATACATAAATGTATAATATTTACACAATACACAAGATACTCACTATAGAATTACAAGTGTGAAAGAAACTGACAACTTTCGATTTCAATGTTTTGTCGCCAGAAACCTGAAGAAACGTGACGTATGGCATGGATTTCTGGCTCTAAGGGTCCGTTAGGGCAGTATAATTAAAAATAATGCCTCAAATGTCGGAAAAACGGTGATAAATTACTAAATCAAGAGTTTATATGACAGAAATTACACATACAAACAAAATTGTAGTGAATCGAAGGAAAAGAGAACTTAACAAAAGGCAATAAGGACGATGTCGGGTTTTGCGTGCAACTTATAATGCAAGTCCCAATATCCGGCATTATATTCGACGGTTCCAAAGGAAAATGAGACCTATTTCAAGGTATTAAGTACACAATAACGGGTTTCGGTACAACGTCTGCTACCGGGTTCATCGTGTACCAATAACCGGTAAAAAAACTACGATTTTAACGGGTACTGGGTCAAGTAGGGGTTTGTTGGTACCAATAGATGTGAACGGCAAAAAAAAATATTTCTCAGTTAGATTCAGCATGATTTATAGGTTACATCGAAAAATAATATATTCAAATATTTGCAAAAATTAACACTCTTACGTTAAAGTTATCCGTCTCAGAATGGCTAGCTCATCAATGCGACGTGGTAGTTTCGGAGTTCACTGTCTGAACTTGAATTTTTCACATAGCAAACTTTTGTCACCGTATATTTTCGAAGATATTAAACTTATTGGACAATATTGCCTTTATAATAGTACAAAATATTACTGAAAAGATAGTGCCATACGCAAACTTTACTTAATTGTCGCTAGAAAAATGCAATAAGCAAAAAACTGACTTTTAACGGGTACTGGTACCTTAACGGAAATAGGTGCTTTTCCCTTACCTAAAAGTTAATATGTAGGTGGGTATTATGGATTATCTTTGTTCAGTCATCTAGCCATTGCAATAATAGATTATTCAAGCTTCATTACCCTATACAACCAGTAATTACGGTACATTAAGCTAAATATTACGGCGCTTATTAGCAAAATATTGGCAATTGCATACTGAACCAAATTGCTTTGATGATCTACTTAGTTGTATTTATATTAGAAGACTAGCTTCCACAAGCGGTTTCACCTTTTTCGGTAGGTGCACTATCTTACTTTGTACGAAAATTTAAGAGTATCTGTCTCTGTATGAGTTGTTTCAGCTTTTTCTTACGTTATAATTGTCCGTATTTATGCAAAATGGAACCACACAGCAAACACACACTTTTGAGATATTAAAGGGTTTACAAAAACATGTGCAGCACTGTTGAATGAAGTAAAATTACTATTTCTTTTATTTAAATATGTTGATAAATTACTAAATTTAGTATGTGTATATAAATTTTTGTTGATTACTGGTAAACCTTCAAAATAATTAAGAAATCGTGCATGTGGTTCCTTTAAACATTAAGTAATTAATAGGTTTTCTCATATACAAAAAAGAACCATAATCTAGGGATTTGTTGATATAAATGAAACAATGTGATTTATTATCGGGATAAAGGTGCTCTCCCTATATTAACGTCTACAGCATTACCAAAGAAGTCTGTTTTAAAATAAATTGAGTTTGGTGAGTCTCTTTCTATGTATATTTCCCGCAGTTATATATGGTGACTTAGTTAGTATAGTTGATGCATTTTTAACCCTGATACATTTTACCTTACTTTTCGATCGTATTGTTTTAAATTTGAATTCAGAATACCATACGACATGGAGCTACGCCTAACAAGTCGGATATGCGCCTTGTTAAAGGCAATTGATTTTTTAATAAAAAACATGTTTTATCAAATAAAGGTTTAATTTAATAACGCGTGTTGCCTCCATGGGCATCTACCACAGCTCTCATACGATTAGGCATAGAGTTTATCAACCGCTCTATGAAATTTTAAGGGATCATCTCCCATTCCTCCTCTATGGCAGTTTTCAACTCCTGCATCGTCTTTTTAGCTCGTCCAACATGTGTTCAATGGGGTTCATGTCTGGGCTTCTGGCTGGCCAGTCCATAACTGTGATGTTCACATCCCGAAGATATTCCCTTACGATGCCGGCCGCATGGGCTCTTGCATTATCATGCATAAAAAGGTAATTTTTGCCCACATAGTCCGCGTATGGTATCACGTGAGGTTCTAAGCACTCACGAATATACCTTTCAGCATTTAATGTTGGCAGCCGTGGTCCTGTAACAACCTCAAGTTGAATTTTGCCGCTCGCGGATATACCGCCCCAGACAGTCCATGAGCCACCGACATAAGGAACCCTCTCTTCAAAGCAGCATTGTGCGAAACGCTCTCCCTTACGTCGGTAGACCTTCTTCCTTCCATCATTGCCATGTAACACAATTTTAGACTCATCGGAAAAGAGTACACGGCTCCAATCTTGCTGTGTCCAATTTAAATGATGGCGTGCGAAATGAAAGCGCGCTGTTCGGTGGGCTCGCGTTAGTTTGGGCCCATTAGCTGGCTTGTGTGGTACCATATTGCGTTCTTTTAACACACAGATACTCCGTGGATGTTGGTTTTGTATCTCAATGGAGGTAAGGTGACGATTTCTCAAGCTGGTCGTCAGGATGAATCGATCCTGCCTTTCAGTTGTGACCCGAGATCGTGGCCTTCCTTGGCGACGAACAAAACCGCCAGTCTCTAGGTACCTCCGATAAACATCGACTTAAATTAAGTTGAGCACTCACGTTACTTTGGCTGTGTCCGGCCTGAATAAGTGCCACAGCTTGGGCGGCGACTTCAGGTGAAGTATCCATTGATTATTGATAGAACCTCACCTTAATGTTAAGAATAAGTAATGTTTGTTGCAAAACCAAAGATATCAATAATTTTTTTCAAGAATTAAAGCCAAGTAAACCAATAAAACCAAGTTTTCTTAGTGTTCGTTTGTTTGATATCAACAAACAGGCTCCAAATTGTCTTTTGTTTCTATAAATTCTGTGTTCTAAATTAAAAAAAGACTATGAAATTGTGAATGTGCCAGGTTCAAAACTGCATAAAAACGTTTTGCTCGACCTAGTATACAATTTTAGCTAAGGACCAAACGAAACTAAAAATTCAAGGTGGGCCAATAGATGTGTCCAGAAGATTTATATCGTTGAATGTCGCCTATTTTTACAGATGACGTTTGACGTTTTACTTTGAAACTGCACTTTGTGTCATACCATCAATGAAATAAAGTAAATATTTCGTTGTTTAAAACGAGAAATATTAAATCAATCATGTCATTTTTGTACCTTTGAGTGGAATCACATGCTAGTGGTTCTACTGTTTAACAATATTTATTTATACATGATAGAACCGAATGTTTGTGGTTCCCTTTTGCAAAACAATATTAGCAAATAAATAATAAAAAAATATTTTACGCATAACGATACCACAGAAATTTGGTTCTATTTTGTGTATTAAAAATAATCGTTAATAATAGAAATATGTTTGATGTATAACGGTACCAAGTATTCGTGGATCTTTTTTGTATAAAATTACATGATAGTACTATCGTTTATTTGTTTGATCAATAGAGTCATATTGTGCCGTGGTTCCGTTTTGCTTTACAAGTAACGTTTGTTATTGCTGTTGGTTCTGTTCTGCTTTTAATATACCTTCTTTCCAAGGGGAAAATCATGTGGTTCTTTTTTGTATAAGAATTTAGACCACTTTTACATTAGTATTCTTCAAAAAAACACTGAAAAGCAAAAAAAAACTATTCTTAGGTGCATCGGCCTAGAAGTCAGTGTCTAATGGATGTAACTAAGTTTATTTCGCCACCGACTTCTAGGCCGATGCACCTAAGAATAGTTTTTTTTTGCTTTTCAGTGTTTTTGGGAGTCGGTTTTATTTTTTTGTAAAAAGTTTTTTATTTTTAGCTTTTCAGTGACAAGCATAGTTGTCACTATCCGCATAAGTGGAAAGTTCTCATCAATACGAACAATATAAGCCCAAACACGAAGTAGTTTACATATTCAATTGTCGAGTTCCCTCGACCTTCGCTGGTCTCCATCATCAGGTCAGCTTTAAACCTTTATTGTTGCAAAGGTCTCGTCAATACGAACAAAATAAGCCCAAACACGAGGTAGTTTACACATTCATTGTTCAAGTTCCCTCGACCTTCTCTGGTCTTCATCATCAGGTCAGCTCCAAACCTTCACCATTGCATAGTGTTATCAGACATACGCCTTAGAGTCAAGTTTTTACCCTACGTATGCCTACAATTTTCGAAAGTTGCCCTCGATTTCTCAGGGTTTCCATCATCGGATCCTGACCTGGTGACTATGGGACCACCTGGGAAGTAAACCCTATCAAACAAAAAAAAAATTTTGCAAATCGGTCCAGGCGTCTCCGAGTAATCGGTGAACATACATAAAAAATAAAAAAAAAAAAAAAAAAAAAAAAAAAAAAGATCCCGACGAATTGAGAACCTCCTCCTTTTTGGGAAGTCGGTTAAAAAAAGTAAAAAACGAAATTTGTCGAGTGGTTCCATTTTGCATAAATACGGACAATTAAGGTACCTACATAAATTATTATAGATATAGGTAATTAAAGTTAGTTAATTAACTAAAACTTCGACTAAAAAACATCGCTAGTTAAAAGACATGACATTCTGGAGGAATTGGTTCATAAAAATTAAGCTATAAAAATACATAATTAACAAGTTTCCAAACAAAGAACCAAACTAATAATAAAGTTATTAGCTACCGTGTGTTTGTGGTTAGGCGGACCAAGTTACCTAACTCATGTAGGTAAATTGTTCAACTTTTCAGTGTATTACAGAGCCTACTTACGAGAGAAACAGAAAATTAAATGATAATTTAGGTACCTACACTTTAGTAGTCTAGTTCACAGAGCTTTCACACTGGCGAAAAATTGTATTTATATTCGCACTTGGTAAAAACGAGCGCATGTGCGCGCGAGACATTCGGAGTGGCAAAACTCCGTCACTTAATTTTAAACGTCATCTTTCCATATCGGTAGTTGTCAATTGATTTCTGTTCGTGCAACAAAGCTAGTACGTTACGAATGGTTTCGCGCGGTACACCCGGAAAATCTACCAAGTAGTGCAAAAGCCAGTGATTTCACACTAGTGGATTTACACCTACATAATAAACTGTTGTTATGTAGGTGTAAACAAATCGCTCAGAATTATAATAATCAAATTTGTCACAGTATTTTTACAACTATAATAATTCGGTATGTCACTAGGTATATTTTAGGCATGCAAAACTCAAACACAAAGTACTACAGTCATTTAATAAGTAGGCGTCTATATTCACGCTTTCAACCATTCCGTCAACCAAAAGGCTTTTCACAAAGCCTAGTTTTAAATTCTCTCAGTCAACAGTTGAAGTGTTTATTTGACATTCAGCCTTTTTGGTCCAAAACTTTTTGGTTTCAAAGCGCTTATAATAAATTTTTTGGACAGTTACATACTAACGTTTTATTCGTATCCAATAGGCTTTGTTGGATTAAACGTTTCGGGTTTTTTGATGCGAAAATAACTCAATTTGTTGTGTTCTCGGTAATTAAGTTGGCAAGTATCCCGCCTATTCTGTTTGAAACAGTACCTAATAGAGATTTATCTTACTGATATAATTTATTTTTCGAGCGATTTATTTTTTTCTGCGTGAATTCCAACAGACGATTTATTTATTAAAGGGTTTACCAACAGCTTCTGTGTAGATAAAGCTTAGAGTATAATTTCTGTTATTACTAGGACTTACATATTCGCCAAATACAGATGACGATGACGATGACTATCCAAGAGCGAATAATAAACACCGTTCGATGTATAATATATCACCGTAAAATCTTAGAAAGGTAAGCAGCTAATTATTACTGATAGCATACATCACGCGAGATTGATTGTAAACTTGTAAGTAGGATGGTGACAAAAAGGTACTATGTTATGTACTACATTCCAACAAAGAAACCGGTTAAACTCCAATTTACTAGGTCTAGCGAAAAATATGATTATTATAACACAACTCAACCAGCCTACTATATTTCAATAATATACAGGAGCAGCTTTTCCTAAATAGAGGTATGATTTAGTCAAGTGTTCAAAATGTCACGTGTAATATATGTATGTTAGCTAGACTTCGGACACATTGAGCGACGTTTCACAAAATAGTCGTAGAAGTAACCTCAAATAGCTAGTCTATATCTGTACTATACTGTCTGTACGTACTAGTATGTTAAAGAGAAAATATTTTTGTTTGTTTGCTTGTTTGTACCATAAAGACTCTGAAACTACTAAACTGATTTGAAAGATTCTTTCACTGTTCGAAAGCTACACTCTTCCCGACTAAAACAGGTTATATTTTATCCCGGTGCGAGCAGTAGTTCCTATTGGACGCGGATGAAACAGTGGGAAAACGGCTTGTCTCTAGTATACAGTAGCAGATTTCTTAAATATAATTTAGTCACGTGTAATATATTTTTAGTAGACTCCAGACACTTTGAGCGACGTCTAACAAAATAGTAGAATAAAGCTCAAATAGCAAATGTCTGATATAATGATCTCCATTGTATATTTAGGGGAATTTATTTGTATTTTCGTCTCCTCAATTGTCAATGTGGGTGACAGTATTGACTGATGTAAGTGTAACGATGTAGAAAGCTGCTTATTTTGCCTATTTATCAGAATATAATAAGTATTTTTGGTTATTATTTTGGATTGGATATTTAAGCAATGCCTCAGTTATAAAGAACGTTAAGTTTTATATTTTTAAATAGGCGGTTTACACTGCTTTCCTTGCTTTTTTGTAAAAAAACTGAGATATCAGCAATTACTTTGATTGTTAGTAGGTAAATTATTTACTCACTGCGGCGAAGTGTACATAGACAAAATATATAAAAATTATACTTAAAATAATCAATGAGTACTTAGAGGGAAAATTAAAATAATTGTTTTCATAGGTACTTTAACGTAGCAGTATTTTTGTTCAAAGCCTTTTTTCATTAAACAAAAATCTGAAACATGACAACTCAGAGCTTCTAATTCCATTCTTCTGGCAACCTTAAGCAATTCAGCTTCACACTCCAATGTTGCCGAATGGACTGTGTAACGACCTGTTTATGATAATCGAAGAGTCGTGACGCAGGTCCTAACCTTCACTACTCAGCGACAAGTCTTCTTCTACTTTTCAAAAGGAATCACAAACAAGTGAACGTCTAAAAACTGTCAAAATGTAAAAATAAAGTCGTTCTATGATTAAATTGTAGAACACCGTTTTTGAATTAAGAATAACATTTGAAAAGAAAGTAGTAAAAAGAGTTGAAAGAACTGTAAAGAGTTTTGAGGTTGATACCTACCTTTTTAGCGAGATACAATTGTAACGTGGAGAATTTCGGACATAAATCGGGTTCAACTAACTATAAGATCATTGACAGTGGACGTTTACAGTATTTTGAATACTTCTGAATTTTCGCGAACAATAACTTTGTTTTGCAGGTTGTTGAACCTATAGGAAGTAATGAAGAGTGGGCGGTAATGATCTAGACAGCTTTGTGAATCTGGCGTTGATAGGCCGATATCTGCCTAAGTAGAATAAATTATGTTTTGTTTAGAGGCTGAGTAAAATTTTACTGCGTTGTAAACCATCCCCAATAATAAGGGCGTACTACGTAGTTGCAAACATTTTCATTTGAAAAAAAAAACAACACTTCCTCAGTGTCATTTTAATAATTATCTATCAGCCTCTTTATCGTCCTACTGCTGGGTACAAGCGTCTCACATAGAGAAGGTACCTTCTATAAACTATTTAAAAATAAATATTTGTATTAGAATTACATTAGATATTTATATACCTACGCATTTCTTAAAAATATCACCTGGCACACCTAATGAAAGAGAGGTGTTATCACTGCACCGCATTTTCGGACACCGACTTTTTCTGTTTCATAAATCTTCCTTCATTGAGTGTTATCCCATATCAGCAGAGAATTTCATATGGTAGGTGTATAACGGTATTATTAATGGTTTCCCTCTAATCCCTGACTTTACTGCCAGGAAGTTACAGTCCGCCTGATGGTATCATTTTGATACATTTTCTATTTCGCTTTTTTCCTTTATTGTTAATTGGCTTTTCTTGTTTGAGTAATTTTCCTCATTGGCCGTGAAAAGAAACGTATTTTCACGATCCACGAGGAAAATTATTAAAATATTTTTTATCGGTTTTGTGCAATAAGGAATCTTTCTTAAAAACATTATACGATGCTGTAATAATAATGGCGTCCACGGCCGATTTCGGCCACGGCGGCTGTTCTCATTTAAGGAGATCAGCCAGCTGCGCAGGACATATTATAGTGCACGAGCATTTGCGCAGACACAAAAAAAAAAAAAAAAATAGTTTATTGACTCAAAAAAGGTACACACAAGGGAAAACACACATCAGTTATAACAATCTTCATGTACAATAATTTTGTTGAACACTGGTACCCAAAGTAAGATTTAACTTGTGGTATGGGTACCAGGGCTCTCGTTATTGATTTCCACAGATAGTTAGCGTGAATCATAGATTTGTCATACTGTGTGTTTGTGTGTGTGATTGTGGGTGTGTGAGTGAGTAATGGTATGTGTGTGTGTGAGTGTGTGAGTGAGTAATGGTATGTGTGTGTGTGAGTGTGTGAATGAGTAATGGTATGTGTGTGTGATTGAATAGCGGTGTGGGTGTTTAGGTGATCTTGTGTTAATATATACCATGTTTTTATACGATATTGGTTTATAGTTTATTTATTTTAATCAAATTCTCAGTATCTTCATAAGACTTGGACAAGAGCCATGTGGTAACTTTTTTCTTGCATTGTGCTTTAGTTAGAGGATAGATATTGCAGTATTCATTAGCAATATTATATAAGTGACAGCTTAAAACCCTGTGATTGCGCGCTGCTAAGGCACTCCTAAACCTTTGGGCTTGACAGACCTGACGAGCTCGACGCTTTTTTGTGATTTGAATGTCATACCCCAGACCTACATGTTTTCTGCAGATTGTTTCCAGCACAAAGAGCTGTCTGACAGTAAGGAGTTTACATTCCTGATATAATTGGGCTGTGGAAAATCTAAACGGTTTAAATTTCATAACCTTTAGAACTGCTCTTTGAGCTCGCTCTAGAGGCAAAAGATACGATTTCGCAGCTCCACCCCAGACAGATATGCAGTATGTTATAATAGATTGACATAGTGCATAATAAACTGATTTTAGAGTGTCAAGGTCAGCGGAATAACGTAATTTTTTGAAAATGTATATCATCTTACGTACGCGGCCAGTAACATTAGTCAGGTGGTATTTCCATGAAAGATGATTGTCAATATATACACCCAGATACTTAGTGTGTACAGATCTCAGTATAGTTGGACAGTCGCAAGTGTTAGTGGATGTATATGTCGAACAGGTATGCGCTCTTAAATTAAAAGTTTCCAAAGACGGTTGGGTTATAGCTGTCTTTGAGAACGTGATGTACGTGGTTTTACTAAGGTTGAGTGTTAATAGGTTATTTTATAGCCACTGCATTACCTGACTAAGAGTGCGTTCTGCACGAGCAAAAACCTCTGACCAGTCTTTGCCATGAACAAGTATCGCAGTATCGTCTGCATAAGTAAAAACAGAAGAAAAGGGAAGGGATAAGGTGCACAACGAGTTTATGTAGAGGAGGAAAAGGGTTGGACCAAGGATCGATCCCTGTGGGACGCCAAAAAGAATTGGTGCGTTGCCACTAATAGTGTCATCTATTTTTACACATTGGGTCCTCTCAGAAAGATAATCCTTAAAAATTCGAAGTGCGAAACCGCGTATTCCCATCTTCTCTAATTTACGTAACAGATGTGGAACAGAGACAGTGTCAAATGCTTTGCTGAGATCGAGAAAAATTGACAGGGATTTTCGACCTTCATCAAGGTTGTTTACTATTTCATCAACCAAAGCAGACACTGCACCTTCAGTCGATATACCAGCCCTAAAACCAAATTGATTTTGCGCTAGAATACTGTTTTTTCTTAAAAATTCTAGTAAGCGAGTATTGAGCACCTTTTCTAAAATTTTGGACAGCGCAGGCAGGACAGATATGGGCCGGTAGTTATTAACACTGTCTCTGTTTCCACTTTTAAAGATGGGATGCACAACGGCGCTTTTAAAAGAATTGGGAAAAATCCCCTCTGCCATTGAAACATTGCAAATGTGGGTAATTAATGGTACCAGAATTTTTGAGCACCTTTGCAATAAATGGGCAGGAATTGCGTCCCACCCGACAGCAGCATCTTTACGCAGACTTCGAATAATTAGGTCAACTTCAGATTCAGTAGTTGGCAAAAGAACTAATGTGTTAACAATGGTGCTATCATTCAGCAATTGATTGTTTTGCATCATAGGGATAATTTGAGATGCCAGGTCACTGCCGATGCGGGAGAAGTATTCATTAACATGGTTTACAGATGTCAGATTGTCCTTGTCTATATTTAATAATTCAACTGGGGATTGTTTTATGGAATTTGTGTGAGTTATGTTTTTAATTATTTTCCAGGTTGACCGGGGGTTATTTCGTGCCTTCCGTAGTTCATTTGTCTCGTAGTTATGCTTAAGTTTTTTTAACAATTTATTGCAGAAGTTACGGTATCTAAGATAGGTTAATTTAAGGGTGTAATTAGTGGGATTTATTTTAAGCCGCTTACTCATGCAGTCTCGATTACGTATACATCTAAGCAACCCTAAGGTGATCCAAGGTTTAAAGATTACTTGTTTAGAAGGTATGAGCTGTATTCTAGAGTGCTTTTGTATTAGTGATCTAACAGTGGTAATCAACATCTCCGATGCAACGTTAGGATCAGATGTTTTTAGAATTTGAGAGAAATCTGTGTTTGAAACATCCGCTATAACCGAGTCATAGTCTACTTTGACAAAGTGATGTTTTCGTTTGTTTGGACTTAAAATCGTTTCCATACTAAAAAGAACCGGCGCGTGGTCTGTCATACTGGAATCAATAATAATTGTTACGGTTTTGAGGTTTGATTTTAAAAAGACATGGTCCAAGCAATTTTTATCACGGGTAGGTAGGTTATGCGTTGGAAGAAGTCCATGTAATGCCATTAAATTAAGGTAATCACTTGCCATATTGTTCAACTGTGCCGGGATGATGTTAATGTTAATATCTCCGATTAAGCTCAAATTCTTATAGCTACTTAAAGATGCGAGTGTATTCTCTAGGCTGAATAAAAAATTGTTTATATTACGGTTACAGGGTGGCCGATACAGGGCAATTATAGCTAAATTTAAAGACTCAATTTTGCAAACTAACCAATTTGCGTCCTGCACGTGCGACTCCGTAACGATGTGTATGATGGACGTCTTAACAAAAACAATAACACCATCATTTTGGTTTATATTTTTCTCCGTATGATAGCCAACATAACCACTTAAAGTAGGATGGGTGGGCACCTTGCTCAACCAACATTCAGATAAAACCACTATTTCAGGCAGGATACATAATTTACTCAAGAATACAGTAAATTCATCAAAATTGTGGTTCACGCTACGTATATTAACATGCAATATGTTTACTGAATTGGAGTTTCTATTTAAGAGCCCACTACATAGTTCTGGTTTACATGTGTATGACTGTGTTGTACCTATAGTATCTAATTCATTTGTTATTGTGTTAAAATCGAATGTTTATGAGGTAAAAGAAAACAATCATAGGTACAGCAACAAAAATGCGATGTGCAGAGCAAGTGCCTGATAGTAAAACAATAGCAAACCATCGCGATAAACGCGTTTGCCACATTAAGTTTCTCATGGTAAAACTGGCTTAAGACTATGCGTGTATAAACCAACCATTTCTTATAACCACTTCTACTTCCACAGTATTTTAGATTAACATTTATGAGATGTACTATATAAAACTTATAGTCGAACAAATCATCCTCCGAGCCTTTTTCCCAACTATGTTGGGGTCGGCTTCCAGTCTATCCGGATTCAGCTGAGTACCTGTGCTTTACAAGAAGCGACTGCCTATCTGACCTCCTCAACCCAGTTATCCGGGCAACCCGATACCCCTTGGTTAGACTGGTGTCAGACTTACTGGCTTCTGACTACCCGTAACGACTGCCAAGGATGTTCAATGACAGCCGGGACCTACAGTGTAACGTGTTATAGTCGAACAAATAACACGTCAAAAAACTAATGTAATAAAACGGATTATAGGGTGGAACTACGGCTAAAGTTATGTATGAATGAGTCTTCGTCGCAGCAATAATATTTAAATCATTTGATACATAAGACCATTGTATACTTAAAGAAATGTGTAAGTGTTTACGTGTTAATGTTAATTGCACTATTAATGTTGTTATGAGTATTAAAGTGTTGTGTATATAAGTGTAAAGTATGCTTAAACTATCGTTATACATATTTTTCAAAGTTTTAACAGTAAGATATAAAGAATCACGCAATAAGAAATATTTAAGGAAACTAGACTTCACATAAGTACAAATCTTATTTTGACTTGGACAAGTTATTAAGACATTCCATAGATTTAATAATGATTGACGGCACACCCTCACGTTTACGAAGAAAAATTTTGTTATTTTGTGACCAGCAAAACTTGTACTCGTTATCGCTGGCATATTTCCGAGCTTGAAAAAACAATTGTCTAAGACTATTTGACAGATGATCAGACACATATATGGGTTTAGTATCTCCTGACATGCCAATATGATTTGTGTTCAATTTGTCAATTGACGGTCGACCTTTGTTGAACATTCGAGCTGCTTGCAATACCCGGTTTTTTAAAGGAACAGTTGTAAGTTCTGCGACTATCGGTCTGTTTGATCCCCTTATTCCCGGCAGACGAAAAACATCCCGCAGATCAGCCTGCTGCACAGTGACTTCGAGTTTATTGCAAGTTTGAAGCACGATAGCAGTGAGGTCGTCGGTAGACTCCTTATCCGCTTGTGGAATATTTCTAATCTCAAAACTGGACGTACGGGAATTTTGTTGTAAGTCGAGGACCTTTTTTTCTAACTCCATGATGTATATACGCTGTTCTACACGTTCCTGTTCTAATTTTTCTACGGTATTTTTCATTGTCTCGTATGCTTTATTCATAAATTCAATGGCCTTTTCAATTTCAGAATTTGTTTTCTGTATTTCTATATTTTGATTTTTTACCTCATTGATGTCAGTGGTAATTTTTTTCAATACAGCGTCTTGCTCCTGTTTCCATGACGTAAGCATATTCATAATTTTATTTTCAAACGAAATATACATACTGTTTGATGGTGCTAATGGTTGCTGATCGGGAGAGAAGTCAGGACAAAAGCGTTTGTTGTTATTTCTCGTTGTAACATTTGATAGCCCAACCTCGGTTTCGATAGAAGATATATCGGGGGATGACGTAGCTGGCTGTGTTGACACAACAGGAGTTTCTGGCGGAGTACGCTGCATTTTTGCAGTGTAAAAATGTAGTTATTACAGAGCAATCTTAACGCAGCTAGTAAGCGTTATCAGTTGTTAGCTGGAGCGAGCGCATCAACACACGCGCAGCTGGGGATGTCGTTGTCGTAGTTCGTAGTGAGTAGCTGTTTCGGTAATTGTGATGACGCTTACGATGGCCGAGTGTGGCGAGACAGCGACTGCCGTGCAGAGCGCTTGAGTTCGAGTCCTGGCCGCCGTTACACCAATTAGAGCAACACACACGCCTTCTATTTGCGAAGAAACACCAAAAACACAGTCTATCCCGTTCACGGGGCGGAGTCCTGCCGTTAGAAGATCGCAAGAGTAAACGAGAATTTGTTTACTAAAATTTGACCAATAAGAAATTTAGAAATTAAAAACACTTTAACAGTCAGGGACACACGCGACACACGTCCGCTTGCAGTGACGCTCGTAACGAGTCTCCTAAAGGTCTAACACAGGTGCACTCCCTATTCCTTCACTCTCATAACCCGATGGGACGGCAATCCGACACGACCGGAAAGAGATCAGGCGCAGGACCGACATTTACGTGCTCTCCGATGCACGGGTGAATCAATCACCAACTTCCAGACTACGGGCTGCTTTGTGAAAGTTCAAGAGAACCCACAAAGCGATTTCGACCCGACCCGGGAATCGAACCCGAGACCTCGAGAACAGCAGCCGCGCTTGCGACCACTAGACCAACGAGTAATGAAGTCACGTATTATGATGTAAGTACAGTCAACTTCAGGTCAGTGGTAATAGTTTTATAGGATATCGTACTTATTAATATTGAGTTAAGGTGCATGACAGTTACCACTAATGTGCAGTTTACTGTACGTCATGTTAAAACCTCACTTACCTATACTTGTCAACAACTGTAACGTTTAATTAGTTTTTCGTTTATTTCTGCGTAAATATTTCTTTCAAATACCATGATACCCACTTAGCAGACGTTACAAGTACATACAATTGGTTACAAAGGGAATACACACTGATCGATGACACTTTAATATCATCACCGCTTTTGATCGATCGCTCAAGGTTTGCCAATAAAAGTAAGTGTTCAAACTTTCAGCTAATATTTACGTCATATTCTCTTACGTTGCGTGGCTTGTTTGGGGTCATTTTGTCAGTTTTGACACACTTCGCTTGAGGCCTAATAGTACCCGCACACTGTAGACTAAACAGTCGGCCGACAGTTGGCCTGATGGTAAGTTTTTTTTAAAGAAAATCGTAAATTCAATCAGTTTTAAAGTAAATACCTCATCGTTGTTAAACCTATGCTTATTAACATTCATCTTCATACTGATTTATGAGCCCAAACAAATTGTCGGGCGACTAAAAGTTTGCTGTCTGTGGCTACTCTGAGGTCCTACATCAGTGCTGAAGCTGGGAACTTCGCAATGATTGACAGTTCACAAAGTTTTCTTTTGTTCTGATGCTTAGGGACACCCGTCGTGTTTGGCTTTGACGTGAACTTAAAAGTTCAGATTAGGGGTTCGCGCATGTTGCTTTTATAATCTGTCGATTTTTTAGCTCGCGTTTTGTATAGTAAATTAGAGACTTTTTTGATAGAAGCTTTTTCTAAGTTCTATTAATATGTACTAATTTAGCATCATATCTACCTATATACCTAAATAAGTACCTTTCTTTTGGCACCTTCATCATTTTAAACTAACTATTTTACCCCATGAAAACTACATCCAAGTAAACAGTCAAGCTTTTTTAGTTTGGTAATAATTTATGAAAGATTTTCCTTCAACGGTTTATCAAACATTTATCAAAACATTATCATACTCACGTAAAGTTTTTTCATTGTCAAACGTAAGTTATATTGATCAAGTGTAAACTGATCTAATCATTTGCCGCCATTCAGCTGTCGACCCCACTACACTCATACTTGGATACGTAGAGTAATTACCGAATAGCTGGCTATTGTATATTCACAATTGTATGATAATTTTCTATTTATAATACCTCTCATATCTAATAGGTATTTTAACGCTGAAAAATTTGGTTGTTTGTTTAAAAGCGCTTTTCTTAGAAATTCTTATCTGATTAAAAATATTTCTGTAGGTACCTATTAATGCATAGCCAATTTAATAAAAAAGACGGGTCTATTTTTGTTCCGAGTAGGCGAGCTAGACATAATATTTTATTTCTAGATAATAATATGCGATTTTTATACAACTCAAACGACTTATTCCCACTGAAGTATCACAAAAGTCAATAACCTCGATAAAAGGGTACTTTTATTAATCATTCTTAATTACTGAATCTACCACAAAATCAGAGCTGTAAGTTGCCAAACAAATTGAAAGCCGTTTCACAAATTGAAACTTAACCAACAATGACTTGATGAAATCATTCGATTAAAGCCCAGGTTCACCGAGAACATCAGCAACCGTTTTTCTTAAAACAACTGTTTACTTTTAAAATATAGTAATTTCCAACCAGTAAAATTCAATACTGTTGTTGAACTGACAAAAACTGTTACTTTATGTGCAATTTGTATAAAAACGCAAGCTTTGACTTTACTACGACTTTTTTATCATCAAACTGTATACTTATTTGCTTCTATTTTCAATAAAAGAAAAAAAATGTCATCAAATCCAGAAACGAAAGTATAATTATTTTAAGATGCTTTACCACATAAATATGACAAAGTAATTTATTGTTGACCTAGTCAAGTAGCCTATTGAACGTAATTATTCATAATAAACAGTTGTTTTAATAAATCTGATGTTTATGTTGTTCGTACATTCGGGCCTTTGATATTTTGGAAACAGTGCCATTAGAATTTCCCATGAATTTCATAATCTATTAATTATTGTGGTATTTTAGCGTTTATTAATAACGTTGATTCGTTTTGTTTTGACAATGAATATCCGTAATGTTCTTGGAATTTTTGAGTGTAAGAGTTTTAGGGACTTTTGTTCAAATATTTTACGAGTTTGCAAGGAGACATTACTATGGTTAGAGATGTTAATGGTATGTTTTAGTATGTCTTGAATGTTTGTTTCGAATCACTGAATTCGTTGTCTTATTACGAGAGATGGGAAAAAGTGTTTTGCTTATAATATTATTATGTTCAATCAGCATAAAGAACTAGTAGTAGTTACGATTGTTGACGTCTATTTACAGATAAACATAGTCAATTATTGTAAGAATTTAGGCTTAGTCTATATTGGGGATTTTTTCTAATCTCTCACTTACAAATTAGAGAAAAAACATCACACCAAAACTAATTTAGTACCCTTCGTTCCCAATTGACTGGTAAACAGAAGGCATTTATGTACAATTTTTTCAGCAACACAGCTTTCTTTTATTCACCACGATTAGGTAATTAATTATTAAAAAAATAACCACATACGAGTAAGTAGCTGTTACAATTTCGCTTATCTCTTTACTTATTAATAAAAGTAAAAGTCCCATACATTACTGCATATTACAACATACTTAGGTACTTACACATTTCTCCTGAAGAGATCGTAAAAACAAAAAGATTTATAGGCCACATAAAATCCTCAAGACAATGATGTATGCCTTAAATTATAAATTACATATGTGCCAGGAAAGAGAAATTATCACAATAAGGAAAATGAATGGGACAGGTTATTGTTAAATTTTTATATTATTTCATGACAAGGTTTATTAAATAGGGATATTAGTCACAAGATTAACAACCCAATTAATAAAAAAATCGTTTTTAAGTCAGGTAAAAATAATACATTAGGATTAATTGACATGTTTTGTTTTACTGGCTTAGAAATCTGAAATAAGTATCTTATACCTAGATACATATAGGTATTTGGCACCTTGAATAGTGCAAAATTATTAACAGAATTATATCAAAAGGGCAGTTTTTAGTTTTACTACAATTTTCCGATATCAAAACACCTTTTGTGTCTTTTCCACCCCAACTTATTTCTTCTTTAACAGGCAGACTCAGTTTAATTTACAATATGAGTAAGAATCTTTAATATCCAAATAGCCATAAACATTGAACATATTAGCTATTACAAAATAATACAGAAACCTCACTTTGAACTCGAGCAATTTATTCTAGCTATCTAAGAAAACAGATGGCATTTTATACATTATGCCCTTGAACATAAAGTTCATATTTCCTTGAAATATTTGTATAGATCTCGTACCCTGCCGGGTGCACTAAATAGGATCTTAGGTTTTACGGTGCCTTTGATGTGGAAGGTCAAATAACGGCATTCTCTGAATAATTGACTGACATTGTCTAAGTTTTAATGCGTGTAATAAAGAATCATAATTATATAAAAAACTTGTGTGAATTGTTACTTTGAGAAGTTATGGAAGGGAACATTGAATTTGTTCTAATAACCTGTACCTACTATATAATGTTATAAAATTGTAAAGTTTGTTTGCTTGAACGCGTAGATCTCAAAAACTACTGTTGGACCAATTTATAATTATAAAGTATATATATATATGTAAGTATTATTATTTCTGTGTTTAAATTGTCCATTTGTTGATGATGGCTGGCTCATCCTAGGCTACTTTTTGTCTTTGTGTTCGGCGAAGTGCTCACTGGATGCGAGAGATACAAACTTAACAAAACTGTTTTACTGAATTAACTATACTTATATCCTTAGATGCATCAGTGAACATCCTTGGCAGTCGTTACGGGTAGTCAGAAGCCAGTAAGTCTGACACCAGTCTAACCAAGGGGTACCGGGTTGCCCGGGTAACTGGTTTGAGGAGGTCAGATAGGCAGTCGCTTCTTGTAAAGCACTAGTACTCAGCTACATCCGGTTAGACTGGAAGCCGACCCCAAAGTTAGGAAAAAGGCTTGGAGGATGATGATATGTTTAGATGCGTTTTGAAAACTATTGTAGTACCTATATCGCAAAGACGACATATTATTTTCTTATAAATTTTCATTAAAAAGATCGATGGATACGTGCAGTCTTAATATTGGGCCCCTAGTATCATGAATAATTTATTACCTGAAAACGTTGTGTGGGGTAGAAATGATCAAACAGGTTTTAGGAAAGGCTCGAGGATAACATACCAAATTTGAGTCTCTGGTTCTTTAAATTCTAAGATATGTTTTAAAAAATCAAATCTTCCTATCCTATACAAATTAAAGCCGAAGAGTTAGATTGTTTGCTTTAACACAATAATCTAAGGAACTATAACCGGACGAAAACATTTCTTACAGTATGAGATAAGTAGCCCATTTTTCGGGGAAGGGTTTTTACCAGGATGCGTGGGCTGGCGAAACCTAGCAAAAAATACAGAATCAAGACAGATCAATTTTTTGGCTAGAGTTTATTACTTGCGTGTTCTTTTGATAGCCCAGCCTTCAAATGTTCAAGTTCTACGAAAAGTCCTAGATCCTCAGTAAAATAAGGGGCATCGCACACTTATCGACCGGGAATCAACGCAAACTGGTCACAAAATTCTTTATATCTACTACGCTGGGACGTAAACCTAGATCGCTCTCATAATACGACACATTTACGATGAGAAACTTTTCTACTAAGCGTATGTCCACAGTCCACGTTCTTTAGTACCCAATATTTGTAGGACAAAATGTAAAAAAGTCGATGAAAAGAGACAGATGGGTAGGTATCTAGTTTTTATGGTACAATGTGACAAGAACTTTATTACACCGAATTGTAAGTTCGAAAAAACGCTATGTTCTGAGGAAACTTGAACGTTAAACGTTAACCGTCGTACCACAAAAACTTTTAAACGTCTGTTGAACACTTGTCTAAAAAATGACAGATTATGAAGTTGAAATAAGGTCAGTTTTGCAGCCACATTTTTTTTAGACAAGTGTAAAAGTCTAAAAACGCCTGTGCACCTAAAGCAAACGTGAATTCTGAAATTACTTACTTTTGAAAATAGCTGTGGCGTAATAAAAAAGATGATTGAGTAACTGATATCTTTCGGAACTAGCATTTGGTCTTGTTGATCAACATTGGTACTTAGGTATCTTGCTTTATAATTGTTCGAACTGAAAATAAAGTAGGTAAATAGATATTTAAGTAAGATAGTCAAATGAACCCATTAAATATAAACAAAATTAAACGCAAATTGATACGTAAATATTACCAGTATAATTTACAGTCAAAAGTTAGCGTGCGTCACGAAGTTAACAAATTACATAAAGTGCTCATCCTATTAACATAACTGGCGTCCAACATATTAGGTTGTACGTCCAACTTTACCAAATTTCAGAATATTAGTTTTTTGGTAGAAATTACTGGGGGTTTTAGGGCATTCGATTTTATACTTAACTGTACCCGCGTCTTTTGGGGACAACTTCACACACACACAGAACTTCTTGCCTTCCTTAATAAATGGGCTATCTAATTCTGCAAGGATTTTTCAAACCGGACCAGAAGTTCCAGAGATTTGCGCGTTCCAGCAAACATTTAAACAAAACCTTTAGCAGCGATGGTTTCTCTATTCAGATCACTTTAATCCAAGAATAATTCTACTTAAAGCAGAATTTAACCATGCTACTTCACTATTTTTTATCCCTTGTCTAATAAACTTGCAACGAACCCATGATAATGGCGTACACTAGGCGTTGTTGCATTGTTACTCGCGTCATCACTAATTCAGCGCTCTGCTCCACCTTTGTATGTAAACGGAGACAGATGATGCTCACAGCGTAATGAGAGCTGCCAGTATTATTTGATAGCAGGGCTCATGGTTGCGGGAAAATGATACTTATTGAAAGGGATGTAAAATACATTTTTAAAATTCGTTCAGTGTTCTATTAGCAGGAATGTTAATGCGTTTAATAGTGATAGATAGTTCAACTGTTCGCAGACGATACATGTATATATTAACGTAAAATATGAAAAATGAGAATAAAATAATCACTTTAAGGGGGGCCTCCCGTTTAAAAAAAGGGATTTTCGATTGGTTTCTCTTTTGATAACGATAACGGTAACAACTTAGTCGCTTAAAATTCACAAAATAATAATTTAAACGTTAAATTACACGTCTCAAAATTATTACTATTTATTTTATGTACCTATCAATCTATTTATTTTATGTTTAAGCAGAATAATATTTATAATTTTAACTTTATTTAAATACATGGTATTTATAAATAATGTAGTTTTTAAATAGTGTAAAGTGCTTAGCTGTCGCATTAGGATAAGCCCGTTAATATGGCTTAAGCCCTTAAGGTGTTTTGAATAAGTAAAAAAATAAAATAAATATAACTTTTCTATATTTAACACTAGCTTCTGCCAGCGGTTTCACCCGCATCCCGCGGGAACTACTTCCCGTACCGGGATAAAAAGTAGCCTATAGCCTTCCTCGATAAATGGGCTATCTAACACTGAAAGAAATTTTCAAATCGGACCAGTAGTTCCTGAGATTAGCGCGTTCAAACAAACAAACAAACTCTTCAACTTTATAATATTAGTATAGATTAAATTAAACGTCCTTTTGATACAGTGTATCGCTTAAAAAGCCAATGTACTTTGAGTTATGTGCATATAAATCTCTTGTTTACTTGAATGATTTTGCTGTCCATCATAATATAATTTCTAGATCAAATATTTGATTCTGACTATTAAATATATTTGTCACTTTCAGAACTTTAGCACTTTGCGTCGTACCAATTTATCCAAATAATTTATCAAAAGTTTTAATAAAATAATCACGAAAATCATATTTTTTCTCAAACTAGAATTTGTGTTCGTCTATATCATCATACTCGTACAAACGAATAAACTTCATTAATTATGGGGTTTCATGTTTATTAAGTTTTAAAATTAATATAGACGTAGATTATTACCGATAACATCGCAAAAGCAGTTCACATAAAATAGCTCATCAAGTTCAAATATACAAAAATCTTCTGAATACAAGAAGACAGAAGGTCCATTTTCAGTCTAGAATAGCGGCAAAAATAGGTTCACATAATTCCTAGGATCAAAACATGTCGTCTTTATGACACATTACCTTAAAAAGCCTTAAAAACCTTATAACAGAACAGTAGAGGGAAACTGACACATATTTACGTTATACATGGAGATGTCATAAAAGAAATGAATTCATATAATATTATACGAGAGTATCAAAGTTTTACTTATATACCAGTTTTATCAAAGAAAACTGTACCTCTATGCTGTTGTGACATAGCGTCAGGAATGAATTCCTTTTTAATTTTTGTTAATTAGGTATGTTATTTCATTGAAAAATTTTATTTTGAAATGCCTGATATTCTCATAAATAGACACAGTAGGTATACTACACCTGATTTTTTGAGACTCGTTTATCACGTTAAAAACCGTTGCTGTATAAATTTTAAAGCTGTTGAATATTTGACATTGAGTACATTCTTTGTGAAAAATCCAAAAAAGTTAAAAATAAAACTAGGCACTCAAGTCATAAAATACTGAACTTTACTCACGTAAAAATATTTATTTTGTATTAATTTTACAAAAATATTTTTTACAGCGAAACACTCCACATGCCAAAGATACTCTCCAAATGTCAAAAGGTATATTTGTTTCTCAATAAAAAAATTGTTCCAGAAATTATGATTTATTTTTAACGAACCAATTCAATTTTCAGAAGTCTATTCTTGTTTACAATGCTTTATTTATGCAGGTACCTACAATTGAAGGTACTTGAGTTGGTAAATAAAAAATAATATTTGATTGTGCTGCATAAATCTCTGCAAAACTTTAATAAATGAACACTTCAATGTTCTGAATTCGGTTACTTACTCTCAAAGCATTCAAAATTGCATTTGTATTCGTAGTAACACAAAATTGGCATAAATTGGCTTACAACACTTTTCATGGGGCATATATCTAAATAAATAAGATTAGAAATCATAATCAATTTTGAATTGAACTTAGTATTGAGGCCTTTTATACGCGACTGTTTTTTTTTACTAACGGCCAGCTACCTCACACAGATTAAAAAAAATCGGTCCAGCAGTTCATAAACACGTTAAAACAAACCACAAAGTATTAATCATTTAAAATAAATCCACAAATTCATCAGCATTATCAGTGTAGATGGTAAACAAACGTCGTAAGCCCTAAACACAATGACTAGAATGATAAGACTTGTAGAATATCGCTGAGTATCATTAAGCTTAAGTGAACAAAAACCTCTTGAATCGATTTGGAGGAAACAGTTAAAAAAATAAAAAAGTTAAAAAACCGATAAAACTCGGGCATAATGAAGGCTGCTATTAGTGAATGAATTTTTAAAATCGGTCCATTAGTTCTACAGATTATGACTGGTGTATTTTAATCTCTTCATAATTATGAAGGATGATAAATCTACCTACTTATTAATAGTAGCAATTTAAATATAGTTTTTGTTTATTTGTTAAAATTCCTTAATCCCGTAATTCCGTAAATCAGAAATGAAATTAATAATGTAATGCGGTACCATAACTTCATAGACTTTATTTTATCTGAGGTATCTTATATTTGCATTAAGAAATGACAAGGAGTTGGTACAATCATCGGCAGGGATATTGAGCCCTGACCTTCACCTGCGCAGAAGCGATTTATTGGTTTATTGCCTTATGTGTACAGTGCGCAAAGCGATCCCCACTGTTCCGCCAAGAGCTCAATATCCGTGCCGATAACTAATATCACATCATTAACTACATAGATTATCGCAATAAATATTATACAAAGGTGTAGGTATCTTAAAAATGTTACTATGATACTTTACGATTAAAATATTGACTGTATAATAATGAACCAATAGAAAATAATAATTAATGTGGGAACGGAAAACGGAGCCATTTATTACATGAAGGCTGTTATAAAAAAAGTCTGACCTCAGTCAGCTGTCGACTTCTTAGGTCAGACCCGCGCGCGCCTTAAAGGCAGCGATAGAAAGATTTTATTAATCTTACCCTATATTATTTATGACTCTCATTTCAGTTGTTAGATACTTGAATATTCACTGTTTTATGATGAAAAGGTATAAATCATGGATTTGGATGAAGTGCGTTGCTTTTTGCAATAGGTAAGCTTTCAATAAATATGTTGGATTTAATAATTTAATAATACGTGATAATTATTATTAAATCCAACCTGATCCCAAAAAAGTAGGTAGTAGGTACCATAACGTTTACTATTTACTATTTAATAATTTTTGACTTTCATTTACTTTAACTGTAAAGAGAGAAAAAGATGTTAAATAGTACCTATTTGGTTTTTATTTTCTGGCCCGTGACATAGGTTTTAGACGCAAGGTAATAAAAATGTAAATTCACGTAATAAACCCTGTGGAAAGGCCTGAAACACAAAAAACAAGGAACATCATTTTTTTCTAGAGGAGACTAATGTTAAATAAGTATTTATTTATTCAACAGAGAGATTCAAGATCTTCAAACGGCTGCTTAGCTTAGGCACCTTAAATAACAGTTACTTTAAACAAGTTACGGGATATAAGTCCTAGAGTACGTTTTCTTCTTATCCCGCGAGGCGAGGCCCAGGTTTATTAACCCTGCAAACTTTGTAGAGGTAAATCACCTGACGGTCCCTGACATGACTCTAACTCAAACAAACGGATTATTATTTTGGTTCATGACGATAGCGATACTCAAGCTAAGCAAATTACAAAAAAAAACAGTAAAGAGCAATCACTAGATTACAAGGAAGTACATACATCATTAATAGCCCAGCTGAATCCTAACTAGGTTGAGGTCAGATATCTTGATGCAACTGTATATTTCACGAAGCACCGCGACACAACCCATAAACTTGGAATTTTAATTCAACAGTAGAATTTGAGAAATAAATCAAAGTATGCCAAACTACTCTTAATTTATGAGACATTGTTGTTACTATGTGGTTTGGTCACAAAGTTTCGTTGTTACGTTGCAATATTTTCGTAGTAAAATCCAACTCACTATGAATAGCATAGTTAGAATTTCGTCTCGTCCGAATGCAGTCTTCAAATATCGGAGTAGGTGTAATTAATAACCTTTCCTTTCTCCGTGATAATTACGGACTAACCAGTAATAAGTAAAAGCATAGCATATATTAAGTGCAAGCCTGTAAAAGTGAGGCAATTAATGACTTAATATCAATTCTCAAGAACAGTGTGGTAACCTTACATTTTACACACATTAACTGTAATGTGGAACAAAAGAAGTACTACACACAGCGATAAACAAAAAACGATCCACATTCTAAGAAATAAAGACCAAATAATGTACAAGAAAACGTACTAACAAATTGAATCGTTGGTTCCCACATATAAATGATTTTTAGAGACCACCCCAGGTTTAAAACGGCAGGGAAATGAGATTGCAACCGACATTCGAGAACGTACAGACACTAAAACAAGTATTGTTGACGAAGTTACCTCGATGCAATTTCATGATTAAATTAAAATGTGTTGAGAATGTAGAGCAAAGGCATTGGAGAATTAAAATTTATTAATCCTAATATAGTAGAGTATGTAGGTAAATACATCGTGAGAGGGTAAATAAACCTTGTTTATTTTACGAACTCTGATTATGAATTATTTATTAGTGTAAATATTAAAGTAGGTCGGCTGTAATAAAATTTATATTTGGATGAGCGTTGTTAATCTATTAACTGTTTTATTCAGGATGGCAAGCTTTGGATGGGCTGAGCTGCAGCGCTGTGTTTCGCTGACTTGAATTTAATGAATAGAATATGTATACTATGTTTGTGATTGCGCCCGGGTACCGGGAAAATACCTTGTGTGTTTGCAAAACTAAAAACGGAAATCAAAGAAATATGCGTTTTTTTACATCAGAAAATAGATCCACAATGCACACTATTCTCCAAAAAAAAAATATTTTGAAAAAATAATATTTTTCGATACATTTTAAATTGGTGTTTTTGCTAACTCTACAGTAGGCTCTCACCGGAGAAGCGCAAACATTCGGCAACCAATTGTGGGGCACCGAAATTGATAGGTGTAGGATTGCTATGTCTCCTACTTCCATTACGAACAGGTGAAGGTGAAAACCACGGACATTTTGTTGAACATACAGTCTTAATTTCGAACAGTGATGGTTTCTAGTGTAGTTTATCTGGATAGGAAGTTTCCACTTTAGTTAAGTCTGTTTACTGTATTTGATATCTATAGATCGACTGCCGTTTTGATCTCCTCAAACTGGGCTATATGGTACTGGTAAAATTGGTTAACATACTTTCAGGCCCCAAGCATTTTTCTCCTGTACTGTATAGAATTCGAGAAGTAGATCACCATATTTATAGTTTTACAAGGAGCGACTGCCTATGTAACCTCCTAAACCCAGTTACCCCTGCAACTCGATACCCGAAAGATTACATTCAAGGAGTAGATAACGCGAAAATATTTTTGAGCCAGGGATGAACTTTATGATTAGACTTATAGTGTATCACGAGAAACATATAAATAGTATTTTGTGTATAGCTGTTATAAACATTTAGTTTCGAAAGACGATTCTGCTAATCAAATGCATTGATTGAGTTTCGATTCATGGAATAAATTTTCTCCGGGAGCAGTCCGTTTTACGTAACGAATTAATTTTCCGTGTTTGCATTTTTGCTCGAGTTGTAATTGCTTAATAGTGGTAGTTTCATGCTGGATTTACAGACTGTACCTATTGTATTTAAAAAATATAATGGATATACCGAGGTATAATATACCTATCTAAATGATAACGTAGAGTTCTGCCCAATATTAAAATGTGTGAAAATGTGTTATAATATAATCTGTAATCCATTACACTCTAGAACAGATGCGTAAGCTTAATTTTCGATACAAACTTATTTAAAAGGTAAGTTAACCCAAAAACTATAAACCTAATCGTAATTCGCCGTTATATAAGTAGATACATACGTAATACAATGTACAGCACAATATAGTACGTTAGCGAAGGATAAGTTTAGTTTGTACAGTTTATTGGGCGACTCATCGGCTTAACGAGTTGCCTAAGTGCTTCCGATTGGCGCCTCACACCGTTTCCTGGACCAACAAAAGCTGGGAACAAGGGGAGTGTTTCCTACATTAGACAAGGTCTATTTTTGGGAAACTTTTTTCGTGTTTTCTTGCTATCGAAGATCTCTCTAATGTATTGTTTTAAACTGGACACTATTCTTTTCAAACAAAGTGACTACTGAAATCGAAATATGCAATTACGTTTCCCTAGCAAATTATGTTTATTTTAAGAACTGTTCTAAAATGTTTTCGTACCTTTTAATAGAATATATTCCCTCAAGCGTCGGGTGAGTCATTACTCACTTAAATCAACACGCAGTTCAACCGTGGCAAAGATGTTTAGGGACAGCTAAGCCCAAAGGTGAATAAGGGCCTTTTCACATGCTTTCGGTTTTCATACAAAGAAAGTCATCGGTCCGGCCGCCGTAGCGTTTGAAAGCTGTCTATGTAGCATGTACAAAACAACTTTACACGTGGCGTGATCATATGCCTACGAAAAGGGTCATTTTTTTAATGAGATCATCAAATGACCCCGCTGTAGGTGCAGCGTGGGGGAGTGTTAGACTCTCACTGACTAAAACCCATCATCGACACATCCTACGTATAAGTCCGTATCGGGTAGATACGTAGTTATACGACTATATCATTTTCGTAATCTACGTATCCGAATCTATAACTTGGCAAAAAAAATTTTTTCAAAAGTTTGTCTCCGACCGATTTATGCGAGGCGTATAACTCAATAACTGCAAAATAGGAAAAAGAAGTCCGACGTAAAAGTACCTATCCGTCACTTACGCACTATTACGCGGCAACGGAGAAATGTCTACCACGCGCATATGACAGTTGCTTAGTTGTACGCGGGAACTGGACAAAGGACAAATCAAAAAGATGATAATTGTCGAGGTAAGTTTGTTTGTTTACTTTTCGTATAAAGTTAGCTTTCTATATTACTGAATCTGATAAGGCTGCTTATAAGATTTAACTGAAATATGCATCTACTTAGTAATACTATAGAATGGGAGCAGATTTTTTTATTACCGTCCATGGAATCATATTGAAGCAAACGCATTCCTGTTTTCCGCCTAAGAAAACCGTATGTGGCTAGTTACGGAGTTTTACACCGAAAATAAAACTAGGAGTTCAACTTGTATCTGCCACTTTCGTAGTTATTTGAAGAAAAATATTTTGTCGTATCTATACTTTGTTACTAGTCACATTACAAAAACTATTTATAGACGTGGTTAAATTGAAAATAAGAGTACTTGAATAGCAACTTCCCTTGTAAAACATCGTATCTGCCACTTACAAAAAATCACTTGACTAAAACATGTTGTATAAGTCCGTAACTACCAGTTACGTAAATGGTAAGTTATAAATTCCAAGCGTATCTGCAATAATTCTTTATTTAAGAAATATTAAAAAGAAATAAAAATTGAATTATAAAATTTGACTTACAATTATCATAATTTATCAGTTTCAAAACAATCGCTTCAGTAGTTTTAGAGTAATAACTTGACCAACTTATGATAACTTTGTAATTGCTCTCCTGTAAAATTGACGTTTTTCACATACGGACTTATGCGTAGGACGTGTCGTCATGTTCTTTCTCAAGCTTCGGAACTGGATATGAAAAGAGCCTAAGGGCCACAAGAGCGGGCCAACAACCTTATCCCTCGAAGTTACGGTCATTATTTTATCTAAAAAAATGCGTGCGCTCAAAAAATGTAAATCGGATATCTGACAGTTTATAAATGCGACGTAGTGAAGGCTCGCGACCCGACCATGTCATCTTTATCTGTGCCGTTTATCACAGACCAAATAATGTCAGACCGATTTATATCATTGAAATCGGACCCGTTATTTTCTAAGCTACGTGGAGTGGCCTCGTGTGGCTGTCAGTGTTGGTTTACATCAAATTATTTTGTTTTGCTTTTTTATTGGGTAGAGGATTTAAATAAATAAATGGGTAGAGGATGTAAATTCGTAAAGCTATTGTCTGTTGCATTGCCTTTTAATCAGGGATTAGGGATGGGTTATTAACTGCTGTCAGTGGTCTCACTAAAATCCAATAGGTACTAAGAGAGTATGTTTATATAGATGCTAGACTAGACTACTGCAAGATATGGGGACGAATTTTTAACGCCTTTCATTTGTTTTCTTTCATCATTAAGAATGTCTAAGTTGAATTTTATAGGTATATAATAAATCTTTGTCAAAAACCCAGAACTTTCTTTGTAACTCAATACGAACCTGAACCTATTCCCTATTTATTTATACATTAGAAATAACTAGACAAGTAGTGCCACAGTTCCACAGACGTACTCAAACCCGCATCCTCTTAACAAGTTTGTGTGGCAGACGTAAGTTTAATTAAATCTTAAGATACATTAAGAGGTATCTCCGTACGTCTTCAGTATTTCAGCAGAAAGCTCGTTACTCAACGAGGTTAGTACTCTGGCTAATTGTGATATGATATATGTTTAGACTTGTTTGGTTAAACATCCTTTGACTAGTAATTATGGAATGGTTTAAGGAGATTGGTGTTGGTAAAGGTTTGATACTTGCTACTGGAAGTAAAATTGTCGCATATAAAAAAAAAAACATATTAGAGTGATGGAGTAACAAAATGGTCACAAGGGAAGCTTTCATAAGTTGGATTTTAGTTACGAACATCTACTATCACTTCAGTATTATTGGATTTCAAGAACTTTAAGGGACCAATATAGAATAAAGAAAAGATATTTCTATGTGTTTTATTTAAGACCTCAGCAACTGTTATAATTTTAGAATATAACAATTTGAAGAGCGAAGAAAATTCCACGTTTTCGTATCCTTTGTCAGTCATAATTCAATGTAGGTATATTGTGTATCATGTAACAACAAAGATAGACCCTTGTCATAGATCGACCTGTCACGAAAGATACGACAAAATAATATTGTGTGAATGTTATCGTACTTTATATTCCAGTATTTCCACATTGTGATTTTGTTTGATTGTTTTCGAACCTTATAACGCTGTCTGTATTACAAATTTTCCATTAAAGATACAAAAGATTTTCAACAACATGTTTTCAATGTTCAGTAAGTGAGTTTACGTAATTTTTTCGGGTCATTCGTCATCTCGACACACTTAACTCACCACGAATGTGTCCACTTGGTGAAACTCAAAATTTTAACATTTATTATGTCGTCAACTCGACACGTTAAGATTTTGATGCGTGTCCAGTTAGTGAAACTTAAATTATACACTTTTATGTTTTCACCAACTCGACACGTTTTAGAACTTAACCCGATTTCTAGCAAAAAGTACAGTCAACTACATTCATTTTCTGTGTCACAAACATCATCGGCCACTGACTTAACTCACCACGAATGTGTCCACACATTCGTGGTGAGTTAAGTGTGTCGAGATGACGAATGACCCATTTTTTCACGCATGTAAACCGCAGACCGTGGTCTTCATATAAGCCGAAAATAACGCTGTTATTACAAAAATTCCTTACGCTAAACCTTTATGAAACTTCTTCCGAAGGCAAAATTAAAAAAAGATTATACGGGTAAACTAAGGAAATTCTCTCATGTTTCAATCGCATAAAAATATACAAACCAGGATTAAACTGTAGGATAATTAATAAGGAAAAAGAATGGAAATCTAGATAAGTCTAGGCTGGAGTTGAGAGTAAAATATATCGATATTGAGACTGTGACTGTCTTAACTGAGCAGATATAGGTAAGCATAGGATGTGTTCACAAAAATCAGTATTAACATGATTCTGAAATAATTTGTTTGATGTACAGTTGTACATAATGTTGACTGTCTTTGACTGTGTTTCAGTATTAAAATTCTGTATGAAGTATTCCAGCTGTCTTTAGTCTTCTATTTGTTCAGTATAATACCTTCGTATATTATGCTATTCTTTTCGACAGATACACAAACGTGAAGTTGTTAGTAAAAATACACTTTGAAAATATCGATACCAAGAAGTTTCCCATCCCTATAAACCATATGATACCGCAGGGCACCAGTTTATAAATGCTTTCCACATCGGAAGAACACCAGGGAATTATATGAACGATTAAATTGGATTTCCATATTAGTCTATGTCTCACATACTACTGCTACTGAAGATAATAACTTGATTCACTGCTTGGATTCGTTCCATTGAGGTTTTATTTCATTTTGAAATAGATTGTGGGGTCTTAATTCTACTTATTGAAAAAATCAAAGAATGAGGAGAGTATAATCTTATGAAGTATTAATTTATTTTTCCCGTATGTACAGACGGAACCACACGTATACGAGCGACAAAAACAATTGACAATCACCGGAACAAATGATAGAACCTCAAATCGCGCGACAGTTTTTTTGCGGCGCGGAATGTGTTGCGCGTAAGGAAAGGTGTTTGTTTTTCCTATAAAAGTATTGTTATAAAGCTTTATTTTTAATAACTCTAGACTTCAACCAAACATTGTAAGTTCAATAAACATGACGATATAGTAGGTATATACCATTTGCTGAAACAAAACCTGCATCGGAACATTTAATGATCTACCGACGAGAACATACCTTCACACACACACACACCCACATACAAACATACACACACATACTCCGCTTGACAAGCCAATTAGTGACCGAAGCGAACCGCGATTGTGTACAAAGGAGATGCAATTTCTACCATTGTTATTATAATACATTGCAGCTATGTAATTATAACACTACAGAGACTATTAGCCAAGCAACAACAGTGTATATGTATGTCTTGTAAGATTAAGCTGTACCTACTTGCCGTGGCCATTTAATGGATGGGTGACCAATCCGGTGTACCAAAACGCCAAATCTGATAGATAATGCTGGTAAATTAATCTTTTAGATTTCGCTTGCTATGTAGTTGTTATGTAAAAACCTATTTTGAAAACCACACATAATACTGAAACGATATCAATAAAATTCAGTACTTTATTGGTATTTTTTCAGTATCTGTATGATACCCCGATTTCCCAGACAGGTAAGACTACCCACCTATTATTCAAATCCAGGTTTTTGTACGATGATCAAGACCTTGGCCATAGCGATAAATTCACAAAAGTAGTTTATTCCATTAGATCATAGTTTACATTTTTCTCACCATCCATAACAATCTATTATGATATATTTCTAGCAATCAATATCATATTTTACCAATGTTTACGGAAGACTTATTTCGTACATTTTTCTAAGAAAAAGAATAAATATCTAATCGTGAATCATTGTCTGTTAAGATGTCGGTGATATTGGTGCTCAATAACTCGAAAACGGCTGAAAGATTTTGAGCAGTGACAGTGAGGTACTAAAAGGTTGTTTCTATAACTGAATTAAAACAAACCAATAACAAACACAAAATAAAAAATATACGGATGAAGCTGATAAATCGGCACTTTTTGAAAGTCTACAAAAGACAGCCCAAAAACCCGTGCCTAACCATTGGAAGTGGTTAAAGACGGGTTTTATTGCTGAGAAGAAGAAATGGTGGAACAAACTCCCCGGCTACGATAATTGACTAAGAGCTCCCGAACACTGAAAACTTTTAGTCGGTCGATAGTTTGTTTTTGCTCATAAATCAGTATGAAGATGTATGGTAGTACATACATTACAAAGATCAGGTATTTAGTCGGTATCAGACCAACTGAAAACTTTGAAGAGGATAAAGATTTAAAAAAAACAATTGACCACCGTCTGCAGTTTTTTTTTCGTCCATGGTTACATGAAGAATACTTTTGCAGTCTAGTATACCTAATATAAAAAAAATCTTAAATTATTCATAATGCAATTTGAATAATACTATTATTCATATGTATAGACAATCATGTGTAGAAATTGAATCACTTAAATGAGAATCAATCTTCAGATAGCTTGTTATGTAGATTGCTTTATCAATACAACTACATGCATAATATTACTTACACAATTGAACCTTGCGTATATTATATTTATTAATACAGCATATGGGCGCATATGTTCTTCTTTACGATACGAAATTATTTGTGTAGGTACATCTATTGGTTTGTCACGGGTTTTAGAAACCTAATCTCATTCTAAATAAAATATAGATTCTAGACAAAGGTTAGAGAATATTTTATGTATTAACTAGCTTCCGCTCGCGGCTTCGCCCGCGTGGTGTGTTGATAAAAAGTAGCTTATATGTTAATCCATTATATCACCTATCTACACACCAAATTTCAACGAAATCGGTCCGGCCGTTTTTGCGTGAAAGAATAACAAACATACATCCATACATTCTCACAAACTTTCACACTTATAATAATAGTAAGAAGTAGGATATTAGTAGGATTATTTTCCGACAGCAAGCTCAATGGGATTCCACATAAACATGTGGCATATTATATATAGACCTAACTGTGCTTTGATGCCGTAAGAACCGAAAGATGTCACACAGAAAATCAAGTGGTGTGCTAGTTAGTTAGCTATATCTTTGCGTAGGTACAAACTCTTATTTCGTGACATACACTTTAGTTAGAAAAGGTACATTTATCAATTTCACGCCAAAGTAAAATATATAGGTAATATTTTATGTTATGTTTGTGTACTCCGTGTCACGTGTCAGTTACATGCGAAGTTGATTTGTAACCGACAAACATCTTATTTGGGTGCTTCAAAATGTTTTTCTAACTTTTTGACTGTTTTGACGAAAAACGAAACGTGATTTTGTGGAAAAAATCTTCGTTTACTATGTCACTGGTAAAAATTGAGATAGGAGCTTAGTTTGTATTCTTCTTCTTCTTGGCTAGTCGACGGCAATCTTAAATTTTAGAAGCCCAGTATTTCGCCACGCACACGGCATTATCAGCGGCGGTCAGTAGGTCTTGTAATGTAAATTAAGTAGGTATATTGCTTGGTGATATCAAAATCTTTAAACTTAATAGATTTTTATATCACCGATACATTGTACTAAAATTAAATTCACCTCTTAAAATTTTACAAATAGAACTGTTTTGTGAGCCAAGCTTAACAAAAATCGTAAATTGGACACACTAACAAAATATGGCAGTCTATGGTCACATAACAATTTTATCTAGGCAATACGGAAAGTTCACTTCGCCCTTTATCACTAGGTTTAAGGGCATTAAATCTGACATTGTCATTGCCAAGGTAGATCTTTGAAAACACTTTGTATGTTTTTTTTTATTTCTATTTGAGAGTGCAACATAAAAAGTTTTATGGTAAAAGCTTTCATACATTTTTCATTTATCGTCTTCAAGTGGTAAAATGTACTGATGCTATTTTAATATCTTTTTATCTGTAGGTACGTAATAATGTAAGATGTGTAGTTTGGAAGTTTCTATGTAAGCGGTAGTTTCTGAACGGTTTCTGGAAACTTTTTATCTTATTTAACACTAAATCTTAACTTTAAGAGTGTTCCTGTCGCAGCGATTAACATACGTAAGTGTGTCTGATAGAATAATGTTTAAACAGAATTTAAACTGAATGACATTTTATTTTCTATATTATGGCAACTTTTAGGCTGCGTCGAAACCAAACTGACTGTCAGCCGAATGCCTATGCCTAGGCATTTAACGTACCTATAACGTATCGTCGGTAAGATGTGAATGAAAAAGTGAATATGTTTGGAAATACAATAGACTGCGTAACGTTCGCTTACATTCGTGAGCTGACGGTCAGTATGGTTTGAACACAGCCGAACGTATATGATTTTACTATGATGACTGTGGACAACTCTCAGTGGCGTGCACTTGGAGAGGCCTATGTCCAGCAGTGGACTGCGATAGGCTGATGATGATGATGATGACTGTAGACAGAAGCTATTATTATTATTAATAAATTTTTTTTTTATAAATAGTAGGTACAAACCGCATAATGAACCGATCTACGTTCATAGATGAGAAAAAATCTCAACATGAATTTTAATATTAAAATATGGAGAGAGAAATAGGAGCTATGACTTGGAAAATTTTGAATAATAGGCTATCAAATACAAGTACCTACGATGGATGCTGACATTATAGTTGGGTTTTTATTTCAGTGATAAATCATGAATATATTTCAGGACTTTGAAATAAATCGAATATTGTAATTTGATATCTCAGGAATTGCACGTTTATAATATATTTATTAACATTTATTTCGGGAGCTCAGTTAAGTAGTAGCCAAAGCACTGATTCATCCTAAAACAATGTTCATGTGTATATTTACACACACATACACATACCCGTATAGCTCATAAGTATAGCTCTCCTGTTTTAGTGAAATATACTAAAATACATATTATATGTTATTTTAAAATCAAAGATTTTTTACATTATATTTTAAAATAAACTAAATTTTATACTTACTATGTCATCAATATCATCTCAGTCATAGAATGATCTTAAAATATTTCCATCCCAGTTTCCCATATATCATTTTCTTGTGACAAAACAGTTTCCCAAAATAGCATTGGCAACTAAGTTACTACCCCTGCCCATGTCATGCTCAAGTGTCCAAGTTAACAACTTGTATCGACTGGTTTCTAACTAATTGTTACTCGTATTTGCTGTCCCTTCCTATTTCATTATGTTCTAACTTGTGTTCCTCTATTGAGAAATGTTTCAGATTGAGGCAGGAGAAAATAAGTTATGAATAACAATTGTTCAGTGGGACCCACCACCCACCAGGGCCAAGGAATGCCGGGGCTCACGGATTGTTCGAAAGAATTACCACGGCCCTGGTACATAAACGGATTAATAAGGAATATGGCGGGTTTTAGCCAGTAAGAGTCTGACACTCCCCCATGCTACACCCGCAGTGGGAAGGGTCATTTGATGATTTCTCATAAAAAAAAAAAACATTTGTTAGGTATTAGTTATTTCTACAAGAGATGAATTATAGTAATTTCTTCTGGTTTCACAGTATGGATTAAAAATGTCTCCTATTTATTAACGTTATCTAAATCGTTTTAGCTTTACCCTTGATGATACTCAGTTTTCCGAATTCCACTCGCGGCTTAAGAGAAGTACTACACTTATCGCGGTAAAAACTATTAAGTATGATGTCTTTTCTTAGTATGCAATATGTCCTGTGCAGATAAAGATCCCTACTTTATTCTATTTGTTCAACCCATTTAACAATAATTGCTTGTTTTCGCAGAACAAGGAACGAATGAGAAATATTTTCGTGGAAATTTCTAGAAGTTGCACTTTAGTTCCTAAGAAACTTACTGTTTCAATAGTCTGTTGTGTCTATTTATGCAGTAAATTAGTTTATTTGTGTCTCATTGCAATATCCCTACCTTTTTTTTTAACGACGTCAAAAATCATCATATTTTATGACCCCTCCCGCTTTATCGGCAATATCCCTACCTTCGTTCGTAATTTCTAGAACTACTTTGGCTAAAGCCAATGAAATACAAATCATCACAAATCTTGTTAATTTTGACGTCTTTGAAATATTTACAAGTAGAAATTGCAAAAAACCATATCTGTGGGCTACGGTCAAATATATAACTGAAAGGATGGCTGCGGGATTATTCGAATGAGCTGCCTCAACCACGTTACACAAAGGACTACCAAAGGAACAAAGGTGGATTAACCAGTCAAAGTCTGACACCTCCTCCAGCTTCACCCACAACGGGAAATCATTGGATGATTTCATCAAATATATACGATCCATGAAGTAAGTACCAAATTCGATAAGTATACCTACCTACATATTTATGTAGGTACAGGATATACGGCGTCGTCGATTCATCTGCTTTTTTTGATGATAAGGATGTTAAGTAAATTTTGGAGTTTGAGTTGTTAAAAAAATATGGTAATTTACTTTGTTAGGTATTTTTCAAAATGTTGGTTTATTCAGCTTTTGACGCTGACTGTACTTGCCTAAGGAACGTATAAAACATCCTTAGCATAACCTTGAATTAAACGTACGACAGACCTATAACAAACTTTATGACCAAAAATTGACCAATCCATCATGAACATGACAAATGGACGTGTTACTCATGCCTATAGAAATTATCGTTTGACCTTTTGAAAGCACTTAACTGAAGCCATTTTGATGACGTCACAGAGGTCCGGTTTTGTTCAGCAAATATTAGTTTCCCATACATAATTTTCTTGTGACAAAACAGTTTCCCAAAATAGCATTGGCAACTAAGTTAGTCGTGACTACCCCTGCCCATGTCATGCTCAAGTGTCCAAGTTAACAACTTGTATCGACTGGTTTCTAACTAATTGTTCCTTGTATTTGCTGTCCCTTCCTATTTCATTATGTTCTTACTTGTGTTCCTCTATTGAGAAATGTTTCAGATTGAGGCAGGAGAAAATAAGTTATGAATAACAATTGTTCAGTGGGACCCACCACCCACCAGGGCCAAGGAATGCCGGGGCTCACGGATTGTTCGAAAGAGTTACCACGGCCCTGGTACATAAAGGGATTAATAAGGAACATGGCGGGTTTTAGCCAGTAAGAGTCTGACACTCCCTCACGCTACACCCACAGTGGGAAGAGTCAATTGATGATTTCTCATTAAAAAAAACACATTTGTTAGGTATTGGTTATTTCTACAAGAGATGAATTATAGTAATTTCTTCTGGTTTCACAGTATGGATTAAAAATGTCTCCTATTTATTAACGTTATCTAAATCGTTTTAGCTTTACCTACCCTTGATGATAATCAGTTTTCCGAATTCCCCTCGCGGCTTAAGGGAAGTACCACACTTACCGCGGTAAAAACTATTAAGTATGATGTCTTTTCTTAGTATGCAATATGTCCTGTGCAGATAAAGATCCCTACTTTATTCTATTTGTTCAACCCATTTAACAATAATTGCTTGTTTTCGCAGAACAAGGAACGAATGAGAAATATTTTCGCGGAAATTTCTAGAAGTTGCACTTTAGTTCCTAAGAAACTTACTGTTTCAATAGTCTGTTGTGTCTATTTAAGCAGTAAATTAGTTTATTTGTGTCTCATTGCAATATCCCTACCTTTTTTTTTAACGACGTCAAAAATCATCATATTTTATGACCCCTCCCGCTTTATCGGCAATATCCCTACCTTCGTTCGTAATTTCTAGAACTACTTTGGCTAAAGCCAATGAAATACAAATCATCACAAATCTTGTTAATTTTGACGTCTTTGAAATATTTACAAGTAGAAATTGCAAAAAACCATATCTGTGGGCTACGGTCAAATATATAACTGAAAGGATGGCTGCGGGATTATTCGAATGAGCTGCCTCAACCACGTTACACAAAGGACTACCAAAGGAACAAAGGTGGATTAACCAGTCAAAGTCTGACACCTCCTCCAGCTTCACCCACAACGGGAAATCATTGGATGATTTCATCAAATATATACGATCCATGAAGTAAGTACCAAATTCGATAAGTATACCTACCTACATATTTATGTAGGTACAGGATATACGGCGTCGTCGATTCATCTGCTTTTTTTGATGATAAGGATGTTAAGTAAATTTTGGAGTTTGAGTTGTTAAAAAAATATGATAATTTACTTTGTTAGGTATTTTTCAAAATGTTGGTTTATTCAGCTTTTGACGCTGACTGTACTTGCCTAAGGAACGTATAAAACATCCTTAGCATAACCTTGAATTAAACGTACGACAGACCTATAACAAACTTTATGACCAAAAATTGACCAATCCATCATGAACATGACAAATGGACGTGTTACTCATGCCTATAGAAATTATCGTTTGACCTTTTGAAAGCACTTAACTGAAGCCATTTTGATGACGTCACAGAGGTCCGGTTTTGTTCAGAAAATATTAGGTGGTTTAGCCTTTCGTGAGGGCGTTAGTTGCATCCGGTGTATTGTAGTTAAATGGTCAGTTTGTATGGAACACGGAGGAGAAAAGACTAGCGGAGATGCCCTAAAGCAGGTAGGTCACGCGCCTTCAAGTAGGTCAAATACGTCACGACTACGTCACGGCAGGCGTGGCTGGACACCGCCCATATACCGTCCTTCACATCAAACTGACATCTTGTCATAGTTATATTTTTACCACAATTTCAACAGATTTTATTTGTTACTTGATTAAAACGATGAAATGCGCTATCATAAATTGTAGAAATTGTTTAGGATCCAAACTCAAACATACCGATAGGATAACGTTTCACGTGTAAGTAATATTTTAGCTTTTAAACATATTTTTTGCTAGAGACATCTGTCGTCGAATAGCTGCATTTCTAGAACTTCTAAGTGAATTTGTATTATTTTCGTATCAATTTTGTATCATTGTATATTATTGGTATCAATTTTTGCCTTTAAAACAGCTTAATTTTTCCTTGCATCCTACAAGCTTTTTTATAGATTATTTACAAACCAAAACATATGATATCATGAAAATTTAAAATTATAAAAACACCATCTTTCGGTAAGTAGTCGACTTAATATTTGAAGTAAAATTGTCCCAAGACAGAGAGACCCGGGAATAATAGGTCAGAATGTTATGCTTTGTATTAGTTTGAATATTAGGATTGTAAGCAGCCTAGAAAGGTGGACGTATATTTTAATCGAACGGGCAAAATAGGCGAATTTTTAAAGTCTGTAACTTCGCAAACTTGCCCATGTTGAATCGAAGTTGTTTATGACATGAAATTCGGTTTGGGTTAATGATGATTCTCCTTTCTGGACCTTTCTTCTTAAATCGTATTTTGAAAACAAACACTTCTCAAAAAAACGGTCAAAAACTACAACTAATAATCCAGGCAATTGCTAATATTCTAAAAGCACAAATAGGTACCTAGATGGCAAAATTAGTCCAGACACAATGGCTATTAGCCTAAATAATTTCCGTACAAACATACATCAGCTGAGCTGTTAGCCCGGTGAATTCGTCCAATACGCGTGAATCGACGGAATTAATTAAATAAAGTCAGTTGGTGCGTCAGTCGGCTATTTGGCAAACAGCGTCATATAACAAAGGGGGAACTGTAGTGCTGGCTATTTTAGTAACATGTAGTATATTGAATAGCTTGGAACCCAGTTTAGGTTTATCGAACCAACTAGTCTTTACCCGTATGGGCCTTGTTAGCCATCAGTGCAACGGATGCAGCTTTAATCATCTTTTATAGATGTTATCAGGCCATAGTTAGTCTTTACCCGCAGTTTCACCCGCCTCCCATGGAAACTACTACCCGTACCGGGATAAAATATAACCCATGTTGCTCGGAGAGAATGAAGCTTTACAACATTGAAAAAAAAAATTGAAATCGGTCCAGTAATTATTGAGTTTCTCCATTACAAACAAACAGAACTGCAAAGTTTTGTTTATTAGGTATATTATAAATACAGATAAAAAAACTGTTCAACAGATATTGTCATCATCCCTCCAATTACACTTTTAGAATATTTTTTTAGAGCACACTGCCAAAATTTTAGTCGGCCAACAGTTTATTCGGGTTCATAAATCAGAACGAGGACTTATGATAGATTGCACATTGCAACGATGCGGTGGGTTTCAGACTGAGATAAAGTGTGATTTGATTCACGATTCCCTTTGAAATGAAGTGTCAGCCAACTACTTATCGGTTGACAGTTTAGCCTGCAATGTGTGGAGCTCTTATACTTCCTCTTAAGTTTTAATAGGAATTTGAATAAAATAACGAAAAATTACGGCAAATAAAATGGACAAATTGTTGTTGCGGTGTAAAAACAGCGTTTGTTTAGAAATACTTATTTAGAGTTAAACTTATTTTCATTAAACGAACATTTCATACCAAAATCTGAAACAGATTCTACACGCATCAGTAATATTTACACATTATATTGTTTGTGATACCCAGACGTAAATTCAATGGTTTCCAGTATAGAGAGCACTTTGTTCCAAATTCCCAAATAATATGAGCTTTGCATATTATTCCGACATTCATTTGTAAGATATATTTCCTTTATAAAATAGGTACTTATCATGGGTGACAACACTGGCAACCCATAACAGAACATCTGGTAAACATACCTACAGCTTTCAAATAACGTTTGTCTTTTGTTTTACGTTTAAAGCGAAATCAACAAAGATTTTAAGAACTTATTTTTGTTATTGTTTTCTCGTAAACAGTCTATACTGACATAAAAAGTAGTACTGGGATTTAATTTGTATATCAATTTATTTTAGATAGAATAAGAAACAAATAGATCTTACATTTTCCTAACTGTTACAGAAAATGTTCTTGTCGTCATACATTATATTTAATGGACAATTTAGTGGTATTTTCATAATATGAATGTGGATATAATGTTATATCTGATAATACTACATTTACAAATGGTTTGTGTCATTGTACTAAGTTGGACAAAGTTTCACGGATGAGCGTCTGGCGCAGTTCCAGGAACAAAGTTACTCCAAATACGGTTTGAATTAGGTTACCGTCAAATAAAAAGAAGAATAAAAACTTACTATTTACTTTATTCACATAGGTATATACCTACAGCACGATTATAAATTAAATACTGTCAAGAAAGTAAAACTGGCCAAGTGCGAGTCGGACTCGCGCACGAAGGCTTCCGTACCACTTTTTAAAAAGAGCAAAAAAACACGTTTGTTTTATGGGAGCCCCCCAAAATATCTATTTAATTCTAGTTTTCAGTTTTAGTATTCGTTGTTATAGCGGCAACAGAAATACATCATCTGTGAAAATTCCAGCTCTCTAACTATCACGGTTCATGAGATACAGCCTGGTGACAGACGGACGGACGGACGGACGGAGGAGCGAAAACAATAGGGTCCCGTTTTACCCTTTGGGTACGGAACCCTAAAAACTAAGTAAGTACTAAGTACCTAGTAAGATTCAAAAGAGTCATCATTTATTACGTAAGAAAATAGGCTTTGGTAAGAGTATGGGAGAAATCAACTCAATTTACAATCTTGAAATGGTAAATAGAAGAACACATTGCAAAAATCGAAATCAAATTAAATAATGAAATTGCAGGATGAAAATAAGAATAAACATTAGGTATCACTGTTGGAATCCTTGCTTTTATATTATTTCATCATTCACATATATCTACCTACTTAAAAGCAAAAATATCACTATTTCTATATAATCTTCTAAAACTCATAACAGTTTATCTCACAGTTACGGTAACCGCTGATATTTCACTACGTTACGTTAAAATTTACGATACTACCATTACACAAGGGTGTACCTACATAAGTGTTGTAAACCGGATAAGTACGGTTCATTTCACAGGGACCATGTAGGTAAATATGGTCACAAAGTTTGGTCACCATTCATAAAATATTCGGTAATTTTGTTATTATCAAACTTTGGAGATTTTTTATTGGTCTAAAAGTATTTGTTGAATGTAAGAAATGTGTATTTAAATTACTAAATTAACTACTTGCTAATTCACCTACCTAAATGTTTTTTTTTTAATTATTATGATTCACTCAATAGGTAGGTACCTATTCAAACGGGAGTTCAGAAATACAACTTCTCTCAAAAATAATTATTTAACCTTAAGAGCGTGTACGCTCGGCGCGCGATGTCAACTTTAGGTAATTCAACGCAAAAAATCGCGCAGACTAGCGTCGCGGCTGTGTGCGTGCCTATCATACTTCGCGTATAGTCACACAAACCATTTTGATCCTTTCGAGTGAAATTGGTAGAACAAAAAATATATTATTTAGTAAATAGTTAATAGCGAGAAAATAGTGTAAGTCTATGGATGACTAAAATATAAAAGCATGAAAATAAGTCGTTAATACTTACACTCTTTTGCAAAAAAATCGGGTACCTATGAAAACCTTGGTTTTGAGGACTTTCTGTATATTACATACAATTTTCAACAGTACTAAATAGTCGACTGATGATTAATGGCAATGTTAACAGTTTCTGTATTTTAACCGATTTCAAATAAAGGAGGAGGTTTCAATTAGATTGTTTTGTGATTGTTCTCAATTTGATTGTTCTCGATTTCTCAAAGACGCCTGGACCGATTTGAAAAATTGATTGTTTATATGAATAATAAGTAATCTTAGACACCAATGGCTAATAAAAAGGTGAAGGAAAACATCTTGAGGAAACCTGGACTATATAGTCTGAAATCACCAACCCGCATTGAGCAAGCGTGGTGATTAATGCTCAATCCTTCTCCGTGTGAGAGGAGGCCTGTGCCCAGCAGTGGGACGATAAAAAGGCTGTAACAGTATATGAATGGTCCAGTCCATCCAGACCGAAAAATTGTGGTCAAATAACAACAATTGCCGGAAAGCCAAATATTGGTTAAGAGCTTGGGTTCACCATTGCAAATAAAGTTTTAAGTTATCTATCCTATATGCTTCAAAAGTTATTCGGGATCAAAAGTCAAAATTTGGGTTCATCCAAAATGAACATATAAAAAAAATTATAGCTCGATTGGTAACATACATCTGCAATAAGTGATTTCTAGCCTAAGGAGTCCGCCATATTGGATTAAGACTCGCGACACATTTTTTTTTTGAGTTATTCATAGAAAAACATTTTTTTCCCCATCTTGGGTATACCGCCATATTGGATATAGAATCATACATTGTCATTAAAACTGAACGTTCAAACAAAATTTCAACTCAATCGATAAAAAAAATATCCTTCAAAATTGAGCTTTAAATAAAATAGTAATGTATCAAGATTTGTTGGTCGCGCTTGAAATGTACTCTATTCTCGGTATCCACGGCAGAGGTTATTCACCCTACGCGATGTGACGGAGCGACACGTCCTCTCTCTGTGAAGCCTTGCGGCGGTCTGGTTTGAGTTGACTCGCGTGCAGCGTTTTATAGTAGTTTTTAAATAATTTATAAAAAAATAAAAACGAGAGATTAAATTATAATATAAAGTTTATGTCTTAAAGAAAGAGTTATATTACTATAGTAAATAATTGTTATATTAAATTAAGTAAGATAGGTAGGTAAAAAAAGCATTTGAAATTCACAATTTTTCACATTAAAAAAATAAATATGATTAGATTTGCCACGGTTTTCACATGAATTTAAGCTTCGAAATAGACGCTGAACGGGAATTTTATAAAACATCTGTTACGTTATAGGGGTTTTAAGTATTTAAACTACACAAATTGAAAATTATGTTCAATTAACTATATAGACAGTGAAATTACCTTGCGTTATTAAAAATTAACATAGTTATAGGATAAGTAGTTAATGAGAGACAGGGGTTTGAAAAGTACCTTTTTAGGCCAAATGGCGCGAGGTTGACATACACGCTCTACTTAAAGTCTTAACTCGTCTTTCTTCATAAAATTTTAGTTCCACTAAATTCAGTAACATTTACCCTATTAATTTATTAACTATTTGTTGACTTTATTAGGTTGACTTTAATTCATATCAATCCCAGAGATTCAGTGTAAAAGATAGCGACTAGACTTTTCAGATTTCACTCTGTGACGTCACAGTCCCCCAGCGTATCTAGATAAACACTTTTTCAATTTCAGCCTTACTTCCCAAAAACCTCCCTAGCCGATTTCACACGAACCACACAAAGGTATCTAAAATTCAATTGTTCGTTGCACTTTTATTTATATGCAGTATAAATATAAGGATATTGTGAAAATCTCCTGCAGCTGTACCGAACAATATTTTAGTTTTGTTTATGTCAGCAATACATGTATACTTATAGCCATGTAACCACAATTTATGTGTCTTAATAAAATGAATTTTTCGATATAATAATACGCAAATGGGTATAAATTGTGGTATGGATATTTTTCTGCTCATCGCTAGAAAGACTGAGGTATATTTTTCAGATATTTTTTTCTATTCTAACACAAAAGATTTGGGATAAAACTCAAGAATGGATCTCTGAACTACCAGTATAAAATTACTTAGCAGAATGTCTTACCAAACAAAGTCGTCGAATTGCAGTACTCGTCATAACTTCCATAAAGTTCGGAATCTACACCACAAGCCTAAAGGGTGGAAGTAGTGGTAGTTCGGAGTTGTGGTATATGTTAGCTGGGAGTCGTGGTATATGTGACTTCGGGAGTCGTGTAATGTTAACACGAGTCGTCCCATACCGTTTGACGCTCAGCGTGAACCGGCGTGCGGTTTGGTACAGCGCCAACGTTTATTTCATTCACTGCAAACTGGCTGGCAAGGAAGGCTAACGGTGTTTTCAAAATAATCTGCTGTTGTTGTTTTGTAAGATCAAGGTTATTATAAAGTACTGAATATCTATGCCAATATTATAAAGCTGAAGAGTTTGTTTGCTTGAACGGGATTATCTCAGAAACTACTGATCCGATCTGCAAAAATTTTTCAGTGTTAGATAGCCCATTTATCAAGGAAGGCTATTGGCTACTTTTTATCCTGGATCGTGCATAGTCACACAGTCCCACAGGATGCTGGTGACACTGCTGGCAGAAGCTAATAAAATTATACACGAAAATACAAGAAATAACCTTCACACTACATTTTATGTCTGAACAGTTGAATGACCGAACCCACGTTCAACTTATATGTGCACTAGGGTGGAGCGAAAAAAATTTTTTCGCATTTCCAACTTCTAAGAGTAAAAAGTTTATGCCTTTTAAGCTCAAACATATACCTGTAAAATATTATTTGATAAAAATAAATATAACTACCTCCGAAAGGTTATTGAACTTTTACTAAATTCAGAATTTATGCAGGAGTTAGTGATTTATTTTTTCTATAACATCTTGATTTTTCTTTCTGTATTACTATATTAATTAATTGGAAATATACTGTATTTTAACAATAAAAAATAAAAACCAGATACTGTAAGTACGAACAAGGAGTGCGGGGGGGTGCAAACCGGACAATTCGCGCGTGGACCGCGCGGGGCAGTGCACTAAAACTCGAAAGACAATCGAGGTGAACTATCACTCGCGCGCAACTAAAACATAACCTAAAACATTGTTTTTGTTAAATATGGAAAAAACTCGTAGTGCTTCTAAATGCCCACTATTTGGTGAATGTTGTGAGTTAAAGAAAAATGTTCTACCTACCTACGAAGATGTTGTGAAACATTACGAATGGACGAGGCAAAGCATGAAAACGAGCAAACAGGAGCCCAAATTTTCAGAAATTTCCGATAAAATTGTGCCTGAAATCGAAAGCATATGGCAAGCGGCATCTTTACCAACAGTGACTAGTACCAGAATTATACAAATGTTAAAAACTTACCACGAGAAGCGGAAAAATCTTCTTAAGTCGATGAAAAAGAATTCCCAGCAAACTTTAGAAAATTTTATGAAAAATAAAAAGTTACTTTTTGATATATCAGCTTGTAAATGCAAAGATTTCAACTGTTGCACGTGTCCAAGAGAAAAGAAGGTCCCTAAACGTGAACAAGCTTTTTTAATTGACCAAAGAACGGCTCGTAAAATGATAATTGGCAGAGTTGATGTTACTGTAAGTAAAAAAAAATCTAATAAATCAGGAAAGGAAGCTAAAACAACAATATCGCTCTGTTAGCCCGGCGATTGCAAGTACGTCCTCTGTTAATTTAGATATCAGCACCTCTTCTCTTTCTTCCGAAACGGATGAGCCACTGAAAAACGATGCCTGCGCTGAGAAAATTGAATCCGTTTTTCCTCTAAAGAAAAAGAAAAAAGTGTCGTCCATTGACTTACCTACGGTATCGAAAACGTGTGATAGATACGGAGTGTCTGACAGGGCTGCTGCAGCGATTGTGTCATCAGTATTACATGATATTGGTTCTGAAGTTGAAGTTATAGATAGAAGTAAGCTACGAAGAGAAAGAAACAAGACTAGACAGGAGTTACAGAAACAGGTAAACCTCAGTGATATTTCTGCGTTATATTTTGATGGCAGAAAAGATAAAACTTTAAAAATTATTAAGAAAGCGAACCGAAATTACAGAAAAGTAATTATTGAGGAACATATTTCGCTTGTTCAGGAGCCAGGATCTACTTACTTAGGTTACGTAGTACCTCACATTGGTTCAGCAAAAGGAATAGTATTTTCTATCACAGCATTTTTAAAACAGCTAAATATTTCTCAAGACGGTCTTATGGCAATTGGTTGTGACGGTACTAATGTAAATACTGGAAAGTATGGGGGCATTATACGGCTGCTCGAAAAACAGCTTAATAAACCACTTCAGTGGATAATTTGTTTACTGCACATGAGTTACCTTTACGTCATTTATTTTTGTACACAATGAGTTACCTTTACGTCATTTATTTTTTCATCTTGATGGTTCAACTTCAGGACCCAAGTCTTACAATGGTCCGTTAGGCAAAGCATTAGAAAATTGTGAAGAACTCCCGGTGATAAAATATAAAATAATTGAAGGAGATATGCTACCTGAAATGCCCAACGATTTAAGTACAGATCAGAAGTACTTGCATAGAATTGTTTCAGCAATTATTACAGGCACTTTTCCTGACGATTTAGGACACAAGTCTCCAGGAAAATTGTCTCATGCGCGCTGGCTTACGCGTGCAAATAGACTTTTGCGCCTTTACGTCGCTACCGAAAACCCAACATCTGCCTTGGTTACTTTAACTACGTTTATTGTTAAAGTATATGCGCCTTCCTGGTTCGCAATTAAGAGTAAACCTTCTTGTAAAGATGGTTCCCGCCATTTATTCAATATAATATATTCTTCAAGATACTTACCAGATGATTTGAAAGATATCGTTGACACTGTAATTCAAAGGAACGCATATTTCGCGCATGCTGAGAATGTATTATTGGCTATGATAACCGACGAAAGGAAGCATATACGTGAATTGGCTGCCCGGCGTATTTTGAAGGCTCGTAGTAGTGCGGTACAAGCTCCAAGGCTTTTTGCTGTACCAAAAATTAATTTTGATGCATCGAATTATATCGAGATGATAAATTGGCAAAACGAGATAACTGAACCTCCAATTTTTAAAAACTTGTCGACAGAAGAAATTTCTTGTATTGTTCAGTCTCGTGGCGAGGGCCAGCTATCATTTTTGCGTCTTCCGTGCCATACCCAGGCTGTAGAGCGAGCCGTGAAGATCACAACAGAAGCTGCTATGTCTCAGTGTACGAAAAAATCGCGACTAGGTGCCATAAGGGCAAAATTAAAGTCAAGAGCCCAAATGCCAAAATTTGATACAAAATGTCATTTTAAACCAAATTAAAAGGTGTTCCTAGCATTTCTTTTATATGTTACATTTACTTCTTTTTGCATTTATTACATACTTACTTGTCTGATTATTGCTTTGTGTATTATTTCACATCCATTTTTCCGTAATTTCCACTAAATATAGATTTGAACAAAGAAGTCAGTTTTTTCAAGAATTTCGAAATTTTAGAGGCGATTCGGAGGTAAAAAGATATTTTCAATAATTACCAAAATTGGCATATGTTCATGTTTTTACATAAGGCATAAATACCCCCCTATTAAGAAATCAAAATATTAAAAAAAAATTTCGCCATACATTCGTGCTCCACCCTAATGTGCACACTACAAAGGGCTCCGCACAATACAAAGTACCCATTATTTCTCCAATACCCACTTAGTTATGAAGAAAAGTTTTCTTACTTTCAGAAAATTTTAAAAGAAATTTCACTTTTGGCACGCATCAGACGCCAAGCGAAAAGGCACAAAACTTACATTAAGTGTACTTCAATATAAAACTGAGAAACAGTTATAAAACTGAAAGAAATAAATCTAGCTAACACTTTATATTATTACATACTGTTGTTTATTACATACTCACAGACAAAGAAATGAGTTTTTGGCACATAGGTTTTATTATATTTCATGTCACATTTACCGGTAAATAGAAGTGTGAATTAAATTGAGTCATGGAATTGTGAGTAAGTGTGAATTAAATCATGGTGTAATGTAGGTATTTCAAGTAGAGGATCATCGATAAATAAAATAAATATTATAGGAAATAAAAAGAGCCCTTTTATACTCTTACATAAGAGGTACCAACGGTGTGATATTGTTTATGAGTAATTCCCTTGTCACACAGTTTATAGATTACAAGATTGTTTACGAGTTCCTTTTAGTAGTTTATATTTTAGCTTCAATATTCAAACCACAAACAAACCATTTACAAAATCTAGTTTATATAGCAAACAAGCAGATTTTGATAAGAAATAATTTTAAAAGTTCGTTCAAATAACAAAAGTAGGCATCAGGACGGCCTCAAACATTTTGAAAACACTTCGGAAAACTCGAGTTTGGTAAAAAAGAATTCAGTTACTGAAGAATGGAAACATACCGTTGAGAATACGATGCGGGCCCGTGTAGAATTGTAAGCTAGTTATTTGAAACGAAGCTTAAGAGTACGCGCACACTAAAAACTTTTAGTCGCCCGGTATTTGGTTTGGGCTCATCTATACTAATATTATAAAGCTGAAGAGTTTGTTTGTTTGTTTGAACGCGCTAATCTCAGGAACTACTGGTCCGATTTAAAAAATTATTTCAGTGTTAGATAGCCCATTTATCGAGGAAGGCTATAGGCTACTTTTTATCCCGGTACGGGAAGTAGTTCCCACGGGATGCGGGTGAAACCGCTGGCAGAAGCTAGTAAATCATAAATGGGTAATAAGTATGAAGATGATTGGATGTTCAATGTCTATACGTAATAACGATCAGAAATTTGTCCGGTAACAGTCCGGCTAAAAACTTTGTTTGTCCGGTAACAGACCGGCTAAAAACTTTGATTGAATTCACGCTTTTCGAAAAAAAATCTTACCTCCGGGCCAACAGTCGCCCAACTGTTTAGTCTGCAATGTACGCGTAGGCTTTATGTAAAATACAGTAACATTAGATTCCTACAAGTAGAGATAAATCAGTGACTCTTAGACTAGACAGATATATACAGGAATGAATTTTAAGCAGTGCACAAAAAAAAACTGGTGGTCCAGAATCATTAACAGAACATATCTGCATCATCAGTAAAAAAAATTTTTTCACTCTTTTGTCCGCCCTAAAATCAGCAAAATATGGATACCAACTATTCTAACGCGCTTGGAGCAGCGCTCGCGTCAGTAAACCGGTTTCGCGTTGCCGCACCGTGCCTACTGTGACGACTGTGACGGTACTATCGGTTACAAAATAAACATCTTTCGATATCAATAACTTTTCTTTTTTGTACTAAAACACAACAAAATAAAAATATACGTATCTATAAAACTTATTTAACTATAAGTTGACGAAGTTTGCGCACTGGATAAAATTCATTCCTGTATTTTGTATGCGTTTTGCGCTCGCAGTTTTGTCGTATTCTTTTGTTTCAAGTTTAAGTTATCATGGTCGAACGTTAGTTCATGGATTGAAATGTATTTTTTTATGGTCGTCATATTTTGAATTAGGTAAATACGATCTTTTTGTATATGATTCGAATAATTTTCTACTGACACATATTTTGAAGACAAAACTGACAATTCATCAGTCACTAATACCAATAATTAAGCAATAAAATAAGTAAAAATTCAGAATATTAGCCCGTACATTTCAAGGGCGAGTGGGGAACTGGCATAATTATCTTTTGACTCCAAGAGACCGCGGCTGGTAAATGTTTGCGAAAAAAACTTAAGTACGCCTCATTCATCTTCGCTGGATAACTAGGCACTTACATTGAGAGCTCTTAACATTCCGTGTTTGCTACTTCTTGTTTTCTACGTTTTCTTGTTAACAAATCTGTGTTTTCTAAATCTTGGTCAGTTATAACTTTGTCAACAACTTCTATTTTATCTTCATCTAGTCAAATTTATTTGGTTCTACTACGCCTGTACTTAAACCAGTTGCTACAGTAGCTATTTGAAATGCAGCCCCAGACCTCGTATTTCTAAGGTCAGTAAACAATACTGGTTCGGCTCCAGTACTCACAATATCGAGCCAGCGTGACTCCCGGTAAGAAAACTTGAATTAAACCGACCTACTTGTAGACCCTCACTCCGTTTTAGATTAAAATACTCCAAAGGACTGCGCAGACCCATGTCTGAACGTAAATCAACCAAAAGACTGGTCACCGTGAAAAGAGTTTTTTATCCTCCCCTTGAACGATAAACTTTTCTGTTTATTTTTTTTTGTTGTTTTTTCTTTCGACATTCATCTATACTAATATTATATAGCTAAAGAGTTTGTTTGTTTGTTTGAACGCGCTAATCTCAGGAACTACTGGTCCGATTTGAAAATTTCTTTCAATGTTAGATAGCCCATTCATCGAGGAAGGCTATAGGCTACTTTTTATCCCGGTACGGGAAGTAGTTCCCACGGGATGCGGGTGAAACCGCTGGCAGAAGCTAGTATCTAATATGTAGGGAAGTGCGAACCCTTTGAAGGATAATGAACTGAAATTGAACACTTTTACCCATTTCAAAGGTAAAAACTATTTTTTATGGTCATGTACCTAGGTATCTGTCAAGTCGTGCACCAGTTTTCCTAGTCACTAATCTATCGCAACCCACTGCCGAAAAATCCGATTCTGAACTGCTCCAGCTAAATTCAGTTAAAGATTATAGTAAGTACCTAATCTTTTTACAGGAAGACAACAAGCATAAACAATGCTCCTAACAATTTCTATAAATAAACATTCAAATAACTCAAGCGGTCTTTCATCCCAGCTTGTTATGAAAACAAAAAGAAATGAGGTCAGGTGTCAATTGTCTCAACAATATCCCCTTCGAGTGATATTTCTCAATCTAATTGAATGATTTGGTGGGGTAAGCAGAGATGTGTGTTAGTGGGCCGTTAATGTAACAACAAGTCACACTGACACTAATATGGAATACTAGCTTCCGCCAGCAGCTTCGCCCGCGTGAAGTGTTGATAAAAAGTAGCCTATGTGTTAATCCAGGTTATCACCTATCTACATACCAAATTTCAATCAAATCGGTCTAGCCGTTTTTGCGTGATTGAATAACAAACATACATCCATACATTCTCACAAACTTTCACATTTATATATATAAAAGATAAAAGATAAAAGATAAAAGAAAGTCGTGTTAGTTACTTCACTTATAACTCAAGAACGGCTGAACCGATTTAGCTGAAAACTGGCAGGGAGGTAGCTTAGAGCCAGGAGAAGGACATAGGATAGTTTTTATTACAAAAAATAAAAATAATAGATACAATTTATTCCGGACATACAGCGCCATCTATTGTTCAAACCAAAAATCTGCCGGATGCCACTATTCCACGCGAACGAAGTCGCGGGCAAAAGCTAGTTTATAATATAAGTAGGATTTTTCTGGTAAATACTATATTCGTTGTAGGCCTCCAAACATCTTATAACTGAATATAAAATTATTTAGGCTCACTTCAAACTTTTTAGTACTGGCCTAAATTATAACTACTCAAGAAAAAAAATTAAGGAAGTCCGTGGCCGAAAAAAAACTGTGTTAAAAAAAATTAAAAAGTCGCCGACTGCACCTAAGCACTCTAGCTCACAATTTATTATCACCACCGCCAGTGTGCGCGACAGTTATTTTCGTCCCAATTACGTAAAAACTCATTTAAAACGGCCATTTAATTTTTGCTACAAGCGCTTTAGACATTTAAAGCTTCATTATGGTGGACAATGAGAGTGATTATATTCATCCGGCACTATAATTTGATACTGCAATGTTTTCCTGTGGCCAGCCAATGGTTCCCACCGGGCATGTTTGGTCCCTAAATGGGTTTGTAAGCTGTAATACAATGCGTAGAAAGTGTGTTTACGGATAGGCAGAGACTGTTTCAGTTGTTATTGGTACCGCGGGAAACTATTCGCTGGGGGTAAGTTTATCAAGCGTTGTAAAAGGAAACTGTATTTACGTAGAGCTAGGAATGTGCGAAAGGATTACAATGTTAACTGTTCTGTATAAGAAGCATTTTATTGTAATGAATTGATGTAAAAACACGATGGTGTGATGTATTTTTGTACATATTTATCTCATCATCGGTAAACAAGAGCTTATTCTAAATAAAAAGACACAAACATTGATTTTACTTTTTCCTCAAAGAAATCATTCGAGGTTTTTAGGTTGTCCACGTGTAAACCCCTCCATTACCCTCAACACTAGACCATTAACCGCGGTTTCACCTGCGTCCCGTGGGAACTACTACCACTACCGGGATAAAATATACCCTACGTTACTCGAGAGTGTAGCTTTCCAACAGTGAAATAATTTTTCAAATCATTTCATTAGTATTAGAGCCTCTAAGGTACAAACAGAAACATTTCTCTTTCTTATATTAGTATAAATACTTATTCTTATTTACAACGCAAAATAGCTAAAAAAATACATTACAAACTCTTTGCTACCATTCCAAACTTGAATCTGTCAAACTGTTTGCCTATTGGCCAGTATTTGTAGCAATTAACTGAAATATATAAGCTGTGCCAAAGTACCAACCTACCTTTACCTTTTGCGACCTGCCTCGAGGAAGCTTCAGAGCTTAAGTAAAGCTGACTTAAAGACAGAAGTGATACGGAAAGGAATGTAATTTTTGACCTAAATTGTATGAGAAATGAAAGGATTGAGATGGGAACTGTCTCTTTATTGTTTTGTTGGTGCAAAATCTCTGCGTAGAGTTCACGGAGCACAAAATAACTAAATATTTTGTAAAATAACTAGTTATTTTGTAAAATAACTTATTTTGTCCTCCGTGGTAGTGTCACATTGCACTACTTGGTTAGTTAAATATACATCATTACTATTTATATTTGAATAGTTAGCAATATACGTAGTTATATTTGATTCTAAGTTATCGAAGTTGGATGTAGTGAACATTATTTCTGTAACTTCTGAGAACTATTCTTATATCAAATCACAGTTGTTATGATTTGACATCAAAAAACAAAAGACTCTTGACCGAAAACTTCAGCAAATAAAATAACTTCGTAGTCTTGAAACAAGTATGAACTGCGCTCTACTCCCGAGTACCTTATCTCTTAGTCTGAGCACACACTGCTGACAAAACAGTCAACCAACTGTCGATTGTTGGTATGAAAAAAATATCTTTTTGAAAGCATGTATTCAATTAAAGTTTTTAGTCGGTCTGATACCGAACAAGTACCTGACCGTTGTTAGGTACATTCATCTTCATGCGATTTTTGAACTCAAATCGACTATCGCCCGACTAAAAGTTTGTAAGTAGTGTGCGCGCGCTCTTAAGATTACGAACTAGCTTTCTGAAGAACCCTTATTGTTGCTAACTCGTGTATTTATTATCTGTAGATTCTTTCAAGCTAGGTACTTTTTTGTTCTCCAAAAAATATGGAAATATTGACATAGGCATAGATTTGTAGATATCCAAAAAGGCGTACTATTCTAAAGACCTTTTACCTATGTTCTTTATCAAGTTATAGATTTTTACAGAAGAACAAGATTCAAGGATTTTATTCGCTTAATTTTGTGTTCGTTTCCATGCCAGCATTTCTTAGCTTGAGGATTACTGAAGGATTACCGTGACCCTGGAACACATAGGTAGGGTGAGTGAAGAAAAACACGAATGTGCTTGATTTAGTTGAAACCTGAATTACAGATAAAATATTATATGTGAATGATCATAGTGTCTGAGATAAGCAGAAGCCCTAGTAACGTGAGCTACCTACTTGAACTTAACTATACTTTAATTTTAGTATATTAATAATTTTATCTCAAGCGTTCCATCATGTTTTTTCACAATTTTGCTTTGTTACACCATTTTACTAGTCTACATATATACCTAATTTTGTTTTTAACTTTGATGAATAATAATGTGGAATTCGCGCTGCTTTTTAGCAGAATAAAATGTAAATTATGAATACCATATTGTTGTACTTCGTTAGCTAAATATAAAGTGTTTCACGTGAATTCTGCGAGTTGTGAGGATTTTCTAAATTGCGAGCATACCGAATATAATTACGACTCATTTTTCTAGATTCTTCCATTTTAATATTCATACTAAAAAGCCTATATTAAAAACGGCCTCTGAAACGATTCATTTGATGAAGACAGCCTTTGTCTTTTCCTTCCTAGCGTCGCCCTGAATTATTGCAAGGATCATTTAACCTACAAAAGTACAAGAAAGCTTTTTGACCTGCAAAAATTAAGAGTTTTCATGTGAATCCAAGTCGTATTTGCGGACTGGCGTTTTATGTTTTAATTCTTGTTTACTAACTTTATTATTTTCAATTAATCATCATCCTCCGAGCCTTTTTCCCAGCTATGTTGGGGTCGGCTTCCAGTCTAACCAGATTCAGCTGAGTACCAGTGCTTTACAAGAAGCGACTGCCTATCTGACCTCCTCAACCCAGTTACCCAGGCAACCCGACACCCTTTGGTTAGACTGGCGTCAGACTTACTGGCTTCTGACTACCCGTAACGACTGCCAAGGATGTTCAATGACAGCCAGCATGATTATTTTCAATCTATACATATAATAAATCTGTAAAAAAACTGTGTCTGTACATTGAATATATTAAAAAAATAATAATTGGGTGGGGTTTAGAAACAGTAATGGAACACAAATCCAAAAAAAAAAATCTGTCTGTTTGTCTGTATGTCTGTATGTCTGTATGTCTGTATGTCTGTTTGTTTGTACACGCTAATCTTCCGAACTACTGAACGGATTTCAATGATTTTTTCTTTGTTGTATTGGTATTAAGCCGGGTCAACATATAGGCTATAATTTATCTTCGAAACTTGAAGACCTGATGCAGAACTCCAACAGACAAACATAACTATAAGAGATACAAAAATGGTGCCATAGCAAAAATTGTTTCATGTTATGAGCATTTTCTGCTGAGATAATAAATTTGAAGATCTGGAACACCTTATGTGGAACCCCAAGAGCCCAGCTACTCTGTACCATATACAGGTATGACGTTTTAGCAAAAGTTGATCAATCTGATAAGCACTTTCTGCTGACTTATAAAAATTGAAGATCTAAAACACCTGATGTGGAATTCCAGGAGCCCAGCTAGACTGTAGCATATAAAGGTATGACGTTTTAGTAAAAGTTGTTCAATCTGATAAGCACTTTCTATTGCCTTATAAAAATTGAAGATCTAAAACACCTGATGTGGAATTCCAGGAGACCAGCTAGACTACAGCATATAAAGGTATGACGTTTTAGTACAAGTTGTTCAATCTGATAAGCACTCTCTATTGACGTATAAAAATCGAAGATCTGGAACACCTGATGTGAAACTTCAAGAGCTCCACTACTTTAAATGTATAGAAATGAATGTTACAAAATAGGTATGATGAATCAAAAAAAGTAATTAGTCCGCCTTTTACATAGATAACTCTAAAATAATGAACACGTATTTTTTCTTTTCTTTCTCTCACATACAAATAATAACGTAGATACAACACGCTTGAATTTTGTGTTAAGTCACTTATTAGTATAAATTTTACATCTCATTTTTATTTTGTATGTATGTCTCTTCCAGACCTCGGGACTACAGAGTCCCGAATTTTTGGGAGGCAAACGTGGGGCCGAAGCCAACACGCTGAATCAACTTTAATGACATGGTGACACAAAACCGACGATTATCCCTTTATACACTATAGAAATGAACCCAAAGACAATCCCCGGTAGACGTCGTTAAAAAAAAAAAGACAGTCCCCGGTTCTGTGATAAACTATTGCTGACTATGAAGGAAAACTACTTGGGCTATTGTGATGGGATGTTAGTGGATTAGGACATAGGAAACTATGGGAACTATGGCACCTCCCGATGACAATGTATTATTTATACATGTAAAAATGGCAGGTGGAGACTCGCCACCTCACTTACTGGGCCCCCGGGAATCAGTCACTGAATAGAAACCAGAGGGCAACAAGGACATGAGCGGCTGAAGTGAGGATACCTCGGTGGACTTTAAACGCAGATCACCGGCCCACTTGCCACTTACCACGAGGCACCTACCCTCCGAGCAGGGCTACTAACCCTGCTCTAGCGACTCCACTCTGGACGGCCAATGAAAGCAAGCCAGAGGCGTGAGACCTAACCCCGTCATGGTTCACTCCGGCCGGCCGGAGATGGGGGACAGTATACTCTCCCTGGAGCACTCGGTATATATAGCTCCGCGGGGTTGCTACTCCCCGTCATCAGCCTCAGATGTCCTGCGGGGCTTATATCTCATTATTATTGTCGTTATTATCTCAAGAGCCTTTGTCCCAATTATGTTAGGATCGACTTCCAGTCACGATGCAACTGAGTACCAGTGTTTTACAACCGGTTAACCCAACACCCCTTGGTAAAACTGGTCAGACTTACTGGCTTCTGACTACTCATAACGACTGCCAAGAATGTTCAATGACAGCCGGAACCTACAGTTTAACGTCCCCTATTGGTATCCAAAATATACATAGAAAGCGCATACGAACTTAGGAAAGTTGCATTGACAGGTACTTGCCAGACCTGGAATCAAAGTCATACTTGAGAGATCGGTTCTCTACCCATTAAACCAAAGCGACTTCCACTAGGTCACCACTACTTTGTTATCTTAGTAATATTTAATGTTTTTTTACGTAATAATACGTGCAATATTTGCCACACACAACTTAGACTAATTAGAATCTGTGCTTTTGCCGTTGACGTACAAAAAATTAAATATATGGAAGGTTTCTAATGGTTATGCGTATTCCGTTTTTTTCCCGTCAACGGGCCCTTAAAATTCAATATGAGACGATTCAGACCATTGATTTTGCTGACCCCGTAGTCGCTGGCATAAGGGACAGGATCCGCGTACGAAGTCGCGGGCAGAAGCTAGTTAATAAGAACTTATAAAAGTATTTTAGAACCTCATCGTTGCCAGCGTCTTTTTTAAATACGCGCAATGTGTGTGATAAAAACTTTTGCAAGGTAAAAAACGTCCTCCCGTACCTAATGTACATCCTTATCAATCTATTACCTCTCCATAAATGTTATATTTCATCAAAGCACAACAGAAAATTAATGACCATGCCCATGATGGAGAAATCGAGGGAAATGGATCCACGTCATACTTTGGTCACTGGTCACACCCTCCCACTGGTCACGCGCCTACGAAATCTTTTATTTATCAGTTACCAGAACCTTTAACTGAATGTAGGTTAGTGATTAGTGTATTACGATATATTAATATTTATAATACGCGATGACCTGATACAATTTATGGGACAAACAATCGATTTCGAAAGAATTATTTATGGAGTGATATGTACCATGATTTATTTGTAACTTATTTTATGATTATGTAGCTGTTAATATTGAATTTATATGATTCTATATTCATTCTTCTTCTTCTTTCGTGTCGATGACATGTCATATATATTGAGACTACACTTTGTCAGCCCAATATGCTACCACAGCGAGAGCACGGCCGGTATATTCATTAGTGATGTGTTTAACATGATACACGATACAATATAATAGGTATTCTAGACACATTATTTAGATGCAAACTACACAAGCTACTCTATACTGAAAATAGCAAGAACCGTCACGCCTGACAATAATCAAAATAAAAGCAGCACGTATTCTGTGCCTCATTCATATACAGAAGCAAAAATAGAAACAACGAATAAAGGAACAATTATTGAATTTTGAATCAATCAAGCAATAAAGGCAACCAGAACGGCCTCCAATCAACCGTTTACAGCAATATTTAGATGAAAATACGGCTTTAATTGAGTATAAAGTTACGAGGATTCCCAACATTGTACGGGGACGGCAGAGAGGTAATATAAATAGTTTATGAAATAATGAAGTATGATGTTGGTAATATCAATAGTGTATTGGCTCCGCGCATGGCAAACTTTGCCGTTCACTGCCGCGAATTTAATTTTAATATCACGGAAAATAAAGCGCCTTTTTATAGCCAATTATTTCCGTATTTGCGCTTCCAATATTATTGAAGCTCTTTCAGCTTTAACGAAATTGAGATTATTATCAGATACCGTTTATTATTTTCCCAGAATATTGCAAAAATGAATATAACTTTTCTCGTTTTCCAGCGTGAAGAATAAGTAGATCAAATTTTTTTTTCAGGCAGTAAAGACGCGGTGATACGTAGCAAAAAGGTTGCTAAAACAAGGCAATTCGGTAGGTGTAATTTTGGAAACTCATATAAACCACTATTTATCCAGACTGGAAAAGACGTTCTCTAGTAACGCAGGTAAACACGCGGGCTAGCTCGTATTTTATAAACGCAATCCGAGTAGATAAACTGTAGTCAGAACACAGTTTTCTATAACAGAAGCAACTGCATTGAAACTATTGGCAAACCGCGTAGTACATTTGCAATCGGCTGCGATTCTAATGACTGGCTGGAACTGGCATTGTTGGAAATGTTCAGCTTTACAACCTCTTTTTTAAGGACTTTTATTACTTGTAGGTCTGTGTTTTTTTTTTAAATTTATATACCTAAGGTTTTGCTGGCCTTGTTGGTTCAATAGTTTTACTTTGTTGTTTTCTGTCTTATATAACAGGGCGAACTTATTTTAAATCTATGTATATAACCATAATCCGCATGTGGCAATTTTTAGGAAAGAAATATTACCTGCTGAGGTAAAAAATGCCACATGCAGATCCAGATGACACATGTAGAGCAAATCCAATAAAAAGTGCATGCTTTTAGATGAATAATATTAGTCACAGTACATTAAATAAAATGCAACTAACTTATTACCTACATAGCGCAAAATAAATCATAGGCGATTAACACACGGCACCGCGCACCGCCGCGGTAGGCGGTGAAGCGGATCTCATGTCGCATTGACCTGTATTAAATACGTTGATGCCTAACACACGTACACCGCCTGACCGCGCGTTCGAGCGGTGCTCTTTTGTTCGAGCGCCACCGCCCTCCGCGGCGGCGCGCGGTGCCGTGTGTTAATCGCCATAGTTATCTCAGTTTACGTACTTATTACTTGTGGGTGTGCCAAACGTGTTATTATCACAATGTTTGCTAGTTACCTACAGGTACTGCAGATTTATCATTGGTAGGTATTTCTGAAACTGTCGGCTGTTATAGTGATAAAAGGTGTTCGAAGTTCAAAATGTAAAATAGCTTGTTTTTGTTTATTCATATCGTGATTCCCAATATTTTTTCTATCTGTTATTTTCCTTACTGGATATATAATTTTGACATTAGCCCCGTACAAGTACCTACTGTCCTAATTCCTATCTCTGGTAAGCAAATTAAGCGAAAGAATTTTGGGATCGGCTTTTAGTCTTATTTCACAGCGTGAAGTTTGATTTGTGTGTCAATCACATGTTTAGGTACACAAAAATGTGTCATGCGTCAATGCTGTTATCAAATTATTATTTTTTTTAATCTCTTTATTTTGGAGATATACATACTCTTTTACCACAGTTTACGCAAAAGAGATTTCCCTTAAATATATGTCGCGGTAATGTGATTTACGGCACCTTTATCATTTCGACGCAGTCGGTATTAAAAAGCCTGTAATATTCAAATTATCCAGAATACTTTTTTAAGGACGATAACCGTCATTTTTGGAAAGTTAGTAAGTAAATATGTGTAAGTTTCTTGTTTCAAAGAGAATTAACATTCAATTACACAGTTAAGCTGCTTTCCGGGGTGAATGAAAAACCTCTGTATGATTGGTCAAGGAAATTAATGTCAATGTAAATGAGATGATCTTATCACATAATAGTAAATCATAAAAGACCAATGTGTGGTGTTACAAGAATGGATAAAGTGAGGAATGATTACGTTAGAGGAAGTCTGAAAGTAGCGCCAGTTACAGAAAAGATGAGAAGTAGAAGATTGTCATGGTATGGGCATGTAATGAGGAGGGATGATACGCATGCAACAAAGTGTGTGCTAAGTATGAATGTAGATGGATGGAGAGGAAGAGGAAGACCTAAGAAAAGATAGATGGATTGCCTGAAAGATGACATGAATAGGAAGGGAGTGAGTGTCAGTATGACAAGTGACAGAGGAAAATCGAAGAGGATGACATAATATTGCGCCGACCCCAAATAAAATTGGGAACTGGGCAGGAGGAAGAAGTCATAAAAGACGGACTGTACCTATGTTTTTTTTTTTGTATGAATTAATGAATGAATAAAACTATTTACTCTCATAATATACCCACGATATTCGTATTTGTTGTGCCTTTTGGAATTGTTAATGAATATTAGTTAATCACTATTCTGGTTAATGAAATATACCTATTTGCCAAACAGAAATATAAGGTTTAATTTAAATGTCAAATGGCATTCAATTTGCAAACTGGCTTCTGTTTATAATACAAGGTGTTGATTTGCATTTGTGCCATACTTCAGGAGGAGGACATAAAATACGTAAATAATCGATTGATATTACAGTAAACGGGAAATAGCTAATATGCACTGCTTTTTTTGTCATTGTAATTTCATAGTACTTCAGAAGTAATCCAATTTTATGAATGAAATTTATGAATAATCGTTGCGTATGCTTTGTGTTTGCGTTTGTGTGAGGGCGCAGCACGGTTTTAAGGCCAGTAACACACGCGCCAAGTTTAAATACGGCTAGATGACATTGACGGATTTCCGAAAAAAAATTAAAATCAAAATTTTTTGTACCAATTTTTTTGTTGATTTGGGTTGAGAATCATTAGTATAATTACGTCCTTGACTATGGCACGGATGCAAATCAACAGCTTGTATTTGTAATGATTGAACTAAACAAATAAAATATTCTAGTGGCTTGAATATTTTATTTATAGCATTCGCCATCCATATATCTTCGGTTTATTGTTGGCCTTCAATTAGCTGCGAGTTCTGATTAAGAATTTTAGTTTTGATTTCAATTAAAGCTTCTATTATAATCACGATTTTTTTATCCCACGCTGCAAAGGTAGTAAAAATGGTTAAAACCCGTATCATAGTAAAAATGATTAAAAATATTAGTGGTAGTATTTTTTGTATTAACTGCCAACCATCATCTGCCCAGCCATTTCCCATCTATGTCGGGGAAGGTTTATAGTCTCATCGAAAGCAGCAGAGTACCAGTGTTTTACAAGGCGTGACTGTTTATTTGAACTCTTCAATACAATTACCAAACTTAAAATACCTAGAAAAAAAACACACAAAATAAATAAAACTATTTCCACAAACCACCAACTGCTTACAATAGTTTACTTACAGTACAAACAAACCGGAATTCAGTAAGCAAGGCTGTCGCTGCAACACTGCAATCTACAAAGGAACCATGCAATGAGCCTTATGAAACAAATAGGAGCCACGCTGTCTTATGTTCCTACTTGAGTACATATCAAGCTACGCTTTTATATGTACGTACTCAATTGAGTACATCTCTGTTTCGTAGAATCTTAGACCTTCAGTGGCAGTATTGTTTGACAATGCCACTAATGTAGTGATGTGTTGTGACAATACTGTGAAAGCCGGGTACCGCTGGTATCATCTTAACAGTGCTTTTCTCTGGCTGTTCTCATTTAAGGAGATTAGCCAGCTGCGCAGGACATATTATAGTGCATCAGCATTTGCGCAGACACAGGTGCACTCCCTATTCCTTCACTCTCATAACCCGATGGGACGGTAATCCGACACGACCGGATAGATCAGCAGCAGGACCGACATTTACGTGCTCTCCGATGCACGGGTGAATCAATCACCAACTTCCAGACTACAGGCTGCTTTGTGAAAGTTTAAGAAAACCCACAAAGCGATTTCGGCCCGACCCGGGAATCGAACCCGAGACCTCGAGCACAGCAGCCGCGCTTGCGACTACTAGATCAACGAGGCAATTAATATAGAGGTAGTATAAGCACATAATTAGGTATCTGTTTCGGGCTGTTGCACTCTAAAGTGTACAGTCACGTGCATAATAATATACCCAGCGTTGAGTGTTGACTCGCTCGATATCTTATCTTCGAGTGTACTCGCGTTGTATTAAATAGCGTGTTAAAAATTAATAAAATGTGTGTTATAGGCACTATAAAATATTAATTTTAATGTAAGGAGTGCCCAGTGTAATGTATTTTTTTAACTTCTTATTGTGTATAGTTATAATATAGAGTTGGTATAACGTATACATGTTTGTATATTAGTAGGTATTACACAGTGTAACGTAGGTTTATTTTTCTTAGGTATGTACATTTTCTTTTCCTGTAAGGTTCTCATATTAGGTATTGTGTTTTACCAGCCAAGTATCTCCACTTTTCCTTTCATCATTCGTGCCTGTCTCGAAAATGAATCCTTATTTGTAAGTTATTCAATCAACCAGATATATTCATATATTATTTTTATATTCTACAGTGTCAAAATTCTTTAATTGATCAGGTAATCATTCATAGGTTTCCCCTAAGGAAGTATTACGAACTACGTACTACAATTTAGGTCCCATAACCTAACCTAAATCAATTTTACTTCAGGATTTGTCGTTCGAAAACCGATGATTGATTGTCAAAACTGTTCGAAGATTAATCCCTGTCCTGAAGCAGTTTTCATCAAAGTTGGCCTGCATTGTGCTAGAATAAAGATGAATGAAACTGTCACTGGATTTTAGACAACACAGTTCTTTATATTTGAGAAATTTTCCGACGCCTAGCTCTTGTTCGAACATTTTAGTGGAAAGAAAAATGTCTTAGAACAAGTGGAATTTATCTTACCAAAGCACTGAGCCAAACTTATCATAAAATATCGGTCGATATTACTTAGATAATATAAAATGGCGTCCAGACCGATTTTGTGCCACGGCGGCTGTTCTCAGTAAGGAGATCAGCTGCCCAAAGAGGAGCTGTTTTCTGAAAGCCCACAAAGCGATTTCACCCCTACTGACGGAACCCAAAAACCCGTGCATAGCAGTCCCTAGCGCTATGCGTGAACTAGACCAGTAAGATTACGATTTTTCTGAATCAAACAATGTTGTTATTTAGGCACTGAAAAAATATTATGTCAGTTTTAAATCAGCACCAACATTTTATATCAAACATATTTTTATGTTTACTTAAATATATTTTTACAATCTTAAAACTGTAATATAAACAGTATTATGTAAACTATAGGTTTGCCGATTACCCAAAGCCCATACGTAATTCGTCCCTAAACACGATCATTAAAACTTCTTACTGCGAAAACTGAACCAAACCTCCATTCATAAATAAATTCAGCGATATCTCAAAGAAAAAAAAATAATCCAACTCGGAAAATCTCCCCAAGGTACATACATTTACATTCGTTACTTGATACGCGAACACAGTTCATGAGAGAACCAATAAAATTAACATAAGTGAGTCGATATGGCTGAATGTGCGGTAAGAAACTTGCTCCCTCCGTATTGAAAAACATCTCCGTGCAACAGCTCGGCTTTATTAAATTTTGTATCTACTTTTATTAATGAAATTGTAGAAAAAGTGGTAAGACCTAAATGTGTGCTATGCCTGTTTAATTCAATAGAAATGTAGTTTTTTTACAGGGACCTTTGTAAAATGATCGTTGTAAAATATGTCAAAGTTAAATAGGAAAATTGTATGAAATGATAAAAAAAAATTTTTGATCAAAAGAAGAATTTAGTAGGTACCTAATAAGAATAAACTTCCCTACTGACTAGGCATTAAACTTTATTTTGATCGAGGGAACATAAAATCTTTTGCGCATTACTCATTAAAAAGTCTTTATCAATTTCTTAAAATACCACTATTAGGTACAATCCACTATCTGGCCACAAAGATTAACCGTCGTGAAGGTTACATTTTGACGTTTGCGCGAATCCACGTTCGAAACTCAAATCGCGATGGGAGAGCGTCGGGTCAGCAGTGTCACTCTGACTTAGCACCCATGTACACGAGTCGAGCGGCGCCGGCTCCTACACAACTATCGTAACTAATAAATTTATTTAAAAAAAAGGTTTATTAACAACCAGTGCATAAATATGCCGTGAAATTATTTTTTCAGTAAAACATGTGAATGATGACGATGTGAAAACTTTGTGACGAAAAGTTTTTTGAAATTAGTTTTAAAGTGTTTTTAAATTAGCATTTCATGTAGTTTAAATATTTTATCAGTACTATAACTGTCAAAATTAGCAAAATGGATAATTAGCTATTTGTTTTTAGTAATTTGTAAGGTTAAATAAAAAGTTAAGTGTGAGTGAAGTTAAAGCTTGCAACAATATTACCAGCTGCGACTTTGGTAAGTTATTTTTATTTATTTATTTTAGAACTATTAAGTAATAATTTATCAATTAAAATAACCGTGAAAATATATTTTTTACCCTAATATATGTTTCAATATTTTCCTATTTTTTTCAGATTACATAGTAAAATAAAAAAAAAAATACAGTTAATATTATGGAGCAAATATTAATATTTTGTTCAGTTTAGAGCTGAAATATTGATACTGAGTTTTACTATAAATACGCACGTAGTTTCACTCTTCATAACTTCGGCCAACATTTATCTGAGCAGCCAAATAAATTAACATTATCAATTAATTTTATCGTTCATTCTGCTAATGGTGAAAAAGTATATACACAAATATTATATTACACAAATATTGACATCCATATATCAGTAATTGTTCAATAACATCACACCTATTGTTAGAAGTCAACTTTTACAAAACCTTTTAATATTTCATTTACATACATATATACATAGATATTTACAACACAAAAAAAAAACTATCCTAGTAAAACAATAAAAAAATCGCTGTCAACTGGGAGCGTACCCAAGAGGCTGGCAGCATTACCTCGTTGGAATAATCTGTAAAAAACGGATTTAGATCTAGGGTTAAAATGTTATTTTACATAATATGTCTAAAATTGTTAATCCATGCAAACAATCAGATTTGTACGAGGCGAACAAAACGGAATTGCATAAACCGGCTTAGGAAACAGGATTACGGGAAATTTCGCTTCCGTACGTACCTCAGCTTTAAAAATGCTAATTCTTGACTTTAATTTCAAACAAATATGTAGGTAGGAAAATTCAAAAAAGGAGGAAAATACAAAGATTTGACCAATGTTTAAGCAGGAACAACATTATTAAAAAAAAAAAACTTTTTAAAAAGAGAGTCCATGGAGTTTCTTGCCGGTTTTTCTCCACGAGACGCACTCCTTGGAATCGTACAACCAGATTGACGTCGAAGAGGTTATAATTATAGGCCTAATGAAAAAAAAAATTGTTCAAGTTTGCATTTGATCGGCCAGCACTTATTGCAGTGTAAATATCTGCAATAATTTTATGTCTTCGAATTTTATCTAGTATTCCTTTTTTGAATTCAACTTCAGAACACACAGTTCGAAGAAAGGTTCTACTGCAAGTTTTTTTTTCTTGCAAAAAGGTGTGGTGTGAACAAAAGAAGTGTGATACTGAAGATTATGTGAGGAAAATACAGAGTCTAGGTCGAGATGAAAATACTGCGCTTGCATGATTATGAGTGCCAGTCTTTGAGGCATTTAGACCGTGAATGCTTTCGCCTTAGTTTTTCTTTCCTTGTCTATTTTATAGCAGATCCGTGTTTTCTTGTTAGAACATCTTGAGACTTTTGGTGGCAAATGGTGACGTCATATTTTAGGTTGACAGAAGTCATCATCCTCCGAGCCTTTTTCCTAACTATGTTGGGGTCGGCTTCCAGTCTAACCGGATTCAGCTGAGTACCAGTGCTTTACAAGAAGCGACTGCCTATCTGACCTCCTCAACCCAGTTACCCGGGCAACCCGATACCCCTTGGTTAGACTGGTGTCAGACTTACTGGCTTCTGACTACCCGTAACGACTGCCAAGGATGTTCAATGACAGCCGGGACCTACAGTTTAACGTGCCATCCGAAACACAGTCAATGGTGTCTAAGATATACTTAGAAAGTACATACAAACTTAGAAAAGTTGCATTGGTACTTGCCTGACCTGGGATCGAACCTGCGCCCTCATACTTGAGAGGTTGGTCCTTTACCCACTAGGCCTCCACGACTTACTTAGGTTGACAGAAGTATGCGTACTATATAACCTATGCGTTGTTTTACAAGCCTCTGTGGTGCTTGATTTTTGAGAAATCTCGGAAATCTTGAATGGAATAAAATCGAAGTTTTATGAGGACTGTTATGAGGTATTGCGGTTCACATTATAATCACTGTCGAAACCAAGAAAAAAATTAATTAACACCCAACTTTTTTAAAACCAGTTACTAAGTAAGTACTGGTAAGTATAATACAAAATCAACCTGTTAAATCGGATAGCCAATCAACTTAGCATCAAATACAATGACTAAATCTATCCCGTTGTTAGTACAGTCTTATTATGTTTCCATTTAAAATAGAATGGAATAGACTCGTGTCGTCTATTTCCTTTGCTAAATTGGATATTCGAAATACAAACCCAGTTCGTCATGGCGTGACGTCACAGGCTTTTTGATACCAATTTTTCATACTGGTAACATTGTAGGCGTCTGAACCTAGCATCGGTATTCGGTTAACATCAAGTTGGAATACCTAACACATTTTGGCTTCGGAAATATTGCTAAAAGATAGGAGCAAATATGCCTTGTTGTGAGGTTTACAAAGATATATATAGACCGGAGCTTCAGAGTGCGTAAGAATTATTTTGAAAGTTCAAAGTGTTCTTTTGTTTTTATTGCCAAATATTTTGCTATTCCCAAAAGCTTGCATCAAACGAAGATATTAAATTGATATGTCACGAATCGCAGCTTTACACTCGCCTCACCAACCACTGAAGGGAATTCATATAAAATCCAGCAAAGGCTGGTGACATGCCTCCGCAAAGATTGTCACAGCCTCACAGCATACTGATTTTTGCATCAAACGTCGGCAATATCGTAACTTATGAGTTCAGTTGACAGTTGAGTTATGAGCGACAACCCCTTTGAGTCTTGCCGACCGTGAACGCTTCCGTCTCGCTATTTTCCATTTGTCATGTGTAACTGATGTTTGCTTACCAACTATTTCTTACTAAGTTATTATGAAAGAATCCTACTCAAATTAAATTTGGGAAAGGTTGTATGTATGGATGTTTATACGTTTTTCACTCAAAAACTACTGGATAGATTTTTATGAAGTAATACCGATAGCGTATTTGTATATCAGAATAACATATACCTACGTTATCTGCCGCCTTCTATCCATGCGCGGTAGGAAGTCCCATTAGGATGCGAGTGAAACCGTATGTGAAAGTTAGTATTCTGATGTGCGACCCCGTTGACTCACAATACAGTTTTATAATGGAATAGAAACGAGAAGTAAAGGTTATGTGGCAAACAGACGATAGCCATAGATTCGTTTATATATTGTTGTGTGGGTGTCAGCGACTGGGAAACTATTAGAATTAATAGTTTCTGGCTAGAATGATACGTAATTATACAGCTGGGTTTATCCAATAAATTGCGTAAAATATTTTTGTATAAGATCGTGATATCTCGTCGTAACAGCCTAAAACGTCCACTGCTGGACAAAGGCCACCCCCAAGCTGGGCTGTGCTGGCGAGTAAAATGTCTACGATTGAGTTATAAACGCAGCGTAGAATTATCCAATTTTATTTGGGGTCGGCGCAGCATGTTTGGTCCTTCCTTACTCTTCTTTCTATATTAACGCAGCATAGCCTTAATCATTATTCAGAATACGCTTTTAGAAATTGTAAAAACACACTAGGTAGGTACTTATGCATATGTAGAAGATTCCCAAAAACATTGTTTTAGCAGCATTTTCATTATGCATACGGATAAGTACGTAGGTACGGCTATTATTGCCAGAGTGTTTTCCGATTGTTATAGGGTCGAGGTACAGTCAGCAAGTTAATAATAAACGAAGCTTTTTCGACCACAATATCACTTGTAATCAAGGTTCCCTTAGATAAAAGTCTCGAGTAAAATAATGGAAAATAAACATATAGGTATTGTTCTCGAGGTTTGGGAAAGAATTGACCAATCTACGAAATAAAACGAATATTCTAAACTAGTTTACTTTGTTTAATCTAATATTATATTGACTTTAAAAATGCCAACAGCGATACGGGGGAATAACTAGTATTTTTATTTGGTTTTGTTCAACCGGTTATTATATTCGGACGGAACGTTGCGATATTAAAGTGCGTGAACCTTAATTGTAGTTAAACTCAGGAGCACTCAGTAGTGGCAGAGTCGCTGAGTCATACTAAGACAACGTGTATGTACATTTACACACACATGTATGGCTCACTCGCTTTCGTAAAACAATATCTACATCTAGTTTTAAATAACATATTTGTACAACTCATGACGTACATAACATAGCGCTCTATTCATCTATATATAAAAAATGAAACCCGTTTTCCTTTGTCACGACATAACATGAAAACGGCTTGATCGATTTGGCTGAAAATTAGAGGGAAGGTAACTTAGACCCGGGAGAAGGTTTTTGATAGTTTTTGGTCACCATCCGGCTACGGGACGCGGGTGAAACCGCGGGCGAAAGCTAGTTTAAATATAAATCTGAGGGTGTTCACAAACAAACCAATAGATTATCGTGAAGGAATTACTATCTTTTTCAATATTGGGAACCTCCTCCTTTTTCAAATTGGTTAACAATGAGGAGAAGCTTGCTTATATCTATATATATAGAAGTACTAATGATACAGCAACCTATGAGTACGTAATAAAAGGAAAGATCAAAATATGATTTTTGAAAAATAAAATAAATATATGTAAAAAACATCTAATAAGTAACCTTATCTCAGCAATTTAACGGCCAACTCAATAAATTAATTGGCTTTTGTTTCTAATTAGTAATGCGTAATACTCTCTTGTATATATTCAGTAATTCAGTGAGTAACTTCATAGTAATAAAAGTTAGTAAGTAACATGAAGTTATTAATTTTCTTATTTTTGGTAGCTTATGCTACAGCGAGTTTAGATGACGAAGCCATCGACTCCGGCTCTCCTGTTCATCCGTATATTCAAGCGGTTCAACGAAACTCGGAACTTTGTAAGTTTATTACTATTTTTCGCGGTTTATTTTTAACGGCCCTGTAAGACACCTAGTGGTCGCATGCGACTGCTAAGTACCTACGGGATGCCGGGTCCTATTGCTAGGTCGGGGTCAAAATCGCACGATTTCACTTGACCGATCATGCGTCAGTTATCCGATAGATAATGCTGTCTGCCAGATAAAGGCTGCTTATAATTTCTGCCAGATATTGCTATTCGAGACCAGTGAAACTAAAAGTTATAGCTTATCTCTCAAATACATTCCTGACAGGCCATCAGAGCCTCCTGCGAGAAAGAGTTACCGCGGCCCTGGTACATTAAGCGCTAGTTCAGACACGGCGGGAACCGCGCGATTATAGAATCGCATGGAAATCGCGCGGGTCTTATTTATATGAGTTAGTTAGTAATCGTTCAGACATAACCGCGCGGTTAATCAAGCCGCGCGGTTACCGCAACCCAACCGCCAGAAAATAGAATCGCGCTGCTCCCGCGCGTTTCTATTACTACGGAGTCTTTTCTTCGCGTTCAGTTGCGTTGCGGATACCGCGCGGTGAGCACGTCACTGCTCGTGAGTTCGCCATGGATCGTTTCGACACTGAACTATTTATTGATGAGGTGGAAAAGAGACCTGCAATATGGGACATTCAGTGTGATGATTACTCAAATAAAATTATCAAGAACCGAGCTTGGCAAGAGTAAACACACTTCTTCGTCGACCTCCATTTTAAAACTGACGCTAACACGCACGAAATCGCATACTAACCGCGCGTGTCTGAATAGTATCACAATTTTGCGGTTTCAAACCGCGCGATTCGTAAACACACGATTCCCGCATGTCTGAACGCAGCCTAAAGGCCTGCGAAGGAACGCGTTGGATTTTTAATCAACAAAAGTCTGACACTACCTCACCACTGCTAACCCACAATGGGGGGGGGGGGGGGTCATTTGATGATTTTTGCCATCGGAAAAAAGGCCATCAAAGCCTTTATCATTATCGGTGAAACTGGCAATTTCAATCAAAAGAAAATCCTATGGTACCTACCATAGGATTTTCTTTTATTTAGATCTATATTAAATTGCAGTGCGTCAGGGGGATGAGTGCACCGCGGACCGCGCCTGCCGATGTCCATACGGAGAGATCGGCTTTTGTTCTGAATACAGGTGTTACTGTCTGAAAGATAACTTGCCCAGACTGTAGTGCTGATGCTGTGAAGAAATATTCTTTATCGAGCTACAGGTTGCACAAATAAAATGCTAGTATATTCTGGAAGTTTGATTTCTAACTATTATATCACCATCATTATATCGGACTTTCACTGAGCATAAACCTCCCATTTGAAAGAATTTCTTCTAAATGTAAATTAAAACCATTTTCCGTGTAATACGGAATAAATACCACACTTCTTGAAACATGTATGTATATCTGGAAATATGCTGATGTTGGTATGTATAAAATGTATATCTACATTTAATTACGTGTCAGTCAATGCGGTATAGGGTTGTTCTTCCGTGTACCGACATCTGGTGCGACCCCATTCAAACACGCTCTGATGGGAACGGAATAATAAATATTTGCAAATAAACTATATAATATAGAATAGTGACACGAATATTGACGAGGTTATTTTCGGTTGTGGCATTATTTATTATAAAATATTTTTTATTTATCGGATAAGAAATCTTTTTTCTGATGTTTGACAAAGAACACACATGCGCTACATAAGTAGTCCTAAAAATATCAAAGCGAAAGTAAGGATGTATAGATAGATGTAAATATGTCTGTTATTCTGTTCCGTAAAAACTATTCATTGAATATTGATGAAACTTGGCAGCTCACCACTTTTTATCCGAATGTAGCCAGTAGATATACCACAGGAAGTGGGTAAAAATTAAGCAGTGAAAGCTTGATAATACATAAACCTAAAGTTATTTTTAATGTATATGCACGGAATAATTCCCGCAGGATGTGCGCAAAACCACGGGAACCAGATAGCAATAGTACATAATGCAATATATGCCTTTAAAAAACTTTTATTTATTTACATAGTTATATACATAGATATTTACAAAAAAAAACTATCCTAGTAGAACAATAAAAAAAAAATATATATATATATGTTACAGCCAAAGTAATAAGTCTGCATATTATGCATATTATCTAGCTATTATTTATAATATCTACTCAATTTGGATAAAGTGCTAATTGACACAGAATTAATCACATTAACTAGCAATTTTATATAATATCTCCATAGACTTAGATAATGTAATAAAACAAGTAGGTAAAGATTATTATTTCATGTTAACTAACTAAAGTGTCTGGTAGCTGACCTTAATATAATTCGAAAAAGGCTAGTTAGCACAGTGCACCCCATAATAGTAGCGAAAAGTCCCCTCTTTGAAGTGTGGCTCGGGCCACTGTAGGTACCGACGGGAAACCTGCCCGGGAAGGGCTCCCCCGTGTCCTCGTCGCAACCGTCGAAAGCGGCGACCTCTCTCACCCGGCCCTGGTTCAAGCCAAGGTCCGGGGCGAGAGGTACTGGGATGCCATCGTCTCCTTCTGTGTGGTCGAGAGACGACTCCCAGCTACCGTAGACGTGAGCCTGTGCGATGAGTTCTGGTGCCTTACCGGCCTTCCGTCTCCTGGGAGACACGGACCCGTCTCGGCGGTGCGCGTTGTTCAACGCGTGGGTTTAAGCCACTAACAGTCTGACCTCACGCTGCACGCTCACGCTCACGCTCTCTGAGTCCCTCACGCTGCTCTCCCACAGTGGGAGGAATCATTTAATTATTTATCATAAAAAGAGTCGTTAATAACTTGAGCCGTTTCTAAGAATTAGTAAGTAGTCAGACGATTATACCATATTGATTACTTTGGCTAACTTTGACCAGCTATTATGAATTAGATCCAGATAAAGTGATTAATCTATCACACTGTCTAGTCAATTTGGGTATTATATACAATGACCAGTCATTATGTATAATATATATTTAATCACTTTGGCTGTAACATATACACTATATCTAAAAGGCGTCAAAAAATTCATCCCCATCGCTGTCAACTGGGAGCGTACCCAAGAGGCTGGCAGCATTACCTCGTTGGATGGCCATGCTGATCCTTTGTCCGAGGTAATAGCCAGCCTTTTGGTCACGAGAAGCGTCAACCAGCCGCTTAGACAGGTCTTTAAATAGGGTATGCGCATTCGGACCCCACGACCCGAGGGTTTCAACCCCAAACGGTTCGAAAATATAGTTGCCGACAAGGCCACTATATTTCCGCCGCTTGAGGTTCTCCGCGGCCGCAGCGGCAGCAGCAGCACAGCACGCAGAACTTGGAAGATGGGATGGCGCAAGAGTATCGACGCAGGTTGCGTCCCATACTAAAGGCCTACCCATCTTCCAAGGGAATAAAGACATGCCGTCCGGTCTCTTACCGTCGTCGCGTGCCAGGCCATTTGGTTCCAGTACAGCTGGCACCCCGACGGCAACAAGAGCCCGACGAATAATGTCGTTGATATTTGCGTGCCGCGCAATACGGCCCGCACTACGGCTGCACGACAGGCCGTGGTGTCCGAGGCTGGTGACAGCCTCACCACAGTGGCAGCGATGAGGGGAGCAGCACGGTGCTCCTATACGTAAACAAGTAGCGAGGCGGAAAGTTGTATCGTCAAACATGGTGCCAATGTTTGACGACGGTAGTGCCTGAAGCCAAAGCCCCGACTCCCATCTACCCACAGCCAGTAGGCGCGCTCGCTCAGCAGGAGTAATTGCCGTTTCTATCAAACTATTCCGGGTTACTCTGCAGAGCGGCTCATCCCACTGTCTTTGGGAAGACGGGTTGCTGGGTAAATTTTCGTTCGGGCAAGTAATTTTCCATGCATCCATAGCCTCGGCTAAATACGGCACCTCGAAATCAGCCAGTGTTGGAGTAAGAATATTCCTGGTTAATTTCTCAGTGCCGTGAACCGAGGATATGAATGCCGGTAAACTAATACTGGTAATTTTGCGGACGCCGAGACCTCCCATCCGGATGGGCAATGTGGCTTGTTGCCAGGCTCGGTCGTCCAGGGCCACATTGAGAATGGAGCTGAGGGTATGGCGGATAATTTTATCAATTGGGTCTAAAAGGTGGCTATGTTTAAAGAGATGAGAAGAACGGAGGTAATATGTAAATTTAGGACCAAAACAGCAGTGTCGAATTATTGTGATGGCCGAATGCATTGTAATTTTCTGTAGGCGTTCCGAAATATCGTTGAAATTATCAATTTTTTCCGAAATAAATGTAGAAAAAGATTGGTCTAGGATGGGAGCCCCAAGGAGGCGGAGAGACTGTTTATCTATAATTTTAATCTGTGGTGCTAATGATTGAAATTTGGATATTGTCATTTGTCTGTCAGTCGTGTCAGTAATAAATAATTAATTCACATTTTGTACAATTTAGTTCTAAACCAATGGAATGAAATTTATGTTTTAAATGAATGAAATCCTGAAATACGGTCTCTACATCGCCTCCCAGGGTCCCATCATCTAGATACCAAACGTTGAATTTGGAATTTAGCTCTCGAATGATCGGGTGAATGGCTAGGCTGAAAATTACTGGCCCGAGGGGATCACCTTGTTGGCATCCGACTGCAGATTCCAATAGGTTGTCCTTATAAAGTAATTTTGATGGGTGCCTGTAACATTGATAGAGAAAACTATAAATTTTGGGTACTTCTTTTTGTGCTTCAGCCAACAGGGTGTCCCGGTTTACGGAATTGAAAGCATTTTTGATGTCAACCTTCAGGATGACCTCTCCTTTGCCACAATTTAGGTAGGCCGACAGAGCGTGTACGGCAGCCTCGCAGCCCCCTTTGGAACCGTATCCCAACTGTAGGGGCTGGAATTTGTTCGAAAGTTCCTCACTGTAAAATTTGCAACCGATTTTGGCTGCTATACGACGATATGTTGTTCCCACGGCAATGGGACGAATACCGCCGTCCTTTTTCTTAAGGGCGCACAGATTAGCGCCATATAAGACGTCGAGGACAGCATCGTGCACACTGCCGGAGAGCATCACATTAGTTAGGGCTGTAAGCTCCTTAAGAAGCTCCGCACCGGCGTCCCCGGCGCCCGAGCTCGTTAAATCTTTAAGATGTTGCGGAGTCAGGCCGTCGAGGCCACCGGCGGTTCCGCTTCGAAAAGAATTTACAGCCTCAACCACTTGTCGACCTGTAACTGTGAGGGTGTTTGTATCAGGAAGGGGAGGGTCGGGAAAGGAAAGACCATCAGCGGGGGCCGGGTGTTTGCTCTCCAGGGCTGTAAGAGTATCCGAAGAGCATGGCGCCACAACATCACTGCTGAAGAGTATTCTGGCTGCACCTCTGATATCACCTTCGCCTAGCTTTGTTTCAATTAAATTGCTTATACACCTTGGGGAGGTAAAACATTGTGCCGGTAATTTAGAGTCAAAATTTTGAGTCGAAATATTACAATTTTCTTTTACTTTTGACGTCAAAGATTTTTTGCTAGTTAAATTTTTTTGGATGTGGAGAATTCTGTAGGGGAAGGTGAGTAACAGTTCCCAGGCACGTGGCGAGTTCTCCCGTGCTGCGAGGCGCATGCACTGCGCTAAGGATTGCGCTACTAATGGCCTCGCACCACGGGGAACCCGCTTTAAAATGGGAACAGAGTTTTTTAATTTGGAAAGCTTTTGCCAAATGGGAACATTATTAGGTACTGTGTGTATCTGTGGGCCAGGTTGGGGGGTGTTTACATTTGGAGGTTCTGAAAAGCTTTGGGGTCTGTGTATTTTTCCAATGTGGATATTCAGACCCCGCTTACCTTTAAAGTACCGTGCCTGGGTACAGTGCGGGCATCGCTCCGGAATACCTAGCGATGCAGAAGGTTGACTAGCACTTCTCGCCGCATCGCTACTGTTCATTTCACTTACAACTAACAATACAGATATAAATACAAAAAATAAATATATACACAACACAGTCTATCAAAAACACTCAATGACAGATGTCACTGGGGTGGCACTCAGAAGCGCAGCGCCGCGCGCTGCCGCCATCACCGCAGCGCCCTGTCAGCGCAGCCTCCGGCCATGGCAACCGTTGCCGGAGAGACCGCTGCAGGGCGTCGCGTCACGTCACCATGTCACCGTCACAATTTCTTCAATCGTAATTGAGTCTATGATTGAGTCGGGATTGGATCTCGCTCGAAGTAGAATTAGAAAAATCGGGCCCCTGTAGCGTCCGAGTTAACTACTGAGTTGCTTGTCCCCAAAGTCTTCTCGTTAAAATCCAATTTATTAATTTGAATTGAGCGGTTGACAGCTGACCGCCTCCGTATGATGTAGATTTTTATCAGTTATCCTTCTACAATGACGCCACAAACATTTGTACACAGCATTTATGACCACTACTACTATATTAAATGCTTTTAAGGGCTATTTTGACTATTTTTCAATTTTATTTCAATTTTAAATTACACAGCTGTTTTTTGACAAGTCAAAAATGATCTGTATTATTAATATATGCCCCACATTGACAATAATATCCGTTGGTAAATACCAAATACGTTATACTGCGGTGTCGCTAATAATTATAACAACTATATAACTCATTGTACCATTCCACAATATTGTACATTTAACACGCAGCGGAACAATAAAATATGACCACATTTAACTGCAAATACAACCAATGAGTTGATAAATGCATCCGTGACATAGAGTAGGTAAGGAACAATGAACAGAGATGCTATAGTGAAGGTAGGTTAGGTGGCAGGTGCCTTCTTCTAGGTCAAATACGTACGATGGGCATGACCAAAACGATCAGTTACGAGTGAACTAATGAGGCATTCGGTTTCTTTGAGACATAATCTGTTAACGATTTTTTATATTACAAAAAGTGATCGGGTGTATAAGGGTCCAAGGGTGATCCAAAGAAGGTGTATAAGGGCGAAGACAGTAACGTTCCTCGTCCGCCCCACACCCGAATTTTGGCGCGCTACTTTCTTAGGAGATTTTGCGTTATGGTTCCTCCGCTAGTTATTTTGTTCTCCATGATATGTACTGTTCGCATAGGATAACAGAGTATATACCCGTGGTATATACCATATACAATATACGCGTTGTTTGTAGCACAAACAAGAATGGTCTTTGTACAATATTTGCTAAATGGGAAGACGCTGGCGTTGCCTTGACTTGCTATCTACAATCCAGTATGGTGATTTATACATAGAGCTGTTTACACTTAACAACTTATAAACCAATACCTTGTTCCCACCGTTCCATGCGCCTCATGAGGCAACCACTGTCCTAGCCTACGTCTTTTCTCAGGCTTTAGCTAGAGTATCTTCGTACCAAATTTCATTGACACTGGTTCAGTAGTTTTGGCATAAAGCCATGTCAGACAGACATTTAAGCACGATTACATATACCTTTATATTATTAGTAAGGATTACTCGTAATACTATTTTTTTGTGATAATCTGGTAAAAACGGTAAATGATAATATTGAAACTTTATTTCACGGTGCTATCGAAAAGATTTCTTAAACGAACATGTATTTATGAATAGTAATCTAATCTTAACAATATACAAGCTGTTGATTTGCATCCGTGCCATAGTCAAGGACGTAATTATACTAATGATTCTCAACCCAAATCAACAAAAAAATTGGTACAATTTTTTTTTATTTTAATTTTTTTTCGGAAATCCGTCGATGTCATCTAGCCGTATTTAAACTTGGCGCGTGTGTTACTGGCCTTAAAACCGTGCTGCGCCCTCACACAAACGCAAACACAAAGCATACGCAACGATTATTCATAAATTTCATTCATAAAATTGGATTACTTCTGAAATACTATGACATTACAATGACAAAAAAAGCAGTGCATATTAGCTATTTCCCCTCAACTGTAATCCCAATCGATTATTTACGTATTATATGTCCTCCTCCTGAAGTATGGCACAAATGCAAATCAACACCTTGTATATTTTATTGTAAGATGCTATTTATGTCTTTATCTGCATTTATTTTTGCATCTAAGTAGCAATTCTAAGTACGGCCGATAAAATGGGTATATTGACAGTCAGATAAGCGCAGTTGGTACGTTGAATTTTTTAATATTCAATCCTTGAATATCTTCTTTTTATCATTATATCTATATTTATCAAAGACTAGTTGTATTTTTGCCTTTGTATTTTATTACTGACTGCTGTATTTTTACCTTCATGTACGAGTAACATAAGATACACGTATACATACGTTTTCATGTTTTTGTTTGCTGTTACATACATCAAAATCCGAAGAGTAATTTTTGCGTAAAAATGTAACAACATTGAAACATTCAAACATTTACGTTTAGGTACCTATAGTATTGCGATGTTTGAACAAATAATGTTTGTACGAATAAATGTGAAATTATAGTAGGTTAAATAATACATAAAAATGAATATTAAATATATCAAAGTAGGTACATACAGTAGAAAGTATTTTGTTTTATCCATTCATTATAATAAAGTGTGACAAAGCAATATAAAAGCTGATAGCAGATTGTTTACATAATAACTTGCATATAATTGCAAAATAACGCAGTAAGGTACATATTGTACAGTTACAGCTGATAAAAGATAATAATTGATTGCATGAATTGAACACTCAATTTTATTACTTTTATATTAACGGTATACCTAAGCAAATGAGAAAATTGCCAACGAATCTTTTCCATAAAGAACTAAAAAAGTGGCTAATGGATAAATGTTTCTATACGATAAATGATTTTCTAAATTAAAACATAAATAAAAAAAACACATTTAATAATAGCTATACTTACTCAATTCAATTAAACTTAACATTTTATTTTGTCTTAGTTTTTGACATGTAGAATTGTTTTAATTGTTAACATTTTGTAAACGTCTAGTATTATTTAATTTTGTATTTTTGTATTCTTTTTAGTTCTTGACAGTTTGTTTGTTTTAGTTTGATATTTTAAATGTTTCAGTTTTTTCTTCAATTTTGGAAATAATTGCTAATTTATTGACATTTGAAAATTTCATTTGTGATTTTTATTTGGTATTAATAATTATGCCCTTTCATATTAAATTTGCATGCTGACTATGAGGCGAGATATGAAGAAACATAATATTGTATTTTAAGGCCTATAATTGTAACCATATTTCAAGCAAATTAATAAATTCTGATTCTAGTTCAGTGTACTTAAATTTGTGTCTATTCACCAGTGCTTGTACAGTGTTACTGTTATAAAAAATATATATTGCATAACTGTATATTATACAAATAGTTTACAAATACCTTAGTCAAATGCGAGTCGGACTGATGCATCGAGAGTTACTTAATTCACACGTGCCTATGGATCGTTTTCTTTTGGCTTTCTTTTAATAAAACGTATTGTTATTGGTTGGTGTTTTTATTATTAAAAAAATATCTACTACATCATATTAACGTGTTCTTGAGAAGATTATTAGCTTTCTTACCTGAGGCACCAAAACTAATCAGTAATCATAATTTACATATTATGTTCGTACGTGTTTCCATTCGCGTAGCTTCGAGCTATTTTCTCGAACACCAAATATAATGTAAGATCTTTATTGCTACCTTCCGCCAGAGGTTTCATCCGCGCCCTTCGGAATTTACTTTGCGCACCCGGATGTAAAATAGCCTATAGTCCTTCTCGACAAGTCAGCTACCTAACACTCCAGCGGAGCCCAGCAGGGCCAAGGCCTGCCGGGGCTGCGGGATTCTTCAACAGAGTTACCGCGCCCCTGGTACATAAAAGGCCTACGACGGAGCACGACGGCTTTTAGTCAGTAAAAGTCTGACACTCCCTCACCGCTGCTAACCCACAGCGGCAAGGCTCGTTAAAAAAAAGCTATCTAACACTGAAATATTTTTTCATATCGGACCAGTTGTTCCTGATATAAGTACGTGTAAACAAACAAACTCTTCAGCTTTACTATATTCGTATTAGATACTTATCGAAGCGTTAAAGATTGTGTTATTAACACATGTTGGATATAAACGAGATATTCCTTGGATCAAGGTTGTAATGCTTAATTAGTTCAGTCTCTTATTGGTAGGTAGTTAGGTAGGTACAGTTATTTTATTGCTCAAGAGGCAGTGTCTTGTCCGTCTTATAATATAGGTCTGTCTATAACACAAGTCGAGAAGAATTGAACAGTTTTTGAAAGAACATTTCATAATTTTGATTGTGGTCTAAATGTTAAGATAAGCTGGGAACTGACAGTACTCCTATTAAGATAGATAATAAGAAAGCAAGAATTGTCAGCAGGTGAAAATTCATAATTTTCCGTACTTACTGTCTCTAAGGGCAGACTAGTAGCATAGGTACCTAAAGCCAACAAAAAACACATATGTATATGTGGATGTGCTACATTCTGTTACTATTCAAATATCATTGTTTCTGTCACATATATCTATATAAGTATCTACGACAACTTTTATGTAAAGCTTAAAGTTAAGTAACGTTTGAGTACAAGGGTAGGCCCTTTCCCGATTTGCTATATCGTATGTACTCAAACGCACATAATTAAGTATTGCTGTCACATAAATCTTTTCCAGGCACGGTCGGGTAAAATATTTATGCTAATACCTACCTTCTGTGTCCTGACTTTTTATTTAAATGGCAACATTTTCGAAATGTCACTCCAAGAACGTGAAAGAATGTGACCGAAAAGTTCCAATGTCGTTTAAAAAAAAGTCATTTAAAATATTATGGCAAGTTTCGGAAAATATTTTTTACTAGGTTTATGTGTATTTCCCTAACATGACACTTTGTTAATTAATAAGGTATATAATTAGCTAACTCGGTTTTAATTTTCTTAAAAGCTTATGAAGAAATCAAATTCAGACACTCAAAGTTTCAAAGTCCAAAGTCTAGTTTTAAAATGTCAAAAACATGGCGTAGGTAATTTTATTTAAAGAACTTTAAGTGCGGTTATACTTAAGTTCAGAACTATTTATAATATTCAAATTCAGATTATCTCGGCGACTGAATATTCAGATTTTCCTCCGAAACCTAATTTAGTTGAGAAATTAATAACCTACTTATCAACTTGAATCTTATACTTAACAGGTACTAATTAAGGTACTTTTTAAAGTGGGAAATCTCTTCTGACCATAACATTTTGTTCTATTTTCGGATCTTTGTCCATTCTTTGTAATTATTTTTAAGAACTGAGTGAAAGTAGTAATTAAGACAGTTACAATCAAAACCCGTAATTTTAAATGCATTCACAATACCTGTTTCATTTCATATACGTTAATTTAAGTTAATACCACTTTTATCTAGCAATTTAACACACAAAATAAAATAACATGATAAATTTACTCAGTCAAATGATATTTTCAATTTACCTTTGTAGTATCGTAACTTATTCAGTGATTTACATAAAATAAATTTCAAATACCGAATACCAATATCAGTAAAATATGTGTAAAATCAAAATCCAATTTCCCAACACGGTGTGTCGATATTGTGAATTAATTCGTAATACCACGAAAATGGGGGTTCTCGTAACAGAACATATTTGACTCTATATTGAGCGGAGTAAAGTAACACTGTTATAAATTGTTCTATTGAATAATGGACAAAGTTTCAACTTATGTTTGGGGCGGGTTTTATGGTCCCATTATGAGGGCAAGTATTGTTGAGAATAACCATTTTTTGGCATTATGTCTGGACCCTAAGATGACATAATATCGTTTTAATAAAAAGCTTAACATACTTGAGTAATGGCGGACATTGGCTTTTTTGGAAATGGTTTCTTTTCTGTCCCTTCTTCATATACAAGAGAATTATTTTACTAATGAGTTTCCTAACTAGGTTACACAAAGTAGAACAATTCCTAAATAATTAAGCTCCTACACGTTTGTAGTTTCGTAGGAAAGTTGTGAAGTAGGCAAGTTTGGATAGGCAAAATGTTTTTCGTTTGTCGACTCGAAGAGATCAGCTGTACGAATAAGTCCGCATTTCCATCTCATTGGCCTTATTTTTCTTACATATTTTCGTACCGCAAACAGTAGAACGATTTCTTCATAAAATTACATTGTAGACTAAGGAATATAAACATTGTAAGACGTTTAAAATACTCGTAAGAAAAACTTTTCAAGGGTAAAGTAATAACATAGCACCACTCATGTTTTCCCCGAAGAATTCATCCAACATACCTATAAGTACTCTTAGTGCGCCAGTTATGTCTAAACTCCGAGAAATCTAGACTTAAAGTACTTTGAGTTCCAACTTAGGACCACTTAATCGATGGTGCTATGTATAGTTGAGAAACTGATCGACTGATTTATCCCTGCTTTTCTTCACAATGTAAATAGAAACTTCCAATTATATTCATAATTATGGATATATGAAGGTATTTTTGATTGTTAATAACGTATGCACGACTATGATTAATTAGCATCCTAAAAGCACATACAAAAACTACCTCTATGTCTTCACGGACTTCATAAATATTTACTACTTACTGTTTATCTACTTACTTGATGAACTTCAATAAACTTTCAGTTTTCAGTTCCATATGCAATAATTATTCATACAAGAGTACAACCATCTGTCTGGAAGAGAACTGGTAATGTATTCGCTTTTAATTAACTTGATTAACATAAATGATGGGAGACCCTTGTCACGCCATACAACTTCTATGGCGTAGTTTTGGGTGCGCTATGGTAAAAGTTATGGGTTACATTCGTCTTGTAACATGCATATTGTTCTGTGAGCTTAATATACGCAACATTATTTGTCTCATCTACTGTATTGTGTACCTATATAAATAAAATAAGTATAATACAAAAAAAGAAAGGTGAAGGAAAAGATCTCGAGGAAACCTGGACTATAAATTCTGAAATCACCAACATGCATTGAGCAAGCGTGGTGATCCTTCTCTGTGTGAGAAGAGACCTGTGCCTAGCAGAGGGACGAAAGAAAGGCTGATGAGGATGAACAAAATGATTACACCCCTAATCCCTGTTCACCCCTAAATATCAATATTATTATTTAATTCAATTTGTTTCAATACTTTCATAATAAAAGCTGATAGTAAGAAAAATCTTATCGTTCTTTTACACACGAGAATAATGTAATAAAAGTCAGTTCTTATGAACGCCAAAAAAATGCTTTTTTCCTCAAGACGAAGGGGATGACTTTCCTTATCTCTTTTGAAGTTCACTTATATTTTGCACTCTCATATTGTTCCCAAACTTATATTTATTTACAAAGAAAAGATTGCTCTCACATGTGTGGATCTTATTTATAGCTATATTAATCATAGTTTGAATTACTTTGGTAAATAGGTTTCAAAACAGATACATCATAATATTCAAAATCTTTGTCGACTATTTTTAATCATTACTTACAGCAATGCGTAACACCGCGCAACTAGCTTGACGTTTCTTAAGCACCTGTAATAGGTCTATCTATACTAATATTATAAAGAGGAAAACTTTGTTTGTTTGTTTGGTTGTAATGGATAAACTTAAAAACTACTGGACCGATTTTAAATATTCTTTCACCATTAGAAAGCTATATTATCTGCAAGTAACATAGGCTATATTTTATCCCGGTGAGGGCAGAAGCTCCCACGGGACGCGGGTGAAACCGCGGGAAAAAGGCTAGTATGAAAAAAAAAAATTGATTTTGACATGAGGTTGTTTAGAGAGACTCATAGATGAAACACAACTAACTTAATTATCTCAGCTAAAAGTCCTCACATCGTAGGAGAATCCTGATTTATTTGTATCGATTCGTCATTGCAATCAAAAGTTACAAAATGTACAATCAGATCGTAGATATTGAATATTAATGCAATAAAGAAAAACGATTTCTGTATTATTTCGGCGAACAATGTTTACTTAAGTATCATTGTTGAAGACAATGTAACGATGGATATCGAACAGCTTGCCACTTGGAGAACAATATATTTAATAAAAATATTTTATTTTCAATTTCACACGTAGAGAAACTTCAATACTCTATTTTAATATGTCAAAACTTTTAGCATCTTTACACCTTCTCGTTAGATATGGTTTCCTGGTACATCTGCCAACTGCCATCTTCAGCATCTATAACTGAAGAAGGTACCACCTACCTATAAATTATGTGCTGCTGATCACAAAATCAAAGAGATGATTTTATATTTCATTTATGTGTAGGTATATTGTTTGAATATAAATTATTTTAACTTTAAACTCTACCTACACGGTTTTCTTTACCTAAAAGGTTTTCTACAAAAATCTTCAAAACACCGCCATTAATAAAATCGACATATACTTTACGTTACACCTCAAAACTACGGTTCACTATGACGTTCAAAATTCATCATCCTCCGACCCTTTTTCCCAATCCTGTTGGGGTCGGCTTCCAGTCTAACCGGATTCAGCTGAGTACCAGTGCTTTACAAGAAGCGACTGCCTATCTGACCTCCTCAAACCAGTTCCCCGGGCAACCCGATACCCCTTAGTTAGACTGGTGTCAGACTTACTGGCTTCTGACTACCCGTAACGACTGTCAAGGATGTTCAATGACAGCCGGGACCAACAGTTTAACGTGCCATCCGAAACACAGTCAATGGTGTCTAAGATATACTTAGAAAGTACATACAAACTTAGAAAAGTTGCATTGGTACTTGCCTGACCTGGGATCGAACCGGCGCCCTCATACTTGAGAGGTTGGTCCTTTACCCACTAGGCCACCACGACGTTCAAAATTATTATATCAAAATATAAAAAAATGATTTACAACGCACTTGTTTGAAATATTATTACGGAACTCACCGCAGCTCCGCGTATTTTAAACAACCGTTTAAAAATAGATCTTGATATAAACGTAAAGCGAGCAAATGGCTTAGGCATTTATTACTTTTAGATAAATAGACCAAATTTCTGTGCAAAGAGTTTAATACACAAGATTTTTTTTTAAAGTAGAATGCCTATCCAGTCGTATGCGCCAGTTGTGGGATCGTTACATCGGCAATGGTTTCACAAAGGGCTGCAGAAAGAACAAAGATGGGTTTTAGTCAGTAAAAGTCTGAAGCTTCTGGTATCCATCTATATACAAGGAAGGCGTAATCACCAACACCATTTTATTTGTGTGCAAGCACAATCCTATGGGACCGTCTAACTGCGATAAAAACCGTACTTAAGAACCCAGATTAAGTGCATCCTTGACTAGTAATTAGTAAAAACGACAGTTTATTTTCGGTTTTCTTTGCAAAAAGAAGAAATCTCAAGTCGAATTTATTTCTGGCCTCAAATCAGTTGTGGCTATTTAGATTTAATTTAAATAAGTTCAGAATCGTTGTTGGCTTGGTAACTATTAGTAATGTAACTACACCTGTCACAGATTATTTAACATACATCTAATTGACAATGTTTGCACAGTAAATTGAGGCGTAAATTCGAATTACATGAATATTACATTACATTTTAGTTTAAAATATAATTATCAATGATGGCAGCCAATGACTCGTGTTAAGAATAACGTGTTTGCACCCACATGATTTATTTGACAGACGTTAGACTAAACCGTTTTTTGTGCAAATGACGTGATATTTTAATCAATGTCAAAATTCCGTGCAGTAAGTAGGTACTATGAAACTACCTAGATATCATGAAGATATATGTAGATGTAATGATCATCATCGTGTACCTGATATTAACATTCAAATATTAAAGATGAGTGACATGGACATTGCATTGAACTGAATTTTTGTAGGTGCTGTGCCGAGAAAAAATATTAATTTACACAGACATAAACTACTTATCACTCAGAGCAAAATTTTATCGATACCTAATCATAAAACAAATAATTATTTTTAGAACCACCCATTAATCAAAGAAATAATCAAGATTTTCCACGACAGTTTGGTTAAAAGAAAACAAGCGAAATTATGACGTTAAACTAATCGTTTCTTGTATCCATAAATAAGAATCTTTAAATAGTCAAGGGGATGAGTTATTTTTGTCCTCTGTGTTTTATTAGGATTTTTTATCCTTAGGCGAGATTCCACCAGCGTGCGGATATTAATGTACGCAAATGTTTCTTCTGGTCTACTCGCTGTAGCAAACAGCGAAATTGCGAATTTTGAGCACGAAAAGCTGCTAGCAGTGGACCAAAGCCATATCGTACACATTATTTGTTGGCGAACATAATATGTGCGCGATCAGTGTTGGCGAAAACTGGCCACAATGGTTCGCCGAACTTAAATAGCTTACAGGACTGAGAGGAGGTACCTAAGATGTTTTGTAGTAGAATCTTATTGTGATCTTTTAAAATGTCGTTACTTTATAGGAAATACAGACAAGGGGTTGGCTTTCATCGTGTTCCATGTACAAATGACGATAGTTTCACAGAAACTTGAGCAATAAACTTAATGTAGGTCTCCAATCTTCAAGCATCCCCCACTAATCAGGGGTCACACAAGCCTTTGAATCGCCTTCGTCACTGAACTGATGAATGAAGTTCGATGTCGTTCTTTTAGACCGGTGAACTCATTTTGAATGAATGAAATTTGAGAACATTTTTGACTAGGTTCCGGCCGCATGTCGAGGGTGGCTCAAAAATGACTTCGATATATGTTGTATGTTATGTTTGTATGTATCTGATGAATGTTCATTAATCTGAGTTGGCAATATTTTAATACCTATAGGCTTTTGAATAAATCCCCATTCCGTAGAGCATTATACACGCGCTATTTAACAAATTAAACGTAGGTAAGTAAATTCCTATTAATGAGGCCGCTAAACCCTTCACCGCTCACTCGACTTTATTAGTGGTATAACCCTTAAAACAACCGTCTATCTACAGCTACTCTACAGCATATCTTATATCGCTTCTAATGACGATACCTACTTGATGTCGCTTTCCCTTTATAGATAAACATAAGTGCTGGAACTAATACATGAAACCATTAGGTCTTTGGGACCGTGTATTAATGACGTCACAAAACAGTTGACGATAGCTTTATATACAGTGGATTCCTATAATCTATCTGTCGATTGGTTTGCGATAAATAATGTTATGTTGCAGTTATTGAAATTATTATAATTGATGCTTTAATCAACGTAGGTATGACTATTGACAAAATATATCATCGTTTGGTAATAAAACACAATTTTAGGGTGTTTAAATCATTTAAATACTAACACGCCAAACTAAGCACTGCTGGACTGTGAACTAATTGGAAATCTGTTTAGGCAGTTGGAAATCTGGATTTGAAAGTTTTGATAGTTCTACGTTTAAAGCGGTTTAATTGATTTATAGTAGATTTCAAATCACTAATCCATTAATAACAATACCAAAACTAAATAATTCAGCTTACAATTAAGTAACCGTTGGTAGCTTTTTCCATCATTTTTTGATGTCATAACTCTTTGGTAACAAAAGCTCTAAATGACTTTTTTAAAACATTCACAGGCCAGATGATGAAACTGTAAAAAATATGGTGGCCTCAACTTTAGCTCGATAAAATTGCAATAGCCGTCTGCATTCTATATAAAACCTCTTATCTTGTTGATTGGAAAACTTTTCAAATTCCGATTTCTCATTTTTGCGGAATGATAAAATTGACTTCGAAAAGATTTGTAAACACTGAAAATTTTTCTCGTAAATAAATTCAGTTTTTTAATGATGAATGTATAGATAGAAGTACATATGTTTGCGGATAGTTTGATCTGGCTCTTAATTTTTATTGTGACGTATAAGAGTGGCCACATTACAACAATCAGACATCGGTCTACTTACATGATTGATTCGATACACAATTATCATCAAACTAATCTGTTGGCTAGCTATGAGCCAATAGTTAGCCAAATAGAGGGCTAGATAGATGGTCGACAGGTTATTTAGTATGCAAAGCCTCAGAAACTAAAAATGTTCTTAAGTCTGTGGTGCTCTTTCTATTTTCAATTTAGCGCATGTGTATTTTCTACCTATAAGCCGTCATCTGCATGGAGTCGAGTCTGTCAAAACGGGCTGAGGTACTGATAAAGTGTGAAAATATGCAGTCGAAAATAAAATGAGAATTTGATACACGCTGGTATGGGAACGCGGCATTTCTGGGTTCAGGCTCTTAATTAAAATCATTATGTACTTACTAAGTTACAAGACGTTTTTCTTTATCTTTCCCAACTAGATTTTACCTACAATAATTTTCCCATAATATAAACTCCATTATAACACTTCGAGACAGTCACAAAATCTGTCTTCTCAAACGATCTAATACTTTGATAGCACCCAAATCATAGTACAGGTACTTAACATATTCTAATGCCGTAATATTTCATAAGCTGTTTTCAACCAAAACAGTCTCGGAGGCGCACAATGCCTTATATTCGGCTTAAAATATCCGCTTACTTGGCAATAACAACGGTTTACCTTTAACATATTGTATGAGGGAACTTGGAGAGTACACACTGTAGACTAAACAGTCGGTCGACAGTTGATGCAATGGCTGGCATTTTGAAATAAAATCTCGATTCCGATCAAAGTTTACGGTTGAATTGTTACTTGCTATAACCTGGGGCCCGATTCTCCTAATTTTACTTAAGCAACACATTCGACTGCGATCTAATCTCGACTCGATTACGATTGAAGCGTATGGGGCATTCCGCTATTTTTTCTTTGAAATAAACGTTTTTATCCTTGATTAATGAATCATTTTGTCTGCAAATGATTTACGATTGCAATATGATTGTAGAGCAAACTACCGTATAGTATAGACCAAAATCACCAAAATAGCAGACCAATCGCAAACCAATCGAATGTCGTTGGAATACGATTGGTCTTACATTAGTAGCAGGATGCCGGATATGGTTAAAACTGCTATTGGGATCATATTGCGATTCGATTTCTATTCAATTTTGACATTATTAACTGAGGAGAATCGGGCCCCTGATCTTCGTAATGTGCGTTCGCTACCATTCATCTCCATGCTTATTAAGAGCCGAATCAAACTATCGGCCGACTAAAAGTTTGCAGTGTGCGTACCTATACTCTAAGGGTACGTACCCTAACATATGCGTGAACGAGGCGTGGGCCGTCAAATGGATCTCTTATTCAATAAATCTTTGTATCAATACTGGCCCGCATAAGAATGAAGTATTTGTATTCAATTGAACATCTTTGGAATATATTGATATTATTCTTGTGTCGAAGAAGTGATCGTTTTATTTTTGGACATGAGTTTAAATGTGGAAAGAAGAATATTATGGAAGAAGAGATGCTGCAACAATAGACAGCAATTTCTTAGAAAAAATAATTTAAGGTTTTCTAACGAAACATAATCCTGGGAACGTGTTTTAACATATTTTAAACGACATAGTATACTCATTGCAATCAAGATCCGGCTTGCTCCTTAAAACCACGGAATTCGCAAATATTTGGATTGCCAAACTAGCTTAAATGTCAAACACCTATAAACTTTAAATACTTTTATTTAAACAAAGAAATATCTTGACTAGACTAACCAATAACAAGCATGCTTTAACAAAAAAATATTGTACATAGAAATAACAAAAAAGCTTTTCAAAAAATACTTCCTAGGCATGCTAGAACGATTTTCACAGAAATTATGTATATTCTTTATTATTGGTAACTAGATGATGAATAAAATTTGTATAATCAACCTCGTTTGTCACAAAAACATGTAGTAAATAGGATAAGAGACTTACAAAATTATACTCTTTGTTAACTCTTTTTTACTCTCTTTGTATACTCTTTTTTTAAAAGCTATTATACTCTTTGTTGGCTTCCACTGATTGGAGTATGATTTATGAAATGCATGATGTGGAGGATATATTAGATATTTTTTATGGCAAGCTTAATGATATTTTAGATAGGTGTGTACCCCGGAAAAAGATTAGACGTGAAAACTCTCGATATGTTTATCCTGAATGGTATACATCAGACATTATAAGGGACATAAAGAAAAAAGCCAGTTTACATAAAATTTTCAAAAAAACGAAACAGCAAAGTGATTATACCGAATTTTCTAAGTACAGAGCTCGTATTAAAAAATCTATAGAAATTGCACATACAGAACATAAGTTTAAAATACAAAATCAATTTTCAAAAGATCCTAAATCTTTTTGGCAGTATATTAGGTCTAAAAGAAGCAGGTTAAACAAGCAGGTTATTGTAAGAAATGGTCATCATCTTTCGGATGAGGAGTGTGCGGGACATTTTGCGTCGTTCTTTAAATCGGTGTACAATAGAGAGCGGCCGCGGCTGGACGCGCGCGCGGCGGCGGCGGACGCGGCGGCGACCGGTGCGCGAGTACACGTCGACACCCTCACTCTGCACGATGTTAGGGAAGCGCTCACGAAGCTCAAGCCAAAGCGCTCATGCGGCCCCGACGGTATTCCAGCATTTCTGTTCCGCGACTGTGGCCGGGTGCTAGCAGAGCCTTTGCATCATATATTTAATATATGTTTAAAACAGGCGACGTTTCCGACTAGATGGAAAACCACACGAGTTATTCCGGTTCCAAAAGGCAAGTCCGGGCCGGATGTCAGTGGCTATAGACCGGTGGCGGTGTTGTCGACGCCTGCCAAGGTGTTCGAGTCTGCCATACAACGCTGTGTGCAGGCTCAAGTGAGCGCTCAGCTATCGGACGCGCAGCACGGGTTCCGGCCGGCGCGCAGCACTGCGACGAACCTGCTTAATTTCATGGTGAGAGCGGGGCCGGCAGTTGATGCTGGTGTACAGGTAGACGCGGCATATTTTGATTTTAAAAAGGCATTTGATACCGTTGATAATGATGTACTGCTAATGAAGCTGGCAAAAATTGGCTGTACTCAACACCTTCTACAGTTCTTCGCCAGCTACTTGGAAGACCGGCAGCAGTACGTCGACTACAACGGTTTCGAATCCCAGCCATACTACACCAGGTCAGGCGTAAGCCAGGGCAGCAATTTGGGTCCTCTGGAATTCATTTTAATGATAAATGACTTACCAGAGGTAGTCAAGCACAGTTTATGTTTATTGTTTGCAGATGACCTCAAATTGCTGCTCGAGGTCAGGAGTGAGTTGGACTGTGAGAAATTGCAGGAAGACATAGATAGAGTAGTTGAATGGAGCAATCAAAATAAGCTTTATTTCAATACAGCGAAATGCTCAGTGATGACGTTTACGCGCGCGAAGTCTACCTTAGCCTACAACTACAATGTGGATAAAGAGCCGATGCAGCGAGTTTCGCAGGTACGAGACCTAGGTGTACTAATTACCCCTGATCTTACTTTCCGGGAGCACATAGTTAGGATTTGCAAGAAGGCCTATAGAAACCTGGGTTTCGTACTGAGACAGTCGCAGGGATTCACCAACATCGCTACCCTAAGGGTGCTGTATGACGCTTTGGTAAGGAGTCACCTGGAGCACAGTGCGGTGATTTGGGCGCCTCATGAAGCAAAATACAGTGTCATGCTTGAACGAGTACAAAACAAGTTTACCAGACACTTGTATTTCAAACTTTATGGGGTGTACCCATTTTACCCGCTGATGTATCCTACACTTTTTGTACTGGGTATGGTAGGGTACAACCAACTAAGAGTGCGCAGGGAATTTACACTCGCGGTGTATGCGGTAAAACTCCTGCGAGGTTTAGCGCACAACCCGGGTGTGCTGCGTCACCTGCAGCTGTGCGTGCCGGACAGGTACGTGTGGAGACGGCGGCGGCCGCCACTGCTGGCAGTGCCGGCAGCCAGAACCAATCTGCTGGCGAAGGCACCCCTCACCCGCACAATACGGGTATTAAATGAAGTGCATGCGAGGATAGATTTGTTTTCGTGCAATCGGAGGGAATTTGCAATAGTATTGTTAAATATTATTAGTTATAATTATTAGGAGGTTTTATTATATTATTTTGTTGTAAATTTTGTGTTAGATTTAAGTTAAATTTTATTATTTTTGTATGTGTGTAGGTATTGTGGACACCACTATCGAATTAGTATTACACTGTAATGATAGTGTGTATGTTTTTAAAAAAAAAAAAAAAAAAAAAAAAAATAATTCTATGAAGTAAAATAATTTAGACCAAAATCTTGGCATTTCTTGTTCCCACCTTGATTAAATTCTTTAGTATTTCTGTCGTGTCAGTCTGAAATGTTTTTGAGGAAACCTAGACAAGAAAAGAAAGAAATTTTGTTTATTTGTTCGACCTGTTTGTCAATTTATTTTAGTAGACTAATGTCTAGAAGCCTGTGTGTATTGTAATGTCTAAGTATAATAATCTTAGACACTAATGACTGTGTTTCGGATGGCACGTTAAACTGTAGGTCCCGGCTGTCATTGAACATCCTTGGCAGTCGTTACAAGTCTAACCAAGGGTTAGGCTAGGAGGTCAGATAAGTTAAACTTGAAGCCGACCTCAACATAGTGGGGAAAAGGCTTAGGAGATGATGATTCTAATGTCTAGAAGCACTAACTATTATTTTGAATTATCTATCTCACAAAACAAAACATCAAAGGACTGTGTTTTGTAGACGCTAAAACAGAGAAAAACCAATCGAAAATATGTAAAGACAAAAACCTACGAACTCCATTTCATTTTTATTTTATTTTATTTTATTTTTTTATTTTATTACATAGGAACAGCAAACAGCCAGAATATACAATATACAGCAGAAATAAAAACATGCATAATTAAAATTAACAATATTCTAGCCCACAACACTGTTCACAAATAAACAAAAATATAAAAAACATAAAAATACGCTAGGATAACTTACACTAGGTACAAATTAACTTAAGAAGGTACTTAATTATACTTATCTCTCTATACACTTAAATACTAAAACATCTAGACATGTGAAAACTAAGCTCTGCGGGCAATATCTAGCTAGAGGAGAGTTCCTTAAGAATAAGTCCCTTGAACCTATTGAGAGAGCATGCAAAGATGTCTATATGTTCAAAGGACCTATTGTAGGAGTCAACCATTCTGCGGATGGGTGAACGTAAGCCAGAGTTTGAGTGACTAACACCCACTGCGAATAGTGTTCTCGCTCGAACCCTGCGTCTGTGAATTGTTCTGGGGACAGCATAACACAGCATATTAGATAACTCAATGCAGTCGAATTTATTATTCACAATATTAAATAGAGTTATCGCTTCTAGATATCTGCGTCTGTTTTCAAGTGTCTCGATTTTGTACTTGCTGAGTAATTCTTCATACGTTAAGTATTGACCAGAGCATCTATAATGCATTGCTCGTAGGAATTTGCGTTGAACAGACTCAATTATCTCAATGTACTTTTTGTAATATGGACACCAGACGGAAACAGCGTACTCGAGTTGAGATCGAATTAACGATTTGTATAGGCAAATATAAGAAGAGGACTTCCTAAAATCTACTGTAGAGCGCATAATGAATCCATATAGTTGGTATGCTTTATTTACAATTTTACCTATATGTAAGTCTAGACAGAGCTTGGAGTCCAAAATAACTCCTAGATCACGAATAGATGTTACTTTATTCAGAGGGGCATCGCACAGCGTGTATCTATAGTCTAAAATGTTTTTATTTTTGGTAAACGTTATGCAGTTGCATTTAGGTAAGCTAAGTTGCAGCCTATTTTTTTGACAGTAATGAGTCAGTCGATCAAGGTCTTGTTGAAACAATTGATTATCCTGTGGTTGTCGGATGGTTCTGTATACCTTAAGATCATCAGCATATAGTAGAAATTTAGTATGAAGAAAGCAACTGCTGATATCGTTGATGTACAGAATGAATAAGAAAGGGCCGAGGATGGAGCCCTGAGGCACACCAGAGGTGACCTGCGCTATGCAAGACTGATGACCGTTAATCACAACTCTTTGACTGCGATTAGTGATATAGGAAGTGAACCACCTTAGAAGATTGCCACGACTTCATTACAACTCAGCCAACATATACCATTAAAACAATAGGTATCTTAAAAACTTTAATGAGACTCTTCAAAGGAACATAAGAATTGAGTATTTTCTTTGAAAAGATCTCGTATCTTTCGCCAGCGGCCATTTGTCACGCCGCAATGTTGGCAGCCGTGGGCAAGCTGTCATTGCGTTCAGTTGCTGAAGGTTGGTACACAGTAATGTTAATGTGTTGACATAGCAGAGAGCTTTACTTTTTAGCCGCTAAAAGTGTGAAAGGAACGTTAAATGCCTCTGTAACGAAAATAGCATTTGAAGATTTGGACTTCCAAAATCATCGATTGTCCATCCATGTTTCACCCTCAATACCTAATCAATATTGTTTAATTGAAAAATTCTGAAAGATTAACGTCAAAAAAGTAGGCTGCAAAATAAAGCCACTATCAAATATTCAAAATTGGAAACGTGGCCAATGTAGTTAAAAAATGAAAAATATTTATCGGCTTTATTAACGTGTTTTCCGGTAAAAATCACACACGTCTAACCAATTTGTGAAATAAAAACGAACTAAAATCTTTACGAAACCATCTGAAAGTTTCTGTGAATTATAAATAGTGATTATTTATTTGTTCCCTTAAAAATGCAATATTGTATACAAATAAATTACTATTTAAAAAGAGAATAGTATAAAAGAACAAATTACCTTTTTCTACGAGTAATACGCGTCTCATATGGCTGACGACCGAAGGTAAGACCACAACTATGCCAACACCATATATCTCAGGGTCTCCTCTCCAGAATCCTAAGTAGGTATATACCATGTATATACGTATATACGTACGTACGTACGTCTTTGCTGTGTATCTTATTCTAAATTATGAATTGACATACCTATATAATGTATTCTTGGTCCATTAAAATGTACACCTACGTAAATTTACTAATTTTACTATTAAATAAATTGGTACCTATGTATTCTATAAAAAATGGTTCAATAAATTCTTGTCTACCTCATAACAGGGAATAGCTCGAACATTAGTTACAATGACAATGTACAAATTACCGGTTACTGGTACCTCAGGAAAATCTTCTAAAGTCGCTAATTAAACATCGGGACAGACACTGACCATAGATTAATAGTAGAGGCGCCACTCGTTATAACTAATGGTTCTCTGTCCATTTACTGCCGGGAAGTAGATTAGTTCAGCCAATAAGTTTAAGTATTAAAGATAAGTTGTAGATACACGTTTTATTAAAGCAAGGTTTATTTTAGGAAAATCGATGTTGAAGAAAGTACTTGGGTAAAGAGAAAAATATCTATACTAATATAATAAAGCTGAAGAGTTTGTTTGTTTGTTTGTTTGAACGCGCTAATCTCAGGAACTACTGGTCCGATTTGAAAAAATCTTTCAGTGTTAGATAGCCCATTTATCGAGGAAGGCTATAGGCTACTTTTTATCCTGGTACGGGAAGTAGTTCCCACGGTATGCGGGTGAAACCGCTGGCAGAAGCTAGTTTTCGATAAATGTGATAAATATAAGGTAACCACTAAATAAAGAATTGACAATACCTGCTCTTTGTCATTGTCACATCGTAGAGAACGCAGCAACCGATCTGAAAACGGACAAAATCTTCATTTTTATTTCATCGTTATATAATAAACTCTTTCCACTATATAAAACATGGTGATACCATGTAAAGTTTGACCAAATACCAAAGCAACAAAGCTATATAAAACAAAAAACGGGTACTAATGGCTTAGCCATCACCGGTCGACCATTCGCCAATATAAATGACCCGAACACCACAAAACGACAAGACTGATGATGCAAGGTCAAAAGCATAAGTAATCACCCAACGATATCCCTTATTCCTATATTAAAATTTATGCTGAAGTGCACTCGTAATAACAATAAAAAAATATGGAAAAATGTTGGTGTATGTCCGTGAAAAATAATATTGTACTTCTGTGCATAAAATGAGCGGGCATTCTGCGTGAATTAAATTCTCGGCTTCCATTCAGATGAGAGTATTAGTGACTATTTCATTACTCGCATGCAAAAAGTTTGCATAATATTTAGCTTTCATTTGTTTCTGGGTTTCATCAACGCGGTACGAGTATTTCTGTTCAGTAAAACTGCTTGGAATTAGTTCTTGCGGGGAATTAGAACTCAGTATTTATTATTGTGATTTAACTGATAAGTATGTAATTATAAAGTAAAAATTACGTTTAACGATTAGAGTAGATTTGAGTCATTGTCAATAACACTAGCTAGAAGTATAGACAACCAAAGAAGTGATACTTAGCTAAGAAAGAAACAATGGTACAACATATTCTTGTACTTACAGGTCATTTTTATGCACATTGCGTCGAAACGCACAAATTACAGATTTAATCATGTTTACACTGTTAATTGACAAGCTACTTAAACTTTCAGTAATGTGTTTTTTTTTTTTGTATTAAGGTTGTGACTGTAAACTTTTTCTTTTTTTACAAAACACACCATATTTACAAAGGAAGCCATCGAAATTGAAAAGTAAACACAAAACTAGTTCCAGATTTATCGAGAGTTGTTCAAGCTTTCAATTCTTCACGTTGACTATAGATACATTGTAATCCAAGGAGACAAAATATCCTTTCAACATCACGCCTGAGACCATGATGTGTTTTTGCTGTCACAATTCAAATTTAGAATGGGAAGCATCCATAGACTATGAATGCGGCCATCTTCTTCGTTCTACGGCATTAATACTCCTTCGACAAAAGCCACTGAGCGTTATAATAGCAAGTCTTGAATTTATAGCCCACCATTGGAATATTCTGTTCCCTCTCATATTGAAGTTATAACTTTGGCTTACGGCCCTCTAAACCGTTTTAACTACCTAATGACATTAGCCAGGTTCCACCAAAATCACCTTAATATATCTTAAATCACGTCAACTGTTAATGCTGGCAATTCATTTCGCGTAATAAATTGTTTATGTTTCGCATTAAGAAAAGAAATAAAAGGCAATATAAAGTTACGGGAAATAGCCTTGTGGTCACATGTGTTAGAACTTGATTTATCTTTATTAACAGAAACGATCACGAATATAAACTTTTTAACGTTTTCCAAATAGTCCGTACGTCGTGTTTGCAAACATCTGGCAAACGCATAGTGCAACTTCAATTAGAATTCAATTGTGTTTCTACACAAACCACATGCTAATGACGTTACTTCAGTGAATTTAATTAAAGACTACGCTTCGGCCGTACCTACTATCACTAATTATTGGCAATCGAACAACATTGTGCTCTAACCCTTATACTGAATTCAACAGCAATTTTAAACTAGCAGATTTTCCAAACTGTTTTTCTGAGCGACAGCGATCAGTTGGTTTAGACAGGCCACAAAACAAACAATTGACAACCAACTCCCGGTGTGAAAGGAGACTCTAGAACGGCGCGACCACTTTGTGCCGTGTTTTGTTATACGCAAAAAAACGCGCTATAAATCCGCCAGTGTGTACCTAACCGCTCCTATTCCAAATTTAAAGCTATACTCAAATGCATAGAGGACCTCCACGGTCCGCTGTCCAACTTTAAATGTAGAATTGTGGCTACACATTCTAGATGACATGAATACAAATTGGATTAAAACCGACATAATAGAGCTTAATCAATTTGTTCACAATAACATTGGCGATAGTGGGAATAATTTGAATACTATGGGTAATTATTAGTTATTAATGAATGCTTTGTTGGAGGGTGAAGTTTGGAAATGTGAAAGGTTTATGCTAGTAATGTTCTTAACGTTATTCACACAAACTTCCATGCGTCAGATGGAAAGCAGCTTATGTACTCACGTCGCCATCTATCTCTGTTCTTTTCATCTCATTAGGTTTAGCCGTTTCAGCGTGAAAGTGTAACAGATTAACTGACAAGAGTTTTCCCCGTATTTTCTAACACAGTAGATAATACGTCAAAATAACATTAAAAAAGTTAAGAAGAAGACCAGTAATTTGTATCGGTACCCTCCAATGCAATACAAATTGATAAGGCAAGTTTTTATTCAGTTTAAAATATGAAATGGTTCCGAAAAAAGGCACGAGCTTTCAATAAAGGAAAATTGAAAGATCTGCACCGGATAGAGCGAAGCTGTGAAATTGAAGCACACTTTGAAAATGAACCGAGGTTATTACGCAGCATACCGCAGTGCGAAGAGAAATAGGTACTTAATGATTTTGAAATGAAAAAAAAAGAACACTTTTTACAAATAATTTAAACTGACTGAGCAAATAAAAGGTTTTATTTAGTTACTAGCTTCTGCCAGCGGTTTCACCCGCACCCCGTGGGAACTACTTCCCGTACCGGAATAAAAACTAGCCTATAGCCTTCCTCGATAAATGGGCTATCTAACACTGAAAGAAATTTTCAAATCGGACCAGTAGTTCCTGAGATTAGCGCGTTCAAACAAACAAACTCTTCAGCTTTATAATATTAGTATAGATAAAAAGTTTATAATTTTCACTTTTTATTTGGTTTATATACCAAAAAGCTCCTCAATTTCGCAAAAACTGTGCTAAAAACCGGATCGAAATAGGGTCAGCCAGGCGAGAGATGATTGACTAACATACATAAATACACATTAAACTGAGAACCTAATTTTTTGTGAAGTCAGTTCAAAGTTTTAGAAATAAAATCGACCTATAAATAAACACGCCTGACGAAAGACAGAAAATAAATATATTATTTATCATTTTTATTTTCTACCTCTATAACTTGTTATTCTAAAAGTCTTAGTTGGTACTTTTAAATAAGTATGATAAAATCTTGAGATTACGTGAAAATAAAGCTTTAGAACCTAAAAAAGATGTAAATATTAATGGCTTATGTTTAACTGACCACCAGATATAGTAACAAATAGCGGACAAAAATAGTAAATAATCACCAAAATGAAACTCGCATTTTAATGCAAAATGATAACCAAAGTTTTAACACTTTGCTATCCTATTTAAGTAAAATTACTCCAAGTAAATCATAAGTAAGCCAAAAATAGTAAATGATCACCAAAATTAAATTCTGCTATCCTATTTTAGCAAAATGAGTCCAAATAAATCATTTTTATCCCAAACTTGATATACATATATGTTAGCAAGCATGCAGCATGGAAGCAAACATGCAACATGCAGCAAGCATGGCTTCTGTCACGGCTCCGGCGCTGCGGGGCTCCGGCGGTCCCATGCGAGCTTATCGTCGCAGATGGTTTTCACGCTCACCACCGCAGCTTCGGCTTGCTGGCCGGCCCCGCCGGCCAGCTTCAGCCGCGGCGGCGAGCCTTAAAACTACCTGCGCCTCAGCTCGCAGGCCGCCTCGCCCCTCCGCGCCTACGCGGTTTTGAATTGCACTCTAGGGGTAGGGCAAACAAGACTACCTACGTGGAGTCTATATACACATAACTCAATATGGCATCATAATACTTTATTTAATAATAAGCCTACATTTTAAGGCAACCACAGTGATTTATTTAGGAAAAATAATACATTATTTTGGTCGTCAAGATTTGGTGATCATTTACTAAATTTGGTGGTCGAATACAAATTAAAGTGGAGTCGTGACTAAAATAGCTGGTACTATTATATTTTTAGACTTTATTTTTCTGGTGTTCAGTAGATATTTTTGGTTACAAAACTAAGGGTATCAAAGCATTTTATGGTGGTCAAAATATTTATTCCCAATATTAATCACAGGAGCAACCATTAGTCATCCCAAAAAGTTCGTAATGGTCTTCCAAGAAAAATAGGTCACAATAAAACCGTAAACTTGCATAATAGAATATTCATGTCAAAGTTATTTTGGCATGCAAATCCCAACATTTAGACTCAAAAAATTATGCAAACAGGAAAGAATACGAACTTTTGTAACATTCACGACAAAATTTTAAAAAGTTTTTAAGAAATACTAAGTTGTGAAGTGTTTTGTTATTTCCTTAATTTTTAGACCGACGTCAAAGTTCATACTTATATTCTTTAGTACAATAAATAATGTATTAAAAAAATATATATTGTGAATTGTAAATTGAATATTCCAAGTTTTGAGTAATGTAATACACCCAACTTTATGAAGGTATCGACGGGTAAAGAACCTTCTTGTTGTTATGGAAGTTAAAAAAAACCGGCCAAGTGCGAGTCGGTAAAATGTGTATTTAATTCTAGTTTTCAGTATTTTTTGTTATAGCGGCAACAGAAATACATCATCTGTGAAAATTTCAGCTCTCTAACTATCACGGTTCATGAGATACCGCCCGTGACAGACAGACGGACGGATGGACGGACAGAGGAGCGAAAACAATAGGGTCCCGTTTTACCCTTTGGGTACGGAACCCTAAAAACGATAGCCAACTACACACATTTATCGATCAACCATTGGAAATACTTCATATCAACCACAGAAGTCGATGAAATAGAACTGACATATTGTAGGCGATGATCGAACTAACGCTAGCTCAATGTGACTTATCGACTTACACTGGAAGTCGCTGGATTGGATTTATTTCGCTGTATAAGTCTATTTATTGTGCTGTGTAAGTGTATAAGTGTTATTTCCTTTTTGTCATAATCCATCCAAAGGTTGTCTGTAAGAGATCGCTTTTAGCGATAAGACCGCCCATTGTGTCACCGACTTCAAAATTTTTGTTTGTTCTTGTTGATTTTTTAATTGGTGTGCATAATAAAGAATATATCTATCTATCTATCTATAAGATCTTGTTTCAGAACTATTTCACCTCATTTTACAGACGAACATTGATCCTATCGGTAAATAAATACACATTTTAAGAAAGGCCGGCAAAAGGCCGGTCGGGAAAAGGCTAGCAAGATAATGACTTTTGATACAAAAAAATTGTATATATTCTTACGATTAATATCTAAAAAAATGGTTAATAGGTAACCAAAAGTAACTTTGATAGCAGAGCTTTAATGAATCCAGTTAGTATGGAGACTGGTACGAAAATTAATTTTCTTCACGATTCCAGGAAAACCATTATATTGTTAACCTATACATAATGAAAGCAAAAGTTTTTTGTTACAAACTTAGACTTAGTTGTAGGTACAGTTAATTTTCCTCGCAATCTTTTATATTTTCTCCAAAAATAGAAAGATGAGACGTTACTATGCAAGAATTTCTGAGAAAGAATTTGAGAAAAAATAAAATAGAATTATGTATTTTAAAATCCTTTTACAACCGAACTTTAAAAAAAAAACTGTAAACTCTTAAAAGTCTTACTTTCGTTATACTTATCAAAAATGCTGTGCTCTATTAATTTCTGAAGATTCCTTCCCCTTTGTTCCGGCAGGTTCGTTCCTGTAAGACCTAGCTAAAATAAAGGCATCGACGAAGGAAAAAGTTTACTTTGTTCTTCCACGAGTAACAAACACTTTTTATTTTATTTTAGAGGTAGTCTTAGAGTCTTTAAAATGAAGTTTGTGTCTTGATATAAACTTACTCCCCGCCAGCGGTTTCACCCGCATCCCGAGGAAACTACTCTGGTACACTCAAATAAAAACATGGACAGCTTATAGAACCTTTATGTTACATAGCCTTCTTCGATAAATAGACTATCTAACACTGTTATTTTTTTACAAATCGGACTAGTAGTTCTTGGAGTTGAACTTTTAAGCAAACAAACAAACTCTTCAGGTTTATAATATTAGTATAGATTTTTTTCAGTACTAATGGTGTTATTTTAAAAACAATGCAACTCAATGCTTTTGTTAGTTTCTTTAAGCTGGAACACAATACGTCAACGTCAAAGCTCTCGGTTTCACAGAGTACCGGTTTAAATGTATTTCTAAATTGGTTTAATTATGAGTTAAGTAAATCTAGAGTTATTGTTTGAAAAATGCTGGTGCATTTTAATAGGTTTACCTATGTAGGAAAATAATTAAAATTAATTCATGAAAAAACAAACTTCTGAAATTAGACACAACAATAATGCGTGACATGCGTAATATGTCTTTAAAATAAATATTATTATGAAACGACAAAAAACTGAAGTACCTATCATTACTTAGCCTTCTCGAGCAACTACCTATTTCTTTGACGATTACAAATTACCAACGATGACAAGCAACCAATCAGGCCTAATTCTTTCCTCGAACTCACAATGGTTATTCAAAATCGACATTATCGCGTAAATTCGACACTCTTTCGAATTATTCTGTATCAATTGTCGAAACCGCATTAATTTCCACGTCGACACGAACTCTGAATGCTCATCAATTTGGGTCCGAGAAATTTTTCGAACATGGACACTTTTTCCATCAATGGCTTTTCTGCCTGTACTCAGTACTAGGTACTGAATGAATAGATACCTTGAATAATTGCTTTGTTCTAATTGTTGACGTCTTTCGCTTGTTATTTCTCTTCTTTACTTCTAAGGTACTTTTTTTTCGAAGTTTCTTCTCTACGAAAGCGATAGTGACAAAACTCCAAATTGGTAAATCGATTCGCAGTGTTACAATAACTTAAACTCTTGTAGGTTTGTCTTGTGATGTGATATTGTTTATTAAACTTGACTGGGAGGAATTTTAGTCTCTGACATTAACGGCCTTTTCACACGGCAGTCCAGTTTTTTGCAGGATACCGTTTTTTGCAGGATCCCGTTTGATCGCAAAAGATATTATATGCTAGTGTTCACACGAGCAAACCGCATGCAGGATCCCGCAAAATGCTGTTCCCCTCGATTTGAAACTGGATCGTTCGTCCAGTAAAAAGCGGGAACCTGTTTAATGACACATATATTTCTATAGCAGTGTTCACACGGCGTCCTGCATGCGGTTTTTTGCTGGACACTGTTTTTTGCGGGAATGTGAATTACAAAAATACCTGAAGTCGCGCGTTGTGTCACGATAGGATGAATCCAGAATTTTCTATTTCGCTGCCAACGACGCCGATAATACCAATAAACTAGCAAAGTATTCACGTCCATTTCGCCTGATCACTAGCGTAGGAATGGTCAAAAACAGGATCAGCCCTTTCACACGGCAATCCAGTTTTGCGGGACCGGCCTTCCTGCAAAACTGAACTACGTGTGAACACAGCGTCCGTTTTTGCAGGATACAGTAAAATGCCGGTCCCGCAAAACTGGACTGCCGTTTGAAAGGGCCGTAAGTGCATCTTATTAGTTATACAGCTACCGATTAAATCAAATAATTGACCCGTGACTTAAAGTACTTCTAAAATGTTCTGGCTATCCGTAGTCACATATCTTGCCAGTAGGTATAATCGCGCTCTTACTCAGCGCCACAGAAGCCATTATGAAAAACTATTACTTATCGGAAACGCAAACTAAATTGATGTTGAGAGGATTATTTTTCAATGAAACCATTTGTGTATTTCTTAGAATTAAAACTAAAAGAGTATACCGGATTCTTTATATATCTCAATCGGACAGCCCTCAATAAATTCCTTGAAATGACGGCTCACTGGAGAAATAAGCACTGCTGTCAGTCTGAAACAGTTTTGTTTTAACATCAACATTACATAAATACATATTTTCGATTCCCTCAATGAGTTTTGTATTTTTGATTCAGTTATTAATGGGTTTTACTCTATGATTAAATCAAATGGATTTAAGGGATGCAAGTTATTTTATTTATTCTTTTACATCGTGCAACTCAAGCCCATAGAAAATACCATACATAAATAATTAACACTACAATACTTATAAACTAATACATATAAAAATAAAAACCAGTTAATAATCTACGTGTTGACACATGGTTAAGAAAATTGATGACAATATTAATGACATTACAACTACTCCTCTTTCACCCTATGGAACATAAACACACTTCTATCCACTCCCATGTGAAAAACCAGGTGTGATGTGATTGAAAGCTGCCTCCGACGCGCCATTTTTTCGAAAACGTGTAACTGTACGGCATAGGCATCCAATGGATTTATTAGTCTTGGCGCTCATCCAAAACTTTGAGTTAGAACATAAATATTTTTAAGAGAGATGCATTTCCAAAAAGTGCCAGCTAGTACAAATTTGCTGACTTCCATACTGTTGGAAACTCTACATTGTAACATGAATAAACTTACTGTTTAGCATTGCATTTACATGTAAAAACTTATTAATGGGCCGGTTTCAAACGGTGAATATAATGTTAAAACTTTTCAGTTATTTTATGAAACTTGAAAATTATTTACGATGCCGGATAACTATGTACCAACTCAATATTCATACGCAAAATATTGATCCTCTCATAAAAAGTGCATTACCAAATTGGATGTAGTAATGAAATTATCGAATGACTCTGTACTTTGTGGTTTTATAGTAATTAAACCGAATCCTGTCACATTAATTAGTTCTGAAAAATAAGGTAGCATCTATCGAGGTAATCTATACTAATATTATTGAGTTTGTTTGTTTGTTTAAACGCGCTAATCTCAGGAACTACTGGTCCGATTTGAAAATTTCTTTCAGTGTTAGATAGCCCATTTATCGAGGAAGGCTATAGGCTACTTTTTATCCCGGTACGGGAAGTAGTTCCCACGGGATGCGGGTGAAACCGCTGGCAGAAGCTAGTATACTGAATAAATAAAAAAGTGCTTCTCAAACTATGAAGGATTAAAATTTAATTATGTAAGGATGAACTCGTATACGGTATTTAACACAATATTTAATATGTCTTCCCTTCTATCCTTCCGTGAAAATAGTTTTCATTGTTTTAGGTCAGTTTGTAGACATTGTTTTATTCAATTATCCACCTCTCCTCAATGTTACTTTATGGACGTTTTGTAACACGTGTACTTCTTTACACGAACTCACATAGTTTGAAACTTTGTTTGGTTTTACTAAGAAAAAAATACTTAAGTAGATATATTCTTTTAGTTTATTACAGTTTTAGTAAACTACCCAACATATGTCAAATATTGTTTATTTATTCATGAACATGTTACACAGCAGCGTAAAATTGTCTTCCGAATCATTTGTTCCATTCGCCCGATTTTACCACCGTAAAATACGACACGATAAAAACAACGTTCATACATAACAATACCAGCTTCAGAGCGAAAAACAATAAAAAAGCATAAAAATCCATAACACCAATTTACGGTAGGAATATGCAAAATAATCCTGCATTATAGAAATTGCAATTGAAATCGCAATTTGGCACATCGCTGCAAATGCCCCTGTAATATTTCAGTGAGTTATTAAAATTTCAAAAAGCAAATAGCCTTTGGCTTAAATTGTACGTGCAGACTGAAGTTTTCATACTCGTGTGCTGCTATTAATTTTTGGTTGTCACTTTTGGTTCATTTACTTAATTTGGCAAGGGAATTTGTTTCTAGGTGAGTTTTTAATAAGTGTGCGGGATTGTTGGCATTCGTTGGGGAGGGCCTAAGTTCAGCTGTGGACGGCAATTGGCTGATACGATGATGATAATGTTTTTAAGATATTTAAGTAAGAAGTGAATGTTTAGACCTTCTACATATTTTAGTATCGCATTAAAGTATTGAAAAAGATTTTGATAAAGCCATTACTGTAATCTTAACTACGGATTTACTTGGACATATTAAAGGAATAATCCATTTCTAAGTTATGGTCAGATAGTAAAAGAAAGTAACCTAAATAACTACAAAGTAAAAACGTGGAAAAAATGTAATGTAATGATAACCTAACAAAACCCACATAAACGTAATCGTTTCCATAAAGCAATTCAAATGATAATGGACTATTTTTGTTCAGAAAGATGAAATACCGAAAATCCTACAATGATCTTTACATTAAACGTATTTGAAGATGGCTTAGTTTATCCTTTTTATTGTTAGCTTCACATTCAGTAATAAGGCCATGTAGAAAGATGTAAGCTTATAAGCCATTTATTCAAGTTACCTAAGGGGAGTCTTCTTAAACAGTATGTTGTAAGTTTTTTTTTATCTTTTTAACCGTTTTCCCAAAAAGGATAGTGTTCTAAATTCAGATGTTTGTATTTCTTTTTTACTTCAATAGGAATGGAATAAAAACTTACTGAACCTAAATTATTAATTTAAAAGTTGTCACTATAGGGACCAATTAATCTATACTAATATTATAAAGAGGAAAACTTTGTTTGTTTGTTTGTTTGGTTGTAATGGATAAACTCAAAAACTACTGGACCGATTTTAAATATTCTTTCACCATTAGAAAGCTATATTATCTGCGAGTAACATAGGCTATATTTTATCCCGGTGTGGGCAGTAGCTGCCACGGGACGCGGGTGAAACCGCGGAAAAACGGCTAGTTCGCTAATATAGAGGTAAAAATCTACACTCACATCTACACTCTATATAGTGTACCTACCTACTACTTAAACATCCGGCACCACTCATTACATACATACATAAAAAACCTCTAGTACCTTACAAAAATAGCAAGAAATATCTTCTCAGAATCATACCTAACACAAACATTGACCTACCACACATTTTAGTACAAACCACTTAATTTTGTAGATCAAAAGCAGCAATTTAGCTAAGTACCTATGAACTGTGTGTACTTCTTTGAATTCCAACCACATCGCTTTAGGCCGGGCCCGGTTTCTGTTTATTTTCCCAACAAAACGACATAAAATCTAACAGTTTTAGTAACAGAGTATTAAAATCCGCAGAGGTGATATAAAAAACAAGCAGTGTGTTGTGACGTCATTTTAACACCAGAATGTTGTGTTATAATAGTTGAAAAATGTTTAATCTCTATCAATGAGATCCTATGTATTAGGGCCATAATTGAACTTACCTAATCGTACCTATCTCAAAATAACTAGGTAATGAATACACACTATAAAATAATTCGATTTTATTCGATATTCGATAAAAGTATTTCTATTACAAACTCACAACACGAACTGTATTTGATTTTAGTTAGAGATAACCTTCTGATACTTTTGCTATATACTTTATTTCAAATGAAAACTTAGTAAAAAATTGACGTTGACCACCACAACCCTACTATTTATTTTTAAAGAAAGCTTGCGGAAGACATTTCTTGAGAAATAAGTAATGCCTTCGTTCTTGATTTTTCAATTTCTTTCTTGTCACATCAACAGAATAGGTACATAAACTGTTAAATAAGTATTTTATTGCCTTAAAAATGCTACATGGAACGGAATAAGTAACAAAATATTGTTGGAAAACCGCTCCTTCACTTAGAAAATAGCGAGTGTATTTAGTTAACTAACTACAACAATCGTACGGGTCGATCAATCAAGGTTAAGCTATGCTTACTGCGTCCAGTTAAATCCGAAAATCCTGATAAACTATGTTACGAAGGCGTTTTGTGATACTTAGTTAATGGGCTGTAAAAATAACATAAGCAGTTGCTCACTTACTTAATCGTACAGATTGTTGTGGCAATAGATCAAAAATTGGGAAATGATCACGATGTTGGAAGTACCAGCTTTTGGCAGCGGCTTCACCCGTGCCCCGTAGAAACTATTACTCCAGGCACCTAACATGGGCTATGTACCTAACACTGGAAGAATATTTAAATTGGACCAATATTTCCTGAGGTTAAGGCGAGCAAGCTAGCAAACAAACTCCTCAGCTATGCTATAGCAAGGCTATTAGTATAAATTACCAAAGTAGCAGCAAAACCACAGACAGCCTACTAACAAAATAAATTGATCGGCCACATTGAAACTGGCTTCAATAAAAAAAAAAACAAAACAGCATCCACAAAAAGGTCACATTCAAAATCCGAAACCGTAGTTCCCTTTCAATATTTGTACTGGGATGTGACGTCACAGTCCACGTAATAAAGTCCGTTCGTTATTTGCGACTGGTCACACTATAGGAATTCCTGTAACTGTTCACACTCAATGATATGGGGCGACACTTAATTGGATTTTTGTCCGCTAATTGATTATTTGATTGATGGCGTTGGCGTCAGATATAGCCTTTTTTTTTGCTGTAAGTGCTTAATAGGAATTGTTTTGGTCTAGTTTTTGGGTTTATTATTCTAGAATTTTCTTGCGTCTATCTACGTTTTATGCTTTATTAACCGACTTCCTTTTATTAGAACTTGACATGGCTACTAACTATCTGAAGTTACGAAAAATGCATTTAGTAAATTCTGATCACAAGAAGTAAATTGTAATTCTAGGTAGAATATTCCAAAATAATATAAACAATCACCATGTTATGATCACCATGTTCAGAATAATTATCAAATTTTACCTTGCCTTGCTTTTATAGCTAACATAAACAAATATTCTTTACAGATTGGCGCTAAAGCGAACACCATCGCTGTTGAAAGGAAACTATAAAAGGGTGAGTGATTTATAATAATCTTCGTATCGTAAGTTATAATTCTTTGAGACAAAGAAAAATGTAAACGTGCAGATATTTTAATGTTAGTGGGCGTAGTGTTGATCTGTTGAGTGTCGGGAATTTAAAAAGCCATATGTTCAAATTGTTACCGCATGCCGAGAATTTATTTGAGTTTGGTAGTGACCGTCTGAGCGGATTACTCACTGTTTAATTTATTTGTTTAATGATGTAATAATAATTTAATTGTGTACAAAATATGAAACAGTATTTTAGCTAAGATTTCTTAGTAGCCTATAATGCATTTGAAATCTCGTTTTTCAAGCCATTTTACGACACAAAAGTCTGATGAAAACGAAAGAAGAAAAACAAATCAGTACTTCAAGTTCTTGTAAACACTAAGGCCACTACAAAAACTAAAGAAAATGCACTTACTTTGTTTACCTACCTATCATAGAGTTGAATTTAATTTTCCTATATACTAAAGCGCACTTGAAATGCCTACAAGTAGCATGCGTAATGGAGACATTAGCTGCCGCATTGAATTGCAAACTATGCTAATACTGCTCTTAACCTACCCAACTATATAGGTATAATACAGTTCGGTTCGATTAGATTGGGAGTCGAATGTCGAGTCTGTGTACAATGTAAGTAGTTGCCTAATAATTGAGACAAAACAATAGGGTTGTTTCCTAGTATTCAGTTAATTAAAAATAGGTATATGCACCGAAAGTTCACAAAACTAGGAACACGATAAGCTATATTATATTATTTATAACTGATTACATAATTTTTAAATAATTTATGAATTTTAAAGTTATCGTCTATTACGTCACGCCCTTGAAAACGGCGAATCGAGTCGTCACTTTATAGACAGTGACAGTCTATGACAGGTATAACCTGAGAATTGATGTGTTGTTTTCTTCGGTTTTTATTTGTATTTGAGCGAAAAAAGTTAGGAAATAATTATGGAGAAAGCATTTATGAAAGCTGATAGTTTTATTGTCGCTCAATTCTTTGCTAATAACCAAGATGACACATACATAACCTCAATAACAAACACAAACTTTACGTTCCTTTGCACAGTTTTATTTTACCGCGTACACAACTCAAAACATTACAGGTATTTTCTTTTGTACCAAATGTTTAAAAATAATTTAAATGTTTAAAATATTTGTTTTTATATCTATATTATAAGAATACATTATTAAAATTTAAAAATCAATGAGTTCTTTCTAATTAGTTACTTCTCTTTAGATGTGCGTTAAAGTGTAAAGAAACACATAGTACATGTTGACGTCACAGTCACGTGATCGAGCGTTTTCTGGGTAATGTTTTACGAAAAATAGAAAAAAATCGAATACATAAAAAGTAAAGAGATTTAAGACGCAAAATTATAGGAGGGGTGATCTTTAAATTATTTAGAAGCTATTGAAATAGATTTTCGAAAATTGGAAACAACCCTATTGTGTAATAATAAAAGTAATGGAGTTGATTTATTCATTATTGAATATTAATTAAAGCATCAACTACTTGCTGAGTTACATATATCTATTAGATTTTATTTTTTCTACCATAAATAATTTATCGTCGTTTCGTAATGATATACTCTATATACAGTTAGTTTTAATAGATCTGAGCAATCCCCTGTAATGTGGCTACCTGGATGGCCACTGATTTTAACAGTCCAAAGGCTTTCTTCTTTTTAATTCAATACTTTGAACGACTTCAAAAAGTAAAGTCATCAGTTTGACTTTTATGTGACTGTTCGGCTGGAGCGGTTTTGATGAGGTTTTCAGCATTGTATTCATCAGTTTGGAGAATGTTTTAGTTACATATATCATTGAAGTCGGTTTAATGTTTTTGTAAAGAGATTTTTTATATAACAGTACCGTGAAATGGTTCTATAATAATTTACTGAGCTCAAAATCAAATCAAGCTTTTATTTCTTCCGTATCTTGAATTAAATCGTCCACCAAGCCGATATTGTTCGGCGTCGAATGCCGACTTGATTGATACCACAAAAATCATGTCGGTCATAATTTCCCAGAGGTTTCGAAATTTTATGAAAACCGATATTGATACTAGCAGAAGATAATATTGAATGTCAAAGTCGCTTTGCATAAAATAGTAGGAATGGTACAATTTTATTAAATTCGTTGTGTGACCGTGCAAGATTCTACGGTAAAGTTTTCTTACTGTTTTCAGATTATAAACTGATTGGCTGGTTATTATTGTCTGAAATATATTGATATTATGAGAAATACATTATTTAACACAGCTGGGCACCGTTAATAAAATAGTTAACTTCGTTAATCGTTAATCCGCTAAAAAAAAAGTTAGCTTCTTTAAACGTTAAAGCGTTACATTTCGGAAGAATTAACGCAAGTTAAAGTTAATCGTTAATCCGTTAACTATGTGTAAAATTGCATTTTTATATCATTGCGTTAGTGAACTTATAAAACCTGTTGGTTGGTTTAGGTTCTGAAAGTTAGTCAAGTTCTGAAAGTTAGTTAAGTTCTGAAAGGAACAAAACAAAATACTTGTATAATTCAAATAAGTGTGTAATTTAATCGTCGGACATAAGGTGCATATTCTCCTTCATAAACATTAACATGTTGAAGTTCTCGTCTGAAAGCGAGGCTCGTTTTGGTGTTAAAATGTCTTTACCCGTGGAAAACAGACGTATTGTCGTCCTGTTCTTCAAAAAGGGTGACAAAACCCTGCTGATGAACTATCGACCCATTTCCCTCACGATCACGATTGATTATACAGAAGTTCGAAGAGTATAATCAGCCCCTGTGCATTTGTGGACCATGAGAAGGCCTTTGACTCGGTTGAAATCTGGTCTGAAATCTGGTGTTTCACTCGCTGCTACGCGCCGCGCTCGCCGCGCCCGGCACTTGTCTGAACCTGTTTTTCGCGCCTCGTCCCGCGGAGTCGTGCGGTAAATAGTAGGCATTGGATTAACGATTAACGGACTTCTGCATAATTAACGGAAGTTAACATGTCCGTTAACATTTTTTAAAGTTAACTTAAAAGTTAATCCGCTAATCAAAATGTTAACTTCGTTAATTAACGATTAACGGATTAACGAGTTAATGCCCAGCTATGTTATTTAATCTTTATTTGGATACTACTACAAAAGGATAATTATAAAATTATAATGATCCGTTATAAAAAAGTTTAAAAATGTTCTAAAATAAAGATATACCTATTAGATATAGTATTATAATATTTTCATAAACTGAAATCTAAAACCAGTCTTTTTAGTACTAAAATTAAGCTATCAAACAATTTTTACAACGTCGAGGTTTATTTTCTTTAAGCCTTTTAATAAATATTGTATGCCTACGTAAATCAATATTTTTTTATGATCTGCTCGTAAATATATAGAAGGTCATATATTATTATACCACATTTTACGCAGTATCTGAGGCAGATACTGATTTTGCTGTAAATGTCGAAAATATATCGATAAAATTTCTTATAAGAGTTTTACTTCATGTTAAGCGAGTGATTTTACATAACAGCACTCGGTTTAATAAACTAAAATTATGCTGCCATGCCAAATAATTATATATTTACTAGCAAATCCATCGGGTCTCAGAAATTACTTGAAATCTCTGGCTGATAGTTTAGAATCAGAATTGTTAATTGTCAGTTTAAACATTGTTTACAGTACTCATACCTATTCTGAACGTGGTATGACATTTTTGTTGCTTCTCTTGCCGAAGTAATTGCGGTAGATAGGTACATTGATTTCTGTAGATCAGATAAGCAGAGTTTTCATGTTAAACAAGTGTAAAAATCTTTTTCAAGTCTAAATTGTAAGGCAAACTGAAAATAGCTGCAAAAAGTACGAATATGTAGGTCAATAGAAACTTTTTAATTTAAATTTACAAAAAAGCAAATTAAAAAATTAATTTGGCAACACTGTATTTGGCACATTCGCATTTTGGCACTCGAATATTAAATGTACAACATAGTTGTGTGCCGACTTTTATTATATCTCATACAATTTATGGCTTCCTTAGTTTGACAGTAGTTAGTCATAACCAAATAAGAGTTGTAAGTATTCTTTTGTTCACCTAAGTTTTCTACAAAATATTGTAAGTATTACAGAGCTTTTGTAAAACTAGCTAAAACTTTTTGTAAGAATTTATATAATTTGCTTGAAATAATCATAGGGTCAGGCAAGTACCAATGCAACTTTTCTAAGTATTGTATGTACTTTCTAAGTTAATCTTAGACATCAGTGACTGTGTTTCAGATGGCACGTTAAACTGTAGGTCCCGGCTGTCATTGAACATCCTTGGCAGACGTTACGGGTAGTCAGAATCCGGTTAGACTGGAAGCCGACCCCAACATTGTTGGGAAAAGGCTCGGAGGATGATGAGGATGGCTTGAAATAATCATACCTACTTAACAAATGAGGTTAACTCATTAACAAATCTATCTACGGTTATGATAAATAATTCATATTTATAATTTACTAAATGATTGGTCATTATTTACACTTTAAATAAACACAAAACATCACCTAGCTGTTCGGTACACAGAAATATTAAATCATTTTTATTTACATACTGGTTGTCTTAACATCCGTTTATTTTTAAAATAATATGAAATAAGTATTAAAATAAAGATGTTTTATCTCAGGAAAGCGAGTTATCCGTACTTGTGTATGTGTGAATACATGTATAGAAAGGCCACACACTCACACACTAGCTTTCGGGAGATACAATTCTTACCTAAACTAAGATAAATAATTTTCTCTCACATAACATGGGAAATGATTTATATAAAATTATTTAAAATATATTGAACCTTACAAAACCCTTACGCAAAAACAGTTTAAAGTCGCGAATCTAAATTTTCATCGCCCTGAATTGTTTATGATCTAACAGAAGTTCAGAAATGGAGCAAATATTTAGACAAAGCTTCCCTTTTGATTTTTGTTTACAATAATCAAAATTTTAAACTTTTGTTATTCATACCGAAACTCGTAAGCCTTTATTTAACGACTAATCAAAACATTAACAGAATTTTCGAGAAATTATCATTTCAATGGTGTTTGAAGTTTCCAACAATGTTTGAAAGATCTCTCGCTATGTAGTTGGGCGTGCCACAAAATGTTCTCATCCCTCAAACGTCTATTTGTTGCAAACTCGCTTTGTTATATTTTCGAACCGATTCGTACCTATATCTCTATGACATGGGTTCCGAAAAATTGGAAAAAGTTTGCCTCACTGTCAGTCACCATCGCTGGTACATACATACACCTTTTTTGAAAAATTTTCACTGTCATTTACAAGCTTGGTTTGAGCCAATTTAAATTTAAAAACGATTAGATGATTCTAATAAATAAATGATATGAATGAATAAATCAATTTAAATACTAACCTGTCTCAAACAATTAAACTAAAATACCTTTGAAAGACTCGTTAAGTCTTTAAACGCCAACAAAATAACGTAACATCGATTAAATTCCGCCCTGGCAACATGAGCCGACATCGTTAAGAAGAAAAATAACACCATTAACAACCCTGGTAATTGATCCTTCCACATAAAACAGCAATAAATCCCAATCTGTCTAGAAGAAGAATCGTTTACAATTGAACAATATATACTTAATAAACAGTATCGTAAATGCATCGCTTTAATCACCCGCATACTGCAAACTTTTAGTCGGCCATAGTTTATTTGAGCTCAGCATAAAACAAATGAAATGAATGGTAGTATGCGCATTACAAAGATCAGGTATTCTTTACGAGACCGACAGAAAACTTTGATTGGAATAAAAATTCTCTCTTTTTTTTTTTTTTTTTTTTTTTTTTATTTAAGAAAGGTGTCAAAGGTTTATTTACAAATAACTTTTTACAATATCTTAATAATAATTATATATACAACATACCACTAACTTATTACCTAATATATACATTTACTATAAATATAAATGTTTTAAAAAATTGCATCAAAAAACTCCTCCTCATCGCAGCGCCGGCCGTTTTGCACGGCATGCGAATATCAATGACATAATCCGTCGCGCTCTTGTTGCCGTCGGCGTTCCAGCCATATTAGAACCCAGTGGTCTGGCACGCGACGATGGCAAGAGACCAGACGGTATGTCGTTGTTCCCGTGGAAGATGGGTAGGTCTTTAGTATGGGACGCGACCTGTGTCGATACTCTTGCACCATCTCACCTTCCTAGCTCGGCGCGATGTGCTGGTTCCGCTGCTGCGGCTGCAGAGGACCTCAAACGGCGCAAATATAGTACCCTGGTGGGTAACTATACCTTTGAGCCGTTTGGGGTTGAAACCCTCGGGCCGTGGGGTCCAAGTGCTTACCTCTTATATAAGGATATCGCTAAGCGACTTGCTGACACTTCAGGTGACCCAAGGGCTGGTTTTTATTTTGGCCAAAAAGTAAGCATTGCCATCCAACGTGGTAATGCTGCCAGCCTCTTGGGTACACTCCCGGTGGGCAGCGATGAGGAGGAGTTTTTTGATGCAATTTTTTAAAACATTTATATTTAAAATTCTCTTAAAAATATCTTTTGATAATCGGGGCAACTGTCGGCCGATTGTTTGCTTGAAAGTGCTTAAGGCGCTGAAATGTAGGAATCCTTCGCATTCCACTAACTTGTAACAAAGTTTATTTTGTATAGGTACCTGGTGTTTATGTAATACCAATTGCCCTCGGGATAGTTACACATGGCTCAATTATAGGGTTGTGTAACATTCAAGTTACAATGTTAATATGCCATTGGTTTACAGGTAACTAAATGTAGAACTTCTCGTGTTAAACATTTTGGTAAATAATACGTACCTATAGTTATATAGTCTCAGTGGAGAGTTTAAGTTTCAGTATGAATTGTGACTGCTACCTACTGTTTTATGTGAGAAAGGTACAGTAAGTACATGTGTTGTAAGGTAGACAGCAGATATTTTTGTAAGTTTTTTTAAGTCGTACCGAAATACACAGTTATAATGAGACACAGTACATGTATCTATATGTATGCACTAGCCGTTTTCCCGCGGTTTCACCCGCGTCCCGTGGGAGCTACTGCCCGCACCGGGATAAAATATAGCCTATGTTACTCGCAGATAATATAACTTTCTAATGGTGAAAGAATATTTAAAATCGGTCCAGTAGTTTTCGAGTTTATCCATTACAACTAAACAAACAAAGTTTTGCTCTTTATAATATTAATATAGAAAAGAAAAATTGATGTGAAAGTGTTTATACATGGAAAAATACTGAACGTATGATAAAACTTCACAATAATATTATTATAGCAGTGAAATAATACATTTGTTCAGAAAGTACTGTCTACGCGAGCGAAACCACAGGCATGTATTAGTTTGATATAATGTTATTCAACATAAATAAAAATGTTTACTGAATACAGAGTTTCTATTGTTTATCTTGTAAGTACTTTTTGGATCTCTTTCGGGAACATATTTTCAGCACACGAGTTTCAAAAAACCTCTTTGTAATCGCTTTTTGATAACTTGTTTCTTAAGTATGTTGTTGTTTTCGGTTTGGTAAAACTTCTCTTTTGGTCCTAAGCTTGTCCCAGTTCCTTTTATATCGAACAACTAGCTTTTGCCCGCGACTTCGTTCGCGTGGAATAGTGACTTCCGGCAGATTTTTGGTTTTACCCACATAGTTCCCGATCTCGCGGGATTTTTGAGACGTTCCCGCTCCCGCAGGATTTTTGGGATAAAAACTATCCTATGTCCTTTCTCGAGTTCTAAACTATGTCTGCACCAAAGCGACAAATACAACGGAACCAAATTAGAATTTACGAAACAGGACCAATCCACATAAACGACCATACAACCGACAATACAATTTTTCCACGACGGTACCGAAGCGCTCGGCCGATACCCAACCAAATGCGTGTAACGAAACCATAGCGCGATCTATTTCGATCCCAACGCCATCTATCGAGCATAGTGACAACTCGGATTATTTATCTATACTCCGTTCGGGCATTTTCTTTGTACTAAAAGTAGTATTATATTGTTATTATTTTTTTCATACCTTTTTACTATTTATTTACTTTTTTCCGATGAATTAAAACAACATGAACCGAACTCGTGTAACGATCGACACAATTGCGCGTAGTACTAATAGAATTATCTATACTCCGTTAGACCATTTTCTTTGTAGTAAAACTTTTATTATATTAATATTAATTTTTTTACACCTTTTTACTGTTTATTTACATTTTTCTGATGGATTTTCCGATGAATTAAAACAATAACATGAACCGAACACGTGTAATGACACCATTGCGCGATTAACGCCATCTATCTACGGAGCATAGGAACAGCATTTCGACATTTGACCAATAGATGGCACTGTATGTCCGTAATAAATTTTATTTTTTATTTTTATTTTTTGTAATAAAAACTATCCTATGTCCTTTCTCAAGTTTCAAACTATGTCTGTACCAAATTTCACACAAATCGGTTCAGTAGTTTAGGCGTGAAGAAAAGACAGACAGACAGACAGAAAGACAGACAGACAGACAGACAGACAGACAGACAGAGTTACTTTCGCATTTATAATATTAGTTTGGATAGCATTGTCAAAGTCAATTTGGATGAGTTATTTCCTTTATTGATAGGAAAAAGGAGTTTCTCTGTCCATTAATTTGTATTAAAAAACTTTCGTATTGTACAAAAAAACGTTGTTTTTAGGTGTATTACAGATTTTTCTTCGAAAACAAGAATAATTTGAAAATGACTTGACTAAAGCTGTCAAAAATACTACGTAGTTTTTTGTTGTGCCACATGCTTTAAGAACTACTTCGCACATCTGGATAAAAATAAGTCTATGGGCTTCATCTGCTACCGTCAGACGTTTACAAATCGGACTACGGGTTCCTAAGATTTACGCCAAGACCTTAACAAATAAAAGCTTCAGGTCTATAAATTAGTACCTATACACATTATAGAATAGTAGTATCTTATCAAACTAAGATGAACTGAACAACAGTTTAATAGCACGGTAAGCTGCTAATTGTTTTCTTAAGTTATGCGTGTCGTTACAAGACGTCGAATCTTAATAAAGCTTGCTTTGAAAACACACATTAAGTTGTCATTTGCTCAGTCAAGCGTGAGAGGAAGCGATTTGGACACAAATTAATTAAGACATTACTGTAAAGCACTTAATATTTTCGTAGTCAGTTGACTTAACCAATTAAGACGTTTTTTTTTGTGGAATTACAAAGATGTACGATAGCTTTCAGTCGTGAAAAGTGACAGTTAAATCTTTACGATTTAACTGTCAAAATCAAAAGTATCGTACTTATACTGTTCTTAGTCAAGCACATAACAACCTCATTTAACGTCTTAATTCAACGCCTACACAAAACTCAAATCGCTTCACCTTATCGCTTGCAACCATCTTAATTATAACACGTGACGTCAATCCCCATTGTTAAGGATTTTGACTTAAAACTGCGACGCCTTATCTCTCGCCTTATAAAACCAAAATATTATGTGTCATAAAAACTTCTGATTAAAACACGAAACACTTAAAAACGTCAATTTGTTATTTTATATTCAGCTTGAGGTTTTATTACTTTAGGTTTTTAATCGACTTCAAAAAAGGAGGTTTTGCAGTTTGACCTGTGTGTGTGTATGTATGTTTGTGCGTGATTATCTTACTTTTGATTGAACCAATTTCGATACGGTTTTTAGCATAGAACCAGTCACATTTAGGAAATCGTTTCAGGTACCTATAGCTTTTTGGAAAAGTTTTTTAAGTGCCAGAATTCCTTGTTGCTGATGACGATGTTCGTCGGTGGTATTCAGTCCATACAACGGAAACAATACACTAAAATTTTCCAAGTTGAACCGTAAGCGTTGATTCAAATAATAACAGTTCATTAAATTCTCTTTACACAACTCCGTGCCTTAACAGCAGACCTAGTTGATAATAAAGCCTAATTGGCCCTTTATTCCTCAGAGCTTTACCTCAAGCAACATTAAAATTATGATAATACAAAATACAACATTAACTTAATTAGAAAGATAATAATTTGGCTGAAGCGAAATATTTTTACGATAGCGCTTCTGCTAATGAGAAAATGAGATGGGTTAGCCAAGATTGTGATTTCTATTCCTTTGAGTCTGAGGTATTGTAGGTATATCAGAATATCATGATCAACCTTTTTATTGACCCACAGGGCACAGGCCTCTTCTCGTACAGAGAAGGTATAATCATTCTCATTAAGATCGGATCGATCATCATGCTCGCTCAAGGCAGATTGGCGATTACAGATTTAAAAGTTTTCTTGCACCTTTACCTACTCCAGTCATTGCTGTCCATCCTCTACTTAGACAGCATCCAAATACTTACACCATTTTAGGATCCTTTTTATCAAATTATTTTGATTTAAACAGACGCAGAACATTTTTGACCGACTTTAAAACGGGAGGTTTGCGTGTATATTGTATGTTTCTCACGTATGTATATTGTGTCTCATGTTTGGCTAAGCCGATTTTGATGCGAATTTAGGACCACAGTGACAGTCGGTACTTATTAATAAAGTAGTTTTTTTAAGGTTTATATCATTTTTCTTCCAAGAATTCGATAGCTGGGAATAATATGAGCGAATTCACCCTAATATCCAATATATTATCGTCATCATCATCTCAGCCATAGGACGTCCACTGCTGAACATAGGCCTCCCCCTTAGATCTCCACAGATACCTGTTGGAGGCGACCTGCATCCAGCGTCTTCCGGCGACCTTTATAAGATCGTCTGTCCACATTGTTGAAATGAAATGAAATGAAATGAAATGAAATCGTTTATTTTGCAAGTTGGACATTAAATCACTTTTACACGTCATTTTTAAGAACGCTGAGGTCGGCATTTCCTAATGACTGATCCCTGAGAAGAAATGCCGAAACAAACTCAAGGGTCATAGTCTCTTTTAAAGTCCAAACATGTTATAAATAAATCAAATAATATTATGTGCGAGTGTCACCATGTACGCGGTCTGGAATGGCCTTTTGAGGAAAGAGCCACATCAGGCTGGAGCTGACCAGTCCCAACAGACGGCACGCATGCATCAGTCGTCGTGTAGCTCAACCATATCTTAGGGAGCTCAACGACCTGTCACACGACGATACCAGATCTGCAGAACATTTGCGTAGGCCATTTAAAAATACTCAAACCCGCCAGACAGTATTTATGTTATAAGAATATGAATATAATGTTGCTCGCATACACGATACTCACATTCACAATAATAATAATAAAAAAAAAATACAATTATAATATATAAATGTCAATAAAAAAAAATGTCATTAATAAAATGTTATCTGATGATAATAATATTTAAATGTCAAAAGAACAATACACAGGCATTTGAAAAGATATCACTCACTAAGCGAGCAGCTCATTCCCAAGCTTCTTTATCATTTAAATAATCAGATATTTTGTAATATCCTTTTTTCAAAAGTTTGGATTTTATATGATTTTTAAATTTCTTGATAGGTAAATCACGAACCGCTTTGGGAAGTTTATTGTAAAAGCGTATACATTGACCCATGAACGAGTTGCTTACTCTGTGGAGGCGAGTAGCATGTACAGCAAGATTATGTTTATTCCTAGTATTTATGCTATGAACATCAGACATTTGAACAAAGTTAGAAATGTTTTTACGAACGTACATTAAATTTTCAAAAATATATTGCGAGGCAACAGTCAGAATATTTATTTCTTTGAATTTCTCTCTGAGAGAAACTTTTGGACCCAGATTATAAATGGCTCGAACAGCTCTTTTCTGTAAAATAAATATAGTCTCAACATCCGCACAGTTTCCCCAAAGGAGGATCCCATACGTCATTGAACTATGAAAGTAACTAAAATAAACTATTCTGGCTGTGTCCACATCGGTGATTAGTCGGATCTTTTTAACAGCATAGGCGGCTGAACTAAGCCTTCCTGACAGTTTAACAATATATGGGCCCCATTGGAGTTTGGAATCAACGGTCAAACCAAGAAATACCGTTGACTCAACAGGCTTCAACTCTACTCCATTTAGTTGTACATTGGTTGGTAACTGCCTTACCTAAACCTTAACCTTGAATATTTTGATGGAATATATTCAGATTGTGTTTGTTTCTAGTATTTATATTCAAAGGGTTTGATGGATCAGAAGTGACAACATTTTTTGTAGTATTTAATTGTACATTTGAAGATATAATTGTATTTATGTCACAATTCAAAATAATCGATTGACTAATATTGCTAGAGATTGGCTCTATTGTCTGGTGGTGGAATTTAAATCACTTGGAACTAATTCCAAGTTCTGTGAAAAAATAAAACTAGACTGCTGAAAAGGAGCAGTATCGTTAGCCAAGCATTTGGCTTTGTTAAAAATACAATAAAATAGCGATTTTGCTATTTGTTCTTTATAAAAATTACAAAGATAATAATTATCTTTTGTCATAAAATAATTATTACTAATGAGTACATTAGAGTCAATAAAATTGAATTTTTCATTATACAATGTCATGGTTTGTAATTTGAGATTGCATTTATGTCTATAGTTGTTTTCTGTCTGTGACAAGCCCTTGCCATAGGGAAAAGCATACAAAACTATTTTATTTACGTTTAATTGAGATAAACACTCAAAGTTTTTAATTACTGTTTCAACAGTGGCATTTCCTCTTCTCCCAATTAGAACAACCAGAGTAGTAGTTGGACAGTAACTACTGCTTAATATTTTATCTAATATTTGTTTGTAAGTAGCCTCAGGCATACAATAGTTTATTACCTGGTCACCTAAATATTGGTGTAATTTGTGACACATGTTTTGTCCAATTTCATCACTATACATTACTATTTTGTTGCATTTATTATTTTCATTTTGTATCAATTTAATTGTTTTTTGTGTGTCGAAGGAAGTACTTTTTTTACAACTATTTAATTTAATCGAATGAGAGGATTGATGAGAATCATCTAACGCTGAACAGCCTGGCAGATCTTGTTCACAACCTGGTGTTCGATTGTTTGTCAATGAATTAAACATTTTCTCATTCTCACTACACAGATCCACCAAGCCGTTCATTGCCAGTATGTACTCACCCATTTCCTTTTGTGAGGTTTGATATTTGCATGTAACTGCCATCAATGATTCTTGTAAATGGAGAATCCTTGACTGCAGATGCTCCATATCAACCTCATATTCTTTTTTACTATTATGGAATTTTAACTGTAATTTTTTACAACTGTTAAATGATTTGTAGTTTTTGGTGAAATTATTTTTGTTACTTTTAATTAATTTTTGGGTCTTTTTGATAAATTTATTTATTTTGACATATTTTTTAAATTTGTTTTTGCTGCCAATGATTTGCTTGACCTGAGATATTGATGCAAAGCTATTGTCAGTAGTCAGGTCAATAGTCACAATTTGAGAACTTTTTAAGAGTGAGTCAGCAGTCCGCACCGGAGTGGTACCAACCAGTTCCTCAAACAGTGCATTGGTTTGCTCTGTTTGAAGTTTCTGGCTAGTACTCTCCATCCTAATAATAGTGTCCTGGGCCTCACTCAACCTACACTTCAGTTCAGCGTTGTGTTTGAGAGTTGTGTCAAACTCATCGCTGCACCGGTCAAACTGGTCAACAATGTGTTGGAGCTTATCCCGTTCTTCTGTGATGTTTACTAATTGACAGTGCAGTTCTGCCATCTCACTCTTTAGTTGGTGTTGGTGGATTATATTATATTATTATATTATATTATTATCAACATATTATGACCACGTGTATTAAGTAATGCGGGACATACAACATAACAAATTAATTAATGGTTTCGTGAATCCGAAATACGCGTGGAGTAATAAAATCGACTGTTTAGATCAGAGGAAGCGATTTTATGTTCAGTCATAACCTGTGATCGAATTTCTCGGCGTTCTGGCCTTCAGTTTATTAAGGTTATAATCTATGATAACAGATGCCTTCAAGTGTAAATTGGGACAAGAAAATTCTGCGCTTTTTACCTAATTATCTCGATAGGTTAGCAATTTAGTTAAGTCCACAGGCCCTATTAACCACACTTTGAAAAGCATTCATTCATCAACAAAATCTTGATAAACTTCTTGTAATCAATGCACATTCTGAAAATGATTTTACTAACAGCGTTTTCACACCTGCTGATTTTTCGAGCGGAAAATCCGACAGCAAAACAATTTGAAAATTATCCGTACAAAATTGACGCTACGCTGACGCCTGTCTAAAATAAATCTGCTATCAACTATTTTTATTCAACACAAAAGCGAATTCGTAGCCAACAGAAAAACACACTACTCATAGCCTTCAGAAAAACATACATCGCGTGTCATAAACGATTTCATTCAATTGCTATCATTTAGAAAGCATAATATTTTTCATGCGACCCCGATCATCAAACGATATGAGAAATCAATAAGAGATTCAATTAAATAAGATATATCACTGTTCATCAGTAGTTCGAATCAATTAAGACAAATGAATCACTCTGTGGATGATAGTGCAACATTTCGGTACATAACACACATATAAACATACACAAGATAGTATCATTCTCCAATACAGATTGCTATTTGGCTTCCCGAACATTAATAGGCAGTCTAAAGGCCTCAGGTGCAAACCAATTTTGCACAACATTGTTGTACTTAATAGCTTTTTTACGTGAAGTTTAAAAAACTTTACGTCGCAACAAAATCGGTTAAAGTTTGTAATTTAAAAAAGCGCCCAAGTTCGACACGAACTCGCGGACGGGTTGGATCCCTTTTTTTGTTTTATCACCGATATTTATTGAAAATATTGAATCTAAAAATGGCTTGATGCAATAGATTTTTAAGTGCAACAGACAGTCGTATGACTAACTGATAAACAAATGAACAACCAACAGACGAGTCATAATAATAGTGTCATATCGATACAAATGGGACCCTAAAAAGAAACCCTTTTTAACGGCACAATATCTCGAAAAAAGACAGGAAAAACTGCGATACCAAAGAATCTGTGTTTTCTTTGCGCCGTAAGCCTTCGTTATTCCTTTCGATCACGTCAACATCTGTTGCTACGAGAATAAACTGTATTTTATACGAGAAAGTTTGTCTAACGCGGATATCGCGAATAACAAGAAGTTTGCAGGAAAATAGAACATGATCGCTACAAGTTGTCGGGAATCCAATTCAAGGGTCTGTAATGGCAGGATTTGAAGCAACTATGACTATGTTGTAAGAGTTTCTTAACTCTGTTAGAGTTTGCCAAACGAGTGTTTGAAAGGTTCGGGCTCTCGTTTGATGTTCAGCAGTTTGGGCTCAAACCGCGCCGATCGATGGTATCCTGAAGATAAAATTCAAAACTGTGACATGTAGAAAAAATCACTCTATCAATACGAGGAGATGTTAGTAAATGAAAATTTAATTTGATGACTAACCTTTAATTTTCACGAATAAGATACAAAATTCCTTTATGAACATAAATATTGTGTGGTGGTGCTGTATCTATAATATCTTCTTGCAAAGTCTATTTTTTTCACAAGCTTTTAATAGGCCTTTCAATCACTAGGTACACCATTCTTAGAGTTAATTGAAAAAATAAAACAATATTTTTTTCACTTTAAAAAGCATTTTCATGTAAACGCTTTAGAAATAGCGAAATGCCCTGCAATCCGCTTCCGATTCTTATATTAAACGAGCTTGTTCGTAGCTTAGAGCCTCGTGACAGAATGCCTGCTATGTTCAATGAGAACCTTTCACTTATTTCTCAGATACTTAGTTGAACCAATAAAAAATACTTTAACTACAACAGAAACGCAGGGCCGCGAGATTGTTCGAAAGAGCTATCACGGCCCTGGTACATAAAAGGCCTACGAAGGATCATGGTGGGTTTTGGTCAGTAAGATTTTGACACTCCCTTACGCTGCTAACCCACAGCGAGAGGGTGCGTCATTTAATAATTTCCCATCCAAAAGAAAGGTAAAGGAACGAAACAAAAAGTAATTTTCTGAACAATGATAGATAATATTTAATAGCATTTTCAGAGTAAACAATATAGCGGAGTATTAAGATCTAGACACACGGCAGTGTGTCCGCCAAGTTTTATCCGAGCGACTACATTACTAAGTGAGCGACTGGAAATACAAAGAGGGCAACTTCAATATTAAGATAGAATCGATTTTTCTAAGTGAGGTTATACATAACGTACTACTAAAAAGTTCACTTTGAGCAAAGTTTTGTTAGCTGCATTATTAATGATTATTGGTTCCTGACATTCTATTTTAAGATGGCAGAATTTTAAAAAAAGAATCGCTGCAAAACCGACTCCACGTAGTCTTTTTTGCCCTACCCCTAGAGTGCAATTCAAAACCGCGTAGGCGCGGAGGGGCGAGGCGGCCTGCGAGCTGAGGCCGGAGCCGTGACAGAAGCCATATTTGCTGCATGTTGCATTGTGCTTCCATGCTGCATGCCTGCTTGCATGCTTCGCTTCAATCCCCTTCCCTCGCTCCGCTATCCCCCGCTTACCCCTTGATATCTTAATTATACATTTCCGATTACTATTTAGGGAATGTATAGATTTCCTAGGAAATGTGTCGAATATAATGTATTTCACACATTTTGTATTCGAAACACTTCATTTAAGATAAAATGCCGCTCAGTATAAAAAATACATTTGCCAAATATTGAAAAAAATGCAGGACGTAACGTTGACACTCAAACAAATATTAAGTCACTCAAATATTATGAAGCTGCTCATTTTGTATTTTAAGTAACTCAAATTAATGTTTGCAAGATACTGTTCTGTTGATTTTTCGTCACTTACAGTCACTCACTTAGTATTAATTATATAACCCAAATTAATTAATTTTGACACTTAAAATTGTAATTTACAGTCACTCGTTTAATTGCTATCCAAATTCTACCTAATATAATAATATATATTATCTGTACCTACTTTTTAATGATGTAACTTGGCAAGTTATATAAGTATATCTTAGACACCAATGACTGTGTTTCGGATGGCACGTTAAACTGTAGGTCCCGGCTGTCATTGACCACCGTTGGCAGTCGTTACGGGTAGTCAGAAGCCAGTAAGTCTGACACCAGTCTAACCAAGGGGTATCGTGTTGCCTGGGTAACTGGGTTGAGGAGGTCAGATAGGCAGTCGCTTCTTGTAAAGCACTCAGCTGAATCCGGTTAGACTGGAAGCCGACCCCAACATAGTTGGGAAAAAGGCTCGGAGGATGATATTATGTTAAATCTATTAAGATATTAATTACATAAGTGTATTTAACCCTAGATAATAACTACATAGGTGTATTTATGTAGTTATTATCTTAATATGTTTAACATATATAGTTATTAGGAAATTAAAAATTGATTTGCGTAGAATGTTTTTGTTTAAAATGAATTTAATAAAAAAAAAATACTAAAAACCAATTCAAGTCTATTCAGTGTTGTGTTACAATCATTTTTTTTTCATTCAACTCTGAAAAAAGTATTCCTAAAGAAATGAAATTAAGTACTTATGACCGAATACCATAAACTACTAAATACTATCACAAGTGCACGTCAAGATGTTCCAAATTCTGAGTAACAGAGTTAACACTTCGAGATAAGCAGTCAACGTAACTTCTTGGGAAGCTGCTGCATCCACAACTTCTCCTAAATTTCGTTTATGTCTCACTTAGGAGCAGTTTAAAGAGACCAATAGAATTAGAAAGAAGAAAGAAAGAAAGAAAAACCATTTATTTACACACACAAATGACGCAGAAAACAAACACACACAAATACAAACAAATAAATCTAGGGACAAAACAAACAGTGAAACAAAAAAATAAAAGCGCTGCAGCTGCGTCACTTATGCGTGAAAAGGGGCAGAGCTCAGCATAAATGCTGTGTCTCGCACACGCAGGCACGAGACATTAGAGCTGGTTTTCAGCGCTGACCCACCACATGACCTTGCCTCGGGACTATACAATCAGACGCCGTTTCGGCACAAATCCAGTAAATAAATAAATTACTTCATTTGAAAATTTTGTTTCGTAATAAGTAGTAGGCATCGCCGAAAAAATCATTTGATTGTTTAAAAACTTCTCCCCTGCGCTCCGTTTTGGTGGAGTCTAAACTAGATGAATGAAAAATCACATTTTCAGACTATGTTCTCGTAAATATAAATGAATAAGAAAACAGAGTTCAGACGAGGAGCACTAATATTTTTCATAGTCTCAATAAAGCATGCAAGGAAAATAAAAAGGAGCATTTGGAACCTATAAAATATGTATTGTAGTTTTAAAATATTGTATGCAGTAGGTAAGTAATAAAATATCCAAGAATCCTTTTGAATATTTATATGATCTTAGGTACTTTATTGTACGGTGGGCGCTTCTCGCATTGTAAGACAATATATAAGGTGCCTCTTTCAACCAAAAAAAATACTTTTAATTCCCAGACTGTTAGAATTAGAATTTATTTATTTGCTTGATATATCAATAAATTTTAATTATTTTATTTATTTGATAAATTTTGAATTTGAATTTGAAATATGGTTACAATTATAGGTCTTAAAATACAATTATGTTACTTCGAGGCGAGATATCCTCATATTCAGCATGCTTTAGGGCATAATTTTATACCAAACAAAAATTTTAACAAATGAAATTTTCAAATGTCAATAAATTAGCAATTATTTCCAAAATTTAAGAAAAAACTGAAACATTTAAAATATCGAACTAAAACAAACAAACTGTTAAGAACTGAAAAGAATACAAAATTAAATAATACTAGACGTTTACAAAATGTTAACAATTAAAACAATTCTACATGTCAAAAACTAAGACAAAATAAAATTAAAAGTAAAGTTTAATTGAATTAAGTATAGCAATTATTGAATATGTTTCCTTTTATTTATGTTATAATTTAGAAAATCATTTATCGTATAGAAACACTTATCCATTAGCCACTTTTTTAGTTCTTCATGGAAAAGATTCGTAGGCAATTCTCTCATTTGCTTAATTACCGTTAAATATTTTAATAGCTATAAAGCTTGGGTTTTTTGGCAAAATGTTGTCCTTTACCTAGGCATTGCTAATTTACTTGGATCTCTAGATATTTTGCCTCTCTTGTAGTCGTTTTCGTTGTTTGTCTGTTTAGTTTTAAAGACTACAATTTAATTTACAATCGATCATGCATTGAAACCATAACAGTATCAGTTAAACCGGAATTCTGGTTATACGCAAACGTTATAGCTCTAAATTATAAGTTCTACTTCTGTCTGTATTTCTGTCGCAGAAAACGCTTAAGTTTAGCTGAGTCAGAACATTCGATCAATCTTTAAAATTGAATGCCTCGAATGACATTGATCAGTCTTTAAAATTGAATGCCAGTGTTAATTCGGAAGCTAGTAATTCAAAAAAAGAACCGATAGTTAAGCAACCAGGTACAACCATAGTAAACGACTAGATTCCTCTTTCCTCTGATACATAGACAGAGTAGAATCGTCGTTCCCACGTTGCAGGTACTAGCTTGCAGATGCTCGCCGTCACCCGCATTGTTTCAAACAGATAAGACCCGCCCGGACTTTCAATAACAGACATACCAAGCGCCTATTAATGGAAATCGTACTGTTACCTTGAATTCTCTACAATTCAAGACGATCGGTTAGTGAATTGGTATTTGCGTTTGAGAAATTGGCTTTGTTAGTTCTGTTTTTTCGGATGGACCTTTAAAGTCGCCTTTATCTCCCTGTACCAATGTTCGCAAAAAATATATGAATTTGAATATTCATATGTAATGATAATGACTTGTTACTACAACCATTTAACGAAAAGTTACTTGTTTTTTTTTTTCCAAAATAAACTGTAGGTGCACAAGTTTAAGAGGCAGCTAGTATGAATAGTTCATATATAAAATTGCTAATACCTTTCCGTAGAAACAAAGTAAAATCTACAACTTATATAACAACCTAGCTACACGGCAAAAGTATAGCAATCGCAGAATTATTCGAACAAACTTCGAAGCGGGAAATCCGCTTGGCCAAGCTTTTCGTATCGTTGTTTGCATTCAAAATTGCAGTACATTTTGGTGGCCATTAGCACTGATCCTGCATACGTTTTGGTTTTGAATACCCACGGTATCCCGCGGACCGAATAGGTTTGTACCAAACCGGTTGTAACTGGTTATGCGGGTAGGATATAAGTATGCAGATGTGGTTACATCAGAAAATCATTGTTGCTGATTCGAGTTGATTTTGGAGCGTAGGTATGTCTAAATTATTTAAATACATAGTCAATTTGGTTCACTCATACAGGTATATACATAAGTTCGTTACTTGCCAGTAATGCATGTAACACTTAGGTACAATTTCACGCTTATGTCGAAGTATAAAGTCAAAATTTGTGATATGTTTGTAACTATTTAAAAGTTCAAGCGCAAATGGCTAAACTATCATAAACATTTCCAGTAATATAGCTTATATAACAGTGTAATAAATATATAGGCTATTATTTGCATCCAAGAACAGGGAGTACCTAGTGCTGTTATTGGTGAAACCAGGCTTTATTATACAATCGTGTTTTGGTCTTATTAATGAATATCTGAATTATAAATAGATGAATAATAAATTACTTGAATTTTGAAACGGCCAAAATTATTAGTTGTATCGAAAATCAGATTAAAGCACAATTTATGTTATTTTCAGTAGTTATCAAACATGCTATCTATAAAGATCTATGCAATAAATAAATGAAAAGCACATTATTATATGAATAGCTAATTTGTCCAATAAATGATTAGGTATATAATGCAAACAGATTATATAATGTCAGAATCGCGTTTATTATAATGTCTGAAAAAATAAAACTAAAATGTTATAAATAGATAGAAAGATTCATGAGGAAGGTTGCATGTATGTACCTAATATAACACGGCATAAAGAAAGATGAGTGGAGATGCTATAAGACAGTTAGGCCAGGCGTCTTCTTCTAGGTCAAACGCATGGTGGGAGTGACTAATATAGAACTAATATAGTGTTGGATTCTTTTGGACACCAGTCAAATATATTTCATCATCATCATCATCAGCCTATCGCAGTCCACTGCTGGACATAGGCCTCTCCAAGTGCACGCCACTGAGATTTTCGGCCTAAAATATATTTAAAAGGCGTAGATATAATGGCGGAAATAGTATAACGTTCTGGTCTAGTAGTCTGGTCCCCCGAATATTCGCATATTGGCGATGCTACTTTCTTAGGAGATTTTCCGTTATGAGATCTCCGCTAGTCATTTTGTTCTCTACATAATTTACATTCACGTAAAGTCGAGGCAGTTCAATAGTGAAATAACAAAATAATATAGCTAACAAGCTATCCTATTCAAAGTGTTCAGAAAAAGCTAACATTACTACGGAGCAATAGTAGGTACTAAGCTAGAGCAAGAAAATAAAAGAAAAAATCTTTTATCTCAATAGTGGTAGTGGCGAGCTTCTAGTAAATGGATTATCTCGATAGACACCAGAGGTGATTCTATTAACGTAGGTATAAGCTGTTTCTGACTTTTTAGGGTTTCTTACATAAAGGGAAAAACGGGAACTGTCGCTGTCTGTCTGCCACCAGGCTGTAGGTATCACACGAACAGTGATAGTTAAACAGTTGAAATTAACATACAATTACCTTTACAATTAACATTACTTATACAACAACGTTTTTAACAAAATAAATTATCTTTTATTATTTTTGAACGTTGAGGTAGTCTGGTTTTCTTACACTGTCATTTCCAAACGACGTCACAGATTACTACACTATTACAATGTCAACTGGATTTTTATTTATTTTCCTTAATGGAATAGCTTCATCTATGCAAATGTTGGATCCCAAATTCAAATTCGAACTAATAGTTCCAGCTAACACAATATATGTGTCTATTTAAACAAACAAGCTTCAATTTTATTTGTCTACACTTCTAGAGTATCTATACAAAGCTAGAAGAAGACTGAAAAAGTAGGAAAAAAATGGCATACAAAATGTATTTACTAAGTGCTGGTTTCTCGATGGATGGGAACGTATTATTCATCTTGAAAGGAAAGCAAGTACGGTATTCTATTGTGTTTGTACTTTGTACACAACAGACTAGTAACCTTTTTGTTTAAAGAATAAATAGTTGTGAGTTTTAGGTATTGAGGTTTATTGCAACCAACGCCTCTTTAGTGTAGTAGATATTTTTGTAATAGGTATGCGTGTTGTTCTACTTTTTTTTAAGTAGGGTATAAATCTGATCGGGACGAATCGACAAACAGTTTTTCTTTTTTAAAAGATTAGGACATTAATAAAATTGCTATAATTGCAGAAAAATACCCACCAAAGAAACTTCAGGAAATGCATATGAAGGTATACTGATTTTTTGTCAAGAAAAACTTACTTTCTCTCGAACAAGCTTTTCGATCGTCTCAGTTCTATAAATGTAAGGAAATCTATTTTAAATAACAATCGTGTTTCCCCTTGTCGGGTTTTTACATTTAAATGCGGTGAATGTCGCCCTGGCCGTTGGGGAATAAAAAATTTCATCCACTTACGTGAACGCAATGAAAATTCAGGGAGGATTGTACGACACATCTTTATTAAAAGTTATGCGAATGAAAGCTGTCTGTTTTGTAATGCGAAACCACTGAACCGAATTCGGTATAATTTTATGAAGGGACAACAATAGCTTTGGATTATCAAAGTAAATCAAAATCGTGTTCCTAACTGTGACCAATAGTGGTTTACCGTCCCAATAGTTACGTGTGACTGAAATATCAGCAGGAATTTCCTAGCTGCTCTCAATATTGTAATCTGTAGCTCAAAATTTCAAACTGGTTGACCTGCTGAGCCATGGCTTTACGAAGTCTTTGGAGCTGGTAATCTATTGTATTAACGTCATATAAGTAGGTGTACCAAAGTCGTGGTGGCCTAGTGGGCAAAGAACCAACCTCTCGAGTATGAGGGCGCGGGTTCGATTCCAGGTCAGGCAAGTACCAATGCAACTTTTCTAAGTTTGTATGTACTTTCTAAGTATATCTTAGACACCCATGACTGTGTTTCGGATGGCACGTAAAACTGTAGGTCCCGGCTGTCATTGAACATCCTTGGCAGTCGTTACGGGTAGTCAGAAGCCAGTAAGTCTGACACCAGTCTAACCAAGGGGTATCGGGTTGCCCGGGTAACTGGGTTGAGGAGGTCAGATAGGCAGTCGCTTCTTGTAAAGCACTGGTACTCAGCTGAATCCGGTTAGACTGGAAGCCGACCCCAACATAGTTGGGAAAAGGCACGGAGGATGAAAAGTAGGTGTACCATACAAGTATACAACGTGACTTTTTAGTCGTCTTACAAAGGTGGTCCACTCAATCTATCCGACATAAAATACCACTAGACACGATTATTAATTTTATAGCCTTACTTAATTAAGATAATAGGTGCAAAGAAAAATACTGAAAAAAAAATGTTTACGTATCAAATGGTAGAAAGTAGGTACCTTCCCAACGCGCCGCGCTCCATTGATACAAGATTCGGGCAGCGCTCACAACAGGGTGTTCTTATAATCTACGTCATGCATCATAATAATGAATTAATTTTTATTTTAAAATTGTTCAAATCTCATAAATATATTTTTTTTTCTATGAACGTTTACTAGTCATTGGATACATGAAGTGGGCTGCCGTTGTAAGACGACTAAAACGTCACGGCGTATACATATAGTGTATATACACAGGTACATTGGAAATGAATATACAGCTTTTGCCAAAGCGGATTTAAATCGTTACCCGCAAATATTCATAGGCATATACATTTCACTTTGTAAGATTTTCCCGGAAGAATATTCAAGCTGAGAATATATTTTTTGAAGTGAATTTTTTGATGAGAATTTGAATAAATCAATCGCGCGTTTTCCACAATCGACATTTTCAGTTGAAGGTTGTGCATGAAGAGACGGAATCGGAAAAGGCTTTCAGTCGAAAGCTGGTAAAATTATCGCAACCTTCAGTGATTGGAAACATTCACAATCAGTATCATATGTCGTTGCATAAGAACATAAGAATGATTAAGAACTGGCGTGACATAAAAAGTACAATATAAGAACAAGTATAATTTGATTTTGAGCCGTGATTTTAAAGAGGTATGTAAAATTTAATCTAAAAGCATTGACCCATGATTTCCAGCAGTGCCGTAACTAGGGCGGTGCCAGCGGTGCCCAGGCACAGGGCGCAGACCCTGGAGGGGCGCAGAAATGACCAGACCAGTATCTAGTTTTGTTTCATGCATGGTAGTTAGTAAGTACATTTTGTTTTATTGCGAATATGGTGTAGACCCGCCCTCTGTACTATCTATATCTATATGGCATTTTTCAAGCGATCTTGAAACAACAACACTTGTAAAGGTGGTTTTATATTTGTCTGATGTGTCGTGACGTGACGCGTCAGAACGGTATCGGTTTCATACATTTAGTACTAGCTGGTGCCCGCGACTTCGTCTGCGCAGGATTAGTATTTCGAACAATATGTTAATAAATTGTAGCCAGTAGCGGCTTTAGGGTAGGGCGCGGTTGGGCGACGGCCTAGAGCGCCGGACATAAGGGGCGCCGCAGGCGCCCCCAACCAGTCCTTGATCAGAATTTTACTCCTATTTTTGTTTTAATTTTCATCAAAGATCGCAGCTTACAAGAACTGTATCCAAATGTATGGATAGCATCAGGGCCGCCTTAACCTATGGTGCATGGTGTGCGAATAACCCGGGCGCCGCGGTACGCTCCTGGACCAAGAAATTTCAATTAAATTAATGTATTGTCATACAATGCCGGGCGCGTTAGATACACTACTTTTATGTCCCAAAACTCAAAAATTTTCGCGCTCGCTTCGCTCGCGGTTTCTTTACACTTACGTTTTTTTCACGTATAGCTACTTTGAATTTAATGTCCCAATACTCAAAAAAATTCGCGGTCCCTTCGCTCGCGGTTTTTTTCACTTCACAGTCGCCTTTTATTATATATGTTAAGGGCTTTTAGTGATCCAAATCTCAAAAAAGCTTTTTCGGGCTTGCTTCACTTTATATTTGTTTTTATTTTTCAACATTTTTTTGTCTACCCTAGCAAAAAGGTAGCGTCGTTTTTAAGTCCTTTTATCAATTAGAAAGTAACTTCTAGTTTCTATTTATGGTACTACTTTAAGTCCCAAAATTTTAATTCATAGGCGCCAACACCAACAAAGAGTTATCTACGTTTGGGCAACATTTTAAGTCATTTTTGTTTTGAGTTCTAAAATATAACAAAAAATTTCGCGCTCGCTTCGCTCGCGCAATCAGAACCTGTGTTCCCGTGTTTTTGCATTCACCAACCAGCAATAACTTATGTACGATTGGGCTACATTTTAGGTAATTTTTGCTTGTACTTGTGAACTATGAAAAAAAAAATTCGCGCTCGCTTCGCTCGCGCAATCGGTAACTACATATATTATGTCTCTGTTTTTCGTATGGGTTTGAATTGCAGTTGGGGGCGCCGTAGAAATCTCGCCCAGGGCGCTAGTAGAATTAAAGCCGGCACTGATTGTAGCCTATGTGTTATTCTGATGTATAAGCTATATTATTGTAAAGTTTCATTAAAATCCATTCAGTAGTTTTTGCGTGAAAGAGTAACAAACATCCATCCATCCATGTATACAAACTTTCGCGTTTATAATATTAGTAAGATGGTAACGTTCACACTAGTGCGTAACGTGTTGTGTTGTGATGGCTTATGTATGGAACCGATACAGTTCTGACGCGTCACGTCACGACACATCAGACAAATATAAATCCACCTTGTCTTGCTCGCAATATTACATACACAAACAAAAGTACCTATACCGTAACTATGAGACAATTTCTGTCTATATTCATTTGGAGGGCGCCACTTCTAACTTAGAAGTTCTAAGCAAATCTGTCAATCTAGCTGAGGAGATGTACATATAGTTTACGTTACGCTATCATTGCTGTCAGTAACATTCATTGGTCCTCCCTTTATCTTTGATTTTATGCATTAACTACGCGTGCGGCGTTACTGACGCACTAGCGTGCGAGAGATAGATTTTGAATAAACAATTTTTATCTTAAAGAAATCTACTAAGTACCTTTACCTTCGTAAACAAAAAATAGATAGATTTATTTTTATGCACATTTGTCCACTTTATTGTCAGAGCCTGGTTAGAGCATTTTTCAAGGGCGCAGTTTTGAAAGCTCGCACCGGGCGCATAAAAGGCTAGTTACGGCACTGATTTCCAGTAGCATTTAGAAAGTGAAACGTCCTTTCTCCCTGCGTTGAAAAAACTAGGCAACGATCTTTTTACAAAACTTTATGCAAATTAGACTCCATGTTTTATCAAGGTCGCCGAAAATCGCGTGTTACACACTACTCAACTGGAGTGGTTTATATAGATATTTATTTGAACGCAAACACATCACGAAGGAGATTTTATTCCCTACTAGCTTCTGCCAGCGGTTTCACCCGCATCCCGTGGGAACCTCGGCACGGACCCGGATAAAAAGTAGCCTATAGCCTTTCTCGATAAATGGGCTATCTAACACTGAAATAATTTTTCAAATCGGACCAGTAGTTCCTGAGATTAGCGCGTTCAAACAAACAAACTCTTCAGCTTTATAATATTAGTATAGATGAACAAGTCTGTCCATAGTTTTTTACGGGAATATATATTTTTTTCTATGTTAAACACAAAAATAGTAATTTGTCGAACACAAAGTAAAACTTGTAATTTTATTTATGAATGTTAGGGAAGTCTTCAAATAAAAATATACTATAGTTAGCCGAAGTTTTACCGTCTAGAAACAGCCCAAAACAGCTCGATAAAGTAATAAATTCGTAACTTGATAGTCAGGGTCACCGCGCAATAATACTGACGACATCTTGTGCCATTATGTCTATTAACTGACCATCGATATAACACATAAAACTATATTATTATTATTTTGTATGTCTCTACCAGACCTCGGGACTATAGAGTCCCGGATTTTTGGGAGGCGAACGTGGGGCCGAAGCCAACACGCTGAAGCCCTTTTGAGACAACTTTAATGAAATGGCGACACAAAACCGACGATTATCCCTGTATACACTATAGAGATGTACCCAAGGACAATCCCCGGTTCTGTGAAAACCACTGATAGTTGTAAACCCTATTTTATAAAATATAAAATATTGTCATTGCCTTCCCTATTTATATATGAAGTAGCCGTTTTTGTTAAAATTAACTCACACTTATTCAGCCGCCTTTCAGACGTAGTTGTCCGTAATCGGAGAGACAATGATCGGCTGTGCGTAGTAAGATCAAATACTGCGCTCATGCACAAAAGTATTTTCTGTCTGGCATCCATAATATTCAACAAAATACCTAAATCTATTAAACAGTTACCGCTTACAAAATTTAAATTTCATTTAAAAAAATATTTAATAGAAAACTGTTTTTATAATGTTAACGAATTCTTAAAGAAGTAATCTAGTTTGTATGTACACTTAGTTTAATTTACTTTTCACATTTTTTATATTATTTTTATATCTCAAATTTGTTTTGTTAGAAATGTAAGCATTATCTTTTATTTAACTTTTGTACGCCCTTATGGGCAAAACATGCAAGAACATTGATTTTCATGTAACACCCTGCTTTGCAAACCTGTTTGTACTGCATACTCATGTTTTGAACAAATAAACAATCTTTATCTTTATCTTATCTTTATCTGTGCTAAACTATTGCTAACTGTGGATGAAAACTACTTGGGCTATTGTGATGGGATGCTAATGGACTAGGAATGGGGAAACTACGGGAACTATGGCACCTGCCGATGACAATGTATTAAATACATGTAAAAATGGCAGGTGGAGACTCGCCACCTCACTTACTGGGCCCCCGGGAATCAGTCGCTAAATCGCAACAAGGGGGCAACAGGTACATGAGGGGCTGAAGGGTGAGGATACCTCGGCGGACTTTAAACGCAGATCACGCGCTCCCTGTGGGTCCAGCATCACCGGCCCACTCGCCACTTACCACGAGGCATCTACCCTCCGAGTGGGCTGCTAACCCTGCTCTAGCGACTCCACTCTGACCGGCCGATGAAGGCAAGCCAAGAGGCGGGAGACCTATCCCCCGTCATGCTTCACTCCGGCAAGCCGGAGATGGGGGACAGTATACTCTCCCTGGAGCACTCGGATATATGGCCCCGCGGGGTCGCTACTCCCCGTCATCCGCCTCAGATGCCCTGCGGGGCTTATTATTATTATTTCGTATGTTATTTCGTTTTCTTCTCTTTAAAGAGAGTATAAAGCCTTACATGCGGGCCGGAGCCAAGCGTGTAAGGAATGACTATATAGAAAATGTAGATGATAGTGTGGATGATGTAAGAAATTTACGTGTAATGCGGCAGGTGTTAAGTATGGTAGCTTTTTGAAGCATGTGTAGTGTATGGGCAGGCATGTGTAGTGTGTTGAGACTTTGTAAAAGAGATTTGGGTATGATACCGGTTTATTATTATTATTAATTATTTATTATTATTTTTAGCCCATACTGTCCCACTGCTGGGCAAAGGCCTCCCCATCTTGTTTCCACACTTCTCGATCTTTCGACCGAGCCCACCAATCTCGACAATAGGCGTCAAGGTCGTCACGCCATCTCTTCCGGGGCCTACCCCGCCTGCGGTGTCCATCCTGAGGTGTCCACTGAGCGACGATAGTGGCCCATCTTTCCGGATGCATACGGCTAACGTGTCCGGCCCAGTTCCACTTTAATATTGCCGACTTTTGGCCTACATCAGCGACTCCCGTTTTGGAACTCTATTCCTCTACTGAAAACTATATTACTGTTACTATATTATTTTCGTATATATTTGTGTTTGTGTCAGAAGGAAGTTCGTGGAACTGGTATAGTTTTATGGGAACATAAATAAGGTCTCAAAAAATAGGTGTGTAGTTTTGTTAAAGTTTTATCTATTTATTGGTGAAGTAAAAAAATGGTTTTCAGCCTGAAAAGCTACAGAAAATAACCAAGTTAGTGGTAAGGGATAATGTACATAGCTTTGTGGGCTTCAAGAAAACAACATACACGTAACTAAATAGATATAGCGCACTGCCAGCTTATAAAATTAATTTATATGTGAACTAGCTTTTGATTTTTGGTTAGACCAATAGATGGCGCAATATGTCCGGAATAAATTTTATTTTTATATTTTTTGTAATAAAAACTATCCTATGTCCTTTCTCAAGTTCCAAACTATGTCTGTACCAAATTTCACACAAATCGGTTCAGTAGTTTAGGCGTGAAAAAAAGACAGACAGACACAGACAGAGTTACTTTCAAATTTATAATATTAGTTAGGATTTGAATGTGTTGATCTCAAAATTTATAGCAAAAACATTTCAAATGTAATACCGTGAAATGCAAGTTCCATCTGCAAATATCAAAACCCACATGGACTGTTAGCATAACAAATATTGTAAATGTGTTTGTTTGTCTCACAATGTCATGGTATTGACACAAGTTTTTGCATACTGATAGTCTGTAGACCGGAATGTCACTGTCATATTTTTCGTTCGTATCGCAAAAATGTGAAGTCCATTTTCTGGCACTGAAGCTTCAGAAAAAACTGGCAGTATTTATTTCTCACTAGCTTTTTTCCTGCGGTTTCATCCGCATCCCGTGGGAACTTCTTCCCATACTCCGACAAAATACAAAGAGCCTATGTTACTCGAGATTAAAAAAGCATGTCAAAAGTATAAGAATTTTTGAAATCGGTTCAGTATTTTCGGAGCCTTAAGAGCATAAAGAAACAAAAATATTTCCTCTTTATTATACATATTAGTAAATTACTTAAGTGACGGTAAAAAAACGTTCTCCAGTTTTCTTGTATGTTATATGTATGTTTGTGTATAAAATAATTATACTATTGAATGTTTTGAAATACATAAGTAAAATCTAACAAATTAACAGACAGACGAATGCTTATTGTTATGTGTCGATTGCAACACCACTGTGCTAAATAAATCTCACTTTGTGACGACTCCTGTCCTCACCTCTGACGGTTTCAAAGCAATTCAGATAGACACAAACCATTATATTAACATCTTCATTGCATACTTCAAACGGGTTTTTGTACCTACAGGGATTATTGTGTAATTTTAACGTCAGTACGTTGAAAATCTTTGTAAACTGTTAGATGTTTTATCTCATGAAAACGAGTGAGTCATACGTGTGTGTGTAAATGAACATGCATAGGTACATATTGTGTTTGTGTGCGTAAGTTCGGGAGCGCTCAGTAGTGGCCGATTCTCAGAGTCATATGAAGACAATGTGCATGTTTTCGTGATATAAAACACCTACATATACTTTAACTCGTTTTTCGTGTATTGAATGTTCCGATGCTCATCTTGTTAATTTCTCACACGCTTATATGAGATTTTAGGCTCCGAAGCTTTATTTTTCTTTACAAAAATAATATTCTAAACACGTATACCATTTGACGCTCTAATACATATGCAGTATATTTATCTTTCGAAACAGTTTATACAAATAAGTGTGCGTAACGAATATATTTTGTTGTTTCATTACTTCTGACTAAACGCTGCTATAAAAATATGTAAGAAACGATCTCGAAGATCTTTGAATAAATATAACGTCATTATTTTTGTATCTGATCTAATTATTATTTCAATAATTCGTGAATTTAGTAACGTAGTTTTGCCTTCGATGTACAATATTGGCAGCAGAAGAGAATTGACTACTTATAACAAAATATCAGAAGATACTTAATTATTGCGTTATTAGCATAATTCCCCGTGTTCCCATCATCTGACGGGATGAGCCGTCTGCATTTCATTAATTAGTTACCCAGTACAGATCTACATATATTTCACAAAAGCTGTTGACCCATTCTGGAAGTTGTGTATGTAAATAAATGTACACGCACTTCGTGTTCGTATGTCTCTAGTAGTCGGCCACTACTGAGCTCTCCTGAACTCACGCATACAAAGACAATGTGCATATACACACAAAGGTATAGTTCACCTGCCTTCATGAGCTAAAACATCAATACAAAAATATACAATGGGTCTGATCGCCATGAGGGTAGCAATATCATCATCCTCCGAGCCTTTTCCCAACTATGTTGGGGTCGGCTTCCAGTCTAACCGGATTCAGCTGAGTACCAGTGCTTTACAAGAAGCGACTGCCTATCTGACCTCCTCAACCCAGTTACCCGGGCAACCCGATACCCCTTGGTTAGACTGGTGTCAGACTTACTGGCTTCTGACTACCCGTAACGACTGCCAAGGATGTTCGATGACAGCCTTAGATTGAGGGTAGCAATATGACCTTCGTTTTGTTAACAATGACGTCAACGATATATTAGATCAAACATGGCCATCATACAGCCAATCACTTTACGGCTTGCCAATGATGTCTCAATTTCCAAAGCGGGTGTTGATAATGTGCCAATAGTTTTCTGAATTTTATGGTAGTCGCTTCGGTAATATGAAACATTAACCTTATTCAGGGAAACCAGAACGAGTGACAACTTATTTTCAAAAACGTTTACAAAAAAGAGCACTCACTTATTTTCATCTAAACCGCTGAAGGCCACAAAATGCTCAGCTATGGGACATAAGGTCAATAGCTGATACGTCCTATGTCGTTCACATGATTAATGGCCCATCGATCACCGCCCACACCCTACACTTCATTTCACCAGAAAGTCAGCTACGGTCATCATTACGCACTAGTGTTTGTCATCCTGCCTCCACTGCTTTCACGGAGATTTGGTTACAAATGGAGTAGATCTGTGATCTGAATAATTTATTTAGTCTTCCTCGTTTTTCTTGCTTTTAAGCAGTGTTGATGGACTTGCAGATTTGAATACGAATTTTGTTTTGTTTGTTGCTGGTTTAAAAACAGAGGTTGGTATTGTTGAAAGATTTATTCGTAAGCTATAAAGTAAGAAAATTATATTCTTCGTTATAAGAAGCAGTATTTTCAGTATACTAGATTAAATGTTTTGTCATTTTATTACTCATTAAACATAGATTAAATAGCATGGGATTTAAATAGCACTAAAACAGTTTCTTGAAATAGTCCGGCTAATCCTAATCCCAGATCGCCGTCTGGGAATTTAAACTATGATACCAAAATTACAGTTTTAATAAAAACAGACTTTTGCTAAGCTATGAAATACCTACAAAAATAATTCCGCATCTCGTCGAAGTTGTGCAAACAAAAATAGAATTTTCCTATCGCGATAGAGCAAACAGGTGTCGATAAGCCTTCTATTCTATGCCGCGAATTCCTTTGGTAACCAGTCACGTTTCGATGTACGTAACCCCGACCAACGTAGTAAATGAAATGATATGAGTGAAAAATGGAACGTAGGAGACGAATGGGCGGTGATGGTTCCGTACTTTTTGGGTCGTAACTGATAAGTATAAGTAGGTTATGTTCTATGTCTGATGTAACTATGGGGTTTTTTTATTTGTGAGTTTGCCCTCAATAACAATGGATGGATAGGTACACTTAGAGTTTATTTCATTATTTTATTCAATATTTCTAAATCATAATTTTGTACCTATCTACATACATATTGTAAATAATCTTTTACAGTCCACATTTTATAATGTCGTGAATGTGAGTGTCTTCTTAGGTTCAGAGAAATTATTTATCCCAGTTCTGTTTTTGTTCATAGACTGTTTGGAACCCTAAAAAAATATCTAGAAATAACAACGGACATGCTCATTCCAATATCAGGAAAGGTTCGTAAAAATACAAATACCAATATTTAGGTATTAAAGAGAAGGTTTCCAAGGGCCAAATCAATATCAGTAAGGTAGTGCCTATACTATAGATACCTAGTCTACATTCAGGTTCCCGAATACAATTTTGCACAGCTAATCTAGGAATTATTTTGCAGGAATCGAGCAAAAAGTGGGAACGTGGATCGTTTGCCCAAATCTCTACTTAGATTACAATTGAAGATGCTTGCTAGGAATTAGTTAGGTCTAATAACGTGGCTGTTTTTACTAAAACTCGATCTAATTGTTTGAGCTCTATTGTTTAAGCAACAAGGTCTAGTTTTTATTGGCAATTGTTTCACATGTCTGCGTCTAGCCTAATGGTTGTAAGGACTATTCAGTATAAGGTTTTGGCTAAATCCGTGGAGCGTACACTTTGAATTAGGTTTATTTATGTGAAGTTCAAAGAAGGCTGAATTCAGCGAATGCCCGTTTGAGGGCTATAGACTCGACACTATATGGACTGTATTAAAGACCATAGTAGATAAAATATATCCATGTACATTATACATCTTTTTTGCTTGTTATTGATACATAAATATTACAATGCGAGGTAATAGCTTCTATCTTCTTAGGGTAAATTAGAAAAAATAAGGGCCCCCTCACAATGCAGACTTGTAGTCGGACGTTAGTTTAATTGGGCTCATAAATCAGTGTGAGGAAGAATTATAGAACGCATTACAAAGATCAGGTATCCGGCCGATATCAGACCGACCAAAAAGTTTGATTGGATTCACGATTACGTTAGAAACTTTCAGCCAACCATATCGGGCGACAGTTATTTCTGCAGTGTGAGGGGGATCTAACACAGAGCGTCGGATTATCCGTAATAAATAATAATTAATCAATCAAATAACCAAATTCAAATTCAAATTCAAATCATTTATTTGTGCAACCATTTGCCTTATGCGTGTAATGTACTGTGATATAAATTAATCCATTATTATTAATGACTTACCTACACGTAATTATTATTATAATGCTTTTATGGCACGTACTTAATATTTCGTGGTGATAGACAATTTGTCATTCTGTTAATTATACACCTCCCTATTCATGGAATTATAAGTAAGAGTTTCTATTGTTTTTAATAAGTACAGGCTATAACAGAAATGAATTAAAAAAAATACTGCCTATTCTACTGCAATCATATACTCTACCAAAATACCCAATTTCCTCGAACTTTGGAATAACTGTTATGTAAATGTTACTTGCGTAAAAGACAATGCCTCTTCCCCAAATAAAAACTACACCTACTTATTTTTTAAAGTTAAAACAATTTCTTTGTTTGTTTGACTGAACTCGCTAATCGCTAGAACTACAAGTCAGATTTGACAAATTCTTTCAATATTACATTTCCTCTATTCGGCTACAAATCATTCCTAAACAGGTGTCCAGGGAAAACAGAGTATGGAAGCTAGTTAAAGATAAAGTCTACAGTTTCAAGCACAGACAATACAGAGTACCTATTTCACGAAAAAACTTACAAAGTATAATGGCTTTATGAACTAACAATACATGTCGATCAATCCGGACCCAACGCTCAACACTTCTATTTTGAAGGCACAAAGCACTCGGTAACTTTATATAGAAGCCGATGACCTATTGTTACTTAAATCTGACGGCTGGATAGCCTTATTAATAAGCAAAATATATATGGCACGTGGAAAATAAAATTCATGTGTACTTATTAGATCTATGAATCGATAACAGCGCTTTTACACTACAGGACTTTCTGCTTAGTTTTTTTTCGAGCGGATCATTCGGCTGGTGCAAGCAATTAACAACTACTAAAAACGAGCGGAAAATGCGCTGCTGTAAGTGTAATTTTAGCCCTCTGTAAGTTCTTAATTCATCATCCTCCGAGCCTTTTCCCAACTATATTGGGGTCGGCTTCCAGTCTAACCGGATTCAGCTGAGTACCAGTGCTTTACAAGAAGCGACTGCCTATCTGACCTCCTCAACCCAGTTTCCCGGGCAACCCGATACCCCATGGTTAGACTGGTGTCAGACTTACTGGCTTCTGACTACCCGTAACGACTGCCAAGGCTGTTCAATGACAGCCGGGACCTACAGTTTAACGTGCCATCCGAAACACAGTCATTGGTGTCTAAGATATACTTAGAAAGTACATACAAACTTAGAAAAGTTGCATTGGTACTTGCCTGACCTGGAATCGAACCCGCCCCCTCATACTCGAGAGGTTGGTTCTTTTCCCACTAGGCCACCACGACTTCAATTAAGTTCTTAATTAATTGTGATAATTTGAAATGTAACCACTCTAAGCGGGCACGAAAGAAAACGTCAATACTTTCAGACAATTCGTAGGTACCGAATGTAACAATGTGATTATATCTTAGGTATCTTTCAAGAAACCAATACTCTTACGATACCGTAGGACCGCGCCATTTTCCTCTAAGCATTCCTGTTATTTTATCATTAAACGAAGAGACGCAGACTCAATATCGCCAAAGAAGCTTGGAAAATTTTATCGCTTAGAAACCTACCCAGTTTTTCGCCTTTTGTCTGTATTTTCAAATCGTCTTTATAATTTCTTCACGGTTCAATATTATACGGTTGAAGGATATGTTGCCTTATTTCTGATTTTGTGACCTTCCACTAATGTGATAAGGTAGAAAATCTATTGAAGAAATTTGACAAATTGAAGTTGACGCGCTGTTCATACTTGTTCCCAATTACACAAACGATCTGAATGAAAAGAGATGTACCTTTGAAATCTACAACATATTATATCTCACATATGATACAGACACTAATACCGATACATTACTGGCTGATTTCCCCAAGGTTTACAGCGATCAAACGGCAATTTCATTCTATAACGCAAAACCTACGCTAAGAAATAGAAACCATAACGAAGCTTTGTAGTACTCACTGTAAATAAGCTCAAAAGATTTCATTTGCCACCTCTTGAAGCTTGGATAAACAAGCTTAATATTGCTACACTGAGTAGCACACTGCAGACTAAACAGTCGGCCGACAGTTGCCTCGATGGTTGGCAATGTTTTTTTAAAGAAAATCTGCATTCCAATCAAAGTTTTCAATCAACATTTCTATAATGTGCATGCTGCCATTCATCTTCATACTGATTTATGAGCCCAAACAAACTATCGGCCGACTAAAAGTTTGCAGTGTGCTCTACAAAAAAGTAGAGTAAAAATTATAATTCCAACGTCAAAAGGTAATAAGTACTTGAGCTATGACGTCAGAACAAGTCAAGGGTTCGTTTTGTTTTCATTACGAATACTTTCATTTTTTTATGTCCCGATTGCGTTTCACGAAGCTAATGTTTTGTTTAATCAGAGTTCCAACGATACTCGGCCTAGTTAACATTGTGGAATAATATCGCTTTCATGCTCGTTATCATTTCAAAGACTTTACATTTTGGATAGCTATTTAATTTCATTAAGAGTTGGAATGAGTTCAAGTGAAAAGATTAATTCTGAATTTTAGATAGGCGGTATTATGCTCCCGTGGTCCTTATGGCGGGTTTAATTGAGTTTGGCGGGAAGGGAAAACAATTTGCCACAGATAACCATGCCGCCATAGCTGAGGTACTCCACTTAAGAAATAATTGTGTAAGTAAACATACCCGATAAGACCATTTTATTTTTTCTTAATGTAACTTGGTAAATCTACTCACAAAATAAGTTTATATTTTGTCGATTTACGTTACGCAACAAGAGTAATCCTGGGTATAAAAGAAGAAGTGACAACGTTTATTTTATTTTTCACTACGGTGCGTAGGTTTCTCAAACAAGTAACAGAAGAAAGAAAACATGTAGTTATATTAGTAGTTTATTTTCGAATCACCCCAATATATTGAACTTGAACTACATATTTTATATAGCCACAAAACAGATTATTTGTACTATCACCTATATATTTGTTGAGCTTATTTATACAATACGTTTGTATATTTATTAGATTCCCTGCAGTTACTTCCCCGTTGAGTCGTCTTGTGTCGGATTTAGGTTAGGTAACTAAAACAAATATTGTGAGCCAGCTGAAGAATTTTAGACTAAGTATTTATTGGCATTTCAGCTTTGAATTCAGCTATGTTTCTTGCTTGTTGTTATTTGATTTTATATTAGTAGTTTATTTTCGAATCACCCCAATATATTGAACTTGAACTACATATTTTATATAGCCACAAAACAGATTATTTGTACTATCACCTATATATTTGTTGAGCTTATTTATACAATACGTTTGTATATTTATTAGATTCCCTGCAGTTACTTCCCCGTTGAGTCGTCTTGTGTCGGATTTAGGTTAGGTAACTAAAACAAATATTGTGAGCCAGCTGAAGAATTTTAGACTAAGTATTTATTGGCATTTCAGCTTTGAATTCAGCTATGTTTCTTGCTTGTTATTATTTGATTTTATACGTAGTTGTTTACTCAGGTTTTTAGATTTTTATGAAAAGAATATTACAGCACAGATGTAAATTATTTTTAACCGACTTCCCAAAAAGGAGGAGGTTGAGAATTCGTTAAAAATAGTATTGTAAAACGAAATTCATGACAAATATAAAGTTTTTTTTTAAAGAAAACTACAGTCTATAAACATTAATTTTACATAACATGTTTAGTCCAAAAATATCTAGCTATAGATCATAAAGCCACATGGCGCGTAGACATAATAACTTTTAATAATCTGTCTGATCTGGCTATGGCCAAAAAAAACCCAGGCGCACTATTTTAAAAATAGAATTCCAGCTAAATTTGTACAGTTTGAAATAGATGGCTAGCCCAGTGGGTGTTGTAAGATTTATATTTCGAACATCGGTAGCGCTAACGTTCCTATCTACGCAATTACCAACGTATGTAAATGATTACATTTCATAAATTTAATGGTGTTGTGCAGATTTTTCTTGCACGTGCTTCGTTTTTTAACAGAACGAGTGATTAATCGTAATATTGGGTAGCTTTTAACCCTTTTGGTGCGGCGAGGTTTATGTTTTACAAATACCTGATGTTTTAAAACACGTGTATTTTTTTGTAATCAGGTTCAGCTCTTAACCATGCGGCTATTGATTTTATATTTAAAGTCATAAAAATACCCTGTTTACCAGTCTTTCATCATGGTGAAACCTTTTTTTAAGGTTTTAAAAATACCCATAGGATTTGCATACATTCGCACAGCTAATTGATCATTTTAAAACCCTCATCAATCGTCATTATCGTCGCTGAAACGTCACCTCTCTAATCATCTAATGCAAAGCCAATATTAGTAACGTGAGCGGATCACACACTACCAACCGTCACCTTCGAATTCACGCAGGTTAGCTTTATAACCGACTTCCAAAATTAAGGTTTTAGGGTTGTGTAATTTGGACTGTAAACAAGCTTTGTGCAATTTACAATTTAAAAGGTACACGTTTGATACGATTGACTCCCCGAAAAAAAATACATAAGAATTCTTGTAAAAAAATCTGAATTTACCAAATCTGAAATAGAATTCTTGTGAGAATGTCACGCTCGTCTTTTGTTTGGCAAGAGTCCTTCGAGATGGTCGTTAAATAATAGCCAATAACGACCCAATATAAAACCAAAAAATTATTCAAATTACTCAAAAACAATGAGTAAGTTGTGGTCGCCTAGTGGGCAAAGAACCAACTAATCGAGTATGAGTGTGGGTTCAATTTCAGGTCAGGCAAGCACCAATACATCTTTTCTAATTTTGTATGTTCCTCTGTCTATGTGTTTATCTTGGACACCAAATGGCTGATTGAAGAAAACACCTTGAGGAAAACTGGACTATACCTCTAAAGTCTGAAATCATGACGAGCAAGCATAGTGATTAACGCTGTCCTTCTCTGTGTGAGAGGAGGCCTGTGCCCAGCAGTGGGACGATAAAAATACTGTACAAACGAAGCACCTAACCTCATTAATATCATGAACCGATTATGTCATTTCCCGCCAGTTAAAACAAACAACTGGCCATCATTTTGTTTATTTACAGAAACTGCGTCAATTTACACGTAATTTGCACCAAGGCTGGAATAATTTCGCGTTTTTATTGTCAAAACGTTCATGTTACATTTTCTGTTTGTTTATGAACGGTTAACTTTTTAATTGTTTTTATTAATGACAATTGAACTTAAAAATAATGTTAGTTATGTTTTGTTCTCGTCCCGTGGGAACTAGTTTATGCACCCAGATAAACAGCAGCCTGTATCGGGTGTGTCGTTCACAATCACATTAAATGAAATGCGTTAATAGACTGGTTAATAAATGTCGATTAACACAAAGAAAAATACGTAAAAAAAAAATGAATTTTTCAAACAAAGTAAATAGAATAAAAATGTGCAAAAATTAGAACACCATATAAAAGTCAGTCATTAAAATTAGTAAATTCTCCCTTGAAAACTGACAGCTGTCAACTGATCAAAACGTTTCGATACTCCTAACTTTATCTCTGCTTTACACATGATGTTGTAAATTATAAAAACGAAAAATGACTTCTGTGGCTAAACCACTGAATGGATTAGGTTATTTTTTTTGCAATTCGCCATCGAATATCATAAAGTATATGCGATAGGTTTTAATGTGATTGTGAACGACACACCCTGTATATAACCTCTCTCGGTAAATGGTCTAACACTAAAGATTTTTTGAACAAATTGAACCAGAAGGTCCTGAGATTAGCAGGTTCAAGCAAGTAAACAATCGAACAAACTCTTCAGCTTTATAATATTAGTGTAGATTTATGTATTTCGTCTGAAGTTTCATGAACTTTTTTATTTTCAGGTTTTCGTCCAGAGCTGAACTTAGTCACTTTGGTGAGTAGAACACCTTTTTTTACGAATAGGACTTTCATTATAAGAAACTAGCTCAAATCCGTGGTTCCGTCCTGAAGAACTTCTTTGCACACATAGATAAAAAATATCTATCTTTATGAATAAACAGGTTTTCTGAAGCAGAAAATAAAATATAACGGACCAATAGTCATTGAGAGTTTTAACTTTGTACAATTAGTACATTTCAGATTACATAAACTCTTTCAAATACCTACCACAGTTAAAAATATTAATATAAATAATGAACTATATTATATAACGGCACAAATATGTAAACCTCACCGGCAATTACATTTTTGAGCCGTTTGGGGTTGAAACCTTGGGACCATGGGGCCCAAGTGCCCACAGACTCTTTCGAGAAATCAGTAAGCGATTAGTGGAGTCCACTCGTGACCAAAGGGCTGGCCTATACTTCGGCCAAAGGATATGCATTGCCATCCAGCGTGGCAATGCAGCCAGCCTTTTGGGCACGATCCCCGCTGACAGCGATGCGGATGAATATTTTGATACTTAGTTTTAATATTTCCCTATCATAAATTGTATTTTTAAGCATTATAGAAAATATACTATAATATTATTAAAAGCCTATCACCCCCAAACAAAGCAACACCCGAGCCTATCAATCTAAACTTAAAACTCGTTCTATACAAACAACGATTTGTTTACAAGAACAGACAAAAGGTAATTGACTATAAATTTTATGTTCAACAGTAAATTAAGTGAGATTGCTCAATAAGAAAATGCTTAGATCATTCAACTGAGCGGAGACGCCATTGCTGTGCCATCCGTCCGTCGGTAGTGGTCGCATATACAGACGCCAGCACATCATTTACTACTACCTACAATCTTTACTTTCTATGATAGATTTTCAACTTTATCTCTAAAGTATAAAGTTCAATGTTGACTGGGAAAATTTTGCAGGTTAAAGTAGCTTGATGTGCTGTCTGTGATGTTCTGTACCCACAGGTGTTCGTCGCGTCGGGTTTGTGCCTTTATTTATTAATTTTTTCGTGGTGTACTTCTTCATGTATTTAAAAGTTCATGCGTGACCTATTAGAAACTATTCGTTACCCCGCCCTAAGCATCTGAACGTGCAGCCATTTTCGCCGAGAGATATGTGCTCATAGCGACTCCAGTTAGTTAAATGATCTAAGTCAAAATGCCATTAAATAAATAAGTAAACAAGTACTTACATTATAGAGGCCACAAAGAAAGTACAATGGGTTACAACTCTGAATAGAAAATTATATAATACAACCTTTGAATAACAACCTACGTTGTAAAATACTTATTACAGTCTAAACAGGAATAAAAGAAAAAGTATCAAAATTATAATTGCCTGGTTCCACAGCATTTTGCGGTTTACGGAAGCAAAATAAATGAGTTCTAGTATTGAGATAGATAGTACTCGACGATTTAATATGTTTAACTGTGTTTTCTTAAGTGCAGTCGAGTTGATTTCAGTAGCGATTTTGAATATTCGTTTTTAAAAGCTTTTCATATGAACTTTAAGTCTACCTATTGAGCCTTTAGAGTTTTCATAAGTGTACCCATGCCATAAAAATAATATGTGTATTTTTTTTATACAATTGAAACAGCAGAGTAATTTTTTTAGACGTCTACATGTGACAAAGCGTCGTGGTGGCGTAACGTTATGTCCAGAAAGAAAAACGCTTTTATGTTATACAGGCTGCTAATATATTACCGCGTGTATTTTCCAGATACCTACTAGCTTTTGCCCATAATGCCTACCTACATGTATCGCTCAGGGTTAATTTGGTGAACTGTACTGAAAATGAAAGGGTAACATGGGCTAAACGTGAAAGAATTTTTAGGACCGGTTCAGTAGTTCCACATAGCTGCCTATTTATTACAGAATACCGAAATTCTTTTACAATAACATACCTAGGTCGCCCGGCCATTCCAAAGAAGTGTATTTGTTTTTATTTACTAATAGTGGCCCGCGGTACGTGGTTCGCTACATAAAGTCCAACATTTTGTTACAAAAAAATGTCCTATTCACTTTTTTTAAATATATGATTCAGAAATACGCAGCTTATTTTTACACTCACATCGTAAAATAAAAGAAACAAAAGAATGCGACATCCATACATTATGTATATTGTCGTAACTTTTTTATATAAACATAAAAATGTCTATAGATAACCCCCTGGCTGATGCAATGTTTATTTTGCTCGACAAAACTGTGACTAAGGGTCCCTTTCATTGCAAGATGAATGTTGCATGTTTTAACAAGTTTATATGCCCCCTTTTATTTACATCGTGAGTTTAGTTAAGAAAGTGAAACGTCAACAAATATATGTATCTGAACAATTCAACATATGATCAGACAAGGAATAGTTCATTGCAAGCATCTTCCTGATGTTTTGGCAGAAATAATAAACCCAATAATAGTCTAGCTAAGAAAGTTTAGTATTTTTATCATTTCTTTTTTATATGCCTTCCCCAAGAGGCTCATAAAATTAGAAATATTTTTCGAATCAGATTTTATAAATTCACCTATTCAAAGGGACATAGATATTACAAAATTAACTCTAATAAAGTACTGAGACATTTTCTTACTTCTTTAAAAAATATATGTATAATTTTAAATACTTAGTATTTGTTGAAACAAAACCTCTGAAATAATATCGAAATCTTAAATAATCTCCTCGGTATGTTTACAATAGCGCTGCCAACTCGAATATCGCATGATCCGCACTTCCCAAGTTTTATCCGTCTTACAAGTTCAGATATTATTTATTCTGGTTAAAATTACAATTCGGTTCCAACTCACCAGAAGTTTTAAGCGCCTATTCTACCCAAATACTGTTCTAAAAGCACTTACAAGCAACTTTTGCCAAAAATGGTTTATCGTATCTAAGAGATTATTATAAAATCGGGAAATGGTTCAAAATCTTGTTAAATAAATACCTAAATTACTAACTTCATCCTCCAAAAACTACTGATATACAGTAAAGTTAACAAAGTGGCCATGATCCAAATACTAGATGCCAACAGCGGTTTCACTCGTGTCCCGAGGTAACTACTTTGGGCGCCCAACTAAAAAAGTACCCTAGAGCCTCGCTATCATCTATCACTCACTTGTTCCTGTACAAACAAACAAACTTTTTCAACTTTATTATATTTATAAGTATACACAACTAACCCCTACTTCGTGAACTTTTTACATAGGTAATTAACACAACACCTTTCTTAGTAGGCACAATTCAAAATATAGACAGTAAGTGCACACTCATTCTTACGCATTTCATAACTTGTGTTCAACATATATAATTACGTCTTTCACCACCCGATATATTCCAGCCTACAGCTCATAATTCTCTTAGCGATTAATTAGCTCATCTTTATCATAATATAATGATGTATTGATCACCGCACTAACGTAATACATCTGCTTAGTTTTAAATTTCTTCTTCAAATATTTAAACTTTGAACTTTTGTGGATTCTATTTTTGCCATTAATTTTTTTCGTGGTTAGAAAAAAATCTCAAAAATAAACTACCGTAGTAGAGACAAATAGGTGTCGTAGTTACAGCTGAAAGATGTCGACTGCTGGACAAAGGCCTTTCCTAAAGTTCGCCTCTATTCGCGGTTTTCAGAGATCCGCCATAATACGTACACGCCTTCGTTTTATTCATAAAGTTTAATCATGTTTCCTATCTATGAGGTCGTGGTAAAACATAATTCCGGTCCTCCAATGATATATCACCAGTTTCAAAACCAATATCATGACTTGAACAAGGTTCTAAAAACCAATATATCTTTTGACAATGCACTTTCACAACCCACATTGCCTAACAGCTGAAGTCTGCCAAGAAAGTCAACTACATAGAGTTTTAACTCCTAGAAGTGGCACACAATACACAGCGCCATCAAAAACCCACAACATACACGTCAACACACAAACATGCATAAATCTTATGTCTGAAGTTTACAAGTGCATAATTTCCGCGTGTTTATAATAAAATCTATTCACGTGAAATTATGTATTTGATAGCGGTTCCTAAAGTTTCTTAACGATAATGACTCATTTAAGGCGTAGTTATTTTGAGCCACTTTGCAACTATAAAAGTATCTATGCGCCTCTTCCTAACTGGTTATTTTTCATTTTTACTTCGAGCTCCGTAAGGAGCATCCATAAGGAGCATATCGCCGTCAATTGAACAGCAATTATAAAACTGTAAAATGGAATGCGAAAAATCCCTAAAGCACTTTTCGGTGTTCGATGAGTTTTAAATAAAATACCAACAGATTTAAACCTCTCAATCACCAAACTAAATTCAAAATCACTTAGGTATGTTTAAAAACTCCTAACTGCAAATTCAGTAACGCCAAATTCACTTGGCAATTAAAACCGTTTACTAATGGGGGATAAGTGAACAAGCTGTTTAACTTGCACACAAAGTTAATTGAGAGAAATGGCGTTCCAGTTACAAGTGAGCTTGGCCCCGAATGTTCTCGATCCAGTTTAGACTAGTTTCCAACTTCGATGCGGGACAGATAAGTGATCGATTGCCGACTGTTTTTGGTATTTAGTGCAATTGTTTTATGTGTTTTGTTGAGTAGATTAGACTATTGAAGAAGAAAAAGAACTAGACTTATTAAGACTTACCTTATGCATATTTCTCCCTACTCATACTATCAATGTAAAAATAAACGAATGTAACGTCTTAAAAAAGCTTAGCAGCTTTATTTAGCAATTACGAGGTCATGCCGTATTTCAAAGTCCAGTTAAAATGCAACGTCTTTCCCTACATTGCCCTTCAACCGTTCACGTGTAAAAGAATACACACATTAGAATATTCTAGCCAAGAAACTGAAAACTTTAGAATTCTCAGCACTTCCCGACTGGCTGCAATCCAACACCTTCGACCTTATTTATTTACATACACTGCTGTGCTCGGTTACAAAACGAAATCGCCCGATGATAGACGGCAAGTGACGGACATCTAGGTGTTACGAAATCACAATTTGCCCGCGTCCCTTTCATCATTATCAAATGTTTGGAGCCAGAGTAAACAAAGTGAAGAGTTACATGTCCCAGTTTCAAACTACTGCGATTTACTTTTTAATTCACACTTCAGTAAACACGTTGGCGGTTTCAGAAACATTCCGTGGCATTGGAAAAACATTGGATGTGGAATAGAGCTGTAAACATATCACATCTTAATTAGATTCGGAGATAAAGTTGTTTAAAAAAGATTTATGAACAAAAACACGTTAGAGTCATAATTATGTGCTAGTTAGCGTTTACTTCGGCTTATGTTTTATGATTGTAATTAGTTTTATTTCTGCTTCCGATTGTAAATACTGATATATATCAGATTATCTTTCTGTTTGACCCGTTATAAGTCATTGAGTGAAAAAGACTTGAGTTGATCTCTTCACGATATTATCCAATGATCTAATTTAAGTGGCGGTGTTGATACCTAGAGATTGTTTGAACAGAGAGGCACGCACACCTTTATGCAGTAATCCTTTATGAAAATACATTATGTAAAATAAAATTGCAGGGAACAATTTTGAGTTTTAATAATAACAACAAACAACAATTATCTGAAAATAGGAAACTTCAACCCACCTGTACCTACGAGTATATTTTTAGAAAATAAATTGTCCCGTGCACTAGACTGCTAAACCGACTTGATTGATTGAAAGCCTACAATAAAGCGTACGTAAGGTAACACAAACTCCGCATCACATAGTACATCAATCTAGGAACAAATAAAACATTGTCGTGTGCTCCAACAACATGGATTTGTTTGTACAGCTGGGTCAATTGGCAAACCCAGGGGCCCACGAGGGCCAAAGCCTGTGGGGGCTGCGGGATTGTTCGAAAGAGCTTTCCGTGGCTCTGGTACATACAGGGCTTAAAAAGGAACATGGTAGGTTTAAGTAAGTAAGAGTCTCACACTCCCTCATGCCGCACCCACAGCGGGAGGAGTCACTTGATGATTTCCTAACTGAAGCAAAAGGTAACACAAGCTCCACATGGTGTCATCATCTCCAAAGCCTTTTCCCAACTATGTTGGGGTCAGCTTCCAGTCTACCCGGCTGCAGCTGAGTACCAGTGCTTTACAAGGAGCGATTGTCTGTCTAACCTAACACACATGACGCGTAGTACGTCAACCTATGAACAAATAAAACATGGTGCCCCAATAACAAGGATTTGTACAGCGTCTGAGTCAATTTGCTAAACGCCTATCGGCTACATTGTCTCAGTGCGGCTCGGTTTACGCAACAGAATTGATTCCATCACGACGGGCTAGGGACACGATATAAGTCTCGACAATTTAGCCCCATCAGGAACAATTTGGTGTAATAGTTTAACGTTTTGGTAGGGACTGATAGTGTAGTTATTACTAGTTGATACTTAAGGTTCCTATGAAAAGTCAAAAGCGAGGTGCACTGATCTAAAGTTGTAGCCTCATAGAGAAGAAAAGGCTAGAAACTCCACTGGCTGGCTAGCTGGCTGGGAAAACACTCTATTAAAATAAGTAGATTCATCATCATCGACGTCCACTGCTGAACATAGGCCTCCCCCTTAGATCTCTACAGATACCTGTTGGAGGCGACCTGCAATAATAAGTAGATTATTTATCTTTAATTTTCTTGCAATACCTAGTGTTAGATTTGTAATTGATAGACAAAATAAAATGATACTGGTCATATCTTCTTACGCTTTTACAACGTTTATTAAGTAACGGTTTAGATTTTCTATTTTACAGTATTTAACAGATCGACTTCATAAACGATTTATTCCTTTAATTTATAACCTAATAAAGTTAAAATTTCTAGAAAATAATTTAGTAAATTTTAGCCTTCTTATCTTATCAAGCTTTGAATAATAAATACCAATTTGGAAATTACCGCAAAATGGCGCTGCTGAAAATTCTAAAAAGAATTCCAATCAGATCTCAATTTACAAAAAAAATAAATAATTGTAATTTATTTTCATTTCTTATCGTTTTAGGTAAAACCAATTTCTTTTCGACAGTTTTTATGATAACAGGAGCTTCAATAGGTATTTTACATTACAAACTTCAATATTTTCTGATATTTGGCTTAAAAAGCTAATGTTGAAAAGATTGCCAGACTAAAAACTAAATTATCCCTAATTTGAAGTTAAACCTTTATTTAGTAAGTAAACTGAAACCAGAGAGTAATAAGATATCCTTAAGTTGATTCGCTTTTATTTTTAAACATATTTATTATGTCTAGGCAGCCTTTTTCTATTTTCTCCCAAAAGGTTTTAAGTGTCTTGTTTTTTTGCAGTTTCCACCTAAATAGTCGAGTTTTTTGGCTGTCTGTATGATAAAAATAATTCATTCATGGAACCATATCTAATCTTAATTACCTATAAATAGTTTATCTTATTAAGAACGTTTTTTTCATCGCCCACATTGTCTATATAAATAAACATTTCTCAAAATAATCGACAAAATGTTTGTAAATACGATGGTCAAAGACGTTTTCTTAAATTAAGGTCAAAGTCACCGATAAAGGCCACCTACACATAAACAAATCTGAAACCTATATCGTAGTAAGAAATAAATAAAAATACTGATATTATAAGAAAACGGATTGTAAATTAAATAGTAAATCAATAGATTTGAAGAGAAAAATGGCACAAAACAGGTTTAAAATATGTGGCGAAAAACTATCAAACCGCGTAGTGAAGATATTTTGTAGGAAGAAGATACAAAGAACTACTAATAGGAAATTCATTTTCATTTACCTTTAAAACAAAATAGTCATCTAAAAAAAATAAAAATTTACCTAACGTTAAGAAAAATTTTTCACAAAATACATGTTTCAGTACCACTCTCAAACATGTTCTTGCAAAGAAAAAACATCCATTGAACGACAAAAATATTCTGTTCCTACAAAACTTGTATACAAGTACAACACCACAGACATGTCATCACCTCATTTCTACAGAGAATACACAAAAACACTTTCAGAAACGTACGGAACCTTGTTTGAAAAGTTGTTGAACAGATAAACAGGCGTTCGAAAGAGCGAAGTTTATTTCACACAGAACTTTCAACCCAGAGGCTTTTGTGGTCTGTTTCAATTGAAGAATTGCATTTCTTACTCTAAAGGTTTTTATGGATAAAATTAGGAAGAATAAAAATAGCCTTTGCGGTTTGCAAAGTCCCAAAATGTAGGAAATTCTCAATTCGAGGTTTTCATGTCGTTATAATCTATGTATTGTGTACTTATTTTGTATTGAGCTAAAACGGTATTTAAATCATAACACCGCTAATAGGCGAGAAAACAGTTCACTGATAAAACATTTTAATAAAACAAAATATGCTAACGTTGCTTTTAAACTTTGTCCAACTATTGGTCAACTCGGCACTTTGCGAAAACATTTTATTAACATGATCAATTCCTTTTAATTAAGTAAATAATACAACACTCATACATAGGAATTTGTAAGCCTTTAAACCCTTGTAACGTTAATTACAGTTCGGAATCAAAAGCAGATTTGCGGCCTCACCGTATACGTTGGTCATTTGAGCTCACTCGTTAAGGGTCACTTGGACCCCAAGTAATTCAAATCGGGGTAAATTTTGTACACAGTTGGGGTCTGTCGCTTTAACTAAACTTGAGATAAATTGAATTTAACACGGCTTATTGAGTGTAAACATTTTGATTTCGTTGAAGTAGAGGTCAAGTTCTGGTATTAATTGCGTTGAAATTTACCTTCAGTCCATTAAAGTCGGATATGTTATATACCTCAAAAAAATAGTAGTAGTCCATGTTTAGACAAAAACTTATTCAGTTTTCTGAAGAAATGTATTTTTACTGATAACAATAGTTTAAGCATTCATACCTAATTGCTTTTAACAACTAAAAAATCAAACCTTTTAAAGAAAAAAATTACTTGATATCTTCGCACGTTTTTATTTTTACAGTGATCACAATTTAATTAGTAGAAGCAGTCGCAGTGAATAAAACAAAACGATGAAAAACGACCAGCGCCGAGATGAAACAAATAGAATTTGTATCGTTTATTCAACTAAGAACAAGAATTCTAATCTATGATACCTATTAATCAGTGTTATTTTTATTTCGTCGAGTGTCGCTTAGAAAAATAAACACATTAACAATAAATAAACAGGAATACGAATAACTACCGGAGATATATCGTGAAAGACGGGACGGTTGACATATGTCGGGCATGTCACCATCCGGGTGAGTCTATCAGACATATTATATCTGGTTGTTCTCGTTTGGCTAATGGTGAATATTTGCACAGACATAACCAAGTGGCCAAGATCATCCACCAGCAGCTTGCTCTGCAATACAACCTTGTAGACCTTGAGGTACCGTACTACAAGTATGCGCCCGACCCAGTTCTCGAAAAGGACCATATCACGTTGTACTGGGATCGATCTGTCATCACTGACAGGACTATTGTAGCCAATAAGCCTGATATTGTGGTGATAGATCGATTAGCGCGCCGCGCGATGATAGTCGATGTCGCCGTTCCGCATGACGAGAACCTTGTGAAAGCTGAGAAAGAGAAACAAATAAAGTATCTCGACTTAGCGCACGAGGTTGTCGCCATGTGGAGTGTCGACACGGCTGTTATTGTGCCGATTGTCGTTACGGCCAATGGTTTAATAGCCAAGAGCCTCGACGAACACCTCAGGAGGCTCTCGTTGGGCGGCTGGATCAAGGGACTGATTCAGAAGGCAGTACTCCTTGATACGGCACGTATTGTGAGGAGGTTTCTGTCTCTGGGACCCTAACCACCGGTACCTTGGACCCTGTGCCCGATATCGGTGGCAACCTATTTTTTATATTTTTAAATGTTTTTTATTTTTATATTTAATATTTAAAAATGTAATAAATATGTGCAAGAATAAATAGATAATAATAATAAACAGGAATATTTTTTTGTTTATTTGTAAGTATAAAGAATTTGTGACAATACGGAACCTATTAGTTGGAAACTCTCGCTCTCTGTATCCATATTTTGCTGATTTTAGGGCGGACAAAAGAATGATTTTTAACTGATGATGCAGATAATGATTCTGGACCACCAGTTTTTTTTTGTGCACTGCTTAAATTTCATTCCCGTATATATTATGTCACTCATTTTCGATTTTAAAGAGGTTGGTTATGTCTCTTAATTTGTGTTATAACTTCAAATTATGAAACACCTTAAAATTCATTGGTCATTAATCTGCCATTTATTTATTTTTGAATTGCATGCATAGCCGTACAATTCTTTTAGAGAAATATTGCAGTCAGAAAAGTAGCTACTTAGAACCGTGCTGAACTGGACTTTCTAATTCCATTCGAAATAAACTCTAAAAACACCCCGCCATTTATAATGTGTATATTAATTGAAAAGGTTACGAACAGAATGAAGGTATGAATGATAAATCAATCTTTTTGGAAAATTGCCAGGAGACCAATAACTTTTCATAAATAAATGTATGTATATTTAAAATAGAAGAGAACATTACTTTCATCTGAAGATTGTATACGAATACATGTACCTACGTAAAAAGTTATATATGAAAAAAGTTTTATTACCTTCTAAAACAATATAAGTGTTAAAGTTAGTTGTTATAAAACTCTATTTACATCATAACTTTGCGTACTGCCCGAAGATAGAAGATATAAAGGATGATGGGCAATTTTGTATGAACCCTGGCCTGATAACCAATAAAGTTCTAATGTATATTAGATTATTGCTTATACCTTACAGTTACTGAAATAAAACAGTTCATGTCAAGAATCGACCGGAAATAAGTACAGTCGGGCACAAAAGAGTTACTTGAGAGAGATACTTTTTGCACCCATTTTTTTTAGTTAAGATAAAATCTATAGTAGAAAAATTCATTGTATGACGTATTTTCGTCAACTTATCACTTATTTAAATAAGCCTAGGGTACACTATCAATAAAAATCGGTCTTAACTAGGTATAATCGTTTTAATAGCATAACAAAACATTAAAACTTTTACTTCTACCACCGTATACTATTCCCATTATTGGAGATAGCATTTCCTCGTTCTGCGGCACCAGGATAGTCGGCCCTGGGTTGTCGAATTATTAGAAAAGTAGCGACCCACCCCAGCTTCGCGCGGGAAAACAGTATTTCCTCACTATTTACGGATGTTATTACACATACAAACCTTCCTCTTCAGTCACTCTATCTTTGAATATAATAATATATTATACCTAACCTAACCTAAACTCCTAGCTTTGTCCACATGGATGATGCAGGGGGGTGAAATAGCCGCGAAACACTTCGAGAAAAGGATGGTACGGCCGTGCCCGAATCAAAATCCGTTGCTTAGTTTGGAAGAGTTAAGCTTTCAAAGGGACATAGGGATATAACTGAAAAAGCAACTTTGTTTTATACTATTTAGTGATACACAAATAGTAGATAACCAAACGGGTGGTCAGCTCCGCAAGGATACAAGGGGAGTTTAATCAGTAGAATAAAGTTATTTAAGTTGTTTGTCAGCTTTCACAGAGTTCTCATCATATGGCACATCAGGCTTGTTAGCCAGGACAGTTGACAGTCATTGGTGATGATAGATTGATGCCAGTACACCTCCAATTCCACAGGATTATATTTCAAAACAAGATGTATTATCCTGGCCATTAGATGATGTCTGTGCAAATGGGCTACGAACTTGCTTGACTGAACTGATTCGAAAAATCTTTCAGTGGTGGAAAGCTACGTTATTTACAATAAGAAAATAGGTTTTCTTTATATAACATACGTGCCAAAGTGGTTTAATTCCATAGGCAGTCGTAGGCTTACAGGACTGATATCTTTTTTCCCCAGTGGTTAACAATGTTCCACCCATAACAAAAATTGAAGTTTAGGGTATAAGCTATCATTTGATGTGCAAATGGATATTATTGGTTTTGCCGGTTAGACTCACTGGAACGGCGGAATACGTACACCTTACGTTGTGAATACTAACTGTTATTTTTTTTTTATATGGACGCATGCACCTTCTGTGACACGTCCTGACTGATATTGACAATAATATAATGCAGTTAAACATCGCTCCCATACAAAATGTAATGGTTCAAATCCATAGGCTGTCCTATGCTATCAAGTGTCATATCTTCGTTCTCCGGTGGTTTACAATGTTTTGCCCATAATAAAAAATGAAGCTTATGACATAAGCTATCATTTAATGTGCAAATGGTTTTTATTGGATATGCCGGTTAGACTCACCGGAATGGCGGAATACGTACACCATACGTTGTAAATACTACCTGCTAAATATTTTTTTTTTATAAGCTTGGAAAATATGGGCACTGACACCTTGTGTGATACGTCCTGACTAATATGGACAATAATATAATGCACTTAAACATCTCTCCCATACAAAATATTATGTAGTGGTTCAAGTCCATAGGCTGCCCTATGCTATCAAGTGTCATATCTTCGTTCTCCGGTGGTTTACAATGTTTTGCCCATAATAAAAAATAAAGCTTATGGTATAAGCTATCATTTGATATGCAAACGGTTTTCATTGGTTATGCCGGTTAGACTCACCAGAACGGCGAAATACATACACCATACGTTGTAAATACTACCTGCTAAATAATCTTTTTTTTTTCAATAAAATTGGAAAATATGGGCACAGACACCTTCTGTGACCCGTTCTGACAATTATTGACAATAATAATGCACTTAAACATCCCTCCCATACTCAATGAAGTGGTTCAAGTCCATGGGCTGTCCTATGCTATCAGGTGTCATATCTTCGTTCTCCGGTGGTTTACAATGTTTTGCCCATAATAAAAAATGAAGCTTAGGGTATAAGCTATCATTTGATATGCGAATGGTTTTTATTGGATATACCGGCCAATTTTACCCATCATCCTTTTTCAAACTTAATTTATTGCAAAAACAGCCAGACTTGACTTCTTTACGGTACAATTTTATGTTGTTTCCCGTGGTTCCACCTCCGTTCTGAAGGAATGACGGATAAAAAGGCTACACTGCATACCAATTTAAATGTTTGGTTTTGCCGTGAAACCGTGATATACGAACAGAATTACTTTCTCATTTATCCGGATATTAGGAAGGATATGGAATCATTAATTATAATTATCAATGCTACATTTTCCATGTTTAATTACTTAAGGGTTTAATTCTATACTGATCCTATCACACAAACCCTTTCGATTGTTCAATTTTAAATTTACATCTCTCTTGGGTGCCGATATTCGTCCATTTTATAGCCGACAATTTTTCTGCAGATTCAAACAATAAAATCTTAATTTAGAAACATTTGTTTACACACACTGCGTATGGCATATTACTCGGAAAATAAATCATTTAATCAAATTTTGATTCGATATGAAATAATTACAAGACAATTAAGTACAAAGTAAATACAAAAATATAAATATGGAAAAGACTATAAACTAAATAATTATAAAATCTTTTGCATATTCAAAAATGCAAGAGCTTTTAGATATCACAGAGAATGGTGGAAATTTCAAGAATTTTATAGGCATTTCAACGGGCAGGTAGTATCGTGTTCAAAAACCAACAAAAAGTCGGAAAACGAAAAAGAATATTCGATAGCTTCCATTACTGCGCTCCATAAGTGGGAAGTACACAAAATATTTTTATTTTACTGTTGCAAAGAAAATTCAAAACAAGAACCAATAAAACATTTAAAATGAATGTGCAGGAAATAAACCATTTGCTCGCACGACATTAATTGCTCTATCTATAATAATAGACGAAAAATGACACTAAATTATGAATTAATTATTTTAGGCGTAAGTATACGGGAATCAGAAATTGACACGCCAGAATGAAACCAGCATCTTTAAAATCTAAAATTGTTTGCATAGGACTTTTCATACAGAAAATAATGCAAACCAAGCTCTTAATAAATTCGACTATTAAACATAGGTACCTAAGTACTCCACGGTACAAGGATATACCTATAAAATATGGGGAAAATCAAGGACAAAATGATGATAAAAATAATAACTTTACCGCGAAAAACCTTATGGTGGAATACTTTGGAAAGCTGTAAAAGTAAGAATGGCCTTCCTAACTTCGACTTTGATGGAGTCGTAAAGATTTTTTTCCATTTACGGCTTCACTCCTATGTGCTTTATCATAAGTTTGTCAACAAACAAACTGTCACAAACACGACCGTAATGTATACTTATCAGGAAGTATCTGAGAGGTTGTTCAGGTAAAAATACATAGCCATAATGGATTAAATGGATTTTCATGTGATGGCAAATTGTGTAAAACTCAATAAAAAGATATTATAGCTGCTATTAGCGGATTATCCATTCATCAGTGCATCGGAGAAAACAGGCATCCATAACCTTCAAGAAGATTTAGAAAATCCTTTCGTTAAAAACGTATCTAATCTGTTACATCCTTGAACAAATACCTAACCTATATGGGAGTAACCTTCATAAAATCTTAATCGCTTCTGCATCTTCATGCGTAACCAATCTTAATTATTATTATTATTCTTTATTGCACACATAAATACATTTGACACACTGAATACAGAGAGATAATGTACAATGGCGAGCTTAACCTAGTGTAAACAGTGTAAACTTCACAAAATTCTACAGATAAAAAAAAGAGGTTTTGTACCAAAAAGTATCAATTTCCACATAACTTGATTAACGTTCGTCCGTCAGATCTGTCGTGCTCATTAATAGTCCGCGAATCTTTAAGTGTGATTGACAGCAGCTATTGAATAATTGGAGACCAATCCAGCGAGTCAATCTTCATAGAATACGCATCACACTGGCATCACTTTTATTACAACTTGTTAGGGACAAACGAACTTAATGTCAGTATTGTTTTGTAAGTAGGTTTTGATATTACAAGGTTGTCAATGTTGGTCTAAATCAGACTTGATTTGTGTCACTGTTTGTTGGTCGCTTCTGTTTGCAATTTATGTAGAACTAGCTTCTGCCAGCGACTTCGTCCGCGTTAGATTCGGACTTTGTGCAAAGAGAGGAAGTAATGTATGTATGTTCGTTTTAAGATATATATCTACGGGCCATTGTTGCCTGATTGTAAAAGATTAAATAAAAAAATAAATAATAATCACCAACCTGCCCAATTATCTAAATCTATGCGTACCTAGCCTATTACTACTTAGTTTTAACCACTAAGGATGCACACTCAAAAAATGGAGTAACTTCTCCCGTTTTCCCAACATTTCCCATCACTGCTCTGCTCCTATTAATTGTAGCGTGATGAAAAGTATCCTATAACCTGCGCAGGAGTATGAAGAATATTTGTGCTAAGTTTAATTAAAATCCGTCGAGTAGTTTTTGTTTCCATAACGAACATACAGACAGACAGACAGACAGAAAGACAGACAGACAAAATTTTTACTGATTGCATTTTTGGCATCAGTATCGATCACTAATCACCTCCTGATAGATATTTTGGAAATATATTTAATGTACAGAATTGACCTCTCTACAGATTTAATATAAGTATAGATTTACCTCGGTGTTTAGACCCAAAAATCGGGAGTAGAAATCATTTAGTGCACTCAGTGAGAAGAGTAACTATTTACCGTCAAAGAAGTTTTATATAGTACCGCTTAGTCATTACTAGAAAAAAAAAACAATGTTTTATGAACAAAAATGTGAAAAAAGAGTTTGTTACTATGAAATACAATTGGATTGAGTAGTTTTGAGTACACATAAAATATATTGATATCACCAATAATCTACATGCTACCCACATTCAATTACTACGTTGTTATAAGCCGGAAATTAATTTTCATTTCCATTGGCAACTGATTAATTTAATGAGGTACTGTAACTCAATCAATTGATAACACAAACAGACAGATTATATTATCATTGTGATAGTTTTGTATTGAATATGACGCTCATCGGAATACACGGCGCAAATTAATTGTATGATAATGAGAAGACATCCGATGATATGCATATTTTGCTTGTTGTAGCTTTACTTGTTGCATATATGTTTTAATAACTGTGAATATATTAGCGTAGATATTTCTTATTATTTTGTTTCTTTATTGGTTTACCAACAATTTTTTACAATGGTATCTATAGATATTACCAACAAGTGAACTATTGAGCATAATCAGTTTCAGGCGTAATCGGCATCAAAAAAGAAAGTTGTACGCATATTTTTAAAAACACATTTATGTATCATCGACTATTCGAATAAGATTATTTTTATTATATTTTATGATACTGCATATAGGTAGGTAATGCCACTACCAATTTGTTAAAAAAAGAACTATAGCTAGAAAATAAAAAACCCTTACCAAAATTAATTTGACTTTATTATTCGGGCCATTAATGTACACCGTTATTGTTACCTGCACGAATTTCAAAAGCTTTTGTTTCCAGTACCTACGTGTATGTGAATTATTAACCGAATCTCTAAAACTAGCCACTCACCATTTTTTGCTCGCACATTAATCTAACTAGAAACACAAAGGATCCCCATTTTATCTGTCAGCAGAAACTAAGAGTACCCAGTCTAGCAGCACACTGTAGACTAAACTGTCGACCGACATTTGACCCAAGGCTTGGCATATTATACTTACGGACTATAGTTTTTATTAAAATTTTAATTCCACTCAATTTATCACTCTGATACAGCCAAAATACCTGATCTTTGTGATGTGCGTACTAACACTGATCTTTATACTGATTTATGAGCCCAAACAAACTATCGGCTGACTAAAAGTTTGCAGTGTGATCAAAGCTAAAACCAGAAGTTTCTTTATGAAAGCCCATTCAACAGGTGACCTGGAATTCTCGAGTACTCTGCTTTGCACGCTCTTGCACTTGGAATATTATTTTTTCTTTACACACGTAAATGTAAAAAGATTTTCATGCAAAGAGTTCTTATTATGATCAAAAGATTTTGTGTTTTCTTGCAATATTGTATCAAGTGGCTGATAAGAGAAATTAATATAAACTAGCCCACTTTTGTTCGTGATAAAGATGTTGTAATTCTTTGTTATGAAGATAAATAAAGGCTATTAATTAGTAAAACTTTGTACATTAAACAAAACAATCCTGAGTATGTGTTCTTCTTGCTAATTATGTATCGTTAAGATTATACAATGTAGAAAACTAACTGAGAGTGCGTTATAAACTGCAAGTTCTCGCTCCCGAATCCCATTTTAATAATGTCTTATCAAGGTTGAGACCTTGACACCATACCTAAGTAACTTAACTATAGATCTTTCTCCTCTTTAATTATCTCATAATATACCGTAACCTTGTGTGTGACGTCATATACATTTATCTACACAGCACCTCCACCATGTAGACTTAGGGGGCGGCCATGATCACGAAGACGACTGGGTCCGTTTGCTCTCATTGAAGCAATTGTCTGTAACGCTGGCCAGTGATTGCTGGCATATGCAAGTTTGAGGTTTACAGACAAGTTAAACTGTATTTATTTTTAGCTTGCATAATAATTAGGTATAGTAATCTTGATGTAAAGAAAGTTCTTAATTATGTATCTCGTATTATACTTTAACCTTGCGTATGACGTCACATGTGTATATCTACATAACACCATCGTGTAGTCAAGGAGCGGCCATGATCACGAAGACGACTCGCCCCGTTTGGTCTTATTAAAGCAATTGTCTGTAACGCTGGCTAGACAATGCTGGCAATAATTTGAACTGTACTAAGTTTTGTTTATTGATAAACTTATGAAAACGCTTATTTTCTAACTGTTAATTATTAATCGGAATAAAACGATCTTTCTTAATTACCTCATATTAGATGCGTATGACGTCATATACGATATTTACATTGCACCTCTACGTAGCAGTAGGTATACGACACGAAGACGGCTCGCCCCGTTTGGTCTCATTGAAGCAATCGTCTGTAACGGTTGCTAGACAATAGTGACCAAATGTCCGTGTTTGGGAATAGGGATGTTGCATATGCATTCTGCAGGTTTGGAAATTGTAAATAAGTTTAACTGTATATAATTTTGTAATTTTAATCAAACGCTTACAAAGCCTTACCTATAACAAAACTGTAAATGTGAAACGAAAACTTTCATATATATAATCGGAAGGTAATTGTGATAATTTCCCACTCTGTTTCTTATGTACTTTCACAATACAATAGCTTACGGTCGGAGACACATTAAAATCAAAGAAATTAGAAAACAGTTTTAGTTAAACAAATTAATGTGTCAAGTTCCCATATATAACGAGACTATTAGCACTTAGAAAACTAAAGAAAATTAACTGTTACGAAATAATATAATATTTATACCTCAGTTAATAATTACACGTTGCCAGACATTCCGCGCAATATATTTGTTAGAGCGTAATAATTTCTCCATCGCGTTTGGGGCGACTTACAATGTCATTCATAGTTGTGACTTTGTTCTCTATATTGTTATTCTTTCTCTTATTTTATTAATATTTTCATCATTGTTTGCGTCCGATAAATGTTTTCCTTGCGCAGTTAGTCACGCGAAAACAAGTTTGTTCTTTACTTTTGTTAGACAGCATTTTGTCATTTTAGTTAATTAAATTCAAACTCTAATGCTTTCAGTACTACGTAAATTATTTGTAATTTGACTGAAAATTTGTTTTACTATTATCATGAAAAGAAAGGGACAGGGATACTGTAGAAAACTTGGAAGAGGTCGTTACAGTGTAATATTTATTTCGGAAATACCTAATCTGAATATCACAACAGCCCTGACTGTGAATGCGCATTTACTATTCTGACTATTAGCGCCAAGAACCGTAGATAGTCTGCATCTATAGGCACATATACCAGTTCAGTATAGGCTGACTTTATGGCCAGAGCCATAGTCATGCAGCTCAGCAAATTGCTTTAGTACTACTCATACACATTAGTCCGAAGATACGTTAGTTCATAATAAACACACAGGTTCTAGTCCAGTTTTTAGGCACCAAATACTTTTATCTATACTTATATTATAAAGCTGAAGAGTTTGTTTGTTTGTTTGTTTGAACGCGCTAATCTCAGGAACTACTGGTCCGATTTGAAAATTTCTTTCAGTGTTAGATAGCCCATTTATCGAGGAAGGCTATAGGCTACTTTTTATTCCGGTACGGGAAGTAGTTCCCACGGGATGCGGGTGAAACCGCTGGCAGAAGCTAGTTATAGCTATTGCTAGAAAAAAGGAAACAAAATAATAATAAAAAAAACTTTAAAGATGTAAGTATAAACATATTCACACAAGGACACACAATTTCCAAAAGCCAATTACAGCTACAATTAGGCAGTAACAGATACGCAACTATTTCTACTAATTATTGAAACTTCTTATAAAATTCCTCGTCTATAAAACGCTTGAACAATTCCTTTGACCATTCCAGCTTTGTCCTTCCAAGCACGTACTTATAAAAACAGTTCTTTGAAAAAAGCCAATTATAACATCTATTCAAATAACTTTTAATTTCATTTAAAGATCATTAATATCAAAAAAGTTATTAAAAAAAAAAACTTTGAAAAAATAGATACCACGTAGATACTTTCTTGGAAATGCCACCCATCTTTTTAGACGTTACACCACCCGGGGTTATTTGTCATTAAAATCTCAGTGTTAAAAAATATATTCGGATAAGTTAAGCACAATATTAGTGTTTGATTAGTCATAGTTTTTGGACAAAACCTTAATTTAATCATTTAACATACTGGCACATTATTTTATCTGCAAAAATTTAAATATAACATGATCATGATGCAAAATTTTAGCTCAATCGGTTGAGGCAAAGTGCCTTAAAATTGAGTTGTAAAATTCCACCCGAACACACATAGTTACATACATACATTGCAAGTTAAATAAAAGCTTGTAAAAACAAACACACACTTATCACAATTCTTCTATGTCGGTAAATTCACTTCCACTAAACACATACATACTCATAAATAAGTCAATGACCTTTCCTAATAGCATTATTTCGTAGAAACAAATGTTCAGCCTACCTGTCCGAAAAACTAAATTAACACATAACCTACTGACATATCGTGACATCGGCTAACACGCAACGTGAGAATGTACCCACCCTTAGAACGATATATTAATTAACGCTTACTTGTAATTATTAACCAAATATGTGTATTTTGTTTAGCAATTGTAGTTATTTTGTATGAATTAATCTGATTTCAATGAAGTGCTACAATATTGATGCTACGAAATGCTACGCCGCGCTACGCCCTGCTACGCAATGCTACGCCACGCTACGCCCTGCTACGCAATGCTACGTCAAGCTGCAACGTAGGCTTTTGCCTCTTTACCCGAATATAACTTAAGTAAAATGATATATTTATGCTAATGTACATATGTATGTATGTTATGCTGATTGCATCGTCTAAACTACTCCGATTTTAGATTTATGCTTAATTTTGACGCGTAATTTTTAATTCCTTCTATCTAAAAACAATCTTATTTACATAAACTCTATAAATATCGCTAAACAAAATTCTGTATAAAATAAAACAGTACCGCGAAATTTTCTTATTTTCTTGTTTCAAGATAGTGAAAGCTTAAAACGACTTGAAATAGTTTCGCGACTCACTTTCACGCCTTCGCGAAGTAAGCTCAACTTTGAAGCACGCACGCCTAAGCAGTGTTTCATCTGTTTTCTTAACTTTTATAATAAATACTGTACTAGTTTGTACTAGAACTTTGGCTTGTTAACAGTGTTTTCTCGAGCTCAAGTAAATATCAGTTCTAAGTTTTATAAGATTTTTAGCAACCACTTTTGCCTGTAAAATAAAACTGTACATTTTATGAAAAGAAATACGTGTATTTGCCACGAGTGATTTATTACTACTAACTTAAATAAAAAATGAATTAAGATGCTTGAGCTTCCAACACACACAAGACACAATATACACTACATCTAATTTTAGAAGTAAACTATACTACATAATTTTGAAACCATGATATTCCTAAAATTCAAACATCTACCACGCAACATATTTCACCTACATAAAGTCGCTTTATCGGTCTTTACCCATATCATTTTATTTAGGTCGTGTTCATAAAATAATTTCACTTGAAGTACTAGGTTTACCCTACATTTATACCAACCCGAACGTTATAGCGTTGTAAAGCCTATCTGATAATGTCAAATATATACCTCTAGGACAGTGGTTCTTAACCGGTGGTCCGCGGACCACTGGTGGTCCCTGGAGGCATTCCAAGTGGTCCGCGAAGCATTGCTCCGCGACGTTGCCATTGACGTTGCTAATCTAATTTTATTTTTAATGACTTGTCTATGCGAACAGGGGTTTTCGCATGGACGTATAAAAGATATCCATCTTACTTGTCCAACAGAAAAATAAATAAATTTGGGCTACATTTTACGTAATTTTGGCTTTGAGTCTTAAAAAATAATTAAAATTTCGCGCTCGCTTCGCTCGCGTATTCAAAAACTGTGTTCCTTTATTTTTGCATTTGTCAACAAACAAAAAGTTAAGTACGTTTGGGCCACATTTTACGTAATGTTTGGTTGAATCCGAAAAAAATGTCGCGCTCGCTTCGCTCGCGCATTTGGAAACTAAATACGTAACTATGACAGTAGGTACTTGCGTTTTGTAAACGCAATGTTTAGTTTGTAAATGAAACATTTAGTTACAGTTATAAATACGTACGTGGGTTTTCGACGCTTCTGATTGTTAAAAACAAGCATAGAAATCTGTTCGATGCGTTTAGTTTTGAGTAGTACTGAACCAAGAATTCAGAAGTGAGTAAAGAGAATGCAGTCACAAAAATCTCATCAAAATCTGTAAATTTTAATTATAAAGTGTGCTCGTATTCTTTATCAAAGAACCCTCAATTTAGGTAAACCATTGGGGTGGTCCCCGGCAAGACAAACTTTTGGTAAAGTGGTCCCTCATGCCAAAAAGGTTAAGAACCACTGCTCTAGGACATGTCGGTACTTTTGGCAAAATACAATATTGTACCGAAAACTTCACTTAGTGATATGATAGTTTAGAAAAGTATTTGAAAGCTGGGCAGCTGTTCATTCATAGAGTAATAATAACTCGTATTACTTAACAATTATCATTTATTCTTCGTCAACTGCCCCATTTTTTATTTTCATCCTCTTCTGTATTTATCTCATCATCTCATAGGTTCTAAATTCGAATGTTTGTATTTATCCTATCCATATGACCGAAACTATATGATATCTTTTCCGTATCGAACCGAATCCATATAACAATTTTATTATAATAAAAAAAACTTTAACTAATTAATACGTGAACAACATTAATAATTAAAGTTAAGCCATCAAAGTTGGAAACATTATTTTTGTTAAATACTTTATGAAGTAGCTACTTAAAAGTGCTTTATCATTATTTTCCTACTTATTATAATATCGACGAAATATTTAAACGGCCTTTTTGAAGTTCGGGTAACATAAATTATGAATTAAATTATAGTTCCTTTAATCATGGCACTACCGGTACTCAGTAAAATACTCATTTTTTAATATGCTTTAAATTCAACCAACATACCGTTGGTTTAAAGTCTCCAACAAAAAAAAAACACTTTTATAATCTTACTGATCCTAATATAATAAAGTTGAAAGTTAGAAAGGATGGATCGCTGTTGAAAACTTGGAAAAACCACAAGAGAAAACTTATGCACTTAAACCAAAAAAGGGTGATGAAGTTTGAACAGGAAAATCCGACGTCTCCGACGTCTTACGGACAAAATCGCGGGAACAAAATTGGTCATATATTTTTTCCCCAGGATTTATTGGTATCCAAACCCAAAAAGAAAAACCCGCCTTGTTCACATAGTATCTTTAAATAAACATGATAGAACCACACTGGTTTACTCGCCAGATTTTTCCGTTTCTTACAAAAATATTCCTCAAGTATTCCGCTTATATTTTATGATGGATCAATAAACATATGCTTATCGGAGACATGGAAAACAATATGTAAGGAATCTAATTTGTATTAGGTAGATGTTGGAATAAAATCCTTTTAAGGCGTATTGCAGAAGTAAATAGCTTTACCTTGGTTGTATCGGAGCCAGATTAGATCAGTAAGAGATCCATCAGGTGTATACAGAATACACTGCCTTGCACAAAATACGAGTACTCTCGTATTTATTGGAAAAGTCGAGAAAGTTTGTTTGGTAAGATTTTATTAGTTCGTGTATGTTCTCGAAATGTATTTTAAGAGCACTAGTATTTTAGTGCATTTAATTCCATTAGTATTAGGTATTTTACATTGATATTTTAGCTGCAAAAAGTGATTTGGGATGGTTTTCTTGCTATTACTTTTAACAACAATACCAATAGCTTTGTCAGCATTTTTTATCTGTGTCGTCCCACTGCTGGGTAGAGGCCTCCCTATTTTTTCTCCACACTTCTCGATCTTTCGAGTGTTGCCACCCATCAGCCATCTCTTCCAGCATAAGATATTCTTATAAATAAATCAATCTGTAATTTATTCTGTAGTTCGGCTACGTGCTAATTACCTCTCTCAATTGCTATAAACAATATTATCAACACTTGATCCATTAAACTGGCCACTGCTGAATAGAATACATTATAACGCACAATTATCTATTCATTAAAACGTGTCAAATAACTAAATAGTAGCAATTAATTGGTTGACAGACAATATACACAGCTGCCCGTTATTCAACTAGTATTTCAGTTAGGTAATTAAGGACTAGATCTTTTATACCGAGCAATTAATTTTATCCAATGGTAAAAGGTATTTTTTCAAACGTTGCCTTAAATATTACAAAGTAGCAATTATTTTTTAAATACTCTCTGTTGACTTTAGGGAACTACTTATAAGGAATATCTGAGTAAAGTTTGTTTTTTAATCGTTGCTTACTTGACATAATATAAATCATATAAACATGTTATCATTACTGGAACGCATTTTTAAGTATAAAATCTTTTCCATAAAATTTTGTCTTTTCAAAAAAGGGTGGTTAAAAAAATCATAATTTGAGGAACTGTTCACATTTCATTTTTATACTGATAAATAATAAGTGATAACCACAATTTTGGGCCAAAAATCAAGTAACACAGCGCACCTAGAAACTTTAAAACTTACTACAGTTGATAATGACCACTTCACGACATTTTAAACTTAGCATAAGGTCAAAACATCTAACTCTCTCCATCAGACATTTCCCAAATGAATTTGCGTAGATATTATGTCAAAGTTCAGCATGTCTGCTTGTGTCACTCATGGAGGAAGGTAATATAGCGGAGATGCCATAAGGAAGGCAGCTCAGGCACTTTCTTATAGGTCAAATTACGTACGGCAGGCGCTCAAACCGACCAGTTACTATTAAACTAATGAGGCGTTAGGTCGAGTAACGTACCTAATATGTCGAGATAACAGTCAAATCTGTCAAAAATTAGTCTTAATTGGTTGGTGATTTTGTTTTGAAAGTAATTCAGGGTTCCATAGAAGGCATGTAAAAGCGGAGCTAGTAACGTTCCTCGTCCCCCAAACACCCGCATTTTGGCGCGCGACTTTCTTGGGAAAATTTGCACTATGACATCTCCGCTAGGTAGTCATTTTATTCTCCATGGTGTCACCAGTTTATATATGTACATCTTAAGATGCAAAGAGGCTTTGGAAGTGTGCGCCTTTGTAGATAACAGTGTGTCTACTCTGCACTTAAGTGTTTATAAGCCGTGAGTATATTTGTCGATTCGGTTTTAGTTCCGTGGAAATGTAGTGGTGTGTTCGTTTGATTTGATTTATTGATGATGTGGTATTGGTTTTAGCTCTCTTGTGGATTTTGAAGACGTTTGTTAAACGCTTGTGTTTTGGCATAAGGACGTACTAAAATCAATAATTTAGAATTTTATGAGACATTAAGGAACAAAAACAAAATCTTAAGAAAAAGGAAAAAAACTAATTTTAATGTCTTACAGAAAGAAAATTCAAGAAAATCTAGCTCAAATCAATTTGAAACAACTCTCCCACTTAAGCAAACCAATAACATCATCTATTTTCATGAAAAACTACACATTCTAAATACTATTTAATCCTCCTACATTCACCAGCCACTAAACCAAGGCAATTGAGTTCAACAATTAGTCGTAACGCTTGGGAATTAATCGTGTGTACAGAGAAGGTACCACAATCCGAGAAGCACGTGTGACACACGTAGAAAACATTAATATTGGTGACGATATACAACGCTGTATTTATCACCGAAGAATTTAATAAACAAAGAACAATTAATGTTTATTAATCTACAAAATTGTAATAAAATATTCGTCCTGGAGTTTAACATGGCAAACTTTTTTAGTCAGCCGATAGTTTGGTAACTTGAGGTAAGAACTTCATAAATCATGACTGGTAGTACTCATTATAACGATCAGGTATCGGACGGTATAAGACCGACTAAAAGTTTGATTTTATGCACGGTTACCTTCAAAATAAACTGTCAGCCAACAATCGGCCAACAGTTTAGTCTATAGGATGCAGGGGACTCTTCAACTTAACTGAATGAATCTTTACCACAATTTCACAAAACATGTAGCTACATTTGACTAGCTGTTTTCGGTCTCAAAGCTCATAGGGCCAAATGAACAGCCCCATAAACGAATACAGATTTAGTGCCCCCAATTCAGGCTCAAAACACAGCCATTCCAACCCACACATCGCCGCCGATCAACCGATTTCACGTTCCCTACGTCTAATAAATTTATAACTCGTGTGTACTGGGACCCCAATAGGTTTACCATCCGTCATGCTATTCCCGACCGGCCAACAAACGGATTTTGAATACCCCTGAAATATTCATGGAACAATACTACCAACAATACGGGCTTGAGAAAAGGTGTAGAAGCGATAACAGTCTGAATTATTAATGCTTGGTTACTGTAAAGTGGTTTTGGAGTCACTAAGTAGCTGATGTTCTTTTGTTTATGAATTTTAATAGGTACATACCTCGAAGACCTAATATAATTTATTCTCTATTAAGCTAATTTTTATAGAAGGTCACCAAGATTCAATTCAGTACTCAATTAACCCAAATATAAATAACTAAGTATACCATTCATTCAGTATCTTTGCTATTACATACGTATAGTGATCAAGTTTACCCACTAATACATTCATCTCTAATCGTAAATCTGCATCGATCGCCTGTTCGTGACCATGCATAAAACTGACGGTGCACTTAAAACAACCTCCAAGTGTCGTATCTGCGGGTATACCTACTCTAAGAACACCAACGCATGGCGATATGGTACTCCAGTCTGTAAATTCCATGGGTATGTTCGCAAGTGCAGACGGTTATAATAAATGATAGCTTCCATATCCCAGACATGCTGGCTTGCAAGTTGCAAGCATGTTTGCGACCTAATTCAACAAAATTATATCGTATTTCTTTTAACATAAGCCCCGTACAAGTAATGTCAAATTGCAATCTCAATAAAAAGAAATCAATCGATAGATGGCTTATTGAAATCTGCCGTTGGACCGTTCTCTCATTGGGTAAATTCCCTGATTCTGCATCAATAGTCCAATATCGTTCCCAGTTGATAAATAAAAGCACAAACGTTATATGTCAGCTCTGGTCAGTTTGATTGCTATGGCGCTCGTAAACTTGCCACTCTTTCTATTGAATTCCCATTTAAAAGTCCCATACGGTTGAACATAAAAGTGGATTCGCACAAATGTTTATGTACTTCAATTAACGTTGCAATATGTTGAGTGGTACAATAAGATTTTTTCTGTATTGAATTTTGTAATGAAAAGAATAAACAAACTACTTACAAGCAAAGCGTGAGAAGGAACAGTGCGCAAATTGATTCTTCTAGCTATTTAATTTTCATAAGTTAATTTATTGTGATATAGCATAACTTTGGGCAAAAGTTTAACCTTGACACTTTCGATAGGATGTACTCTTTCAAATCGTACTAAAAGTGTAACTACATAAAAACTTTTGATTTTGAATCAAATACAATGCTAGTTCCTTCATCACCCTGAACCTCCATAAGTGGTGTTGTAGTAATTACAACTCATATAAACTAAGGTCTCCATAGCAAATTGTTACACAATATCTAGACGGCTATACTCTAATGTTATGACAGTCTCGTCCTCTCGAAGCCCTTCATAAATAAATCTTCAGGACTTATCTCTTAGTTAGCTAAGCTGAAAACTTCTACCTGAGTTAATTGAAAAAACTTCCCAGTATTGGCCAACTTAAAACATTGTACAGAATGCAAATCATGTCATTTAAATTTATTTATTTACATTATAATTAACATAAACCTACGTATCTGTTTACTTTATCAAAAGGCTTTTGTAGTTAATATTTGCCTTAAATGTCATTAAGTTCCTCGTGCATATCTATGTTTTCAACCTGTTTAATATACTGTACAGATTAATTAATATTAGTATTAAATGTTTAGAGCATCTTCGCAGAATCTTAACTTAAACAACATTAACTATACATAATGTGTACACAAGTTTGAAACTAAAATCCACTCTCGAATTAGATTTGTGATCTAAATCCACTGAGAGTAAATATTACAACATAAGTAAGTATACGAGAGGGCTGTATTTTCATTCAAAATAATATAGAAATCTTATCTATAGTAAACTTACAATGAAAGACAGACAGACACGTCAAGCTTATAACAGCCGTTCTTTTTCGTCGGTTAAAAAGTGACGAATTATCGAATTATTGTCAGATCGGAAGACTAAAAAGTTTGTTAAACTTTAATTACTTACAGAGACAACTGGTAACTAGGAAGCAATGTTTTACTCAAACAGTGTTCCCCTTTTAAACAATTTCTAATTAACGACTCCCCTAATTTCAACAAAGAGTGAAGAGATTGAATTATGAGATACAAAAGGATATACATTACGGAATTAAATTAGAGAAACACGAATCAAGACGGTTCCTGGAACTAGCTTGAAGCTTTCTTCTTATAAATGTACAAACAAAATACTCGAATCGCATTACACAAAGAAACAAATTGTTATATCTCATGGCTTCTAAAAACATACAGACTTGTTATGTCAAGCATTCACCCAAACTTCAAAAATGTTTTCTAAAATGTCGCACATGAACAATGCCAAAATGTTATAAGTTCTAAATCAACAAAGCGCTATTGACGCAGAAAACATACAACTCCAGTTTAAAAGTTCTGTTTCTACCACAGTCATTATATCACTTAAAAACAATATGTATGTAACAAAACAGAGCCTTTTTCCCATTATGAAAGACTTACAGCATTGCAATATACGAACGGGAAGACAGCGCAACTTTCACAATAAAAGCCGTACCAAAAAAAGGTCCGATTTATATCAACAACAAAGGAAATCGACAAGGGCATTTTATTCCGTCGCCAAGGCTCAATATAGCTTATTTAAGATTACGTACAACAATCAGACTAAGCATTATTGCGTGCATAGGAATGTACCGCTTTCGGAATGTTCTGATATTGAATTCTATCACCTCTTATGATATAATAAAAGGTGTTGGCGCCGTGTAGGAATGCGGTTATGCTCCGATGGATATTCAATATGTAGATGCGAATTTATATGATTGTTTATTTTGTTTTGTAGATATTTCCCCTTTGTTTTAGCAATGGTTTTAGCTATTCAAGGTGCTCGAAGAATAAGAAAGGTTAAAAACAATGCAATATGTTATAAATATACTTATTACGGTGATTTGCACCATGTAAGTATATACATATAACTATAACCGAACCATTTTCGGTTGACATAGTTTGACCAATGTGTGGCAATTTATTGTTTGGTTATCGCTATAGTTAGAAAAATCTACTCTTATTAAAATGAAAAGTTTGCGTTACTTTTTAATTTACATAGAGAGGAAATAAAGAAACTTATAAGTAAATGTAAAAAGCTTAGTCTTTGCACTAAGATACTAGTTACAAAGTAAAATAGCTAGAAATATAGTTTACAATTTTTTTCAACAAGTTAAAGGGTGCTTCATTTGTCAATGTCGAGTATACAGCATGTTTCTTAGAATTAGATTCAGTATATACTGCAGCGTTTGTTTTCTCAAGTCTATTCAGTTTTTATATAGTTTCCAGCGTACTTAAGTAAAATTGAAATAGATAATGACATTTTTCTGATATTTTTTCAATGACTTTTCAAACTCGGTTTATTTATCTAAAGCAATGATTAAATGGGAGCTATGTGCTAGCCGTTGCATATACTCGTACATTATGAAAAGCTGAAACTAGCATGCGTAGTAATAAAAACTCCTTTTGCTTTCCATAACAGTAAAATTAAATATAATGTACTTAATCCACAGATATTGCTGCTCGTAAATGCTAGGCATATGTGCCTGCATTCAGTACAAAGTAAATATTACCACTTTTATAAACCGCGTTGCGTATTTACATTGTGTACATAGCCAAAACGCATCCATAGGAAACTGCTCGCTGATATTTTGTAATGCTGTTTTTTAATTTGTGATTTCAAAGTATACACGAATTTTGCGTACTGCTCGCGTATAATTCGTAGCTTAGACGTGCACATGCATCTTTCCAATTTATACACGGTCAAATTTAACTATACAAAATTAATATTAGGTAAAGTATTAAATAAAAATGGCTTTTGAATCTAAGTTTGTTTATTAAAAATGCTAATTAAACAGGCTTCTTTTTAATATCATTATTCACCCCCAAAATGTATGTTGCCTTCTAAATTACTAAGTCAGCCACAATTAACGAACATCTAAATACTCAGTACGTTTAAAATGTAAGCAAGCAACATGCAGCAAGCATCGCTTCTGTCACGGCTCCGGTGCTGCGGGGCTCCGGCGGTCCCATGCGAGCTTATCGTCGCAGATGGTTTTCACGCCCACCACCTCGCCCCTCCGCGCCTACGCGGTTTTGAATTGCACTGTAGGGGTAGGGCAAACAAGACCACGTGGAGTCGGTTTTGCAGCCATTCGTTTTCGTCACTAACTTAAATTTTTAATACAATGTTTTTTAATTGAACAAGCATTTATTATTAATATTTAAAATGTGTTTTAATCAAAATGGCGAGCATGCAACTGCTTACGAATAGAATGGAATCGTAAAGTTTTTCGCGCCTATTCCAATGTATACACGATTAGTTTGCATGCGGACTAGCACTGTATATTATGGAACAAAGCAAGTTACTTTGGCCACTACAAAATATATGCGAGTATTTGCGTACTGCTGCTGTATACATCGGAAGACTTTGTATAAAAAGTGAATTCCAATCTATTCGCGACTAGTTTCACACGCTTGCGTACTAGCCATGTACATACTGTAAATACGCAACCGCGTTATATCCTCAAACACCATAAAAGTAATAATATTCAAAACGCTTATTATCTCTATTAAGAGTATCCGCACACTGCAACTAGATAGTCGACCGACAGTTGGCCCGATGGTTGAAATTTATTGAATTCAATTAAAATTTTTAGTGGGTCTGATACCGACCAAATATCTGATCATTGTTATGTGCTCACTCCCATACATCTCCGTACTTATCAAGAGCCCGATCAAACTAGCGGCCGACTGAAAGTCTGCAGTGTGGTGCTTAAGAGTTTCTAGACATATTAATGAATTTCCTCATATGGAGATTATCTGCTAATCCTACATAATATATTAAAATACAACGGAACTCGTTACGTACAAATTTTGTCGGATTTATTACATGTAACAGATTGTTATGGTAATTTAGAAGACTGACAACCTTATTTATGAAAGCGAAATAATTTGGTATTATGTTCTAACAAAGCGAATTCTGACTAATTTTAAGCGACAAAATGAGTTGGTTTACAGTTGTGTGGTTCACCTTAATGTGACTTAATTGCATTTTTTTGGATTATAAACAATAGAATAAAAACAGGAATTAATCAATCTATGTATGTTTATGAATTTTAATTAATTGCCGTCTATATTAAGAGTACCTAATTACATATAATTACCAATCAAAACCGCTATTTGGTTATTTTGTATGGATATTTGCGGAAATGTGTTATTGTATCTACAATTTTTTACGCTTCCCATTTCGACCATAAGTAAACTATTCTTTACTAAAGCTAAAATCTTAGTAATACCGTCTTGTTCAGATAAGTCTCAGCTATTCATATAACAATAATGCAGAAAAATGGCTGAAGGGCGTGCAATCGTGCGTAAGTTTGATAGCAAACTGAGGGCGCCGCCTTTTGTGCGGGACTAGTGACGTCATTGAAGAGATGTCATCTTACACTTCCGCCATTTTGGGGATTTATTACAATAATTTAATTTGGCAGGACGATTATGTAAAGATATCTAGGTATATAGTAATATAGTAATAGTATAATATATAGGAAACTTTTTTATTTGTTTGTTTGTGAAGACCCCGAATAATTAAACCAATTTGATTATTCTTTTATAGTTATCGGCACGGATACTGAGCTCTCGGCGGAAGAGTGGGGATCGCTTTGCGCACTGTACACATAAGGCAATAAACCAATAAATCGCTTCTGCGCAGGTGAAGGTCAGGGCTCAATATCCGTGCCGATAACTATACTATTGGAATGTTAAAGTATTCCTGACTAACATCTATATTTTAACCTGGTACGGGACACCGGTGATATCGCGGGAAAACGACCAGTTTTATCATTATAGAAAAGTAGGCACATTTCTTGAAATAATTGCGCCAGTTGCTAAACCTACTCATTTGTTTCATTAATTTCAATCTATCTTATACTAACTTCCACCCACGGATTCACCTACGTCCCAGGGCTAATACTCCCATCGATCGCCCGGTTAAAAGATAGGTCCCCTGTGTTCAATTTCATCTCAATCGGTTCGCCCGTTTTAGCATAACTATTGCAACATAATAAAAAAAATAATTCGGTAGTTCCGAGTAACTTGTTTAGTTATATCAGATAATAAATATAAACAATGTAGGAATGCTTTTCGAGTACAATTAGATAGTGAGATACAACTATATGTTTTATTTGCACACAACAGGAGAACTGTAGATAAACATAACACGAATTCATTAAAATAGTATATATAAGGTGCTTTCTTTTATCTACTTAATTAACAACCCAGCAAACATTTACAAACACACTAGATAAAAAACAATGGTTCACAGTGTAAGCTAGTTTATAAACATGAAAAATCCACAACATTAACTTTTAAAACAAAACAAAAATACATTCCGTTGCACTTGCCACAGTTTACATTTTCGTAGATTTTTGTACGTTAAAAATATTCGGAACAATTTATCATAAAGCTAGTCGCCCATTAGCACGGTACTGTTGACCCACAAGTGTCCAAAGCATCATTTATCAAGACTTGACATGAATGTTCTACGCTGTATGTCAGTCATAGCTAAAACAGACTTGGTCAACTGTAGTGGGCGGAGACCTTTACTTTAATTAATTGTCCAATCAGTATTATTATGTAGTTGTAACATGGATGAAAATGTTGTGTTAATGTTTATTTATAGGTTTTGTGTTTCAACTCTTTTGTGGAATTTTGGCACAGAGCGGCTGAATTGGTGGACTTTTTGATGCTATATTCGTTATTCACATTAGTACATAAATATATCAATAAACGTGTCTATTTTTATATGTCGTGTATATTTCTACCAAACACGTATTATCTACTAACCAATTCCAAATCTGTAAAGCATAAGACTTTGTTAACTTGAAAAGCAAACAAGAACTACAGCTAAAATTTTTAATATTTTTTCAATGTCATCATCATCATCATCAGCCTATCGTAGTCCACTGCTGGACATAGGCCTCTCCAAGTGCACGCCACGTCCATTTCAATGTCGCATGGTCCATTTATAATGAGGAAAGCTATATTCGGCTTTTTATCTAGGTGTGAGAAGTGGTAACCAGCGGGACGCAGTTGAAACCGTGGGGAACACCTAGTTTCAAATATAATCTAATTTCTCTCAGCATAATTGAGATCAAAATGTATACACTGAAGTGTCAGATCTGTTGTTCCTAGTTAACAATTACCTACTTGATGCTTACAGAGTGTTAACATAACTTATCCGTCAGTCAAGCTATTGTTTGCTTAGTAATATTATGTCTGAGGTAGAATGTCTGAGGTAGACGGAGCTCTAGGAAGCTCAAAGTGTTGGCTTGTCTGACTGTCACGAGCATGAAAGTGATCCAGGGAATTAGGTTTTATAAGCAATTTGGACTAACTTTTTTATGTATTAGTAAAGATTATTAGTAATATTCTGTCATGGGCATAAATATGAAACATTCGATCAATAAAAAAAGGATATACCGAAATCAGAAGATATAACAGACGCTAAATTCTTCATTTGAAATTCATTTGAAAAGAACTCTAATGAGTAAAATCAACAATAGTAGGTATCTAATTCCCCTTATCTAATAGTACACAGCTGGAAATAAATAAACTTCATACTAGTTAAAAACCTTATAAAAGACGTTCTTCTACCAAAAAAACTTAGCAACATTTATTTTAATATATTACTATACTAAATTATAAAAAAATAACTCTCACTAATGTACGTAAATACATAAGACCTCTGTGAGTAGCAATAAACTCATTCGTTATTTGAATCCACTTAATACCGTTAAAAGAACTCCAAATTGCTCCATTCTTTGCTTAACCCTTTTCAAATAACATAAAACCTATTTGGCAATATAAGTGAAGCATATTATTATGTTGGTAGCAGAAACTACACGAACGCTAGATCAAGGGAAAACCATTAATTCTAAGCCTGAATAGAATTGCGCGTTTTATTTATATTCGTGAAAGGAATAAGCGATATATGATCACTTGGTCTTACACAAATACGTTTAAAAACCTTTCAGGAGTTTATTCTTTATCTTATTGAAGGGAATGGAATAGGTCTTTTAGGTGAAATACGTTTCGTTTTGTGTGAGGTTCCACTTAGACAAATAAGTTTGAAATTTTTCTGATTAAAGATCTTACCACTCTCATAAATATTTTGGAGTCATAGTGCGTTATTTATTTACCTACTTTTATTAAATGCCAAAATAATAATAAATGTCAAAAAGATCTTTTACATTGTCACTCTCAATCCACGAATAGCTCCAATATTCGCGTCATTGAAAAATGTTATCCATATTTTCAGCTACTATGAAATCATTTCCAAGTCTATAAATATTTTTTATATTCGTGAATCGTCTACAGTTACACTGATCTACGTTCGTTAAACAATCAAAAACCTTTTTTATAACAGACAAAATATAGCATATTTCAATATTGAAATCCTTGAATTCTAGTGCAGTGCATAAAAACATTTCGTTACAAAAATAATATCCCCGGACTATTTTTGAGCATAAAGTAAATATACCGAATGGCATGGCAACGAAAAATGGATGTCACAATAAATATAAAAATATGAAATATTATTTCCACAACCGATTTTTACACTGAAAAACTCTCAATAGTTTGGATTTCTGGTAGCTACGTACTCGTTCCTGATGTCGTAATAATCATAAACGCATGATCAAAAGATGTTGTCAAATAAATTATAATGCGAATGTTCATAAGTCCGCATGTCAGACAAAAATTACAGCTGTTGGTCACAAATTATTTCGTATTACATCATTGACGGCGCTCATTTTGAATGAAAATAGTACCCAATAGTAATATTTTTTCTAAAATAGATGGAAATAAAAGTATGTGAGATGTTCTAACAATAGCTCTAATGACTACGTAGGTATAATGTTTTATATATAACATTGCCCTAAAAAGCTCGTTTACCATGGCTGATCAACGTTTTCCATATTTTCTCGCGTGGCAACACCCCCACCATTATCCTTTACCCGACAAAGATACATCAATATGTATCACATGATCATATTGACAGATTATCGCCGTGTAAACATGAAACAAGGGTAAACAACTCGGTACTTTGAATTTGATCTAAGCCGAAAACAAAAGCAAATCTCAGCCGATCCAAAGATTTGTAAATACAAATACAAACATCGATAAACATTTCGTGCCCAGATAATTGAAACTGGAGCTTAATCAAATTAAATAACAGGGAACGAAAATTGAGTAGAATTAAGTAAATAAATATTGTGGATTCATCGCGGAATGGAAATCTAACCTCGTTTGGAATAAGAAGTATTACAAGGTTTATTAAGACTTGTTTATCTATTGATTTGCAATTTTAAAGTGTATACTATAGCTTTTATGATATTTTACATCTTACTAGAACTTACAATGCAGGCAATGTGTGCCGCCTATGCAGTTTCAGACAGTTCAATATCACCGTCCTTACGTCAGTAATTGTCTCATCTACACAAAGATAAAAAGTAATTTTACACACACGCATTCTTAATCATCATCTGCCTCAATGAAGCAATCAAAATATGTACAGAAAAATACCTCTTCTTCACGATGGAAAATCAGTATAAATTACGTTGTTCTGAACCCCCATTCCGCACTCATATTTTATGGAAACAATTTACATAATATATGTAGCTTTAGGTACGTACAATGCAGGGTGGAATCGAAAACCTTTCCAAAACCATATTTTATAAAAGGGAGGGTTTTTCGTGGCGTACTCTCATACGATGTAGGTAGAAAGATACATATATTATGAACTAGCTGTTTTCCCGCGGTTTGCAATATTAATTAAACCCTAAATCCACGATAACTTCGAAAATCAGTATTTGTGTACAATTTTTGGGACTGATCCTATGGGATATGTACTCGAATTTGTGGCAAATAGTTCTTTCAAACGTGGATTACATTGAAATTATGGAAAAGTAAACAAAAATAATCTTAGCTCTATTGTAACAATTAGGTTGGCATTTGAAGTTACGCCGCTACTTGTACGGAAAATACGCAGTTAAACGCTGTCTGTAAAATGTTTTTGCTTCACTAGAAAACTTTAAAAGTATTTTAGAGTAGGTATTAGGTACTTGTTTGTTGCCGAGAAAACTTAGACAACAAAATAATATTGTTAAAAGAGATAGAAAATTCCTTACAATCGACATGGGTCACATTTTTTAACCAATATGTAATTACAACATCATTATTTTTAACATTAAACAAAGACAAAATATTCATTTTGATATTTATGTACGCCTACAATTTACAAGGCTGATAAAATGTACCTATTTTGTTTTTGTTAGCAATAAGAAATTAGACCCGTACCATTGTACGTGCGTACATGTCTACCGATCTCAAAAGAATGTGCCCCAAGCTACGTGTAAGGTTTAAGCCCAATTTTATAAAAAAAGGTCAGCTATGGGAAGTCACGTCAACCTCAGTGACTTCATAATATTCTTGTTGGCAAGTCACTGGCTGGCTGTTTATGTTATCTAGAACAAATAGGATTTATATTTCTTCTTTCTTTTTTTTTCTTTTTAAGGATTCTTTTTAAGATTCTAGTTTTCCTAGAAATATTTTGTCGGTTTTGTGTACTTACTAGATACAATCAAATACGTAAAAGAACTATTTTTGCACGATTTCTTTCTTTACCCAGGACCCTAAAAATAGAAAACAATATTAATAAATAATTCAATTAATTATATCTTTGGATTAAGGCAATCCAATTGTATGAAAACTGAATAAATAGAGTAGTCATATAATCCGCGGCCCATAGATTACTTGACGTAATGAATAGTCATCTATCATGTCGTATCTAGATAATAAAGGGCTCAAAGTTAATTAAACCATTATTATAAAACAATAGTTCGGACTAGTGAGGTTTTGTCTATACGTCCCAGACCGTATGTTGTGGCAAATATTATCAATTAAGTCTTAGAGTAGGGTCTGTAACGTCATATGTCGAAAATGTATATAATACGTTGCCTAAAGGAGGTATAACCAGCAACAGAACATAATCAAAATTACAAAGTACCTAAACACTAACCGTCTTACCACAACAACTTTTAAACGTCAGTTTAAGACTTGTCTAAAAAAATGACAAATTATGACGTTGACATATGGTTCATTTTGCAGCCACAATTTTTTTAGACAAGTGTAAAACAGATGGTTAAGTTTTTGTAGTAAGGCCATAAGTAACTGACAAGCCTAAGAACAAAGGAATTAGACATCAATTACAAAAGTAACTTAAACATAGTATCTATTAGTATTTCAAAGTAATGTATATCTATGAGTATTTTATAGTTTTTACTGGTTGTTGCTGTTTTAATGTAATCTGAAAATAAAATATCTTAAACTAAACACACCAGCAAAAGAATGCTCAAATCTGAATTACAAGCAAAAAACCTAACACTACGTAAAATCTTGATGATAGATCATTTATGTACGAGAAAAGCACTAGAATTAAAACAACTTTTACATTTACAACCTTGAACAGTTGAATACGTAATTACACTGTCTACAGAACAAAGATTGTCTTAGCTTCACAGATTTCACTAATGAAAGCTCTCGTCAATTGTTTCTCTGACCCAAGGTCATAGTAACATTTGTAGAAAAGTACCTAGGGAATCGAATAAAGTGCCAGTGAGATCGCCAATTGTGGCACTTTATGTAACTAAGGGTCTAACTGTTATTGGTTTGACTATTAGGTAAGAATTTTCTGTTTGTACACTAGTAAAATTGGTATTATACTTAATTTGTTTTGAGAATCAGTGTAATTTTCTGTACCTAGTATTTCAATAAGCCAGCAATTTTCTTTTTTGGAGCAGACGCAAATCTGCTCGGCAACTCAATGAAGTTTTTCAAAGAGCTTCAAAACTTATAAAAATAAAATAATACAAGTTTATAAAATTTTATAAGTGGCAGCAATCACAACTACTTCGCTAGACAGACAAATAAAATTCCTGAAACAATTTTTACAAACCACTTGACTCACTGTTAATTAATTTCCAAAAAAGAAAAACATTTTTCTTGCATTGCGTTTTCGTTATAATAATCTATCAAGAATCGATAAAATCCCCATTGACAAGCAAATCCTATTACACCCTTCTTTTATTTTTCTATTTTCGAAGACAGAGTTAAGTCTAAAGACTGTTCAATAAATATACTGTCAAATTGTATCTAAGTCCGTTTGATTGATGAAAAAAATAATAACAAGCAATAAAAGACGACAAAGGATTCGACAATCGGCTGCTGTATTTATTAAAGCCTAGGTTATTGAAGAACGGGTTGGAACAAAAATAAACACAAAAGACGGGACAAAGGACTAGTCAAATTCTAGCTGCCTGTTCAGTCTAGTCGTGTTGAAAACATACCTACATTTGCAGGTTTAAAATCATAATTAATTCAAAAACATGTCGGACCATTACGTTATACTGTGCCAAACGCGGCCAAGCAAAAATTTTTGTGCTCCATAAAACGGGCAAAATTAGTCAAAATTCAATATTGTCCGTTTATATCTACCATCGTTTGACGCTGAGCGGGAATAAAATGAGCTTACAACCAGTTTTATTATTTGTCCGCAACATTCATATTACCAACATGACCACAGCCTCTGAAAAGGTCTAAAGCTCGTAAAAATAAAACACGCTCTGAAAAAACTCATTAACTTTGTTTTAGTTTAATAAATACGACCTTTACGGTAACTTGTACTTACAATGTTTAGGTACCCTTTAGGTACCTTTAAAAATCTCCTTATATTTATAGGTCTCTAGATTCGATAAAATAGTATAGTGGAATAAAACATGAAATTGTGTTTACAAAAACAAAATACATAAATTACTCATTCCTTTTTAGTTAAAAAGAAATACAATTTATAGGAAACAATTAATCAAGAGCTATCTTCGTCCTAATTACAAATAACTCGATAGGGAGATACCCAATTCTTCTTCTAACTCATCGAAAGTTAAATTGTCGAATGTTCTTAACTACAGTTTGTACTAAATGGAAACAGGCTGTCTTTCTAAGTTGAGAAAATTTATAACATATTCACGGGCCCACCACGGCCTACATTGGCATTTCGTGGTCAATTCCTTTCAATCTATCAAACACCTCTTAAAATAATTCTGCAGGTAATTCAAAAGATTCTACATCGAAAATTATACCCTAAGGACCATAAATTGTACGGAATAACAGTATTTACAATACTCTCAAGATATATTACAATGTTGTCGCAAACCGTGCCTAGAACAGCCCTTTCGTCATCCTTTATGATGCCTCGGGGAAGAATCCTGTCCCTACCTACATACCTATATGTCACTTTAACGTAGTTTTCGCCAAAATATGATAATTTATCCTAATATTAAAATTCACCTCGTTCACATCCTTTTCCATTTATTCACAGAGTTGGTGAGCAACCAACTCTGTGAATAAATGGAAAAATTAATTCAAAAATATGTTTTAGTGGTAACACACATCGTATTTTTGCTCAGAATAAATATTATTTGTTACTCAAAGACTGGTGCTAATGGATATTTGTAATATCTATCTCCGAGTGCTATATTTAATATGAATGAAGCATAGATAGCCAAACATAGGTCACCTCGTACCAAAGTTATTTTTCTGACTTTTACGAGCACATTTGTATTTGCTTATTTCGCAATAATATCTATAAAATATATCCCTCTAAGTGTTTGTAAATGCAACGATAATTCAGATAGGTAAAATAATTAAAACAAAATATCTCTTAACGAGTTCAATAGGATTATATTACTGCCAATCAAATCGCCTATTTGTCAGTGAAAGCTAAAATAATTTCATAATCACCGTTAAACCTTGGCTCCAGAAATTAATTTCGTAACAAGATTTATGTTGAGGAAATAAATAAACGAAGCGTAATTAATAATCATTATTATTTATTTCCGTAGCGCTAATAAAGATTAGAGCAATAAGTATTATTCCCCCTGTTCTCCAAGGACCCTTTTGTACGTGAAAAGGAAAAAACCGTAATATCCCATTAGGTACCTACCCAGAGAGAGTTCTTCCAATCAATCAGTCAATTTGGCATATTCAGAACTATCTTGCAACTTCATAATTATATAATATGAGAGTTGAAGAATATCAACTCTGCAAAATGCAGATCATAGACATATAGAAAGTAATTAATTAGATACTCTAGCATTTAATATGTGGAAGCGCACAATTGAAACAAATACAAATATTGCCACATTTATTCCAGATCTTCACTATTTTTCTGTCCACATTTACATAGTATGATGATGTCCTCCTAGACGTTTCCTTCGACGGCGACACCCTGGCATATATCGGCAGTGAATTCTCTGACTTGTGCGGCTGCCGTGCAGACGATGTCCCACCTAATCGCATGTCCACTGTGCCCTGAAACTTGCTCGCGGGAGGACTTAATGAGCGCATCCGGCCGTGCTCTCGCTGTGGCAGCATATTGGGCTGACATAGTGTAGTCTCAATATATGACATGTCATCGACACGAAAGAAGAAGAAGAAGATATCGACAGTTTGGTTTCGTTCATGGGCTTGAGCAAACTTTGCCTTGAACACGCGGTCACAAATAGCGCAGTAAAGTTGCCCTTGCGCATTGTAAGTGCAGTTATAGAAGGGCTTAGAGCGGGATTTTTGGATCTGGCGTTTGGCGTCTAAGGCTTCAAGACGGTCTTAGGCAATCTGGAGGACTCCATACGTACAAGGTGACCGCACCAGCGCAATTGTCCCTTCATCAGGAAACTCTATACCTGACATAGACGATCGACGGAGAACCTCCGTGTTGGAAATCCGATCTTGCCAGCGAATACGAAGAATAGCTCGGAGACATTTAAGATAGAAGACGTCGAGGCGTTTGATGTCACCTTTGTAAAGGCACCAAGTCTCCGAGACATACAAAAGCAAAGGTAGTATTAATAGCTTTGTATACAGCTAGCTTAGTGACAAGTATACAATACTTACAGCAACATTATTGTAAGCAGCCGAATTAATCGCTAAATAATTCATGAAGCAGCACTTCAGAGCTCCAACATACGTACTATAGAGCCCTTGAAGAAAAACACGAGACAGACAAAACCACGGAGAACTAAATGACTAGAGGAGATGTCATAATGCAAAATCTGCTGAGAAAGTAGAGCGCCAAAATGCGGGTGTTCGGGGTACGAGGAACACAACTAGCTCCATCGGTACAAGTCTTCTATGGAACTCGCCCATAATTTTCAAAGTAAAAAATCACCAATCAATCAAGAGCAATCTTTGACAGACTGGTTTCAATTTGACAAGGAACGCCTCGTTAGTTCTAGTAACTGATTGCGCCTGCCGTACGTTACCGTGACCTACAACGAGATACTTGACCTACCTTCCTTTTGGCATCTCCGCTATCTTTCCTTCCTCCGTGGATAGAACGTATTGCAAATACAAGATCTTTGAGGAACAAACAAGCGAGCTTCGAAATTACATTTCATTTCAATTGTTTCGTTTGAGATGCTTATGCAGCAAACAGAAACCTTTTTGGGCAAACTACCTTATTTCTTATTAAATGGTTGCGAGGGTCCTTGCATCGTTTTAAAGGAAACGTCTTTCTATAGTCTTTTATATACATATATAGCTTCGTGACTGGTTAAATAACCCTTGGCCTATGTCTATATATTTGTACGCGGAAAAACTCTTTATCCCAAGTGAAAATGATGAAAAATGATTTTTCGTACTATTTCTGTGACTATAAGATTGTTTTTGTGATTACGTAGCAATCACTACTAAAATTGCAGCGGAAATGTCAGTACTTGTTTAAAGTTAGAGCAGGTCAAAGTAAAAAAAGTGTCGGTACAATTCTTTGCCATCGCGTGATCGACAGCTGGACTAATCACATTTGTACTCGCGTGTACACGCTCCCACAGTTTTCTACAATCTAATAACTTACACAATCTTGGAAATCTTTAACTAATGAATCCAATAAATCTTTGTTTAAACTTAAAACTAACTTGTACGATGCATAATTAAATTTTGAGTAAAATGCGATTAGAATAGTTAGTTATCTCCGTGGTTATCTCGCACATTATTTAGTTGTTTAACACATAATATACTCATGACCTACTTTTGGAGTAAGAAAGTTTTTCACTAGTAAAACAGCCATGTGTGAGTCGAACTTGCGCATGAAGGGTTCCGTAACATTATATAAAATCACATTTGTTGTATAGAACCCCTTAAAAATAACATTTTATTCTTGTTTACAACATACATGTTAAAAAAAAACATTTTATTTCAGCAGTAATGTCATAAGAACGACTGAAATGAAAATAAAGCTGTGTTTGTTTACAAAAGTTATAGCGGGGACAATTAAAGATTACCTATCTGCGAAAATTTCAATATTTATCGGTTCTTTACATAGCCGTAGGGACAGAGGGACAGACAGACTGACTTAATTTTACCATCGTTATTGAGACAACTTACTTTTAACCACCCCCTCTATTTATAGAAGATAAGCTTCGACGCATAAAACTGTGTCGGCATTAATTAATGTTCGCCAAGACGTTACGAGGGCAACATGTGCAAACTTTAACATAGTTTAAGTTACGATACCCATCGTGTACCAGCATGCTTAAGTTTTTAGTGAACACGACCAAACAATCTGTGAAATAGTTTTACTTTAACTTTTAGAGCGAATTTCATCGATATTTGATTAGGTAATCAGTTTTTTATACAAACGTAAACATTTTTGACAAGAACACGGGACTTTTCGTAAATATATTTTTTATGGAGTGGCCGCTGGTCTGACCTTCAATCCCATTCTTTACCGAACTTTCCAACTATGGGACAGTTTAGTACATAAAGTCTCTATGGATAAAATATAAGAACTTAAGAATCGTTTTAAGTAGTGGTTTCAACGCTGAGTGAGGTACTGACAGAATTTCCCGCGATAAGGGAATATCTGATATTATTAAAAATTCCTTCACTTTATGTACAAAATACCATAACGAAGTAAAATCTCTCATAAATCAATATTCTGCGGAGCGGGTTCTTAAGTGCGTGTAATTGAATGAAAACATCCCAACCATGGCTTTAAATACTTGTAATTGATCAAATTAATTCTGAGTGTATATCAAAAGTATACTTTCACATTGAATTTAAAAATATTGAGGCTTATAAGGGCCTATAAAACGAATTTTGTGAAACGCTTTATCACTGTCTGTTAAGAATCATTATAGTGTTCAGTAAAATACATCGTCTCTATTAATTAGTTTGTCCAATTAAATAAGGTTCTTAGAGTCTTCCGTGTTCCGTAGTTCCGTGGTTCCGTGCTTTGCGCATCTAAATAAAAATAGGTTTTTCCCAATTAATGGAAAATCTGACACTGAAAGATTTTTCAAATTGGCCTAGTAGTTCCTGAGATTTAGCGCGTTCAAGTAAACAAACCTGTTCCGCTGTATAGGTGCATTAACTAATCAAATAAAGAGATAGCCAGTATAATATAATTGTTGACATCCAGTTCAAATTCAATTGAATTTCTCAGATATTCTCCCGGGAGTTGGCAGAGCATGCTGTTGACAACTTATACCTAGATCAGATTTAGGACTTCGGAGAAAACAGGACTCGTGCCATGTTAGCTATGTCAAAACACGGCAAGTTACAAACTAGATTATATATCCAGTACGTTACTAAAGACGTAGGTATCTCACGGAAACCACCGAACAGTTAATTCTGCAGACTTGAATTAGCACAATAGTCGACAATGCACAGGCCGGCAAAAAAGCCAAAATAATTTTAAATAAAAAAAAACTAAAAAACACGCTTTTAGTGCAATAGAAACGGAAAAAAATATCAAAATAGGTCAAAAAAATTTCCTGTCCGTCATGTATGAAACTCCGGAAACACTGTAACTTATGAAAAAAACAATTATTTGAGTAAGATTTTTTTTTAAATTCTAATCGACAATTGTAGATCATCGAATGCGAATGGATAATTAATTAAGTGACGTTTAATTATTATTAATAAAAAACGACAACTACAAGATTGTATATCGATATATATCCATGTAAAATTAACATGGATGATGATATATCTATAAATATTATGGAAAATTATATATATTAACAAAAATCATATTTTGCAAATTGAAAAATGGAATAATTTTATCAAATTAGTGTATTGTCATCGGTCGTCAATAAATCTACAAAGTTTGAACGAAATCTGGCCGTTTAAAGTGGGTCAAAATCGCGCCCAAAGAAGTCGGTTACAAACAAACATACAAACATACAGGTGAAGCTAATAAAAAGCGTGTAAAATACATTATATTTTGATCTGGGTTAGGTTTTTAATGATGACAATAATATGATTTTGAAATTATCATCATTGGTCCCTGTCAGACTACAAATCTTATCAGTCTTCCATGGTATGCTACTACTGGCTGAATACTTTAATATTTTTAAATGGAATCATAATATCACAGAAAAGAAAACTAACGTTTAATTATAAGTTTCCTAAGTAGTTTTACACTTTTATTTTAAGTTACCTGCTTAAAATAAAACAAACGCAAAGGGAAAAAGGCACAATTATTCATCGATCGCAAAGTGCTATAGAAAGTTCCTTTAATTTGCAAACATTTTTGATCGATAGATTCAGACTAGATTTGACACATTTGATTTTCACTGTTCAATTTTTGTACATAGTCTGTCGGTGCCTCCGTATGGCATAGCCAAATAAAAAGTAAATAAAAATGTACCTTTTTTAATACCCGAGCATTCGAAGTGTACTCGGAAACTATACACAGATAGGACCCACGTATTTGGTACAAATATTTGTCTACCAATATTTGTTTCACGCACAATGTTTGTGTTTGTAATCATGGGAAACAAAAGGTGTGAATTTCTTTTTTTCTATAGGTAGATTCTGTTATGTTCACATCTCTTATTGAATAGTTTATGCCATAAAATCGCGTTTCACAGTACATCATCACTAATTGACGTACATGCATTGTGCACTACATAACAAATGTCTGATTCGTGCTTCGCTCAAAAACTTCTATACAGATTATGTAAACGATCAAAATCTTTATATGCAATTCATGCCTATGTGAAACCTGTAGGCAGATATTATCTTACGTAGCGCTCCTGAGTTATTCACCTATATATTGTATTATTTACGTACCTTAATATAGTAAGGGTTAGTTACACCATTTAACAGCAACGATAGCGGAACTATGAAATGCCGTAAAATCGGCGATTTTACAACTGAAAATGGTTCGGTTATCGTTATAGTAAAATAGTGCAACCGACCGCAAGCACAGTTATCATCTCTATGAAACCTCTACAGTTAGAAGAACGAAACATCTACATGTATTCAGGGGCGTATTTAAAGATTGCGCGCCCTGGGCTCCTGTAGTTTTCCGCCCCATCAAGGAATGAAAGAAAACAAAAAATATATATATTTTAAATTTTTTTTCTGTGTACAAAATTCGTAACAAACTTGTTTATTACATTATCGTAATCAATTTTTTTTATTAGGTACTTAAATCAGCTTCAATGTTCAAAATTGCCAAATTATTCAGCCTTTCTTCGATAAGACTCGATCTTAAATAGTTTTTTATTCTTTTTAAAACTGAAAATGAGCGTTCTGCACTACAGTTTGTCACTGCAGTACTAAGAAATATACGCATCGCAATTTGGATACTTATAAGGAAATGCCACTTTTAAATCATTTTTAGGGTTCCGTACCTCATAAGGAAAAAACGGAACCCTTATAGGTTCACTTTGTTGTCCGTCTGTCTGTCTGTCTGTCAAGACCCTTTATCTCAAGAACGCGTGGACGTATCAAGCTGAAAGAAAGCTGCATGAAATACTCAGGTCTATTGTCCCTTTAAGCAGTGAAAAAATGAAACTTCTAAGTTAAGGCGATCAAAAGATACAGCAGTTTATACCGACACCTTAGACGAATTTCCGTCACACGCTAGGGAATCAAAACCTACAAGGTACTTCCCGTGAACACAGAATCTTGAAATTCGGCACGAAGCAACGGTATATAGTACAGATAAAGGAAAAATTGCGAAAATAATAAATTTGAAGTTACATAAAATATTATTTTTGCTTACATGACATAAAATATTTTTTTAATAAATAAATATAAACTTACTACCTACCCTTTTTCACATGAACGCGTAGAGATTTTAAAGTTGAAATTCATATCAAACACTTCTTAAATATAATTGCCTTTAAACTGTGAAAAATTGTCATTCAAAGGTCATTCAAAGGTCATTGGGCACCTTATTATGGAAACCATACCCACGGCGGACACGAACGAAATGTAGCCCAGTATAATGATATAAGGCTCTGATTTACTATGACATTAGTCGCATCAATGTGAACCATTAGAGAAAAATCTTATTGAAAAATAATAAAATAACTCAAAACCCCCGACTTAACCCAATTATATAGGAATATCCGTCGGGAGCTGCCATTAAACCAGCTAAAGGATTCTAGTGTCGTGAATACAATTATTGAAGAATTGTAGATGTTTAACGATGACATAAAATACACTCAATTAATTGTTGAAATTTCATATAGAAAAGGCAGCCCCCGACGGTTATTCCTATATAATTGGGTTAAGTCGGGGGTTTTGAGTTATTTTATTATTTTTCAATAAGATTTTTACCGTCGGGGGTTTTTTCAAAATTTTTAATTTTGCTTAATTTTATTTCAGACTTTTTAGAGAACATATACGAATTATAGTCTATAATTCGAAAAGTCGTGGTGGCCTAGTGGGTAAAGGACCAGCCTCTCAAGTATGAGGGCGCGGGTTCGATCCCAGGTCAGGCAAGTACCAATGCAACTTTTCGAAGTTTGTATGTACTTTCTAAGTATATCTTAGACACCATTGACTGTGTTTCGGATGGCACGTTAAACTGTAGGTCCCGGCTGTCATTGAACATCCTTGGCAGTCGTTACGGGTAGTCAGAAGCCAGAAAGTCTGACACCAGTCTAACCAAGGAGTATCGGGTTGCCCGGGTAACTGGGTTGAGGAGGTCAGATAGGCAGTCGCTTCTTGTAAAGCACTGGTGCTCAGCTGAATCCGGTTAGACTGGAAGCCGACCCCAACATGATTGGGAAAAGGCTCGGAGGATGATGATATACGAATTATAGTCTATATAATATGTTATTGCAATATTATTTTGCACCGATATTGTAGCGACCTCTAGTGAGTTACAGGCGTAATTTTTATTATTTGGGAACATGCATTAAGCACGTACACATTGCTGATGAAAACAGAATTGTAATCGGACGTTTTGATTATATTGTAACATTGTTTGGCACTAATATTGTGGCGCCCCCTAGTGATTAATAGCCATGACACCTATCTAAGAACATGAACACGTTGAACGCAAATCTGTTATTGAAAACCACATCAAAATCGGATCATTAGTTTAGAAGGTAGGTGGGAACATTACTTTGCTGTTTTGCACTAATATTGTGGCGCCCCCTAGTGAGTTACAGCCATGACACCTATCTAAGAACATGAACACGTTGAACGCAAATCTGTTATTGAAAACCACATCAAAATCGGATCATTAGTTTAGAAGGTAGGTGGGAACATTACTTTGCTGTTTGCACTAATATTGTGGCGCCCCCTAGTGAGTTACAGCCATGACACCTATCTAAGAACATGAACACGTTGAACGCAAATCTGTTATTGAAAACCACATCAAAATCGGATCATTAGTTTAGAAGGTAGGTGGGAACATTACTTTGCTGTTTGCACTAATATTGTGGCGCCCCCTAGTGAGTTACAGCCATGACACCTATCTAAGAACATGAACACGTTGAACGCAAATCTGTTATTGAAAACCGCATCAAAATCAGATCATTAGTTTAGAAGGTAGGTGGGAACATTACTTTGCTGTTTGCACTAATATTGTGGCGCCCCCTAGTGAGTTACAGCCATGACACCTATCTAAGAACATGAACACGTTGAACGCAAATCTGTTATTGAAAACCACATCAAAATCGGATCATTAGTTTAGAAGGTAGGTGGGAACATTACTTTGCTGTTTGCACTAATATTGTGGCGCCCCCTAGTGAGTTACAGCCATGACACCTATCTAAGAACATGAACACGTTGAACGCAAATCTGTTATTGAAAACCGCATCAAAATCAGATCATTAGTTTAGAAGATAGGTGGGAACATTACTTTGCACAAACGCACACACAAACACACAAACGCACATCTCTCACCCCAAACGCATATACCTGCTCCGTTCCGTCGTGGGTAAAAATCAGGTTTAAACATCAAATATTTTCCTAATTTCAATGGGGAATTTAAACGACCAAGTTTGACGGATTTGAGAAATCATTTCTTTGTAGTGAAAGAGTATACTCGCCGTTTATTTCCATTGTCATCAGGTCAGGATCTGATGATGGAAATCCTGAGAAATCGAGGGCAACTATCAGAAATTGTAGGCATGCATAGGGTTAAAACTTGATTCTCAGGTGTATGTCTGATGATACTATCAAACAGTCAGTGGCGGCGTAGCATCGAGTGGCACCCGGGGCGGACTACCTATTGAGTACCCCCCAAAAAAAAACGACCAAATAAAATCACGTAGTAAAAAAAATGGTGTAGAAATCATTCATGGTGCTTTTAGATAGGTTTAACATGAAGAAACCGGAGACAGATCACTGCAAAATTATAAAGCGCTAGTGAAGGGAGCCCGAAATTTTTGAGTTTTGGAACACAACAGTACTCAAACAACTTTAAAGAAAAAAATCACTGTTAAGTGAAGAAGCCGCGAGCATAGCGAGCGCGAAATTTTCGATTTTTGGGACGCAAAGATACCTAAAGGAATGAGAAAAAAACAGTGTAAGTGAAAGGCGCGAGCGCAGCGAGTGCGAAATTTTTGAGTATTGGAACACATAAGTACCCAATAAGTTTCAAAAAGTCACTGCAAAGTGAAGAAACCGCGAGCGTAGCGAGCGCGAAATTTTCGATTTTTGGGACGCAAAGATATGAGAAAAAAACACTGTAAAGTGAATGGCGCGAGCGCAGCGAGCGCGAAATTTTTGAGTTTTGGAACACGCCACCCAAGCAAGTTTGAAAAAATCACTGCAAGGTGAAGAAGCCGCGAGCATAGCGAGCGCGAAATTTTTGATTTTTTTGGGACGCAAAGATACCTAAAGAAGTGAGAAAAAGACACAGAAAAGTGAAAGGCGCGAGCGCGAAATTTTTGAGTTTTGGAATACATAAGTATTCAAACAAGTTTGAAAAAAAAAACACAGCAAAGTGAACAAGCTGCGAGCGTAGCGAGCGCGAAAATCTTTGACTTTTGGGACACAAAAGTCCTCCACCGCTTACAAACAGCGCCTAAACAGCTTAGAAATATCCACCGTTCAAGTGAATTTTCTAATTGTTGGTTTGAGGACAAAAACTCAGACATGAGCAATAAACAGAAACCGTGACTGAAGCGAGCGTCAGTTGTTTTTGATACTTCGGTGCTTGAATTTTTTGTAAGATTGAGGACTTAAAAAGTAAGCGTAGAATAAATTAGAAAATAGTAAAAAACCGCGAGCGAAGCGAGCGGATTTTTTTTTTCAACGTTGAGGAATTAATTTAAGTAATCAGGTAAAAGCAAAAATACAAGAGAGGGGTGACAGATGGACTGAGGGGTGACACCCCTTTCAGTCCCACCTCGATCATTCTGGTAGTGCAGATATGAGCCGACCGAGATGGCACCCCCCCCGATGTGGTACCCGGGGCGGACCGCCCCCCCGCCCCCCCCTTACGCCGCTACTGCAAACAGTGAAGGTTTAGAGCTTACCTGATGATGGACGTGAGAAAGTCGAGAGAACTCTTCAACGGTATGTTTTAGTTACGTCGTGTTACGACTTCTAGACCGATGCACCTAACATCTTCTTCCTTTCTTTCTTGTTTTTGTTTTCTTGTTACTTTTTTGTATGTTTGAAGTTGGATTTGTTTGTAAAATGCTTTTTAAATTCATTTTGATAAAGATCATTATGACCATTACGACCCACCATTACAAGTTACGACTGGGAATGTGGGTATTGAGATATATAAACTAAATGAGAACTATTTACCAAATAAAATAAAGCCGACTTTGTAAGACAAAGGAAGGGACAGAATTACACTTTTGTCAAGGCTCTAGAAACGTAAAGCCAGCAGCCCCGAATCCTACTCTCTAGTAGTCGTTGTTACAATTCGACAGTTACAAGTCGTCAGGCGGTTTCGAAAAAAACCTGATACTGGGGCTCGTTAGGTGACTAATTTCTCAAAAATAAAAGATCCCATTCCTGCAATGGCTGCTTTAACCCAAGTTAGTAGTGAATTCTCATCACCTAAAATAAAATAAGCTTGTGTTGGACACAAGGTTACTGCTATAAATTGTAAAGGAGTTCCCATAACTATATCTGATCTTTGCTATCGATCCCGCAATGGCAGTCAAACCTATCTATGTGGAAAGTCTTCGCTAATACGAATTAAATAAGCCCAAACACGTGGTAGTTGCAACATACCGTTCAGGAGTTCCCTCGACTCTATGTGGTCTCCATAATCAAATCAGCTCCAAACCTTCACTGTTTACCAGTACCCTCAAAAATACACTCACATGTCTGGTTCTGACTTGATGCCTGTCTACAATATTCAAGAGTTGCCCTCTTTATCAGGGTTTCCAGATCCTCATCAGATCCTGGTCATCCGAACTGGCATCTTCCTTCTTTATGAAAAGTCTTTAACAATAAAAACTAGCACTGCAACCTGTACATTGTACAATCCTCTGAAACTGCTTGTCTTTTATATTTTTTTAACTATCCTGGACATTCGTCTCCATGGAATTTTAATTAAATATTTATATTCAAAGAAACGTCATACTATTTTAAAACTTCTTGTTTTACTACTCCACAATTTAAAACTACTTTGATTCATGTCCGCCACTTTTTGCAAAGCGGGTCAGATGTGCCCAATGACCTTTAAGGCATAATTAGTTATTTTCAATCAGATATCTGAATGATGACTATAAAATGTTGTAAATAAATAACTTTAATAAAAAAACTTTTACAAGGTACTGGCCTACTATTCTGGTTACATTATAAAATAAAAAATATTAACTATTTTGACTCTCACAAAATTACCATAACTTTAGATTGTTCTAAACTGAACGGTTTGCGCGAAAGTCACTTTTTATTTATACAGGATTTGTACGGAACCCTCGGTGCGCGAGCCCGACTCGCACTTGGCCGGTTTTTTTTTCTTTAGATTTCCTTTAAAAAAATAGGTGGGAAAAAATTAGACTATTCCACTGGTTCAGAAAAGAACAAAGGCCGGCTTTCATACTTTAAATCCTTAAGACATGAAATCAACATGTGGAAAGATGGCTCAGGGCCGTTCTAGGCTTACGTCCTAAAATATTGTTCTGTACTTTTTTAATCCTCCAACCTAAAGCCCAAGGGCGGCCTGCCGGCCGCCCCTGGGCCGCCCTTCGCCGCCTGCCGCCCCGGGCTGTAGCCCCTTTAGCCCTAGGGTAAATACGCCCCTGCATGTATTATGTGTATCATGTATCATGTATGTAGGATACAAGCGTAATGTTTGACTTTATAGATGGAGGTGATGCGGTGAGCTCATCGCTTGCACTGTGCCAACCAATTTCCTTTGGTTGACGCGAGGTTACGGATAGGAAAGTTTGTTTGAACCTTTTTGTTGGTCTAAAGTTTCTAAATTGATGGTCTTATTAACCTACATCTAAAAATATATTTTACCTAGGTAATATATTTTATCAAGGTAAATAAAGGAAACTTAGGTAAACTACAAAAACCCTTTCATAATTTTTCCTAGTTCTTAAATTATAAACACATATTATATTTATTTATTGCAAAAATGTATACAGATGCATCCTTAGCCTAGATATACATTACCCTGTTAGGGCGCAGCAAATTAACTTAAAACTAAATAATTTTATTACAATATTTTCAAAAAATAATACTATTTATTTAATTCTATTAGACTTACATAAAAATACAAATTCCAATATAGATATTTATATATTATAAATATAATTATGACATAAAAATAAATTAGTTACAAGAAATTTATAAGTTTATAAGAAATTAACAATGTCTAGAAATCTACTATTTATTGCACAATTTTTATAGGAACGACATAATACTGTTTCGTTTTTAGTCATACTTACATTTAAAACAACAAATTAAATTATAGAGGTAGTTATTTATTATTTTAAGCTTCTATCTTCTAAGTATTCCTGTATACTATAGTAGCATTAGTTTATTAGTAATAACTTAAGTCTAGCTTTGAATATGCCTAGGGTTTTGGTGGAACGGATGCTTTCGGGTAACTTATTATAATATCTTTTGATAGAGTGAATCGATTTCGATGAGACAAAAACTAAGTAATACCCCAAGTTACGTAGAATTTTTGTATATAAGCATTGTCTGCATTGAATTCGTAGATTTTACGTGAATCCCGAACAAACAAACAGATAAACAGACAAACAGACAAACAGACAAAAATGACAAAAATGATGGAAATGGGTTCTGTTAGTTATCCTTTAACATGCCGGCTATTTTTTTTGTCAATTTCTTCAATGTACAAAAATTACTTTTCTACAGATTTATTATATGTATAGATAGATTTGAATGCTTCGGTATTCTGGGCTATTTTTAAACATTTGTATTCTAGGTGTTGGTAAAAGCAGCTTAGTTTTGCGGCGCTCGTTCTTTTCAAAGTTGAACATTTTTAGATTTTTCTTAACAAAGATGGCTATTTCTAACATATATAATGATGGTAAAGTTAGTATTTTATTATTTATAAAGTGGGGTTTACAGGTGTCTGTTGGCTTTATGTGGAATATTATTCGGATAAGTTTCTTCTGGGCTACAAATAAATCTTTGGCATCTACACTGTGCCCCCACATGATCACACATATAACTACAGTAATTATGACATGAAAATTACACCATAACCATACATCGGAACTAAATTAAATTATTTATCACCACACAAGTTAACGAGGGATGTAACACTCGGTTCAAATATTAACGGTCCGTTAAGCCTGACCAACTAATTCCCGACTAATTAACAGTTATCCCTATACGCTAAAATATTCATCATAGATTAATTTCCGCTCTGCGTACTGATGCGAGTAAAGGAAACAATTTGGATGTCGCTCATCTATACTAATAATAAAACAACGAGGAAACATTTTTGTCTGTATGTTTGTACCCAAAAAGCTCTGAAAGTACTGAACCGATTTGAAAAATTATTTCACTATTCTAAAGCTGCACTCTTCCCGAGTAACATAGGTTATATTTTATCCCGTTACGGGCAGTAGTTCCCACGGGACGCGGGTCAAACCGCGGTAAAACGGCCAGTGAATTTATAAATGTTATACGCAAAATTGAGTTAACAATTACTGCGGTTAAACGAGATTTAAACGCGTTTGACGTGTCAATATTAACTGGATACGGTTTAGTTTTGTAATTGAAATAAAAAACTAAACCGTTCGGGATTTAATTATGAAATATAGTTTATGTTTAATGCGGCTTTTGTACAGTCACTGGTCACGGGATTTGTACACAGTACTGTCACTGAATTTCGCATTTAGGAAAATTAAACCAGAATAAAAATAATAATTTATTTACAACAAATAAAACTTAACTTCTTCAGAAAAGTATACAGAAAATTTACAAACACTGCATACGTTTACTAGCTTTGTACAAACAAAAATAGGCAATATTCTTCATGCCAGTTTTAAAAATTAAATACTGAAAGTATTGCTATTTTTTACTTAGTACTTTTTTCAAATTGATTGATTGATTTTTGAAATAATTATAAAACATATTTTAATTCGATTAACTTCCAAATTTTATTTTTTAGCTGTTCTTGTAACTCAAATAAGATTCAAGACCTATTTACAGCCATACATACCTTCAACTAAAGGAGAATTTCAGTAACGATTCCCCCATTATTCAGTACTACATGTTACTTGGTACAGTGACATCCAAATTCTGAGAAGCACCAGGTGTATGTACTGCCAAGCACAGCGGTGAACTGATACATGCATTGGGAATTGGGATACATTTCCTTAATTAATAGGCGAATGCATATACATAATGTATATGTGAATGCAGCTGTGTAACTATGAATAAATGAGAGCTTCAAACGTTTGTGGTTGAGTGTACGTCATGAGTTTGCTGTTATTGGTAGCTATATATAGTTGATCATTCAATAATATTTAATTGTTATTGTCAAATATATTATGATGTTATACAATAGGCATCTCTTTGACGATCAATTTGACCTTCTATTTATATCTTACAAAGGGTCATTGTCATACAAAGATGACAGAAGATGTCGATAAAAGAGTTACACCTTATTAAAGGTCGGCAAAGCGACTCTTTTGGTGTTGCGTATGTCCACGACCAGCGATAGTTACAATAACGTTGAAAAAAGGACTGACAGTGATCAAGTAGGTACCTACGTGATGTGTCTTTTTATCACCTAAAACCCTTAACCCCATGTATAATTATTTCTGTTTTCTTACAGTAAAACGAAGAATATTACGATAGCAAAATTCGTTCACATAAAAAGGCAAATCCTCTCCAATAAACACGTCACATTAACACATAGATCTCTAAATGATATGTTCAATATCTTCCAATATTCGTAAGGAAACTTGCCGTCAGTTTAGGTGGCTTAATAAATTGCAATCGCCCTAAAAGTAGTAAGAATATAAATCTGGCTGACACTCGCGCCTTCAGGAAATCATTTAGTCGGATTACTATCGGAATTGAAAAATGTGGCAGCTGTGTGTCATGATAACCGGTGTTAACCGACAGATAAAACGTTATTTGTCCAATCATAATGAAGGGGGACTTTTGACGTCTTAAAGTAATTTTATGACTTACGTTTGAAGGCATAGAGGGTACTTTAATGAAACTGCCGCTGGATTCCATTAATTTGATATCTGCTCATTTATATTGATATAATGGATAGTCTTCATGTAAACAAACAAACAATAAACATCTATACTAATATTACCTCTATAAAGCTGAAGAGTTTGTTTGTTTGTTTGAACGCGCTAATCTTAGGAACTACTGGTCCGATTTGAAAATTTCTTTCAGTGTTAGATAGCCCATTTATCGAGGAAGACTATAGACTACTTTTTATCCTACGGTATACGGTACGGGAAGTAGTTCCCATGGGATGCGGATGAAACCGCTGGCAGAAGCTAGTAAAAGATAAAGATCAGGATTTAATGGTGCGACTCTAATGTGTTTTACATAATTAAGAAGTCTGCCATCAGGAGAGAATTTTCTATACACTTCAATCTAACATTAAGATAGCAACTAACTTCCCCGTATCATAATAACTAAATCGTCATTGTTTATATTGGCGGTGACAACGTCGCCGGACACAACACGCCCTCCCATTTCATTAGGTACCGGCTTAAATTTCTTCCATTAGGTAATCTACACAACATCGACCTGTTTGCTTTATCCAAAAACCTATGAAATTTACGCGTGGGCACAATTAATATGGTGTACTATAGCCCACACGCGACGGGGCACGACCACGGTCGCCATATAAAAAGTATAAAAGGTCGCACCCACATTTTCAATGTCCATTTCAAAAGTCCTGCATGTGACTTTTGTTTGACTTTCCCAGCTTGTTTCCACTCGTTTGTAGTACAAAACCTTTGATTTTACCCTTTCAGTAATTAACAGGGACCGCAGAAAAATTACTTTCTAATTAAGAGTTAATTAATGGGGTCGACGAAAAAATATTTATCTCTCAATTATATTCAGTTTGCGGCCAGTGACTATTAATTAGTCCGCCCGTTTGACGATGAAAAAGTTTGAAAACAAAATTAAGTGGGGAAGGTAAATGGATAGTGATTTTTCAATTTCTCCGTTCTATCTTTAGGCATTCTAGTCTAGTTTATCCGTTAATAAAAAGCTCTTTAGATTAATTTTCCTAACACCATCAATGAAAGCAAATGAATGGTACTACTAAGGATGGAAATAATGAAAATGAAAACCAAGATAGCATCAACATCAATCAACTTTGTACAAAAGAAAAGATGAATCAGGCACCTTGAAATAATAAGAAGTGGGACCACATGCAAGAAACACATTACACTTCAATAGGCAATCGGTTAATGACGGCATTCCTACAATATAGAAGTCGTTAGCTTTACTGAACCACGCGACAGATGGATGATAAGTTAAATATTTTAAGACCCTTTGCTCGAAGGTTCTGAAACTAATTTTGGAATTTACCACGCCTATAAATTTTCTCAAATTAAACGCATTTCTTTACTACGAGTATTTAACACAGGAAAATAGTTACATAGTGTGTTTTATAGATGTATTTCTGAATAGAAAATTGTGCAGGTTTAAATTGGCACTTTACTGAGTGTATTGTGAGTGTACTGAATATGTCCTTCATTCATGTTCATGTCAGTGCGCTTTACGTTTCAGCTGAAAGTTTTATTGTATGTTCAGTGTTATTTCAGTCTTTAAAATCTGCATTCTATGTTATTCTTCTCATAAGGTCAAGATGTTAAACTGTCCGTTAAAGTAGGCAAAATTTTCTAGAGCGATTTGCTGAACTTCAAATATCCAAATAGTATATCGGTTATATCGGTATAAATCGATTGTGCAACAGCTGGTTGAAATATGGATATTACCCAACATCTTGTTCCCATTTATTATAAAAATATTGCCATTCAAAAACACGAGTAGCTGTCAGTTACCTTCAATACCATCAGGTAGAAACCTTGAGTAGTCAAATATTTTAAACAAATTGTGTAAAAAACAAAATATTTTAGAAAACGCGGATTTATATCAATCATGCGTACATTTTAGAGTTCCTTGTTTATAAACAACAAATGATTGATAACAAAAAGCAACCCGGAAGATTAGTTGTAGTAGAAGTTAGTGTGTTGATCTATTGCTATATAAATTGGTAAATAACGTACGGAGAAATACTAGTTTTTCTTTCCACGGTATCCGAATAACACCTGTCTTTGGTTCATCCTTGAGGTCTCGGCAAAACCAAGTGTTATTTTGTTAAACGTTTTACTTTCTATTTAATTAATAAAGGTAGGAATTTCTATAAATAGCAAGTCGAGTGGCAACTTCCAACTGATTGAATCTTTGATTAACTCAAGAACGGCGCAATAACTAAATTGACCGGCTTTACATTTAACACCATCTATTCAGCAATCTTAGCTGTAGGTCTCAATACTTGTCCCAATTCTAAGGAGAATCGAGCTGATGTTAGGCATATGTCGATATCATCTAAAATCATGGAGAACAAAATGATTAGCGGAGGTCCTATAAAGGAAAATCTCCTATGAAAGTAGCGCGCAAAAATGCGGGTATGCCGGCGACGAGGAACGTTACTGTCTTCGCATTTATACGCCTTCCACCGGACCATTTTTTGTACTGCCAAAAATCGTTGACAGATATCTGAAAGAATCCGAACGCCTCGTCAGTTCACTAGTATCCATTTGACCTAAACGAAGGCGCCTGACCTACCTGCATTACGGCATCTCCGCTCACCTTTTCTTACTTCGTGTCTGGAGTCCAATAGTTTCGATACACTCTATCGATAAAGCTACCCAAGTGTATAGATAATAGACGCCTCCTTTTGTCCGTTTATCTATTAAACGTCGACTTCAGTTAGGATAGACGCTGTCTTACTTAACCAGGCAGTTTTGTACACTTTATTTTTGCTAGACAAGTTTTCTATTTAAAAAAGAATTTATGAGGGTTTATCCGTATACAAACCGGACCTTGAGACTACACAGACGAATTATTCAGTCTCCTTTTCTAAAGACACACCACATCCACGTTTGGATTATTGGGTATATATACGCATTTTTCGGATTGACAGCATGATTTGATATCCGAATTAGAGATTCTACGAGTTGTCTTCGAATGTTCTGCGAATTTGTATCTTTTTTGATTTTGACGGTCATAATGTGCTACAAAACGACTCGAGTATTCGGTACTCACAATTAGTTTACGATGGCATATTAATAACCTTTCATTAATTGTTCTCAGGTAAACTACCCATGTTACGATGCTGGACGAACTACTGCCCACTCTAGCGACCAATCGATCTACCGCTCCTGGACATGACCACAACTTCTACGTCACATTCTACGATGACGTCAACCATAGATATGTTAACGAGAGCCATAATGCCACGGAGGTAAGAACAGCCGATAATATTTATTTAGCCATCAATAGCAGAATATTAAAAGTGAATATTGGAAAACAATAAATATTTTATCTAACTTTTTTATCACAGAAATATATTTTTGACAACACATTTGCCGCCATTTAACATGACCATAGACAAAGTAGGTAAATACTTAAGCGTCCCTTAAACTTTTAGCTACTTCCCTTTTTTCAGGGCTACCTATTACTTTTGCGTGATAAAGTTTTGTAAAATATTTTCCATAAAGATGATCTTTTGTAAAATACTTTCTCATATTGCTGTTCAAGAATCCAGCATTTTGATGTTTGCTGCTCTTCTGTACTTCGCTTTATATTCTATGTGGAATTGAAACCTTCAGAAACCACCATGTTTAACATAAGTATAGAAAATTCTCTGACTAGTATACCTAAAGCAGAATGTCAAGAAAAAACGAATTAATATTTTCATATTCCTCTGTAGGAAAAGGAAAATCGCTAGATCGAAATTCCAGTTACGGCAACTACTTTGTGTCAAAACGCGAACTTATGTAATATATGATTCGTATTCCCGCTCAAGTTTTTATATTAAAATCTTTGGAACAGACTCACACCATCTTAGAAGGTGGCAATCAGGTCTTATCTAAAGGTCTTTATCTATGCTGACGCAAAAACTTTGTGAACGAGCGAAATGAAAGCTAGAGGCTTAGATAGAACCTAGTTTATTTTCAGCGCCATTTTGTACCTTTGCTAGTTGGTGCTTCTTAACGATCATTTTATCTGTGAGACTGATAACTTAAACGTACTATATGTTTGATATGTACTGTATATACAGATGAAACTTTTACGCATATCCCCTCTTCAGTCGAGGGGATATACGTTGATGAAAATGTGACTGCCGCTGCTATCCCAACGATTTTTTACAAATAGGTAGGTAGGTATAAATATGGGCATACATTTACTTTCAACCGACTCCTTTATAGATATTTATAATGTCTTATCCATTCCTCCATTAGAATGTAGGAAAAGCGTTAGAAAACAAGAAACTTACATTCTCATCTATAATAATGTTTCCAAGGATAGTTATGTCTTGCGCGGATAGATACCTATGTATATTTGTGCTTCAAAACAAAGCAGAGTCAAAACTATTTGTTTAGGAAATATGGTTATTATGTGCACGTGCATTGTTTAGTTTATCTGCACGCCAGTGTAATATGTTGCTACCGAACAAACTGGTCTCCAGGCACTGTTTATTTGCAGTAAACATTTATTTTTAAAAGCTGTTTTGTTGTACGAACGGTTCTTTAATATATTTCGCCAAAATTATTCCGAGTCGTTTATTTTCGAAAATTATTATTTTACTCTTCCGTATGAAAAAAAAATAATCGAAACATTCGTATATAACTCATTCATGTACCCAGTTTTTCAAAAACAGAAATTACAAGGCTGCTGCTGTTTTAATTCAACGTTAATACTTACGATCAAAATTATACAGTAGCAACAACCGTTTTGTTCCCAATTCGTTTAGAAAATACATTTTATTCGATTCCTTTGTTTTTCATACGATTGTGGTGTTTTGATTGTTCCCGAACAAATGTCTCGATGTCTAACGTCTGTTTGCGGTTTAGGAAGACAAGGAATTTAATAACTAGTAGAAACGAATACAGAATGAAATGTCATGAATTCTTTTTATAGTGTAATAAATAAAACTGCTGTAACAATGTTGGTATTGATGTCAGTTTCTTTGCAATATAGCGTCAAATTCATAACTGTCATTTACGTCTTTTTTTAAACCGAATCCCCAAAAAGGAGGAGGTTCTCAATTCGGCCGGTATGTTTTTTTTTTCTATGTATGTACATCGATTACGCCGAGGTTTATATACCGATTTACGTGATTATTTTTATGTTCGACACGGAGTAGCTGCCAGTTTGTTCCATAGTCATCAGGTCAGGATCTGATGATGGAAACCCTGAGAAATCGAGGGCAACTTTCGAAAGTTGAAGGCATACATAGGGTTAAACCTTGACACTCATATGTATGCCTGATAGCACTATTCAACAGTGAAGGTTTGGAGCTGACCTGATGATGGAGACCAGAGAAGGTCGAGGGAGCTCGACAACTGAAAATGAAAACTACCTCGTGTTTGGGCTTATATTATTCGTATTAATTAGAACTTTCCAGTTATGTCAGTTATGTGGATTACCTATTAATATTACTAAAAAGCTGAAAATAAAAAACTTTTTTACAAAAAAATAAAACCGACTTCCAAAAACACTAAAAAGCAAAAAAAAACTAATTTTAGGTTCATCGGCCTAGAAGTCGGTGTCTAATGGATGTCCCATGTTTTGGAAGTCGGTTTTATTTTTTTGTAAAAAAAAAAAAATTGTGCGTATTTTCTGTGCGGAAAAAACAAGCCGAAAATCCGCCATTGTGTAAAAGGCTGTTAAATGACGCTACAATTTCCTAAATACTACTGTTAGGTTTCTGAGTCTTTTCTTTGACACTACTCTAAACCGAATTATTTCAAAACTGAACCTTTTCTCATGAACAAATGATGGCCACATTCACCGATCAGTGGCGTCAATAACTTTAGAAACACCATAACACAGCTCATAGTAATTTTTTTCCCCTTTTCTCTAGTCATACCAGTCATTCATCCTCCCTTGGTGGCGACAAGTGCTATGGACGGTGCTCTTCGCCGGGATGGTGGTGGTGGCCACCGTGGGGAACCTTGTTGTCATCTGGATAGTACTCGCCAATAAACGCATGAGGAGCGTCACTAATTATTTCTTGGGTAAGTGCTGATTATAGTTTCTAAATTAGTTACTAAATGAAAGAACTTTATTTACAGGTGAAAATGTGTAGGTATTATTTAGATCCTTAGATCTTTTTAGATAGTTTCGAAATATGTGTCCATATATTTTTTTAAGGTTATGTTTTACAAAGTTCTATCCATACTTTTTCGTGTGAGTAGAAAATGCACTAATGTAATTAAATCGTGAGTACTACTTTAATTAGACAGTAAGCTTATCTTTTCACTAACTAATATAAAGAGTAGATATAAATTCATCTTTAAAACATTTTGGGACGTAGAAAATAACAAGACGACTTCGTTTAAACCCTGCATGCAAAATCTAGGCGGCGCTTTCATAATGTGTAAATGTGAAGCCAGCATTCTCGCGCATCGCTTTTAATTACTGAAGCCCCTTCCCAGTTCCCGGCTTTTAGTTTGAAATAAAACGAACAGCGAGCGACGGAATTTACTTATATTATAGTGGTATTTAAGCTTGTCTCCGGAAAATATTAAGATTGAGAACATTCTATTAGGACACTAAAGTTTTTGTCAATGGATTTCTGTTTTCAAGAATAAATGTTTCTCGCATTTCTTCTTCTAAGGGTGAATTACAATTAATTACTATTTAGAAATAACTATAAGCAGTCGATCATTAGTCAAATCAGCAACTCAACAGTTGAAATGGTTCGATAATATCGAATATGAGTTGCACACTCACCATAAACGATGTACTTATTTCATGCAATCTGATATAAGTGTTCTATGTCATTTTCTTTTTCAGTTACCTATCAAACTTTTATCAGATAATTCCTTCGCGCTACAAACAAATATAAAGCTGAAATAATTGTCATATTTCTACTATAAGACAATGAAAATATTATATTTTTTTCCCAGTGAACCTGTCAGTGGCAGACGCGATGGTGTCGACCCTCAACGTGACTTTTAACTTCACGTACATGCTGAACTCCGACTGGCCATTTGGGCATTTCTACTGCAAATTCTGTCAGTTCATCGCCGTGCTCAGCATATCTGCCTCTGTGTTCACTCTGCTGGCTATCAGTGTGGATAGGTAAGTTATTAACTTCAGTAAAAGAACAGATGTAGTTTTTGTTCTCCCCACGGAATATTTGCGCCATTGGCAAATACAATTTTTAGGTGATCATTGGGTGATGGCGGTGCGAGAAGCTACCGGTACTAGAAGTCTGAATTAAGTTGCGAACAGCCATTTACTTTTGCAAAATATCATGTACTTACATAAATTGGCTATATAACATAAAAAAACCACAAAAGCATTTTATATCATCACAATTAAATAAATTAAATAATTATAAATAGAAACAAATGAAAATGAAGTTTCCTTAACAAAATCTTGGCTCGAAATGTTTCTTTTTTTTTCCTTTTACATAATCGAAAATCGCTGAAGGCAAAAATCATTTGAACATTTTTATTCTTACCTATTTACATAAAGAATCACCGCGTTATAAGTATTAAATTGGACGAACATACGAGAGCTTTTTTTGCTGCCAACCATTTGCAATAAGTCACATATCTTTGGCGTAATATTTTCTTTTTCGTGCCTAACACGTTTCAGTGATTTTCAGTATCATAGCTAAAGGAATCCGTCTTTTATATTAAATATTGTCAAATAATGTATTTCTTTGCTAGCTATTTATGTTACTTTTACCGAAGACCTATAAAGAAAATGGAAATAAATGGGACTATGTAGAGAAACAAGACAATTCTGGTTAAAACAGATGAAGATCAACAACTTATTTTGTCTTTACAAGTATTTGCGTCAACTTTCCAATAACCAGCCTTATGTGTTTCACGCCTTTTCAGCAAAACATCGACTACACGAGCTATTTTCCGAACGTAAATAAACATTTGATATTCCCAGACACCTGTTCTTAAAGAGTAAACTTTGAAGTAAGGAAATCCATTAGGAACATCGCTGCAGCTTTTAACGACACTGTCACCACACCTCCTGTCTTCTGATGGCATATTTTTATTTACATTTTATTCATGTGAACCTCGTGTACCTAAGTCACACACTAGTCTTGCAGACACGGGTCGACAGAGCAATGATAAAGCCACGCTTGACGCGGTCAGTCTGTTGATGGGTGACCATAACGTTGTAACGAGTTCCTCCGTGACTTGTAAGACCTATTAAAAATCTTCAATCAGTAATACGACTTTTTCAAAAAAGGCATGTTGAGTAATTTTCAATGAGATATGTTTATAGTAAAAAAATAACCTTTTGCAATAAAAATATAGAACTTAAAAATAATAAAGTGCTTCAGAAGTGGATTATAAAAAAAATATTCTTGATGAGCACGTACAATTTAAATTAAGGATCTATACCAGCTTTTAATCCTGAATTCTATGAGGAATAAAAATAGTAGCCGGCATAATCGTGACTACGTGAGAATTAAACTCGACCTTTTTACGTAGGTGGTATCAGAAAATATAAATAGCCTTTATTTTCTTCTTCTAGAATATTTTTTTACGTACCTTCCTTTACCTTTACGTAAGATATCATAATCTAGTAGAGTGTTAACATTTAAACCTGCCTGAAATTGAATAAATAATGTGGGTACAGAATCTGGTTTAGTTTATTTGAGTATTTTTTTTTATAAAGAACATAAAACGCGATATAATATACAAAAATCGTAAAAGCGTCTAGTATTAATTTACCTCTCAGACGGTCACTCTATGCAACATTAGTTAGCAAGGTAGGTATGTCTGAAAAACACTCAAACTAATGAAAACGATTATTGTATAGATCTATATTACACATCCACTTCATTTCATATGCATTTATAAAATGCCAGCGCAACAATTTATGTGCATCACTTCCTCGGGAAAGTCGTTAGAATCAAATATTCAAAGTTATTGCTAAGCCCACGCTATTCTTGGCCTTACTAAGATCTTCAAATAAATCAATGAAATTATAAACAGGATTGGAGCAGGAATGTATTTGATAGCACATTTATTTCGCCATTTCATCGAAGTTAAAAGTGATATATGTACTTACTATAAAACATGGATTTTAAAGTTGGATTGGACAACTATGGGAAATTAAGTATAACATAAGCGCAAAAACTATTGTAATGCGATGAGCCTACAATTTAAATGACATCAGGTAATTTGTTAAAAAAATACCACTTAGCATCAGACATACCTAAGTTAAAAAAAAAACACTTATTTTATTTTGTATGTAATTTGTCACTATCTGACAATCTTCTCTAGCCGCTGCTATTAGATATTATGGACAGTTTGTGCTTGTTCTCATTTTTATGACACCGAAAAAAGTCGTTGACGACAGGTAATCTTGCTGTCCTATGTATATGTGAACTGAAGTTTTAAAATACTGCTAGTGTTTGCATCAAAATACAATTTTAAAATACAATTACTTCGGTTCAAAGCGTACTTGTTGGTGATATACACCTTACCCGGTCAAATGTTCAATTCACTACATCAAATATACTGGAAACACCGACATAAGATGAAATATTGATAATATTTAAATTAAAGTCTCAAATATCGTTTACAAATCGAACGGCAACATATTTAGTAAATTTTTATGCAAATAGGTGAAAAAAACCTCTTAGAAAAGTGTAATATCAGCCTAAATTATGATCATCAATTAATTTTTTTTTGTCTGTCTGCAGGTATGTAGCCATAATGAGTCCTCTACAACCAAGGTTGGGCAAGCGAGCTACCCTCGGTATCACAGCTTCCATCTGGGTCCTGAGCTCCGTACTAAGCACACCCAACCTGATCTACTTCACCACTGATATGGATTATCTGCCTGATGGGAGTATTAGGTAAAGTATATGAAGTCCTGAAAAAGTTTTCGTGTTAAATGTAGGTAATGGTATGGGTATGTCATTTGAACATCTTGAGCAGTCGCTATGGGGCTGAAAGCAATCCTCACCACGGGGTATGGAGTTACCACTGGGTAGAGTATGCCAGATACGCAGTCGCTTCGTGTAAAACTCTGATAATCAGATAGGTACCTCCGATCAGACTAAAAGCTGTAAAACTGTTTTTGCCAGATTTTCGTCTTTTCAGTCTAAATTTTCGTGGGAATTGCAATTAGTATGTCGTCTATTTTTTTAACATAGACCTTTCTACAGGTTCGTTTTGAAGATAAAGGAATCCGAGTCTCGGACATCATTCCATTTGTGTACGAATCAAATATTTGTATGACCCACTTTTGCCGGTCCATCACTTTGTGTGGTTTTCTTTGCTTTTAGTCAATGAAAAAATTTGCAAGAGCAGACGTATTAGATATACTCCGATTTTTAGCACAAGAAAACATCGTAAATGAAAACAGCACTACGAGAATTCCAAGTCATAGTCAGAGCAACAATAGGTATAAGTACACAGTACACACGAAAACTATGTATTTTCCAAAGTGATTTATTACACAAGTTTACCAAGAATAATCCTTGTAAGAAATACGATTGTTCCCAAACATGTCAATTGTCAAACGAATCTTCAATTCCGTATCAATCACAAACATTTCGTTTGACATGACCCAAAATAACAAATTACCGAACAAGCGTAAAGTTTTGAGGAGTAAACTCAAAAGTTTGAGAACTTCCCGAAAGCTTTTAGTAAAATTTTACAATAAAACCGTCTGTCGCAGTATTCCGTCTAAAATGGCGGCACTCGGCAACACTATTTGAATTAAGTACGAAGACAGTTAAACGCTGTGGTTACTTCGTCGAGTAATGTAGGTACTATGTTTTGCAGGCGGGTGTGCTTCTCCGAGTGGCCTGACGGTATCACCACGCAGTCTCAATTGGAATATTGGTAAGATTAAGATAAGATAATAAGGCAAATTTTTACCACCATTTTATATCCACGATTCAAGTAGAAACCGCATTTAACCGCATCTGTTAATATCTCTGTTTATTCAACGAACGAAAATTGGCTTGATATCAGATTTCAAGAATATTTTACACAGCTAGTTTTACCCTTTCATCCTTTCTAAACAATGCTTTGTCGATCTAACCTTAAAATTATGTAACAAAAAGGTTACATTCCACAGGTACAACGTGGCCTTCATGGTGCTAACCTACTTCTTGCCGATCATGTCGATGACGTATACGTACTCGCGGGTCGGCATAGAGCTGTGGGGATCCCAGTCCATTGGGGAATGCACGCAGAGGCAACTCGACAATGTCAAGAGTAAACGCAGGGTAAGAACCTAATAGATATGTAATTATCATATCAAAGAACATCATTATATTAATACGCGTCATTAAACGCGCCTACAGTAAAAATATTTTTAAATCATCCTCCGAGCCTTTTCCCAATCATGTTGGGGTCGGCTTCCAGTCTAACCGGATTCAGCTGAGTACCAGTGTTTTACAAGAAGCGACTGCCTATCTGACCTCCTCAACCCAGTTACTCGGGCAACCCGATACCCCTTGGTTAGACTGGTGTCAGACTTACTGGCTTCTGACTACCCGTAACGACTGCCAAGGATGTTCAATGACAGCGGGTACCTACAGTTTAACGTGCCATCCGAAACACAGTCATTGGTGTCTAAGATATACTTAGAAAGTACATACAAACTTAGAAAAGTTGCATTGGTACTTGCCTGACCTGGAATCGAACCCGCGCCCTCATACTCGAGAGGTTGGTTCTTTGCCCACTAGGTCACCACGACTTTTTTTTATTTTTTTAGTAAAAATATTTTTAAACTTTATTAAAATCGATTCAGTAATTTTTTCGCTAGTAATATCTTACCATTTAAGAACAATAAATGTACCTACATATTGTACAATTTACCTACATCCAAACTTTCGCAACTGTAGGTGCATAGATACTGCGATTTGTAATAATTCTTAGGTTATGTTTCTCAATATCACACACCAAACTGATTCTCACGTCTTACAAGTAAATAAGCCACTTAAAACACGCAAGAAAAATCTCGTCTCCAATATGAAAATCTCATTTTATAACCAAGTTAACTTGAAATGCATGGGAATATGATAAAAGCAATCTTGTCTAACCTTATCCTCCTCGTGATATTCAAATGTTTGACATGTAAATATAATAATTTCGTTATTCTAAAGAAAATGTGACACGGCTTACGCCATGAAAATATTGATTACTTAAGAGTATGTACCATATTTTCATACTTTTCTTTCAATATAAAATTGGATACTTCTTACTGAAATCTTTCGTATCCAATGCATTTACAAATTATCCTCGAGCGCTCAATACGCATCAACAATTCGGAGAAATCCCCCAAACTTTCAAAGCTTATTAAACTGTCTTGGAGAAATACATTTCAGGCTCGTTTCATTTAAATATCGTTTTAACTCCTAAGCACTTACGACCATCGCATTTTGTGGGTTCAGTACATTTAAAGTGCCAGCACACTGCAGACTATACAGTCGGACGACAGTTGGCCCGAAGGTAGAAAAAACAATATTTTAAAGAAAATCGTGACCTTTTTTTTACCGACGTCAAAAATCATCAAATGACCACTCCCGCTGTGGGTTAGCAGCGGTGAGGGAGTGTCAGACTCTTACTGACTAAAAACCGTCGTGTTCCGTCATAGGCCTTTTATGTACCAGGGCCGCGGTATCTCTTTCGAACAACCCGCAGCCCCGGCAGGCAAGATCAAACTTTTTTTTTTTTTTCCCTGGCATGGCATTCACGTCTCTTGAGTGTGAGACGTATTTGGCCAACTACGACGTTTTATTGAAAGTAACGGTGCAATTCGAGGGGAAACAAGAGTTTGAAACCAGGACAAAGATCAAACTTTTCAGTCGGTCTGATACAAGTCAAAAACCTGATCGTTGTCATGTTCGTTATATCACTCAACTTCATACTGATTTATGACTCCAAACCAACTATTGGCCGACTAAAAGTTTGCAGCGTGCGGGCGTTGTAAAGTCGTATTGAAATATTATATCCGGCGTAAATTGAATACGTTCTTTGTCTTCCTCTTTTTAATAATGGGTCTTAGATTTGTTCGGAAGGGATCCTTTTTAGAGGAATTGATTTCCCCGGGGTGGGTGACCTTGCGATGTGTAGCAGGATTCAAATTATTTGTTTGTACTTGTGCGCAAAACTTGGCAATATGTTGCAAGAAAGTAGGGCCGTATATCAAATAATGACATAAACTTATTGTAACAATTTGTAGCGATATATTATTGTACTTCGTCTAGTTCTAGAATATTGTTCTTATAAGTAGTTGTGGTATTTGCATACGATAGGTTCAATGCTAATAAAGTCTCAAACTGAGATAAAGCAGATAGTTGTACCCAATTACAGTTATTCAAATTTTATTGCCACTTTCGTAAAGAAGATAAGATGTCACCCGTGTAATTTCATTATTATCTATGAATTATGTGATGCGTTTGAGATAATGTTGTTTCGCTAAAATTATGATAGTGAAACCGACTGTTTTAATAATATATTCTTGATATAATTCTCTTTTTGTGAATGTTTTGACTTAGCTTTAAAGAAAAAGCAATGCTACGGAATTGTACCTACCTACTCCATGTTCTCTACCTTCGATACGAGAATCTATTAATACATTAGAACAATTCAGCCCAAAGTTTTGTATTTTTGTCCAATTTTCATAAACTGTAGGTACTTACTAAAATATTTACATTATATTAACAGGTAGTGAAAATGATGATCGTGGTAGTGGTAATATTTGCCGTCTGCTGGCTGCCATTCCACGTATACTTCCTCGTGACGTCATACTATCCCGAGGTGGTGAACTACACGCATATCCAGGAAATATACCTGGGCATCTACTGGCTTGCCATGAGTAACTCCATGTACAACCCCATCATCTACTGCTGGATGAACTCGAAGTAAGTTGCCAAACTTTTATTGCGTAACAACCAATTTTCTATGGAACGTGAAAAACCCAAGTGAACTCTTTCAACTTATCGATTTTCGTTTACGCAGCGCCCAACATTTTACTCGCAATTTATCGTTTTATATTTATCTTCTGTTCTCAGCAGAAATCGTTCATTGGGCCTGAAATAATTCTATTGAATACAAAGATTTTTTCAGGCAATTTCAATGAAATGTAGAACAAAGAGCAATTCGTGGACTGGAAAAATATCACTCAATAGTACAGAGGACTTTTTAAGCTCCTGCCGTTAAGTGACTTTAAATCTGCAGTTGTCTTAAAACTTTGCCCTTCCGTAGCCAGCCATCGCATAAAGTCATAGTAGCTAATTTCGGAACAGGATTTTTTCTTAAAAACTTGCTTTCGTAATCCAGGTTCCGAAGAGGTTTCAAGCAATTCTTCTGGTGCTGCGGTGCATTCGGTGGCGGTGGGCTCGACAGACGCCGTGGCTTCGGAACTGAGCGCTTAGACAGATCTGTACGGTCGCTATCACCTAGCAGGAAGAATGGTACCAGTAAGCTAACCCAAACCCTTTTCTTAAATCGTTCTAGAGAAAGCTTGCAGCAAATAGATATTTTTGTTCCGTAATTTTTTTATCCTTTTTACTCATAGATTTTAGTTTGCCATTAAAATTAATCTTTAAAATTATACTTCCATCACGACATGTACATAGTTCATTAGTAATACGATCAGATACACCATACAACATAAAACCACATTCCGATCTAATACTTCTAAAGTCAGTCCATTGGTTTGTTTAGATTACAAACTTATTATTTTATGATTAAACTTTTCAATCCCCATTCTTTCTCTAGCTAGAACGATTAATTATTCAATGAATATCAAATGCAATTCATGGATAAAGATTTCTTCTTCATAGGTTTATTCAAGACGACAAAATTCATCAAAAACCCACCTGGCTCTCCTCACTTGCTCCATGCAAATAAAATACACAAGTAAGAAATTCAAAGGAGCCGAGTTCAGTTATTTTTATCTGACCTTTTCGATGTTCTAGAACGATCTAACATGACACACTCGTGATAGCTTTCAATTTGTCTGTAGTTAGGCAGTTTACTTTTCGTTTATCATACCCTGTTTTCTGTTTCTTTTTTTGCTTTTCCATAGCTTACTTCCTAAGATTTTATAAATATTCCAGCGGCTTATTCATCGTGTACAAATCTGACATACTCACAATCATTTTTGACATTAACACTTGCCACAAAAAATCTTGGGATTACGTACACTCGACCTTCATGAATGTTTTATTTTTCGGCAGGCACTATCCGAATTTCGATGCATAGCACTTACAACCAGACGCTAGTGAGCACGGCCTGACAGCGGAGGTGCGCGGGCGGCGCGCACGACGCGTGTGACGCGCACGCGCACGCCGCGCCGCACGCCACCGAGCGCACGTGGATATGACGCGAGTGTCGCGCCCCGCGCGTCACACGCACGCCACACGACCTCTACGCGTAAGCCATTCCGCGTAATGGACGCTTCGACGTTACAAACGTTTGCAAGTAATAAGTGTCATAAACTTTTTATTTGTTTAAGTGGTCTACTAGTCATAACAGAAAAACATATGGAGTGTAAGAAATGTTTTGTATGTTTATAAAGGACAGGAAATTGAAAACGCTTGCAATTATATTGTATTTTATCTGAACTCATAAATGTTAGATATTCTAAGGTAATTTTAATGACACTGATCAAACTCGTGCTTATATGTATTATGAATATCATCCACGTTTAAACGTGATGTAAGTAACTATTACGTGTAACAAAGACGTTATTTCTGTAAATGTAATTGGAATTCGTTTTCTGTAAATACTTGGGTGATCGGAACATTGGTGTAATTTTGTTTACAAAACGATTGGTCTTAATTTTTAAACTGTTTAAAATAAAGATCATGTTGTTTAATCGCACAAAATGTGTAGGTGTAAGTGCGATCCACGTTTGATAAAAAATATTGGCTTAACATTTTAAATGTCTTATTATCTGAAATATGGTAGGTTTTGATCTGAAAGATTAAAAGATTTAGGAGTATTGAAACAAATATAAATACAAGGATAGGTTTTTATAAAATGTAAAAAGTATCGTATAATAATGCTATAAAAAAATATATTGTAAATATTATAAAACTTATGAAATAAGTAGATATTTTATTAATTGTAAAGATTTTCTATCTTCATAATATAAAAATGTTCATATTTTAATAAGTGGTATAACATTGTAGACCAAAAATAAAGCACGCTTCATAAATACAATGACGATAATATTTTCACTAATAAAAATCAAGAAAGTTATGGGCGTCAAGTGTTTTATGAAAACAAATGAACGGCGCTATCTGAAGCAAATTTTTGAATATTGTTCCAAATGTACGAATATCACTCGACGTGCGAATATTATTCAAAATATTTTTCATAAAATTCACTTCGTGTCCTACAGAGACAATATGATCGATATCCAACAGAACGCAATTTCTGTTACATTCAATACATTTTCTAAACTTGTCTGCCGAATAGAAATAACTCTCGCATACATCCAGAATTTGAATAAGAAACAATATTTTATATTTTATACCATAAAACTTTACTATTATTGTGACGCATAATGGTTTTAGGGAGATTAGGTAACATAATATTATCAAACTTAGTATTCTAAAGACGCTAATTAGGAGCTCAAAGTAAAAACATTAACCCGACTACGGCACTTCTGTAAGACAAATTAATAAAGCAAAAGGTCTAGAATTAACTGAACTGTTCTAATTGCCTGACTAGTGCATTCTCCTTGGTTGCATTTATGTAACAGGCTACAATATCTTGTAGCATATTTTAATAGGCAGTGTTAGAAATAAATGATTCGACTACTTATGCGGTGAAAAATCTGTTGTAAGTAAAAATCTACTTTCACACACTAGCTTGTGGGTTTAGCTCAATACATTTTTAGAAACGACGCCAAAATATACGTAATAATAGAGATACATTGGTATTTCTAAATCAAAGCAAGATTTAAATCCACTTAGGGATATTAAATAAATCTCTGTGTTATACTATGAAGCTCAGATGTCATTTTCTTTGAGCTATATAACACTCTTCAAACAACAGTAGAACTGCTCGCTTTTGACGAAAGAATCGGTGCAAAAATCCACAAAACCATATACAATAAATCCACGAGACGTATTGAAATCCGATCACCAGTGCATGCATTATGTGTACTGAAGCCAATATTGAAACGAACTAATATCTTCAGGCGTTGTTTTCCGATACATTCCTACATCAATGTCAGTGAATATCAATATTCATGTTTTAGATATTATGCCTTGGGTTACAGAGGCGGATTTTTTTCGTATTTTAATTGCATATTCCATTGTGATGCACAATTGAAAATGAAATTTTTTTAAAAAGCTCTATAAGCTATAAAAAAAACTGGATTTAAAAACTGCTCACTTAGACCACCATCATTCAAAAGTCTTGATCTTATCGTAATACAGATAATAAAAAAATATTATTATTTTTGAGATAGTATGCCTCATAACTAAAAAACGCATAATTTTTTGCACTGGCTGAAAACACGGTCTGGTAGACACTCAAAAAAGTTGATAGCTTCGCAGGTTGCATTTGTTTTGTTACATTGGCCACTTCTAGCATATTATGTAGACCGTAACGATATAATTTGGACAAGAAAAGCTAACTCAAATTGGTACTTTTTGCCATAAATGATGGCAAGTATGTCGTAGTCATAGAGAACAAAATCTTTCTTTACTCCGTGGTCGTAGTCCACCAATTCAGCTAGGCACAATTTAAATAATATTTAAAGAGCTTATTGAACGACTTTAGTAAGTTAGTTCGTAACTTTCAACAACTCAAGTTTTATTAAATAAAAAACTTTTCCTAAAAAACCGGGAAATGCTTTAAAGTTAATGTATTTTGCATTTTATTTTCGTTATTCTTCATGGACTCCGTTTTAAGACTGCGTTGTCACCCCTGCAAACAGATGTAAATAAAAACATGCAAATAATTATTAAAGTTACCATACTTAAAATATAAGCTACCTATACCGTTACTCGTATACGTACATTCTAATTATATAATTTTGTAAATAATAAACCTATATGTAAATATATTGTATTTGTACCTAAAATGTAACGACATCTTGTATTTATTAAATGTTTAGAAACTCTATGTGAAATTGGAAAATAAAATTAATTAATATTTTAAAAAGTGTTTTTTTACTACATAACAGTAGTACAATCTTAGGCATCCCATTTTAATTAAAATAAACTAAATAAGCTGTAGAAAGTTACCTTTTAAGGTAACATAAGTCTCTAAATTAACAACGCAAAAACCATCCGTACCTTACTTAGGTTACTACCGTAATACTTGCAAATCTTACAACAAAGGTCCCATAATATCCTTATTCAAGAAACACCTTAATACGGGTCTATTAAGGTCCAAAACGTTAACGCAAAGTACCGTGAGAATACCACATATTGTAACATTACCCACTTTATAGTAAATAGGCACAATCTCCAAGGAAAATTGCTAATGTCTTGGCCACTACAAAAGGCCCCATTTGGCGCATCTGGTCAATCTAGTTCGCGTTACCAAGGAGGTCCAGTAGCTGATAAGGTTTGCTCTGCTTTACATATTGCTGTGTTGCTTTCATTTATAGCTTTTCAAGTTTAGAAGAATTGGTTCGGTATATAGTTTTAGCCTTTGCAAAAAACAAATGCTCTTTATAAGTAGTATTAGTTTAGATATAGACAAGCAACATGTACTTGTCGAATGTGTAAAAGTGTTTTGTAAAGCTACTCCATTTTCTCTATCAATATGCGTTTAATGTTATAAGCTCTCGATTTAGTTTCAGCTATATTAGAATTCGTTCTAGTAATTGAAGATTTTGGTTCAACGCGGTTCAGATAGAGACGTTTATAAACCTTATCTAAAAATAGCTATTAGTTAAAGGAGACGGTGATAAATCACTACATAGTATAAAACAAAGTCGCTTTTTCTGTCCCTATGTCCCTTTGTACGCTTAAATCTTCAAAACTACGCAACGGATTTTGATGCGGTTTTTTTTCAATAGATAGAGTGATTAAAGAGGAAGGTTTATATGTATAATAACAAACATTAAATAGTGGGGAAATACTGTTACCCCGTGCGAAGCCGGAGCGGGTCGGTAGTTAACGATAAAGTAAATTATTAAGGCTTGTTGTATGAATCCAGACATAATTTTTATGTATAACTTTTTGTATAGTTACTTAATACAGCTTTTGTAGAAACTACAAAATGATTCCAATATTTAGTTATCATTTATATTTTTATTTAGGTCACGCTTTGATTTCAGAGTGAGGAAAATCCCAGACTTGAAAAACGAAAGATGAGAGTGCCTTCCTTGGCTGTTGACTGAATTTCAAAATGAGTACCTATGTATGTAGAAAATAAACAGATTTTTTAGTTTTTATTCTTTCTAGATTTACTGACGTAAATCTCTGAACGACACGTTGCTAGAATACCTATACTTAGGTGACAGTCACCATTTATCTTCAGCCGCGCTACTGCGTTGGCCTATTTGCCGTCAGACCGTCTTTTTTTTTTCTAGACCGTATTTTTATATCAATTTGCTACACATTTTTTGTAGTACATAGTCGAGTACTTGGGCACGATATCTGAGCGTAGTCAACTTGTTAACAATGATAAATGCGAGTCCAACACTCCTGGTGGAAACTTTTCTATCTGTACTTGTTCCGACTTGTTTCATACGCCTGGATCCTCAGGGGAGCGAATAGTTTGAATTTTTGTTCTGATCGAGTATGATTCAACTATGAGTTTTGCTACGGTTGCTACGAGATTTTACCGCTACGAGTTTGTAGCAGCTACGAAACAATGCTATGAAAATATGCTAACTATTTTACGTGTGTATGTTAGGCAAGAGATCACGCTCCATATTTTATCAGTTTAATCCATCAGTCTCAGTCGAACAATGTCTGGCGCCAAAACGGCAAACAGGGTTACACGATCGTTGCTCATCAGTCTTTCGTCATTCATAACAGATTAATGGAAACAATTTTCATCAATTTTCGGTGACGAAAATAGATATGAATTCAAAAATATCATTAATTAGAATTTGTAAGCGTATAAAGTTCTAGTTGCCGTCTAACATAAGTTACGAGCAGGTGTCTGCTATCTTCAAACATTAATTTAAGTAGAACAAAAAGTTTTCATGAGAAAGGAGATGTTCTAAACATTAAATTACAAAAACTGTAGCTGGTAAGCTGTACGTGCTGTTATGAGTTACTACAATTTTCCTTTCGTAGTCTACTGTCTACGATATAAGTTCAAATGTCTAGGAACAAGTAAGTATCTTAGCAAAAGTCAACCTTACGACACAGAGGTGCCTAAAGTAAAATTCAGAGTAGATAATTACAATCAAGTTAAATCTACTCAGAAAATAAAACAAGAATGTTAATTACCACGAGATACTTAAGTCGATTTTTGACCCTGATTTTTGCCGAGATAAGCAAACTTTTGTACTTGGCTCGCCACAAGTTGAAAAGTTCTGTATTCTTATCTTTCGCTGACGTAACTTGATCGAGTTCGGCAGGTAAGGTAAATAGACTTCGTAACGTCTTTCTAACTGATTCCGTTTGCTAGAATTTCATTTAGACTAATAACGTTCTTTTTAATGAGAAACAATCTTGAAATCTTGCAAAAGTATATTATGCCCACTTTATGTTTAAGAGATGTATATTATTGCAAAATGTTAATTATAGCGTTATCTGTGGTTGTGTTGCTATCAACAGTCTAATCTGATAACGCTGCTAATTTAATCCAGTTTCCTTATTAGAGGATTTTATGCCGGGATTCCAGCGCGTGTTTGTTTTACCTCGATAGGAATAGGAAACACGGCCCACCGAGTGGACTTATCCTGTTTTTTTTTTAGAAAGCTATGGTCAATACGGACATAGTCAAACACAAACCAACGGCAACGGAGCCAATTAAGGGCTTACACTTCACTACAACAATATTTTCAAAACGAAAAAAAAAAATTCATTGAAGTTTCGGCATGGAAGAGCGCTTCTTTGATTCTATTTTATACGAAAGTGTGTGCTTTTCTACTGTAAAACTACATTTTCTTGACTATGGACCTCATTAGAAAAGTATCAAATCGGTGTAGTTAGAGCTTTTAATCAGCTCGCTGAGATAATAAATGTGCGTGCCTATGACATTGGAATAATCACATTTCTATTTGCTAGGCTTGATCCACTAAATCGGCTTGAATGAAAACTATCGTTTAGGTCACCATTTGTTCTTCATCTAAACTTGAGCTAATTATATTTATGTCGTACCTACATAGTATAAGAACATAAGCTTCTCTAAGAACGTCATTAAGTAATAACTATTAATTTCAAAAATAAAAGGTTCATATTTCAATTCAGAATTTCTGATTTTGTGGCTTAATGATTCGTAGGCATTACTTCATGAACGCTCAGGGCTTGTATAGCAATAATGTATTTCGTTGAAGAATGTGGTTACATGGTCTAGCAGATACATAGTACTTAATCTACTTTCTATTTATAGGCCTGCCTTTTTTGAAACTAAATAAATGGTTTAAAGAGCTTTATACTGTAGTAAATAGAACTAACAAAACAATTGTGCAACGACTTCAAAAAAAGAATGTTTTGATCATAGTTCCAGTTTATCTTATATTTGAAGATGAAAGCGCGAGTTTTATTTAGTTGTATTTGTAATAGCTAGCATAAAAATAAAATAAGCTGACTACCGAAATTATAAATGAGTTTGTAAACTTACTAAAGTTCCTACTCCCGAAACGCGGGTTGATAGAAAAATACGAAATACTCAGAAATACCTAACTTATGTTATTATATTGTTGAAGTTTATTTATAAGTTTTATCGGAAATTATTGATACTAGCACCTAAGTGGTGCTGTTCAAAGGTAATATTTAGTACATGTAGATTGATATATTTTTTTAATACGGCTTATCTACCTAATCCTTCAGAAGTATTTTATCTCCCTGTTTTGCTCCAAATAAGTCGACTGTCGACACAAGTATATCAAATCAATATTAACAGATCCTACAATACACGTCTACTAGATATCTACTAATTTCTAGCTGTCCAGTAAATGTGCTCAATATCGATTACCTTCTATATTACTGTAAAGTAAACAAACATTCAGGTATAGGTACTGTTGTAACAATATTTCTTACTGACTCCGAAGTCACGTTGGAATTCTATCATTCAATGTCATGGTGTACGTCGATTTCAGGGGTCTGGAGACCGAACACTTATATTTTATAAATAACAAAACATTTGAAAATAAACATGGTCAGTCTGAAATGCAGTACTTTCTTCGCTTATGGTTTTGATGAAACTTTTATCTTTTGCCTTAATAACTAGTTAAGCATCTAGCAGTATCCTAGTAATCTTACTGTGCCCATCAGGGTCCATTGTGACTCCAGTGTGATCCATTTCAGATTTTTCACCTTACGTTGATAATGGGATGCAATCAACAATGTGAGTATGAATATGTAAGGATCTGTTTAGATACAAAATAAGCAGGTTTGCATACACTTTGAAAAAAAAATGAACACCAATTTAATTACGTAGGTGTGTGAACTTCGAAATGTTCTAGAAATAAACACGTTCTATTTTCTTCTATTATTACTGAACCAATGAATGCTAATGGGAACTGAACGGCTAGCTTTCCACGTATGGTTCCTGTTATTATAATGTTCAAGTAGAAACACAGTTAGATAACGAGGTACTGGTACCTAGGTAAGACAACATATATTTATTATTATCTTCCATGTTATTCTTATTAGAACTAATCAAAAGTAACCCCAAGAAAATATCAAAAGCTAGGATTTCGTTAACTTTGTAGGTACAGTCTATTTTAAGCTGGAACATTTTGCATAAACATGCGATTAATATTTAAATACCCATGATTGAGCGTCATGATTAATGTTCTCTGCAAAATTATGACGCCCATGTTGAAGCACTCCGATTGTAACTGAATATCATAAAGTCAAGTAAAAAGCCTTTTGTCCAATATTATAGGCTTAAAACTGTCAGTACCATTATATCTCGCATCTTGTAAAATCGTATTTATGTATAGGTAGATACACGAACAACGATAACGCATGAGTTGGGTAAGATACCTAAGTACGAAATCTTTTCTTTTTCAATATCTATTTGACCGGTTACCAGTTTTTAGATATTTTTTTAGTAAAAACAAAAACGTGGAAACTTTTAATTACCTACTAGGTATAGAGATACCTGCTGTTACTCTATCATCTACGATCTCAACTCAACTGTCACTTGCATAATAATGTTTATTTATACGTTATATAATAGAATAGTGTTTATTTATACGATGCTAGAATCGGGGCAAGAACTCTTGAAATTACAATTTGTAGCCACCATTCTGTTTGCAGAGCGGGAAACCTGCAATAAAGTACTCCTTTTCACGAGAACCGCTTGAATTAGGAGTAAGTAAATGCTTAAATAAATAAATAGTAAATACGTAGGATCAAGCTCTTCTGACACCATTTTAGCTATTCCTAACAGATGGATTAGGCATACCTACTTCATGACTTCTAAGAATATACTTACATGCTAATAAAGACGCATCTGACCATTTAGTCAGGTATATCCTCACGTAATTTGCACGTGCATCTATAGCTTAAACATATTTAAAGTTCGTTGAGTCCTCATTTGCATCTTTATGTATCGAAGGTGACTGTAAAACGGCATTTTACGTTATCCAAATCACCAAGTCGAGGAGTCATGACATTTACGTGCGCTTACTAGGAAAGATAGGTCCCTATCTACTGTTACGTAGGTATTGATGATAAAAGAGCTAACTCTTAAAAGTTACTTATCATTTATTTATTATAAGAACAATAATTAATTAAACGATTAATGAATCAGCTATTGTCTACATATCGCTCTTAAATATAAAATTATCAATAAAATAAATTACGAATAACTTTCCTAATTTTTGAATTAAACCACTAGATAAATCCTAGATTAGAAGTGGTGAAACACTGTTCCCTCTTCAAGTGAAGTATTTCCAAAACAATTTTAATCACTACATAGTTTACTAAATTCACAACCACATCGTTTTAAACACTAGGAACGAAAGATTTAGTTTAGTCCTTTACGATTTTCCGTAGACACTATGAAACTTCCATTCATCACTGTCAGGCGTCACATACATTCGTCCTCAACATACTTACCAAATCCAGTCATCTTTTTATTTCTCATAGCGAAATGCGTACATCACCTCAAAAATTTTAAAGTGTTATCAAGTATGGGAGTGAAATGAGCATTAAATCTGTTCGAAAGCATTTCAAAGCACAGTCCTTCGTTTCGACGATTCGATATTTACATATTTACTTAGGTTAGTACCATTTTATTTAAATGTAACCCTCTCTACAATTTTTCCAATCCATTTTGATGATGACATCGTTCAAAATGCGAGGTATATATTTCAAAATCGATGTGCTTATTTCAAATACTGGTGCAATACCAAAAAAAGGCACGTGTAATTAGTGGTCTGTCGGCGCCCATGGTCGGAGCAAATATTGGTCCCACTTGGGCGCCAATTGAAAGCTCCAATACAACACTTCAGTCTGATCTTATAATTGAGTAATTGAGTCAAGGTCTTTTAGAAGGCCATGTAAAATTAAGCCGTGCTGATCGATTCTATCGGAAATCAAATTATTCCGGAATCGTTGACGGCTCGGTTCAATTTACTGATCAAGATTGTTTGTAATTTTTGCAAGAAATTTTCCAATAACTTCCTTAAAATCTATTATTTAAAAAAAAATAGCAAATCCACTCCAAAATTCAATAAGCATTCAACACGGTTTACTTTCGACTATTCTTACAACTCTTTGGTGGAATCTCATTCCAAAAACAAAGAGCACTTTAAAATTGCTTGGGTATTTCGAAGCGGTCCTAACATTACACTCAGTAACGGGATACTGTAGGAGCGGTCCGCTTCCCGCTCAATATTGACACCGGCGCAATTGACGCTGCCGGCAATTTGCATTTGTATTATTGGACCCGTCCACTCGGCACCGATCACTGAATAAATGTTTATTAACAGAACACTACAGATTGCGTTCTGTTGGTTACAAATTTAATAAAATGTATAATGGGGATCACTTACCTTCATTGCTGGTTATGTAGTTCATACTGCAAAAGACCGTTGGCGGTGGAGGCTGGCGCAATCTGCATAGGTATATACTTCTTTAAGTCTATGGTCCCATGTGTTGTACAAAAAAATGAAGCATCTCCTAAAAATACTTTCTCATAATGATGACAAATAATTATAAAAATCTGCCTATGTTAATAAGCTACGAAATAAAAAGTTAAGTATGTAATTTAAAATTCAAACGCTGTTTCTTTATGAAAAGTGTATTTTTTGGTAGGCTCTCGTTGATTAGACGATTCATAATAATACTTAAACGTTTTGGTTACAGTTAATTTCAAGGGCCGCAATTAACATTTTTTTACCAGGCTTTCAACAGCTTTTTCTACTTAGGTTAGGAACACAATCTACAAGGCTATTACAGATTTAATTCTAATCCAGGCTTTTGCAATTTCTGTAAGCAAAAATAATAAAATGAGAAACGCAATAAGTTGGCGCTTTCTGCAAGGTAACCTCGAACTGGGTGACTCAAACAGATTCATCGCGGTTCAGATTCCTCAACCACTGCAATGAAATACGAATGCGAATGATAAATAAAATATAAAAGGGGAAATCTACATTTATGAAAATCTAATATATGCAGACGACAGATATGTCTAAAAAGGTACTACATTTATTTTTAACAAATTCTAAAGTCCTTGAATTCTGTAAAGTGACTTTGAGTTTACCTACTTCTTTCTAATAAAAAAAAACTATGTGAGGTTTTTTTAAGGAACAGTATATTTTACTCATATAAGAACATAACACAAGCTAAAAATATTCTATTCGATGAAAATCCGCACGATCATTTGATTAATGGAGCTTTGACGTAACTCCTGCTAGAAAAATAATTAATCTAGTAGGTCCGTAATGAGATTGTAAGCAGAATCTTTGCTCACGTCTGTATCTTCATTCCGTGTTACACCAAAACTTTTACTTTGAAGTACAACTGATAGGTACATACATTAGTACATACATTTGTTTGCAAAAGTTAAAAAAAGGGGTGTCTAACTTACGGATTTCGCTAAAGCAACCGATCCCTGGAGAATATTACCCTTATCACTACTCCTGACAGACAGGCAATCGTAGAACTTCTATAACAAATAAATTTTCCTACTTATCGTGAAACCTTTCAGCCTTTTATGTCCATTACACAATATAAAGTTGCTTGTATTTTACCAGCTAAGGAAGACCATTAGTAGGCAACTAGAAAATTAATTCCTCCAACCCTGACGCATTTTAAACTAACTAAATAGTGCTTGTATCACTGAAGTAGGGAGTCCACAAAAGATAGTGGAAATTAATGTCCCGGTTTACTTAGAGGTGAGGATATAAATAAATCTAAGAGATAACCTTAGTGTAACATACGCAGCTAGTTTAAATAAAGCCAAGTTAATTACTTGCCAGCACTATTAGTTCTTCAGGAAAAACTTCACGAACCTTACGTTTTGTTGGTACCTACTTACATTCTTAGTTCTCGATTAATATGTAGGTAAGCAATTTTGCTGTATTGAACTATGCTGAAGTCAATCATTTGACGTCCACTAGCCAAATTCAAAATTAAAAATCTCCAAAGGAAGAACTCTACAATCCGATCGAATACCAAATGATTCATATGGAACACAGTCCCAAAACATTTCCATACAATAAATGTACAGTGATTGTGGGGTCATATTTGAATCGCCAATCTGCTCTGTAAACAAGGTTTGCCTAATCGCTTTCAGTTTACATCAGCAATCTAAACAACTACTATAACTAGGTACGACGAACTCAGAAAAGGATTTATATCCTCAATTTGGGTTTGGAAAATCTCTTTTTAATTGCGTACCAGGCTTCGCGGCTGTCGTAAATTCCGAAGATGTTCGCGTTGCTTTGTTCTACATTCAAGAGAACAATCATAATAATGATCCCTTACAAATGGGGTTCAAGCAATTATGGCCGACAAAAAATTATAAAGGAAGTAGGCAAGATTTTTATTGTAAGTTCTGACTGACTGCTTCCTTTGTTATCTCAAATCTTTTTAATCTTGGCTAATAGGCGTGACTTTTATGTAGATGTTGAATTTCGAAGAAAAAAAGAAGAAAAATATTCATAAACCTTCACGATTATCTTTTCTATGTATCATGTTCTCGGTAAACATGCTAGAGTTTACTTCCTTTCAAACGAAGATCCGTTTGAAATTGAACTACGTATGTACTCAGAAACTTGAGAACCGCTTGTTTCAAACTGTGGGTACAGTAAAGCGTTTCCCGGAACATAACTTGTATTTTGTTTGCCTACTTCACCATTTTGTCCCTAAATACCCGTGTCAGTAACATAATTATGCTTCTACTTAAGTATGTCCTGTCAATTGCAGTACCTACCTACAGCTCAAATAGGTAAATACTTATATACAATACATAAGTACTTATGTATTGCCAGAAAACGGAAGCCGATAGGTATACTTGGTCTAAAAGACCCGACTGCGTCAAGGGAAACAAGGGGAACATCGCTTTTGGGGGATTGTTCTATCTATAGAACAATTGCATATCTAGCTAGCATGTCCTCCGACTGCGATTGAACCCACATATACACACAAAGCTTAAAACATAATGGTACGTTTACACGCTTGCCAAGCCGTGGCAAACGGCAAACAGCCAAAAGCCTCCACAAGTCGCGTTTGGCGTTTGAAAGGCGTTTACACGCTTGTGAATGCGTCAGTCTGCAACATACTTCCAAGCATGGCGGACACCGAAATTGCGACGGCTATTGCAATTGCTTTAAAGTACTTTTATTTGAAACTAGCTTTCCGCCCGCGGTTTCACCCGCGTCCCGAGATAACTGCTTCCCGTGGCCGGATGGTGACAAAAACTATCCTATGTCCTTCTCCTGGCTCTAAACTACCTCCCTGCCAATTTTCAGCTAAATCGGTTCAGCCGTTCTTGAGTTATAAGTGGAGTAACTAACACGACTTTCTTTTATATATATAGATATAATAGATGTAAGCAATGTAAAACAAAATAAAAGGATAGCTCGACGACTGCGAAAATGCAGGATTCCATCTGGTAATATTCCAGAAATCAAAGACTCCTCAAAGACACACAAGAAACTCATTTTTTTTTGTACAATATAGCAATCGTGTACTCGCCGCGAGATCACAAAACGCGGACCAACGTGTAAATGCGTCACAAGCGCCCTTTGATCATCATCCTCCGAGCCTTTTCCCAATCATGTTGGGGTCGGCTTCCAGTCTAACCGGATTCAGCTGAGTACCAGTGCTTTACAAGAAGCGACTGCCTATCTGACCTCCTAAACCCAGTTACCCGGGCAACCTGATACCCCTTGGTTAGACTGGTGTCAGACTTACTGGCTTCTGACTACCCGTAACGACTGCCAAGGATGTTCAATGACAGCCGGGACCTACAGTTTAACGTGCCATCCGAAACACAGCCAATGGTGTCTAAGATATACTTAGAAAGTACATACAAACTTAGAAAAGTTGCATTGGTACTTGACTGACCTGGGATCGAACCCGCGCCCTCATACTTGAGAGGTTGGTCCTTTACCCACTAGGCCACCACGACTTTTTTCACAAGCGCCCTTTGATCTGCGTGAAAAAACCGACACTTGACTGGATCGGAAGCAAGCGCGCACAAGCTCACGCAAGCCAAGCCGAACGCCCTTTTTAGACGCTTGCGATTGTCAAGGCTTACCATAACACCCATTTTTGTGGCGTAGTCGGATAAAAGTCAAATCTTTTTGAGGTTATTTCCAAATCGAGAATCTGGAGCGCTTGTATACCTACAATGGCGTAGGTAAGACCTACCCACTTAAGTAGAAAGAGTTTACAGATAATTATCGTTCATGTAGATACCTAACTCATTTCAACCGATACAAAAACCTTTCCTATATGTACTTATGTACAATTGAAAAATACATTGTTTTAAATGGATAGGAAACAGGAAAGAAATAAAAGGGCAAAAGCAAAGAAATTATTAGATACTTACTTGCACAAGATCACTGTGTAGTCCCAGGTAGTTTTTAAGAAGTTATTGTGTAACGTAATCTTATATACGCACATAGGTAGGTACAGTTCTTCTAAAAAGCAATTCCCCCGAAAACAATAATAGACGTCTTCAAAGCAATAACCCACAACACCAGTTTAGCCAAAAGACACCCATACATTGCCGCTCCCCATATTTATAACAAAATAAGCAAAACAATAAACCTCAAAAATCTCCCGCTCTTTAGACTAAAAAAAACAATTAAAAATTATCTAAACAATTTTCATTACTCAGAAACTGAAACACTAATTTCAAAAATAATTTAACAATGACGTATCGATACAAAAACACTATACCTATAACTTACAACACATATTCACACAAATCACACACACACAAACACACTACACTAAAATGATCTCAGTCGCCAAAAATGGTCAAACATTTTTTGTAATTTTTTCGTAGTTTTACTAAAAGTTTAATTATTTTTCCTTAATATAAATTTAACTTTAAGATAGTTTTTAATTTCGTTTCCAAACACAGACATAATATATGTACTGTTACTTATAGCACAGGCCTAGGCTTAGTTTAAGTGACAGTGTGTGACTTAATTGTACAAAACTTGAACAATAAACCATTATATTATTATACATATATTGACCTAACAATGCAATATTTAAATCATGACTACAATCATTCATGATGAGATAATTTATGAGGAAAAATTCTTCGCAATATTTTCAAAAAGGCGCCCCTAAATCTAGACTGTGGTCTGTGACCATAGATATAGAGCGAAGATATATTTTATTCTCCAATACCTACGGAAATAATCGAAACCAGCCAATCTAAAACGTATTATATTTTGTGTGTTTCCCTGCATACATTGAAATTTTTTTTGAGATAGAGAAAGATAATTCGAGCAAATAAAACTTTCATATTTAAGTTAGCATTAATAATACGAACGCACCCATAAACGCACTTTCTTCTAGATATTATCTATGCTGCATCAAAAACCATAGATAAAAGTTTGTAAAACTTACGATAAAATAATTGCGATTTTAAAATTTAATATCTAAACTGGAAAATACTCGTCAATAAAACCATAATATATTAACAAAAAACACAAATATTTAGAAAAGAGCAAATCCATAAACAAAAAGGTGTCTAGGAAATCGAAGGACAGACGGACGTCGATCATCTATCAAAAATAATCCAATATGGCCGACTGCTTCCAATGGGGCTGTTCGCGGTTAAATTTTACAAATTTGCAGTTATAATTAAATAGTTTCTATAAAGACTACCTTGCCTTACATTATAATGTAAGTCAATGTTCCTAATGAAGACTTTTCCGTAAGTAAATGATAACAAAAAGTGAGATTATTGACGTTATCCTTGACATGCCATGGGAAAGTTGCGAAGTGGCCTCCGTATTTTACGTTTAATTGCTACTTACAATTCCTTTTTGCAGGTATGCTGAAGATGCCAGTTAACTCTGTGACTGAAACGAAAAAAGGAGTCGACAAATCTAGATTTTCCCTGTCATTAAACAGAAATAATGCAGCATATTTGAGCAACGAAAATAAGATACCGACAGAGAACTCCAAAGAGAACACTGGCCCTTTTAAGCAGTCTACGAACAATAATAAAGAGAATAAGCCATTAAAAAGGCCCTTGAAGAGTGTTTATTCGAATACTTTAACAGCTGCAAAGAGATTAAAGCCTCTAACGGAGACTGCAAAGCTAGCAGGTATTGTGTAACTTACCGGTACTTGACACCGCCGATGTGCAATCCTGCGATGATTTATTGCAGTTGTGCTTAGTGCTCTTTATAAGAATCCTATGTTGTGAAGTATTTTGAGTTATGATCAGTTTTCTGTCAATTGAATGTGAAAGAAACATTGACTTGTGTAAACTCCTTAAGAACAAATATATAACATATCACTTTGACCTACGCAATTGAGTTCATCAGTTAACTACCAAAATAAACTTAAATGTCACCATAAATGAACATTACTGAGTACAATCACACTATCATTTATTAAGACCTATCATTACACCCCATAGACATCTCAGGGAGTAAACACTCAACATTTTTTACTTGTTAGTGGTATGAGTATTATTAAATTTACAGAAAAACCATCAGAAGTAGAGCTGGTACTCTTGGAGTCTCCATCAGCCAGCTCTGCCATGTTGAATGGCCACCATACATCGGATAATCAGTATGCGGGGAGTGCTCAGCGCAAGACGCCCATTGCCACCTTATCTAACTTGGGGAATACCTGCTTCCTCAACAGTGTGCTCTATACTTTACGGTAAGCATTTGTTACTACTGTTTTGTTTTAAATCTTTACTTGTATAATGCAGAGTTGGTTTGCTTAAAAACTAGTCTCGGGGACTACAGGTAGGATTAAGAAAATTGTTTCAGTGTTATTTAGATCATTTGCTGAGGTAGGCTGTAGGTGCTTTTTGGGTGTGTGAAGTAGGTCCTATGGCTGAAAATGCAGGCTATAGTGAGTCTTGTGATAATAATCAAAAATGCTAATAAAAAGAGTGCTTTTGTCATAGTTTTACTGGAAGAACATCCTCATTACAACAAAAGGCCTTTGTGTTGTCTGTATAAGATTTTAACAGGTGGAAGGCTATAGATTACTTCTTAAACAATATAGGTATACCGCTTTCATCAGTAACTAGATTTTGCCCGCGGCTTCGCTCCCGTCAACTGACTTCTCTACTTTACCCTATTTTTTTTTTTTTCATAAGAACCTTCTCCTGACAATAACAAACACAACAAAAAAAGAATTAGCCAAATTGGTCCAGGCGTTGTTGGGTTATGCGCTTACCAACACATTTTGCGATTCATTTTTATATTATAGATTAACACCCCCTGTATTGTTAATATATTCTAGCTATGCACCACGGTTCCTCCACAACCTTCACCACCTAGTATCAGACCTAGCCAGTGTAGAACAGAAGCTGGGCAGCATCAGGCTCAAGAGTTCCTCTCTAGGCCGCAGTGCAGCTGGTTTGGCTTCATCAGGTAGCAGGTCTTGGAGCAGTAAAGACTTGTTGTCTCTGGGACAGTCGGATAGCAGTGCTGGGAAGAGTAAAATACAGGTATATAACCTCTTTTACTAAATATATTGGTACCTAGACCACTACCTTGACAGAGTTTTTGCTAGATGTACTCTGTTTTAGAATTACTGTTGTAAATATTACTTTAACTGCAGAATATTAAATTTTATATTATTCGCTGTAGCATTATAAACTATAAATGGAATAATATATTTTTTATTATCATATAAAAATAGAATCTGAAAGAGTGTTTCTGAGTATAACAGTATTATAGTTATCGGCACGGATATTGAGCTCTCGGCGGAAGAGTGGGGATCGCTTTGCGCACTGTACACATAAGGCAATAAATCGCTTAATCGCAGGTGAAGGTCGGGGCTCAATATCCGTGCCGATAACTATATCACAAATGATTAGTACAGGAAAATTATTTGTTTACCCCAAAACTCAGTAATCTGATTCATAGAGCTGACAAATTTATGTAAAACTGAACATTCCAATGTATTAGTATAGAATAGATTTCTTAAGTGTGTATTTGTATTGGTTATCATTTTATCATGTTATCATAAGCAAGATGAGGGTCATATTGTATCTGATAAGGACATATTGATAATGATAACCCAATCAGGTGAATTCATTTTGTGAATATTGTAATTTAATGCCATTTTTGGGTCAGTAACGATTGTATAGATAAAAGTCTCTTAATTTCCACTTGTAATCAATCACATCAAGGATTGCACTGTAAATTCCAATCATATTTAGTGTTTCTTGGACAATCTTGATTATCATTACAAGAACCTGTTTTGTTTTAATTTTTAGGCCTTGCATATCTTACAGTACCTACATATTTGGTACCTACCCTATTTTCCTAGATATACTCAGTGGATCTACGGTAGTGGGGACTGTAGGCATGCCCACAGCCCTATTTACTTGTGTTGTCACACTCATTATTCTTTTTATGTACTCAAACCCTTATGAACTTAATATCTACTCTCCCCATACATACAATCACTTCTATGCTCCCCCATGTAACCCCCATATAACCCTAATCTCTCCCTATTTACAGCCTTATGCAGTACCATTATGTAACTATTCTTTTATGTAATTCCTTGTGTACTCCCTTATGAACCATCACTTTTTTCCTTTATGTATTTCCTGTAGTATTAACAGTATATATGACAGTCCATGGTAAAAGGTACGTTATGGGCGTTGGCACTTACGACATTTCGTTTTTATAGCCTTAGCAAACTTGTACAATTTGTATTTCTAAAGGGCTTAAGCACCAAAGTCCATAAGGTACCTTTTGTCATGAAATGACACATATGATCTTTTATTTTTTAAACATGTGCGGGAAGTAGTTGCCTGGGAATGCGAGAGATGGAATCTAGTTTATAGCAATTACAACAGCATACTTATATTTTCAGATAGCAACAGAGAAGCTCCATGAGACGTACTTCAACCTCCGTGCAGCTGAGAGCAAATGCCTTAACAGCAGTTCAGCTGACGCTACTCCCGAGCCCTATGCCGCTGATGCCTTCTTAGCAGCGCTTAGAGATGTTAACTCTACTTTTGAAGGTATATAAAGATTATTAACGTAAAGTCAGATCTCAATCATACAGTTTCTTGCTTCAGCCAGCTTCAGATAACCAAGTCCTTTCCTATCTTCATAAGAATTTCTATTCATATTTTTTACCTTATTCCGATTGTTTGGTAATGATAATATTTGCTAGAGGTGGGTTGAGGTAGAGAGACTGAGTCTGTAAACTTGTATTAGCTGGGTTGGAGCGCAAACAACCTTGGGAACCACTATTAAAAGAATAAATAAAACGCACAATTTATCATTCATTTATATTAAACTCCAAACCTTTACACAAACTATTTGTATGGACCTCCCCAGGCAACAGACAACAAGATGCTCATGAGCTGTTGGTATGTTTGTTGGACAACATCAGAGAGACGTGCAGGGCTCTCAGCGCGCGTGCTAGCAGATTGCAGCTGCATGAAAATGGTGACAGGTAACTAAACATTTGATAAATAGGTTCTCTTTGTTTTTGTGTTCACAAATAATGTCAAAAGTATGTAGAAAGAAATCTTTGAGTGTCTCGATAGCTGCTTTAAATTGTGGGCCCCAGCTATCATTTGTATTTGTACACCTTTGGCAGGACCCAGTTTTTCTTTATCTTGGTGCTGACCACAACAAGTTGAAAAGGATTAAGTAGGTGATGGAATTGAATGAAATTGTTAAAATCTATATCTTGTCCTTACAGTAACGGGATAGGCCGCCAACCAAGCTTAGAAGGCGACGGCGGCAAGCCCACGCTGGGTAACCTTCGCAAATCCTGGAAAAAACGCAAAGAGGTGAAAGCTGATAAGAGAGCATCGCCGACTGACGACCGACCTCCTTCGCCCGCTGAGGCAGAGAGGGATGAGAGATCTAGGCCGGGGTGGGACTTCGTCGCTGATGACTTCGAAGGTATAGTTTTTAGACTTTTGTGGGTGTGAGTGTGTGAGCATACTTAAAATTTGGTTGATATTTTGAAATAATACATATACGAGAGTGTGTGTCGGTTACATTATGTACCCGAGATCAGACTGGAATCCAAACAAAATATTAAAATCAAATGTCGATATTAAATTAAAATGAAATTGTCAATTTCAGGCACGATGGTGGTCCGCACGATGTGCTTGGAGTGCGAGGCGGTGACGGAGAAGGCGCAGGCGGTATGCGAGCTGTGTGTGCCCGTCACCGAGGAAGATACCGACGACGAGCCCTTCCGCGCCGCCTGTCTCTCCACCGAGTTACTGCGCGATCAGAACAAGGTAGGGGAAAGTGGGATGATTTGTGTATGAATTAGAAGAAAACGTGGCGTGACAAGAGAATGTGGCGAAATTTGAATGGAACGATTAAAATTTCAGTACTGGTGCGAGCGTTGCCTTCGCTACAACGAGGCGCGGCGCAGCGTGGCGTACTCGCGGCTGCCGCGGCTGCTGGTGCTGCAGCTCAAGCGCTTCAGCGGCGGCATGGAGAAGATCACGCGGCACGCGCCCACGCCGCTGCTCATGCCGTGCTTCTGCGAGCCCTGCGCCGCCCGCCCGCCCGAGCAGCCGCCGCCGCACCGCTACGCGCTGTGGGCCGTCATCATGCACCTGGGGCAGACGCTGACGGGCGGGCACTACGTGGCCTACGTGCGCGGCGCGGGCGGGGACACAGGCTGTGCACGTGACGCCGGGGCGGGCGACGCGGCGCCGGGCGGCTTCATGCGCGCGCTGTTCAGTCGCGCGCGGCCCGCCGCCTGCGCCGCACGCGACTGCTGCGTGCCGCGGCCGCGCGCCGCCGCCTGGCTCGCCTGCGACGACGACCTCGTCAAGCCCATCTCCAACGAGGACTTCGAGGACCTGCTGTCGGCCGAGCCCGAGATGCGCTCGGCCGCCACGCCCTACCTGCTGTTCTACGTCAAGAGCGAGGTCGGCTAGTACCCGCCGCCGCCCAGCTCCGCCCTAGTCGTTAGTAGTACTCGATGTGAGCTCCGTAACCTGTTCGGGCCTGCTCGCCTTCCGATCCCGTTCAAAATTCCAAGTTTGGATAACATGTACTTAACTGTGACAAGATCGTCCAGCATCGGAAGGCGAGTACGGCCGCACAATATAATAGTTCCGCTTCAGTTTTCGGACGCGTGCAGATAGTCCGACGCGCCTAGACTGTGAATGTGTCGCGTCGTTTTACTGAGTATGTAGCAATCGTCCCGTGAGCCGTATATTTTGTTCGTTTAGATGCTTAAAAAGACATATAGAAAGTAGGCGCGGACCGTGTGTCGGCCTGACGTGATATTATGAGTGTAGCTAAAATATTATATTAGGATGTTATAGAGATTGATCAAATATATTGTAAAGTATATAAATACATTCACAATATTTTCACTTGTTACAATCTGACAATATGGACTTGAATAAGAATAAAATAGATCGAAGATACTTTCTAATATAAACATACTGGTTGTATATCGACGTTAATTCTATATTATCTGTATTTAAAATATTATATAACTGCGCTGATTGCGAAATTATTTATTGGCCTAAAAGTATACTTAAGTATACAAAAGTATACCAGAATGATTGCCCAGAAGTTGCTATATTCCCTTTTGAAGTCATAGAATAACAATCCATGGTCCAAACTCACTGCGTGCCCGTCAATTAATACGTTATTTATTTAGAAACTATTGTATCAGTACTAAGTTAAGGCAAAGTTCACGATGTGCATTGTTCGCCTGGCTACAGACCCGTGAAGGAATACGACCGAAAGCTCTAGTCTTGAATATGAATTCGAAACAATGAGCGTAAATTGGCAGTAAAAAGTAATAAAAATGTTATGAAAGTAGAAATATATTTTTATGGCACATTTTTGTTAGTAGTTCACAAAGCACAGTTTAGATGAAGTTACGAATGTATAAAAAAAAACAATTGTGTCCTTAAAGAAATCAATTTCACAGATTTTATCATCCAGTAACCCATGTAATATCCTGACCAACACAACAAACCTTTTTCTATCACATTGTTCTTGGTGAGACACTCAGTCAGCATAGTACATTTCTCGTGCTGTTGTTACCAGTTTTCAATAAAAACTGTCAGAAATCGATAAAAAAGTTCCTCGCTTACATACAAATGCATCACAATGAAAAATGTTCATACTTACATGCTGCAGTTCAGCAAATACATGTCAAACATAACTGGCTGTTTCGTACATTGTACAATGTATTTTCAGATAATCTAATGTGTCTGTTAATGTAGTTCCTAGCCAAACTTGATGGCGACCCGCAACTAACTTCCGAGTACAATAGCAATCACGCACCTCTGCCATTCTAATAATGGTATTTAACCGCCATAGAGTTTGATGAGAACTAATAACGAAGTTCAAACCTGTACGCACAGCAGTTACTTAGACTTACAATAACTTCGAGACTACAACGATTATTACTGCTTGCATTGATATGCGACTGCTTTCTTTTTACAAAGTTTTTGAATACAGTGCTGTTACGGAAAGCTCTTGCTACCATTGATACTACGTATTTTTGTATGGCAGCTATAAATTGTATCTAGTTTTATTTTTATGTATATCATCTGTATAATGTTCTTGATTTGACACAACTGCAGAAGGTTTTGCAAACATGACAACTACTTAAATGTGTTCATGGTTATCTACTATGAAGACCTAGATTGATAGATTTAATAATTAACTGTTTATGATTTGTATTAGATGTTTGCAAACACTTCTGCAGTATATTGTAACTTATATCATTATCTTTGACTAATGTCGTAATATTTCGATTTAGTTATATTGGAGACAGTCTGTTACTGTAGTGGTAGATTTACATGGTGTCACAACTAGACATAAGTTTCAGTATATTTTTATGAAAAGTAGAAATGTTTATAACTACAATGAGTTGTTACTACAGTAATGGGCTTATCTCTTGCTCGACTTTACAAGTACTCAACCGAAGCAAAATTTCTTACATTTTATAAGTTGATGCCATTCCAAAAACCTTTGTAAAAGGTATAATTCTTGTCAGTAGCTATATGACTTTGTTTTTTTTTTAATCGAACAAAATGTTATTATATCGTTCATTTTCATTGTAAATTCGATTTGGATAATAAAAATAAGTTCAATGACTTGTGTTGTTATTTTAATTAATTTATTGTTAACAGAAAATAAGCTTACAACTTTTTCTTCGCCCTCACTAACTAACCAAAATAGCTACCTACACCTGCAGTTTTAAGACTTAAAAAAAATCTATATTTTTCAAGAAATAGAATCGGTATCTTGTCTCACGATTAACGTCTAGATCCAAGTGCTTACTAAAACCATAATCCATTTCCCACGATACAATAAATGTATCGTTTTCGTTGCTAACAAGCAAATCTTGGGATTAGGTATTATCTTCATGTACTGAAGCAGATAGGCAAACTATAAATAATGTAGCAAATAGTAAACTTTAATTTATTGACAGCTGATGAAGATAAGGGTGTAGGTAGAGTTATCACTCCAAGATAAACCGACGGGTCACCGGGAACAGTACAGTGACAGATTTCAGCGTGTTAACGTGCTTCTTACTGAATTATATTAGACTGAGATCTGCAAAATGAAGGCGGTGGAATCAAGGAACAGGTTTTCAAAGGTACAGTAATTTTAATTGTGTCCAATCGCATCAAGTCAAATCGTTTATTCGCAGATTTAAGGAAAACATTTCTAACACATCAGAAACTAGGACAGGGCTAGTCTTTTCAAATTAGTCGAATAATATTTTATTGTTAGATTAATATTTCTTTTTCTACCACTTCTAGACATTCAAATTTTGAACAGAAATTAAGGATTCAGTTTACGAACGAGGACATTTCCGTTACAATACAATCATTATTTTGAAGAAAGTAAGTGAAGTTGTAAACATTTTTGAAAAAAAATAATCTTCTGTAATTATTGATATTGTAGGTTATATTTTATGTCATGCATGGAAATATTTTATTTTGGTAACCATTACAATTCTTCATCGGGAAAAATAAAATCAGTGTTTTCATTCATAAAATACGCCGGTAGCCTTATTTGGGTAGAAAGGCTGTGATTGGCGTAATATGCACTACCTGATTACCCACTTGTCTATGACATTGGGCTGACCTCTAAAAGTCCTTGCATGCATAGCAGCTGTCAAACTAAATAAAACCACGGAAAGTAGTGATATAGTTATTTCTGAATTACATGTTTTAGTATCATATTTATTTAACAATCATCATTATAATGGAATTTGTAAGTAAAAAAATACTTTTACATTATTATTTATATCCTAAAATTAACATAAAGTCACTACTCAAACTTTGAAGTTTAGAAATTTTTTTAGTCCCATAGATGTCGATTTATATCGTAGCTAAATGAAACTTGTGTACTTAACCATAGTCCAACCACTTGTAGAGTTCATTTCTAATGCCATTAACACTTTGGCCTGGGGCCAAGTAAATAAAATGTAAGTAATTGGTCAACTCGATTTACGATGACACCGGCATTTTTGGTTAGGAGTTTAGAACTACTACGAAACTTGTTAGAAAAAAATGGAGATAGGTAATTAGTAATTATAGTAACCTTTCCTATAATGATGAATATTTTTTATTGAAAACCTAAATAAGTAGGTAAGGCAATAAAATAATTATGTGCTATTAGCTGTAGGTACCTACTCATAGCTTGATGCGTCAGTCTGCTGCGTAACGTAACGTAACGTATATTAGAATTAACAATGTAAAATACTCATGTTATGATAATTTTAGTCCTTATTCTTAAGTTACTAAAGTACTAAAGTTAGGTTAAAATCGCTCACAAAAATACGGTGATCTGCTTAAAATGTTGGTGATTGGTTGGAGACAGGAGTTATACCTAACCTATTAGGTATAGTTTTATGGAAATATTTGTTCTGTATTCTATGTTTGAGATTAGCCAGTCATACGGTTTACAATCCCTTAATTTACCTATTATTTAATACTTCATCAAACTGCACTTTATTGTGCACTGAATGCTGCATACACACTAAGTTAAAGATTAAGAAGGAACTAAAAAAATATCTTGGTATTTTTTTCACTGGTTCTTTACAGGATATACATAGACAGAAACTTAAATATTTATGAATCTAAGTTTTAGTTAGCACTATAGTACTCAAAACATTTATTTAACCCTCCAAAAATACACTTTATAGAAATAGAGTTCTAATTTATATTTACTGAATGCTGCAATGTCTGCAATAAAATACAATTTAAATAGCACCGTCCAGTTTCAAAGTCATAACCATGAAGGGTTCAGCTTGAGAAACCTAATAAAAAGTTTGCTATAAACACAAATCAATTATTACAGAACTAGCTTTTGCCCGCGACTTCGTTCGCGTGGAATAGTGACTTCCGGCAGATTTTTGGTTTGACCAATAGATGGCGCTATATGTCCGGATTAAATTTTATTATTTTTATATTTTTTGTAATAAAAACTATCCTATATCCTTTCTCAAGTTCCATACTACGTCTGTACCAAATTTCACACAAATCGGTTCAGTAGTTTAGGCGTGAAGAAAAGACAGACAGACAGACAGACGGACGGACAGAAAGACAGACAGACAGAGTTACTTTCACATTTATAATATTAGTTAGGATAAATAAAAAATGGAACATTGAATTCCAGTGATGCAAAAATGCATATAGATATGACTAATAAAACCATAACGTGCATACCTAATACATACAATTAAATACTGAAGCTTGCAGTTGTAAGGCTTGCTAAAACTGCCCTTCAAAATTTATTGTGACTATAAGTTAAAAAAATAAAATCAAGCATTTCTTATTTATGTCGTATACAATCAAAAATAGAAACTATACTTTGCCGAAAAAAACATCTGAATTGCGAACCTTCTCCTTTTTTGGGAGGTCGGCTAGAAATGTTGTTTACCTCTGACATATAACAGGATGCGGAAGTAAAAGTTCTGTTACTAACCGGAAGTGAGTGATGTCAAGTTTGACACATAAGTTGGTCTGTCAAGTTAACAACCGTCAAAATAATCAAAATATAAATTGTGCGGCAAAAACAAGTTACTTTTTATTGCAATGATTATAATTCGGTCACTCTTTAATAAATAACAATACTTTCAGCACATACGTTGACTCTAGAACAACTACTAACTGTTTTAACCAGCAGATGATATTGGCAACCATTCAAATGTATAAATATAGAAGAAAACCGATCTAATTTCTCACCTCACTGAAGGGGTAACTGTTAGTTGCAGCTGCACTAACCGATTCATTTTATGAACGTATTATGATGTAAATCAAGTGACAATAGGTAGTCTAGTTGGTTTCGGTGGTTTTACTCACCCCACGGCGGTCGCATCGTTGTTCTGCGCGCGCCGCTCGCGTCTCACCAAGTACGCAACTCCGTTTGCACGGCGCTGCGGGAATCCGTTTTTCATTCGGAAGGGCAGTTCAAGATCACGAAAGCCGGCAGTCCGACCTCCCGCGTTGTTCAGTGAAAGATATTTGCAAAAGACCACTGTAGCTATGGTGTATACAACTATTTACGATGGCAAAGTCGAGGTAATGTCCCTTTGTATGCTATTATTCTATTTTTGTCGAGTGTTACTGTTACGTGAGCCTGCGATTTGTTACGGCTGTTGCGGTTACCTTGACGATCATTTTTCACGCCGGTTTTGACGCTCTAATTGAATATTTTCACTAGTTTTTACATGGGTGTGATAAAAACTCTCATGTCTGTCAAGAAGCTGAAATTAACAGCTGTAAAATGTTAAATTTCTTACCTGACATTTTGCAGCTGTGTGTTTGTTAGAACAGACAGAATGTGTAGAATAGCAGAACAGTTCAAGATTAGTTCCTATCAGCTGTAATCTGAATAGAACACAATCAGCACTATCAGTGCTATTTTAATTATAGTTGCAGTAATAGTACCACTCTGTTGATTTCCCATAACAACCCAAGAATTTAATTTTGGGAATATTTCAAGCTAAAATATATTAAAAGCAAAAATGCTATATGTGATTCTAATAGTCTAATATTGCAAATTTATTTTAATCAGAAAATAAAATTATGATACCAGTATAAAATAGATTTATTTGCAGCGCATAAAACATTTCCTTTTGTATTTAAATTCTGTATCACAATATTTTAACCACAGAGGTTGTAATACGATCCATGGAGCTCTATGGTGACATGATCTCATAAACAATATTGTTGGATGCACATGACTACACCTGAATAGATAAAACTTTATGACCTAAACAAACCTATTGTGTTTCCTGTTGACTAGGCGTGGAAAACTACTCAGTGTTCCTTATTTTTTTATTTATGTTATCTACCTATTAGCTTAGTTTTACTGTTTTTTTAATAGAAATGAAGTTGTAGATACGTAGGTTCTTCAAGCTAATGGTTAAAAAAAATAGTTTAAATTCAATATTACCTGAAACATCCTAGTCAACACTAAAAAGCCTTTAGTAAGATAATAAACAAGCTGAGCTCTAAATAGTTTTTGCTCTGTTAGCCAACTATAGATATCCAAATTTCCCCATCTGTGGACCTTTACAAACATTTTAAAACCATAATAAGCCAAATAGATTCAGCCACCTTCATTATATATTATAGAATATATTTTATATAGGAAAATTTGTCTTGTAAAGATGTTCTATGATTGTGTACCTAGGAAAATGTAAGGTATACCTAATAATGACTGATTGAACCACTTCATAGTCATTAGCAGTATGATTGTGCATCAATGTCAATGCTATTAGTGCAATGCAGCCGCATCACAACTTGTGAATTGCACATGCAAATTAATTGTTTACATGTCTTTCAGTAAGTAGGTACTTTATGTTGTACTTTGTAGCCTACAATAATCTATAGAGTAGGCCAGACAAATATTCCTACTTAATCTTTATCATTCATCATCTTTATCAATTGGAAAGTACATTTATACTTTGTTTGAGATAAAATATTTTATGTATGCTATGCCTATGCCTTAATACATCTATAGACATGTCATCTGACGGCAGAAAATGATTTTTTTATAGTGACGTCGGCACCACAGGTCAATGACCGTTTTGGGTAATTTTTATAGGGCTTCAGCATTTTACAACGAATTAACCAACTACAATACAGATTACCTAAGTTGCATTATCTTCATACGTACTAGAAAAATGCCGAGTTGCGCGCGTCCAGGTTAAAGCATAGGCTCTAAGGAGGTCAGAGTATTCCGCGGTGGATAATGCCAGGTTTTCAACCCATAACTTTCATGCGGTAGTTACCTTGGTGTTATTATACTGCCCGCATTGCTCAACAATTCGCGGAACACATCGATCGTGATACGTGACACAGTTAGGCAGGTCACACTTCTTTGCTACAATGCTTAAAGTCAGTCGAACATGACTCTAATTAGGCTGTTATGGTGGGCATTAGAGACAATTCACTGGTTGGCTGTGCTAGATATCATTTTAATATTTGAACAGACAGTTTACGATCTCCTAGGGTTATCGATATGGTATTACCTTAGATCTCAGAAGTATATCAACGCTCAATTTGAAATTCAACCGAACTTCCTCACATTTTCAGAGGACATCAGAGAAAGTCATCAAAATCTTACCACGTATTTATACTTACGGTATATGGTTTCTTTGAAGTAGACCTTAAAACCAAAGTAATAAAGTGCTTTTTCCTCTATCCAGGCAGGTTCGAATGACAAGCCTGCGATGCAGATGGGGGCCGCCAACGCGGCGTCCCACCTGCAGAACATGTGCAGCCTGGACATCGACTCCAAGTCCTCGTTCGTACGCCTATCAGGCATCATCTGTACTATCGGTAAGTTATTTTACGTCAGGCAAGTTTGGCAAGAACAGACATTGTGAAAAGAAAGGCTGCGGATACAACGCGTGAGGAAGTGTCAGCCTTTTCTTGATAGATTTTCTTTTCTTGTCGCAGTAACTCTTTCGAACAATACCGAGGAAAGATCGGACGCAAACCTCGAAGCATACAGACAAATAGGGTGTTTTAGGGTGCGTAAAATACACGCGGTGGAAATCACCGAATAATCTAGGTACAAATAAGCCTTGACAAATTGGAGTGAAATGAAGTATGCTGTTGGGTTGTCAGCCAATGCTTCCTATTGGCATGCGTCCCTGACAGGTGCACCTTACTAAGAGCTATCATCTGCCCTTAGTAAGTCTTGGCGACAGCTATGAAGGAGTTATTGATCTCCTCCATTTGTTATACTTAGATTGGGTTACCAAGTTAGTAACACGTGGTTATACATACGATACGCAGAAGCTCCATTTGAAATAACAACGAGACTGAAAAGTGACTCCAAAGTAGTTAGGAATAGCAGCCATAGTTACCTGCGTCTTTATCTATAGGATTCTTCGTAGAAAATGCAACAACAATCTGATACACTGCGGTATTTATCCCTATGCGATTTACCGCAATACAAATTTATATACCTTCATACACAGCCACACGGTGACGACGTTTTTTATATTCCTTGATGACAAAAGCGAGCTTTCCGTCTACGAAAGCATCGCCTTGTATCTTAGAGTCCCCATCTAGAGACTTACTCCTTCTTAACATACTTAAACCTGACTTGCCTCCACCAGGGCCGGCCTCCCGCGACGTAGCCATGCTCGAGCGTATGATGGAGACTGGTATGAACGTAGCCCGCATGAACTTCTCCCACGGCTCCCATGAGTACCATGCGGAGACCATCAAGAACTGCCGGGAAGCTGAGAAGAACTATAGCGCTAAATTGGGCAGCCCCTTCTCGCTGGCCATCGCTCTTGATACTAAGGGACCTGAGATCAGGACTGGGCTGTTGGAAGGTGTAAGTGTTTTTTCTATTAATTTGTAGTAATAAGTACCTATGTGTCTGTCAGACATATGGGTGTAGTATGGACAGTACACCCAGCTCTGGATATTTGGGCATCTATCTAGCTAAACTATTTTATCAAGACTTTAAAACGTTCTGATGGTTTTGCTTAGGTTAGTAGTTAGGTATAAACTTTGTGATATTTAGGAACAAGAGCGTTACGGCCGAATACTGAAATGTCACTTAATTTTAAGTGCTTAGATATCATTCTATCACTGTAACTCTTACGTTAATTGCTGCGACTAGAAGACTTCTAATGCCTAAGTGAGTTTCTGAAAACAACTACTCAGTCTAAATGTTCACATTCAAGTTTCAAAAAAACCGTTGTTTTAAGAAAACGAACTATTTATCTTGTCGGTGTCCTTGGGCCTAAGTAAGACTTATCATCATTTTCCTAACCCAGGGCGGCTCAGCCGAAGTAGAACTGAAGAAAGGCGACACGATCAAGTTCACGACTGACCCCGCGTACGCCGAGCGCGGCACCGCGGCCACCATCTACGTGGACTATAAGAACATCACCAGCGTCGTGAAGCCTGGCAACAGGATCTTCATCGATGATGGACTTATTTCTGTCATCTGCCAGTCTGCCAGCAGCGACACTTTGACCTGCACTATTGAGAATGGAGGTACGTATCAAAATTTTTATATACATTATTTTTGTCTATAAAAGTTGTTACATGATAAATTATTTCATGTGTCAGCCACATCGCTTATTAACTTAAACGAACCGTTTCATTAAAATTGACATCGACCATACACAAATGGTAACTGTAAATGGCGGGGAAACCGCTGGTAGAAGCTAACATTCTTTATATAAACAAAATGTCACCTTCCACCAGGTATGCTGGGTTCCCGCAAGGGTGTGAATCTCCCCGGTCTACCCGTCGACCTGCCCGCCGTCTCCGAGAAGGACAAGTCCGACTTGCTCTTCGGTGTTGGACAGGGTGTAAGTACTATAATGGTCCAGTGGTCGCAAGCGCGGCCGCTGTACCCGAGGTCTCGGGTTCGATTCCCGGGTCGGGCGAAATCGCTTTGTGGGTTTTCTTAAACTTTCACAAAGCAGCCCGTAGTCTGGAAGTTGGTGATTGATTCACCCGTGCATCGGAGAGCACGTAAATGTCGGTCCTGCGCCTGATCTCTTTCCGGTCGTGTCGGATTGCCGTCCCATCGGGTTATGAGAGTGAAGGAATAGGGAGTGCACCTGTGTCTGCGCAAATGCTCGTGCACTGTAGTATGTCCTGCGCAGCTGGCTGCTCCTTAAATGAGAACAGCCGCCGTGGCCGAAATCGGCCGTGGACGCTATTATTATTATTAAGTACTCTACATAACATAGGTACAGGGAGCACATCAAACTACTACAATTTCCTTTCTTTAACTAATTCTCAAAAAATTAGTGCTCAATCTTGTTTATGATTTACAAATTTTAGTAGCTTGATGCGCATATCTTTTAGCTACTTGTCTATTGTAAAATTATGTGAAAGGTATATGTTTGCTTATTTGACAATGGTTGTATTGAAAATAGATCAATCACCTCTTAGCTAATCAACTGTTGTTATATGAGAACACTCAGAAGTATCAACATATTCATTTATTAAATCGAATTTCTCAAAAGAGCCTACGTCGAAAATTATACATTTAAAAAACAAATGATAGATTATATTGTGTAACAAATATAAATAAACAAATTGATCACTCATCATGTAAACTTCACGAATCTCAATAAAATAAATCATTTGCTTCCTTATCATCCCTTCAGTGTTTACAACAGTTATCACACGCGAGCATTCAGCAAAATCGTGTTGAGAACGTGCTAAAGGAAACATACGATATTGCGATTATATGTAGGTAATTAATTAGTTGGTGTCAAGGCTATCGTGGTAGGTTCAGTTATTATACCTATTTATAGGTATCACCTAGGAAGAGGTCATAATCTCTTGAAACTGTCGTAGAAATTATACAGGACTCATAGTAATCACTTTACTGAGTTTTGACTAGTTTGATCTACATAGTTTAGGTAGGAGGTAGTATTTATTACTAGGTAACACCAATTTCTTAAAAAATGACTCGCTATAGATTTAGATATTAACTTTTCCGTTATAATCTATACTAATATTATAAAGAGGAAAACTTTGTTTGTTTGGTTGTAACGGATAAACTCAAAAACTACTGGACCGATTTTAAATATTTTTTCACCATTAGAAAGCTATATTATCTGCGAGTAACATAGGCTATATTTTATCCCGGTGCGGGCAGTAGCTCCCACGGGACGCGGGTGAAACCGCAGGAAAACGGCTAGTCTACATATATAGATAATGTAGCCATCCAGTTTACTAGTCTGGGCATATCATATTCAGTTTTTACCGTCGACAATTATGTCGATAACATTCCTAGTTAAATAAAAAATGGATCGCCTATAAACCGGCTTTTTCCTATCACGCACTCAATGGCTGATTCTGCTATCTAAAAACTATATGAAAATGGTTCAACTTAATCCAGTGTTAATGTAATTGAAGCTATCATTTATTTGTATTGTAAAAAGTTTTTTATCAAAGAGAGTCTAGAAGCTATAATCTCGAATGGTTATCAGAAATTCACGTAGCGTGTTGCTGAATAAAATACTTTAGTTATCAAAATATCATTCAACTATAAAAAAATCGTCACCAACACGATAGCTGAGCGTGCACAAAAATACGTCATTTATCTCAAAAACTGTTCTCAGCAACGAAACGAGACTAATCTGAGTCATAGTCAAAAAATATCAGATACTAAATGACGTCACTAGCCAGTGAACCACGAAGAAGCACGTGTTAGTGTTGTGATTGTGTTATCGAGAAAAGTGTCGATAACACTTCGTAAAAATTAAATAACCGTCTAAAGATAAGGGTCCCCGCAAACAATGCTATCAGTGCAAAGTATTGGTTTCTGGAAATAAACTTAATTGGCACATTGACTTTTGTAAAAGTACATTTTTACATAAGTACTTGTCAAATGATTTCAGGAGACTTCTTAAACTAAGAATTGCCATTAGAAATGTTTGTGATGTTTGGAAAACTTACAATCAAAATCACCATTGTTCAATTCGTAAGGAAACCATTTTATAGATTCGCAGCTACGATCTACGGTATAAAATAAAATCCAGAAATAAATACAAAGCTACATTTAATGTCTCTTGAGGACTCGATAAATAGAACATCGACAGCTTCCCCAACACTAATACAAACACCTAATCGTTTTTACGTAACTACCGTAAAGCCCATTATACTTACATTTGAGTTTATTGTACTACTTACGTTATGACAATGACCATGAAAACGAGGACATTTATCACGGCCTATCACTTAACGTAAATATCGTAAGACATTATAATGAAACACGTAAATAAATATAGACATTGTTGTCTTTAATTTATAGAAGTCACGCGGTCTTTGCATCATGCTGCATCTGGATTCACACAAAAACGGAAAATATGCATAAGTTATGACAACGATAAACCAATTTTGGTTACCTAATTTAGAAACTTGATTCTGCTTAGCTTATAGATCAAAGACAAACCTAGTGGTAATCGCCATAGGCCCATAAAAGCCCTGCAACTTTCTGATAGGTCTATAAATTATCTAGACGGGCTGCTTGGCCAGTCCAACCATAAGGCCGCTATCAGTAATTACCGATAGAGTGTCAGTTATCCAATAGTTAATGCTATCTGCCAGATAAAGGCTGCTTATAATTTATGCCAGATATTGCTCTCCTAGACTTGTGAAATTAACCGTCTTAGGGTCCGTTCAGATAGACCGGGTCGGAGAGCAGAGCAAATTTTTAGCACATTGAAAATTGAGTACTTAGTATTTGAAGTAAGGTTTATTTTTGCATGCGCACTGTTTTTGTCCTTTTGTCAATGACAAAAGCAACCCTTACCACAAAAACTTTTAAACGTCAGTTTAAGACTTGTCTAAAAAAATGTCAAATTATGAAGTTGACATATGGTTCATTTTGCAGCCACATTTTTTTTAGACAAGTGTAAAACAGGTGGTTAAGTTTTTGTAGTAAGGCCATAAAAGTCTAACTTTAAGATTGGTTTCTGATAGGATCTCAGAGACTTTATTAGTGACCGATGAAGTAGGCCATAAGTCTTCCACCATAAGATTCAATATATCTAATCACCGTCTTCCATGTTACCCAGGTGGACATGATCTTCGCGTCATTCATCCGCAACGGCGCGGCGCTGACCGAGATCCGCAACATCCTCGGCGAGAAGGGGAAGAACATCAAGATCATCTCCAAGATCGAGAACCACCAGGGCATGGTCAACCTGGATGAGATTATTACCGTGAGTACTTTATTGCTTTTAATAGATTTCGTTTTCTGAAAAGTATGTTTTTGCTTTAAGTAAAAAGTGGTGCAAAAAAGTACCTATTTAAAAAACCATTCTAAATTATGAATATTTAGTATTGAATTTTAACTTTAAACTGTTCAATTTATGTAGAAAAGCTGAAATACATACAAAGTAGCTATAACATTATTAGTTAGCATAACAATTTGCTAATTTAGATTAGTAGAAGTTGCAAAAATTAACATTTCACTAATTTAAATAAATAATTGATTCTTTACATAGTGCAGGAATGTTTTAAATATGTGCATACATGAACAGAATATAAATGATTACTTCCATTTACGCGTCGTACTCTAAAAAATATTCGAGAAATATACAGTTATTTTATAATCCGACAGAATTCAGTGAAGGGCGGGCGTTTTGGGGGCTGTCTTTTGTGAATTTGACCTTTAAAAAGTGCTGATTTTCAACCTACTTTGAATAAATGACTTTTGATTTTGAGTATGAAATACTTTTTTCAATTTTGAAAATAGTAACCAATTTTCCTCTGATTATTCAGGTAGGTAACTGAGCTATAAACTATAGAATCCTAATTATTTACTGCACTTAGATAATACGTATGCAACTGGTTTAGATAGGCATGTCAGGTCAGATTTGAAGGATAAAATTGGCGGATGGATGCAATTTGCATGTCAGGCCATACTCCCACTTGCATTATGTAGGTCAGCTAATAGAATGCAGTTGGAACTAGATTATGCAGTTTCTAGTGGTTCAAAAGTATCAAGATCAAAAGTACCTAGTTTTAAAGGGAAAAAATATTTGATGCTCATAACTAGATTTTCAGCAAACATATCGCGCCATTTTATTATTATTAAAAAATATAACATAATGGAATCTTATGTATTTGATGAGATTTGCTCATTATGGGTACTTACATTTATTCATGCATGTAGAAAATCTAAACCAGTGAAACTGTAGACTCATTAGATTAAAAACTTTGGATTTCTGGCGGAGTTAAGGGGTTTTACTGCCACCCGACTGCCAAGAATGGTTTATTGGTCTTATAAAAACATGATTTTCCTAAAAACTACCTACGTACTAATATTTAATCTTCTCATTGTGTTTCCAGGCTTCGGACGGTATCATGGTCGCTCGTGGTGACCTCGGTATTGAGATCCCGCCAGAGAAGGTGTTCCTCGCACAGAAGACCATGATTGCTCGCTGCAACAGGGTGAGTGTAATACTGTCAATATTAATACTGACATAACATACATGGAGTTTCTTGCCAGTTCTTCTCAATGAGACCCACCCCTTGGAACCATGCAACTAGCCTGACGTTTCGAAAGAGCTTTTATACGCCTATTTGAAAAAATATATAGTTTGAGTTTGATACCAACATAAGATGTAGGTACATAATAAAACAAAGGAAATTTTAAAATAACGTTAAATTTATTGTTGGCAATTCAAAATTGTACGAATATACAAAAAACAAAAATAATTCTCACTGGAAAAATCATTGCCTTTTCTAATACATACTTAGAAAAACAGCATTTCTTATGTACCTTCTACCATTCACCCAGGTGGGCAAACCAGTAATCTGCGCCACCCAGATGTTGGAGTCCATGGTGAAGAAGCCCCGTCCCACCCGCGCCGAGATCTCCGACGTCGCCAACGCCATCCTCGACGGCGCCGACTGCGTCATGCTGTCCGGCGAGACCGCCAAGGGAGACTACCCGCTCGAGTGTGTGCTCACCATGGCTAACATTTGTAAGGAGGCCGAAGCTGCTATCTGGCATAGACAGCTGTTCAACGATTTGGTTGTTGAGGTAAAATATACTAGTTTTTTTTTCTAGGTAAAATTTTCACCTTTGTATAGATATAGAAAGATATAGAAGTCTAAAATGACATTATTGGTAGACTGGGGAAAACGCCTATGGCGTTAAGTCCGCCTTGCACGAAATGTGCAGAAGTATTAATTAAATAAATAATTAACGCTCTATCCTTCTCTGTATGAAATATGTGCTCAGCGGATTAAATAAAAATTTTCAAACACGACAAACAATAAAAATTTCGCTGACTGTTTCGCAATACCCACCTTAATATGTCAGCCTCAATGTTAAATTAATGTCAACTGACATTCCCTTTTTTATCAGGTCCGACCCCCAATCGAGCCGGCCCACTCAACAGCCATCGCCGCAGTTGAAGCTTCAACCAAGTGCCTAGCCGCCGCCATCGTGGTGATCACCACCAGCGGCAAGTCCGCACACCTTCTCAGCAAGTACCGTCCGCGCTGCCCCATCATCGCCGTCACCAGACACGCGCAGACCGCCAGACAGGCGCATCTGTACCGCGGTGTTCTGCCTATTGTTTACTCAGGTATGGTTCGCTTCACCCGGAACCCAGATCCTTTCATCTAGCACCGAAGTCCCGTCGTTAGGCAACCATGCGACGTCATTTGGAAATGTTTGGAAAAAGAGAGATAGTTAAAGACCTCGATGGCGCAATGGTCACCATGCCGGACTGCCGAACCTGAGGTCCCGGGTTCGATTCCCGGTTCGGTCGACATTTGTGTGATGAGCATGCTTGTTGGCCGTGGTCTGGGTGTTACAATATGTATTTATAAATATGTATATGTGTAGCTATATGTAGTTTATCAGTTGTGTTAGCACCCATAACACAAGTTAAGTAATAACTTACCATGGGGCTAACCGACCATGTGTGAAACGGTGTCCCGACATTATTATTATTATTTATAAATGTATGTCTCTTCCAGACCTCGGGACTATAGAGTCCCGGATTTTTGGGAGGCGAACGTGGGGCCGAAGCCAACACGCTGAAGCCCTTTTGAGACAACTTTAATGAAATGGTGACACAAAACCGACGATTATCCCTGTATATACTATAGAAATGTACCCAAGGACAATCCCCGGTTCTGTGCTAAACTATTGCTAACTATGGATGAAAACTACTTGGGCTATTGTGATGGGATGCTAATGGACTAGGAATGGGGAAACTACGGGAACTATGGCACCTGCCGATGACAATGTATTAAATACATGTAAAAATGGCAGGTGGAGACTCGCCACCTCACTTACTGGGCCCCCGGGAATCAGTCGCTAAATCGCAACAAGGGGGCAACAGGTACATGAGGGGCTGAAGGGTGAGGATACCTCGGCGGACTTTAAACGCAGATCACGCGCTCCCTGTGGGTCCAGCATCACCGGCCCACTCGCCACTTACCACGAGGCACCTACCCTCCGAGTGGGCTGCTAACCCTGCTCTAGCGACTCCACTCTGACCGGCCGATGAAGGCAAGCCAAGAGGCGGGAGACCTATCCCCCGTCATGCTTCACTCCGGCAAGCCGGAGATGGGGGACAGTATACTCTCCCTGGAGCACTCGGATATATAGCCCCGCGGGGTCGCTACTCCCCGTCATCCGCCTCAGATGCCCTGCGGGGCTTATTATTTATTATTATTATTGTTCTATTTGGATTCAAAAGATATCGTCTATGTTTCCCTCGCACAATTGCTGATTGGCAGTTACTATTTAGTGTTTTGGTACGATATTCGTCCGATTTCGGTATTTATGTTGCTGCAAATAAAGTTTACTTTTCGTGTCTAAACTGAACCGAATACTTTGTCAAATTCGCCAAGTGATATTACCAGCGAAATCTTCCAAATGACCACAAACTTACCAAACATTAAACTACATATTTTTTCATACAAAGTCATTACAAAATATATTTGGTCCATCAAAAATACAAACGTCCTTACTGACAACCTCCTTTTGTGAAGTCGGTAAATTAATGCAATTAATTTCCCCACAGAGCCCGCAGCGGGTGATTGGCTGAAGGATGTAGACAACCGCGTACAAAGCGGGCTGAAGTTCGGCCGCGCTCGCGGGTTCATCAAGACAGGGGACAGCGTGGTCGTCGTCACCGGCTGGAAGCAGGGCTCCGGCTTCACCAACACCATGCGAGTCATGTAAGTGTTGGAGTATCACCTTTATGACAAGACTAGGTTTTGAAAGCGATTTCTATGGGCTATGGCTGTAGGTACTAACTAAAATATTTTTTTGATGGTGGGAAAACATCGACTGGCCCCCACACTAAGGGAGTGTCAGGCTCTTACTGACTAAGACCAATATGTTCTTTCTTTAGTCCTTTTTAGGGTTCTGTACCCAAAGGGTAAAACGGGACCCAATTGTTTTCGCTCCTCTGTCCGTCCGTCCGTCTGCCACCAGGCTGTATCTCATGGACCGTGATAGTTAGAGAGCTGAAATTTTCACAGATGATGTGTTTTTGTTGCCGCTATAACAACAAACTGAAAACTAGAATTAAATAAATATTTTGGGGGGCTCCCATACAACAAAAGTGTTTTTTTTGTCCGTTTTATAAATAATGGTACGGAACCCTTCGTGCGCGAGTCCGACTCGCACTTGGCCGGTTTTTTTGTTAAAAAATCAGTACATGCCTATTAATAATTTTGTTTTCTTTTCACAGCCAAGCGGAATAAGCGCGCAGCACAAAGCTACAGGCGTAACAAAACAATAAAATATGTTTAAGTATTAGCTGCAAAGTGACATTATAGCGTGCAATATGGAGTTTCCCATCATAAAGTACCAAACCTCATTTTTTTATACTGCCATAGAGAAAAAACGATCAAAGAGGTTGAAATCGATTCTCATTCCAGGGCAGTGCCCAGGTTTTTGTGATAATAGGAGACTCCATATACGTGAAGTGATATATACATATATGTATAAAAGAATGTATCTCGAAATTTATACATTAGAGTTAGGCGTACATATTTATTATATAATAATTTATATGTTGCATGTTTGTGAAATGAAAATAAAGATTTGAACGTATTTACTAGAGTTTTTATTCACTAAATAGACTAGTAATTAATATAGAGAGAAGTATTCTAAATTGTCATTTTCTACGTATTTTTTTTTGTCAGAGCAATCCTAAAGAACAGACGTGAGGACGGAGAAATAATTTCTTCATCATTCATGTATTATTCCTTCCGTGATGTACACAGATTTAAAGAGATTATTTTCAAACCAGTACCTCAAAGTATACCCATGCAGCCTTTATACATGTCTATTGGCTTTAGCGTCGGCCCACGCCGTCATTTGTCTTGTCTGCGAACAAAAAATAGCCTACAGCACTGGCGGATTGCGGCAATATGGCTATTCGCGAATGTATTTCTGGAGTCGGTCCAGCAGTTTCAGAGATAACCCGTCACGAACTAACTTACAAGTTTATTATTCGTGCTTTTGAAATACTAGAAAATATAAGCCTTCGGTTTCGTTTCCAGTTAAAAACGCGAGTTGCTTTATGAATCGGTATGAGTAGAGAATATTATTTATGATGTCTATAATATTTTGTGTCATATTCTTCATTTTTATTATTGGTTTTAAGCGCTGAGCTGTAGCAAACAACGGAAAATATATGTACGACTGCCGGAGTACCGGTCAGTAAAGTACATCCCATAATACATAATGCTCCGGTAACTGAATTGATCGACCATCTATCTACAAACATCATTTTATAAATATCCTGTTTACGCATCGATCTAATGATTTGTTTATTATCCTACCTTACAGAAGTTGACTCAGATCGCGACTCTTGCGCACATTATCACAACGCCATCTGTAATCTAGGGTAGGGTACCTATAGTTATATAGTTCTCCGCCAGATGGCTCTAAGCGTTTCGTTTCAGACGGTTTAAGGTGACGGGTAGTTTGAGGATTGTTAGTTTATTACTGAAACACCCCATAACATAACATCTAAAGAGATTTCTATGATGACATCGGATTTATGGAGCTTGGCATTCATATCAGTCTCGAGATGTCTGATGTTGACCACCATATAATTCTGCTGAAACAGAAAACATTTCAAGATAGCTCCTATTCTCTAGCTTGAGTCGGTGACGTACTAAGGTATGTACTAACACCCACCTCAAGTGTTGAACAGCTGAGTTAATGAATTGAACAGAATCTTATTATAAACTGTTATCTGCTAGACTTTCAGAGCTGGCTGCTTGCCGGCAAAGGCCGGGTGAAGCGAAGAACAGAGTAGCCACTCAATGTTAGTCACTCTTATACAGGACAATGTTATGTAGCTGTTTTGAGAAGTCAATGACAGGAGTGCGTCGTCATCGAGGTCCTGTCTTTGTCTTTTGGGGCGCATCACCGGCAGCGTCACAACAGAGACGCTTGCCGTGTACGCGGCGGCCGGATTCAGCGCCCCTAACCGCCACCGCGGGCTGAAGGCCGGCCAGTATCGCTCAGCCCGCCATCGGCTTCGCCACCCCGATTCCCGAGTGCCAGTTACACCACTGTGAGGCGGCCGTACCACGCCGCTGACTAAAAATAACCGCGCGCCGCTCAGTACCGGCGCAACTACCGCGCGCGTCGCCCGCTGCGCCCGCGACTCGCAACCATGGCGGAGACTATCGAGGAGACATACGAGAGCGCGGTCACCCGCAAGGTGGTCCGCACCAGCCTCAAGATAGAGGAGGTGAGGATCGACACTCGACAGTTTTATGTAACGACGCCCGCGCGACACAAATATAGCCGGCGCGCGCATGCCGCGACGCCAGCGCCGCACCTGCTCACATAACCGATAACACGCTTGACAGTGAACACAACGTAAACACCAGCTCCTGCCGCGCCGCGCACTCCGCCTGAACCGTCGCCTGTCATTCACAAACCACTCAATGCTCCTCTTCTAACGCTCCTCCTCTCTTTTTTACGGCCGTCTGACGACAGACAGCCGGATGCACCAAAGTATTCAGGGAACTTTCGAACTGGAGGGCCTACTGGCTCCTAAACCCCTTGTTGGTGTGGTTCAAGTGGATGACACGCGAAGGTCCGATGATGCCTACGTCAGTGTGGAGGAAGTGCGCGCGCGATGCGCCACTTACAATATTTGTGGCAATCGGCGATGTAAATAGAACGGGCGGTTGAATGAAAATTTCCGTGCCCACCTTGACGCGTGTGCATCGACCTGTCTCGTACATGACCACTCCACGTGTGACCTTGCAAGACATACACAAACATGGGACACAGATACACAATGAACACAACACACAGATAGGTACATACACTTTCTATCATTCACAGACACCACACCCTTCAGTCGTAATCGACCGAAACAAACTCAGAGTTAACAAACAACAACGGGACAGTGTGCAACGTTCTCTTTTAGAAGAAAGTGTCGTCATTAGAGATGTATTCTGGTACATGTAATGAATCTCAAGCGTGACTAATAAATTATTCTGTGTACGTGCAGCATCCGACGCCAGCATAAGTGATAGGAGCCGCTGGCGTTATCACATTCCATCTCAGCAACAATGGATGTCTGTCGGATCTGTCGCGACTACTGTTCGTTTCCAAAGCGCAAAATCCAATGGAAAAACGCGCCGTAGCATATTTTCGTCTTGGCTCCCATCCTAGTTTATCTGCTACATTACGATGTTTATTCACAATACGAATGCTAGCATTAATGTGTGCGTCCGTACCACTTGTGTTTAGGTCTTTACAGTTGCTTTAGGAGCAAAACCGATGTATGTACCTGACTGCATGCATACAGTCGTAAACATAATAATGGGACACTTTTAGGAACGAACTTTGGTACACCACCAGCGGGAACTTGATGTTCCACTTTCTGAAAGCATGAAACAGTTTTTATGTAGGAGTGGTTGTTAAACAGTGGTCTGGCAGTACAGTGCGTGTGTTTATTTGACATCACTGTCCTTGCATACCTGACTCAAGAGATCGAAAATATTTGGATGAATCTTTTGGCAAATGGCGTTGTTTTTTCTCGAAGATCGATTATGTTAAGCGCATCAAAGGGACGGTATTAAACTGTAATGATGAATGACGAACAGCTGTGCAAAAGCATCTCACAAGTCACAAGCTAAGTTCAGAAATAAGTTTGAGTTAATTCTGTAAGCTCGTCATATCTCTGTGCTTCATATATCTGTAAAGCATCGTTTGTTCGGAATGACAAAAAGCACTAATGCACTCTGAATGCCAAATGCCAATTTCTTTGCTCTGAGGCTTTCTCAGTATTATCGAAAGAACGCAAAACATTCGGCTGCGTCACAGCAGACGTAGCTGCAGCTATCTAACACAATACCGAAACAAAAAACAAGATATCCATCAAAATATTTACTGGGAATCTAATTTAACACAACACACAACGCTTGCACTTTTTGAGCGAAATTTATTTTTCCTCATGTCTGGATTTGAAATATGTTTTTAAAACTAGGCTAACCGCAGCTAGAATATTCCATATGTACCTACATTACAGGACACAGACTAGGATCGAAATAACAACCCATAAAAAACTATGAAACGAATAACATCTGCGTTGTAGAAAAAACATGAGTTTGGGACCGCTGAGCGTTGCTTTGGATCTACAATATTATTAAATTGGCTTAGATTAGCTGAGCCTCATCATTGGATGGAGGGATTCTCATTAGTCTTTTTTCACAATGAACAGTAGCTTATTCTATATTACAACAAAATGCATAAAAAAGAGGCTCTGCTATTGTTATTGTTTATATAGATTTCCCACATTTTTTCCATTTAGCAATTTATGTGAAGGAGGCTGCAACGATTTACCATGAATAGCAGTTCTTTCATTTCAAATATATCGAAACTAAAATCCTACATGAAACTGCTTACATAGAGTATTTTGATTTTGTAACGTTTAATTAGTGCTGCACGCTCGAATTGCGTTTCTGAGAACACGGTGGGCGTTTATGATAACATGTGGGCAATTATTTGGGGCCCGGCCGGCCGTGTTTTGGTACTTGACGGTTTAACCACAAGGCCTACGTCGTTACTACAATACTGAATCGGTTTGTTATGTATTGATTTTGTTATTTGCTTGGTTATGGTGGCCTAGTGGGTAAAGAACCAACCTCTCAAGTATGAGGGCGCGGGTTCGATTCCAGGTCAGGCAAGTACCAATGCAACTTTTCTAAGTTGGTATGTACTTTCTAAGTATATGTTAGACACCATTGACTGTGTTTCGGATGGCACGTTAAACTGTAGGTCCCGGCTGTCATTGAACATCCTCGGCAGTCGTTACGGGTAGTCAGAAGCCAGTAAGTCTGACACCAGTCTAACCAAGGGGTATTGGGTTGCCCGGGTCACTGGGTTGAGGAGGATAGGCAGTCGCTTCTTGTAAAGCACTGGTACTCAGCTGAATCCGGTTAGACTGGAAGCCGACCCCAACATATGTACTTAGGAAAAGGCTCGGAGAAAGATTTGCTTGGTTATGGAAAACAACTAAAAGAGTACTAACTAAAACTTTTCCAAGTGTCAATGTCCCGTTATGCAAAAAAGCCGGTCTTTCCAGAGAAGTGTAGGATGTGCTAAAAACTGAATCCCATTTATCATCTTTCTTATCTCTTACTGCTGGGCCCTGGTCTCTTCTCATAAACAAACAGAGACAGAATATTTGGCGATTTAGTAAAATTACCAACTCCACTACTAACTTCGAAAAAACTGCTATCAAATCGGTTCAATTTTAATGGAGAGAACCACTGAAATCTACCATTTTGTACTTCTGCAGAAGCTATGAAAGTGGTAGATAATTGAGAGATTACTTCCAAACTTACCAATACAGTAACTATCAAAGAGCACTATAATAATGTGGCCCCTAAGTGAAACTTATTTGAAAGCTGTAAAGTTTTTATCAGCCCCTCGTTACACCTCATTACTTATCACCCAGATATCCACTTGTCATGGCAAATGATTGCTGACAAGTGGAGTGTTAACATGGAAAAATAAGAAAATAATTATTGGTAACAAAACACATTCAGGTAATGTTCTGTGTCTACATTAGCCTTATATAATAAGTCTCATGCTTTAGAATTTTCTGGTAAGCGCAAAACTTCTTAAAAGTTTATGCAAAAGTATTACATTTTCTTATTTTCCATATAGTTTTCCCGAAATACTTAAATGCATTCAGTAAACCACTTGTTGTGATCGCAATGTTTGGAATTAGTGAATCAGGTAGGTAGATTTCCAATGTTATATTAACTTTGTTAAGAATTGGACAAAGTGGGAAATTATATAAAAAGTAAATGCAGTAAATTGTACGTACACAAGATACAACACAAGCTGACTATAATAACATTAATTGAAAATGTCGTTTTCCACGCACATAGAAGGAAATACCCGTGACTCACGTACGGGGGAACAGTCAGTAGTCTATGCCCTTTCCACCGTGGGCGAACTCTACGGATGTGACGCCAAACCTTGTCCGTCATATTCAGTTGGAACTTGTGATTAATTCGTTGAAGAAGTTTAGTTACAAGCATTAACCTCCCGGCTATGTCCGAAAAGCTTTCAAGATGTTTGTATTTTATTTCATGACAAACCCTGAACAAAGAATTGTATTTTCTCCTTTTGTGACGAATTGTGGTCGGCGAAAATTATATCTGCAAACTGTACAAAACTAAACAATCTTCTTTAGAAGTAGGTTAAAACAAAAGTTAATTCGACAGAGGTGTTTGATACTTATATCTCAGTAAGTAGCAGCATAATGATCGGATTTGTCCCTAAGAAGCACCCACCTACTATGTAGACCCACCTATTATGGCTTTGAATTACGAAGCTACGAATTGCTACACTAACTAAAAGGTATATATACCTATAGGAAAAGAAACATACTCTCTTACCTTATCTTTTAATGCCAAAAGGGCGTGATCCAATGTGACTGCATTAACACTCAACCAAAAAGTTAACAGCTTTGTACAGACAAGAACACAACGTTCAAGGTTCTACACACAGCAATTCCCATAAGTACCATGAGAGTAGTAAATATCTTTATTGACGGACAAGTTTGTTTGGCGAACATTGTGCGCGTTTGAAGATCAAAGCCACGCAAATTGATTCATTAGTAAAGCATTAAATATGGTGTTTTGTGTCCTGGATTGTGTATATCCGTCAAATGTAATGAACGTGGGTTAAATAGGCCATATTTGTTGATTAAACAGTAACTGTATTAAGAACTTTGTTTGATTAAACAGATAAACTAGGTATTTATAAATTAGGTACTTGTAAGATAGCAAAATTCGATCGAATGATCATTCTCACTATTGTCGAGAGCGCATGCACTGTTGTTGCGATGTTAACTATCTTAATGATGATTTTCATTTGCAATAGGTACCCGACTGCCAATAATTTCCCAAGCACTGTTGTTCACGATAGTATTTGCTGTATTACACAAAGCAACTTCGTATGATTTGCTGTTCAATGTTTTCTTAATTCTTTGCTGGTTTCAGAACTAATCGTATTCAATGTGAATGATCTCTATTTACGTAGGTATCTTTACAGTTAATGATGTAAAATTCAAACAAAAACCAAATTAAAATTTGAGATGTTTTCTGAAAAAAGTAATAAATTCAATTTCGTTACGCCTAGCGTGATCTGTGTCATCGTTCTAATCTTCACAAGAAAATGTTTTTGTCAATTTGTTCGTTTAACAGACAGCACAATCTCCCGAAATGTCTTAGCAAATGGTCCAAATAAAATTGTACAAGATTTACTAGTTTACTTAGTGACACAAATTCCTTACGCCGAGTTTTTGCGACTTTTCGTTTTAGGCCGCGTCGCCGTCGCCGTCGGTCGAAAACTGTGCAAGGTTTGCAATACAGCCATAAATGGTAATGCGTCCCTCAGCTCTCGAATCAAACGCTAAAGACTCGAGAGTGGAACAACTGTTCGGGAACATTGCCAAATGTGCGATTTTGCTTAATTGACGAGCACGGAACATCCCGTTCGTTTGATCGCGCTCCAGCGCACGCTTGCCCGCCATTACACATGGTATAAAACATGCTTTACTGCGAACAAAATGTATGGCTTGTCATTGTGCATACAAGATATTCTAGAAGATTTTGATAGCAGGTTAGAGTTGTTGAACGTAAATTAGCGTGGTGAGTTTAATTTTATCCATGCGTCCATCATGCATTCGACGGGCGATCGTCGATCGGGTCAACGTCAAGTCGCGGAAGCCGTTGCGGCACGGTTGGGTCGCGAAGCGCGAAAATGGAACGCAGCGGATATAATTAAAACTGTACGGACAAATCGTTGGCGGGGGATTAACGCGCGAATTCGGTCAGCCATTGCTCGCCCAGTGATGTTTTCAACGCCTGTTGTCCAAGTGACACTAAATATGCTGACTGGGACACAAAATTGGCCCATTCTGACGAATTGGATTTGTCGCAAAGAAAGCAGATTTTAACAACATGTTCTACAAGTACAAATACTGGATTAACCCACAAACTTGAAAACGTATTTCAACGTGTGGTGAAATATGTTGTTTTGCCAGTTTTGCGTCTAATCGCTACACGAAATCTAGACGCTTTACGAATATGAATTTGTAAATTGCATATTCTACGTAACCATATTTGCACTCAAATCGACTGAGTGCGTGCCCGTATCTATTTATTCAGACACGAACAGTTCTCATAACACTTCGGTAAACATAATGTTACTAAATATCAAGTCAATCTGCACACTTTTACTAAACTAGCTATAAATTAAGGCGTCAACTACACGAGAAAATGAAGAGAGCACCGTGCATAATTTGTCAAATTATTTTGCTCTAATAAACCGCTCTAGTTTCGTTAAGGTCGACGCGGCAGTTAATAATCTGAAATGCACACGATTTTATAGAAAAACTTCACAGAAAACTGACATTAACTCGATATAATAGTCGAAAGAAAACATCATGAGTGTCTTGACACATTTATGGAAACACGTTTATGGTCGACCGTAGCTTTTAAGAATATTATGAATATTGTATTATGATTGAATAATTTTATCTGAATTGACTGCCTCGTTGGTTTAGTGGTCGCAAGCGCGGCTGCTGGGCTCGAGGTCTCGGGTTCAATTCCCGGGTCGGGCCGAAATCGCTTTGTGGGTTTTCTTAAACTTTCACAAAGCAGCCCGTAGTCTGGAAATTGGTGATTGGACATCGGAGACCACGTAAATGTCGGTCCTGCGCCTGATCTCTTTCCGGTCGTGTCGGATTGCCGTCCCATCGGGTTATGAGAGTGAAGGAATAGGGAGTGAACCTGTGTCTGCGCAAATGCTCGTGCACTATAATATGTCCTGCGCAGCTGGCTGATCTCCTTAAATGAGAACAGCCGCCGTGGCCGAAAAGGCTGTGGACGCCATTATTATCTGAATATTGTGTGTAGTCGGTCTCTGATTAGATACGGAACAAAGCTTTAACGTATTTCACGAAAAATTAAAAGCACATTAGGGCTAATATTTACATATTGATATTTATTTAACACTTCCATCACATTTCTCTTATCTTCAAAAAGCCTGGTAAAACGTAGAATATTCCTGTTAATTTTCCTTAAGTATTTACTTGAAAATAGTTATTGTCCATACATATCAATAAGATAGACTGGTTATCCTTGCTAATACTGAACATACATACTTTTTTTGCACGTTGTCCAAGTTGTCCAATCACAAGTGAGTACTAAGGCTTATCAAGTACTTATAACTTTGTGTTGTGCAAACATGAGTTTGTTGTGACTTTAAAAGTAAGTACGATGAGGTAAACATGGCTTTTAAGCCCAAACGTTTCCAGAAAGAAAGTTTCTATTTAGTACACTGAAAAAAAACAACATCATCTGTGACCTAAATATATTATAGAAAATAGACAAGAAGCATCGACACGCGATTTTCGCTAAAATGTTAATAGGGTCATTTCGCCTGTTCGCGACCATTTAGTGCAGTTGGCAAGTTTGACGGCGATAATAAAAATGCTCCAGCACTCATTTCTATGTCAAATTTGTGTAATGTATTCCTTATATACTCTATTTTAAGACTAACTTTCAGTTGTATTAGAAATATCTTTCGTTTTCTATTTAAATCGATAAACCTCAGAATTAGGCGTTTTACCCAGTTTGCGTCCACAAAATCCAATTCGCGTCCACCCATGGTCCAGTTCGCGTCCAGCAGCATAGAAAAGGAATATATGGGTGAAATTTTCAAGAATTAATAAAGAAAGATTGTATTTGAACCATTTATTTATTTAACAATAAACTTAATTATTAAAAATCAACATTATCATCATTTAAAATTCACTTTAAAAATAAAAATAATTCTGCTCAACATTGGTTTAAGTAACTTAAAATAAGATTAAACAGTACATTTTTTTATTAAGATATATACGTGGTTATAATTAAATTATAATTTAATTTTAATTATAATTTAAATATAATTTAGTTTTAATTATAATTTAAATATAATTTAATTAAATATATAATTTAAATATTTAATTATAACCACGTATATATCTTAATAAAAAATGTACTGTTTAATCTTAATATATTAAGTAATTTCATTTAAGGTAAGTTCTTCGGATACAGGAAAAAAGAAGGAAAAGACAACATACACAGAAGAAGATTTAAAGAAAGCATTAAATGATATTCGAGAGAAGAATAAATCGATAAAAAAAATATGCAAAGAATATGCTACCTTGTCTGATAATTTATTGACTCAACAATTCTTTTAGTTGTATGTTGACACAAAATTGTTATATTGTTTTGTTAATTTAATATGGCCAAAAACTTACTATAATCAACGCGGGTCTTTAGGGTAAAATTAACAGAACTGATTACTGTTTATTTTTCAAGTTGCAAAATTAATTGCCTAATTTTAAGTTACTTAAACCAATGTTGAGAAGAATTATTTTTATTTTTTAAAGTGAATTTTAAATGATGATAATGTTGATTTTTAATTTAAAATAATAAAAAAATGTACTGTTTAATCTTAATATATTAAACAGTACCTATGTTTTAATTATTTTTTATAAGCAAGTATTTAACGAAAACAGTGGACGCAATTTGGTTTATTATTATAGAGGATAGTTTTAGTTCGCGTCCATTGTGGACGCAAAGTGGAAGTTTTGTAAAATTCGATGTAGTAATTCGCGTCCACCTTATTTTATTCGTTAAAAATAAAAAACATTACCAAATTCATAAAAAACATTATACCTTTATTCATCATTAAACCGTAGAGATAGCTATCTATCCTAAAATTCACATAAAACAATATAAAACTTACCATCAAACACGCCGCTGCACACTAATTTTTATCTAAAATTCAGCGTGTTTGCGCTTTCTTGTTGAAGAGCCTAGACTAATTATTTTTTCTAAAAGGATTGGTTGGACGCACAGAACTTTTGTCTATCTGTGCGTGCCTCTTATACATTAACGTATTAGCGGTAATGATCTTTCGTTTGATTGGTGTGTTAATTATCTTGTTTTCGAAGTTTTTTAAAAGGAGATCGGCAAAATGGACGCGAACTGGGCGATGGTCGCGAACAGGCGAAATGACCCTAGGTTCTTTGACACCGATAAAACTTAATTCAATGTCAACATAGTGTCGGGCGGAGCCAGGACGCTTCTATTTCTAATTTTCACAAATTATAATTTGCCATGTATATTTTCACAAACACATTTTTTTTATATTGCTATTGATCGACCGACGACTTCTTTTTTTTTATAAACGTTATTCAGAACCACTTAATTTGACTGTCTTTCAATTGTAACAGAAGTCACTACTTACTTATAGGAATTTTGTTATAGAATTTTCACAATCTAGTAGTTTTCTCGGGGCTATTTCTTGCTCTGCAAATCTTTCGTCTGGCCGAGCTGAAGTCGATGCACTTTTGTACCAACGTACAGCACAATAATCTTTATTTATATTCCTGCCTAGATACGTCATAACCACTTGTAAATCATCCTTGCATGGCCTGGATCCAAATAATACAGGTGATCGACACACAAAAGTGGTAAATGTTTGTAAACAACATCACTTTTCAATTGTTTTGCCTTCCACTTTCTTTTTTATTTATTTCAAGAATAATATCATGAAATAAATGTTTCTTTTGTGCCTACTTTGTGAAAATACATGATCTAGATTTCAAATAAATAAATAGGTCTGATATAATAAAGTCTGTCATGAATACATCAAACAACGTAGATTTTTCTTAATATTTTTTTTGTGATCGGTGTTCGTAATATTGTCAATGGAATTCTAATAGGTATAAATGACTCTGAATAAAAAAACATGAGCCTTTCTTTCCTGAAACTAGAGGCAACATAATCACGAGCATATAGCGTAATCTAGCCCATCTGGCCTTAATGTCTTAGCAGCTATAAGAACATTTGGTCGTTTTTCAGCCTTAGCCATATATACCTTTTTGTCCAGGTATTTTTGTGGTTTGATATATGTGTGTAAATGTGGTATAAAAAACTAGCAAGCCAAAATTAGAAAAGTGCATTGACCTACTTAATTTATTAAATTCAACTGTAGATTCATAGTATCCTGAATTGTAGAACTCTATTATCCTAACCTAACTTTTCAGTACCTACCAAAATGAAGTTTTATTTCGAGAACTTTTATTATAAAATAACTTCTCAAATTCTCAATGTTGTCATACCCAATAACAGATAACATGTTTATCTATTTCGTGTATTGCAATACATTTACAAAGTACCTACCTACGAAGATGAAAAACGAGGTGCGACGGTTACAGAAATAGCCGTCGCGACGCTCCCGTCTCCAATGTCGAGGTGATATGCATTGTGCGTACGATCCCGAATCACGGTATTACGAACTCTAAACTAAAAACTCTTTTCTCACGACCATAGAGCTTTGGTTACGTCACTTTTTTCTGTTATGTTTAGAGTTCATGGAGGATGTGGTGACGTGGAGTTTTGTTTGTGGTTATGTAATTTTGAAGATGGAATGGTTACGTTCCATGGCTTTGAAGATGTTTGTCTGTAGAATTTACAGTACAGCAGAGAGAATAATGTGAGCATCGCAGATCATGTAATACATAACAATTTTGTATAATATAATATGTATGTTAGTCATTAAGGTATATATCTATGGGCCAATGCAGCCTGAAAATAAAGGTATTTGATTTGATTTGATACATGCATCTTAATTTTAAGTTTCTTGTGGTTTTAATTCATTCAATGGGAGAAAATTAAATATTTGTCTTATGAGGCAGATCTTAAACACCACTAAAAAAACAGCGGTTTTTGTTACATATTGAAGAGTTTGAATTCTAATTTAACTAAAATTCACGAACTTCAGTTTTGGAAAATCTTGAGTAATAATATTAAAAGCTATTTTAATGTATCCATAAATAATTAGTTTGAGTGCGACACGCCCAAAAGCTCTGAAGCTTAATTTATTAAAAAAGTATTTTGTTCACACGTTTCGGTCATTGGCATCTGAGTTATATGCAGCCGTCCATGTATCGACTTTTTAATGAGCGTTACTCATTTTCTTTTTAATAAACAAAATATTTTTCAAAAATAGTCTTGAATTTGAATGAAAATCACGGAAACGTCTCTAATGTAGTGTTGTGCACTGTAAGGACAGATTTTCAACAGATCATATTGTAGAGTACCAATTGCAATCAATGTTTATTGCACCAGGACTTGACTATGTGAATAAATATTCATTACAAATAGTTTAAAGTCACACGTAAGGTCATTGGCACGTGAGCAACGCTATCCCAAATACTTCCGTGCTTCCTTTAAAGTGATCTAAACCGTTCACATATATAAATAGTCGGGCTTCGTCCAAAAATAGAATAAACGTTAGTCTTAGTAATAAATTGTGTGTTTTTTCTTTTGTTGTGCTTCGAAAGTGGGACGTTGACTTGAAATATTTACGTTAACAGTTCGATATTCTATCGATGACATACGTTTCGGAGAATATCTACAAAAGCTTAGAAATCATTTAGAAATTGTGCCTAGTTGTTGCTGGCTTGAAGAATATATTTTGAGTTTCGAATTTCATTTATTCCTATGGGACCTTCTAGAAAAGTCTTTTCAGATTGACAAATAGGTACCTAACTTGCTATATGCTTGGATCATGAACCATGCTTTTACAATGTTCAATTAAAACCTTAATTTCAAATCATAAAACTTCGATTTATCGGATCTCTATAAAACCTATAAGTATACACCAACTACATATTTTAAACAAATCACAATAGCGTTTTACTGTCGTGTGAAAATGCTGTTTGATTTCTAAGTAAAGAGGAGAAAGGATTAGAGAACAAGTTTTCTCAAAAGACGTTTTATTGTCCCATCACTCATTGTCTCTGGTTTGCAACGACAGTAAAAAGTGTGTGTATGGTTTTACTTTGTAAGACGAGAGTTGTGTCGCTGAGCTTTATAAATGGCTCGCATTATGACCAATAACAGCTTACCTACATAATAAGAGAAAAGCAATCTGTAAAATAAATGTTAATATCTAGTTACTACTTTTTCTACTAAAATAGATACCTACCTAAGTACTTTTGGATAGTAGAACCTACATACTTAGTTGCAATGGTATCGCGAGAGATCATGCAAAAAAAAAGAAAATTGATCATGCTTCGTTACAAAAGTGAAAGAATACGGAAAAGTAACAATTTCATTTGAAAGTAAAACTAGAGCGATGAGTGTGAATGATCTTATAAATAATTGCGTCCTACAAACATTTTTATTTCGATTTTTGTGGAAAAATGCTTTACGCTCCAATTGAAACTGCCATTTATAATTTATAGATGCGGTTTATTCATAGTATTTTATTTACCAACCTCGTTGGTATCTATTTTAAAAGTATGGTGTTGTTATTTTGTGTTTATAGGCCGATGATCATTTTCCTATTCAATTTACAATGCATATCTATGCATATGAGGAGCACATCCTGTGCACTCAGACCGTAATACTGCTGTTAATTAGTACCTAGCTGGTACATTGATTGTAGCTAAGTGGTACAAGGAGTGCATAACTGACTAATGTGTTAATGATTAAGCCCCGGTTCAGGAAAATGGTGAAGTGTCTTTAGTTCAATTTATAAGCCAAGTGAAAAGATTCGCATACTAAAGCAAGCTTCTCTGCAATCCTTGCTTTTGGTTAACTCTGATTTTCAAATGATAGATGAACCCCTGGAAGGTTCAACTATAGACTATCAGATCCGAAACTTGTAGCATCATCCACTCGCCTACCGGCCCTTACCGAGAGCGCACGCTTGTCTATATTAAGTGATACTCCAGTGTTATATACATTTTTTGCACCATGTTTACCTGCGCTAGTTGTGGTTCGGCACATACAGAGGGCCCAGTGTGTAGTGTTTGCAAGCAACACTATGACTACCAGTGTTCCGGTGTCTCTGAAGCTGGATACCGAAGACTTGGAGACGCCCGGAAGAGCGCGTGGCGTTGCCCTAAATGTAAGTCTGGCTCATCTCCTTCTCCCCTGGCATTATCACCACAGCCATCTAGCCAGCTAGACAGAATGCAGGAACAGCTCAGCAAGATCACCTCTGATCTGACTCCCTTGGCGACTTTGGTTGCAGACGTCAAATCCATAAAATCGGAGTTGGCTGGTCTCAAGGATTCCATGGAAATGGCTCATGACATAATAAATCGCTTCACTGAAAAGCTAAATGCTGTTGAATCCAGAGTGACGAAGTTGGAAAACGCGGCTTGCCAGGTGACTGTCCTTCAAGCTCATTTTGAGAAAATAAGCCGTGATCTACAAGACAGAGACCAATGGGCTAGGGCCAATAAAAGTGGAAACGCGCCGTAACACATTTAAACTTACCAACAAGGAGGGAATGTGTATCTTTTAAAAGAAAAGCAATGGTTTCTGGGAAATCTTGAGTCAGTTTCGTATGAAATATGGTTAAAATTTTTTGATAGCTAATATGAATAAATAAAAATATTAAAATGTAGTCGTTTAAAAACTTATTTCGTTACATGAAATTAAATAATGCGTTTAAATGTTGCACCTATAAAGTCCTTCATAATCTTGTTCGGTCAAGCGTCTAATGGATAGTTAATTGACTGGTTAGTACCATATTATAGCTGTTAAATAATTATAAATTAAGTCAGCAGACCCTCAAATTGGGATTGCGAGATCGGGAGAGCTTAATTTACGTCTATTTAAGTACTGACACTGGAAACAAAAGCCTAATAAAGAAAAAAGAGTACCTGTCATCATTGACATATTATCGAGGGCTGTCATAAAAATTAGAATCAAACATGAAGTCTCTATTTGAGTTATTGCTAAAATACCTTCGTACAAGATGAGACATGAGCGTTCGAAGTATTTTTGGCAAACCATCTAGATTGGCGTAGATTTCATAACATTATTAATCTTGCTGCGACGGACACTGGTCTCTTAATGAGCCGACGACAATCATATCGGTGTTACTGCATAATCAGAGGAAAAATATGATAAATATATTTCATTTCATATTCCACATTAAAAAAAAACTTGCATTTAAATATGAAATCATATTTACTTACGTTCCCCAAGCCGATTTAGTTTTCATCTAGTTTACCGATACTGCATAAATTCAGCTGCTTCTGAAATAATATCAATGTAAGATCAAAAACTTAGCAGAATAGGGTTTGGGATAAATGTAAAAAAAAAACAGCATTGCAAAATAAAAGGCAAAAGTTCAATGATTCACTCCTTAAACGTAAAACGGTATTAGAAGCTCTAATTTCACAGATTCAAATGGAAAAACATAAATCATAACCGTCTAGGTACAAAAAGTCAAGCAATTCATCTCATGCAACTATGGGCATTGGGTTTATCCTAACGGTTGCCGAAAACGGTTAGAATCGCCATTTATGGTGGTTCTCACGCAACCATATATGTAACGTAGCGGCTTAAAGTTCAACGAGTTATGACTAATAAATATTCTTTTGTTTTTGGATTTAAGTACCTAGTAGTAGTTAGTATAACACTGGGCCGTTATATTGAAGGTTCATTTTCACTGTTTGTAACTCTGTTAAATGAACTCTGAAAAAAACTCTAGATAGAATGTTATTAGGTACCTACTTACTAAATATACACAAGAATAATAATCATTTGTTTGCACTTTTGCACAGAATATGAGTAAACAAAAGTTGTATTCTTTCTAACTTCTGTCAATATCTTCCCCGCATTTACTACGTGGGCGTACCCTAAACCTTATAAATAAGATAGGTACCGTCGCCTACTGTTTTCACAATCTATTTTCATCTGGCTATCACTTGCATAATGTGGCAACGAGACCAATTAACGATTAAATATGAGACGCCGCCCACCGGCCGTCCGTCACAGGGCCCAGTGTTGCGAAACGGGTAACACGGGGGCAATAACTATATCAAGACGAGTTTAAGAGATCACTTTTACTGGCTCACCTTGCTGGTAGCTTTATTAAAGTTAATTGTAGGACGTATATTTGTAGTTCATACTTGGTTATTTAGGTAACCTATATGTTTACAAAACTTCTTTAAATGCACTGCCAAATTCTTCACGCTCCGCTCATGTTCAACATGTTCAATATAAATAAAGTAGTCCGGTTAGCATGTTAAAATAATCACGCCGCCACTAAAATTAAGGAAAATTAAAATGAAAACACGAAAACACAAGTTGACGCGCGAAAATATGTCATTTACAAATAGTCTGTTACAATTGGGACATTTACAAGTTTCACCTCTACGGCTGCGAAATATATGACTAGAAGATTGTGATTAAATGACCAGCAAGGCATTCAGGCATTCCGCACAGGGCCGAGGTTACATACTACCCTCTAATTCTCAGATGCACGTATAAATAAACACCTGGCGAGAACCGCTTCCTCAAACCTTGGCACAGAGAACTTGCTCAAGGAATTATTAAGATAGCCAAAGAAAACGGCTTGTAATGCTTGGTTAACCGCCACAATACTTGCGGTCGAGGTAGAAAGAAATACAGCTAGGATTTTAATGTTAATTCTAACTGTCTGGGGATTGACGATGCGTGACAGTCGGTCGTAGTCATATGTATTTTTTCTAAAATTTACGATATTTTCTTAATCGCTACTTTCGATTACTGTTCATTTCATATAAGTACGATAAGACGTATAAAAAAGTTAGTTAATTTTCGCATTACCTTTTACCGTAGCTAGGTGCGTATGCAAAACCTTTGCATTGAAAACAATACGAGGAAAAGTTTTGATCAGTTTTTACTTTCGATGCCACTGTTTTTGCCAGCTGGGTATAAAATCGATTAAAATCGGCGAATACCTCGATTTTCCCAGAACGATCATGATAATCGATAATAACAAGAGTGAAACTGTTGATGCGCAAAAAATGACAGCTCGTCGTCTCAACGTGGGCTGTGGTCTTATTTTAGTCTCTTGTTAGACAAAGTTGCGGTACTTTGGGTACATTTAGTTACTTTCTATGGATTTCATAGTTTTTCTTGCAGTAGAAATGCTATTGGAATTAGGTTTATCTAACTACAGTTAGTTTTAATACATTTCATTTCGTGACTTCTATGTCCTAACTTTTTATGAACAGATACTAAACGCTTGGTGTTTAATTTATAAAAAGTGAGCTGTATATCTTCTTCAAGACACTTAAGATTTAACGATTTTACAATGTTCTTGTCCGATTAAAAGTTGCATGTTCTGGATTAAATTGGCATGCGAGTACACACAGTGATTTATTCTAATAGCCGTCAGTCGATCAAGCATTGACAGTCAGTTGTCAGTCATAGTTGTTTGTATTGACAAATCGGATTACACCGATGTTGATTGATATGAGAAGATCAATATCACGGCCATTCTATTTGTGGGAGAGGGTCAATGGTTTAATTATTTGACTTATGCATGTGGACCAATTTTATTTCTGTTTGGACTTTTTCTGTAATGATTATGTCCACGTTTTAACACACTGGGCAACGCACAACACATTTTTCAGATGAAATTAGACAACATTGTGGCTTAGGCATTGTTGGTTTCAATATTAGGTGCATTTTATATTGAAGATCCCTGAGACATTTACAATTTACGCACATCGGGTGACAGAATAAATTTGACGTACTTATAATATTATAATAATAGGTACTCGATAAAACGTGGAAGATAAAGACTACCAACACTGCAACACATACAGTATATTATAATTACCTTCACATAAAGAGACTATTGATCTCCCTAGATCTACTCACCACAAAGATTATCGATGGAAAACGACTTGCTTGCTGTAATAAAGTTTGCAAATAGCTTTGAGCGATGTGGAAGACGTCAGAGATTCTAGCGTAGTAGATACATCTCCTAATGCATTTACGTCATTATTTTATGGTGGTAGGGTTCAAAGTTGCATAAAATACTAAACTGATACAATCCCATATAATCGATTCCATTCTTCATTCGAGTTACTCATGATCAAAATAATATAAAGTGTCATCTTATGACGCCATTTCTTAAAGAAAGGTTCATGATACACTGTGTCTTTTAAGAATGGCATGAGTCAACAAAGACAAGAGTAACGGTCTCAAAAAACGTTACGACGACATTAAATAAAAAACACAAGAATTTCTTGGGAAACATTAAAAACGAAGTACACAAAGAAACCAGGTCATTGCACATAGAAAATCATAAATCTAACTTCATCAATACGACCATCTAAACTCTTTGGTGGAGACTCCTAAAAATATATAGACGATGAAAATGTTCTTGTCTCTGACTGATGTTTATTTTTGAGTTCCAAATACAAATAAAAGCTTTCTAGTGGGGTTCGCTGGCGGAACTAATGATCGCCATGTAAGAAGGATTCCTTTTGTTAGGATGGCGTTAACTTTAATTAGGCAAATGCTTACTACATATTTCTTTTGTGAAGTGTTGCAAAGCTAATGTGGTGAAGTCAGTATCTGTGGAGCTCACTGAGTGAAACATTTAGTTACTCTCATTATGAAATCATCTCAGTAATATTGTATTGAAATCATCAAAATTCCTCTCGTTTTCAGTCGTAACCTCTGGGACAAATCTGTTACGTTTTAATGACGTAATGTGTTTTGTCAAACATTTCTCAGAATCAGCTGACGTTTCCTCAGCTTCTTTCATCGCTTTTGTTGGTGTCAGACGGCGTCACATGGCTTTCCGAAGTTCTAGATACTTTCGTTAATTATTTTTTGTATAAGATTCTGTTAATATTTTGTCAATGTTTACCATAATACTCTCTTACGATAATATTTTCTCTTCTGTTATTTTGTCAAAATATAAAGGCATGAAAACTGGATGTCTCAAGTATTTTCGGAAAACCTTTCATGCTGTGAATTCGCACCAAAGCTCAACTATTTCTTCCAGCACACATGAAAACTGGCAAGCGCCACGCTTTGTTACGTTCGCCGTCGGAAACGCTAGTTCGTGCCGCGGCGGCTAGATGTCGCTGCCTGCATTAACCTACATCGATGAGACACGCGTCACTTGCAGCTGTCCGAATATAATTTACCGGACAACAGCACAGTGTGACGAAGCGCGGACAAAAATATTTTTAGTTTTATTCCCTTTAGGGCAAACAAAGATTTTGTGTTAGTCACTTGTTGATGGGGAGCCAGAGCTTTGTAGTGGCGCTTTGTTTTATCTGATGAATTCTCATTGTGTTTATTATCAAACAATAACAAATCTAATTTATTATAGCTATTCTAGTACCCATTTTTTAGTAAGGCTACATCAAAACTTTTATTTTGAACATGTATGGGAAATCTTTTACTTTCGAAAATGTTCCTCAATATTACCATTTTGAAAAATTTTCTTTGAAAAGTGCGGTGGAGAAACCAATGTGTAGCGAAAATCCCTGGCATTGACAACAACATTGGCATTCCTTTGCGTTCTTTAATCCGAAATGATGTTGTTATTGTTACTTATTTTAGTAATAAAAGTGTGAATCTTGGGAATGTTGAAAAAAAAGTTATTGACGTGAAAGGTGAAACGTCTCGGTCAGGCCGCGTGTGGGCGTGATAGAGCATTCCCCTTTGCAACGCTTATGTTTGACGAAATGATTTCAAAATATCTGTCCATCATTTTTTGCGTTGCCCATCTGCACAGTTTAACGGTGGTTGTAGCTGTATTTGAAGTTCACTGGCAAAAGTGAACATTTGAATATGGCTTCAAAGCTACTAGTTCTCTACTAAGCTTATTTATTTATCATCCTCCGAGCCTTTTCCCAACTATGTTGGGGTCAGCTTCCGGTCTAACCGGATTCAGCTGAGTACCAGTGCTTTACAAGAAGCGACTGCCTATCTGACCTCCTCAACCCAGTTACCCGGGCAACCCGATACCCCTTGGTTAGACTGGTGTCAGACTTACTGGCTTCTGACTACCCGTAACGACTGCCAAGGATGTTCAATGACAGCCGGGACCTACAGTTTAACGTGCCATCCGAAACTCAGTCACTGATGTCTAAGATTTACTTAGAAAGTACATAAAAACTTAGAAAAGTTGCATTGGTACTTGCCTGACCTGGATTCTTATTTATTTATATCAAGCATAATTACATTAGCATCAACACAAGTCACCATAAGGGTTCATGACCGCAAAACGATTCAATCTTTGACGAGAAGGCGATAAAAGCTATTTTGATAATGATGACTAATGACATTATTTTTAATATCTGACGTACAATTTGTACTTGCTTTAAAATTATGATAAATTCAATGTATTTTATTAGCTGAATAAAGCGATAAACGATGTGCCTTGAAGCGACATATCATTCGTATCAAAAACATAAAGTGCCAAGGGTAATTTGTTCGTTTAATTTATTTATGTTTTTGTTTACATGTCTTTTCAAGGGTTTTCCTGAGTCAGTTTCTAGAGAAATTACAATGGCCCGACCTTGATTTTTCTTCCAATATTCTACAATTACAAGCAAGCCACATATTTTAAAAATAATGCAAAATTATTAATAGTACCAAAAAAAGTAGAAATAACAATAAAAACGTTAAGTTATTAAAAGCCAAAAAACATTAAAATAATCGCGAACATAAAACTGCATTAATTATAACGCCACCGGAAAACTGCACAACAAAATTTTATTATCTCTTCATGTTTATATGAACAATTTCTTTGACTTTAATGTAATATTAATAAAATAAACAAAGTGTTGTTTTGTCCACATCGCGGGTGCGTGAGCGCACTGTGCGGCCTATGATTCATTCACGCCGACCATTGCCAAAAGCTTCAGACTCGACTCTAAACACAATTAAGAGATACAAGGAAACATTAATTATTTCATTTCGATGATAACTAACTAATTTATTTCCTAGTAGTCAAACAATTTTCCGATTTCAAACATTAGAAAATGCTTTTTCGGCAATTTTTAAACAAATAAGTATGGATTTTGTTTCCTGAGTACCTAGGTACATTCTATCCAGTCTTACAGAGAAGTACACATATTTACGTTCCATACAAGAATCTAGCGCAATTTATAAATTGTTAATGAAATAAATATTATTTCGACGACGTTATGGACTGTTAACTTTTATAATGTAGTACTGTAGACGGAAAAGCGAATGATTTCCGTATTTCGCATTCAAATAACCGTAATACTTAACGTTGTCGATGATATTAATCTCTAATAAAATTCTATTTATTACAATTTATAAGTAGGTATATTAATATAAAAGTGTCAGCTAGAGAAAAAATATATATCTACTCGTAATCTTAGGAAAAAACTAAGAGCATAGCTATGATTGCCTACAAGTTTAGAACTGTTGACTTCGACTTACTATAGATATTTAAGCTTGTTGAGCTGAAATTATCTGAAGAAGGCGAGAGGAAAATGTCTCGAGTAACCAGTGAAATAAGAAAATTGAACCAAACTTTACTATACTTACATATCTATGTTAAAAATACATAAATCTCCACTAATGTGGTGTTAAAAGTTGTACAACTCTGCGAATTTGTCGTCGCAAGCTGACCTGGATTGGGTGACAACTCCGTACTTCCTGGTAACAAGGCTAAAAATGTTAGAAATTATGACAGTATCTAAATGAAAGTGTTACTAACTCATGGTGAACGTGGAAAACTTATAATATTAATACTATTGCCTTAACTATCACATAAAGCACCCTTTTTATGTAGGTTCGTACTTATAATCCCTACTAGTTTCTTACATACTTGTGTTAACGGGCCGCCAATCCATAGACTAAAACTAGTGGCATAAAAACTTTTCGCTCCACTTCCTACCCTTTTTACAGACGTGGGTACCTCGTGGACGTGGTAGTGACCGTCTTGTCTTGCATCACCCTACACCGTAGATGCCGGCTAACCGGCTTAGCCGTTCTGAATACATCCATTAATGAAACTATTGAATATGGAGAAGGCATTTGTACGGACGCAGCCACGCACGACGTGAAACGTTGATAAATATTCATTGTTACAGCGTTATTGTAAACAGAAGTTCATTACTTTATTTATGGATGTAATAAACCTTTGGTTTGATAGAGCTTGAAATCAATCACGCTAATATTAAAAAGGCAAAGATTTCTGAGTGTATGTATGTATGTTTGTTAGGTTTTTTCTTTTTAAAACGGCTGGATACGAAGCCGTGGCCGTGATAAAACAAAGAACTTGATCTAGTTTCCATGTAGGTAGACTAAACAAAATTTATCGGATTTGTTTTAAATCGAAAGCTTAGGTACATATATGTAGTTTTAGTTATCTCTCTATCTATACACATAACGTTTTAAACGTCTTATCACGTCATAAATACTTTGATTTACTAGGCCATTGTTTGCGTAAAACAAACTGACGCGCTTTCGTAGAGAACAAACTCTTTTCGAACTTTGAGACGGACGGAGGCACTTTTCCAAAAAATTGGGCTGGGGCACAAGACACACATACAATCTACTTACTCAACACAGATATTTTTTCATAAACACAAATAAATACGTATTTACTAAGTTCAAAGTTTCTAGATTTAAGTTTCACATTCGTAGCCGTAAACTAGTTTTCCTGCTACGACCACGTAACTGACTACGGCGTAGAGCGTAGGAAAACTGTTATATTTTTAAGCAAATCAAACTGCTTAACTCAATCATAATCAAAATTGGTTACCTATTTTAAATGAGATGGTTGACTCTTTAAGCTTTATACGCTACTCATTATAAATGCGATCATAAACAAACTTCTCGGAAAATCTTGTTTACGGTTTTGCGTTCATCTGTAATACTGCATCTACTTACCTACTGCTGACGAAAGCTTGGAAATTGTGACGTTTATAAACGTCGGAGGAATCTGCAAGCAGCCTTGAATGACGCAAAATTCATTACATAATGTCTTTTGAACGGATGTGTCGTATTATTTTTAGTGCGGGTCACGGGCGGCGCCAGGTGAGGCGCTAGTGTCCTCGCCCAATGACAGGGACGTTTCCCGCGCTTTCTTTATCACCTGTCACTTTTATTTGCGACTTTGTACGTTTTTAGTTGTCTATGAACATGTATTTTTTAAATTATATTTTTAAGAAGGCCGTGGCAGACAAAGATAATTCAATGATCGGCTTTTGTTCAAAATTGTTAAAAAAGTTTTAGGTAGAAACTTAACAAATTCATGACGCAAAACTGAATTCACATTAAACACCTACAGAGTCTAACGTTTGGGAGATATTTCGAATTTGTTGGACTACATTTCGTACAAAAATCCTCCTTTTAACTTGTTGCCAAGTTTTGTACGTCATTTGCAAAACTACAAGATCTTACAGAACTTAATAAACACAGTCAATACATTTACAGTGTTATTTACATTGTCGTCCAAAATAAACAGAATTTAATAAACTGATGATGATATTATGGCAGGCCACAAGACAATTGCACAGTTTATGATAAATAAATGACATTTACACACTTTGCATGATGGGAATGATAAATGTAGTAATCAACGTCAGAATAACACCAACATTGGCACAATATTCGTGGCAAACTATAACTAGTCATCTCACGAGATTTTAATGACCCTTTTGACAATCGTAGTCATTCATTACATTTAATATGGACTGTAATTGCAGGTAAGTGACCTTGGGTGACGTCACTATGGAGACGGGAGCTGCACGTGAGTACACTTACTTCCTTTTGGACATGGAAATGCGAGTCATCGGATGTAGCACATTATGTGTGCACGGCATGAAGGTAATATTATGGCAATGATACTTGCGCTCCTGAAAAAAGACGAATTTAGAGTTGATATGTTATTAAAATTAGCTAAGCAGAAACGTCACAAAGCCCAAAGTCCTATTTGAAAATTAGGACATTATCTAGATAAGTAGGTAGGTGCAAAAGTAAACGCCTGGGGCCCGATTCTCCTAAGTTTACTTAAGCAACATACGATTCACGTTCGACTCGATTCGATTGTGATCCAATCCCGACTCGATTACGATTGAAGCGTATGTGGCATTCCGCTATTTTTTCTTTGAAATAAACGTTTTTATCCTTTGCTGTCTTTCAAAAATGAATCATTTTGTCTGCAAATGATTTACGATTACAAAATGATTGTACAACAAACTACCGTATAGACCAAAATCACCGAAATAGCAGACCAATCGCACACCAATCGAATGTCGTTGGAATACGATTGGTCTTATATTAGTAGCAGAATGCCCGATATGGTTAAAACTGCTATTGCGATCATATTGCAATTCGATTTCTATTCGATTTTGACATTATTAACTTAGGAGAATCGGGCCCCTGATCATCATTATTATACATATAATAACTAGAATTTGACTATAATTTCGGGACACATTAAACAATCGAATCAATCCCTTATTCAATTTTGTAACTCTATTAACCTACTTTAGTTTTCCTGACCTGTATTATTGCCTTTTATTTATCGGTATCCTCTTCGTTTTCAGGGAAGGTGTCACAAAAATAAAACAACATTTTCCTAATGTCCGTATTGGCATTCTGACAAAATCTGTTAATAGGAAGTACTTAGAAGTACAAATAACTACGCAATATTATAACCCTTTGTCCCTTCCTAATTGTAATGCATTTGGCCAACAAAGCGTCGTACGTAAAATTAGCCACAGAATTAATTAGATTGTATTGTTTAATATATTTTTTGAATGGTAAGATCTAAAACGTTACGTGAATGTCCTACATGACAATTATTTTCCTGAAGTACCTTTATTTGCTAGTAGGGAAATCAACAAATACAGAATCTGCCCCTGCTGTAGGTCTGCAACGGGGAGCCACACTAGAACGGGTACATAGGAACTATAGAAGCTCTTTACGTACCAGGAACGCGGGTACTCAGTGGACCCCAAACTGTTGTCTTCACAATTTAGCCTGATAATGGATTTTTGTAGTTATCATCATCATCTCAGCCATAGGGCGTCCACTGCTGAACATAGGCCTTCCCCTTAGATCTCCACAGATACCTGTTGGAGGCCACCTGCATCCAGCGTCTTCCGGCGACCTTTGTAGTCAACAGTACTGTATATTTTAATGTCCGCTCTAACTAGGTTAGCTAATTATTCTAAAAGTCATTTCGGATGTATCCTATTGACAAATAGTGTAGTTACGTATTGTCAGTAACAACACTCTATTCAACACTGGGACGACCAGTTGAAAGGTCACAGGGGCCCGTTATGAAGAATTATGATTATTACCACACACGTTTGTCAGAAACCATAAAATTAAATGGCTAACAATACAGAAATACTCGTTATTTGTGTCACGGGACCATCCTTAAACGTATAAATAAATGTCTGTAGAGAAAATGTTGGGCGTTTTGACAGATTCGTATTCTGAAAGAAGTTTTGCGATCCCTCTGGATACTTTCTTTTGTCGATAGCCAGTCGATACTTCCTTTCGTCAATATTGTCTTCCCCAGGTAGGAAATAAATTGGATAATCATATTCAATGCATGTCCTACGTAAAGGTTTACAAACAGCATTGGAAAGTTCAAGCAATAACATAAACAACAACATAAAATTTTCTTAGCGTTATCATTATTGCGTCAAACCATGTGACAGTTATTTGGATGATGCTTCGGAATCCATTCTTTACAAAAATAATCTGATATCAAGGTACGCCAAGGGCAACGGGCAACGTTCTTTTAGCCCTTGAAATCCCTTTGAAAAATTTTAATAAAAGAAAAAGAAATAAAATAAAGAAGTATCAGTCTGTTGCCAAATTCACCATGACGGTTCCGGCTGACTAAATGAAACATCGTAAAAAACTAAGCATTCAAGGAATTCGCAATAAAATTGTTTAATGTTATAATTCATTTTATATCCATGCGTATTCAAAGTTGAGTTTTTATCATAATCAATTTTTTGCAGAATATTTTTGGATGGTCTCAGCCTAATGGAAGAAATAGATTCCCATACCTACAATAAGAGGGGACTGGACCTCACCAAAATTGTTCATGTGTCCCAATGGTCCTAATCAACAATGGTTTCTTAAAAGCTTTCCTCTTAGTTAGATCAGTGTCTACGAACACTGTAAAAAAATAGCGACATATCTATTTACCTAAAGCAATACAAGTACTTGAAAGGACTCCGGACTGGCAAACATAATGTACGATATACGAATGGACAATCTGACACGACAGGTCGCGGGTAGGAGCTGAACACCGCTTCCAACCGGTCAACGAGTCTGTGTTCAGCAGTAGACGTCCTGCACCTGACATGATGATGATACAAAGCAAATATAGAAGTCGTGGTGGCCTAGTGGGCAAAGAACTAACCTCTCGAGTATGAGGGCGCGGGTTCGATTCCAGGTCAGGCAAGTACCAATGCAACTTTTCTAAGTTTGTATGTACTTTCTAGGTAAATCTTAGACACCAATGGCTGATAAAAAGGTGAAGGAAAACATGTTGAGGAAACCTGGACTATAAAGTCTGAAATCACCAACCCGCATTGAGCAAGCGTGGTGATTAACGCTTAATCCTTCTCCGTGTGAGAGGAGGCCTGTGCCCAGCAGTGGGACGATAAAAAAAATATAGAATATTCTCATCTAAATGAGGATGCATTTTCCTCAACATGAAGGAAGGTGTAATCGTGTGAATTTAATTTATTCTGACAAGTCTTGTCTTGTCCTTAGACTTAGGTCAGAGAATCTAATCTTTTACACGTTCCCAAGTGACATGCACTATTTCTTGGCACAAAAATTCACAATTGATTTTTTCAGTTTTTCTCATTAACTTCTTGGGTTTTAGAACTGTTTCTATGTGGTACAGCTTATAAGCAAATCACATAGAACACTCGACATGAAAGAGATTTCGATCCAATTACCAATTCATGCATAAAAACCTGGAATATTTGTGGGATGACCCATAATTTGTCGTGCATTACATTCTGAGCCATATTCTGATTCATGTACGGTCTACATTGTTGTATCATGTTGGGTCTAGTGCTGCGGCTACATTGGATAAAGGACTCTATCGATAACGATATAGCTGCTAAAGTATCGTGTGGGGCGTTAATCCCCGAAGCATGCTACAGATTTATCGCGCGCTGTTAGGAGAACCGCGTATTTATATTAAGTGGAGGAGCTGTCAGCGCCTACGCCGACGCCGCGCTGGACGGCTACATACAAAATGTATCCCACACCCAGAACACTGGATTTTGCTGAGTTTTCTCTAATTAATTTCGAATAAATATTTACAAAAAAATAATACTCAGTGCCCGATTTTATAGCTATGTAATGAGAGTTCGCGATTTTCACGAGCAAAGTTCACTCTTTTCATAAATTCTATCAAAGTGGCATGGATATTTATTCAAATTGTATAAAAAATACGCTACGCACCAGTAGTTTACAACTTAAAATATCTAGGGGTTTAAAAACAGCTGAATATAACGAACTGCAGACATTTGCTTTGATATAAATACTTGTTTTTAATTTAGATATCATAAAAAACTCTGATATCGAGCCAATTCTCGTAATGTGTCGGAATCGCTATCGAAATTCCACCATAAAACATAAATACGACAAATAAGACAAACCTGCAAGTGCGATTATTTGTTACGAATATTAACCGTTAGTGAGCTTAACAAAGCGTTTAAAACTGACGTTTACAGCCAGTTTGTGTCAAAGTAAATTCTGTGAAGCATGCGCAGGAATACACCACGATGCATTAAATAAACGGTACTTCGCATAGCTTAGTAATAAATGCGGAAAATACCAATATCAATCCGATATAATTGTGGTAAAAGGCCACCGCGACACTTAACTCTTTCGGCTAGATCGTCCAACTAATAATACGCCCGCACATGAAATGTTTTGGCTGGTGCTTTTTGTTCGCGCCGGTTATTTCAGTTTTCCAGTAGGATTTTATACAACATCAACTCTGGCCGTCTCCGCGGTGCAGCGCCAGAAAACGCTCCTGTCGACGCCGTCCGATTTTGTTTGATTCCGTTATTGTACTTTATCACAGCTATGGGCACAGCTCCCAGGGAACTAGAACTATACAATATTCAAGCTTAAACCGGTCTTCAAAGATAAATCAATAAAAGATAAATGAGTGATATCGACCAATTATTAGTGAAGTTCTGTGAAGTGCAGTGAATGTGTGTCAAAGGTTTCTTGGAGTTCAGTGTTGTGGGTGAAGAAGAATATAACGGCAAACATGTCGGAGTTCTTTGGACCATGGACCGACAAGGAGGACGGCGACGAGGAGGTGGTGGAGGAGACCGTGGAGACCATCACCACCACCACCACCAGGAAACAGATACCTTCAGTAAGTCTATACGAACCGTTGGCCTTGATCGTGACTCGCGTCCCAGTATATTTTTGCCTCAAAGACATAGCAACGGCAGACAGTTGCATTTAGGAACAGGTGAAGCTGAAAACTCGTTGAAACATGACATTTTAATACCAAAATCACCTCGCCTGTGCACCTTGCCATGAAATGAGTGTGAAGGCAAATGGCGACACTTATATTTTTATTGCGTCTCGTCTGTATCATTGTTAGAGGTGTTTATTTTGGACAAGTGGAGCGCGCGGGTGTCACGGGCGCCGTCAATGTAGAATCCCCCTGATATAAACCAGCTCTCGCACCAAGGTGAAGGCGAGTTCCACCGTCAACTGTCACCGCTCTTATAAATCAACTGACGCACTGCTCTAAAATTACATAACTTTTGCTTCACGACATGTGAAAAAGAAATTTTGAGTCGCCCCGTAAAATTTTGCATCATTAGTTGCAAATTAATTATTTCTGGGAAAACTGAAAAACAAAGTTTTACAGTGAAAGATCTATTAGTACCTGTCACTACGGTGTCAATCCAAAAAATTAAGGTGAAAATAAGATGAAAAAAAAGCTTTTGATCTTTACGACATGTCTTGTCAGAATTTATGCAATTTGCTCAAATTATGAATCTTATGCGTTGTATTCAAATTATTGATAAAATACATCACTCCACAGCATAATCATCCTCTAAAATTATGTATGAGCCCCAAAAATATTATTTAATCTTGTTTTTGGCGCAAGCCACTAAGAGATTATTGCTTTAAGTTTTAATATTTTCCGCTTTATGGCCCATGTAGCGCAAGTGTTTCGTGAACAGCTAATTAGGATTCCGAGAGCCGACCTTTTGTTGACACTAATTTATTCATTTTACGCAGACTGTCTTTTTATCTTAAAACCGGCGACTAAGGACCCTGTCCTCGTCTATTTTCCTAAAACTTTATAGGCAGTGTTATTTGTGAAAAGTGTTGAGCGACACACGAGAACACCGAACATATATTTTAGATAGAGAAGGTTTCTTTTTGAAAGTTTCAAAAAGAAAAAGTTCTTATTTTGACCGTAGTATTATGAATCGCGAGTTCTTATGTCGAAACACGAATCTCAGTTCAATAAACCATAATGTCGAAGCGAGGAACCAGAGACAATGTGATACACGTCAACAATGCGTTTGCGCAGTGAATGGTCTTTTGTTTGGGAACAATGGTGCATTTTGTAATTGGACATATCGTATCTTCACAGAAATGAAGAAATGATTATCCTGGCCTTTTGTGGCTACAATGTTAAATAGTTTTTTGACTTTTGTGCGGCAGACATCAATTCATGTGTCTGCAAAGGCCTGAACTTTGCAAACATTTCAAAATCTCATACATTACTTACTAGAAGTTATTCTAAATTTTCTAATTTCGGTCCGGGGCTTACTAACAATGTTTAATTTAGAAAATACAGTGTAAACAATTGGCATGATTCATTGCATCCATTGCTCTACATACTGGAATATTATAGTTTCCTCGAGACAATGTTGGGGCCTGCAACTGTAAATCAGGTAGGCATGGCTGTGCAACAAGTTAAGTGTGGTTTTATGACGACTTATCAGACGTAGTTAGTAAATAAATTAGGTGAAGGATGATAGGAATTATAGGCAAATTAGTAAAACTACAAAACAGTATTGTATGAGTTTTAAAATCGTTGTAATGTTTCAAATGGTTACGGGTTCGAATTCTTACCTAAGTTTAGTTACAATTGAAACGGAAAAGGAGGTTACCTCAGATTTTTCACCAGTAAATGCTTACATTTACACAGTTTTAAATTTTAATTTTGTCTCGAAATGCATAAGCCGATATCCGTAGTCTCGACCTGTCTAAAGTCCTATCTAAAGTCCCAGCATTTATTGAGGTTGGTCAAGTCCAAATATTTAATTAACCCACTATTGCATAAACTAACAATCCAAAAAGGTGAATAATTGCAAGTTCTTCTAAAGATCGATGTTGAAAAATGTAATTCAAACATTTTTACATTAGTAGCTACACGAAAAGTAAACTGACCTGAAAATACTGAGAAATCATTGGTCACGTCTGCAAACTTTATAAACAAAGTATGTTATCAAACAAATCAAAACAGTAGGAAGATCGAAATGAAAATCTGGAAAGTATTCACGGGGTCATTGAACTCGTGCGGGTGAAGTGTTTATGTATGGTCATGACGTGAGCAGAGGAAACTTATACACAGAAAGCAGCTAAGCTTAAGATATTGTATCGAAACGAAACCAAAGGTATTAATATTAATTATAAATAATTATATTTATATCTAGGGATCTAAGTACATGATACATTTCCTATGTTCATACGACTATCAGCCATCTTTGTTTGTTTTCGTCTGCCGTGTCTACTCTAGTCTCTGGAATTGGCTTTTTGTAATCTTACGAGGGCTTTGACCTTTTGACAATTTATTTTGCGTGATGGATGCTCATTGAGACTTTATGGTTAACAATTAATGAAGCCTATAACATAAATCTAATATTTTATGTTCATAATAAAATTGAAGCTTTTACTTATTTATATTCAAAAGACCGTTTCGTAGCAGCGTAGCTGAATTTCGTAGGCCTACTTTAATATAAGTAGTTATGAAGTTTAAGTAGATATTGATGACTGAGTTTGGTATCTATGGTCTACGGTGAAATCAAGGGACAGGTTAAGGATTTTGTTTCAATTATGTAGGTACAACTGCATATTATGTTCTTGGCCTAAGAGGATTCAAAAGAAAAATAATTCAGTAGGTCTCAAAAAACTTTCAAACAACTTTTTTTTGAAAATTCTTGGCATAGAAATGCCTTGTTTCCGCTTAGTTTATTTAGCCAGTATCTACGTAATTTTCCCAGTTTATTATTAACTATTTGGTCGCAAACTGCAAGTCGGCGTAAACAGTTTCATCACGCGAGTTCGATGACAGCTGCCGAAAAATGCTAATTGCCCGACAGAACAAACCGACCAATCACTAAATGAGCCAAACGCTAAACGCGAACAATACTACATCACGAAAATAATGCTTACGTATTGTGCGAAACGTTAAGAAAAACTTCAGTTTTTCACAACATTTTTGTGTGAAACTGATGACGGAACTGATAAGTTTACCCCAGTAGGTACTTTTTTTTCAAAGAATTAATTTACGATTATATAAAGCCACTTTATAGCACATTTTTGTCACATAAACAAGAGTACAGTTTAAAAGTACAACTTTTTTTGTTTACACACTAACGAAAACAAACAAAACAACACCTTAACTCAAACAAAATAAAGATGAAATTCGTTTGACGGAAACATTTTAGTGTACGACGTTGTTGAATTGCGTGCAGACGAATCTAAAATAGATACTCTTGTTTCCGGAGCGGGGAAACTATTGAAATTACTAAGTATTACTACTAAGGAATTTCGGGAGACAAATTAAAAGCGTGTTACCGATTCTGAGGTACTTTTAATTGTAAAAAAACTAATCTACTGTCTGACCCATCTCGGCGCGACATCTCCGGTGGGGCGACTTATCTACCTAAGTTCTTAAAATTATAGTCAGCACATTATACATGTGTGCGTACAGACTTAATCTAGGGCCGAAGGCTGGGTGGTCACCATAGCTCCTCCGACCTTAAGAGGAAAATTATCGGGAGAATCGATTTTAGATTGGTTCCGATAATTTTTCTTGAAACACGTGTATTTCAGCAATTTGAGCCGAACAACATAAACGGAAAATACAAAAATACTTAAAATAACTAAACCTAAGGTCACGTACACCAAGGACGCACTGAAGCTATTGTCCCTTTTATCAAAAACACTTTCGATCACTTCACTATGTTTTAACGAATACGCCATATATTTCACTTCGTCTAGATTTATGCCCTTCATATCAAGTGCACGTGTACTGGATAGCTGTGCGTTAGTGCGTAACTGAGGTAAGGCGATGATTGGTACTCTTTTCACCACATCGGACTCTATGAAGATACGATGATTAATGTGTATGCCATGAATCTCCACCTCACAGGGTTCTTCGATGGTCATCAGGTAAGTACCAAATACCAATTGTCTACTGGTCTCATCCTTGCATCGTTCTGTTAGTGTGGTCTTCTCTTCACTATACAGGATCCAGTTGTTGTTAGCGACTTGTTGGACTCTGACCTGTTCGATTTCTATTGGATGTTGTTTGCAAAGGGTAAGGTCGTTTTCGAAATTCATAAGCTGTTCGACACAGGTAAGTTCATAGAAGGGGATCCTGTTGTCTGCAGTGCAGAGGAAGCGAGCACCGGCAGAGAATGGTCTACACGGTATTGCGATTGGTGAGTATCTATTTTCTTTCGCCAATAGGTAAGGGTATTTGGGGAAAATAGCTAGGGTCTTATTTTCGGTGTCATGGAAAATTGGTAGGGAGTAAATCTTATAATAGTTATAAGTAACATTATCGGTAAGTGGTATCTCCATTATAAACGTTATTTGATTACTTTTAATAAATGATTTAACACATATAATCTCTTCTATTTTTAACAAGTTCGCTTCGGCGGGAGGACATATTAAGCTTTCATATTCGGATATTAATTTAAGATGATATAAAAGTTCTGAAGAATTAACAATTGATTGATGTAAAATAGAGACTCTGCTTAATGCAAGTGCAGTTTCGATTTCACTTAATCTAATAAATATAGTACGAAAGTTACTCATGAAAACATTGAACAACCCAGTTAAGTACGTCAGAAAAATCCAACTATTTTGCTGAGCAGTTAAATCTTTAATTAATGTTTCAATTTTAGTTAACCTGTTATGGAAGTTAATTGTATTCTGTTCAATAGTTTCAGTGGCATTAATAAAACTGTCAAACATTTTAGAGACCAATGTTAACCTTTTAGATATAGTGATTTGACCTTGATTCAATTTAGAAATGAGATTATCATACTTCAACGCATCATCATGATCCAAATTACCGGTAACAATTTTTATAATAGAGCCCAGTGGATTAATGAGTCCTCGTTTAGATCGTTTGGATGGTATAAGCTGTTGGTATTTTTCTACAGTTAAATCACGTATGGAATCTGTATGCATTTTAATAGTCATAATTTCTTGTGAGTATGATGCATTCCAATCAATTAAATTACAAAGCGCTTGATAGTTGGTAGAGATGTAGTTAAGGTCAGTATAAATTTGATCTAGGCTGATGATCTTTACAATAGTCCACTGATCAGTTTGGAAATATGCATGACCTTGTTTCACCGGTAAAACTCCTGGATTACCTTCAAGATTTTGCAGATGAAGGGCCAGCGACAGCATCGTGACTGTCATCAATAATATGCCGCACCTGTGGAGGACGTTTTATATTTTTAATAGGAATTTTGGTATCCCTTTCTCCTATTTTTATAGGTAAAATATTTTTATCTGCTTTGCCTGTTACTACAGCTTTTATATATCGGGGCTTATCCTTACTTTTACGCTTATTTATGTCTTTACCGAAAACAATTTCTCCTTTTTTAAACTTTATTTCACCTTCACCACCCTTACTCTCTCTATTCTTTTCTTTAATATTAACCATTTTGTCTGCTAAGTGTTCGTATAATGTTTTTATTCTTTTTGCATGATCTTTTACTAATTTTTGGAAATAACGTTTTTCTAATTCTATGCTAAACGGACTGCTTGAGTCGGTATGTCCGAAGACAACTTCAAATGGTGCAAGTTCAGTGACTGAGTGAATAGTGTGATTGTATGCCAGAACAGAATAAGTCATAACCGAAGCCGCATCAGTACATTGTTTTTCGTATTTGGCCAGTCTGTAAATTTCTATTATAGTGGAGTGGAACCTCTCAATAAGACCCATTGAATTGGGGTTATTAGGGGTTCCAATGTGGAAATCAATTTTATGTAAATTCAAAAATTCCTTAATTAGTTCATTATTAAATTCGGTTCCGGGGTCTGAGCTTATTCTTCTGGGTGTACCGTAATACGAAAAATATTTCATCAGTGCTCTAGTTACTTCGGGAGTTGATTTTCCCTGAGTTTCGATTGCCTGACCTAATTTGCTAAATGCGTCAATTATAGTTAAATAAGTTTTACCTTCTATACTAAAAAGATCTATAAATAGCTCTTGAAAAGGCGCGTCTTGGGTTTGTGTTAGTTGTAATATAGGTTTGATGGGTTTCCTATCATATTTCATTCTACGGCACCCATCGCAACTGTTTATGACGGCTGTTACAGTTTCCTGCATTCTATTCCAATAATAATTTCTACGGAGCCTAACTAGCGTTTCTTTTATGCCTCTATGACAGGTCTTTCCTTCATGGTGTTTAAGTATAAGTGCCTTTTGCTCTCCTTCATCTTCTACAAAAATAACTCTTTCTGTACATTCAAATAGGTTAATAGTTCCCTTTCTGAATAGTTCAATTATTATATTGCTAAATAGTTTCCGATGTTCATTCTCCTCAAAATAAATGAAATATTTTAATTTTGGCTGTATGTATTCCTTTAAAAAGTCCTTTACTAATTGCGGATTATCTTTTGGCAGGAAAACTTCTAATATCTTTTGTTTGTCACGTGACAGGTTCTTAACATGCATTTGATTTTTAAACCATGAAAATATTAAGATTTGATTCGGCTTGGTGTCGATCGCCTCATGTAAAATAGGTATACCGGTTGATTCTAATTCTACAGCGGAATGAACGGTTTCGTTCGACTTACTGGACACTGATCGTATTGGATACTCATTTGTATCGTAGTGAACTTCTCTAATATTGTCGGAAAAATCTATAGGACTACAGGTCATAGTTCGACTAGAATCAGATATCGTTACTGTTGATGAACCTTTACTATCTGCACATTCATTTAGATTTTTATCTTCCTTCTCATCAATATTAACTGCTAGAGACTGATTTTCGTCGTCTGTGAGTAAGGCATTGATTTTTATTCTGGACAGAGCGTCTGCATTTGTATTTTGTTTGCCGTTTTTGTGAATTAAATCAAAGTCGTAATCTTGCAAACGTAACCGCCAACGTGTGAGTTTGCTACTAGGGTCTTTAAGAGATTGGAGCCAAGTTAAGGGACGGTGGTCAGTATATATATAGAATTTTCTACCGTACAGATAGGGCCTAAAATGCTTTACTGCCCACACTATAGCGAGCAGTTCACGTTCGATGGTACTATAACGTGATTCTGTATCACTGAGGGTACGACTAGCATACGCAATGGGCTTGTCACTGCCAATCTGTCCTTGTGACAGCACAGCGCCTAGAGCGACATTGGATGCGTCGGTCGTCAGTATAAATGTTTTGTCATAGTCAGGGTATTGTAACAGTGGGGCATGTGTCAGGAGTTCCTTGCATTTGTTAAATGCGTCTATGTATTTCTGGTCAATAACAATTTTGTTGCGCTTTTTTAAGCAGGCTGTCAATGGTTGAGTAATTTTTGCAAAATCTTTTATAAAACGTCTGTAGTAACCTACAAGTCCAAGAAAGCTCTTAATCTCTGTCGTTGTCTTTGGTAACGGGTAATTCAATACAGCGTTTATTTTGTCGTCATTAGGCTTTAGCCCGTCTTTAGTTATAGTGTGTCCAAGGTAGAGCACTTCTTTGCGTAAAAATTCAGATTTGTCTAATTGAATTTTCATGTTAGTTGTTCTAAGTCGGTCAAATACAATTCTTAATTTATTTATCATTTCGTCAAGGCTATTTCCGTAAATTATTATGTCATCCAAGTATACCATGCAGTGGAGTCCTTGCAGACCACGCAAAATATTATCCATGGTCCGTTGGAAGGTAGCAGGAGCGGTTTTAAGTCCAAACGGCATTCTGAGAAACTCAAAATGGCCATTTTGCGTCGAAAAAGCTGTCTTCTGTCTATCCTTCTCTTCTACTTCTATTTGGTGGTAGCCGCTTGCTAGATCCAATGTGGTGAAGTACACACTCTTTCCTAGTTTGTCGAAAAGGTCATTAATATTAGGTAGGGGGTATTTGTCGTCTATGGTTATGTCATTCAGTCGTCTGTAGTCTATTACCATCCTGTATTTAATTTCACCAGACGCATCCTTCTTTTTAGGGACAAGGTGAACTGGAGCACTCCAAGGGGAATGAGATTCTTGTATAACATTTTCATGAAGTAATTTTTCTACCTGATTATTTATTTCGTTTTGGATGAAAGGTGCCTGTCTATAGGGTTTAATGTATATAGGATCTTCATTTTTGGTACGTATGTGATGTTTAACCTGATTAGTAAACGTAAGGGGGATTTGGTCACAGTAGAATATGTCCTTATATTCCCTACAAAGTGCATAAATTTTCTCACGTTCTTCGCCATTGGTATGATCGAGTCTTAATTTATCTAAATTTTCTTCAAGTAATTTGTCAATTTCTAGAGGAGTATTGGTCGTAGTAAAATTAATGTTGTATTCTGTATTTTCATATGGCGTTACTGTGAAGGGTTGGCAAATAGTCAGTTGTTTTGGGCAATCTGAAGTGTTTTGAATTACTGTAAATGCGTATCCACTATCACAGTTTACTAAAGCACTAGGCATTCGTAGTCCATTTCGAAATTCTTGGTAGTCAAGAATAGCGTCACCTGAATATTGATCTACTGGCAATTTAAATCGTTGTTCTGAACGTGGCTGTACAGTAATTTTATAATTTAAATTATTATTGATTATTGGAATACAAGTGGAATTCGTTTTTAAGATTCGTTCTTTTAGATCAATAATTGCACCTAATTGCTGTAAAAGGTCGTTACCTATAAGCCCGTCATACCGTGGATCTACTTCGTATACATAGAACTTATGCCAATCGTCACTAACAAAGGTAGGTAGAAGAGGAATTTCTATTACTTCATTATGTCTACTAGTAGCATGAGTACTAACCACCTGAAAATTTTCATTACGTATATAGTCGTAAAAATACTCATATGCTTTTGTAGGACCAATGAACGATCTCATACTACCAGTATCTATCATCATTTTTGCGTCTATCTCTTCTACATAAATATACGGTAGCTCTAAATTAGAGTCAAAATTTAATTCTAAGATTTCTTGTCCGTCGAGGCACTCTCCTGAAAATCCAGTGCCTGAATTTCATTTTCTGATTGTAATTCATAGTCAACATGAGTCTCGTCATGATAATTAATTTCATTTGAGTCACCATAATAGTCATCGTCATAGTTAGAGTAATAGTTATTGTAATAAGGCTCATAGTCGTCAGCAGACAATTCATTTAAATTGAAACCTTGTGGTACATTCGATTTAGGTTGGGCTGTTCGCATAGACACATCAGTAGTTTGCGTTTGAGGTTTTAGTATTTGTGGGGTATTAGAATTATTGGGGGATTTGTAACCAAACTGCTGAGGTTGCAACGGTTTATAGCCAAACTGTGGCGGTGGCCTGTATCCTAATTGTTGGGGTGGCCTGTACCCAAATGGTTGAGGTGGCCTATACCCGAATTGTTGAGGTGGCCTGTACCCGAATTGTTGGGGTGGCCTGTACCCAAATTGTTGAGATTGGGGTAAGTACCCAGGCTTGGGGCGTGATGTTAATGCATTTGGTAATTGACCTTGGGGCTGATTGAATTTATTCTGTGGAATACCGAAATTAAATTTAGGTGTGGTAATATTATTTGGCAATAAAGGTTTGTATCCCGCTGGCGTCATTACCAATTTTGATCCGAAACTGCTAGATTGACCGTAAATGCGATTCCTAGTATTATACTGCTCTAAGAAATTAACTTCCTCAAGTACTATACTCAAGGCCGCTTCTAAACTAGAGGGTGCCTTAAGCCTTACAATACGAACCATATTCTCTGGGAGATTGTATAAGAACACATTCAAGGCCGTATTGTTATAAATAATTGTCTTTGCACTCTTCAAATCAGTATCCTCAATCATGTTGACCTTGGACATCAATAATGATCGAACACTTTGGATTCTATTACAAAATTCTAAATAACTTTCACCGGATTTAATTTTTAAGGATTCTAATTCGATATTAATGCACGCTTCGCTACGCGGGTCTCCAAAATGTTGAATAAGTAGATCTTTAAAAGCAGACCATGTCACAATATCTTCACGTTCTGATAAGAGCGCTGCGGCGTCATCTCTCAATCGACTAGTTAAAACATTATAAACGTAAAGATTTTGTTCGTGGCTACCCTTATATCGGTCAAGGACATACTGACACTTTCGCAAATAAAGATTTAACTGTCTTTTATCACCATTATACAAAGGTATTAATTGAATAATTTCTTTGGGTATTTGTTCAATAGTCACTGAAGTCATCATGTTCACAGAGTAGAGAACGGAACAGATAAAACAATTCGTGAGAGTACAATTGACTATGCTATGAAACACACAAGATAACACAATTCAAACATAACACACGTAAATCAGAAAATAATTAGACGCAAAATGTATGTAATAGTTTAGGTAATAAAATTAAAAATATTAATGTATAAAATATATATTTTTTTTTTTTATATTAGGTGTAGAATTACATACACTTTACTTATTACTTTTAATAAAACACATTTATAAAAATATCAATGCAAAGAATACACTTGAGATAACAATTAATTGGCGTCTCTGAAAGTTTAACTACTCTATGTCGGTTCTATTTATAGAACACAATGAGATAAGCCAATAATCTAAATGAACACGTTATAATGAGAGAGGTTTAATCTCAAAATAATGTAGGTATTAAGTATTGGGGGATAGAGGAACATGGATTGGCGAAAAAATCACTCACCAGCCAGCTGCTACTCTCATCCTTGGTATTCCTTTGTTTGCCCACACGCACCAAGAGTAATTTATTTGGTTCGTCGGATTTCACTCGTCCTTAAATTCCCACAGCTATCGTGCAGCTCGTCCTCGAGACACGCGACGAATTTAAAACCGCGAAGAATTTAGGAATATAACAGCGAAATCCTACCGGCTGCGCCACTCTTGTTTCCGGAGCGGGGAAACTATTGAAATTACTAAGTATTACTACTAAGGAATTTCGGGAGACAAATTAAAAGCGTGTTACCGATTCTGAGGTACTTTTAATTGTAAAAAAACTAATCTACTGTCTGACCCATCTCGGCGCGACATCTCCGGTGGGGCGACTTATCTACCTAAGTTCTTAAAATTATAGTCAGCACATTATACATGTGTGCGTACAGACTTAATCTAGGGCCGAAGGCTGGGTGGTCACCATAGCTAGATTGTACTGCTTCGCCTCGCCGAGATACGTACATTTTTGGAAATCAAATAAAAGCAATGAGTCTAAAAATATAATAAAAGCAAGGTTGTATGTAAATAGAAAGCGCGGATGCGAAACGTATGAATCATAAAGGTCAACTTTACGTTTGTTTAGTGATAGACCGGTGCAAGGGTTAATAATCTCGTTTGACCGAGTCAAATGTGTCGAGCTTACATCGAGCGATTTAAATAGACTTGCTTGGATGTAAAGCTTTCATACAGCGCCGATGTACAGTGAACAGTACAAGTTTTACAGTCTCGTGACATGATATCATTACAACAAACACCACATCGAACAATCTCGTAACACACATAACATCTATTTGTAATGAAACGTCACAGACAATGTCAAAAAATGTTAAAAATTCTTTAAAAAACAAACGTAGGTTTGTCAGTTCAAGGAGAACATACTTTTATGAATCAGTGACGAAGTTGGGATAAAGGGACCAGTGAGAACAAAGATTTGTAATGATTTGTACTGCGCAGACTGTAAGTGGATGAGTAAGCACGTCATGTCCACTAATCCTGGGCTAAATTTGCATTTCGAACAACATTCATAATGTAAGCTATAAACAATTTTACAGCGGAGAAGTTGTAACGACCAGTGTAATTTCTTATTAGACTAGAAAGAACATGAGAAAACTGGCTATTGCTACAAACAGCTACATAATTGGCCTTCAAACTTTTCGAAAGTTGCAAACTTCGTTGCCATTACCTAATTTCTAATTATTTTTTTTAATTCATGTCCATTAATGATTCTCTCTTTCTACATGATAAACGGCTATAGTCTTAACTGAATCATGGTCCCTATTCTGAGAAGAGCCTCGAACGCATTATAAATTCTGTGTGAGTTAAAACGTTCACAGATAAATGAAAGTCAATGAGAAATGTAGCCTCATTGTTGTTTTTATTAGCTTTGGATTTTATAACAGCCAAGAAACGAGTAATAGCTCATCAGCTGAACAATGACGTAATGAACTTTATACGATTGTTTTACAAAACTTCTCACACACTTTCAGAATTTCTGTTTTACTTTAGCAAAGAATTTTTCAACTACATAACTTTAAAAAGCAATAAAACTCACTTATGGAGCGTGAACAATGGTAAGATAATGATTTAAACCCTTTCTAGCTAAGTCACACACGACATGTCATGACATCCAACCTCACATGACATTTCCTACTGCTAAGCACGACTACACAAACAAACAATAAAGGGAAACTCTAAAGAGTTCACATGATAATCATAGATTCCAAACAAGTCCTGAGAACGACGATTCAGGGCGTCACGAGTGATTGTGACGTGTCAGCACGACTTACGTGAAGAGGTTTGAGTCCACGATGAGCACTCCATATTCAATATCATGATAGATATACAATAAAACACGTAGCTATGTCTGTTTATCATGCAAGCCGTTGGAAAATGGTAATTCGAAAGCATTGATATCGTGTAAGCACGTTTGTGTGTTGAAGCTGGTTTCAGAATCAGCTTTGTAGGTACCTGTGCGAAACATCTGAGTTACTTAGTTCATTGGATATTGAAACTTAAGGAGGTATATTAGCAGGGTTTTCTCCTCAATTATAGTGCTTATATATAAGGTACCTGGTACTTAAAACTCCTCTACCGTTAATTAATTTTCTCTCTGCTTACAATACGAAATTAGCACTTAGCTCATTACTTATCGACTGGTTTTCATTTCAATCAAGTAACTTTTATCAATCAGTAATGCTTATGACTTTTCTACACAACTCTCTGATAGATTTCTCCATAACTACTAAAGTATTATTATTTATGCAGTATATACGCAGTCAATGGACTGGAAAGTTCATTACAGCCTATAGAAAATTCACTTCAATAATCTCTTACATGTTGCGGTTCCATGATGATTACGGCAAATTCGATTCGCAACCAGGTAGATTAGAAACTTGCTCAACTATAAACTAAATATGAATTATTCGTAATTACAGATGAATTATTGAAGTATAAGTTTGCCAGATTGTCTAGATACTAATGGGCTGTGAGGTACTGGAGAAATAAAGCTAGAACATTAATCTTGCGCAGGAAAGAGAGAATGAATAAGTAGTCACGTGCGTTGTTAGGAATTATGTTTGTCCGGAAATGGCAAGTCATGCGACTTATCCGGATTATGAACGTGTGGTTTCCCGATGTATTGCCAGAGAGGAAAAGGAACAAATCATAAAGTCCATACGTAACATTTACATGGTAGGTAGATACCTACTTATCCACACTTTCATGTCAATAAAGGAGGTCCAGCGTGGATGTCGGAGGTAGAATTTGATTTTGATGTTTTTTTTTTTATAATAAAGATAACTAGCTAGCTGGATAGAAAATAATCAAACCATATCCACCAAATCATTCGTCTGACTTCCGCATCCAAAGACTGGCCAAGTTCTCGAAGTGGATTAGATAGAGAACAAATATGCTTGTTTTTCATAGAAGTAATTTATTTCAATTAACATTGTACGGTGCATTTTACAAATAAACAATGCTGATAATTTCATGCTGTAAATTATTTGAGAGCAGATTTATAGCAAGAGAGGAGTAGTGCCAACCAAAATCAATTAGAGACAATGGCTTCCTGTCTACAAGGAGACATTATAGGGCTTCTGTGAAAATATGTGACAAAAACAATAAACAAACATTTTCATGACGACATAAAACCTACAGTAGGGACCTTCCTACAGTCAATAAAATGTTTTACCTTGAAAACATGCAGGTATGTCAGGTATCAGAGTCCAACTCTGGATTCATTCAGATGATTCAGACCTTCAAAGACGCTAAGATGTTAATTTATGTGATAAAATTCACAAGTTTCTCAGAAATACAACTGTTTAATGATGCAAATGATCGCTAAACGTTGGCAACGAATACAACCGCCGTATTATGTCATGTTTTCACACTTTTCTTTGGCATCGCTAACAGTGACAGTTATATTCAGTTATTGTCTTGCTATGAAATTATGTGTGTAATGAGAAAGCGTCATTCTTAAAAATATGTTTGGGTAAGAACAAAGTAAACTCTTTAGTTTAGTCACTCTCTAATCTTTGAAAAAAAAAAACACCGTCAGCTCGCTTCGAAATTCAAATCACGCACGTTGTCAAAAAAATCTCGATTCTAACTTTCTTTCTTACGATTTTCTCACAACTTTCCCCTAAAGATCTTTTGATATAAGGTCTGATAGTTGTCGTAAAAATGGTAAAATACAGCTTTTGATCTTCGGTCAAGCTCGCTCCAAGGGCGATGCGATGCGATGGCACAGAGTTGCGTCAATCGGAATATATGGGCCAAACCTACGTGTGCCACCGGATATCGAATGCTTCGTATGTTGCATGCGTCTATTCGTTTTACGAAATTCGAGTTTAAATGCGTTCCAAGTTGTTTGTGTTATGAATTTTAGAAGAAATGTGGTCGACGTTCATTTTCTTTTCTATTGGAGCGTGCAAGTTCCTATTTATTTAATCGTTGCAGTTCTACTTACAGGCATAAGTGTAGATACATATATACGTACTCGAAAAGATCTGCGTTTTTGTCTACGCTTGTAAGGTGCTTATAGGCTTATATAAGGAGTAGTATTGATAACTGCGTCATTTCATGACGATTTGTTCCTGCACAAGACTTCCACGATTTCTGTGAAGAAAAGACCTGGCAATAGCTCTTTAAATTGCTTAAACCTACTTACATAACGATGCAATTTTCGTATGCAACGCTTTCCAAATGAATCTGTCACAATTTTAATATAAATAACTGTACATTAATCAACAACACCTGCACGCATTTTTCATGACCAGAATGCATGTCGACAGATTTTGGCCTATTTTAAATTCCTGTAATCATCTGATGGATGGACCTGAACTGTCCAATGAAAAATTAAATTGGGTGACACCATCATAGATGGGACCTGATGGGAACTTGGTATTTTTTTATAACTGTGTCAATTATTTCAGGTGGATGATACACAGTGTAATAATAATGTTTTTGACAAATTATAGAGCCCACCTAGACCTAGTTGCGACTAGGAAATTAGTCAAAATATTATTGTTGACGTGTGGGCGAATCGTTTGACCTTCGCCGGTATTGTCGCGGCCATGGCAAGGAATGTCCAGTCCTATTTATTATATTGCAGATAGAAATAACCAACGATTTCTGGAAATAGATTTATTAGTTGGAATCCGTACCTACTTATGGTCTATTTAGTATCTACTTTTTCTCGTATTTTTTCAGTACCAGTAATCTGTGCGTAGGTACTTGGAAATTGGGGATCGAATACCCAACGGGAGAATATTTTTATAAGATTAAGTTTTAATGTCTAATTAATATTCACTTAATCGGTCCTTAAAATAAATCAATTTTAGGGCCGTATTGACTGCTTCATTTAAAAATCGCTATTTCATATATCAATGAAGCAGACATGATAATTTCTGAATTCACTAAACATACAGAGCTTACGTCACGCCACGTGCGTATGACGTGGACTGGATATTGCTACTATAAATATTTGCGCTGGTTCAATATAGACTTCTTGTAGTTATTGTCCATTGCAGTGCCATATGTTACAAGTGTCAAAAATAAAGAAATATACGTCCTTGCTACAAATAGAGTGGAGGCTTTAAAATGCTTGCTTTTGAGGTTTATATCCAATTAAAGTATTATCGCAGTAAATAAGGCTAAAACTGTGCCACTGGTCGCGATAAGCGAGTTTTAGATTTAGCTCAGATTGTATGGCACTCGACAGACTTAACTACCTACTTCACCTACATCTCTAAAGAGCACTTAATTAGTTGTGCAATTTCCGTGTAATGACTACTTACGCACCTTCATATCGTCCTACTAGTCCTACTTTAGACATGAACTAAGTATTAAAATGATATTAGAGGTAGGTATTAAGCAGACTACAGCTTTGAAAATGGAGGTACTACTTATCTAGGGAAGTCTACTTAATACTTAAATGCCTTCTGATTTGTACAATGACACGCTATGACCCCGCGAATTAGGTATTTACATGTCTGTTTAATTAGGACACCGCCCATGGATTTATGGGGTCAATGCTGTTGACGTCAATGAAATATAATAGTATGTTACATGTAGAATGTTCAGTTCAGTGTCATACGAGCAACTAACTAAAATCTTGAAGATTATTCACCGCCAAAATAGTTTTGATAAAAATAGATGAAATTACAATGGAATGGAAGAACAGTAACAAATATTGCGGTTCGAACACTTCATTCACCTATTTCTAAATATAGGAGTCTCTCACGCAATTGTTCACGGCGCTTAGCCGATTAAGCTTTTCATTTCTACTAATAATGTTCTGTTATAGGAACAAAATGAACCGTGAGAGCGTATCGTGAAATGTATCGAATCGATTCGACACATTTGATCGATTTACGATAGTCACTTGTTCTAACTCAAGCCATTGTTATCGACTTCAATTAGCTCAGTTTACGAGTGTTCGATAAAAACACTGAAATCACTAACAGATTAGACTGATCGGTAAAATTTTCTGTATTACGTAATTTTTCCTTTCACAATTACTTTTCAAAACTGTAAGCATTTTTTAAATATAGTGAAATGATTATGCAAAAATTACATTAAAATCTTTACGACCGTCAGAGTTGAATGGCTGTTAAATTTATAACCGCTGCGCAAGCGCGGAGGTTAGACGCCAAACGCTAGAATAATGTTGTTAAACGTTTATTAATAGCGAGCTACTGGGAATGTTTAGGTATCGGGAAACGCCTGTAAATCATAGTTTTGTTAGTGTAGGTTCAGATTTTTCAGGTAGACAGGTTTATAACTTTTGGGCTCATATTCATTAGGTACACCGTAGCTTCGAGCCCACTGCGTTGGTTGCACGCATCATTTGGCGCTAGTTGTAAAGATCCTAATAAATGAGAGTAGTGGTTTATCTCGGCTTATTATTATAACGATAGTTGTTACTGATGTATTTTGATCTCAGATAATTTATCGGGATCGCTATTTCTGACTAGACTACAGCGTACAGGCGTAGGCTTACAGTCTTCGATGAGAGTCAAAACTTTTGACTGAAAAGTTTTAGATTTTCGTTTCAGATACGCATTGCCACCAACTGTCGCACATAGTGTAAACAACCACCAATACTAATTGTAAAAAAATGAAAGCTGATTTGTATTTCATCTACGTCTTGCACCCAACGAAGATAACCTTTTAAGTACCTACCTACTCAACAACAAATCCTATGATTCTCAAATGGTAGCTGCATACATATTGTGAAATATATGTGTCTTTTGTTTACATTTCGAAACTGTACACTATGCCAACTACATCATATTTACTTAGGGCGTGAGACGCAACAGTGGTGCTTTGTTTAATATTTGTTAAGTTATAAATAGCGGGTGATTATGAGTCTCCGTGTTGTAATAGCTTTCGTGTACTGTATCTGTAGTTTTTCTATCTGACATACTTTATGGTGCTATAAAAGGAAGTACAATGATCAAAAAGTCAACCAATGAAGTCATTTTTACGAGTCGTGATTCTGTAACTTTAATACATTTCCTGAACACAGAAAGTCTATGCTAAAAATACTCAAGTTAAAAATAGTTAGAATTGAAATCAGCTGGACTTTCACGTCTCAATATTGCTACAATTATTTAGCAATAACAAACGATTTCCGTTGCCCTCTTCCCATGCAAGACGCAAATGTGCTCAAATGTTCTGCGCATGCAATGTTATTAGTATTTTGTAACATTTTGAGTTGCATTGATGGCACAACAAACTGTAGCAATCATTGGCCTCGATATCCACTTCAACTGACATTCTGTATTATCTGATATCGTAAAACTGTTACGTTTGGCTACTGGTGTTCAGGGAAGCTCTTATAAAATCGTAAAGCTACAATGTCTAATAGCAGAGCGTATGCTAAGTCTGTGTTGATCGCATTATGGCACTATTATATTGTTATGTCATGTTTTAATACAGATTATTAATTAACTGATTTGCCTCTAATTTTGTCACTTTAACATAGAACCATAATCTATACTAATATTATAAAGCTGAAGAGTTTGTTTGTTTGTTTGAACGCGCTAATCTCAGGAACTACTGGTCCGATTTGAAAATTTCTTTCAGTGTTAGATAGCCCATTTATCGAGGAAGGCTATAGGCTACTTTTTATCCCGGTACGGGAAGTAGTTCCCACGGGATGCGGGTGAAACCGCTGGCAGAAGCTAGTTTCTAATAATAATCGATGTATTTACGGTTTTGAATCTTGTATACAAATTCTCGCCACTTTAGATCAGACTCGAAACGGTAACAGTATTCTAAATTGAGTAGATAACTAAGTCCGCAGACTACTAGGTACCTACTTAATTTCTTTTTGTGACACGTTTTTCGAGTGGGTTAACAAAAACCAGTAAATAATAGCAGGCATGCAAACAAACCTGTTGTAAGTAACGGTAATCAACTTGGTCATGCAAAAAATTACAAGTATGCAAACAGATTAAAGACGTTGCTTGTCCGTGTTCAATTAAAAGTTAATTTCAGTTCAACGCAATATTAAATTGGGAAATAAAATAAACAAAAATACATAATTTTCCAGACTCAAGTCTTCTTTTAATAGGTATCTACGCTTTCCAGGCCCCTTTCTAATGAGGTTCGAATCACCATTGGCTTAATTAGGTATAGCCTTCTTTTGATACATGAATTAATAAAATTAAATACTTAAATATTTAAAAGATATAAAAGTAGTTTTATATTTAGGAAAGTAAATATTTAAAAAGAATATTCTTCTACCTACCAATACTAATTTTATGGGAAATATTACGTCCTGATTAAGTTTTCACACAATTCAATACTCAGATATTCTGCGGAACCCATACATAAGTACGGGAACTTTCGCGTGGACGAAAAAAAAGAGAGAAAACGAACTGAAACTGGTTCGACGAGTGCACTCAAATATGGCAGCGTGCTCTATAACAAGGAGTATCCTTCCTTAACGGGAATTCTGAGTAACTGGGGCTAAATCCAGCCATGAGAAAACTCCTCCTCTTAACTCGTTTTATATTGGTAAAGGAACTAAAACTTATCATTTTACTGTGAAGCCAAATCTAAGATAACGCATGAAAGGAAGAACACAAATTAAAAACTATCTAACTTTTCATTAATGAATGAGGTGGTTGGTATAACCTAATAATTTAATTGATACCCAAACCAATTTGATTCATATTATCAAATCAATGAACAGATTAGTGCCCAATGATTCATGTAGGAAATATTTTTTTTTAATAATATGTTTGATACCAACCAACATTATGTTAGCCACAATATTACGTCAGGAAATGTAATTTAATTTTATAACTAAGCAGACAAGGAAAAAATAAAGTCAACCAGCCTATCAGCTTGTGTTTATAGTCTCGTATTAGAGTCACTCTACATATTTTATAGTACCTAATTAAAATATACTTAACATAAGTTATGTTCCTGTGCTATTTGTGGTCCAGGGTCCAGAAATAAAGGCAATATTAGGTATTTTCTGACTCATCGTTTTGATATGCAACTACATAAAAAATGCTCTAAGTATTTATTAATAAACTACCTAATGCCTGTCGTTAATATGTAGATATACAGTTCAGGTAGCAGTTGCATTGAAATTCAAATAAGTAGCCGTGAAGCGATCGTATAAGCTAGTCAACGTGCTACGCCTAAGTACCATCTCAATAAAATTCTAATCTCACCTCGTAGAAAATCAAGTTTTAAACAACCCCGTCGCGATTCATAAAATAATCTTATTATCTTTTAATAAGTAGGTACTACAAACTAGAATTAAAATAGAACTGATAAAACTAATTTCTGTTTCTGTTTCCTGCTGATCAACGAACCGGAAACAACGAGGGGGAATTGTTAACGGAAAGTTAACGTTTCTCAATCTTCAACATGCAAAATCAAAATACGCTGTTAATGTTAAAAACAAAACGTATTAAAATAACACTATGGTCAGCTCTATGGTCTTATATAATCATTTTCAAAACGGATCGTAAGTAGTCTTGAACCCAGTTGAACAATGAAAAACCGGAAAACCGATTCTTATTTAAATAATAAAAAGAGAAGTTTCCAAACGTGATACTAATGGTAACTTTAAAATTGAAGACGAGCAACGCTGATGTTTAGTACCTTGTCCATATAGACGTATTGAATTAACTGTAAGTGTAGAGACCCAGAGATAATTGAATCAATTGAAAAGTTAATTAGTGTTTTCAATTGGAAAACCATTTGACCGTTATTTCAAATGCTGATACTGCGTAAAAATTGCATGGACGAAACACTATGGTTATGTAATGTAATAAAAATGCAATCGCGTGTCCATATGAGTTCAGTCTATTCGATCGATATTAAAAATGAATGAACTTGTTACCACCGGTAAATGGCAATAAAAAACTTGCAATTTTTTTTATTGACCTAGTTTACTGTTTAATGAGCTCCGTAATCGAAGTCATCAAGGCATGACGATTATTGTTTAGCAACATTTAAATGGTAAACGTTTCACTGACCCTTATTGCAATAGGTAGATAATGTTAATTAAATATTAAATGTTCGATCTGATTTCACTAAAACTAAAGGCCTAGTTGGTAGCGGTTGGCAAAGAATTCATGAAGTCCAGTCTTATCCTTTGGATAAGATAAGGAAAGCTAATAAAGTGTTATTAGACATAATCGTACCGATATACGATAGGTTGGTTATTTCATTGACAAATACGAAAGTCCGAAAGTGTAACAACGCACTTCGCATGCTAAAACAGACGACATTATCTTGTAAATCACAGATTGAAGAACAAACACGTATTATTTAGACAGGCCTTTCACCAACAGGGATCCCACAATAATTTGTATGGCATGGCGATAGTGTTCTTCGCGACAGTAACATGCCGTGCATGGTCACTGCATGAACAATCGCAAATTAATTAGTCATTCTGCGAACATTATATCCTATTGAGAAGATGCGAGATAAAACAATGTCGTTTATAATTTAATCGATGCCATTTGCCATTTATATTAAGTTGTCGTGTTTTGTGACTGCTTGCATATAGTTTAGATACTTTAATCACGTAACAGTACCTTCTTAACTTGTAGTAGTCCGCGTTGACTAGTGAGTTTTTACCTATGTAATTTAGGATATGCATCTGTATAAATTGAAATCAAGGGCAATTTACAAAAAAATCATAACTCACAATTTGAATAAAATCACGTTTGACTACAATAAGCATAATAATTATTATAATGAGTGCGATTATTCTAACTAATTCTGCAATCGCAAAATGTCAAAGATTTCGGTAAAGGTTTAGAAAACCTTGGTACTCAACGTGGCTTGAAGAGCAAAGAGATTTTAGTGACCTTATGTCTTTGTTAAAGAGAAATACCAATTCGTTAACCATACCTACATATAATCGTATCTTTTGCTATATATTTAACGTTTTGTTATTATCACTTCACGTTTATAAATGGTGTTCTTATAAAATTATAAACGAATACTTATTCAAGTATAATAAAAAACTTTCGCTTTGTGTCAACATTGATTGAACCGTAGGTACCTATGCAAAAACCGGTAACGCTGCGACAACAACCGGTAAATAAATCTCTATTTGTGTGCTTCATTAATCGGAAACAGAGTAAGCTTACTACCTACACTGTATATTTGCAAAACATAACAACTTTGCTTTTCCCAACCCCGAAAGGTAGAAAAGTACCTTTATTAAAACTTTACATAAAGTTGATAATAAATGTTATTTTGATTAACATATTCTATCCGCGTTTCCTCGAAAGAAACAGTTAATAAATAGGTCCCTAACAAATAAGGACAAATCGACCTAAAACATCAGAGTTTTAGGTAGTAAAGTGCCATTATGCAAATGATTGTCGTTGAAAACTCGTATTTAACCAATGCATAGGTAGATATACAGGAGGTAGGTAGTACATATTATGTGACTTTTTCTCATCTCGTAAAACGCCAAACGTGTTTTCTTGTCTACTATCCCACATCCGTAGAAAGTGTTGCGATCTCGTGTGAATGTTAAATAACACATGTAGTGCCACAATGGCGCGAATGTGTTATGGATTGGAGAAAACTAAATAATAGCTTTTCTTAAACTTTCCCAACGTTGAAAGCTAAAAACTAATTTGCTTTAATGCTGAACTGTGTTTCCTATACAGTAAACTGCCGCTTTATTGATCAACTTTATGTAAGGACACTTCAACTTTTCTTTGTAAAAAAGTTACAAGCCTAGATAAATTTATATAGGCTTGTAATAGGTATCCCACTGACATAATACAGTCTATTTTCAACACACATTTTGGTGATACTATAACAGGAAACTAAGCATACAATCAAGAACACTTCTGTAAAACTCTATAATAAGTATTTCCCTTTATTTTTTAATCCTCATCATCATCATCATCGTCACACTTCCTTGCGCAAGGATCACGAGGTTTTGCTTTGGGATCAATAAACTCTTCTTCAGGCTCAAATAATTTCCCTGTTTCTAAGAGCTTAACAGTTTCTCTCTCTTCCTTTGCGATCCTTGCTCTCATAATAGCCTTTTCCCTGTCGCGAATGATCTTCCGTTTTGCTTCTTCCTCGCGCCAATTTTCTTCCATGGCCTCGTACCTTTTTTGTTTAATCATCCCGTAGATTATTCCAGCTACTAGAAACGCCCACCTAGCACCTCTTATTAGTGGGGATACTGGATAAGGTGCTCCAAACGGTCCAATTTTATCCATTATTATGAAAATGAAAAAATGATCATAAAAATTTTTTGGTGGAGGCTGTCAAAGTTGTCAGAATGCCTATATTTTTTTTTTTTTTTTTGTCAACAAAAAGTTATTAATCGTTGAAGTTTATGAAGCAAATAGAAAGAGGTTTAGACAACCCTATCTATCGAATTATTATTTATTTTTCATGGGAATAACATTAGTATTGGTAGGAAGGCCAGTGGCCGAATGGGCAGCTAAGAATACCGCTTGTCTCTGGTGTGGCGACCACCAATTATAGCGGACTGGCTTCACGCCAGCAGTCGGCAGCGTCGCGTGCTCAACAGGAACAAACGTTTATCGATTCAGATCAATCACTACGTAGTCTGCCTTCCTGTGTAACGATGCTAAGATACTTTAAAAAAGTATATCAATTACATCAGATGCAATACCCTGGGTCGTGGCAAACCATGTTTTCTGGGTGTCCAAAGGACAGACGTGGCCAGAAGCTAAACCACAAAATTATAAAAGACTACATCGGTCATTCGCCCGGGCATGTTATCATGTAATCTACTTTCTCTCATTTTTGCAATGGGCACATAAAGATGTACCTAACATAGCGCTAATTGCATTGTGCACTCGCTAACAACTACGTATTAACTCACAGAATGGGCCTATTGTTTTCAGAACGATTAATGATGATGGAAATGCCTTGTGAGATTGTGAAAATATGCTAAATCGTGTAATTAAGACCTAAAAATCGCTGCTCTTCCATTATTTGTTTTTATTTAACTTTCAGAGTAACAATGTCTTGTACAATGATTGTATACTGGTGTTGTTAATTAATAGTAGGTACCTATGGTACATACAAGTAGGTATGGTGTTTTATTATTAAATCAACTAAGAATAAAAGACATCGGACTAAACCTAAGACTTTAAACAAAGCGACGCTGAATATAAGTTATGGCAGTAGGTAGGTATGGCGCTCACGCATAAAACAAAACAAAGTCCTTTCTATTTTTATGCGTGCGTTTCGAGACCTTAACACTTAAGACATTTCATCACATCTGTTTATTCACATCAAACTAATATTCTATTATTGTAAATAACAGGTTCGTAACTTTACCATACTCTACCATTCTAAGATTATCTAAATGTTAATCACGAATTGTATATACCTCACTTGACTTTTAAGACTGAAATAGTTTTTGATAAGATTTAATTATATAGGATTTTTTTAATATAAAAGAAATTTCCTATCTTCGATTCATGTAAGTAGGTAGAGTTACAATCACACATAAGAAAAGTACACAAACGAACTTGAAAGAGTTGCCCATGCTAAAATACATCATCTATATCATAGGTTGCTTCTAGAAGGTATTTCTCTGCTTCAATAATAAAAATAAAATCAATTAAAACAATGATACTGCCAAACACCGAATCATTTGCATAATTTGACCTTCACAAACTTATCAGTTTCAAATTTAGTTGTGTTGCATAATGAAAATAATAGCACGGGCCGCAACTGGTTCACCCTGTACATAATAATGCAGTTGCCACAATGTACGCTATAATTACAAAGGTCGCGGGTTCAATAACTAGTGGGATAGGCTTGGTATGGCGAGTACACTATGTGACGTAATCATTCCATTATAGCTCAATATATTTAGCGCACTCGTCACGAAACGACTTTGTCGCATCACTTGAGTGTTTCACTGATAAATAAATGATGTTGACAGTCCTAAATAAACGTATACTTTGTAAGTATATTGAAGTGTAGTTATATACCTAATACCCAAAGCCGCCTTGCCCTATGTCATCAATAGACAATTGCCCAGGGGCCCAATTCTCCTAAGTTAATAATGTCTAAATTGAATAGAAATCGAATCGCAATATGATCGCAATAGCAATTTTAACCATATCGGGCATTCTGCTACTAATATAATACCAATCGTATTCCAACGACATTCGATTGGTTTGCTGAAATTCACATGAAATACTCAGGTCTATTGTCCCTTTAAGCAGTGAAAAAATCAAACTTCTAAATTAACGCGATTAAAAGATACATCAGTTTATACCGACATCTTAGACGAATTTCCGTCACACGCTAGGGAATCAAAACCTACAAGGTAGGTACTTCCCGTGAACTCAGAATCTTGAAATTCGGCACGAAGCAACGTTATATAAACAGATGAAGGAAAATTTGCGAAAATGATTTTGTGTAATTTGTGTGTAAAAAATATACAACAAACGTGATGTTTTTGTCCGTTTTATAATAATGCTACGGAACCTTTCGTGCGCGAGTCCGACTCGCACTTGGCCGGTTTTTATAAGGCAAACTGATTTTTAATACCAAATTCAGGCCATAATACCTAAACGCTGTAGGTACATCATTAATTGCTAATCAACTTTCTACGATTTCATAAATCAATACCTAACACTTGAAACCACCGGATGAAACCATAAAAAGTGAAATATTGTATCGGTTTTCAATTACATCATAGTCATAGGTACTTGATAACAGACTATTGATTAGTAACCATTTAGTAACAGTGGATAGGTTCACTGCCTACCTGTGCTGCTGTTAAATTCCAAGTACCTAGACTAGATTTTTTAATGTTTTATAGATAGTTTATTATTTTATTTATTTATTATATAGTTACAAAACGGACTTAATTAGAACCAAATGTAAATTAATAATAATTTTCAACACAACGTACTTCTCATAATTAACTTTTACGTTTTTGTTCTATTCGTGTTTGGCGGTTTGATAAGAAACCGGTATCGAATCGGAACATTTTTTTTATTTTCACCTTCCATCAATCCCTTCCCTATGACTTTGTTGCTTTTTATCCGTCTCTTTCAAACCCAACAGAAGTTTGCCTACAATTGCTTATTTCTATCTCCCTCTTACTTAAAACTTCTTTTAGTGTAAAATTGTCATTGGAAGAGGGCGCTTGTGACGTTGGCTGCATTTAACTTTGTTATTAAAAAGTTTTTATTTACATTGAAAATGTAAGAAGTTCCACTTTATCAAATAAAAACTATAACAATATCCATAAATTACATTTTGTTTCAAAGTATTCACTGAATACAGGGTAGAAATGTCGTCATTCAATTAAATTGTGGGTGTGGTGAACGCCGAGTGTCTTGTCAAATATTGATGTTTTATCTTCAATTTCACTATTTGATTGTGTCCTTTACGTAATTTCGGCGATAAAGTGTTTCATGGTTATTGTGAAGTTCAGAAAATAACCTCAAATAGTGGGGGACAGTTTAGTAAAGCGAGTGTTTTGGTGTTTGTAGAAATCGTCATCGACGAAGACTACCACGATGACGACGCCTGCGAAGCTGTACGGCCGCGAGCTGTCCACCTACGACGAGGTGGATGTCGACGAGCTGCTAGCCAAGCTGTCGCAGGAGGAACTTACAATGCTGGCCAAGGAGGTTGATCCAGATGTGAGTACTTCTTTCATTCATACCACCTGCTCATAGACTCAGGTCACACTTAATAGTGTAAATACGTGGGAAAACAATATAAAAATATTATGTAAATAAAACAATTACAATGGCCATGCCATTAAGTAAACATCTATTGCACATTTGATAACTACTAGACATCAAACTTCATCAAAATGCAATCTAAAAATTTTAGTGCATCATTTTGTTTATCAAAGTAGGTATGATTCTCATATAATTTTCTACCCACATTCACAAGAGCTCACATCATCAGCTTTGCCAATTGATTGTGAAGGTCAAAAAAGTATTATGTTGGATAATAACTGGCTGCTAACATTCACACAATTACATGGCTCATTGTTGAACCATAGACTTCTCACAAACCTTGGATGTATTATCTAAAGTGTGTTTGCCTTGAAAGACAAAAGTTAGTTTATGACAAATGAAGCATGATTTTTTTTTTTATCACAGTTTATGAATGGAGTGGTAGGTCCTAGTTTGGCAGTTTTCCAAAAATGTGGGAAATGTCCTATGATAATAGTTTCATGTTTATGTTTTGTTTGATAACATATTTGCTCTAAAATTCAAGGTTCAAACTTATAGTTGACTAACTTTTGCCAGTCGTTGTACTCCTTTCCTGAGGTACTAATTCGTGCCTCCAGCTAAAAAGTAATTTGTATCCCATTTGGCCACCTTTATAATATTAGTGTGAATTTTAGATTTATGTTTATGACAGCTACTTTTTATTTTTTTCTGACATAGTTATTATTGGAGATATGATGTGTGTACATTTCTAAAACTAGCATGCTTACTTATAAGTATAATCTTGTCATAAATCTATATCATTATCTTACAAAATAGGTATTACATTAGTGTTAAATTATGCAAATAAATCAGAAGTATCATCATATTAACCTACTGGAATACATAATGCATAAAAAGCTTATTTAATGTATTCTAATAACCTGTATCAATTGAATTTGTCTTGCATCCCTGATTTTGTATAGGTAACTGAACACTATTTTGATATTTGAATATGCAAATACAAACATTCAAATATCATACATTTATTCCGTGTTCTAAATTTTTTTTTTTTACATCTTTTTAATATTGTTTTGCTTCTAAATAGTATTACATAAACTTACTCAACTTCTACTTTACATGCAAAAAATAAATATAATGATTAAGTCTTATTAGAATAGCGGATCTTTGACAAAAACAACATTATTTAAATTATTTAACATGTTATTCAAGGCCACATCAAAATTTAGAATATAATTAATTCAAATTACGAATTACTCTTAAAATTATTCCACTATATTATCAAATTATAATCAATCAAAATTATTATTCCACTTGATCCACATTAAATACTTGAAATATTAAGTACAAGGCAACTGGAAGTCAATTATTATTGGTTACACTACATTAATAACAGATTATGATATAGAAATTATCAGTGCAACCCAACATGGTCGCCCGATATCAGAAATAGATAAACAATGACATTAAATACATATTTACCTGTTCATTAAAGAGAATAGGGTACATGAATCATTATTATTTAAGTATAATTTATAAATAATGGGAGTGCCTGCCATTATCTTTGGATTATTTTTATCTTCTCTGTTGCATTATATAAAAATAATAAGGCATTACCTTGTAATCTATGAATAATAGTCTTATGTGATTTTAATCATGTTGACTTTGGGTTTATTACCATCTGCCTAGCCTATTCTGACTTGTTAAAAATATTTTTTGCAATGGTTCCAAATCTATCAATTAATTCTATGAAAAAAACTAAATGCATTTGTGGTATTATTTATCTGTAATGTTTACGTGACTGTAATGGTTACTACTCATGCTAGCCATAACATGCCCATGCATTACCCACTTTGCTATCCAGATGCAGACACAATAGTTGATTCATCTCTGTGTATCACATATATGACGCATGGGACAGGGAAGTTATTAATTAAATTAACATTAAAAGGCATGCATGTAGTTAAGTTGCACAATGTTTGACAATGATAGTGCTACTTAAGATGTAGGTTAATCAACTTAATCAAGTCAAAATTCAATTAGACTAATTATTGTGTACTTTATCAATATTTGTAAATAGATCAGCACCTCAGAACAGTCTAAATAAAACTATAAATAGAACAAAAGGAGGAGCTTATTTATATTATTTATTTATTGTTATGATTCCACTTTTTTCCTGGTGTATTTAAAGATTACATGTGCATGTAGCAATTATTCTTAGAATCATGTACACTCATAAGCTAACTGATTACTTCCAGAGCATGTAAACAAATATTCATGAAAAATTTATACAGACATAGGTACCTATGTAATTAATTTTGCAAGATGCACCTGTATTTATTCCATTCATCAGTAATATAATTAAATCCAGTAAATTGTTAAACCAATACGACAACTACCTATATTAAAATTCCTATTCAAATCTCAAAAAAAGTGATTTTCTTAACTACTAACCCATTGTATGCCAGAACGCAGATATACGCTTGACACAAATAATTTTCTACTGTTTTATAATTACTGGCAAACAAGCTTCTAATCACACCAATATGCTCATTCCAGGACAACTTCCTGCCACCATCACAACGCAACAATTATGACTGCGAGAAGGATCCCACGGGGCCCCTGAACCGCAAGAAGCTGATAGAACACATCAACAAACAGGCCCTGGAGACACCAGACCGGCCGGAGATCAAGCCTTATGTCGCTGGAGTCGTACGGGGGAAGAAGGTATGAGAATAAAATTAACCTGAGATTTCATATTCTCATCTTTACCAGATTTATGTTTTATAAGCCATGTTGTAATGGGTTTATGTTGTCCCATTTTTTCTCAAAATAACTGTTTAGTTTCAAAATTGAACATGAAAATTCAGCAAACAGTTGTTTTAGGAATACTGACATTTATTTTGTTGGTGAACTTGGATCTAAATCTCGTAAAACTTTAGTTAAACCATGAAGATTGTGTCTGTCTTTTGGAAATATATTTTTCATGCAAAGGACAGATTTCAGTACTGCTATTTAGCTTACTAAATAGCAGTACTGAACTGATTAGCCTTAAGATTAGCATGTTAAGAATGCATTAAACTGAAATACATTGTGAATGAATCACGAGACCTTGCTGAAGACAGCCGAGAGCGTCGAAAGTCACGTCTGGTGAAGTTCCTATAGTTCAAGGTTTGTTTACATTTGATAACTTATATGTCGTATTTACAGCGCAAGCATATTTGCTTCGTATCAAATGTACTATTTACCTTGTGGATACTTGTTGTATTTGGTTATTGATGAAATATTCTTCAATGTAGTTATGGTCTAAGGAGGGTCCGATAGTTGGATTATGAACGAAAGATTTTGGTACAACCACTTGCACTCGAAAAATTGTGTCTGCCTGCCATAAAGGATAGGTTTTCAGTTATGTATTAGTTCAAATATTTTAAAGTTTTTATGTAGTTAAGCCAATATATCAATTCGTATTCTTGTCGAAATTAACTGTTTTTACTGTGACTTTGACTGGTTATTGAGACTTGGGAAGTTCAAGAAATAATAGCAGAAATTACTACTTGATCCAGTTACTCCCTTCTCATGGAGTTATCTAACCTAGCCTTAAGCTCTGACCAGATGCTAACTTTTAAATTGAACTTAAGGGACTCCGCCCTAAAATCTTCTTACTCTTAGAGTACTGTTTTGAGTGTTGTTTGTTGTGTTTGCAGTGGATCCCGCCGGCGGTGCCGGAGAAGGTCCGCGACGCGGAGGAGCAGATCTCCATCGACCTCGGCGACGAGTACGAGCGAGCCCTCACCGACGCCAGCCAGGAGGAGATCATCGACCTCGCCGGTGAGGGGACATTTTTTTTAAGTGATTGAAATCCTCGTGGACATCCTCTGCCTAGGGAAGGCGGAGTTGTGTGGCGGACTCTTGCCGTCTTTCACCGCCCGGCGTCTGTCCTTGCACGTGCGCGGGCCTCACTCAGACTTCACTCGAGCCCGGGGTAGGGAGCTGTTAATTTTATAAAGGAAATCTTTTATTAATAGGTGAGGATCATCGATATATATGTACTACGTACTAGATAGAACGTTCCGAACAAAAAGCTTACCACACTGAAATGCACTGCAGACTATGCATTGCCCAAAATGGCAAATCAGAGCGATTTTGACACCTGCGTCAGACGGATGTCTATGAAACGACAATTATAAAATAGAAAATACATATCAAGGTATAAACTTACACATACAAAGTATTCGAGAGTCATGTTAGTAAAATTACACGCTGTTCATGCTATTACAACGCTTGTATATCATACTTTTCATTTATAATTCAATTTTACAAATATGCATTAATTTGTTCCCGCCCGCCATCTTAAATTATGGATTAAGAAAATCGTGCAGAAACAGATGTGCCATAAAACTGGCAGTAGGTAAAATATCAATGAAAACAGACTTCACTTTGTCGTGGTATGTTCTTACTTTCAAGAAAAAATAATATGACCTCGTTTGTATTTCGCTACTGTAAAAACACTACAACATATATCAGCGCGTTTAAGTTCGCGAAAATTTGTGAAAGCCCTCTTAAGAAAAAAAAACATCGTAATTAATATTAAAAAACCCTAAAAGTAAGTTCCTGGTTTTAATACATTACATGATTTTGCATTCACTTAGATATAAATAAACTTTTTGACATATTACATGATTTTGAATTCACTTAGATATAAACTTTTTGAGTAATGAAAAATGTAGGCAAAATACGAGCGAACATATTATGTCACTTCTGCGATTAACATCAATGAGGATGACTAGATGTCACAATACGTCAACAAGATGTCAAAAGACGACATAAGCGGGTAAATTATTTGTATGGATGTTCTTGTCTATCGCTAGAATATATGTCAATGGTGAGGATAGGAATAGGATAGGGGAGGATGTTAGGAGTTGGATTAGGTACTTCTTTGGGCGTCGAGGCCGTAGAATGTAAATGTGACAGAACAAGAAAAAAAATAGTGTCATCTTTTTGCATCAGATAAATACCTAAAGCCTTATGATTTCATCATCAACCAAAATAAGGTAGTTGCAAATTAATGCAATGCGTAGGCTAAAAATATCGGCTACTTCCTTCAAAAGGTTAAAATGCATTCAACTCGTGGGCAAAAAGATGTCTTCAAGATGACGACAGTCAAATGGCCTCTATAATTCTCGATCATGATTGCCCTTTATTTCGGTACACATTGCAAGTTACCTTCATTCACTAAAACATTGACAACAAACAAACAAACCCGAGGCAATATGCATTTTCTGTCAATATACCCATGCCAGATTATTCGAAGACATTCTGGCGTAGTCCCGACATATTACCTCTCTAACCTAGTACCACATATTGTAATAATATCTAGGCACGTCGGACCGTCACCAACTGACATAGTTACCGTCAAAATAAACGGCTCACTCTCATCTCTACAGATCTTTATTATTTATGATAGGAATACAGGAAATTTTCTTTTGTAATGACATTAATATTACTTTACATATAATTTACATATAATATTACTTTATGGAGATAGCTTTAATGTTACAAAAAAAGATATTATAGAATGCATTAGTCTTGTTGTGCATTTAAGTAAAATAAATAAATGTAAATTCATAATAGGTGCCTTACCTTACTCTTACAGTTTGACTGAGGAACAAAATAGGCACATTTTTGACCTAAATATGTTAATGTACAATAGGATTAACCGTCTTGAATCTATTTCAGTTTTTGATGTTAATCAATTTGATAATAGATTTAAACTAACTGAACATTCCATGTATTTGCCACCTAGCTGTAGACGACACATTGCTAATCTTTTAGCATATAATATACACGTTGACACAGGTACTTGTCATGTACCTCCGGATATTGTTAGTAATGCTACTAACATTACTATTGATACGCCTACTAGTTTAAACTATTAGGCACGACAACAGGTGAGTCAAATGTTTTGAATCTTGTACATCAAAACATGCAGGGCTTATCTGGCAAGGAGTTAGAGTTAAGTTTGTTTTTGGAAGGTTTTAATGTTCATGTCTTATGTTTGACTGAACATTGGTTAAAAGAACCCGAAATATTGTTTTTAAACGATAGCAAATATACTGTACAAAGTGCGTTTGTAAGAAAGAATGCCATACGAGGTGGATCTTTAATATTAGTTTCTAACGAGTTGAAATGTAAACAACGACAGGATCTGGTTAAACTTTCTGTCGAGCGCACTATCGAGTTGTCTTGTGTAGAACTTGAGCGATATGTCATAATTTGCGTATACCGCCCCCCCACAGGTGATTTTAACATATTCGAGTCAGTTATAGAAGACTTGTTTAATAAATTGAAATCTAATAATAAAAGTAAAATAATATGCGGAGATTTTAACATAAATATATTAGAGGTTTCTCCATTAAGTATTAGACTCGTAAACCTATTTAAATCGTATAACTTAGTCAATTTGTTTTTTGAACCTACAAGAATCACGGCCACTTCTTCAACTTGCCTTGATAATATTTTTTGTGATTGTGAAGCCTCAAGTTGTATGGTTCGTAATAACCTGACATCTGACCATTGCGGACAAAGTGCTTGTTTTCCCATGGTAATCCGCAAGAAGCCATTTAAAATTGAATGCAGGCCTGTTACAACTAGTCGATGTAATAGATTTAAAAGTAATATAAATAAAAAACTTAAACCTTCCATTCTTGCAAATGAAGATCCTAATGTCATGTATGAATCACTCTTTGATGTTGTAGAAAAGGAATTCAATTCCACGTTTAAGACTAAAACCATGACTGTCAATGCTACCTCTGCCAACTTTAATAAATGGGCTACTGAAGGTATTTACAAAAGTCGAGCGAGGCTTTACGAGTTATACGGTATGAAAATGTACAGGTTTGATACTCCGTTCTTAGATTATGTTAGAAAATATTCAAAATTATTTAAACAAATTTGTAATGTTGCTAAATCAAGATATTTAAGTAATACAATAAAAAATTCTTCTAATAAAGTAAAGACTACTTGGAAAATTATTAATCAGGAAACTGGAAAATCGACAAATATTGAGAATAAATTAGAAATATTCGCTGATAATAAACGTATTAGTAATGCGGCTGACGTAGCCATGGCATTTAATGAGTTCTTTGCTAGCATACCTTTAACTACGACTCGCTCCTTGAGTTCTTCTGCTACGGACGCTGAGAATCTCCTGCATGATAGTGTCCCTAAGTGTGACGCTATTTTTAGTTTTGAGCAAATTACGCCAATTGATGTTATTAACGTTTTTAATTCACTGAACTTAAAAAACAGTGGTGACTATTGGGGCATTTCCATTAAACTATTAAAGAATATTATCGACATTGTTGCCCCCTATCTTGCTATCACATTTAATAAATGTATTGCAACCGGAGTTTTTCCTGACCTAATGAAACTAAGTAAAGTCATTCCCTTATTTAAATCAGGCGATAAGAAGGATGTAAATAATTTTAGACCCATATCCATCTTACCCGCTTTTAGTAAAATATTCGAAAAATTAGTACTCAAGCAGTTACAAAGATATTTCAATGTTAATAGCCTCCTTCATAGTGAACAGTATGGCTTTACAAAAGGTCGTTCAACAACAGATGCTGGTGTAGCTCTTTTAAAACACATTTTTAATGCGTGGGAAAACTCTCAGAATGCCATTGGAGTATTCTGTGATCTCTCCAAAGCATTCGATTGTGTGCACCACGATACGCTTCTACGTAAATTACGTTATTACGGAGTCCAAAATGAAGCTCTTAGCGTAATAGAATCATACTTAAATAACAGAGTGCAATGCGTAGATGTCAATGGCGTCAAATCATCAGGTTTATCAGTCCAATTAGGTGTGCCACAGGGCTCAATATTAGGTCCGTTCTTATTCCTGGTATATATTAATGATCTACCATACCATCTGAAGAATATCTGTGACGTTGTACTGTTTGCAGATGACACTTCACTTATTTTTAAAGTCGACAGAAATAGGGATCAATTTGACGACGTAAACAGTGCACTTTCGTTGGTTACACACTGGTTTAGTACTAATAACTTGGTCTTAAATGCGAAGAAAACAAAATGCCTTAAATTTACTCTACCGAACGTGAAAAACCTAGGCCCGAATATTATATTAAGTAACGAGGTTCTAGAAACTGTCGAATCCACAGTATTTCTTGGTATATCAGTCGATAGCAGACTTCAGTGGGGCTCGCATATAGCTAGCCTCGCGGGAAGGCTTAGCTCAGCTGCGTACGCCGTCAGAAAAGTAAGACAATTCACTGACGTAGAAACAGCTCGAGTAGTCTATTTTAGCTACTTTCACAGCGTTATGTCCTACGGTATTCTTCTGTGGGGCAAAGCTGCTGATATTCAAAACATATTTATATTACAAAAACGAGCTGTTCGTGCTATATACCGGTTAGGTAGTAGACATTCGCTAAGAGAGCTCTTTAAAGAAATAGGCATTCTTACTGTGGCATCACAATTTATCTATGCCAATATACTTTACATTAGGCAAAATATTCATTTGTACACCAAAAAAAGCGATGTTCACAGTATTAACACTAGAAACAAGCACAAACTGTGTGTACCCACTCACAGACTTCATAAGGTTCATGGATCATTTTTGGGGCTCGGTATCCGCTTTTACAATAAACTACCTCTAACTTTACTACAATTACCGTTTCATGCATTTAAATTACAAGTAAAGTCAATTCTTTCAAAGAAGGCTTATTATAGCATTAATGATTATTTAAATGATAGGAATAGTTGGTCGCTAAGTTGAACGCAAGGCAGCTCATTCTTGTTATCACTGTAACTAAATTATTAACTTATTATTATTATTTTTTTTTTAAATTGATTGACATTACTTCAGACATTAATTCTGATTTTTTAAAATTTATTTACTTTGGGAACTTGTGTTAAATTTTGCTTAGCGTTGTTGCTTTATGGCTTGCTAGTACTGCAGTACTTCTTACATGTTCTACTTTTGTTGAATAGCTGCAAGCACGTCATGCTCCCTTAGACGGTATGGCCAGTGGTAGCGTTGGGGGTCGGGTTGTCCCCTTCCCTCAAAAATGTGCGAAGGGGGCGATGGCTGATCCTCGCGTTATACTCGTGAACGGGTGCTGCTGGCGGTACCAGGTCGTGTTGGTGGCTATTGACACTATTAATAATAGTATGATTTTCTATTAGCTTATTTTGGAGAAAATAATAATACTGTAGTCCTAGCAGGTATACACCTTGTTTGTGTTGTACAGCTACAACATAACCATCTGCGCATGTGGGTGGGCACGCCGATTTTATGCTCATATTAAAAATACATTTTTATTTTATTAACAGGAGGCTTTAGATACACTTAATAGACTGTAAGTAATGCTTGAGTACTTAGTCTTTATAGGTGTAAATCTGTGTGCTAGCCTACTTGTGTTAAGTTTGTATTGTTTTTTTTTTTTTTTTTTCTTTCTTAATTTTATATAATGGTTATCATGTGATAATGATATTTTTATTTGACTTGTTTTGTATACATTCTGGTTCTTCAAACCTTACAGACAGACATGTGTTGCTGGGGAGTTTGTTCCACCACTTCTTCTTCCTAGCAAAAACACATAGGAAGTGGTGAAGGGCGGGCGTTTTGGGGGCTGTCTTTTGTTTTTGACGTTCGAAAAGTGCTGATTTATCAGCCTAATTTGAATAAACGATTTTGAGTTTGAGTTTGATTATGTTATAGCCCACTGGCGATAGGCCAGCATTGTCCCGGGTTCATTGCAACTCTTACGTGATATCTAAACATATTTTATTGTCTAAGATACATCTATAAAATGCTTACACCTTTTGATATTCAATAAACTAGCTCTTCTACATGGTTCTACCCGCGCCCTGGGGAATCTTCTTCACATACAGTGATCAAAAGTATCTACGCCCTTTCTAAGGCGTTAGACTACCTCTGTGCAACAAATTACATTTTATTCTGATCAGTAGTTTTGGTATGAGAGCCAGACAGACAGACAGAGTTACTTTGGCATTTATAATATAATTTAGGAAGATATATTGCGTCAGTATGATTTATTATGATTCTGGAATTTATAAGAAGAAAGATGCAGTTTGTTTATTTCGTCGTTTCATAATTTAATATAGTGTGGGTCATAACAGTTTATTTCTAGATCAATGACAGCGTAATCCGATAATATATGACTTAATATTAAAGAGGATGATCTGCTGCCCCACTAAATAGTGATGTTATAATGTAAAAAGAGATAAAATTCCGATTGTTGCATTATTTACATTACACAATATTGAGATATACTTACCTAATTAAAAAAACAATATTTTTTATATGACATGGATTTGATTCAGAGTGCATTTAAATGTTTGTCAGATTAGCTAATGGGGCTTTTGTCACGTGACTTGATTTCTTTAAAAAAATTACATGGTCTATTGACATTTATCCCTTGCCAGCCAAGTTGTTACATTGGCAGTGTAGTATTAAAATACAATACCGATATCGGTTTATCACATTGATTTATAGTGATACATAACCCTCAGTACCATAATGTTTCATCCAAAATCCAGACTGTTTCGACCTTCGTTCGTGCAAATCAATAACATTTGAACGGCTGTAAATCATAACTGCGACGCAGAAGCACACATGCATACTACAAACACACACACACACTCACACATGTACCAATATATGATATATGAAGAACATTTGGCACAGTATATATAGCGTGTTATATATAAGTATTGTTGGCGCCGTCGGCTTCTATTTACTGACAATGTCCTAACCAATAAATGTCACAGGTTCTCTTTATTAAGAGTGAACGGCGATGTTCTGTTGTGTTTGTCATATGGAATATCTTATCTCATTATTTATAAAGAAAAAACGAAAATTTACTATGCTTTTAAGCCTTTCAAAAACAGTATAACTTATGAAAGGTCAAACTGAAATATTGTCTATATTGATTGGCCCTGCTTCTTCTTCGTCACAATACCATGACTACCATGCGTTTTCGGACACAATTGATTCCAATATTTTTGAGAACATCACTTGTACCATATGCAAATAATCAAGTTCAGACATATTAGGTACCTACACCTTCTTTCTCAAAGAAGTCTCATAGTTGGTTTTCAAATGATTTCGCCATAAAGACTTACCCTCCCATTAAAATTATCAAAGAAACCTTCACACTAATATTATTACGGCGAAATTTTGTGTATAATGCGGGCTACTTTTTATCCTGATGCGGGAAGTAGTTATTTCGGGACGCGGGTGATACTGCAGGCGTCTTAAAAAGCTAGTCTTACACAAAATCTCACAGTATGTATATAATTAGTATGTGTATAATTTGCAGCCATCCTGGGTTTCCACTCGATGATGAACCAGGACCAGTACCACGCGTCGCTGCTCAACAAGGGACAGCCCGTCGGCCTCGGCTGGGACGGCATCACTAAAGCCACCAAACCTAAGGTATGACAACCTCATTATATAAAATGACAGTATTTTGTAAGGAATATAGCTATCGGCACGGATATTGAGCTCTTGGCGGAAGAGTGGGGATCGCTTCTGCGCAGGTGAAGGTCAGGGCTCAATATCCGTGCTAACTAACTAAACTAACTATACTTACCTTATTACCTCGCATAAATCATAATTGTTAGCCCCAAAACTGGAAGTGTCGTATAAATTACTAGCTTCTGCCAGCGGTTTCACCCGCATCCCGTGGGAACTACTTCCCGTACCGGGATAAAAAGTAGCCTATAGCCTTCCTAGATAAATGGGCTATCTAACACTGAAAGAAATTTTCAAATCGGACCAGTAGTTCATGAGATTAGCGCGTTCAAACAAACAAACAAACAAACTCTTCAGCTTTATAATATTAGTATAGATTAGCGGGATTTAGGATTTTATTTCATTTCAGGTTTTCTCAACTAGTTTTTTACCTTCACTGTTATTTATTGATTTTCAACTCATAGTCAGAAACTGCTTTGATTAAGAAACATGGCAAGTATCAGGACTTGCCAAGAATTGAATCTGCGTTATTGTATTTAAGGTTCATGAGGCTTTCATGATTAATTTCTAAAAATAAGTGTGAAATAATAATTATAAGTATGTAATTAACGCCATGCAATGTTGTATTCCAGGTGTACCCCATGGATCCCCCCAACGACACAGACCCCGACGACACGATCACGCGGGTACAACAGAACGACCAGAAGCTCACTGATCTCAATTGGAATAATATTAAGGTAAATATTCAATTAAAGTTATGAGGTGGATATGAACTCTTTGAATATCAAGTTTTTTATAAGAAGATCCAAATTTTTTCAAATATAAAATAATGTTGGAATGTTTTTTTTTAATCTTTGTAACAATCAAATGAAGGTTTCCATTAATACATTTGAGATGTGTAGAAGTACGTGTTTTCAATGTGACCAGACTGACTACTCACCGTCGCATTTTGTGCCATGAACTAAACAGTCTGAGACGTCCACAATCAAGCACCTTACTTCTGATTCGTAAATATGCCCAAGCAAACTGCACTAACTAATAACTACCTTCACACATTCCAGAACATAAGCGATGAGAAATTCGAGAAGCTATTCACGGCTCTAAAGAGCAACACTCACCTGGAGGTGCTGTCGCTCGTCAACGTGGGGCTGTCCGACCGCACCGCCGCCATCCTCGCTGCAGCACTGGAACACAACTCCTCACTCCGGGTCCTCAATGTGGAGACCAACTTCATCTCCCCCGCCGGGGTGCTGCAGCTGGTGGCAGCTCTGCTCCATACCAACACTATTGAGGAGTTCCGGGCTTCCAACCAGGTATGTCACAAGTTTGTTATGTGCTGTCGCTCGTGAACATAATACGTCGCTCCGAGTGTTCAATGAAAGAAGAATGAAATAGTCAGTCAATTTTAAGGAATTCTTAAGCGGCTTAAATGTCTGTAACACTTATGGAAATTAGTATATACAATAAAGTTAAGTAACGTTTGAGTGTTTCGATGTTACCACGCGGCACTCGAGATGCGGGTAACAAACCGCCGACCGACGGAACGCTTGGCGTCCACCTCACGCGCCTGCACTGCGACCTGATGCTGCTCCTCGCGGACTGCCAACTCAACGCAGCTTTATTGCTTGCCTCGATCGTTAACTGCTTTCTAAGAAAAGGCAGTTGTTTTTACTCCTGACTCATGGATATAGCAATTCAAACGACTAATATGATAAGAGGTCATTGTGTTAATTTTCAGTCTCTAGTCTGAACATTTATATGAATAATATTTGTTGTATTCCAGCGTTCGCAAGTGCTGGGCAACAAGATCGAGATGGAGATAACGTCGCTGGTGGAACGCAACCCCACGCTGCTGCGCCTCGGCCTGCACCTCGAGTACAGCGACGCCCGCCACCGCGTCGCCTCGCATCTGCAGCGGAACATCGACAGAAGTCAGTATTGCTACAACAACTTATACATAGCGACAAATTACTTTGCATTCCTGAGGAAAAGCTAAAGCACATAAATGTCAGATTTGTTAAAACATCTTCAGAGTAAGGCTGCTCGCCATCATCCGATAAATCGGTGCCGATTTCTTGTAGGAGAAAAATAGAACACTGATAGTAATAAGACAACGCAGTGGATCTATAAAGAAAAAAAAGTACTTAAAAAAATAGGTCGATTATTTGTCTTACAAAATGTCTGACGTGAACGTTCAGCTTAAACAGTTGTTTTAAGAAAAACTGGCGTTTATCGGTAGAGTGAGTTTTAGCTATTCATTTGTAATAGTGCAGATGTTGTCGAGAAGCTTTGCTTGTCCAAAGATGTTACTGTAAAGACTGCAGTACTTAAAAAATATGACTAAATTCAGAATTGCAAAGTTATTTGGCGTGACCAGTACCAGATTATGTACTAGACAGATTTTTGACGGAATAATTATCAAATAGCTCTGCTTGTCCGAACTTCACGATATTCTGAATATATAAATAATACACTACTGTTATGCGTTAAATCTGCGGAAGAGCAAAGCTATTTAATGGAGAGTGAATGAGCCCACACCAAAGACAAGGCCGGCCGGGGCTGCGGCTCGGGTACTTCAAGGCTTAAGAAGCAACATGGTGGGTGAGTCAGTAGGAAGCTGATACTCCACCCGCCGCACCCACAGCGGGAGGGATTTGATGATTTATCACAAACAGCGAAAAATTCTTTTAAACATATGATTGTGTGAGTGTGAATGTATGAGCAGCGTCATGCATCTGTATAGTACATAATTTACATAAATAAGGATTAATTGATGCAAATATGATTGCTCTGCTCTATTTGCTTGGGGTATTAATAGGGTTATTGGTATTATTTTTAAGACCTTTTCAAAACATTTAGAATAAAATGTAATCTTCTTTACACCACTTCAAGTTGATGCCATTAACAAAAATAAAAAAAATAATATTGTTATAAATGCATATGTTATATGGCATACAACCTTGAAACTTAAAAGTAGCTATATTATTTTATAAGATGAATATATAACAGTTTTATTACAGGTTTCTGACGCATATTGTTAGATGATGACGTCACATATATTCAAAATAATGTGTCCATTTGAGCGTTCAGACATCATCTCACATTTATTTTATTTTATGAACTATAAAATTGTATTACCACATAATGTTATCTTGCATAGAACTTTCACTCTTAACACGGAACATCAGAGCTCACTATAGCGTGAATTTTAAGTATCAAGTCACACAATTCTTATCAAACGGCACAATATCATGTGATTGTATCATTTGAAAAAGCACAACTTTGTATTCACAACGTATATATAAAAAAAGCACAACTTTGTAATCACAACGTATATATAAATGACATTACAATTCATCATATTTAACAGCAACGACAACTGCACTAGCTTGCATTAACATTCAAGATATGGAATCCATGATACCGGAGAGTGTTTATTGCGAGTCAGCAACATACTTGATTAATATATCTACAATCATCGACATGACGGTAAAAATATAGTGAAAAACAAAATACACGAGACTGTATACTATAATCACATTGTAATTTTATTGTGTTCAATCATTTGAAGTCGATATTGTCAACCACTTCGAAGATCAATTTGGATTTTATAGAAAACCATTTGTGATTAACTGACAACATCCACCAATGTACAGAATTAACCAATGTTTTATACAGTTGTGATATCACAAAAAAAATCACATCGAAATCGATTACCCATGAGACTCGAGTACAATCGATAACCGTAATCGATTATCGCAATCAGATTGTCGCGTGCTGAAACGCGCTAGCGTGTCGCTGAGCATGCGGCGACCACGTGGCCGTCCGCCTGCTGTCGGCATCGACTCCAGCTTCTTCAACATGACGCCGCCCAGCGCCGAGGCCGTCACACCCGTCGCCGAGGAACCCAAACCTGTCATCTCCGAAACTGTCGAGACCTCACTCACCGTCAAAACTAAGGCCCAACCAGACGATGACAGACCCACTTCAATAACCATAGGCGACGGACCGCTAGAACTTGACAAACCTGTCACGAATGGCATACAAACACCAGCCACTCCCGAACCAGCGACTGAAGCGGAAAAACCGGTAACTACCGACACAGAAAAACCGGTAACAACCGATGAAGAAAAACCAGTGATTACCGATAATGTGCAACCGGTGCCTACCGAAAACCGGCTTGAACCAGCTCCGGTTACAGAGGAAGGAAAAGATGAGAATGTGGATAAAGTAGAACTTCCGACAGGAGAGCAAGCGGACAGATTTGTGATGGCGGCGCCGCCCGACATTAACCCCAACCCGCACTCGTGAGTAGCGCGAACTGCAGATCACACGAGTGTTCCTCTTGTACACCACACCACACTCCACTACAGATTTGTGTGAATTCGAACAATACAAACATACATTATTAGACATACAGAAGGGAGGAATATTACTAGATTCGACGCACATAGATTTGACGTAAGCGACTGTATTCGAGACTGGTATCTATGAGCCGTCAGATTTCCGTTCTTCTGTTATTTCTATGTTCGAATACCACTTGCACTTTTGTTTAGCTCACTCATAATTATTTGTGCGTAGATGAAACGTGAGTTTGTAAAAAAGTATTAGAATAAGTTTGTGTCTATCATGAAATGTAACCATTCCATAGATGCGCATTTTTATACACTTTTGTCGGTATTTTTCAGGGTAAGGTAATTAGAAAGTTCTATGTTAATTCTAAGCTGTTTTATTGGCGTGATTGTTCAAATTCACATGACAGGACATACAGTTGCAGATAGTTGAGAGATATGTTGTTTTACAGTACGGAAAGACCTAACGCTGCGACTTCAGTTCAGATTCTTTAACCAACTGGCCAAGGGTGCGCGTAGCCAATAGTCAGAGGTCAGGCTCCACAGTGTTGGCACGGCTATAACTACTCTACGCTTTTGTTACAGCTTTCTTAATGCCGGCTGATTGAGTGAACACTTACACATACGCACACATGTGCAGTTTTATATAAACTGAAAGCAAATTAAAAGAGATCTGAAATCAATTTATATCTGTAGAAATTATAAGTTCAATTATTCCGTTATAAACTTCAGAATACACGACTTGTTAAATTGGTACTCGCACATACATAGACACAAAGAGGAACCAATTAATGTAGTCGTCATCATAGCAGATCTGCTTTGAGTTATTTTTACTTTCAGTCGTCCCTTTCATAAGACTGCACACTAAAATTATATCTAGTCGAATATGGCATTATTGGCGACAAATAAACGCCATAAATGCCATATTTCTAGTCATAACGATTTTTTACTCTAAAAATAATACTATCTACAATTAATTCTTTAAAAACTCTTTCACATTAAATCTCAATATAAAACGAAACTAAAAACTAATATATTTTGATGTGTTTTCTACTGTATACTTTAACAGTTAACAATTTAATTTCTAGCAGTGAGGGGAACGTAGAACAGACCGATAATATGTAGAAATGGCCGCAAAAAAATTGGTAAACTGTCATCTGTTTTGGCGCGAATGTCAATGGCCAATTACAATAGTGCCGTGCTAGTTTTTCGGGAAATAACGGTTTTTACAGTGCAAAGGCTTGAGCTAATCAAGGAGTTTTCGCTTAGTGAGGCTACGTCGAAGCTATGGGGTCCCAGCTACGACAGGATAGTCATAAACGTTTGTTTACCATCTATTAACTAGAACCATAAACAAGAATATTTTTTCCTGAATTCAAATGACACGCATGGTTGTGACTACTAACAAAATGTATGCGGAATGATGTTCTGATAATAAAATCATAGGAACAAACTATGAGCATGGATTTGAATTTCCAACTATTTAAGTTGTTATGAAACCGATTGAATTGTTTGATTGTTAATATGTTTATCCTTTGTTATGTTTTATATTTTGATGAACCTTATGTGTTACCGATGTTCGCTATACAAAATTAATTTCCCAATTAATCTAAAAATATAAGCTGTAGAATCTTTTGAATTCGATGTAATAATAATAAAATTTAGATTTATTATTGCCAAGTTTCAAGTAATTTTTACTTTAAATTAGATTTTGCCAATAAATTACTATTTTCTTCTGACATATTTTCCAAGTTTGGTCCCCTTCAAAAATTCCTGATTTTCTCTTCCCAAACCCCAATATAGCGAGCGTCGGTACCTAGAATATGTGCATATATACAAAAGTGTGACACGTGTCGGTGTGTATGCATTGCAGTACGCCAGCAGCGACGGAGCCAGAACAGCGCTTAGAGCCTTGAACTGTCGCAAGTGGTGAGTTTATACTTTTTACACTATATCACATCAAAAAGACATATTTTCATCTCTAGATAAGATCACCGTTAGAAAATGCGGGTCACTTTCAACAAAATGATTTGCTTTGAAACGGTGCTAGGTTAGCACCACACACACACACACACACACAGATACTAAAATTCTTTGACTTTTACTAAAATATAGATGGTAGCATCTATGTAAAAGAATTTTAATAAGTTGCGGTATACACAATACAAATTAAATAGTTTCAGTAATTAAAGTCAGCAAAGTATATACTTCGAATGTTAAATATAAAGAAAACTTGTTGAAACTGACCCCCGTATTGCATAAAAACATATCGGCATTATAAAGTTCATTCATCAACCTTTTTTTGAAGTTTTCAAAAAACTTGCCTAAAAATACTTTATGCTTTTTAATATACCACTGCTTCCCAGCTTTTAACTTTTCAGATGATCTTTCGCCAATACAAAATGATTAGCTCTTATATAACTGTGCCTATAAAAGATAAATAAGATTAAGTTAAGCTGAACTCCTTACGAGGTTTTTAAAAATCTACCGATCAGCAAATATATTTCAAGAAGGTTAGTTTGCTTGGATATACTTGTGCAGAATAAATGTTGCATATGTTTTCATGACCCCAGTTCAGCATGATAGCATTATTCCATGCATATTATACCCCATATTTATGCTTGTCCAATATCCCATACTAATTTGTTTAAATACAAAATTATAATTTTAGTAAAGTAATATAAATTTAAATACTCGCCGATAAAACGAAGTGGAGTAATTTTATTCCCAACAACACATTAAGTACATAAAAATGTTTGACATAAAAAGTTTACACATAAACGAATATTGTTGAAACACATAAATAAGAACACGCAATAATATTCACGACGAGTAATTCTTTCCATATAAGTAGCGATTTTTAACTCTTACTTTCAGCTTTTAACATCAGAAAACTTATTAACTCTTACTTTATACTAGGTTGTTCACGCATACCTACTCACATCATTTCTGCGTTTTTCCAAAGTTAATTTACTTTCACAATAGCTAAATACATAAACTTATTATTTGCTAATGTGATAAGTGAGATAGTTTTTTTCTATCATATTTCTTCCAAAAAGAGGTGTTTCAAACTCACATTATAATGCGAGTTTGCCCGTGAACGAAGGGTTACTTTGCCCGATTTCTATAAACTAAAATCGATTCGTTTTGCCCACAGATAATAGTTTTTTTGACAATTACTTTATAAGGTTTATAATGTCAAAAACCTACACATCTGGGCCCATCTTTTTTCTTCAAACAGGTATATTTACATATCCAAATAAATCATATATTCTAACTGACGTACAAAATAATCTATTGGTTTTCTATCTACCTGTCGCTAACAAGAGATATAATTTTGACATTGGCGCCCTACAAGCAATGCCAAATTCCTATCTTTAGTAGGGAAAACAGTAGTTGGATAGAATTTAGGGAAAGGCTATATCTAATACGTACGTGATGGTACATTGCAGGCGGTCGCGTCCGTCGGCTGACACAGTTCACGCGCAGCCGCAGCTACGTGGTCGGCTGGATCCCCTGACCAGCCGCGGCCTGGTACCGCACGCAACATATGTGATTGGGTATTTTGTTTACACACGAACACACTTGACCATACTGGAGTTATGGCCCGAGGTCACTGATAAGGTAATCAGTTTTTTTTTGCAAAACAACAGTTTTCGTTGAGATTTGTACGTGAAAGTTGTGTTAAAAAAAGAGACTTATGTTGTCAGTGAACTTGGACTTTAGGCCAAAGTTTACTTACAACATAAAAGTCACCTACGTTACCAAGCTTCCTTGTATTGTGGTTGATAGTGAAAATATTCATAGTAAACTGTTGTTTTAAGAATACTGAAGTTTATGTTGTCAGTGAACATGGGCTTTACTGGTCTGTGCAATAGAGGTTTAATTTACTAAATTGTCTATTGCGCAGACTGGTTTACTTCAGATTGGTAAGGTTTTTCGGACGTTTTGTACCTTTTAAGTGTCCATGCTTTTTCAAAATCACTCCAATGTACCACTTGTTGAACAACCAATTTTTGGTCATAGAAAATCAATTTCATGCATAGCGTTCTGTTTACAAATCGAGTTTGTATGAAATGAGTTTTTGTGCCCAGTGTTCATTTAATGGGAATTGTTTATTTAACAAGTCATATATGAAGTTAAAAAAGCATGGAGTACCACTTTTATCATAAAATGTGTAACTGATATTATTAGTATGACATTTTTGAACTTGAACATCTGTTTTTGTGAAATTCGAAATTGTGTAAATGTATTGGCACTAGTATGACTCTTTGTAATGTTTTTGTAGTAGCTTTAACTATGCTGAGGTGCTTTATTGTTGTATAATTATAAGTACGACAATATTTACATTTAACTTACTATTTAAGATCTTTTAAACACCACTTTCTAAGTCAATACCACTTAAAGCTTTTATAAAAGTAGCCAGTCGCCTAAACACAATTGTCTTGTTATCCAAAATACGCAATCACAACGAACTCGTGCGAACTGAGTGAATGATGCACTTGAAGACGAATGTTTTCTGCAAACAAGAATTGATATTGTATCAAAGTTTAAATTCCATGTAAAACAACCGACAAATATGTGTAACACCACTAGTTCGATGCAGGCACATCACTAGTCCAAAATATATTTGATAAAATCACAATTCTTGTATAAAGTGTGAATGATGGACGTTTTACTATTAATTCTTACTATAGTGTGCTAATGAATTCGTATTAATTTTATTATGATATTAAATTGTAATATATTTTATAGATGTGCACATTCCATTAATGCGAAACATGCTTCTCTTTATCGACGCTTTTTAGTGTTTAACAAACTTATCTAAAACTAAAGTAGTTCATAAATTTAATGAATATTACCATTTACGATATTATTTGGGGTAGTCAGTGTAGTTGTGACTTTGTCTAGTAATTCCTGCTGATATTGTAAGCTGCATAACTACCTCGATGAATGCCGCAGGTAACTTGCGCCATTTTGAAGTTCCTTCGTGTGTTATATTTGTTGACTATTTATTTTTCTGACTAATAAGACACATTAATGGAATAATCTCTGACAACTCAAAATTAAATATTGACTGATTAATTGCGACTTGCCAACTTTGATTTTAGGGATAATGAATTAAAAACAAATTCATATAGAGAAGCCATGTTCTGCGTCAATGGAGGGTAACTTTTAATATTTCAATAAAGCACTGGGTTTGGTTCGCAGTGTCTAGTAGACTCGATGTAAGCCTTCGATGGAATTTTGTAATTTTGGTATTCAATTGTAGCGAAGCGCGAATAGCAATGTACTGAGGCTTTGATGAATAGCTTTTATAACGTAACCTTTTGCTTTCTTGAAACAAAAAAAAAAATGCTTAAAAATGTAACTTTATGTATATTTAGTGAATCTACTGGGGAACTAAGTGTCCATAACATTGTGATACAGACATCATATTTTTTCCATTAAAAATCAGCTTCGATTTTTTTTCGTCTGTTAGTTTCAATAAGAGAGATTATTTGTATATGATTTTAGATTTTTAAAATGTAATATTCTTTTATTGTGACGATTTATGAAGAAAATTAAATTAATATAAATCATAATTTAATTGTAATGTTAGTTTTATTTATGTTGATATATTACGGTTCAGGAGCATTTTGATCCAACGAAATACCTTGACTAGTAGAGTCGCAGTTCTGTAGTTTGTGACAACTGTAAAAAATATTAATAAAGTACATAAACATTATCTCGTTTTTTATTTTGCCTTTAAAAACACATTTTACACACAGGTATGCAACATGAATGCAACCCAGAACATAATTTTGCTAAAAAGGTTCAATACCCCAAACAAATGTAACACTTGAAAACTGGTCTCGTTACATTTACAACCAGTAAGTATAATAGAAAATATTATACAAATTAAAATTCCGGAAATGATTACACTGTTAACAGAAATATTTATGATAGTAAAAATAGATGATATTGAATTTTTGCTCAGCCACCGCTCGCGCTGGAAGATTGGCACAAAGCCACTCTAGGTCGCGACGTGGTTATAAATAAAATCACTATTCATTCACACAAAGCTTTATTCTTGATCCATAAGATATGTGTCGATGACAGTTTCGCGAAAAGGTACTCAAATTATTCACAATCAGATGTAATAACCGTTTTAATAATTGCAATATAGAATTGGATTGATGTCTCGTAAATTCCTGAAAAGTTTACACTTAATACTATACTCATACAAAACGTAGGACATCATTGTTATTGTCACATTTTGGAAGACAAAGCGTGTCAAATGAAATATTCAATGGAAAATAATTATAGGTATGACACAAACACGTTGTTGGTCCACGAAGGCCACGTAACTTAATTCATTCCCCTACAACATGTTTACGAACTCGTGTGAAAGTTCATTTTTGAAGGACTGATAAATAAATAAGTTTATTCAAGGTGAAGTATCTAGACACACGGCAGTGTGTCCGCCAAGTTCGAGCAAAAAAGCGACACACCGGCCGTGGGTTATATTACACGAACCATTTCGGGCCAAATTCGACCCCCCTGTAACTCAAAATCTATTTTATTTACGCATATCAAATTTCTAGTATCTGTTGAGACCCCCTCACTAATCTAAAATACAAAATTTCATTAATATACCTATTGTAAGTCTTGAGATATTGACGTCAGAAAATCGCTATTTTTACTATACACTCACTGACTGATTCACTGACTCACTCATCAAAAACCTAGACCACTTCCAATGGTCGTATTGACTTGAAATTTGGCATGGAGGTAGGTCTTTATGTCAAGGTAAAGGGAAAAATCTGAAAATGGCCAAGTGTGAGTCGGTTTCAAAATAATGAAGGTGTTTTATACCCGGTGTAAAATACCCCTAAGGAACTAAAACGAACTAAATTTATCTATATTTATATAATATATCTTCGAATGGTACAAAGGTTTGTATTTAGTCAAAGTAAAGTAAAAATCTGAAAACGGCCAAGTGTGAATCACTTTCGAAAATAACGAATGTGTAACTTTGATCCACGAACATAATATATGATAACATGTCATGTCAGTCAGTTGGTAAATCTAGTCCATTTAGTTAATCTAGTTCATTTCTTTGTAAGAAACATAGTGCATATTAAAAAATCTAAAAGATAGTATAAATGAGACATTTCTTTAACTAACTTCATCATAAGAAAAAAATAAAATAAACAACCTTACAAAAATAAATGAAATCCCACCCAAAACAAAAATGTGAAAGACTGCCAAGTTCGATAATATGGGAATGCTTCGCCTATAAAAGAAGTGAGATCTGAATAAGTACCAAGTTCCATACACATACCTCAGTTAAAAATAGTTACTTTTTAATGATGTTACTTGGCAAGTTTTAATAGAAAATTAAATACTTGATTCATTGCGTTTAGTAGGTTTATAACAAGGTGTATGAAAACTTGCCAAGTGACATCATTAAAAAGTAACTATTTTTAACTGAGGTATGTGTATGGAACTTGGTACTTATTCAGATCTCACTTCTTTTATAGGCGAAGCATTCCCATATTATCGAACTTGGCAGTCTTTCACATTTTTGTTTTGGGTGGTTCTACTTACTACAGAAATGTTGATGACAAAAGGGAGTAAAAATAAAATAAAACTAAAATATTAACTCAAAACAAAATGTAATAAACAACACAAATTCTAACAAAATATTAATATCAACAAAATTGGTTCATAAACTTTTAGTAGGTAATATCAATTAATACAAAACGCCTAGATTGTTAGTACAATATCTTGCAAACAAAAATGTTCTCAGTTGTGTATATCGGGGTTCATGCTAATTTTTATTATTAGTTGTATGTGTGATGCGATGAATGACAAAGTTATCTCGAAACAGGATATGTTGTATCTTCAATGCTAAACTAACGCTATCTGATTAATTATTATTCAATATTAAAACGTTATAAAAATCGATACGAATCGAAGCTATTTATTGTCATTATTGGCTAGCCCTAAATGTCTACTAAGTACATCTTTAGGCCTATGTTCTACAATCTACTAGAAATATTGAATCGAAAAAGTGAACTTTATATAATAAATAGCAATGTCTAATTTTGTGGAATGTGCAGGTGACTCTACTACCTTGAAATATTATTAAAATACAAAATAACATATTAGTAATGGCACAATATTTAAATGTGCTTCAAAATAAAAGAATAGTCAAAGAATAAAAAAAGAAAATGCAAAACTAACCAATACATCGAAAATATAAGTACATCATGAATTATTTAAATATTTTATACTAGCTTCTGCCAGCGACTTCGTCCGCCTTAGATTCGTACTTTGTGCAAAGCGAGGAAGAAATACTAAGCACCAGCCTATCCAATTATCTAAATGTATGCGTAGTAGTAGGACTATTTCACCTAAAAAGGAAATAAACCTACCTAGTTTATAAAATAACAACAAAAGAAAGTAAAAAAATAATTAATTAAAACCTAAAAGTCGCGCTGATAATGGCTGATAAGCAAGATTTGTTAATATCAATTATTGTCGGTCAATAAGGTTGAACACTCTGAACGTCTATTCGCACCAATCGCATCAACAGCCAAATATTGTATGAAGCCCGCGCAGCCACCGCGCCGCGAGCCGCGTCGAGCGCGGCGACCGTTACACAAAAATGATCCTTATAGCATGATATTCACGCGCGGTGGCTTATTACCGTATTTCATGTATAACTTTGGTTTTTCTCTACCGATTTATATGATTCTTGTTTATTGAACAGGTAATAATGTTAACTTTTATTATTTAATATGAGTGAGAGTGTTAGAAACGTAATAGTAGACAAAATATAATCAGAAACCTCCGAACTACTAAGCTATCGAGAGTTACACGTGTTATTGTGAGACAACCATAAAAGGTAGACATGTGCTGTCATGGGATGTTTTTTACATAATTTTATGGAGAACATTTCCGTCATACATGGTTTCTGTGTAGCTTTTACCATTATGGCTGCACACGCGACGGAAGCTTAAAAAGTGGAGTAACTTCGCCCTTTTTCCCAACATTTCCCTTCACTGCTCTGCTCCTATTGGTCGCAGCGTAATGAAAAGTATCCTATAACCTGCCCAGGAGTATGAAGAATAATTGTACCAAGTTTCGTTAAAATCCGTCAAGTAGTTTTTGTTTCCATAACGAACATACAGACAGACAGACAGACAGACAAAAATTTTACTGATTGCATTTTTGGCATCAGTATCGATCACTAATCACCCCCTGATAGTTTTTTTGAAAATATATTAAATGTACAGAATTGACCTCTCTACAGATTTATTATAAGTATAGATAAAACTGGTTCCAAAATTCTAAGTATGAAATTTTATCGTCTACAGCTAAGGCATGCTTCACTACAATATTAAGCTACGTGCACACTATTATGCTGTGTTTAACATTCATAAGATAGATTACAAGGCAATCTGATTCGTTTAGTTTCTTTTCCTTGACCGAGAAAGAAGTGTATAATGGGTTTACAACCTTTTTTTGCATTAAAAACTTTAATTAAGGTTTTATTTTTTGTAAATATGAATACAATCCTTGTATTTTATATCAATATTAAATACCTAGGAATACACCAACCTCCTAACCTTCTAGCCACGCTACTTTCGAACAAGCTACACCTTAAATATAATTTGTTTAGCTGTCCACCAAAATCGACGCCCATCGCGACAGCTGACTAGCGAATATTTTTTATTATTATGTATAAGAAATAACGACAAAGTGAAAATTCATCGAAGCCTCGTGTAATAACGAATGCTTAACATTTGCTTGCAACAAACTTTAGTTACTGCTAAATTCGTATAAGATTTTGAAAGCACTTCTACAGATAACTTCGTTGAACGTCAAACAGCATAAATAATTTTATCACCCACTGCAACATTGCTAATAATTCGAAAAGTCTACGGAACAATTAATTATCCTAATCTAGATTTTGCAAATATTTTGGTCGATATTGAGGCGAACGAGTGGTCTCACCACTGTTTTATATTGACTCAGCAAACTTGTGAAATATTAATATTAATAGGCAACACTATGAAAAATAACACTTCATTGCATGCATTAATAAAAGTTGGAAAAAAAAGGAACTATTGTTACGGATCTGAAATAATTTGTCCTCAAAAAAATCATTGGTTTGGGAAAAATAAATAAATAAAAAAGCGAGTAAAATCCATAACAATAGTTTTATTTAAAATAAAAAAATAACCAAGCTTGTTTATTTAAGCATTATTGCGTAAGTACAAAGCGATTTAAGTAAGGATTACGCCATTATGTTACAAAGCAAAAAAACATTTCACAATCAAATGACTATAGATGGCAGTTAGATCGTATGGCCATAGAGCATATTAAAAAGACAGCCATTCAACTAAAGTTGTAAAGTGGCCTTTTTTATACTCCCATTTTTTGATCATAATACTTTTTTTACACTGTTTCAAAATAATCCATTTTCCCTATATTATAATGATGACGTACCACTGGAAGGTTATTCAGCTGTAGCAATGTCATTATAGCAACCATAGACATATAAAAAGTACTGAACACAACATTGATATTGATTTGAGACATTAAAACGATTTTAAGATACAAATTATTGAGACACATGTCTTTTAATTGCAATTTCTACTTATACAACTCCCACCATCTAATTAACGGAATGTAAAATGCACAATCATGACTGAATATAAAATATAATAATAATTATTATCATGTACACATAAAATATCGCCATAACATCGTTGTTTCATTTAACCAGTGATAATAAAAAAAAGATTTTTATTCTATCTATACAATAAAATAAAATGTACAAAATAATTTAAATCATTAGGGTTTTTACTTTCATTACGGCATTATAATACTGAAATTAACATAAAAGAAATATTTGCCAAAAGGTCATTTATTCAACAAAATTAATCATTATAATGATTAAATATTCATATTTTATTCAAAATCAAATATTTCTACAGTCAGCAACGCAAATATAATGTTGATTCTTTTTTTTCCTAAAAAGTTCAAGTATAATTGAAATGTTCATGCCGACTGTACTAACCACAAAACGTACAAAATATTTTACAATTTGGAAACCGTAATGAAAATCAAAAACAAATTGTCTTTCGTACTAAAATTGAACCTAATATTTCCATTTACTCGTCGACGTAACTAGGAAGGCTTTATTCTTTATTCCCATATCCCATTGAGGCTGGCAACCTTGACACGAATTATGCCCAGTTCCTATAGACAACAAACGATTTGTTACACGTACTGACGGTAGATTTGTGACATAAGCCACATACGACAAACGTCGGATCGTTTCTTGGTTATAGTAACTGAGCATTTTTTTTTTTAATGAACTTGATGTTTTTTTTTTCTTTTTATTATTGCAGCTTTCCCGACCCCCCTATATGTTAACCGCCATAATGTTTGATGCTTCCCAGTTACGTACAGACCACCTGATTAGTTTAGACGTTGTTCTCGAGGGGTTTGTCTCGTCGCCAACTGAGGAGGTCGTCCAGGAGTGCCTCTAAGTGGGGGTTACCACCTAGACGGGCTACCTGAAAAGCGGGAAAAATAATGTTATATATTATGTAATAATTAGAAGCTGTTTATCGCGGTACCACCCGCGTTTCAGGGGAACTTGTGGCCATAGCCGGATAAAATACAGAGACACAGTATAGCTTCAAAACAGTGAAAGAATTTTTTAAATCAGTTCAGGAGTTTCGAGCCTTTACAGCCAAAAAAATTCTCCGTATAAAATTACAAGCTTAGATGGTTTGTTTGTTTGTACATGGTAATCGTAATTTTCTTTAAATCACTTAGTCCATTTTTCAAGGTAGGCTATACAGGACAATTTGTTGGAACATTTTGTATATGGAAACTCATATCTAGGAATAATTTATAACAGCAAAAGTTAAACATCGACAGCGTGTCAGACATCTTTTTTACTTTTTTTGATGTGGTTAAAATTATTTATCTTGATTAAATTTTACCTCTCTCCTAGCCTCTTGGTCCAGGCTCTGCAAAGTGTCGCGAGTATACGCGAAGCTGCCGATGCGCTCCAGTATGGTGATGCAGTAGCGCTTCACCTCCAAGTCACGGGTCCTTTGACGGAGGATATCTATAGGAGTGGCTAAGGGAACTTGTTGGTTTGTTTGTTCGTTAAACATAATAGTTGGTTTAATGAATACATGTGGCCAGCCGCCAGTATTTCAGCCTTATAGGATGCACCTTACTTTTATTGGTACATATTTGTCTTAAAGCCTCATATTATGGATCTTAAAAGAATTTAGAGAGTAGGTTCAGCGGATATTTTTTTCAACTGACTTCCAACTAGAGGTGGTTCTCAAATGGGCAGTACCAGTTGAGTTGCCAGTTGCCAGAGATGTCATTGATAGGGGACTATAACCAGCAGAAAACTTTATAAGTCAGGTCTTCAGAATCAAATTATTAAGCATGAAAATATCGATATTGCCTCGGACTTTATGAGGTCCCGATACCCCTTGGTAAGACTAGTTATTAGAATTTCTGGCTTCTTACTAGCCGTTACGATTGCCAAAGATGTCCTCACGACGGTTCATAGAACGTGTAAATGTAATAATGTTGATAAACATTTGTTTGTAAAAGGATACGCAGCACTTGCTTGTCGCCCTCAGGGTTGCGGATGGCGTGGATGATGGGGAAGCTGAACTTGCCCTCCGTCAGGTCCTCGCAGTAACTCTTGTTCTCTGTGTACTGCCAATATACAATATATCATTAATTTGGATGATTTCATGCATTTTGGTGGATTTTGAACTCTAAAATTAAGATGGTAAGGTCGATTATTTACGTTTTTAATGTCAGTGGTAATTCCAGCCTTGATGTGACTGCAATGATTTTTTAAATCCATAGATCTGTTCCGAATTTATTTTCATCACCAGCCTCTTTTATTGTCCCATATTTGGACAGAGGCCTTCATACACAATGAGTAGGAATTTATCTATCTATTGTTTAATTTGAATTGATTTAAACATATCTAAGAAACACGGCCATCAGCTTTTATCTAAAAAAACATCCAAGCATCCAGATCATTTTATCCGACATATAGTGGTCCGACTTATATATAACACCACTTTTTGTGTCGAGTATAAAAAATAATATTTGGTGGAGCCTCATACAATTATGGAAATTACTAAAAAGGGAGGGCTATTTTAGTTATAGTTACCTCTTGCAGCCTCAAGTTGCAATAATCATCTCTGATCTGGAAGTAGAGGCCGAGGATGGCGGACAGCTTGCTGAAGTCAGACTTGTTGTCGCTGAACAGCTGCATCAGACGGATGGCTAACATGAACAGACCACCCGTCTCTGGAATATAACGGTTATTTATTTAAGCAAACTTCGAATGATAGAAAATTATCTTTGAATATTGTGCCAATTTTTTTGGAGGCTTGTACTTTTTAACCGTAGTTGCCACGGAGAGCGGGTAGAACCGCTAGCAATAGCTAGTATGAGATACAATATAGAATTTGTTATTACTTTTAACAAACCAGTCCTAAATAAAAACCGGCCAAGTGCGAGTCGGACTCGCGCACGTAGGGTTCCGTACCATCCAAACTAATATTCTATATATATTTATGGATATCGAGCAAAACTGAGCAAAAAATCACGTTAGTTGTATGGGAGCCCCCCGAAATATTTATTTTATTCTAGTTTTCAGTATTTGTTGTTCTAGTGGCAAAAGAAATACATCATCTGTGAAAATTTCAACTCTCTAACTATTACGGTTCATGAGATACAGCCTGGTGACAGACGGACGGACGGACGGACAGAGGAGCGAAAACAATAGGGTCCCGTTTTACCCTTTGGGTACGGAACCCTAAAAAGGACTGACATCTTTTTTAACTGACTTCATCCTCCTGTTAAAATTACATTTGTTATCTGAACAACATGTTTATTAACTTAAATTGCTGCATCATATCAATTAACTAAAATTACTTTACATATAAGGTTAGTGCTACACTGTATATTACTAGCTTCGAAAATGTAAAGAATAACGTTTACAGCAGCTCACTTTTGATGGTCATCTCCTTGTACTCCTCCTCGGAGGGGCACTGGAAGTTGTCTCGCCAGTAGATCTCGATGCCTTGTCCTCTGTGCAACTCTAGTAACTGTTCCGTGTACACTCGCGTCGCCTGAAATAATGATTTTGTACAATATTCCATCGTCTGTCTAGCCTTTTCCAAAAAATATGTTTCGATAGGCTTTCCAAAATACTGACATAAAAAGTTCCTATGCTATAGGATCTATATTGCATATCCAAAGATGTATTTATAGATAGACTACTTTATTTCGGACATTGTTCGTTTGTTTTGTTAAAGTGTTGGCTTAAATTAAGTAAAATGTTTCTGTAATTGCAAAGGAATGGTTAAGGCCTGAAACTGCGCTAAGTGGGCACCCACGCGGTTTTAGACCATAAAAGGTAATTTGGTTTATGTTTCTTGATAATCTCTGTAATTTTATCTAAATGCGTCTTGGGTTATCTATACTGAACTAATACGGAAATGTAACATACCATAGGATGTCCCAACTCCTGCGTCTTTTCCAGCGCAACTATCATGGTGTAGTTGGCAGCATTGATGGTGCTCGCCACGCCATAGATGGAGTGTGCCACAGGAATCCCACGACGAAGGATCGAGTTGTCTTGAATGTCGTCAATTCTGGAAATCACTTTGACGTTCAAAAAAGGTCCTAATGACGTTAGTGTAAAGTTTGTTTTGGTTTGGCCCTAATGTTTTGGATTTGTCTGTTAGATAAACTGATAATTCCTAACAAGAAATTAAAGTTTATCAGCCTGATAAATAAGTAAGTATCGTGTTAATTTATTGCACCTATCACTAAAATTATGCTTTGTAATTGATAATCGATAAATTATTTCACGTCTATCAATAGATCAGCGCTGAAAAACTACGTTTATCCTTGTTGTAGAAGGGTGAATTTTTAGACATATTCAGGTTTTTTTCATCGTGGACCTACGAACGATCTTACGAACTATCAATTCTACAGGTAGAAATAAATTAGAAGATTTCATATTTCTCTAAGTGATTGGTTTGAAGAATTAAGTAAATAAATTACACTGCGTCCAATTTCATTGGAAGCCGACTTCAGCCGAATCAATAAAGGAGTAGGCGGACGAGTGTTAGCTCAAGTATCCAAAATTCATCACGTATCATGCTCCAATACGCAATACTGCGAACTATTACTTCACAAGGACAGTCCAGTTTCCTCAAAATATTACATCGCCATGACGCGATCGCGAATACCTAATCATCGTTCCCAGTAATATCACCATCTGAACCATACATCAAAACGTTTAGTTGTGTTTTCCCTAGTGAGTCACAGTTTATTTATAAGCCTGTTAAATGCTCTTGTTAACAGATGTGAGATAGGGAATGCCATTCAATCAGAGAATGAACCAGTCACCCATATCCATTGAACGTAATAAACGTTGTCTGTCTATGTAATTAATACTATGTGTCTTGTATTGATATATCGGGCATAAGATCTTATCGGAATTCCATCTGCAGTCTGAAAGCAGTTTGAAGTTATTGTGACTATTTTACATAGGAACTATTCAGCAAGGTATCTTTAGGTATATTCTGTGCGTTACAAATTCATGGCTAAATAGAAAATACCGTGAAAATAGCTTATCTTCACGTCATGTCAATAATACAGGAATATTTATTGTTAGAACATACTCGCATTGTGTAAATAATAAACGTAGGAAATGAAAACTCTTTAGATAAACATAACATTAACGTACATTGTTGCTACGCGTGGGTAATTTCTGATACCGGTAGATGCTGGGTTCCTAAAATAATACATATTTTATTTGTTGTATGTAACACCCTATTTACGCTGCCAGAAATTTCGACCCCATGGCAAGGCGAATCGGGGTGTACTAATAGGTGTTTTATCCGACACAACCCAAGCTTGATCGACAAAGGTTTCTAGACACCTCAGAAGAAATCTATAAATAACACGGAATGTTATCCGCTATCAGTGGGCAATATCTCTAACTTATTAGATAGGCATAGATCGTTTAAGCTTAGCGGCAGAAAAAAAAACTTAACCCAATGGACCATTCAAAGGCTGCAAAAAGAACCACACCATTGGCCAGCCAAACCCAGCAGGACAGAAGTGACCAATCACCGACAAGTATTTTTTAATTAGACTCACGCGTTAAAATAAGTTATTTCAATCGTGTCCTGCGGGGCTGGGGGCATCCTGTGTTTGCTGCTGCAAAATTATCAAAGAATCAATGAGCTACTGCTGAAGAATTAACGAAAGAATTGAACGTTACAACTGCACTCCGTACGTAACATGTAGATTTCGGCCGTGGCGGCTTTTCTCATTTTAAAAAGATCGGGTAGCTACATAGGACATTTTATAAATAGTACACAAGCACGATGTGAGGGAATCAGAAACAACCGAGAAGAGATGGCAGGGGCAAACATTTACATGCTCTCCGGTGCTCCTTTCAGTATTAATAAAATATTATGTAGGTAGAACAAATTTACAGACTAGAAGATCTTGTAAATATTACTGTAACATGCCCTCATGTTACAGTAATAAATAACATGAATTATAATGACTTAGGACTGTTGAAGATGGTTATCTTCAACATTCAGATATGTAGTCATTGGCATTATAAACTTTCTTCTTGTAAGATCGGCAAGAATTGCGTGAGCCTACGTTTTTACAAGTTACAAGCTTTTATTTAACTTGCAATGTATGTATGTATGTATGTATGTATGTATGTATGTATGTAACTGTGTGTTCGGGTGAAATTTTACAACTCAATTTTAAGGCACTTGCCCTCAACCGATTGAGCTGAAATTTTGCATACATGTTTAGTTTGGATGACAATGCATGTTAAGCTATGTGACGTCATCCTAAATCCAACATAGCAAAATATACAAGATGGCGGACTAGTTATTTTTAAGGTACCTATACAATATGGGTATCAAATGAAAGGGATTGACAAGTAGAACACATTGCACTTTTTGAAATAAAAATCCAAGATGGCCGCCGCTACAAAATGGTGAATAACCTATTTTTGTCAATCCCATCCATATGAGTATCCAATGACAGGGCTTGACAAGTAGAATAAAGTGCACTTTACCAAATCAAAATCTAAGATGACCGCCGCTACAGAATTTAGACTTAGGAACTAACCAGGTGAAAACTAAAAAGTATAAAATAAATTGAGGTAAAAAAATCTTTAAAAACAAGCTTTTATTTAAATGCGCTAAAAAGAAAAAAATAAACTTTTACTGTAACTTTACTGTCAACTTATAACGACATTTCAAATTTAACATATTTGACACAATTTATATGTTTTAAAAGCTTGTCGCGATTTTACTAAGAAAGTAAATAAGAGTAGGTACTTACTTCAATCTCGCGACAAGCTTTTAAAACGTATCAATTGTGTCAAATATGTTAAATTTGAAATGTCGTTATAAGTTGACAGTAAAGTTACAGTAAAAGTTTATTTTTTTCTTTTTAGCGCATTTAAATAAAAGCTTGTTTTTAAAGATTTTTTTACCTCAATTTTTAATTTAGAAGAATCGGCATGGAGTGTTGTGTCATACAAAAGACAAGGAACGTGCCCAAAATTATGACGACACTAGCTTCTGCCAGCGGTTTCACCCGCATCCCGTGGGAACTACTTCCCGTACCGGGATAAAAAGTAGCCTATAGCCTTCCTCGATAAATGGGCTATACTTATAACACTGAAAGAAATTTTCAAATCGGACCAGTACTTAGTTCCTGAGATTAGCGCGTTCAAACAAACAAACAAACTCTTTAGCTTTATAATATTAGTATAGATTCATGTTATGGATCAACGGCTTGCTTGAAGTAATAAACTATCAGGCCCTTAATATTATCATTGTATACAACTACTCTTGGAGGAAAAAGTGTTCGTGCCAAGACAACCTACGCATAATTTTACATACATAGATCTTGCCGAATTTATAACTTGAGGCGACATTTATTCCTCGTCGCTATTGCCGCGACGTAAAGCTTATTTTCATTTGCACACAATTTCTGCAATCTGGGATTACCATTCATTAATATTCTTTACTCACACTTCATTTTTAAACATATCTTTTTGTGATTTTGGGAAACTGCAATGTATGTCTTCCTGGGATATCTGGGTACATTTACGAATACCTCCGGAATGTTTGTCTCTGATGGTTATTTTTCGATGTAACTCAAATTAGTGTTTAGGCAGCCTACATCTACTACGCTTCTTTACCTTATTTATTTGTTTCATATCTTAGATCTTGTGATAGATACGCTTCGCTGCACGTATTATGCAACTGTCCTCTTTGAAGGATATCGACCATAAGGTCAGCGTACTTATGCCCTTTGTTTCTTTAGATTTTATTTTTTGATGTCTAGATAATGCATTTTTGAGGTTTTTCTTTTGATAAATAATATCAATTCAAGTAATGTATCTATCGTGTTAATGCGGGCGTTCGGTAGTTAATGTCGGAAGTACCGATAAGGGAAATATCGACTTCAACCATTATACCTAGGCTATAGGTACGAAACAAATGAAGTCATACTTGTTGACGTCTCAAACGCTGGTCAGTAGGTCGCCTACGCTGTTCTCGATCGCCTGTGGGTACATTTAATAGAACTGGTAGCATCTAATATCTAGTTCTAGGCTCTACGATAGAGAGCGCAATAATGTTTGCGTGGAAAAGTGTTATCGCGCGAAATCAATGCTCGTTGAAATCAGCGCGAAATAATTTTGATACTCAGGTAGAAAAGAGCATGGTGTAATTTTGTTGCTATTGCTAAGCGGAACTATTTGCAGACGATAAAAATCTTTTTAGTCATAGGTACCATGACTATGATGGTAATTGTAGTTAGGCCTAAATGACCTTCAAACTGCTTGCTTGTTTAGCGAGAATAGTAATATGTAAGAAGAATAACAAGCACAATTCTTCAAAATATCTGGAACAAGTGGAAGCCTAACAATAGTAATGAATGAATAAGCACCTCATACACTGCATACAAATGATGGTATCATTATATCATTTGTAAAGTGACAGAATATATTAATAATATTTAGTGAGTTTTCCTCATTGGATTCCAGAGAAATTAAAATAATCTTAAATATTTTTAAAATTGCAACTTTAAACCACAATAGATATTGTAATAAAGTTTGAGGATGCAAGATTCATATCAGATTCCAGTTAGATTTTGTATTTGTAGTAGACACCTATTTATTGTATTATTTTCGGGAATTAAAAAAAACCTTTATAAATGTGTCTACATTTTGAATATTTTTGGAAACTACTATGCAGCAAATACATAAGTAGACTAAACTGGGAATTCTTTTGAGAATAATCAGAGAAACTTATACTTTTAATTATTATCAAAGTGCCAGAAAAATAAAGGCACTATTCACCATATTATAAAACAAGGTCTTAAGAAGTACCCACTTTACTGCTCGGTTCAGACTGTTAATTTTGTATGAGCAGTGGACCCAGTCAGCCATTATTTTTTAAGACCATGTTTTAAACAAAGCAAGTAAAACTACAACTTACAGTAAGCTAGAGTTGTGAAGCATCTGCACAATCTCTCCCACGGCCCGGAGCTTTTCATCAGAGATTTTGAGCCAGTAGTTGAAGGCAGACGCGAGCTTCTGTCTTATCTGCTTGCCTGGTACTTGCTGGATGTATGTGTATGGCATCAAGATTTTCTGTAAGGTAGCAATTTTCATTTAATAAATAAAAATGAGTATGATTTTTCTATTATTAATTTAATGACATGTTTTGCTGATACCATTTCTCATTCGCCCTTTATATCAGATATAGATGTTGAGGATTTTTTTTTTTAAATACCAATAAGTAATTTTTTTTCCAGTTAGATACCAAAAAGATTTATCAATACACAAAGTTATTGACAAAATGTATGTGACTCAAGCATGAATTTCTGTTTTAGTATAACTTAATTAAGCATTGTCTAATGTAATTTAACTTTGAGTTGCATGTTGCTGCCATTTCTTTGTTATGCATATCGCAAAAATAAAAAATATTACTCATTGTGATACTAAATAAAGAAAATAATATAGATTCACTCATCACCTCGCAGTTTGGCGCATTGCGTCATTTTAATTATCTACTTAATTTCCTTCCTGGGACCAAACAACAACTCTATAATACTTTTAAGTCCTAGAAGCGAAATTATGCAAAATAATAAAACCTTTACAAGAAAACAAAGATTTGATAAGCGATACATAAAGGCGGCAAACGTATGGAAAATCAAAATTATTAGCGATATAAAATTATATATTAATATTTACCTCATCTTGAGTGTTATCACCAGTATTTGTACTAACTTTAGACATTTTTAGTCTTTGTTTAATTGATTCTTAGATAAATATTATTAGAATTTCACACTGCACACCGATCGATTTTACTGACAAAATTAGCTGACAACTGTCACTCCGCTCAACTGACAGGCGGCCAGCTGACAGAGCGAAAAGGAAACGAATAAATGCGTTCAGAGATCGCATCCATTTTAATAGAAGTGGGTTTCCCATTTTGCGTCATCTTTTTATTACTTATGGAAATTAATTTCGTTCAAAGCCTGTTGAGGAGCGCTTATGACCTAAAATTTACTGTTTATTGTGTGAGTGACTGCACGTATCAACGTATCACTTACTGTCTGATTTATGAAGAAGACAAAATAATATAAAGTTAAATACACTTTGCAGGATTCTGTTAGATCTGCAAAGATGACTAAACTATGAATTCAAAGAAAGATTTTATGATTACATCAATTAATCACTTTTAAATAGCTTTTATAATTTGAAGAGAAATTGTTTTTTTTTACATTAACCCTAGAAGCCTAATCTACGCCTGCGAGACGTACACGCATTCGAATATCGTTTGTTTTTTTCTAACGGTTGAAGCTAGCGCGTGGTGCTCTTCTGTTACCTCCGTGGCCGACGGGAGCTAGAGGATGGTACCCGTATCGTTGAGGTAAGTCCCGCCATTTTTGATTTATCGAAGTGTTGCACGCCTGCGAGACGTATGTTTAGGCTTTGTGTAACTTTTAACTGAGATTGAGTGATTTTACTATTGCTTGTTTTTCTTAAATTTTATATCTTTTTTCGGCGTTGTTTCAGGTATAAATATGTCACGGTCTAATGTATTAGACGAAGACGATATTTTTGCAATTTTGAACGAGGAAGACAATCCTTTACAGGAAGACTCAGATTCCGAAGTTGAGGATAACCAGATTATTGACATCAAAGCGAGGACGAAAATAATGAAGTGTCTGAGTACGTTTCGTCTTTACAAGAATCTGGAGCTTCTGAAGAAACCGACCCTACCCTTGTTGCAGAAGCTGGTCCATCATCTGGCGCAGACCGTGTTTTACCACCTACCAACTCGGAGCGGATTTATCGTCTTCGTAGTCGTACTCAGAATGGACATATTTGGTCAACTGTTAAAGCTCAAATCTGATTAGTTGTAATGTTTGCTCTAAGAATAGATATTAGCGTAAAAAAAAAATTGGTATTCAAAAAATATATGTTTTAGCTGATTTTGAAGAAGTTAATTTTTTTTGTTCCAATTTATGCATATTGTTTTTTTTTTGTTGTAATAAATAACTGTAATTATAGTTATAATTAATAACAGTGTTGTTTTATTTTTAGTTTATATTCCAAATTAAAATTTCTGCTCAATAATAAAAATAATAATTAAATAATGTACCTAAAATCGGGGCTTTTATATGTGTACGCCTCTGAGACGTATGTTAAGGCTTTGTGTACGTTCGAAATAGATTAGGCTTCTAGGGTTAAACAAAATTACAAACCTGTCAAACAAAGTGTCACAGTATGATTGACATTTCCAATTTTTCTTCTGTTGTGTTGATTTGATTTATTTCCAAACAAATATTTTCAATAAATTATTCTGTAAATGAATTGAAAGCGGAAGAAATTTAAACTACTTAACATAGAAGTACAATTATGGGTTTGGAACAGCTAACTGTTTTGAATCTGTTTTGATTATGTCTGCACGAAATTATTTATCGGCCCGGGAGAAAAATATAAGTAAACTAATCGATTGTTTGCCTAATATTAATCAGCAGAAGTTTGGTTTTCGTTCGGGGCAGGAGCTACCGCCCTTGTCGGCAAACACAAGTAATTTGGTGAATCGCAATTTGAACTATTCGTTTGAGGTCCAGCCTTACATGGTGAATAGTTTGGAGAGAGCTGGGACGCCTTTCTCTGATTTCTTCTCGGAAAGTGAAACAGGTAAGAAGGGGAAATATTTGCCAAGTCAGCCTGGATAGCTTGCTTTGAATTACTAGGTTTGTACTTATAATTTTGATCAATGGGACATCTTATAATTTGATTTTGATTATGGTCCAAATAAATATTATGCCAAACTAGTCTTAATAAGTACCTGAAGAGGTCTAGCCAATGTGCCTTGGTAATCAAAAAATATTTTTAAAGTAATTAAAAATCTTTGAACTGTACAAATATCATTTCTTAACTATACCTGTAACAATCCTATCAGAAGTTTTAATTCTAAATATAATGCATGGTTTTAAACGATTGTTTTCCTGACATATTTTTAGGTACTCCAGACTTCCACAGCGAGGAAAGTGACAGTAGTTCAGGGTCTGCACTGCGCAGGAGCACAGCAGAAGCCACTAAGACATTAGCTGCTGAGTGGGAACGGATCGAGAGGACCCTTTACAATGAGGATGGGGAGAAATGCACTAGGCCCGCAATACTTGACGAGTGCAAACAATGGAGGCAACTACATCCACAGCTTAGGTAAGGAAGTCCTCGATTTATTAAAGTACTGTCTGTTCCAGGATAATAATGGCCTATGATGCTCAGGAAGAGTGTATCTTTCCAACAGTGAAAGAATTTTTAAATTGCCTCAGTACATTTGGAGCCTTTAGGTTACAAACAAACAAACAAATATATACTTATCTTTATTATAGTAAAGATTAGTCATGTTTTGACATGATGCACCAAACTAAAATAAAATTGGGTTTTGGACAGGAGTATGGACATCGTAGATTTGTGGGTGACAAATCATTTAAATATGGAATTTTTGATATTTATTTATTTATTTATTATTAGGTCCACCCACAGCATACACATACACATACACAATACATAGAAGCTTAAGTACTATTCTAATATATATCGACGCTTGAAAGGCAAAAATAACTAAGCGACATTAAGTAAATTTTACAGAAGTGAAATTTAAAGTGAATTTTTTTAGAAAAACAACTGTTTTTAAAAATAAATTCGGATTTAGATACTATAACAATAATGTTAAAAAAATATAAGTCTGACTATTTCGTAATTTTTTATGTTTTTTTTTTATCATTCTTTTTTAAATCACTCTTCTGTAAAGTTTACTCAATGTCGCTTAGTCATTTTTGCCTTTCAAGCGTCGATATGCCAATTAAGGGTAAACACAACATTTACATTAAAGACACCAGATTACACACTACAGGTACATAAAAACAAAAAGAAAAGGGGAAGAAAAGATAAACGAGATAAAAACCTAAAAATAATAGTAATAATTAGCCCCGCAGGGCATCTGAGGCGGATGACGGGGAGTAGCGACTCCGCGGGGCTATATATCCGAGTGCTCCAGGGAGAGTATACTGTCCCCCATCTCCGGCTTGCCGGAGTGAAGCATGACGGGGGATAGGTCTCCCGCCTCTTGGCTTGCCTTCATCGGCCGGTCAGAGTGGAGTCGCTAGAGCAGGGTTAACAGCCCACTCGGAGGGTAGGTGCCTCGTGGTAAGTGGCGAGTGGGCCGGTGATGCTGGACCCACAGGGAGCGCGTGATCTGCGTTTAAAGTCCGCCGAGGTATCCTCACCCTTCAGCTCCTCATGTACCTGTTGCCCCCTTGTTGCGATTTAGCGACTGATTCCCGGGAGCCCAGTAAGTGAGGTGGCGAGTCTCCACCTGCCATTTTTACATGTATTTAATACATTGTCATCGGCAGGTGCCATAGTTCCCGTAGTTTCCCCACTCCTAGTCCATTAGCATCCCATCACAATAGCCCAAGTAGTTTTCATCCACAGTTAGCAATAGTTTAGCACAGAACCGGGGATTGTCCTTGGGTACATTTCTATAGTGTATACAGGGATAATCGTCGGTTTTGTGTCGCCATTTCATAAAAGTTGTCTCAAAAGGGCTTCAGCGTGTTGGCTTCGGCCCCACGTTCGCCTTCCAAAAATCCGGGACTGCAGTCCGTGGTCGGTTAGAGACATACAAAATAGTAATAATTAAAAACAATATCAAAAATAATATTATTTTTTTTGAAAATTAAAAAAAAAAAAGAAAATACAACAATTGATATGTTTTTTAATTCTTATACACTAGAAAATTTTCTGCTCTTTTTTGTACGCGCGCCTCGTTCCAAGGGGCAAAAATCTGTCTGGTGGTTTTTAATGTCATTTTGTATTGTCATCAGGGCATAAGGTTCTTCTCATACAAAGAAGGTATGAGCATTAATCAACATGCACGCAATAAGTAGATTGGTGATTTCAGACTTTTAAGGCCAGTTTTCCTCAAAATGTTTTCCCTAACCTTAATTCAGACATTGGTAACCAAGATATACTTTTAGAAAGTGCATGTAACATTGATAAGTTATTATTGGTACTTATATTATATTATTGGTACTTTCAGTGTGGTTGTTACCCAGCCTTATAATAAATGGTTATTTAAATCAAAAGATTTAGTACACACTTTTCCCGCTGGTGGTCAGTTTTCACGGGAGTTCATTAGGTCAAGGCGCGTCGCCTCAACTTTCGAGCCACGCGTTTTGACCCATGTATAAGAAAGCAAATAGCTAACAGCTGTAATAATAAAAATGTGCTTTTCATTACCTTCTTTACATATTCAGATATTTAGGACATTATTTTTATGAAATAATGTGGCCAAGGCCAAATAATTTGGACTTAGCATACAATTTCAGCAATTTATTCCTTTTACCTACAATACTGATTTCGTCGTGATTTATAATAGTTGTTATTGTACCTTTGGCCTATTGCCATCATTCTTGCTTCCAGTGTTTTCTACTATTCTAAGTGAGTTTTTCAAATTAGAAAATGTAGGTACATGTAGTTGTAAAATATATTGTGAAACATTCTTTTTGAAAAAAGCACCTTAGGTGTAGTCATTGTAAGGAATCGTTTGTCTCTTCACCGTGACATGACATTAAACTAATAACAGTCGTGATGGCTCAAGGCCACATTTATATTTAAACAGCAATTATTGATTTTCAGAATCGTCGGCAAAGCGATACCATTGCCCGAAAAGCGTTTATCGTACAGACAGATCGAACACGACGAGGTGATCGCCATGCACTACAGCGACTACGAGCAGTTCAGCGAGAGCGAGGAGCGGCTGTCGCAGAGCAGCACCGACGTCACGCCGCAGAACTCGCCCCGCGTCTCGCTCGCCGGGGACCTGCCCGACCACAGGCTCGCCAGGGACAAGGTATCCTTCTATCCCATGTATAACGACGACTCAGACCTACCCGACTCGTTCTGCTCTCTTCTACAAATCACTCCAATACACATTCACAGTCCCTACAGAAAGAGACAGAATCCGTCCATTCTGAGATCTGAGCTAGCATCCTCCCGGTGGATGAGGAACCCCAGACCAGACTCATCTATAAATTGTGATAGAAATAGTGCTAAGTCTTTTGTTTCTTTGGATACTAGAAATTACGGGAACATGGCTTTGAGTGCGTCGGAACGGAATACATTGATGAGTAATAGAGTTGTTACTGCAAGGCATAGAGATTTGGCAAGATTAGAACCTATATGCACGCCAGAGATACCGCAGAGTGACGTCACACGACTGCCTAACGGTACTTCATCTCAATATAATATTAGAAAAGTTTCATTGCCGCCTTTGCTTTTAGAGGAGGAGAAGAGAAAAGTGACTGTTGGCTCTGCTAAGAAGTACAATGTTAAGACTAGAAAGTCCGTGCCTAGGAGCATTTACCAGTTAGACAGGGTTAAACATAATTGACTCTATTTATTAAATGTTGTCTATGGAATTTTATATTACTAAAATTCAAATTTTCTATTTCATAATAGGTCATTAGAATCTCACTAATTTCACGCATGTTGACAGTGTGAAAATTATTATATTTGTGAGCAATACAAACTGCATACCAAAGATCGTGATACAGTTGTTGGTGTGATAAGAATTACTTCAGTAGTTTCTTTGTTCAAAATCAATAATAGCAATCATGTTTAGAGATGATAGGGACATTTCTAAAACATAGTGATATATGTTATTCTGATGGAAACAAAGCAGGCTGAAGTGAACCTTATTGATCATGATGAAATCAAATATATTTCGATGTGATGGCGAGTTGGTAGAAGTCTGGTTTGAATACAACGTGCACAAATAATATATACGATACTTACGTCGGGACTAGACTAGTTTAGTTAGAGCTTGTAAAATGTATGAAATTGTTGATAAGACCACATTGACACCAAATATTGTACATAAACAAAGTTCACTATTTTTGTAAAAAAATCTCACCAATGGTAAGTATGGAGTTATACTTTAAGTTATTTTACTTTCTAGTCTCTTTACTAGTCTTTAGAGGGTATAAAATGTATTTGTGATTAATTCTTGTGTTGTAAGGCACTATTTTTGGAGTGTACATAAATATTTTGTTGGTAGTTTCAGTTACTTGAGATTGAATGCTACGCCACATTATGAATATATATTTTCTTTACAAAGTACCGTGTGTTTTGATATACCAACCTCTTTCTACGTTGTATTATTGATCCAATGGCTTGCCGATCGATACCATGTTCTAATTCTCGAGGCAGGTGATTACTGCCTATTTGATAATCTTAAAGTGATTAAAAAAATAGTAGAACCATATGGTAGGGTATGGTATCTCAATTTCGAAAATTATTGGACTAACTTCTGGAAAAAAAGAAACAACAACAGGGATACAAGTAAAACAAATTTTCAAATACAAATACAGAATTTATTTTGATATTTACATTATTTGCATTTTATTAACAATCAACATCAACAATATTAAATAATTTGTTTTCGTGGTGTGATACATTTCGAACAGTCTGATAATATTACATGACCCGTGGTGGACGCCATTTTGTTTAGGTAGGTGCACAAAATGTTGCCCGTTTGCGCGGGAGATGTAACATCATATGTCATATGGTGGTTTTGTAAATGGTTAACTAGAAGCGGTGAAACATGGGGTTATTATGCTGAGAATTTGAGCAACTGCGGAGAAAGCTGTGAGCTTGAGTTTTGGGTTGCCATTAGGAAAATATAAACCAATATTAAAATTTTGAATTATTCGACATGTTCAAGACATAGATTTAGTTAGTTAAGTTAGAATTACATTTAATGGAATTTACGTAGTAAAGTTGTTTTAGAATTTTCTTAGTTTGGCAACCCGTTGTATCGACGTTTTCGCGCCAAAATGATCAAAACGTTTGATTTGTTAATATTTGGCACTGTGTATGGTGCATGTTATGGTAACCATGGACATTGTTCACTGTTGTATAGTTGATATCTGTTGTCTGTCATGTTATGCATGTTCGTTTTACTAATCTAAGTATAGAAAATAAAAAGCAATATGCATATCTACTGATATTTGGTTTATACTTACCGATTCAAATATACATGAGAAATATCTATGTATCTACCATACAATACGTTGCATAGTGACTATATCATGCACGATGACACAGTGCCAATATAATAGGCCCAATTATCAGGAATCAACAACATTTGGTTCAAATTCAAACCGTATGCACGAACAAAGGTTTCAATGTAAACCAATCTGATAAAAGGACAGGAAAACGTAGTGTGTGACCAGACTCGTTGCGATAGAGCATTCAGTTATGTTGCTATTTTAATATCTTCTTCATTTACACAATATAAATTTAAATTGTTACAATATTTTATCTCACAGCCATCATTAATATATTGATACTACGTTAATAAGAGAGGACTAGTGTGACAACACGTTAGATGGCGTCAGCTTACAAAAAGGGGCTAGCGAACATTCGTTATAGAGCGTAAGAGTTATATATACGTATATATAATACATGAAAAATTCACCTTGTCCGTTCTAAAAACGATAACAACCTCAAGCTATTAGCAATAGTCAACAATGTTGTTAATTCTAGAATTTAATGCACACAGAACATGGATTTACTAAGTACGCTTAGTAGGCATTTTTTAGTTAGTGTTTTTTTGTATAATTATCGATCTAGTAAGTGATTTCGTATATTGTAAGATATCGTTGAATCGTGAGAGAAACTTCAGGGGCGGAAATACCTAGAATACCTTCGTCTCGCTTCCTATTCACAAAGCATTTGCACACTTTCATGTTACAAATAAGGTTTTAGAGATCGAATTATTGTAATTATTTGTCAATGGAAAATAAGTATTTGAGCTGCTGAATGAAATTTATTCATTCATGATTTGTTCTGCTGTTAACGTTTGAAATGAAATAGAGGTGGTCAATAAGTATGCAATAAGTATGTAACTTTTCACTACTTACAGCCTTCCATGTTCATTGCTGTGGGCAAATGCTTTGCAAAGCATTAATTTAATTACAATTAAGAAATTTAGTTTTCGTGCCATTTGTCGAGATCCCATACATTTTATTCTAATCCGAAGAGCTAAGACGATTAGATCACCACCACTAAATACTTGCGCACGTCAAATTGTCGTGGAAATCTGATTTTTAAATAGAAGTTGCGTTATTACCTAATTAAAAAGTTGCATAAAACAAAGTAACAGTGTCAATTTGTGTGATATATAGGTTAATACAGAGGTGAATTAAAATATTGTCGCCGACATCGAACGTTCCCATATTAATAAATTTTCATAAGTGGCCTTTGCTCAGTTAAATCTTGCTTTGTCAAACAGTGTAATATTTTAATTAACTCCTGTGTAAGAGTAAGTATATTCGCGTTGGAGTAGCGCAGTTGGTGTCGTACCCTATAGTGGCCACAAGTATCACCTAGCGATAACATCGTCATGACATGCACACAGTACACCGTACACAGGTACTCACGGTACATACACATTGCACATAAACAATTGTGGTAACATTAGACGTCAAGCAAACACACGCAGAAGGACTCAGCTATATTCTCTCTCGTTAAGGCGATTATACAATTTTAAACACTATTTTTTTTTTTAAATTGCACACTGACCCACCTCTATAAACTTTTAATTGCGATAAATATATTGTAATGCTGTATAAAAATATTAAAGGAAAAATCGTCATTTAATATTAATACTTATTTAACATTCATATTTTAATCCCAAATCAATAGCGTGTTTTTTACATTTTTACAATGAGACGTCCGAACTCTATAGCTAACTAGCATACAGTGACATCGAAGCCTAATTCACAACAAACTACACACGATAGTATTGAATATAAACTTTTTAATGTAACCGTAGCCTTCTATTTTAATGCAAAGGAGACGTATATTGAAAAATTCTTATGTAACATACAAAATTACATTTGACTATTTACAACATTCTAGCTAAAAACTTTAAAAATTGAGTGTCGAATGCAGCTCGCGGCGGTACTCTAAATATTAGGTACCTAGTTTGGCTAGGGCTCCATGCATAGGTCTCTACTTACCGATATATCAAGCTCAAATTACGACTAACCCACTAGACTCGGTGTGAGCGCCGACTCGGCCGCGCCTCGGACACCCGACGACGACGACTCAGCCGAATAAGCCAATTATGATCATTTAATTTTATATTTTGGACAGACCGATTAGTTTAATTACATAAATAATATTCTATCGTGCACAACCATCTCATAACTTTACAATTTTCTTTACGCCCGGTGGTTTTGTGTAGGTTAGGTATATTATAATTGATTTTGGTAAGCCTCTTGCATGAAGGTCGGTTTCATTTGCGTAGCACAGACACGAGAGTGCTCATTAAGTACAATTTACACTTTGGAGTTATATAAATATACTTTGTATCTTTAAGTATTAATGTCGCAGGAATTTTCGTTTCAGGGCCTCGTTTTTTGTACTCTTTCGTTCGGGTACTTTTGCTTTATGGATAATGTAGTGTCTTTACAAAAATATGGCAGTATGTTGCATTCAATTCCTTTACGAACTAGGGTAGCTGTGCTATTTCCGACATTGGACCGAAATGAGCACAGGTTGAATACTCAGGACTTTACACACATTGGAATATTCGTAGATCGCGTACTTTGGAACATTGACGAAGACTCAATATCGAATATTCAGGACAAGAGCACACATTCGAGTATTCGTGAAAACTTTACACATTAACCTATGTATTTGTAATTAAGGCCGGTTTTGCCTATTCTATTCGAATGAAATGATATCTATATGATTGTGATAAAGATATCTATGTACAGGATGTTTGATAAAATTTCAAATACTTTCAAATATACTTACTATCAGTAAAATTGAGGTATTCATTAATTATTAGGTATTTATATAAATTAATTGAGTGCGGTTGCGTGCGTGCGACGCGTAGCGGACTTCGCGGGATACTCATGCTTTATATTCATCAAACATCTTGTATTTAAGTAATAATTATTGCGTTACGTTGTATTAGGTACTAGTCGACGTACTGTAATGATTCTAATTGGTGAGGCAATGTTAACTAATGCCTAATAAATTCTAAAAAAGGAGCTCTGACCGGCTGGCCCGCCGTGCGCCGGAGCGGGAGAGGCCGGCCGGCCAGAGCGTCTTATCTAATACAATCAACATAGTAAACTATGAGAGTCCACAATCGTCAAAGCACCCGGAGTTAACACTAAATACATCGCAGGCTTCAGAAGCCTATCTATTTTAACAACGATTCGAAAATAATATCACACATTTACAGCAAAATTACACTTCGCACTCGGTGTCCCTCGCAAACAAAAAACCATCTTCGAATTTGAACTAATCTCGCAATGGCATCGTTTCGTAGTTATTTATATAAATTGTTTCAGTTCATTGTTTTATGTGCAGCGCCATGTTCACGTCCACTTTGACAACCCCCCGCCAAATATCAGGAAAAAATCAAACAAACAAAAAAGAAAAATATAGCGTAATATAATTTTATTAAAATAAAAATAAAAACAAAACGTGGTAAATACTATAAGGTGAAGCTGTAAGTTACTATGTTCCTGTAACAGTTGACTGTACTTTTATGCAGATTTGAAGGTGAAATAACGCGTCACAAGTTATGGCATTCTCTCTCATTTTCATAGAAAGAACATGAATTCGTTTCTGCATAAAAATATTCAACTTGTAGTCTAAATCTTATAAATATAAAAGAATAATAAAAAAGAAGATAAACAGTGAGCAATGGAACTGTATGCAGACTACTACCATACGTGCACTTTTGAATATGGCAGAGTGTCTTAAAACTAAACATGAATTCAATGTGAATCCATAGAAAAAAAAAAACATCTAAAAACTTAAAAAATAATGACTAAAATAACTTCGTACAATCACAAAGTAACGATGATGAAGATGTGCTTAACAATCAGTCGATGAATAACATTAAATGCTTATAATATGTCTATATTTCAACTTTATAAATAGCACTTAATTACGTGAAAAGTGACAGAAAAAAACTACTGAATAAGGAATGGATATTCTAAGAAAAGCGATAGCCTACACCTAAGTCCATTTACACGTGAAACCAACATGCAATCAAAAATTTTAAAGGTTTCCTTAGTTGAGCATGGCTTACAAATAAGTATAGAAACCTTAGGAAAGATATAGATATAAAGAAGAAGAATCTTTGAATAAAAAGAACTGCAGACATGCAGTATTGAGAAATAGAAAACAGTTTGTTGAGGAAACTGTTAGAAGTTATAACGATACGCGAACATTTGAAAATACAACAGTGGTTCTTTTTATATTTTTATGGGAACCAGTATCATATGATTTGAAATCCATTCCGATCCAATCGTAGCTCTTGAGAATATTCTAGACTCACTGTATGGGATTTTTCCTGGACGTTTGAAGAACTACTGTTGTAGGAAGAAAGAGGTGTGTCAGGACTTTGCCGTTAATGTGTATGCATGTGTATATTTTCCCACCACCTTTATAAACAAATCCTATAACTAAATAACCACCACCGATATCATATTTCCATTTGAATTATATTAATATTGCAAGTCGTTGTACTAATGTGTCACTTTGATTGGAAGTCAATCGTGCAGTGTGTACCGCTGTATTCAGAGCTTTCGTGGTAGTTGCATCCTCAATACCTGACGTCTCTCTATGTGGTCTGTTGTAAATCTACCGCATAACGGTAGGTTTGCAATAGACTGAGAGCTCCTGATGTTAAAGCAACTACCTCGATAAAAGTCCTGATATCAGCGGTATACTACAAACGAATACAGCCGGTGTGGTGTGCATAACATTTCAAAATTCCGACTTTCTACTTGCCTTAACTTACGTTCGATCCTTTAAAATTTATTAACTTGGTACAACAGTTTTATACTGAACTCTGCCTAACTTTTATCCTAAACACCGAAAGCTTTTCTATATTCTTAATGCGCTTTCTAAAATTCTGTATTTGTAACAGCTGGTAACAACAATCTATCCTCTGTTTTTGCTTCTAGACTGCTTTTCTCGTGCCAGATAAAATTCATTTAATATTCTGAACTGATCCAAATACTTTGACTGCGAGACCAGTCGCTATTAGTCTATATCGAATTTATATTTTTAAGATTTCGTTATCATATTGCTTTCAGTAGACAGACACAGCTAAACAAACGAATGACAAGAGTGCGTTTGGAGTAGTGTAGATTGCTGTGCAGGAAGTGTTCAACTTAAACTAACATATACAGTTGCCAAATTAAAATAAAAGGGGGTAATGGAGGTAGCAGCACTCCCATTTACGACTTATGACCGGTTCCTACAACTCAGACGATTCCTTTTGCTTACAGATGGTACATTTTTGGCATAAGCTTCATAAAACAAATGTCAAAAAACTGTCTTCCGCAAGCAGAATGATTCGATTCTGGTTTACAGGGATCGGGCATAAATAAATCAGGATAAAATGTAGTAATATTTGGACGTTTACCCAGGAGTGTTGTCTAGGAGTAGGGAGCGGAGGGGGTTGTCGGGCCACTACTGCCTAGATGTAGGAGTAGGGCCCGTCCGTGAGGGCGCTGCACAGCAATAGTCAGGAGGCGTCATCCTTGCCGCCCGCCGCCGCCGCGCGCCGCGACGACCGGTACTCCACGCCCGGGTCGAACTGCATCAGCACGAACACCTGCGCCACAATAAGCTATTAGTACTTCATCAGCCAGGTTTCGCAATAGAAGGGCTAATAAACAACTCATTTTGAAGATTCTACATATAAAGGCTCCATAATAAAATAAAATTAAATATCGTGTTTCCGAAAACACGTTCAATTCTCCTGGCTACATATTTTTTGCAGTCGTTACTGGTACGTAGAAATCAGAACTCTGACAACCAGTCTTACCAATCGTGTTGCTTTTGTTCCTCGTCTCGTCTTACCAATCGTTAGAGGTTACCATGTTAAACACTTGAGTTACTTCAAAAGACCTGTTAGAGCAAAAACACTGACCTGGTCGGTAGGCAACAGTGAGAAGTCATCAGGCGGGTTGGTGATGACGTATCGCTTGCTGCTCGCGTCACACGAGGACGACGTGTCGCGGAACCGATAGAGGCCGATGCACAGCATGCCGTACGTGCTGAGCGCGGCCACGAACAGATCCCCGTACTTGCCCGCCTCGCCGAACTGAGCTAAAGGCCCGTCGTATAACGAGATCTGGCCCACTCTACACCGGTCCCTAGAAATAAGACATTAGAGAACTTTATTGCAAGAGAAATAAAAGGTATTCGTGCATACCAGCGATACTCTAAGAACATTGCAGATTTAGTGTACTATTGATGTACAACCCACGTGTCTAGTAAACTAAAAAAAGTTTCGAGTATCGGTCATTCTTATCTCAAATCCCCCAAAAGATGGGTGATCTAGTTACCTATTAGCTAAACTCTCCGGCGTAGAGTAGCCGCCCCTCAGGCCTGCACCTTCAGCCAGAATGAGCTCCAGCTCAGGCGTAGCACCGCCCGTGATCAGCGAGCGGATCAACGTTAAGGCATTTTGGTTGAAATAAGTCTGAAATATAAGTGGTTGCTTTCAGATTAAATAAAGACGTCTGATTTTGCAGTGAGAACGCGTTGACAACTTTAATACATAAAAATGTAAAATTCGACTTAATCATTATCTTATATCCTGGAATTGAAAATCAGACTAACAGAATATGACTCATTCATCTGTATGCAAGAATCCTAAAGGTAAGTAAAAAGAACAGTGAAAAGAACAGTGTGCTTGTCTGACATACGGTGGACATAAGCGAGTCGAGCACGCTGACGGCGAAGGCGGTGCCGCACGCGAAGGGCTGCGTCAGGTACAGCTCCGTGTCCGGGTCGTCGTCGTCGTCTTGGTCCAGGAACTGCACGTTACTGTCGTTCACTAACTCTGTGGACGGCAAGCAACAAACCGGTTGTTAACTCATCTAGCCAGTAAAGATAGTGATTAAAAATAATAAATTACTTAGTCGTCGAAAATATGTGTCAACTATGTACAAATACATATTAGAGTTACAAGACAGGAATAATTTCAAGAAATGTCATAACAAGGATAGCTCACCAGTAATCATAGGCACATTGGCACCATACACGGAGCCCCGTCTCTGCAACAGCACGGGCGCGGGCGGCTGCCCCGGAGGCGGCGGCGCCGTACTGTTCCCATTTGTCCCCACTCCAGCGCTCAGCACTCCTATCGTGTCATCGAACGTCATCGCCTTGATGTTCAACGAAGCCAAGATAGCTTCCTTGTCTGCCAGCGTGGGATCATCGTTGGATGGCACCTTCGCTGATAGGATGCAGCACATGTCACACAAGTTCACATTAACTGCACGCAAGTCGGCCCGGCTTAGCGGTGAACCCTGGGAGCGAATAAAAATAAATATAAGTATATTATACACTGTTATACTTCACAACCGAAACGAGAACAAATCGAAGCTTCCTTACATTCAAAACAGAAATCTTGGGCAGATTCTGCAACATCTTCCATTCTCTCCTAATATAGTCGACGCTTCCTACGATGACTACGTGCTTGAGCTCGTGGTAGTGGAAGTTGGACGCTCTCAGCGGCATCACCAGGTTCCGTAACCCGATGAGCGGTGAGTCCGGGTCCGCGAACAAACATACTACCACGTGCCCGTTTAGAACTGTCATGGCCGCTTGATTCCTGTCCTATAACACAGAGAATATAATGTTTAGAAGGTTGTTTTTGTGTTTATCAGCTTGTTTTCAAATGGAAACATTTTATTACAAACTTACTAATATACAATCTTCCAAGTTTCTTGCGGGGCTCCAATGGAACATCCCAGTGGAGTCGTACTTCATTTCAGTCTTTTCGAAGTCAAAATCTTTCGACTGGTCGTCAGCCAAGCCCGCGGGTAAGCTGACGCCATTGCTATTTTGATTACCACCACTGCTTCTACTCGTTGGCCTGTGCAAGAAATAGAAATTAGGAAAGGCTTACACCAAGTAGAAATCCTCGTGCGTTTGACCAAATTGTGTTTATGTAGATGATTTTATCGTTTTGTTTTATATTTCCAATTTAATCTAGAAGAAGAGGAGATGTAGGGCTAGAAGCTAGGTTATTGTCACTAGGGTCTCAAATAAAAGTATTAGATTGCCACTACAGAAGACAGCTAGTTCACTACAACAGTGGATTCTGGGGTAGTTAAAATTTTTATCAATTGAAATAGATTTTTATTGGAATGAAGTTATTTTTGGTTTTGCATATTCTTGAAGGGCAATTATTTCACATGTGATAAAATCTGAAGGGGCTGTATGTGTTGTTGGTATTGGGAATAATAAATCTAACTACAGAACAAAGACAGGAATGCGTATTGCATGTAAAATGTGTATAAATATAGCGACATAAACATGCGGTAGTTGTGTGTCGTGCGGTATTCAAGTGCTGTACACAGTACAAATATAAAAATAAACTCCTAGACGTATCGAACTAAACATTTGACTAGTGAGGCAAGCACTACGGTCTACAAGTTATCGAGAAAAGTCTGCGCAGTAGTCTGCACTCGACGAGTGTGCAACACAGACACATGTAGGCAACACTGATACATGGCTGACTTAACTCGTGTAAAAGAATTCAAGTACTTTGCAAATATCAAAACTACTGATAATAAAATGATCTAGCTGAATAATTTTCAATTACATGAGTTTTTTCACTTCGTAGGCAAGGTGATAGGCCTGGTAATTGGTATCTTGATCCTGGGGATTCCTGTAACACAGGGCCAAAGAGTTGTCTCCGTTTCTTTTTTTAAAGAAAATAAATGTGCAAACAGGTAATATATTAATTTAGTGCGTTGTGCACGTCGTGCTAAAATAAAATACTCGAATAACAAGCCGCGATAGATAAATAAATTATTAAGGATAGAAGAAGAGACTTTAATGCATATTTTATTTTAATTATTTAGTAAAAATATTTATAATTTGGACCATTTTTGGATCGGCTTTCAATTAATTTCTGAAGCCGTCAATAAAACCAAAAATTAGACTTAAAAAAATTAATACACGGATTGTGTTGCTTGGCTCCAGAGAAAGCTCCAATTATAGCGTTAATTAATAGAGTGATGATACATGAAAAGGAAAGCTATCAAGAGAGAGACAGAAATCTTTAGTCCAACAATTTGTACATGAAGGAGTTACGAAAGTATTCCAAAGTCAGAAATGTGTGAATCTACCATGATTGGTAAGACTATCTAAGCTACTTCATGTACCACCACTCATCAACATTGAAGGTATGCCGTAGAGGGGTACTCACGTGTCGGGAGGTGCCCGGTTGACATTGGGCTTCACCTTGTTGACCTGCCTGGTGGTGGTGGTGTTCATGAGTTGGTTCGCCATCGGAGACAGCAGCGCTGTGGGCGCCGCGTTCCGGTGATTGCGATTTATTACTGACGACAAAAAAAAATTCTGTCATCTCCTTTTATATTTCGTTAATTGAATAAGTGACTGACTTCCTTTAGTTTTCTCCTGGACTTAATTTTTTTAAACCTAGTTGACCTCGAGTGGATTTTATTGTTTCTAATTATAACGATTTTTGGATCCACCACGAGGCTCTCTTCTGACAAATACTTGTTTTGTTTTTAAACTCCTTATGTGATTAATGAATTAATATCACGATCTAGTCAAAACTAAGAACATCTTGCAATACAAAATGCTACTATAAAAAATCTAACCGATGCAAAAATATAACTTCAATGTTCATCATTTCAGTAATTTACTTGAACAACCGTGAGACAATGGACACCAGTAACTAGCATGGTGTCCTATTTGTTTTTTCGCATTTATTTATTTGTTATCATATTTTGTCATTTTTAAATGTTCAATAATAAAATTGGCGATGGCCTATGTCAGTATTAGCTGTATCGTATACTTACAACTAGTATCCTCTCCTCTTTCCCTCGCAATCTCACCTGAAAGTCAATACGAATCATTTACGCGAAAATATTACTCAATGTTGGCGTATAAGCAGGCAAAGCTTGTGAGTTTTGTAAGTATATTTTTTTATTTTGAAATTGCATTTATCTTTTCATTTTTACTATGAAAACAATTGAATTGGTGGGTGCGGAATTTAAAGGATTTTTTAAACATTATTTTTAAAGTTAAAATATTACTTGGGATCAATTAAATTACGATTAACTGTAAGTATTCTTATCCAAAATTCTACAACAAAAGCATAATGTACCCACATAGCATTCACTTTAGCGTTGCCAATTTTGGACAAAGTTTGTGTACAAATACTTAAATTTTGGGTAACAGTTTATCAGGATTAAATCCACAAGGCGCATATAATAGGCATTGCAGGTATCGCTTTTTTGCCTTATAATATAATTATCCATGAATTGGCAACTCTTATTTAATATGGAAGGTATTGAATCATTCAGACAAATAAATGCAATGCCATGAGTATTTGCAATGCGCGGCAGAGGGGTACAAACCACAAATGATAATACATCCGCTTTAGAGTTTACCAAGAAGCACAGATCGATGGAAACAATTCAATCGTCGTTGACTCATTACTCATTAAAATAGTGAATGCAAACGTAAAATAAAAACAGAATGATTTTGATTCGTGTTCATAACAATTTAGTTAGTTGGGAAATTTCTGTGAAATTTAGTGTGAGGCTGTTAGTTAAGAAGAGTCGCCGAGCGACGCGGTCGTGTAACTACTGTTCAGCCGGGACCATGCGAGGTAAGCGCAGAACCCAGAGGCATCCCGCCAGTTGTCAGTGCTCGCTATGAAGTAATGCGTGACAAAGCAACTAGGTGCACGGTACCTTCCGGTAACTCAGGACGAAGCATATTGCCGGTCAAATGGTTCAGTGGGCCGATGATTAAAAGAATAAACGAAAAAAAAAAACACTCGGCTCGGAGCCTGAGATGTACCTCGAACATGGACCTTCTTGGGCAACTCTGGCGGCGTGAAGGTGGGGGGAGGATGGTGATCATCTGCAAAACATCAGCACAAGTTCGCATTCCACTCCACTCAGTAAATACAGGTCCTACAGCACATCGCGATATAGTATAGCGTGTGGCCGGTCTGTCCATATTGACTCAGATCATTTCAATATTACAATCATCGGTTTCATCCTTATTTGAAAGCAATTGGCATTTAATAGCATCGGAACACAAAAGTTAGTATCAAAAGGGTGTTTTGGTCTCTATAGCGTTAAGTCAAATAGTTAGCAAAAGATTATGCTCAGAGGGAAGCTCCAGAGAAAGCATAAGATGAAACCGATACACAATCAAATTACTTATTGAAAATCAACGTTAAAATCACAACTACGGGTTAATGCTACAGTAAACATACCATCACCACACATGCAACAAACATAAAAGCTACGAATACAAACGACACACAAAACGAAAGTATCTAACTATTAGACAAGCTCTACGTGCTATAATATTATGTTCCACATCTTGAATTAAATGGATTTTAACCCTAGTATTACCATGACTAATGCAAAGGGTATGAGAGTATGAAAACATGGAGTGATTAGAATGGCGTTGAGCGTACTAAGAACTGAAGGCTCAAATAAAATGACAGAATCGTAAATATTACAGGGATGTGATTACTGTAAGGCGAGTATACCAAATCGTTCGGCAGTTAGGCACGCAGCAGCTAGCCACTGCTAAGTCCTCGCGGTTCTATCGAGGCGGGAGCATCTAAACGTTCCCTATGCAGGGGATCATTTTATCATATTTTCAACTTGAAAGCGTAATAACATTACAAATTAACTTCTTGTAAAATCTATTACTTCACAACATCAATATCAGAGGGACTATGTCGATGCAGAAAATCAGGGATCAAAATACTCCTAGAAAAATATTTTGAGATATAATAATATAATAACAACAACACCAAAATAAATAAATGACATCACATAATGTCTCTCGATGTTTTAAATATCGTCTAATAGAGAGGCAAACATCTAACTGCTGTATAATGCACATATAGAAACGTATAAGACAAGACAATGATAAACAGGACACGTTTGCTATTAGCGCTGGTGGCCGGGAGTCACCCGCCCCACTCGTCGCGTATAAACATCACATTGACATGTACACTGAATCTGAACACATTGAGGTTACGTACTTGCCCTGCCAACCATCTGGACGGCTCGTACGCCCTTCCTGAATGTAGCCACTGAACCGAGAAACAATACGTTTAAGCTCACTTGTTACACAATCCATTTCAACCTGTTTTAATTGTGGGTGTTACAGAAGATACGCAAATAATAGTTCTTATGCAGACAGAGATGCAAAGCTGATAGTTCTCTCTGAGTAGGAAGTAGTTGATGACGACGCATTGTTTGACTTACCATTACTATTTACAGCCTCATCTGGAGCCTTTATCAAGGACTCAAATGATATGAAAATTTTGTATACGAGTAGAGGAGACTGCTCAGATGGGGCTAGATAGTAATAGAAGTCTGATCTCCTATAGGGGTGTAGACGTGAACAGTGTTTTACTCTGACAATCTCTACCTAAATCTTTCATATATTAAGCGAGCTGTAGTTAATATATTGTGTCTTAGCCTAGCTGCACTATATTTACTAGTTGCGTGTGTCGTTTTATCGTGTATTAGCATATATTGTAGCTCAGTTTGAATTCGTCCATAGCAATGGTTAGTTGATGCAAACAAACTATACGTGTGTAGGTAAGGTACGGTAATACGTTATATTTGTCTTTCGTTTCCGTACCGTCGAGACAAGCCCGGTACGTATTAAGACTTTGTTTCACCATCCCAGTCTGCATCATCATCATTCCAACATCTGTAAAAATCCAAACACTGACAATACGAATGTACGCTCCTAACATTTATGATTTAATTTGTTATATGAGTTTGGTAGAATCAAATTCTATGCAGTGAAGATGTCGAGGCGGTAGAATTTGATTCTGTCAAAGCGTGGATGAATGTGATGGATCGTGACTGCATTTAGTTCCTCCCTGGGTTAGTGACTGTCGTTAGCACAGACAAGCCGGAACTGTCGTCTCAAGTCTTTGTCCTCCAAACGTCACGCTCGGTGCCAACCTTATCAGCAGTTTGACATCTTCACTCCTTTCGTTCTGAGACATGCTTTCGTGGATTCATATTTATATTATTATATCTAGGTGTTCGGGACATGACAGTGCACTTGCAGTTTGCGATATTTACTTCTACATATTATCGAATGTTCACATGCATTTACTGTCTGTGCTGGGCTCAGAGTGCATCATAGCAATCGTGATCGACTCGAGTTGAGTCTCACCGCACTGCGTGTCCGACAATATAATTTAGACAAGTGACTGCTGTGTGGCAAACTATGTACAGGTCCTGATTGGGTATGTGAATGTCAAGCGGTATTGTATGATGCACTAAATCCTCTCAATTGATAAGAAAGAGCGAGTCTCAAAAGGCGGAAAAATGGTAAAGTGTCGGAGTGCTTCTTTTTGTGGCGGATCCATTCACGAGCGAGCGGACATACACAATGATCGCTAAATTATAGGGTGTGAACGAGCACGGGTCAAGATAATGCCTTGCAGCCGATCCAGTCAGTGAGGTACGGACGCAACACCACTAAAGCAACTCAACAAAATTATAGACACGAAAAATAAATATCGGAAAACGTCAAGTTGTGAGGTTAGGTGTGGTGCAAGTTACCTATGTCGGCTCCAACCTTCCGCTGGTGCGCGGTCACTAAAAGTTTAGCCGAACAATATATTCATTAATGTCTCACAAATAGAAAGAAAACAGTGTGAGGTCGAGCGAGTCTGTGTCGACGTACTGCCTACGTGTGGTGTGGACGTGTCGTACTCACACTTGTGTAAGTGACACACATATTACGGGACACAATTCGTTACAACATTAAATATTTCCAGAAAGAATGTCACAGAATAGTATACAGTTAAGAAGTTAGCTTAAAGTATTGTTTGTAGAGAATTCTGTACAGATTGTCTCGCTAAGTTAGGTCTTGTATTAGTATTGATAGAAATACAGTGATCTTACAGTTTTTGCATTTGCACTTCTTGATGAGCGTTTCGTCTTTGATGTCTTCGTGGCACGCCTTGCAATAATACCAAGCCCTGGAACGATAACATTTGCACTCAGTATAATGACAAAATATGGCACTGGCCGCAACACTTTTGTTATAGTAAGAACATTAAGAGGTTAAAAAAAAAGAAAGATGCATTTTGAAAAACCCTTCATGAAGGAGGGCAAGGATAAATAATGAAACGCACCTTTTAACCTCATCGGCGGATTGTGCGATAAAGAAGCCCTGTGTGTTGGCGTGTATCTTGGCACTGCGCGGGTTGATGGAGATCTTGCTGTCGGCGCCCTCCTCGCCCTTGATCTCGATGGCCAGGAGGAGCAGCTTCAGCTTCGTGAAGCATAACCTGTGGGATAGGCATATAATGTACCGACCAGAATCTGTGATGTGATCTATGAACAGAGACATGTTTTGAATTGATAGTGGCTTAATTCGATTTTTTATCAGATTTTTGGAATGTCTTCTTAAAGGGTGTATAAAACTTACCTGTAGATATTTGTAATTACAAAGCAATTTTAGATACACAAGCATTATTTTTGAGTCAAATTTTGAACAAAGTACTCGGAACATATTTATTTTTCTATGTGTTAAATAAGATGCTGTCTAAACTATTTACTTAATGTTATGCGGCTTTTAGGGATTTTCTATTTATGTAGCCATTATTGTTAGTCATCTAAAGAGAGGAATTTTCAAAAGCTTTTCAACTACAATGGACAACAGTAGACATAGGATACTATGAACAATCTTAAGCTTAAATATTACGGACATAACATATAGCTACATACATACAAATAGGTACTAATAAATACATATTTGTTAGAATACGAGAAACCATGCCAGTTGTTATGTTTACTGAATACATGAACGACATAGAAAGCCATAGAAGGAGGAAGCCACGCAACCTCGAAGTATTCAGACCCACTCGGAGATGATGATAGTTTTAATAGAGTTAGTAGAAACGTGTGCAATGAAGCCCAAGGAGTGCATCAAGACAATGATGAATATATGAAACTTTGTACAATATCCGTTATTACTGCACTGAAGTAATTTATGGAATAGTGAGGTTCACCAACATGGAAAATGATTCAAGTAAAAAGTTTAACCCTGTGTATTCAATTTGTTACGTGCATGTAATAGAAAATTAAGAACAGTAGGTAGATAAAATTAAGTTACTTGAAAGAGTGTCGCCACTAGATGACAGACACGATTCACTACCGGCTCGAAGAGAAGACTAAAATACATACCACTAATTGTCTAATTTATTACCCATTCAACATGCACAATCTATTCTGAAAACCAGAAGGTCGATTAGTAGTAAAGGTATCGCTGCTACAGTGACTAGGTTATCGGTAGTGAGTGCACACTCAGTAGCTAGGTTAGCAAGTCGGCACACAGTGTCTACGGTGCGGTGCAGGCGCCCAAGGATCGAGGGGAGTCTTACTCGCTCGCTTGCGGGAAGCTCATTCCCGTGAAGGAGGTCGACAGTGTTTCGGTGTACATCTCGCAGCCAGTACCCTGCAGGTAATCGTTCTGCCAAGCTTGTGTGTCGGGGGACTGCAATCAACCAATAGGAGACGCTAAAGCTCGTGCCATGTTAGTCTTAGCCAACTCAACAGGGCCACCGCGCCCGCCCACACTCCTCGCTGCTCGCCGGCTATATTACACAACTATTCACAATTAGTATAAATCGACAAATCCCTATATTATTGTATTTAGATGTTACCGGCTAAAACGTTATTCAGTGCAGTACCTATGGTAATGAAATCGAAAAATAAAACATTGATATTTATTCAAAATCACAGACGGTAAGCTGGCAAAAAAAATGAACAAAAACACTAAAATGAGAAGCTATGCGTTTCGTAGTTGGTTAGTACTGATTGTCCTGTAATCACAATATGGAATGCTCAAACACTGTATAGTATAAAAAAAGTTTGTGTGTGACATAGTCTCGCGTCACGTTATTGAAAGCGTCTCGTTCCTTGCCCACTTACTCTGCGGCCTGTTTGAACGGCATCCCGATAAACGTTGAACTTAGTGTCTCGGTGTACATCTCCATGCCGGTACCTCGCATGTAGTCATTAGTCCATATAGCCATTTCTTGTGACTGTGGAAATGCCGCATAGTATTGTTAGAACTTGAAGTACGTTCAGAGAGCGACATTAAGCGTTATGTAGCCGAGGGTCGAAGAGTCAGTCTCTGAAAGTACTTAAGAACCATGTTTTTAAAAGTGCGGGGTGTGATAAAAGAGAAAGCTGACCGTTTTGAAGCTGCGCATGGCGAAGAGGTTGGCCATCATAGTCGAGAAGCCCGGCGCGAGGCAGCTCTGCGCGATGAAGCCGAGTTTCAGCTCCGCCAGGCAGATGACGTCATCGCCTTGCTTCCAGTCCCATGATGGAATATTCAGCAGATAGGCCTGAACACATACATTTAAAATGAGAACATCGTCGGCTGCGCAAAGCTTTTGTCTAACACCGATACTGCTACTGACTTAATCCATGCAGCTGAATGTTGTAATGTCCCTGGTGTAATGGCCCTGTTGATGAAACTTAACCCACCTTATTATGATATTGCATCAGCTGGATGATCACCCGTATGTCGTCGGAGTAGTTCTTGATGGAGATAACCCTCATGATGTTGGCAGCGTCTTCCGCGTCAGGGTCCTGGCAGTACTTGTTGGCTAGCACCAGGCACGCATCTGCTTCGTGAACCTAAGGTGTGCAATTTATTATAACTTCTTGTCGAAGAGCGCGAGTCATGTAGGTGGCGGAATTGTGGCGAAAAAGCGATTGTGGCTTTCATTGAAGTTAATTACTGTCTCTTGAAATTAGAGTGATCGAAAAATGAAGAAGGAGCGTAAAGATGTCGTCTCACTATCGCTTTTAGGCTCACTTTGCTATCTACATGATTCTCTAAAAGATTTTGAATCAAGCTATTGCTGGGAGTATATTATCAAAATTAATTATTGGCACCAAAAGGGGGCTTCTTGTTCAGGTTTTGGGATTGATTTAAATTTTTCCAAGCACCATTTTTATCTTACTGCAAATTTTAGGGGAATATCGATTTGCGAGAAGCAATAATTAAAACACTTATCAGGGTCACAACACTTACCAACCAAACGTGAACACACTAAGTTACCGAAAAGTTAGTTACACATCTATTGTTAGGAGGAAAGACAGAGAACACTTTAGTATAGACTTTAATCTAACATTAAATTAAGTTATTATTACGATCTAATTCAAGCGGAGGTTTACAAAAGCGTGAAAATTGCGCATGCAGAACTTTGGCTGAAAATATAAAAATGAACACCACGTGGATATTTGGAAAATGTGATTTAGAAATACAATTTTCAGTTCAGTTTAGTAAGCCAAATGCTCAGTTTGAGCTTAACGAGTTTATAGAGTGGTATTCACTTCATAACAAGCAGGTGGGGTTGAAAGAAGAAGTTACCATGCAGACAAGCGCCGTCATTCCATAAGCCATGCCAACTTACCCAAAATATCGACAATCGATAACTGTACTCGACTACTTATAAAAATGTTAATTTTGAAATGGAAACCCTTTCTTCGGCAGCCATTAATGCCAATATTGCCATCGGAACGTACAGAAAATCGATATCGAAGTGAGAAACGGGCCAGCATTGCAACAACACCCAATCAGACACATGGTGGGCGGGCTGGGCGCGGCGGCGCAGTGGAGACGCGGGCCGCCGCGCGCGCCGACACAGAGCTAGCGAGACCCACAGCAAGCAGCGCTCAGTAACGACGGAAGGGTACCGAACACCGCGCCGACATCCCGCGATAGGTTAGTCAACGAGCATCGCTCTACTCTAGACAATATGTTACATCGTCAAACCGACACCACGCCCATTTGATTTTTGTGTGTGCAGTGCTACTTACTTTCACCCTCTGTAGGTCGATTGGATTCATAATGGTGCCTTGAAAGAATTCCACAGTGGTAAAGTGTCTCTTGAACAGGCCTTCGAGCTCCAGGTCGGGCGGTTTCCTGTCATAATCGCTCAGTTAACACTGCGGGCCATGGTTACCGGACAGTCCGCCGCCTGGCGTGGCCTTACCATGCAACTCTAGTACCAAAATACGCAGTCGTGTGGTGGTGCGGGGTCGCCTCGCACTAGCCGGCGACCTCGCAGCACCGTGAGAAGCAATGATTGCATCAAAATAATCACGAGATAAACGTTACCAAAGTGATCAATACCTACTGTGACTATGAAACAGCGTCTTTACAGAAGAAAAAGATCTGTTTTATGCACATATAAATAAATAAAAAAAAGTACTGATTCACGTAGACGCGTCAATGATAATTACGGCCGTGCGTTAATCTAATGCCTGCTCTATGGTTGTATTCTAACCTTGACTCGTTCAAGGTCGACGGCATTCATCATTGTACCCTGAAAAAACTCGACGGTGGTGTAGTGACGCTTGAGGAGACCTTCCAGCTCAAGGTCGGGCTCTTTTCTGAAAGCGGCGTCGGACACACATGACACACCACCCCGCCACACACACGCGCGTCACGCGCACGCGCACACACGGCGTGTGGCGCGCTGCCATACTACACTTACGGTTGCCAGCGAGTCAATATTTGTTCACTCATTTTAATCATTTACTACATATACCTAGTGTGTTCGTTAATTAATTTTATATTTTTCATTGCATTCTGATGTAAATAGTTCCCACAGGCTTAAAATACTTATCATAAAAAAAAGTCTCCTGCTTAACCTTATTTGGCACAACAAAAAAATATGAGAATATTTGATAACTAGTTTATCTATAATTGGATTATACATATTGTAAGGTATTCCTATTTTTTGGTCTTCATTGAAACATTGACTATATGTATTGTTTCCAGATTAAATAAATTCGACTTTATCTATAAAGGTCAAAGTATTAAAATATTATTGACCTATAAATTGATTTCAAGTTCATGAACAGTCCTTTATGGTCTTCCTTTACATTGCTGTGCATTTATTACCAGTATCTTTTCAAAATATTTACCATTTGGTTATATAGATGTCCCTAATTCACTAAATCTAAAATTAAAGTAAAACTTATGACTAATGTACATACCTGTGTAAAAAAACAACTTCGACGTCCACATCCTCTCTGTCCTCATGGAGGAAGTCTTTTAAAAAATGGCTCACTGACTCGTATGTAATGTGTCCACAGACTACTATGTGCCTGAAAACGTACAACGTTATTATACCACCGGCCCAGCAAGCCACGCGTCAGGTGCAGCTACCAAATTAATTTGCGTTTTGAAAAACAGAAAGAAGCTTCAGAAGCGAGTTCTCAGAAAGTCTCAAAGCTTGTTAAGTTTGAAAAAAACTTGTTGAAAATGCAAAATTGAATTCATCAGTAAGCTTCGTGTCGTTAAACTTTGAAAAAATTTACATTGGCTTGTTTTTTTTTTAAAGCAAGTTTTCAAAAAGCGGCATCTTATAAGTATTAGGAAAAGACAGAAGTAACAGCAATTTGAAGTCTTATTTAACACCTGGGACCACATGGAAGTAACGGTATTAAAAATAATTTGAAACAAACAGGTCACGACAGGGTTAAACAAAACAGTAAGTGATAGAAGCGTGAAGATAATGCTACATTTATATTGACCACGTCATTGTTTTTTTTTCAGCAATCAAAAATAATCAAATTAATTGTCAAATTTCATGAGATATAGTGGTGAAGATTCTAAGATCATTATCAAAACAATGACGTGGTTTGCAAAAAAATAACGTCCATATTTACTATAAGCTCATTAGTTTGTGGCTAAGATTTTTGGAAAGCTTTAAATATGAATATAGTTAATCCAAAATGCAATAAGTTAATTCAAAATTAAGGCTATAGCCACAAATAAATGATCGTTTCTAGAAAGCTCAGTTTCGTTCAGGATTTGTGTAACTATCTACCACACTATAAATAAATAAACTTAAAAATGAGACGACGACTATGGGTGGGGGCAGTTTAGGTCGCTTGCAGGACATGTGTGTATGTAGGGGGACATACAACGATAGCATACATGGAGTTCAAAATACTGTTGTGGTGTTATGACTTGGATATCTATATGTTAACACACTGACTATTAGTAGAATTACAAACGGTATGTTAAATGTACCCAGGATTACAGTATACTGAAAAACGATAGATAAACGGCGTGATCAAATGGAATAAGGATGAGTTGAGCAAATTGTAGAGTTTTGTAAATAATCGCAATTATCATAAGTTTTGTTCTATTAATAAAGCTTAAAAATACGAATGTATTAAAATGTATAATGGGGACTTGACAGTCTTGGTTTGTGAGTAGATACCGTTTGCGAAACTACGTAAAAGTCAGTATGTGTAATTCTTATCTAGACACAGCAAAATACATGTGTTCAAATATGTTCTGTTACATTTGAATGGTGAGCTAGGTACTTGTAGTGGCTTTTGTAAATATCGTGGTAACGTGTATGTACTGCGTGTTTCGCTTTCAACTTGATATATTCTACGGTCTAACGTCTGTGACTACGCTTCTTGTACTGTGTTTAGATAAAAATTGTATTAACAGTAAAAGCTTGCGTCTCAGTACAGTTTATGTATTCGGGATATAATGTCTTACTCGGACTTTATAATATATTACTTATATACGTATAATTATAATACATTGTATATTGTTTCGGAGCCAGAGTCGCAATTCTTAATAAGTTCACATCGACACTGTGAGGTGGACACTTCGTTTGTTGAAATGTGACAGTCGACAGTCCGTATAATGGTGAAAGTTAATGTTTTAAAATAAAATAGATAAAGAGAAAGATTGAGAGTCAGAAAGTCATCACAGAGCAGAAAATAAGAAAGTTAAATAAAGCAAAGGTTGCAAACAGCTCATGTCTACGTACGAACATGCATGTAGTATTCATCTAAGGTGTGGCAAAGGATCTGATTTCATTTTTATTCATATAAACATTAAACATGTCTACCTTGTATCTTTAACGATCCATAAACATTGCAAACAATTTCCAAAATCAATCCAAAGTTGTTTATAAAATGATTGGTGTATCGTTGCTAGGATGATGTCAATCATGTCAAATGATATGTTCAATAAAACTAAACTAATTTTGCGTTAAAAAATGTCCTCAATGCACACAGCCTTGCCACGCTCTATGAATATATTTACGAAAATACATTACACTAAAATAACCGAGGGGGTCGACTCAAAATTACATTACAGATCAAAACATGAAAGAGGGTCAACATTAAGAGTACAATAAGAGTAAGTCGTGCAGGCAGGATACAGTCGGAGCGGACCGTGGATAGCGGACGGCGCGGGGAGGGACAGGCCGTGGCGGGCGGCAACAGGCCGCCCGGGCCCGCGGGCGCCAGGCAGGCTGTCCACCGCTCGCGCCACGACGCCAACAACGCACTACGGTACGGTACCACTCAACATTTAACTCTCCGTAACTAAGCTTTACGTTAACATTCCTTTACTTTACGTACGTATACTAACAGAACATAATCATGATACCTATAATGACGAGCGATAACACTAGCCACTATCTGCTGTTCACTATTCAACTGAACTCAAATTCAAAGGTAATTTACAATCAATATCGACTCATAAAAACAAAGACAACTCGCGGGACTTGCGTCCCGCCAAGATAAGTGAGAACACAGAAGCGTGCTAAGAGAGGAAAAGGAAGAATAGATGTCACAACACGGAACACATTCAACGGAACGGAGTGAAGACAGCGGCTCACCTGCGTCCCCGCTCATTCTTGAGGGTGCCGCCATACTTGGGTCTAGTGCCGATTAAGTCAATTATCTCTGGGATACAACTGGCAAATATCGCCTAAACGCCGACAGACAAAACAAGACGTTCACATTCATTCAACCGAGAGCGGGGGCGAGTCGCCGGCGCGCGGCCTCGGGCGGGGCGGCGCGGCGGCGACTCGCCTCGCTGCGACCGCGCGGACGACACGCGGCGGAGCGCGGGCGAGCGCGCGGCGCGAGTGGCGGAGCGGCGCGGGCCGGCGGGCGCGTCGGCGCGGCACTGGCTGTGTGTCGCGGGACTGTGGCGAGTGCCGGAGCTAGCGCTACAGCGTGGCGACAGGCATCGTGTGCAAGCGAACAAACCAAACACTACTTCATCGACAGCATTACAAAACTTTACATCGGCTCTCTCCAGATCTAGTCTCGTTAGAAAGGATTAAAAAGCTCAACGGTATCTCGAGTAAAATTTACGAAAAAAGGCATGTAGTAGTGCGTCGGTCGACCGCGCGCCTGTCTCTCTAGTTCGGGGAGAGGGGCGCGGCCGCCGGGAGCTAACTCTTCGAGCATGCGCCACGGCACCGAGAGACCGATTCTAGTGAAGGATTAATAAATTTCATTAGCAAACTCCGCATTCAATCAACCAAGATCGAAACCGTGAGAGGTAGGAAGGCAGGAAGCCGCGTGGAGCGGGGGCGTGAGAGCAGGGTACCTGCGGCGGACGTCCTTGTTGTACCGGCCGCCGTATTTGTTCCGCTGCGCCGCCAGCTCCGTGATCTCGGGGATCCAGCTGGCGAACACAGCCTACGATACACAGCAACACCGTGAGGTGAGTGGCCGCGCCCCCGGCCCGCCCCCGCGCGCCCGCCCCGCCCCGCCCCGCCCGCCCGGCCCGCGAACCCTCGCGCACGAGGCTGTGTGCGATGAGTGTCGTCTGTCTGCGTGGTGGCTGTGGCTGTGTGTGGGTGTGCGGGACTTGGGTGCCGTGCCGAGCTACGCTAGCGGCGGGAGCCGTGACGGGACTCGTGACCGGGTGCATGCAAAGCCTAAGGATACATACGCTAACTAATCGATGAACAGAACTTAAAAAGAAATCGGTTCGACCGGTACCTAAACTAAAAACGGTGGGCATTCGGTATAGACGCTTGGTAGACGCGAGCACGGGCGGGCCGAGTCGGAGGGCTGCGCAGAGACGCCGGCCCCGGCGGTACGGGGTAGCACCGGGGCCGCGCGCCGCCCGCCGCCCGCCGACGGACCCGCGCGTGAACACGAGTAGATAACACAATACATCTGACGGCACTGAGCAAGCTTTCTTATAAGGTGATGATACCACATGGTCGCCGAGAGCTCGGGCGATTCATTCCGGACGTGGTGCGAGATGAATCGCCTTAACTTTCGCCGACCATTTTATATTATCAAACGGATACCTCTTTCCATGTTCACGCTTCAGCTCGCCACTGTACTTGGACCTACTTCCTACCAGCTCTATAATTTCGGGAATGCTACTAGCGAACATTGCCTGCAACAGACCACGGTGTCGATCGAACATGGTGTCCGGATCGCACGCGGACACCATCGAGTGGTGCACGACAATGTCCACACAGATCGGTATACTCTCTATGGTGACGCTGAGTCGTAAAGTGTAGCCGGTAGCGGAGCGAAATAAAAATAAAAGGAAGTAGTGTGTGTCTACCGGTGATGTGAGCAACTGAACACAGCCAGGCGTGGTGCGGCATGCATCGCGAGGTGGGAGGGGTGGGACGGCACCGGGTCGCCGAGGCGGCGGGCGCCACTGCGCGACTTGCGACACTCGCGTATCTCGTTCGGACCAGTCCCCAGTACACTCCGTACTCTAAGCGCGGCGAGACAGATCCTCCGGCGGCACGTTCGCGGTCACTTTCACGTAACAAAGCAAAAGAAAAAACAAAATACACCCATGCAGCCGCTCGAAGAAAAGCGTATTAAAATTGAGTGGTCGGCGATAGTCGAAAGATAGTCGTTGGAAGCCGGGAAGTTAGAAGATGGCACTCGAGGGCGGTGAGGATCCGCCCGGGCGGGGCGCCGCTCGGCGTCTCGCGAGCTCATCGTTAACGTCATGCGGTCTATGTGTGCACTAGTCAGGCTTACAATCATTCAACGAGCTGTGCGATCAACCACTTGTCTAGCAAGTCCCATGTGAACTATATTGTAACCTTATCACTGGAATGTTTGTTATGTTTCCTTTTGCTTTGTTATAGTTTAGCCTTGTACAAGGAACCGCAAGCTTGTCGTAACGACTCAGTAGCCGTACAAAATATATGGAAACTACATTTAAATACTTGAGAAATTAAAAATGTCGTGTTCCAAATGCAACTACAGAAAGAAATTAGAGACTTGCGTCTCCTTGCAAAGAGAACTTTGATAATATTTGATTTTATAATTCATTTAAATTCATTAAATATTAAATTCATAGAGATTTAGATAGAACAGTTGAAAGTGAAACTTACCAAGCCGACGAGGAGAAAAAAAACTAAAAATGTTCTTCCAAGTACTGTGTGACAGAAGACGTCACCGTAACCTACGGTGGACATGGTCACTATAAGGAAGTACACACACGTCCAGTAGGACAGCTTCTGCGCGTTCTCGAACTCTAACGGATCGCCCGAGTTCTCCAACTGAAACACCATAGACACGCGTGTCAGATAAGGGCCAACAAGTATTATGATTGGTATGGGCTTAACTCGCAAATTACCTACTTCAGAAGACAGTTGTTTGGAGATCATTACCGTTTGAGCTTTCCATTTACTTCTACTTTTTCTCTTGAGGGACATGATATATACTCGTACAAAGCAGTTTTATTGCAATGACTATAATTATATGAATTTCCTATTGAGTCATTTACATTAAATACATTTTCCCATCAAAAGAGTATATAAACCTTCTTTTTTCGGCGGATAACTTTTTAATTTTGACACTCACTGCTAAGAAAATAATAATATGCACGATTTATACGATCTCAAATTGAGTCATCAGTTTCAAAAATCCCCTAATCCGTGATTCAAATACATACAGAGTAAAATATTTGACGTGGAACACTTACCAAATGAATAATGCCGGCTGCGGTCAACCACACTGATATAAATATAGAAACTAATTGCGCCAACCGAATTGAGCTCGATGTTTTTAATATATTGAGGTATTGCAAAATATCAGGCACGGTCATTAAGCGTAGAGCCCTGAGAAATCTCAGCCCTGGAACAGATAGGAATATCTAGTTTTACTTATGCTTTGTATTTACTAACAACTTCGTTTATTTTATTGTAGTGTGTTTGAAAGCTAATCAATCGTAATAAAGTTGTATTTCTATTGCTTTTTCTTTTGAATTCATTAGCTTCATCTATATTTATTTTGATACACTGATTACATTTAGGGATACACATAAGCCAGACAGCTGCGTTAAATGCAGTTGGGAATCAGTATTTTTCATGGAATTATTCCAATCTTCTTTATAATATAATCTTGTATAGATTAGTATAGAGAATAATTCGACTCACCTATCCACGTTCTATCCAGGTATATTGATACAAAGGATGGGGGTATCGTGAAATAATCTACAAATGAATACATCTCGAGCATGAACCATAGTTTGTCACTAGCTGCTATAAACTGAAACAGAAGTATCACACGGTATACAATTCGTATTAAGAGTAACAATTTTGTACACAAAAACACTGAGAAAAACATCAATAAGATCAGAAAAATATGTACCCGAATACTCAAATGCTAAATAAATTGTAATATTTAATTTTCTTTTGTTTTCTAAGGGACTGGTTCGAACACTTGCGAAAAAGAGTTCGTAATGCAACGTTTGATCTTTGAATGAAGAACTCGATTTTCGGTTGTTTTAATATTTTACAGTTTAATGGCGTACGAATGCTGCAGCTTAAAAATATCTATTGTTTATTTACGCTTTATCTTTGACATCATAACATCATAATTAAGTATCATAGAATCAGTTGAGTATTCGGGCATTAAACTATGTGAACAATGAACATGCACAACCAATAAAAAGTCTGTCTAAGTATTTGGTGTTTCTTGTCAATCATATCAGACACCATATAAAAAGCTATTGACATAAATTAAAAGGAAGAAGGAAGTATTAATTTTGTAAAGCTTCTTCAGGTGTTGATGTAGACGCGGAGTATTGTTTAAATGTTAGTATAATAACTTCGCAAAGCTTGGTGAAGACTGTTTTATCTCAACAACACAACTTCATATTTTGTATGAATTTATGGCCGGCACGAGATGTTAATTTGGGGTACGGAAAATGTTTAGTGTCAAGTCAGTAAGTTGTTTGTTTCAAAAATAAAATAAGGTCATTAATTGTTTTTGTTTAAAAGTTTGTACTCTAAAAAAAGCTAGTGAATAAATATTTTTTATGAAATGAATAATTAATTTTGATTTGAACAGAAGCATCTTGAATTGCCAATGATGAACGAAAAATAAACGAACTCAACTTACTCGTATAAAAAAGTAGACCATAAAAAATATGTTAAAGGCAAGGTCGATTTGCTGAGTAATATTGTCGCTCCATTTCTGGCATCGCTCAACCTCTTCACTGAAATCAAACACTCTGTATATAGGTCATGCACATCTCTCTAACGACAACAACAGTTAGGAACAGGTTCACTTGAAGCTATTTCACTAATATATCACAGCTGACAAATAAACAGAAGCTACATATAGGACTATATTCAGCAAACAGTTTCGACCACATTTATTATGAGTATTGACTCACGTATTCCTTGAATTCAGCATTATCAAGATTAGTAAGTTATTAATAATGTTAGCGATGCAATGTTATTGAAGGTATAAGGACTGTTTGTTACCTGGACGCGTCAATGAAGTAGATGATGAGCGATGCTATACTCAGGATGAACACCAACACTACCTGGAATTGAAAAACATTATGTTTTAGTTCAATTGTTTTGTATTAAGCCGAAATACGGCACTTGCTACACAACTTGTCTATTAGGATTCGGAACTGGCGTAGCGCTACGAAGGCTACGATCTCGTAGCACGAGGGTGATCCATAATGTAGACTGCTACGAAAAGTGCATAAAACACTATTTTTTACGTAAACTATAACCAGATATTGTCTAGAGTTGGTGTGAGTTTATTTTTCAATAAATAATACTAAACTAGTGTTGTAATCCACAGCTACGCCGCTACGGAAGTAACAAAGCGCTTAGTTAAGTATAACTTAATTGCGTGTTAATTTTATAATAATGCTGTTTCATTTTTCTCCAATACCTACAGAAATTCCATTCATAATTAGCTTCAACTATTGGAACGTCCGTTACCGTCACAACGATTGGAAATCAATTTACGTTATGATAGACATTGACGGATGAGCCATTAGCGAAATATGCATTACATAAAACTTAAAGCTGTACCCCCCTATCAGTTACATAATGTGAACCATCAATTTTGATATAGGTATCAACTTTTTTGTAGAATAAAAGACTCTATGAAGTCTTATTTTTGCATAATACGCGGTGTAAGTAATGATAAACTATTTTATGGGTTTCCAAGATTTGGATATGTTATTTTCAGAATTTTCTAGCCGTTTTACCAAATCTTATTCTATTATTATTGATCAAGTGTGATTAAAAACTGGAAGAATTTATGTTTTCGTGTTTTGGTTTATTTGCTATGTTTGTCTCTCGGTTAAGTATAACTTTGTGTGATATATGTATGCGCAAGATATTGCATCCATGATATTCTAAGTTGGTACATGATGTCTATGTTACGACACTGTTATGAATATCAATCAAGCTTAATAAGTACATGAGGCACTCTGTGCATACCTATTAGTAAGATGATACTTTAAGTGAGCACACCCTGATTTAGGACCAGTGATATCATCATTTATTATATCTTCGTCATGTACGATAAAAGCGTGAAATGAATTCAGGTTACTAGTTAGAAATTAGTTATACGACATAGAAAGATAATTAAAAGTACATAAGTTAGTTAAAGTTATACCTAAAGCTTTTTCTTCAGAAAATACTTCTAGTATCTATAGTAGCATATCCCACTTCATTACAGCAAAATAATATTCCAGTATTCAAAGAAGTGTATAAATTGTGTTCATACTCGTATTTCCATCTCAAGGCGGAAAATGCTTCGGAGTTTAATAAAAGGCAACGTTGTTATAATAACAAGTGAGCATCGGATGGAAATGGATGCAAATTGGATGCTTCCTCGCGATGCTTCGATGCATACAAAAGGATGGCGCGAGCATCTTTATTTAATGTACACAAGGCTAGATGCTCGAGTTGCTTTACGCTGTAAATTTACCTTTTTACGACTGTTTGTGTTTATAATGAGGCCTTAATTTGACGCTGTAAATGTTTTAACTAAATGTTGGTTAAAGTACAAAAAGGATATTTCAAAAAGAGATGACTGCTTTGTTAACCCGGTAATCTAGTCCTTTTTTTGTTTCTGTGTAATCATATCTGTAATAACTGATGCCAACACATAACAATATAGAACCCACATCACATTATATTGAGCGACAGAATAACAATACATCAGACATTAGCCGCATTACATACATTTGCATGAGCTTATCCTACTGAATACGCTTAATTGATATAGGACTAACCAAACATAATGTTTTGACATCGTAAAGTTAGTAAAATATGTGCATATAAGTCTATTTATTCTTATTATTCCCACGTAAATATAACGACAGATATTTTCATCAAAGTTTTCTATAAAATATGAAATAGTTATAGGATATCTATCTTTATATTGCAGTAATAAAATGAGGTTTAAGACCTAGGAGAGCTATAGTTTATTCTGGTATTAAAACAAGGATACCGGCGTGTGGATCTGATACATGTTTTATGGCAACGAAAGAGGTTCCGCAGCAAAGAGTGTGACATGAGGTGACGTGACTCGGCTACGGACGAGCTCATCCCTCTTTATAAATCATGATGTATTACCATATGAAGCTTCCGACATAAGGTTATGGTTTTTACGTAGAATTTAATATTTTTGTTTTTCCTCATATTCTCTCGCACGTATTTTTGGAAAGACATAATTATGATTGAACAAATGCTTGCGTCAAACGAAAACAGTGTTGGAACTGTCCAAGGTCGTTTGTTCGCTAAAGGGTGTGGCCGCTGGGTCACGTTGTTTCTTATTTCAAATTTCTTTGAGGGCGAATAACAATAGAAAAGACTAGAAGCAGACACTCGTACTTCAAATTCAAGAGTTCCCTTTCCATGTAACACGATAAATAGAAGTCCGTTTTTCAAAACAAACAACTGGTGCGAGAAGCACCGAGCGACTTTAAAGAACTTCCGCAAACTTCACATTTCTATCTCGTAGAGCAAGTTGAAAAGTGTTCGGTAAATGTTCTCCTTAAATAATTTCCGCCATTGCATCAAAGCTTTGAAGTATAAGAGGCCAAGTTTCAAATTGCATCAACTTGTCACTTAAGTGGTCAGACTTGGCAACTTGCCGATAACTTGGCACTTGGAGAAACTGTCGCTCGTGGGGTACACAACCTCATAATACGTTTCAAAATTGATTTTTATCGGAAAACATTAGGTTCGAGAGCAAAGAACTTTCATGAAATTTTCACATGATTTGTTGTAATACATTTAATTGTGTAGGTGCCAAGTGCTTTATACCTACCATGACGTGTAATAAATTAGCTAAAGAGTATGCTGTTAATTAATTAGAAATAATAGCTATTATAATTTATATGCAATTATAGACCAGTGCAAGGCCATCTATGGTCTAATTATAAAAAAATGTGGTTTGTTCATTTAGGTTAACCTACCTGTTAAAAATATAATTAAAGTTAAAAGGTTATTAAGAACTAAACACTAAGGAAATCTAAAAAAAAAAAACTTAATTCCAAGGGTCTGACGAACCGAGGCAATCATAAATGAACCGCAGTTACTGAACCTGGTTGAATGTCAATCTTTTCTTTATGAAGAAGTATATCCAAACATTGCGACACGATTGATTGACAAACAATAAAACAGTATGCGTTACATAATAAGGGAGGATATAAGGAAATGTGTCGAGTTATGGGTGTTATTAGATTACAATGGGCGCGGTTGCACGCAGCAAGGCTAATCCAGTTAGTGGTCGTCATCCAATTACTGCGGCGTGCCAGCAAGGTTGCTGCCTTGACTTCGCAAACTTATTCAGATTTAAACCGACCTGAAGGAGTGGGCTGTACCTAGGTATCTTAAGGTGAGGGATTATTGTAGGACAGTGTAATGTCAGAAGACAAAGTCACAGTTAAAGTCGTTTGCGATCAGCTGCTTAACTAAGGGTTTATCTACGTTAAAGAAACTCTTGTGTAGGTGTATAGGGAAGTATTATTTTAAAAACGTAGTTTTCTTTAAAAACATACTAGAATTTTCAGTCATGGCCTTTGTCATAGCTTATAGAAGAACTATTATTTTCTTGGAAAAATGTACCTACATAATTACTAAGTAATCGTTCTACATTTGTGGTAAGTTTTTCATACGTTCATAACTATAACTTCGAAGAAAGAAAGTTAATGTTGTAATTACAGGTTCTCGTGCCTTAACGTAGTGTAATAAAAGCCCGTTTTCAGGAACGAGTATTGAAAATACATATTTGACTTGCGTAATTACTCGGAGCTAATACATATACTTGCCTGTATGTGTATTTTGCGTGGATGATCGTAATTACGTAAGGCTTGTAACAGATGGCATTTTGTGGTTTCTCCGTACACACAGGGATTAATCTACGTATGTAAATAAAATGGGTATTTGATGCACTAGCTTATACCAGTTCAAGTTCAATAAACAGAGCTGAAGCTAAGGTATTAGTAACACTCAGGTTAAGAGGTGAATCGTTACCCCCGTGGCCATGACACGGTTCACGGCAACCATGGAAAAGCTACATTACGGCTTTCATAAATTACACCTATTTAACTTGTAAGCTTTACATTTTTACCAAAGAAAAGGGAAAATTTATTACTGCATATTAAAGTGTACATAAAAGGCAATTATATAGGCATATTAATAGGTCGTTGACCCCTGGTTTATGTGCTACATTTTCATGCTTCGTAACGAGAACAATAAATGCTTTAATGGAGAGTATTGCGGTGTTGCAAGTCATTTGCCATGTCATATTGTCATCTGTTAACTGTTGAATACCAATTCCAAGTGAGTATATTGGTCCAAAGTATTGGTAAATAAGCCATACAATTTTACTTATTCTTTTCCTGAACACAATAATTACTGCCTTCCTCCTTTGAAACCAAACGAGACGCAAGTAAATCCGATATATTAAATTCAGTGAAGTATACGGTTTTTTCAGACCACTGAAAATACTTATTTTATCTTAAGACTCTAATGGAAACCTCCCGTGTACGTCTAAACGAGCTTAGAAATACGAGGGCGAGTCAGCGGCGTGGAAACTGACTGCCTAGCGTTCCGTTATTCGGACTTTTCCATTTTCTTTAGAAGCAAGGAAGTATTTAGGAGTATTGTGTACTTAGAGAGGAGGTAAGCCGCGCCACAACCGACATTTTTATACTCTTATTTTTAGTTAGACGTTATAAGACGCTGCGGGTTTGTAGCGTCACAAAGGTCATATTTTTTTACTTTCATTAAAGGATAAACAAATGAGTTGACAAATTGGTCGTTATCTTTTTAATTTTCTGAATTTGGTAATCTATGCGGCGTACTAACTTTTTTAATTTTCTTACAGTGAAGCAATTTAGAAGGTCAGGAGTTCAAACTGCAGACTCCGCACTTTATTAGATGTAGGTAATGTTATCATCATTTGAAATTGGTGATAAAAAAAGGTAGGTAATGATCTCTAAATGAAACCCACATTTGTTATGTTCAGCGTTACGAGAATCCAAATTAATTATTAATCAGTTTGTGCAGGTAAACTTAGTGTAAAAAACATACAAAAGTAGTCCTAAAGTTTTTTTGTTCTAAAAGTTCTATATGTAAGTATAAAAAGAAGGCAAGGAGGAAAATGTGGCAACCCGGATGCACAAATTGCCAATTCGGCGCTGACAAAATGTTGAGTGAAGGCCCAACGTGAGGATTAATGAACGCGATAAGAAAAATTATATGAAAGGACAGCTTGCCAACCATGGAAATATTTTCCTTAAGGAGGATGCCACGGTTTTCATATTTTTTGCGAAAATCCCGGAAGCATAAAAATCGAAGTGAATAAAATTGAAATGTGGGGGTTGGTTTATGGAAAAAATATTATAATCAGTTTCTACAGTATTATTTCCTTGGCCAACATGTAACTTTGTTATTATTATATAAGACTTTATATTCTACTAGGTCATTTCTCCTTCCCAGCCAGCTGCAGCGGCACCTAAGTACCATTCATCTTCAGAAAAATAAAATTAAAAAAGTTCAACAAGCAAGCACATATCTAGCACATTAATTTGTTCCTAACAGCGCATGGCGCGAACATATCTTGGACGTAGGACTGAAGCGGTCGGAAAAAGTCGTAAAACAACCACGAAGTTTGATAGTATACAATATTTATGTGCCAAGTTGCGATGCGGTCCCTATTAGCTGGCAGATACCTCTTCTAATGTGCTCATGTCACGCCACTAACTTCGACAAATAAAAAGCTGTAATGACCAAATTGTTACGATGGCGCAGAGCTTTGTTTTATTCTTCACTTTTGAACATTTAATTTAGGTCAAATGCAAAATGTTTTTCTTTTATGTACGAGACTTACCTACTTCATAAGTACCATCAACTACGCTTTTAATCGATTGCCTAATGAATTTACTACGATCAATTACCCTGCACCAAAATAATCTAAATTCAACCTTTTCATATTACATATTTATTCCAATGTAACACTTCCTAGTTCCTCAAGATCTTAGTATTTCAAGGACCAAGTAAAGTATAAAGTTCCGATAAAAGTGTGGACCTAGATATTTTGTTCGGAGAAACTTTGCGGACCATTGTCAGATCTGACGCGACGATTTGACGTCTTTCCTCGATAAGTGACCTTTTTGCAGAGAGACGTCTTGGGAGAACGTTCTGGAGTTATTGCTAGATACTTGTATGTGTGTAACTGCTCGTGGTGGAATTGGGTCAGAGTTTTTAGATTGTCATTGTCTAAATAATAAAAAAAAATGTGGTTGGCTTGCCTTATCGTAATTAAAGTTGTAAAAGTTTTTGCGAATTAAATTTTCATTCACAGACGTGGTTGTTAATATTTTTTTGACTAGGTACCTATTGTGGAGTCAATAAAAGTTCTGTACAAGCTGGAGCAACAAGATCTGTACGAAAAAATGCGCAAGGAATCTAATGCCTTATACCAGAAATGCAAAGTTAATAGGCGGGATCGCATTTGTGGCTCTGTAGAGAAAGCTTTATATTAGGATACTTCATATATTTAGAGTTAAACCATAAAATAGTCTAAAAATACGTTTATGATAACAAATAAACGCTATTATCAACTTCCAGTGATACTTACACAAAGCGTGTTACTGTTTTATTTCAAATCTAAACATCCTTTCACGCCGTCTGCCAAATGGAAAAACTAAAATCTGCTCAAGTCAATGAATCGCTGTTTTTCATACATCATTTATTTTTGTTATCTTTGCTACAAAGAAGATCTATTAATCGGCTGATAGAAAATTACATAAACACTAGTATGACTATAATCATAACTTTGAAGTTATTTAATAAATTAACCGTAAAATCTATGAAAAAGACAGACATGATTTTTTCTAACTGACCACAATGTTTTGCTGCTAAGTGTAATTGTGTCTAGGAAGTGAATTTGTGTCCATTTCGTGTTTGATTTCACTGATGGAGTTTTCCAATAACAATCGCCAGATCAAAGATTAAGCTTCACTGGTAATGTGCTCATCAATAATTGTGTGACAGACAGACGGACAGACGGATGAATCTCCGATGATGTAGATTGCTTCATTCGTAAATGGTAGCTTTAATTATCGGTTGACTCAATATTTCAATCATATGTCATGCACGTTATGAGTTTTTGAAGCTATTATCATTTTAACAGATTTAGTTCCTCCATAAAAGCAGATATAGGTACATATTCTATTTAACGACATTATAAAATGGAATTAAATAATCTTGTATCTAGAGGTATAACAATTGTTACAAAAAATATCTTTATAAAAAAGAAATGAAAAACCTTTTCTTTTTAAGGAGAAGATATAAGTTAGGTTGATGAAGGGACGCGTAAAGTCTGATACAAGGCGAAAGTTGGCGAGTGTTGTAACTGGCGGATAAAGTTGTAGTCAACAATATTTGACGAGTAAACAAAACTAATCATTATCTCGTTGTATAGAAGACGATAATGCCACTCTCGAAACTATAAGTAGGTACATATGATATACTACTTGATATGATACGCTACTTGTTGCTTATTAATTTCTGGATAAAGTAATATACAACAATAAACATTCATGTTATCACCGTATTAATCGCGATCAAACTACTTACAGTATGTAACAGGGCCACTCTCTCCATTAATTTTCTTTTTTATTTAGCTACATGGAAATTGGGATACAGTACCTACCTACTTCACTGAAATAAAAAGGTTTAAAATCTGAAATTGGTACCGTAGCAAAGAATTCCCTCACGTGCTTCGGTCTCATAAACAATCCGACTGAAATCATTAAAAAAGCAAACTGCTGAAACGTGATCATAATGCCGTGAAACCACTCAAAAATCACGCATTAAACCTTGGACCAACAGCATTGATGTATTACCAATAAAAGTCTGAAAAGCGAGCATACTCCGGCTATAAAAGTGTCAAAGTATTCTTACGAATTAAAAGCCGAACGCAGCCGGCCTAGAAATACGAACGGTAATGAAACGTGGAGGACTGAAGGCTATAAATCAGGCCACGGATTGGCCCCACTATAATTGCAGGCTCTTAGGTTTGTGACCAGAAGTGCTAATAACAAGAAGTACCTACTTCGATATTATTTTGAGTTAAAAACCTATCAAAAACAACGAGAGAAACTGCTGAATTTCAAAAGTGACTATCGTGAAATGAAGAGTTGTTTTTTTGAGCGGGAAAATCACTTCCCAGATGATTCACGTTATAAAATGGAATGAAGCTTACCTATATGACTCAATTTTTCAGTATTAATGAAATAAATATACCTACCTACACACTTGTCATCAGCTAATTTACATATGCTACTGCGCAGCAATCTTTGCTAATTAGAGGTGCAAATATCAAACACTAGGATGACATGGCATGCATTACATTGATTAGCACTCATTTATCTTCTGTAATAGATGACTATGACCACCATATTCGTGCTCAGACTACATGGCAGAACTAATTGGTCTAAATATAGGTATTAAGTAACCCTATTAAGTATGTAGAGGGTGTCAGATTGTTTGTTATTCATTAGGTGAGGACCATTCATGCGTGCTCATCTTAATTAACTATACACTGTTTACATTGTTACAGCAAACAAATTGCGTTTTACATTTATAAAGAATATCTGTTATTCCTTCTCAGTAACTAAGCGTAGGTAATGTGTTTCTAATGAATGTTAGAATTAAATAGGTATTCCTAACGTTCCATTTTCCCGGCCTGCAGGTGTATCCCCGATGTTTGGGATACGTTACCTAGCTTCCCTATCAATGATTAGTGGGTGTTTAATCTCCGCAGAGCTAGGTACGGCTGACGGTAATGGCTGTTGGGATTAGCAAAGGTATCGCTTGACTTCCGAGAGGGAGGGACGGGTAGTTAAAACTATGTTCACAGTGATGGATGAGACTTTCCCTTACCCACGTCCGTGTGTCGGGCAGATTGCCAAAAGATAGTATAGAATTTGAACTTGCTCGCTGGTGGGTTTGTAGAGGTCACGCAATCATGCAATTTACTGAAATTGAAAGTCTGAGGTTGTTGTACGGAAAGCTATCTAGTAATTTTGCTTCTGGTTGCGAAAATGTATAAAGTTGTGTAAACGATGTATTCTGTTATCAGAAAAAATATGATTGTATTATTTTTCAGATATTGATGCAAACAATACTAGAATGAATCAAGCAAATGTACAAATCTCGCAAGATTTACTCAATAAATTCGACTCAGGCCTCACCGCAGATAGACGTTAGCTAACGAAAAATAGATTTACGACTGCCGGTCAACTATTAAGTCATACTGAAGAGTATTACTCGCCGTGTTTTTATAACGTTCTCTAGAGCAATTAAACAAAACACACACTTTTGTTTTATGATGTTAAAACTCGGGAATCCCGGACTTAAAAAAAATACAGGTCACCGGTGACCCGCACACATGTGTAATGGGTTCCGTTAAAATATTTATGGGTGTATTTTTGCAAGCTCTTTTTTCCACCCTGTGTGGACGGTAGATTTAATCGTTTACTACCTTTCATTGTGGAATTAAACCTACGGGTCGTGCTGATTCGGCTGATCTTTTTGGTCACCCTTCCATTAGTAGAAAAAACACCGCATACGATTAGCAGAGGCGTTGTTTAAAGCAGGTCAAACAATTAAATTTACTAGGAATAACTGTAAATCACTTCAGGGTGTTTTAAAGTTATATGGCGTCTTCGAATGTTCAAAATCTTTCACGATACGAAAAATATACATAAAATAGGGATTCATAAAAAGCGGCATAAACACGAACATGTGTTTTGATTGATATACAATAAAATTCCCATCACTGATAATATTATTAGTCAAAACATGCATTCGAAAACATGAGTGATTTATAGATATTTTAACCTTGGTTTCGGAAAACGATCAACCTTGAGTGGATTAAGATTAAAAAAAATATATGTATCTAAACTGCTGATATGAATGAAATATAAATATGCAATACACTCAAGAAATCTCTTGCTTTTATGTTCGCAAAAAATCATACTAAATCCTCATTATCTCTCTCCATTTATTAATTAGTTCCTTCATGTTGAGAAATTAACACTAATCAATTTGGTAGAAATATATTCCGTTCTTGGTTCAACAGCCGACAGAAAAAAAAGGTAGACAATTTATAAATAACCTTAACATTTGTCATTCTAGTGGGGAGAAGTGGTTTTTGTGTCACTATCAAAATAGACGCGTTTCTACTCGTGCTCATGAAAATCTTCTATATGCACGGTATTTTTAGTTTGTCGGTAATTTGAACGTAAACAAACTTGATAATTCTGAATTCTGGCTATAAATAAAATTATACTACCTACATACATACACACTTAGTCTACATATAGTATACTTGGTCTTTTGTTAATGATGAACTGATGAAAGACCTACGGAGTGATGATAGCGCTGAAATAGGTCAAGAGCTAAAGATTATTTTAATGAACGTACTAAAAGATAAATTGCCATTTAGAACTGTTTAAAAATAATGAAACAAACTCTAGTTTATCGTTCACATTGTAAGGCCATACTTCGTATGTTAAAGCGTTTTATAATTTTAAAGCTTTTCCATCGCAAAAGTCACAAACTTACGAGTTTTACCTCTGAATTCTTTAAACCACTTAACATGCAGAAATGTAATAAAAATGGCTACCACTGTAAAAACGTATCACTGTAGCTTTTGCTAACTCTGCTACGCTACGGTCAGAATATTGAATAAAGGTTCAACATATTAACTTTTACTCGCTTCCCGTATCGATAAACGGATTTTTACTTTCATGATTTATGACTGTTGCAGGTGCCCATAAGCTAGGGGCCGTTTGCCTTTATGCTTCGTGTAAAAAACATGAAATTCAGGAAAAGCTTTCCAGTTTACTCGCTGTAACGTAAATATTGACGGAAATACGGCAAATTGCCTCTCACGAGATATTGCGATAATTTGTTTGGTATTTTTTTTGCTAAACAATCTTTATACAGCGTTATGTAATGCATATTACTTTCATTGGCGCTGATAGCTGAAATACAGACTGTCTGGAGCCGCTCTGTAATACTGAAATCATTACTTTGCGGAAATCTAGACACATCAATATTCTTAGTAGATATATATTGCAATTTTCTTTTGATTTGGGACGATATAAATAGTAGTAGTGATTTTTTCATATATATTACAAAGATTTACAATGCAATTACAGCTTCAGACCAGAACACAATTTCTACAAAGCAAACACCATTATTTTCCTAAAAAGGGTAATTACAAAATTTGGGAATACTGGAATACTGCAAGTTTAATTAACAAAAAATCTTGAATGAAGCCGGAATTGCAATTTGGGTAGCACGCAGGATGTGGCATGGTTTGCATTGTCCCCACATAATTCTGCTGTTCTTTTGTTAGCTCATATGAATGTTTGCATCTCGTATTATGTTAAATACCCAATTTTCGTGAAGCGGTATTGTTGTTCTCAGTTGCTTTTACGAGTGTTATGTTTTAAGTTTTTGCTGGAATAATTTTATGTTAGGTACTTACTTCATGTTCATGTGTCTTTGCATAATGTTACTACGAGTCAAAAACAGGTAATAAAAACCTAAAAAAATAATCCAAAGAGCACGAACAGTAGTTCCTTAAGAGGACGAATTGGAATTTTTGGTGCCAAGGATCTCAATTTTTCTCAGTAAATACAAAACGGATCAAAATACAACTTGGTTACGTGAAAGTTCATGATATAAACCTTATTTTGTTAGACGTCAAAACATGATTAGGTAACTTTTATAACAGAGAAAAATATATCAAACATACCTCTTTTTAAAAAGAGATTCACATATTATGGGCAAACGGGACCGATTTAAGCCTCTTAACTTTTTTAGTAGTTGAGTATATACATACTCTTTAAAATTGTAGAAGGAATTTTTATCAAATTATCATTTCTAAATAATAAAATTACAAAACCATTTTGTCGCTTACGACTTTAAGTTATAAGCTAGCGCGCGTATTGTTATCCTCGCCCCGCTCAGACGCTCCGACCCCTTTTGGCGCCTTAGATGCGCGTGCCGGTTATGGAATTATTGTTGACCAATTCCTCGCCTTAAGGCTTTTTTTTTCCGACGTCAAAAATCATCAAATGACCCCTCCCGCTGTGGGTTAGCAGCGGTGAGGGAGTGTCAGACTCTTACTGACTAAAAACCGTCGTGTTCCGTCATAGGCCTTTTATGTACCAGGGCCGCGGTATCTCTTTCGAACAACCCGCAGCCCCGGCAGGCCTTGGCCCTGCTGGGCCCCGCTGGGGTTGCTGACATCTCTTTGAGAAGCGCGTGGAACAACGCGCGCCGTCGGCACGGGTCTGTCGTCTAAAAAGACAGAGGGACGATGAGCCACCCGAACTCACCGCCCACAGACCCACGCCTACGGTGGCCGGGAGTCATCTCGCGACACCCGGCGCCCGTGGTGTCTACCTGGTCCAGCGCGGCGGCTGGGATGAGAGGTGCGAACTCTCTGGCGTTCCGCCTCCTCCTTCTCGAGCATGACCGCTTCGCAGAAGGAGGCGACGGCATCCCATTCCCTCTCGCCCCGGACCATGGCCTGAACCAGGGCCGGACGCGAGAGGTCGCCGCCGCCCAAAGCCTCGACGAGGACCCGGCGGTGCCCTTCCCATGCGGGGCACACCTGGACTGTGTGGTCCACCGTGTCCTCGGGGCTGTCCGCACAATGGTGACACCCGGGCACCTCCTCACGACCGATTAGGTGCAGGTACCTCCTGAAACAACCGTGTCCGGTGAGGACCTGCGTCATGCGGCGCCATGACTCCTCCCGAGCCACTACTCAAAGAGGGGACTTACCGCCACGATGGTGGCGTGCCCTTGTTCCTTAAGGCTTAGATTATAACTTTTGCTATATTTTTTCCAGTTTTCGGAGTATTCCAATTTCTGATAACTTTCAAATACGATGTTTTCCAGCACTGGTATCTGATTCAATTGCATTATTGTGGATACTTTTACTGAAATTGAAGTGTGCAATCGTTGAATCTATGCCTGCAGCACAATGTAGACCGACGGAATAAGTATGTTTGTCAGAGTATAATATTAGTGTATTAGAAGATAAGTTATATTTTACAAAGAATTTTAGATAAAAATAAATGTGTATTTCTCTCACTTCTTTCCTTTTTATTTTAAGAAAACCTTACTAAAAATATAACAAAGAATTATTTCAAAATGTTGCTTAAGCTCGTGCTACGACTACACCGAAGAAGAGCAAGAGGTTAAAAACCTTTTGATGTATAAAAGTGTTTTCCCCTGGGTAACGTAATTTTTGTCATGCAACTTCAGACTTGTGCTGTTGAATAAATTAATCAGTTAAATTGGTTAATGCCCCCTACATTAAGCTATTAGAAAATAACCGCGTAATAACCGTAGTTACTGTAAATGGTAGGTACGTTGCAAATGTTCATTAGAATTAAACATTTTACAAAAAAAAATGTTATAAAAATTATAAATTAGACCGATCATCAGAATTTCAGTAATCTCTGAATTACAATAAAGTTTTTGCAAAAATGTATCTTAGTGCATTTTGTAAGAGATTTTAAAATAAAACCAAGCAACGATATCCAATGTTTATACCTAATGAAAATACATGTAGAAATAACATACTTATGCCCACGGACTGAGTGTTACCCACGTAAACTTCATAAAATGATATGCTAATCCACGTTCGTATCCGACCGAAAGAAAACAATTATTCCGACAGTTCGAATAAACCCAGTTTCAAAAGAATATTTGTGATTAAGTTGTTGATTTTGAAATTCAATACTTATGCCTTAATCCATTTGTCATTATATAATTTGTAACCGTAAACAACCTAGGTACCTACCTGTACCTAAGAGTACCTACGTATTCAACCACTCAAATTTAAAAATACTTTTAGCACACCTTAAGGTTTGCTTTACATAAATATTTGAAGGATCACTGAAAATATGTCGAAAAATAAAGGAAAAATTGAATGAAAATGTTACACATTTAAGTGCAGCTAAAGAGTTACTTCATTTAATGACTTTGCGTTGAAATTCTTTAAATATTTTGATAATATAAAGAATGTTTACACATTAATTTTATAGACACTGAAAAAATATGTAAACACGTAAACTGAAATAAGTTTTCCTTAAATATACCAAAAAATACATAACTTTTCTTTGACCTGCCACAGAAACACGTCGTATAAAACGGTTTCTATCAAACAACATCAAATAGAGTATTTTTCGTGTTGTCAATAAGGTCTAAAGTCGCGCATTCAATTATAGTGAAGCAATAAAGAGACGATGTCGCTCTGTCACACGAACGTTTCAAATATAGATCGGTAAATATAGAATGTTCGCGGGACGGGTTACCAGGGTTTTGGTTTTGATGATACGCGGACTATCTCCTATTGATTTATTAGCCACAATAGTGACCATGCTTGATATTTTTTATGAGGGAACTGAAAGCGTTCTTGGTAAGATGTAATAAGAAGAAATGCTAAATTATGCATAATTACCTTTCAGGGCAGTGACGAAAAAGGAAAAATCATCAAAATTTACAGCAGCGTACCAGTTTTTCGAAAGTCAATAAGATTATTTATGTAAAAAATCTGTTATAAATTTACATTTAGGTGTATATTAGGTAGGGACTCAATAATTAAACAAGCTTCTCATATTATCATCAACAAGTCATTGATAAAACACAGATGGCTAACTATTTTCTTAACATAGCGAAATTCACCTCTGAGAGCACGTTAAGCTGTCAGCGACAATTTAACTCTGATATTTTACCTGCTGTTCCATAGTCTACGACAGTGAGGGAATAGAGAGTGCACCTGAGTCTGCGCAAACACTCGAGCCCCAAGGGTTATAACCCTTAAGACCTCGCTCTGGAATGTATTATTGGCCGGCTTCAGTGCTTGCATACCGTTAATTTGCATTTAATTCCAACAATGTGATAAATAGTCTATATGCCACTTGATTGCGGCATAATATTTAATGAGTTGACGCTACTAATTGGAAGCTCATTTCAATTGTAGCTCGTTTTATTATCATGAGCGGTCGTGTGAATCATTTGTACATTATGCTTAAATCTATATAAACAGATACACATATTTAAATACGATCTAAATTCGTCTACTTTCGTCCAACACGTGCTTGTCCAGATAAACGAAGGGAATGTTAGTTCGTAAATATGTGACATACATTTCATTATTAAATTCTATTTGAATATTCACGGCGCACATTATCGGCCTTGAAAATTACTCTGGATAAGACTATTATCGCAAATTCTTGGCATGTTTCCGTAATGAGGTTGAAGAAAAAAAAACTGATGGATGAACAATTAAAATATTAGCTAACTAAAGTGTGTATTGGGGGCTGAAAAATGTTTAAAGAGCTTAGTATTTGCTTAGAAATATTTACTAGACGAAAAAACAATTTTGAAGTAATCAATTTTTCGCAAATAGGGACGTCACTGTTCTAATGTCGATTTTATAAAGATGCAAAAAAAATTAAGACAAAATAGGTTACAAATAAGTCTTTTTAATGTAGATAGAAAAGGTGCCACATTTTTTTTCTGATGTGGGTAAAATATTTAAAACAGCACTAAAGTTACATGTAAGACTGTAGTCATCCTGTTTACCTAGAATATTGAAAGTTCAGTGACACTAGATCAATATTGGAGTTAGTCAGTGGGTGTGAGTCTAACGCTGTCAATGTATGTTTGTTTTTTATGATGGCGTCACCTAAGATCATATTATGTAGGAGTTCATGCTGTGGTTTAGTCACGAAAATACTTGGTGTTATACGTCATACTTTTTGCTTCAACTCTCAAGTATATATATATTATAAAGCAGAATAGTTTATATATTCACTTGTTTGCTTGAGCCCGCCAATCTCATAAACATTTCATAAACATGGACCGATTTGAAAAAAAAAAACAGTGTTAGGAAGCCGATTTATCGAGGAAAGGCTATATTTGTTTTGTATATATGTGACGCGTATGAAACCGCTGGCGCAAGCCAGTGCAGATTTATTCGAACTTACTCTTTGCGCTTTAGTGACGATTTCCTCAAGGCACCTATTCCACCGAGAAGTGACTATACTAATTAATTTATGTACCTGTCCGTCAAACTATTTCGAGGAAAGCTGGAAATACCTAACATACGTAGCAACTAGGCCACGGGAAGTGACATTCCGGGAACGACAATGGTTTCCCTAATTTCGCGAGACACCGATGTATAACTGAATAAAAATAGACAAATGTGTCTGTGGACGGGGACATACATTCTAGTCTAGACAATAAAATGTCTCAGCCGGGAACGAACGTAATTTGGATATATTTCCATGCTTGGACAGTTTTGCTAGTGTAGCTTTTATGAATATATGGGATTTATAAATAAAATATAAGATGGAATGCCTATGTATCTATTTCAATATAAATTTGTTTTGCACCAATCTGTCTTTATGAATTGGATAACACTGATGTTTTTTTAATGAAAAAATACACATACCTGTTTAGATACGTAGGGATAAAGTAAAGCGTGGAAATAGATAAGTTTTGAATAAAATTCGTTAAACTTCTTGAAGATAAAACGTGATATTGTAAAATATTATAATTAAGCAAATATTTACACAATATCTCTATTTTTACCTGATACGAAACAATTAAATACCTAACACAATATAAACATAATTGTCCCATATATATGGCACATTCATATATTATGGGTACATTTTGATGTGCCTATTGAAAAGCAATCCATTTCCTATGAAGATGACCGCGGAAAGTAATGACAAGTAAAGTTTATGAGGCTATATCTTCAATTATAGGCCATAAAGTATCGTGCTGGGCAATAATAACATTTTAGGGGTCAAGTTTATGACTCTGCGCATGGAGAACAAAATGACGAGCGAAGATGTCATAATGTAAAATGTCCTAAGAAAGTACCGTTAAAATGCGGGTGTTCGGGGGACAAGAAACGTTGTTAGCTACATCATACGCTTGTTTTGGAACCCATCCATTTAAAACCAAGTAACCAATCAATTGAGATCAATAAAACTTAGACAGATGTCCCAAGGACCCGAAAGGCTCATTAGTTTACGAGTTTCGTTCGATCGTTTTGATTACGCCTACCGTACGTTCTTGACCTACAAGAAGACGCCTGATCTACTAGCCTTATGGTATCTCTGCTCATCTGTCCTTCCTCTGTGACTACGTGACACTCGTAACCCCTTATAAAGGGTGCGTGACAACACATCGGAATATTTGGCAACTTCCGATGTAAGGAGCGTTTTGTATGCAAGAACTAGGCATGAATAATACTTATGTAATATTGCTATCACTATTGTTCTCCATAAAGGATTAATGTGCTAAGGACTTTTTGAGAAGGAATATTTTTGGCTAAGCGTAGTGGTTTTAATATGAATGAATTTCCACACTTAAAAATGATGACGATCTATTCAACTCCCCAGTTGTGTAATTAGGTTAAAATAGAGATAAAAATGCTGAACTGGTTTGGATATCAATTCTTATTTTTAATATCTATACCTAATAAATCTTTTTACATACCCTTAACCTTTCTCTAATCTAATAAAATATTTACGACTGGCACTTCAGCATTTTCTATACATAAATCAGGACATTAAATCGCCAATAAAGACCATTTATTCCAAGGTCTGTGATCTCATAGCGCCCTATCCTTTCTCCAGTACAATAATGGGTGTTCAGTGACGTCACTAGGCGCCATGTTTGTGACGTCATCACCAGCTTCTAATAAATAATGGGGTGTCGTCACATACAATGACTTAAGTGGTTCCTGAGCTGGAACTGCCAGTCTTGGTGATTTATACCGATGGCTCTTATTGGAACCTACAGCTCAGTGTTTGTCTAATATTAGAAGGACTAGCTAGCTAATGGTTACTTTGTCTTCATTAAAACCGTTATTAATCGACTTCTAAAAAAGGAGGAGCTCTTCAATTCAGATGTTAGTATTTTATCACTTGTAGGTATCTCCGTAGGACTTTTTGCCATATCTCTTTTAAAATACTTAAGTAAGGTTTAAAGATACCTATTGCATTTACTAAAAACGTGAATTTCCTGTGCATACTTAAACATGTAATCACTACAATCAAGTGATCGTAGTGATTACATGTTTGTTGTAGCGACTTCTTTTGGAGTCAAGGTTAGGCTATTATCAAATAAAATACCTGGCAGACGCGTTAGTTAAGCAGCTCTTAAATAAACGTAAGTATATTCAGCAATTGCTTGAGATATCTTCAACTTATGGATTTCAATACAACGTGGATTTCAATAACCCACCTAGACATCCGTTGTTTCAATATTAGAGATAAAAAATTTACATAATTTATAGGAAGCTTAATTCACAATGCAAAACTATTGGCTATTGAAATCCCCAGTAATATAACCTATAAGATACCTAATAAAGCGGATGTTAAAATAATAAAGAATGGTCTAATTACGCTATTAATTTACAATTACAACATATGTATTAGGTAGGTATATCCGTTGCCAAAATATAGGCACGTCCTATGCAGTGAAAGCCTAAAACACATGGCCAAAGAAGGAGGAAATTAGTTACTTAGTATTCTATTACTAACATTTGATTTTGAAACCTAGCTCATCACTTTTTAATGACAGCTATGATAGAATTATAAAATACTATTATTTAATACTAGCCGTTTTCCCGCGGTTTCACCCGCGTCCCATGGTAGCTACTGCCGGCACCAGGATAAAATATAGCTTATGTTACTCGCAGATAATATAGCTTTCTAATGGTGAAAGAATATTTAAAATCGGTCCAGTAGTTTTTGAGTTTATCCATTACAACCAAACAAACAAAGTTTTCCTCTTTATAATATTAGTATAGATTAGATTCTGGAATAGGCTACGTTAAATGCTTGCAAAGAATACTTAATGAATGGACTGTGAACACTTTAGGATTCATTAATTTGAATGGAAACAAGGAGTGGAAACGGATGCACAACTTGTATGGGTTAGTTTTGTGTATAAAACTAACCCAAACGTCTCATGTAATCCTTTATGGATGCTATATAATGCTATATTTCCAAACATAGAAATGTACCCAATCAAACACTTTATTGTACGACAAAATTGATCCATAAAATATATCTTGTTATAAATTTCCAATTAACCATGATAAAACTCTAGCATTTAGTAAGGAAAATCAAATAAATCGTCAAACAAAGTAAAAATGTTTTACCGATATACTCAAAACGGCACTTTACTGAAGCCGTACTTAGTAGTCGTTCTGTCGCCACAATACACGATAAAGTGAGAGAGATAGCACGAGAATTAAGCGCTCTTTGAGTGACACTTGAGAATTCGGTACTTAATAGGTGCGACAAAATTTGAGGATTTTCCCCTTATTGATGGGTCTAAACGGTTTGGCTTTACGTCATTATTAGTAGGTACTGGTTATAGTTTTGTTGGGGAGTTTGTTGTACCACTTCTTCTTCCCAGCAATCCTACACATAGGAAGCTGTGAAGGGAATTTTGGGTGCTGCCTCTTGTAATTATAACGTTAGAAATGTTTGTTTTTGCTTATATCTTGTTTTAGTCAGTGAAAGCATCGGCAACGTCTTCTTTTGACCAGGTTCTGTATTCAACTATTCTGTACTCACAAATATAAATAGGAAAACCATTGTTGAACTACCATTACTTATGTAGGTATTTACATTTATCTACATACTTAATTGTATGAATAACAGTACAATGATGCAAATGCAACCATAACTCATAGTTTGTGGGTGTTATAAGCAATTACCACATTATTCACCAATTACGCATACCTTTAATATTTTATACCTTTAATACCATTAATATTAGCTAGAAATTCCCTAATCTTCTGCAATACATCCGCAAGTTAATAATAGAAGTTAATGAAATAAAGAATTAAGATCTCGCAACTCGCAAACAGACAAACACATTATTAGCGATATTTGTCGATCGAAATAAAAGTGCTTAGGATCTGACGTTGAGTGATCGCGAGTAATGTGCCGTGTTCGATGATCGACTGTAAACATGTTTTCAACATTAAGGCTTCGCATTTTTAAGCATGAAAATGTTTTTGTGTTGTACAAAATGCTTATAGATTCTTTTTACAGAATTTAAAAAAACATGCTTTCCAATCTATACCTATGTTATAAAGCTGAAAAGTTTGTTTATTTGTTTGTTTATAAGCTTGAACGCGCTAATTACCGGAACCAATCCTCCGATTTAAAAAATCTTTCAGTGATAAACAACCATTATGATTAGTATCTTAATAATTTGCCTACAAAACAGACTGATGTAATTTCAAATAGATAGAAATTACAATACAAAAGGATGTAGGCAGTACTTAATGATACTAAGTGAATGCCTACGCTAGTGATACATCAACTTCTAGCAAAGGAATGGATTATTTGGCATGCCAGCACTTAGGATCCGTATAGCGTATCCGTTATATTCAAAAGAAATATAACAATTATTCTTGAAGCATACATGCATGATTTTTTTTTCAGGACTATTGAGATAGACATTGACAACAAAAAAGGCATCAGCCTATGTTTAGTGCTAAGAGGAGGCTAACAATCTATGTGCCTATGCTAATTGCTAGGTACACAACTGATGTCACGGATATCTTAGTAATCATGGTACGATGGATGAATACATAACTTATAATGATATATATATCGGATAATATGTATGTTAATATATGGTTCGAGCGACTTCTAGAATTGTAGAATAACTTAGACTTGATTTATCCTGAAAAACCTTGTAGGAGATACTGAATACCGCATTGAAGACGTAACAATACAATTTATTATGAATATAATAATGAATTATTATGTGTTTGTTCATCAGGTTTGTTTACAAAATAATTCTGTGTATAACATTTTCTGTTAATTACTTCGGTGCGCTTAAATTGTTGTCAGTGTATTTGACATGTTGTCATTCACTGAACTGTTGGTTGAATGCGCTTTGGTAATGTAGATTGATAATTAATTTGTAATAAACTATTATGAATTGAATGATGTTCAAATAAAGTGCTTTTACTGTAATTAGTTTAATAATGAAATACGTGATTTGTATAGACGACAAAAAATAACACTTGTATTTGTGATATCAATTTTGATTACGCGTTAGATGAGTATTTAGATTATTACACTAATAATCCACACGGATATAAAATTGTTTATTCTATTCTTTATTGCACACTAAACAGTAAATACATACGGGATACAGACAGTTATGTACAACGGCGAGCTTAACCCAGAATTGGGTTCTCTTACAGCCAACCTTAAAGCGATAGAGATATTCGATAGAGGTAGGGTCAATTATATGTGCACAACAAATATGAAATAACAATAAACTAAACATATGTATGTAGTAGAGCTACACAGTATATAAACATAATACATATAAACATAATACATATAGAATATAATCTAATATATAAAATTCTCGTGTCACAGTTTTCGTTCCCATACTCCTCCGAAACGGCTTGACCGATTCTCATGAAATTTTGTGAGCGTATTGAATAGGTCTGAGAATCGGCCAACATCTATTTTTTGTCACCATCCGACTACGGGACGCGGGTGAAACCGCGGGCGAAAGCTAGTCTAATATATAAAATTCTCGTGTCACAGTTTTCGTTCCCATACTCCTCCGAAACGGCTTGACCGATTCTCATGAAATTTTGTGAGCGTATTGAATAGGTCTGAGAATCGGCCAACATCTATTTTTCATCCCCCTAAATGTTAGGGGTAGTCCACCCCTGATTCCCGGGACGGGAGTGATTAGACAAAAACCAACTTACGGAATGCCGCAGAACCACAAAAGTAAAGTACTAGGACAGCAGAATTTACCGGAGTATAAGTATACCAATAACGAAATTTCGATGCAACTGCTCACCATGTACCAGGGTAGCATAACTTATATGAGTATACCAATACCGAGTGTAGACGCTACTGCTCACCATGTACCAGGGCGGCAAAAAATACACCGGGACGCGGGTGAAACCGCGGGGAACGGCTAGTATATATATAATATAATATATATATATATATATATGTATAAGAATAGAAATATCATCTTGATAAATAGTATTCCCTTACTCGTCTCTTAAATGCATCCAACGATTGGCTTTCGCGTATCGAGTGTGGAAGGGAATTCCACAGTCTCACAGCACGAACAGTGAACGATCCATCATAGCGGCTCGTAGTGTGGGAAGGGACACGAAGGAGAAGAGATGAGGAAGTACGACAAGGTTTGCCTCTCGGAACAAGAAACTCAAAACGTTCCCGAAGATAACTTGGTGAGAAGGGATTATAGAGAAGAGAGAAAAGAAAAGAAAGTATGTGAGCATCTCGACGCCGCCGAATAGGCAGCCACTTCAGCCGACTCCGAAACTCCGACACGTGGTCGTACTTTCTGAGCCCGAAAATGAAGCGAATGCACAGATTCTGCAGACGTTCAAGCTTATCTAGAAGTTCCTCAGTCGCATCCAGGAAACAGACATCAGCATAATCTAAAAGCGGGAGAAGAAGCGACTGAGCAAGCGTAATTTTTGTTGGAAAAGGCAGGAACTTCTGGAGACGTTTGAGAGACTGAAACGTGCAAAATACTCTCCTGCTTACTTCTGCAATGTGCTTACCCCAGGACAGGTTGCAGTCCATTAGTACACCCAAGTTTCTGACTTGCGAAGAGTAAGGTATTGTGACATTGTCGTACAAGAGTGACGGGGGAGAATGCAGCCTATTCAGAAAATATCTGCCACCAATAATGATGGCTTGAGATTTGGAGGGGTTGACCAAAAGACCAAAGCTTTTAGCCCATTGACTTATGTTGTCAAGATCATTATTGATGGCATCAATTGTCCTAGGAAGCTCTTCGAGATGACAATGTTGATAAAGCTGCAAATCGTCTGCATAGAGATGGTAATGTGAAGTAAGTGTCTTTGTGATGGCGTTAATAAAAACGGAGAAAAGTAGAGGGGAGAGAACGCCACCCTGAGGAACAGATGAGAAATTGATGTAAAATCAGTACTTACCAGTTTTTATATACATTATCTTTTTGTATATTAATGTACATAATGTTACATTAAACCTTTACAGAACTATTAAGTTTTATAACATAAGTTAGAATGTAACCTTCAGGATTGAAAAAAGTGCGCTCATTTTCAGATAATCAGATGCAAACCACTTTTTTCAGCGATCTATTCTTATTATTCATATGAATAAGAAATGCCAATGCGAAGAATGTCATATTACGTATCTCAGTCCTGAAAGCTTCGGCAGATAAAATCATGTTAGAAGCCTTACGTGGTTTTAGGTCAGAGCTTAGAGCTCAAGGCTGTGAATGCAAGATAGATTGCGTTGCACTTACATACGTTATATATACGTAGGTATACAGCATGATTATACAAATTGATAGCCGCAGGGGTTGCACCAAGATATGTGTAGTATGTGTACACTCTCTCATAACTGATTGGAGATTGGAGTTTGGACTAACTTACCATGTAACAACTGAAACAGTTTAGATTTCTGTTCAATTTTATAAAAAGTTTTCGGCTTGCAGGACTTATTGGCCTGAGATTATGTACCTACATACAGCAGTGGTTTAAGATAAATTGTGCCGATTATATTTTAAGAATCCTAATGTTTATTTGGCACAAAAAAAGAGATAAATGATATAAGTTTCTTCAGTTCAGTTCTGAGATTTCTGTGGCTCCTGTAAGTACTTTATTATGACGATGTAATTGTGAAATACGGGGTGTGTGTAATTGTAATAGTAATAGAAAAAGCTTACACGATAACCTAGATTCCATACTTGGCTCATAAACCAGTGGAATGAGCAGCTGCTACTATTTTGCGATACCGATACCGTCATCCACATTACGAGTTGATGAAGTGGATCTAGTCACGTGAAACCAGATTATGATTCAAAACAAATACAATTTTATAAATAATATTCTCTGTTAATAACCAGTGGGACATTCGGAGACAGCTGTAGTGGCACTCTGCCAGGGAGTGTACTATGCCATTTGCCAACGTACGCCAATGACGTCATCGTAGAGTGCAACACTTTTATCTCTTTCTTTTAAACTAACACGTCATTTGTTTGTCATTAAAGTGGGAGTGGCGATTGTCAAATTTTTATTACTTTATTTAGGTGTTGATTAAATCATACCCAGTAGGCGTTCTGTGTCAGAAGTCCGAATTATTTGAAAACATTAGAGACAGGTTCATGAGCACATTTATTGAAGGTATGTATCTATTTAAACTGTTGCTTGTGAATACATCCCAGCATTCTCAGTAAAGGCAAGACCTCCCGAAATCACATTATAAAATATTGAGTACAATTTTGTTTGATATTTAAAATACTAGCGCTGAACTGAGCGGGTTGCGGTCGCACGTGGTGCCTTGTTCTGCTGCCAAGATCGCGAGGCATCCGGCATGCACGCGTGGACCAGAACTAGGTATATCTCAAGTTGTGGAGTCAAACGAGTGCAATGGCTTACTTCATGGTGCCCAGGCAATGCGCCAAAACGTACGAGAATTAACGCGAACTTTACTGTCTTTTAAAGAACCGTGGAATACTCCTTAACGCCTCGCGTTAGTTGCGGGTATAAACACATTTGACTGATAATTATTTGGAACGAAACTACAACATTAATAATATGTTCCTTTCGGTAACTTTCAGTTCAAATTCTGTCGCGTGTCGCGTGACCACATAGTGTGTAGGAACTAAAGCAACCATCGTGATTATGAAAACTTAAGCTATGGAACGGAAGAGCGTAAAACTGTTTGTGGTTACTTGACCCATTTTATTGACTGACTGGTCACCTATAGACCGGTTTCTGAAAAAATCTTTAAGAATACTTACAATCATAACTTTTAGAAATCCTCAAAATTACAGACGAGACATACCTAAGACATAAAGTAGGTAGGTACCTATTTACACAATCGAGAAATGTGTTCAAATATACCTATATGAATTTCTGCACTACCAAAGTCTAAAAATATTTCACAAAACATTTCAAATGAAGTAAACAATGACACAAACTCTGCTGGGAGCACCCCGGTGACGCGACGAGGGCTGGTCCGCCATATTGATTACAAACTGTAAACACTGTAAGTGTAAGGTCACGTTGTAAAAAGCTTCGCCCTTCGTTTACAATGTGTTTTATGACATCGATACCTGATTGCGAAGGTATGCTTTTAAGTAGAATTCGGCTAGACTGTATTTTGTAACGTGAGCTTGAGTTGAAAGGCTGTTAATGAGTTTGGTAGATTGGTGTTAATTTAGTTGGTGTTTGATGAGTTATATCTCCTATAAGAATATGTATGAATGGTTTGTTCTTTAATTAGCAAACTTTCTATAAGAATGAGTGTCTGAGTAGGTTCTAATAATGACTAACTTAGGAAAAAATAAATCTAGTTTTTATGGTAACGTCGATGTGAAAAACAACGCCGATGGTCATAAAAAATGATGTCTCCTAAAGTCCTAAAGCACTTAGTGTCTGTGGCGACAGCTAACCTCGTGAGTGGTACCGCCGAGACCAATGTCTAGCCACTCCATTGATCCGACTCCTGGCCACGGCTCAGGGGTAGAAGTGACGTCACACGCGACATTGCCGCCCAAGCAGACATGCGCCGGCTATTTTTAAAATGAAGTGGAACAAATGGACGTGACTTGTCTATTATTATGGCCATGGTCTTTTATATTTGTCAAGGCGATTTTGTAAATGCATTGGTATTTGTGTTGTATTCTGTTTAAGCAGTCATTATGAGTCGCTTTCATGAATTGTCAAATTTTCCTCATACCTCATGTCTATTGAGCATGTCGGTATTTCTCTTAATTTGCAGGGAGAGGACTGAATACATACAATTCTTACTTATACATGCTACAATATGAGTAGATAAACAACGAGAGAGACCACTGTTTTCTTAAAGTCCTTGGAAGCTAAACTACTCACTCCTAAGTAAGTAGCTACTGCATACGTTACTACAGCAGCATACAAAGTGCTCCACAATACAGAACTAGCAATAAATAATATATAAATAATTCAAGAGCTCCTGCTAAGGCCGGCTACAAACTTAACGACAAAACGAACGTTCCTGCGAACGCACAAGTGCTGGCAATCGATAGGGACCGCCCACTGACCTATATAACAGAGATTAAGAAGAGGCCAGCCCACCCGAGATGTCTTGTTTTTGTCTCGTGTCAAGAAGGCTTTATTTCTCAGATAAGGAATAGACGTTCAGAATTGTATGGGTTTAGTACGATGAATTATTTTGGTCGGTTATCCGTCAGTGGGGGATAAAAACAGACCGCCTTATCGTGAAAGGATTACTCGATATGGATTCGGATAAGTTCTCGGAGGGTATTTCGTCTTGGTAGAAAACTTATGTAGTTAGATAGTTTAGTGCGATAAACCCTCTGCGGAAGTATATCGACATAAGAACGGGTGTCCTCAATCAGGAAACCGCAGAAGCCTTGCAACCGCCGGGGCCGGGGAGCCGCATTGTGCGTGGAAGTGATGAGAGCTCCCTCCCTCACCTAGATCTGTCTCTGCCCTGCATTAAGCCGCTGTATGTAATTATGAGCAACCCTACGCGCCTTTGAAACGTTGCCTGTTCTATGCTGTTTCATTTTCCTTTGGTATTCGAGAATAATGTAAGAAAATGACCTCGATTTATTTCTTGGTTTAGGGCTATTTATAAGTGTCTCGTATGGTAATATCTCAATTCATAGAATTCACTGTAAGTATAAGTAATTCACTGTAAGTATACTTATTTCCTGTTTACCTCAACACGGTCTGAATTTTAAATTAGGTACCTATAAGGTTATATTCAGATATAAAAGTGAAGTGTTATCGATAAAATATATTCACGGTACCGTATAATCGATGATCAGCGACCAATCTGGCAAAGTATACAGTATTTAGAGCAGTAGTCAGACCAACTGGAGTGGAAATGGTCAAACAGGTGACCCACAAAACTGCTGTTGAGTGTACAATTTTCACGATGAGCAACGCTGTCCCCTCAGGGGCAATGTACTTAGGTACCTAGACTGCCTACATATTGTTTGAACGCTTTTAGGAGTAGGAAGATGCGTACCTAAACTGTGATCACACAGTCAGTGAGCAAATAATGGGCTTGAGAGTCTGTGAATTGAGTGGATTCTGAAGCACGGTAAACAAAACGAACGAAAAACAACATGGAAATTCCATTGCGAATAACATTAGACACAATATTCCGCTTCTCTGTAAATGTGACAAAACATAATACTCATATCTTTTGCAATAAAATTGCCAACCGAGCATTCTCAACAAAACGCTGACACATTTCTACCAAGATTAAAAATAGCAAAGAAATCGCAGCGATTCGGTTCTTGCCTCCAAAGGGCACGGATCCACAAAATGAAGACATTTACATAAACCGACTATCTTTCATTTTAAAATACATTTGACCTTCATTCAGGAAATCTTGATAACAGTCACCTCATTTAAATTTGTATAATAATTTATTTTAGATGGTTTTATTGTTACTTGTTTGGAGAAAAGACGAACGTGTTTCGCGCTTTGCTTTTCTGACAAACTGTGGCATTAAAAGGACATGATTTATTTAATTATGTTGTTTTTTCAACACTTTGCTTTTTTGCGTAATAGATATCCACACTCAGCATATTTTAAACGTATTAGCAATCCTTGGAAATATTATTTTGTATGCTTTCGGTACCGAAATGTATACAAGTAAGATCTTCCTATCTATCTCTTTTTATATTCCTATTTAATTCAGAGTGTCAGAATAAACCCCAAGAGCAAAAACAATCGAAATAATACAGCACACGCAAAATACAGTGAAATCTCAAATATTAGCTCACTAACCGATATTGCAGAATCAGGCTGTGGACAAACTTAGAACAATCCAGCGACCGAAATAAAGGCTTTTATCGGCAGGAATGCGTAATAGCCCGTTTGGGAACATTCCCATACGTGGCCAGGCTTTGTTTAGGTCCAGTGATTTCCTCCTACTGCCAGCATTGTCGGGTGATAGATGGCGGAATTTAGGCTGTTGATTGATCGGCTAGCCCTCAATACTGTGAGTGCTTTTCAATATCCTGAACAAACTTCGTAGTCAAAGATTAGTGACGGGAAAAAATAGTATTCAAAATTTTGTCGGAGTTCGATTGCTAGGTATTCCAGTTGTTATTAAATAGGTACCTACCTAGATAAATCAATTTAAAATAAAAATAAATAGAAACTGTTTCTATATTGGGGCAAGTTAAGACAAAATGTTAACAAGTTTTTAGATTGCCACTAACTATTAAAAAAAAAGCTATAAATCTTGAACCAAAAAGAAAAAGTTTGCATCTAATGTTAATAATATTATTATTTGTTAATGTCAGAGAAGCTGCAACAAATAGGAATAGTTTCGAGTGAACGTGTCACTACAGTTGGTATCGAGTAAAATATTCAAGAGTCCGAGACATCTCGATTCTCGCAACCTTCCACTCGAGACAAAATCGATTGCTGACACAACTCCAGGAATATACAATAAGCCTCTCTCAAAGGTCAGGCCCGACAGTTGACCAAAAATGGCGCCACAAACGGGTATATTTTAAAATATCAGACAGATGGAGGGCACGCCGGGGTGTGAGGGCCTATATCAGGAATAGGAGACCCAGTTTCCATGATAATAGAGGCCGATTTGTGTTCGACTTATGTAACGTTTTTGATGCAACTTCCAGCGACGGGAAACGTTTATAAATGGATGAGATTGGCTTCGGAAATGTTAAGGTCGCATCTAAATCGGGAGGTTTTGTGCCCTGGCCCTGTTTTAGAAAACCTACATGTACCTCTACAAATAAAAATGTTCATGCCTATGTTACATTACAACAAATGTAAACTATAATAATATAGCCCATCCTAGCGCTCTTCAAAACATGAAAATAGTGTCGTCATTGACATAAATTCATAAAAGCATGTTGTTTTCCTGGGTTTTGTCTACCACCAAAGCATTTTTTCTACCCTTTTTACCCGTATGAGAACAGGCTTTATGTTACGTATAGCGTATATAAAATAACGCCTCTATTCCCTCAGGGCTTAAATAGAAGTGCTCCTTTATCAGGGTTAGAGAAGAGTGTAATGACTTTCTGTTAAGTCCCAAGCACACATTCAGATTTCCGCAGTTGGGAAAGATCCGATTGACACACTCCATAACAGGGGCCCGATTCTCCTAAGTTAATAATCTCAAAATTGAATAGAAATCGAATCGCAATATGATCGCAATAGCAGTTTTAACCATATCGGGCATTCTGCTACTAATATAAGACCAATCGTATTCCAACGACATTCGATTGGTTTGCGATTGGTCTGCTATTTTGGTGATTTTGGTCTATACGATAGTTTGCTCTACAATCATATTGCAATCGTAAATCATTTGCAGACAAAATGATTCATTATTGAATGACAGAAAAGGATAAAAACTTTTATTTCAAAGAAAAAATAACGGAATGCCACATACGCTTCAATCGCAATCGAGTCGTGATTGGATCGCAGTCGAATGTGAATCGTATGTTGCTTAGGTAAAATTAGGAGAATCGGGCCCCAGCATGCAAATCAAGAATAAGTATGGAACAGAGAGAATAATTATGCATGAGTTACAAACCACATTACATGTTACTTAAAACGTAAAAGTAAACACAACACAGCAAGAACTTATTTCACATTCAAATTAGTACCAAAAAAAGATACCTCTATATTAAAATAATCCTTTCTGCGCGAAGGTAGTTGGGTGTTCGCCAAAATTTCCACGACATGTAACCCGTAAGTTGCATTATTCCAGTCGCTGGAAGCACCAGAGCTCGGTATTTTACCAAAGATGTCGTTCCAGAATATTCCACCGGTTTTATTTGTACACTCGACGGTGAGTTTAAAGTTTAATGGGTCACCGTTGACGGTATTGTGCGCTATTCTATTTTAGATGCATTTTTGCATGTGGAGTTCTAGCGGCGAAACGCTTAGCCTGGTGTATTAGAATACGTTTGTGTGGATACTTTCAAGCGAATATTTATTTCATGAATGCTTGCATGTTGAAGTGTTTTCCTATGGTAGGTTTATTTGCTATACAAATACAATATATATATAACAATAAGTATGAATAGTGATGAAATACAATGTTAGTATTTAGTATCTTGTAATAGATTAACCAACTCATTTTCAGCTTTTCAGCGATAAGATACTAGAAGATTTTTAAGTCTAAAACTTACTATATCTCATTTTCAGTTGTCGTGTTACATTTAGTGTAGATACTCTAAAAAAAAGGACCACGTTACACGACAGAATTCACGAGCAGTTACCTTCCATACATAATTTACACGTTTCCGCTGCCAATAGAAATCAATACAATGGGACGACGTGGCGAGTTGTGGTGTGTAACCTTATTAAATATATAAAAAGACTGCAGTGGCGTATGTTTATCATAAATAAATACGACGGCCGGCCACTACTGAAGGACAAGTGTGGCGGGTCACGCGACGCTTCCTCACTCGAGGGTAGTTTTGTTAAGAAAACAAATGGAAATTGGTTTGTAAACGAATTGATTCCAGTTTGTTGTAGATGTTGAATTAATTTTGACCTATTTATTTGTTTTTAAACTTTTAGGTTTTTTAATTTGAGTTACATTTTGCCGTGCTGAAAAAAATATCAGAGGTGCTGTTATGCATTGAGATATTTACAAGGCTATCTTATTAAAAATACAATTTGTTAGCTAAGGTCGGGATTTCCAATCGGTTTCTTTCAACTTATTTCAAAACATTATTTTACCTTAAGGATTTAATTTCCTCATCTACATATTTTTAATTTATCCACGATCATAATTTATAATAAACACATCGATTAAGACTTAAAATGTCAGTTCGGTCAATCATAATAAAATTATCAAAAGGAAAAACAAAATTGACTACCAACAGTACCAACATATTAAAACGATCGACCGACTCATATTCAAAATAAACTAATACAAAGTTATTTGTATCCAAAAAAAGCTATTGTGATTCAATGAGCAGACCAATGAAAAAAATAAGCAAAACCAAGTGCCCACTACGCATGCGTTGATATCTTTTCAAGGATGGATGCTTAATAACATGGTTACTTTGAAGTTAACAAAAACCTAGCTAGTTTTTTTTTATAGTAGGTAGGTAATTATTTGGTCTGTACGTACAGTACCTACAAAAACTAGAAGTTGATAGTAAATAGTAAGTACGTTTTTGGTGTGTCTTATGGATGATACGGAAAAGTTAGGTATTTTTTATGTAAGTGCCTAAATAAAATAATAATAGGTAGTTTCTGAGAATTGATTTCATTGTATTATTGTGTTCAATAGATTGCTTCTATGCCTATATGGCAAGGAGTCACCACTGTATCCCAAATTAAGACATTAATTGTATGACAGCAATTATAAATCTTACTTAGTTTTAACAAGCAATTACGAACATCGACGACGTAAAACTAAAATGAATCATTTATTTTTAAGTAATTTGCAAACAAGTGTATATTAGGTTTTGGTAGGAAGCGCCAATGTTTTAGTTGAATGACTTTGCAAAACATTCAAATGCCGACAGTACTCATTAATTTTTAGTGTACTTTTTTAATATTCTAGCGGCAGTAACGTGCTTAGGTATTATTTCTTTCACAATGCACTATTAGAAAGTTTAATAGACAGACAAACAGTGCTTATTAGAATACGTAATCAATCAAGATAACAGATTAATAGGTAAAATCTATTATTTTGTTATCGCTTTTTATTAAAAATCTAGTAATTTAGCGATGATCTTTCCAGATTGATTCCGATACCTAGATAAGTAAGGTGAAGAAATAAACAAAACGCCTATAAATGTATGATAGGTATTGATAAAAAACAGGTGAACAAATGCAATTTTACTCAAGAACTAAGTCAACTTAGCATGTAGTTTGGGAATAATATACCTAAACTAGCATTGTTTTGAAATTATAAAGCCCCTGGCATCATAAAATACCATAAATTCCACCCTCTTTAATATTTTTCATTCATCTCGACATAAAAGATCTTCACCGAGCTCCAGCTTCATCCGGAACATTTCTTGCCAACATACCTACATCTACATACAAGGGAGAATGTTGAAACGACGCTAAGCCCACGCACGCACACCATTGCTGTTAAATTCTTTGTGTAGTAATGAGCAGTGAGACAGAACGCATCAATGGTTAGCGAAAGGGAAAATGTACTTGAACTACGGGGCGTAGCGCATCGATAGCGGAAAGTGGGTCACGGTCTGACATCGCGTGGTCGGGCGGAGCTTGCCGACGGTGCCAGAATCGGGTCCCGGGGAGGCCCTTACGCCATGTTACACCGTACTTAGCGCACCATAGCCAGTCCGACAGATATATAGATATACTTTATTTGTGGTACCCCAATTTTTACGGTTTTGATCTTAGAAGTAATTAAAATAAGTGCTATAATAAGCGTACGTTGCATGGTAAGAATTTTGGTTTGAACTCTTTAGATATTAAATTGTAAAGTAATTTTATTCGTTTTCAGCACCTACTTATAAATAGAAAAGGTACGTTGACCGATCAAGTAGTCAATCGTCGAAGCTTAAACTATCGAGTGCTTTGGGGTAAGACAACACAAAACGATGATAAAGTGTGTGTTTACTGGCTTGTCGCATATTGCTACAAACACGATTCTACAAGCATTTCAGTCGACAATATTTCAGTTTACACCCTGCGGGACATATCTATGTGTCGCTGTAACAATGCGAGTTTGTGTGAAAAACGTCCAGAATATTGATTTATTGTGCTCCGTGTATACATGTAGAAAACCTGCGCTTGTATGCTCCGTAATATACACTATCCTGCGCATAGATTGTAGAAAAAGTTTTACCATAATGGTCCAGTTATACGAGCATTTTACTGTTTACGATGAGGACTCAAGGAAAGCCTATTTGTTGCTTTAATTTTCCCTATTACCGGTCACATTTTTACACAAGTCTTTACAATTTATTTTTTTATGATATAAAAGCATAATTTCATTTCATTTTACAAATTCAGTACCTATTCAGGAAATGTGTAGAACTCTGTGAAAATTCGTGGGGCGTGCAACATTGGCGCAGCGTGCTCGCGTCGCATGCCAACGCTTGGGGCTGTGAGTGACAGCAGCACAGCTTGTTGGCTGCTTATCTGTCCTATTTATTGGTCTGTTTATTTACTGGAGAATATGTTGCATGTTTGTTTAAGTTGTTCATGAATCGTTATGGATTGTCGCCAATAAATCAATGTTGAGGGTATTTTACGTACCTGCTTAGGTTTAAGATAAGACCTTTTTGTCTTGATCAATTTTAAACCGATTTGTGACTGACTGTGTCTCACAAAATAATTAGTTATTGAGGTAGATATGATGACAAATTCTGAACAGAAAGCGTCAATAAAATATACGTACTTAAATGTGGGTTGAGTTTTGAGGTTTCATAGGAAAGACCGTACCCATTTTTTATTATTGCAATAAGTTAGTTCCTGTTTTACTACTACTCATCACCGCAGATTCACGCAGCTTAAAAAAAACCTCATGTTAATAGATTTTAGATAACGCGTTCATTTACGAATAAATGAACGCGTGATCGCTTCCATGGCAACAATACGCACTTAAGACATTCTGATTAACGTACGGTCCAGTAATCTCATTAGTTTTTTACTGGTGTATTAGGTCATTCAAGAAGTGATTCATGTTGCGTGAGTTTGATCATAGACTTGTTGGGTTTGGTGGTAGGTACGTATCTACGATGTGAATGCGACTCGTGACGTGTCGAGTTGTATATATGTTTCAATCGATTAAACACGAAATTTAGCATCCGTCATAACACTAATGATGGCTGTTTATTTTAATTCAGCATTGTTTTTTTCTATCAAGCCTTTTTTATTATTTAATACATACCTAATATTCTTTTATTGATTTTGTCTAGTGTAGGTTGTTAATTTTTTTTTAATAGTTCAAGTGTTCTGGGAATTCCCTAATGAGACAACTAATATTTGTTATTTATCAACAACTTGAGCTAGACAGCCTTTTTTAGTGACGATAGAGGAATAATATGTAGGTACTAGTTTTGTCTCAGATAATAACTTTAAAAGGTGCTAACATTTCTCCTCCGACTGTTACCTGTTATAAGTTAAGAAAGCATTAACAGGTTGTTACTTCACAAATCTTCACAACTTATGATCTCACAATATATTCTGTGAAAAAAATCTCAGATGAGGATAAAAAAGAAATATGAGTCAGAAGAATCATCAAAATGTTGGCGTTTCGTTTATCTAAAGTAGTTAGTTGCATAAAAGGACGTTAAGAAGGTGCCTCTGAAATACAAAGTTTTGTCTACAACTTGTAAAGTATATACTACTTAGTTGATTGTGTAGTTGGAAAATTCTATCCACATGTGTTTGTTCCCATATTATTTAATAGCATGTAATCTAGTTGAACTTGCAACGTCATTGAAAACAATTGACTATGTGGGTAGTTACATAAACGTTTACAAGATAATGTTATTAGATCACTTTGCTAAATAATTTTGCATTAAAATTAAGTAGAAGCCATAGATTACAAACAAGAGTAGGTACTAAGATGCACAGGACTTACTTAGCAATTTTCATGTTAGTTTATTCTTAGAACCAAGTAGATAATGTACAACATTTAAAAGTCGTTTATTTCTAGTTTTCTTTGTACAAGATCTCTTAGATATAAGTATATACCTCCTTACATCCGACTCCATTCCTTACTAGTCCTGATGAATAAATAATGAATGAAACTGCTGTGTACGAAGTAAACGGGCACTAGATTAAACATTAATCGAGCGGTAAATATTAAACGTCTAATATTGGTACAAACGAGTAGATAATCATGCTTGTGACGTCACAGCCCTGGTGATCTAGCCACGGAGTAGGGGTGTGGGCAGCCGACCATTTGGGTTAATGTTCAGCTTTATTTTATATTGCCACTTAATGGGGGTGGAGAGAAAAATGTGCTCGATAATCAATCAACATAAACTTTTACGATTCAACTAATTTTTGGAAATTGATTTGGTGAAATCGAGTTATATATTTTCACACGAAGCTATGAAATATATTTTACGTACAGACACATGACATTTTAGAAAAGAAAACCGTTTTATCTACCCTCTAACCAAAATACTTATAAAAAGCCAACTCATCGTCTATCTACTTTACTGCAATTTAGGTTTCATAACATCAATAGTTTGTAACTGTAGTAAAAACGACTCCAGTCAAAATACTCGCTTACGTTTAATTGATACGACAGGGGCTTCTAATCTCAGCGGCGAAAGCAATCGATGGGCCTTTCTTTAATGACATGACGATCTAACTTGTTCTAAAATATTTCGTTTTACTCATAGGGCAGCACCCGAATTTCTTAGCACTGAGATTTTAATGTAACAGTGGCACGCGAATAAGTAATAAGAGCTACCACCCTAGCAAGCATGTGTATGAAATATTGAGAGAGAGCATGCGGCCTGCTTGCAGGCTGTGGTGCTGCGGCGTAGGGAAGGTTGACAAGCTTGTACTTACCAGTATTCGTCCGGTGGTGGTCTGACCGGATATGAGTTCGCCGGCCCAGTCTTTCGCTTCGGTCATGAACGTGCCCTCGAACTCTTGTTTGCCCTGCCGCGCCGCTTTCTGCTCCTTCTGCTTGGGGTCGTTGGGGGCCAGCTCCGGCTCCTTGTGGCAGCAGACGAACGCGCACGCGCGCCATACCAGCACCACCAGCAACCCACAAAGGAACGTGAATATCGACGACAGCAGAAAGCACCACCATTTTCGGACACTGAGGCAGTCATCATCTTCAGGATAAGAGTCGGTCGACGCTGTAGTCGCCTCTTCCTCGGACGAAGCCATTCCCCGAGGGCGCGAGGCATCCAGTCAGGCGCGCCATGCACGTGCAGTATGCGCGCGCCCGCACGCCGTGCCCGCGCGCGACTGAGGCGGCGCCCCGCCCCGCGCGGTCGATGTCGCGCGATCGATCCGCGCCGGCGCGAGCCGCACTGCACTACCGACCCCGAGGCACCATGACCATCCTTCCACCTCGAGCACCACCTTCTCGTCTCCGATCCTCGGCGCCGACTGACTCAGCCTCACTGCTCCTCGCGATCCATAGGCACGGCCGAAACCGATACGACAGCTTTTATGACTGCAGATGTTTCCGTAAAGATTTTTATTGATGCCATAACAAAACTGGTCCTACATTACGTCCAACGCCACGCGTTGCCGACACACTAGTACTTTTATTTCTCTTCAAACTGTATAACGTAAGTACCTAATTGAAACTGTATTTCGGCGATTTTAACAAAGGTCAATGTATTCAGCCTGTGTCCCGATAAGCGTAGTGCTACGCCGCCCTACTGCGTCAGCGGGCGCTACGAAACTCGTAGACGTCTACGGCCGCTACGATTGGTCGAGCGAAATGCGACCGAAGATGTGTTCGGTTTCGTTCCAAAAGTACCCATTTGTCTTTTCTTTGTTACACACGGTCTATGTTTTATGTACGTTTCCAGTTAATATAAATGAGGCAATTAGTAGATAATGGTAGTTTTTATGTAACAAGTAGGTACTGCAAGTTACATAAGACTACTAAGTAAGAAAGTTCCATCCACCAAGTAATTTAAATTAAATGTTTTGACACTGAACAGAACACTTTACTCAATCGCTGAGATATTTTCGTCCAATAATTTATTATGTTGTTTGATTCCAGATATAGTTGCGGCGACGACTGTCGACATGTAAATATTCGAGTACATTATAGGTATCAGTCACTGATTTCCGAAAATACTTTTTCCAAGTGTTCTGAAGAAACCGTCTTAAAGAATGCTCTGAATAACTTCAAATAAAGATTAGGCAGTTACTTTAATGTCTTTCTCTAAAATTGGTTCATTTCTAACCATTGGACAAAATAAAATATCCATATCATAATTAAAAGTGCAAATTAGCTTTAAATTAAGTAAAGCAACCAGCCTACCATTTTTTGAAAACAACGACATCGTAATTAATTGAAAAAAGTGATGCAAGCCCACAGTAAAATTGCGATAACCTCGGAGTCTTCCCCAAACTAAGTATGACCAAATAGTCTACATACCTACCTTTCTAAAAATACTTTCACCAAAGAGGTAAACTACGTACAATATCATGGGGGTAAAGCGCCTACACCTGGCACTTAGCCAAGCAGAAAAACTTGATAACTAGTAACATGGTAGGATGCTCTGAATATCGTAGCATGGCGAGTGGCGCCGTATATTAATGTTCGTTGCCAAATGGCTGGCATAAATATTGCATATGGATTGTAGTGCTGGGGGCGGAATATTTGCCAAACGCATGAACCCGGGGTCAGAGACTCAGAAGCCACGTTGAATATGCAGTGCATTCTACTACGACTATAAAACTGAGTTTACTACGAGCGTGTGTATGATTATTCTCTTTCTGGCATCAAGAACTGTTTGTGTAAGTTTCTATATTTTTATTATAGCCTTACTGGGCAGGGCAAAAATACCTAGTAGGTCAGTAAGCTTTGGCTTTGTCTACTGTTCTTATATAAAAAAATATAAATCCTATCATCAGCCTATCGCAGTCCGCTGCTGGACATAGGCCTCTCCAAGTGCACGCCACTGAGATCGATTTTCGGCTTCTCGCATCCAGCTCCTGCCAGCCGTCTTGCGCAAGTCATCACTCCACCGTGCCTGAGGACGTCCTACACTACGCTTGCCGAGGCGCGGTCTCCACTCTAGAACTCGTTTACCCCAACGGTTATCGGTTCTTCGGCTAATATGGCCAGCCCACTGCCACTTCAGCTTGCTGATTCGGTGGGCTATGTCGATGACCTTGGTTCTCTGACGGATTACCTCATTTCTGATGCGATCCCTCAGAGAAATGCCGAGCATAGCCCTTTCCATAGCCCGCTGAGCGACTTTAAACTTGTGAACCAGCCGTACCGACAGTGTCCACGTTTCGGCGCCGTAAGTCATGACAGGTAGGACGCACTGATTGAAGACTTTTGTCTTTAGGCACTGTGGGATCGACGATGTTAGGACTCGACGTAGCTTCCCAAATGCAGCCCAACCCAACTGAATTCTCCTATTCACCTCGTCCTCAAAGTTGTTTCTACCTAACTGCAATGTCTGCCCGAGGTATACATATTTCCGAACAACTTCGAGAACGGCGCCGTGTATCGCAATCGGTTCCGGTAGAACATGTTCATTGAACATGACCTTGGTTTTGTCCAAGTTCATCCGTAGGCCGATGCGTAGAGAAGATTCAGCCAGGTCGTTCAGCATCTGTTGTAGGTCCTGCAGCGTTTCCGCCATGATGACGATATCGTCAGCAAATCGCAAGTGAGAGATGTGTTGATGTTGATGCCTCGCCCTTTCCAGTTCAGCGTCTTGAACATATCCTCCATTGCATTAGTGAACAGTTTCGGGGAAATAACATCCCCTTGTCTCACTCCTCGATGCAACGGTATGGGCCTTGTTTGCTGATTCTGTACTTGGACGGACATTGTAGCGGCTTCGTAGAGACATCTCATCACTTGGATGTATCGCCAATCTACTTGACAACGCTGCAGGGACTCCAGAACAGACCAGATTTCAACCGAGTCAAAGGCCTTCTCATAGTCCACAAATCGTCGCTGCGCGTGCAAAAATCGCTATGTGTTTTTAATCTACTTTTCAAGAGAAACAAAAATCTAATTATCTTAAAATGTGTTAGAGTTATTACAACATATTTTTGTATGGCAATAGTAATAGCATATTTACATAATTTAGCTTTTCTTTCGCTGTTTAATATATTATATTAAAGCTAGGAAAAATAAAAAACCCTCATACCTACACATAGCGTTTTTTATTATAGACCTAAATACTCGCTAAGTGTCAATAGAGCACAAAGCGAAAAATAAAAGTCATAATTGCCTACTCGGTACAAGCTATTTTGCCTCACATAGCTATTAAATGAAACACCACTTTGTAAGAGAATCACAATATTCATTGATAGTCGCATCTCCAGCCCTTCTGCCTGGTCTTATTGTAGAAAAAATTCCAATACTTCTTCATAATTTTTGAAGAAATTGTAGTTCTTCTTCATGACTGACAAGAAACGGGTATTCAGTGATGTCTCTGTGATCAACAAGGTAAAAACCGGTAGCGATCACCGAATCGTAAGAGCCTCACTGAATATCAATCTTAAACTTGAAAGGTCCAGTTTGATGAAGTCTACTCTCCGACCTACTCGGTCCCATATTCAAAACCCGGAAAGCTTTCAACTCGAGCTCTCTAATCGCTTTGCTTGCCTCGAGAACTTAGTGTCAGTGGACGAAATCAACGACGGGCTAGTGGAAACTGTCCGCACGATAGGATCTAAGTTTTTTAGACCCTGTCGTAAAGATAGACCTCAAAAACCGTGCGAGCAAACCTTAAACCTCATGGCTGAACGACGCTTGCTACAGTTGCAGTCTTCCCACGACTCGGAAGTCATATAGGCAGCTCAATAGACGAATATCTAAGTCCTTGCGACACGATCTGCGTCTCTTTAATACCATACCATAGGTACAGCGAAACCAAGGCTCCAAAGTAGTGTTCTCAAGGAGGGGTGGTGTTGTTCTTAAAAAAAGGTGACAACAGCCTATTGAAGAACTACAGACCCATCACACTTCTAAGCAATGTTTATAAGCTGTTTTCAAGGGTTATCCCGAACCGTCTCGAACACAGACTTGATGACTTCCAGCCTCCCGAATAAGCCGGCCGAAGAGACTATAGTACCATAGACCACATCCATACGCTGCGGCAAGTTATACAGAAGACCGAGGAGTATAACTTGCCATTATGCTTAGCGTTTGTGGACTATGAGAAAGCCTTCGATTCGGTGGAAACACGGGCGGTACTTGAGTCACTCCAACGATGCCATATTGACTATCGGTACATCGAGGTGTTGAAGTGTTTGTATAAAAACGCCACCATGTCGGTCCGAGTACAGGAGCATAGCACGAAGCCGATTCCATTGAGAAGGGGCGTAAGACCGCCGCAATGGAAGACGCCTTCAAGCTCCTGGAATGGCAATGACTTGGCATTAACATGAACGGCAAATACATCACTCACCTTCGGTTTTCCGATGACATCGTAGTCATGGCAAAGTCGATGGAGGAACTCAGTATGATGCTCGAGGGCCTCGACCGAGTTTCACAACGGGTGGGCCTGAAAATGAACATGGACAAGACGAAAATTATGTCAAATGTCCATGTTGAGCCCACCCCAGTCTCTGTTGGAAGCTCGGTACTCGAAGTTGTTGACTCATATATACCTAGGACAAGTAGTCCAATTAGGCAGGTCCAACTTCGAGAAAGAGACAACTTCTCATCTTTGACACGTAATCGGTAGGAGAGAAAATTGGCGCTTTGAATTTTTTCAGGCAGTAAAAAACGTGTGTGATCTATTGAACGCAATCATTGTAGCTATGTGACGCGCGAAGACTGAATGACAGGATTCAAAGAGTCTGAACTTATTTGGGAAATATCGCTATGTGCAGGCAAACACATATCGGGCGCAATTTGAAAGTGAGTTACTAAGTAAAACTTTTTCGCTATGTGATTAAAAGAACATAATGATTTTAGACGCACATTGAATGTATTAACGTCACAGCTATTTTTTGCAGTTTTATTTCTATAAATTGTAGGCAAATATCTGTTTTTGCATGTTATAAGCATTGAAACAAGGATCAAAATGGCATTAAAAACCAAAAAACGTAAAAATACACATAGCGATTTTTGCAGGCGCAGCGACGAAATGCTAGACACAGGGGCTGATTATACTCTTCGGTCTTCTGTATAATCTGCCGCACTGTGTGGATGTGGTCTATGGTGCCGTATCCGCTCCGAAACCCGGCCTGCTCCGGTGGTTGGAATTCGTCGAGTCTTCGCGCAAGTCGGTTCGTGATCACTCTTGAGAACAGCTTATAGACGTGGCTTAGGAGGGAAATGGGTCGATAGTTCTTCAGCTGGGTTTTGTCTCCCTTTTTGAAGAACAGGACGACAACACTCCTACTCCACGCCTCTGGAGTTCTCCCTTCAAACAGGACGGCATTAAAAAGCTTCTGGAGCTCCCCCAGTACGGGCTTTCCTCCTGCTTTTAAAAGCTCTGTTGTAATGCCATCCTCGCCAGGGGCTTTTCCATTTTTGAGCTGTCTCAGAGCGATCTCGATTTCGCCACTGCTGACTTCTGGCAGGTCTTCGGTGAAATGGCGTGTTAATGTGGCTCTAGAATCCTCATTTCCGGGATCAGGTCGAGATGCATGCGATGCGTATAGCCGGCCATAGAAATTTTCCACTTCCGAAAGGACTGCCGGCACCGAAGAAACGACTTCTCCACTTGTTGTGGTCAACTTCGTCAAGTGGCTTCTTCCAAGAGATTGTACGAACACCTTTGACCCCCGATTTAGCTCAATTGCTCTTTCAATGTCAAGAGTATTGGAACACCGGAGGTCGCGTCGTACGTGCTTGTTGATCTCTTGGTTTAGAGCCCGCTTAGCTGACGAAGTGACAGGCGGGTTTTCACGTCGTTTCTTCATAAGCCCTAATGTCTCTTCCGAAAGCTTTGATTTCTTGCCCTTACGCTGCATGTTACAGAATCTCGAACCTTCCTCCCTGAGGATCCGAACCACATATTCGTGGTTCTGGTTAACGTCTGTTGTGGTTTCCACGGCGGCAAATCGGTTCTCCAAATTTGATTGGAACGTTTCAGGTCCTGTCATGGTTTGGAGCAGTGTTGGTCGGAGCCTGGCCTTCATCAGACGGAAACGTTCGGCCTTGAAGTTGATATTCAGAGAGCCTCGGACAAGTCGGTGATCGCTACCGGTATTAAACCTATTGATCACGGAGACGTCTCTGAATATGTGCTTCTTGTTCGTCATGATGAAGTCAATCTCATTTTTAGTCATAGTGTCGGGGCTTTGCCAAGTCCACTTCCTTTGGGGCTGCTTTTTGAAAAAAGAGTTCATCAAAAAGAGCCCCTCGCGTTCGAGGAAGTTGACGAGCATTTGCCCCCTATGATTCCTGCTTCCAAATCCATGGGATCCTACTGCCGATTCGCCGCAAATCTGTACTCCCACTTTAGCGTTAAAGTCCCCCATGACAACGGTGTAATGGGTCTTTGTAGTGAAGTGGAGGGCCCTTGATATATCATCAAACATATCCTCCACTTCATCGTCTGAATGTGTCGAGGTCGGTGCGTACACTTGCACTACCTTGAGGCTATACCTGTCGGTGAGCTTTAAGATAAGGTACGCTACCCTGTTCGACACACTAGACACCTCCACAACGTTATCAGCTAGGGACTTATTAACCAGAAACCCAAAGCCACCTTGGGATTGTTGGTCTCACTCTCGGAAGTACATTAGGTGACCTGATTCGAGGGTTATGGTGTCCTCCCCCTCTCTTCGAACTTTACATAACCCCATAACCCTAATATGTGCCACCTAATCTTCCCAAGTTCCACCTCGAGTTGCGCCAGATGCGAGTCAAGCCGTAGCGTGCGGCCGTTGTACGTCGCAAGAGTCAGTTTAGTTTGGTGGCCTCCCGTAACCCGGAGATTCTTCGCACCCCCTGTCCCACCGTGACCGGGAATAGTGGGACTGCCGGGAACTAGGGGCCGTGGCTTTTTTGTGCTGCTCATGGAGGTATTTAGCCTACTGCTATCACGCTGGCCAGACGGGTTGATAGAGGGTTTTTTTCGAGTTTTCCTTCTCTCGCACTGGTGTTCGGTGCATTTTTTTCCATTAGTCGACTTCTACGACACCCACTGGAAGAAGGGGTAGCGACACATGTATTCTTAAGCCGTCGCTACACGGCTAAAAAATATAAATAGTTATTATGATTACAATTGGTATTGATTAAAGTTAGAATTATCTGAATAGCTACAGGTAGGTGTACCTGAATAGCATTGTTTCATATGTGTACAGTAGGAATAACATTGCAGGCAAAAGCCAGTTTTGGGAAGGTACTCTGAACTACATTATTATGTGACAATACAAAATTACCATTCACATCTGTTCTTCCATGCAAAATGAACTGAACGGATTTTGTTGAACCTTTTCAGTACCTAATATTCTTTTAAATCAGAATAAGTGAATCAGTATCCTTGTCTTAACCACTCTGGATTCTTTCCAGTTAAACCAATTGCTACATATTTCATTGATCGAATTCAATAAATAAAGAGTGCACTTGATTTTGTAGCCTTTACTTGCACAAAGAACTTAAATCACCCCCTCCCTCTTATCTAAACAAGATGGCATCTTCTAAAATGTTTAATTTATGTCCTTAGGAAAACATAAATATCTGGGTGCGGAGAGTTGGTGATTGCGAAGCTGGTGAAATCGCGAGGAACACCTAATAAATAAAAGAAATATTTATTATATTTAGAGAGACACTTTATTAACTCTATACCTATGTACACAATAAATACAAATCATATAGATACTGCATGTTGACCGTCTCTGTTTATTATTAAAATCTGTGAACAAGTTCATTTCATAAAAAGGAAGTAATTTTAAATGGCATTATTATTGATATAGTGAGTTTAGTAAGTAATTGTAAGTAAGTAAATAGGAAATCAGAAAATTACAATAGCTAAACTAATATTTTTTTCAGGTATTATGTAACTTGAACTTGACTGCTTGTACATACTATCAAAATCTCAAATTCTGTAGATCAAAAACCAAGTTTAACAATGGGCTCTTGGCTCTACACTATCAATAGAAGGAACATCAATAAATGCAGTATTTTTTTACTTAAAGTACTATACATTTCAATAATATGAATTGTTTTACAGTAATTTTGTGTGCTGTAAATAAACACTGATAAACTAATTTCGTAAATACCTTACATTGATACTTTGTTAGATGCTGATTTGAATAATATTTTAATCTTTGACTAAATATAAATGCTTTTGAATTCTTTTTTTTCAAACTCAAACTCAAAATCGTTTATTCAAATTAGGCTGATAAATCAGCACTTTTCGAACGTCAAAAACAAAAGACAGCCCCCAAAACGCCCGCCCTTCACCACTTCCTATGTGTTATTGCTGGGAAGAAGAAGTGGCGCAACAAACTCCCCAGCAACACATGTCTGTCTGTAAGGTTTGAAGAACCAGAATGTATACAAAACAAGTCAAATAAAAATATCATTTTCACATGATAACCATTATATAAAATTAGGAAAGAAAAAAAAAAAACAGAGATTGGAACAGTTCTATGGGTTATTTGTGAAATAAGTTATTTACATTGATTCAGGAACCAATTCTATACCTATAAGTCTTTACCTTATTTTCAACCGACTTCAAAAAAAGGAGGAGGTTCTCAATTCGGCTGTATTTTTTTTTTAATGTTTGTTACTCGATTTCTCAAAGACGCCTGGACCGATTTCAAAAATTATTTTTTTTATTTGAAAGGGTATGCTTGTCATTTGGTCCCATCGTTATCAGATCAGGATCTGATGGTGGAAACCCTGAGAAATCGAGGGCATCTCTTGAAAATTGTAGGCGAGCATGGGGTAAAAACTTTATATTTATGTGTATATCTGATGAGACTACAATACTATGGAGGTTTAGGGCAGATCTGATGATGGAGACGACAGAGGATCGAGGGAACTCCCAAACGGCACATCTTAACTACCTCGTGTTTGGGCTTATATTATTTGTATTGACAAGACCTTTGCTACAGTGAAGGTTTGGAGCTGACCTGATGATGGAGACCAGAGAAGGTCGAGGGAACTCGACAACTGAATATGTAAAATACCTCGTATTTGGGCTTATATTCTTTGTATTGATGAAAACTTTCCACTTATATGGATAGTGACAACTATTCGTATCACTGAAAAGCTGTAAATAAAAAACTTTTTTTACAAAAAAATTAAACCGACTTCTAAAAACACTAAAAAGCAAAAAAAAAACAAGGCCTAGAAGTCGGTGGCAAAATTAACTTAATAACATCCATTAGACACCGACTTCTAGGCTGATGCACCTAAAATTTGTTTTTTTTTTGCTTTTTAGTGTTTTTAGAAGTCGGTTTAATTTTTAGAAACAAGGATTTTATATAGCAAAGATAAAATAGGATACTAGGTAACATAGTGCAGCCATTTTAAAGTTTTATCTTATACAATATCAGCCTACAATTTCTTTGGCCACTCTCAGTTTTCAGGAACGGTTTCACCGATCCAATCCAAATATTGTGGATTCCCGTTCTTGATGGGCAGTGAGATCACCTCACAAACCTTGTAAGGATGGTTGGTTCGCACAAACTCTGTAAGCTTGTCCACTTGAGATGTTCTCGTCTTTATCATGAGCAGGACCTGAAATGAAAAATTTTTTGAAATTAATATTTATTTATTTAACAATGAAAAATAGAACAATTAAGTACTAAGGCACAGGTTATTTGTTGATAGCTTCACATGGGTAGTATTAAGTTTAGATTATGGGACATTAACCTCTTGTAAGTCTGCATTTACTAGACACAGGTACCCGAGATTGGGTTAAGCCGAAAATCGATCTCAGTGGCGTGCACTTGGAGAGGCCTATGTCCAGCAGTGGACTGCGTTAGGCTGATGATGATGAAGCTTGTTGTTAGCAAATTAGAAATATAGTAAGTTATTAAAATTGTCATTAGTCTGTAAGCTTTCCTAAGAATAAATAAATAAATAAATAAATAAATAAATGTGCATATTAAGGTGCTGTGCAATTATCACACCCAAACTGTTGAGGAAAATTAATTTTGGTCGCTAGAATTACAGTTATACAAAGCATAGATACTGACTACATTTTATTAATTTTACAGTATGCACACCATCCATAATAATTACATTTTATTGAAATAAATTGTTGAAGATAAGAAAGATCTTTCTGATAAAGTCTTGCTATGATTCTGGGTATAATTTGTGCAGTAATATTTGTTTTATTTATGTATGTCAAGACTGATGCTCATAAACAGGATGGTTGGCTTTCCATGAGAGGCCTATGTTTGGCAGTGGACGGCAATTGGTTGATAAGATGATGTTGATGAAGGCAGTTGGTCACAAGTCCATAGTTAAATGTTTCCTATTTAGCCGGCAATGTATAATTGTGTTATTACCTCACTGTCCTCATTGATTTTGCCTTCCCATTTGTATATAGACATCACTTGCGGTACCACATTAACACAGGCTGCCAGTTTATTTTCCACCAGACCATGGCCAATAGTTCTGCCCACCTCCATGTTGGGCACCGTCACAAATGCAGTTGAGTATTTATCTGAAATATTACATTGTTACTTTAGAATATATACTTTTAATTTGCCATTTATTTATTATACAACCTATTTTCAACATTTTTAAACATTGAATACTAGAAAATATAAAATTAAATTACTTTCAATTTCTTATCATCAATCATATTGTGTCATCAAATACTTTCGTAAATGAATGTGATACTATTGGGTAAGCTTCATACTGATTAATACACAATGTTCTAATGAGAGTCGGTTTTGCCTAATTATCTTTTTGTATTTGTTTTCGATAATCTAGTTTATTAGACATATTTTTAGAATAAAATAAGGCTTTAACAAATTTTTGTGTCCGAACTCCGAACATTCTGGTTCACAAGGAGTTATGATCAGGTGTTGTTTTATACAATTATTTGTTACGACTTTGTGGAAAACGTAATTTTTACTTACCCGCATCCACTATGCCAGAAGACATGTTCGTTTGAGCAAATACCAAACAAGGCCTAAGAAACGAGAAATACAATGTGAACAATGATTTTTTATTCACACTAAATAACATTTTATTGTACCAATTCGGCAGCTGACCGGCTGACACTGCCGACACTCGACAGTGACAGTGACACTGACAACAATGACAACTTTTACAAACTTTTTATTTACAGAAGTTGTGCCCCTGTCTTTTAAGTTTAAAATACTTTGTATAAAAAACGCACAGAAATATAAAATGAATTATGTGTTTTATTATACATACTTGTAGAACTTAGTGAACTAAGCATACAAATACTAATCTTTTTAAATTAATGATTTGAAAATACCATGTCAGTCAGTTGGCTTTAAAAAATAATGTAGGTACAGAAAATAAGGCATAAAAATAAGACTATCAAATTACATAAATGTTGTAAATATATATCCCACCCAAAACAACAATGTGAAAGACTGCCAAGTTCGATAATATGGGAATGCTTCGCCTATAAAAGTAGTGAGATCTGAATAAGTACCAAGTTCCATACACATACCTCAGTTAAAAATAGTTACTTTTTAATGATGTCACTTGGCAAGTTTTCATACACCTTGTTATAAACCTACTAAACGCAATGAATCAAGTATTTAATTTTCTATTAAAACTTGCCAAGTAACATCATTAAAAAGTAACTATTTTTAACTGAGGTATGTGTATGGAACTTGGTACTTATTCAGATCTCACTACTTTTATAGGCGAAGCATTCCCATATTATCGAACTTGGCAGTCTTTCACATTGTTGTTTTGGGTGGGATTTCATTTATTTTTGTAAGGTTGTTTATTTTATTTTTTTCTTATGATGAAGTTAGTTAAAGAAATGTCTCATTTATACTATCTTTTAGATTTTTTAATATGCACTATGTTTCTTACAAAGAAATGAACTAGATTAACTAATCATCCTCCGAGCCTTTTTCCCAACAATGTTGGGGTCGGCTTCCAGTCTAACCGGATTCAGCTGAGTACCAGTGCTTTACAAGAAGCGACTGCCTATCTGACCTCCTCAACCCAGTTACCCGGGCAACCCGATACCCCTTGGTTAGACTGGTGTCAGACTTACTGGCTTCTAACTACCCGTAACGACTGCCAAGGATGTTCAATGACAGCCGGGACCTACAGTTTAACGTGCCATCCGAAACACAGCCAATGGTGTCTAAGATATACTTAGAAAGTACATACAAACTTAGAAAAGTTGCATTAGTACTTGCCTGACCTGGGATCGAACCCGCGCCCTTGTACTTGAGAGGTTGGTCCTTTACCCAGTAGGCCACCATGACTTTTTTTTTTTTTACTAGATTAACTAAATGGACTAGATTTACCAACTGACTGACATGACATGTTATCATATATTATGTTCGTGGATCAAAGTTACACATTCGTTATTTTCGAAAGTGACACTTGGCCGTTTTCAGATTTTTACTTTACTTTGACTAAATACAAACCTTTGTACCATTCGAAGATATATTATATAAATATAGATAAATTTAGGTCGCTTTAGTTCCTTAGGGGTATAAATTTACACCTGGTATAAAACACCTTCATTATTTTGAAACCGACTCACACTTGGCCATTTTCAGATTTTTTCCTTTACCTTGACATAAAGACCTACCTCCATGCCAAATTTCAAGTCAATACGACCATTGGAAGTGGTCTAGGTTTTTGATGAGTGAGTCAGTGAATAAGTGAATCAGTGAATCAGTGAATCAGTGTATAGTAAAAATTGCGATTTTCTGACGTCAATATCTCAAGACCTACAATAGGTATATTAATGAAATTTTGTATTTTAGATAAGTGAGGGGGTCTCAACAGATACTAGAAATTTGATATGCGTAAATAAAATAGATTTTGAGTTATAGGGGGGTCGAATTTGGCCCGAAATGGTTCGTGTAATATAACCCACGGCCGGTGTGTCGCTTTTTTTTGCTCGAACTTGGCGGACACACTGCCGTGTGTCTAGATATTTTTAAATAGAATTGTTTTTTTTTTATGTTATGTGCAAAACAACATTGACCGTTTATAAAATACCTTTCGCCTAATATTCGAAAAAAAAAACTCTTCTTGCTTTTGAATTTGGCTTTTGTTTAAATTGCGCGGCAACTGGCGCCTCTCATACTTTTTCTGTCTGGTTTTGATTCATTTTCTTTTATTTAAAAGTAACTTGAGTGCAAATATGTAATAAAATAATCAATACGATTCTGCAGAGTGCGTGATTCACTAAAAGTTATTCCATCTTAGCTAGTAAGTAAGTATCAATACCTATTTAGAATGTGCATCAAGAAGTCGTCATTTGTTTTTATAAACTGGTTACTTTTAATATAATTTGTTTTTAGGCAATTTACGAAATTATAATGCAGTATCATCGTGATATGACGACGCGACGCCTGAATACCTACGGAAGTCTATGCGCACTAATCTAGGCACTACAACTTGCTTTTCCCGCTTATGGATCCAGGAAAATGTGTCTTGAAGGATATGAAAGCTTACATAGGTAAGTAAGTAGGTAAGTAGCTACCGGCTATTAATTTTCTTATCTCTGTCAAGACCAGTACCTAGGTACTTAGGTGTAGGTAGGTACTGCCGGGCTGCGGGATTGTTCGAAAGTGTTACCGCGGCCCTGGTTATACAAAGGGCTTAAGAAGGAACATGGTGGGTTTTAGTCAGTAGATAAGAGTCTGACGCTGACGTCTGACGTTGTTGTCAATAGAGAATTCAAAACACATGTACCCCCCCACCGGTGCTGCCCCTAGCGGATTTTTTTTTAATCTTCCCAGGAAAAAGGCCAATTCACTACACGCCAACGGGTCAACTGTCGGCCGACTGTTTAGTCATTGAGCAGGGGCCCGATTCTCCTAATTTTACTTAAGCGACATACGATTCACATTCGACTGCGATCCAATCACGACTCCATTACGATTGAAGCGTATGTGGCATTCCGCTATTTTTTCTTTGAAATAAACGTTTTTATCATTTTCTGTCATTCAATAATGAATCATTTTGTTCGCAAATGATTTACGATTGCAACATGATTGTAGAGCAAACTACCGTATAGATAGACCAAAATCACCAAAATAGCAGACCAATCGCAAACCAATCGAATGTCGTTGGAATATGATTGGTCTTATATTAGTAGCAGAATGTCCGTTATGGTTAAAACTGCTATTGCGATCATATTGCGATTCGATTTCTATTCAATTTTGACATTATTAACTTAGGAGAATCGGGCCCCGGGTACTATTAAGTATGATGATAGCCGTCCATTGACCTGATTTATTTATTCAACGCAGTAGGGATTGAACGCAGTGTGATTTTAACATCTGAATTACATATTTCACTATCATGTTTTTATTATAAAGGTCATATCGCGTACCTTAAGCTATTTGTAAACTGGCGTGAATTTTAATTACTTGGTTCAAGAACCAACAAAGTAGGTAGGTATTTGGCAATAATGTAGGAAGGTATCTTATTCAAATGAGTAGCTATGGGTGGGAATAATAATTCTCGCAATAGGCAACATATCAATATGAAGATCAAAATCTCACGTAACGAGTGGTTGTTGTTTATAATTATTTCATTTAGCATAGAACCGTATGTACCTATGTAATAAAATAAAGTAGGTACCTACCCATGTTTAACTGTCAGTATTAAGCCGTGGTAAATAAATGTGAAGGTCGTGTCCACTTAGTTTACGTTCAAGTAACATGAAAAACCAGTTTTAATTGATATTCGTTTATTTTTTATTTTTATCTAGACAATGTTTATTCTTAGAAATGACTATCGGTAGGTTATCGATATTTCACAGGTGTATAATGTATCCAAGTATTTTTAGATTGACAACTATTATCATGTTAATATAAACAATATACCTAATGTGCGTTACCTGTATAATTTTGTCACAAGTTTAATATGTCGTGTCACTTACATTGCTACCAAAATTTCCTTTACTGAAAACACCAAAATTGTACAAAATGTACCTATGTAATGTTGGTATTTTTATTTAATCGTTTATTATATCGGGCGTTCAGCAATGTGGGCAATTTTTAATCACTTGATTGATGTCACATACAGATACATTGAAATAATGTCATATTATGTAAAGCAACCCATATTTTTTTTATAATCTCGTTTATTTATTTATAAACATATTCATTACATTTTTAAATATTAAATGTACTATATAAAAAAAAACATTTAAAAATATAAAAAATAGGTGGCCGCCGATATCGGGCACAGGGTCAAAGGTACCGGTGGTTAGCGTTCTAGAGACAGAAACCTCAATACGCGTCGCATGAAGGAGTAATTCCTTCTGAATCAGCCCCTTGATCCAGCCGCCTAACGAGAGCCTTTTTTTTTTTTTTTTTTTTTTTAGCGACGTAAAATCATCAAATGACCCCTCCCGCTGTGGGTTAGCAGCGGTGAGGGAGTGTCAGACTCTTACTGACTAAAATCGTCGTGTTCCGTCATAGGCCTTTTATGTACCAGGGCCGCGGTATCTCTTTCGAACAACCCGCAGCCCCGGCAGGCCTTGGCCCTGCTGGGCCCCGCTGGGGTTGCTGACATCTCTTTGAGGAGCGCGTGGAACAACGCGCGCCGTCGACACGGGTCTGTCGTCTAGAAAGACAGAGGGACGATGAGCCACCCGAACTCACCGCCCACAGACCCACGCGCCTAACGAGAGCCTCATGAGGAGTTAGTCGAGGCTCTTGGCTATTAGACCATTGGCCGTAATCGGCACATAACAGTCGAGATACTTTTTTTTTTTTATTTGCATCTCATATTTTTTTATATTTATTGTTATCATAAAAGTACTTTTATGAAATGACTTATTAAATAGCCTCTTAGCCATGTTTAGTTTCGGACCTAAGTCTTCATTCGCTTTCAAAACTGATATATTGAGTTTTTGTAAAAATTATGTGGACCAGATATATTTATTTACTCAATTGTATACGCAAAATATAACTACTCAAAATGCTATACATCATAGCAAGTATAGAATGATGCTACATAGTAATTCAGTTAGGAAGTTGTGTTGTAAGATCTTCTAATAATTCTCTTTATGATACAAATATGTACAGTCAAAATTGCCAACACTAACTGCCTCTACAGTACCTATATGTACAACAGTTGGCATCTATCATTCATTTTATAACAAATGATTTACATAATTCAGCTAAAGTACATAATGCTAGTAACCGACATTAGGACTTATTATAACACATTTCAAGTCCAACATAAGTTCTACATGATAACCTTTACAAATAACTCACAACAGCCTAGGAATTGTTATACACGAGATGTAATATTTATAGTGGGTTCCGTTCTATACGCAGAATTGGTCTAAACAAAGTTCTTCGGTCCTCATTCTAATATAAATTAGTTATGGTTTAAGTATTTGTTTATGTCAAAACTTGTCTGGCGACACAAGCACAACAACTGGGCACTTTAAGTTTTCTCTCCACTTTTCCACCATTGCTAAGCACGTGCATGTTGCGATACACATACTTTTGTTTGCACCGGGCCTCGTATCCTTTTGCGAAATAAGCAAATCCTAAACAAGGATCACCGTCGGTACTGAAATCAAAAGAGAAATTATGTTAGATAACTGGCTATTTTACATTATTTTGTACAATTAAAGCATTGATCCTGGAATCGGATCAAATGTGACTATGATCCACCGAAATTCATCAGTCAATTTAGCAGTCCCATTTTTCCATATTCTTGTTATTATAAGTAGAGCCAATAAGGTACCAATTAGTCGCTTCTTACTAAATTGATTCTAATTGTCATATTGCGTGTAAAAGGTTTTCGAAACAATAAGTAGTCAAATACTACCTACTTACCTACCTAGTACCTACCTACTCGCCTACTGGCCATGACTTTTGCAGCAAATTGCAAACTTGTAATAATATACACATATAAACTTTAGTTACATCATTTGTTTATGAGAAGTTTTGTTTGATGAATTTTTCAGTCTTTGTTACAGCAAAGACTGAAAACACTAACACTGATTTATATTTTATTCCAAATTTGATTTTCTGGAAAAAACTGCTGAACCGATTAAAGTAAAACTTTTTTACGGATAATCTCTGTAGGTTTCTATCAGGGTGCCCTACACTGTCATGTGCCATAGTAAAATGCATAATTTAACCTAATGACTTACTTACTCTAACCAAATGAGCAAAAGTGCTCTGTACTTACTCGCAAATCTCAACTCTGAAACCCTGAATAGGGTCCTCTTCTTTATTGAGCACCACATGCCAATTGCCAGAAGCGTCTACCGCAGCTTTCGGGTATACAACCTGGAAATCCAATCAAGAAATTGTGAATTTATTTTAATATTATAAAGAGGAAAACATTGTTTGACTGTAATGGATAAACTCAAAAACTACTGGACCAATTTTTTCACCATTAGGAAGCTACATTATCTGCGAATGGCACAGGCTATAATTTTATCCCGGTGCGGGCAGTAGTTCCCACGGGACGTGGGTGAAACCGCGGGATAACTATATTCAATAAAGTAGCACAATTGTAATTATTTGTTTGGACACAATATTGTCGTCAATCCAGATAAGTTAAGTAGTAACATGTTAGGATGATTGCAAAGAGTTTAATGATGCTCTGCGCGATTGCCTTGGTTAATTCGTCTTTGAAAAGCTGTTCTTGCATTTCCATCAATGTTTCAACTTATCAGCACATTTATACACTAACCTTTTCTTGAATATTGCACAGCTCTATATTTTCTTCCATGGGTCCTACTCTTTGGGCGATGTCTGGAACATCAGGCAAGTCTAGGTTGTCAGTTTCTTTCGTTAACTCTGGAGTCTGTAAAGATATACATACAAAGATGGTTACGTATAAATTCTTAGCAAAAGCGGGCAATTAAGAATCTTAGTTATTAGGACTACGACTAAGTTTCATCATCACCAATAATGTTGCCTATTAGATACATTACATTGTTCGTTTTCAATAATTTTTCATATAAAAAAATACTCCTAAAGTCGATTCCTGAACTATTTACAATATTCCTAGTTATGAATCCCTCGGTGGGCGAGCCCGACTTACACATGAAAAGTTTATTGATTTCAAGTTACTGATCAGGGGCCCGATTCTCCTAAGTTAATAATGTCAAAATCGAATAGAAATCGAATTGCAATATGATCGCAATAGCAGTTTTAACCATATCGGGCATTCTGCTACTAATAAAAGACCAATCGTATTCGATTGACATTTGATTGGTGTGCGATTGGTCTGCTATTTTGGTGATTTTGGTCTATACGGTAGTTTGCTATACAATAATTTTGCAATCGTAAATCATTTGCAGACAAAATAATTCATTATTGAATTATAGAAAAGGATAAAAACGTTTATTTCAAAGAAAAAATAGCGGAATGCCACATACGCTTCAATCGTAATCGAGTCGGGATTGGATCTCAGTCGAATCGAGTCGAACGTCGATCGATCGTCGCTTAAGTAAAATTAGGAGAATCGGGCCCCAGGGTATTGGTTGTTTGTTAGGTATACTCCCAAAATAAGAAATTTTGGGATTTTTTTCATCTCACAACTAAAAAAGATTTTCAGGCCAACTTGTCCTCAAGACTGGATGACGTTCCTACTTTAATTGATGTCTAATTGAAGTGAAAAAATAATTAATGAAGTGAGTCAATTGGAACTGGCATGTCATTCACAAGTTAGTAAGTAGGTACATAGTTAAACAACAAAACCAAATATGAATCGATATCTATTTTTGGCATCTATTTAATTACTCACATACACACACACAGACACACAACACAAACACACACTATAACAAATCTACGATTCACTTTCACGTTAACTATCTGTGGAAATTAATAAAGTTAAATCTTACTTTGGGTACCAGTGTTCAACAAAATTATTGTACATGTGAAGATTGTTATAACTGATGTGTGTTAACCCTTGTGTGTACCCTTATTTAAGACAATAAACTATTTTATTTTTATTTAAAAGGGTTTGATAAGAAGACTCAAATTTTTTTCATGCTGTGTCTATCGCACCATATTGTACATGTCGGAGATGGTCAATAGTACGGACAGTAAACGAGACGCAAGCGCGCCTTCTGGTGGCGTTTCCGGTGAAACAACATTTTGGCTCTCTTGGCAGAGTCCTGGTGGTCAGCGTGGCGTCGGCGGAGCTCAGTCTTTGTTGAGTCGTCGTGTTGCACACATCTCGAAACTGCCCTACGTCAAGTTTAGTGTCCGTACTATTGACCATCTCCGACATACACTATGCTTGTATTTGTTTTGCTTGGTCCATTGGAATTAACAGTAACAATTGTAAATGGCCATTAATAAAAAAAAATGATACATTACGATCGAAACTAAACAAATTCTCACCTCTGCAATAATTTTTTCCACTTGCTCTGTTGGGTAGTTAGGAACATCGTCACATATACCGATCTTCTTGCAATGATCAGGTATTTCCAATTCTAAGTCGCCGGAAGTTAGACCTGGAAATACGATTTTGTCGTTACTTTCACCTGAAACATTAAAGATTTTATTAGAATTGAAGCCGGCTTTTCACTATGGGATATAATATAATATGTATTCCATCATACTCGATATCTCATAGTGAAAAGCCGGCTTTACAACTTGTTCATTGAATATAGGTTCACCTACAAACGTTCCGTCAACTACATAACTACAATGTACCTAACTACACAATAATAAGTAAATGCCAAGAAAAAGTGTATGGAATGATAATTATTATATCTCAATGCTATGGTTGCCAAAGTAAAGAAAAAAAACACAATAACACATCCGTGTTACAATAGTGTTTTTCTAAAACATGGTTCAATTTAACGTTAAAACCGGAAACATTGCGGTTATAACATAATTTGCAACTGTAAATTAGCCTTTTTTTGTTTAGCTAGATGAGTTAGTTTTTTCCGGTGTTCAAGTAAACGAATGTAGATCCAGGTTTTATTCACTGAGGTAATTTCTTGCTTTCATAGTAAATGAATCTGACTGAATGAGTGGGTATTTATTGCTTCTTTTTTTTAAAGAAAGGCTTTACAATAGTACAGTTTTGTTTCCTAAATCTAACTAACCCACTAAGTATTTTTTGACGACGTCAGTTGTCCTTAATTATTTAGAGGTATTTATTTCCTAATTAACCATTTTAATGCAAAACCAAAAATCGATAGTTCCGTACATGCCTATGTATTATAGTATACCTACGGGTATATTTCAGCTTCATACCAAAATTAGAATGAAAAACCTCACTTTTTCCTGCAGGTTGGCTGACTACAGGTAGCTACTCAATATTATATTTTCCATTTGATTAATTTCCTGTGTATTTTTATAAATTAACATGAAATATAATTTATTCATTAAATATTACTTAGTCATACTAATCAACCCATACGTACCTTCTCAGTGTTCGAGAACATTTAATTAAATATATGAAAACAGTGATACAATTAATTAAAAATTAACGTCATCGAATTATCGCTGGCACACGTCGATAAGCTAAAGCATCGGGTTGACCATATGCAGCTCGTAAAAGGAGGAAATTAGCGGCAATGACGCCAGTGCTAAAATAATCTTTGCATTGCGAGCCATGTAAACGTCCGGCCTTGCATGATGCAGTTAGATCGAAATTATGTGCACCTCGGTACTTAAAGGGTACTTAAAACATCTTCTCAACATAAACTAATGTCTACGTAATGTTTCTAATATTATATTATTTACTGAGGCGAGGTATATCTTGGTGACTTTATTGTCTTTCAATTAAAGACAGCAGAAGAGTAAAACACATAGTTTTTTTTTCAATTTTTCATTGAAAACTCTTTTAATCCCTCACGCACTTAGACAAATTAATTTTATTATTGCTAAGCACGGCGCGTTACTTTTAGTCCTTTTAATTGATTTTAATTATTAATCATAACAAGGAAAGGTCACTGTAGAATTATGGAATATTCACGGATTGCCTTATAGTTTTATTTTTGTAATTGAGTAAGTAGTTAGTTATTTGGTAATCTTTGAATGTATAAAAAGTGCTCACAACCGAAAACTTATGCAAATCAATCACTTGCAAAAGATAAATCTTGCCGATCATTAAAATAACAGTTTTGTAATCATTATTTCACTCATTGGTTTTCCTTGTAAAAAAGATCACGTAATAACAATTAATCTTCCCTGTTCTCTTTGTCTTACCTGTTCTACTTTGTAAGTTTACAACTTTAGTTCCATTTTGAGTGCGTGTCAGTGGTAGTTGAGCGTTCGCTTGTAAAGCGTGCTTGCATTTGTAGGCAGATGCTGATATCTGAAAATGAAAAATGTCTTTATTTAAGTACTTAGGTGTCTATAGCCGCGGTAAAATTCAGCATTTAATTATTTCTGGGAATTACCAAAGTAGGTGTAGGACTCATGCATACAATAAATGCACTTGTTTAATCAACCATTTGATAACACCATGTGATTAATATTATAAATTAAATTTAATGATATAGGTACCTAAACTACCGTTGAAATAAAAACTACAATTTAATGCGTATATAATACACATGTTGTGTGTGTCACACTTCTTCGTATCAGTGCAACCTTAATCTACGAGGTAACTGACCATGAAAGTTAACGATTGTAGTCTTAAAAGTAAACAGTAGGTGCCTGTTATTTATGGATTCCGCGTACTTATAAAAATAATTGTTGCAGAAATTAACCTGGCATTTTTTTAAATGATTATATTCAAATGGGCCACACAGTTCTAGGCTCTCTTCGTGACATGAACTGAGAGGAAACTGATACTATAGTTTGTCCTTTTGCATTTTAAATACCTACATAAAAAAATAACCACCTTAACAAGTGTTACAACCATTACAATTATTTTTTTATGTTTTTTTTTTGTGATTTAAAGAAAGAACGCATAATTCCCTCAATATCTAGTTAATTTGCTTCGTCAAATGTTCTTGTGGGCGGATTGGGAGATATAGATATGTAATTTTATGCTAATTTTCTTATACATACCTATGTACCTACTTATGTTGATATGAGCTTAAGTTTTCGTAATGTTTGCAATATGCAGTACACATTGATTTCTAGGAACTCGCCCAAGGTTGATTTTGACAGCGGCAAATCTTTATGACCGTAAATAACAAAAGCAGGTAAATGTACAAGTAAAATATCGAGATTAATTAATACTGGCGCCATGGCTTCGGACGCGAACTCCGAAACTGGTATTTTTGCACGTGTTTATCGTTTTTTGAGAATAACTGTGTGTAACAAGAAATTCGGTAATAAAGTTCCAAAATAAATCTGAGATATCTTTAGTTAAGTACCTACTCATCGGTTACTCCAGTTACTAATTTATAAGACCGCGCAATAAATAACTAATTAGCAGCTCAATTGAACACCTATGTGAATTTATAGACTTTAAAATTAAGAGCCCTCCGGACACTGCAAATGTTTATCGGGCTAAGAAGTTCGATCGAAAGTTTTGTTTCACGATTGTCTTCAAAATAAACTGTCAGCCCACCATTGGGCCAAATATCGAGCGGCAGTTTGGTCTGCAAAGTGTGCAGGCCCCCATCGTCCGTTTGGGGAGGAGAATAAAGGGTTGGCCTATTTCCAGCACTGGATGTATGATTATGAAATTGAACTTATGTACTGAAGGTTTCTTACTTAAACCAGGTGAAGCAATAGATAAAAGTGTGAAGTGATTATATTCACGTCAGTCCGCTTTTATCTACATGGCTAGATCAAAGGGCTAAGTGGGGCCAGGGACATACAACGTTCAGAAATAGGTCATTTCTCTGATATCGACCTGCGTATATAGTCACCTAATTGCTTGATATAAATTCTTGTCCAGGGTTGGTTGGAAAATGTATGTAAGTTTTGGATCAAAAAGGCGACAATAGTGCTTAACACTCATGTACCATAATATTATTCTGTGCATACAACTATAGGGAAATCCTAAAGACGAAATAAAACTCCTCGTGCGTGTGGGTTTCAGGCGGAATAAATTCAAATCACCGTTGTTTGTAAACAGGTGTGGCGAATTAAAGCCAAGCTGACAATTCGACATAGTTACTACTACTACTACTACTAGCTGAAGCGAAAACTAAACGTTTTATTTATTTACCAGCGGTTTCACCCGCATCACGTGACAAGTACTTCTAGCGAGTGCTAGAAGAAAAAGTAGACTACAAGTCTAGTACATTGTCTAAATTAGCAAAGTTTTTGACAAAATTCATTCAATAGGTTCCTAGTTTGTGAAAGAGGAAAAAATAGTCAGAAGTCAGGAAGCCCCTACCAAGGGGTATCGGGATGAAGGATGTCGGATAGGCAGCCGAATTCTCTCATGCAAAACACTGATACTCAGCCGATTCCAACAGTAGTTGCGAAAAGCAGGAGCACTTAGATCAGTGAACATTATTTTAACTTTCCAAAGTGCATTTATTGGAACACAGCTTTATCAAAAATTAGAGCAGTATTATACCCTCGTTCTGTGAGCCAGTTAAAGTGAGAGCGGATTGTCTTGGACAGTTCCACTTTCTATTTGATTTAGTTTCAGAACTATCTAGGTAATAACAGGAATAGTATGATATTTAATATTATTATTATTAAATGCTCGGGATAAATCAGGAAAGCATTATTTTCGAATATATTAGATTTATTTTACATTAATGATGATAAGTACAATTAGTACCTAAGTAAACACAAAATACTATCTAAGTACCGATACTGCATAGATACGGAATGCAATTCCATTGCCAACGAATACAGATCCAAATATGACTACGAGTATGTTAACGCTCTATTAAAGTTAAAAAACTCTCACACTCGTGTTTTTTTGAATTTTTCAAATTATTATTCTGTGTAATGAATGCTTTGGGTACTTATGAGTTGTTACGAGTTTTGGCAATGACGCCATAATGGTACCTGTCTCATTATAGTCCATTAAACGCTACTAACTGTTGACAGACCAATCATAACACTTATCAATATATTTATCAGCTCATGACCTCGGTGTAACTGCTGTTGTGTTTGTAAATATAAAAAAACTACAATAATTTACTTCGATCTATTTTCTCTTTTTGTTATAATTAATAGGATATATTTTATCGCCGCGGTCATTAACATATGTACTCGTATTATAACTGGGTACTGCGCGATACCGACTACTATTGTTAAGCGGCAGCCTAGACGATCAATTAAATTGCACAATATTGCAATAATTATTTAAGACGCTCCAAATTGCGCATTCCACATCTTCAATATTGGGACATGAGCACTATTTGTAGTATTGCGCAATTTATTTTTTGATCGTCTAGCCTGCCTCTAAAACAGTATCCTAAAATTTTCTCAACATTGAATGAGATGTAGCCGAGTTTTTACTTTTCTTAATTAACAAGTAATACAAAAATGGACGCATCTTGTGGTTTAATATAAGTTCTACGAATCACGACATTGCAATTTCATTTCAGTTCCTGCTGATTGAACAAAAAATATTTTAGGGATTTTAATATTTCATTTAATATTCAGTACCAAAACAAAATACAAAAAGAAAAATCAAACACAAATGACTATAAAATAAATATTCATAAAGTTAATACCCTAGACTAGATATGGCCATTTACAGGTAGGTAGACGGTTTTCCAACTCAGGCTGGTTTTTCCGAATCGAATTTAATGTGATTTCAAAACACGGTTTAAGTCAGTCAAGCCTGCATTTTATGCTAACACGTGTTAGGTCAGGTTCTAGTTCATTAACCTATTAAGTAGGTATGTTGTGTTAATTTATAAATGCAAACGATTTGGATTTTACATTAAAACTGCCTATGAGAACATTTTGTGTGCAACCAATACATCGTAGTTTGGATAAATGTTAAATGGAAGGTAATGATACTTTTTAACCCTATTGTGTATTGATTTATTACTGTGTATGAATATAGATTTTCTATTTACTATTTTAAATATTTAATATGTTTTTATTGGGAAGGATCACTTTGTGTCATTTTATTATTTCGTTCTAAAGTTTCATAGTTATAATAATTTGACAAATTTTAATGATGTAAGCGTCCGATAAAATTGATACCTAATAATTCAAAAGAAAGTGGCAACATTCTTTTGGCATTCTCTGATGGCGTAATTTTTGCTGATATCAGGAAACTACGAGTTTGCAAATGACTCGTAAATTAAGAATAAACTTAAAAAGCAATTAAAACAGTTTTGCTCATTCAGTGTCCGCTAGACAATAAATATTTATAGAGACTAATTAAATATAATTGTTAATTCATTGACTTGTAACCTGCTTCTAAGCTAAGTAATGAAGATACGTTAGATGGGTAGGACTTTAGACTCATTAACTACTGTTGAATGGAGAGTCATTTTATTGTTTGAATTAAAATTGGATATAATAAAACTTAAGAAATAGGTTCCAGGTGCCAGATTTTATATGGAACAACTGCTTATATAACTAGTGGTCAGACTTTCAAGCTTGTAACTTATAATGAAACTCACAATGTAACTTGTAATTACTTAAAATCTGATACAAAATAGGCTGTTAAAAATATACCCACAAACCTTTCGAATTTTTATGAAAGTATGATCTGCCTAATGTAAGTAATCACAATAACAATTATACAATTTAATTGCTAATAAAATGATATTAAAATTACGAAATAAACAAGACGAGTGTTTGGCAGCCGGGTTGATCGTATTTTAATGGTTATGGATATTTTTATTTAGCCAATATAAAATAATGGAGAGTGCCATTAATATTCGTTAGATAGTTTCGAATTGTACTATAAACTGCTGAGTTTATACTTACAATATTTTGTGTTTATATTTTTTTTCGTGCCATAACTCTACACAAACGAGGAAAAAGATTTTGGCACATAATTACACTGTGATTTTTGACTGAGCACAGTAGAATTACATAGCATGTTATACATGATAAGTTGAGGCATTTTTTGTTGTCACAATAGGTACAATATATTATCTAATTATTATTTTCCATTCTGTGCGAATTTAACTGTTGACCTGTTACAAAGTTTTCGCACGCATTTGTTACTGTTTGCTAGAACAAGTAGACTAGGACAAACTGTCGTGTGGCACATTGCGGCAAACCGGTGCGGTGGAATCTTGTCTTTACTTTTTTAAAACCTAAATAACCAAAATTTTAAAACCTCTCAAATAATAGCAACAGTAAATATGTTCTTAGTAGACACATTTATTTCTACTCATACGTTAGTATTTACAAAGTAATTTCTATGGACTCGTTCAATATTTTGATTCAAGTTGTAACGTAATTTGGTTATGGTAACTAAGGCTTAGGTTATTATAGGATATTTTTGCGGTAAAATATGACTTTCTACCACGTACGCGTGATCATTGACGTCGTTATTGTTATTGACGGAGAATGAGTAAATAAAATAGGAAGGAAATTACCTACTTAATTATATAATAAAAGGAAAAACAGTTTTATATTTATTCATTTAAGAAATTATGTCATAATATTGTATGATTAAATTTCCAAATTGAAGAGAATGAATAACAATTAAAAATGATTTTCAAAACTTATGGAATATTTGTGGTTTTGAAAATGCAGACAAATAAGGGGAATACTTTATGATGATGCATGCATGTATCTTCAATGCCTATAGATGACACAAATTCATAAATATATACAGGCATATAACAGCGGCAAACGTCATTGGGAAATCCAAATGTTCAACGAAACAAGTACGATGCCTCGAGGGTGACAATTACTTGCGAGACATACTATGACTTTTTATATACTCTAAGTATTTTTCCCAATTGAATAAACCTTTAAATTACAGGAAGTTTTCCTTTCAAACATACAACAATACAATGTTAACCGTGGCGACGATGAGCTGCTGAAGTCAATATAAAATTGTATTTTTATCACAATTGAATGGAGTAACCCAGCATGATGATGGCATCATAACGTTATAATTACTGTATCAAACCTCTTTGTAACTACAAGCAAGATTATTATCACAATAACAAAGCTAATAATTCGATAGGATAATTATTCTTAAGATACCTGTGTTAACTTATTCTTGACGTGTGCGAATTGCAAATATTGACAAATTAAAATAGCATTTGCCACTCCCACTGTTTTTGGTAGGCACACCTATTCGCTTAAGCGCAAATCTGTAATTATCAAGTTTTATTGACGATATTGAGTCCTACTTCATATTATCCTTATGTAACTATGTATTTAAAATATTTACATCTACCTATGATTCGAGATTGAGACCTCAATTTTAACCTTCCGCTTTATAATTGAACTCCCTTATGAAACTGAATAATTAAAACTATTTTATTCTTATATATTTTGAATCCTGCAGCTTTCATCTATCCTGTTTCTTCTGATCCAACATGACTTTTGTTTTGTTATTTCATTCATCTTAGGATTTTTCCGATCTTAGCTTTGAAACTATCCCGTATTATAGCAATCGTCTTGCATGTCTCATTAAGCCCCTTACTAAACCTTTATTTTTCTCTATCCTCAATTGATTTACTCTCGTAGGTTCCTACTTGGCGTAGGAAGATAACGTCGTTCAATTTATTAATACATACATTTATTCAAATCATATTTATGTTGGGAAAACAGGTTTAACTTCCTTTTGGCTTCCATATTGACGATCAATGTATAAAGTGTTGATCATAATAATTAACACAGTACTGATGTGTTTAAAAAAATATACATTACTAGCTTCTGCCAGCGGTTTCACCCGCATCCAGTGGGAACTACTCTCGTACCGGGATAAAAAGTAGCCTATAGCCTTCCTCGATAAATGGGCTATCTAACACTGAAAGAAATTTTCAAATCGGACCAGTAGTTCCTGAGATTAGCGCGTTCAAACAAACAAACAAACTCTTCAGCTTTATAATACCTATTAGTATAGATAATATCTATTTAAGCTACATTGTTTTTTGACGAAACTACTAAGAAGTAGCCTGTGTAGGGAGTCGATGAATGGCCAATTTATTTTCCATCTGAAAGAATTTTTCAAATTTTTCCGATAGTTTTTGATATTCATGTTCAAGCAATTAAATGGTGCTGGTAGTACCTACATCTCTGGGGACGGACTCAAGCTACACCGTGGAAAAAAACTTAGCAAAGAATATACCACTAACACCACTACCACCTATTTTTTATTTATTTATTTGTTTTATTTGTTTATTGCAAAATTTTTAATCAATAATTGTCTCAAAATGATCTGTAAAATATGCTCTATTCTATATTTTTGCTGCATAGACGAAAAGTCAAGCTTTCTCATCAGTTCTAATTAATGAATTTCTCTTTTCATTGATATATTTTTAATGAGTAACTTCTTAACAAACCGGCTTAGCGTGGGGAATACCTCTCATAAACTGTTCGTAACTTGAACAACTTATTTATAGAATTATTAGTTACTGATATTATTTAGATGAGATTGATTAGCATTTATTTATAGTTTTTTTTCCAAGTTACAGGTTTATGGCGTTTGTGTTTCCCATTCAAGTTTTTATGTCTATTTATTTATCGCCACATGGATGGTGTGATGTGGGAAACTCGAAATTTATAAACTACTTCGTTAAAAAAATGAAAAGTTAGTCACGTTTGGAATCACGAAATGAGAATAATTTATGACTCACCGAATAGTACCTAAATCAGCTCAAAAACCCTAGCCCAACCCACGTAACAATACTTTTATCTCTTTTATTTTTGCTTGGCTGCAGGTTTGTTCACCTGAAAAACCTTAGCGATAGGGATTTTCTCGAATCTGGTGGACCGTTTGCTTACATAGACTTCTCTCAATGTCTATCAAAATAGACAACCAGAGGCTATGGTAACTTAGTACTAGAATAAATAAGACTCTTAGCTACTTGGAGAAATTTATTTATAACCATCCTGTGATATTACTTTATACCCAAAATAAATGATCAATTTACATAACGTAGACATTGTCAACTCTTGTTAAATGTTTTTATTGTTTCTTATATTGTGCTATACCTAGAACTTGCTTGGACCAAATTGAATTATTTGTGCTGCCCACGCCTATTTTATCTTTACAAAATAAAAAAATCGAGCCTGCCCCGGGTATATTACATTAAGCACCTTTCCTAGTGAGATGCATTTTCCTAGTAAGTAGACACTGAATTAATGTATGCTGTAGGAAAACTGCATTGAAAAACATGGTCACAAATAAGGAGACTACAATAGTACTACGTTACAAGTTACGAGTGCTAATACTAATTTGTTAGGAAAAGCAAGCAGAAATAATACGTCAAGTCCTTTGCATAATAACTGTTTCTTTTATTAATAACGTGTTTAAATTCCTGTATTATTACTTTATTAAAGCAGTGCTAAGTAATGCAAATACGGCCTTTTAACAGTATGACCTAGCCTATTAGGTATGGTTATCAATTTAGCAGTGTACTGCTACGTCAACCGTAGTAGGAAATCTATATGTTTTGAAATAGTCTCCTTTTGTTAGATCCAAAAAAATGTTGAATGGTCTTATTGAGTTAAATCAAGCTAAAATCAAGCATTGCTTCCATTCATTTCCTTGCTAAGTTATGAAGGCATTTAAATCTAGATTCGCCCACTATGCAAAGCAACATAAAACATGACTAATCTTCTCTAGATATATTAGGACATAATAATCTGTAGCGTGTCTGTTAAGCTTATTATTTGACATTGTGTAAAAGCGTCACTCTGATTGTTTTATTTTTCTTTGCTTACAAACTGACGTAATGATCACGTCAAGTACTAGACCTTAATTTACCAGTCAAGCCGGCTTCCTTGTCTCGCAAATATATTTAGTGGTTTCATCAACAATCATTATGGTTTTATTCTATGAGTGCTCGATTCATGTCTGTTTTTATCTATTCAATTCTTTGACCCTAGATACAGATACTATTCAAGTATCATTTCATAGATCCAAGGAACAAATAGATACGAAAATAAGTTTTAGAGGTTAATTTACGACATTATACATCTACCACTTTTTGGCCCCGGAGTAAGTGTTAAAAATAAACAGAAGCTGGGGAAAACTCGTATTTCTAACTGTTCGGACTCATAAGATAAATTAATCCAAAAGGTTTTATTATGCCTTCGATCCTTCAGCATGTTCATGGTTTACCAAACTGATAAGACTTTATTAATACTATAATATATAATAACCATTAATATTACCAACCATATATGGTTATTAAAAGGAATAATTATTAAATGTGTTACACATTTAATTAAAAGCTGGGTACATGATTCATGTCCATAATAGGTATATTTTTTTACAATATTCAGTTTTATTTTAGAAGGTTTTGATTTCAGAAGTCAAAGCCGTTGAGTATTTGCTATCTAGTTCCCCATGCCCTAAAATAGTATCAATAATTTATAGTTTTAAATAATTTTAAGTTGACTATGATTTTGACAACGATTAGTATTCATTGACTAAGGGGATGATCATCATAAATCATCCACTACAGAATCAAGTTTATGAAACATTATGACGTTTTATAGGTAGGTATCTAGTATGATTATTTATTTCCTAGTGATTCTTCGGATTAGCAACATTTAAAAATATTTTAACCCGTGTCTTCCTTCACTTACAAAGTACCTAGATAGAACAATAGAAGGTTAATTATACAGTAATTAATTCAGATTGCACTCGATATCATCGTTCGTGCATCGTCATTAGCCGCGCAGTAAAAGTGACTACTTTTACTTTCATGACATTGCCGTTATGAACACACTTATCAAAAGTATAAGTAAACTCGGATTCTATTCTGAGGAAACAAAACAATTGTGATAATTATTCACCTGTTAAGTAATGATAACAGCTAGTCATAAATATCAATATCCGGGAAATCCATTAAAATAAACTGTGTAAAAATAATTTATACATTTAGTACACATAGGAACAGCAATAAAAAAGGCAGAGAAAAAATGTAATTATGCTAATACTTGATTAGCATAAATATATTTTGACATGTATAGTAATTTTTGTTTATAAATCATAAAACAGCACATTCTTGTTAGATTAACTACAATATCTGAACACATAGTAAAACATAATAGCAAATGCATTGTTGACATATCGTAACAAATTAATTTAAACCTCAAAATATACTCACGATAGCTATCCCAAGGAGCAAGTGTAGTGTCCAGGCCATTGTAATGCAGTTGTAGCACTCAAAACATATTTTTTTACAATTCCGGCCTCAACGGGTAGTGGTCACTCAATAATTACATATCGAACAGCGACACTATTTATGTGTTCATATGACGTAGGCATGCGGTTTAAGCAAAACACCGATATCGATTGAAGCGGCACGTACACCTGTTTTCGCAGCCCGATGTCAACTGGCGTGCACTGTTCAACTGTGCGGCCTGGTTCAAGACGTGTCGTCGCGTTGTCATACGGCCACTAACTTGAGAACCTTCCACACACTTGTAAAATACCTTCATCGCCTTATAAATTACACAAAAGAGAGAGGCGAGGAAGACCTGCTTACATTGGATGCTTGTAAGGACATCCTTCTTTTCGATTTTAATACTACTGTTGACCTATTCACTTTCCAAGTTCAGAGGCCAGTCATCCATTTATATTATATAATTTTTCGTTAAGGTAAAGAAATGAAACTAGTTCTCACGAAGATAAAAATGTACGTATGACGTACATTTTTGTTGACACACACACGCATTGAGGTTGTTCTGAAAGGTTCAGGCGTAAAAAATGTTTTATTGCTATAATATCTACTGCTTACATTTTATCCACCTTTCATGGGAACTAAATACCTTCTTTATGCACCCGACTAAAAAGTAAGCTTACCTCGATACGTATCTTATTTGACACTTAGTATTTTCACATGTTTTTTTTTAAATAAACTAATATTACCTACGTTGGACAGTGATGAGCTATGTAATAGTGAACGATTTTTTCAGTACAGACTCATAGTACCTGAGATTACCACGCTGTCAAGCAAACAAACAAACTTCACCTTTATAATATTAGTATGTATGCTTGAACGTGCGAATCTCAGCAACTATGGGTCTGATCTGAAAAAATCGTTCAATATATACTACATAACTCTGCCCAGCTAGGTACTTTAGTAGGTACTTATTTACTATTAGTTTAGTGTAAATTATGTGGAATTATACGAAATGACAATTAAGGAACGTAGGTAATTGAAATTTCGAAAAATATCTTTTGAACCTTGTTAATGTGACGATTAATGCTTAAATTTTAGTTAAGTATTTTGTCATCAACATGATTTCTGTCGAACGAGGCAGTTTTGTCCAACATTGTAGTAGTCAGCTAAAACACAAAAACAATAAATCGGAAAACTTAGTACCGGTTTTACCATTCCTCTGAAATTATCAAAATTTTGATTGGTTTGTAAAAATATAATCAAAAAAATATGAGTTTTATTCAGAAAAATATGTGTTACTTCAATTTTCTTTCATTTTATATTTGAATTTAATGTCGATATAATAAATAACTTAAATATCGATCACGTCCTTCCCTATTACAGGAAATTGTCCTTAATTATTGTAATAAATAATAATTTAAATAGGTTAGTAACGCATTACATTATTTATTATCTTAGGTACACGTACTTATTTTCATTCAGGTTTTAATTAGTTGCATTTGTCATGATATATTTAATGCATTTTTATTTAATTAACAAACTTTCCCGTAACGTTAGCTAATTATAAAAGGCAACGTCAAAGGATTCGTTTGCAAATGAATAGTTACATAAATGGTATAGCCTATTTTAAATTGTGCCAAATCTGAATTTTTCCCATTACTTACATTCACAATAGGGACTACCTACCCATTAAATATAAATAATTTTATAATGTGATTTTACGTACCTAATTATATAATATTTTTTTCTATGAAAAGCTTTTGTTAATTAACCATCTTCTATTGAGCTTTTTCCCACCTAAATATGTTGGGATCGGCTTCCAGCACGGGCTTTCGGCTTCCGGCCGAGTATGGGTGTTTTACGAGGAGCGACTGCCTATCTGACCTCCTCAACCCAGTTATACGGGTAACCCAATATCTCTTGGTTGGACAACAGTCTATTGTCAGACTTACTGGTTCTGACTACCCGTAATGACTGCCAAGGATGTTCAATAACAGCTGGGACCTACAGTTTAACATGCCCTCAGAAACACAGTCATTGCTATCCAAGATATACTTAGAAAGTACATACAAACTTAGAAAAGTTGCATTGGTATTTGCCTGACCTGGAATCGAACCTGCGGCCTCGTATTTGGGAGGTTGGTTCTTTATCCACTAGGCCACTACGACTTTTATTTTATTTATACCTATAACTATTCTTTATTCATACATAAGATTGAAGAAGACAGTATACGACTCTCTTAAATTTCGTTTATTATTCACGTGTAATAATTATTATTATGTAAAAGCTAAGTAGCTCTGCTATTGATTAATTTCATGTGCAAAATACGATGTAAAATTCCACAAGGTCGCTTGCAATGCAAAGTTGATAATCGGTAGAATTAGTTGTCTTTGTAGAAACGTTAAACCTAGGTAAGTGGTCTCCAGTCTTTATTCAAATTCAAATGCTAGCCATCAGAGACTTGCGTAATAACGACTGTCAAATTGTTTTGATGAAATCCCGGTGGTATTCCGAACTTTTTGTTCGTCTGTTGCGAAGATAATTAACCCCACAGCACAACATTAGACACGCGATCCAAAATTATCATATCTTGTGTTGCTTCAGATACTAAATTCCCAGAGCCATTTGATGTAAAACAGAAGTTCAATTTTAACTGTACGACAGTAGGTTATGCACAAAAGCCCTAACAAAAGTTATGGTAATGTCCATGTTTAAACAATGTTAGTATTCGGTTCATTAGCTTGTAAATATTTTATCGGAGATCAGCATGTCTCTAAGATAAGACAGTACCCTACTTGCAGCAATGTAAATTGACTTGCAGTGAAATTATACGACCGGCGAGTATTTATCGTGGCATTTATCAGAACATTAAGTCAATAGCGCCGTCCGTTGCCGCTTATCTGGGTGAAAGTTTTGCAAATTGGCTGGTGACCAAGCAGAACCAGTTCTAAGCCAAAATCGCAGCTTTTACCATAAAGCGGCCATCTTATTTGCAAAGATCACGACATCCATGCAGTATCGATAGTATAAGATCTCGTAAGTAGGTAGTACTAAACCCTAACACAAAGTTTATAAACGAAGCCATCAAACATTGTTGCAGGTTTTTGGCCTCTCCCACGAAGTTGTTAACTAAATGCCATATAAGGTTCTTCTCCTAGACAAGAATAGATAGGTTGGCAATCTAAAATTCAAATTATTTATTCATCAAAAAAGAATAATTACAATAAAGTTTGGCAATGACGCTCAAACTAAGCTACAGCCTGTGTCTTGAGGGTCCGAGTTGCGACATTCAGTGATTTTAGAGGTAGTTAGGCCAAAACCGAAATATATCGTCTGCGTCAGGATCCCTATCACAACTCACCTTTAGATGCTGAATATCTTCAAAACCACGAGGGTAGCAGTTGGTAACAACTAATGGTAGCTGGTAGCAACTCTCTATATGTATTTCGAGAGGATCGAAGAGTTGTGACAGCGATCCTGACGCAGACAATATATCACTTGAATGCCTTTTTGATGGGGGAATGGGTGAGTAAATACGTGCTGCTTTTCTCAACTAAGATATGATCGGTATTTGTGGTGTTTCTTGATTTTGATAATAGAACATAAACCATTTTTCAAGATATTGCGGGGCAACATTAGCGCCTGGCATAAGGACACTTCCGGCGACCTTTATAAGGTCGTCTGTCCACCTCGCTGGTGGACGTCCTACGCTGCGCTTGCTAGTCCGTGGTCTCCACTCCAGCACTTTTCGGCCCCATCGGCCATCTGCTCTGCGAGCAATATGGCCTGCCCATTGCCACTTCAACTTGCTAATCCGGTGGGCTATATCGGTGACTTTGGTTCGTCTACGGATCTCCTCGTTTCGGATTCGATCACGTAGAGAAACACCGAGCATAGCCCTCTCCATAGCTCCATAGCCGGAAGACGCTGGATGCAGGTCGCTTCCAACAGGTATCTGTGGAGATCAAAGGGGGAGGCCTATGTTCAGCAGTGGACGTCCTATGGCTGAGATGATGATGATGATGATGATGATGATGATAAGGACACTACTATTGTCCTTAGCGTGTTAGTTTTTTGGACTCATACTACATATAGGTACCTCGTTACATGTCACGCATTGCCGATCTATCAAACAGTAGTGGGATCTTAAATCAATGGATCATCTTATAATACGCTGGTAAATGTGTATCTGAGTAAGACAACAATAACATTCGTAATCTTACTGGTTTCAGTATTTAATTCCTACATTTTCCTTTATTGAGGTTTACACACTCTTATGTCATTTGCGGCAGTTATTCAAGTATCTAACAGTTTCCTTAACCGCCAGTTTTAGACGATTCAAACAATGAAATGATTGAAATATTATTTATAATAGCGTTTAATTTCGAAAGTCTCTAATTTACTTGAAGCAGAAGAAAAACATTTTCTTTATACACCATTTGCTTTATGCAAAGGGTATCTTTAGATACTTTTTGTAGATATTTGTAGTGCTCATATTAAGGTTTTGACTAGTTTTGTTTTAAAGACAAATTAAGAAAGTTAGGAAAGAGTATTAAATATTTTTCAACGCTATTCCTATTGACGTATTTTTAAGCTCAGTCCTTGAGGCTGAACTGTGGCGAAGTATATTAGCGCCTGCGCGATCTAACACTGCAGCGTTTCGTCTGACATCGCCATGCGGTATTTAATTTTCAAGTGACACGTTCTCCCTAAAATCTAACTTCCTATCCCATTAAAATACCCCATCCAACTTACCTGGGATAAATTAATTCTCCTACGACTTACTTACGACTCCTCTGATCTTCTGAGGTGTCTGTGGTGATCCACCTGCTTGGTCGCCATTCTATTAATTACTAAAAAGCTGATATGATATTATTTCTCCCCAAATAGTATCTAAACTCATCCAATTTACAGTGAAATGTAATTATGTGGCTTTACTATCCATTTATTTATTATATATCCTTATCCTAGGTATACATTACCCTGTTAGGGCGCAGCAAATTAACTTAAAAATTTATATTCGCAATATTGCTTTTAAATTATGTCTAATTTCACTTACATTCAAAAAAGTTTAAATTTATTCAAACTAAGATATTCATCCGTTTAACATCGGACTACACATAAACTTAAGTTTTTGTTTAGCACACATACCTTACTTACTTACATTGGTTAATATAAAGGAAAAGTGTCAAGGTAAAATAAAACAATAAGTACTTTCATTTCCATAGAAAATATTTCCTTTTTATTTCCTTCTTAATTTGACTAGTACAGAGTAAATATAAAATAAGACACAGTCAGAGCTTAAATTAAAACCTTAATTTAGTAATGTTTCATATTGTCGAATGGGTCCTACGTAGTAATACATTATAAGTAGATATCGGTTACTTCTTAAGTTTTTTTGTAATGACAAGAGCAGCAAATGGGTAGGTCGACCTTGATTTTCTCAGTGCCATCGTTACCATCGTGCACAAGAAACTCCCATACGCTGTACTTCTGTTTACAAAATGGTTGTAAACCCAAAGGAACTTTGAATTCTGTAAAACAGACACTGCCCACTTGTCTGTAAATAAAATAAATAGGGTTTTGTGCATCGAAAAACTAAAAGTAACACTGTATTAGAGAAATCTCTGTTAAGGTGATAGCATCTTAAATGGTGAATTAAGTAATATTTGCATTAATGTTTTACCTAGAGTACGAAAAAACTATAAAAAAATTGCTCTGAAATCTCTTCAGGCTAACTGTTACTGTTACAGCCTTTCTATCGTTCCACTGCTGGGCTCAGGCCTCCTCTCACACAGAGAAGGATTGAGCATTAATCACCACGCTTGCTCAATGCGGGTTGGTGATTTCAGACTACGTATATAGTCCAGGTTTCCTCAAGATGTTTTCCTTCACCTTTTTATCAGCCATTGGTGTCCAAGATATACTTAGAAAGTACATACAAACTTAGAAAAGTTGCATTGGTACTTGCCTGAACTGGAATCGAACCCACACCCTCCTACTCGAGAGGTTGGTTCTTTACCCACTAGGCCACCACGACTTCAGGCTAAATTGATACTATATTTGTGAAGGAGGCTCTAAGTGAGCTAATCAATTATGTTCTCCATAGTGCATCTTAGTGCATCTCACAGTTAATCCTATCAGATACACTTTAATATACCTCTATAATGTGGCGAATCGTAAAAAAATAACCTAATCCATTCAGTGGTTTAGCCACAGGAGTCATTTTTTGTTTTCATAATTTACAACATCATGTGTAAAGCAGAGATAAAGTTAGGAGTTTCGAATGTTCTGACCAGTTGGCAGCTGTCAGTTTTCAAGGGAGAATTTCCGTTGTTTGTAATGACCGACTCTTATATTGTGTTCTAATTCTCGCACATTTTTATTCTATTTATTTTGTTTGAAAAAAAAAATATTTTTACACATTTAATTTTTTTCTTTGTGCTAATCGACATAAATTAACCAGTATATTAACGCATTTAATTTATCGTGGAAGTACTTACGTGCAAGTCTCTAATCGGACCATCTGTACGTAATTCTCTTTAGGAGCTTGGACCACTGTGCGCCAATCGCCTTGTCGAGTTTTCACATTGTAGAGTGGTTCATACTGGAAAACAAACAAATATACGTGTGTGCTTGGAATTCAAATAATTGTTTAAAATAAGTACTGTATTATTTGTATTCACTCATTCAATAAATTGAAGTTGTTCATATTGTAATAGGCACTCAAAATCTATAAAAAGTACAATGACACAATCTAGCCATGTCGCCTAAATGTGTTTGGAAGTGAATCATCGAATTAAATGAGACGGCTGATTCGCTCTACATACAAAAGTATCACGCGTGATGTGAACGATTTTTTATGTTACCTATAATACCTAAATGGGTCAACATTATTTGAAATAAAGCATCTTATAAAATACAATTTTATTTTGAAAGTTGCTTGAGCTAATATTAGTGATGAGTCTTGAGTATCATCACGATTATATTAACGCCTTTTACTGTTTGTTTTGTACGTGGGGTATGTATCTACATATTTATCTTTGGATCGGTAGTAACTAGTAACTCGTCTAGTGACGAGTATAGAGGAAAACACCTCGGTAGCCTTGTCATGAGTTCCGCTTGGACGCACACCTGATTCGTTATGCAATGTTACCGTGTGTTCTCTTTACAATCTGCGTAGGTATAAGTTTATGATATCTATATTAACGCTTTTTATGTGTTATTTAAATCTGGTTCTTCAAACCTAATAGACAGACATGTGTTGCTGGGGACTTTGATGTGATCGAGATATTGCCTTAAAAATGAAACCGGAAAATACATTTTAAGAAATTTCCTGATTTCATCTTGACTTCATTGTATCTTATTACTTTTTTTATTAAATAATTTATTTACCACGACGGTACTGTCACAGTTGTCCATGTCGTCGGGGTCGCCTTGGCGATCATCTGTCATCACGTAAGTGGGCTGGAATACCGGCTCCTGAAATTATTAGGAAAATGAAGTTTAGTTCGCAATATTCCTAAATCAAACCATACTTAAACTCATCAAAGAAACGTTCTCTGTGTAGTTTCTTGGCTTTTTTATTTTAATAAAACATCAATTTGTAAATAAGTGTGTTTCGCGATGATTTTTTAATTCAGTTGATATGTCCTAAAGTAAATAATTGGTATGTTACAGGTAAGTTTTGGACACTTTTTTATATTTTTTTTTATTGATGGCAAAATGGACACGTTTTGGACACTCACCTTAAACTTGCCTTTGAATAGATTATTGAAAAGGTCTTCAGGATAATCATCAGGTTTGACAGTGCAGAAATTTTGGTTCTTGCACCTATCAGAAATGTTGGGGGTTCCATAGCGATTGCTCAAGTCTTGTATCGGTCCCGGGAAAACGATTGTTGAATAGTCGACTTCTACAAAAAAATACAAATGGTAATTAGCATTTTTAATATGAGACAGAGAAAAACTTATCATCCTAATTGGAAATAAAGTAAAGGAAAGGAATGAAATTGATACTTGGTAACATCATGCTCCATGCTCATCACACTCACACTCATAAACACGCACACTTACACTCACTAACACACACCCATGCATATTAACACATAACACACACACACACACATGCACATTTCTTGTTTTTTTATATATTTCCTTATGTTTTAGTGTTCGTCAATAATCTATACTAATATTATAAAGAGGAAAACTTTGTTTGTTTGTTTGTTTGGTTGTAATGGATAAACTCAAAAACTACTGGACCGATTTTAAATATTCTTTCACCATTAGAAAGCTATATTATCTGCGAGTAACATAGACTATATTTTATCCCGGTGCGGGTAGTAGCTCCCTCGGGACGCGGGTGAAACCGCGGGAAAACAGCTAGTTAAGAATAAATACACCAAAACATCGCCATAAAACACAAACTCACACTAGATCCTTACACACCATATTACAAATACTCACCAAGAGCTGTCTTAGGAAATCAATATTTTAAAATGTATTACAACCGCACTATAATTACAGACCACACCATTTATAATAATAGACCTGATATCACACTGGTAGATAAAACCAACAAACACACATTCATCATTGATAATAGCAGTCCCAAACACTAACAACATTCAAAAAACAATCACAGAAAAAATAAGGAAATATACAGAATTGCAAGATGAAATAATTAGAGTTTGGAAAATGAATAGAGTAACAATAGTCCCGATAATAATATCTACCACAGGTTTGTAATGTAATTTAATTGTAATTTTTAATAGTTTTGCCGCACTTAATCTCTCCAAATATACTTATCTCACTCTACAGAAAGCAGCTATCCTCAACACAATATGCCGTTATAGCTAGAAATTTTTTGCAACTTGATTTAGACAATAATTTTAATGCAGTACAGAACAACCAGCAAACTTCCCAAACCCAATAGTATTAGTATTAGGATCTCACTTTGGCTTTGCCCGTAAGATCCTAAAAATACCAGGTTTAAATTAAAACCTGGGAAAACGATCGTTTAAAACCAAAATAATAATAATATATCATATCTGACTGTCGCGACTAGGATCCTCAAGACACAGGCTGTAGCCTAGTTTGAGGGTCATTGCCAAATATTTATTGTAATTCTTTTTGATGAATAAATGATTTTGAATCAAATAAGTAAGTTTTCATAATGCAGATAGTATCTAAAATATTTATTGATCTAGATGCAACATCCGCTGTACTAAGCTAATTTTGCTTGAACTATTTCAGCTTGGGTTCATGTACCTATGGTATAATGACAACGAATCAAATGCGCAAACAAATAGGTACAATGCATGGAATTAAATTACATAGGTTATCGGGGTCACATCGCGTGCGCAGTATATTTATCAAATTGCCATCTGTGATGTCAGATGTATGTACCAGTGCATTGTTTATTTATTTTTTTAATGTATATTACTTTTAAATATTTTTTCTGCATAGCCATTTACTAACTGTGTTGGAGGCGGCTTCCAATCCGACAGGATGCAGCTGTTTTACAAAGAGCGACAGTCTATCTAACCTCCTCAACTCAGTTTCTCGGGTGCCCAATACCCCATGGTAAGACTGGTTCAGACTTTCTGGCTTCTGTACCTACCCGTTACAACTGCCAAAGATCTTCAAATGCCGTTCAATGATTTTTAAATAAATACAATTTAATAATACCCTAGAAGCTAAATATTTACTCACTTTTCTTTGTAGTTGCGCCATTTGTTAGTTGCAAGCTATTGAGCGCGCACTGGAAAAGAAAAAAAAATGTATTGATTACAAGGGAAATAGGTAAACTATATTGATAAGTAATTTTAAGAGATCGATCGAGATTTCATAATTCGAGAGAATTCATAATGATTGTAAGGCCACGAGACTCCAAAAACTAGCAGCAAGATATAAATAAATATTATCATATAGCCCGGTCAAAATAGACATAAAAGTAGTGGTCAAATAACAAAAATTCCCAGAAAGCTGATTTTTGGTGGAGAGCTAGATTTGATCATTATAAATAAAATACTAAAAGTCCCCATCGATCCCATGTGTGCGTCAAAAGTTATTCGAGGTCAAATGTCAAAATTTTTGGTTTCTTGATTTTTTTTCGAAAACGGTAATTTTTATCAAAAAAAGACATCAGACCAAAGTTGTAGATCTTTAAATTTTCTACAAGAATGGTATCAACAGTTTTCTCCTAAATGTTACCATTCCTGAGATATCGCGATTCAAAGAGTCACACTACACATGATATGAACATATAAGCCACGTATATACGAGGGCTGCCTTTAAGTGTGTCGTTTGAAATAAGTATAGACAATCTAATAGGTTAATACCATTTATTGTTTTTCAAAGAATTTTCCATGCATTAAACCCAGTTCTTGAATCATTTATTCCATTCTGAAGTGGGGGTAGTCAAAATGGCCGATTTGTATGAGTCAACAGCTTTTTCAGGTGTGCTGAAACGTTGACCACGAAGACTTTACTTAATTTTGGGGAATGTAAAAAAATCGTTATGCCCACGGATCTATGTCACGGTATGTTACATTTTGGTCTGCGACAATTAACTACCGCATAGCCTCGATATTATCTTGGGTCATATCGGGTTTTGAACTACCTTCACGTGGCTTGTCACTAAGGCTAGATTGCCCACGTTGAAATCCTAAATATTATATCAGCGAACGGCAGTCCTAAGGCATGGTTCTGCATCACTAAACACAGAACAAAATTTTTCAAAGCGCTGAAGTCGCGACAATCCGCTTTTAAAGTTGTAGAAAATTATCGCACGCTAATTTTCCTTCGACATTTCCATTTTTATGCAGAAGACTGGGGTTGGAAATTGATACATAATATCTGGAACCTATTAAAACTTTACTCCCACCTGCTCCAGAAAAACTCCTGAACATTATTTTTAGCAATTGCATAAAAGATTGTAGTATCAAATCATCCTCCGAGCCCTTTTCCCAACTACGTATGTTGGGGTCGGCTTCCAGTTTAACCGGATGTAGCTAAGAAGGTTTACAAGGAGCGACTGCCCTATCTGACCCCCTCAACCCAGTTACCCGGGCAACCCAATACCCCTTGGTTAGACTGGTGTCAGACTTACTGGCTTTTGACTACCCGTAACGTCTGTCAAGGATGTTCAATGACAGCCGGAACCTACAGTTTAACGTGCCATCCGAAACACGGTCATTGGTGTCTAAGATATACTTAGAAAGTACATTCAAACTTAGAAAAGTTGCATTGGTACTTGCCTGACCTGGAATCGAACCCGCGCCCTCATACTTGAGAGGTTGTTCTTTGCGCACTAGGCCACCATGACTAAATAAACTAAATGGAAATGGACTAAATGACGAATGTTAGCAGTTACTTATCATTGTATAACAATCCGAAACACAGTCATTGGTGTCTAAGATATACTTAGAAAGTTAGAAAAGTCGCATTTGTGCTTGTCTGACCTGGAATCGAACTCACTCATACTTGAGAGGTTGGTTCTTTACCCACTAGGAAACCACGTCTTTTTTATGAATCTAATAAATCTAAAACAATCAAAATACCAATAGTCAATATCAATAATAACGGCAATTATTCCCTTAAACTATCCTAAAATTGTCATGACAGTTAGTGGAGTAGGCCTACAGAGGAAACCACGGTAAAAAAAACGCGCCGAGTACACTACCTCACAGGTGGCGTGGAAATATGTGCATGTCGTGTATGTCATATACTTTGAATCGCGATATCTCAGAAATGGTAAGATTTAGGAGAAAACTGTTGATACCATTCTTGTAGAAAATTTGAAGGTCTACAACTTTGGTCTGATGTCTTTTTTTGATAACACTTACCGTTTTCGAAAAAAATACAAAAAACCTAAAATTTTGACATTTGACCTGGAATAACTTTTGACGCACTCATGGGATCGATGGGGACTTTTAGTATTTTATTTATAATGATCAAATCTAGCTCTCCACCAAAAATCAGCTTTCTGGGAATTTTTGTTATTTCAAATGTCTATTTTGACCGGGCTACATAGTGATAAAAATAATTTGAAACTTGTATTAAAGGAAATCAGAGATAATTACATAAATTCACCCGAGCTAATATAGATGCGTGTTGAGTTTCTAAAGTGTCAACTGGTTTAGCTGACTTGCATGCAAACCAGAAGCTTACGCGATGTTTATTCATCGTTCTTCTTGAATTTATAACGGAGATTTAATAGACTATTAATCTTCACTTAACATAATATAACTTAGCAATTAGGTGTCTGTCTACTATTGAATTTGATTTGTTATTTCTGCCAGCTACTATTACACATACTTTATTCTGACTGTACCTATTGGATAGAGAAAGAGAAAGACTTATAACTAATTTCCCTAACGTTAACATTTCTTCTTTCAGTCTTTTTACCTCAATGCTTAATTGAAAACTTTATAAATAACAAAACTAGATTTTAAGTTTTTTATAACGCAAAATTACTTTGGTTAGGCGTCATAGATATGCGTCATCTATGACGACATCACCATATAAATGGACACTAAATTCGTACCTAACATATTTGTGGCATTGTGTCGTTATCTCAGGTCCATCTGCCCATTAAATTAGGTTTTCAAAACCATGTCGGGGATTTACCAGCACGTAAACGGAAGTATTTTTTTCTATTCGGAAATTCAATTGTAACTCGCGCAGCTGTGGTTTTTAACCGACTTCCCAAAAAGGAGGAGGTTCTCAATTCGGCCGGTATGTTTTTTTTTTTTTTTTTTTCTATGTATGTACATCGATTACTCCGAGGTTTGTAGACCGATTTACGTGATTCTTTTTTTGTTCGACGCAGAATAGCTGCCAGTTGGTCCCATAGTCATCAGGTCAGGATCTGATGATGGAAACTCTGAGAAATCGAGGGCAACCTTCGAAAGTTGTAGGCATACATAGGGTAAAAACTTGACACACAGGTGTATGCCTGAAAGTACTATTCAACAGTGAAGGTTTGGAGCTGACCTGATGATGGAGACCAGAGAGGGTCGAGGGAACTCGACAACTGAATATGTAAACTACCTCGTGTTTGGGCTTATATTATTTGTATTGACGAGACCTTTGCAACAGTGAAGGTTTGGAGTTGATCTGATGATGGAGACCAGAGAAGGTCGAGGGGACTCGACAACTGAATATGTAAAATACCTCGTATTTGGGCTTATATTCTTTGTATTGATGAGAACTTTCCACTTATATGGATAGTGACAACTATTCGTATCACTGAAAAGCAGTAAATAAAAAACTTTTTTACAAAAAAATTAAACCGACTTCCAAAAACACTAAAAAGCAAAAAAAAAAAACTAATTTTAGGTGCATCGGCCTACAAGTCGGTGGCAAAATTAACTTAGTAACATCCATTAGACACCGACTTCTAGGCCGATGCACCTAAAATTAGTTTTTTTTTTTGCTTTTTAGTGTTTTTGACGTAAACAATTGTAGGCGTTCTATTTGATTCCCGCGATTTCGTCCGCGTCCCGAGAAAAATACACCGCGTAACGTAAGACACTAGAATATTTTTGAAGTGTCAAAAGACCGCATTTTTTACCAGGGGGAATATTTTTATGACACCGTTACACTTATAATTAGCATAACTATAATGCGGCACATAATTACCACTATAAAAAACAATAAACTACGCAATTTCTAAGATGACATCACCTATTTAAACATAAAAAGACACTACACATTGATTTATTATGGCTGTCACTTGGGTCTTCAGCTTACAATCAAAGTGTGTCAGGTTATATCTAAGAAAATCATTGCTTATTTTCACGTTTAGTTTTCTAGTTTCGTTGCTAGGTTAAAGAACGTATACATCACCGTTATTTCAGTTTTTATTAAACGCAAGAAAGCTGCGTTGAAAGTGGATTAGGTACACAAACACTCGCTGGACGAAACCCCTCTTTGGTTAGGGGTGAAGTATTTATCCTATTTACATTTTAGCCGGTATGTTTCTTTTTTTTTTAATAGTCGTATGTGCAACGCGAGACGATCCTTAGTTTTCCATAAAATAAAATTACTAAAGTTCATACGTATGTATTTACATACATTTAAAACCATAAAAAAATATATTAATATTTGTAAACACTGACAGAATGGAAATAAGGCTGAACATAATTTTATTTTAAGAACAGGTATTAACTGCAAACTAGTCTTCAAGTAGGTACCAGGTTTGCAGAAAGCTTAGTGCATGAGAGAAAACCTGTCAGTGAACGCAATTGCAGCTACAAATTATCTAGACGGCGTAGGTACTTGTTTGATCAAGTGCATCGACATTAAAATGGTCAAGGCTTTGATGGGGTAAAATTATTCATGCCCTGTATAATCAATATTTTAGGACAAAATACTTATATTTAAATTTTCTGTCTCGTAGTACCACAGCGGCCGTATTATTAGGTAACAATAGATGTGGTTTGATGATCTACATCCTATAATTTTCTGGTCATATAATTTTAACTAAGCACCTACAACTAATATCATTACCATTATAATTATCTTTATTTGATATATATTACAACCATCATAGCATTTATAAACGGAGTGTAAAAATATATTGCCATTCAGATTAATGGTAGTCGCTCTCAAGATCATGAGGGGTCAGTTTAATCAATTGGTCAGGTCAACAGCCAACGAACGACACATATGGCTTACGAATGAAAAACAATGGCGATTGGTGAATTCAAGGTGAAAAAAATAATGATAGATCGGTAGTAAGAAATGGTCATTACAGAGGTAGGATTATGCTATTGTGTGTTTTCGCTAAATATGAAGCGGTATGAAAGTTTAAAACACAAAATTAATTTAATCAAAGCACGTCATGAATGCAATGGGCATTTTTTATTAGATCATAATTTATGTAAATATGATTAAAACAAGCAAACAGTACTACAAATTAATGAATTTGTAATGACGATGTCGTGACCTATACATATAGTATAAAAACAAAGTAAACTATGGCGCATGTAAAAAAAATATAAATGGTTCTACACACGAGGCCAGTTGTAAAAGTAAATTGAGAAACTCTGAATGACTAAAAACACTATTGTTTGAAATCTAATAAAAAACTGTGCTACACTTCTTAGAGGACTGTTTTCAGTATACTACATAATTTTTACGACAGTTTGGAACGGGTATTGAAAAACAAAAACATACGCATGTTTCCCCAATTGTCCTACATATACTTATTATAATTTAGTGTAAGATTTTTAAAAACACTAAAAAAATTGTGGCGAAGCGTAAACAAAAAAAATAAAATTATTATTAAATATTATTTTGATTACTTACAAAAACTAAGTAAAATCCTAGAAACATGTTTCACGATCACTGTCCGCGATGACAAGAGGCGTGCGCTCAGCTCTCTGTCTTCAATATGACTAAAGTAATATACCTGACACTTAGCTACTAAAAGAGTACGATCGTACCAAAAGATTTAAATGTTACACATGCGTTTACAGGACCTACGCCCTTTTATTGAGAACTGGCTTCCTCCAGCGTTTTCACCCGCTAACTGAAGGAATTACTTTCTTCACACGGATAAAAGGTAGCCTACTCGTATATGCTATTTATTTATACTTATGTACAAAATTGGTGGACTTTATGCCACAAGGCATTCTTATTCAGTCAACCATTGTGCTATTTTGATGTATATGGTATATTACTACCAATTGTCATTAAATTGGTTGAGCCATTTGTGCGTGAAGATGTAACAAACGTGTACGTTATAATGATACGTTTCTTCTTTATAATATTGATGGTGATGATGATAATTACGTGTTTGAATTTTTGAAAATTAATTGACAGCGATAAGGTTTGATTTTTTGACGAGGTTTTTCATTATAGTGTTGAGTTTTGTATTTTTTTAATGTAAACAGCCACATTTAGTTGTTTGTTTAAAACAATACTTTCAGATATTGTGTAGGATCAAGGTAATTTGTCTACTGTCTATCCAAGAATACTGACGAATCCCGTTTGCCTTTCTGCTGTGTAGTGTCATCATTTTCTGGTTAGTAAAAAGACGTCATGATTTTCTATAGGTACTTATTCGTTTAGATAGTTTAGAATATTATTTTCTAAGTAAAAATAAATATATTAATAAACACAATGAAGGTTACTAGACGATTACTACATTTTTTACTAATAAAGTACGTATTTATTTAATGAATCATTCATAAGTAATTTATGTTTGCAATATTAATGCACTTGTATCAATATGTATGATATCAGACTTAGATAAAGACCAAAAAGATTTTTATGAAATTTAGCTGTAATAAAATAAAGCTTTAACAGAATAAAATTTAGGCTACCTATTACTTATCCGGGCAAGGAAAGCAATTCCCTCGGGAAGCGGGTGAAACCAATGGCGGAAGCTAGTTCAGAATAAGCTCAAAGTTTTTATAATTATACATCTATATAAAAGAAAGTCGTGTTAGTTGCACGTTTTATAATTCAGGAATGGCTGAACCGTTTAAGCTGAAAATTACAGGGAAAATAGCCTATAATAGACCCGAGAAGAGGACATAGGATAGTTTTTGTCACGATCCGGCTACGGGAAACAGTCATATAGGGACGCGGGTAAAACTGAGGCGGAAGCTAGTTTTTTGTAAATACACCTACTATAGTAGATATTTATAAATATTGCAGTATTTATAATACTTACCTTACACAGTAAATATTTCAGTATTTATAATATATAATAGAAGGCGGAGCTAGTATCGTTCCTTGATACGTCAGTTGTATCCCGAACACCCGCATTTTGGCGCACTACTTTCTTAGGAGCTTTGGCTTTATGATATCATTTGTTCAGTTCTCCGTGGAGTTTACCCTGGAACAGTCGTCATGTCACCCGAAAGACGTCCACTGCTAGACTTTCCCAAGGTTCACCATTTGCTTGGTCTTCAGCAACCCGAATCCACTGCTTCCCGGCAACCTTGACTACATTGTCCGTCTAGTGGGATACCCCCCTACGTACGTCATTTCAACTTTGACGTCACTGGGTTGTCGGGAACTGTAAGATTTCCTGTTATATGAACGTTATTGTATTTAATTAGCGTAACATGACTGAACCTAACCACGTCACGTGTTTGAAGAACAGCTGCGGTTTTAAAATGATTTGGTTTAATTGAACCCTGGGGGGGTCAAAGAATGGGGATATCCAGTTCTGGGGGATAAGGCAGTCAGTTTATTAAAGATCTATCTTAATTCATTCGTGATTATCTGTTACAGCACATAAGAATAGCCCATTTAAAAATGTAGGTTATTGTGTGTGTTGGTATGCTAAAAGTCGCTAGGTACTTAGTTTTTAATAAGGTTTAAGATTTTGCGCTCCTTTTTCCTAAAGATAGTAGTAAATGATGATGATGACTCGTAAATGGGGTAAATCAAATCAAATCTTTTTATTTTCAGGCTGCATAGGCCCATAGATATATACCTTAAAGACTAACATACATATTATATTATACAAATATTGTTAGTATATAAAAAAAAAACTTAAATCTATGTTAGTAACACTTCACTACGCACTATGTCACTCCGTGCGGTTCTGTGGCACTTGTCCGCGGAAGCGACGGAACACCACGTCCTGTGGCCAGAAGTTCTCGTCCAACACGAGGTGCACGAAACACGTCGGCACTCGCACCACAAACGCCTTGAAGTTGGCGTTATGGCGCGACTCCAGCAGCTGCACTCTCGGGGCGTACTTCATCTTCTGGCGCACGTACTCCTCGATGTCCTCCGCCTTAGTGGTGTAGTGTAGGCGGGAGATGTACACCGGGGTCAGTTGGTCAGTTGGAGAAGCCAGGCAGCTAATCGTTCCAACTAGCTATATCCGGTTACACTTTAAGTCGACTATGACGTAGTTGGAAAAAGCAGGACAGTTGATGATGATGATATTGTTACCTTAAGATTGTTGTCTAAAATCCACAAATGGGTTTATTTCTGAGCCCTACTTAGCCGTCTCGAGGAAGATTGGCAAAATGATTGTGAAATAATGTTATGCTGTATAATAAAATGACATCATTGTTAATCGTATAAATTGTGTGCGTACACGTACTTATATTGTGAAATATCTTTCTCAACGAATACAAGTAGGTACATCGAAATGGGATTTTCCGCAACGCTTTAAACCTTCTCCTATCCTACTTAAATTTCCTTGAATCATTAAATAAATATATACATCAATAGCTATTTCTAATCGAATTAATGGCTAAACCGATTTTGTTGAAATTTTGTTGGCATGATAGATAGCTCTCTACATTCTTTCAGCCTCTACATTTTTGCCCTCAGTGTTATAAAAGCCTCTCGCTTGTACTTTTTGTAAGCAGAAAATATGTGCCTACTTAATTTAATTACAACATAACGGTGTTTGCCTATTTTTTTGGAATGCAAACATAACTGTGTACATTGTACTTACTTAAATATTTTGTCAAGATAGATAACCTAGGTATTAAAGTAAATAAAAATTTAGGTTTATTGTTTTTTTTTTTGTTCCTTTACATCAGGCAACTAGGGTCGATAGAAAATACAATATATAAATAATTTAATATTACAATACTTATAAAAATAACAATAATCAACTAAAAATTTACGCATAATCATTTTTGTAATTAATGAAGCAAGTTAGTCCATATGTTATATCACATTGCAAAACCTGATCATTTTTCTTTTCGCCTGATTTTTACGGGAAACATACATTACAAACATTATATTAACATTACGACCACGTTTTAGAAAAGGTTTCCCACGTCAAGGGGGTTCTTATGAGCAGTAAATAATAGTTCTAAGGTTGATAGCTAGTCTTGGTCCATGCCCTTATTCAATTTGATCCATACTCAGAGGGACTATAGCTGGGACTAGGATAAGGCATAGACTAGGACTGGGTATAAAAGACGGTGATTGGTAATAAAAATAAGTCTTTTCATACGGTATGTTTTTAATCATTCAAAAGTAGGCAACACCAAATGTGATCGAATAAAATATAACGTAACATACATAAATAATTTATAACAAAGAACCGAATACTTATTTTCTAGTAAAACTAACCCTAATAAAAAGTCTTAAAGCAGTAATTCAACAAAAAACTATTGAGGCAGGCATACGATGGCTTGAAAACAGATGGCGTTTTGAAACATTCATACAAATGTTATAAATAAACAAGTTCTTGAAATTATACATCAGTTTTTTCCCTATACAAGGAATAATTTACATGAAACTAAAGACATTGTTGCTTTTTGTTCACACAATTTGTAGATTTACATAGTAGTTCAGTCTCGTTTAGCATCGTAACGGCACTTGCAGCATACTGGAATGCCGTCCTTGGCCGAGGCAATCTCCATCTTGGGACCCGTTTCATCATCGTTAAGTACGAAAAAGTCGAAGTTCATTTTGGTCGTTACACACTCCATCTTATATTTCCTCAAAGTAGTTCTCAACAAAAAGTGCGATGTATCCTTTTTGATAGGTCCTTCGTTCCTGAAATAATAAAATTATTTTTTAAAAATTAGTCTCGTTTATATTTATGATATTAATGCTTGTTATTAACTAACGTAACTAACGTAGGTAAAGTTATATTGTTCTATTTGATTGTCATAATTTACCGACCGAGTAATAGGCTGTTAAACTTTATTTTTCCCTTTGGTTGCAGTAGCGGCAATACGTATGAGGAAAACACATTGGTTGTGTACAAACTTAGTACTAACCTATATACCAACTACCTTATAAGTATCCAAGACGTATGATGAACATATATAGATATATAAATAGGAATTAATACAATATAAATTGTTTAAAAAATCTATGTGTTTGTTTGTTACCCAAACACTAAGAAATATAAGCTCCAATTTGTTGTTTAAATGCTTGAAATGTTATCATAACTCCAGCAAAATTTCGAGGTGCTGAAAGTTACTTATCCGGTACACTTATTGTAATTAATTAATTTCCAAATGTCTTGTACTTACGCGCACCGCTTAACGCTGTAGATCTGTTGGAACTTCTTAGGTGATTGTACAACTACTCTGATATTGTTATTTGTGTCTGTAATGTAGTAGATAGGACCTTCCTGGAAACACAATGCATTTGGTCAGTGGTATCAGACTATTTCGTACAAAAAAATATGGACTTAATAAAATTTATGATTGTCTTTTATTGCACATACTAGTTATAAATACAATACATTTTGAAGAAGATGAATGAACAAGGGCGAGTTTAACCCATAATTTTCGTATAGCGAACGTTACTGTTAGAGAGACAAATTAAAAAAAAAAAGAATAAACTCGAACATAGGAAATCCCTAGAAATGAACTTACCGTAGAGTTTGATTCACAGTCTGGCTCGTCATATGTATCTCCGAAACGAGACCCAATAGCCTGGGGGGTGTATTGGTCTACCTCCTGTAATGAAACGTAGGTAATATTAAAGTTTTAGTTTTCCATTTTATTTAGTTTTTGCAGTGCTTCAGTCAGACAGAGTCTTCTATACATATGTATGTATATGTGCTTAGTATATGTAGGTAGATATGCTTACCGATTCAAGCAAGTCCTTTAAAAGTTCCTCAATTTTGTCATCAGGGTAATTATCACCCTTTTCGAAGCAGTAGGACTGTCCCTGGCAAGACGCTGGCATGTCATCTAGAAAAAAATTGTCATCATTTATGAAATGTACCTATATATTCTATGTTCTGATAAACTCGATTGAGAAGTTTTTATTTAGTTTAAATGTTTGATAATAAATGCACAAATGGATATATTTTACAAAACCCTTAGGACAGTCTATGGTTGTACTGAGAACTTGTCCTCGAACCGCATACTTTTGATCTTTGATAGCAATACTCTTTTAGAATGATATGATAACCCAATATTTACCTACTTTATACTAATTGATTGCTTTTGTACAAAAAGTACTTAATTATAAAGAAATACGTACATTGCATAATATTTCTGGAATCAAATAAAAGTTCTCCTTCCGCGGGTGATGCAGCCTCCACAGCATTCATCGTAACGGCAGTCTGAAATTATGAATAGGCCCAAGTGTCATAAAATAAGTAAAATTAATAACAACAAAATGCTTTTACTGTAGAGTGACAATACATGACAGGATACTTTACAATGAAGAGAAAAATAATACAGTAGGAATAATATTGTTTCAGAATCTGACTGTCTAGCCTTTTCCCACTACGGGTAAAATAGGGTTGACTCTCAGTCTAACCAGTCGCATGTTTTACAAGGAGCGTTGCCTGTCTATCTTAGCCGAGGAACCCGATGCCTCTTGGTAAGAAAGGTTAATATAAGATATAATAGAGGTATTTTTATATTCTTTTAAGTATTCCAAATTGCCTATTTTACTACACCAACATTGGCTCACTTTAACCATACATTCTTTGTCAGTTTCAATTCATTTAGTTACAACAGAGTAGGTTTTTCCAGTGGGAAATTCTTGGTAGCAGTTCTAAGGTTGGAGCCATGTAATAAAAACAATGAAATAGAGTGTGCCTCATACTAATTATTGAGTTATTATAAAGTAGAAATTGACTTACCAAAAAAACACCAACGAGCAATAAGTAAATAGTTGCCATTTTAATAATTAATATTAGATTATGCAATAATTAAATCAATGCTTTTTTTACAGAAAAATGTTATTGTACGCTGATTGGTTCCTTTCAACAGTGTTGTACTGTTCAAGCGCACAGTGACAATGATGCGTAGTAGAGGGATGCACCGTTTATAATGCGAAATATTTTAAGGAAAACCGTCGTCAATACGTAATTAATAATTGTTGTTACCTATTTATTTTTCAGAATGAGTTCACTAGACATAATCGAACAATATTTTAAATCACAGTCATAGGGTATCTTTTATTTAGATTTTCTATAATTTTGGGTACTTAGGAAGTTATTAAAGGTTGCATGTTGGCAATGAAGAACTTCGATTTTACAATTACAACTGTGGATTCCAAAACTCCAAAAAAATATTATTTCGGAAAATAATAAAAATAATTTATGCACCATGCACCTGAGAACACGTTAATGTCGGTCCTGCGCCTGATTTCTCTCCGGTCATGTCGGATTACCGTCCCATCAGGTCATGAGAGAGAAGGAATAGGGAGTACTTTTGTGTCTGCGCAGCTCGCTGATCGCTTTATCTTAGATTAGACGCCGTTGCCGACAGTCAATAAAATTGCTAGGAAATCTTTATGTAGGAGTGGTTTCAATCTGGTATGATTTTCTGGGAATAGATAATAATCTAAAAAAATATATTCAGTGAGTTATCGATGTTATTGAGTAACCAAAGTAGGTAATTTACGTGGGTGTAGAATGTATTTACCTCTTATTATATAACGTCATTGAGCGAATTTATCAACATTTATGTCATACGATGCTCCTTGGAAACACCATGACGTATACTATTTACGTAATTATAACTCATTGTAGACTAATTGAAACTTAAAAATATGTCATGTCATCTAGCTGCTGAAAATACTAAAATAAAAAAAATACTCATGCGTTTTTAATTCAGGTTGGTTTGTATTTTTTTTTCAACATAAACTGTTGTAGAAATAACATATGAAAGTAGTCTTTCTTGTTAATTTCTTACATAAGGAATTAGGTCTTTACAAACAATAGCAAACGAAGAGAAGATACTGTGAAATAATTGTGAAAGATTCAACCTTTTTGATATGGATCATGTCATGTCAAGGATTTTGATAATTTTATTACATTTAAGTAAAACTACTTTTACGGATTTTATCGCGGTTACATTAATATTATTTATTCGGTTATAAGACGGTCGGTCGGTCCGTGACCATGGATGCTTTCAAGGATCCGAAACGTCGGAATTAAATAATATTAATATAACCGTGATAAAATCCGTAAAAGTAGATTCATTTAAAAATGTCTAATATTTGCGTAAGTGTTCAATCAACATGTTAACCAGTGCGGACTGCCAATTTTTTACATGCAACTTTCTTAATGCCTTTGTTGACAGAATAATGTCGTGAAACAGATACTGCCTGCCTATAACTTCACTGTTAAATAAATCCTAAATCATCAACTTGCGTATTGCGTGTTAGTAGTTACTAGGAGCCAATGGATTTCAGAAACAATGAAATTATAGAAACAATGCTAGCCTATTGATACGAATAGTAAATAATGAAATTGATTGACATGTAGACACCTAAGTAGATGTTAATTTATTGATATTTGCCTAACCTGCATGTAATTCACTTGAGGAGCTTTTATGACTACGCTCTACTCGTCTTGCCGAGTCTTCACTTTTACATAAGTTTTGATTGTGGGCATCAAAACTATTCAGTGTTTTAGACCTTAGCAAAAACTTTGACATGCATGTGATGTCGATTTTGTCATCATTTTGCGTACTGAAAAATACATACTCGTAGGTGCTCCACATTTAAGGATAACTAGTTTAAGGTCGGCATTCCTTAGCAAAATTACCATGTTTTGTTTTTGATTTTATTTTGGTACCTTAGTACTTCTTGATACATTAGTTTTTTGCTGGTTAAAAGAGGATTCCGTCTTTTTTTCATAATTGCTAGGTAGAAAGATTCAACTCCATATAAAACAGCAACCTGACTGATTTAAGTCGTCCTTCCCAGAGAGGCGGCTCGCTAAAGCCGCAGGAAGCCATTTTGGGATGTGAATGAGGGCTAAAATTTTACCCCGATTGGGGTTGAAATCTTCGGGGTGTGAGATCCAAATGCCCACGCTCTGTTTTTTTAAAGTAGATATATAAAGAAAGCGTGTAGACAAAAGGCTCCACGCTTTCTTTCATCAAACTAAATGTTCGGATTATTTTGTAATTTTTAAAAGCATGTTTTTTAGTTTATAAACTACAATTTTTATTTTATACTATTTTATGCGTAAATAGAGTCGTGGTGGCCTAGTATGTAAAGAACCAACCTCTCAAGTATGAGGGCGTGGGTTCAATTCCAGGTCAGGCAAGTACCAATACAACTTTTCTAAGTTTGTATGTACTTTATTTTCTAAGTATAACTTAGACACCGATGACTGTATTTCGGATGGCACGTTAAAGTGTAGGCCCCGGCTTGATTGAACATCCTTGGCAGTCGTTACGGGTAGTCAGAAGCCAGTAAGTCTGACACCAGTCTAACCAAGGCGTATTGGGTTGCCCGGGTACTGGGTTAGGGGTACTGTGTTGAGGAGGTCAGATAGATAGTCGCTCCTTGTAACGCACTGGTACTCAGCTGCATCCTGGTAGCCGACCCTAACATAGTTGGGAAAAGGCTCGGGAGATGATGAATATTTTATACGTAAATCATAGGGTTGCATTTCAAATAGCCAATCCGCCACCTTGGGACGGCGGCCATGTTGGATTTAAGTCATGTGACTGTTTTTTTCGTATTTCTGATAGTAAACCCTTTCATTTGGTACCCATATGCTATGGGAGGCGGCTATATTGGATTTATGATGACGTTTCTTAGCTAGTCGTGTATTGTCATCATAACTCAGAGCATGTGCAAAATTTCATCTTAATCGAAGACTGGGAAGTGGGTCAAAATAAGGTTCCAAGATTTTCTTACATACATAGTTACAAGTGAAGCTAAATTAAGCGTGTTAAAAAATAATTTTGAAAACCAACAATAGAAATTAAAACAGCCCACGCAAGTTGTAAAAATATGATTATTTTGATAAAACCTCTGTTGTCGGTAACTTAGTAATTTTGTTGGAGGTTCAGTATGCTATTCGGAAGCTTAGTTTTGTTATTCGAAGATCCATTTCTTTTTCGGAGAAAATGTTAAGTATTTGATCATGCTCTTATTTGTTGTTAAACTGGATAATTTTTTTTTGGTTTGTATTTTGTTTATGCAAAAGTAAATTAGCAAGTTCTCAGTTAAATACAAAACAGTACTTTTGATGTAGGCGCTATCTATGTATAGTCTATCCTGACGTCAGAATGGCTGTCATCTTTAGATGCTAAATATCTTCAAAACCACGAGGGTAGCAATTGGTACCAACTAATGGTAGGTGGTAGCAATTAGGTAGCAACTCTCTATACTTAATGTATTTCGAGAGGATCGGTGAGGTGTGACAGCGATCCTGACGTTAACGTTTTTAGACGTCTTATTGCTGCGTCTGCTTCAGAGCTTCTGAGTATTTGAAGTTTGTAAGTTGTTTTGTGGTTGTCAAATAAGTGTTGTGGCGGGTAAAATAAAAGAGATATTATTCGTTTATAATCTTGTTTATTTCACAAAAATATTTACACTTAGTTTAAATACAAATTTATTATCTTATTCAAATCCATTATGTATGCAGTGTTGTCTAAAGAAAATTGATAGTATATATCGATGTTAACGCTTATAAAATTTTGTATTTAGGTAACTCATTCATTTGGCATCTGCACGCAATGGGTATAGCGGTTGTTACAACTTCCATTCTAGGCTCAGGGTATTCGTCGTTTAAAACGAAGAAATCGAAATCAAGAAACTTGGTCTCACATGTGATATTGAACTTATTAAGAACTGCTCCCCCCACAAAAGAAGTGTTATTCAGGTGTGGCGATTTGTTAGTGATTCTTCCCTCGTGTCTGAAAAAAGTAAACAATAATTAAATTAGAATAGCATTATTGTGTAACACACTGATGTATGAAAAGGGAAAAGTAAAAATCGATTTTGCTGATTTTATTGATAACTAACTTTTCCCACGGTTTCGCCCGAGTCCTGTAGGAGTATCCGGATAAATACGGCCTATCTTACATGGGGATAATTTTGTTTTCCAAGAGTGATAGAAATTTTCAAATCAGTTGAGAAGTTTCTGACCCTTTAACCATACAAACAAAACATATTTTCTCTATATTATATAAGGGTAGAAAAAACTTTTGAACATGTTAATGCGCCTTTACAATGTGAATTTACTTACAAGCATTCCTTAGTACTGTAACTCTGCAAAAATTTTGTATCAGACTGCACAACTGCTCTAACTTCACCAATCCTATCTCTGACATAGTAAATGGGCTTGTCCTGAAAATCAAAGAGTGTTATTATTCAATTAGCTGTTAAAAGACATGTATGGCTAGTTAGATCGTATTCGATTGCCAATAGAATTTGAGTAGAATTTTTTATTCAATCATCAGTGTAGGTGTTCAATGTCGTTTTCCTCGACAGTTGGCAATGAGTTTCAGTAACCAAACGTGAGTAGAACTGTCTAAAAAATCTAACCAAGCTATCTAATCAAAGCACAAAAAACAAACGCAAAGATTTATTCAAATCGGAATAATAGTTCATCGGATAATTGTGTTCAAGACAACAAACAAACGAACTATTTACCTTTTAATAGTATGTGGGATAGAATTTAATGTAAGTAGATGTCAGAGATTTATAAGGTGCTTATTACTTGATTTAAAAAAGGCGATTTGCAATTTGTTCAAGTTCAGAGTACCTCAATCAGTCTAGATAAATACAAAATGTGCCTAGTTACCATGCTAACTATGAATTGATTATGTTAACTAGTAAGTTACCTTAAAGGTGGTATTAGCTGGGCAGTTGACATCGTCATCTTCTTGGATGTAGGAAGATTGGCGATCTTTTAACAGTCTCTCCAACTCCTGCAAAAAGAGAAATATCCAAAATGTTTAGTAATATGCAATCGTGCTGCCGGAGACGAGGTTACGATGCGGTGCACAATAAGTCGTACGCATGCGTGTGCAATAAAGAATGCCTAATACAACAAGGGGCGCGCTTGACATTTCAAACACCAACCGCAGTTAAGCTGACGGATGTAATAATATCAAATTTAAAATTTATATGACTTTAAATCACAGATTTTCTGAAGAGTTTGGTGCACCATTCTACTGAATGATCGGTTTGGTCGGCGCTATCACTCATTCTATATATTCTCTGGTACAACTCTATATAGCTTCTTAGGTGTGCTTAGCATGCAATCATTTATACGACAATTGTAAGGACTATCAAGCTCAGTTATTTTTAAATTAAAATTAAACTTACCTGCGGAATATTTTCTAACAAAGTGTCAATGTCCTTCTGGGGGTAGGAATCACCCTTTGTAAAACAGTAGTTTTTTCCGTAGCAGTCATTGGGCATATCCACTGCAAAACAAAATAAAAATTTAAATAAATGTACATAGCCGTATAACAATTGCTAAAAACCGACGGGTGAATAAGGTTAATCAGCGCTTAACTGGTAATGCCTTTCTTGGCAGGTACGTTACATTGGTGAAAACCGTCTATAGTTAGTACATTTTTGGCAGTCGTTTCTAGTAATAAGTGCCTATTTTTCCTTGTTTAATAATTACATTAATTCTATCCTTTTTTTTCTGAAAAACACCTGTGTAACGATATGACGATTCATGTAATAAGGATAAAAATCTACAAAAAATAAACCTAAAGTACTTACAGAAATCAAAAGAATCCACAGTGTATTCGTCTACTCCAGCGTCAGCTCCAACAAGATTGGAGATTACTGGGATGGCGACCTGAAATTAAATTTTAGATCGTGGTTTTTACAAGCTCTTTATCATCTAAACAGCAAATTTCTTGGAATACTTTTAAGCACAAGACTCGCATGTATGAAAACATTTTCAAATCTTTTCCTTGAACATAAATTATATTTTTTAAATGTTTTCAAATTATTGATCATATTCTTTCATGAGATCACTTTTAGTAGTCTGAGAACCCTATTTTTTTAATCTACATAACAGTTATGTTTACTTACCAAACACAGAAATACGCTGTAGCGACACATATTTGTTTATTTTATTAACGAGGTATCACCGAATAATATCTTTAGTCCAAAAAATATTTCGATTATATATTTATTATATCTTCGAAGACAAAAACTGTTCTATTGAAAATATTAAAACAGAACCCGTTTATTCTCCTCGGCTGATGGCGAATGAATGTAATAATGTTCATAAATCCATCCTTTTTATTCAATTCACAATTAAGGAAAACGCTTTTGTTTTGCGTGATACAGGCATGACTTAATGAGTGTGCACAGGGAGCATTTATTGTATCACAGTTCAAAATAATTTAGGGGGTGGTTGACAACTAGCTATCACCAGTTTGGAACGAGAGTATGACAATTATGACGTTTCAAACGTCGTCACAATATAATAAAGGGGAAACATTTTTTTGTTTGTTTGTACACCGAAATTATTGAACCGATATGGAAATTTTTTTCACTGTTAGCTACACTCTTCCCGAGTAACACTGGCGGCATTTTATGCGGATGCGGATGAAAGAGCTAGTAGACTATACAGAACCATTTTAATCGAACTTGACTAAGGTGGAGTGAGTTTTTTTCGTGTTGTGCTCTCTTTTAAAGTACTGTACATTTTTATATAACGACTAACTGTTTTCTGGCGTCCCGAAGAAACTACTTCACGTACCAGGGGCGCGATTCTACTAATTTTACTCAAGCGACACGATTCACATCCGACTGAGAACCAATCATGACTCAATTACGATTGAAGCGTATGTGGCATTCCGCTATTTTTTCTTTTAAATAAAAGTTTTTATCCCTTACTGTTATTGAATAATTAATCATATTGTCTGCAAATGATTTACCATTGTAATATGATTGTGACAAACTACCGTATAGACCAAATGGGAGACCAATCGCAAACCAATCGAATGTCATTGGAATACTATTGGTCTTATATTAGTAGCACAATCCCCGATATGGTTAAAACTGCTATTGCGATTCAATTTCTATTCAATGTTGACATTATTGTTACAATAGTGTTTTCTACATCTGGCGTGTCTTTGGTAATTCTTTCGGAAACAACATAATAATATGTTTTTTTATATATTTTATAATGTTTATTTTTTAATTTTGTATTTAATATATTAAAGTGTAAGAATTGATATGAATTTTAATGGATAAATTAAAATGTATTGTAATATTGGAGAAATATACGGGCTCCCGTATGACAGGGACGTCATCTGAAATCAAGATGATTGGAGCGTGGGTGGTTCCTCTAAAATTCGGAATATATTCACAATTCAAATAGGTCATATCAAATGAGCAATTATTTATGTGTAAAAAGCCAAAAACATTTCATTTCATAATATTTATGCATCATCATCCTCATCCTCCGAGCCTTTTCCCAACTATGTTAGGGTCGGCTTCCAGTCTAACCGGATTCAGCTGAGTACCAGTGCTTTACAAGAAGCGACTGCCTATCTGGCTACCTCCTCAACCCAGTTACCCGGGCAACCCAATACCCCTTGGTTAGACTGGTGTCAGACTAACTGGCTTCTGACTACCCGTAACGACTGTCAAGGATGTTCAATGACAGCCGGGACCTACAGTTTAACGTGCCGTCCGAAACACAGTCATTGGTGTCTCTAAGATATACATATTTTATAATATTTATGCAACAATAAAAAAACAATATGGCATTTATTAATACTGTAGATCTGTTCGAACTTCGTGGGATATTGCACAAAGCTCTGACATCACCACGCTTATCTCTGACGTAGTAAATTAGCTTATCCTGAAAATCAAGGATAATGAGTGGGATGAGGATAATATGTATATTACACTAGAATGTTTTAACCAGAGCGCGAACTTTGACCACTTATACAGTCTGAAATGTAATTCATTGGAAATATTTTTACCACGTGTTCTACTGATCATTGATTAATTATCATTTAGGCTCATGAAATAGTGAACCAAAATTTTTTTCACTAGCTGATAAAGTTCATTCACAAAAGTGGACACCATGTGATTGAACCAATGCGAGTATTCGGCTACTGCGGCGCAATAGCATTGGCAATTGCGATGAATGAAATTGTAGTAACATTTATTTTTTCTTTTTTATAAAAGTATTTTTATTGACGTTGAAGTTTTATGACGATTTGAACGTCTTTTTTTCAAAAGGACAATGAGAGTTTTTTTTCTACCTCTCCTCTAGCATTAAGTGATACATCAATAGAAAGATTTTTTCATGTAGAGTATTTTCTTGTGTGGCGGCTACTGTCATCAAAAGTAAGTATTAAGGGAGTTATAACGTGTTTAATGAAATCATAAGTACGTCTAAAATCTGTTCTAAGTTATAAAGTACTAGCTTCCGCCAGCGGCTTCGCCCGCGTGGTGTGTTGATAAAAAGTAGCCTACGTGTTAATCCAGGGTATCACCTATCTACATACCAAATTTCAATCAAATCGGTCCAGCCGTTTTTGCGTGAACAAACATACATCCATACATTCTCACAAACTTTCACATTTATAATATAAGTAGGATTGACAATCAGTGGGTGTTATATTACTACGAAATATTGCATTTGGAAAGTCCTTTCGAATGATTTGACTCTTTACTACAGAAGGGATTTATTCACTTGAAAACTCCTATCGATAATATAATCATATTTAAGGTCTAGCTTCTAAAATACTATCAATTCGTCAAAGGTTTGTGAATATGAAATATTGCATTTAATAAGGCCTTTTGAATGATATATAAATCATTACTGGAGAAGTGTGCGTTCGCGCAGCGGAATGTTGTTGAATTTAAAGATTTTAATTATGCAGATAATTAGTGTATGACGTCCTATAATTGTGTATGGTAAATAAAAATTTGTGTATGCAGCCATTGTGGAGAAATTCACCAAAAACAGATTCCGCTGGGCGAACGTTGGCGAACGTTGTCCTGGCGGAACTTTTTTTAATCCATAGACTTTAGAAGAAAAGAGATGTGTCCAAAAATTTGTGTGTATTTGTGTATAATTGATTATGTATGAATGAAATCAGTGCATGCATAAACTTCGGAGAAATTCAAGTTTCCGCTACGCGAACGTTTGGCCATTAGCTAGTTTTCATATAAAGCGCTTACATAGAGAGCTGTAGATTTTTAAATACGTTGTTTTGAATTTGTTTATATTTGTTTAAAAAACAGATTTAGAAAAAGTCGTAGGGTTTAAAAGATAAAAATATAAACGTAAAATACACTTATTAGGTCTTAGTTCTTAAAGTATGCCGTTTGGGGTCTAGATTTTCACGTTTACACAAACTTTGTAAGAGTCTCCAACATGTTGCCAAGTATCAATGATGTTCCGTTAGTAATTAAAAAGTTATAGGATATTTTACCATGAATAGATCACTGTTTACAAAGCAGTCGAATATCACGACGTTCTAAAGGAATTGCATGGTAAAATGTATGCCAATAATTAGTTTAATCATTCAACTATTCACTTGCAAAATTTCATGTCATTAAATTCAGTAATTAAAGAAAGACAATTATAATACTGACGGAGCATCGAAAACCTACATAATCCGACCAAGTTCGGATAGCTACAAAAAAGCGGCCGTGCCATATGTCTAAGAAACGTTCTTAACTTGGAAGGTTAGTATTTATTAATATGGTACAGTTGCGTACACAGGCGTTAGGAAAAAATAAATCAATTCCGTAAACCGGGACACCCTGTTGGCTGAAGCACAAAAAGAAGTACCCAAAATTTATAGTTTTCTCTATCAATGTTACAGGCACCCATCAAAATTACTTTATAAGGACAACCTATTGGAATCTGCAGTCGGATGCCAACAAGGTGATCCCCTCGGGCCAGTAATTTTCAGCCTAGCCATTCACCCGATCATTCGAGAGCTAAATTCCAAATTCAACGTTTGGTATCTAGATGATGGGACCCTGGGAGGCGATGTAGAGACCGTATTTCAGGATTTCATTCATTTAAAACATAAATTTCATTCCATTGGTTTAGAACTAAATTGTACAAAATGTGAATTATTTATTACTGACACGACTGACAGACAAATGACAATATCCAAATTTCAATCATTAGCACCACAGATTAAAATTATAGATAAACAGTCTCTCCGCCTCCTTGGGGCTCCCATCCTAGACCAATCTTTTTCTACATTTATTTCGGAAAAAATTGATAATTTCAACGATATTTCGGAACGCCTACAGAAAATTACAATGCATTCGGCCATCACAATAATTCGACACTGCTGTTTTGGTCCTAAATTTACATATTACCTCCGTTCTTCTCATCTCTTTAAACATAGCCACCTTTTAGACCCAATTGATAAAATTATCCGCCATACCCTCAGCTCCATTCTCAATGTGGCCCTGGACGACCGAGCCTGGCAACAAGCCACATTGCCCATCCGGATGGGAGGTCTCGGCGTCCGCAAAATTACCAGTATTAGTTTACCGGCATTCATATCCTCGGTTCACGGCACTGAGAAATTAACCAGGAATATTCTTACTCCAACACTGGCTGATTTCGAGGTGCCGTATTTAGCCGAGGCTATGGATGCATGGAAAATTACTTGCCCGAACGAAAATTTACCCAGCAACCCGTCTTCCCAAAGACAGTGGGATGAGCCGCTCTGCAGAGTAACCCGGAATAGTTTGATAGAAACGGCAATTACTCCTGCTGAGCGAGCGCGCCTACTGGCTGTGGGTAGATGGGAGTCGGGGCTTTGGCTTCAGGCACTACCGTCGTCAAACATTGGCACCATGTTTGACGATACAACTTTCCGCCTCGCTACTTGTTTACGTATAGGAGCACCGTGCTGCTCCCCTCATCGCTGCCACTGTGGTGAGGCTGTCACCAGCCTCGGACACCACGGCCTGTCGTGCAGCCGTAGTGCGGGCCGTATTGCGCGGCACGCAAATATCAACGACATTATTCGTCGGGCTCTTGTTGCCGTCGGGGTGCCAGCTGTACTGGAACCAAATGGCCTGGCACGCGACGACGGTAAGAGACCGGACGGCATGTCTTTATTCCCTTGGAAGATGGGTAGGCCTTTAGTATGGGACGCAACCTGCGTCGATACTCTTGCGCCATCCCATCTTCCAAGTTCTGCGTGCTGTGCTGCTGCTGCCGCTGCGGCCGCGGAGAACCTCAAGCGGCGGAAATATAGTGGCCTTGTCGGCAACTATATTTTCGAACCGTTTGGGGTTGAAACCCTCGGGTCGTGGGGTCCGAATGCGCATACCTTATTTAAAGACCTGTCTAGGCGGCTGGTTGACGCTTCTCGTGACCAAAGGGCTGGCTATTACCTCGGACAAAGGATCAGCATGGCCATCCAACGAGGTAATGCTGCCAGCCTCTTGGGTACGCTCCCAGTTGACAGCGATGGGGATGAATTTTTTGACGCCTTTTAGATATAGTGTATATATATATATATATTTTTTTATTGTTCTACTAGGATAGTTTTTTTTTGTAAATATCTATGTATATAACTATTTCATAAATAGAACTTTTTGTTATTAAATATTTCTTGATTGAAATTTTTTTTTAAATAATAATGCCACTATCTACGATAAAAATAAATCTTCAATTAACAAGTACTTCTCTATTTAAATATCATAATTTAAATATAATAAAATATTTTTATTATCGTTACTTACATAAATCACTTAACTACGTGATTAAAAATAACGTTAATAAACGTTACGTATTTTAACTAAAATGTCGTAGATAGTGGCGTTATTATTAAAAAAATATTTTTCATTCAAGAAATGCAATTGTTTTATTTTTTCCTAACGCTTGTGTACGCAACTGTACCATATTAATAATTATAGGTACTAACCTTCCAAGTTAAGAACGTTTCTTAGACATATGGCACGGCCGCTTTTTTGTAGCTATCCGAACTTGGTCGGATTATGTAGGTTTTCGATGCTCCGTCAGTATTATAATTGTCTTTCTTTAATTACTGAATTTAATGACATGAAATTTTGCAAGTAAATAGTTGAATGATTAAACTAATTATTGGCATACATTTTACCATGCAATTCCTTTAGAACGTCGTGATATTCGACTGCTTTGTAAACAGTGATCTATTCATGGTAAAATATCCTATAACTTTTTAATTACTAACGGAACATCATTGATACTTGGCAACATGTTGGAGACTCTTACAAGGTTTGTGTAAACGTGAAAATCTAGACCCCAAACGGCATACTTTAAGAACTAAGACCTAATAAGTGTATTTTACGTTTATATTTTTATCTTTTAAACCCTACGACTTTTTCTAAATCTGTTTTTTAAACAAATATAAACAAATTCAAAACAACGTATGTAAAAATCTACAGCTCTCTATGTAAGCGCTTTATATGAAAACTAGCTAATGGCCAAACGTTCGCGTAGCGGAAACTTGAATTTCTCCGAAGTTTATGCATGCACTGATTTCATTCATACATAATCAATTATACACAAATACACACTAATTTTTGGACACATCTCTTTTCTTCTAAAGTCTATGGATTAAAAAAAGTTCCGCCAGGACAACGTTCGCCAACGTTCGCCCAGCGGAATCTGTTTTTCGTGAAATTCTCCACAATGGCTGCATATGTTATGGACCATGTGATTAATTCGGGCATTATTTATAATGCCCGAGCATTATGAATAATGTCTACCTTTATCGGGCCAAGTGATTAATAACTATCTTAACTTCATTATTTATCACATTGCACGGGCATTATTATATTGCTACATGACAGTTGGGCAATTTGATAATAAAGCTATATTTTATGCGGTGCGAGGGTGGCAGTTGTTCTAATAAATAAATTCTGTTACTTGCTACATATTTTATGATAATTGTTTCGAAAATTATATGTTCTTTTTTAATGGGAAATTTTAAGTCTAACCACAAAATTATTTATTGGACAATTGTCATCTAATTTACTTACTCGGCATCGTTTTTCTTGATCACATTTTTCTTGGCTCGTTTTTTTTTATGGTAGAATTTAATTTGGATTCAAAACATTGTATTAAAAATTGAAGTCAGTGACGAAAACGAATCGCTGCAAACCCGACTCCACGTAGTCTTGTCTGCCCTACCCCTAGAGTGCAATTCAAAACCGCGTAGGCGCGGAGGGTCAAGGCGGCCTGCGAGCTGAGGCGCAGGTAGTTTTAACGCTCGCCACCGCAGCTTCGGCTTCCTCAGCCGCGGCGGCGAGCGTGAAAACCATCTGCGACGATAAGCTCGCATGGTACCGCCGGAGCCCCGCAGCGCCGGAGCCGTGACAGAAGCCATGCTTGCTGCATGCTGCATGCTATTAATATTTAGTTTAAGTTAAATGTCAATAACAATAAAAAAAATGAAATTAAATATGTTTATATTACTTTGCCCAAAAGGTCACGGGCAATATGTATAGTGCCCGGTCAATTTGATTATTTGAATAATTATTATCAAATTGCACTCTCATATTGGGCATTTTTCATAATGACCGGGCATTATGTATAATGCCCAATTTATCACTTGGTCCATAACACATACACAAATTTTTATTTACCATACACAATTATAGGACGTCATACACTAATTATCTGCATAACTAGCTTCTGCCAGCGGTTTCACCCGCATCCCGTGGGAACTACTTCCCGTACCGGGATAAAAAGTAGCCTATAGCCTTCCTCGATAAATGGGCTATCTAACACTGAAAGAAATTTTCAAATCGGACCAGTAGTTCCTGAGATTAGCGCGTTCAAACAAACAAACAAACAAACAAACAAACTCTTTAGCTTTATAATATTAGTATAGATTAAAATCTTTAAATTCAACAACATTCCGCTGCGCGAACGCACACACTGGAGAAGGGATTTATTTACTTGAAAACAACTATCGACAATTATAACTTTCAATAAGCTCTAGCTTCTAAAGTACTAACAATCCGTCGGAGGTATGTTAATACGAAATTTAGGATTATTTAGTAAACAAGGACCACTACCTTAGCGAGAACTGATAATTTGATCTTGATATTGAGTTATGTAGCAGTGAGTACGTCATGCTCCCTTAGACGGCACTGCTTGCGGTAGCGTCAGCGGTCGGGTTGCCTCCCTCTCTCAAAAATGTGCGAGGGGGGCGATGGCTGATCCTCGCGTTATGCTCGTGAACGGGTGCTGCTTGTGGTGCCAGGTCGTCTTACAGACTATATGTTAGTAGATAAAGATATATTTATTATGCAAATATTTTTAATTTTGTAAACTCTTTTTATTTTACTTATATTCTGGCTGAACGGTCTAATTTATTAGATAACAATAGAATAGCACACGTTGGTGAACACTTCCTTATATCCTATTAAGGGTAAATAATTGGAGGCTATAATTTTTTTTTCATCAAACTTATTCAATGCTTGAGTTAGTTAAGGTATGTAGGGTGAGTGCTAGCTAGCATGTGGTGGTAGTATAAATCATTTTTACTGTAATTTTATGTCAATATTGCATATTGTCCTCTACTGTAATATAGAATGTGTTTAAGGTTCTTCTAACCTACAGACAGTCACGCGTAGATGGGGAGTTTGTTCGCCACTTCTTCTTCCCAGCAAAAACACATAGGAACTGGTGAAGGGTGGGCGTTTCAGGGGCTGTCTATTGTAAATTCCTGACGTTCAAAAAGTGCTGTCTTACAGCCAAGTTTGAATAAATTATTTTAGTTTTAGTTTATTTTTTACTAGCTTCTGCCAGCGGTTTCACCCGCATCCCGTGGGAACTACTTCCCGTACCGGGATAAAAAGTAGCCTATAGCCTTCCTCGATAAATGGGCTATCTAACACTGAAAGAAATTTTCAAATCGGACCAGTAGTTCCTGAGATTAGCGCGTTCAAACAAACAAACCAACAAACAAACAAACAAACTCTTCAGCTTTATAATATCAGTATAGATTTTGAAATGTTGCATTTATAAATGCCTTTCGAATTAAATATAACTGATTACTAACGAAGGGATTCACTAACTTAAAAACTAATGATAATATAATTTTATTTATTTATTTAAAACTTTACATTCAGGCATCAATGGCCCATAGATAAGCTCTAGTTTCTAAAGTACTGACAATTCGTCAGAGGTATGTTGTGCAAAAAAACATAGGAAGTGGTGAAGGGCGGGCGTTTTGTCTTTTGTAAATTTGACGTTCAAAAAGTGTTGATTTTCAGCCTACTTTGAATAAATGACATTTGGACAGGAGACGCGGAGGGCGGGGCACAGTTTAGCATCGCTGGCAGTGACGGCGACCGGCGGCGAGTGCAATTTTGCTGACTCGGCGCTCAGCGGCGATGCGTTGACCTGTCCGCGGCGTGTGTTGTCGCTGTGGGTAGGCGCGTGTGACCTACTTACAGTGTTTCGTAATTCAGCTACTTCACTACGTAGATCGCTGATGGTAGATTGCGATGCTTCCAGCTTCAACTGCAGCTAGACCAGGCTAGACCTCATGCTTGTGATGTCCTTTAATAGCCTGGTGACGTCGACGTGGTCAAACGAGACCGGGGGCAGCTTGCGCAACTCCTTTGCCACGAAAGTTGTACGTCATCCGGGTCGGTCTCCTTCAACACTTCATTCATATCTTGGAGACTCCTCTCTCCCTTTTCATCCCTCCTGCGGGACGGCATTCGGTCTGCCATAAGCAGAGTCTCGAACAGCAGTGTCTTGGCGCTGCGTATCTCCGCCTCAGTGAAGTTTGAGGTGCAGATCTGGGTCACACTGACCTCATCCATGACGTCCAGCTTCGAACGCATGGTTTCAAAGAATATGCGGCGACGGCTGACGCCGCGCTCGGCCGAAATTATAAATAATTATTTCTGCCTACGGTGCAGGCGCGTCCGATGTCAACGCTAGTACGCGATCACTGTGCTCCCCTTATGTAGGTACTTCTTTATGTACTACCCCCATGTACTTCCCTATATACTTTCTTATGTACCTACTCCCCTTATGAACTTTGTTATGTACTTACTCCGTTTATATACTTTATTGTGTACTTCCTTTATGCTATACTAGCTTCTGCCAGCGACTTCGTCCGCGTTAGATTTGGACTTTGTGCAAAGAGAGGCTATCGAGAGTTAAACGTGTTATTGTGAGCCAACCATAAAAGGTAGACATATACTGTCAAGGTATATTTTTTACATAATTTTAAGGACAACATTTCCGTCATACATCGTTTCTGTGTAGCTTTAACCATTAAGGCTGCACACGCGACGGAAGCATAAAAAATGGAGTAACTTCTCCCGTTTTCCCAACATTTACCTTCACTGCTCTGCTCCTATTGATCGTAGCGTGATGAAAAGTATCCTATAACCTGCCCAGGAGTATGAAGAATAATTGTACCAAGTTTCATTGAAATCCGTCAAGTAGTTTTCGTTTCCATAACGAACATACAGACAGACAGACAGACAGACAGACAGACAGACAAAAATTTTACTGATTGCATTTTTGGCATCAGTATCGATCACTAATCACCCCCTAATAGTTATTTTGGAAATATATTCAATGTACAGAATTGACCTCTCTACAGATTTATTATAAGTATAGATATCCCTCCAGGGCCGCGGTAACTCTTTCGACCAATCCCGCAGCCCCGTTTCCTTATGTACTTCCTTACAAACTTCCTTACATCATCATCCTCCGAGCCTTTTTCCCAACTATGTTGGAGTCGGCTTCCAGTCTCACCGGATGTAGCTGAGTATCAGTGCTTTACAAGAAGCGACTGCCCTGCCTGAGCTCCTCAACCCAGTTACCCGGACAACCCAATACCCCTTGGTTAGACTGGTGTCAGACTTACTGGCTTCTGACAACCCGTAACGACTGCCAAGGATGTTCAATGACAGCCGGGACCTACAGTTTAACGTGCCATCCGAAACACAGTCATTGGTGTCTAAGATATACTTAGAAAGTACATACAAACTTAGAAAAGTTGCATTGGTACTTGCCTGACATGGAATCGAACCCGCGCCCTCATACTCGAGAGGTTGGTTCTTTGCCCACTAGGTCACCACGACCTTACAAACTACAAACTTCACAACAATCACAACTTTACAATCTATAAACTTCCTTATGTACTCCTATTGGCTATGTGCAAAGCGTGTAGTGGCGGACAGATAACGACCGCAGCGCACAACACGGCAGAAATTGGAAACAAATGCGGATGTTTCAAACCCGGTTTTTATTATTATACCTATTCATTTTACAGTAAAACGATTGAATAAATTGCACTTAAATAATGTCAACAATACTATTTTAATCATTGGTTTTATTTATATTTGCAAAGAAAATTATAATGTTTACATTGTTATTATTTAACAGCTTCCGCCACCGTCGCGCACATAGCCAATATTGTAATACCTTATCTTCTCTAATCTATAAACTTCCTTATGAAGAGAATATGGGTCAGAAAATCTCTTTCTGAATCCATGTGCCCATAACAAACCGTTTAATGTGCGTGATTGGCCGTGATTAACTATTCCTTTGTAGAAAGCCCATTTACCAAAGTTCATAATTTGTTGAGACTGCAAAACCTTGGTATGCACCGACTATCTTAATTCTAAATGAATAAAAACGATAAATAGAGAACATCATTTTATTTTGTGCAAATAAATATTCTTAAAATTAATAAATATTAAGTAATTAACTTATAATACATTATATATTTTATATTTAATAATACTTTTCAATTGGTCAATAGGTAAAAATAATGCATTGGTTCAGTCTTCGATAACAGCAACAAGCCATATTAATATGTTACGGTTAGTATGAAGTAGCAGTATTTGCATGTATAGAAACAATTTTCTAATCACTACAAGAATATAATACTCAATATATCAATCAAAGAAGTCAAGTCACATAATTCAAGTATTAATATTAAGAAAATGCCATGTATCATTGTCGTCAATAAAGTCTTTAATTACATCGAAATTACTTTAGGCAGGCTTTTACCGAACGGTCCTTTCAGAAGTCAATGGCGGAGGCCAATGAACTTCCTGTGACTGCGATAATGATGATGAATCGAAACTTTTTCTAACATGATTTTACAAAGACATTGCGTGGCACGAGCAGCTAACTGGTATATGGAACGTTTTTGGCTTAAGGGTATGGGTTTCAGGATCGTAAACGATTAGACTCCGCGTAGCTTTAGTTTCACGGCATTCAAACTTTTTTTCGAAAACACCGAGTCCCAATTTAGTGAAGCATTGCTTCCCGATGCCAGTCTCGCCTTTATAAGTTGACCTGTAGCAACAGAAAACATATTATTAGTGATATATGTAAAATTATTTATAGTGGACGCTCCTCAAAAAGCTGTCGGTAAACTTGGCGGGGACTCTAGCCGAAGCTTGTTGGGGTTGCGAGAATGTTTCAAAGAGTTGTCGCGGACTTGATACAGAAAGAGCTGGAGTAGAAAGGTGAAAGTCAACTCATTTGATGATTTATTCTATAGCTTATGATTCAAACAGAACCACTGTGTTTCACGAAGTTGATCTCTAGAAAATTGAGAAATATATAAACTACTCACTTGCACAGAACCTTCAAAAACTTTTGTGGAAAGTTGTTAGTCTGTACGATGATGTTCGGTTCGGCCTGGCTAGCATCCATGTAGGTGTAAACTGACTCCCACTGTAAGAAAAATAGGTAAACCAATTAGAAATGTTACCAGCTGCTATTAATATCTGGCTGATGAAGTCAAATATTTTTTTTTTTTAATTATTTCTTGTAATATGTTTTATAGTTTTAAGAAGTCATGATTAACTATCACTTCATAGTATAAAACATAGTTTCTTTCTCTATCCCTATAAGTATGCTTAAATCTTTAAAATTATGGAATGGATTTTGATGCATTTTTTAAATACATACAGTGATTAAACAATAATAACATCTATACTAATATTATAAAGCTGAAGAGTTTGTTTGAACGCGCTAATCTCAGGAACTACTGGTCCGATTTCAAAAATTCTTTCAGTGTTAGATAGCCCATTTATCGAGGAAGGCTATAGGCTACTTTTTATCCCGGTACGGGAAGTAGTTCCCACGGGATGCGGGTGAAACCGCTGGCAGAAGCTAGTCTATAATAACATTCATTAAATAATGGAAAAAATATGTATTGAGTATCAGCATTGCACCCATGCAAAGCCGTGTATAATAAGTAATTCTTTCTAAAAGAGAGTGCTTTGCAAGAATGTACAACAGATCTGAAAAAACTTACCGAAGATATGTAAGGACAGTTATCATTCTGATCAAAATCTGGCGAGAAAGTCTCGTCACTGGACCTGCTGTCAAAATTCTGTGAAAATATATTACAATTATTGAACATCTTAGAGATCATAGGAACCACATATTTTTGTTTGAACTAATGAAGTAACTATTTCGTTTTACAATGTCTGGTAATAGGTACGCTTAATTATAAGTTCAGAGTTATAAGTAGATAAGTTCGCTTAATACCTCAGTTTATTTTCACATTTTTTGAATCACTAACTTGAATGACATAGTCTTTGCGACATTTTTTCTAGACACTACATCAATACGGTATGTAACACTTACTTGTATAAAGGGAGGTAGAAGTTCTTGAAATTTCTTCTCGATTTCGTCGTAACCCTCAGGTCTGACGGAGCAAAAACCTTCCACTCCTTGACACTCAGGAGGAATTTGTATGCTCCAGTCATCTGTAGACATTCAATACTACTCTTAGTGTTTATAATAAGATGAACGAGCATAATAATGTCTTTTTCCTTGTTTTTTTTTAAATAATTTGATTCATAATAAGGTCGTAGTGGTCTAGTGAGTAAAGAGCCAACTTCTCAATTATTTATGTGTGGATTCAATTCCAGGTCAAGCAAGTAATTCAACTTTTATAAGGTCGTATGTGCTCTTTGAATATATCTTGAATAACAGTTTCCGAGGGCACGTTAATCTTTAGGTCCCGGCTGTCATTGAACGTCCTTGGCAGTCATTACTTGTAGTAAGCAGGCCAGTAAGTCTGACACAAGTCTTACCAAGGGGTATTGGGTTACCCGGGTAACTGGCCGACCCCAATATAGTTGGGAAAGGCTCGGTAGACAATGATGATGGAATTTGATTCGTAAGAGAAGTTCATTTTGTATAGTGATTTTGTTTGAAAACTTACGTTTAGGCGCAGCATTAACAGATACAAAAAACAGCCATACCTGTAAAATAAATAAGATTGTATTAGTTTTATGTGAGGGTTACAAATAATTATATGATTTTCAATTAAAACACTATTGGTTCATGTGATGAAACCAATTGTAAATACAAAACTTATAAAAAATCCTACTTCCTACTTATATTATAAATGTGAAAGTTTGTGAGAATGTATGGATGTATGTTTGTTATTCAATCACGCAAAAACGGCTGGACCGATTTGATTGAAATTCGGTATGTAGATAGGTGATAACCTGGATTAACACATAGGCTACTTTTTATCAACACTCCACGCGGGCGAAGCCGCTGGCGGAAGCTAGTATATTATAATTTAAAATAAGCTATTAATTGTTTTATGTTTTTTCACATACAGCAATTATCAGAAAGCGTTAGCAATAAAAATATTATTGATTAAAAGTTTACCGTAGATAAAACAATGGAGAAAGCCATTTTATGATCGATAAAATATGTCGATATCGATGTATAAATTGTTTTTCTTATGTTTTTAAGTAAGTCTGGCACAATGCTACTTTAATGAAGCACAGTGAAGCACTGATTTAGGTTTACACGAAGCTTGACGTTATATATGTTTGCTTCAGTACGCATTCGTTACCATTAATCAAAATTTTCCTTGTTATAGGATTCACGTAATATTATCATCGACAAGCATAGCAACACTGATTTGTCATACAGGTAAGTCTGATTCAACCCTAAACCATATTTTCATTGACACGTTTATTTCATACTAGCTGTTGCCCGCGTCTTCGTCTGCGTGAAAATACTACTTATCCCGTAGGTGTATCCATTCACATGACAGTATAATTAGGATTATTACTTAGCAGCCGCACACGGGTTGATCGATCAAGGTAGTTCGACGATGTGTGACTATTTATCTAAACAAAAGAAGTAAAGTTTGTGACGTTGTGGAAATCTCTGGATCTAGTCAACCGGTTGGAAAATTATTACATAAGGGGCGAAAGTAATAGGGCACGCCACCATAGTGGCGGTAAGTCCGCTCTTTGAGGAGTGGCTCGGGAGGAGTCACGGCGCCCTCACGTACCGCATGACGCAGGTCCTCACCGGACACGGCAGTTTCGGGAGATACCTGCATCGAATCGGTCGTGAGGAGGCGCCCGGGTATCACCACTGTGCGGACAGCCACGAGGACATGGTGGACCACACAGTCCAGGAGTGCCCTGGGAAGGGCACCGCCGGGTCCTCGTCGAGGCTTTAGGCAGCGGCGACCTCTCGCGTCCGGCCCTGGTCCGGGGCGAGAGGGAATGGGATGCCGTCGCCTCCTTCTGCGAAGCAGTCATGCTCGAGGAGGAGGCGGCGGAACGTCAGAGAGTTCGCACCTCTCATCCCGGCCTCCGTGCTGGACCAGGTAGACACCATGGGTGCCGGGTGTCGCGAGACGATGAGTTCAGGTAGCTCATCGCTCATGTTTAGATAAACAACAGACGCGTGTTGGGGGCGCGTTGTTCCACGCACCTCTCAAAGAGATGCCAGCAACCCCAGCGTGGCCCAGTAACGCCAAGGCCTGCCGGGGCTGCGGGATTGTTCGAAAGAGTAACCCCGACCCTGGTACATAAAAGGCCAACGACGGAACATGACGGTTTTAGTCAGTAAGAGTCTGACTCTCCCTCGCCGCTGGTAACCCACAGCGGGAGGGGTCATTTGATGATTTTTGACGTCGTTAAAAAAAAAGGGGGCGTTAGTAATTCTCATAGGAAACAAAGTTCTGACAAAGCTGTCATTTGTACATTTTCTGCAGCAGCTTCGACTAATCAGAAGCCAAAAAGTCTGTCAAACAGTCTTACTTTGGATAACGTGGTGTCCAGTTCACTGGGTTGAGGAGATCAGATAGGCACTCCAAGTAACATATTGGTACTCAAACAGATTCGGTTTGACTGAAAGCCTACACCCACATAATTGGAGAATAGCTGGGTGGATGATGACAGTTCCTACTGTTATTGTGGTTTCTGAAAATGTGTTCAATTATTCAACGATGAATATAATTCTGAAGATATTTTTACACTTGCTTAGTTTAAAAGCTGCTGTTAGCAGGCCGACTCTTTAGTTTTTGTGCTATGCACAAACGTAAATTCGATATATTACACGCTAATATTGATGTAAATAGTAGCGTAGTTAATATAACTCCCTAACTGAAAAAATCTTGTTGATCTTTCAGTTAGAGAAGCAGGTGTGCATGATGATCACTATGAGTTGGTATATATATGAAGAAGATGACCCCATTTACTTTACTGAAGATCACTGGTCTGGCTGTAGGTGCAGCGTGAAGGAGTGTCAGACTCACACTGACTAAAACCCACCATGTTCCTTCTAAAGTTCTTAGTATCACCGGTACCAGATCACCGGTAACTCTTTCAAACAATGTCGCAGCCCCAGTAGGCTTTGGCAAAAAATACACAACCCCATCTATGACTTTAAAAGATAGTTAATGGTTCCGTGAAATTTTTGACGTTAATATTCAAAAAGCCATTTAGATGGGATTGTTTTAGATTGGGCTTAGTTTTATCAATTTTCCTTGCATCAAGATAACAATTATAACGAGATTTTGATGAGGCACGACAAACTGACAAACACTATTAAAATATCTATGGAATAATTACACCCAGAGTTACAATATGGCGAATTACGGAAAATGTACAACTCCATCTATGAATTTAAATGGTAATTAATACATGTTATTTTCCACCTCGCTGCTTTGTCAAATTTGATGTATTTTATATTATATACCACAGATGGAACCACTTTAACCTTGCCTTAACAATTTCGTAAAATTTAATTTTTCTCCCAAGTTACTTATAACAGCGTTATTTTCTGTGTAAAGATTGATAATAGGCCGATAGACTTACAAAGTTCAACATTCAAATATGTGTCATTATTGCACCCGCTGTTGCAGAAACGTTAACAGAAATTATCGTTCATTGCTCATCCCCCGTAGGTGATAGCGTGATAATATATATCCTATATGTTGAACCGGCCCCCAGGTAATATTCATGCAAAATTTGATTTAAATCTATGCAGTACTTTTCGAGTTCAGTGAGACCAAACATACAGACAAACAGACAAACAGACAAACAGACAAAAATTCTAAAAACTATATATTTGGGTTCAGAATCGATAATAGATCACCCCCCAAGTATTCTTTTAAAAAAATATTCAATGTACAGTTTTGACTTTCCTATCATTTTATTATATGTATAGATTCGCTGTAAATTTGCGTGAGACATGATTTAAATGCGAATAAGAAAAAAAACTAGCTGCTTATTCGATTTACCGGTTAGGTAGACGAAATTCGCTAAGAGAGCTGTGAGTCCCGTCACGTACTTATATAGCCCTATACACCATGACTGACAAACCTGCCTGACAAATTACCATTATTTGTGTGTTTATACGTTCATTCCTTCTCTGCATCAGAAGAGACCTGCGCCCAGCAGCAGGACAATACAAAGGCTGGCAATTTTTTTTGAGATTGACATTGGAGTACAATAAAACTTAGCAAAAGGGTACAGTACCTACTTAGGGTCCAAAAGATTCAGAGACCAAAACCCCACTTCTACTTCAGAACTTTCAATGGCATACCGACCGTTAGGGCAATCGGGACCTAGTTGAGACAAATTCATGTCCACTGGTTTATGCAGATTACAGATAAGTATCTCTAAAAGGATTTCCCTGTTCTATAAAACCCAAGTTCTCCGACATCATCCGTTTTCATTGAAACAACTGTTAACATTGTAGTTATACTTGAGGGGTTGGTTCTTTACACAATAGTACCACTTTACTACTTTAGCAGCCAGCCTTTTGGGTACACTACCGGGTGACAGCGATTAGGACCAATTTTTCGACGCCCTTTATTAGTTTTAAGTTTCTTTTCATGTAAATATAGATGTACGTACATAGGTACAATTAAAAATAAAAACTATGTTTTACGCAAATAAAGTTTATCGTACCATTTATCAGGTTTCCTGTGTGAGAACTATTTCTTGCACCCAGAAAACCATAGCCTGCGTCGATACATGGTTTATCTGACTCTGAGATGTTTTTTCCCAACGGACTAGTAATTCCCTAGATAAGCGCGTGCCAGCAAACAAACAAAGTCGTCAGGATTCTTTCCAACTCTAAAAATATTAGTACCTACCTGTAAAATATTGGTATTCATTTGAACATAATAAATATGTACCTCATCCTCCGAGCCTTTTTCCAAACTATGTTATGGTCGGCTTCCAGTCTAACCCAGTTACCCAGGCAACCCAATACCCTTTGGTTAGATTGGTGTCAGACTTACTGGCTTCTGACTACCCGTAACGACTGCCAAGGACGGTCAATAACAGCCGGGACCTACAGTTTAACGTGCCATCCGAAACACAGTCATTGGTGTCTAAGATATACTTAGAAAGTACATACAAACTTAGAAAAGTTGCATTAGTACTTATACTCGCGCCCTCATACTCGAGAGGTTGGTTCTTTGCCCACTAGGCCACCACGACTTTTTATGAACCTATCCGCCCATAATAGCACATAAATACAGCTGTTTATTACCCACGGTATATCCAGAATATACCACTTCACAGTCCACGATGCATATACAATAGTAAAAAAATCGAAGTGTAGGTACCTATCACACATGATTCATGGGTCAGGGAAGTTATTAATGAAATTGTTGTGTTAACCAAACAGGATTGTTATAGAGGTATATTTCTTATTTTATGATGATTTGTCCTATTTCATTACTCATTCATTACAATGGGTAAAGGTTCTTCAAACCAAACAGACTTAGGTATATTTGCGTTTGTGCTCTCTAGCAACGCCTCCGTGAAAGTATTTAAGTATTTTTATATTATGACTTAACCTATTTACCACCTAAGAAACACATTGTGGAATGTATAAATGATTGAATATTTTTATATAGGTACCTACGTGTGACGATAATGATGCAATGCAAACTTGCATTCAATGTGAATGTACGAAATTTTATTTAAAAAAAAAGAATGTATAATCATTTGGCGTGGCTGGGGATTTTTAAAAAATATAAATCTTCTTTATTGTTTTGGTGTTAGGAAAATGGCGTACTTACAAAATTATTTGTTACTAGCTTCCGCCAGCGGCTTCGCCCGCGTGGTGTGTTGATAATAAGTAGCCTATATTTTAATCCAGGGTATCACCTATCTACATACCAAATTTCAATCAAATCGGTCCAGCCGTTTTTGCGTGATTGAATAACAAACATACATCCATACATTCTCACAAACTTTCACATTTATAATATAAGTAGGATTGTATCCAGAAAAAACAGTATCTCTATTGGTTTTGCCTCTTAACTTATTTCGATTTCATTTCGAGTTGACGCTCCTTAAAGTAGGTACCTTAAAAACACGAAATCCGAAAAAACCCTGATAAATATAGCTAGACATTCTTTTCACGCAGTAATAGTTGTAATTTTATTTAAATAAGTACACGAGACTACAATTTATCTTTGATTATATATATGCAATTTATTTAGTTTTGTTTGTTTTTCAAATAATTATGAAAAAAAAACTTTATTTTTATTGTCATAAAGAATTTATTACTGCAAAATCGCGTTCTAAAATATATATTATGGATAGTAATTTCTTCTGACTACTCGCCTTCGTCATCAGGTTACGGTATGGATCAGTAGGTAATGTGTTTTGTTCTGCTTTCAAAAATATAAATTGTTCAAGAATTTTTCCTTCCTCACATAAAGTGATCAAACCCCTTTTTTTTACTGTAGAAATTGGTATACCTACGTTTGTCACACCGACAGCTTTTCTATATAACGAATAATAAACCCACTCTCTGGAGCTGGGGGTTCGAAGAGTTAGGGTTCGAAATATTATATAGTTACGGTCCCTCACTATCACAGCCCGATGGGACGGAAAATCCGAAATGATCCGAGAGAGATCAGACACAGGACTGATATTAACCTGCGGTACGATGCACGGCAATCAGCGCCTTCCAGACTCCGGGCTAATTTCTGAAAGTTTCTGAAACCCACAAAGCTATTTCGGTCCTACGCGGGGATCGAACCCGAAACCTCGTGCACAGCAGTCGCAAGTGCAACCACTAAGACCAACGAGGCAGTCATAACAACACATCTAATATATAAAATTCTCGTGTCACAGTTTTCGTTCCCATACTCCTCCGAAACGGCTTGACCGATTCTCATGAAATTTTGTGAGCGTATTGAATAGGTCTGAGAATCGGCCAACATCTATTTTTCATCCCCCTAAATGTTAGGGGTAGTCCACCCCTGATTTTTTTTTATTTTTTAGACAAAATTTTTAGTTTCTATTTTTTTATGATACAACATACAAAAATACATACAATCCTTAATTTTTACCCTTCAACTATCAACCCTCATTTTTTAATAGCCATTTTAGTAATTTAATCATTTTTTTATCTCCGGTCGAAAACTGATCAATCGTCATTTAATCAGTTATCCTCGCCAGATGTCTTCAGGTGTCACTTCTGACCCAGTAAACAGCACGGAGTAGGGATGAGAACGAAGCCGGTCTCCTTTCTTTCTCACTCCCTACACAGTTGTTGGCCATCATTATTGTTTATACGTCAAGTGTAGTAGTCATTGTAACGTTGACAATTATTATTTTGCTATCTCAGTGTAACTCTCATAAAAACTTTTAATCATTCCTATTTTAAGTGTATTTTGCACGATTAGTCTATATATATAAAAGAAAGTCGTGTTAGTTACTCCACTTATAACTCAAGAACGGCTGAACCGATTTAGCTGAAAACAGGCAGGGAGGTAGTTTAGAGCCAGGAGAAGGACATAGGATAGTTTTTATTACAAAAAATAAAAATAAAAAATACAATTTATTCCGGACATACAGCGCCATCTATTGTTCAAACCAAAAATCTGCCGGATGACACTATTCCACGCGAACGAAGTCGCGGGCAAAAGCTAGTATATGTATAACAATACTACATATTTAATCAATCCAAAAGTTACAATTAACCATAAATATTTTAAAATAAAAAAGAGAAATTACTACTGAGTATGTATCATAAATCGGTATCGCTGTCAGAAGGAATAGTGTCCAAAATGTTGGATGCATTGCCGCGCTGGGATGGCGATGCATAGATATTCTTTGACCGAGGCCCGTCCAAGTGGAGATCCACTAAGCACTTGCAAATTTCGCAGTAGAGACTGTGGACACTTTCACCTCTTTGTCTTAAGGTTTCAACCCCAAAATCACATCTACAATCCGAAATCACACAATTTGTACATACTTTCTAATTACAAGTCTTTACTATACAATCAGTTATTGTTTATTCTCAATACATAGGTTCAATGTTAAAGTAAAGTTGGTAGGTCATTGCAGCTGTGCTGCTTCAAACCATGTGGTGTTTTTCGTAGTTCTTAAATAATCGAATCAATCGAAGAATTTTTGACGTTCATAAGTGCTTGTAAAGGCCTAAATGAAATAAATGATTTGACTTTGAAGTTATTTAGATATCAATTATCTACTTCTTAAATAAATTAAAAACTGTACGTTTAATAATTTTACCGTGGAAATAATATCTCCAGAATTTGTTTATTGCGTTAGGCGCCTGACGCACACGCAATAGTAGGTATTTTGACAGTGGTAGCAGAGGTACATATATTTTGTTCCTTATAACATATTTTTGTCATGTAAGTGTGACAGAAACTTTGCAAACGTTGCTTTCTTACATGCCAGTTGCACCCAGCAAATATCTGATCTTTGATTTTTAAAGGGTGTAACGCTAAATCCTAAAATCGTAGATAACTAGATTTTGTGTTTTCTGTATCAGGCAGAAATTATAAGAAACTATAAGTAGTGATATCTGAAACTAAAATATTTTTTGTGACAAAAGAAAAACTAAAAATTGTGCACATTCTTTTATTTAAAGCGAAAATACAAAGATTATATTTATCTTACGTCATAAATAATATTAAATAAATATATCTCTTAAGATTAACAGAAATCTATAAAATGCTCGCTCATGTTTTACAATTACACATTATATTGGTTCAGTCTTCGAAAACTTTTATAAGCTATGTACGTGTAGAAACTACCTAGTAAACTACATGTACTTTATGTGAGAAAAAAAAAACACAAACATTAAATTCCTGAAATTGGTACCGTCGTTTTGCCTAAATCATACTGAAACTTTCTCTTGTTTTGCCAAACTTGATCTTTACATGCTTACAGCTCGACATGAGCAGCAAACTGGAATCGAGTAGTCTTTCATCTTGAGAGTATGTTTTTCGGGATCGTATAGTACTAGACTTCGCGTTGCAATAGTTTCGCGACACTGAAATTGTTTATCGAATTTGTCAAATCCCAAGCGGGTGAAGCATTTGCCTCCGAGGCCAGGTGCGCCGTTAGAATGCCTGAAACACCAAATATGTAAAGTTATTATTTACCGTAGGGCTTTCTCTCTTAAAGTAATTGAAACATATGGGTCATACACAAAAAGTGAACATTACAAAATATTTATAATAAAACTTCACTTTTTTTTATAAAATGTTGTATTTATTTAAAGTTCCATATTAATATTCTTACAATAATATCACTATAGATCAGTCTTGGATATTTTAGGAAAAAAACACGTTTTTTGTTTTTTCATGTCCACAGAAGAGATTGTGTTGTCTGCAGAAGGGAACAAAATGTGACTTTATTATAATCATATTAATAAGGTCAAGAATAGAAAAAATAGAAAAATAAACTTAAAATGGAGTTCTCCTCGATCCCTAAACAAAACATAATAAAAACATATACCAATTCAGTACAAAAAATATTTGACATTTGTCCACAGAACAGACAATCAGCTTCTGTAGACGTACTAGAATGAAAACATATTTAACATCTCATCGCGATCCTTTCGCGAACTGCGCATTCGCCAGATGTGGACGTATCCTTATGTGTAGTAAAATATGTTTCAATAATAGGAAAACATAAATTTAGTATACAGAATATTAAAAAATGTTTTCCTCATCAGAATCGTCCCACATGGAATTCATCGGCCGTTTTCTCTGTGGTGAATCTTCAGAAGCTTCAGAGTCATCTGAATAGATTCTTTTCTTCTGGGGTTTATGCATCTGGTTAAATATTTCGATAGAAAGATCTGGTGTCAGTCTATCTGAAAGTCCTGGTGAATTTGGCTCAGTCGAAGCATCAGGTGTGGCTGGAGCCATTTCAAAATCACGCTCAGATATGATCCCGATCTTTCGAGGCAATCAGGTGACAAACTGTACGAGGATGAATCAGGAGCGCCTATCGTTCTAGATGTGCCAGGCATTATTGAATCCCTAATATCCCTTCCTTCTTCTTTCTTCGAGAGCTGCGTCATCCATTTTGGCCCGCGCACGGCGTATACTAAGTTTTTTCTGCTCGCGTCTGCGTTTCTTTTATTCTTCTTCGGAAAGCTTCCCTGATCGACTTGTTCGTGGCATAGTAACTGGAGCAAAAAACAAGGACCATCATGCGCTAAGAGCAAGCAAGCAACACAATGCAGAGCAAAACACAAATTAAAGTGGAAGACAAAAGTGCAAAACCATCATTTATTTTGCTCACAAATACATTAACATTTATATAATAAATTATTTAACTTCGTTGTTAAAATCTTAAATAATATCAAACACAAAAAATATATATTTTCAAAACCTTATTTAAATGATCTTAAAAAATCATCATCAGATCTTGAGCAATTAACCTGTGTATAATATGAATTATTTTGAATTAAGATGAACCTCTCTTATCTATAAATCAGCTAAAAGTGATTAACACAATTGTTTTTTTTTTCGAATGTAGGTAGTCAAAGTTCTTTATTATTCACTTCTGTTGACATACATCCCTTCTGTAGACACTACGTCTACAGTAAAGATGTCTACAGGAGAGACAAATTTTAATAAATCAAAGATGGTAGCCTTCCATTAGAGGTTAGACTTTAAGCAATATAATATTTGCAAACCGCGCCCACATATGCACTTACTATCTATGTTTTTACGTATTTGCACAGGTTACTTACTCAGGTATCCTAGTCACAGGAAAGACACACTGATCTCGACTGAAAACTTGTGTAGATGAATAATATAAAGAGTTTCTCTTATCACACGCACTTTACGTAAAATTACAACAGAGCAAATGATAGAGAATGCAATGCTACCAACACAAGAGACAAAATAATAACGATGCGTTCATCTTTAGCAAATTTAGGCTTATTTTATTTGTCTACAGAAGTAGACCCAAAATTTGTGAACAACATTTTTATAACGTTTAATTCAAAATTAAGTTTTATATTTTTTTTTATTCGTTATGTAATGAATATTTGATAATATGACTGATGTAATAAAATGAATTAAAAGTATCAAAAGTATCTGTATATATTTTTAATTATCACTTGAACTGAACTACTTGCCATCCGAACAGTCTACAGAAGGAGATCTTTTCAGATTCAAAAGCGAGAAAAATTAAATAAATTCCGGTTAAGCTGATTTTTTTTATGATTCAGAAAAAGTTTTCCAGACGAAATAATTATTAAAGAGATTTAATGTTGATATGATATTTAAAAAACGGTTTTTAAGTTGTATGAACATTTTTTTTTCTCCTTTTGTGTTTGACCCATATCTGCTGTGTAAGTATAGCAGAAGTATATAGTTTTCTAGAAGACGTTAATGGTTATTTAAATTACTCACTTGCACTGCACTTTCAACAACTTTTGAGGGAAGGCTTTAGTCTGCACGATGATATCAAGATTCGTTTGGTTAGGTTCCTTGTGGCAGTAAACTGATTCCCACTGTAAAACAAATCGATTAAACAATTAAAATCTTCCCAGCAATTATTTCAACAATTTATATATTTCAGAATGATAATTTTCTGTAACAATAAAGGCACGTTTAATCTATGGATTGGGCAAACAGACCAGGTTGTTGATGTCACTAACTCATCAGAGTTGTTAGATTGGGATACTTTGTTTCTCTTTTGGATAACTTTCTATTCTATATTGTAAACAAAGTCTGAATTTAGGCTATTTTTATCTATATTTTATTTATAAATCTGTGGACCCTTACCGTAGCTGTGTATGGACAGTTATCATTCTCTAAGTAATCTGGTGAAAACGTATCGGCACTGGACCAATTTTTATGCACGTTGTCGATATTCTGTGAAAAGATATAACATCTATTGAATAACGTAAATAAATAATTAATTACCAAATATATATTTTAAAAAAATTTACGTATAAAATTATTCCGTTCTAAAGTGGTGGTAATGAAAGGTACCTAAACGTGATTGATTATGATTATGATTCGTTATAAGTTAAGTTCCGTAAATAATACTTATCCACGATATCAAAAAGATGTGTAATTTATTTTGAGGACATTTATGGCGCTCGTAGTCAATTGACTACACACTTTTAGAAGAGGTTGTTTCGCCTACTTTATAATTACATTCGTGCGAGTTGCATACACAAACATTTTTTTTCAAAGTCGCGATTGGTATTTTCGTGCCAGCTAAATACGGGCGAATCGACTACTAATTCTACTTATTTCAGTTAATTTTATAATATTTAATATTTATGTGGTTGGTGTCTGCAAGATTAGGTACTGGTAAGGTAAGGTAACCCACTTACTTGTGTAAAGGGAGGCAGGAGGTCTTGGAACATTCTCTCGATCTCGTCGTAACCATTCGGTTTAACGAAGCAAAAATTATCCCACAGACTACCGTTCTTTACTTCATATCCCGAAGGAGTCTTGTTTTCTATGGGACTAGAGTTACTCGATGCCAGAAGAACCGCTACCTGTAAAATAAAAAATGAAGTATCAATATCAAATTAGGGTAATAAAGTAAAACAATTGATTTTGTAACTGATTTCTAATGAACTCATTCTTAGGATTAAAAAATGTTTTAAATTAGGAAGCTTACCATAGTTAATACAACTGATAAAGCCATTATCGATCAAATTAACGATTGGTATTTTTTTATTTAAAAATATTGTCACAATACTACTTTATTAGAGCACAGTGAAGTAATGATTTAGAATAACAATGCGCTCTACGTTATATACCACGAACAATATAGGCGCTGTAGATAACGAGACAAATTTTTCATTCGTTCCTTTTTCCTTGATCAAGTAGGTATATGTACCTAATTATCCATGAAAGCCAATAGAAATGCGGAATTATTGTTATGCAATGCTGAAGCTTTTACGTTATACGTTCACGTTATTTTAATAATTAGCGGAAAATTGCGTGATATTTGTTCAAATTTGCGTAACTCTCCATTGCATAACAGGAAAAATATAGCATACGTCATCAACCCAGCATGTTTTTTACTGTTCATAAAGTGATCATAAAGTGATCATCTTCTAGGATTTACTCTAACAATAATTGGTACATCGTAATCGGAGTTATCATACCAGCAATATTTTTGTACACAAAACTCATGTAATTATTATCTAAATTGTGATACCTATAGTTATGAAAACACAAATAACAGATGCAATGTATTTTCCTTTTCATTAAGTGCAGGTTTATTCCTGTCAGAATTTAGTTGAATAACTTTTACAATCAGCAAGTACGTATAGCTTTGTTATCGTCTAAATCTCGTTATTTATTGCTTTAATACGTGTACCGTGTCTACTATATTCTTAACTGATTGAAAAAAAAGCGAATGTAAACGAAGCAGAAAAAATTGATTTGTAAAAATATATAGCACTAGCCGTTTTCCCGCGGTTTCACCCGCGTCCCGTGGGAGCTACTGCCCGCACCGGGATAAAATATAGCCTATGTTACTCGCAGATAATATAGCTTTCTAATGGTGAAAGAATATTTAAAATCGGTCCAGTAGTTTTTGAGTTTATCTATTACAACCAAACACAAAGTTTTCCTCTTTATAATATTAGTATAGAAAAATATGACATAACTTTACAAATCAATAAAAAGATTAATTAAAAGTGTATAGATGATACCTACTTCGGTTTAATAGCATACTTTCAATGACCTACTACTCAATAATCAGGTTTTAGTAGCTTCATAATTTTAATATTTCAAAAATTCTGTAATAAACCCATTAAATAGATGTGGTGCATTTATAAAATGGTACCAAATTGGTACTTTATTTTTATTATAAAGGTGATTTATTCTTTACCACAATCGGAATCAGTTGCCAAACCGGGGCGAGGTACCTATTGGTTCACACTTAAACAGCAACGTTCAAGATATGAACCACCCATCTTTCATGTAACCTGCATTGTAGGAGTTATTTTTCACCTGATAGTTTTGCCGTCCCATTGGACCATGAAAGCAAGGGAAGTAGACGGTGCACCTGTGTTTAAACCTATGCTTGTGCGGCGTATAATTTAATAGATCCTGACTATTCTCCTTGAAAATCGGTCCGGTTACCACTATTACGTTCTTACTAAATACTTAATTATCTTTTTTGTATTTGATAGAGTTCAGTTCAAATATTTTGTATTGCATGTGAAAATTTCCAGTGCATGCCATGAGCATTGTACAATGATGACGAAAATTTCTCAAGTTTAATTATATGTAATGATACTTATTTCATGTAAAACTGTCACATTATGTCATTAAAAATGAAAAAATAGACGCAGTACTAAAATCACGTCTTGGAATTTTTTGCAACTTTTCCCTACGATCAAGGTAACTTATGACTTTATATCAGTTGTGTAAAGCATGTTTTTCTTTAATAAAATACGTGTAGACAGCCTGTACACGTTTCGCCCTGTTTCTTGTGCAAATTGTCAACATAACAATTGGATATGTAATGTTTAAACACATTCCTAGGTCTGCAATACATGTACGGCTTTATAAGCTGTAAGTTACACAATATTTAGCAATATTGGTGTTTATCTGAAACTTTATTCGTAAACAAGGCACATAGACTTATTGCTCTGCAATCATGTTTTCGCGTTTGAGAAAATGAAAAAAAAAAACATTGCTTTACAGCTGATATTTTCATATGGTATTGAAATTATAATTTCTTCTATTCTTCGTATCTTATAGGTACAAAACAAAATGTAAAAAGTACAATTATTAAAACGTTTTCCTGTAAGGAAACTATTTTATTAACTTTTGATAATGCTTTACTTTTTTTAATACATTCAAAAAACGTATCATAATTATTGGACATATCAAATGTGTTTAATTACCTGAGGAAGTGATTACTCTTACATACTTGTACTTATCTTCATGAACCGTGACATACTACCGTCAGTGTTCAGAACTTCGTCCAGGACATTATTAAGACAGATTCTTATGTAGATTATGAAATTTTAAAAGCGTGATTCATACCTATTAACGTCACAAGTTGGTACGTACCTATGTTTGCTGCTGCTACTTGCAATCAACTTGTGTCGAAGTACCGGATGCGTGCGGTCGCCATTGGGTTTTGGATTTACCGAGGAGGTCAGTGCAGTGCTTTCCTATTGCGTTAGTTCCTTTTTTGACATATATTGCTATCTATAATGGGCCTTTACACACTAGACACTAAATACTCAATATTTCAAATAAGGTACCTGGTATTTAATGAGCTACTGATTGAAATCTAAAAATTAATATTGACAAATCACTACGAATTATTCTTTGTCGAAAGGTTTTTATCAAAACAATTAAGGAAAAATTAGAACATTTTCAGAAGCTATCACTACTCGAAAAAATTAATACAGAAAACTATCAGCTAAGTCGCAGTATCTGCTACCTTTAATGCAGTACTCGTTTAATCCAATAAAATAAATTACATTCGAAATCCAACAAAAGTTTTCCTCAACGAAGCCTATTAATTCGCGCTCGATCCACTCTTACGCAGATCGACGGACGCGCTCTAGGATGCCGGGTTAGATAACACTGAATGTGGGCCGTTGTGCAATGGCGGCTACACCCCGTCTGTGCACCCGGACCGAAGTCACTTTTATTGAAATGTGAACTTTAAGCTTTATTTTGTTCGAATGTTTGGCTAATTAGGATATAAGTCAGGTCCGTTCAGTAAGTCCGTTCATAAGTTCAGTCAGGGTTCCGTTTTGATTAGATAGGTTAGGTACGTATCTAAGCGTTCAAAAGGTCGAAAGACAAATCTATACTTAATATTATAAAGCTGAAGAGTTTGTTTGTTTGTTTGTTTGAACGCGCTAATCTCAGGAACTACTGGTCCGATTTGAAAATTTCTTTCAGTGTTAGATAGCCCATTTATCGAGGATGGCTATAGGCTACTTTTTATCCCGGTACGGGAAGTAGTTCCCACGGGATGCGGGTGAAACCGCTGGCAGAAGCTAGTCGTTAATAAATCTATCAGTTTCGCTATCTATATAAGCAAGAAAAACCAAAATTGGTACGTCTAAAAATTATACGCCTAATATATTTGATTTGAGGATTATTTTCTCCTTCAATTAATATTTCGACGAATACAATGAACTATCGACATTAGTCACTACAACAAAATTGAGTGGTAACTACATGTCATAGCACTTGTTTCATGTATGACATTCTTTTCAAGCTGCAGTCAAACTTATAAATACTTACACTTATTGTGGGTGATGTAACATTAATACTTCGCAATTTTATTACATTTAGCCAAACAAAGATAAAAATCGCATCTCTCATTATTTTAGTTCTTTTTTTATAAATCAATAGATGCAACTGCAATTGGAAGTAATAAACATTAATGTTGCAAGTTTTGTTGCAAAGTGTAAGTGGTATACTAATATATACTATACTATAATGTATACTAATATTATATTAGATATTATAGGATCATTAAACTGCATGGAAGATGCGCGGCAAAAGATGTTTTGACTATTACTTTGATCCACTGATAGACAAGATTCATTCCTACATACCCTAGCCCTCGTTTTCTGCCAATCATGCTACATCAGTTGAACCTGGGTGCATTGTTATGGTGGAGATGCATAGTAGGTAACTACAAATACCAAAAGGATACATTAACATTATATTTTGATGACACATTACCTACTATCTAAACTCAAATAATCAGCTTCAGCTAAGTTCAGAACTAGTCCCATTCACTTATATTACATATTTACAGGAGAGTCAACTTCAATTTGTAATGTAATGCATAAAAATAAGCTTATTACTCAAATGTGCCGTATAGTCAATTACAAAGTTTTAATTTCATAATTCTAAAAATAGCCCAATGTTTTGAGCATGATTACACAAATCCATTAAAAAAAACATAAACAGTAATTACGTGTGTTTAATTTTAGACTTCCTTACAATGTTAAAGTCCATGCTCGACTATTATCTAATTCTTGGTATAAAATGTCGAAACAAACCAGGCATCTGTGAGTATAATGTAACATCAGGCAGCATCCCTTCACCGCATGTTGCAAGTTGGTTGACCGACAATCGTCTATCACGCGTGATTAGTGCTCAACTTATGTGAAAAGCAATAAATGGGATTGGGGTCATTAGGTGCATATATTTATTTATTTCATCCTCCGAGCCTTTTTCCCAACTATGTTGGGGTCGGCTTCCAGTCTAACCGGATTCAGCTGAGTACCAGTGCTTTACAAGAAGCGACTGCCTATCTGACCTCCTCAACCCAGTTACCCGGGCAACCCGATACCCCTTGGTTAGACTGGTGTCAGACTTACTGGCTTCTGACTACCCGTAACGACTGTCAAGGATGTTCAATGACAGCCGGGACCTACAGTTTAACGTGCCATCCGAAACACAGTCAATGATGTCTAAGATATACTTAGAAAGTACATACAAACTTAGAAGAGTTGCATTGGTACTTGCCTGACCTGGGATCGAACCCGCGCCCTCATACTTGAGAGGCAGGTCCTTTACCCACTAGGCCACCACGATTTATTTATATATATTTATTTATTTATTTTATTTATTTATTTATTATACTTTTTGCACACATTTTACAAAAAAAACAATGTACAAAGGCGGACTTAACGCCTTAGGCGTTCTCTACCAGTCAACCTTTAGGTGGAGGAGAAATTTCATGGCAGGTGCACTAAATATGTATATAAGGCAAATCGAAAATATATAAACGTACATAGACTTATTATACATACACATATATATATATATATATATATAATATTAAATAAACTTTAATACATATATAAATAACACAAAATCAAATGCATAGTTGTGTCAATTCTGCAAACTCTGGTGAAGATACTCACGAAGCTTCAATTTGAAAGTCAATCGGCTATCTACCATCCTAATTTCCGAGGGCAACTTGTTCCATAAAAGAATAGATTGGACAAAAAAGGAGGAATGAAGGAAATCTGTGCGATGTGAGGGACATTATATCTTAATGCTTCCTGAATAGTTTTTTGACTGGTAAACATAGTATAACATAGGTACTATAAATCATTCACGGCACAAAATAAGAACATGATGCATTCGAAGTCGCAATATTAGCCCCTATTGCATTTATACGAATTTGCTAACTGTGGTTGGGAGACACTGAGACATTGGAAATACCTTGTATGCCTTATTTGAAAAATAAAAATGCTTATCTTATACTGTCTCTGGATGTGCGTAGGAATATAAATATTATGTCTTTAGTAACAGGGTGAAAAAAAATCTGTCAATGTTGGAAAAAATGGCGATTACTATTCTTACTACGTATCCTGATGGTAAGTCGGCCATTTGCGTTTTGTGGTAAATGACTCTGAAATACAAGAAATCCCAACACTTGTCTTAAAAATAAATAATTTATTTATTACAAGCTAATTAATTATATCCATTGTTTGGTAGTTTTGTTTGATAACAAAAACGTTTGAATTACTGGGAATATTATAAATACACTATGCAAAGGCAAATTTTATCCAAATGGAAAGTCCCGGGTTTAGTACTTACAATAATATAACCAGGGATATTCAAATAACTTATAAAATTACCAAATAGTTGTGGTTGGTTATTTTAGAAATTTCCATGAAAACTTTATAAATAGGTATGGGAAGGTACCACAGATTGTGTTTAAGAATAGAACGAAGTGACAAAAACAAGTTTGTACTCATTTAATACGCTTGTAACACATAAGCAAATCATGCAGAACAGAAAAAAAATATTTTCTTTATATTTTATTAAAATAATGAAGTGTAATAAATAAATTACGTATTTGACTTCATCATTCCAGATGTGCATCCAGTATGCAATTATTACACAAACCACTAAACTTAGTAATTTTCTGAAATCAACATTTACAAATATATAAGACATCATTTATGAAGTTATCGTCATACTTACATCTTACAACGTCAATACTAATTAGAGTCTTACAACTTCGATCGACCTACTTATGCAAAGTAATTTTCCATTATAAACTTACGATAGCTAACGCGTTGAAGTCTTTATGCCCATTAAAATTACTTTCGGATGGAAGATTTTTTTTTGTCTAAAAAACTAATTCATCATTTCTTATTTGTAGGATCCGGGCATTAGTCAACATATTGATTTGTATCTACTCTTTTTCTTACGTTATACCGCATTTCATTAATACATTTTTTTTTCCTTAAATCATAATTGTGGAATAAAACAGGAGGCAGAAGAAAGAAGACCAAGTACTGTTTAATTTAACAAGATCCTTAATCGAGAAGCATCCGGCCCGAATCGCGTATTGATAACGAGACATTATGCGATAATTCACAATCGATAGAGGGGATTGTAAGTTTAAATAAAAAGAAAACTCGGCGCCGTGGCCAGTGAGAGTGAGACGTCTAAGCGAACGCGCGCGAAAGTTGCATTCAAACTCGCGCTACAAACATATTCCTGACTGCCATTTTTTCTAGCCCGGGATAAAATATACATATAATATTAGTGCTCATTATTACATACATAATTTGTGGCATATTTTTATATCAAATTAAGTATATCAAGTGTTTGGTGGTTGCTTGAGTGACAGTGCAAGTGATAAGTGACTTTCGCCGTCTGTTTGTGCAGGATGATGATCACACGTAATTTAAAGGTAAGGACTTGTTATATTACCTACATGGTGGCAGTTATCACTCATTAAAAAAACCATGCACAGTTTACCGATAATTTTCAAAAGGCCGTAATGACAATAACAATATTATAATTGCGGTTTATTGGGAATTACTAGTTTGCAAATATCAGACGGGTTTTTCTAACAAAGTAGTACTTAATAGTATTATGTTTTTGCACATGCATTATGTCAATATTTTTTCGCTCTAATATGGTTAAATGATATCACTAAATACCGGTATGATACGAAGGTATTGTGTGTTAAAAAACCTTTTTAAACTATTGACAAGTTTCACCTTTTCGCACAATGGTGCAGAAGAAAAAAGGTGAGAAATTCTCATTGTTGTACTTAAAAGAAAACAAGTAAAATTGAAACTGATAGAAGGCAATTATATTCTCACTGGGTAATTGAGTTAATCTAAAGAAAATGACAGTCCATATTTACATTGCTTTAAGTAATAGAGTATTGTTTTAAGTAAATAGTTAGGTAGCACACGCATGGCATTTGCGTGTCAATTTGTTCTGTGTACCATCGGGGAGACTCGTGTCTGGTCACTAATTGGTTCCTTTTTGCCTATACATTAGAAAAAAAAAACTTTTTCGCTTTGTCCTAATAACCCTAAATAAATGATATTATGTTTTCCTAGTCTTAAATCTATAAAGGGGTTTTCTTTGAATAGCGCCGTGGGACTTTAAACGTTAAAATTCACCGGTGGTCAGGCGGAAATGTCCGCGATAGTACATTGCGTGTCAGACTTATGTTTACAACATGCAGAACAGTTGTCATGATGATCTTGTGGTCGAGAACGACTGATTAACATGAGAATCGCTTGTCAATCAATGGCATTCTTTACGTCACTGTAAGAACAGTTATTTCAGTGTTAGATTGCCCATTTATCGAGGAGTGCTATACGCTACTTTGATTCGGAAGCACGAAGTAGTTCCCAGTTTCGAACCTAGTATTACTAAAAGAGGAAAAGGAAGTTTGTAGATATAAAAGCTAGTAGCATCATAAACTAACATATGATTAATGAAAGACCATAATTATGTATGTAGATCACAAATCCGGGGATTCGTAATTAAAAAAGGTAGAAAAAAAACAATAATTATTACTAATTTGTATGCGTACATAATAATTACTGCTTTAAGTTTCAATAAAACTATAGCTTTGCACAATAGGCTTTTTGCTTGGATGATTTCTGCTAAATTATAAAGTAACACTACTTATTATGTTATTGCAATTGCTTTGATTAAAAAAAATAGAAACACCGACAGGATATTAGATACCACAAAAATTATAATGTCTCAAACAAATACTCTTGAGCTTTATAATAATATACACAAACTGAAACAATTCTCGCAATAATCAACTAGACAAGCTTTCATGAAATTGGTCTTACTCAAATTCTAAAACTAATGTGGTCAACTAATCGATCACATGTAATTATGTACGAGAGATGTTCTACTTAACTGTACCTAATGGACATCAGCCTATTTCATGTCAAACTGCAATGTTTAGGTACAATATAAGAACCATTCAATTTAAGTCCCAAAGAACCGCTATAAATAGCTGCCATTATATCTAATATTAAAACGATCGTAAAGTATGATTTTGAGCAATTCTGACAGATTTTGTGCCAAGGCTTGAAGTTCAGGTCTCATGACTCAAACATATTCTCATAACTTTTATTGTTGTCTAGGCATAAATTATAGGACATTGCAATTATAAGTCAGATCCTTATCTGAAATAAACTTAATCATAGTGGAACGCATGTTTAATGAACACTGAATTCGGTGGGAAAAGGAGATACCACACACGCGACGGTTCACAAATTAGTAATTATTATTGAGAAGCCAATTCATTTGTTAGTTGTAAAATAAGCATTGGGTCAGTGACCCTAATTAAGAAAAGATTGACTAGCAACACCTATGATATTAGGTACTTAGTAGGAATTTTAATAAGGCACATGATTGCTTATTGCATATGAAACCTAGGTCTTTTTTTTTTAAACGACGTCAAAAATCATCAAATGACCCCTCCCGCTGTGGGTTAGCAGCGGTGAGGGAGTGTCAGACTCTTACTGACTAAAAACCGTCGTGTTCCGTCGTAGGCCTTTAATGTACCGGGGCCGCGGTAACTCTTTCGAACAATCCCGCAATGAAACCTAAGTCTGCGTTGAACTTTAATTTAGACTTTACAGCAAGTTTTAATTCCAATGACTCATTAATGCAACTTCATGCACATGATATGAGTTCTCTTTACATCATGAATGAACAAGAGGAAGTATTTTAACAAAATGTTACTACACAGTTACTATTTATATTTATTAATGAATATTTTCAATACGTCAAATACTTTATCAATTGTAGGTATAAACCTAAGTATCGCCACGCTTGCTCAAAGTGGTTTGGCGATTTCAGACTTTATTATACCAAGTCTCCTACGTACGTATGACTTAGAAGCGTCACGTTAAGAGATAAGCAAGTCTTCTCCGTAAAGAACTACCTATTAAAGTTTCGATGACATGTTGTTAACCTTTTGCACTGTATTGCGTAATTCAGATGGCTTTACTTTTACGGCCGTAGCAATCTGCAAAATTATTTTTGGTATTTCGTGGATGACCTGCTCTACAGACCTGCAACAATTTCAATTTTCCAAAATGTCATACCTACACTTGCAAATAATTATTTTAATTTTTATCATGCAACAGTCTCCTTATTTGATGGATAGTGAAGGTACATTCCATAATGTTTTTGGAAGACGCGAACCATAAAGTTTAAATTAAAAGATATTATTATTTGTAACTAATTTTCACTTTATCAACTTACTGAGTTTGAAAAAGATAGGATATGTTAGGTAGTTTTGTTTCAGTACGTTTTGTTTCTGTAGAATATGGAACATGTTGTGAGCAATGTCCTATTGGTATAAAATCTCCTACTGATATAGAACAACTTAAAAAACCTTCGTTATGATTCCTACGTAATTTTGTGTGGCATAAAGTCACAAAATGACGATGTTCAAAGAAACTTGCGCAGAGGCCACCTATAATCTCGATCACGTTCGGACATTGACATGTAACGTAACACTATATTGAAAGTGAAGCCGTTTTGCTTTCTGACTGCCGCCGTCCGGTGTCAGCCAAATTATAAACATTACTATATTTAGTCCGGACAGACTTATTGCTAGAAAATGTCCTATGTGTTTGACTGAGCTTGTAAACAATATTTACATTGTAAAAAAGCCTTTTTAACGTAGGATATACCATAGCAGATTTTTTTTTAGAAAATAATGGCACTTTGTAGCAACCTGCCTAAACATCCTACTAATATTATAAACGCGAAAGTTTGTATGTATGGATGTATTCATCATCATCAGCCTATCGCAGTCCACTGCTGGACATAGGCCTCTCCAAGTGCACGCCACTGAGATCGATTTTCGGCTTCTCGCATCCAGCTCCTGCCAGCCGTCTTGCGCAAGTCATCACTCCACCGTGCCTGAGGACGTCCTACACTACGCTTGCCGAGGCGCGGTCTCCACTCTAGAACTCGTTTACCCCAACGGTTATCGGTTCTTCGGCTAATATGGCCAGCCCACTGCCACTTCAGCTTGCTGATTCGGTGGGCTATGTCGATGACCTTGGTTCTCTGACGGATTACCTCATTTCTGATGCGATCCCTCAGAGAAATGCCGAGCATAGCCCTTTCCATAGCCCGCTGAGCGACTTTAAACTTGTGAACCAGCCGTACCGACAGTGTCCACGTTTCGGCTCCGTAAGTCATGACAGGTAGGACGCACTGATTGAAGACTTTTGTCTTTAGGCACTGTGGGATCGACGATGTTAGGACTCGACGTAGCTTCCCAAATGCAGCCCAACCCAACTGAATTCTCCTATTCACCTCGTCCTCAAAGTTGTTTCTACCTAACTGCAATGTCTGCCCGAGGTATACATATTTCCGAACAACTTCGAGAACGGCGCCGTGTATCGCAATCGGTTCCGGTAGAACATGTTCATTGAACATGACCTTGGTTTTGTCCAAGTTCATCCGTAGGCCGATGCGTAGAGAAGATTCAGCCAGGTCGTTCAGCATCTGTTGTAGGTCCTGCAGCGTTTCCGCCATGATGACGATATCGTCAGCAAATCGCAAGTGAGAGATGTGTTCGCCATTGATGTTGATGCCTCGCCCTTTCCAGTTCAGCGTCTTGAACATATCCTCCATTGCATTAGTGAACAGTTTCGGGGAAATAACATCCCCTTGTCTCACTCCTCGATGCAACGGTATGGGCCTTGTTTGCTGATTCTGTACTTGGACGGACATTGTAGCGGCTTCGTAGAGACATCTCATCACTTGGATGTATCGCCAATCTACTTGACAACGCTGCAGGGACTCCAGAACAGACCAGATTTCAACCGAGTCAAAGGCCTTCTCATAGTCCACAAATGCTAGACACAGGGGCTGATTATACTCTTCGGTCTTCTGTATAATCTGCCGCACTGTGTGGATGTGGTCTATGGTGCCGTATCCGCTCCGAAACCCGGCCTGCTCCGGTGGTTGGAATTCGTCGAGTCTTCGCGCAAGTCGGTTCGTGATCACTCTTGAGAACAGCTTATAGACGTGGCTTAGGAGGGAAATGGGTCGATAGTTCTTCAGCTGGGTTTTGTCTCCCTTCTTGAAGAACAGGACGACAACACTCCTACTCCACGCCTCTGGAGTTCTCCCTTCAAACAGGACGGCATTAAAAAGCTTCTGGAGCTCCCCCAGTACGGGCTTTCCTCCTGCTTTTAAAAGCTCTGTTGTAATGCCATCCTCGCCAGGGGCTTTTCCGTTTTTGAGCTGTCTCAGAGCGATCTCGATTTCGTCACTGCTGACTTCTGGCAGGTCTTCGGTGAAATGGCGTGTTAATGTGGCTCTAGAATCCTCATTTCCGGGATCAGGTCGAGATGCATGCGATGCGTATAGCCGGCCATAGAAATTTTCCACTTCCGAAAGGACTGCCGGCACCGAAGAAACGACTTCTCCACTTGTTGTGGTCAACTTCGTCAAGTGGCTTCTTCCAAGAGATTGTACGAACACCTTTGACCCCCGATTTAGCTCAATTGCTCTTTCAATGTCAAGAGTATTGGAGCACCGGAGGTCGCGTCGTACGTGCTTGTTGATCTCTTGGTTTAGAGCCCGCTTAGCTGACGAAGTGACAGGCGGGTTTTCACGTCGTTTCTTCATAAGCCCTAATGTCTCTTCCGAAAGCTTTGATTTCCTGCCCTTACGCTGCATGTTACAGAATCTCGAACCTTCCTCCCTGAGGATCCGAACCACATATTCGTGGTTCTGGTTAACGTCTGTTGTGGTTTCCACGGCGGCAAATCGGTTCTCCAAATTTGATTGGAACGTTTCAGATCCTGTCATGGTTTGGAGCAGTGTTGGTCGGAGCCTGGCCTTCATCAGACGGAAACGTTCGGCCTTGAAGTTGATATTCAGAGAGCCTCGGACAAGTCGGTGATCGCTACCGGTATTAAAACGGTATGGATGTATGGATGTTTGTTACTCTTTCACGCAAAAACTACTGAATGGATTTTAATGAAACTTTACAATAATATAGCTTATACATCAGAATAACACATAGGCTACAATTTGTAAACATATTGTTCGAAATACTAAACCTGCGCAGACGAAGTCACGGGCACCAGCTAGTAACAAACATAATTTCAAGAAGGATCTAATTTGGAACGCTTTGTGACCGTTAGGACCATGAAAATATGTGTCAATAAGTCATTGTCTTCTCTCTTTAGTGGCAATAAAGCTGTTCGCAGAGTTTGACCACCCATTAGGCCCTAGGTCAACGATAATACTTGCGTAACAGGCAGTAATATGATGAAACATGTCCTTTAAATTAATAGCTAATTTCAAACTTAAAAACAATAGCCCATATCCATTCCCATCTGTAGTTCTAATGTTTTGAGCGATAGCAAAAAGTCATTAACTTTTAAAAGGGAATCTACCTAAAGGACAAAATACTGAACAGCGAAAGTAAACCAATTGATCTTTCTTCAAACAAATAAATGATATAAATTGGAATAATATGGCAAATGTCTTCTCTACACACAAAATATGAATTTCGTCTGCCGGATCTCCATGTCATCGGCGTTACAAGTTACAAACTGCGGTTGAAGGCAATTTGCCTTTTGACACGGTTTCGGCAGACATACACCATTCATCTGTAACTTAAGGAAAGTGCACATGAACCCGATTCTGTAGGAAAACATAAATGACTTACTCTATGGACATCGAAAGGTAGGTATACATTTAAGTACTGCTCTACTAATAATAATGAATTAATGTTTTTTTTTTTCAAAAGTTTTAAATAATACACAGAAAGGGTTAAATTGACGATGAAATTTTAATATTTGGTGGGCTAAGATTTCCATCTTACATGATCCTTTCTAGGTCTATTGACACTTAGTACTACTTAACCCACAAGGAAATAGACATGCACCATAATATGCAGTTATGTTATTATCACAACGAACACGGCAGTGCAGCCAGTGCCTGCGTATGTTTGACTTGCACTCTAACTTTCACCAAGAGAGCTAAAATTCTGAAACCCCTGCGAGAACTGTGCGCTGAGGAAACGTTTTATTAAATGCATTATAATTACTTTCAATATCCCATTGAGTATTTCTAATTGCTGTTTGGTGTGATAGTAAAACTTTATTTTATTTTATCTTAGTATTAGTTTATGAAGCTGAATATTTCGTTTACGTATTGAATACCACATACTACATGATCAGATTGAATAATATTAAAACTAGATGTCGTCTAAGACTAGTTCTCTTAAAGTGAATAAAACCTCAACAATGCGTTTGTTTGTCACCCGTAAAACGGTTAACTCAAACTGGTTAAATGATTGTATCATTTCTGCACACTTTTGAACTGGTTTAGACTGCATAACAGTTTGAAGCCCGAGTGTGATATAATAACACGGCATTTTTGTTTGTTATTGTTTTAAACAATAGCAAATATTTAGTCTATTTCGGATGTGAAAAACACATACAGATGTTGGGTTTTTTAGATTTTATTTACAATGTTTTATTGTTTTTTAAAATTCCCACCACTGAGCAAGTGTAGCAGTAAGTACGGTCTAAACTTTCAACAAGAACACGAATGAAGTTTGTGTAGCGATACATTTCTATATTTCTTATAATCGATGAGTAAAAGTATAAAATAAATATTAAAACCCTCTGGCTGACCAGACTCGAGAAGGAAAGAAAGTAGTCTGCTGTTTTTCTGACAGACAATCCGGTTTGCGATACACGCCCGTTAATGACAGTGCTGATGCCGCCGACGTCGAAAGGTGCTTCCTATCGCGAACTTTAAAAGTACTCTTAATGACTCCAAGTGAATGTCGATTTATTATTGTACAAAATTGGCGAAAGAACCGGGCCAATGAACATATCAAGTAATTAAAAATTGACTAGATGTGCCTAACCATCACCTTGAAACATTAGAGGAAAAAATATGCAACTTTCATTAAGATTACGTGGCCACATGGTATTTCCAGAAATAATATTGCGCCAATTGCAACTTCTGCCGGATCCTGATTCTAGATTATAAATAACATCTTCGCAACGAGTACGTAACAATACTGTTTAAACAACTAACATTAATTAAGTATATTATTTAACAGCTTACGTTGAATTTGTGCTCTCTGATTCGACAGTGTTGCGTCACTTTATAAGGAAAAGTTTGCAAAATTAATGAAGATCTAGAAATATGTTATGTCTGATCGCGGTCACCACATTCACGGAAATTATTATACCGTGGATATAAGTTCAGTAATACTGATTGGAATCGCTCGATTTTAGTGACATTTTTAATACTTTTATTAATTGAATGATCACAAATACAACTAGGAACGTCCTCATAGTTGAACTGTTTCCAAATATTGTCGGTTAAGCTAATAAATTTTAGTAAAAATAGGCATGAGTTACCTACAAGTAAGAATGTTGTATGTTTATGAATCTGTTCTGCGTGTCTCTAGCTAGATTATTATTATCCATTTACAAGTTAGGCGTTTATTACGAATATTAAACTTTCCTTCGATTAAGCTACGTGTAATAATGTAAGATTATATAGATTAGTCATCCTGTAGTGGGTATAATGTGGGTATAATGCGTTGTGATAGGTAATGATCTCAACATAAACGTGCATGTACCTATGTAATAAATAAATATACAAACAGGTAGTGTGTTTTGTTAACCTACAGTGTGTTGACTTAAGTCTACAAAGTTCCTTGCATAAACAAAAAAGATGCCTATTATCAACAATAGTTGTTCACTAATTTTACAAGAAAACCAAAACAGCGTTGAATTCATCCCATACAAATGAGGACATCAAAGATCAAACATTGACATCACGACGACTTTCTACAACCTTTACGACACTCGTTTTCCAAATGTAACCTACGCGCTTTTTGTGGCAGCCTTCTTATATTTCGCAAGTTTTTTTTTTTTTACTTTATAGTGTAAAAGTTTTATGTAAGCGACGCGACATTACGACATAATAATCATTCTTTGACGCCCATTGTTTGAAATAAAAAATGTCTTAAAAGGAAATGGTTGGTACCTATATGCTATTATGATGCTCCACTGAATTCAAATTGCCATGTAGGTATGACACTTATAAGCACTCATTGGCCTGTAATTGAACAGTTTCCTTTAAAGTCGCTAATTATCTAAGTGCGTACACGATAAATTGGTTTATTGGCCTGATTAACAACCAATCATTAGTCGTCAAGTGTGGTTATCGTTCCACGTAAAATTTTATCTGGATGCCGTCTTCCTTAAGCATTCTAACGAAGTATAATTTCTTTCCTGTAATAGATCGGTACCAGCTAATTGGCATTTAGTGTGCAGAAATGTTTTTTTTGTAGGTATATCAAGTTTGGTAGATATTTAGTTGCCAAAGCGATTCAGACATCGATGATGATATAAGTGTTTTATGTGACACTAGCCGTTTTCCCGCGGTTTCACCCGCGTCCCGTGGGAGCTACTGCCCGCGTAGGGATAAAATATAGTCTATGTTACTTGCAGATAACATAGCTTTCTAATGGTGAAAGAATATTTAAAATCGGTCCAGTAGTTTTTGAGTTTATCCATTACAACCAAACAGACAAACAAACAAAGTTTTCCTCTTTATAATATTAGTATAGATAAGCACATTAACCAAAATTGTTAATCAAAATGAATATACAAGAGAGATTTTAATTGAACGTCCATATTTTCTTTATTCCACAGTAAAATAAACGTACTTTCTTTGTTCTGGTCTAATATGAAAGACCTACATACCAAGCTCTTTCTAAAGTCTGCAATCGACAAACAGGAAATTAAATGTCGCTAATTACTACTACTATGTCTCGAAGATTGTCGTATCTTTACGCATAGTATAACAAGAAGGCGTGTCTTCACATTTTACGCGTATGTTTATAAGTAGGTAGTCGTTACTATCTAACAACCGTGAAATTGGAAGATGACATTCCGGTTTGTAAGAAAACACTGGTCTTTGACCTTATTTTCCGATAAAAGTTTATGTTTAATATTTATATGTACAATCAAATCGGGTATGCATGTTTCTGGGCTGGTATAGGGCTCTTTATGCATCTGTATGGTTAATAAGTTCTTCTGATCTGCTCTTAGAAGTCCCTTAATTATGTGACATCTTACCAAATCTCATGAAGGTAAAGCGCGAAGATCTTACACAAATATAAACAGTAAATAGAAACAAAACGTTCTTTAATATTTCGAATTTGTTTATACCCGTTTATCATGTAGTTTGTTTCAAAACTCATAACTCTAGACTTGTCTGTTTCGGTTGGAGGAGCAACATTCCAATTTTACACATCGGCGCCGATAACAGACACTTTAAAAAATAAACTTCCGTTTTATGTGGTTTTTGCATCTACTTCGCGTATATAGTTCCAACATTACCATTACCTATAGGGAATCAAGTACGCTGTTTTCAGGGTATATATGCAAAGTTGTATGGCGAGAATTGGATATTTTATTAGATCAAATATGCATGTTTTATGTGTAATAGTATTGATCATTAGACTTGAGCTGTCTCGTAATATTAAATTTTGATTCTCAGGAAGTCGAAGTCAATGTCAATGTTTAACAAATAAAACCGGTCTAAAGCTGGTGAATTTCTCCACTAAACGAAACCTACTAGAAGTCAGAGAAATTTTGTTTACATAGTTTTTCATTCATGTTGACATTCGAATGTTAGAATTCATATATTATGTAAATAACCTCAGGGCCACGAAAAGAGCGATTTCCAAATGTTAATGAAAATATTATTTAATGTGGACATTGATAATAAAAATGTTCACATTCACTTCAAGTTCACTTCATAAAAAGCCGAAAGATTTAAGTACATTTTGAATCCAAACAAAGTTAGAAAATGAAAAATAAAATAGAAAAGGTTAACAAATGGATATTATCCAATTTCCAAGAAGAATTCATTACTTAATAAAATTGTGTCTCTGGCTCATCGCTTCCGCCGCAAGAAGTAACGGCGTCGTGGCCCAAGCGGAACCATGCGGGTGACGTCACACCGGCGCGCGCGCATAAAAACTTTCGCTTTTCACTGCCAAGGCTTGGTCCGTGCCTGCGCGCTATCGCCGTAATCATATCTTGTTCTAACAATATACCCATTGTTTTATATTACTTACCAATTACTTAAATTGTTTGGAAATGTGGAAACTATAACAAGACATATCAAGTTCTATAACGTTATGGTTTCCTACGCAATTTATTGTTTAAATCTTTTTCTCGTCGTGTTGCGAAGACCGCTGCTTGTTACATGTTTTATGTGAGCAATTATTTAGAGTAGCTTAGCATTCTGTGACAATGCTTATGATCAACATTTCATCTTCGTACTTAGCCGCCGTAAGTGATGTAACAAAAGAGCACTGACTTTTGTTGCAGTCATAACACACGAGTGTGATAAACTACGACAAGGTAATAGCTTTAGATGAGAAAAGTTACAGAACATATTTTTTAACACCAACAAAATGTATGCTCCCGAGGGTCTTTTCGTATTTTATAAATTTTGACTTATCCTGATCTATCTTCACAGTTATGGATATGCGTGGCGTGCCTGGCCTCGTCGCTGGCAGCGCCGTCGCCATCACCGTCACCTTCACAAAACCCACAACTGTATTTGGACATCATCGACATGGCAGCCATCAGTAGAATGTCACCACAACAACTCGAAGCCCTCGCTGAAGGGTTAGCAGCTGAAGAGATCATGAGGTACGATGTATTTTTAACTTTACTACTTAAGGATATTAGGTCTATGAAGAAGTTTACTTACCTCTAATATGAAACTTTACTGTTGCAAAATATGAATTTCATTTAAATGCTATCAAAGGTTCCAGAAACACCGAACCGATTTGAGAAATTATTTCACTGTTGGGAAGCTAGACTGTCCACGAGTAACTTTAACTGTATTAGTACTAATTAGGGTACTAGTTCCCAAGGGACGCTAGTGAAACCGCGGAAAAACAGCTAGTAATTTATATTAAAGATATTTTTTAAGTAGATTATTTTAGATCACCTTGTAGTTTCAACTTCTTCTAATTGCTTTTTCTATTTACCAGGACAAAGCGGTCGTCAGCTCAAGCGCTTACGTCAGTGGTGTCAAAGGCGTCATCAGGGATACAAAGCAAAGTGGGGCTGTTGGGTCAGGCGTCCGCCTTCATCGCGTCTGCTTCCAGCAAGAATGGGGGTGAAGAGGGACATGGATATAACTATGAACCGGTGAGATAAACAATACATACTTCACGATCTTTTATTGATTACGAGTAACCTCCATCAAATGGATAATTTGGCTTTTAACTGAAACGCTATGGTCTCCAATATCTATGACTATTTGATTAATGAATGTATTTAGACAAGCCAGAGTAAAAGCAATATATTCACCAAATATTACTATTTGCAAAACTGCTGCATGAATATTTTATAACTATTTTCTTATTTAGCTTTTGAAAGCTTGACTCAATCCCATATTTCCTTGCAGCATCATCAGGACGAGAAATACGATTACTGGGGCTTAAAGAAGTCGATCCTGTACACATTATTCCAAGCCGTGAAGGCCATCACCGGTGGTGTGACGATCCTCAAGGGCCAGCTGATCAAGGGAGGCGGTGCGCTCGCGGCCACGCTCGGCAAGGTCATCTCCGTGAAGGGAGACGCCGTCAGCAACCTCGGCAAGAAGATCGTCAGCTCCGCAGCCCTCAGCCACAAGAAACCACATAGTGAGTAGTTCCTTTTAGTTACCAGTTACTCCACTGGAATCTATAAGAATGCACTCCTAGGCTAAGCAAAAATCTTGCCATTCATTTTACGAGTAAAAAATGATTGATACTTTCATACATTTTTTTGCTCAAGAATATTACTAATAGGTTTAATTTAAAGGATTAAGCAACTATTATGTAAATAATAAATATAAGTTGTAGACTAAGCTTCTAATATTAGAAAGTGGCAGGTTGATAACCTTTTGATACTGCATACGAATTATAAGCGGTTAAAAGTGAATGGTTAAAATTAAGGTTTATATGTCACCGTCAAAAATATTCAACGAGGCTATGCACGTGAATATTAAGTCATTTTTAACTGCGACTTTTAATAACTATTGCATAGTTTATATTAGTAACTAGTACACGTAATTGTGGAGAGTTATGTCAGCACCAATTACCTTAATTGGGTAATAGTTAATACAATTACCAGATCGTGATTACTATGACGTGCATAAGTGGTTTTATAAAATTCATGTTAGTAGGTGAACCCTTCTAAATAAATAACAAATTATTATGACATGCAAATAAAGCATTATTTCGTAAGTCCAAGATTCTTGCCATTTATTCACAAGTTCCGACGAGGCAACGAGGAATCTGGAATAGACAATTTATTATTATAGCATTAAGATTATTTACTTTTGAGGAATTCTAAATTATAATGGGATTATTAGTGAGGCTTATGGTCTGCTGTGATATGTTTATCAAATTCGAAATTATTTATTCTTTTCGACCAAAAATATATTTTTAAGTTTGGCGCATCACTTGGAGTTTAGTATTTAGAGTTTACTTCGGGAAGTCAATGACTGTTTTTGCATGCATGTATCTCTTTCTTCATGAAGCTTTTATAGGATAGAATAATTAGCGATTTATATAGTCAAACCTGTAAATATACCCACTGTACAAATTAAACTACTCTGAAAGATATTTCAGTTATATATGGTTGAGTGGTATCCTGTGCAATGTTGTAAATATTATAATAAAATAAAATTGGAACAAAAGTGAAGTCTTTTCTTTCCTTTGTATTAAGTATATGTATTACTTTCATGGTATATATCTGAAATATTTATATGTATATAATTATATTTTAGTAGCCTAAGTTTTACATTGTGAATGTCTGCAGGCTTGAAGTAATAGTCGGTCAAAAAAGGTTAAAATTACGTTGATTGAAAAGTTTTTATAATTGACTGAAGTCTGCATAAGGCCCGAGTTAGGCTCGGACTATAATTTACTTAATAGTTTTTTCAATAAGAAATGTGGTTGGTATAAGCAAATGTCTCCAACTATTAGGATATCATTAACCATACCATACAATAAACCTAAAATGCATGAGGACACGTCATAAACTCATTGAAGGCCTCTCTTTCATTTAAAAAAAAACCTTTTTTGACGTAAGAATTGCACGTAATTACGTACGCATCTGACCTATTATTGGAATTGTTTTACGGTTGCTATATGTCAAACAATTTATTTATTTTATTTATTTATTTATTTAACTTCATGCAACAAAAATATTACATAGGCGGACTTAATGCCATAGGCATTCTTTCCAGTCAACCTTAGGGTGATGCAGAGAAAAACATGGTAGGTGCATTAGGAAATAAGACGAAAACTTAATGAAGAATAAAACACTAAATACTAATTTTAAGTACAACAATATTAATACAAATAACAATAAATACATACATACATACATACATATATACATATAATATACTAATAAATTATTATGATGATGATTCTGCCAACGATTTCTTAAGCAAGTTTTCCGCACAGCACTCTTGAAAGATTGTTTGCTGGGTGACTTCCTGGTTTCTGAGGGCAGCGCATTCCACAGAAGAATAGCTTGAATGTGAAAAGAAGAGTGGATAGTGTCCGAGGTATGAGAAGGACAGTGAAGAAGAAGATTGTGAGAAGAGCGAAGATTTTTGGAATGACCGGAGCAACGGTATTGAAAATGAGGAATTAGATACAATTATTATTCCAATTATTCCAAAACAACAATTATTCCCTGAATCCTGACCGCATAATTTTAAATGTAATCGACGCTACTAAAACGTCATATTAATGTAATTAATTTGTCATTAATACAGGGAATCCTTGCAATGCAGTTAAAAAGCATTTAATTGTCCTGTTACGTAAGAGATAACAGTACCTTTGCGAAAAGCAGATTGTTCCAATTATTATTGCGGTATTATAATGTAATTCAATATTTCGTATATGCCATAACGGGAAAACCCATGCGTCACACATAATTCGCAACAAATCAGATAACCATATTTGAGTTTATTGAACTTTTTATTTGAGGCTTGATCAAGTAGAAGTCACAATTAAATGTTAAAAAAATATTACTACCATACTCGGCTATTTTGTAGTCAATTCTTTACAAACTGGTAAAACGTTACAAAAGTTCCTAGCCGCTCTAATTTACATTTTATTTACCCACCTAGCCGCTATGCATTTTATTGATTAAACTACTTATAGTATTTAGGTAATTCCTACTGTTGTACACCTACCATATTGGCTTAAGCAAAGCAGGTAACTCAACCTTGTAAACACAGGTCTTATCATAATGTTGTGTCGTCACACTCATTCGACCAAGCAAAACAATGTGTTTCCCTAAAAATCTATGGATGTTATCATAAACTTACAGGAAAATTTACATAAAAACACACTGGTAATTTACCTGTTACCTACTTAGCCTACCAACAAGCCACGACGTATGTGTGTATGCTCAGATAGCCAGGTCGGAAGCAATCATTTTGACCGCTCTGATTTGAAAATTATTATGAAATTGCCTGCAGTCTAAAAATAAAAAAATCGTCAATGTCGAAATCGAAAATTGTCAAAATCGTCTTGTAAATGGACTCATGTGAAAAATCATGAAATGACCTCTGTAGGTGCAGTCAGACAGTGTATCAGACTTTTCCTAACCAAATCCCATGGTGTACTGTAGCCGCGGTAACTCTTTTGAACAATCGCGCAGAAGAGAAGAAGACGGGTCCTACAACATTAGGCCTAGTCTACATTATAGAAATAAGATCTGATTTGCAGTCGATGGAGTCGATGTACATAACTCGGCAAGAATTTAGATTTTTTAATGAGGATCAGTCCGCGGACAGTGCACTTAGTGACACTATAAAGTGGTACATTTATGTGATTTTCGTTATTCTATGGTTATGGCCATAATTCGTTGGTATCCATGTCTCTTTTGAAGGAATACAACTAGTTTACTTCCAATGATTGTTACCAATTTTGCGTGCTAGAGACAATGAGGAGTTTCAGGCTAAAGGGTATTCTATAATTTTCAGGCACGGCAGTCTACGGCCCTCCCCCGACCGCGCACCTGGAGTACGGGCCGCCCACCGCGTATGGCGCTCCCACTGCGCCCGCGCATTTCACCGCCCCATCCGTGCCCACGGGGTACGCGGCACACAAGTATCCCGCGCAACTAGACGGTAAGATCACGAACTTTATGAAGGCCTTAATATGTCTAATGGTTAGGAATAGTTATTTAAATTACCGGTATAAATATAACAAGATAGTACTTCGTAGATGAATTTATGAATTCGCCGATGACATTATTAGGTGTAGTAAAAATTACAACTGTTGCTCTAATAGAACCTTGTAAGCAATTAAGTCATAAAATATGTCGTAAAATTTATTGCGGACTTTTAGACAGTATGTCAAGAATTCTCTGCTACGTGCTTCGAGTAGTTTATAGCTGCGTAAAAATAAAAATATGAAAGAGCACTCTCACAAAATGGTATGTCCACAAAAACAAGTTGATAATACAAGCGCTCGAGAGGTATATACTTATTATGTAAGGCAATAGTCTAGGAGTGATATCGTAAAAGTTGTTACGCAAACATTCCTTATATTTGGCGAAAACATTGAACCACACTCAGGAAACTGTTTAATTAGATGCTGTCATAATAGTGCATTCTACGCTTGAGATTCGCGTAATCTAATCTAACATTTTCAGTATTTTAGCATTTGGAACTGAGATATTTTTAGCCAAAATAAAGAGCAATTCAGGTCAAACCAACTCATAAATATACAAATGTGTCTTCCTGGGGTCTACCAAATCTGCAAAAGTATTACGTAACATTATCAGAAAAGTGTTACAAAACCAATACCTGACTAAAAAAATATACAAGAAAAAGTGCTCAAAGTAGAACATATCTATTATCTCAAAATATTGCGCAATACGGGCCGGTCAAAGGTTTCGATTCACCGGAACTATTGCGTAACATAAGAGTCATACAAATGTTACAGACGCGCGCATTACACAACTCGGCCGGTAGTTGTAATTTGTAATGTAATGAATATTATCGTGGGAGAATCACCCGTAATTATAATCTTTGTACACTAACGGATTTAAATGCAGATAATTAGGACTTTTACCAACTATTAAAATGCGATTTATATTTTGCCTTATTTGGAGAAAACTAGAATTAACCAATAAACTAATGATCCATCGATAGATCATCAATTGGATTGATTCTTAATAAGAAACAACCAAAGATTTCTTTGATTTTTAACGTTCTTGTCAAAATCATGTATTTACCTATTTCGGAGTAGAGACGGTTTCAAATAGGTAAAATCAAGAGAATAATATGACAACAATGCGTCAAGGTGTTAAGTTTATGTTCAGTAAATTATGTAAAGTAATACAAGACACCAAAGTACAATTCATAAGCTATCATAAATATTCACAACAACATTATTAGCTATTGCTGTAGCAATTACTGATGACTTATTTTCAGTCACGAATGAATTTGACGACATTTTCAATAAAACATTTTGTTTTATTGTCTAAAATAATGTATTTTATGTTGAGGTCTTACTATTATAATAATACAATTTGAAATAAGTATTATTGCCAATTGAATTTAATTTATAATGTATTATTATTATGTTACAGTTTAGTACAATTTAGGAAATTCCCTCTTCTAATTAGGATATCAAACTAAGAAGTGATTCATTACGATTTAGTCAATAGAATGAAACAAATAAATAAAGTTCATCAAATATGTTTGTACGTATTTAAACAACAGTTTGACCTGATTGAATCGGAGTCACGAGCACCCAACTAGGAACTTTTACTACCTAGTTTTTATCACCTACTATCCTATCAACAGCTTTCTGGCTAGTCATTGTTACATAAACTGTTGGTGCGCGTTACGTCACACTTGACATTTTAAGTCTAGATCACCTAGCCGCATCTACATTCGATTGCAACAATAAAATTAATGTTATATCAATAATTAAGCAAACTTCCTCTTCTGGTTATCCTAGATACGCATATTATGTATAGTCAATACTATTATTTTTTTACTTTTTGACAAGAACTTCCAAAGAGTTAAACATGTACAAAATGACAAACTCTTTGCCAAAATTGTTATTTGATCGTACGCTTTTGAGTTTATATGACTGAATCGATAAGATGAAAAGTATGGACCAACTAATACAAGTGCTTAAAGTTCTTTCAGGATGTAAGTTAAAAGCGAGAAATATACAACATTATTAGGGAAAGTAATTTTATAACAGGAAAACTCTTTTATTTATTACCACTATGACACAGTGTATATTCTTGTATCTGCTTTATAAATAATAACATGTCGATGCCCAATTCATCATGACCGAGTTATGGATAGGTGTTCCTTACATAATTCAAAACAGCACTCACATTCATCACCCGCAGTCGTGGGCCAAGGAGGTCGCGTCCATAGTCACCTTTTGTTTATTCACAACACTTTTACTTTTGGCAACATTTTGTTGTTAAGTGTATTTATTTAAATTTTAAATACAATAACTTTTGTGCTGAATACGCAATGTCTTTTCTGGTGAAGAAGAATGTTAAGTTATTCAGATATTTTTCCGTTTTAGTATTCGTCTGAAGTCCCAAATTTTGTGTAACGTTTAGTAATAGTATTGTCCAAACCAATACACAATAATGTCAAGGGAAAATTACTATAGGTATGTCGTATGTACCTTACTTATGAGAACGGGAGTAAATATTAAATCGAAAAATTAAAAAGCCTACCTGTGGAATAAAAAATAATATATATCCACCAATGTACTTAATTACCGTATCTGCGGATAAAATATGGAAATATAATGAGGAAGTGTCGTTCGAAAACAAATAAATCTAAGTGACAGACGGCAGTATTATACATAAGAACTATCCATCTTCACAGTGACGGTAAAAGTATCTTCACTTTTTTGTAGCCGCTATTGCGATTGCAGCGTGTGTGAAAAGAAAAAAGTCATTCAGCTTGCGTACCTATAGAAAAAATTTATACTCAGTCTTGTAACAAAATCTATTTTCTTACTCAAATATTTAATTTGATGATTTGTGGTAACTCAGATTAATGTACCTAAAGATTATTGTACAAAGGCACTTATGATACACTTATAAAGGTAGAGAGATCAATATGTGTGAACCTAAATTTTCCGACAGCGATAATAGTTTCAATGAAATTGTAAGTGCATTAAACGCAGGTAACTTTTACGATGGCAATAAAAAACAGTCATGAAAGCATGCTGATATTTGAATTTCTTTTTTCAGAAATGATAGTGATGTCGTCAGTAGTAGATACAGTTACTGAGGATCCCGTGCCAACACCATCAGACGAGCTTATGTATCGCTATTATGACCTAGTCAATGAATTGTGGTAAGAGTGTTTTGTGCCAGTCTTCTTGCCCTTTGGCACTTCTTTCTGTTTCATCTCGATCTAAATTCCTCAAGATATTTTTTTAGTTCTTTCTTAAAAAAAAATTGTGGAACTCTATTTCCAATGTGTGCATATCAACATGGTTTTTGGGTCACTTATTCTTCACAAAGTGTGTATTCTCTTAAATCAATTATGATTCTTCTCCTAGCTATGTATTAGTATAGCGATATCTTCCGTTGTTCTTTTTATCGTAAATTTTGTCTTCTGGCGTGCACTTATTCTCTGTTTGCGCACTCTAAAGCAGAACAGATTTCCTGACATTCTCCCAAAGTGTTCTGCTATGTTAAATTGTAACTTATTATAATGTAGAGATAGATTACGATAGACATCATGCTTCTCGTCACACCAGTGGTCTTTTACCTCAAAGGGCTCAGCGGCGCCTATGTCATTAGTTTTGCAAAGTAAGGAACAAACCGAAATTGGTATGTAAATGCTGTTGATAGTAAATTCTTCAATGCATTATTGCATAACCCTTTATCTATCTATCTGCATCTCAAGATATTTTCTCGCCGTTTTTTTATTAGATCAAAGATTAATTATAAATCCTCGCCACTGTCTTCGCTAGTTTCTACTATAAAAATTGCCAATATTTCATATTCATATTTCAACATTTTTAGCTTGCGGTGGTTAGTTTCCATGGCCAAAACTTCGGCTCGTCCTCCACTCATTTACATAACACTTTCCCTTCCAAACGGAAATAGACGTTTGACGTGACGAAATAACTCCGACAAATAACTGTGTATGTAATTCGCGATTTGCCCAATAATTTTCAGTTACACGCCTATTGCAATAAGTCTGACGACAACAAGGAAGATTGCACCAATTTTCAATTTCGTTTTTCCCATACTTTGGGGTAACAATCTAAGAAGATTGTTTGGCTTTGTTTGCCCAAAAAAGTATATGTATATGCTGTTCTAATATCTTCCGGGGTTAGAGAGGTTGCGATGTCTCAAGCCCCACTTATGTCAGTATTGCACTAATAAGGAAGAACATAAGAGTGCTTACCGACGACGATTTGCTAAGCTAAATTACCATGCCGTATTTATTTTAATCGCCTCTCTACTTTTTATGTTTTTCAAGCATGACTATCTGTTTTCTTCAAGTAGGTGCTAAGTAGATACTACTAGCATTGCATTTTGCAATTTTTACTATCTTCAACTTTACTGACCTAATAAAACGAACTACGCGAAGTAATAAAAGCCTATCTTATCTTTAATCTCTTACATTTGTTAATAACACATACTTAAACGCCAGCAATAGATTCCTAAGCAAGGATTAAATATAGGATTCTGCTGACCGATCAATCATATTGCAATCATTGGACGTATAATCCACTGAGTATAAGACCTATGAAGAAACTATTCTATTATGAGATCAGGGAAGTGTAAGATGCAATAGAGCAATATTCCGTAACATTTAAGGAAGGCATACAATACCCGTAACAGTCGCTAAGATTTAGTAAGCCGCGCCTTCGGGTGCCTGCTGGTGAAAGTATATTATGTCACGCATCCCGCCCGGCCGGTTGTGTGCGACCATATGATACATGAGCATCGCGGGAATGCTCTCAAGTTATCAGATCCTTTACACTTGATGCAATACTTACTTCAACTTCGGGAAATGATACATCATATTAAGTATAATAATAATGCTGCAACTTTGAAGCAGCGTTGCAAAATATGACGTTGTTGTCGCATTGTGCAGTGTGAATTATTAATTTAATGAGCTGGGATTTCTGATCTAAACGGTCCCTGTAATGCAATTCTTGTAAGGCTTGCATAGTTACTCAACCGAGTGGGAATTTGTAATTGTAAGCGTTCCTAGAATGATATACCTGCTGAAAATTGTGTGGCGTAATAAAATAATAAAATTGTTTTTATCCTTCATACCTGATAACAACGTAACACTGATGTCATGAATATTCCACAGGTTTACAATGTAAACATTTATTATGAAATATGATATTATTGAAAACATTTTAATTACTCTTAATGAAGACATGGTACAGAAAATCAATATTGAGTACATTTTTTTTTTCAATATGAAATTAATTAGGAATCTTAAATCAATTTTGAAATTCCATTAGGTTTTTAAAGATAAACTTTATTTAAGTAAATATATTTTTAAATAATAAATCATCAACACAGTCACCGAATTGCGTAACACCTTTCAAAAACATTAACTTTAAAAATGTTAAGTATTTTTTCGTCCAATCGTTTAGCGGCTAAACAAGACTTATGCAACAGCCAGTAAAGAAAAAGGCGACACCAATTAAATGTCTGACGGACTATCCATCATTTTTGTAAAACCGTTTCTGTAACATCCTTTTCTCGCGTTACTTCACAAATTATACAGAAAAGTAAACGTTTCAGTTGCTGTGGCAGTATTAACGAAACATAACATGCATCAGTAGATTACTAGTACATTTGTATTAGCATTTAGCTTATAGCACTTATGAATTGGTAATATTTGTAACTAGGTTTCACAAACAGAGGTTTGCTTATTTTTTATTCAAGACATTTATGGAGATCTTTCGTGCTCTCTTTATTTAATGGTCAAAACTAACTAGTGTTTAAGAATGTGAATTCACATTATTAACAGCAATTAACATGGCCCAGAATTTCAGTAAGTAAACTTTCAGTAAACATCGCCATTGAAAAAAACCTGATCTTCTTTATTCATTTACTTGTCAAAAAGGAGAAAGTTTATTATTTGCTACATAATTCAAATTACAATTCTATTCTTCCCCATCTGACCTATCTTTATACAAAAGAATGACCTCTCTTAGCAACCTCGGTATTGACATTTGCACGCATAAAGTTAAACACACGCAAAGCTATGCACGACGGATGTCAGCGACCTCTCGTGGTCATGGGCGCGCACGCGCACCAATCGAGACCACATTCATTATTACACGCGCAGTATTCTGCGCAACTTTCGACCTGCGCAGGGCCCGACATTTTACAATATCGACTGTCGAAGCAAATCTCATCGCTTTCATAATATACGGATATGAAAGTAGATGGCAACCTTGCGGGGACATCTCGTGTTAAATGAGAGAATGAGCATGTTTGTCATTTTAGATAAAAATCTGGGTCTTTTAAATAAATTAAGACGTCAACGGTTTAAGGTGCGATAATAATATAGGAACCTGCATTTTTTACTGCAAAAGGTTCACGCGATCCGCTTTTTGGGCATCTAATTTTTATTCGCTAATGTTTTCTTGTAATTGCTTTTACTACATAAATGCATTTTTTCTTTGTGCCTACAACAATGTGTGTGTTTAATGTAACTTTTCAACGTGCGTCATGTTATAATGGGATAACCCAGTGTTGACTATTATACTATAAACATTATATAGATAAAGTTCTGACGTAACATAACAACAAGTTGTATTATTAAATGGTTACCACCAGCAATAAGAGGAAAATATGTTCAAGCACGTGCTAGCGCCATAGCTTTTATCACGACCATAACACTGTAGGTAAAAATGCCTTGTGCCACTATCTAACATTTGTGTGGCAGAGGAAATAAGGATACTGAACCAAAAATTATATATATATATATATATATATATTTTTTTTTTTTTTTTGTAAAATTTATTTATATATGACCTGTAAACAACTTTATACAATGTACACACTATACATATATACAAACTTAAACTACTTATCTTTATACAAAACTATATTATTATAGTAGCTTCTGCCCGCGACTTCGTACTTATGCATCTTACTATAAAACATGGTAATAATTTTAATACTCACATCTGTTATTGTCATGCTATACAGATTAAGTAGGTATTTCAAGTGTCACCTAAAAAGTATGATGCAAAAGCAAACTATTGCATTTGAACAGCATGTATTTTGTAAGACAGCAAATAGGTATCTGACAAATTATAAAAATTACAGTTGTCAAAAAAAATGCTCTTCACAAATTCTTGTCACGGACGAGTCATCATTGACAAAGAATTTCCGAAAGAAACCCGAATGCATTACCATTGTACTCTTGTGTTGTTATTGCGCAACTATAACGAAGTGCAATTTCTGCAGTCACAAACACAATTTACGCAATTTGTATGATACTTGAAGATCTGTGAAACTCAACGAATGTAAAATGTTGCGATATGTTTACTGAAACCATCATCTGTATAGCTATTATCCAATGAAGCTGAGTACTAGAGTTTTACAAGGAGCGACTGCCTACCAACCACCACCCGACAACCCAATACCCGATGTTCAAATGACAGCTGGGATTTATGTTTGGGAGTCACACACTTAAATACGCTTGCCTAATTAAATTGTTAGACATGATTCTGTATGTAAATGCAAAGTATATCTTAGACACCAATGACTGTGTTTCGGATGGCACGTTAAACTGTAGGTCCCGGCTGTTATTGAACATCCTTGGCAGTCGTTACGGGTAGTCAGAAGCCAGTAAGTCTGACACCAGTCTAACCAAGGGGTATTGGGTTGCCCGGGTAACTGGGTTGAGGGGGTCAGATAGGGCAGTCGCTCCTAGTAAAAGCACTGGTACTCAGCTACATCCGGTTAGACTGGAAGCCGACCCCAACATAGTTGGGAAAAAAGGTTCGGAGGATGTACATGATTCTGTATGTTAAGAATAATAATAAAATGCTGTCATTAATTTTATTTGCAAAGAATTAGCGGCATAGCCAAAGTAATGTGTTTAGTGTAAGCTGAAGTAACAAAAACGGCCTGGAATATTTTGTTTTAAATATAGACGGGTTTGCTTGTGAAAGCGTATTCAATACATTCATATTATTTTAAGCAACAATACTCCAATAATAATAATTTTGTTAAGGTTTCCTTCAATAGTTAGGTACCTGTACGCTGTGTATTGAGAATTAAAATGAGAGCGTATGCTTATTAAGCATCAATGATATCCATATTTGTATTCTTCAGCCTACTATTACTAACGTAAGAGGATAAAATTATCCTTTTTATTCAGTTTTTAGAATGGGTTTTAACAAAGATTATTTGTTTGTGGGATTCCCCAACAAAATATGTATAGCTTTCACACCCCAGTTTGGATGTACACAACAATTATCATTTATTTTACGTAAGGTCCGTGTTATAAAACGTTACCTTTCCATACACATGCAGGTCATCTCTTACAATTACAGCATCCTTGAGTGACACAACCTGATACTCAAGTTATGAGTTGGCTTATCTTACGTGTCAATTCACCACTGAAGTACACTCAAGACGATGCAACTCATACCTAAATTGACTAAACTTATGTAATTGCACTCAATGAGTGCACTCAAGTGAATGCAGGCTCTAAACTAGGAACACATTATGCAAATAATCATATTACTTATGTGAATTTCTCTCCGACTGCAAATAAGAAGGATTTATGAAATTTATTGAAAGTTGGTTTGCAGTTTGTCATAACTTACTCACATATTTGGCCGTACTTATTGTGTTTTTTAAGGAAATTCCGAAGTACATATTGAAAATATGTTACCCGTTCTCCTATTATTTTATCGCTAGGTTTCTAAATATGGTCTAAGTGGAAATGTGTGAAATATCACGTTCGCCAAAGTTTTAACAAATATTTTCTGAAAGAATGAATGAATCAGTTCGATCCCATTGTTAAGTATTTTCATGCGTGGCCTCATTTTTAATTAGTTCATTATAATACGTGCTGAAATTTACCTAAATACTGTAGCCTTTTTTGTATGGGATGTGTAATGGATCAACATTGCCAAGTATATAGGTATTTATTAATAATATAGTTGTGGTTTGTCGAGAAGCCGAAAATAGATCTCAGTGGCGTGCACTTGGAGAGGCTTACGTCCAGCAGTGGACTGCGATAGGCTGATGATGATGATAGTTGTGGTTTGTAGAAAAATAAGGCTGAGTAGGCCTTATTTTTCTAGACAAATACATATTTTTCTAGTTTTTGTTTGAATTTTAAGAGATTCATATTATTTTAATAAGTATTTCTAGGATTCTTCTCGTAAGTCGTTTAACAATACGAAGAATATTTTAAGAAGTCACTCAGCAGACCGTATTGAATTTTTCTGCTTAATATACAGATGTGGCATGCACTTATAAACCAAAACTTAATAAGTGTTAAGTTTTACGTTTCTTGCTGAATTATGTTCGAATTAAATTGCACTTATCGTCCCAATTGTAGAGTACACTAGAGAAAGTCCCTTAAAATTTATTTTGTCTGAGAATTCTGTAGTGAAAGTACGTTCAGTCTTAATTAAACTACAAGTATCACATCCTACATTCGAAGTTCGTTGCAGAAACAATTTCTGCTCCCCAAAATAACCAAGTCGTTAGTTTAGCAGTTATAAAAATATTGGGATAACCAGTCTTAAAAATTGTGTAGTATAAATGTTCAGTTCAATGATTAGGGAACCCCTACGATTAATCTTATCTCTATTGAAAAAAAACCGTGACGTATACGATCATCTCACGAGGCTGTCCAATTGATTCAATTGAGACTACAACACGATCAAAAAGAACGAATGTGTTGATAGCACGCAAAACACAAGAATGGACCATTGCACACGCCTTAGTGATAGTTTTTAGTTAATTAGCTACTGCCTTTTTGTCGTCCCACTGCTGGGCATAGTCCTCCTCTCACACGGAGAAGGATTGAGAATTAATCACCACGCTTGATCAATGCGGGTTGGCGATTTCAGACTTTATAGTCCGAGTTTCCTCGAGATGTGTTCCTTCACCTTTTTATCAGCCTTTGGTGTCTAATGTATGCTTAGTATTTAGTAGTAATATGTTTTTACTATAACCAGACTTAAATATCTAACTTATCTTAAGGAAAATAATAGTTTTGTGTACGGAAATTACGCTTGATAAGAATGTTTATTATTAAAGATCCCATAATATATTAGAATAAAAAAATTGGTTAAGGAACTAACCTAATAAGAATAGTGTTATCGGCGAATAATAAATTAGGTCAATAATTTTATATTCAACTTCTAAAAAATCTTAGGTAGAATTAAGATTATTATTTGTTTAGTTGAATAAAAGTTAAAAATTTGAACTTATTTATAGAAAAAATCGTTCATCGTCGAACCATGTTCGAAAAGGGTTTCTAACTAAATTGCGTTTATTTTAGGACACGACGACCCGCCTCAGCCTCTTCGTGATGAACCACATTTTTACAATCGCTTAGGTACAACTTAAACTAGGTTCAAAGTAGGCCTCAAAGTAGTGTAGCTTAAATTTTTGTATCAGTATTTGTTAAGTAGATCAAGCGTCCGTAGTTTGAAGTATAATAGGCAATTCCTGTTTTACTAAATCATTGAAAATGAATTCTATAGAGTACTTTCAGTAAACTATATTTTACTATAACGACCTACGAAGTTTCAGAAAGTTTCAAGTTTTCATTTTCAATGCTTTTATATCCATTTATGCTTCGTCATTACGCATAGGATTTAGGATTCTACATCAACCATTATTTTTTACCAAATCATAACCATAACAGCACATTCACGTACACTAACAAATCGCCTAAGACGAACACTTTCTGGAGCAGGCCGGGGTAAACTGAACGGCGTCCACGCGGGTCTCGTCATACTGACCCCGCTGGGCGAGGCGCCGGCAGAGACCCTGGACACCGCGCACTCCGACTACACCGGCCACGGACACACGCCCCTGGACCCGCCCCCCTCCATCCTCCACACTGTCTACAGTGCCATCAAGAACGCCTTCTCTTCCACCGCCGCCACGCTCACCGAACCCTCGCATGCGCCTTCATACGCCGCACCCTCCTACCCGACCTCTTACGCCGAGGAGCCGACCGCTCCCGCAGCACCAGTGGCCTACCAACCTCCTCCACTACCGCAGCCCATTCCATCCTTCAAGCCCATGTCATGGGGAGCAGTCAACTCGTATGGCCAGCCTGCCGCCGCTGACTCTTACACTGATTATAACCCTCTACCGCCAGCTCCGAGCTATGACTATGCTGCACCCAAGCGGTCAGTGGTACCTCCTGTTAAAAAGCAAGGCCTAACACCAGAAAAAATACAGAAAATCACCAATAACTTGAAAAAAGTTACCGCTTACCTAAATCAACAAAAGCGATCTTCTGAAGAGTTCAAGTTAACTGATTTAGAAGAATACCGGCAAATGTTGATAAATGGTGAAGTGCCCTTCCTGCCTACTCCTGTCGTCTCTGACAATGAGATAGGCGTCCTCCCGGCGGAGCTCCTCCCTGAGCCTGTGGCCGTCACCACTAGCACCACCACCACCACCACCACTAGCACCTCCACAGCAAAGCCAAATACCACCACAGAACAGAACAGAAGACAAGACGTCAAATACTTCCTCCGAGGCAACAAGATTGTTCAAGTGTGATTACTCTGACTCTTGACTGACTGAAGGTATGTGACGATGACTGACTCCTACTCTATAGACTGTGACTTTCTTCTGACTGTGACTGCCTATTCTATGTAAAAAGACTTAATGACTATTTGACTAACTTTCTCATTACAACACTCTTGTGCATGTACAATATAGTGTTTAGTTGTAAAGGTACTTACAAATGCTTACATAAGTCTACACCTGTTGAACAGTATTTTATTTAACCAATTTAGATTAGAAATTGTATTAGCTGCATCATCCTTTGGCTATGACTTACAACAGTCTTGAGTAATATTCGCATCGATCAGGTTGGTTCAAAACTATGAATCTACCAAAGCCATTGTACATATGTAACAAGCGAGCATAAATCATCTTTCACATTTTGACTTTTCGGTAGGACTACATTCTAGGCAGCTTATGTAGAAAGTTGTACAATATTATGCAAATTATATTACCTATTTTAAAAATCTGCAATATAATGAATTAGTTCTTCATTTGTCAATATGCTTCCTATCAAAAGCTGTAAATATGAATTTTAAAAAGAGTATATTGTAAATACATAGATTATAATAATCACAAAGTGATAAGTTTTTTAATATTTATATTTTTATGTTTCAGAATTCCCTGTCGAGCAGCCGCTGCTCAATGCTGAGGACTTGCAGCATTACTACCATCACTAAATTATTCCAATAGTTTAATTGTTTGGTGGTCATTATTTAAGTTATTATTTTTATACTTATTTTTTTTTAAACTTTAATTCCTAAGCCAAAAAGATTTTGAATTAATTGGTCTCGAAGACTGTTTAATTTCATAGCTAACTTTTGTTAGCCTCAATTATTGTTAATTGTTAATTAGGGAATTGTAAATTAGTAAATCAAGAACAAATCCAGAGATGAATGTCGTTTAATAATCAGCTACCGCAAAATACCAAAAATATGTAAACAAAAGCAAATCACCGAATGAAATAGTAGACAAAACTTGACGAAGCCACTATGGAACCAGTCCAGGCTTGTAGAATAAGTGAAGTACCATAGCTGGGCTGTGTGCAATCCTTGGATTAGACTGTTCATGTTCCTGATTGTGACCTCAGGCACCCATCAGTGCACCAATCTTACACGTCTTGAAGCTTGAAAGGGAGAAAGCAAAAACACTTTTCATCTCCTACTTTATGTACTTATATCAAACACTCTATTTGACGATGATGGAAAATCGAGAGCGTTTCATAAACACCTACCAATATTTAGTTGATAAGTGATTTTATTGACAAAGTCTCGAATTTTTCAACGTCTTTTATTTAAAGGGCCATAAAGTCACTGCTTACTCCAGTTTAAACGAACTCAAATTGAAATAATGCCTAATTTAATTCGCAGTATTAAGGACAGCAATTTTCAAATGTCAAGTACACTAGTACCATATTTGTACCTAATATATTAAGCCGCTTATTTGAAGAAATTGGTGTTACCTATGAGAATGTAGGAGGGTTTGAAATTAGTGTTGTAAATAATGCTCAAATAACTAATAGATATTATTTATACTTTATTTTGTAATGTAATTAATGTAATTTACTATTTTTGTAAATAAATGATGAAGGGTGTGTGATACAATTGAAAGCATTTTTATTTTTAGAGTCTCATCTCGTCTGCCTAGCGTTTTTCCAACTATGTTGGTGTTGAGTCAGTCTAACCGGATGCAGCTGAGTACCTACCAGTACTTTACAAGGAACGACTACCTATCTGACCTCCTCAACCCAATTAATTGTGGTTACATACTACAAATATGGAATTACTATGTGTCATTGCATTATATCAATCCAAATTTCGGGGAACAAACCGCCAGATGTTTTGAGGTGGAAAATACAAGTTCATGAATTTACAAGTTAATCTATACTTATAATAAATCTGTAGAGAGGTCAATTCTGTACATTAAATATATTTCCAAAATATCTATCAGGGGGTGATTAGTGATCGATACTGATGCAAAAATGCAATCAGTAAAATTTTTGTCTGTCTGTATGTTCGTTATGGAAACAAAAACTACTCGACGTATTTTAATGAAACTTAGCACAAATATTCTTCATACTCCTGGGCAGGTTATAAACGCTACGATCAATAGGAGCAGAGCAGTGATGGGAAATGTTGGGAAAACGGGAGAAGTTACTCCATTTTTTAAGCTTTCGTCACATGTGCAGCCTTAGTGGTTAAAGCTAAATAGTAATAGGCTAGGTACGCATAGATTTAGATAACAAGATAGCCTGGTATTATTATTACTTCCTCTCTTTGCACAAAGTCCGAATTTAACGCGGACGAAGTCGCTGGCAGAAGCTAGTTGTAAATATGTGCTTTAAGGTGCGTTTTGAAAGCTGAGTGCCGACAGCAACAGCAACCGAACTTGTAGCGACTTCATGAAATCGGTCGATAGCTGAGTGCAAGTGCAGCTGCCAGATCCAAAACGATTTCATTTAAATACATAAAAACTATTAGTGACTGTGCGGTCGATTTTTTTTTCTTAATGTGCATTGCAGTCAATGCACATGTGAGGCCGGCAGTTGCAGTCAGTTAGCGTTCAAAACGTACCTTTACTTACACACCATCTTGTTTTTTGGATAGTAGGATATATTAGAATAACCACAGAGACAAGTTTATTTTATATAGCATCTACTTAAATATAAATAGTTATAAATAACCTTCTATTTAAAACTAGAACAGTTATTATCTTCCAATGAGGGTTTTCGATACTTTTTCTGCCGCCAGGCGGCGCTTCGTATGCGTCAGGTCCAAACAGCTGTCAATTAGTATGGAATTGTAGGTGCCGAACTTATTGTTTATTGAAATTCTGTTATATTGGAAGTGTTATTGATTTTATTATGGACTACGGTCAGAATAAGGTTTCCGAACTAAAAATTGAGCTTAGAAAGAGGGGTGCAAAAGTCACTGGTACTAAGGAAAAGCTCGTTGAACGGCAGATAACGCAACGTACTAGAATTTGTTTACACAATATGATTTAGTTTTTTTATCTACTCAACTGTAATTGTAAAACACTAATGCAGTGCTTTAATTATACAATAAAAATCACTAAAATCGTAAGCACTTTGACGGGTACTTGGACCTGACGCCTCGGTGCTGCCACCTCGTGGACGCCATTTTAGAAAACCCTCATTCGTGGAAAATCAGCACGCAACGCCTGCAAAAATGTTATTAGCTGTACGAGTCATTGAAATATGCATGTAAAAACAAAATAGGAACCTAATCCCAAACTATTGCAAGCAAGACCTGAACAATCAACACATCATCTAATCCTAATATTCACGCTATGATACAATAATAACTAGGCAGATATATTTCAGGAACTGACAGTAATTGGTCGCGTGATATTTACACCAAGATCGTGATTGTGATGCAATCTGTCATCCGGTATGGCAAAGGAAATTAACCATGATCACGAATTAATATACACCGGCAAACTTCCTGCAGTTAGTAAATAGATTGAAGTTATAACAACCTCGTGGGACGGGTAAAGGTGTTTCATTAAAACACTACATCTAGGTATTTAGCTAGCGATAAATTATTAGCTTTACAAGTTGTAGTTAAATACTTACTTAACTCGAATAATCTAGTAAGTATGTAATTTTTATCTACCGGTCCTTTTTTCATAAATAAAAATATTGCAATGTAAAAAAATTACATGGGTACATGAGTAATACCACTACATAATACCAATACATACATATATAGTCTCAGGTTGTTTTAAAAAAAGGCAATATAATACAATAATAGTCTAAGGGAACATGATTATGTATAGAAAGCAAAGCAAGTCGCGGCAATCGCGCTTTCTGCTTTACATGTGGTGTATTGTAAGGCGCTCACTTTAAATGTGTTTTTGGTAGGTAAATCGAAAAATGTTATGTATGGTAGAAGGTAGGGTATGTAATAATATGTATGTAAGAAATTTTCTAGCGTTTTGCCTGCTTAAAATACGATAAATGGTGATAGTGTAAAACTCTAGTCTTAAACGGACAGAAAAAACTTCTATGCAGCACAAACAAAAAAGACACAAGGATAGAAAAGCCGATAAAAAAGTGAGCAAGTACGATTTTTTTTCGAATTACATATACTTAACCATTTCAAAAAGCAGAATTAAGCTCCCTGCTCATATCTCACATTTTCAAACAGATCTCCTACATATATTATCTTTATACTTACTTAACCTTCTAAATGATGACGGAAGAAGGAACGCTATCTATCGAAATAATCCGCCTTAGGTTTACATAAGGCTGGGCACTAGTCTTCCTAGTGCGTCTGGCTTCATTACGCTCACTTTCAGTATGATTGAGGTGCTAGGCCAGCAATTAAGGAGGTTACCGACCTTTACATTGATTGACACTCCATAGCAGGCAAGACGTTTCAAAACAAAGAAGAAAATTGTCGTTTCATGTAGCAAAGAAACCAGTGTTAATCAAACCTAAGTAGGTACTGACACGTGGTGGGAGCATAGGTTGCATTTTATTGAAGGTGAAGATAATTATTAGTTTCTCAGGTTATTTATTATTAATCCGGTTATTGCCAACACGAGACAGGTGCCTATTTAGGTTCAAACTTATGAAATTAAAGTACCTAGATATTAGGCCTGAAACTGCGTTATGGGGGCAATGGCTCACACGGAGCCCTTTATATTACAAACCTTGGTCTAGAGGAAATCTTTTGACCTATGTACTGTATGTATGAAAAATGACGCTAAATACTTTATTTTATCCAATTGCATTTTCTTTATTTTCACGTCATACAAGTTGCCACTCAAACAACCACAAATCATTAGTATCAGACTACTTCTGAAGCGCGGAAGTTGTTAAAGTCGTCTTAGGAAAGGAAGCATTTATTACTTACGATACATTCTAATAGTATTTCCTTATACAACTGGTGCAAATATTCATTATACATTCTATTCACTATTTATTTTGTTCTTATCTACAACCTTTTTCAGGCAGGTACCTAATTTGTTAATGGTTAAAACCTTATCACGGAAGACGAATTGCTAAGAAATGTCGAATTCACTAAACTCTTCAGTTCAGTTCATGTTTGTGGTTGCGGTTTGTTCTTCCGTTTATCTAAGCTTTTACAGAATCTGTTACTCTGTCATGTATTTGTCTGCAAAGGTCTCTTATTAATTTATCTGCAAAATATTATTTACGAGAAAATATAAAACATACCTCTACTGAGCGAGCTCAATCGACTACCTGTTACAGACCAAAACAACCTATTCGCAACAAAAGTAAAAACTAGTGTGAAAATACTGCGTCGTAGTCACCGGTCAACGGCGACGATTTCCAGTGGCGTGCGCAAGAGTCGGTGACTCGTGAGCCGATGAAAAACTGCGCTCTCTAATGCATGGATGATATAATTTGTTAAAACTCGCCTAATGTACTCCTATTCATATTACGAACATTGTTTACTGCAAGCGTTTATTAATTAACTTTGAAATAATTGATCAGATAATGTTACTTGAATTTTTTAATGCGAACGTATCGTGGCATCGCATGATAATCTTCTTAATTTTGACACAAGTTAAACAGACTACAATTAACTGTTCTAAGATATATTGAACATTGGTAGTTATCAAGGATTCATCGTCTGTCTTAAGTTTTTTGGAGATAGTGAAACTATTTTCTTTTGTACTGGTTTGAAGAAAATAAATAGGAAAGGATAGTGAGTGCAGTAACTTTATAATGAACGATAGCCAGACATAGGGTGATGCAGGTTAAACTGATGTCTACAGCGACCTTAGTACTTCTTAACTAATAATTAGTATATTTAATACATCCTACGTCTTGTAGAATATTTAGGTAATTTAAACCTAGTTTTCAGAGGACAGCGACCTTCCACTAATTTATTACATTTTAAAGACTTCTTGGTGTTATTGTTATTTTAAATACCTCCTTAAATTATCAGCCAAAAGTTAAAAAGCGGTTTACCGGCGGCCTAAGATATCCAAGCTGCTTCCACCCTATGATAAAGGAAATGTTACGTAGTAGAATCACGCCGATCATGTATTGATAACTGCACAAGCTAGCAAGCGGCCTCGCTAGTGGGGGTTGGTATAAAGCGATCAGGTGACCTATTTCGCGCCCCACAACCAACCGTCTGCAGACCAGTGCTGTTGTAGCAACACTCCTCCAGTGTTGCCAGTTAATAGTGGCTTCTTCTTAGTGAGAACGATTGTGAACTCTTTAGTAATTTCTCTGTGCTTGGACCGAAGTGTTTTGAGTGATTTGTGATAGACTTCTACAGAATGAAGGTTTGTATAATCAGATGTTTTTTTTTAAAGCTCACTAATAAAAGTTAGTAATTGGTATCGACCATATATAAACCATAGGTGGGTAACTGAAATATTTCGTAAATTCTATAATGATGGGAGTCCCGTTCTCCTATAACAGCTTTTTAATTAACATATTTCATTAAAAGTGTTCACATAAATTAAGCTCTGAAACAAATTGCGCTCAATATAGCAATTTAATTTAATAATCCAGTATCAATGAATAATTTTCCCTAATTAATACAGTTTTGCTAGTAAGCCCACTGCAGTTGCAATGTGTCAATTATCCGCGATGTGTATCGGAGAGAAACTGCATTAGCATGCATCTGTCAGCAGGATCGGCTGGTTCGTTACCAAGGCCGGAGCGTGGCCTTGTGGAGTGCGAGACTTGTTTGTAGGCACGCGCGGTTTGCCGCGGTTTTGCGAAGGCGTTGTATTTTGGCAGAAGTGTGTGGTACTGATAGAGTATATTTTCTTCACTCGTCTAAGTATCAAGATTGCTTGACACTGATGCTTAACATAAAGTTTTAATTCTATGTGTCCATTTTCAGACAAATTATTTACATTATTTATGTCACAGGACTGATTGTTTAGATCGTTACCTTACCTGTTTATTGTAATGAAATACATATTTTTCAAGACCTTTATAAACAGCAGTGCAGAATAGGATATTTTTTTATTGTACAGTTGTGTAGTCAGTGTAGATAATCACTCAAATACTTATGCCGAACTAGTAGATATTACTGTACCTTCTCAGTAACTCACAGCTAATTACGAGCTATCTCACACTTAGAGCTCTGATTACCACAATTTTGCTCATCAAGCTACAGATACATGATAGCAGTAATCTGCTCTTTCGCGTAACAGTTTAGCGCGCGTTAGAAAGAACTGGCCAAGGCTTGACCAACCGGACTAGATTTCACATCAGCCGGTAATGGCACTCGCAATAGTGTCATCCACGCATTAAAACTAAAGATATTATTGCTTCTGTGTTACTTTTACTTTTTTACTCAAATCAATGATGTTATGTGTGTATGGAGCAAAAACAAAGACTCGAAGCTAGTTTTCTATGTGGTAAAAAAAGCCGGAAAACTAATTGGTATCTAAGTACAACTCTGATCACTACGGAGGATCTTCTCAGGATATTCGGTTTTAGATAAAGTTAGCAAATCCGACACTTGGCCTCTAGCTACGAGCCGAATTAATAGTTACTTTTACATAAACAGCATGATCCCTTTTACCGAAGGTTGTAAGGCAAAATATTGTCTAGATTTATTGATGATTGAAATGAAGTATTTCACATGAAGTATTAAAGTCGAGTAGTGTCATAAACTGTGATTGCGAGTGTTGTTACTTTATTTATTATGTCTCGACACTTAATCTTGTTTTATATCACTGACCTATAGGATATACCTGCTGAGTTAATTAGAAAATTACGCGTGAGCTTAAAGCTAATTGAGCGAAAGGGGAGATAAAATGATATTATCGTTTTCCCATGTAATGGCGACATCAATTACACGCGGTAAATGCATTCTACTACTTATAACCATTTACCTGCTTGTGAATATCAAACAAGTATTACACAGGTTTGTGGATATTTTACTCGTCCATTGTTTTCCTCGATAAAATAAATGCTGCGGCTGTGGTGAACCACAAAACGGCGGTAATATCTGACCTGCATGTGGCTTATCATGGGGATAGGATAAAGTGGTGTTATTGATGTTAATCCATTCAATCAATTGCATACTCACAACAAAAGGATCCTAATAATTTGTTATCGATACTCCTAAACGGACATGTAACGGATTAGCTTAGATTATGGACTTGGGATTTCAATTTAGTTATGCTAATATCTCGTATAAAACTTATCTAGCTTGAAACTCGTGATGATTACTCGAGGGTAAGGTATGACGGAAAACGGTTCTGATATTTATTCTGTAGGGGAGCTCCCCGCACCCCGCAGACTTAACTGTTGGACGATAGTTTTCCCAATGATTGGATAACAATTTAGGCCCGATATAACTAACGGCTAACTAAAAGTTTGCGTTATATTATACTTCTATACCAACAAATAGTAATAATTATTGTGACATACCACAAACCAATATTTACATAGAACATAATGATAATACTAAACTTGTGCCTTTTCTCTGATGTAGCGGGCTCGTGGCTATTAGACTGTGGCTACCGTTACCGTGCTGCTTTATTTACTGCACGCCAAGAGCCAGCACATGGGTAATTGTTCTTATTAAGTAAGCTAGTAGAATGATTTTCTTAAATATTTACCATATGTAATTGAGGTTCTACCATCTATGAGCCGAATAAAGACAAATAATCATCTTAGAGACCAAGGAATCGTCAGCGTACTTGATGCATTGTTTGTTCGGAACTTTAAATCATATGCTACTTGTGAGATGACTGCGGATAGAATAGTTTGGAAGAAGAAAACTTGCTTCGCGTACCCCCAATATAATTGGGATAATGGCAGAAGGATGATCATGATGATACCTACCCCGAATAATAATCTTTTGCCATGAAGCCTAAAATCAGAATAACATCCCAGTGATAACAGTTAGAGTCCGCTCGATCTCAGCTTTTTGTCTTTCGTTTGATAATACTTGACAGGAACACTTGCCATACCTTTCAATTAAATATCAAGGAAGTAGATAGTGTTTACCACTTGATAGTTGTTCCAACAAACAACCGACATAAATCTATAAGTTTTTTTTTTACAAAACGTGCAATTTAGCCATTATCGAGAAAGCGACGAAACAAAATGATAGATTGGGAAAGTCGCAAGCTCGCATTATGCTAACATAATGATAGGAAGCTGCACTATCCGCCACGGTTTCCTTGAGATCTTGACATTTGAGACGCAATTGATGTTTGTTGAATATAGCCTGATAAAATAACAAAGTTTTTGTGTGAAATATCAGAAACCGAAATCAAATCTGATTAACTGAAAGTCAGTGAAAGTCAAAGACAAAACAGGATAAAAATATCAATAGGATTTTTGTTTCGTGATAAAGATAGAAGAATGGTTAGAAGGAGCTTCCACTGCAACATTCGTGGTAGGTTCAGCTATTTTGTATCTTTTAATTTGAGAGAATCTCAACAAATCTTTATCAGAAACATACATAATTATTTACATTCTCTTCCATCCATTCATTACATCAATTCCCGTTTCAACATAGCTTTCAAATGCTTAGTCGTTGAAATAAATCTAGTAACTCTAAGCCGGCTCATTGCCCTTCCTACTGATAGGCCCCAGACGTTACAACAATGTAGTTGCGACCGGTCTTACAACAGGCTAGCTTCCTGAACCGCTATAACTGTTCATTTGGGAAAAGCTTCTAGCACCTATTGGTATATGTATGGTGTCATCATCAGCCTATCGCAGTCCACTGCTGGAAATAGGCCTCTCCAAGTGCACGCCACTGAGATCGATTTTCGGCTGCTCGCATCCAGCTCCTGCTCCTGTCTTGCGCAAGTCATCACTCCACCGTGCCTGAGGACGTCCTACACTACGTTTGCCGATGCGTGGTCTCCACTCTATGTACTAATTTCTTCGCACTCCATGTACTAATCGTATGGTGTATATGTACTAATTTCTTTATTAGCTTTTATTTAATCTACTCTTACTCTCTGGGTTAGAATATAACGCATTTACTTAATAAGTAAAGTCCATCACAAAGACTGGCATCGTTAATTGTATCACATATTGTGTGACATATTTTTTATTTGTAGGTATCTAGGTATCTACTGTAAAGGAAGTTTACCAAATCACCTTAATTAATTATATATGACAGTAGTGCATGTCACCTGTGTGTCACGAATGTATTTTAAGCGCTGTCTTTTCCGATACTGTAAAAAAACATTTTCTTTCCGGAAGATGGTCCTTGCTGCGTGTTCGTATGTTTTAGTTTATTACTCTATATTCCTAAACTATGATTTGTGAATAGGGAAATTAGCATTTTAATGCACTAAAGATGCCATAACTAATAAAACTTTATTAACATGTCGTGGCGAACACAAATTGCATGTTGTTACGCATGAGGACGGTTTCACGCGAATTTTCCTAAGAGAATAATGAATAACAGTCGTTTTTCGTTCGCTCCACTCGTTTGCCGGATTCCTAATGTCGTCGTTAGTTAGTTTCAGTGCTAATTATAGATGTTAATGCACTGTTCGGTTAAATGGATGCTAATCATTGCAATAAAGAGTTTTCTGACGCTCGTTTAGACAATGTTTCAGTGAAAAAATATGAATTTCAAGATTTTAAAGATTGGGCGGTTTCGAATCAATAAAACTGTAATTATTTTTTAATTTTTCTTCTAATATCCAGTCACGCTAACTCAGGTGTTGCTCTGAAAAACCTACTTGATAATAAAACTATTAACTTTCATGGCATTTACTTTTAGTACTTTGGTCTATAAAATAAAATGAATGATGTGGTGTGTGTGATATGGACAGGCGGTTTTTACTGTTCATTTATTGCAAAACTATCTGAAATAAATACCCATTGGTATTAATTATTTATGACCTGGGTGCTTACGATTGATGGAATTAATTAAAATACCTCTGTGATTGTAAGTACGGAGATGGTGCGAACGGGATGGAGTGTCACTGATACCCACTTACATCAAAAGTTGGGTATAATTAGGTAGGTGGGGTAGGTGGATAGGCACCTACCTCTAATGGCTCCTTTAGTCAGAAAGTTTGGCAACAAAATGGTGGTAATCAGTTAGTTAGACTATACCGACCCCAACATCGGGAATCATGGGAAAAGGCTAGACGGATGATATTTAATAATATTTGTGATTTCCATAGCCATTTATATAGTCTTGAATGTTTCTACTTCATGTTAAAATATAAATATGAGTCGTTTTCGCGCGCATCCAGCCGTGACAGTTTCACTGCAAACATTTGTGCACGGAGCGCAAGCATGTGAGCACGTTGATAAACTATGAGCATACTGATTGCATACATTATAGATGGGAAACTTGAACATTTTGACAACCCTTCATTTCATGTCGTAAGTAACTAATATATATTTATGTAGACTAAAGGCTAGGTCGCTGGACCCTGTGCACCGACTATAACGACTCTCAGACTACATACTAAGATACTTATAGGCGAGTGTATTCGATTTCCTTAAGAAATGGAACTCTTTAGGAATTATAATCCTGCCCTTATAACAATTTGATTTAGGATCAGTGCAGCATGTTTTCTTCTTCCATAGTCATCTATCTGCCGTCATCTCAGAAGTAATATTCTTTGAAGCTATGTCGACTTTCACATAATCCATCCATCGTTTCTTTGGTCGTCCCCTTACTCTGCACCTATCCACATTCATGCTCATCGCCTTCCTGCCAACTGAAATTTTCTAGAAAATCAAAACATATTCTAAACAATCCTGTAATCCTAGCAGGATTGAATGCGTCTTTTAAACAAGTCTAATATCTATTTGTATCATGTTTTGCTCTCGGCATTTCTTTCATTTAACCGTAGCTCGTATAGCTAGCTGCTACTTACCGCAAACGTTTACTGGGAACAATTTTCACGTCTTGTAAATAACCGGCTAGTGGCCGGACATCTTTCCCCGGTGCCTTACATATACGGAATGTCGCCGTGTTACTGAGTAATTGCGTATATTTATATACTTACGTGTGTGGCACCGTATTGTGGGCGTTTCTTTCGCCACAGAAGAAACAGGATGAAGTTGTTCAAATATACACCGATCCATTTCTAGAGGCTGATTCTTACATGACACGAAAAATAATAAATGGTTCGCCAGGTACCTAGCCATACAACGGTTCAAAGCAAAATGTAATAATCATCAAATCAATGTTGTCCAAGTGTACCAGATAGAAACATTTTGACAACTAACCTACCCAATCAAACTATATGGCCAATTTTCTTTTCCTACAGTTCTACATAGTCTACATGGCGCTCTGCTCCCTGACCCACGCGGTGTACATCAGCCGCATGTCATCTGTGAACCGGCTGCGGGCCCCCACGCCGTTCCGGCCCGGACTGAATCTGCAGCGGCCCTGGGGGCACACGAGACTGGTGCAGGCCGCCTCGCACAGGGCCCCTTATGTGCTTTATAGAAAATCCCCTCAAAGGTAAGCTACAATTTCATTTCAAATCTGCTAGTTGTAAGACAATCCGAATATTTACCTAAGTCCTATGTACCTACTTATTTAACGAAAACAGACTTTTGACATTATGAAGGATAACAGTACTTTAATTGCATAAGTTATGGTTCTGACATTGTCATCATCGTCATCCTCTCAATCATAAGACAATACCTACATCCACATAGATTTACAAATGGATCGATTAGAAGCGGACTGCATCAAGTGTCCAGGGGCCCGATTCTCCTAAGTTAATAATGTCAAAATTGAATAGAAATCGAATTGCAATATGATCGCAATAGCAGTTTTAACCATATCGGGTTCTGCTAATCTGCTACTAATATAAGACCAATCGTATTCCAACGACATTCGATTGGTTTGCGATTGGTCTGCTATTTTGGTCTATACGGTAGTTTGCTCTATAATCATATTGCAATCGTAAATCATTTGCAGACAAAATGATTCATTATTGAATGACAGAAAAGGATAAAAACGTTTATTTCAAAGAAAAAATAGCGGAATGCCACATTCGCTTCAATCGTAATCGAGTCGTGATTGGATCGCAGTCGAATGTGAATCGTATGTCGCTTAAGTAAAATTAGGAGAATCGGGCCCCAGCTGTCAAATCGTGAAACCACCTCGTTGGTGGCCGTCTACGCTGTTTCCCACTCCGTGGTATCCACTCGGCGTTTCTATTATTATTAATCTACCTATCCTACTATTAAGTCTGACTTAGAAAGCTAGTGTTTTCGAAAGCAGTCAGTAATTATGCAAACACAGAATTAACAAATGTTTATAGGCTGTGTAATTATGGCGATCTTTTCATAAGGTTAAATAAGTACGTGCTATGCATACTGGGTACTGTAGAGTAAATACAGAGTTTTAGTGCCTATAGGTATTTAAATATACCTAGATGTTTTCACAACTAGCTGCATAACATGAGAAGAATGCTAATGACACAAGAAATCTTCAAGATCAAAACCCGTGCAAACCCCGCAGTCAAACCATTGCAACGGTTTTGTGGGGCTTAGCTTATAAGATACTTACCGTTGTAAAATAAAGATAAATGAATAAATAACCAACCAATCCATATCAACATCACAATTGTACAGAAACATTTAAAAACTTTCAGGTTCGCCGTGAAGCATTTAGCTCCATCAGCGACCCGCAATATGTTCGCGAGTGGACCCTGGAAGACGACTGGTCGTCTGCCGCCCCTGGCCCCCGTCACCCCGGAGTACGAGTTCGTGAAGGCAGCTTCCTCGGCCCCGGTGGTGCACACTGACGGTGGTACAGGTTGACTAGCTAACGTGCACTGCACTGCACGCACACATTTTGTTTTTTTTGTTCAACAGATGGGTTGGATGGCCTGCTGGCTTGGGTTTAACGGTAGTTTTCTGATAGGGTTTTTGGTGGAATTGCAAAAAAAGATACTTGATTGCTGGATATTTGCACGTTATTGGGATAGGGTAGGTAGGTATCTTGTTTGCTATGGATAGAAGCAGTTTAGCTTATAACATTTCAGTCAGGGGAAATATAGTTTCTTGTTTCAATCAGATGTGGTGGTATTTCAAATTTCAGTTAGTAGGTACCTAGAGGAGAGGGACAATAGGTATTTGGAGCTTTTAATTTGGAAATCAGTAATTATTATCGGGGAAGGCGTATTTTTAGAATACGGTAGAAGGTCTTTAACCCAATAAATTCTAACCTCCAGTAGCCAAATTAACTAAAAGGGGTGCAAGGTTTGCCTTTACACTTTGTGCACTGTACGCACCTAACTAATTTCCAAACGTCCACAGCTGGAAGTTTGCGACATGAAATTTCCAATACCTACCCCAAAATAACATTTTCTTTCTGACCTGAATTACATTTAACTTTTTTTACTCATGGAACAGGGTTATACTTATGTTCAGTAGGAATTTTGTTTTTGAACATTGGAGATTTTGTGACGTAACGTCGGCTGTGGTCGAAAGTATTTTAGTTCAGGCCCGTGTGACTATCAGGTGCGATTCACACCATACCAGCACCCAACCTCAGCCTGTCCGAGAAGCCGATTGTGGTCATCGAGACTTCAGACAACCCAGTGTCGGAAGTGGTAAGTAACATACCTACATTTTTTTTCTGTAGGTAATTAGTTATGTTTTGCTTAAGAGCGTTTTCTACTACTAAACTACTAAGCGGATTCTCAACTCGGTTTTACCTCGCGGCATTGGTCGGTTCTGAACGACGCACAAACCCGCTAGTGAAAGCACTCTAAGCCAGCTTACCTTGGTATTGAATAGCTTACGTTGGTCTAGTGGTCGCAAGCGCGCCTGCTGTACTCGAGGCCTCGGGTTCGATTCTCGGGTTGGGCCGAAATCGCTTTGTGGGTTTTCTTAAACTTTCATAAAGCAGCCCGTAGTCTGGAAGTTGGTGATTGATTCACCCGTGGATTGGAGAGCACGTAAATGTCGGTCCTGCGCCTGATCTCTGATCGTGTCGGTCCGATCGGTCGTGTCGCATTGCCTCCCATCGGGTTATGAGAGTGCCGTGGCCGAAACCGGCTGTGGACGCCATTATTATTATTGAATAACTTATTATTTGACCTTAAATATTTTTTCTCTTAATTACAAAAAAAAACAGAAGTTTTACAACGGGTCTGGTAGCAAGTTAACCCTATACAACAAAGTTTCTGATCCGTGACAGCGACAGGCCCGAGGGCTTCCAAATTGCAAGATTCCGTTATAACACTTATCTACACTCCATTAAACAGTAATTTATTTATGGTGAAAATTACCATTTGTTGGCAAATTGGGACAGCTTTCTATCATCAACCAGTCTATGTATCAACCAGATTTATCATTTCAGCCTAGACCAACATACGAAGTAACAGAACAATATCCGGAGCCTGAATACAGCGTCGCCAAAATCGAATCGCCCATAGGATTCTCAAAAACACAAGTGAGTTCAACAAAACCGAATCAAATTCATCTATACTTATAATAAATCTGTAGAGAGGTCAATTCTGTACATTAAATATATTTCCAAAATATCTATCAGGGGGTGATTAGTGATCGATACTGATGCCAAAAATGTAATCAGTAAAAATTTTGTCTGTCTGTCTGTCTTTCTGTCTGTCTGTCTGTCTGTCTGTCTGTCTGTCTGTATGTTCGTTATGGAAACAAAAACTACTCGACGGATTTTAATGAAACTTAGCACAAATATTCTTCATACTCCTGGGCAGGTTATAGGATACTTTTCATCACGCTAAGATCAATAGGAGCAGAGCAGTGATGGGAAATGTTGGGAAAACGGGAGAAGTTACTCCATTTTTTAAGCTTTCGTCACGTGTGCAGCCTTAGTGGTTAAATCTAGGTAGTAATAGGCTAGGTACGCATAGATTTAGATAATTGGATAGGCTGGTGATTATTATTACTTTCTCTCTTTGCACAAAGTCCGAATCTAACGCGGACGAAGTCGCTGGCAGAAGCTAGTGAAGAATAAAAATAACTATATACCTATTCATATCAAGATATAATAAAAGTTATACATCTGCATGATTCTCCTAGATTCTGCATGTTTCGTTCTAGTTCTTTAAGACGACAAATAAACCCATTTACAGTCCTTCACTACACCGGAGCTGCAGACGCTGATACGAAACGGCGCGGCCCTGCAACTGGCGGCAGAATATTCCCTGCCTGCCATCAGCATCAATCAGCACCAGGCTATGCAACACAAAGCTGTTCAGCACCAGTATCCGCTGCAGGTAAACTACCAATCTACAAACCTATTTTCTTCTAATTCCTATATTTTATGATCACTTTTATGACATTAATTAAAGCCGTCCATTCTGTAATTTATAATCATATAAAAATTCTTCGAACAGATTACTGTCATGCAACTATTTTTATATGTGTAGCGGATGTATCAATTTCTATTAACAAGAATGAAATACTTTACAGAGCGCATTGCCAACACAGCAAGACTTGATAAACACAGGCGCTGACGGCTTATTCATACCACCAAACGCATTATACCAACAAGATCCGATGTTCCTGCAGAAACTTCAAACCCAACTGCTTCAGCGTTTCCCTTCAGTGGAATTCATTCCTTACGCAGCCGAAACGCCAAGTCAAACGCACATACAACCCGAAGCTTCACAGATCCACGCACAAGTGGTGCATCCACAAATGTTTCACCCTCAAGTAGTACACACGCAAGTTATTCACCAACAGGAACTACAACCACAAATGATACTCCTTGAAAACGAACAGTTGGACGCGCCATCAGTGCCACAACGTAATGAGCCGAAGACTGTAGTGCAGAGAGAGGTACAAGAAAGTTCTGTGGTTACACTAGTTCCTCAGGCATTTGTGGCACCCAATACGACAGTAAAACAAGTGGCAGAAACTCCACCTTCAGTGCCAGAAAATATAACAGTAGAACTAGTAGCAACTGAAACACAGCCACCCACAACGACAGTCAAATACATCATCGAGAGCAATGTGGAACAACAGAATACCACACCAATTTACTACGCACAGATCGGTCAGAGTGTGGGCAGTGTTATAGCGAACGGATTCTACTCCGCTTTAAATGAAGTCCGAGCGGCTGCAGCACTAGCTCAAGAAGAACAGTCTCCAGTCTACAAGCCCCCTGAAAATGTTACCAGTACAACTAACATCCCGGATTTGCAACAATACTTTGTACAAAACGATGAAAAAACTGAGAACAAAACTGAATTGAAACCACTACTAGGAGTTCCATTCTCAAAATCAACAGATTCTGTGAACGTAGCTTATACTTTAGTAAGGGCAGATGATAATCCAACCAAAGTAAATAAAGAAGGAGCCGTGTATGCAGGACAAATTGTCGAAGCTACTATTACCGAGGATCACGATTTCAACAAAGAGAAAGCAAGCATGATTTCTCGAAGGGCACCAATCAGATTATTTGCAGTGAATACAGATGCAAAAAATATTGCCAGTTCAGCCAATACGCTGCCAAAAGTCACTGTGGTTAAAGCGAAAATTCCCCCAAAGAGCAAATTAACATTCGACGACAAGACGGGAGAGCCAATTTTGAGGATATACGCCAGCTACGTTGACAATCCAAATCTGGTAAGCTAAATCAGAATCTTTTTTCTACTTATTGGTTTAGCTAGAAAACCCCAATTCAATATTTTAAGAATGCAAAATAATTTCAGAGACTTTTAGTATAGGCAGTTTACTTTTTTTAAATTAAACTACATAAAATAAAAAATAAATAATAAATAATATACAATATTAAATACATCTAAATACACAATAACTCCATCTTTTACCCTTCCAGAAAGACGCAGTGGTATCAAAACTTTCAAGTCTGAAGCAAGTAAAAGACGCAGTAACCAGAAAAGAAACTGTGGATAACTGGAAGTCGTCGACTGTGAAGTCGGTTGACAAAACCCAAGGCTTCGACACCAACCAGGTGACGCAATTCGGACTCAAGCTCAGAGAACGAAATGATTATTATGAACCATTCTTTGAAGATTATGAAGACTTGTAGTTTAGGCTTTTTTATATTTTTTGTTGTAGAGAAGTTTGAATTTTAATTGATAGGTAGTTCATGCGAAATTAATTTTGAAGATACGAGATCAGTGTGTTGAGAAAGCTTAAAAATAAATTCATGATGTAATTAGTGTTTTTTCAGGGATCAATTTTTCAGTTCTCATATTTCCTAAGTAAAAATAAATGTTGGTGGTAAATTACACATTTCAAGTAAACATACGTCATATGTAAACAGTTGACATAAACTAGCCATAAATATATGAAAGATATATTTATTACTAATTACTGTCAACAGATAGTTTTAAAATTGAGCTCTATAAACTTTTTTCAGACGAGATAATTCATGTCGTGTAAACTCATGTAAATATGCATTTTTGTTTGAGTAAAGTACTTTTAGTTTGTAATTAATTGTAAGCCAAAAATGGACATTTTATCAGTTCTTTAACAATAACAATTCAAGGAAAAAAAGTAGCGAAGAAGTGATAAAATCAACCATTTGAAAGTTAAGTAAGCTAAGAATAATTGTTATTTATTTATATAAATGCCAAATTGTTATTCAAATAAAAACAATGTAACTTTACAGTTTTCTTTATTGTATCATTTATAGCTATTACAATTTACAAAATTCCGTTTCTCATAAACTTTATTGTAAATTTGGTTTAACGACGATTCTCGTCCACTTCTGGTCTTAACCATTGTACACCAAGATAAAAACTATAAAATTTATGCAAATAATTGCACATTAGGAAATCTAAATCAAATAGAGAAGCAACCTTAATTAGTGGTATTATTTACCATAATAACTATTCACTTGCAATCTTGGGTCGACTTTATTTTTAGGCTCAGGCGCTCACCACATGTGCAAGCGCCTACGTGTGCCATTTACAAATTACATTAAATTCGTAAATTGGCTACAGCATATTTGCATTGAGTTTGAATATTGGTGATTATCAACACAAATATGTTAAATGTTTGTCTATTTTCTAAAATTAATTTTGAGTACCACCTGTTGGACACAATTCAAATCTTTTAGATTACAATTAGCATTTCATAATTATTCCCCTTTACAATAGAGAGTTAATTCGTAAATGTACCTACATAGTCTAGGTAGAACCAATCATAGCAAGTTATGCTAAATATGAATTGCTTACAAATAAAACATTGTTGAAACAATTGCCCAAAATCTGTACAATTAACTTACAAAAAATACTTGCATTTTACAATGGACAGTCTTAGCATTTGAGACATGAATAATGCAAAATCATTATAAAATGACCCTGAAATGTACATTAAGTGCACTTTTCGAATTTCAGTCATAGGCAGGTCAGTCAGATTTGCATGTGATGTTTCAAAGAAAAGTGAATAAATTCATTTCAACAATCAATTTGATAGACCTACACTGGATATGTGTAAAACCAGAAAGATCCGGCCAAACACGACAAAGTAAATCCAATGTATTATATACCAGGTGCAGGTAAATTTAAATACACATGTGAGTATTTACATGCCAAATTAAAGCTGAAAATATCTAGCATGTCTCAAACTCTGAGACAAGTTCATGCAAAGTCCACCTAAAGTTGTTTCAATTTATTTTTACTATCCTACAATATGTATCCAAGGTTAAGTTCTCAATATTGCACAGTACAGTATTTTACACATAGACTGAGACTGGATTACAACCTAGTCTACTTATTCTGTAGGCTATTTAAAAAACTCAGCATTATATTATTTTCTATCATTCTATATCAATGACATATTTATGAAAATGTTGCTATACAAATGCATGAAAAGACCATAGTAATACTTATTTGTATGTCTAGTAATAATTTGAGTTGGTTGGACTACATAATTAATAATATTTTGCATTTTAGATGTACTATCAAAACATTTTATATCAAAGATGTTATTAAAGTGTAACTACAGCAGTCTTTACTCAGAAAAGTAATGTTTATCTCTTAGACCAAAATTTACTTGATTTATTTTGAACCGAGCCTTTAATGGGGCATAAAATTGGGTTTATTGACCTGGGCAGTGGTCCCTAAGATTTGGCGTTGAGTTTCTCAAGTTGGTCCATGAACCACGGTCTGCCAGTTGAGCGCTGTGTCAGGATGTCACAGCCTGTCTCTGTTACCAGCAGAGTTTGTTCAAACTGGAAAATGAAATAGGTTTTGTTGAACTTCAAATATTTAGAGTTGACAAAATAAATATGCTGGCTTGATAATTTTTACTGTTAAATATCATCTGTTCACTTGGGCTATATTATGTAAATCTGTAATTGGGTTTGTTTTACTCCATATAATAGTTCTCATCAAAGTTTTTGCTGTCACGGAACATTGCCCGAAGTTCAGGAGAGGCCACATGGGATTACTTGTAATCAAAACTTAGTTGCTGCCATTTAATTTTGCGAGGACCACACTATATGTAAATTAAATAGTTATAATACCTGAGCAGAGCGGCTGCCGTCAGCAGTGACGGCGGTCCAGTGATCGGGCCACTGCTCATCACGCCATCCGCCCTCGTTGATCATCGGCTCGATGGTGAAGCAGTGTCCAGGCTTCATCACTCCAATTGCTTTGTTTTCTGAAATTATACCATATGTTTATTTACATTATGAAGCTTCATATAATGTGGGAAACTTATGTAAGTGCTACATAATTAAATTAGAAGAAGTTCAACTGTTTGGATAACTAGAATTTGCATTGAGCAAGCATGGTGATTCTCTTAATTGTTCCCTGTTTGAGAGGAAGCCTTTGCCCAGATGTGGGACGAAAAATATGCGTGAGCTTATCCTACTTCCTACTTATATTATAAATGTGAAACTTTGTGAGAATGTATGGATGTATGTTTGTTATTCAATCACGCAAAAACGGCTGGACCAATTTGATTGAAATTTGGTATGTAGACAGGTGATACCCTGGATTAACACATAGGCTACTTTTTATCAACACACCACGCGGGCGAAGCCGCTGGCGGAAGCTAGTTCAAATATATGTATCATGAGATGATGAGGACTATTGTTTGAAAGTTCTTTTCAGCATATTTCTGACCTGTAGAAGGCCATTTTGAATATTAGTGAAAAGGAAATAGCAATTATACTTACTGGCATAATGGGGCACATTGGGTGTAGTGTGGAACAGCCTATGTATACCATGACCGCAATAGGACCGCACAACACTCAGTCCGTTTGCTTGAGCATGCTTCTGAATAACATTGCCAATTTCCCTGTACTTTTCTCCAGGCTTCACAATCTCGATTGCTTTAGCTAAGCACTCGTACGTGACTTGAACAAGCTTCCTGCTTGATTCTGGTACGTTGCCAACAAAGAATGTTTCGTTCAGATCACCGTGGAACTCTCGGTGGTAAACTGTTACATCCACATTGCAGATGTCACCATCCTGTAAATTGAAGTTAGGTTTAAAATGTATGCAAGAGGCCCTATCCCTTTCTCGAGTGACCTGTTATTATAAAGCTTCAGATTGAAAAGTAGACAATCACTATAAAACTGAAAGTTTTATTTCAGGTTCCATTCCATGTTTTTTTGTGAGAGTAGAAAATAAAAATGTTTATAGCAAAAAAATTATAAATAATAAGTTATCATTAAATAAATAAGAAGGCACTCCATCAATGATAACTAGCAATAAAAATAAATGTTAATTGCAATAAAAGCAAATAGAGGTCAACTTAGTAGTATAGTAAGGTCAATCAACTTGTCACAATAACACATTGTAATAATGTATAATACCTAATTTGGACATTCTTGAACTCGTTAATGTCTTTCAGCTGTTGATGTAATGGACGATATAAATCTCTACTAATATTATAAATGCGAAAGTAACTCTGTCTGTCTGTCTGTCTGTCTATCTGTTACGCTTTCACATCTAAACCACTGAACTGATTTTATTAAAATTTGGTACAGAGATAGAGTAGACCTTGAGAAAGAACACAGGATAGTTATTATTCCGGACTTTAGAAGAATTCTCTTGAAAACACGATATAACCTAACTCTACGCAGGCGAAGCCACGGGCGGAAGCTAGTTGGAAACAATTTTCATAGTTTTCCTAGAAATTGAGCTATTAAAAATAGTGATTCTAATGTTTTCCTACACATGACTAAACTTAATGTTTCTATACAACACAGGCAATATAAACACAAATAAGAAGCCTAATATTATTGTACATTCAAACGACTAAATTGACCAGAGTAATAGCTTTACTATGTACTTACATTTAAATTTTAATATTTGTTTGAGAACGGTCAACAAACCTCCAGAGGACGTAGATCTGGTATTCCATGGCAGATAACCTCGTTGACAGAGGTGCAACAGCTGTTGGGGAAGTTATGATAGTTCAGCGGACTGGGGTAGCACTCCCGTTCAATGCAAGCCTCATGGACGATGCGGTCTATTTCCTCTGTAGTCACTCCCACATCACATACTCTGCAAATAATAAGCAATTGTTACTTTATAAACTTGCTTTTAATACTTGAAAGGGTTGATTAATATCAAGTAACATATTATTTGAAATCAGAATGTGTAAATAAACAATTACTATCAATCATACTAGATTTTGATTCCTATGACTTGAAATTGATTGGTCAGGGGCAGTATCAGTCATACTGATGATCTCTATCTGGACAAATAGTTAATAAATAGGCTTAAGTTAGTTTTTGTTATTCAGGCAAAATAAATTTAAAACTATATATATTTTAGAAAACAAACCTGGCAGCCTCGTCCAGCACCTCCCTGCCGAGGCGACAAGCGACGCGCATGCCTTCGATCTCCTCATCATCCAGCACTTTGATCTGTCCGGAGCCCTTCGCGGCGTTCTCAGACGCGGGGAACCCAGTCGGGTGATCAGCATAGTCGGGACGGCCAATGTGCGGCGGGACCGTGCGCTTCGGCCCCGGCGGGAACGGCCTCAGCTTCCCAGTATACGTGAAAGACGGCCACGGGTTATATTCCACATTAGACACATCTGTACTCTCACCCTCTAAAACAAAATTCACATTGTCATAACGACTTGTAACCTAACACCGTAACATAACCTACAACGCACTTACTCGCCAACGAGTGAATTATTTTGTGATTCTTCCAAGATTTCTTGAAGCAGTCCTGATTACAGAAAAACGAGCCTTGTATTCCGAGTTTTATGCATGTCGGACATTGCAATTGAGCAATAGATTTGCAGCCGGGTGTTTCACACATTCCAATCGCCGCCATTTTTTTGGAACAACTGTCATTATCTAATGACATTAGCAAGCAGTGTTATCAACATAATAATATTTCTAAATTTAAAATAAGTTACGTTCGGAATTTGTACCACAAGACAAAATAACCTGAAGTAACTGATAAAATTATTATCTTTTTTCTATTTCGATCGCTTTAAAAAATTACATGGATCCAATAAAATTACCGTGATTATGATCTGGTTCATTAAAAGGTACTGTAACCTTTGTTACAGGCAACTCCACGTCTACCATCATTGGACTTCTAATTAGATTCTGTAAAATGTAGCTAAGCTGTTACTTGGTAAAATGATCTAATATTTAATTATTATTCAATTAAGTAACAAAAAGAACCCTGTCCCTAGATCAGAGTTATTGCAAATAGGATTTGCTGTGTCTATGTAGTACTGAGACAAATAAATCCTTATTACCTTAATGCCCTAGTTGCCTTTGACTTGATCTACGATCCGGTGGGTTTTTACTGAACACCAACATACGTTCAATCTTACAGCTTTTTGAAGACACCAAACCAGTTTTATTTCAATAAATTGCAATATACTTACTGAATGGTTTACGGATATTATACAACCATCCGGTGGGGAGATCCCAAGAACGTATTAAGGCGTTCCTAGACTGGTGGTACAAATAATTCCACGAGGAAACGATAAGAGCACTGTCCATGGCACACTAGCACTCAAACAACACAATTTATAACACGAGTTTTCTTCATAAAACTGCGTAAAATGTAAACAAACTTAGAATATTTATAAAAGTGATAGGTATTAAAAATAATTTTATCACTTAGTTATTTTGGTACCCAATGAATACGCGTTTCGATTGACATTTATTTGCTTTTATAAACAACATGTTCTATTTTTAAATCGTTTATTTTCTTCCAGCGCTGACCAGAGCGTTGTCCAGTTCCAGTCGGACTGGCAATATTTTTATTGGCGTTCCACGTCCCACACTTGATTGAAAGAGTTTGCTATAAAAAGTTTTCATTGGGAAAAAGTGAACGAACTGTAAAGCTCTTCCTCGGTAAAGCTTAATGTTTCAGTGGCCTCAATTAAGGTGTTTTAGAGGCTAGTTTACCTGCCTAGGTATATGATTTATCACAGGTCACGGTATTATCACGACAAAGGTTTAACGAACTCTAAAGAGGGTAAAAGAGTAGCTTACCTACGCCTTTAAATTAGGCCAATGTTTGCCGTAATGCAGCCTTCGTAATGAGGTAGATACCCACCTTCTAAGTTTTAAACACGGTTACTTACGTCTTTAGTAAGATACAAAAGACTTTAGATTTGAATTTCTACCATGATGTCATGAAAAGCTTTTTCTATAGGTACTAATCTTATAAAGAGGAAAACTTTGTTTGTTTGGTTATAATGGATAAACTCAAAAACTACTGGACCCATTTTAAATATTCTTTCACCATTCGAAAGCTAATATTATCTGAAAGATTATATTTTCTGCGAGTAACATAGGCTATATTTTATCCCGATGCGGGCAGTAGCTCCCACGGGGCGCGGGTGAAACCGCGGGAATACGGTTAGTAGGTAAGTACCTAATAAAGGAAAAATTGTTCATTACATAGGCCGAAAACTTTTGTTTCAAGAATAAATAATATGTATTAGTTGGAGACTCGTGAAGTTGTTGTACAGAAAATAATACAGTGACGCCTACTTATTAACTTCAATTTTGACGAATTAATTTTCAAGAAGATAGGTAACTTTCAGGAACTTGATGACAAAAATAAGGGCCAGTTCACACGATACTCATACCCCCATAATTAGGAAGTCTCTAGGAATAGACGCGTCCGATTGTGTGCACAGCTTTACACAGATTAGTCACAAGTACCTACCAACCCCTAACAAACAGGTTCCCAAGGGAGAGAAATGATAGAATATTTGCTGGTAACAGTGCCTTGCAAGTCCAATGTGAAAGTTTTATCTATCAAGTTATTTGTGGAAACGTTTTTAAGTAGGTTTGAATGGGTATTTGTGGTTTCACAAAAGTTGTGATTATGGTAAAAAAACATGTGGCACCCCAAATTATGTCTGTGTCTGTCTAAGTATTTACTCTATTTGCCGGGGCTGCGGGATTGTTCGAAAGAGTTACCGCGGCCTTTGTACACAAAAGGCTCAAGAAAGAACATGGTGGGTTTTAGTCAGTAAGAGTCTCAGTCAGCGAGAGGGATTACATGATTTCCCACCAAAAATAAATGCACCTACCTGGTATATAACATTAAATGTCTTCAATACAAAGGCTTTTATCCAAATCCTTTTCAGTCATTTTCGAGAAAAAACTGCAAAATTACCGTGAAATTTATGTTTTGTGATTTATGACCTAAGTTATGTTAGGCTTTCGCTTTCATTATATCGAATAGAAACTATAAAAATATTTTGGTTCAGTAGGTATCTATAAACTTTACAAACATGGTATGGGATTTGCATATTTAAACCAGTCAACAAGGTGGAAACCAAAGATAGCGTCCGACGTTAGTTTGTAACTATCTCTATGGGAAATTTATATACGTACGGGACAAGGGAGGCTATTTGAAATAGGTTTGACTGAATTTGCTCATAATACTTATTTTGTTCTACATGCTATCATCATCATCATCAGCCTATCGCAGTCCACTGCTGGACATAGGCCTCTCCAAGTGCACGCCACTGAGATCGATTTTCGGCTTCTCGCATCCAGCTCCTGCCAGCCGTCTTGCGCAAGTCATCACTCCACCGTGCCTGAGGACGTCCTACACTACGCTTGCCGAGGCGCGTACCTTCATGAGCAGCACAAAAAAGCCTACATGCTATAAATATTTTTTTTTAAATGATGATATATCTATATATTTAAAAAAAGTTTGTGAACGAATACTTACGTATTTACTTAAGTAGGCATGGAACCACCCCGGCTCCGTCCAAAATGTTTCATGTACTTACTTACGTTTCCAAAAACTCGTCTTTGGCAAATCGTGGAGTGCCAGAAGAGAAAGCAGTTTCCGAAACCAAAATCTTAATGGTCCAGCAACTAAACAGAAACAAAACATGTTTACAAAGAAAGCTTAATATTCTGCACGAGGTGATGTAAGCGGCCATTAATACAAAATTAATTTAGTAATCGCCCTTGAGGTTTCAGCGGGTTGTCGGCCAACTTTCATTTATACCCTGGAATTACGCATCAAGCCGATTAATTGTTAAAAGGCGAGGCAAATGAACCCAAATTAATTTAATTTTCGCAGAAAACGTCGATACAATTTAGACATTAGAATCGGGTGAGGTATAAAATTAATAGCTTTGTCGTTTTAGTTTTTAATGGCAAGTCTCAAAGCAGGGGGCGATGGACAGCCACTAAACTATTTTAACAAAGACAAATTAAATCTTTGTTAAAATAGTTTTGGGTTTTATTAGATAGAAAATATCTAACAAGTGGTTTTTATTATTTTCAAACTAATTCCAGGGAGTAATTATTTCTCATTGCAGTAGATAATACATTTTATTTAATCTACCTAGGTAATAAAAAAAATGCTCACGTAGTTTGTCCAATCCAAATTTAGAAATAAGAGCTTATAAGGCCACGTAGCGCACGCAGAGATTTTCATTAAAAAATTCAATCAAGGTCCAGACTTTATTCAATTTAAACTATTCATGAATATAAAAATAGCGTCAACAAAATAATTAATGCAAATCTAAATGTTTATTCAGTAGAATTTACTGAAAGGTCGAGGACAGAAATAAACACTATTATCCATATAAATCGCGAAGATTACAATACAAATGTACTTAGGTATAATCTAGGGGATTAGGAATATTTATAGTCCGTTTTCTTCTGCCGCTAATCCCCGGACATTTTAGAGGGAAAGAGATTGTAGTGCGTTGTCCGCTTCAGTTCGTTAATTGTGAGGATTTAGTTAAATGCAGCTGAATGTTCGAAGTTTCAGAGGTAGCGGAAGCGTTTGCTGGGTAGGTATGTATATTAACATTTTATTTTGTGGTTGAGAATGTAAATTGTCTTTTACTTTAAGCCTTTGGCTTAAAGTTTTGAGAACCTATTTCTATTTTCACTCCGAGGAAGAAAATGACAATCATTATAAGATATAGTTATATAGGTACCTATAAATTACAATTGCTTGTTTTCCCAAATAAAATAAAAATTAATTGTATATAGTATCTATATAGTTTCTGTCAATGAGTAAGAAAAGAATATTGTAGGTACTAAGATTTCTCTGAGAACTTTAGTCTAAAACATTTTTAACGATACGATTCGAATCGCTGATATTCTATTTCATAAACATAAAAATAATTTCGTCTTAAAATTGGAGTCAGCATAAAATTTTCAATAGCCTTGGAGGTGATAAAAAATATGATATTCTCACCTCCGATGGCAGTGAATGGGGGACCCAAATAAAGGTCCTTTTTCTAAGGCGCCGTGAAACTGCTGTTTATTTATTCAACGGCCTTAATATTTTGTTGCTGATTGCGATGATAAGTAAAACGTCCGGGGAGATGAGAGAGACATTTTATAAACAATTCTGTTGAAAATTGAAATTGGTAGGTAAATCTGTTTGCAGGGTGATGTTAACCTACATTGCTAGTACCTATCTGATGTGTGCAACTACGTTGTTTTAATTTAGACGTAAAATACAATCAAAATAATATACACCGTGACTTTTTAGTCGTCTTACAAAGGTGGTCCACTAAATCTATCCGACATAAAATACCACTAGACACGATTATTAATTTTATAGCCTTACTTAATTAAGATAATAGGGGCAAAGAAAAATACTGAAAAAAAATGTTTACGTATCAAACGGTAGAAAGTAGGTACCTTCCCAACGCGCCGCGCTCCATTGATACAAGATTCGGGCAGCGCTCACAACAGGGCGTTCTTATAATCTACGTCATGCATCATAATAATGAATTAATTTTTGTTTTTTAAATTATTCAAATCTCATAAATATATATTTTTTTTATATGAACGTTTACTAGTCATTGGATACATGAAGTGGGCTGCCGTTGTAAGACGACTAAAAAGTCACGGTGTATAACTAAAATAAAAAATATTTGTTTTGCAAATAATGATCTATTAATATTTTATCGTATTCATTAAAACCACTATAATGGGCCATTAGCAATAAAATTATATTTGCACTAAAATAAAATAAAAAACTAAAACTACACAAAAGCGTGTAGGTCTACGCTCGTAGCTATCTCGTAGCGCGTAGCTCGTAGCGGGGTGGGCGGTCAGTCGGAGCGCGTCGTTCGGTCGCACCGATCCTGTCGCTGGGCCCGCCCGCCCAGACGCGATCTAAGTTCTGTCGTGATCAGTGCTTTTGTACCGGTGAGTATTTTGTTATTGTTTTCGTAGTTTGTAGATTATTTTAGTTTGTGTGTTGTTTGTGGAATTAATTTGGTAGGAAAATAAACTTAAAATAGTTTTTATTGAAGAATTAATTCTATAAGGAAATAAGAATATATCTTCTGATAGATTTTTTTAGGGAGATATAATCAAGTAAGTAAAAGTTTTAGTACAAAGTATTGGAAACAAATTGTGAGTTATGAAAATATTCATTAGTTGAAATTGAAAAAACCACTGAACAAATTTTGATAAAGAAACTCTGTTGTACCTATGCTGCGTTTAACATAGCATAAAGACATTTTATTTACCAAACTAGTTAAAATCATATTTTTTAAGGATTATAAAGTAATATTTATGTACTACCTTATACCTTTAGGCATAACCTTCTATTAACTATTCCTTGGCCTAATAAATAATCTTATCGCTGAAAATCGCCTATTTTTTCCCACATTGCTCAAAATATTTTCGTAACCCAAGAATGGCTTAGTGTTAAGTCATAATGTATGTGTTTCTTTTTCCTCTATAACATGAGTAGGTAATGGCTACACGGCTCATAGGCATTGAGCCAAGAGGTCGTTACCAAGCGCGTGACCTTTATGCTACAAATTATGGTGTTTCATACGGAGGATAAAATGGACCTTTTTTCGACACTACGTAATGAGGTCGATGTTTTAAGGTACCTTTGTATTTTGAGATGGAAATAATCAATTGGTTTATATGTTATTTTTTTGTTTGAAAAGATTTGATAGAAAAGTCTTTATCTTATAAATATACATTGTAAATAAATCAAACAACAACAAAAAGTTGTGGTACCGTTAAATTAAATGGTAATCTAAGTACCTTTTATTTGCTTCGTAAAGAGCTACTCCACTTAAAAATCATCAAATCGCAATAAATTCCTCAAACGAAAAACTGATCGCAATATTCTTAAGTAAAAACCTTTCCTCGAGCCTTCGATCTTATCTCCTTAAAATCTTCGAACCTTAACCGTCGTGTTACCTCCGCAAAAAATTAATATACCCTATTAATTTAATACACCCTATTAAATTCTAATCTCCCTCGATTGAGGCGGAACCCACCCACTTTGTAATGAAAAAAACTGATCTTATCTCCTCGGATTCAATTTCCAAGTCTTGTAAATTGTTCACAAGAAATTAATATAGTCCGGTAATCCAGAGTTGTTGGCGAATCGCATCGGCTTTTGTTGAGCACTCTTTTATTGATTACTGCTTTGTGCAGATTATTGATATCGAAAGTTATACATCTGTATTTATTTTAGACCTCTTGAAGCTTGGACTAATTAAGTATAACCATGTTTTGTACAATATTCTAAAATCTCTACAAAATATTATCTTGAAAAATTCTGGTCTCAGTGAATACCCACTTATCACTTCATCACACATGCTGATAAAGTTGCAAACTTAAAGTCCACATATTTATATTAAAGAAAAACACACGAATTAAACCTTGTTTATACCTACCCATCACGAAATAAATGAAGGCGTCCAAAATTGCTTTTTAAATAACGCAAGTTCCTTTACACTCCAAATTAAGGCGGTAGATTGGCCCAATAAAAAAGTGCTTGATCTCAAATTGAGTGTTTTGTTCAGGCGAATGGTCCAGAGAAATTCAATCTCCCAAGCCTGTTTGTGTCACCGTATTCATGTACCATTTTAGACTTTATTGGTTTAGGATTTTATACGTTGGGGACGAAGGGGGAATGCTAATTTCTGAGCGGATTGTGATTCCGTAGGATGCTTTATAAGTCGTTACGATGGCTGCAGGTTGGAGGAATTCCAAGTGGATCTATTGATTGATATCGTTTCAGTGAAATGTGGAAGTGACGTGCGTACTGTGCTGATGGGTTTTCATTAGAATGTTTGTTAGATGTTACAGTGTGTTGAAAACAATATTAGTACCATAGATCTTATGTATGTAATGTATATGAACTTAACAATGTTGTTAGAATACTGTCTAATTGGTACGGTACCTGTCAAAGCAATGTAGCAGTATAATGAGCAAAAGGCTTAAGGTTCGATGTCCATAACGAACATGCGACTCAAACAACAACAACTTCTTCTCTCTTTGGGTTGTATAGATTTACAGTTTAACTTTCAGTTGCATTGTATAATTTTGTCAGCCTACTAATGTTATGTAATAGACTGTTTGTGAAAATATTACTTTTTAAAAAGAGTGTCTATGGAGTTTCTTGCCGGCTCTTCTCCATGAGACCAACTTTTTGGAACCGTGCAAATAGTGTGACTTTTCATAGGTGCCTGCAAAGGCCTGTGTGAAATAAAAAGATTTGATTGATTTGATTTTGGACATTTCCAATTATTATTGTTCTGACGTTGTCACTATCAAATGAATACTAGTACCACTTTGCCATTGCGGTAAAGGCTTTCCATGAAAGCCACATTTAGTTTGTCAAAGGCAACTCATTCCAAATGTCGAAACACCAACATATAAAGGGCTGGAGTCACGGAATAAGCAAAGGTGAGCGGAGATGCCATAATGCAGGTAGGTAGGTCAGGCGCCTTCTTTTAGGCCCAAAACATACACTGGACGTAACCAAAATGGTCAGTTACGAGGCGTTCAGGTTTTTTGAGACATCTGTCAACGATTTTCTGTATATTACAAAAAAATATCAGGCCCAAAAAAGATTTGTAAGGGCGAAGACTTAACATTCCTCGTCCCCTGTACACACGCATTTAGGTGCGCTACTTTCTTAGGCGATTTTCTGTTAAGGCACCTCCGCTAGTCATTTTGTTCTTCGTGGTTAAGGTACACAAGTTGTTTCGGTCAGTTCGCCTACAACTTTCGAATGCGGAAATCGTGCCAACTGGTACACCAATTTGGAGAACATTAATCGAAAATCTAAAAGCCGGTGGGCGGTGTTGCACTAATTAATGGACGTCAAAGCCAGGTTTGAATGCAAAGGTCCACTGTGGTTGGTCAAATGGTCTTATTTTAATGTAACTGTGTAGGTTTTATAGGTATAAAAGTTTTTTTTTGCGGCTAGGAAGGTAGGTACCTAATAAAGGGTTACTACAAAAATATCAGGTTTCTATAATGTTATGACGATAGTTTTGAAAAAAAAAGTTATGTTTTTATTTTAATGTCTATCGTTAGGATACTATTAATCCTTCTCCGTGTGAGAGGAGGCCTGTGCCCAGCAGTGGGACGATAAAAAGGCTGTAACAGGATACCATGAAAAAACTTTATACCAATTTGAACATAAAGGCACGTAATGATGATAACGTCTACCTCGGATTACTTCTGTACTTACATAATTATTTTTTTGAGATTTGCAAGGTTTTTCTTTTCAATAAGTAGGTAGCTATGATAGTTCAACTCAGATTTGCGCGCGGCCCTATGTGTGCGTCGGCTTGTAAATATACAACTTTCATTCGTGTGACAGTGACGTCGTCCGAGCATGACGTGTTCTTATCGCTTTTTGTTATGGGTACAGTCGTTTACGAAAATACTAGTTATTAACGGAGAAATCATTAAGGAGTCAGGTAAAGCGTTTCAAAAAATGAAACAACATTCAAAGCTTTTTATTATTATTAAATATGGTTTTTCATTACCTATCTTATACGTCTTTTCAAATTGACATTGACAGCATCTAAGAAATAAATGAGGTGAAATATCTAAGATGAATTAAATATTCCTTACATATTTTCTAGCTAATGAATGTAATGAATTTAAAAAGAGGTATAATCTAGTATAATAATGTAAACAAAATGTGTGGGAAATTTTAAAAAATTATATTGCTTCGCATAATGTCGACCAAAATAAGACGGAAATAATGAAACTCATAAATGAACGTTTAAGTCAAATTGATGAAGAGATGTGGGGTAATACTTGTCGACATGTACAAAAGAAAAAAGAAGAATACTATAGACTATATAATAATAATACTATAGAATTTATAATTCACCTTGGAGAGTAGCGAATCCGAAAATTCATCATTTGATTTTTCAAGTAGCGATTCATAATCATTATAAATAAATAAACATTAAATTACGTAATAACTGTTTTTCGTTAAACATCCGTATACCTGTAAATAACTGTATTGTACCCGACTGTACCTCTTGTCACGCACACAAAGTCACTGTATATGTACAAGGGTTACCCACACATAAGGCCGCGCGCACGACTGAGTTGAACTTACTTATACTCATTTGATTGCTATCAATAGTACCTACATTGGAACTTGCACATTTCGACAGTGGGCGGCAAGTGAAATATTATTGGAATTCCTATATCCAGATAATCCGGGGCTGGGTGCCGCTCGTGACGTCACCCTGACCTTTCACGACAGTTCCTTGTAATAACGGAATCTGACTGCTGTTTTATTGGACTGTTTATCAATCGATTTGTACGTCTTCTATGCGAATTTATAAGTAAATCTACAAATATACGCTGCTTTGTATTATTTGCTGTAGTTTTCTTATGGAATGGATCGTTCTAGTAACTAATCGTGATTTTGTGAGATCGTTTTAACTATAAAATATCACACTTGAAATTTTCACCTAGGTTCTAGTAATAATCTTACCAAAAAGAATGGAGGATAGTATGAATGTTAAAGCAAAGAGTCTACATACAATGTAATTAGGAAATATCGCACAAAATATACTTTTGGTTGGTTTCCAGATGACCCAGAAGCACTTTTTGTTTCCTAGTTACATATTAAATAATTTAAACTGAAATTCAAATACTGAAACTCAAATAAAATATTTTAAAGTTTGCGCTCTCTTTTAATAATATATTAAAAGAGAGCGCTTATATGATACTGAGCAGTCTTAAATAATATTAAATGTAATTTAGGATCGAGCGTTTAAAAATAAGAAAAATAATATCAGTTTCGCCCGTAGCCATGATGGAGAGCAAAAAACAATCTTCAAAGCTGGGTGCAGATTTCGGACTGCGAGATACCGGAGGTTACCTACCACGTATTCCGTTTTTTCTTTCTTTTTTTTCCACATACTTTTTTGGTCATTGCGGCCAGGATACGAATTTTACGTTTCGTTTGATTTTGGAGAAGTTCCTACGGTCATACATGTATGTAATTTTATCCTTTACGTTTTGTCAAACTGTAGTAGAGTGGACTAACCTAGAAGCCGACCTATATGCCTTGACCTATGTGTTAATAACTAGGGACAGCTACTTTATTAAGGAGTTTTGTATTATTCAATGATGTAAGTAGTTAGTTATATGGAACGACTGCCTATTGCATTGTAAATCAACATAATCAATCAAATATCAGAAGAATTATTTAATAACACATTTGGAGGGTTGAAAATCGCAACAAATTCTCACATGTCATCCATTAAAATGTAATGGTAACATGTATTAACTTGGCCATCAATGGCCCTAATAGCCTTACATTACGCCCACCTAGTGTCCGCTAATAGTTTGACCCATGCCTTATTTAGTTTACTTCAGAAAAGGATACTTGCTTACATTATGAGCGCGTGTAAATTTTGGGGTAGCTCGCTTTGTAGTTAACTATCATTATTTTAATTAGAATTAATATTAAATCATTGTATGTATGTAGAAGTTCTGCTTATCAAATTTATATATGGAGCCGTAGATACGATTTTTTTTAATGGCAAAAATTATCAAATGACCCCTCCCGCTTTGGGTTAGCAACGGTGAGGGAGTGTCAGACTTTTACTGACAAAAAATCCATCATGCTCCGTCGTAGGCCTTTTATGTACCAGGGCCGCGGTAACTCTTTCGAACAATCCCGCAGCCCCGGCAGCAGCGTAGATACGATGAGAAGAAGAAAAAATAAGTGTGTATACTATGGAGGGATGAATGTTTTTTATTGTCCAATAAAAACACAGATCGGTATACTGATTTGTCTATGAATTAATTTTATAAAAACACGAATCATCCACATGTGAACTGTATAACAAAATAATAAATATTACATTTGCTTATTTCTGAGAACATAAATAACACTGTTGCCTATAAACACATTTATTATTTTGCTTGATCCAATTTCTCAAAACAACGATAAATAAACTAAAAGTAATTTCGATGTCAGTCTAGTCCATGAAAACAATGGCTGGAAATAATTCATAATAGATTAAATTCTTGACCTCGTCGAATAGTTTTCCACATAAGTTGGTCTGACGTTCACCTTCAACGTCTGTCATGAAGTTCAGACGGTTAACACTCGGTAATAGAGGCACAAATTCACTTCAGTGTATGTCAGTCTAATTTTAGGTATTTTACTAGAAAATAATGGGTTGACCTTGAATATTTGTGTGCTTTTAATGAAAAATAAGTCATCGTTTCATCCGAAAAACGTCCACTGCTGGACAAAGGCCTCCCCCAAGGTTCGCCACTTTGCTCGATATTCAGCAACCAGTTTTCCAGGTCGTGGTCGCTACTTGAGAACATTACTGTCCCATTTGTCATCTGGTCTGCGAGTTATGTCCCTCCCATTGCCACTTCAGCTTAGCAATATTTCGATCAACGTTGGTATAATATACTTACATAAGTAATCTGTAAAAACACTTTAATGCGAAAAATTATGGGTACCTAATTTAATTACTGTGGGATTGTTAGAAGTGTAACACAAGAAGGTATTTCGTATAAAATTAGATAAATCACCATTGATTGACATTCGTAATAGAATCAATTAGCGACGTCCATCTTCGATACCTTTTGGATACTTGACTTTCTCCAATTTAGTTCAATAATATAATTTGATAATGTACTTATAACAAAAAGATAAAATAAAAATAAAACCATTTATCTTATTTACAACCACTTTATTATTTCACCACTTTTAGATTTTTCCTATTTCAAAATCCCGACAGTCAAATCAATTCTATGACGGGATTTAGATACATTTTGTATAATCTACAAGCTTCCGTTAGGTCTTCGATGTTTTTTTTTAGACTCGTAGCCGTGTTTTACACGTGGTCCACACTTTTTACAGCGCAAACAAAAAAACTAAGTTAATAAATTAGAGCAATTACGACACCCACGTTCCGTTCTACAAAATTCACAAAGAACTGTTTTCAGTAAAGTTTCTTTACACAAAATCGTTATTGAACTGTATTTTGTAAATATATTTTGTACGTAGGTGTGTAATAAAGTTATTGAGACCAAATAATTTTGGGTAACTATCGTAAATAAATGTTAATTTTGAGTAAATACCCGTGTAGGTGTTTTGTCTGAAGAAACATACACAACAGATTTTGTGAAAAGATAGAGTCGCAATTAATTACTTATACAAAACTACTAAATTTGTTATAAAAATAAGATTCAACTTACTTTTTGTGCTTCAAAAGTGCTTTAAACTATCTTGTTTCCAGTCTACAATAGACTGTAAAACTAGTAAAAGTTGTCGACTATTTTTCTTCTGCCATGACAGCCGGGGCTTACCAATTTAACGAAAACTGTGGAACTCGTTATGACATAGATGGTCAGCCACCCACGGACAGCCGCTCCAAGCGTTGCTTAACCTTTTAAAAGATTGACTCATACGGCTATCACTTAGCCACGAGCTCCTCCAATCTGCTAATAATACAAAAATACTATCAAAATCAAGTTGGTAGTTGAGGAAAAATTATGAACGAACGCAGGCTTCCTGGAAGTAATCCCCTCAGGTATTTTTCGGATAATTGGTGAATTAGTTACGTTTATACGACTACTGCATACTGCGACGTCACCGGCGTTATTTTAACAATACTTATTTAGTTTTTATTTTATGGGTAACCCTATTTTTTTAAAGAATGTTGCCTTTTTTCTTGTCTACATAAATTATAGAGAATTCCAAATAGTAAGTAGATTTCGATTGAACAATTGCTGTTTCCCTTCAATAAACAGACAAAACTTGATAAGTATATCACTACAGATAGCAATACCGATTAGCAGGTTAGCACTGGATTAAAGCACCACATTTTCCTAGCATATAACATAGCAGTTAAGTTTACCTACCAACAATGTAACGAAGTAATTAACATCGCGGCCTCAGGTACAGGTTAGCGGGAAATCGTTTTAGTTTCGCCGATACATTGCAGTGACCTAAGTGAAGGCTTAGTGCCAGTGGTTTCCGTATCTTTGATTAATAGAGAGCATGGATATGTCTTCTGTGATGCTTACAATGTTAGCATTGTGTTGGATCTGTGCTAATTAAGTATAGATAGATATACTCTTTATTATGTACACCAATTTAAAAAAAAAGAAAAACAACAACAAAACACTGATCTACAGATTTAAAAGTCGGTGACACAATGGGCGGTCTTATCGCTAAAAGCGATCTCTTACAGACAACCTTTGGATGGATTGAGAACAAAAAAGAAATAACTGTATTGCAGGTAGTTTTTGGTGTACTGGGATTTAGGTATTGGGATTGCTCTGGATTCATTTTTTTTTCGTAAATATGGTCAATGATGATCGATAAAAGCTTGCGTGCAGTTCATTGTGAAGCTTTTATCAATCATGACAACCAGCAATGTTATAAATCTGTAAAACAGTACCTATTATTGCATTCAAAACCGAGGAAAATTATGAAAAAAATGTAACTTTATGTTTGTAAGTATTGTTAAGGCAACGGTTACGAATTATCGAATGACAAACTGAACGACACAGAACTAAAATAGCAACACAACTGTATAACAACTACATTTGAAACAAACTACTGAAAGCTGAAGTATAATCACAACGTCACGTACACATGATGTCAGTACCTACACTGTAATCTAGGGGCTAATTAAAAATTTCCACTCTGTTCACACAGTGCGTGAGAGCTCCTTCTGCGTACCACTTGTGTTTATAGTGTACCACAGAAAAAAATCCTAGGAACAACTTAGGATATGTTTTTTCAGCGGCTTAGAATAATAATTTTGGTTAAACACCGTTCTTTTATTTGAAGTTTTTGTTCTCCTGGTTGCGATCTAAATTTAAAACCGACTACCAGAAAGTTAACTAGATTAGAAACTATTTTACAAATAAAAACACTGAAAGGGACAAAACAAAATTTTTCACATGGCCGTGAACTCGGTGTCTACTGGCTGTGTTTATTTTAAGCAAAAAATTATTAAGCCATTAAATTCAGTATACAGAAATCTTGTATAAATATTATTATCTCTTACACTCCTATAAAGCTACATTTATCAGTAATTCGCAGATTAAGCCCTCCACTCATCCAAACAAAATGTAACACAGCTCATCACCCGCTAAACAGGGTTAAACTTGTGCGTAACAAGAGAAAGCCTGAAATGTCGCGACCGACTGAATGTGTACCCCCAACCCGGCTGCCGCTGACAGACCATTAATTTATATCGATTATATACCGATATATCGATGTTATATCGATTTTTGGTACGCTCAACCTGCGAATGTCTGTGGCAGGTTGATATTTTGCCGTTTAACTGTTTAGACGGTACGTTAGACCTCGATTGCTCGATAATGTTGCCAGAGTATAAAATATAAGGTCGGGTTTAATATTGCGTGTTTGTTTTGTTTCTTTAGCTTGTATTTGAGTTAGAAATGATAAAGGAGTAAGTTAGTGTTTTCGTGAAACGGGTCAGTAAGCGAAATAGTTTCGCGAAAGTATTTTATTCGTAAAATTATGAGATGAGAGGAAACAACATGATTTGAGGTGACATTATTTAAATGTTTGAATCAATGCATATGTCAATTTTAAACACATGAAACACTATAAACTTTTCTAACTTTGAATAATAAAGAATTAAAAGAAACAGACGTAGTAAATGGTATTTAACAGGAATTTGCAAAGAAACTTATAACGGGAAACTGCGGAAATTCTCCAATAAAACTTATTTGATATGCGCTAAGCAAACTTAACCGTTGCTCGGAGATGGCTGTTTATTAAATTACTGATTTATTTTGTGCTTTATTTTGGGCTCAACCTCTGAAGGGTTATTACGGTAATTATATCAGGCTGACGCGTCAGGAAGTTGAGTAATTAATTGTAATAATCTTAGGAGACGGCGCGGGAGCGGCGAAAGAATTAACTGTGTCTCTTTGAATATACAAACTCGTGGTTGCATGTCTTTGTTTGTTATGGTTTGTTACAAGCTAGAAATAAAGTCAGTGGTTCTATTTTTACATATTTTTAAAATAAGCACACAAAAGAAAATAAAAAATGTACACTTTTAAAATGGATCACTTTCGCCATAGTGAAATAAGATTGTCCATTTGCTTTTTAGGTAGTATTTAGGATAAAATTATCTCGAGATCGATTATCAGCTAATCTAAGAATATTTTCTTCGTGTATAGCACCAAATACTAACACTTTTACGTACTATGTGTCCATCGGGGTTGTCGCTTTGGGTTGTTGTACATTCGTCATAAAGTAAATTCGTCACGAAAAAAAGTATGTGTAAATTTGCCACAATTCTAATTTATACAATAAATTTCCAATATATTAATTTTGTTTATTGTAAATTCGTCACATAGGTTTTATTTGCACCGATAGCACAAAAAATAAACACGAAGTAGAATAAAATGTTGTATATTTTTCAGAATCACATCAAGGTTATTTACCTACCTAGGATTTACCTTACATTCACAAAAAAAACAATCACAGTTCTCGAGTGAACGGTTTGCCTAAATCTTAACAATAATAAGATAAACAATAGAAAGACATTAAAACAGCAATAAACATCTTTTTTTTTATTTAACATAAGGTTTATAAAGAATCACAGTTCTCGACTTGCTGACTTGCCTACAACAATATAGATAAATATAATAACCTAACATCTACGTAAAAATCATAGTTCTCAAGTGGCTGGTATGCCCGTAACATTACGAAAAATAAGAAAAACAGTTAAAGTCTGTCATTTGATTTACGAATAACATTACAATTACTTATAAGAAAAATAATTATATCACAGTTATAATCCCTTTTTTTCTTAACCTAAGTAAAAATCACAGTTTTGAGTGGCTGAGTTGTCTATAACAATACAAAAATAATAAGACGTATAAGTAGGTATATAAACTTTGTAAAAAAAACTATAACTTTGTAAAAAAAATTTAATGTAATATATTGATTGGTAATTAAATGTTACATGTTTTTAAAATGCTGCAAAACAGTTTTTTAAGAACTTCAGCCAAAGACATTTTATCGTAATTGTGCAAAATATTTTTCAATTCTTTATCATATGCTATGGATCTTATTAAATCTTAGAGATAGATGATAATATATAATCTAGTAGTAATTTGTACAATAGCATTAAATAATAAAATACTTACACCATGGCTTCCCGAGCCATTTCCCGAGCCACCAGCCAGGTTGATGATCCATTTTTTCAAAGATGCACTATCACAAATCACATTTGGAACATATCACCACAAGCATCGACAAGTTCAAGGGAGTCACTGCACTATGTAATCAGTTGTTTTAGTACGATTTTTAACTCGAGCCAGTAAAATGATATTTCTCGTGTTGCAAGGTTTTAGTCCCAAATAAATAGTGAATAAAATAGCAACCGTAATGAATAAAAACGTATAAAATTATTTGTATATTTCTGACTTTCTAGTGTTCATTCCTCTGAATCTCGTTATATTTTTATTTCCCCAGTTTTTGTAATAATGTTGTAGAGAGACATTTTAATATGCAGTACAGTATGTTTACAATAAAAAAAACGCTTTTATACCTACTAAAATAAAGCATGACCAAACTTCTAAGTCTATTTGCCGAACACCACTATTGTAGTGGGTCACCCTTTTTTGTGTAAGTGACAGTTGCACCTGTCATAGTCAGTCAGTATCAGTATATTTAATTTCGAGCGCTAAAATCTTGCTTGCTATCGCTACTGAAGGACAAAAATGTGAATTGAAGATTTGTGACAAATTTACAATAACCCTTATGAACCTGTAACGAGTTTACACATATTTTTTATACATGTGACGAATTTACTTTCAATGTATGGATTTTTCAAAATATGGCGAATTTACTTTGTGACGAATGTACAATAAATAACCCGTCGCTTTACCTTCAAATGCACCTGATTGTTTAAAACAAATAAATGAGCGAAGCGACAAAGTCTGGTGACACCCCTGGCGATCGGCTTTTTTAAAGTGGCGAGAGACAGTGACAAATTAATTAGAATTTATATACGGAACTGTTTCGATATAGTAGTTGTTTTGTTTTCGATCAAAATGTCGTGTTCTGACTGTTTGGTTGATGAATTTTTTTTCAGTTAGGATCCGTGGTGGTTTTCTGATTAGAACTAAACTAGAGAGGTGAATATGTTTTTAGATCAGCTAGAGTTACACCTACTACCTGATGGTTCCCATTTACGCATCCGGATAAGAAGTTGTACTTAGCCTGCCTCATCATCATCATCATCATCAGCCTATCGCAGTCCACTGCTGGACATAGGCCTCTCCAAGTGCACGCCACTGAGAGGCCTATGTCCTGCCTACGTGTGCCTTTTAGCTCAGCTTGTCTAGGGAATAGACATTGAAATATCTAAGCTGTTGTTTTTGCTAAAAACAGCTCTATATCTATACAGTATCATTTTTGGACACCCATATGCTTATACTTTCAATCCAATTTTTCGTTCTACTGTCCTCATGAACACTCAACATTTTAGCATGATGAAGCCAATAACCGTACTAATTTCAAAAAGCAAGCGAACCAGCCCGGCTATCAATTACTAGGCATCGCAGTCCGGATCAAAGAGATGGCTATCTATCTCGACACGGATATGACACGTTCTGCTTTGTACTGCATTTCGGCACATTTGTCACTGTTTTGTGAGTCTAAACGTATGTAATACGTATGAGAGAGGTAAGCAAATATAGCCCCACAAGTTGTCTGAAAAAGATCGCTCTTGCCGATAAGACCACCCACTATGTCACATACTTGGATTGGTGTACCTAATAAATTATATCTATCTGTCGATTTCACAATGGTGAAATGGTGAATAATTTTATGAAATAATAATAAAAATACCTAGGTATAATTTGTCAAAAATAAAAATAACACGCAAAATGGCTTTTGTATCCCCATAAAACAGAAAAGCACGCGGGTTTTATTTCTGTTTACATTAATTCTAAAAAAAGCAAAAGTAGGTCAGCACCATAATTTAGCACGAAAGCCTTAGTGATCCTACGATTACTTCGAATAATTAAATTCGTGTGCTAAAAAAGAACAATATAGCCAAAGCTTAAAAGAACTTGAGAAGCGCCTGACAAATGCTAAGATAAAGTGTTGGAGATAGAACGGTATTATCTGTACTCCGCTTTAAAATTTTATACAATTTCCTTAATGGAAAGGATTAAAAATCTTCAAATAGAGAGGTTGTTAAAGGATGAAAATGAATCAAAATATTTTGTAGGGTTAGAAGCTCTCTAAAAATAGAGCCAAAGTAATAGGAACAAAAATATTTTACTAACTTATACCTTATTCTCGGAACACAAAAATATCTCGAATAACACGAAAAAAAACGACCTCTAGACTTATAAACGAATCGACAGGAAACTAACAAGTATCAGTCAGCGGAATCCCCCGTCGCTCCAAAAACGGGATTAAACTTTTAACAAGAAATGAAATCACTTCGCAAATCGTCCGGAAATAAAAAGGAAGGGGGGGGGGTGACTCATTATTCGGGGATGAAAGCGGCAGACGTCTAAACACGCTCGTCGCGACTAGATTTACATTTTTATTAAGATACGCCTTCGTAACAAAATTCTGGTTGAAAAAATGTTTGCTTTAAGGTCCGATGGCTGGTTTGCGACGCCCTTAAGGCTTATCTTTCACTTTTCACTACAGGCTACACGTGAACAGGTCGAATTTGCTGATGATTAGGTACTGCAATATGATATAATATATTTATGTTAAATGTTATTTATTTTTAATACGATTAAATAAGTGCTTTATTATATTAAACTAGCTCTTGCCCGCGACTTCGTTGTAGTGACTTCCGGCAGATTTTTGGTTTGACCAATAGATTTCGCTATATGTCCGGAATAAATTTTATTTTTATATTTTTTTGTAATAATAACTATCTTATGTCCTTTCTCAAGTCCTAAACTATGTCTGTACCAAATTTCACACAAATCAGTTCAGTAGTTTAGGCGTGAAGAAAAGACAGACAGACAGAAAGACAGACAGACAGACAGAGTTACTTTCACATTTATAATATTAAGTTAGGATTACATTCAGCTGTTGATAGTGCTAATACTACTAACTCCTGAAATATAAATAAAAATCTGTTCTCTGTGTGTGGTAGATTTGACTCCTAAGTTATTTAACTTTACTCTTGGTCGCTATGGAGTTTGATGAAACTTGAAATGTGCTTCATATTGTCTTCGCCACGATAAATCTTGTTGTTTCTAACTTCTGACGTGACGCATACTTTCTTTGCATTAGAATAATGCGTCATGCATTTCACGTCATTTATTTCACGAAGAAAATATTTATTCTTCTTATGGAACGGTTTTGCGGCTTTTTGATACTTAATCAGTATTTAAAAATAGCAATTCCAAAACGAATTTATATGGTTAATGAGAGTAATTCTTATACACGAGGTATATTGCAGTTAAGCGAAGATAATCGTTTAAAACTGATAACAATCGCTTGCATTTAAATGGCTGCCTTGCAATTTGTTGCGTCTGCTTTAATGGACCGAAGTAATTGTGCGGCCTTAAAGGTTTTGTTTGCCTGTTTATACATATATGTTTATTAATTTACTAGCTTCTGCCAGCGGTTTCACCCGCATCCCGTGGGAACTACTTCCCGTACCGGGATAAAAAGTAGCCTATAGCCTTCCTCGATAAATGAGCTATCTAACACTGAAATAAATTTTCAAATCGGACTAGTAGTTCCTGAGATTAGCGCGTTCAAACAAACAAACAAACAAACAAACTCTTCAGCTTTATAATATTAGTATAGATACGACCAAACGCATCATTCAGGAGTACTAATTGGTGGTATCGTGCTTAACCCTTAATTTGGCAAGCATAATCTTTATAAAATTGTATTTAAAAAATACTGTAGTCTAATTATTTGAGGTATAAGGAAATAGAGAAAAATATTATAAAAATGTTTTTTTCAGTAATTGCGCTGAAATAATATGTATCTTATTTTACACATTGCCAAATACGGAGGAATGTATAGTTTTTCGATAATGTATCCAAAAGGATACATTACCAAATCGGGGTTATAAAATAAAATAGTTAATTGGTAAGAAAATTTATTTTTTTACATGAAAATCGTAAAAACCGTTCCGTTGTTTAGCTAGACATAATCTCACATTACATTTTATCCGAATCCAGTGAAGGTGTTGAGGAACTACTATAAGAATCATGTTGTATTCCATGAACTGGCAAAGATTTGTTATCTTCCTCATTGTCTGTTGTGTCACTGTCGTCCGATCGTGCATTTCCTGCAGGAATCAACGCTAGAATGCGCTTTGATCTTGGTCGTAGTAATAATATAATAATACCTACGAACAAAAAAATTGCACATGCAACCAAACCAAACCCAAGCAAACTGAACACTGAACTGTTTATATGAAATTATGTCAAAAATTATGCAAAAAAAAATCGAAATAAAAATTAATTTTATCCTACGGAACCTTACATGCTGTAGGGTCTCACATGCGTGTAGTTAATATTTTTTTTTATGTAAACATTACGAGAAATTAAACGTGCAATAATAGGTTAACTTTTGGCAATGTGTCTTTAAAGATACAATGTCGTATAGTCGACATTTGAGCAAAGTATCTTTAAAGATACATTGAGGTTTGACAACGCGTCATGGCTCGATAAATACATTTCTATCCCATAATTTCAGCTAAATCGTTAGTATATTACGTTACACACATAAAATAGTAAGAACCTGACATCATCACATATAAAAAATAATAAAAATCAATAAAACTTACAGCTTTGTTGCTCTTCGTGTCCGTAATTTTTTCAGGTTGACGTAAATAGGGATGTCCAGTTGTTGAAAATGCAATAGGCTTACTTTTCCTAGTGATGTCATGAGTCAAACTTTATAATTAAATCGATCGATTCAAAAAAATACAATTATTTAATGTTACAGATTTTTTTAAAGTTGTTGTATCTTTAAAGATACATTTTCAAATTAAGGGTTAAAAGGATTTTAAGTTGTTTTTTTTTTGTGTCATCAGAAAGTCCACAGATGAGTGACTAATAACTTTAAATGTGTGAGTTATTTTAGCTGCTAAATATTTAAAGCCATACATATATGAGTAGTACTATAACAATTTAAGTCACGTAGGTACAACACTCAATAGTTGCAAACGAGTGGAAGTCTGCCTCAAACTTGATTTGAAAAAGTTACCAAAGTTGAGGTGACTTAGATAAAACCTAACCAAAACGATAGCTACGCACTAACCGTAGCCTAGACCATACACCGGCCGGCCTAAAACTAGCTTAAAGACCTTGTGAATTTATTTGCCATAAATTAACTTCCCAAGGCCTTCACGTCATTAAATAATTAAGTCATTCATTTGAAAGCACGCCAGCTGTTGTCAACATTATTATCAACTTTAATATTATACAGTTTTTGATGGATGAGCGATGTCACAGAAACACCAACTTTATTAACGTATATTCGTCCATTATTGGCAAACAGGCCTGTTTGTATAACTTTTGTATTCATGCTTGTCAATTTTTGTATGGAATAATTTCCAAACATGACCCAGTAAAATTACCTTACCTACTTCGATATTAAAGTATCCTTTCTAGAGTTAAATGAAAAACGATTTTGGTGACTTTTAACCTAAATGTCTCTAAATCTCACTTCTCTATATAAGATCGATTGCTCTGAAAGCCTTAGAATATACATATTTAACAGATTGATTCCCTAAAACTTGGTGGTTAAAAAAAATATATATAAAAAAAGAAAATAGAATTGTTTACCGGTAGGTAGTTCGCCCAAAAGAGTGTCAGCGTTGACCGGCTAGAAAGCAAAGCCTATCCTTTGACCAAAAGTAAACGCTAGCCTCTAGGCCATGGAAACTGACAACTTTTCAACTAACCGTTTTGTAGGAAAACATTATTTTTTAAGTCCTGTTTTGTTACAAAGCTTTGTCTCCATAATAAATGAATTTACAGGAATGCCTTCGACCTTCTAAGTTAATAAAATCTCTTATTATAACTGTGAATACAAAATCGCATCTACTTAAGATCCGCATTAAAACCTAAATTATCTGCCAAATCGTTCTGAACGTGAAAATTATTTAAAACAATGAAACAAAGCTATCACCAATTACTTCGTTCACGTTCATTTGAGCAATCACAAAGGCGTATATTGCTGAAACTCAACAACACTTATATTATCATGAAAAGGGAATCCATGGAGTACGGAAAGATGAGAGGAAATGCCACAATGCAGGTAGGTCAGGCGCCTTCTTCTAGGTCAAATACATACGTAGGGCCAAACAATCAATTACAAGTGAACTAACGAGGTGTTCGAGTTATTTGGAAAATCTGTCACCTTTTTTTGGTATAAAAAAATGGACAGGTTCCAAAGAAGGCGTAAAAAGACGGAGGCAGTAACATTCCTCGTTCCCCGCGTAGCTGTATTTTGGCGCGCTACTTTCCTAGGAGATTTTACGCTATGTCACCTCCGCTAGTAATGTTGTTCTCTATGGTATAATCTCACTCTTTATTTTCAGTCCATTTAAGGCACCAATCCAGTGTAAGTTGAGATATTTCTGCTATTCATTTTACGTTCCCACCCGTCTCGGTTTTATAGTCATCGTTAGACGGTATTTCCATGTCTTGCTATTGAAAGATATGGTCTCAGTTTCTTGTCCTTGCTTTTTTCTTTTTAATAGGCGAGTGGACACTAACTGCAATCTATATCTACGTTAGTAGGTATCTATTTATCTTGTAAATCGTCTTTTAGATCCCACCCAAAACAAAAATGTGAATGACTGCCAAGTTCGATAATATGGGAATGCTTCGCCTATAAAAGAAGTGAGTTTTCACACACCTTGTTAAAAAACCTACTAAACGCAGGGAATCAAGTATTTAATTTTCTATTAAAACTTGCCAAGTAACATCATTAAAAAGTAACTATTTTTAACTGAGGTATGTGTATGGAACTTGGTACTTATTCAGATCTCACTTCTTTTATAGGCGAAGCATTCCCATATTATCGAACTTGGCAGTCTTTCACATTTTTGTTTTGGGTGGGATTTCATTTATTTTTGTAAGGTTGTTTATTTTATTTTTTTATTATGATTAAGTTAGTTAAGAAAATGTCTCATTTATACTATCTTTCAGATTTTTTAATATGCACTATGCTTCTTACAAAGAAATGAACTAGAATAACTAAATGAACTAGAATAACTAAATGGACTAGATTTACCAACTGACTGACATGACATGTTATCATATATTATGTTCGTGGATCAAAGTTACACATTCATTATTTTGAAACCGACTCACACTTGGCCATTTTCAGATTTTTTCCTTTACCTTGACATAAAGACCTACCTCCATGCCAAATTTCAAGTCAATACGACCATTGGAAGTGGTCTAGGTTTTTGATGAGTGAGTCAGTGAATCAGTGAATCAGTGAATCAGTGTATAGTAAAAATAGCGATTTTCTGACGTCAATATCTCAAGACCTACAATAGGTATTTTAATGAAATTTTGTATTTTAGATAAGTGAGGGGGTCTCAACAGATACTAGAAATTTGATATGCGTAAATAAAATAGATTTTGAGTTACAGGGGGGTCGAATTTGGCCCGAAATGGTTCGTGTAATATAACCCACGGCCGGTGTGTCGCTTTTTTTGCTCGAACTTGGCGGACACACTGCCGTGTGTCTAGATAGAAAACCTCGGACATGCAACGTTTTCACAATTTTTTAGGGTTCCGTACCCAAAGGGTAAAACGGGACCCTATTGTTTTCGCTCCTCTGTCCGTCCGTCCGTCTGTCACCAGGCTGTATCTCATGAACCGTGATAATTAGAGAGTTGACATTTTCACAGATGATGTATTTCTGTTGCCGCTATAACAACAAATACTGAAATCTAGAAAAAATAATTTTTTTGGGGGGCTCCCATACAAGAAACGTGACTTTTTTGCTCATTTTATAAATAATGGTACGGAACCCTTCGTGCGCGAGTCCGAATCGCATTTGGCCGATTTTTATTGTGTTTCTTGGAAAGAGACGTTGCAAAGCACATCCTATTTCTTCGTTTTGAAAAGATTAGTTCTTCATAAACACAAGAGGTGTTTATGGAGTTTTCACGCTATCCTCAAATAGCAGACATTTGCGTACACTTTGCATATAAACTTTAAAATCTTTGTTCTAAATCTGATACATAGGTACTTTCGTCAAACCACGTTCCGTGGTCCGGGCTTTTGCTAAGTTTCTATTGAACAGATTGCTATCGGTTTTAACACGGTTTTGATTCGCTTTCATAACGCGATTGAGGCAGTGAGTTTTGATAACAATTTGATTTGTATTGATTGACTCGAAGGCACGGTTCATAAAGTTCACTCAAATACAATTATCGGTCTGAGCTGTCGGCGAATATTTCAAATTATTCGCTGTTTGATTGATGAATAGAATAAACAGATTTATTTTGAAGATGAGAGAGAAATGTAGGATACCCTTTAAACCTACATATAAAATGGTGTAGTCAGCCTAAATTCTTTAATTTAAAGTAAAATTTATTCATAGCCTATCTTAGCTTTGAGTATAGCAGCGTCCTCAACACACTATTCACTTTAACGACTATTTTTGGAGCGAGAAGATTTAAGTAATAGGCTTAATTAAAAATACTCGTGCGAATGACTTTGTGATGGCCTGTCAGTTTTATGACGCTCCCGAAATGACGAGACGCAGCCACTGAAAATACGACCTCTTCAAATAATTATTTCGTTCATTTAATTCAATTTTTTTTATTCGTTAAGTGTAGCTGTAATAAATTCTTCAAGCTTTGAGTTTAATGTCGACATGTTCTAATTAATTTCTACAGAAGAGAAAATTTCATAAATCAGTTTAAATTAGAAAAATCTCTATAATATTATTAGAGATTGTCTTATGAAGTTGTTGGCTCCTTAACCAGACTTCCCTCTATTTTCTTTGAAAGTTAGAATCAAAACTTATAAACTAAACCACTAGCCGCTAAAAGCACCTTGTGGAGATTGAAAGTTTCAGGCATCAGTTAGAAGACAGGAAGGGACATATTACTCTAATACCAAAACATTTATTTCCCCCATCAAAGAAAAACCAATAAATTCATCAGTCGAAAATACCATCAAGCCTTAATCGGTCGTCTCGAACTACAAAATTCCGAAGTTCAATATAAAAGGTAGAAAATTCGCATTACTTTCGAATTTCGACTCGTCATGTTGGCCATATGACGAGGGTCGACTATTATTCAGTATTTATATAGAAATAAATCTCCGACCTATCGAGAAACGTTGCCGTTTAGATATAATTTTGTATTAATGGACGACAATTTGCGGGTTCGTGTAAAGATGTTGGGACTTCCAAAGTTGTCTAGGCTTCTTGTGTTGATAAAGGCTCTAATGTTGGGAAGGGAAAAGGAACGAGTATTACAATTATAAAATCGATCCATGATTGTATTTGTGTTTTAAAATCAGAACTTAAAGTAATTACGAAAGAAAATTAAAGCCAATTCTATTATTCAGAGTGTTTTTAAAATGATCAACTATTTAAAACAAGTAAAGCTAGGTATTTACTTTAGTATGGCGTAATCTTCATCATCATGATGATGATGATGGCGTAAACATAGAATCAATATAATTTAATTATATAGAATGAAAGGCAAATCACTCCAATTTTATTTTAATAGCTCTTCGGAAGGCGTTTACTTCTTTTTTCTTTCCAATAAATTGTATTTTTACAAATCACCCAAAACAATATTTAAGTGAAAAAACAATGGATGAAATGCGTCGTCTGTCCGTCAAGCAGAATTTATTCGGCGTTGAGTCGACAGGGAAATAAATCCCGTTGAAATGTGACTGAATTCACTCGAAGAAAATGTCTAAGATTTTATGTGCTACTTTTTGTGTAAGAAGTGTTTTTTGTAATAAGTAAAAGCTGAAGATTTGAGAGATGCATTAGGATATTGTTTGTTTTGAAAATATAGTAGGTACATTGTATCGTTTCAGTGTTAAAATGTAAAAGATACGATAGAGCTCTTTCGCAATCGAGTTTAAAATGTATTATTGTACCGTATTTACCTCTACTCACAAAAATATACGAGCAATATCGCCGGCTACTATTAATATTGATGATCATTATTCTGTTCGTATTATTTTAATACAAAGCCAAATACATTATACTTTCGTGACAATGTTTACCTACCTTTCTAAATCTCACAATAGTAATCGGAACTCAATAATACCCATTAATTATGTCTAATTAAGTAAAAGACAATGCTTTGTCGGTACATTTAATGAATTTATTACAATAATTACTTGACTAACTAGTAGCTAAATGAAAACGATGTTTACAATGGGAGATAAACTTTAACACAAGCGTGAATCGTCTGTTGTGAACGCTTTTGACACATAGTTAAATAAAGGACCACAAATGTACTGTCGGCGACACAAGTTGAATACAGCTTCTGACTTTAGTTACTGCTGATTTATTGTAATTGTTTAATTCGGTAATGTTGTTTGCTCGTTTAAAAAATAGTTATTAAGTGAGTTTATTTTAGTGGAATGTAGAAAAGATTATAAGTTTGCAAGTTTATGATTACCTACATAGCTGTTGATTGGAAATGTGTCTCACAAACCTGCATTATGGGATTTTTATTTGCGTGATTCGCTGTCTCAAGATTTTAAAAGTCAGCTGTACCTACTAAATTCACTTACATTTTTTTTCGCATTCACATTTTTTTCAAGAACAACAGAGATACACTTTGACTTTGCTCTTCTAGGAAAATGACACACACAAAGAAGTGTATCAGAACTATATTTAGCTTTACCTAAAATTCATTTAGTCATAGGCCACCACAATTGAAGGTTACCTGACAAGACTGGCCATATTAAAAAAAGAAAAACTAATTTCAAATCCTGAACAGCAGTTCCATTTTCAAAAATCTTATAACACTGATGGTGACAGTACGGTCTCCAGAGCGTGACGCGCTCAGTCGCCCTCGGGAGCCCGCCGTGACCGTGTGTCTGTAGTGATAAGTGCTAATGATACGGACGTGTTTAGTGCTGTGTTTTATAATACGGTGGGTACTGAGATTTTTTTCAATTTTTTTTTATTATGTAAATTGGGATAAGACATTTTTGACGTTTCTTGGGTAATTTTTGTTTATTTTACTCTTGGAATGGATAAAGAATATAGTCGCTGGTTTAATGGCCACGAGCAATATATGTGTTCGAAGTTCGATTCCGGGTTCGATTTTTGCATGAATCCTTAGGGTTTTTGGAAAAATTTTATGAATTCGTTTTTCTAATGATGGGATAATGCTCATCTGTATCTATCTATTTAAGTAACTCCCTGGAAATGAATAGTTATTTTTGTATTTCAGTATAATAGCTAAAATAAAACTTATCTCGCGAATTAGATACCAAATTATCATATTTATTACCTTTAATATCAACCAATTACATAACAAAATATATCCGCATTTCAAAGTGTTTGTTGACTTTGAAATGCGGATATATTTGACAGACCTCCAGCTGTTTACACTGGCTTGCAAACTAAACTGGCCAGTGCAAGTAGGTTACTACAGTGTTCTAGGTACTACAATGACCTACCTGCACGCCAGTGTAATGTTACCACACGTTTTGTGAAGGAACATTAATTTGATCATTCATAGCGAGATGAATGACAGGATGACTATAGCTCTCGTTCGTAAATTCGTGTTTTATGAATCAGTACGAAAAGATCATTCAGGGTTCTGCGTAAGATTCCCATTCTTTGTGGATATAGTATAGTAGTTTGTTATATAGTGTTCTTTATGTCTTCATTTTTAAGACCATCTGTTCTACTGTCAAATACCTATGTATAATCTTAGCATTGGTGATCCATACTTTTCTATTTGACTGTACATACATTGACCAGTATAAAACGTTCCAATTTCTATGAAACTTTAATACAAAGAGAGTCCATCTTACAATAGTCTTCATTCCATTGATATGCGCTTGACCGTAAATAGGGATCCCAAGGTAGGGTTTTGTCCAGCTTCCTTACCGGGTACGCGGTTCCGTACCCTATTATTAGACACAAAAGCTTCATAATAGTTCAACTGACTTGACAGGGGAAACAAATGACTGTGGTTATTAATTGTCTGGCTCAGGTGTCAAAACATGTATTATATTATGTGAAATAATTATAAAGAGAATCTTCTTGTTTGTTTGTTTGGGTAACTCGGATGTTTTGCTAATAGGATAGTGTGAATTTTCGTGTTAATCTGATGAGGCAAAAGTCAGTCAAGATTTTATAAAAGCAGCTGTATCCTGCTGTTACTCGCACTCTCAGTTAATTATATTATACATATAAGCCCTAATACTTCCTACTTCCATTAAATTGGTATCTATGCCACCAAGTCAAAGGTACTTACCTGCTTGTATTATGTCTCAATATTTCTCTGTAACTTTCATCCTATTGGGTTCAGCCAAAAAAGCTATCGTATTGATAAATCTTAAACAGTAGGTACTCTTCATTTACATTTAAATTAAAATATGTCATTAATTATCCTGTTTCAACATCCAGCCTAGCCCTTTAAAAACAGCTAGAACTTAATCAAAATATCACCTCGTCAAAGAGTACCATAATTAAAATATAAGGAGATACACTAAGTACGCTTACCATAGTATAATAAATTAAGCGGCTTATAGTCTCAAACGAGAGCAGTGAAATAATTTTAATCCTCTGCCTATCACGCTGTGTCACTTCCTGACATTTTACCTTGCACTTTTGACCTGCTCGACTAATTGTAACCTTATTTAGTTTGTAATAGAGTAGATATTTGATTGCCATATTTTATCGTGAATTTCCAAGAATGGTTATGTCGCAAAGAGTACTAACGTTTCTCTACTTTGAGTTTTTGACGAAGTTGAAAACCTAAATGCTATTATACTATATTTTATTAAGTTTCCTATGTCTAAACATTTTAAATGAAATTCTAGCTGATTCTAAAACTTGTATTTTGCGGTGTACCTAGAGTAAATGTAAACATAGTAGTTTTAATGTTACGCTTGTGTTTAGCTTTCCTGATCAAACTGGAAGCGAGCAAATATTACTTTGAATATGAAATCAGAATGTTAGGTGCACCCACTTGAAATATTTTGAAGGTAAACTTTACATTTTGGTGCTTTAATTTGCTATTTTATTTAAAAAAGGTGTAACGGCACTACTTTTCGTACCTATCCTGAAAAAAAATATGCCTATGCTACTCTTTGTCACATCAGCTATATGAGGTCTCGTCAAAATCCCGGTCCAACAAAAACAAAAGAAAACCGATATATAGATGAGACAAAAACTGACCTTATGGAATTTACCTTGAGGACTTTATTGCTTTCAGACATTTTACCTCAATATTTATTATTTATTTTAATAATTCAAAATAATATCACCCCGTAAGAAGCAATTTCTCCAAATGCTTACACTAACACTTGACAAGCATTTCACACTCCTTACAGTATCAAATTGATGTACAGTCACGCACAAATTACGCTTAAGCTCGTAACTTGACAGTTTAATTTACGTTTAGTCAAAATTAATACAAATATCTGCGGCTTGGTGACGTCACAAACAATGATTGAAATGGCTTTGAGTGTACATGTTTTGATGGTATGAGCAAATATTTAATGAATTTGTTTTAATAAGATTTTAGCCCCTGATAAATATGTATGTAAATAGAAGTTTTATGAGTTTTGCTAGGTTCGTGGTAATTGAATAAAGTTATTGTAATGAGTTTAATTTTCTTTAATGCTAGTATGATTGCAATTGATTATTATAATAATTTATAACTATCGGCGATTTAAGAGATATCTATTGCTATTGAAACTCTGGTGTTTTATTTCCACTGAAATGTGGGCTTCTACGTAAACAATGACAATTTCCTTGTTTTTATGGAAAAACCCAACATGACCTCTGATTTTATTTCAAATGTCGATGTTACAATCTCGGTTACATTTAATGATCATCAAATTGCAATTTTATAAGAATATTGTGGCATGTTACTTTAACTTCAAAGCAATTATTCGTGAGATAACGAATACTTTAGTTTCTACAACAGAAAGGAACTTATGTAGGTACCTGTTTATATTTTAAAAAAGTCTCCTCTATAAATGACAATACATTTGTCTCTAAATATCATCACAAAATAATTTCCAATCTCACAAACCGCCAGAATACAAAGAAAGCATACACTTTATTATTGGAATGTATCACTCTTATCACTCTCAGATAGCGGTGACCAATGCTCCACAATACTCTACGAGTCACAACGTCGTATATACCATGGACACACAGACGAAATTCAACTCTATGTTAAGTACATAAAGTTGGTTTCTCAGTGTGGTGTGTAGTGGAGATATTTGAATGAATTCCAGCTTAGAGGTCAAAGAACAGTGGCTGATTAGGCATGCCGATTGTCAGTAGTTAGTTGAAACGTGCTGCTCCGATAATATTGTATTTACGAGAGACTGTTTCAATACTTTTGGGGTAGTTTATGTCAGTCAGATAATGGGGTTGGAATCACGTGTACCTGTGATACTCTTTGTATCAGAATATATCCTGTTGTTCAAGAAAATGATATTGATGAAACTTGTGGTACACAATCCACTAGTGAGCTTGGTTTTTCGCTTTACAATTCTGTAATCCGAACTTCTGCTGGGCTTTTAAAGCAAAATATCTGTAGCTACCGATTTAGATGTTTTTTCATTTATTTCAGTAAAATAATTATACTACCTACATATTTTTTATATCATGCAACTGTAAACTTAAAAACATCCAAATAAAATTTCAGATCAAAAAACATAAATTAAAAGCCCAGTCAGACAGCTTCCGCCCCTACCCAACTTATCGTCGAAGTTCATAAGTTCCTAACATTCTATGTATTGTTGTATCGAAAACGTACAGTTTTTGTAACGAAAACTTTTATATAGGTATGCTGACCCTGCATCTTACTGCTGTAAGATCGACTGGTTCATTTCCTTTCAGTTGTAGGGGGCGACGTTCAGATGTTTTTATTTATAGACGGATGGAAATTGGGCCTTGAAAACATGCAGTAACATTAAGTAACATATGACTGCTTGTGACAACTTATATAAAACTGTTTTATAGAAGAAACTACGATATCTCTTGTTGTTATGTGAAAATTCCACAGATATGGATTGAAGAAATGTAAAAGATAAAAGTTGCGTATACATTTATTTATTATTTATAGCCTCCCACTAAATAGACAGTGAAATATTTTTTCATATCAGACCGGGGAGTTCTTGAAATTAGGACTTTCAAGTAACCAAACAAACAAATTCTTCAGCTTTATTTAGTAGGTATAGATTACAGTCCTTCAGAATATAAACTCGAGAATGCTACAAAATATAACACAGCAGAATACGACTATGCGTATTACATAATAGGTATACCCCAGTACCCAGCCTTAACTCCGCCAAGTAAAACAATAAACACCCTTATAAACAATACGTAGAGAAACTTGCAACCCTCCGTAATCGCTGGCTATTGTTTCCCTATTAAAAAACATTGGCAACTTCCACAAAGCAGTTCAGTATAAACTATCTTAAGCAGAACTCCATAAACTTGCCAAGTTTGAAGTTAACTGTAATTTGTTACCGCTAATCATTTACAAAGGAATATTTGAGGTTGCATTGTAAAATAGTAGCGCGTGTTTTAGGGTTTTCTTAGTTGAAATAACTTAATAGGTAAATAAATATCTTGTTCTCATCATTCAATTGTGTAAAAGTCACTTTTAATTCCATTATTCCTTCCAACATTAGGTATATGGAAGAAGAAAACATGGTGCGCCGAACCCAAATGAAATTGGGATGATGGCAGGAGGATGATGATGATTCCTTTCAAGTCAAAGTCTTTTCGCAAAAGTTTTTCTTTACAAGTGCGTCTAAAAAGACGTAAATTTAAAGTAAAAAAATACATTCGTCCACACAAAAAACAAACAAGAACCTGATAAATGACTCAATAAATTACAAAGGAAATCTACCAACAACACTTTCGCAGAGCCTTAGCAACCTTTGACATCCAGCTATTCGTTCAGTACCTTCCAATTCTCCTTATTTACGGGCACTACATTACAGAAGGGTAACTCCACGGAGAACAAAATGACAAGCGGAGCTGCCATAACGGAAAATCTCCTAAGAGAGTAGCGCGGCAAATCGCTGTCTCCGCCCTTATACGCCTTCTTTGGAACCCGCCTATTTTTCGTAACACCAAAAATCGTTGTCAGATATCTCAAAGACTCTGAACACTTCGTTAATTCACTGGCAACTGATCGTTTTGCTCATGCCCACCGTTAATATTTGACCTAGAAGAAGGTGCCGGACCTACCTGCCTTGTGGCATCTCCGCTCATCTTACCTTACTCCATGGGTGATTCCCCCAATTCTCCCTGCATCTTGGCACGGAACTATGAAATTTGGCCACTTTTAATGTGATTGCACTTACATTAGCAAAATGGTGGCGGTGAAAAATGAATTTGCTTTTTTTTCTACTGCATCCATTTTGGTCGCTAGTTCTTAATGTATTTTTTTGTGCATGGATTGTTTTGATTTCTTAAAATTAAATTGCAGTGATATTTACTGGGATTTCTGTTTTGTAAATAATGTATTTTCCTTCAACTGCATTTTGTGTCTGACTAATTGGCTCTTTAATATATGCTATTGTTTTTGTAATTGAGTGCGTAAACAACATTTTGTACAATACTTGAGTTTGTTATCTATTTCCCATGTTTTGTAGTTGGGATAAACCACTGTTTTTCTAAAACTGATTACATTTTGATAAGTGGTGATCAATGTTCATAATAACAAATACTAGTAATAAAATAGGTACTAGAACAATAAACGTCAATGATTAGGTTAGGATTAAATATTTGCGTTACTTGAGATTCTCAATACATATGTCTGTTGTCACAAAAAAGTGAATTAAAAACGAAAAAAAAGTAAGTGTAGCACGACATTGATTTAACTTTCGTAATGGCTACTCCCGCGTCCCATGTGAACTGCTTTATGAACCCGCATAATAAGCTAAGCAGGCAAGCAAACAAATAAACTCTTCAGTTTTATAATGTTAGATTATTTATCTTATCAATTTAGGTCCGATGTCAATCAATGTAGTGGTCATAGTGCTTTTTGTTAGTGTGCCACTGCCCTAAATAAGGCTAGCAAGATTATTTCCGATATACGCCCTAAATTCAGCAAGCTTTGACAAACACTTTGATTTTTACAAAGATTCGAAAAAACAGCGATATATTAACATTTTCAATTAAAGTGTACATAAAAAATAACATTTTAGTAAAATTAATGTGCCTAATATTCCATGTTTCTTTCATCTTTTCCAAAATTTCCTGAAATTTTTAACACAAGAGTGTCTATTTAGTCATTGGTCATCCTATTTCAGTTTGTTCCACAAACATGCATACTAACCTAAAAATAGCATCCAAAGACAGAACGAGAACTACTTAAGCCCCACCAAAGAACCACCTTCCCCATAATAAAATATAAAAATAACCATCTTCCATGTGGCGATAAGTACGTAAGGCCACTTGAACCGGCGAATAGGTTAGAGGCTCGGCTTTGACGTCGGCCCCTTGACCTCTCAGATAAAAGCATCATCATAGATTTATATACGTGTATGTATGTGTGTATGGAGTAGTCTTAGGTATGTGCAAACGTCTTGAGTAGACGTCGATGTTATTTATAAGAGTCTGTTCCTTCTTATGGGGGTCAAAATGGAAGTATGGGTTTTCAAAGTGTGTAGGTAATCTTTCGTTCTTTACCTTGGCCAAATAATTTTATGGTAGGTATACCAAGTCATGTAGACCAAATTATGGTATGCATGGAGTAAAGTAAAAATTACCTTTACAGGAATATCCTATAACTAGCTTCTGCCAGCGGTTTCACCCGCATCCCGTGGGAACTACTTCCCGTACCGGGATAAAAAGTAGCCTATAGCCTTCTTCGATAAATGGGCTATCTAACACTGAAAGAAATTTTGGCGTGTGGTGGTATTTATGGGAGTAAATTAAGAACGACCTTTACAGGATTATCTTGTTGTGGTATATTAAAAATAGCTGCCGGGTTGACTGGGTTAATCTGTGCCCGAAAAATCATATCTCTCTTGCAGATATAATCATATTCTTTGTTGTAATGTAGTTATTAATAGGGTGAATTTCCCGGGACCAAAAATTGCGTGGCATCGATGAAATCGGTACTAAAAATCATGGTTATAATATTCTAATATTTTTTTCTAAATAGGTGAAATAGTAATCTATGTGTAGCACTAAATATTTTGTTAATAGGATTAATTGGTTCTCCAAAAAAAAAATTAAACCTCAAAATCTTTCATTGCCGTGTCTGTCCACACGTCACCTTGATGTGTACTAGACCTTATTGATAAAAATGTATTAGTTATATATATTAAAACCTACTTTTATTTGATTCGTGAATAGTTAAAGTATTGTTACGGACTACATTTGTTCAAATATTTAAACAATACAACAAATGGTAAATAAAAAATAGTTTGTCCCAGAACTACCATTCATCGCCATGTCCTAAACATATTTGAGAATATTGCTTTTTCTAACGTTTTGCGTCTCTCCCGCTGTGCGCTAAATGTTGCATATTAGTGGACGTCAAGTGTTCAACGTGGAATCACGTGTGCAAGTGCCTGCGTTTTCGCGCCATAAATGTAAGTATTCAATTTTTTTACTACTGGACATTTTTTCTTTCATCGCCGTGGATAGGTCTAACTTCTGTTTGAATAAGTTTGTCCTCTTAATTGATCATTCGATACAATGCCATTTATCTTATGTTTATTTGTGACGTGTTAATTACTGTGAATTATGAACAGATTTTTGGTATTTTGATGTTTTAGCCTTGATATTCATCGCCGCGCTCTCATTTCCGTGGTTTCCGTGGTCAAAATTTGCTATGGCAATGAAAAAAAATACACGGCAATGAAAAAATTTTCATTGCCATGCCTTGTAAAACAATTTCGTGTCATTGCCGTGGCCACGTGTTTCATTACCGTGACTTATGTTTTCATCGCCACGGCATGATTAAGAAAAAAAAAAACGTTTACTATACAGTCAACTACAAAAAGATATTTCCACGTTCACCTCACAAAATGATAAACTTACACACACACCACTCCACTATCTCTGTCATTTAACACTCCATCACACGATAGACATTCAAACACGCACACACACACAAAAAGATTGTCTGAAAAAAACGACGTGAAAAGTTCTTTCATTGCCATGGACGCATGTTTCATTGCCGTGCATGCATGTTTCATCGCCGTGGCATGAAAATTTTAATCTTGTATATCTCGTTAGTTTTTTAAGCTATCTTCTAGATATTAAGTAAGAATACATATCTTATCAAAAACTTGAGTAAACACTATTTTTACTTGTTCTAAAGTTGAAGAATAAAAAATCCACGGAAATGAAGATTTTATTGGACCTGTTGAAATTCACCCAATACTTAATTATTTAACAGAGTTCATTGTGTACGAAATAGATTGTTTTTAACAAATAGACAGCAGATTGTGTGTGCCATTTAAAGCGCGACCTTTGTCTAATTTGTTCTAAGGCTAACTTCGATAACTCATTGGTCTTTGAAACGGATGACTAATTATAATACTACTAATGTTGCCTTTGTTACGAGATAAGATTAATTTCGCCTAAAAAATATGAGTTGTTTGTTGCTTAACTGATATCGTTAATGAGGTCATTAACATGCCATGAGATTACATTTTTTCTTGGAAAAGGATATTCAGTTAATGCAAGTCTTATGTATTTCGACTTTGTCATTTTGTTTTAGTTCTATTTTCTGAAAAGGCTGATTCCTCATCATCATCATCATCATCATCATCATCTCAGCCATAGGACGTCCACTGCTGAACATAGGCCTCCCCGACGGAGGCGACCTTTATAAGATCGTCTGTCCACCTTGTTGGTGGACGTCCTACGCTGCGCTTGCTAGTCCGTGGTCTCCACTCCAGCACTTTTCGACCCCATCGGCCATCTGCTCTGCGAGCAATATGGCCTGCCCATTGCCACTTCAACTTGCTAATCCGGTGGGCTATATCGGTGACTTTAGTTTGTCTACGGATCTCCTCATTTCGGATTCGATCACGTAGAGAAACACCGAGCATAGCCCTTTCCATAGCTCGTTGAGCGACTTTGAGCTTTGAGATGAGGCCGATAGTGAGAGACCATGTTTCGGTGCCGTAAGTCATCACTGGTAACAGATGCTAAGAATCTGCTGCTTCCTACTGCCAAGAAATAGGACCAAAATTTATGGACTCTAGGCAAAGGTCTGCCACCAAGAAATTCCGGATGACAAATTCCGAAAAGCCTGCCCAGGCCACGCTTAGAAGACTACAAATGTATCGTAAAACTATACCTCTAAATTTATTTTGTTATTGTTTATGTTAGTTTTTAAATAATATACTCTAGTTTTTGGTATAGTATAAAAACTAGGAGATAATTTCAACTTTGTATAAGTAGGTAATAAACAGCTACCTTTTTAATCCACCTTATTCAAAGATATTTCTGTTTAATAATGTACTTTTCATTAGAATACGTTCACACCTATACCAAACATCCACTCAACGCTGTAATTGCACAATATTCTAATGTAATTTACGCAACAGCGGCATTTGTACAGCTACAAACAAATTAAATTCCTGTTGGCGGTTTATTTACACGTGTAGGTGATTGAACCGCCATCGAACCAGCTTGAAATGTCAGCCGATATAAAAATAAGTTCACTCCAACGTGTTACCAGGACTACTTATAACTTCTTATCTTAGTTAGTGTTGTAAGCACGACTTATGTCTTTATGATGTAAATATTTTTTAAATATGACCGACAACTATTGAACACGTTTCTATAAATAGCTTTACTTGTAATATTTTGTAGGTAAATATTTTGAAATCCGGGTTCATATTTTCGGCCACAGTGAAGACAAATGATAAAATTTCAGGTCAATTTGAATTATTGTTACACATGATCTTAAAACTACAACGAATCATTACCACACGAGACAGCTTTTTAGTCATTTTCTATAAGAAAATTCTGAGGTAATGGCAAGCGACTCTCAAGGAGCTACAGAACCTATCAAGGTAAACATTGGCGATACTGAGCTGAAGCAAGTGAATACCTTCAAATATCTGGGCAGCACAATTACATCCAAGTGTGACCTTGATACCGAAATAAACCATCGCATTGGCGCTGCATCAGCTGTTTTCGGTAAATTACGAGCCAAGGTCTTACACACACATGATTTGAAGCTTTCGACAAAAATCTCCGTTTACAAGGCCATAGTTCTCCCAAATCTTTTATACTCTGCTGAAACATGGGTCATCTATCGGAAACATATACGGGCGCTGGACCGATTTCATCTAAAGTGCATAAGAGACATTCTGAAAATCAAATGGTCGGATCGGATTAGAAATACCGAAGTGCTACGACGCGCGAATGTCTGCGGCATAGAAGCGTACCTGATGCGGCGACAGCTCAGATGGTGCGGTCATGTTTTACGCATGGATGATGATAGGGTGGCCAAACGCATCTTCTTTTCTGAACTCCAGAACGGCAGACGGAAACAAGGTGGCCAGTTCTTACGCTTCAAGGATGTTCAGAAAAGACACATGAAAAGGTGCAACATTGATCCTCAGAACTGGGAGACAAAAGCCATTTGCCGCCCTGAATGGAGAGGCCTACTTAAAAATGCGATCAAAGATTTCGAAGAGCAAAGGAAATCCGCACTGGATGCGAAGCGTGATGCTCTTAAGGCTAAAACACCAGTAGCCATTCATTATAACTACGTGGACGGTATCCTAACGTGCAGCCAATGCTCGCGCACGTTTACACATAAAATAGGGTACTGCAGCCATCAAAGGGCGCATAGAAGAGCTGATCATCCTAGTTCTTCTCTCAATGATAACTGAAAGCAGTCACCATAGCCGAAATCGACAGGGAAATATATATAAAAAAAAATATATAATAAGAAAATTCACTCATTTCCAGCGATTTCTATTACAGCAAAGCACCACCAGTAGAATAAATACATCGGAACTCGAATGTACTTTTAGCATTAAACAGCACAATTGAACTGCTACTAAACAAAGCTTACCTCTAAACACTGAACTAGAAAAACAAATATTAGTACTAGTTCACTAGTTCCCGTAGTTCCACAGTATTTGTGGTTAGTCCTGCTAACGGTGGACAATGTCTTGTGGTTCCGTACTTTATTTGTTTACGCTTTAAATGTACGAACGATTACTGGAAGGGAATTCTGTTCAGTGGGTTTTATGTTGTCGGTTTTATCTGTTGTTAATCTGAATTTGTGAAGGTTTTATGGTTTGATTCTTGTTTCAAATTCGGAAAGTTCGTATATATGTAGGTAGGTATACGTGTAAAGAACAAAAAATTATATAAAAAATTGATTGATTGAAATACATTAGCTTTAATTCTCATAATATAGCACTGATATTTTGTACATACCTAACCTTGTTATAAATCAGTTCCTTTCATCAATCAAGTCTTTGACTCCAAAGATTTCATGTTTAAGCAATAAATTGATTAATTTGTCCTCGCTTGATACCATTAACGTTTTCATCCCAATCTTTAGATCATGTTTGCTCCAATTTCAATGTTTTATGAATTGGGAACGTTTCATGTAGGTATTTGTACAACCTTTGAATAGCACTTTATATACAGTCGTATTAATTAAAGTGAACTGAAGTGTAATTTTATCCATTGAAAGGAACCTAATTAATTTATTTACTCCTTGAGTTAATTGCTTCTGGAACAGAGATTAACATGAACCGCGTGTGCCGCTAGTTTAATAAACACCCTATTTTGAATGTTTATGTAACTTAACAAATAATATTTTCTTTGTTTCAGATAATTTTCCTTAGTTCATAATAATATGCAAACTCAGTGTAAATAAATATGGTTAACGTGATGACTTTTCGGAATAAACGTGCGTCCGCTGCGGCGGTCAGTGCGGTACTGACGATGTTAGTGTGTGCGACCTTCGAAGTAAGTTCGGTGGAGGGGAGGGAAGAGCCACATAAGTTCACAATAGAAGAATTACTGTCAACAAATTTTGAACACAAAGACTCTGGAGACCTTGGGATGGATCCTTGTAAAGCTGGTAAGTGTAGATTAATATTTTAAACTATATTGACTAATGTTTAAGCATAAAAAGTGAAGTCACGATAACATTAGTAGTTGTACTACAAACTTAGTGACAAAATCCTGGCATACAAGACCACCAAACAAATGTTAACTTCCGCTAAAAAAACCTTTGCCTCCGTTATCACAAAGAGATAAACTCGCGGAAGGTTCTTCGTCCGTTTGACGACTAACAAAGATCTCTTTTGCAATAAAACTCAGTAGGTGTTGAACTTTTTATGTCTGTTCTCATAAAATTACAGTTTGAGACCCTCATTTTTTCTTTGTCGCTCATATAAATCCGTAATATGGGAAGGAGACAGTTACCAAATGTAGGCACATTCCTCGCTGACGCATTATGAGGAAAAAAGATGAGGAAGAGTGGGGAATTTGCGTAATTGAAAACCAGCAGGTCAGGATAGAGCTCTGGCTTTTCTATCGTTTTGATTTTAGTGTTAGAAAATATTGGTATACGCTATGGTAAGAATTGTATATACCAAAATAAGATATATGGTAACGATCTTCGACGCATAAAAATGGTTTATTTTTTTATCTACCTATTCCTAATCGAATGATAAAAAAGTCCTAAAGATGCACTTAAGCTTTAGTGTACTTATTCTATTCTAAAAAGTCTACAACAAAAGTTTAACTTTGCAATTTAAGTTAGGATTAGGTAATGAAAAAGTTAAAGGTCCGAAACTTTTTTGAACAAAAATAAGAAGAAAAACTACTTAATCAGTAAACTTTTTACATCAACATTAAAAGCTTTTACTGGACCTTACTGGATTAGAAATAAAATAAATAAGAGCACATTGTTATCATAGTTCTCCTATTTAAATCCTCAAAATATGAGACTAGATTTTGTCTATGGTTCTTGGTAGTTCATCATTATTTTGAGAACAACTTGACAATGCATTATTATAGTCAATGTCGATGATATCCCAAACAAATTAAAACACACAAGTTGTTTCCTATTACTTGATAGAATTCTTTGCAATAAATAGTTCACTCTATTTAAATCCACCTTTACAACGTTTACGTTTTTACGTTGTCAAAATTGAGTACAATCAAAACCTCGGAAACAGCAATAAAGACCTACAATGCTCAACAACAAAAAACATTTAGCATATCTTTATTCTAAATGTTTTTTGTTGTTGACATTGAAAGAGCAATTGAGCTAAATCGGGGGTCAAAGGTGTTCGTACAATCTCTTGGAAGAAGCCACTTGACGAAGTTGACCACAACAAGTGGAGAGGTCGTTTCTTCGGTGCCGGCAGTCCTTTCGGAAGTGGAAAATTTCTATGGCCGGCTATACGCATCGCATGCATCTCGACCTGATCCCGGAAATGAGGATTCTAGAGCCACATTAACACGCCATTTCACCGAAGACCTGCCAGAAGTCAGCAGTGGCGAAATCGAGATCGCTCTGAGACAGCTCAAAAATGGAAAAGCCCCTGGCGAGGATGGCATTACAACAGAGCTTTTAAAAGCAGGAGGAAAGCCCGTACTGGGGGAGCTCCAGAAGCTTTTTAATGCCGTCCTGTTTGAAGGGAGAACTCCAGAGGCGTGGAGTAGGAGTGTTGTCGTCCTGTTCTTCAAGAAGGGAGACAAAACCCAGCTGAAGAACTACCGACCCATTTCCCTCCTAAGCCACGTCTATAATCGTCACGTGAATAAATGTATTTTCTTTTCTTTTCTTTTTTTTTCTTTTATAAGCTGTTCTCAAGAGTGATCACGAACCGACTTGCGCGAAGACTCGACGAATTCCAACCACCGGAGCAGGCCGGGTTTCGGAGCGGATACGGCACCATAGACCACATCCACACAGTGCGGCAGATTATACAGAAGACCGAAGAGTATAATCAGCCCCTGTGTCTAGCATTTGTGGACTATGAGAAGGCCTTTGACTCGGTTGAAATCTGGTCTGTTCTGGAGTCCCTGCAGCGTTGTCAAGTAGATTGGCGATACATCCAAGTGATGAGATGTCTCTACGAAGCCGCTACAATGTCCGTCCAAGTACAGAATCAGCAAACAAGGCCCATACCGTTGCATCGAGGAGTGAGACAAGGGGATGTTATTTCCCCGAAACTGTTCACTAATGCAATGGAGGATATGTTCAAGACGCTGAACTGGAAAGGGCGAGGCATCAACATCAATGGCGAACACATCTCTCACTTGCGATTTGCTGACGATATCGTCATCATGGCGGAAACGCTGCAGGACCTACAACAGATGCTGAACGACCTGGCTGAATCTTCTCTACGCATCGGCCTACGGATGAACTTGGACAAAACCAAGGTCATGTTCAATGAACATGTTCTACCGGAACCGATTGCGATACACGGCGCCGTTCTCGAAGTTGTTCGGAAATATGTATACCTCGGGCAGACATTGCAGTTAGGTAGAAACAACTTTGAGGACGAGGTGAATAGGAGAATTCAGTTGGGTTGGGCTGCATTTGGGAAGCTACGTCGAGTCCTAACATCGTCGATCCCACAGTGCCTAAAGACAAAAGTCTTCAATCAGTGCGTCCTACCTGTCATGACTTACGGAGCCGAAACGTGGACACTGTCGGTACGGCTGGTTCACAAGTTTAAAGTCGCTCAGCGGGCTATGGAAAGGGCTATGCTCGGCATTTCTCTGAGGGATCGCATCAGAAATGAGGTAATCCGTCAGAGAACCAAGGTCATCGACATAGCCCACCGAATCAGCAAGCTGAAGTGGCAGTGGGCTGGCCATATTAGCCGAAGAACCGATAACCGTTGGGGTAAACGAGTTCTAGAGTGGAGACCGCGCCTCGGCAAGCGTAGTGTAGGACGTCCTCAGGCACGGTGGAGTGATGACTTGCGCAAGACGGCTGGCAGGAGCTGGATGCGAGAAGCCGAAAATCGATCTCAGTGGCGTGCACTTGGAGAGGCCTATGTCCAGCAGTGGACTGCGATAGGCTGATGATGATGATCTTTATTCATACAAAATACAATTATTACCTATAGACGTACGGCCTCGACCCAGCTTCCCGGCAATGCTGTCATTGTCGTGGCAATGTTGTCATTGTCGTGGCAATGTTGTCATTGCCGTGGCAATTGGCAGGCAAACCGTGAAAGGGCACCGTGCAGATAGGTTGGATTTACGTCGTGGGCAGCTTATAATTTCCGTTGATGACCTCCGCACGGAATTCGACACAATTCCTAATGGGGTGTGATGCAAAATATAAGCGATAGCCAGTTTAATAGCCTCACAAGATTACTAGCATAATTTTAAGTAGCTTCAACCAGGCGGTTTAGCCCGTGGAAACTTATTCACGCAATCAGATAAAAAGGAGCTTCCCTCAATAAATGGGCTTCCTGGGGTATAGGTGTTCAAGCAAATAACAAATTCAGCTTTATAATGTATGGATTTCATCTAGTCTAGCAATTTTTAATATAGGTATCCTTACCTAAATAAGGACAGAAATCTCGGCAAATCAAATCGTGTAGAAACGCTACATCTTGTGACTTGCAAACTTTTTTAAAAGCGAGCGGTAGGGTCTGTTTTTATCGCTCACCGTTGATTTCTGTTTTAGCACTTTTTAATGGTACCTCTCTGGCCGAGATTTAAATACCCTACATTGTCCGTCTGCAGTGGGAATAGTTCCAACAGACTTTTTGAAACAGTAGAAAAGTTTAAAATTTCCCTTTTGTATGTCTGAAAATGGCGCTTAAATCAGATTTAAAATTTGCTAAAAATAAAACTGGGTTGGCAGAGTTTTGAAATAATATCTACATAAGCATTTTATTTTCCTTAACTTATTTATAAATTCGTTTAATACTTTCGAAAGTTGGGTGGATTAATTTCAACTTAATTGATTAAGCCTCGTTATTTAGGTCTAATTTTATGAAATATGTTTTTGTTTCCACGTAATTAAAACTGTATTTGCGAATGATTTTAATCTCTACAAACAGGCCAGGCTTAGCAATAAAGTTCATGGAATCACACGCCACTGAATATTAAATCTTTAGGTTATTTACAATAGTTCTTCTATTGTGCTTGCTTAGATAAAATCAGGATTGAACTCACAACTTACAACAAGTAACAGTAACTGACCCATCAGTGATGAATTTAGCCATGCGGGAATGTTACCCGCATCCCCGACCATGAGGCCTCACATACCGCCTCGCAACAATGCCGACACGGAATGTATACTATCCACGTTTTCACGTTTTGTTTATACTTGTGAAACACTGCAATTCCTCAGCAAAAAGCCTTTTGAACTAAACAAACGTAGAAAACAGCTCCAACTTTAACGGAACGAAATCCCGCAAAACCAACCGAGATTTTTTACCGACTCGTTTCAGTCAAAGTAAACATTTTTAAAATCGAAAGCCACTCCATCTGGCGCGGAAATAAATAGGGTTGCCCGTTGTCGCTTTAAAATAAAATAAACAATTAACGCATCGCAAGCCGACGGATGATGGAAAAACCGTCAAAGTTTATCGACACGAAACGGTCGCGCGCCACTAAATTGGAATCTGGCACTCTATAAACCTTTAATGTCAATAAAGCCGTCCCTCATCAAGTGAACCGTAAAAATCGGTGGAATGCCGGTTTTTACACCCGTCACCACGAGCGACGGTCAAATTGTTTTTTTTTTGCTATTTCGATTTTTGAATGTCGAGTGCAGTGCTGCCGTGGGATATGGAAAATATTTACCTTTCAATATTTTATGTCGAAAACATAGCCGTGAAATATTGCACTGAAAATACATAAGCAAAATAAAGAATACAGACAGAATGGAATGCATTAACGGCTTTCGGTAAAATAATCTAATTAAAAATACATCCATCATATTTATTTTATACTCAAAAGCAAAGTGTATGAACGTTTGATTTTTCTCCATTCGACAGACTACGAGACTACGTTACGCTCGAATAACTACTACGCGATTGAGTTTCATAGCACGTCGTAGCGCTGCGTAGCGCAAACTTTCTGAATTTGTGATTTGACTGATATCTTTCGGAAATATCTTTTACAATACAGTTTTGAATAAGAACTTTCGAACCTTTTACAGTTCATTCAATTTCTAGGTAAATGGTTAGCTGGTAGAACTTTTATCAGTCGTTTATTTAAATTAAAAGTAATTCAATTCTTTATTTACATATGAGAGTTTACTTAAATTCTTAGTGAATTTGTGGGAGTGTCACAAACCCATTCACTACACTAAGAAATAGTATAGTTCGCGTACAGACCCCGGGACAATTAATAGCTGCTGGGATTTACCTCTTAAGTTTCGTATTGTTTTAGTTTGCGAACAATCGAAGGGAAGTTTTCAAGAACTTAGTTTTATGAAGTTACGGGAACTTGTTCCTTAATGGTCAAGAATATTTTAAATAAACAGTACGTTAATTAAACGAAAATCGAGTTTTTCTAAGGTCTTATATTATTTCTTATAGACTATAATGCGGAAATCTTGGAGTGATCGAATTCCCAGATTTCATTTCTGTATAATATAGTGTTATGAGAAAGAATATACATAACATAAGTACATGTGCATATTTACAAAAATAGACATACAGGTACTCTTTACACATTTCGCTAATACCTATCCTTAAGTATACACTCACAACAAAACGCTTAGCCTATTACATTTACTTTTCACAAACAATTTATTTCCATATCGTTCGTGTAAATTGTAAATCACAATCTCTGTCGTATTGTAATTTGCGTGGCGTGGCGTTGCGGAGTAAAAAACCTCTCGTTACATTTGCGGAGCGCCGTGACTTTCATACGGAGTGAGTGATATTTGTCAACACTCATACAAATGCTGTGGTTATGTAGTGTATGTTTCTTCGTATGAAATGTGGGTACTTGTTTATGAAGGGAAAGGTGTGATGGTAGTGTCGCGTAGGTCAGGTTTTTTTGAAAGTGTATACACAAATTGTGTCATTTAGAAATGTAATTAAGCCTTATTTCGGAGAGGGAGGGAAAGGGGTGAAATAAAAAAAAACATTTTATTCAAGTTCATTCCTTGGGGTTCACCTTGTATTTTAACATCCCAACTACGGTATTTATCAACATTTAATCCGGCAAAATAGACATAGATTATATTTAGTAGATATAGATATAATAGGCATAAGATAAATTTAGACTATTTACTTAACTACGAGACAAACTCGGTATCAAAATTAGCCACGCAAAAAACAAAAGAGAAAAATAGTTCTCTTAAAAGCCAAAGGCATTATTGTTAATAATAAAAATAACCTGAACACAGTTCCAGCATAATATATGAGAACAAATTAATCCTTGTCCTTTACGACTAGGTTTTTATGTCTGAAGTACAGCGGTACAAAATATTTAGGGGTAAGAATTTGTCCTGGCTGGAAAAATTGCTCGGTTTACGAATATGTATTATTGTGGCCTTTTCGGCTGGCAGGAATGTTTCTTTGGCTGTGATACGAGTAATATTTATTTACGTTGAGTGTGGTCATGTTATTTTGTTGTAAAAGAATCTGTAATTATAGAATACACCATCTTTGACCTGGTTTTTGAAGACGTGCTACACTCTTATATTACAGTTTTAAAGCCTCTACTAACTCATTGACATAGACTATGCTGAAAATACTGAAAAAAATACAATATATCCACCAACGGTTTCAACCGCATCCTGTCCAGTTTCGGATAAAACGATTTTTCTAATCTGTTGAGTAGGTCTAACAGCAAAAAAAATCTTTAAAAGGCGTGAAGATTTGCAGTTGCGATCACGTTTTGTCAGCGTGGTGCAAAACACGTGAACGTTGTGTTTACTTAGCGTGGTGATAGATTGCTCGAATCGAATAATTTGTTATAATAATATTATCTAGCTTAAAGGCACGTGGAGTCAGAATAGCAGCAGTAAAACACGTTTCTGTATATTTTTTAAAAAGAAAGAGTTGGAGTTGGCATTCTTTTTCAATCAAAATATTATTTAGGTAATGTTAAAACTGGCCTAAAATTTCCATTCATGGAAACTTCGCTTAATATTCAAAGTGTCAACATTTAGAAGTTTATCGGTATTTCGGAATATAGAGGCATGTTCTATCTTTTATCTCGAACCTTTAAGTTTCAGAATGTTCTGATGTACCTTTAATACAGGAAATTACTTAGTTGTTGACCTTAGGCGGGAAACAATTGAGTACAAGATATATAAAAGGGCAAAGGTTTCGATGTTAAAGAAAGTTTAACAGCCACATCTATACATATAATAAATCTGTAGAAAAGTAATTTTTGTACATTGAAGAAATTGACAAAAAAAAATAGCCAGCATGTTAAAGGATAACTAACAGAACCCATTTCCATCATTTTTGTCATTTTTGTCTGTTTGTCTGTTTGTCTGTTTGTCTGTTTCTCTGTTTGTTTGTTCGAGATTCACGTAAAAACTACGAATTAAATGCAGACAATGCTTATATACAAAAATTCTACGTAACTTGGGGTATTACTTAGTTTTTGTTTCATCGAAATCGATTCACTCTATCAAAAGATATGATTAATTTTGTAAATTCAAGATGTAAAATATTACGACACGCAATCTATTTGTCAAAACTGTACATTTGAATATTGTACTTATATTAGTTGATCGGCCTATTATTAATCTTTACACAGAAAATCACACCTTTATAAGTAACTTCGGAAGAAAAAAAAATGTAAATTTTGTTTAGCCAAGGTTAAAGTAGCTCCATCTGTGGTAAATAAAATACATCCAATTTGTCAAAGGAGCGAGGTGGTAAATGACAATACTACCATACATTCTTTATAGAGGATTATTATTTCAACAGATGGAGTTGTGTATTTTCCGTAATTCACCATATTTTAACACGTAGTGTAATTTTTCGATAGACATTTCAATAGTGTTTGTCAGTTTGCCGTGCCACATCAAAATCCAACTATAATTATTACCTTGATAAAAAGAAAATTAATAGTTCTCAGCCAAATTTAAAACGGTGCCATCTAAATTATTTTTTGAACATTATGTCAAAAATGATGACTTTAGTGGAACAATTAATTGTCATTTAAAGTTACAGATGGAGTTCATATCAGGATTTTTTCATAAACATAGTTTAGCTTATGTTCCACTAATGTGGTGGCCTTAAAACAAATTACTTTGAGTGAGAAGTATTAAGTAGACCTTAATTATTTTTTTTGATGCAAAATATGTAAACTTAATCCTAGAAGAAATGAGGATCTATCTCTCGCAAGCGCTGCTAAGCGTGAGGTAGGTAATGTAGGATTCTGTAGCTTTAAAAACAAGCCCAGGTACAAAGTGCAGATAAGAAATGGGAGCTTTCTCGATTTAATACCATACACACGTAAAATGCTTTATGCGTCTGAAAACGTACAAATTACGCGCCGCATACCAGAGACATGCTTACTTTCAACTTCTGATCGCAAATACACTGTTCACGATTACGAACAGTCTCAGTAAGACCCGAGCCAAGTCTAAAAAAACACCTTTTATATAAAACTACGTTTGATGTCATTTAATTACAAAGACAGAATTGTTCTCTGTTGCAAATCCTATCCACCTATATCCTATCCTAATCCAGAATGCATTGCACAAAAACCAATGGTATCCTATTCGAGAAGTCAAAAGACTTGACCTGCCAACGTCAGCTTCTGCGCTAAGCAAGTGTTCTTAATAGTACCATCAGAATTACATTCATTGTTGAATGAGGTGATTAAATTTTCAGAAACCACAATAAAACATGAAGTGGACTCGCACAGATACGTACATTTTGCCTATTCGTGAACTAATGCAAACATTTCGGTGGAGTCCCAGCTTAGGCCACCACATTAGGCGTGCGCGATCCTCGGGCGTGTGAGTAGCGCGGGCGTCGCGCGTGCGTCGCGAGCGCGTTGCGTGAGCGTCGCGTTTTGCTGCCCTGCGGCATTTGAAGCGCGCTCGCGGCGCGCACGCGCCGCTCTCCTTGACGTTTAACTGCTAAGGCGTTTAGCGGGCGGCGGGGATAGCGGGCGAAGGGGTAAGAACGCAACTCGAGCGCCGCGTGCTCGCCGCGAGCGCGTCGCTTGCACTCTTCACACATGCCGCAGGGCAGCAAAACGCGACGTTCACGCAGCGCGTTCGCGACGCTCGCGCTACTCACACGCCCGAGGATCGCGCACGCCTAATGTGGGGTCAGCCTTACCATAGTGAGTAAGTGCACAGAAAATTCCCGTCATACAACAAGCTCCGACTATACAGGTTTTAGTGTTGGTGGTCTAAGTGACGTTCCGCCACAAGTGTTTCTCCCCAGTAGTGAAACTATCCTACCCTATGCGCCTGCTGATGATGATGACTCATTTTATCATCCATCCAGCTATTCCCCAACTATGTTGGTGTTGGCTTCCAGTCACCGAATCTGTTTGAGTACCAATATTTTGCTTGGAGCGACTACCTATCTACCTATCTTCAATCCAGTCAACTACACAAGACGATATCCATGGTAAGACTGACAGACTTTCTGGCTTCTGATTAGTCGCAGCAGTTGCAGAAAATGTACAAATGACAGCTTTGTCAGACTCAAAGCATATAGACATAGATTATAGCTGTTTCCTGTGAAAATTACTTACGCACCATACGTAATAATTTTCCAAATTGGCTGACTAGATCCAGAGATATTCACAACGTCACAAACTTTACTTCTTTTGTTTAGATAAATGGTCACATCCACAACACAACCTTGATCAATGAATCTATGCGACTGCTAAGTGCTAATCCTAATTATACTGTCACGTGAAAGAATGCACCTACGGGATAAGTAGTATTTTGACTATTGTATATTGCCCACGCAGACGAAGTTGCGGGCAACAGCTAGTTAATATTAAAATGAGAATAGGTTATGCTAAGCAAGTGCGTGAGGTGTAGGTAAATAAATTTTAAGTATATTATTATAACATTAGATTTTATAAAATTGTAGGCATGTAAGATGAGTAGCAAGTATTTTAAATGATGTTGTTATTACTATAGCTAACGTTTCTGTTTTTAGTTTTGAAGCCTAGCCCTGGGTTTTTTAGGATTTGCCCGATGTTATTATTGTTGGTTTTACAGCATCGCTCTACGGTTATAATCACAGTTTACTTTCGTTTATATTCGTATCCTAAAACAACATTTACCTAATATACAAATACCACATAATAATTTCCTCACAGCGAAAACTTCCAATCTTCACATAGTTAGCTACATGAACCTGAACAATTATAAACTTGTCAGAACTTTAATTAAAATCGGGCCAGTAGTTGCGAAGATTATCGTGCACAAATATGCTAACTTCGTTAAATAGTTTCCATGTAGTCCGTGCTATTAGTATTTATAAGTTTATAAGCAAATTGTGTTTCTAGGAAATACTATTTTTTGTGTTCTTGAAAGTTTTGTTGACTGCCTCATGAAACTTATATAATTTCTTTAAATTCTTGCCTCTTTTTATGTTTGTAACTAGCCGTACTAAAGTTTAATCTTCTCAGCCTTCATTTATATTCTTTACTAGCTTCTGCCAGCAGTTTCACCCGCATCCCGTGGGAACTACTTCCCGTACCGGGATAAAAAGTAGCCTATAGCCTTCCTCGATAAATGGGCTATCTAACACTGAAAGAAATTTTCAAATCGGACCAGTAGTTCCTGAGATTAGCGCATTCAAACAAACAAACAAACTCAACTCTTCAGCTTTATAATCCTAACTAATATTATAAATGTGAAAGTAACTCTGTCTGTCTGTCTGTCTGTCTGTCTGTCTGTCTGTCTGTCTGTCTTTTCTTCACGCCTAAACTACTGAACCGATTTGTGTGAAATTTGGTACAGACATAGTTTGGAACTTGAGAAAGGACATAGGATAGTTTTTATTTCAAAAAAAATATGTAAAATAAAAAATAAAATTTATTCCGGACATATAGCGCCATCTATTGGTACAAACCAAAAAATTATTCCGGACATATAGCGCCATCTATTGGTACAAACCAAAAATATGCCGGAAGTCACTATTCCATGCGAACGAAGTCGCGGGCAAAAGCTAGTATTAGTATAGATTGAAGTTTCGTACTCAATTACTACATTTACTTTTCACTGGTCCTATTATGTTATTTATTTCTATAAAGCTTCTTAGAGCAAATGCATGAAACGAAATAATATGATATGAGATAAGACTCAAGTCAATCATGTGTTACTTGTTACATCCTCAACGCATCTCCTGCATAAATAATTGCTAAGCTATATTTGGATTTTCCTCAGAACGTAAGCCTTAATAAACTAATATAGGTAACTAGCTTCTGCCCGCGGTTTCACCCGCGTCCCGGATGGTGAGAAAAACTGTCCAGTGTCCTTCTGCCGGGTCTAAGCTACCTCCTCTCTAATTTTCAGCTTAAAGGGTTCAGCCATTCTTGAGTTATAAAATGTGTAATTAACACGACTTTCTTTAGATTTATATGTTGCCATAAAAAATAGTGTAATTTCTTTCATCCAAGATTGTATCCTAAAGGTTGATGGATGGCATGGTACCACCGATTGCGTGAACGCACAACTTTTATTATGAAAACTTCGAAACGACTTTCCTCACACTTTCCAGTTTGTAACAGTTTGTTTGCAAATTGATAAGTTTTAAACACGTTTGAAACATTGTAACAAGGAACAATATAATTTAAATATTACAGCTATATAATAGCGTAGTTTCAGTTACACCTAGTACAAAAATTATAGCTTAATTAAGTTAACTTAATGAGTTTTTAATAACACCCTTATTGATTATGCCTCAATAGAAAATATACAATCATCCATGAGGTTAATGCTTAAGCTTCTTTCCGACAATTTCGCTCAGCCAATGCGTCAATACTTTGCAATTATGTTCCTGAATCACGCGACATATGTCCATGTCGGAAAAGCAAGCTTAACTTATCTAAGTTGCTACGGCATCTGGCCTAGCAAAAACATCCCATAAAGCAAGTCGCTAGCTCAAGCAGCCAAACTTACATGGATATATTACCTTTCTTCTGCAGCAGTCGCAAACATTCCCCCATTTATATTTGCATAGACATGGCATACACCTTTTTATCCTGTCCCCCGTTGGAAAACAGGTTTTTATCCTGTCCCCCAATCCGTCGAATGTCATAAGGGCAGCGTTTAAAAGTAATAACACCTCTTATCACCGTGTCATTTGAGTGCGAATGACACGCAGCCCAGGATATGAGCTCTTCCAGTCAGATAAATATCTGACACACTGCGCGGAATATTGGCGAGTAAATAATGAAAAATAATTAAAGAGGAAAAATATTGGTTTTAGAAAACAAAAACCGACGATCTTAATTAATCAAAATCAAAAGTTATTTATTCCATAAATAAATAAGTATGTGAATTTTAAAGGTTGTGGCAATCAGATTTTTCTTTTGAATCCAATTTAGGATGGCACAGCTAAAATTATGCTTTTTTAATGCCCCTTGTCAATTAATCCTTAGTTTGGCTTGACACCTATTCTTTAAAATCCAATTCAAGTGACAAGTGATACTTATTAGGTACCTTTAGAATCAGTCGTCGATCCAAAAGTGGACAAAATCAATGTATACGAGTACATTATTATGTTCTGTCAATACTGTGTTATATTCTGCCTAATTTAAATATTGTAGTGCAACAAAGATTTCATAAATTCAATGTAAATACACTGCAGTGCACGTTAACGAACAGTCAAAAGCAATAGCAAGTCAATAGTTCAGTACAAAGGCAGGATCAGTTGAAGTCTAAACTTAACCTATGCATAGCATTAACGACCGATCTCCACTGAATACAGATTGATACAAACAGACAACGTGCTTCACAAACCAATCATGTGCTCGAATTAGGTTTTAGATCTATAAACTTTGGTATAGTGTTAGGTTAAAGCTTGAGACTATAAACTTTGGTATCGTGTAAGGTTGAGAATTATGTATGGAACAAGGGAAGTTACCTAATATATCTTACAGTGATTATGGGAAGAAATTGCTATGAATATTGTTAGTTACTACTGTTGTGTAACTGAAGGGACTTCTTGTCGCACCCGGATAAAAAGTAAAAAGTAGCCTGTAGGCGTCCTTTTTCAGACTCTATACTTTCTGTTCTGTCCTGTTCAGAAGTTTTGGCGTGAAAACACAGACAGAGTTACTTTTACATCATAATATGAGCAAAGATGTGTTTAGCTTAGGAACAATTCTCTATGTTTAGGGTCATCATCCTCCGAGCCTTTTTCCCAACTATGTTGGGGTCGGCTTCCAGTTTAACCGGATGTAGCTGAGTACCAGTGCTTTACAATGAGCGACTGCCCTATCTGACCCCTTCAACCCAGTTACCCGGGCAACCCAACACTCCTTGGTTAGACTGGTGTCAGACTTACTAGCTTCTGACTACCCGTAACGACTGCCAAGGATGTTTAATGACAGCCGGGACCTACAGTTTAACGTGCCATCCGAAACACAGTCATTGGTGTCTAAGATATACTTAGATATCATATTTATTACACAACTGTAGGAAAAGTATTTGAAAGTTTGTAATTATGAGATTATTGATTAAGTATATTTCAACATTTAATCTTTTCCTGAAAATTTATCTTGATTCAAGTTATGCATAGCTTTCTACCTACAATTGCAGAAAATGGTATAGTAAACTTGTATATGAAGAAGCGTAAACGGAAAGTAATTTGATATGCGAGGTCGTGCGTCTCGGCGACGCGCAGTCTGCGAAGTATAATCAAATTAATTGAAGACACACTGTGTTATAGGACTGTTTTGGTGTAGAGAGACCTTTACTTTTTGTACAGTCAAACTTTCAATTTAAGAGAATGGCACTATTGATTAGAGCCTAACATTTTAGATATTTGATTTTCTTATGTTTAATTATTAATCTTATTCGTTTCGATAGTTCTTCTTGAAATTAAAATCGTTTTTTTTTTCTATATGGCATTTATTTTTATTTTATCTGAGTGCTCTAAGTAGTATCTGGGGAACGCGGATGAAACCGCAGAAAATGGGAAGTTATATTGGAAATAAATACTGCATAATATGTACGACATGCTTTCTTCCAATGGTTTCTCTAATTTTAATTTTAGATTAACCCACTTCAAAGTTTCAAGTGCCAATCGAATCTAAATTGATTTCATCTCGGCATTCAAACTTCCTTAATTGGTTTGAGTTGGTTTTCTCTAAATTATTTTTAAACCATGCTTGTTTCATTGAATGCCGTGGGTGGCATTTTCAAATAAATACAATGCATAATATTTAAAGTAACTTTTCTCTAAATTGTATTTTCAGGTATTTTCGTCAATTAAAGAACTACTACTAGAATCGATAAAAAAATAGACTACTTTTATTTTGCTCTATAAGCTGCGTTACTGATAGGTTTCATCAAGATCCGTCACTTCACGCCAAATCACCCACATTCATAGCTCCAAACTTTCACGTTACTATAACATTATAGATCTTGCTCCTCATTCTATTCGGCCGTATGTCTTCCCACACATTTCAGAGGAAAAATCTTAAACAGACATGTTGACAGGCACAAGTAGGCGGGCAGGCATTTTGCACGCACGTGTATTTCACTCACACCTACCCACCAATGTAAAAGATTGTATAGAAAGATTTACTGCTTATAACGTTTGAGTATGAGCGTGAATATATTACACAAAATGTGAACGCACCTTCCAAATGACTGCCGAAAATTGCTTTTTAAAATTCGTTTCATACCCCATATCTAGGGTTAAAAGCCGGGTGCTCTTAAGCCTGATTGGTGCGGGTCATTTGTTAACCCTTCCACCGTCTGACCTCGGCCGGAGTGCATGATAAACGGCCGAACTTAACACTCCATTTCATTTTAACTACCGTTTGTCTGGTGACGGCCTAATATTGTAATTGACAGCGCTCTGCAGTAATTTTGAACGGTTTAAGTAAAGCAATTCTTTAATTAGGTAGACGCTGCAAAATTTCTTTTAATAACGGCCATTCCAAATATTCTATTCTCTCTAATCTGTTGATTTGCTAACTAGAGATAGAATTGTGACATTAACCCCAAAGAAGTAATGCGGAATTCTACTATCTACTACTGTCCCTACTATGCAAAATAATAGATATAGAATATTGGAAACAGTCGCAAATCGGTTCTCAGTTAGTTTCCAAGGAGGGGTAGCATCAGAAAGGCGGCCGGCTGTAAAACTTATGCCAAAACAAATTGCAGTATATTAAGGTCCGAGTATATTATGAATAGAAAAGTATGGAAGGAGAAAACATGCTACGCCGACCCAAAATGAATTTGGGATAAGGGCAGGAGGATGATGACTTATGCAAGTTACAATTACTTGGCGGTTACGTCGCTTGTAATTGTTTGTTCATATTGTGACTTCCATTTTTACTGTAAAACAATTTACTTATGAAGAATTGTAGATATTTATGTACTGCTATCGTTCAGTTATTGTTAATTAGCTTGTTTGTGTCGCGCGATAAGTTAGTTTATATAAATTGTAGATAGTTGCATCAATATTATGTCGAAGATTCTCTTTATATTGTTAAGTTTTTTACAAAACCAGACTAGGTAATTGTGTAACGGTTTCAATTTGTTTGTAATTAGTACTTTCGGAAAAAATTAATAAATTCAACGATATTTCGGAACGCCTACAGAAAATTACAATGCATTCGGCCATCACAATTATTCGACACTGCTGTTTTGGTCCTAAATTTACATATTACCTCCGTTCTTCTCATCTCTTTAAACATAGCCACCTTTTAGACCCAATTGATAAAGTTATCCGCCATACCCTCAGCTCCATCCTCAATGTGGCCCTGGACGACCGAGCCTGGCAACAAGCCACATTGCCCATCCGGATGGGAGGTCTCGGCGTCCGCAAAATTACCAGTATTAGTTTACCGGCATTCATATCCTCGGTTCACGGCACTGAGAAATTAGCCAGGAATATTCTTACTCCAACACTGGCTGATTTCGAGGTGCCGTATTTAGCTGAGGCTATGGATGCATGGAAAATTACTTGCCCGAACGAAAATTTACCCAGCAACCCGTCTTCCCAAAGACAGTGGGATGAGCCGCTCTGCAGAGTAACCCGGAATAGTTTAATAGAAACGGCAATTACTCCTGCTGAGCGAGCGCGCCTACTGGCTGTGGGTAGATGGGAGTCTGGGCTTTGGCTTCAGGCACTACCGTCGTCAAACATTGGCACCATGTTTGACGATACAACTTTCCGCCTCGCTACCTGTTTACGTATAGGAGCACCGTGCTGCTCCCCTCATCGCTGCCACTGTGGTGAGGCTGTCACCAGCCTCGGACACCACGGCCTGTCGTGCAGCCGTAGTGCGGGCCGTATTGCGCGGCACGCAAACATCAATGACATTATACGTCGGGCTCTTGTTGCCGTCGGGGTACCAGCCGTATTAGAACCAAACGGCTTGGCACGCGACGACGGTAAGAGACCAGACGGCATGTCGTTATTCCCTTGGAAGATGGGTAGGCCTTTAGTATGGGACGCAACCTGTGTCGATACTCTTGCGCCATCACACCTTCCAAGTTCTGCGTGCTGTGCTGCTGCTGCCGCTACGGCTGCGGAGAACCTCAAGCGGCGGAAATATAGTGGCCTTGTCGGAAACTATATTTTCGAACCGTTTGGGGTTGAAACCCTCGGGTCGTGGGGTCCGAATGCCCACATTCTATTTCAAGATCTCTCTAGGCGGCTGGTTGACGCTTTTCGTGACCAGAAGGCTGGCTATTACCTCGGACAAAGAATCAGCATGGCGATCCAACGAGGTAATGCTGCCAGCCTCTTGGGCACGCTCCCAATTGACAGCGATGGGGACGAATTTTTTGACGCTTTTTAGTTGTTTTACTAGGATAGTTTTTGATATTTATTGTAAATATGTATTGTAAATATCTATGTAAATAAATTTCCCCTTTTATTTCAACACCAAAATTAGTACTTGTTTTTATTACTATTGCTACTTCCCTGAATTATAAGTACCTACATATATCTATCGGGTTACATTTACTTACATCAAAACATATATTTTTCTACGTGCATAAGGTACCGATGGGTTTATATAGTTTGGAAATAAAGTTATTTTGTAATCTGACTGTCGATAAAGCAAAAATAAAATCTATGTTTTGTTAATTCGATAAACACAAGCTAGAAATTCATTAGAAATATTAACTGTGCCAGTTATATAATCCTACAGAACTAAGCCACGCAACCAACCCTTAACTGGCACTTTTCCTGGAAAGTCAGGAACTAAAGCAACATGTTTCCATAACGAAGCCTTTACCAGCAAGCAAAGCATGGAAATGCACATCAGAACCGCCATTCAAACGCCATGAGTACACCGTCATGGTAAAGCATAGGCTACATTTATGCTTAGAGCATTTAACCTACCGGATCGTCAAACCCTCCGCCAAAAGTACGAAAGTGTCGTTCATACTTGCACGTATGTGTGTGGGTCTGTAAATTTATCTGTTGGTGTCCGAGAATGCGTAAATGTCACGAGGAAGAAAAAATTGCGGAGATCCCATAAGGAAGGATGTCAGGCGCTTTCTTGTTGGTCAATATAACGTACGGTGGGCGTGATCAGTTCCTAGAACTCGGCGTTCGGGTTCCTTGTCAAATCAAAACTAATCTGTGAAAGATTAGCCTTGATTGGTTAGTGATTTTTATTGTATTTTTTTACTCCATAGCAAATGAGATTTGCCTCTCCCCTGCGAGTAAATTGACAGACTGTTTTGCTTAGAGGGTTGTTGTACTCATGGAGTTTCAAGTTGGTTAAATGATCTTAGCATACACGGCATAAACGGGTCAGCTTCAAACGCACGCCAGCCATTCATTACTGCACCGCCAACCAATTAGGACGAAGCGAAAACATTGCAACACCCATATATCATTACCAGTGCAAAAAACAACCTAACCTCATTGTTGGCGCCGAAAAATTATGAACGAAATTCAAGAGAAAACCCCTTTTATTAAAATTACATAGCGTGTGCTGAGTGTGTTCTGTTTTTATTTATTGCGATTTATTTTTGTGTGCTATTTAATCTGTGTGACATTTGATAAGGGTAGGGTTATGTAAGTTAATATAAAGCTGGTTTTCACTGAACGCGTTTCGCGATTGGCCGTGCAAAAGATTATGTTATTACGCCTCTTTTAATATTTTATGTTAATGGCCGTCTAAAGTAGAGTTATAATAAGACCCTATTAAGGTATGATTAAGATGGTGAAATTGTTTGTGAAATAAGCCAGGTACCGGCTGTTATAGGACGTTTTAGAGTATTAAGCTCACATTTAAATATGTAAGGGGAAATATATTCTATAAACTTTATTTAAAAATTTCCTAATGTGCATTTACGTTTAAAACTAAATACATTTAAATACTTGCTACAATAAGTGGGATTAGTATTATCTACCAATGTTAGAGACGCAAGTTTTAAATTGTAGGCATACCTACGATGAAATATGATGTTAGAACTTCTACATACATAAAAGCAGCAATTTTTATAAGCCCACAAAATGGAACGTTGAAAAACCGCAATGTGCACTCACCCTTAACAAAATCACATCAAACTTTCATTTGTCAGGGCTCATCGTTATGCTCTCCCATAATATTAATAATGAATAACAAATATTTACGCTCGATAATGACTGCCATAGAATTCATTAAATAAATAACTTCACGTTTATTTGCTGTCGATCACAACGGGCTATTTAATTGCTCGGCTAAATATTTTGCCTGACTATCATTGCGGGAATAAATATCATTCGAATCAACTATTTGTTTGTTTTATTTTGTTTGCATAAAATATTTGCTTCATTTTCAATATTTAATGACATGTTGATTCAAAATCCTCCTCCTCCTCCGAGCCTTTTCCCAATCATGTTGGGGTCGGCTTCCAGTCTAATCGGATTCAGCTGAGTACCAGTGTTTTACAAGAAGCGACTGCCTATCTGACCTCCTCAACCCAGTTACCCGGGCAACCCGATACCCCTTGGTTAGACTGGTGTCAGACTTTACTGGCTTCTGACTACCCGTAACGACTGCCAAGGATGTTCAATGACAGCCGGGACCTACAGTTTAAGGTGCCATCCGAAACACAGTCATCGGTGTATAAGTTGATTCAAAATAAATGTTAAAATAAAGCGGTTTGAATGCTAATCAATTAGTTTTTTGGAGATCTAAATCATTTTCAGCTAAACAAAATCTGTCAAAAATTAAATATTGTCTGTGAATTGCTTCCATTAGAAAATAGCTTTGGTGCTATTAACCAAATTTAATTTGAATCGGTTGAGTAGTTCTGACGCGAAGTCGCGACAGACAAAATGATATACAAAATTATAGTTATGTATTCACAGTAGATTTATATATTATAGTAGATGAAATCAGAATGCAAGGAAATAAAACTGAAAATAATAATTTTGTTCTACTTTATTTTAAAATCCTGCATTGTATATTTTATATAAAAAAAAAAAACAGTCAATAATTACTTAATGCACTGAATTCACTGTAGCAATCATCAATACTCTTTCGTGTAATATCGAAATGTACTTTAATGTAAAAATTCTGTACTCAAAAAATAAATAATGCAACGCGATGGACGTCAGACAGAAGCACCAACACTGTTTTTATATATATTTTATGGAAAAAGCACAAACTCTGTACAACACTGTTAAACCCCTTGAGGATTACATGCATGATCCGCAACAAAACCAAATTACACAAATATTTTTGCTGAAAACCGCCACAGTTAAAAAAATACAGCATGAAAACCGCACCTCTTTGCGTCACACTAGGTACTAATTTATAACATGTTACATCACAAAGAATTACCAAACGAGAGTATTTTTCATCAAACTGACCACGGAGGTCTCATATTAAATGTCAAAGGTTCTTATAATGTTTAAAAGTACAAAGGACATTTGATACACGGCTGCCCAGTGTCAGTTAAAATGGCGACTATGAGTACATTACATAGTACTTAAATATTTTATCGTTCCTCCCTTTTCGTAGGTTACCTACAGCTCGTTTTCAAAGAGATGTACCCTAAATTACAGCAATGGTAACATGATAGGCTAATTAGGTATTTACCGAAGTTAATTATGTATCGAAGAATCTTCAAATATCCTTTGTAGTGGGGTTTTCAATGAAAATTCATACCCCTTTGTGCTAAACAGGTTTGTTCTTTGAGTACATACCATTTTATGTAGGTAGGTACATAATATATTCAACACAACGAACTAGAAAGTTCTCAAATGTATGACACATACGTAGACAGAGAATAGAGCTATTCTGTAATACATCAGAAACGGATACTTGAACAAAGATCCTGAAGTACTCCCCACCAGAAGTCTGTTGACACACTCGAAACGAAACGCAGAAGCCGAGCGGAGCTATCATAGATACCACATTCACTTCAAACAAACAAAAATCAACCTTACTCATTTGTCATAAAGGCTAATCCATCCGCAAAGTAAAAAAGTATTCTACAGTCTCACAAACCTGAACTGAATGTAACCGATGCAAGTGATATTGAACTTTATCTCGTTGCAATAGGAACTGCATTGAGTGCACTGTAAGAGTTGTATAGAGACACAATAGCATCAAATGTGGACATGGCCACGCAAAGCTGTGCCTCATTTATCGATATTGTATCTACCTTGGGATGGGCGATCATGTCGTTCAATGTGCTCCGAAGCAAAGTAGAGAAGGGAAAAGAATCGATAAAATTATCTCTATCTGCATTTTTAAGCTTAAATTAGAATTAATAATTAGAATAGGAATAAATGTTCTGAATGTCAGATAAAACGAAATCCTACTTACATTGACAGTCATTTAAAATACAACTGAGAATCATAAAAACGTTCAACAAAGAATCAATTTAAATCTGAAGCTCTGTGATAAAGGTTTATCTTAAATCCAAATGGATTTAATTTAACTCATGAATTGCAAAATATTTCAACAAAAGAAATAATTTTACGCACTAGTTACATCTTTATTCTAAAACCAAACATTTAATAATAAAATCCATCGATACCCAAGACCTACAACACTACGGAAGCCGGAAGCGCGCGGCATTTTACGATCTGTGCAACTGTCCGCTAATGTACGCGACTGTCCCTCCAGTGTGCTGTGGGAACACGCCAGCTTGTCTTCACGTATCGAAATGTATGGCAAGTACAGTCGCGTGCAACTTCTTATGTGTCATCGAATTACTCAAATAACCCTGTAGATACATACATACGTACCTTATATATTTTGAAAATGTGCTTACGTCTAGTGAGGACAGTCGTGCATTGAAGTGTTTTCCAATGAATGGTCAATTTGTCGGGATTATAGTAATATTGAGAACTGCTTCTTTTGTAACACTACCTATAGATACCATTGTTATATTCAGTATGCAATTGTTATAATTGCATATTCAAATTAAATTAACCATATCACGCTCCAAACCTTACTTTCTTTGCGTTCTCTTTTCCTGTTACAAAGTTATTTTTACAAAATTACCTAAAACACTATCAAGTTCGGAGTATATAATGTGGACAACATGTTCAACTTCTCTATGTACTCCTATAAGCATTTCGCTACAATATACAGTCACACAGTTAGTTCAGCCGTCTTTATGTAACTACTAGCTATTTCACGGTAGCTCTCCCTTCTGTCTAACGTATGCCTGGCTTCGTATATCCAGACGCGCTGAGGTAAGCCGCTCGCACTAGGCACACGCTTTTGTCCTGTCTAGCCTTACAAGTCACTGTGACGTCACTGTGTACGTGATTGTGACGTCATGTTTGCGGTTAACACTGTTGAGGCCGACTGTACAGTTGATGTTTGAACTTCTTGATGTTAGTTCATATTAAATTGGTAAAGTTCCCTTTGAAGTAATTCTAATTTTAGATTAGGTACCTGGTGTTTGGTAGTTTGTTGTACATATCAGTTAGGTACTTGAAAATTGATGTAGTTAATGGTGTTGGTAAACTGTCGTGTACAAGTTATCAAATCCTAAGTACAGATATTGTTGTGTTTCGAGTATTTAAATGGCATCAATTGTACTGAGCCCTTACGAAATTGCCAATTTATATTAACATACTACAAAATATACATTTTTTGTTTGTATTAGAACTAAACATTATTTACGTTAATTCGACTAACTAACTACTTTTAGACTAACGCCGCCAAATACTAAACAAACATGTACGTACTGGAAAATGTAGCATATACCATCATTCTGAAAATATAAAAATACAAACCTCTTTTTTCGGCAGTCACAAACACAGACATAGGTACTGTGAAAAGGCAATAATCTGCTCTGAACAGTAACCAGCAGTAATTTCACTGGTAGTTACCGTCATTAGTCAGGCATGCCTCAGCCGGGATTGCAAAACAATTCAGGAATTTTGGAATTTCAATGGCAAGTAGACAGGCCCTGTTTGCGCGAGAGATATTGGGGGTAGCATTTACATACGCTAATCTGTTCAGTGCTGACATACTGGTTCTATCTAGTTTTAGGTAGTAATATAATTGGTGTGATAATGTTTTATTTAGTGTTTGAAAAGGAGGAGGTAATAATATACTAGTTAACTTCAAAATTACCGATTGTATGAGCTGTTATTGACCCAGTATAAATACCAATTGTAAATTACTTGCAATTATTGACTTATTTATAAGGATACTGTTGGTTCAACTTCTTCTCGCACCGAGATAAAATATAGCCTATATTACCGGAACCTAAGCCTATATACCCGGAAATAGTGTAAAAAGTTTCCTCTTTATTATAGTAGTATAGAATAGACTATAGATTGAGGTTTTTATTTTCAAAACACGCCAATAAATGTAAACACGATTGCACGCGCTAGTACTTACAATCAATCGAAGGTGCGACTCCATTCATCAGTACAGTGTTGATGCACTGCGGTTGTACGCTCGCGTACAGCTTACATACCAATATTACGGCAACTTCGAAAACATATTTTTCATCTGTATTCATCACATAATTAAGCTAGTAGGATTGCTTTTTTTTTTACAATTTACATGTGGCGACTGTGTAACGTATTTAACCGGCAAACAGTGAATGCGGTTTGCTGAAGATCGAGCAAAGTGGCGAACATTGGGGGTCTTTGTCCAACAGTGGACGTCTTTCAGCTGAAATGACGACGACGACTGCTTCACTGACCTATACCAACCTATTCAATAGTCACCACCGTCATATTACCTATATCCCTTTCAAACTTAGACTGATTTTCTAGCTACCAATCAAGCGTTACAAACATGGAAAATATACTTCAACAATATTGTTATAATATGTTATGTTACAGCCTTTTTATCGTCCCACTGCTGGGCACAGGCCTTCTCTCACACGGAGAAGGATTAAGCGTTAATCACCGCGCTTGCTCAATGCGGGTTGGTGATTTCAGACTTTATGGTCCAGGTTTGGTCAAGATGTTTTCCTTCACTTTTTTATCAGCCATTGGTGTCTAAGATTTACCTAGAAAGTACATACAAACTTAGAAAAGTTGCATTGGTACTTGCCTGACCTGGAATCGAACCCACACCCTCATACTCGAGAGGTTGGTTCTTTACCCACTAGGCCACCACGATTATCAAAAATATTAATAAAAAATATTATTTATATATGGCCCAAGTAACTTATGTAGTTGAGTGTACAAGTTACCTGTATCGAACGATTTTATTCAGGGTCTGATTGAAAGCGTTGTCCGAGGTCGACGTACTCCTTTGTCAAGTACCTCCTATTACTTCCATTATGACTTTAATAGGACCGACCGGTAACTTTTATACTCCACTGGTTGGTAATGTAACATTCCCTTAACAATGCTATGAAAATCTCCGACTACCCAAAAAGGGTTAGATTTAGTTTTTTTTGTTGTGAACCCGTTTTGCCCTTGGAAATTATGATATGAAGGTTTTATTCCGTTATTTTTCGGAGCGTAAAATTTTAATTGATTGTTGAAATATGTACCTATAGAACGTTTAAATAATATAATGTTTTCGTATGATTATTTTTGTTTGGATGCCAAGTTATTTTCCCAGAATTCTTCATCAAATATAACATCTACATTTAAATCCCGTTTTCCAAACATTTCAACTCAAAATAATTAATACCCGAAATTGATCATTTTCAAATCCTCCATTGAAAAGTTTTGCTGCTGGATCGCCGGATGCCCAAATATTTTGATCAAAAGCGCTATTTATTGATAACGCCTGACAAATTGATATCAATTATTATTTGATCCGGATGAAACCGGATTAACTTCTCGATCGGCGTCCATTTTACGTCAATTAGCATCAGTGACGAGTAGGGGTTCGGAAGAAAGGAAATTATGGTGCTGGCGGAATAGTATGCAGATTTATTGTAATAAGACCTCAATTTATTCATAGTAAAGCGTCGATGAAGCCTTCTGAAAAATAGATTATTAGAAATAAATGTTTAAGCACGTGTTATACCGCGTAAAATTAACATAACGCGTCACAATGTTGCGTGTGCAAGTTTCCAATGATAACACATTGATTACAGTTAAAACTTCATCATTACTTTAAATAGACATGACTGTACATTCCTACAACATACCCAGAGAAATAACCTACCAGTGTGGTCACCGTACCAGATGTCGAACAAGACAGTGGTCTATCGTCGTTACAGGACATTACACATGTCACAGTCTACGGGAATATCGAATGTGTTCGTTCTTCCTGAGATAATGCTCCTTTTAGTGAGAATAGAGTGTTTCGATATGCGATAATTCTGAAGGACTGCAGTATTTTTATAGAATAGAATTTCATTTTGCAAATATGGATTTATATAGATCTTAAAATATATAAAGGCTCAGCCATTTACCATTCATACCTTAAAGGTATCTGTGGAGATCTAAGGGGGAGGCCTATGTTCAGCAGTGGACGTCCTATGGCTGAGATGATGATGATGATGATGATTTACCATTCGACGTGCAAACATTAACAATACTTGGCTCTTACTAATAGAAGATATTATATTTCATTTAGTTAACGTGTCCGTTCGTTTTTAAATTATAAATTTTTACTATTTTAATATTTTTGTGATTCTTATATTGATATAAACAATCAGAGATTTTTTTTATCTCTTAGTAAAAAATATATATGTATATAAAATTTTCCTTTAAATGATTACCACGCAACTCCTGAAATCCAGCTTCCTCACATACTGACACAAAGCATCCTTTTTAAGGACTTACCTTACTTGAGAAACACTCTTAATACCTTCAAAAGGGAAGGTGTTTCTTATGATTAAAAATAGAAGCATTTAATAATACATACGTTATATATTAACTTTTGTGAAAAAATGCATACAGCCCAAGTGCGAAAAAAAAACTACGAAAAATTTTGACTCACAAAAATTTCAATTTTTGGCATAGATAAAAACAAACTAGCGTACCCTGAGCTAAAACTCACAGACCACTAACGAACTCCTAAAAAAAACATACCGAGATATATGCACCAAAATGTTGATATACAACGTTCGAGTCTGTGTATTTTCAGTTTAGATTTTTAGACTTATAGATAGGATATTTTTCTTTCGACCGTATGATATATACATATATTTAAATGCCTTTTTGACACCTACAACTCATATAACGACTATTATTTTATCTACTTCTTATTTTCCGCCAGTTTTATCAATATCTCGATAAATGTGCAATCTGATTTTAAAAATAAATGCAATTCGGTTCAGTAGTTCCTGAGCTTAGCACATTCAAACAAACAACTCTTGGGCTTTAATATCATCATCATCATCATCCTCCTGCCCTTATCCCAATTTTATTTGGGATCGGCACGTTTTCTTTTTTCATAGTCTTCTCTCTGTTGGTATCTCTTCCATACTTTTTTGCTTTATAATATTAATACCGATTAACTTTCAGTTTCAGCAACCATTTTGAAATTACTACGCAAACACATAGTAAGCATGCAATATACATACTATGAGGTAGAATAGTAAAGTCCTATAGAATAGTAATGAATGAACATTGAAGTGTACGTGAACAAAGGATTTGCAGTCGGCAGCCGTATGCTCCTTTGTATGCGCGTATAATAGTCCTGGCTGTACACTGTAGACTGTATTTATACTACTAAGATATTACGTATTTGTTGATGCACGCGTTATGGTGGACTTGGATTAGAGGTTGGGATTAATTTGTCAATGTTATGTTTGTACCTATGTACAGGCCCGCCGTAAGCGGGCGTGCAGCGCGTGCACAGCACGCGGGCGGCACGTCCTGGGGGGCGGCAAATCTAGCGAGTTATCACGTAATATTTAAAAAATACAATATCTTTTTACTAATGATTTGATTTCAATATTTCTGAACACAGCAATAGCGCTAGGAATATTACTTACACTGCCGGTTTCAGTTAGGTACATCTGTTGAAAGGACATTTTCAAAATTAAAGATTCTTTAAAACGATTTAAGATCGCTATTTAGGGGGCGGCAAAATTAAACCAAAATTAAATTTCAGAAAAAGCCGCCCTAGCTTTGGTCGTCTCCTATTAATTTTGACTGTTTCACCCTTTGCATCCCCAAAAAAATTCGCGCTCGCTGCGCTCGCGGCTCCATGTCAAATAGCGCATTTTATCTTTGTTTAATTGTTGAGGCATTCAATTGCGAAAAAACATTTTTCGCGCACGTATGGTATGGCTTTTTATGATATGTTTACTTCATGAAAACTCTAAGGAAAAAATCGCGCTCGCTTCGCTCGCGGCTTTTGCACTTCGCTTCTGTGCATATCTTAGTTTTTGACGTTGCTTTGTTAATTTACAGTGGTTTTTATTTGTTTTGTGTCCTTAGACTAAAAAATTTTCGCGCTTGCTCCGCTCGCGCTTCCTTACATATGGAATATATCCTATAAGTTGTCTTTTCAACGGGAAACCCACCAAATAACATATTTTACTGACTTTAAACATTGTTATATACAAGCAGCAGCTGTTGATTTGCATCCGTGCCATAGTCAAGGACGTAATTATGCTAATGATTCTCGACCCAAATCAACAAAAAAATCGGTAGGTAATTTTTATTTTTTAGTTTTTTTTTGGAATTCCGTCAATGTCATCTAGCCTTATTTAAACTTGGCGCGTGTGTTACTGGCATTAAAACCGTGCTGCGCCCTCACACAAACGCAAACACAAAGCATACGCAACGATTACTCATAAATTTCATTCATAAAATTGGGTTACTTCTGAAATACTACGACATTACAATGACAAAAAAAGCAGTGCATATTAGCTATTTCCCGTCTTCTGTAATTCCAATCGATTATTTACGTATTTTATGTCCTCCTCCTGAAGTATGGCACAAATGCAAATCAACACCTTGTATATTTAAGTGCGTTAGTTTAAGTTAATCACAATCTTTCAATACATAGGGGCCACTTGGGTAATGATTGCACTGCATTGATGCCCTAAGCAATTGCTTAGTTTGATTATGAGCTAACCCACGACTGCTTAGGTTACTCTGAGCATTTCAAGTAAATAAAAAGTTATGTGTAATGTATGTTATGTATTGCAATAGTTATTATCCAAAAGTAGGTGGGTTTTCTGCAATCAGAGCGGTGCATGTACATATTTTTTTCTGTTGGACAAGTAAGATGGATATGAATCGCGGACCCCTGGATCCCCCCCCCCCTTATATATTTTTTGACAAAACGTATGTAGTCGTAGGGCGGCATAATCAGTTTTGCACGCGGGCGAACAAACAGCTAGCGGCGGGCCTGCCTATGTACTGAATGGTCCGTAGATATAAGTTTGTGCGATGACATTACTGTTGAAACTTAGAGCCCTGCCTCACTAAGACGCCATGGCGACGTCGCCAGCGGCGCAGGCCTGGCTACTTTTGGCATCTAAAGGTCGCCAATTCGAGAGGCAATGGCGTCTCGGCAGTCAATTGTTTACGTCGTCGATGAAGAAATTGCACGCTGACTGGCGACCACACTGGCGACTGAGTGAGGGAGGTGCACTTTACCGCGTACATTATAGTGGCAACCGCGCCAACGTCGCCAAGCTGCCAGAGTAGCCAGAAGCCACGTAGCGAAATGTAGATCGTGGCCACGCTTCCAATTTGGCGACGTTGCCAAACCGTCGCCAAGTGAGTTAGGTTCCATACATTTCAATACTAACTGCTTGGATACGTAGCCGGCGACGTCGCCATTGGCGTCCTAGTGAGGCAGGGCTCTTACATTACTTACATTACTGTGGGGCAACTAGAATCAATCTTATTTATATTTTTTGACATTCATAAGTGCTTGTAAAGGCCTAGATGAAATAAATGATTTGACTTTGACTTTGGTAAGAGGCAGAATGACGGATATATTTTTGAAGAAGTGTTAGATTGATTCAGTGTTATGATAAATGCGAAATAATGAATGAAATAGTTGTATTCTGGTTACTTTGTATGTACCGCAAATATTCCTCGAAACACACAGGGAATCCGAAAATATAATTTGAGGATAATGATTAATTGTTGATATCAGTACGGTTACAAAGTTTCAATGGTTTTACAACACTACAAACCGCAACCACAAAAATTGACGCCACAAATAATCAATATTTATTCAATAATTAATTAATACGATATCCATATGCACAGTTCATTATAAAAGGTAAAATTAATTTCAATTATTCACCAAGTCAATGGCCTTCTCGTTTAAAATAATAATTATTAATATCGAGCGTGCATTAATATGCCTCTGTTTATTATTTCCTATAACAAACAATGAAAACATTGTGCTGAACAAAGGAAACAGAGAAAAACAAATGAACTCGTAATATAATTTAATCTTTGTATTAAATAACTAGCTTTTGCCCGCGACTTCGTTCGCGTGGAATAGTGGCATCCGGCAGATTTGAACAATAGATGGCGCTGTATGTCCGGAATAAATTGTATCTATTATTTTTATTTTTTTGTAATAAAAATCTATCCTATGTCCTTCTCCTGGCTCTAAGCTACCTCCCTGCCAGTTTTCAGCTAAATCGGTTCAGCCATTCTTGAGTTATAAGTGAAGTAACTAACACGACTTTCTTTTATATATATAGATTTCTGTTACGCGTTATTTACTTTGATGCCCATGAAACTGTGATGGTTTTATCTCAACATTATTTAATATTAAAACGGGATGAACCTGCAGGGAAGTGCATGCAGGAGATATTTTTCGGATCTTAAAATGTTTTATATTGTAGAGCTTTTTATGTGCAGAAATTCTTCAACAAAATACATTCCGTAATATTACATACTTCTTAAAACATTGAAATATGTCAGCTGAGAACCATGTACGTTACAACCTGTCATCCAAACTTAAGTAAACTTTGGTACCTACTAAAATACTTCAATGTAGACAGAACTAAGTAACACATAGACAGGCAAGTGAATATAACAACATTTATATTGTATGCTGTCTACGATATTCTGTGTCAACACAAATACTCTGAGTCACAAAAGAATCCTCAATCATAAACATCTTTGTGACGAAAATAACGACTATTTTACCTAGACCTATGCCATACAACCAAGTTAACTCCGTATTGAAACAACCAAAATGATCCCGAGGAGATAGGCAGCTCATCTTACACTGGGGCCGTTTATTTCGCGACAGATATTTTCGATACGAAAGTATTCTCTAAATATTTGTTAAGAAAATAGAGAAAGGTGTAGGAAAAATGTCACAAAAAGGTTTAGCCGCATAAAGTCGAACACAAAAGTGTTATAGAGCAATTTTGTTTTGATCTCTTGTTTATTGAACGTATTTTTATATACTTTTTTTGTTTGACATACTGTCACGGGTAATTCTAGAAAGATCACGCCAATTTTTCCACATGGATAAGCAGAAACAAAACTCTGTCATCTGTTTACCTTCACTTGCGAAAATCGTATAGAATTTATAGGTTTTAGATGGTTTATTTCCTACGATTCTATTCTGAATACGACATTTGTACATATAAAAGAGGCTGACGCATTATCCGTCTCAACAAAAGCGTTTAAACTATTGTGAAAGTGCGCAAGAATTCATTGGGCTGCCAACTTCCATGCCCCGTGAGTAATGCACTCCACAACTTGTTATAGTTGAAGTTTTACGAGAAAGTGCTCGGTAGTTCTGTTAGACTATTTGTCTGTTTATTATCTTGTTGATTCGGAACATTGCTGTAGAGTTTGTGCACGAGGAATTTAGCCTTACAATTTATGAAATAATCTATATGGCATGAAATGTTTATGTACAGAAAGTTGACGCAAAAAAAAAATACGCGGTAAAATTGAGAACCTCCTCTTCTTGAAAAGTCAGTTTATAGGTTGTTAGAACCTAACGATAGAGTAGATGTAACAAAAAAGTTGGTATCACAAAAACTAGCCAGGGATTTTATCGTAATTATTTCAAAGTCCTCTCTTGAAATAATATTCCTATCAACAATAATATTTACTACGAGGCTTAGACATAGATAAAAGTAGAATTTGAGCTTTCGAAATTAGTATTTTTTAAAACAATTGCTATTTTCCAAAATTATCCCTACTTACAACCACACACAAAAATTCTAACAAACCATCTTACAGCTTCAGCACAAAAAAGTGCACGCAACCTCAATACTCATTCACGTGTGGCGCTCATTTTCAGTCGTATCTCACGTTGAAAAGACGCGTCCCTCCTCTTTGTGGGCGCAGTTCCGTTGCAACAAAGCTGTTGCCTTGCTAGATGAATGCTGGTAGCTGCACTTGGCTTTGCCGGTTCCTTCTAGTGTTTTCTATGTCTGTGTGCTGTGGTTAGGGTAGGTGGGAAGAAAGAGTTTGTGTTTTTCAATATATGGTGTGTAGATTTTTTAATACATATTTTAACAGACTCTTTTCAGAGTCTGTATGTCCTTACTTTAGATGATTTCGGTCTTTAAATCTTTTTTATATTAATTTAGAAATATATTTTTACTGAGTTAAAAAATGAAATTAATTTTCTTAAAGCCAAAAATATATTCAGATTTAATATTACTTTTAATATCAGTACCTAGTCAGAGACATGTGGTAGTAACTACTGAAATCATCTACAATTAATTGTCATAAAAGTACCTTATTAAATAAAGACCCCAAAAATTCTATAACGGGAGAATCCTTACACAAAAGTCGGTCGCCACTTAGATGCACATTACCAGTTATAAGCGGATAATACTGGATTAAGCCAGCTTGAACTGGTGCAGGCAGTTCGTTGTTAACGAGATTTGAATAATGTGAAACTTGTCTACTTATGCCAAGCCTGATTTTGAACTCACTTGATATATATGTCGCAGGGATATGATAAAAACGGGGATTTGATCAATTCCCTAAGGGATTTGATCAAATCACGGAGGATGTTAAAATAACAACACGATTTTATCTTTTCCCTAAACAAATCTAGTGAATTGAACAAATTTTAGGGATTCGTTTTGCATCGTGTGTGACAGACACCTACGGCTTGCTTAATGTTTGCAAGCGCGACACAAATAAGAACTGACATGTTTTTTGTCATTTCACTGAACCAGTTTAGGGATTTGTTCAATTCACTAGATTTGTTTAGGAAAAAGATAAAATCGTGTTGTTATTTTAACATACTCCGTGATTTGATCAAATCCCTTAGGGAATTGATCAAATCCCCGTTTTTATCATATTCCTGCGACATATACACTAGCTTTTATGTAATTCAATATGATAGTCTCAAATATAAAAGAAATCGTGTTATATGATGGCTATTTCACGATATCATGAAATGAGTGGTCACAATATCATGAAAGCTTCTAACTAAAGTTACTTATAACAGAAAACAATATGGTCGGACGGCCATATTGTAGGTCAAAATATGTAGGTCCTGTGCCTACTTTTGTGGAAGTAGGTAACATAAGTTTAGAAGGAGTTCGGTAATATATGTACGTATGCTGTGTCCCAATGTCCCTTTACACATTAACTTTTGGGCTAGTAATCTAAGTTTTCTTTGTAGTAATTCTTGTGTTGTAATTTCGCGAGAAACACAAATACTTTTGCTGTCTAATTAGTTTGCCTGTCCGTCCCGTTACTATTTAAAACATGGTACTAAACAGTATTTAGTCGGAATGAGCCATTAACTTGGTTGAAGATGATGATTTAAAGTTAGCAGTGAAGCCGATACTTTTTTAAGAACACGTTTTATGATCAGGTAGTAGAAGTCATCATCCAAAGTCAATCAATCATAAGATAGGTAGACGTCTAAATTCCTGATAACTCTATTACCATCGTCAAACAACTTATTTTAATTCAGATTTTCACATCAAATATGTCTTATTCAGGATGTGTGAAATAAATAAGTTGTGGGGTGTGTACATGGAGTACAAAATGACTAGCAGAGACGTCATTACGCAAAATCTTCTAAGAAAGTAACGCCAAAATGTGTTGTTTGGGGGATGAGGAACGTTACCAGCTCCACCTTCATCTTCTTTGGATCCCCCATTTATTTTTAATCCAATCACATATTATGCAAGACCAATTTTTGACCGATGTGTTTACAGTAACTGATTATTTTGGTTACGCTTACCGTACGTTACTTGACAAAAGAAGGCGCCTGACCTACCTGCCTTATGGCATCTCCACAACCTTTCCTTCCTCCGTAGGTGTGTAGGTACGTTTATAAATTGGTGTCGTTTCTTCGATATGCGATATATCACCTGTGAGGTCGCGAACCGTCGCGTGTCGGGGATCGGTTTGCTAGCTGCCTCTATGAATGGTGATATTTTTTAGGGCTGGCACGGTCAATAAACACATAAAAAATGTTGGATACTTTATTACCAACTTCTTCTTTAAAGTCACCATAGTACTAATTGAGTACCTAACTTATTGTATTTTTCAAACTTTGTGTGTATTGAATCGGATACCTTCTACTTTAATATTAATAAGTCAAGAACCATTAAAAAAGTTTGTAGTTATGAAGAGCTTCTTATTTATTTATTTTAGTTATTCTGCTCATCGACGCCTCCTACGCAGAAGATCGGAACACATTTTTTTACTAAAATCGTTTTTTTGCACCATTACAATCATCTTAAATATTATTACGTATTACTAAAATCCAAATTTTGATATCTTCTATAAATAGTGAGTTTTTTAATGGATAATGGTCTTAACATTTAAATTCTCCCGCGCATAAAGTCGCGCGGATAGTTCCGACTGTATGCTCCGATCGATTGGAGCGAGGACAGCCAATCAGAGCGCAGTACCGACGTCGTATGTCAATCGTCGTATTCTAGCGGTCCCACGCAAAACGTCGAAACGTTTATGTTACGACTTTATGCGCTGAAATAATACGTGTACTGTGGTCAGTTACGACTTTATACTATTCAATAATTTAATTCTAGGAGTCGTAACTTATTCTTAAGACCATATGCGGGGTTTAAATATAACAATGAATTAACGTATAAAGACGTATCATAGACATACGGCTGTATGCTCCGTTAAAAAAATAAGATACGATTCTCTGCTTTTTAATTATAGTTGAAAAATCATTAAAATTAACGTTTGAACTGCTTCGTTCGTCTAGGGGCCGCGAGTATGACTGCCCGCTACAAGGTATCGGGTTTGATTCCCGTATCGGGCAATATATTATTAGGTTTTTCAATTTCGAAATTCTCATAACACGGAGTCTGGAATAGTGCCTAGCGTTCGACAACAGGCATAACAATGGGATTAATAACTGAGTGGACTGTAATATTCTCCTTTCTCTTTCCTCTCTAACCTATGCTTACCCCTTTGAGGAATAAAAGTCATGATGTTATGTTTGAATTATGTTAATTTTCTAAGTCTCTATCTATGTATTTGTAACAAGTGTTAAGGACAATGCTATTCTTTGTATAGAAGTCGGACTCAAGTGTTGCCCACAGTAACTGCATAGTGTATTATGTTCCTTAGGCTTATATTAGGCCCCAGACCAAAGCATTACGAAATCTACCCCAGGAGTCCTGAGATAAACTGCTTTCACTCTTATTCAATATTCCGAAAAATATGCTTACGAACGAAGTCTTAACTATTCCACTTTTGAATTGAATTGAATTATATTAATTGACAAATACGAGTTATAGTATACGACAACTTTTTTTTAAACGACTTCCCAAAATGAATCCGTCGTTTACCAACCGATTTAAACAAATATTTTATTGTTTGAAAGGGTTTACTTCCTAAGTGGTTCCTTTGTCATTCGGTCTAGTTATGGAAACCGTAGAAAAATCGGGTACAACTCTCGAAAATTATAGACACATATAGAGGTAAACTTCTCATTTGGGTATATGACCCAGATACCACAAAACAGTGGAGGTTAAGATCTGACCTGAAGATGAAGACGACAGAGAAACGAGGGAATTCCACAACGGTGTCTACTATCTAGTTCGTGTTCGAGAGAGAGTTCTTGATAAGATTTTTCTAGTAAAGCCCATAGCACAGGGGTCTTGTAGATTTTAACCGAGAAATCGAATATATTGCGGTAATTGCCTTTTTTTCAGGAAATCAGGGTCAGTTTTTATTTGAAACTAATGCTTTTAGAATTTATTTTAAAATCACAGTACTTTAAAAAATTACTCATTCCAACTTTTTACAGTACTGTACCCTGACAGCCAGATCCTGAGATGAATGATAATGAATATGAACAAGACGTATTTGTCAGAAAAGTCTTGTCAGATTAATTTGTCAGGACCCCTGGGAGCGATTTTAAAAATATTTGGATTTCATGTTGAAGTGAAGTAAAGATCCTTTTTAACCACTCCCATATACTGGGCAAAGGGCTCAGGCTTTGTAAATTGATTGTTCATGTGGAATATTACAACCGGTTTTCCTGGGGACCTTTTTGGCCAATATCAAAAATATTTTAATTTCGTGTTATGAGTGAAGTAAAGAATCTATTTTGACCACTCCCACTACTGGTCAACTGCCTAAGAATTTGTAGAGAGACTATGTAAGGAGAACATTTGAACCATTTCCTTGGGGCCCTTGGGACCGATTTCAATTTTTTTTAATTTAGTGTTAAGAGTTAAGTGAATAACCTATTTCAACTATTCCCACTACTGGGTAAATGGCACAAGCTTTATAAAGTGACTGTTCATGTGGAATATTAGAATCGGTATTTTCAATTTTTTGGGAATCAAAACACGCTGTAACTATTTTTCCTCCACTTTCTTTCTTCTTTCTTACCATTTGACTTCATTTCTCTATCTTTAAACTTGTTATTTATATGGATTTTGACAGTTTGCACGTCGCATATAGTCGTAATTCAAAACTTACGTCGTTATTCGTGTTGTTTAAATCAAGTTTATGAACGCATACAGTCGTAACAAGAAGATACGACCTTTTTCAATCAAGCATAAGGTCGTAAGTAAGTAAAACTGTTTTTTTTCGGTAACTACAATTCTTTATAATATCCAGCACTTGGGAATAAATTATTTAATAGTTGATTGACAGCATAATGCAAAAATCTCTGTTGAAAATCTTTTGGAATAAATTTTATCATCATCGTATACAAAAAACGCTCTCCTGTAAAAACGATTTTTTAGCCTTACGACCTTATGCGTAGGAGGCGTCGTCATGAAGTTGTATATTTTTATCAAAATATCGAATAAAAGTAGTGGGGTGTCAACCCTGTAACCGCCAAGGATCGCACACCGATCCCTGGGCTATTTGAAATAAATATCCGTCATATTGAAATATTTTAAAATTGGAATAAGGAAAATATAGTGGCGGCTTATATTGCAGCTTCCTGTATTTTGTACAGGTTGTATTCTACTGGGAAATATTGAAAAGAGTATCGATAAAGGACTTCATTCTATTGATTACCTTTCGATTTGTTTGTAGAGTTCTGTAATAAATAACCTCATGTTTCGAATGCTGCTGTTCTGTTATGCCTTTGGTTGTTTAAACATAGTTTTATTATTATTTTAAAGTCCTTTCCATGAAAAAAAAAACACTATGGGGTTATATTCCCATTGTTGTTTACCCCATTCTGTTAAATAACTTTTCTAATAGCAGTTATTTTATTCCATAACAAATATTAGATAATTAAAATTAAATTCACAGAAAAACTATACAAAACATGGACAAAGACTTTTTTTGCAAATGATCCGCCATATTTTACCAATTGGCGTGCAATATAAGAATTATATTTATTGAATTGTCTCTTTTTGTCTTCTTTCATCCAAACCAATCCTACTTCCTACTTTTATATTATAAACGTGAAAGTTTGTGAGAATATATGGATGTATGTTTGTTATTCAATCACGCAAAAACGGCTGGACCGATTTGGTTGAAATTTGGTATGTAGATAGGTGATACCCTGGATTAACACATAGGCTACTTTTTATCAACACACCACGCGGGCGAAGCCGCTGGCGGAAGCTAGTATAACGTAAAGTTTACCAATCCCGCTCATACAATTTCTTCCAATATTCCAAGGCAACAATGTGCAGTGAACGCAATCGATTGCGTTCGGATCGCATGCAATGCGCCGTCCCGATTGAATTATACAATGCGTTACCGCGCGCACCACGTTAGACGAACTGATACGACGACGATTATACGTAATCGTCAATTATTTAAAAACTTTTTAACAAAAACATAAAACCGACTTCAATGATAGGTATAACTAAAACCTTCTCTAAAGTAATGTCTAAAGTAAAAGTAACGGTCAAATTCGTTTTTTCCAGGCTAAAGTGACAACACAACTAATAGAAAAAATGAATTTGACCGTTACTTTTACTTAAGACATTACTTTGACTTTTACTTTGGCTTTTACTTTTGATGAAGAAACTGGCTGTAAGTGTGACAAATAGTAGAGGTATGCTAAATCGGCCAGACACACACATACATAGATACTGGTCAATCGGAGAACCTCCTTGTTTTCGTCTGTTTATCATGGCATTAAAGCATTTTATTCCTGCCAGTGTAAAAATCAAATATTATGTTACAGATAATACCTAAAAAGTTTTATTTCATATTTTCCTAGACAATTATATTAAGTTGTACTGTCTTGCAGGTAGCGACTACATTGCATAGTACAAAAGTATTTAATTTCTTTTTCATATCGGTATAGGTTACTGAATATTCCAAAATAGAGCGAAACATGTAAGAATCGGGGAATTTAAATGCACTATATTAAACCTCAGCTGAGCAGTTGGATGGAAAATGCATAATACAATGCAGTGGCTTTCAATTGCTATACTTTAGGCTACCGTATGAATGCTTAGCTGGTATTGTTCATTGTTATCTATGATTTTCAGGAGGTTTTATGTAATATACTGAAGTATAAAAATAGTATAACTAAGTATAAATACTTATGCAACAATCACTTGTGTCGTAGAAATAAGGTATAAATAATAAATATTAGGTATGTCTCAAGTGTTATCTCATAAACAATTAAAATGTCCTCGTAAAAACCTAAAACGAACAACTAAAAAGCGTCAAAAAAAAATTGTCCCCATCGCTGTCGACCAAATTATTAACTTGCAATTTATTTACAGAACTAGGTAATGAGGAAAAAACCAACAAAACAATTGTCAATTAAAATTAAGTATTTTTACCTCTTTAATGGTCACTATTTATATTGTACTTATTCAGTTTATTTCTCTATATAACTTACAATAACTGGCAGACTACGAATGTAACATTACACCTTACACAAACCATTATGTTACTCTGTGTGTACTACGAATAGTTTGCGTAGCGGTTTTCGTAGTTCGTAGCAGTTTCGTAGCGAATTATTGTAGCATGGTTTTATGATGTAGCGTGAATCCTGGCCTATTGGTTTGTTTGGTCTACATTTACGGTTGTACATTTGTATCAAATTTACATAGATTGGTTTTACTTGCATAGAACAAAATATATTTAAAATCCCCTATAGCACAATAAACAAGTCTTGAAGTTTTGGTTAAAACATAAAACTACACAGCCATTCACTAATAATTAAAATCAAATCTTATTTCCTAAATAAATTAATTAAACAACTACACAAAGCCAATAAATACAATTAAAACAACATTAAATCCGTGCCAAACGTTAATTAAATTAACAGCTGATTTGAACAACTTCGAAACCTAAGTCGGGCGCCATAATCAAATTCAATCCTCAAACACGGCCGCACCATGAATATTCATGCGGCGGTACTATCGTAAACCGTCATGTCCAATACACGCCGTGTAAGCATACATACGCAATTAATTAATTGCCAGCCAGCGTTAGGCAGCATATGGGACATAGACACGGGTCGGCGATTAAATTTTATGATCGCAGCAGATGTACACTGTTGTTAATGGCCGCATGCAATCAGTGACGCGTTTCGCTAAATTCGAATTTGGAATGACGTTCCGAATTCGAATGCAGCGCGATTTGATGTTGCTTTTACGTGAAATGAGTCTTCATTGTAATTTGGAACTATTTTATAGCTTTTATACTCTGTGGTTTTTATATTGACATTTCATTTGTTTTGGCGGGAGATGAAAATAAAATCTTATTTAGTACAGTATCGTGATTACAAATTAATTTATTTTGAATATTTTAAAGTAAAAAGCCTACAAGCTACGTTTAAATATGAAGACAAACAGTAAAAAACTTGAACTTGCTAAAATTATGTAGATCAATTCACAGTTGGGGATAGTCAGTAATTGGATGACAGCGGCGCAGTGCGGTGCAAGTAATGGCCTAACTTAATAGCTGTCACACATCATTTAGATTATATTGAACGTTATTGATGCATGCTTATTGCGTGTTAATAGGGATGTAGTTGACGTATGCACTGGAATATGTGTGTGGTTTATTGAGGCTGGTTCAGTAGATTGGTACATTGGTTAGGTTATTCGAACACTAGTCAGTTAACTACTAGTTATGAGAAATAAGTACTTACCTATTACTTATTGCACGCATCCGGATCTAAAGCAGCGAAGCACTATTGGGACCTATCTACCTTTCTAAATACAAAATCTTATTGAATAATATATTCAGCCATTTTATTGAGGACGCATAAATTAACGATTTTCACTCATAACACATCTTTATTATAAATTAACACATACACACCTATTTTGTTTTTTATTTACAATTTGATTAATATTTTATAACCTTGGACTAAATACTTGTTTTTTTCTGACGTAGTCGAAGTTGAGTCATTTCACTTGTTTACGTTTTATGTAAAAGAATATTATTGCGACGTAACCCCAATTAGATACAATCCGTAATATTATTGACAGTAGGTACAAGTGAATAATATTTTGAGTTATAGTTATATATATTATAGTATTAAGTAAGGGTATGAGTTGCATTGTACACCATAAAATATTTAAACTTTATCAACAACTAGCTCTTGCCAGCGGTTTCACCCGCATCCCGTGGGAACCTCGGCACGGACCCGGATAAAAAGTAGCCTATAGCCTTCCTCGATAAATGGGCTATCTAACACTGAAAGAATTTTTCAAATCGGACCAGTAGTTCCTGAGATTAGCGCGTTCAAACAAACAAACAAACTCTTCAGCTTTATTAGCTAATATTAGTATAGATATAGATAACGTAAGAAACAGGCAGAAACCTTCGTAGTCATTATATTGAATTGTGAACATTATTTTTCATGTATCATAAGAATTCATGATAAAAACTTAATTGTTACAGATAACTTCCAAGGTGACATCGCGATACCCAGTGTGGACTACTTCAAGCCGCCAACGAGCGCGCCAGTCAACAAAATCAACAAATCCCTTCAAGAAGAAGTAGAAAGGCTAAAAAAAGAGGTGCTATTAGAAGGACTGCAAGTAGAGGAAGAGGGACTGCCAGATATACTGAGGAAGAGGACGAAGCAACCACTGCCATTATCACAAGAGAAGCCTAAGAAATACAACGATGCTGTACTTATGTCGAAGGTAATTGTTTTTTTTTGTAAAATGTGTGCAAAAAGTATAATAAATAAAAAAAAATAAAAAAAATTGTACACATTTTTTTCCTAATATTATAACAAAAGTAATTATCTACATCTCTGGATTCAACTGCATACTTGCGAATAGTCTATTGTCATTAGTTTCCTTAGGCAAATAGATCAATTACCTACAGCTAAAACTTTAACTAAGCCAATTTGTTTAACAAGACATTCTATTCCAGGTACTTCCTTCAGGTTTAGACAAATCGCTACTATTAAAAAACGGCAAATTACCTCCAGAAGAAATGTTAGACAATTACACTAATGCGTCCAATCAAAGTAAATCGGACCACTTAAACCAAACAGCGGTACAAGATAACCTGACCGAATCAGAAAGCTTAGAACAAGACGGAGTTCTAGTAGTCAACGTATCAACTAACCACATACTTAATTTAGAAGAGTTCTATCCTAATATACAAATCACTAATGCATCTAATAAAATGGATGAGATCACTAACAAGATTCAGAGTAACAGTAGGGAGATTTCTGGGGACTCTAAGAATAACTTGAAATTTAAGGGTATTCCTGAGAACATAACTGTAGCACCTGCACCTACTAATGGTGTTTTGTCAAATGAGCAAGAAGAAGATAAAGTTATTAATAAAACTGATTTGGATGTGGATGGGAAGTTGGAACCTAACTTGCTAAGGCCTACAGAGAGTCTGCAAAATCTGATGGATGAAAATGGCGGCAGAAGGAACAGGAGAAGGAGACGGAGACACGGTAATGGAAGACGGTATGGCTTTGACTTCCATTCTTCTTAGACTCTTTCACAAATAGTTGCTTGATTTTCCATCAGAGAGGTCATAAATTGAGTTCTAAAATAAAATTGTGAAATGAACAATTAACAAAATTATAACTAGGTTACAGACGGATTCTACTATAACTGTGACTGCTGATGATGGCTTAAAATTTTAAATTGAATATTTAAAAATACTTTGAAATTGAAGAGTTAAAATTTATTTCGAAGTATTCACGATAAAAATTCCAATAAGCTTTATTTAATGAAAAACAGATAAATTCTCAACCATAATCTAGTTAGCGTTAATTCGTATTTAGCGCAGCCAAATGGAAAATTATGAGATAGAATATAAAATTCTTCTTTATAAAACGGTCTATGATTAAATTCAGTCCGACAAAGTTCTTGTCGACACGACGGTTTTATTGCTTAACATCAGTGACGTGCCCGAGTACAAGACAAAATTAAAATTATTTATTTACTTTATATTTTATATTATTTGTTAATATGCACGTTGACTCTTTGTTCTGTTCACTGGCTGTCTAGTCTTTGAGGATGCTGCTCATAATGCAATTTCATTTTATTTTCTATTGTTTTGAAAACCAGAAAACTGGCTTAATTTTCCTATAATTGAACGAATGAAATGATCATTGTATTTTTCAAGGGGTTTCCGTGATCCTATAATGATAAATACTTTCTTCGAAATCACTGAAATCATGATACCTTTTATAAGCGGTATAATATCACCTAATTTTCCTTGATCTCGATGTCACAAACAATTTACTGAATTTCCATCAATAAACGTGTCAGAAGTCAATACGACAATATTTTCTGCTACGTTTTGTACTCTGCTGTTTCCCGTCAATTTTAGTAACATTTTAAACAAAATAATGAGATATCATATGTGTAAAATACATAGGTTTCCTATTTTGTTTTTGTTTTACAGAAGTGTTATTTTATAATGTAAGTACTATTATTTACTTTAAAGCTATCAAAACCACCGTTACATTTAATTAAAACAATCTACAGTAGCCTAACCACTAAAAGGCTCGCTTCACAAACCTAACCGATAAAACTTCGGAACATTCTTCATCTTCAACTCTGGAAGGCAATACCACTGTTCTAATAAAGGCTCATTAGTGCCTCTTGAATGCGCACTTTTTACTTCAGCGGCCAAAGGATCGACTCTATTGAATCCTGTGAATAAGCTCCGTGCCGTGATTTCGTTGGCTCGGATTCTGTTACTATGAATTTCTGTCTAGGAATGAAGTTTTGCTTGCATCTGTATGAACTGTTCACTTTTTTGTTTTTGTCCTACAGTTTAGCGTGTCTCCATCTCTTATGTTATATCTTGTCTTGTCCTGACATGATAGCTGTTTAAAAACCTTTAATGGTATTTTATATATTTGAATAGTTTTTCTCAATTATCAGTGGGATCTTTGCCTATATAAACCACATTTTAAAAGTACAATAAATAAATTCCGAAGATTTCCTTAGTAAGGGAATTTAAGAATAGCGCATTTAGATTTGCAATCTACATAGCTTTAATAATTGTGGCTATTCATTAACTGTGTTTAAACGAGACGAGACCAAGCTTACGAAGGCCTTAACTATTTTTCTTTTTCTAATGAACTTTAATGAGCTTGTCGTGTCGTTTTTATCTTCTTTTTAATACCATTATCTTATTATGCGCATTTCGAATTATATACCTACCTTTCTTTCTTCATATTCTTTTCAATCGTCTGTGAATTGCATAAGTCAAATATGAATTTGATTTCAGACTAAGAAACATTCACTCAAACGAGAGAATTGGCCAAAACACCCTAAGTTCGTCAGAAAACAAAACAGTCTCCCAATTTGTCAGAAAAAAGTTTTTTCGTCACCACAAAAAGCACAACAGTGGAGAACAGAGAACTGAGAAGAAGTTCGAAATACCTGAACATGAGTTCGAAGAGAGATTTGAAGTGAAACCACCGCCTAAGAAAATTTTGAATGCCACTGCGGGTCAAAATTTTGACAACTGGTTTTTTCGTGACGACATGGAAGATTTAGAAGCTGCTGAAACTAATGTGCATAATAATACAGAGGTGAGTAGGAGTGTAGAGGTGAGAGGTAACTCTCTTAGAATTAAATAAAGTTATTAGGTAGTCTTACAAACTTTCCTTTGTCCATTTGTCCAATACCGAATCTCAAAAGAAAACGTTCTTACTAAAGAAAGCCTCACCCAAATCTTGACAAATACCGTCAAATATAATTGTATTTTCCCAAAAAAAAATTCAAACCCATCAGCATTTCCCATTCCCTTAATACAGAAATCGAATCTAATCACAGAAGAGGCAATCCTCATCATTTGTTCCCCAATAATTAAACTGCATGTTAGACAAAGATATTCCAATTTGGGCTCAGTAACCGAGTTGTCAGCGATTAAATCAATTACCAGCCATTATGTTAATTCCGTAATTGAAGCTAGCTTAGAGGCATTCTCATTGAAACCATCTGCATAATAACGGATTATACAATTACCGAAATTAGTGGTTTTTGGCCAATGTTGGCGGATTTTCGAGGTATGAGATGGTTATTATTTCATTTGTGTAAGTGATTGTTACTGGGTGAAGTTAAAGGCCAGTTTATGTAAAAGAAATCCTTTGAATAAAGAAGATTATATTTTGATTTATATAACTTTGACAAAGAACGAATTCTTGACTATAAAGAGCGAAAAAAATGAAGTACCCATCCAATTTTCTTTAAAGGATTTTAGACTTAAAACTTAATCTGATTAGGCATAAGACGGTCACCAAAAATAGATTACTTTGAAAGTGATATTTAGGCTTAACGAGCTATATTTAGATTGTCGTAAGTAATCGTCGCCCACATCGCAAGTTAAGGTAAGTATATTGACAGATTTCTAATTAAAACTATTCGAGAAATCACACTAATTGACTTTGGAGTTTTCGTGAATAGACTTGTCGATGTCACTATAGATTGGTTTATAATCTTGTTATTGGACTAAAATTAAAGAGTAAGAGTCGTGGTGGCCTAGTGGGTAAAGGACCAACCTCTCAAGTATGAGGGCGCGGGTTCGATCCCAGGTCAGGCAAGTACCAATGCAACTTTTCTAAGTTTGTATGTACTTTCTAAGTATATCTTAGACACCATTGACTGTGTTTCGGATGGCACGTTAAACTGTAGGTCCCGGCTGTCATTGAACATCTTTGACAGTCGTTACGGGTAGTCAGAAGCCAGTAAGTCTGACACCAGTCTAACCAAGGGGTATCGGATTGCCCGGGGAACTGGGTTGAGAAGGTCAGATAGGCAGTCGCTTCTTGTAAAGCACTGGTACTCAGCTGAATCCGGTTAGACTGGAAGCCGACTCCAACAGGATTGGGAAAAAGGCTCGGAGGATGATGGACTAAAATTAAAATTATCATATCATATCATATCATTTATTGCATTCCATAATGTACATTTGGTGGAAAATATAAAATAATAGAGGTAGTCACAATTATGGACCCTGATGGGCACAGCAAATAGTTAGAAGAGAGGAAGGCGTTTAATGTAATATAGTAGGTAGTATGTAGTATATTATTCAAGTATTTATTTATATTTTAATATTGCGTATGTTTTTGTGTAGCATATCTTCATTTTATAGTTATTTTTCTTTATATGTTGCTTTTATTTAATTTTAAGTTATTTCTTTATCGGTAATATACTCGTTGATTGTATAGTATGCTTTTTTTATTAAAATTTGTTTTAGGATGTTAAGGAATTTTGTGTCACTTGTTTCGTCCTTGATTTTGTTGGGCAATTTATTATAAATTAGGTGTAGAAACCTACTGAAATTAATTGACTTTGTATTTTGTACTTTTATTATCTCTCGACCTAGTATAATTATTATGAGTAGGTATGTATGCCTTGTTTATGAAACGAAGGTAATAAAAGTTTGATATAAAGTACTCACAGAATAATTAACTATTAAGATTGATTGAAATGAAATGAAATGAAATGAAATGAAATGAAATGAAATCGAAATGAAATGAAATCGTTTATTTTGCAAGTTGGACATTACATCACTTTTACACGTCATTATAAGAACGCTGAGGTCGGCATTTCCTAACTGACTGATCCCTGAGAAGAAACGCCGAAACAAACTCAAGGGTCATAGTCTCTTTTAAAGTCCAAACATGTTATAAATCAAATAATATTATGTATGAGTGTCACCATGTACGCGGTCTGGAATGGCCTTTTGAGGAAAGAGCCACATCAGGCTGGAGCTGACCAGTCCCAACAGACGGCACGCATGCATCAGTCGTCGTGTAGCTCAAACCATATCTTAGGGAGCTCAACGACCTGTCACACGACGATACCAGATCTGCAGAACATTTGCGTAGGCCATTCAAAAATACTCAAACCCGCCAGACAGTATTTATGTTATAAGAATATATAATGTTGCTCGCACACACGATAATCACTTCCACAATAATAATAATAAAAAATACAATTATAATATATAAATGTCATTAAAAAAATGTCATTAATAAAATGTTATCTGATGATAATATATATTTAAATGTCAAAAGTAACAATACACAGGCATTTGAAAAGATATCACTCACTAAGCGAGCAGCTCATTCCCAAGCTTTTTTATCATTTAAATAATCAGATATTTTGTAATATCCTTTTTTCAAAAGTTTGGATTTTATATGATTTTTAAATTTCTTGATAGGCAAATCACGAACCGCTTTGGGAAGTTTATTGTAAAAGCGTATACATTGACCCATGAACGAGTTGCTTACTCTGTGGAGGCGAGTAGCATGTACAGCAAGATTATGTTTATTCCTAGTATTTATGCTATGAACATCAGACATTTGAACAAAGTCAGATATGTTTTTACGAACGTACATTAAATTTTCAAAAATGTATTGAGAGGCAACAGTTAGAATATTTATTTCTTTGAATTTCTCTCTGAGAGAAACTTTTGGACCCAGATTATAAATGGCTCGAACAGCTCTTTTCTGTAAAATAAATATAGTCTCAACATCCGCACAGTTTCCCCAAAGGAGGATCCCATACGTCATTGAACTATGAAAGTAACTAAAATAAACTATTCTGGCTGTGTCCACATCGGTGATTAGACGGATCTTTTTAATAGCATAGGCAGCTGAACTAAGTTTTCCTGCCAGTTTAACAATATGTGGGCCCCATTGGAGTTTGGAATCAACGGTCAAACCAAGAAATACCGTTGACTCAACAGGCTTCAACTCTACTCCATTTAGTTGTACATTAGTTTGTAACTGCCTTACATTGGGCGTTGAGAATTTAATTAACTTCGTTTTAGACTCATTTAAAAGAAGATTATTGACATTAAACCAATGAACAACCTTAGAGAGTGCATTGTTAACTTCGTCAAAATTGTCGAGTTGGCGCTTGATTTTAAAAACGAGTGAAGTATCATCGGCAAACAACACAATCTTGTGATTATCCCTTATGTGATAAGGGAGGTCATTAATATAAATAAGGGAAAAAGGGCCTAGAATTGAACCCTGTGGAACTCCCATGGTGACCGTAGATCCAGAAGACCTCTTACCGTTGACATCCACCCTCTGAATTCTATTATGCAAATAAGAAGTCAGAAGGTCAAGAGCCTTATTTTTGATACCATAGTGGTGAAGTTTCCTGATGAGTATATCATGGTGCACGCAATCAAAAGCCTTGGACAAGTCGCAGAAAATACCGAGCGCATCCTGCGAATCCTCCCAGGCCTCGAATATATTTTTAAGCAATTCCACGCCCGCATCCGTAGTAGAACGACCCTTGGTAAATCCAAATTGTTTAGTGTGCAACAAGTTGTTTCTATTAAAATGGCTCAACAATTGACGTAATATTAACTTCTCAAAAATTTTACTCAAAGTGGGTAAAATTGAAATTGGCCGAAAATTTGATGGATCGGTTGTACTACCAGATTAGAATCATCATTTCATCATAATGTATTCAAGCCGTCTTACATTTTCCTCAGGTCAAAAGCCGTCACCGCACCATTCGAGCTGCCACAAACAGGAAAGAAAGAATATGGGAGAATGGTGTGATTCCCTATGAAATCGACGGGAACTTCAGCGGGGCACACAAGTCCTTATTCAAGCAAGCAATGAGACATTGGGAGAATTTCACATGCGTCAAGTTTGTCGAGAGAGACGGTGATTTACATAAGGACTATATTGTCTTCACGGAACGGCCTTGCGGGTAAGTTTTATTTCCAAACTAGGTAGAACTTCTTCGCGCACCTGGATAAAAAATAGCATACCTATAGCTATAGCCTCTCTTGATAAGTCGTGACAAACAAACTCTTTTATTTTTGAAATGTATGAATTTATTTTTAACTATCAACGGTAAATTAGACATCGGGTAATTTAAAAGACTGTTAGCCTGTTCTACTTTTTTTTAATAGGGATATAAATAAGCTGGTACTAAAATAAAAATATCAGTTAAAGGTTTTCAAAATTGAAACGTTTTTTACCGTTCTATTTATCGACGCTTTACTTTATATATTGGACTTTTTGCGTTTAATATATTACCTCACAAAAAATATATTTATAGGTTCGTTATTTTTGGGAAAACTAGACATCAAATAAAAACGCTAGGGAACGATAAATCGAGTAAACATAGTTATTTCTTTCATCAAAACTTGAGAACTAGTTTGATGAAAAAACAAAATATTTGATACAGAATAAGACTTAAAGTTATTTCATCAGAATTCTTAGGAAAACATGTAGACTATAATTTTTAACTTCAGTAAACAATAGTTCAAATCTTTGACAAAATTAGTACGTCTGAGGAGAAGTTCACAGACAACATAAACGTCAGTTGTTTTAAAACAACGGTTTATTTAGAATTTTCACGTCCATTTTTTTATAGTAAACAGTTGTTTTAAGAAAAACGGAGAGAGAGCAACACAATATTTCTGTTTACTTATGACGTACATGACCAATTTACGACCTTCAGTATATAGTTCCTGTGTTGTCATCACCGTATAAAACAGGATACCAGCAGGAAATATTGAGTAGATTAATAGCTCCGTGATATCATAGTATCATGATGTCAGAACTGAATAGGGATGAAGTGGATCATAATGTTTGGTGATCTGCTAGATCTATTGTAGGAGTTATATGTGTGTACTGACGTATAAACCAACTTTGTTTAGTACCAACGTTCCTTAAGTAATGATACTGTTATTTATTTTATAAAAAATGCATTAATGCAATTTAATAAAAATGCTGTTTGAGAAAATTCTTACTTATAAACGTTGCTTAAGCATGTCTTAACTAACATTTAATCACTACTTAAGACTTTAAGTTGTGATTAGTTAAAATGTTGCTTAGAAGGTGATTAGAGATTTTTATAAGTATGGCTGTAAATTTTGTTTTTATTTAAAAGAGGTAACTAATAGTGTTCTGTGTACATAAACTATTAAATAAATGAATATGATAATTTGAAACTAACGATAAATTAACAGTTTTATAGGAAAATCGTACTTATTACTATTAAGTTAAGGTGCATGACAGTTACCACTGATGTGCAGTCTACCGTATCTACAGTTTAAGCAATTGGACAAGTTATTTTCACAGGGACATTTTTACTCTCATTTAATAACTTTCTATAAAACTCTTTCCAAATTACATTATTAACGGTTTGCCATACATGCTCACTCTCTTCCAACTTCCATAGATGCTGCTCATTCGTCGGCAAGCGCGGCAGCGGTGCTCAAGCGATCTCCATCGGCAAGAACTGTGACAAGTTCGGCATAGTGGTGCATGAGTTAGGTCACGTGGTCGGCTTCTGGCACGAGCATACAAGACCCGATCGCGACCGACACGTTCAAATCATCAGGGATAATATTATGCTTGGTAAGTTTTATCAATTATGTACAACTAGCTTCACCCGATTTCTGAGGGGCCTATTTCCCGCACCCAGAGAAAAAGTAGCTTATTAGTTATTCTGATGTACAAGCTATATAAAGGCCAAGTTTTGTCAAAATTTGTTTAGCCATTTGCGCGTGAAGAAGTCATAAACATAACCTCGAACTTTCGTATGGGCAAGTTTGAAGAGATCAGAGCATTCGCTCCATGTAAAAGATTAGACTGGAAACTGACCCCAATATAGTGTGGGCAAATAGTGTTGATGCAAACGCCAATCATAGATGATAGGTAAATTGCATTTCTTTTCTTTTGCAAGAAAATTTTTCAAACGGATCTTGAGAAGTTATAACTGTTTTCTCGAAATACTCAATATCTAAGAAAACATTGTGCTTTCACATACTTATTTTACATTTATTTCAAACAGTATACTAGGATAGATAGACGATGACAGGACAGTGTACTAACCACATAGCCAGATTAACAGACCGAAACAGGGTCATCGTTACTCACAGGACAATGTCACGGTTGCTTCTTTAACTGCAGCCGACCTCCATTGTCGCTGCTAACTATTAGCCTGTATTTTACTAGCAGAGAATAGTATAGGTATATGTATTCGTACCTATAGTAATTTTATTTCACGTAAGCGGGTGACCTAAAGTTGTGTGTGTAAATGTACTTGCACAATTTCTTTGTATGTCTCGAAGACTCAGCCACTATTGAGCGCTCCCAAACTTGCGCATGCAAAGACAATGTGGATGAATTTTTACAGACAAGGATGGTTCATACTCTTTAGTGAAACAAATCATCTGTATTTATTCATACACTGTTTTATGAAGTGTCCAGTATCCTGAACTAAACAACGTCATACTTATTCAAGGATGAAAAGTAGCCTGAAATCTTCGGGTTTCAAACTTAACTTTTCCAGCCGTTTCACCATATATCAGACTTCAAATGAGCCGCAAAGAGACTGTAGGTGTCGCAGGTCGTCTACCTAAATAGAGAAGCAACAAACTTAATATCGTACTTAGATTAGTTATTTTACTTCTCAGAAAGACGGCCTGTTAGAAATAGAGGTAGATACGATCTAGATAGCTATAAAGTTTAAATGGCGATACGCTGGTTTCATTTGTTTTTGAAACCGAATAACGTTGGTTACGTTACATCATCATACTTCGAGTAATACAACACAGACGCCTTAAGAGTTTATAGGTAGCTAGATAAGAACTATTAAACCCTATCAAACTCTTATGTACAATTTACCTTATCATAATTACACACCCAGATGAAAATTACATTATTTCAAACATAATAAGAGACCATAGCATTAAATTAATCCAAACAGTTCTTCACAACAAAACTAAAATTAATTAACAGTCCCCTTTCAAGTTACACATAGTGATTATAATCCTCTCTGAGTCACACTGTGAGCACGTAACGGCGAACAATACGCCAAAGTACGCGCTCAGCACTTACTGTACGCAACGTACGCATACTTGACCCGAATACATTGCGAACGTCTTACGCGAATCTTTACGAGGAGCGCGTATTACACCGTACTTGTGAAATTGAAAAAAGTTATATGTGCGAGCTGAGAGCTCTTTTTTTGGGAAGTCGGGTAAAAAATTTTACTTTGTTTATAGAAGTTTATATCCCATTTATGTAAAAAAGTGAAATACTTAAAATTATAAACGATTCCGAAAAAAAATATGACAAAAGTTAAAATAATACTTGCCTCTCCACATTCTGTTTTTCTTGAGAGCAAAATATAGTACTGTTATAGAGAAGTTAACATTAACATACTGAACAGTAAGTCCGTGGTCTGTGATCAACATAATAATACAGGTAACATTGTTTCACAATTTCCACCATAATTTAATTAAAATTGTGTTTTTAATTCGACAACGGACCGATATTATTATGCACGCTCACGGTTTTAAAACAGCAGGCTTTTTCTGCTTACCAACTAAAGCATTACTTAGGCACCTGCACAAACAATAAATTATATTAAAATTAGTTACATAAAATTTATTTAATTTAAACGCAAAATACTTTTTCATGTGATTGGATTTTCATAAACAATTTTCAACTTGTTTGGCTATGAAAACGTAATATTTCAAAAGTTTTCTTTTTTATCAAAGTCACTTTGATGCCCGAATGAGCAGCTAAAATAATTTATTGACGTGTAATGTAATAGACGATTTATAGCGAAAAAGAGATAAATTGAGCTGCCATTGGTAAATAAATTCATAGATCTTCAGAACGTAATATTTATTTGTGGCATTTCAAACTCCCACTATTCAAAATCTAAATTACGTGGTGACCGATAAAATGCTACATTTTACATAACTCTCACTATTTTAGAGTTATATTTTCTTCTCATAACAAAAGAGATCTTAATGAAATGGTACGACATTTTTGCAACATATTGGAGCACCACAGTAAGACAGCTTTCAATATATTTTTCATTATTTTAACCTAATCATGACACCATACTAAACGATCATTATTTTGTATCAACCAAACGGCTTCCGTTCATACCAAACAAGAACCAAAACAATCACAAATAATTAAGCTCTAACTCGTCATCACTAACACGGTTACGCTTCGGTGTAATAGACAGCATGACACTGACACTCGTCCCACATTGAGCGCGTCACGTCACAGTGTCATCTGACGCATAATCAGTCCGGAACCAAAACATGATCCCCTTCCTGTTTATTATTATCAGCACTTACTATACGGGAATTGATTTACTTCTTAGCATTCAGGTCAATGTATGCAGGGAACTTTTGGTCCCTTTATTTTGTTGAATTTATAAGTTAAAGTCTAAGATGGAAACGGATAGGATTTAGGAAGAATATGCAGGCAAGAGGTTTACTAATGATAGTTGAATCAAATATCTCAAATATTTTACGTACTTAGCTACATTTCTGCAATTACTAAAATCATGATGGATTGTTTTATCAATGCGTAAACTTTGGAAAATCTACGCTTCACTTTTGAAATCTTAAAATTTCTTTGGATTTATGTTAGAAAATAGTCACCAGCAACGTCTATAACCTACTTCATTATTTCCTCAGGAAAATAAGGTCCATAATCGTTTAAACTATTAAGACAGTTTACTAATGGGTCGTTTGTCCAATTTCACAATTCGAAATAGCGCGGTAATCGCGTTATCAACTGGACTATCATGGTATAACCCGACCGGGTATTAAGGTCATTACACAATTATATAATCTAAGCCATGCGCCCCACTTTGTGAATATCCAGCATTATGGTACGATCCCCCGGTGTTCCAATTACAAGGTAACTTGCTACTACTTTAATATCACTTTAAGCGTTCCTGGATTGTATAATATTATTGTAAATAGTTTGTTTTAGTAGTTTGTTCGTAGCTTTGTGTTTGTCTGACATTATTGTGAGTTATATTTAGACTAGAACGTCAAGTGATAACCCGAGGTCCTAAGTGCAAACATGTGAACGTATGGTCCAAAGTTATTGCTTACAATCAAGCGATAATTATTCACTTTTTGCTACACGACTGCTATTTTATTTTTAATTGTATTTGCTCAAATTAGATATAATTAATTTATTTGCGAAGCCAAAGACTCGTAATTATCTGGTGTCGTCAAGACACTTATTCAGTATTTAAATTGAGACTGGAAAAATATTTCTTTTGATCTCTCTCTCTGCTTTTAAATTGATTGAATAGAGCCAGTCTGTCTAAGCTCTTTAACTTGTTTCAGATAGTGACTATTAATAGTTTAAGTTCCCACATAATACTAGACTTCAAATGTTAAAGAAACGTTAGCGGCTGATAAATTAGGTCCTTATACCAAAAGAGAACTAAAGCGTAGACAACTAAAATACCAAGAGAGCGTGCCAAAATCTCAAACATTCTGCCCCAAAATTAATAACTTGCGACAATCAAAATTGAACTTTCCAACGAACGCGTATAGTTTGAATTTCATTAAATTGCTAAACAAGTTGGAGTTAGACCAAATTGCACCGTCAAGATGGAGCGATAAAGTCTAAATTTTAATGAAGATCTTCCTGTTTAAGGCTGCCCAAATAGTTAAAGTTGTCCTGTCTTAAATTCGAAGTGAATCGCTGGCGTGCTTTGCGATAGCTACTTCAATGGATTCCTCTAACAATGTTGTCTCAAAAATTTTGTCCTCATAGCAGGCTAAGTTTGATCAACTAGAATATTGTCAATACAAAAGACTACTACCGTCTATGAAGTCAGCCTTTCTCTATAATCTGTTTAAACTGTTACCTTATTCCTCGTATCTATAAATCAGTTTTGGGTATCAATTTCGCAACTGGAAAAATACTATCTATGTATATCAAAAATATATACCATTCCATCTTTTCATGAAAACTCACGAAAGCCTTCCTACAATTTATGCTATGATTACCCTTGAAAATTACAGTATGCAGCTAATGCAGCTGACCCATTATGTCCCTTTTCCCAAGCATAGTGCCTAGTGGCTAAGAGATTAAATTAAGGATAGGAAGCTAAAGGTCCCCTTGCATATTCTAATAATATTAAGCTGAGAAATTGGTGATATCGAATCCAATTATTCGCTTTACAGCTCTCATTGAAACCCAGACAGAATTGATTTATACGTAAATTGTGATTAGACTAGACCTTATTTTATTTGGTTACTTTTTTATAAATTAACTAATCGGTTTGACAGAAGCGATAATAATGAAATAATTACCGTAAAAAAATTCAGATATAACTAAAAAGTTTCTTGTTTTTGTCCTTGCCATCATTTTAGATGTACAACTAACTGTAACTTAATATTTCAACACAATTTAATTATTTTACTTATACATTTCCTTATTCACATAAACCCAAACAAACAAGATAATCATTAGTTTTGTTGACTAATTAATTAATTAATATCGAAACCATTGATATTTAATTAAGAACATACATTAATATATTCTAGACTGACCTAGGTAGGTATAATATATAACATACATGTATCAATGTCAACCATTCATTTACTAGAAACACACGCATATGTAAAGGTGAGGATATAGTGGCAGCGGAATACCAAACATGATATATTTTTGATAAATATAAATATGAAATAAAATATAGTAAAGTAAATTATTCCTGAATAATCGTGCCTCGTTGATAGCCAGACTAAATACCTATTCATTCAGTTGAATATTCTGTTAATAAAATAAAAATACACAATTTTAAATAAAAAATATCATTTTTCCATTATATAAAACCGAGACACGTACATCTAAAAATCTGCATAGATTAGTTTTATTCATTCATTTGTTTCGTTAGTTGTTGAATTAAATCTACCACGTGCCATGCTGGTTAGAATATTTTAACCATCCATTTTATACCCAGACACAAATTTATACGTTTTGTTAATTATCTTGATAAATGTTTCACGCAATTTCACGTACAGAATTTAATTCATGCAGAATTAGGTTAGTAACCATAATATAAATTTTGTAGGTCTGAAAATCCGATACACATTGTAACATAAAATACTATGTAACATAGTTTAATCAATAGTTAATATTAGGTTTTCTCTGCATGATTACTGAGCATATTTTTATTTTAAGGTATACCTCCAGTTAGATAGGTACCATTTAACTTGGCAATAAGCCTTTCTTTACAATTAATACATACTTTAATTATATATTTTTTTTCCATAAGATAACTAAAAAATCCGCTCTCGCCTCCGCTTTTGGCCTCTGTACCACCCCCCTTTAAAAGTAATTCAAAGAAAAATACACACGTACATGGATGTTCTAGCAACTGTCAGTCATGATGACCTTTCCTCTTCTATTTTACACTTATTTCTTAGAAAATAATACTCTGACAAATAAAGGGACCTTTGGATATTGATTTTCGATACCTAAAAACGGTATTGGACCGTTTACCGTTATTACGAATCTTGACACAAATTGAAAGTTGAATGATTGCTGGTGAAGCGTCAATGTCTTTTTTCAATGCAAATATTTATTCAATAATAAATTAAATATAAGTTATTTTTCCCGCAACTTAAAACTTTATTTCGATTATTTTCATATTTATAATAACCCAATTGAGTCTCTGATGATGATATCCGAACGACAATACTACTACCGCAGCGCCCATTGGTTCGTATCGAGTGTTCTAGAAGATGCTCGCAACGAGCTAGCAGTTGCGTCTGGCCACCGCCAAGGACGCACGTAGGACTTCTCCCGCCGCCATTGTGTCGAATACACACCGCTCCGCGTCATTATTTCCCTATATGTGATTTCCTGAAGATTCTCGTGTAATAATTGAACCTGCTGCTAGAAGACATTGCGGACTTATAGTGCAGTGCTGATTTCACGAGTTTTAACCAGTCCACCGGTGGATGAACCTAGATTTAGCTCGCCGGCCGGCAGCCCTTACCGCGACCACGCGCCCTGGAACGAGGCATCTTCACATCTCGCTAGTTCTGAGTGAGGTCCCTGGATTCACAAGGTACGTGGGCTTTATTGCTGCAAATAGTTGTAGTGGGTATTGGTGTCTAACGGAATATCATCAGCAGGGATTTAATTGAAATACGATTTAGGTTTCACCGCCATATTGTTTTCCCCGCATTCGATTTTCAAGATTTGAAATCACCGCTCCCGCATTTCTCTTTTCTTTCTTCATTTAACCTTTTAAATTTCTCCCAATTAAATTAATTTTTTTATTATTTTTCCATGATGAGGCTATTTACACGCCTCATCATAGTTTTGGTCCTTCGAAACCGGATATTGAACCGCTATTAGTTAGATTTTTACGTAATAATTGGTGAAAATCATAAAGTAACATTGCACAATAGGTATAGGTAATTTACGTAAACTTTGGTGAATTATACCTGCCTACAAATCGCTCCGCTTTAATAAGTATGAACATATTTGACAATAGATTTACGTAAGTATTTGGTAATTGTCAATTTGTCTCACAGAATAGAACGTGTTACGTATTAATTGGTAAAGTTCATTCTTTGTTTATTTATAATTTCGCCTTTGTAACAAATACATACCTACAATAGGAGGTAGTTACATATCATTTCGGTTTTGTGCGTATGAGTCATTTTTATTCTAATACCTACAGATAGTTTTACTATTGCAAACCGCCTTGTAACTTGTTTACCGCATTTCTTTATACTGTTTTTGAAGATTAGCTTCACAAAATGGCTGACAAACAACTAAAACCGGAAGATTTACTAACGATCCTTCATGAGAAGAAAGGATTATTATTCAAACGTATTAATCGATTATATGATTTATCAAAAAATATTTCGTCGTTCGATTCGAGAAAGAATGAAAGTTTTATGACTGAATCGGAAACTATTGACGACATTCGAGACAAATTCGAATCTTATGTCGATCGAATTAACCAAATAAACATGAATTTGAAACCTGGTTCGAGTCCCGACTATGCTTCTTTAGAATCCTTTGAAGATTTGTTTATCCACATCAAGCGTATTAGAAATAAAGTCAATAGTAGTCAATCTCCGTTATCACATAGTAGTAATGCGAAAACGCTTTTTGAACCGCTAAAAATAAAGTTGCCCCCGATCGCACTGCCTTCTTTCGATGGGAAACCAGAGAATTGGCCTGTTTTCTACGAGTCGTTTAAGTCAAATATTCACGACAACGATCAGCTGACTGACTCGCAGCGTGTGCAGTACTTAGTAGGTAAACTTACACATAACGCGTTGAAGGTTACAGCCGGTATCGTACCTACGGGTGATACCTACCAGTTCTTATGGAACAGCTTAGTTAGTAAATACCAGGATAAACGCACATTAGGTACACACTATTTGAATAATATATTTGATTTAAAATGTTGTTCTTATAACGCAAATAGTCTCGATTCTTTCATTGAAACATTTAATGCAAGTATTTCTGCCCTGAAACAACTGGGTATTCCGGATCTTGCTGATTTTATTCTCTTGCATTGCGCTATGAGAAAAATAGATTCACAGACTGGTCAATCGTTTGAACTTTCCATTCGCGATATTGAAATACCTACAACTAAATTGTTAATTAGTTTTGTTCAGGATCAGGCAAAAATATTAGCTCGCTTGAATTTATCTCATTTGAATGCGAACGCGAAAAATAACTATAATAAACCGCATGGTTCCGCATCTCGTGATCCTCGTACGCAAACGAAATCGTTTGTTGTGAGTGAATCGATTAATTGTTCCGCTCCTACAGCGACTTCGGTCTCGAGTTGCGCGTATTGTAATGATAACGCTCATGTTAATTTGTATAACTGCGCGAAGTTTCAATCCACGTTAACTCCTAGAGCTAGGTTTGAGTTTATTAAATCCAAAGATGGATGCTCAAATTGTCTGAGCACTTCGCACGGTTTGAGTAAATGCAAGTCGACCTCGGTTTGTAAAGTATGTAAAAAACGTCATCATACTTTATTACATTTTGATAAAAATAATAATCCCCCGCTGCAAACTGCTGATGTTAGATCGGTGAATTGCAATGTAGTCGGCGCGCCTGCTCTGGCGGCGCCGCTGTCCGTCGCGCCTTCCGCGCACCCCTCGCCCCGCGCGGCGTCTTCGCTTGCGCCGACTCACGCCGCTGTGTCTTGCTCTTATTCTTATAGCGATAAGGTCGATATTCCCGCGCCGGTAACCGTGTGTGGCTCGGGTGATGTTACTAAAACATTTCCGAATCATAATACGGCTGCGTTATTAGCAGCTGATACGAAGGCTGAGTCGACAATTCTGTTATCAACCGCGCAGGTTTACGCGCGAGCTAGTAATAATAGGTCGGGTTATAAAACAATAGTTAGGTGTTTAATTGACAATGGCTCGCAAAGTAATTTAATAACCACCGCTTGTTGTAGAAAACTCAATTTAATAATAATTCCTTTGAGTAATTCTTTTGTCAAAGGTGTTGGTTCTGTATCGCGGCCGATAATAGGTTATGTGAACTTAGAAATCGAGTCTCGCGTAGACCCGCATCAAAAATATAATATTCGCGCGTTAGTAGTTGAGTGCATTACGGACCAGCTACCTTCGCACCATATTAAGTGGGATTCTTCAGTGGACTCCCACTCGCTACCGCTCGCTGATTTAAGCTGGAATATTCCAGGCGATATTGACATAGTGTTAGGCGCTCAACTGTTTCCGTATATTTATTTGGGGAATAGGGTAGACTTAGGTTCACATGCGCCTCCCGCATTGTTAACGACATTCGGGTATGTCCTTATGGGTGATTTTCCGCATAGTAAAGATAATATAAAGCTACCTAGCTTTTCTTACACAACGTTAGCCCTTGATAATTTATTACAAAGGTTCTGGGAAATGGAAGAGGTTGAAGGTAAACGCTTTTTATCTCCTGAGGAAACCGAATGTGAGAATATTTTTTCCTCGACCGTGTCACGTGACGATTCGGGCCGGTACACTGTCGCGTTACCTTTCAGTAAGGATCCCGCTGAGTTAGGTAACTCCCGCACCGCCGCGTACCGGCGACTGGTTGCGCTGGAGAAAAAACTCCGCCAATCACCGACGTTGAGGGAAAACTATAACGCAGTGATCCAAGAGTACATAGATAATGGATACTTAAGTCAAGTCGATGAGTCAGACATTTCGGAAGACGGGTACTACATCCCTCATCACGCTGTCGTTCGGCCAGACAAACCGATGCCGCGCATTGTATTGGATGCGAGTGCTAGGACGCATACTGGTTTATCTTTAAATGATGTACTCCATATTGGTCCGAATTTACAAACGGATCTGTTTCTTCTTTTAATCAATTTTAGATTATTTCCTATCGCTATAAATTCTGATATTAGACAGATGTATTTACGAATCTGCGTACCTGTTGCGCAGCGTAAATACCTACGCATCTTGTTTCGATTCAATGAGAACGAACATTTGTTAACATACGCTTTTAACCGCTTACCTTTCGGACTTAAGTCGAGTCCTTTCATAGCTATGCGCACTGTGCGACAGCTGGCCTCGGACAGTCCGTATATACTTAAATTCGCTAGACCAAAGGTTCATTGTGAACCTCGGTCACCGCAGGGGTTGGCAGACGCGGAAAAACTTATAATCCGTGCCGTGCAATCTGTCCATTTCGCAGATGATATTAAACTCATTAAATGTGGTAAACTTTTACCAAAGAAACTTAGAAGTTTGTCTGTCTTCTTCGATGAAGAAGGTATATTACGCAATGGGGGAAGACTTTCCAAGTCGTACCTTCCTTATGATGCCAAGCATCCTTTTTTACTTCCCAAACATGATCCGATTGTAGATCTGATAATTCATCATTACCATGTGATGAATTGTCACACTGGACCAGGGCTACTTATGTCTATTTTACGGCAGCGATTTTGGATACTAGATGCCAGGACTGTCATTAGGTCTAAGTTAAGACAATGCAACACATGCTTTAGGGTTAGTCCGACGCATCCTACTCCAGTGATGGCGGACCTTCCTGAATACCGTGTCTCGGAATCAAAGGCATTTGTCCATGCTGGGGTGGATTATGCTGGTCCCATCCGCATAACTCTCACTCGTCGCAGAGGTCAGCACGCTCAGAAGGCTTACGTCTGTTTGTTTGTGTGTTTGGTAACCAAAGCGGTACATGTAGAGTTAGTCTCTGAACTTACTACCGACGCCTTTTTAGCCGCATTTAAACGTTTTATCTCACGTCGAGGGCCAGTATCGTGTCTTTATTCGGATAACGCTACCAACTTCGTTGGTGCTAAAGCCCAACTAGACGAACTTTATAATTTCTTAATGAAGTCAAACCTCAATTCATCTCTTTTAAACGAGTTATTAACCCGCCGCATTAAGTGGAAGATGATTCCACCACGCTCCCCACATTTTGGCGGCATGTGGGAAGCGAACATAAAAACATTAAAAACGCATCTCTATCGTGTGATTGGAGATCAACTTCTTACTTATGAAGAGTTACAGACTGTACTCATTCAAATAGAGTGCATTATGAACTCACGCCCTCTGAGCGTGTTGTCGTCTGATCCGCATCCGGAAGTTATAACTCCCGCTCATTTTTTGATGTCCACCCCATTGCAGTACTTGCCGGCAGCCGATTTGTCTGGTCAGCGCTTAAATCTTTCCCAACGTAAACAGTTGTTAGATAGTATGGTCCAATCTTTCTGGAAGAAATGGCACTTAGAGTACCTGCATACGCTGCAAGTTAGGCAAAAGTGGGCAACCGCGGCCAAGCCCGTAGAAGTAGGAACTGTCGTGCTCGTGGGACAGGATAATTCTCCTCCATTGAGTTGGCCATTAGGAGTTATAACTGAGGTTTATAAAGGTGCCGACAATGTCATTCGCGTTGCAATGGTGAGGACGAAGTTCGGTAATTTTAAACGCTCCGTCACGAAACTATATCCTATCCCAACGCAATAAAATTTAAGTTAACGAATACTCATAGTTTAAGGATTAGGATTAGTCTCTTTTAAATATTTTCATTTCTTCTCCGCGTTCAGTCATAAGACTTAGGCTGATCATAACTTACGTTAGTAGATCTTTATAATTTTCACCTTTCCCTTTGAAAGAACTTGCGTCCTTCCAAGGCGGGGAGCATGGTGAAGCGTCAATGTCTTTTTTCAATGCAAATATTTATTCAATAATAAATTAAATATAAGTTATTTTTCCCGCAACTTAAAACTTTATTTCGATTATTTTCATATTTATAATAACCCAATTGAGTCTCTGATGATGATATCCGAACGACAATACTACTACCGCAGCGCCCATTGGTTCGTATCGAGTGTTCTAGAAGATGCTCGCAACGAGCTAGCAGTTGCGTCTGGCCACCGCCAAGGACGCACGTAGGACTTCTCCCGCCGCCATTGTGTCGAATACACACCGCTCCGCGTCATTATTTCCCTATATGTGATTTCCTGAAGATTCTCGTGTAATAATTGAACCTGCTGCTAGAAGACATTGCGGACTTATAGTGCAGTGCTGATTTCACGAGTTTTAACCAGTCCACCGGTGGATGAACCTAGATTTAGCTCGCCGGCCGGCAGCCCTTACCGCGACCACGCGCCCTGGAACGAGGCATCTTCACATCTCGCTAGTTCTGAGTGAGGTCCCTGGATTCACAAGGTACGTGGGCTTTATTGCTGCAAATAGTTGTAGTGGGTATTGGTGTCTAACGGAATATCATCAGCAGGGATTTAATTGAAATACGATTTAGGTTTCACCGCCATATTGTTTTCCCCGCATTCGATTTTCAAGATTTGAAATCACCGCTCCCGCATTTCTCTTTTCTTTCTTCATTTAACCTTTTAAATTTCTCCCAATTAAATTAATTTTTTTTATTATTTTTCCATGATGAGGCTATTTACACGCCTCATCAATTGCTAAGTACCAAAAATATATATTTTCCTTGAAAAATTGTGGACCTGAATCATCTCTTCTCATTTTAAGACAAAAAATTGATTAAAACTAGCCCCCGCCCGCGGCTTCGCCCGCGTAGAGTTCGGTTATATCGCGTATCCAAGAGAATTCTTCAAAAGTCCGGGATAAAAAATATCCTATGTTCTTTCTTAAGGTCAACTCTATATCTGTACCAAATTTTATTAAAATCAGTTGAGTGGTTTAGACGTGAAAGCATAACAGACAGACAGATAGAGTTACTTTCGTATTTATAATATTAGTAGGGATTAGTAGGCATGAAACCAATTGAAAAACATTAGCAGATTTTTCACAATGAATGAAAGGTACTTTCAAAGGTTCATCAATACCACAAGTAACCAACAAATGACATTATCAAACCTTTTTACTAACGTGTAAATAACACTAAATGATCTCAAGCGAAAATCTTCAATAATTACCTACACAGCAAAAGTTTTCCGAACATTCGTCAAAAATTCCAATTTCCTTTGCGAAGTTCAATTTGATTTCAGCGACTTATATTAGATATACATACGTGCAAGTATAATAATCCTTTTTGCTAAAGTTCTTATGACTTTAAGACTTCTTCCTTTGAATACAGGATGTTATGAGCGAACATGTTGATTGCTATTGTTGCTACAAACTTTTGATCTTTATTATTATTTCGCGGAACAATTTTGTCATAAATTGGTACTGCCTTTTTGTGATTAGACGTTCAATATGATATAAAGAGTTACCTACTTTTATGTGTCTTAAAATGGTACTCTGATCTGAGTTTAATATTTGATATTAAGTAGATATTGTATTGTATTTTGTTTTCTTTGCTTAAGTTTTTACAACGTCTAGAATAAGTCTAGGCGAGAGTACTAAACTGCCACACCTTGCTCTGAAAGGGTCTAGGTCCTACATTGTGATATTACAAAAATAAACAAATTATGCTTGTATTACTACTCAGTTTATTATTTTTAAGCACAACCAAACAAATAATTAAACTGTAAACTAACTACAAAATCTTCTTCCACAGGCCAAGAATACAATTTCAACAAGTTAACTGAAGAAGAAGTGAACTCCTTAGGTCAAACATATGACTACGACTCAATAATGCACTATGCTAGGAACACATTCAGTAAAGGGACGTATCTGGACACCATACTCCCTCTGGAAGTCCACGGAAAGAAACGGCCGGAGATCGGACAGAGAGTGAGATTGAGCGCCAGTGATATAGCCCAGACTAACTTGCTGTATAAGTGTGCCAGTAAGATCTAATTTGTTTATTTTTTTGTTGTTGTAATGTTTGTTGTTTGTGTGGAGATAAGGTAAGTTGTTATTGCCACCGACGTTACCTGTTTTTGTTAGGTGTAGAAGTAATACTGCTGCACGCACAGCTATATTTAATTAATTAAACTCTTACTTCTTATTTGCGTAATACTTAGCCTTAAAATCACGTACCTACCTATCTATTTATATAATGATACTAACCGTCTTACCACAAAAACTTTTAAACGTCAGTTTAAGACTTGTCTAAAAAAAATGTCAAATTATGACCTTGACATATGGTTCATTTTACAGCCAAATTTTTTTTAGACAAGTGTAAAACAGGTGGTTAAGTTTTTGTAGTAAGGCCATAAGAGTTTACGTAATATTAAATCTGTGATTCATGATTCCGTCAGAAAGTAGAATATAATCTTCCTCACATTACAAAATTTAATATTACAGATTAAAAACATACTACACAACTTACTTTTAATTCTAAATAGGATTGTTTTGAACATGCATATAAAGATGAACATGAACGTTAAAATACAGTGGCCGTAACAAATCATGTCATATCTCGTTTATAGGTAATAATAATGATTTATTATTGTAAACAGAATGCGGAAGGACATTGTTGGGCAATTCGGGGTGGTTCAACTCCCCCGGATGGGGTAGTGAGACACCCCCAACTACCCCTGAACGCTGCGAGTGGAGGATCGTGGCTACGCATGGAGAAAGAGTTGTCCTCAATATCACTGGTGAGTACCTACTTACATTACAGTAACATATTTTAACAACTTCTAAAACTTTATTTTTAATGTATTCAGGTTAAATAGCCCTGAAACAAAGTAGGTAGCTACGATTTGAAAGACTAAAATACTCGTACGTATAATAAGGTGATGTTAAAACTGCTGGATTCATTCCATTTAGGTACTTAATATTTACTAAGACTAAGAAATGCCGTCACAACTTCGGTCAGAAAAATAATATTCTTACGTAAACCCGAAGAACTAGTGAAACAAGTATTGAGCTTATCCTACTAATATTATAAATGCGAAAGTCCGTTTGCTTGCTACGCTTTCACGCAAAGACAACTTGTACGCATTTTTTTATCAACACTCCACGCGGACCAAGCCGCGGGCGGAAGCTAGTCGCGGATAAACAAACAAACACGTTAGAGGACTTTTGTTTTATAATAAAAAATGAAATGTGATGAAATAAGTCAGTCCAGGCCCTTTGACATACATATTTTCATGCAGTAATACCGTCGAATTGCCCCCAGGCAGTGATAAGTAGGTTACTGTATCCGACGTTTTATTAAAATCTAATACTGAAAGTGGGCCAATATATTGTGTAATACTTTGAGTTTCAGTCTCTTTAAATGTCAAGTCTACATCGAGTTACGTAAATCTTTCTATTCCATCTGGGGCATTGGACATATTTTAATTGATTGAATTGATTTTATAACTGTAATTGCTTATCTTCTTGACTTTTGGATGTATTTACTTCGATTGACCATTTATTTATGCAATTGTTTAGAGGTAAAGAACCTATAATAGTAGGTACTGTTGAAAAATCAAAATGAAATAAAATAGAATTTACCTACAGAACTTTTCAATTATGTTGATTTTAATAGTAACGAGATTGTTAAAATATAGCTTATTTATCAATAAATTAAATTTTCCAAAATCAACACAAATCACAACCGTTTCTCCAGAGTTACAAAAATGAGTTTACTCGTCTGTCAAGCAAACAAACGGACGGAATACTAATGTCCAGACAGACTGCTAAAGACATTATTGTTCAACGCATATTTAGTTCAATTGTTTTGTCAGACACATTTCGCTATGCCCTGAGTTTAATTTAAATTTTATAGGACAAAGGTAAAGAGAATAAAAATATCACGACTTTAGTTATTGGACCGTTACAAAAGTGTTAAGAGTGAAATAAAAATTGACCTTAAAAACTTCTTGTATTTCTGAATCAGAACAAAACATGTACACTATTAGAATACGTGAAGATACGATAAGATAAGAATTACATCATCCTCCGAGCCTTTTCCCAACTATGTTGGGGTCGGCTTCCAGTCTAACCGGATTCAGCTGAGTACCAGTGCTTTACAAGAAGCGACTGCCTATCTGACCTCCTCAACCCAGTTACCCGGGCAACCCGATACCCCTTGGTTAGACTGGTGTCAGACTTACTGGCTTCTGACTACCCGTAACGACTGCCAAGGATGTTTAATGACAGCCGGGACCTACAGTTTAACGTGCCATCCGAAACACAGTCATCGGTGTCTAAGATATACTTAGAAAGTAAATACAAACTTAGAAAAAATGCATTGGTACTTGCCTGACCTGGAATGGTTAAGATAAGAATTATGGATCATTAAAAAAATCTTTATTAAAGAAACTGGACAAAAAAATACATTATATTTTACAATGAAATTCTATTTTTACCTCAACACACTAACGTCCCAGTGTCTCATAATGTATCCTTAATCCATACAGCAGTGCTTACTCGTCAATACGTACAAAAGAGCTCTTTCAGGAACATCGTCAAGTGTTTGCGGAGAGCCTTTCCAGCCCAATTTTGTACGAGAGCGCACTTGAGACGACCCTCCGCTGTTGGCGAATCGTTAATTTTTGTAAATGCACGCAAATGGCTGTTACGTCATCGTGTTGGAGAAGTTAATGGTGGTAGGCTGTAATAGGTGCTGTTAATATAAGATTAGCACACACGTGACGGCAAAATTTCAAAGGTGCGCGTCACTGTGAAACACAGAAATGTTTCTAAAATGCCCGTAAAATTGCAATCTTTCCTCTGGGAATTGTTCGACTACTTTCACAAGTCTTTCGTATATCTTGTCACAACACCAACTAAATCAAACCAATACAACTCGTAAGCTCGGACCTTACAAACCCTCATTTGTATCGGCAAATTGTCTCCGCAATAATCCTTCATAGTAGAATACTTTGACGGCCATCTCGTTAAGCCTTATCTAGCAGACAAATGGGCGTTTGGACAAGCGGTCATAATCCAGTTTATATTGTTAGTAAGCCGCTGTCAAAAGAAGTTTTTTGTGGGGAACTGGTGGCCGGATTTGTGGGATAAGGCTGTGGTTAGACTGAGGGTGAAGATGTTGGATTATGATGGTGAAGCTATGAACAACGAGTTATTAAAGTGGCTCATGAAGCTAGTTGTTTGGTTGTTGCGTGAAAAGTTATGGGAAAGATGTAGTTCAGATACAAGTATCGCAATAAGAGAGTTTAGGTAGTTTAGTTTCGCTCCTCCATCCTAGTTGACCTCTTTTAGCCAAATAAAGGATAGTTCTTATCTGTTTTGTCATAGACGAGAGCATTTCTTACACTTAGGCTCTTCAAAAATGACTATCTATTCTTTTAATACCTACATCGCATCTTTATACAAAACTTTTTCATTTAATCAGTATATATGTCACCGGAAAATAACAAGACTCGTAAGTTGATCAATTTTCTAGGTAGTTGATCCACTCTCGGAAAATAATAAACGGCATTTGAAATATACTATTTAACGTATGTATTTTAGTAAGTTGATTAATTTACGGCGTCTTGCAGTTAAATCATCCGACAAAGGCGAGGTGTACGTTGATTGGTTAAAAGCTCTCTGAATAAACACTTGCTAAATGCTCATAATGAATGCTGTCAACCAATCAGAGAAAAGTGTATTAATTGACGGATAATAGTGTACCGTCAAATAGTACACTGGGCAACGATTGGCCCATTTGTGGATGATTTTGCTTGTAGCAATATAGTTAATTATTAAATTACGGCTAGGTACCGTAAGTTGACCCATTAGCTAAAATTCAATGCATTAAATGGTACATTCAACTGCCGTTTATTATTTTCCGAGAGTTAATCAACTACCCAGAAAATTAAACAACTTACGAGTTTTGTTATTTTCCTTTGACATAGGTATACAAGCAAAACATTACCGCATCAATAAATTGATGAATCACTCGCAAGAAAGTATCTCAATAAAGATACTTTTACCATAAATTATCTTTTTACCTGACACTTGTTCCTTTAAACTGGGCTCGCTAATGACCGTAATTAAAATTAATTTGCTTAAGATGATTGGGACGACTTTTACGAATTATGGCCACGTAAATTATATTTTTATATTCAGTGGTCAGAATTTGGTGGTGCTAAAAGTTAGTGGGCAATAAGATGGTAGTTACTTATAGGAATGGGGAATAAGGAGTGAAATGTATATTAAAGGAATATATTTTGTTCACCAAGACGTTGTTCCACATTCTTTACCACATATAATTTTCTACACAAGGAACCTTAAAAGCCTTACAAGTAGGTACTCGTATAAAATAGCGACAAAAACCTACTTTCTGGGTGCTCTGAACCAAAAACTTAAGGGATTCGTTACGGGTATTTGGTCCTAAATACCAAATTAACGATATAGAAAAAAATATTCCTTTTTAAACATCTTTTAAGCGTCCTTTATCAAGTACCGTGAAATAGGATCCTTTTCACACACAGACACAACGAATGATTACATGACTATGTACGTATGTATGTGTGTCTGTGTGTATAGGTCCAATACATGCAAATAAATGTACCATTTCGTTTGTCCGTAGCGAATATAAATGGATTCTGGTGAATTAATGAATTTATTACCAGCTTTTATTTTAAGTGGTCTACGGTCGGTCACTCGCGACGATAAATCTTTGTGGTGGATACCACCCGTTCTCGTGGGATACTAGATTACCTAGGTATTTTGCGAATGATACGCCTAAATAAAGGTTTTATAGTCTAAATACCTTGAATAAAAATTATTAAGGCTTGAAATAATTGAATTGAAAACTTTTTTGTGTATCTTTGTCCTTTTTCGTGTATCTAAAAATAATAGACACGAAAAAAGCTGTAAGTATTTTCGGATCATGAGGACCTAAAAAAACATATTTTGTATAAACATATGTGTGATATGTCTCGTTCAAATATGCTTCACTTACACTAGTAAGGGTTAAAACGGGTCTCTTTATCAAATATCACATGTAAGTATAAAAAATATACGTGCAAACAAAAAATGAGGAAGATCCGATTGTTATAGAAATAGTAGACGTAAGGTTTATTTCTTTGTATGTAGGAATAACCTTTTGCAAAATAACTTTATCTGTGTTACACTAGATACCGGTATTCCAATATTTCCAATCTATAAGAGGTTTTTCAGGAGTTTTCAGGCGTCATTTATACTCCTAAAAATTAGGTTAGAGCATTCTAGATTAAGTCAAAATTAATAATGAACAATGAAGAGTTTATACTGAAAAAGTCGTGGTGGCCTAGTGGGCAAAGAACCAACCTCTCGAGCATGAGGGCGCGGGTTCGATTCCAGGTCAGGCAAGTACCAATGCAGCTTTTCTAAGTTTGTATGTACTTTCTAAGTATATCTTAGACACCATTGACTGTGTTTCGGATGGCACGTTAAACTGTAGGTCCCGGCTGTCATTGAACATCCTTGGCAGTCGTTACGGGTAGTCAGAAGCCAGTAAGTCTGACACCAGTCTAACCAAGGGGTATCGGGTTGCCCGGGTAACTGGGTTGAGGAGGTCAGATAGGCAGTCGCTTCTTGTAAAGCACTGGTACTCCGCTAACTCAGCTGAATCCGGTTAGACTGGAAGCCGACCCCAACATGGTTGGGAAAAAGGCTCGGAGGATGAAGAGTTTATACTTACCTTTAATATTATGAAATTGATTGAAAATCCAGCGGTCTTTTCCCGGTAAATAATAATTAGGATGCAATGAATCCGTCACAGTTCATAATATTAATACTGCAAAACTTAATTAAAATCAACCGCGGGAGTTGTGTTGTTTGAAACCATATTCGAAATCATTAATGCCGATGGTGATAATAATATTTAATTAACTATTCCATAGTAGTGGTTAAATAATAAACTTATCTATGTATTAATTAACACAATTTAAATGGTGAAATGTTAATCAGAAGGTTAATAAGCGTTACATTTTAAGTTTAGAATTTTATAGTACCTGTACAATGTCTTATATACAAGCTGTTGATTTGCATCCGTGCCATAGTCAAGGACGTAATTATACTAATGATTCTTAACCCAAATCAACAAAAAAATTGGTACAAAAATTTTTGATTTTAATTTTTTTTTCGGAAATCCGTCAATGTCATCTAGCCGTATTTAAACTTGGCGCGTGTGTTACTGGCCTTAAAACCGTGCTGCGCCCTCACACAAACGCAAACACAAAGCATACGCAACGATTATTCATAAATTTCATTCATAAAATTGGATTACTTCTGAAATACTATGACATTACAATGACAAAAAAAGCAGTGCATATTAGCTATTTCCCGTCTACTGTAATTCCAATCGATTATTTACGTATTTTATGTCCTCCTCCCGAAGTATGGCACAAATGCAAATCAACACCTTGTAGAATCATAACGGTCTTAAGTTTAGCCATAGATACCTAGGTTTTAAAGACACCATTTTTCGATACATAAGCCCAATTCAATCTTATTTCATAAAAAAGAAAAATTGTATTCTGCCTACATCTAAAAACAACCTTTAAGTAACAACAGCCGAGGCCGTGAGTAAGAATCCCAAAAATGTTCAACATCGTCCTACCCAAGGCTGCCTACTTTATCTTCCGGCAGTCCGACACCCGAGATTCAGATTTATTCAGACACATGTGTATGTTTGAACTAGATCCTAACACATTTGCAGAAAAGGTCAGAAAGAAATTGTTTCTATAAATTAACTTCGTTCGTGCTTGTTTTTTTGAAGGGTGAGGCAGTGTTGTACGTCCCAACCATGGCACATACATAATTATGATTAACGGTTTCCCGGAAATACGCCCACTTCCTGAGGAATCTAGTTCCCTCATCTGGATAAAAAACAGCCTATGGCTCTTCTCAAGCTCTAGTCTTGAATACAAATTTTAAATTTAAGTCGGCACGATAGTCAGTAGTTTTAGTGCAATAGCTGGCTATACCTACCCTAAGCTTAATAAGAAAGAAAAAAAAATAGTATATAAAATATCAAAAGACTATCATAAATGTCACTACTTTCCTTCACAGACTTTGTGTTCTTAGGTACGACACCCAAAATTTACCAGCTAAGTACTTTTAAGCACGTTACTTCAAAAGGTATACCTAATCCCCAATTAAAAGCTTTGAAAGCTTTCAGCGGAATACTCAAACCCTTTTTAAAGAAAAGGTATGTACGTCGCAGACTCAAAAAAACATCATCCATTAAAGTGTAGAGTGACAAATACAGAAAAACAAAGGCCAGTTGAGATTTATTGTGCTTCGGAATTGGTTGGGGAGCTACCAGCCAGGACTGTAGGTCCAGATATATGGCTAGAGTAAGTGGCCTTGATTGTACCCATAAAGTACTGGAAGGTTTTTCCTTGCGTCTTTGATGTCTTGGGAAACGAATCATTAATTGTTCGTTAAGATTCTTTTTACTTAGGTTTTTATTCAGGTTTTAAAATTACTGATCAATTAAATAAAATTATCATCGACGTGATAGAACACCTCGTAAGTGTAATATATTTAACTTTTAAAGTGGAAGAAATACGAAATGCTTGGACGTTTTCTTCATAGAAACGCAATTAAAAAGCAAAAAATCTTTTCCGAGATTTTCACGCTAAGACGATGTCACGTAACTTAATCAATTAGGTAGATAGTTTAAGGAAAATTTCAGTTGACTTTAAAGGATATCCCTGTCATAATGGCTCATTAACTTATTTAAATCTCTCTCGATTTTATAATAACTAACCTTCTTAGCGTAAAAATATGCACAGTTCGTTTAAAGGCGATTGGAAACGCTCATTTAGGTAATACCTTCTACCAAATACGTAGGTTTTAAACCACATCTTCGCTCCTCGTTTCGGTTGTTTAACCAGCAATTAACTGATGTACTAGTCTAAGATCCCGCCATAGAACGACCTTCACCGGGCTGGTTATTGAATTAAAAGTAATTTTTAGTTAATAAAATGTGCCAATAAAGAGATTGCAAATGGGTTGCCAAAAAAATTCCTGTCCAGAATTAAATAATTGATAATCAAAAAAAACTTTTTTTTCAAACATTCCACTGGTTTGTTTATTAGAAAAAGAATATCCCAATCGAAAGTATGCAACCCATAGAATATGCAAACGTTAGGTTGTCTATTTTATTCCCGTCACTACCCTTGGGTTGCCAGGTATAAACAGGTAAATTGGTACACTAGTAACTTGCACCGGTCTGGTTATTTAATGAAATTTATATGAAAATAAAGATTATTTAATTACAAACTCGGTGGTATAGGGTTGTTTTCAAAAAATCTGTCATGAATGCCGGTTGGCGATTTTTTAAAATCGAAATATTGCTGCGAGTTAATACGTGCGACAGAGAGGTCCCAGTAAACCAACCCATGCGAAAGAAGAGGACACAGCATCGCAGCTGCCTCCACTTCGACCATAGACAGAAAGCGTATGCGCATGCTCTCTGTTCTCTGAAAATGAGAAGGATAGCAATAGCTTAGGGGGGCAGACTCTTCTGAAGTATACATCGATGCTGGTGACGATACCTGCATCTAAGACCCAGAGTCTGTTGCAACGATCAGCGCGCACTCGGTACACGGAGATCATAAGCCAATAGCTGCGCGACATTTTTTGCCGCATTTGTCGCAGGCAGGGTCGTCCACGGGTGAAGCGTTATTTATACGAAGCCTTTTCTGCTTAATATTGTCGATCCAGGCTTCGTCATATTTTGCAGTTCCAGTGTGCAGGTCGCGTCTCCATAAGAGCCTCTCATTGGCGCGTGCTTCCCAAGACTTAGTGTTGATGTTGAAGCTTTCCATGTCACGTTTACAACAGTCCGTCCGAACTTTTACTCAAAAATAATACGCAGCGTGTGTGAGTCTATCGCTATCATGCAACAGACTCTGGGTCTTAGATGCAGGTGTCGTCACCAGCATCGATGACTTCAGAAGAGTCTGCCCCCCTAAGCTATCGCTATCTTTCTCATTTTCAGAGAGCAGAGAGCAGCGCAGTCGTTTTCTGTTAATGATCGAAGTGGAGGCAGCTGCGATGCTGTGTCCTCTTCTATCGCATGGGTTAGTTTACTGGTACCTCTCTGTCGCACGTATTAACTCGCAGCAATATTTCAATTTTAAAAAATCGCCAACCGGCATTCATGACAGATTTTTTGAAAACAACCCTATACCACCGAGTTTGTAATTAAATAATCTTTATTTTCATATAAATTTCATTAAATAACCAGACCGGTGCAAGTTACTAGTGTACCAATTTACCTGTTTATACCTGGCAACCCAAGGGTAGTGACGGGAATAAAATAGTCAACCTAACGTTTGCATATTCTATGGGTTGCATACTTTCGATTGGGATATATTTTTTTTAATAAACAAACCAGTGGAAGGTTTGAAAAAAAAGTTTTTTTTTATTATCAATTATTTAATTCCGGACAGGAATTTTTTTGGCAACCCATTTGCAATCTCTTTATTAGCACATTTTATCAACTAAAAATTACTTTTAAACCAATAACCAGCCCGGTGAAGGTCGTTCTATGGCGGGATCTTATACTATACTGGCTAGTTGATTGATCACTCGCTTCATCAGCTAGACTCTCCAAATGAAAATTGGTGTAGCTTTTCAACTAGATTCGCAGATAGTTTTGAAAAAAATCATGTGCTTAATACCTACTTTACTGATATATATGTCTAATGTAAGAAACGAGTGATTAAAATTTTTATACTTACCTAAAATGGTAGCTAGTCTTTTTGGTAAGATATCGGCAAACTATATTTTTGATTTAGTTCGATTTGATGTGAAAATCTATTTATCATCATTCTTCATCATAAGCAAACATTTTTTCTTGAATTATCTTTTCAACTGTCACTTTCTTACAAAATACATAAATGATTGATGCATTTCGCTTACAAAATAAAATATAAATACGCTTCACAATCCATTAAATCACGCCCCAGTTTTAAAGAAAATATAGAAAAAAAAATTATGTCACATAATCAAAAACAAACTTCGCCAGACGCGTCTGAAAATTAATCTTCAAAAAAATGTTTTGGAAAGTCTTTTCAATACAGAGAGTCGAGTCATTCGTTCGCACATGGGGCTTAATATCGTGCAACGTTAATATTCGCTCGGTCGCCAAACATTGGAACATCAAACACTTACATACACGTAAAAAGAGCCTTTTATAGGAACCCGCTCGTTCTATATAAAGCTAAGCGTACGTATAGCGAATAACTTTGAAGTTGTTTGTATCGATAAACGCGATTGGAAATAAGTTGATTTGGATTATGTAAAAGATTTCAAGTTTAAAAATACCTATATAAGCTCTTGCATTTTTTTATTGAATAGTGATCTGATTTCTTTAAAATTTAAAGCAACACTGAACTTGGATTTGTTCATTAAAGATTCTTTCATTGAACGGCTTTACCAGTTGGGCGCGACAAACATATAAGAGAGATGTAGTAAATCAGGCAGAAGACCAAAGATTTAGATGTAGGTAAACAATCACGCGTGTTTAAATTCTCATATTTTCCAACTACATACTTTAAATTAATATCATTACAACAATTTACACCCAAATCAACCTTAAACATTAATAAAGTACTCCAAACTCGCAAAGCCTCAGAATAAGGCCATCGAAAGCAATAAGTTTCCTCTTCAATTCGCCACGCTTAGTGGCCAGTCCTGGAATCCTCTTCAACGCAAACGTTCCAACGTAACCCGAGCTCTTTGTTTCACAACCTCCTCGAAATTCCTCAACAAAAAAGGAAAAAGAGGGGTTAAAGTAAATTGGCCAGTTAGCGATAGGAGATCGTAAATTCCCGTTGGTCACTACCAGCTTTACGATTGCGGTTGTGCCGCTAAACTCTATTAATTTACACGCTCGAATATAAAATTAAATAAGCTACGAATACAATTTTAATTGGATCAGTGAGCCGAATTTGCTGACTATTGTTTCAATGTTGAGTGTCCCCAAACACGGTCCAATTTAAAATTTGGCACGGAGTAACGTTGTGTATTTTGTATCGAATTATTTTTATTGTGATGTGGAAATTGAATTTCTATTTGGTATAGTTGTCGGCACGGATATTGAGCTCTCGGCGGAAGAGTGGGGATCGCTTTGCGCACTGTACACTTAAGGCAATAAACCAATAAATCACTTCTGCGCAGGTGAAGGTCAGGGCTCAATATCCGTGCCGATAACTATAGTTGGTTGTAGTACGTAACTTCATTTAAACTTCGTGAGTGAGTAGTTTGCATATGCTCATAAGTCTACTTAGGGAAGCCTCTTGTTGTGTGGGTGTCACACTTGTAATAATTACGATCGATTTTGGCGAAGTTTGAAAGAGAAATTCATTTGGAAGTATCCACTATAGGTACTTAAGTCTGTTCTTTCGACAAATGAATCGAGAATTTTAAACCTCGATGTAGGTTCTAATCGTAAAAATACGTTGCGGGTTTTTATATTTCTCCTTGCGTACGATTTCTTTTTTTTTGTTGGAAAATTCTAAAGTCTGTCTTTAACATGTGGTACAGCACTCGTCTTAAACATCCATTGTATCCATATCTTTCAATAAAGTGACGCCAATACTTTAGGCACTATAGTGTTAGCTAGTGTTAGCTCCATTTATGTTTTTCCAATGCTCCTCTTACCAACTAGTATGTAACACAAATATTCTCTTACAGAAATCGACATCCACAAATCCGAAGACTGCCGTTCCGAATGGGTGGAAGTCAGAGACGGCTACATGCCAGACGCTCCAGTACTCAGCAGGATCTGTGGCTCCGGGAAGGGTCCCATGATGAGATCTACTGGATCCAGACTTACGGTTGTATACCAGCCGGGGCCGAGACCAAAACCTCACAGAGGATTCAGGGCGTTTTACGAGGGTAAGTCATCAAAACTCTAAAAGCACTAAAACTTTAGGGTTTTTGTGATTCCAAAAAAATCATAAGTATGTACCTTTTGCCATCATAATTGCTGCCTTTGCCGGAAGAAACATCTTCTATTTAGAAAAATTTATGAAGTATTTGTGTATTTTTGCAGCTGTATGTGGAGGAGATATTGAAGTTGACAGTACAGGACATCTAGAATCACCGAACTATCCTGATGATTATCAACCCAATAAGCTTTGTGTTTGGAGACTTTCAGTACCTCAGGTAACTTTTTATCACAGTTCTTATAGTCATACCTACTCAAGGAATGTAGCAGAAATGTTATATGTTATAATCCTAATGATATGAAGTTTCTTAAAGCTAAATAAAAAATCTCATATTTATTTATTTTCAGGATTATCAAGTAGCTCTTCGATTCCACTCGTTCGAAGTGGAGAACCATGACACTTGCTCATACGATAAAGTCAAAGTTCGGGACGGTGACTCCATGGACAGCCCTCTTATAGGCATGTTCTGTGGACATAAAATACCTCCTGATATCAGGTACGCACCAGTTTTCATCTATTCAGATGGAAGGCTTAAATATTTTTAACCCTCTTCCAAAAAAGGAGGAGGTTCTCAATTCGGATGTTTTTAAGCTATGTTAGGTTTTCTACCTGAGGAGTTGATATTGGTATCGTAAAAATCGTTGAATGCCGAATGTTGGAAGTTGTATGACGGTTTCCATATCTCCATATATAAAAATACTCCGAAATTCCAGGTCAACCTCCAACAAACTGCTAGTAATCTTCGAATCAGACAGCACGGTGCAGAAGGCAGGTTTCTCAGCTACCTTCATGAAGGAGTTCGACGAGTGCGCCTCAATAGAGCATGGCTGCAGTCACTCGTGCGTCAACACTCTCGGCGGGTATGAGTGTGCGTGTGACATCGGATACGAACTGCATTCTGATGGGAAGAAGTGTGAGAGTAAGTACACCTTTGAAACTATTTATTTTGATGTTTATTTAGATAGTAAGGTTTCTCATGCATCAACTAACTTCTGTCTCTAAACAGTCAGATCTACTGTAAAGTTTATGCCAGAAACCTTTTTAGGGACTCGGAAATGTGCGGGGAACGAAACTGTGCTGCAGAAAATGTAACTAACTATATAAACATTATATATCGGACGAGAATTTTTTAGCAAAATATTACACCAAGAACAGAATTAATTCCAAAACGGCGTTTTTGTAGGACGAACGAGGCAAATAATTAAACTACATTATTTAGAGGTATATTTGCTCTCACCAGATGCGTGCGGCGGTTCTCTCTACGCACCAAACGGTACAATAACATCGCCATCATTCCCCGACCTGTACCCACCTTCCAAGAACTGCCTCTGGGAGATTGTCGCCCCCCCTCAACACAGGATCACGCTCAACTTCACCCACTTCGATCTAGAAGGCAACAATATGTATCAACAGGTGACGAAACCCTCAAACAGTCTGCTTAATTCGGTAGTTTCATACTTTATTTTCTTTTTGATTGCATGTATTAGCTATGTTAAAATAAACCTTAGAGAAAAACATCCACTTTTTAGCTTACATTTTACTTTTTACCTTCATTTTTATTTAGCTATGGCAAATCTGTAAACTTTAAATTTGATTTGAATTTAGCTGGTCATAGTCGGAATAGGGATTTAAATATCTAGACCGATTTTTCTGCCAAGGAGCAAACAGGTGCAGCCCCATTATCAGGCTCTCTTAATCCTGAATTTGTTACTCAAAAGAAGTCTCAAACTATGCATGCAATTTTCTCGCTCACATTATTTTCTGCTTCCATCTTCTCTTTACTTTCCTCATGCACAAGCTTTATCAACATCTTCCAAATTGTAACAAATCTTAATGATAGTTCGTATAATTGTCAGGAGTGTGAATACGACAGTGTGACGGTACACTCGAAGTTGGGAGCTGATGTGTTGAGAAGACATGGAGTGTTCTGCGGTCCTGCTTTACCACCGCCGGTGACTTCTGATGGATCAGTGTTGAGAGTTCAGGTAAGATCCACGTTCTTCTATGAGGAGGTGAGGTGAAAAATATCTTTGACTACTTACAGCATCCAGATATGAAAGTAGCCTATGTATTAATCCTTTTTACATACCCATCAAAATTGGTCCAGCTGTGAAGAAGGTACAACCATTGCCACACTCAGAAACATTTATTTTATATTCAGGTACGTTGGGCATCATGCAATTTTGCCTACTGTTACATATCCTTCAAGGGTGAGTGTGATAATAAGAGTCGAGTGTCCCATTTCTGATGTCTCTCATGAATTTTACCTTACACGCAATCCCATATTGAAATAATATTAGCCCTATCTCGTCAGTATGTACCTCAACAACAAACACACTTCTAGAATTCCCTTCATGCATATGTGACTCAAAACCAACCATGTCCTCAGTTCACATCAGACGGCTCAGTGCACCGCTCGGGCTTCGCAGCCGCCTACTACATCGACGTAGACGAATGCGCCGACAACAACGGCGGCTGCCAGCACGAGTGCCGCAACACCCTCGGCGGCTACGACTGCGCCTGCTATAGTGGCTTCACACTACATCCCAACCTACATGACTGCAAGGAGGGCGGGTGTAAGCATGACGTCACGCAACCACATGGCACCATCTTCAGGTAAGTCTACTATAAGATATATAACACCCTCAGTGGCTAGGACTGCGCCTGTTATAGTGGCTTCACGCTGCACCCCAACCTGTATGACTGCAAGGAGGAGGGTGCAAGCATGACGTCACTCAGCCACATGGCACTATCTTCAGGTAAGTCTACCATAAGATAAGATCTGTCAACATCCTCGGCTACAATAAGCAGACCCGAAAAGAATATAAGAAGTCCAGTAGGTGGTGACCAATGTGAAAGCTATTGGGATTTTTAATTAGCGGGTCCCCTCCACATTTGTTTCTCCAATAAAGGGCCAGTTTTTTCTAAACTGCTATAGTTTATCTTCTAACAAGGTCTTGTTTTTTACAGTCCGAACTATCCTTCAATGTACCCGCCACGAAAGGACTGCGTTTGGCAGTTCTCCACCACACCCGGACACCGAATCAAGCTGATCTTCCAAAAGTTTGAATTGGAGCCACATCCAGTAAGTATAACTATACCACATACTCTTGGGCCTTCTATGTTAGATCAAATTATCTTTGTACAGATTGGCTGAATTTCCCGGGAAATTGGATTGATGGGTTGAGATGGACCATAGCTTCATGTTACTCAGTTAGACTGGAAAGCAACCCCAAAAATAGTTAAGAAAGAAACTAGGCAGGACGATATAAGATTCATTCTGATAACGTACAACTACAAAATACATTTTGCAGTTCCTCATACTGCCAATAATAGTTTTGGCATCTAAGTATCTTCGGAAGCAAGTATTTAAAATGTAGGTAACAAATTATTCATGATTCTTACTAAGTCCTCTCGCCCTCAGGAATGCGCATATGACTACGTGACAATATACGACGGAGCGTCAGCAGACGAGAAGACGTTGGGCCTCTTCTGCGGCAATCGGCTACCTCATCCTATTGTAGCGTCGCAGAACCAAATGTATGTGGTGTTCAAGTCTGATGGCTCCGTGCAGAGGAGCGGGTTCCTCGCTAATCATTCTACTGGTGAGTATTTATAATTAGAAATTAGGTAGGTATATTTTGAAGAAAAGTTGAAAAGTTAAAGCTTGTTTTATTTTGGATTTACAATTGGCACTATCCAATCTGTATGTGATTGGTCGATACGATGTAGTGTAGCGTTTGCAGAATTTTATACTCAAAAAGTAACAGATCTGTGAGAGCACCATTAAATGTGTAATTTAAGGAATATTGAAGGTTCATTTGAAAGGCAGCCCCTTGATTTTTAAATCCCGCTTTTTGGTAATGCCTAAAAATGGCAACGCCCAAACAAAGCAGCGCAGCAGCTCTAAACATACATACAAATTATACTGAGTACCTACTTAATTGTGACATAAAACTCTTTTCGTCAATTCCCCAGCCTGTGGCGGTTACCTAGCAGCAACCGAAGCCGTCCAGCACCTGTATTCCCATGCACGTTACGGCGACAATCCCTACGAGTCACGTGCCAATTGTGACTGGAACATCGAGGCCCCTCGCAACCACTTCGTCAAACTAACATTCCTTACTTTTGAACTGGAACCTGAGACTAACTGCCATTATGATTATGTCCAAGTGTTCGGAGGGTTGGATGGCAGTGGGGGCAATTATGGGACTTTCTGTGGAACGAAGGTAAGTTTTAGTGTTAGGTAGTGAAATTGATTTTTTTATAATGTCTTTAGAAAAATTATCTTCGGTTAATCAATCATCTGTAAATCCGAGGCAAGTTGGGCCAAACGAGGACAACGAAAATCTCGATTAGATGGATATTACAGGGTGGAGATTTAAAATAAGTATGACATCACATGTAAATTAGAGTTGTGGGCACGCCCATGTACCCAATACGCTGGATACCCGACACGACTTGCGACGAAGTTTCTCAATAATATGTAGATAGGCAAGCATATTAATTCTAACAACAATTTTTTCATTCACCAGATGCCACCAGAAATAGTGTCAACAACCGAAGCCCTCCTCATTAGATTCCGTACAGACGACTCCCTAGTGTTCAAAGGTTTCTCCGCATCATATCAGATGGTAAAACCAGTATGGAGCGAAGAGGACAGTTCCGAAGCTGCAGAGTATGATGAAGAAGAAGATGAGAGAATGCCCCCTTTAGTGGTCGGCAGGAGGGGACTTCGGGCCTCCATGCCGCGCTTCGTACGTCGTCCCACGTGACGCTGGCCGCTGCCCCGACACCCGAGACATCGCCGACCGCATCGCAATAACCGGATTTAATCCGTTTCACGGTTTTCAGTTTTTATAATCTAGCAACACTGTTGTAGTCGATGTCATCATTGACGTTCAGGAATTGTAGTTGCCATAATTTGCATTCAATTTTTAATCAGTACAGTAAAATTAAAATAGTTGTGTTGTTTTCTTTTGTAACGAATCACAATGTCTTTTGCAAGCCGGTGAATGCGGTCAGTTGATCTTCAAATTGAAAAGACACTATTTGAAATGTTATTTTTTACGACTGAATAAAAAATGTAAATAAATTAATATCCCTAGTCTATTTTAGGTCTATTACTTAAAATAGCGGTTACCATAACAATATTCGTACAATGGACGTATGAATTGAGTAATTGTTAAGCAAATAAATGAGTGTTACTTATTAATCATAATAATTATTAAAGCCTTTTACCAAAGAATGTTCATAGCTCTCATTAGTCGAAATATAAAGACTTCTCTTACCATGTATTTTCAAGTTAAATATCAGCTAAATATTATGTTAGACAAGCACAAATAGTATCATTTTGCCATTTACATGCATTTATGTATTTTACCATATACAAAGATTAGTTATAGAATTTGAGACAATATATAATTTTAAGTGCTAATTTAAGATGTAAAAAGTTATTTTATAATAGGTGTTCAATTCATATCAATATTTGAATACATTTACTGTATATTGTATACTAGTAGATAAGCATTTTACTGATGTTACGTTACTTACATAAGTAGGCATTTTGTCTACTTTGGCAGTCATTTACCAGGATCTCTTTTCTCTATCAAATAAATCTTTATTTTTCTTTTACTTTTTCTTTAGTTGAAATTGAGCTGCCATAATAATATTTACCAAAGATCATTTTAGTTCAATTTATTAAAACCGTTCCTTTGCAGTACCATAATTTGCCCTTAAATCTAAAAAGTAGAGTTACTTGTTTCTTCCATTATTTTTGTACTTAAGAACACACAGTTACGAACAAAAATAGTCTCACTTTACGTTATTTTTTATTAAATTCCAAGGAAATGGATGAATATAAATGTAGGTACATAATAAATGTCGTTTACAATGTTTACAAGTTATCATTGTGCCAATTATGGGATACTTAGTTACTTTTAATGCCATAGAGTAACATAGGCTAGTGTTTTGTAACTTAACTATGAATATTTATACGTAGGAATGTTATTTTTATTAAAACGTATTGAAATGTATGTAACTTTGTTTGATTATTACCTTAATTTATTTTTAATTTTACTCATCCAAATTCCCAAATGGTTTTACTTGAAAAGTAAAGGCCCAAAGTACAAAAACATAGTAGGTATGAAAATGTATAATCATCGGCACGTATCTTGAGCGCTGACCTTCACCTGCGCAGAAGTAATTTATTGGGTCCCTTTTGTGGTATGAAGTGATTCGCGGGGGCGGGCTAAAGCGGTGATTGGCCAGCAGCGCATCGCGTCATAGCCGTCACTCGGGATTGGTTCTTTGCTAATAAATCACTTCTGCGCAGGTGAAGGTCAGCGCTCAAGATTCGTGCCGATGATTCTACTACCTCGTGAATCCTTGGAGGCCACCTTATTACAATTTGAATTCGATTCAAGATCAACCATCCTCAGTATTAAGGGTTCTTTAAAATTGGACGTGTCATCATGACAGTGTAATTGCCTTGCGGCAGCGGTGCATTTGTATTTTGTCGTATAGCCCTTCACTTGGTTTCATGCAAAACTTACGGTACGGCAACCGTGAGGCTTACCGCAAACACTCGAAAAGCCATTCCAGTACGAAGCGTCCAATGAATGAACTTAAAGAATCATTAGGTGTCTTTCAGGATTGAGAGCATTATTCTTATTTTATAGATAGGTACTGTATAAAAAGTTTAAAGTATAAAAACCGGTAAAGTACGGTTCTTCAGAATTTATATTTTAATCTGTACGTGAGTTTTATTTTTGCTCTGGAAACATCTTTAGAAATGTCATCGTGTTGTTTTGTCATTTTAAAAAGAAAAAGTCAAATCTAGTAATTTATTTATTTCATCTTTAGTAGCGTCTTTTTGACCTAATTACGCCAAACTTAACTGAAAACGTATTAGATTACTTACGGATCGTATATTTTGTTAAAATGACTGCGTTAGCGTTTAAAGTTAAAAGTAAAAATGGTCAACAAATACTTAAAGATTTGACCTCTGATAGTACCGTGGGCGAATTGAAGATGTTTTTGTCGAGTATATCCGACGTTAGTGCCGAGAGAGTTAGTGTGTTGTGTGGGTATCCACCGAAGCCATTGGACATAAGTAATGACAGTAAGAAACTTAGTGACATTGGTTTAAAAACTGGAGAGACCCTCATTGTGGAGGAGAAGCCAGCGTCTGCGACCGGTCCTAGCAAGTCCCCTGAGGCTAAGCCTGTAGAGAACGGTATTGCGTCACACGAAACTCTAGTACCAATAAGACCAGGAATCTTAATGAAGAAGGTGGTCCCATCTGATAATTCTTGTTTATTTACTAGTATAGGTAAGTTTCTCCACAATTTCTAAATGACGCATTTAATTTTTACTACTTATTTGCTTTGTTTTAGCCACTGTTTTGTATGCAACATACATACTGTTGTGGTGTAATTGATAATAGTGTAGAAATGGGACATTTTGAGGTCATTTAGTAAACCACAGCAGGGGCTTGATTCTCCTAAGTTAATAATGTCAAAATCGAATAGAAATTGAATCGCAATATGATCGCAATAGCAGTTTTAACCATATTGGGCATTCTACTACTAATATAAGACCAATCATATTCCAACAACATTCGATTGGTTTGCGATTGGTCTGCTATTTTGGTGATTTTGGTCTATACAATAGTTTGCTCTACTATTATATTGCAATCCTAAATCATTTGCAGACAAAATGATTCAATATTGAGTGACAGAAAAGGATAGAAACGTTTATTTCAAAGAAAAAATAGCGGAATGCCACATACGCTTCAATCGTAATTGAGTCGGAATTGGATCTCAGTCGAATGTGAATCATATATTGCTAAAGTAAAATTAGGAGAATCGGGCCCCAGATGTCTAAATATAGTAGAGTGCATCAATTAACAGTTGTTATGTGATGTTCACTGGCTGTACTTATAGCAGTTTATTGAATGTCAAGTGGTGTAACAATAGATCATAAAGTTTTCTTATCAACCTCAGTACGGAAATTGTTTAACTACACTGATGGTTTCATACTAGTTCATTTTCTTTTAATAAAAGTATTTGAATTGACAACCTTTTTTATGTTGTTTATGGTATTAGACTTAAGTTTTTTTTTTTAATCCATAGAACTTTTTAAGACTGTGCCTGGAGTACTATGTACAGTGGATAAAAAATATAATATTTCTTATTTTTTCCAGGTTTTGTATTAAATGGAAACGTAGACACCACAGTACATACTCTGATGCGTGAGATTATAGCGATGGAGGTAGCTAGTGATGTAGATACATACAATGAGGCCGTACTCGGTAAACCAAATGCTGAATACTGCTTGTGGATCCAACAGCCAAGCTCATGGGGTGGTGCTATAGAGGTAAGAAGGGTTCATTAAGGGTAAGAAGGGTTCATTAAGGGTAAGAAAGGGATTGGATACAATCTTTGCATTGACAAGTCATTGACCTGAATTGGTATTAAGTAGAACAAAACCATTTGATTGCAACATATCAATACTTATTTATGTTCTAGCTTCTGATAAAAAATATTGCACAGACCATAATAACTTAATTTATTGACGCTGCAACCTTATTTCAAAAGCATAAATTAACTCTTATATCAGTTGCTACACAAACAAGAAGTAAACACATTGCAAAATCTTTATTATTTACAAGTTTAAAAAATAAATCATTTTTAGCTTTGAAGTCAACAGTTAACATAGCAGACATGTAATATTGTTACTTATTACTTTTGTTTGGATAATTCCAGCCTCTAAATATTTTTCTATATATCTAAACAATGAACAAAAATTCTATATAAAATATTTAATATCAATAAAAGTACATACTATTAATAAGAATCACAGAAAATAGAATCACTGAAGGTGTAATCCCGACCCACGCGTGGCGCCGGTCGTCGGCCGCATTCAACAGACGCGTAGGTCGGAATTATACCTTTATGTAGAAAAGTATTTCTAGACTCCGAATACCAAACTCAAACACGTTTATAAATCAGCACTTTTCCAATGTCGAAAACAAAGGACAGCTCCCAAAACGCCCACCCTTCACCACTTCCTATGTGTTTTTGCTGGGAAGAAGAAGTGGCGCAACAAACTCCCCAGCAACACATATCTGTCTAAAGAGTTTGAAGAACTAGATTTTTACAAAACAACATAATTATCCCATGAAAAAAAAAAATAATTTTAATAATGTATATTTTGTTTTTTGCATTTTAGGTAGCAATCCTATCTCGTTTCTATGGGCTTGAGATGGCAGTAGTGGATACATTGAACGCAATTATAAATAGGTTTGGAGAAGACAAGAATTACGGCCAGAGAGTTTTCCTACTGTTCGACGGCGTGCACTACGATCCTTTGTATTTGGAACAGGTCGATGTGAGTTCTATTTTCAATATATTTATTTTCTTTTTAAGTTATCACTGTATCACCCTATTTCTCCCTCATCGTGAGTTTTCTTCACTCATTTTCATAATTATTCAACACAAAAGTGACCGATATTGATTTCTGCTATTTATTGAGCATACTAAACCATCTTAATCATCCAAGTCGTGGTGGCCTAGTGGGCAAAGAACCAACCTCTCGAGTATGAGGACGCGGGTTCGATTCCAGGTCAGGCAAGTACCAATGAACTTTTCTAAGTTTGTATGTACTTTCTAAGTAAATCTTAGATATCAATGACTGTGTTTCGGATGGCACGTTAAACTGTAGGTCCCGGCTGTCATTGAACATCCTTGGCAGTAGTTACGGGTAGTCAGAAGCCAGTAAGTCTGACACCAGTCTAACCTAGGGGTATCGGGTTGCCCGGGTACCTGGGTTGAGGAGGTCAGATAGGCAGTCGCTTCTTGTAAAGCACTGGTACTCAGCTGAATCCGGTTAGACTGGAAGCCGACCCCAACATAATTGGGAAAAGGCTCGGAGGATGATGACTAAACCATCTTAATCGGTACAGAAATTTGAACGCATACAAAAAGCTCAACTGGGCATTTATAAGATACTTACGATGATTTTTGCAACAGGAATGTTGCCCCCTCCTGATAAAAAAGTGGTTCGCCTAATTGAAGATTTTTTGCTATAGATTTCCCTCCGAAATATCAAGGCAACACTATATTTCTAACAAAGATCTTCATATTAATTTTCTTCCACAGGGAGGTATCCAAACGATATTCCCAGCAGAAGACATGGAGATATACAGAGAGGCCGAACAATTGGCACACGAGGCCAAGTCGTCGAGACAGTTCACCGACGTCAACAAGTTCACTCTCCGATGTAACGTGTGCGACAAACTCATCACCGGCTACGTCGAAGCGCAGAAACACGCCAAAGAAACCACACACACGAATTTTGGTGAAGTTTAGCGAACATTCAATAATGTGTAGCGATGATTGTGTCTGCTTGGTGCATGTTGAACATAATTAAAGCTTTTATTACATCGTGTTATGTATCAGAGTTCTTTCGTTGAGTTTTATTGACTGATCCGAGAATTACATAGCAGTCTTCCCACTTCAATGTTTCACAATTAGATATTGCCCTTCAAAATCAAACTTCCATTTTTCTCTTCCTCATAACACAGTAAACCTCAGTTTTACATAGTATCAAGTGCACTTATACTAGATGAAAATATTCCTATTATAATAGAAATTCCAAGCGGACACAATCACATGAATTAGCTTAATTTTGTTAGGATTTTTAATAGTTTTTTTCCAGTTCCCGAAGACCTTTATCCTAATTGACTTATGGACTAGTAGTTCAATTCGATGCAAATGTTATTTATAATCTCAGATATTAATTGTTAAAGCGAGATTTATTTGTAAAGAGATGAGATAAAGCACATATCTATTAACATGTAACATCTATTTTGTACGAAATAGGCATTATTCGAGTGAGGTCTTGGGCGAAAGAAAACGATTATTTTTACATGATCACAAGGCCGTTCGAGTCTATTGAGGTCGAGAACGGCAAATCTTTTTATAAAGATGATTATTTATTTTTATGTTGTGTATTTGTTAGACGCTCAATGTTATTTTCACCAAAGTATATTCCAGATTTCAGCACAAAAACCTATATGTAGTCAATTATTAGTATCAGCTAGACAGATCTTATCGTGGAGATAAGAATTTTATGAAGAAATGTGAATTCTGACAGATCAGTTTTCCTATATTATTCACGAAGTTTAAATTAAAAAGGTCACCATCATCTGCTAAAAAGCTATTTATCGAACTCTTTGATTATTGTTCATTGTCTTTGAAAAACGTGACAAGACACTGATCGTGTACAAATGCAATGAATTTGATATCGATCTAGGCAGCAATGCACGCAATCTAGACAATAAACTTGAATGTTGTATTTACTGAAGCTTGTCGTACTTTTTGGTATAATTCGCTTTACTACGAAGCTATTTATTAATTCTACGTTTGATTTGAATGTCAAGAGATATGTAGATACTATTTAAAGTTGGAGTTCTTTTAACATGAATTGAAGTTTTTATCGTTCCATTACATGAACTGAAAGTTTTATCTCAAATTGAAAAGACTCAGTTGCTATTGTAGTTTGTAAGCAATTCGGTTCATGTCTCGAGTGAAATCTATCAATTATTTGAATGAATTATAATAATTGGCTCTTCTTCACAACATTCAGAGAAGAGCCAATTATTATAATTCATTCAAATAATTGGCTCTTCTCTGAATGTTGTGTACGTGAAATTTGTGTTTTTAAGCTCCCACGTTTCAGGAGAAATTTCTGAAGCGTGTTAACATAAATCTATTTCATTGTTAATTCAAGTGTATATTTATAAAGATTAAGTACATCATCAAAAATGTATTGTGAGTAACTGTCAAAGATTAAAATGAAAATTTTAGTCAGAACCATGTCCACTTGTCATCGTTTTTCCTCGAAGCCCACTAAGATTTTATGTATTGGAAAAAGAAGCGTTATTTTGTAATAAGGCACATCGGCGACTTAAAAACGCAGAAGCGACAAGCTATTTATTTTTGTGACGTTGTTGGGTCGCCGATGTAAGACATGACTTGTAAATTGTAAGATAAGGCTCAAAATGGCGTAAATAAAATTTGATAAATGAAATACCTACATATTTTGTTTTATTTGTACCTTCTTCTAAATCCCTAGTGCAACAAATTGCTTGAAAGGAATTTTCAATTTTCAGTGTTTACTATTTTGAAAAAGCCAGTCCCCAGTCCTTCTAAACAGGTATTTGTAACAAAAGGTAGTTAAAAAACAAAACATCAAATCAGGTTTTATTCGATTTATTTTTAACACAAATGTACAATATCAATAAATATAGTCACATCGGCTTTCTATCACCTGTCGTTACACTATGATTCACTTTATACAATGTTGTCATACAACATTAACTTATCGATACGTTACGCTCAAATTAAAAAAATTGTGCATCAGAAATTGGGCCGCCCGATACTTTGTTCAATTTTAAAGCAAGAAATACTTCACGACTGCTCTTTGCTAAACATAGTTCTGTCTCAAGTAGCGTCAATACGTTGAATGAGACTGAAACATGCCTTAGGGTCCACAAAGTCGATCAATTAATTTGCGCATTATTATTACGACTTGCGCAAAATTGAAGCAATATATACTTAATTGATCGTCTAGGTGGGCCCTTTAATATTAATTACTTTTACAATTTTGTCTTACCTAATTGCATTTGTAGAGCAAGCCACAGTCGGCCTAAAGTCAAATAAAAAATGAAAATTTTCAACCAATATTATTGGAAAAATGTTGATCTAAGTACTTCTTGCTTAAAATTAAACATTTCGATATAGTTTTAGTTTTAGGAATCAAACGGCATCACTAACTTATGTTAAGCGTATACACAGCTTTATTGCTAGGTGAAGACGTAAGAAGACGTGCCCAAGCTATCGAGAATATAATTTAGAATATCTCAATTATTCGACTTGTTCATGCAAAACTTATTTTTCCAAGTTTTGTCCAAACAAGCCAGTTTTCTATTCTAAATAATCTCAGTATTAAAATTGATGAGTTTTAACGATTTGTCCTTTATGCGTATCTGTACATTTTAACTTACTCGTTGATATTACTTTTAATCATGTATTTGAACTGTTCACACGTCTCTTGGGGACATCCTATCTAGAGTTTGTTATCCTATAAGTAGTTACGCTTTTAAATATTTAAACAGCTGTAAAAATAATCGAGTGTTAGGAAGGCTTCTAAATAACTTATTTATTAAAAATATATATTTTAAAGGCATGTGTTTACATATTTAAAAGCTCTATGAGATATGGACAATTCGTAAAGTCTAAGCCGATTCAAAAATTAAAAAATATTTATAATATAAAATTGGGTTACGCCACAAAATCTCTAAAACACAATCTTAGCAATAAATCAAATTAAATTGATTGACAATTTGTTTAAAACAAATATAAAATAACAATAAAAAGTTCGCTTTGATTTCGATTTTCGCTTAAAACTAATGGCATTCTGATATGTTACAATTATCAAGTTTATAAATGTTAGTTGTTAAATGTAAATAAATACAAAAATGCTAAATATTACAAGATCTGTTCAAAAATATTTATTTTTTATTCTAAATGCAAATATTGAATAGGTATTCATAAAATATAGTGCTTACTGCATAATACGTAGTGGCATTATAACTTGGCAGTGTACAAAATAAAAAAATAAAATGCAAAAGTGTTTGGAAGAATAAATAAATTAGACATTAGTCACTAAAAGCATAAGTCTAAAAAAATGTATGAAATCTTGATTCTTAAATACGAATAAATGTAATTGTTTGCTATCTGTAACACATCGAATGCTAGAAAACAAATATATAAAAAATTGCCTGTTTTTGTGAGGCGTTCTTTATTTAAAATGCTATTAGGTGCGAGAAGACATATGTCTTTATGTTTATCATTGGCTTCTAAATTATATGCTAGACGAACATTGTATGAAAAGCCTTATAACTAACATAGGTTTTAGTGTTCTTTGTTTACTAACCCATATGGATGTCACTTATCCGAAATAAAGATTATTTTATTTATATACCAATTGCTCTACCTATTCAGGGTTAAAGAAAATGCGACAATGCACAACCCTCTGTTAGAGGTTAAAATTGAATCAAAATAATCTCTTAAACTTAATAGTTCTCAAAACTAATTTCAATAATCTCCAGCTATTGGTATACCCTTAAAAAAATATTACCATCGGTTTATAAGGTTTTCATACAATGTTAATTTGCAAGTACTGCAGTAATAATAGCAAGCAAACCGTTTAATTAAGGAACTTGCTTGGATACAGAATATTAGCAATTTCATAATTATCTAAATCGTGACGTGTATCAGGGCATCATATTACACCAACACAACCCATTGTAAGCTCATTCTTTTTAAAAGAATACTTTTCCGTTATAAGACATTCAGATTTGAAACACCAGAAAACATGAGTTTTTACAAAATGAACGCCTATACATAGCTTGTAGATGCTACTTAAGAACTTTATGGTCATACGAAAATTCTGTCTTCAACCAAATCAGAATTGTTACAAAAGATTCGACGTATGAATCGAAGGAAATTTTCATACATAAGTTAACGGAATTATACATTTAACTTATGTCTGCATAGTTAATTTATGACAGCTTTTCTTGTAACCATCTCGTATTCCCATCAGATACTGAAAATATAACAACAGTGCAAAAACTCATGTTTTCTGGTTTCGTTTCAATATAACAAATATAATAAAGTGGCCCAATAGTTTCAGAACAAAATGACACTAAAGTTTACTGATTTTTAGTGTGTTATAAAATTTAGTGTATTTATTTATTTAAATATTCCTTAATCTCACTTGTAATGTCTTAATTTCAAATATCGTTACAAGCTTACTTTTCTTATTAGACACAGTGCTGAAGACAGTAAAACTTCAGCAGTAAATATACATATTTTTAAGTAACTAATTCTCCAGTCTCAGATTATTGGTAATCTCATAATATCTTATGTACCTATTTCAGCTTTCAGGCTAAACTGTTCGTGTTATATTTACTGCTGAATTTTCTTGTCGTCAAAATACAAAATTATGGCGAGTAAGCCAATACAGGGTCCTGATTTAACCAACTGTGGGATTTTAGTGAATGAGTAGATTTTATTGGAAATGCAATGATTAGCTAACCCAGTGCCGACTCAGTGCTTAGCACGTACATTAGTATATGAGTCTTTAAACCTAACAGATTATAATTGTCACTCTGCATTTCTAACAAAAATCTTTGACCTTCAATCAGCCTTGACTTTTCTCAACTCTCCTCTTGCCTTCACATTGGTTCAGAAATAAAGAATTTATTATTATATAGATTAGCACCCATAATACAACTTAAACTTAACATGGGGCTAACCGACCGAGTGTGTGAAAAAAGTCCCAATTATCAAATACTAGCGACCCGCCCCGGCTTCGCACAGGGTAACAGTGTTTCGCCACTATTTAATGAATGTTAAGCGACTTTGTTTCATACTATGTAATAAAATCGACATTTTTACGAAAAAATCCCACGTCTCCCTGAAATTCCCACAGCTGACAAAATCTGGTACCTTTATCAAGTTCGTTCTTAGCTACCTACTGAGCGGGTGCAGGCGCAGGCTTGGCCGCCGACCAGCGCGGCAGGGAGATGCCGAACTTGGTCTCGAGCCCCGTCAGCACCGGCAGCGCCACCTGGTAGCCGCCGATGTGTTGAGGTTTCTTCACTGTTTCTTCGATTGGAGTAGCCACGTGGAGCTCTGAGCCGGATGGTCGACTGTGGGGAAAGGGGTGGAGTTCATTGTAGTGGAAAATGTATAGTTTTTGCGGAAATATTGTTTGTGTTTGAGTATAACATAAAATATGCTACCTCATTGACAGAAACAAGTTTGTCAACCTGCCAAGTTGGTCACAGTTCACTAACATTTATTCCTAAGAATAAATAAATAAATAAACACATTCAGTAGAATATCGCGTCCTACCAATATTACAAACGCGAAAGTTTGTACGGGTGGAGAGGGATGTATGGAAATTTGCCCTTTAACGCAAAAGTTACTCGATGGATTTTGATGACACTTGGCAGTAATATAGGTTATACTTAGGTATGCTTATCATGTATATTAGTAATATATACTTAGGCTACTATTTATCTAAGTGTAGGAAGAAGTTCCAGCGGGAACTGGATAAAACTGCTGGCAAAAGGTACATACTTAAATAATGATCATGATACTTGCTGGTAGAAGCTAGTCAAATAATGATGATGATGATGATGATACTCACGATCCTCCAAAGTCGACGTAGAACAGTCTCTGCAGTATCTCGTACGTGACGAGCGTGACTCCGAACTGCGGCGAGGATCGGAACACTCTGGCGACGGCTCCCTTCCAGAAGGCTCGGGCGCCTTCCTCCGCGTAGATCTTGCGAGCCGCGTCTATCACTCCGTTGTATGTGGTTTGACCTGATCGGGCTACCACCTGGGAATAATATTAGTAGTTTGTTCGAGTTCAACTGCATCGGTGGTCTAGTAGTCTCATAGCGCAACTGCTGTACACGGGGTCTTGGGTTTTCTATTCCTGGGGCCCGATTCTCCTAATTTTACTTAAGCAACATACGATTCATATTCGACTGCGATCCAATCACGACTCGATTACGATTGAAGCGTATGTGGCATTCCGCTATTTTTTCTTTGAAATAACGTTTTTATCCTTTTCTGTCATTCAATAATGAATCGTTTTGTCTGCAAATGATTTACTATTGCAATAAGATTGTAGAGCAAACTACCGTATAGACCAAAATCACCAAAATAGCAGACCAATCGCAAACCAATCGAATGTCGTTGGAATACGATTGGTCTTATATTAGTAGCAGAATGCCCGATATGGTTAAAACTGCTATTGCGATCATATTGCGATTCGATTTCTATTCAATTTTGACATTATTAACTTAGGAGAATCGGGCCCTGGGTTGGGTCGAATTTGTTTTGTGGATTGAAAGAAACTTTCAGAAAGCATGTCGCAGTCTGGAAGTTGGTGATCGATACTGTGCTTCAGGGAGCAGGTAACACAAGCATGTGATCTCTTGCTGGTGGTGTGTTGCCGTCCCACCGCGCTATGAGAGTGAAGGAATAGGGAGTGCTCCTGTGTCCAAGCAAATGTGCGTGCACTATAATATGTCCTGCGCAGTTGGCTAATCTCCTTACATGGGAACAGGACATCATCATCAGATTTGAATTGTTCTTATTATTATTTTTTATCTAATTGACATGTTACCTGTAACCGCGTCTTGATGACGTCGGCGGGTGTGACGAGCGAGGCGGCGGGGATGCCGGCGATGGCGCCGGCCGCGAGCAGCGTCAGAGGATGATTGTAGCCGTTCTCGTCCGCGAACTTAGCCTGGGGGAGTAAGTATGTCATGGTTAGTGAATCGCACATGGAGAACAAAATGTCTTTGAAACTGAACTTTTTATGTTAACTAATATTGAAAAACTTACGAGTTTCTTTGAACCCACTAATCTTAAAAACTAGACCGATTTGAAAAATCTTACAGTTAGATAACCAATTTACCGGGTTTATCTTGGATAGCCGATTTACTGAAAAACGATTTAGGCTTTTCCACATAAATCTTAAACAACTAATTAATCAGGAAAAACTACGAACCTTAACATGAGCATAAGCAGGGAAATAAATAGCGCTGAAAGGCACATCTCTCAACAGGCAGGCCTTCGCCCCCTTGTACAGGCCAAACAGGCCTAGGTCCTTCACTACGGACCAGGCCCGCACCTTGGTCCCGCCAGCGATCTCACCCGCTACTTGCAGACGAATCTTCACTATTTCTAATGGGTTTGTGAATACTACTTGTGAACCACCAGCCTGGGAAAAAAATATGGTAAAATGATTATTTTATTGTAAGTAAAGCTCTGGATTTACTGTGGTAATAAGTTAGCATAAGGAAATTGGTAATGTATGTTTCTTTATGGTGGCTTGCCAGGGAAAAAGAACTATGTATTACAATTAAGATTATAACTTAGTAGTTTATTTAGATATTTCATTATGATAAAATTAGTTGAGTAGTATTATATATTGAAAATAAATATTTTCCAAATCTCCAAGAAGTCTTTTGTTGTTCTATAAATAAATCTATACATATAATAAATCTGTAGAAAAGTAATTTTTGTACATTGAAGAAATTGACAAAAAAAATAGCCGGCATGTTAAAGGATAACTAACAGAACCCATTTCCATCATTTTTGTCATTTTTGTCTGTTTGTCTGTTTGTCTGTTTGTCTGTTTGTCTGTTTATCTGTTTGTTTGTTCGGGATTCACGTAAAATCTACGAATTCAATGCAGACAATGCTGATATACAAAAATTCTACGTAACTTGGGGTATTACTTAGTTTTTGTTTCATCGAAATCGATTCACTCTATCAAAAGATATGATTAATTTTGTGAATTCAAGATGTAAAATATTACGACACGCAATCTGTTTGTCAAAACTGTACATTTGAATGTTGTACTTATATTAGTTGTTCGGCCTATTATTAATCTTTACACAGAAAATCACACCTTTATAAGTAACTTCGGAAGAAAAAAAAATATGAAAATTTTGTTTAGCCAAGGTTAAAGTAGCACCATCTGTGGTAAAAATACATCAAATTTGTCAAAAGAGCGAGGTGGTAAATGACAATTAATTACCATACATTCTTTATAGAGGATTATTATTTCAACAGATGGAGTTGTGTATTTTCCGTAATTCACCATATTTTAACACGTAGTGTAATTTTTCGATAGACATTTCAATAGTGTTTGTCAGTTTGCCGTACCACATCAAAATCCAACTATAATTATTACCTTGATGAAAGGAAAATTAATAGTTCTCAGCCAAATTTAAAACGGTGCCATCTAAATTATTTTTTGAACATTATGTCAAAAATGATGACTTTAGTGGAACAATTAATTATCATTTAGAGGTAAAGTTACAGATGGAGTTCATATCAGGATTTTTTCATAAACATAGTTTAGCTTATCTTCCACTAATGTGGTGGCCTTAAAACAAATTACTTTGAGTGAGTAGTATTAAGTAGATCTTAATTATTTTTTCTGATGCAAAATATGTAAACTTAATCCTAGAAGAAAGGAAGATCTATCTCTCGCAAGCGCTGCTAAGCGTGAGGTAGGTAATGTAGGCTTCTGTAGCTTTAAAAACAAGCCCAGATACAAAGTGCAGATAAGAAATGGGAGCTTTCTCGATTTAATACCATACACACACGTAAAATGCTTTATGCGTCTGAAAACGTACAAATTACGCGCCGCATACCAGAGACATGCTTACTTTCAACTTCTGATCGCAAATACACTGTTCACGATTACGAACAGTCTCAGTAAGACCCGAGCCAAGTCTAAAAAAACACCTTTTATATAAAACTACGTTTGATGTCATTCAATTACAAAGACAGAATTGTTCTCTGCTGCAAATCCTATCCACCTATATCCTATCCTAATCCAGCATGCATTGCAGGTGTGCATTGCACAAAAACCAATGGTATCCTATTCGAGAAGTCAAAAGAGTCGGCCTGCCATCGTCAGCTTTTGCGCTAAGCAAGTGTTCTTAATAGTACCATCAGAATTACATTCATCGTTGAATGAGGTGAATACATTTTCAGAAACCACAATAACAGTAGGAGCCAAAGCGTATGATCGCTTCATAGAGCTCTGATTGGCCCCAGGTGACCAACTCAGGTCTGATTTGTTCGTTCATCAGATCTTTGAAAGTGTTTCGGTGGATACTTACTGTCGTCCTGTTTACGTGTGACACAAAATATGGTATATAAACGTCCTTCGCAAGAGCGAAATTTTCCCGGTGAGCGGTAGTGACGCACAGTATACAACACTTCTGTTTCTTTCGATTTGCTGGCTCCACCAAGAAATGACAAATTGCGAGCGTACATTTTGAAAATCTTGGCAAAACTGCAGGTTTCAAGTACGAACACATGAAGTGGACTCTCACAGATACGTACATTTTGCCTATTCGTGAACTAATGCAAACATTTCGGTGGAGTCCCTCCCGGTTTAGACCTAACCCCACATTAGGCGTGCGCGATCCTCGGGCGTGTGAGTAGCGCGTGCGTCGCGAGCACGCTGCGTGAGCGTCGCGTTTTGCTGCCCTGCGGCATTTGCAGCGCGCTCGACTTGACGTTTAACTGCTAAGGCGTTTAGCGGGCGGCGGGGATAGCGGGCGTAGGGGTAAGAACGCAACTCGAGCGTCGCGTGCTCGCCGCGAGCGCGTCGCTTGCACTCTTCACACATGCCGCAGGGCAGCAAAACGCGACTTTCACGCAGCGCGCTCGCGACGCCCGCGCTACTCACACGCCCGAGGATCGCGCACGCCTAATGTGGGGTCAGCCTTACCATAGTAAGTAAGTGCACAGAAAATCCCCAATTCATACAAGTCATACAAGTGTTTCTCCCCAGTAGTGAAACTATCCTACCCTATGCGCCTGCTGATGATGATGACTCATTTTATCATCCATCCAGCTATTCCCCAACTATGTTGGTGTTGGGCTTCCAGTCACCGAATCTGTTTGAGTACCAATATTTTGCTTGGTGCGACTACCTATCTATCTACCTTCAATCCAGTCAACTACACAAGACGATATCCATGGTAAGACTGACAGACCTTCTGGCTTCTGCTTAGTCGCAGCAGCTGCAGAAAATGTACAAATGACAGCTTTGTCAGACTCAAAGCATATAGACATAGATTATAGCTATTTCCTGTGAAAATTACTTACGCACCATACGTAATAATTGACTATTCTATATTGCCCACGCAGACGAAGTTGCGGGCAACAGCTAGTATGAAATATGAATAAATCATTGCTCATCCATGCTCAATCGTTCTCCGTGTGAGAGGAGGCCTGTGCCCAGCAGTGGGACGATAAAAAGGCTGTAACAGTAACATGAATAAATCAATAGTTCAAAATATACTTACACAACCTCCAGCGAGGATTTCAGCGTACATCGATATATTGCCTTTTTTGTCTGTGAATTTGTCACGAACGAAGTCGTTTACCTAAAATGTGATTAATCACTGTTAAGACAATAGTTAAAGAAATACATAACCATGCAAACAAGATAAAACAATGTAAAATATTCGTTATAAGTATGCAAGTAAACACATATTTATTTCGATCCAATATTTAAATGTCGGTTAAATGTTTTTTCATCCCACCATCTCGGAAAGAATAGTTTTACCCTTTGGTATCTGACCGCAAAAGCCGTTTTTATCCTCTAGAGCGGCGTGTGAAGTGGGATGAAATTATTATTTTTTATTGTTTTGAGGTCGATTTTAAACCTCATTACATTTTAAAGCTGAGTTTTTGCATAAATAAATCTTAATAGGTACATCTTTTTAATTTGCCATGTGTGAGGTGCGTGCCATTTTCTTTTTTTTTTGAGTTTAGAAATTTCCTCGATGAGGTGGGATGAAAAGTTACGTGTTGCACTCGAGTGCAAAGATTTTTCACCTTGTGCTCTTTTGATTTCCTCGCTATCGCTCAGGATTCTAATTATTGAAACACTCGCTACGCTCGTGTTTCAATTTTAGAATCCTTCGCTTACTCAGTCATCAAAATTGAGCCCGCGGTTAAAAAGCAACTTTGCACTCTTGTATAACAAATAACTATTATTTTGGTTGGTAATTTTTAACAAGTTTAAAATTTATCTATCAAGATTGTTCGAATCTACAACTGTAAAGGTTGAGAAATATATTTTTCTTCCTTTTCTATTAATCTATAATCAAAAATGGGGTTCTTGTAACTCACAGTCAATTTAATAGCCTTCTCCGGAGCCACTCCAATGAGCTGCGGTACCAGTCCTCTATACAGGCCAAACACACCTTCATGCCGAATGACCTTCTTGAAGCAATCCCAGGAGTTCCTATACGCGACCTCGCCGATGAAGGAGCCGGTGCGTTGGTTCTGCATGCGGGTCTTCACTAAATCTATGGGGTACACTGCTGATGCTCCTACGGCTGTGAAAATTTGGTAGGTGTTAGGAATGGTTGGTTTTTGGATAGCAAGGGCATTTCTTCACAAGCAGTACTTTGGAATTATTACACAGGAAGGTAAGTTCTAAAATGTATGTACTTAGTAATAAGATGCGCAAGGCATCATAAATGTTTATTTTTGATCTCAGAATTATAGCCTGAAGTCAAAATTATTCGACGAGTATCGTGGAGGATGGTTAACGCTGCCCGCAAACGTCAGACGTTTTGTAGGACAGATTATCTGCACTGCAAACTGACCAACTATTTGTAGGACGTTTGCGAGTGTGTGAGTTCTATTTTTCTCCTATAAAAATCTGTCTCCGATTATCGGTGTGGTGGTAGTTAAGGAGACATTTAGTTATAGATTTAAATATTTTGATAAAGATCTTAAAATCCTACAAAATACAACATTAAAATAAAAAGTGATGATTACTTACCACCAGCAATGGAACCTAGCGTGAATCTGTAAGTGCTTTCCAAGATCTGTATAAAAACGCCTCGTTCCTCTGGACTCTGTAACAAACATACGATCGTATATACCTATACCCCTGAACATTAGTGGCCTTGTAGCAGCTATAAGAAAAAGAATCGTTTAATGGTAATGTTTTACAATACTGATGCAAGAGATTGAGAAAGTATCAAGATTATCAATTCAATTTACTATCGATTACTTTTTCTACGATTTTTGATATACCGAAAGACTTTTTAAATCTGCTACAATTTGATATTATTTTGTGAGCTAATGTGCAAGCGAGCCAAGAGTAATTTCAGCATAGCTTGGTATATTTATGTTTGCAATCGATTTTAGACCTTATCAGCATTGCTACAAGGTTGGAAATAGATCGAACCAGAATTTATGTTTTTCTATGTATATAGATACAATATCAGATCTCGTTCAGTATTGTAAAATTGTAACGCACAGTGTTTCGCTGGCTTAATAGAATTTTGGTATATTTATTGTAAAAATGGCCTAGCACTTTGTTTAGCATACATGTATGGAAATGGTGTGATAATGTTCTTATTTACAATGTATAATGGCGGGAGATTGAAACATCAATGATGGATGACAGTTGGTGTTTATTATTACTCCAACGCAAGTACAAACAGTAATTAACTTCTATGTAGGTACACAATATTATTGATGAAGCCTATTCGTGGTCCTAGGGATGGACTGCGGGGCTATCCTATCCATTAACCTCCTAGCTATGCTATTCCTGAGGGCGACGGGGCCTCCGCTCAGTTCAAGCTTGGGCAACAGAAGTGACTGCGGGGCTATCGACCTCTGTGCCGCGTAAGTAGCGAGTGGTGTCTTCACGGCGAGCGTCGGCTTTTTAAGGCGCCCGCTTGATCGCTGTGTGCGTCAAGTGTAGCATCGGTGGCGCTGTGTGCGTGAAGCGTAGGCGCTGTGTGGTGCTCGAAGATTCTCCACTATCATGGTAGGTGGCGCTGGCAGTCTCATACGTACTAGTCGATAATTATTATGATCTATGGCTTTGCCGTCTCGTTACATTCTCCCCCTCTGGTACTCTATAGTCGTCCCGACAGAGTACTAGGATCTATTTGCTTTCGTGGTCTTCCTCTACGGCGAATTGGATATAAGGGTTTGAATATCGTATCGTCTCTCGTTTCAAACTTTGTAATTGCAGACGTGTGATACTTTCCAATCGATTTGTCTGGCGTATCTGAGTGGGCAACTTCATATGTAGAGGTTCCATGTTTCTTCAAAATAATATATGGACCGTCTCGTCGTGGAGCGAATTTTGCAGTAAACTCTTTATTAATGTTGCTGATAGGATGCGATTCTATTAGCACTAAATCTCCCTTGTCATAGTTTGGGTCCGGTCTACGTTTCTTATTTGCTTTTTGGCGTGTCGCTTCTTTATTATCTTCTATATTTTCTTTGGCTAATTCCAAGTCTTGAACTAGTTGCTTCAATGTTGGTGTTATTTCTGCTACAAATTTTTCAGAATCTACGACAGCGCTTAAGTCATGTGTCAATTCATATGGTGTACGTAATTCTCTTCCAAATGTAAGGTAAGATGGTGAGAATCCTGTTGTTTGACACTGAGCTGTATTCATTGCAAACCGTATTGCTGGTAAAGTTGATGGCCAATTACGGTGTTTGTCTTTCACCATAATGGCAATCTGTGACTTCATGTCTCTATTTTTCCTTTCTACCACATTTGGTTCAGGATGATACACTGGAGTAAAAATTTGCTGAATCTCTAGACAATAAGCAAGTTTTTGCATTATCGCGGAAATAAACTGTACTCCATTATCGCTGATTATTTTCCTTGGTAATCCGTACCTGAGAAATATTTCATTGAGTAAAATCAAGGCACAATTTTCACCTGTTGCTTCATTTAGTGGAAATAATTCAATCCATCTCGAAGCAGTATCTTCAATTATTAGAATCCACTTTTCTCCTGATGGTCCTTTCGGTAATGGTCCAAAAAGATCAATGGACAATACTTCGAATCTTTGTGAATTCGGTGTAGACTGGTATAAACCTGCTGGTTTCATGTTTGTAGGTTTATACTTTTGGCATTCGATGCATGTTTTAACGTACTTTGTAACGTCTTTTCGTAATCCCGTCCAATAAAAATTGTTTGTAATACGTTGTATCGTTCGCTCTATTCCCATATGTCCAGCAGTGGGCGAGTCATGGTAAGCTTTCAGAATATTACGTATTTCATGACGTGGAACTACTAATTTTGCATTTTCCTGTTCCTGTTCAGGACTGTAAAGATACAGGACTCCTTTATGAAGTAGGTATCCTTTCTTTATATATTCTATGTAACTTTTTGATTCTTTACCTTCTTCTAGACTTTTAATGATAGTTAGAAGGGTTTCATCTTTCATTTGTTCTTCTCTTAACTGTTTTTCATTATGTCTAGGCAGATCTATCTCTGCGCTGCATATGGTGCATTCTTCATCATGCGTTTCACACGGTGGTCGTGACAAAGTATCAGCCAGAACATTCGTTCGCCCTGGAGTGTATTGTATTTTAAACTCGTAGGGTTGTAGCTGTAAAGCCCATCGTGCAAGGCGACCAGTAGGCGTTTTGAGATTCATTAACCATTTCAACGGTTGGTGGTCGGTAATAGTTATAAACTTTGTTCCTTCTATGTAGCCACGGAATTTTGATATAGCCCATACAATGGCTAACGCTTCCTTTTCTGTGACACTATAGTTGCGTTCGGCTTGGGTTAAGAGTCTACTTGCATATTCAACAGGATGCTCATTTTCTCCCTCCCCCTGCACTAAGGCTGCTCCTATAGCGTACTGGCTGGCATCAGTCTTAATAGCAAAGGGTAAATCATTACTTGCCTGTTTTAATACGGGTGCAGTAGTTAATGCATTTTTTAATTTTATAAATGCTTCTTGTTCTTCTCGTCCCCATTTCCAACTTATTTTCTTTTTTGTTAGATTGGTAAGTGGTCTAGCAATCTCTGCAAAATTATTAATAAACCTCCGATACCATGATGCAGTTTGTAAAAATGATATCAGTTGTTTTAAGTTTCTCGGCGCCTGCCGATTTGAAATAGCAGATACTTTCTCTGGGTCGGCTTTGAGCCCTTCGGAAACTATAAGGTGACCGAGATATTTAATTTCAGAACACATTAATTTACATTTCTTTCTGTTCGCTCGTAACTTGTATTCTCTGAGTTTAGTAAAAACTTCTCTCAAGTCTTGTATGTGTTGATAGAATGTAGTAGATCTAATTACAAGATCGTCTAAATAACTTAACACACACTGAGCTTGTAGTCCTTGTATGAATTTATCCATTAATCTTTGAAACGTAGCTGGCGCGTTGCGTAATCCGAATGGCATTCGCTTGAAACGGAACGTTCCAAATGGCGATACAAAACTTGTTTTGTCACAATCATCTGGATGTACTACTATTTGCCAGTAGCTTGCTTGTAAATCAATTGTTGACATGTATGGCATTGCCTTTGCCTGATGCAATAAATCATCAATACGAGGCAGCGGGTATCTGTCAGGTTTGGTGATCTCGTTTAATCGACGATAGTCTACGCATACTCGAACGTCATTTTCTCCTTTTGGAACTAAAATTACAGGTGCTGACCAAGGGGAATCACATTCCTCTATAATGTTATCATTTATCATCTCATCGAGTTTTTCCCTTAATTGTTTTTGTCTTGCAGGCGACAGTCTATAGGGTTTAACGCTAATGGGTGAATGATTGCCTGTATCTATTCTATGTTGTGTAAATGGAGTTGGTTCGGTATTTTTCTCAAAGATGTCGCTGTACTCAATTAGCAACTCATTGAACGTTTCTCGTTCATTATTTGAAAGTGAAGTTCCTTCATAGGGATGTAAATAAATATCAACAGAATACAAAGAAGTAGGGTTTATTGGTATATACTTAATTCTAGGGTCTATACATGAATTGTTGTCAGCAGGTTCTCGTGGACGAATAGGACGTGGTGGTGTATTTAATTTTTGTAAGTTCCATCTTGGTCTTTTGTTCACAGGCGGGCTGTCTTCGATTTCTGTGAGTGGTGATGGGGTGTTGGGCAACGGTGACAGATTGTTAAGCTCGTTAGCCCAATTGATGAAATTAGAGATTAACTTCACCTCCTTAGGTTCCACTGGTACCTCGAATGTTAGCGGCCTTGCTGCCTTCAATGGAATGTACTCGTTTTTCAATTGTATGAAGTTGTGTGTCGTCTTTGGGTCGTCAATAAAATTCCAACTGCGCTGTGGTAAATTCAGTACAATTCCCGACTGTTCCAGAAAATCAATGCCAAGCAGAGTACGATTATCTACAGCTTCTGGTATTACTGAAAATGTTATTGGCAGTACACGATCTCCAATCAGTATGTCAACAGTCGCGTTTAACATGTTGGTGGTCTTGATGGTGCCATCCGCCAAGGTAATGTCCGTAGGTCGCTGATTAAAGCTCACACCTTTCCGCAGCAGCGTCTTGTATAGCTGCGCACTTGCTATACTACACCGAGCAGCTGTATCTATATAGGCGTAACCTTCTTCACTTTTTATTTTCACTTGTATCGTTGGTATCTTCGCCTGTGTTTGGCACTTACTTTCTATCGAGTAGAATGCAACCGGTTTAGGCGGGGTTTCCTTATTCTTACAAGTTTCACAGTTACTTCTAAACACTCCCAGTGCTCCACACCCGTAGCAAGTTATAGCAGGGGTTTTAGTAGTCTCCTCACTAGCGGCTTTCTGTTCTGCCAATCTTTTGCGGCATACGTCACTAAGGTGACCTTTTTTACCACAGAAAGAGCATCTATTCAGTGGTTTCCGCTCTTGCGTTACTTGCACTTTACCTGCCTCCTTTGCCAAACTTTCTAGGTGTCGGCCACGTTCTAACAATTCCGCAAACGTTTTGATTTCTGTGCGTGGAATTTCCTTTTTGTAGGTTACGTTGAGGAGTCCGTACACGAAATCTAGGTGTTCTTCCTCTCTGTGCCTCTTCGTCGGAAGTTGTGCTAGTAAAGCACGCTTCTCACATACAAAAGAATCAATATTTTCTTTAGTTTGTTTCTTTGCGAAACATTCTAAATAAATCTCGTGCGGCTGCATCTTTGGCGCAAACGATGTTCTTATTGCGTCTAGGGCTTGGTTCCACTTTTTTATATCACTTTTCACTCCGTTCCACCACGTAGCAGCAGTCCCAGTAAGCAACAACGTTAAGCCTTCAAGTGCGTTCTCGTCACTGATATTCTCAATTTTCTTGTAGACCGAAATACTTGTCACAAATTCTTCAACTTTGTTAAAGTTTCGTTCACCGTCAAATCGTTTCGTGCACCGTGCAAAACTTTTTTTCGCAGTGTCATTTGATTCTGACAGTTTGTTAACCAATAAGGTAAACTGCTCTTGCGTCATCATTATCATTTCTTGTTTTTTCTCAGCCATGGTAAGATAATATTAATCTTGAGGGTATCCGTATTTATAATTTTGATGAGGGTAGATAAATTTTACGTTGGGCGCCAATATAATGGCGGGAGATTGAAACATCAATGATGGATGACAGTTGGTGTTTATTATTACTCCAACGCAAGTACAAACAGTAATTAACTTCTATGTAGGTACACAATATTATTGATGAAGCCTATTCGTGGTCCTAGGGATGGACTGCGGGGCTATCCTATCCATTAACCTCCTAGCTATGCTATTCCTGAGGGCGACGGGGCCTCCGCTCAGTTGAAGCTTGGGCAACAGAAGTGACTGCGGGGCTATCGACCTCTGTGCCGCGTAAGTAGCGAGTGGTGTCTTCACGGCGAGCGTCGCCTTTTAAAGGCGCCCGCTTGATCGCTGTGTGCGTCAAGTGTAGCATCGGTGGCGCTGTGTGCGTGAAGCGTAGGCGCTGTGTGGTGCTCGAAGATTCTCCACTATCATGGTAGGTGGCGCTGGCAGTCTCATACGTACTAGTCGATAATTATTATGATCTATGGCTTTGCCGTCTCGTTACAAATGTTAATAAATTGAACATGCTGTTTTAAAAGTTTTTTTCAATAAAGATTAAAAATAAAATGAGTAAATATTGTTTCTTTGTGAAGTGTTACAAAAAATAATGATATTAATTTTTGCATTTTTTTTAAGATCCCAGATTACTTCAATTTTCATTCCAATAGCCATTTTTATTGTAGATATTGATCTTAAGTAATATGAGTTAAGAGTTGATTATAAAGAGCTAAAACTATAAAGAATTTAAGTGTTTTGAGAAGCGACAGTGAATTTTTGGTAGCCATAATTTAGCATACATAAATTGTGAGAAATGTGCTTTACACTTGACAAGAATGCTTGATATTGGTGCGTTGACAAACACGTATTGCACGGACACATTTAGGCCCAAGTACACCGACATAACAAATGTCCGTTTCCATTAAAACAACAGTTGAAACTTAAACCTGACCATTCATAGTGGATAGGTAAACAGTTGTTTTAAGAAAGCTGTCGGTGAAGTCGGGCTTGCGGAAAATGTAGCTTCTGTGTCAATCGACTTTCAATTCCTTTTCAGTAATTATGAGCCAATCTAGCGCATGACGTCACAATACATTGACTGTACAGCGTACCTATTCAAAACTATTTTAACAGGTCCGTGATTCAGACAAAATGACAATTTTTACTCCGTTATATATTTTTTTTTTGTGTCTAGTACCTGTGTGTTTTTAACTTTTATCGATAGCAATTTTATCGCAAGCTGACATCACTACTACCAAAAACCCACTGAACAAGAAGTAAAAGACAGAAACATCATAAACTCCGACCTTACTTACCAGTATGCGTTCCAAACAGTACACAAATCGACAAGGCTCTAACATAGTTACCTCCTCCTTATTAAGCGTTGAAAGAAAGAGAATAATAAACCTGTCAGTTAGTGATGTTTCCAAAACACAACTCTTATAGACCCACCGAGTATTCTGTTCAGATTAGCCTTTTGAACTCAAAATCACTTCAAAATTTTAAAAAAATTGCCCCCAAAACAACCCTTAACTATTTCGTATGTTTTCGCTGGAAAGAAGTGGCGTAACCAACTCCTTGGCAACATTGATTCTATGTTGCCATTTTGAATTGTTTACTAAGAACATTGTTAGAACATTGTTTACTAAGAACAACGGGATTTAATCAAGTGACTACCTTTTTATTGTTTCTTCATTACCGCTCAGTTTACATAATGTTGCATCAGATCTGTAACTTTTTGTGATACAACATGGTAACATTCGGCAACATTTGACTTGAATATAAAATAGTAAGGAATGTGTTAATAGTACCCTCTTTTTAATGGGTGGTAAATAATTTAGTTATTATTTTGGCCACCTGCACAGTTATCTCGGTAGGTCTGCACACTATATACATTAACTCTAAATAACACTAAACATACATTTCATTACGTGGGCTGCATCTGTAGGAGCGAGACAGCATTATGCCATTAGTACGAGTGTGACAGCGACGGCAATACTTACGGAGACGGCTTTGATTTCGGCGACTCGGCGGGTCACTTGCTTGAAATATTGCTCAGGAGTTATAGAGTTGAGATCATTGTATACGATTCGGCTGTAAAGAGAAAAAGAAAATTTTAAGATTTTTAGACTGGTCACACTTTAATGAGGTCAGTGTTGCTATTTTAGGAGATTAATTTTGAAAAAAAATATGCTCGCTTTAATCATTAATTTATCAGACGTCATTCAAGCAGGATTTTCGATCAGTTAGAAAGCTTATTCAAATAGAAGAAAATAAAAAAAGTACAGTACAAATCTGTGCATAGTCCCCAGTCTAATAAAATCAGTGTGTTTTTAATAAACCTATTTTATATAGGGTTGTAATTTTAAAACTTATTTTCATCAAACTCAAGCATTTTTCTCAAACCATATTTAACCAACCCTCTAGAGACGGAACTCGGACTGGCGACCCAAGCGCCATCTTTTTCTTGCACACTGACGACGGCAATGTAAATAAACTATTATTAGATATTTGATATTTGATAAGTTAGGAGGAGGGTAGGACGATAAGTTGCTATATAAGCAGCCGAGTACCGGTGTCTGCCCCATTCGTTCATCGTCCGCCGTGCGTGTAAGACGTATTTTGAGGTTATTTACCTATAGAGAGATTGTTATTTTGATAAGAGTTAGTGCGTGATTCATATTTATTGTTGTAAATTGTGATTTATTTTAACAGTTGGTTTAAGAAATTGTAATGTTAGTTTTTAGGTTATAAAGTTGTACCTTTTTTTTTATTAAATCCGCTTCTGATTGCTAAAATCAGAAGTGGGATAGTCTCACTCCCACTATAAAGTGTTTTTTTTATTTGAGTTTAGATTCATTGGCGTTTTCTTAAGTACGACGTGGTGTAAGGATACCCGCCAACCGAAGTTTTACTGTTCTATTTTAATGGATTGCGTAACGAATTAACGATTGTTTTTGGTTTTCATGTGCTTGAGCTTAGTACGCTGATGCTGTTGGGACTCTCACGTGCGTCGGGTGGAATGAGTTTCTGCCTATGTATTGCTGTGGTGTCCGCGAACAACATGCCTCGCTCCTACAATGCTCGAGATGTTACGGGAAGTATCCTGTAATGTACCTACCTGTATGTAAATGGTGAGATCAATCCGGTTTTAATTAGCCTTTATGTAATACATGACTTGTAATCCATCTTGGTGGCTTATTGGTTAAAGATAAATGCCAAGAAATTGGATAACTAACAAGCTTACTATGTAAATGAGCTCAATAATGTTTATTTCTAATCTTTCTGCTTATCAGAGTTTCAACATGTACACAGTTTATGTTTACTGCTTTTGTGATGGTGTAAGCGCTCCAGGTGCTGTACTTGACATACTACGAGTCCTGTGACACTTCATGCTCCTCAGGTGCTGTGCTGCTGCACAAGCTTTGAATGCTGTACGGAGTACTGACGGCTAGTATCTTGTTTGGAAAGTTCTGGTAACGAAAGCCAGTCGACACTAGACCTGGTATATCATGCATTGAGGTCAGGTTATCTGTTTTATTATTTTGATTACACATCTGAAGTAATTATGCTCTTAGCTGTATTAAGTGGAAAAATGTGTAATAATGTACCAACCATTGGTAATTGGTATTGTCACCTATAAGTACTCTGTGTAGGAAAAGCTGAAGTGAAGCTAACTACTCGTAACTTATCAAACCGTAATGGTAGTTGTGTTTTGAGCATTGCTGACACATGATTAGTAATAATGATATTTCTGAGACATAGTTTTAAAGTTGAATTTGTTTGTAAAGTAATGCCTTGAATTTATTTCTTTGAGAGCAAAAAGCTTTCCAGATTTTGATGGTCAGAAGTGGCCGAACGAAATGTATATCGTCAGTGCTTGTTCGCAGAGTTATACACAAGAATGTGTAACGGCCGTGTCGTGGCACAAGCGTTGCTGTGCCGGTGCTGCTGATTGCGGCACGAGCGCCGCTGTGCCGGTGCTCCTGGTCGCAGCACAAGCGTTGCTGTGCCGGTGCTGCTGATTGCGGCACGAGCGCCGCTGTGCCGGTGCTCCTGGTCGCAGCACAAGCGTTGCTGTGCCGGTGCTGCTGATTGCGGCACGAGCGCCGCTGTGCCGGTGCTCCTGGTCGCGGCACAAGCGTTGCTGTGCCGGTGTTGCTGATTGCGGCACGAGCGCCGCTGTGCCGGTGTTCCTGGTCGCGGCACAAGCGTTGCTGTGCCGGTGTTGCTGATTGCGGCACGAGCGCCGCTGTGCCGGTGCTCCTGGTCGCGGCACTAGCGTTGCTGTGCCGGTGCTGCTGATTGCGGCACGAGCGCCGCTGTGCCGGTGCTCCTGGTCGCGGCACAAGCGTTGCTGTGCCGGTGCTGCTGATTGCGGCACGAGCGCCGCTGTGCCGGTGCTCCTGGTCGCGGCACAAGCGTTGCTGTGCCGGTGTTGCTGATTGCGGCACGAGCGCCGCTGTGCCGGTGCTTTTGGTCGCGGCACAAGCGTTGCTGTGCCGGTGCTGCTGAATGCGGCACGAGCGCCGCTGTGCCGGTGCTCCTGGTCGCGGCACTAGCGTTGCTGTGCCGGTGCTGCTGGTTGCGGTACGAGCTCTGCTGAGCCGGTGCTCCCCTCGAAGAATTGTTGCTCTGGGGCAATGTTGCCTTTTGGGCCTTCTGTCGGTGTGGTGTACCGATTTGGGTCACCCACGGCCTCTTGACCCGGTGGTCCTTTCTGTCGGTGTGGTGTACCTATTTGGTGCACCCACGGCCTCTTGACCCTGTGGGTCCTCTTGTCGGTGTGGTGTACCTATTTTGTGCACCCACGGCCTCTTGTCGGTGTGGTGTACCTATTTGGTGCACCCACGGCCTCTTGTCGGTGTGGTGTGCCTATTTGGTGCACCCACGGCCTCTTGTCGGTGTGGTGTACCTATAGGATGCACCCACGGCCTCTGGAAGCTGGTCGGCTTTGCAAACCGACCAGTCGCTATGGGTCGTGCGCTCATAGTGTTCTTTATTAAGCATGGTAGTCAGTTACTTTAGTAATTAAATTGTTTGAACGTCTTTGTTAACGTTGACTGGAGCTGTTTATTGAAAATTGACTAAGTTACTAAACTTTGAAGTTCAAACCTTATAATTTATTTGTTACTTTAACATTGATCTGCATGAGGATGGCATGTGATGGTGCACATATTTGTCACCCGCAGATAATGACGGTGATGATGAAGATATTTCGATTGAAGACCAGCCAGCCCAGCCACGGCCGGTGCTCGCATCAGTACTAGTAACGGGGCCCTCGTCAAGACCCGACCATCCGGAGCTGGAATCTCCCCGAGCACTTCACACGCCCGACCTAAATTGAAGCCACATTACCTGCCGAGGACGTCAGGATGTCAGGAGAGGCCGTATTAGATATTTGATAAGTTAGGAGGAGGGTAGGACGATAAGTTGCTATATAAGCAGCCGAGTACCGGTGTCTGCCCCATTCGTTCATCGTCCGCCGTGCGTGTAAGACGTATTTTGAGGTTATTTACCTATAGAGAGATTGTTATTTTGATAAGAGTTAGTGCGTGATTCATATTTATTGTTGTAAATTGTGATTTATTTTAACAGTTGGTTTAAGAAATTGTAATGTTAGTTTTTAGGTTATAAAGTTGTACCTTTTTTTTTATTAAATCCGCTTCTGATTGCTAAAACTATAATTATTACCTCTAGAATACAATGGGAGTTTATTTCTCCTTTAGATTATTAAGGGCAATATTGTTGTGATTGCTTAGGTTAGTTTTTATTCGGGTAACATAATTTTTACTCATCATAAGAAATGTTGAACAACCTTTCATTTGCACATCGACTAAAAATTATAAGTAGGTACATGTTTGGTAATAAGAGATACACTTTCTAAGAAGTCCCCTAACTGTGATTGTTCAACTTGTCCCTATCTCTTTTGACGCAGCGCAGTCGAGGGTTTTTCTAGCATGTTTTTAGTAATATTTCTTTTGATTACACTTTTTTTTATACTTTTTATGACATTGAGTCATCATGACAAATTAAACGTATCGTTTATTAAAATAGGCCACGAGTTAGGTCTAAATAGCAAACCTACCCTTCGCGTGACGCAATGAGGTAAAAATCTATACTAATATTATAAAGCTGAAGAGTTTCTTTGTTTGTTTGTTTGAACGCGCTAATCTCAGGAACTACTGGTCCGATTTGAAAAAAACTTTCAGTGTTAGATAGCCCATTTATCGAGGAAGGCTATAGGCTACTCTTTATCCCGGTACGGGAAGTAGTTCCCACGGCATGCGGGTGAAACCGCTGGCAGAAGCTAGTACAAAATAATAATGATGACTAAACTTAATTACATTTACTGCATTTATTACCAATTGCATAAGACTTGGTGACGAGGAACTAAATTGGTTTATGAAGTCAAGATAAAAAGTTAATTTATCTAGTAGTAAATAGTAAGTACGTAGATAAGATTCGCTCAGCCCACATTACGTAGAACTGACATTGACAATTTTGGAGGTCGAAACAACACGTGGGAATGTGTACAATGACAAATTATTATTAGAAAGGTCGTAGTTTTTTTAAGAAATGTTATTTATTTTTAGAACTTTGTTTGTTGTATGAATGTTTTCAAGTTCAATGGGCCAATGGACGGTTTTAGTCAGCAGAAGACAAATTTTCGAGTAAGGGATTTGTAGAAAACTTGACATAGAATTTAGATTGAAAGATTAAGGAAACGACTTCGACTGGGATGAAGGGGATTATTTTTTGCAAGTACTTCTGTAGTATTATAGAGTAAACAATCTTTCAATTTAATAGGCAGGTATCTGACCGACACTGTACATCTTATTACAAAAATGTGTGTAACTAAAAACCAAATTTAACCATGATTTAATGACTTGGGATTTCAGTCTCCTTTGTCCACATATGTTTAGGTAATCCCATTTCAAAGTCCAATTAATGTGTAACATTAACTCTGATTATGTTCACAGAATGGTAACACTTAGGTATTATTACCAAAAATACGCAGGAAAATTAATAAATAAGCAAACTTACAAAATAATTAGAATTGTCTGTTCTGTTACAGCCTTTTTATCGTCCCACTGCTGGGCACAGGCCTCCTCTCACACAGAGAAGGATTGAGCATTAATCACCACGCTTGCTCAATGCGGGTTGGTGATTTCAGACTTTATAGTCCAGGTTTCCTCAAGATGTTTTTCCTTCACCTTTTTATCAGCCATTGGAGTCCAAGATATACTTAGAAAGTACATACAAACTTAGAAAAGTTGCATTGGTACTTGCCTGACCTGGAATCGAACCCGCGCCCTCATACTCGAGAGGCTGGTTCTTTACCCACTAGGCCACCAATACTACTAACAATAAATTACGCACAAGGTGTATCAGTTATTAATTAAAGGTAAATTATAGTCCATATGTTAAATGTGCTTCTATCTTGAGCCTTAATGCTTTAAATATAAGGTCTAAAATTGCAGTAATCTCAGAACTTATTGTTTCTGGCGCTAAGGGAAAATTAGTGCAAAATTAAATTAATATTTACATAAGTATATGTAGTTCCCCGAAGCTACTAGATACACATAGGTAAGCGAATTGTCGTCATATATAATTAATTGAAAGGAAGTTAAATTAATTTATTAGTTCGAATTTTATTATGATGTTATTGAATGTGTGTTTGGTTACGTAATTAATAGACTACGCTGACGTAGATAATGACGTCTATATATTAGGAGAATATATCTTGAAATGCTTTGGTTTCGCTTTCCCGGAATGGATCTATTCAGCAGAAATTCGATTTATTTAGAAACTAGCTGTTGCCCGCAACTTCGTCTGCGTGGGCAATATAGAATAGTCAATTATTACGTATGGTGCGTAAGTAATTTTCACAGGAAATAGCTATAATCTATGTCTATATGCTTTGAGTCTGACAAAGCTGTCATTTGTACATTTTCTGCAGCTGCTGCGACTAAGCAGAAGCCAGAAAGTCTGTCAGTCTTACCATGGATATCGTCTTGTATAGTTGACTGGATTGAAGATAGATAGATAGGTAGTCGCTCCAAGCAAAATATTGGTACTCAAACAGATTCGGTGACTGGAAGCCCAACACCAACATAGTTGGGGAATAGCTGGATGGATGATAAAATGAGTCATCATCATCAGCAGGCGCATAGGGTAGGATAGTTTCACTACTGGGGAGAAACACTTGTATGACTTGTATGAATTGGGGATTTTCTGTGCACTTACTCACTATGGTAAGGCTGACCCCACATTAGGCGTGCGCGATCCTCGGGCGTGTGAGTAGCGCGGGCGTCGCGAGCGCGCTGCGTGAAAGTCGCGTTTTGCTGCCCTGCGGCATGTGTGAAGAGTGCAAGCGACGCGCTCGCGGCGAGCACGCGGCGCTCGAGTTGCGTTCTTACCCCTACGCCCGCTATCCCCGCCGCCCGCTAAACGCCTTAGCAGTTAAACGTCAAGTCGAGCGCGCTGCAAATGCCGCAGGGCAGCAAAACGCGACGCTCACGCAGCGTGCTCGCGACGCACGCGCTACTCACACGCCCGAGGATCGCGCACGCCTAATGTGGGGTTAGATCTAAACCGGGAGGGACTCCACCGAAATATTTGCATTAGTTCACGAATAGGCAAAATGTACGTATCTGTGAGAGTCCACTTCATGTGTTCGTACTTGAAACCTGCAGTTTTGCCAAGATTTTCAAAATGTACGCTCGCAATTTGTCATTTCTTGGTGGAGCCAGCAAATCAAAAGAAACAGAAGTGTTGTATACTGTGCGTCACTACCGCACACCGGGAAAATTTCGCTCTTGCGGAGGACGTTTATATACCATATTTTGTGTCACACGTAAACAGGACGACAGTAAGTGTCCACCGAAACACTTTCAAAGATCTGATGAACGAACAAATCAGACCTGAGTTGGTCACCTGGGGCCAATCAGAGCTCTATGAAGCGATCATACGCTTTGGCTCCTACTGTTATTGTGGTTTCTGAAAATGTATTCACCTCATTCAACGATGAATGTAATTCTGATGGTACTATTAAGAACACTTGCTTAGCGCAAAAGCTGACGTTGGCAGGCCGACTCTTTTGACTTCTCGAATAGGATACCATTGGTTTTTGTGCAATGCACACCTGCAATGCATGCTGGATTAGGATAGGATATAGGTGGATAGGATTTGCAGCAGAGAACAATTCTGTCTTTGTAATTGAATGACATCAAACGTAGTTTTATATAAAAGGTGTTTTTTTAGACTTGGCTTGGGTCTTACTGAGACTGTTCGTAATCGTGAACAGTGTATTTGCGATCAGAAGTTGAAAGTAAGCATGTCTCTGGTATGCGACGCGTAATTTGTACGTTTCCAGACGCATAAAGCATTTTACGTGTGTATGGTATTAAATCGAGAAAGCTCCCATTTCTTATCTGCACTTTGTATCTGGGCTTGTTTTTAAAGCTACAGAAGCCTACATTACCTACCTCACGCTTAGCAGCGCTTGCGAGAGATAGATCTTCCTTTCTTCTAGGATTAAGTTTACATATTTTGCATCAGAAAAAATAATTAAGGTCAACTTAATACTACTCACTCAAAGTAATTTGTTTTAAGGCCACCACAAAGTGGAAGATAAGCTAAACTATGTTTATGAAAAAATCCTGATATGAACTCCATCTGTAACTTTAAATGATAATTAATTGTTCCACTAAAGTCATCATTTTTGACATAATGTTCAAAAAATAATTTAGATGGCACCGTTTTAAATTTGGCTGAGAACTATTAATTTTCCTTTCATCAAGGTAATAATTATAGTTGGATTTTGATGTGGTACGGCAAACTGACAAACACTATTGAAATGTCTATCGAAAAATTACACTACGTGTTAAAATATGGTGAATTACGGAAAATACACAACTCCATCTGTTAAAATAATAATCCTCTATCAAGAATGTATGGTAATTAATTGTCATTTACCACCTCGCTCTTTTGACAAATTTGATGTATTTTTACCACAGATGGAGCTACTTTAACCTTGGCTAAACAAAATTTTCATTTTTTTTTTCTTCCGAAGTTACTTATAAAGGTGTGATTTTCTGTGTAAAGATTAATAATAGGCCGAACAACTAATATAAGTACAACATTCAAATGTACAGTTTTGACAAACAGATTGCGTGTCGTAATATTTTACATCTTGAATTCACAAAATTAATCATATCTTTTGATAGAGTGAATCGATTTCGATGAAACAAAAACTAAGTAATACCCCAAGTTACGTAGAATTTTTGTATATAAGCATTGTCTGCATTGAATTCGTAGATTTTACGTGAATCCCGAACAAACAAACAGATAAACAGACAAACAGACAAACAGACAAAAATGACAAAAATGATGGAAATGGGTTCTGTTAGTTATCTTTTAACATGCCGGCTATTTTTTTTGTCAATTTCTTCAATGTACAAAAATTACTTTTCTACAGATTTATTATATGTATAGAAGAATATCACATCATACTAGCATTATATTTATTGTACAAAGGCTGTCTGCAAATGCTGCACGTATTTCTATGATATTAGCGGTAATAATAGGTTATAAATCAGAATAACATATACTGCTTTGTGTCCTGTGCGAAAATTAGTTTGGAAGAAACCGCGGGCGGAAACTTGTAAGATTTCAATTAGGTACGGTTGTAACCGCAGGAAAAAGTTTGTATTACTAATTATGCCCGCTAACTTTTACTTAGGTTAAATTATAATGACGTTTGTTTGTTAAGTTAATTAGTTCTAAGTATATTGTGGTTACTACATTAAATGTTACTCTTTTGGTTTGCGGAAAAAGTATGGAAATTAAGCCGTCACTTTTATTTGTGTACGTGACTTCTATCGTTACCTAATCGTTTAATTAAACCTTAAATTAAGGTTGACTGTTTCTTAAGAAATTGAACGAAAACCATATAGGGACTTCACGTGCCAAAATAATTGAGGTATCGATAATAATGTGTCTACGTTTTCTAATATGGATATTCAATCGACTTATCGATACATTTTCTGCAAGAAAGCACTAAAAGTTGTTAGCTTACGGGATATCTTTTTGCACAGACAATATTATCTAGGAATAACTTTTTGAACTTTAAACGGTATCGTAACTATGCTGACTAAAACCTATCCAACCCATTCATTTTCTCTACAAAGCTCGCGATATATCACGCAGGTAGCCCTCCTAATAAACTTCGGCCCTGAGATTTATAGTCGATTAAAAACGTAAATACCCTGTTTTTCACACCTGTTTCACTCAACCCAAAAAATAAATAAACTGAAGTCCAACTCACCCATTAGTATGATGAATCATATCACAAAGCGTGAACAAAATATCGACTTCCAAAGGCGTGATCTGAGACATCATCTGCGCAGAATGTAGGAACTCCTCTTTCGTGACTTCCTGGGTTCGAGTGCCGTTTGTCGCGTTCAGGTAGACACGTTTGATCAGTTCCATGTTGTTTAGAAGAGAATTGAATGCCATGTAGTAGGGGAAACTGATTTTTCTCTCGCCTTGAGGAAAGCCAGAGGCCTGAAATTGTCGTAGATATTAATTAGAATGAGTTTTTTTTTTATAGTTTAGCTAGTAGTATAGCTGTTGCTTGACTTTGGATGTCTCTAAGGCGATTATCACACGGCACCGCGCACCGCCGCGGAGGGCGGTGGCGCTCGAACAAAAGAGCCCCGCTCGAACGCGCGGTCAGGCGGTGTACGTGTGTAAGGCATCAACGGATTTAATACAGGTCAATGCGACATGAGATCCGCTTCACCGCCTACCGCGGCGGTGCGCGGTGCCGTGTGTTAATCGCCTAAATGTTTAAAGGCAGACAAGATGTGAGATTTTCTTGTTCTTTTGTTGGGATCAGTTTGTTTAAAACTGTGTTTAGATTTGGCAAGATAAACTTGGCATATTGTATAGAAGATCATTATTTAATAAATAAAATAGTAGTATCAGCCATACCAAAATCCACGAAAATTCTGAGAAACTAAAAATGAAGACACCAACTAATTTTATTTTTCCACAGGGTTTAAACCCAGGCGTAGTGTCATTTCAACTTCGACAAGATCTACTTGTTTATACGCCATAACATTTTGTGAGAATCTAGAACTTAATTTAAAGCAAAAAAAAAACAACTTACATTAATAACTTTAGTACTCAAATCCTTAGTCAGCAAATGTTTCTTCACACTCAGCATGATGTCCCTAAAATCTCCCGCGCTTATGAACCCTGAGCCATCTTTATCGCATTTCTTGAAGGCCTCCACTCCGTATTCCTCGTGAAAATCATGGAGAAACTGGCTGAACTCCGGGTAGGTTACCAGCCGCTTCTTGTCCTTGCCGAAGTATAGACGGACGAAGGTGCTTTCCATGTTGAAAGGCAGTTTCTGGTGGAGGGCCGTTTTGCGCATGACTTCCGCAAATTCGTCTTGAATTTTAGAAATTTTTAAGATGAGAATATTTTATAATGTGAAATTGTAAATAAATATTAAGGATATGTATTGTATTGCATGGTAAAACTACATGGATTTAGATGCACTTTTCTGCTGAAATAAATAAAAAATATGATCTAGAATAAATAATGTTTATGGATTCTACTCAAATGCTATGTAACATTCATTTGAAGTAATTCATAAATATTTACTTTCTTTCCTGTAATTTTATGTAGACTGTGGTAGACACATAACATGCAAAAGGGTAATATTAATATAGGTTCCATGGAACACTATGGAATAGCCTGAAAAATCCGCTTGAAAAAATTTAAATATTCATAGAAATAATTGGTCTCACCAAAAGCGACAAGTCCATTGCCATTAGTGTCGAAGAGCTGGAAGGCGGTCTTGTACAGCGCATCGGGAACGCACAGCAGCCCCTCAAACGCCTGGAACTCCGAGAACGAGATGTACCCGTCCTTGTCCATGTCCACGATGCCCGCGATGAGCTTGACTGATTCCGCATTGTAGTCATCTGCAATTAAACATAAATTATGTATTAGCAATCAGATTTGAATTGAATTAAGTCACCAACGTCCATAAAATATTGTCACCCAGAGAAAACCCTAAGACCGCTACTGCAGACGGGGTAGACCCGGAAGAAACGAAGTGACTTGGACGCCAACAACCGTGATTGGTGGAAACACAAGATTTCCAACTTCAGACAAGTTTACAGCCCAATTTCAGTTATCATTTTAATTATGCAATTTAAATGAGTAATTCATAAAAAATATATCAAAAAAAAATACTCAATCAATATAATCCGTCTGATAAGTCTACAATAATTTAAAAGTAATGAGATTAATATTAAATAATAGTAGCTAATTCAAATCACATTAATCATTCATCGTACACGATGCGTCCACGCACGATGTGACGTCATAATTCAGATATCGTGGTCGATAAAGCAATCATATTATTTTTTTACTATTTATGATTATACGAGGTAACTTGCAGAATACAATTTTTATGCGAAGTAATTTTTTACCACGGTCTGAAAGTATTTCAAGCATAATCTTAATATGTATCTACCAATAGTATACTTATCGAATGAATTAAAGATAAATGATCGTATGATGTATTTTGGTAATACAAATATAATCTTCTGTTCTGTTACAGCCTTTTTTTATCGTCCCACTGCTGGGCACAGGCCTCCTCTCACACGGAGAAGGATTGAGCATTAATCACCACGCTTGCTCAATGCGGGTTGGTGATTTCAGACTATATAGTCCAAGTTTCCTCAAGATGTTTTTCCTTCACCTTTTTATCAGCCATTGGTGTCTAAGATTACTTAGAAAGTACATACAAACTTAGAAAAGTTGCATTGGTACTTGCCTGACCTGGAATCGAACCCACACACTCATACTCGAGAGGTTGGTTCTTTACCCACTAGGCCACCACGACATTTAAATACAATATAATCTTCATTTAAAGACAATATAATCTTACTACTGCTATATTACCAATATTAAGGTTTATCTTAATTCTTTAAGACACGGTGGTTTGTCAGTCTAAAATATAAATACTGGCTTATATAAAAACTGCAGTCTGAACATAAGTAGGTAAGTGTCTCTTAAATAAATAAAATTGACTTTTTAAAAGCCACTGCGCTCATTATTCTGGTTTCATCCAAATAAGGGCTAAGCAGGTTCAATGACTGCCACAATGTTTTTCCCTAGTTCCCAGTACTTGGAAATCCCTATCATATACTATGTATTTCTAATCTTGCGTACAGGGGGCTTTTTCTAAGTTCTCAATATAATTCTGCGATTGTCTCAATGCAATTCAGTCTTTGGTCCATAAGTTAAGAAATTGCGTTTATTATATTCTTGATTCCACTGAGGATAATTAAAGTCATTCTCATGTTTCTGAACACCCCATTTTACTTGAAACTAGTAATGTCTTATAAACAACGCTTATGCAAGAAGAGGAAGTCCAAAGCTCGCCGAAACCGCAGTACATAGTCTAAGCCAGTAAAGTCTGACACACCATTCTGCAGGATTCCTACGAAAGCCCTAATTCAAATATGGCTCCAAAATACTAGAGAACGCATGCTAACCTTCTTCGAATAGTCCTAAAAACTTCCGTACAAAGTCTTCACTGGTGATGTGCCTTTCACCGTTTTTCTCGACGGTGGCGTACTTCAGGAATATCTCATGGAGGCGATCTGTGTCCGCCCGCTTAAGATAACCAGCCCCCTGTGAACAAAAACTGCATTAGAAACAGTAAGGTAAAGTGTTTCTTCTGGTCTATTCACAATTAATTGGTCTATTGACATAACAAATATGCATCATCAGCTTGTTTTTTGTCTCGAGGAAAGGACACATAAAGTACAAACATCAATCATCTCGTTCGCATAAGACGTCTAAAATTGGCTAGAATGCGTAGGATCTGAATTTATCCCTTAGAATAGACTTGCTGGGGTGGGGTTTCCCCACCAGGAAATTACTACTTAATAGTTAGTTGGTGTCTAAATTCAATACGGACTTAATAAAGAAACTGGGATAGTGAGTCCATAATATGATGTAACAGTTTTTTTAACGTTTAAATATTTTCTAGTTTGGAAATCTTCGGGAGCAGGTACAATTTAAAGAGTTTCTTTTTGATGAAAAATGGAAACGCGTGAACGAGTGAAGATATGAAATGACGCGCGTACGGTGTAACACAATCGGTTGACAATAATTGCAAATTGTGAAAACGCACTTGACCTATTTTACTTTGATATGACTTGTTTGTCGTATTCCGATAGTGAAAGTAAGAGACACATTACATTTTATTTATACAATAATTGAAGATCCTGCTTTTACAATTAATATTAATTAAAAATATAAAATTAATGAATTAGGAAAATTAATACAATTGTGGTTAATATTGTGAAGTTCCTACCTAATAACAACGCTAGTATGTACGTAGGTACCTACATATGTATATAGAAATTACAAGTGTAAACATGTCACGAAAAAAACCAGCGGATAACAGTTATTAAAAAGGCTGAAAAAAAGCAAAATAAATACCTATATTTTTATGCAATTAATTTATATTTTTCTTTAATTAGCCCCTATTGTTGTAAACACTTGATACGAGAACAATGAAATACATTCTGGCCAAATGTGGGTCAATTACAGAAGACTGGTAGGGAAACAGTTGTAGCAAGCCTGCAAAATATAATAAAGACGAAACGTTTTTTGTCCCCTAAAGGCTACTACTGAACAGATTTGAAAAAATCTTTCACAGTTGGAAAACTAGACTCTTCCCGAGTAACATAGACTATATATATTTTATTTAAAAATAAATAAATAAATAATAAACAATAATGTCTGTTTCATTATCATATGACGTCTGATTTATTTAAAATATCAATGTAATTATGTCATTCTATCATGTTTCATCTCATTTCTTAAGTGACGCAATGTTCACGGAATTACAAAAAAAAACTGGTCCTGCACAGGTAAAGTCATCATCCATAATGCAACATTACGTATTAAATTATATTGCAATTTATTGCATAAACCGGTATTTATTTACGAGAAATTATGACGAAGTTGCTCTTCGACGGATACATCCAATTACGAACGTCCAGATACGTGTGCCGGACACAAGAATCTACGTAAGCAAATCTTTTAACTGACTTCCCGAGAAGGACGAGTAACTAAATTAGGATGTTCGTATTTTTCAAAGATCACTGACGGATGAAGTATGTACAAATAGATTAGACAGTTTTCGAAATGACAATCCAGTTTCATCTAGCACTAGCTTTCCGCACGCGGTTTCACTCGCGTCCCGAGATAACTGCTTCCCGTAGCCGGATGGTGACAAAAACTATCCTATGTCCTTCTCCTGGCTCTAAACTACCTCCCTGCCAATTTTCAGCTAAATCGGTTCAGCCGTTCTTGAGTTATAAGTGGAGTAACTAACACGACTTTCTTTTATATATCGACGCTTGAAAGGCAAAAATGACTAAGCGACATTTAGTAAATTTTACAGAAGTGCAATTTAAAGTGATTTTTTTTATTTTCGGATTTAGATAGGTACTATAACAATTATGTTAATAAATATAAGTCAGACTATTTCGTGATTTTTTATGTTTTTTTTTTATTATTCTTTTTTTTAATCACTCTTCTGTAAAGTTTACTCAATGTCGCTTAGTTATTTTTGCCTTTCAAGCGTCGATATATATAAGATTATTATATCAAGGAGTAATGCGGTTTTTTTTTACGAAATGCCGGCTTTAGATTATTCACCAGTACATATGTCTACTTAGTGGGATCATGTGGTAATTTTTCAAATCTATAAGGCTTGGTTTCACTACACACACATCACTACATATAGGAATCTGCTTCCCCTGTAACTAGCTGTAGCTGAATACCAATATTTTACATACTTGAAACAATGCTTTAACCCACACGATACAGTTATCGCGTAATCCGATACTATTATGTAAATAAATTTTATTTCAGACTTTCCGATTATATATCAAATATAAATAGCCTTTAAGACTTAATTAGAAAATATTGATTAAAGATAGGGTAAAGGCGGGATAGATGCCCCACTTTTTGAAATATGCTTCTAATTTAATAAATATTGGTGCTACATTAATAACACCTATGAATTTAACTAGTTTAATCCTTTATGTTTATTTGTGATTTGTCTTTTTGGACCTATATACTACACGTTTTGCAGATTTTAGCTTTTTGTAGAACTCAATTTTTGGGGATAGATGCCTACCCCTATGGATAGATGCCCCACCTTGAAAATACTAGCGAGGATAGATGCCTACGGTGCGGGATAGATGCCCTACTCTTATTCATACTGTATAATAACATTATATTAATAATATTTATATATTCTTTTACTTTAATTTATTTGAAATGAAAAGTATTTTGCAATTTTTTAAATCTTTTTATATTTATTATCAGATTAATTAAAATTAACACAATAAAATTCTAAAAGTATTTGTTCAACAAAAATAATGTATTTTAAATTTTAAACCCTTATTATAAAATATTAATTATTAAGTTTCAACATGCAAAATCATAAAAAATATTTTTTTCTTAAAAACTAAAATAACACAATATACTTAGCATCATAATATTTAACCGGACAGTGCTTTAAGTTTCCCACATCTCGAGCAAAAAAATCTGAAAAGTGTACAGGTTTCATGTAACCAGTACTGACAAATTACACATTGAATCCAGTCGGATTTAGACTTTATTTGTTCATAGTTTTTAAAGCATTCTATGCAGTTATTTTTATTTGTATCTATAAGCTCATCCCGTCCATCTCTTTTAGTCTTCTTTACCGGCAAACCTTTAGTTTTCTTTCCCTTAACTTTTTTCTTAGGTGAATTGTCTTCATCTTCACTGTTTAAACTGTAAATCATTCGTAATCAATAAAAAGGGTAAATACCTATAGGTACATAAACACATGAAAAATATAAAAAACACAAAAATATATTAAAAATATATATTCAAAGCACTTATAATACATTCAGGGTATACGTGGTGCATGGAGGGATAGATGCCCCTAGGGGCACCTATACCGTAAAAAATCAGGGCATCTATCCTTTTTGACAGGGTTAGATGCAATAGTATTTTTTTAAATAAATAAATACAATAGAGCAACTATTTACATCAAAATGTATACTTCATGAAACAATATACATACGTAATAAAAAATTTGACGGAATTAATATCTTCTTATAAAGTTATACAACAGCAAATATTCACCTTTAAAAATTTTACGCTTGCTTTAAGTTCGCCGAGGAGATGAATTCACACACGAGCGAAACGCGACCTCACCCCTCGACGGAGCGTGGCTAACTTAGGTGCGGGGTGCTTGCGGCTTCTAGTTAAATGGTTGTTTCTTAATCGCGAGCATGGGAAGTTAGGTTTTTTAAAAATGGGGCATCTATCCCACTGCGGCATCTATCCCGCCTTTACCCTATTAATGTATGTTTGTTTACAGTAAATGGGACGTGTCAAAGGCCGACATTTTCCCAATCTCACTGGGAAATACGGATTTCGAAACCAGTTCTAAGAAGTACCGAAGTATTGTGATTGATGTATCGATGTTTATCTAAATCGATATGATTCTGATAGGTTAAAGAGTACCCACACTGCAGAAAAGTCAGCCGACAGTTTTATCGGGCGCTTGATAAGTACGGAGACATATGGGAGTGCGCACATAATTACGATCAGATATTTTACCGGTATTAAAACGACTAAAAACTTTTGTTAAAACCACAATTTTCTTAAAATATTTTTTTCCAACCATCGGGCCGACTGTTTAGTCTACAGTGTGCCCAAGGTATTAACAACGGATTCAGGAATCATTATAAGAAATGATGACACACGATAAGAAGAAAAAAATCTTTTAATGTCTTGGAGACTTGCGTCATAGAAGATTTATAAAAGGGCTGATGCACATATGTAATTGCAATTTGCACTGACAATGATGCAAGAGTCATGAGTTCATGACGGTTATGATGCTTTCAATTGGACTGATAGCCTTTTTGGTTTGTTTGTTTGTTGAAATAAAAACAATGATGAAAGAATGACGACGCCTGTCTATCCCAAACAAGGGGGTAGATGATATCACTAAACTAGGACATCTATTCCTTTTACGAATAGAAAAGTTTTTTTTTTCATCATCATCATCATCATCCTCCGAGCCTTTTTCCCAACTATGTTGGGGTCGGCTTCCAGTCTCACCGGATTCAGCTGAGTACCAGTGCTTTACAAGAAGCGACTGCCTATCTGACCTCCTCAACCCAGTTACCCGGGTAACCTTACTGGCTTCTGACTACCCCTAACGACTGTCAAAGATGCTTAATGACAGCCGGGACCTACAGAGTCAGGGTTCCAACAAAACCATGGAGATAGATGTATTGAGGAACTATTACCTCATCAATACATAATGAAAAAAAATGTAATACATGTAACTGTTACCGTCATAATTATAATGACGTTACAGGGAATATTCGATACGTATTTGCATAATGCGTTCATCCTGCTACGCATCTAGGGACGCGAATTATATTGAATTAATTTTCCCCGTGAACAGGAAAACATGATGCTGGAATATTCATATATAAGCCGCTTAGGCTCATGAACTGTCATTCGTTATTTAGAACTGCCAAAGGCAGTCATAACAATAATTACATTTATTAGTTTAATTAATAATTGTACCATAGTGCTATTAGCGACAGTGCTGTGAAAGAAAAGTTTTGAGTTGCAAATAAATTGTTCTGACTACAATGGCGACTTCCAAATACTTCTTTGCGGTAAATATGTTTGATCTTTTATCGAAACTTCTTTTGGACCATCTACAGGAGATTTACATTTTGATTGCCAAAAATTCAGTCGAAAGAAAGGTTGAAAATCCATCGAAAATTATGATTAAATTGTGTTTTATTTTCTCTTACAGTTAGCTTTGCTAGTGGCGTCCAGCTATGCTGCTCCAAACCGTAAGTGTCTTTTGATTAGATCAATAAGAAAATAAGTAAATTAGTGGACCAGTAGGATTATTATTTGATGAGCAATTTTCTGTTTTAGAATTTTTGTTCCCTGTAATATTTTCAAAGATCTTTTGAAAGGGCTATCATAGATAAAAAAAAATATTTTTTTTTTTTTTTTAACAACTTGTCCATTATTATTTTTTTCAAGTAATTTCTGATCGAAATTACTTTCGGCTCTGATAAGTCTTGAGAAAAAACTAGTGCCTGATATAGGTACCTATACTTTTTTCTTTTATAGATGAGCCAATCCCGCTGAAGATTCCTGATGAATGTAAGGGCAAAGGCTTCTGTTCCATCAAGCCTGAAGGATACGATGCAATGGAGAAGTTCATTACCCACCTCCTAACCGACAAGTTTATTGCAGTAAGTTATACATTTAATCTAAACTTTAATATAATGAAGAGAAAAAATATATTTGCACCCGGTTCCGAAACTACTGAACTAATTTGAAAAAATTCTTGATGACTTATGATGATTACCGAAATATGTATTACGATTTACGAGTTCCTAACTAGATTTTTCAATTGTTAGCAGAGTATGGGAGATCGAAATGGAATTGCCGTGTCAAAGGAAGAATTGTCACCGGAAGAAGACTGGCATAATTGCCCTTACAGAAAAACGGTACGTTTTATTTTATTATGTCATACCTTCACTACCCTACTACATTGTTCTTATAATAATAATATTGAATTTAAATGCAAATGGTCTACAATGATATTAAAAAACATGACCTACTGATAAAGGGCTTGGTTTAAAAACATTCACCTTTTAAAGTATAACTACAAAATATATTATGTCACTTCTCTACTTGGCTCTTTTTAAAGCTAATGATAATAATGTATTTTTCCAGGTCCAATCAATGTACACGTACAGCCTCTCGAATGAGACCAATGACTTCGATTATATTATCCAGCACAAACTGCTTACCCAACCCATCGAAATTGTTACTTGCGCGTAAGTAGACACTATTTTTATTTATAAATCCTCCCCTTTGATTGGGAGACGATTCTTTGTGGCTGCAGAAAGTACTTCTTGTAAGATAAAGTTAGATAGGAAGGTTTGGAAGAATATATGCTGCAATCCTAATATAATAGCTATTGAATGATCGAACAGTCTTACTATAAAAGCTATTATTGTCTGTTCTAAGCATAAATTCTCTTTCCTTGTGTTTTGCTCACATTTCTTTAAGTTGCAATACACTTCGTCCATAAGAGTCACATTTAAAATTAATACCATTTAGTTTACATCAGTGGTTCTTAACCTTTTTGTCATGAGGGACCACTTTACCAAAATTTGTCTTGCCGGGGACCACCCCATTGGTTTGCCTAAATTGAGATTTTAATTTAATGAGATTTTTGTGACTGTATTCTCTTTACTAACTTCTGAATTCTTGGTTCAGTAGTACTCAAAGCTAAACGCATGTCGTCAGTGGCATGCAACAGATTTCTATGCTTGTTTTTAACAATCAGAAGCGTTGAAAACCCACGGACGAATTTATAGCTTTGACAAGGGGGGGGGGGGGGGTCCACTAGGTAAAAAAAACAGTTTTAGCTCCGACTAAATCTTTCACTTACAAACGCAATGTTCAGCGTTTACAAAATGCAAGTACTCTATTCTTTTGTAGGTAAGTAAATGTAAAGAAAGACATACACATGCCTATGTAGTTACAAATGCGCGAGCGAAGCGAGCGCGAAATTTTTTTCGGACTCAAATGTATCCCAAACTTACTTTTACTTCTTGTTTGTTGACAAATGTAAAAACGAGGGCATACAGTTTCTGAATACGCGAGCGAAGCGAGCGGGAAATTTTAATTATTTTTTAAGACTCAGAACCAAAATTACGTAAAAGGGCTACATTTCAAACCTTAATTTTTTTCTGTTGGACAAGTAAGATGGATAGCAACGTCGCGAAGCCAAGCTTCGCGGACCACTTGTAATGCCTCCAGGGACCACCAGTGGTCCGCGGACCACCGGTTAAGAACCACTGGTTTACATTATGATTATTATGAACCTGTAAGTCAAATATTAAACACAAATTTTTCGCATACTAAACATTATGTCCGATTCCTCAGAACTGACAAAATCGAGCCCGGATCACCGAATGAGGAATGCTTCCAAGACATCGGTCTGAGTTCCTTCAAAATGAAGTCTATGTGCCAGACCACTACATCCAAGCGCAGTCTTCTGGTATACGATTATAAGACTGGGCAAATCAAGAAGAAGCCTTTTGATGTCCCATGCTGCTGTTCTTGCGTTGTATCCGAAACAGTTTAATTATTTGGCTAATAATAATGGCGTCCACGGCCGATTTCGGCCACGGCGGCTGTTCTCATCTAAGGAGATCTGCCAGCTGCGCAGGACATATTATAGTGCACGAGCATTTGCGCAGACACAGGTGCACTCCCTATTCCTTCACTCTCATAACCCGATGGGACGGCAATCCGACACGACCGGAAAGAGATTAGGATTAGGCTAATAATATAACATCATCAGCCTACCTTTTCCCCAAGTATGTTGGGGTCGGCTTTTAACCAGTCTTATGGGATGCAGCAGAGTACCAGTGTTTTACAAGGAGCAACTGCCTATCTGACCTCCCCAACTGGGCAAACCCTAGGTAAGACTGGTTATTAGATTATTTTAATGTCACCAAACAGGATATTTTGTGTAAGAATTTGTGCATCGGTCCTATTATTTTCCCTTGTGGCAGACTTTAATTGAAATCGAGTTTTAGTGCTATTTTTTTAAGATTGTCTTAAGTAGCTTTTAAATAACGAATGTAAAATGTATTTGTAGCACAGATGACATAGCGTTACTCAAGTGTGCGGTATCATTTCGAAGACTGATTTAAATAATTTTATAACACTAGTAATTTTAAATAATTTTATTTTTCTAGCCACACAGTTAAATTGTTTTTTTTTTTTTTTTTTAATGTAAGCTATAAATACAAGTATTCATTGTTAAACTTTAAGTAATGCTTGAATAAATTAGTATTATGAATAAAACATATCAAACTATAAAACATTTTTTTTTCTGAAATTGCCGGAATGTTGATTTACCTCTTCGTACTACTGGGGAATGTTTTCTTCGAATTTATTCGGGATTCACAAAATAGACTAAACAAGCCTTAAGAACACTCTCAAGGCTAACAAATAAGGGTCCGTTCAGATAGACCGGGTCGGAGAGCATCGGCGCGCATTTTTCTTTTCACACAGACCGGAGCGGATCGGCTGCGCGCGCATTAAAGAGCATGCAAACGGAGCCAAACGTCAAGAAAAAATACACGATCGGAGCCGGTCGGCTCCTTTTATTATTTCACACCGAGCGCATTCGAGCATTCTCAATGACAAAAGCAGTGCGCATGCAAAAATAAACCTTACTTCAAATACTAAGTACTCAATTTTCAACGTGTTAAGAATTTGCTCTGCTCTCCGACCCGCTCTATCTGAACGGACCCTAAACTCCATTTTGCGCATTCCACCATTCAATAAAAGATCCCTTTATCATTATTATATAAAACAACATGATTATTCCGTTACGCACTTCTATTAAAATATACATACAATTCATATAGACAACGATCGTATGAAAAACTGATTGTATCCACGCGATTTTGAACGTTATGTCTCAATAACAATATTTATTGTCCCTTACTAAAATTTGTTGTTATCTGATAAGGAAGCACAGTTATATAGCCAGGTTAAACTACTCTCGACCTTATTAAATGGGGAGAAGATAGAATTTTCATTGACTGTAGGAAAACAACGATTAGTTTAAGCGACTTTATTTGCGTATTGCTTGGCTTCCCTTTACATGAAACTATAGATTTTCTTGTTTATTGGCAAGCTTCTAATCTTAGTGGCTATTCGTTCACGCGTATTAATTTATTATAGATAGAAATAGAGTAAGTAGGTATATTCGACAAGGCTTCTTAGATCGCTTGCATGGTTTTGACAAGATTCATGAATCTATACTACCTAATATTATAAAGCTGAGGAGTTTTTTTGTTTGTTTGAACGCGCTAATCTCAGGAACTACTGGTCCGATTTGAAAATTTCTTTCAGTGTTAGATAGCCCATTTATCGAGGAAGGTTATAAGTAGGCTACTTTTTATCCCGGTACGGGAAGTAGTTCCCACGGGATGCGGGTGAAACCGCTGGCAGAAGCTAGTTCTTAGATAAAATACGTTCTGCTATTCTTAGCAACATGTCTAAAAATACCAAAATATCTATTTATATTTTTAATCACTACCTGGAAACATAAAAATGGAATAAAGTAAAAGTTCCGGTTTCATATCTGTTATCGCGTGCTATGGATATGAAAGTAGGTAAGTAAAATACTACCCTAACCTCCTTGTTACCATTGGCAATGATCATAGACAGCAAGGTTGCATTTGCAAGGCCAAGGTAAAATAATATGCATCCTATAGACTACAGAACATGCAACAAATATTATGTAAAAATTACATAATGAAACTCGCTACTACTGGAGTTAAAAATTATAGAAGATCACGACTTCTTATCTTTATATGAAACCCAATTAAAATTAACTGATTGTATGGCAGCACCATGTAATATGTCGTATTGTTGGCATGGTAATATTGGTTTATTGACTGTTGACATTTTGTTACTAAGCCACAATTGGTTTTTGGTTTTAAATGAATTTTAATTTCATATTTTGATGATGGTATAGTGTTTTTTTATTTTCTTTTTATGATAGAATTGATAGTAGCATACATAGCAGCTTGCCTTTGCCTTAATTTTGTTAGTAAATATGTTCAATCATATCACTGCCACTACATAGCTTACAGTATCATTAACTTTTACATTATGGTTATCAAAGAAAAATCAAATATAACATGAATAAGTATTTAATTGAATATTCCCAAAATTAATGTTTTTTTGTTCTCATTAACAATATTAAAGATTGAATAGAATATTAAAACATTTTAGTCTAGTATTTTAATATTTTTTTTCTGAACTGGTTGGATGCAAATTTTTTTGCAATTTTTAATTTTGATATAGAAATAACATCAAATTCAGGACATAAAATGCTATTGACTGATAATATATAATATACCTATTTGATACTATGAAGGAAAAATTGTAACAAAGGACAATGCTATTCTTTGTATGGAAGTTGGGCTCAAGAGTTGTCCACGGTAACTGCATAGTGTATTATGTTCCATAGGCTTATAATAGGTCCCAGTCCGAAATATTTCGAAATCTATCCCAGGAGTCCTGAGAAAAACTGGATTGACTCTTATTCAATATTACGAAAAATATGCTTACGAACTCTTAACTATTCCACTTTTATTATCTTAATTGAAATGCATTATAATATTAATCGACAAATACGAGGTATTGAACGAGATTTTTTTTTACCGTATTCCTTTTACGTTTGTACGTGCATAGCTCCGTCGTTTACCAACCGATTTAAACAATTATTTTATTGTTTGAAAGGATCTACTTTCCAAATGGTTCCTTTGTTATTCGGTCCAGGGTCTGGTGATAGAAACCTTAAAACAATAGGGAACTCTCGGAAATTGTAAGCACATATCGAATAAAAACTTGTCATTCGGGTATATGTCTCCGACACCACAAAACAGTGGAGGTTAAAACCTGACCTGACGATGGAGACGACAGTGAGACGAGGGAACTCCTCAACGGTATCTACTTACTACCTCGTGTTCGAGCTTATTTTATTCGTCTTGATAAGATTTTTCCATTGCCATTACGGATATTAATTGCATGACGTTACACGAACTTAGGACTGATTGTGGTAGATAGAGACTGAAAAGCAAGAGAAACAACAATTTCCTTTAAACGTTCTATTCCTGTTTTTTTTAGCCTATTAACAGTGAAACCACTAACTATCTGAATGTTATTTCAAGAAAAGAGGTTGTTAGGTTTGTGGCTGCTTATAATGGCTAGCTAACAATGGCTGGCTAACATTAGAACCGGTTTTTCTCGGGACCTCTGGGACCGATTTCCAAAATATTTGGATTCCGTCTTAAGAGTGAAGTAAAGAACCTATTTTAACCATTCCCACTACTGGGCAAATGGCTTGGGCTTTATAAAGTGACTGTTCAAGTTGAACATTAGAACTGGTTTTTCTCGGGACCTCTGCGACCGATTTCCAAAATATTTGGATTTCGTGACAACAGTGAAGTAAAGAACCTATTCTAACCATTCCCACTACTCGGCAAATGGCTTGGGCTTTATAAAGTGACTGTTCAAGTTTAACATTAGAACCAGTTTTTCTCGGGACCTCTGGGACCGATTTCCAAAATATTTGGATTTCGTGTTAACAGTGCAGTAAAGAACCTATTTCGACCACTTTCACTACTGGGCAAATGGCTCAGCCTTTGTTAAGTGACTATCTATGGAGAACATTTGAACCGGTTTTTTTCGGGACCTCTGGGACCGATTTCAAAAATATTTGGATTTCGTGTTCAGAGTGCACTATGGAACCAGCTGGAACTACTCCCACTGCTGGACAAACTTTGAGCCCAGACCCTGGCATTGTCCTTTGATAGTGGAGTACATTATATCATCAATGATTACATATCTAAACACTATGTAGATAATTTATATATTTTTGTTTAAACAATGCTCAGCCATGATAGATGGTTTTGACGAAATCAGTAAGGTCAAGGAAGGTGACTTAATATTGTATTTGGCGAATAAACACAAGGGAAAACAATATTTTAAAATATTATACAGCATTAACATAAGTTTTGACTGTACTATGCTAGATATTTCGTACTTGATTTTTAAAACTGTAACTGTGCAATTGATCCATACATGGGAACCTATGGTATTTGTAAAAAAAACATAAGAAAGAGTTCACTTTCATCACAAATTCAATAGGCGAACCTACCTATACTGCATGAGGGCCAAAAATCCCTCGGGTGCCATAGAACTAAAGAACACAAAATTGTGGTATGTTCACATGTTACCATTAGAAAGAAAAAAAAATCAAAAGGAGTTACATATCATACATATCGACTGCAAGCAAGCAATACCTCCTATCTGACTCCGGGTGGATTTTAGGGTAGGGGCACAATAAAACTTAATAAAATCCTTATTCCGAGGTATAATGAGATACTGAAAATCCAAGTTTTCTTTTTTTACGCATAGTATTGATTAATAAAGTTTTTTTGTTTTTATTTTGAGTCTAGGTAGTTTAAGGTAGATACAAGTTTTTTAAAACAAAAATGTCAGATAGGAGGTATTGCTTGCTTGCAGTCGATATGTCAGTTAGCACAGCTGTGTGTCTACACCTTGAGGTTTATTTGATATAAAACACAAGTCAGAACTATTTTGAACCACACCAATATTGTCATGTGGCATTAATTAGACATCTAACACATACTGGTTTTGGGTGATAACTTAACAAAAACAGGTTTTGTCATTATTACATAATATAAATAGAAGGATGTATTTATATTTCAAGGCTTCACCAGCTCATTGGTGAGTGATAAAAACCAAGCAAAACTAAAATAGACTACTTACACATCCACAGGACCAATAAGGTAATTTTGCATCAATTAATATTCATAGATAATAAGAAATCAATGGCCGGTTGATTGCAAAGAGGTTGTGTATTATCCCGCTTATTCTCATTACTGCTCATAAAATTTATGAATGGCCATTAAGTGTAAAAGAAAAATATGATGAAAAACCTTATTTCAAACCATGTTTCGATGACATTAGACACATTTTTCAACAACAGAAACACGTGGTAATCACTAACAAATCACTATTCACAGGCACATTTAATATGATAACTGCTTTTAATTACTGTTTCATTCCTTAATGAGGGTGCACAAGTATAAATTAAAAGAAATAAGTTACCCGTCGAGTTGACATTTTGTTGTGAAGAATCCTACTGAACTGAACAGTTGGCCATCACCAGTTGACGTAACTGATAAGAATAATATTATCTTGTGTACTTAAGTAACATAGAATATTTCACATGCTGTTATCTTACACTGGCAAGTTTCTTCATTCAAGACTGACATGTTTTCACTTCAATTAAATATAATTGAAAGTTTTACAATCTAATGAATTACAGGTGAGTGCCTTTGGACAATACAAGCGATAGTTCATGTTTTTTCTTAATTTTTTTACTTAGCTACATGTGTTTTTATCAGCATGAAATGTTGTAATATCATATTTATTTTTTATTTCCTCACAAAAGGTCGAAGAGGTTAGGTTGGTTATCTAATGATGATTGAACTTGGAAGTGGTTTGTCAATTTGAATATGGAAAGTAAATCCAAATGGTTATCTAGATCGTTGTTTAGACAAACTAATCAGGTGTTTTTGGCATGCGAAGGTCGCAAAGACGCATAGTGACGTCCCAATGCAGTTCAAGGGCGGACAAATCAAGGGCATTCATTTAAAAATATAGCGCATTGACAACATCCCACTTGTCAACAACGATATACTAATTAACTAACTCAATTAAACCATTTTTTAAATAATCAAAAACTTACCCACCTCTTGACAGCTGGCCTGACTGATTACAGAGCTCAACAAAGATTTAAACATTACAGTGTTTTTCTGTCACAACACAGTTTTTTCGAAAGAATACTGTAATGCTTAATTCGGCAACAATTGTTTAAACTACGTTAGCCCTGATAACACGTCACGATACATAAAAATGTACAAAAATCTATTTTTGTTAAACACGCACTGTGGTCATGATCGTCTCAGCCGCCCGGCTATGATTGTGTGATAATGCAAAAATATTTAAAAGGTCTTTTGTTTATTCGCTAACCTAAAACAATTTTGCACTCTTCAACTTGGCCGCACAGCTCCAAGTTTTTTTTGCAAATTTTGACGTAATAGTGATGTCCAGTCAATCATGTTTTTGTAGTGATGTGTGGAATAATAGTTGCGTCGGGTACTTATGTTAAGTTAAAATATGAAACTACGTGATAGGTAGAATCGTAGCTAGGTAATATATGAATAAATGCTAGGATTTAAGCAGCAGGAAAACAAAAAATCACTTCCTTTATCGCTTCGAAATAGTTAAATCTCGTATTAATTCATCAGTACCGTTTAATCTGCCGTTTTTATTATTTTGGTGCCCACATACATTCCTAGGTACCTATGTAAAGAAATTACGTTATTTGTATTCTTTCTATAATTAATTTAATAATAGGAACTAACAAATATTTGAAATGCTTATAATGAATAGCTTGGAGGTGCAGTAACTCTTGCTGTTGCTAGATCTAGTTCTTACACATAGATGTCGCTACGTGGCCACTGGCCAGCAACATTAATTATTATGATTTTACGAGTGCTAGTAAAAAATGATGTTAACATTGTTATGTGGATAAAGTCATTAGAGTCTTTGTTTTTATTGGCCTTGCACTAAAATTCTGCTCTAGTATAAATTACTATAAGTAATCTTTTAACCCTTTAATTCGCAACGTTGCACCGATGCAACTATCCAAACAAAAAAATATCCTGCAAGAACCATCATTATTTTTTCTTATTTACATAAATTTTAATAATGGATATACTGCTGCCATCTATGAAAAAAAATATTTAACCAACTCACGCGCATCATTACGTAGTTTTGACCAAAATGATGTCGCGTCGACATTGCGCTCGTGGACGACCGGTGAGTTTTAATAAATATAAATAGTTTTTTATGCATTTATTGACAACTATTATTTGAAATATTATTGTTTATGAGTGTTTACAATTGTGTCATATAACGCCAATGTCAAATTCATATTCTACTATGAAATATAAGCACGTATTTACCGACGTTGCACATTTGCGACACTGCGAAGCTTCAGAATAAGTACTTTTGATTTCGTACGTTGCACGGGTGCCACGTCGCGCTTTAACTAACACCGAATAATTATTATTTTCTTTGTATGGGTTTTGTGTTTTTTTTTACATTTATGGGAGTTGACGGTATTATGTTTTTATATTGACTGTTCTGAAAGTTTGCTAATGTACGACTAAGCTAGATTACTAAATAATGAATGAATATCGCTATTACTAATATGCTCGTTTTTTACTAAAGCTTGTGTTAACTTATGTATGGTGTTGGTGATTGCTGCATGCTTGTTTTTTTTTTGCTTATTGGTAATAAGGGAGGCTTAAAATGGCAGAGAGCAAGACAAATTTTAGCTTTGGTTCCACCAGAAGCGGCCTCGTTTACTGATAGCTCTTCGTCTGAAGACGAAGTTATTAATCAAAACATCACCGAATGTCAAGACGATGTATCTTCCGACTACAGCTCAGAACCAAGGTCCCTTCGTTCGTCTTTAGAAAACTTGGATCTTATTCTTGATAGTCCAGTGCAAGAAGAAACCTTTACGACATTATCTGATGAAGATACGGTTCCACTGACTCCAGTAATACGTAGTATTTTTCCTTCGGACACACCACCCAATCCGCTCCCATATTTAAATTCAGTTTCGTCAATTTTATCACCACTTAATACTCCATTAAGCCAAAGAGTTCGCTCAAAAAGAAGTGCTAACTGTGAACCAAGAGTTGTAGCTAAAAGAGTAAAAAAGTACAAGAGACCTCTTCTTAGTTTCAAGTGGCAGCGTGGGAAATTCAAATATCCAGCAGAGTTTGATATGCCTGATCTTAGCACTAGTAGTAATTTTTTTTTCTGAAGATATAATAGATTGTATTACGGAGCACACCAATTTATATTCTGTGCAAAGCAAAGAAGGTAAATCTATAAACGTTACCAGAGATGATGTGCGTGATTTTCTAGCTATCACAATTATGATGGGTATTATATTGTAAGAATGCCGTCATATCGAGACTGCTGGAGTAATGATTTCAGATACCCTCCTGTAGCTGATGTAATGAGTCTAAAAAAGTATGGGCTAATGAGAAAATATTTGCATTTTGTGGATAATTCGGATCTGAGTAACGATCGTTATTTTAAGGTTCGGCCGATATTAGAAAAAGTAAGGACACAATTCAATTCAATTCAATGTATTTATTTGAACAGATGCTGTAAGATTTGATAAAATTGGCCATTTTCCAGTTTTTGTACAGCGAGGTAGCTGTGCAAATATTGCAAAACTGGGTATTCAAATATCCACCGTTCACAATGTGAACAACGTTTGTGTTTAGTTCCCAAAAGAAACTGTTTCTTTAACTTTTATAATGTAGAATAAATATGTTTTTTTAGTATATTTTGTTTTTCATTTATATCTACATTTTATTTTGTAACGTGGACACTGTTGTAAATATACAACACTGACTTCAGTCTGTACATGTTCTTGTGTTTCGCAATGTAGCACATTTACAACATACTATATTTGGATATATATGTATACCAGATTTTTATTTTCATTTTTTTGAGCACTTGTAAGATCTAAATAAACAATAAATTAAAAAAAAATAATAAATAAATTCAATTTTTTTTTTGAGCTTTAAAGGGTTAAATCAGTACCTACTTGAGATAATAGATCTATTATAAAAAGCCGTCAATTTCAATTAAAAATATCTACCCTAAACGTGACCTATAATATGAAATGAAACAATAGCAACTAGATTCACTCAAGCTTATTGGAGAACTAATAACCAAAACTAGACTGCGCCAGTCAGTGTAAAACAGACTAGGTAGCAATTAAATAAAAGCCGCAAGCCGAATGCTTAGGTACTAACCGGCCGACGTAAATTGGGCACAAAATCACGTGTATTACTTATCAGCATGTTTACTGTTCCTCATTAGTTGCCAGATGTAGACCGGCCACTTTATAAGAATTCTTTTTTTTTGTGTTTCTAGGCTTCAAAAGGAAGAAGAATCTCTTTTTGTGTGATCGGTCATTATCGTAGTTTATCTGTCAGGACCTTTTTTCTCGGGTGCAGACAGACGAACTTATAAGTACCTATAGCTTACGAGAATGTACGTTTGTATACCTACTTTGCAGGCAGGTAACAGGTTAAGCTGATTCCAAGAGGTTTACCTAAGAAGATACTGATCCACATTAAGAAAGTTTCTAAACAGTTTTGACAATAGGTCCTACTTAGTTGCCATTTATAGTTAGGTAGGTACAAGTTAAATAAACGATAACAATAAACGTCGTGATATCGAATCAGTTTTTCATTTTGAGCAAGATAACTTTTTCCCGGTACTACAGTACCTACCGAGGTGCTTTGAATGGGTGCTATCTTTTTTTATGTTCATGTGTTAGGTAGGTTCAGATTTTATGGTAGTAGGTAGGTACCTACATATAAGTATATTGATCAAGTACCTACGCTGTTAATTAATTCCCTTAGGTACTTCACTTTCAAACAGGGCTACCTATTGTTGCTGCATCGTCACCGAAAAGTTGCTCGTCTATCCAAACGACCGCTAAACAAACGTCGGAAACATTACCTGCCAGTCCACATTGTAGTTCCCGCCTCTAGTGCTGTGGATTACAATTCGAATTGCGAATAATAAGTTCGTTAGTGAATTCGCTGTTGCGGTGGCGACTGCAAACAAAAGCTCGTCACTATAATTTGCGCTTCGTGTCCGCAAAATATTCTTGCAATCGATTTCAAACCTCATTTTCTATGTGGTAAGGACTTAAATATGTTTTTGTTTATCAAAAAGACGTCCCTAGTTTTGAAACGTTCTTACAGTTACCTCACTGAAACTTGTTACAGCAACGTCGTCAATTTATTTAAACTTGATAACTTTAACTATGTAAGTAGTTACTTATCTATGAAGGTATTATATTTCAATTCAAACAGTGATGCTTGTGACAATCTCACTATGGACCAAGTAAATTGCCACATTTGATACGCTACAAATTAATAAGATAAGAAAAACAAAACAGCTCAAAATAGACCAAATTCTGTACTTATTAGACATAACAAATCAGAAATAACTAGTCTGTCCCGAAATCTTTTGAGTGGGTTTGTATAATAATAAATTAGGCGTAAGTAATAAGAGATTAATGTTAATGAAAAGGGTGCTTAATTAGGAAGTAAGTAGCACTTAAGTAGATACTCTGAAAATACCTGGCATTGGTCCTTGTTAGGTGCCTAGTTAGAGCCTAGATTATTCGACGTACTTATAAATTGTATGCTCTAGGCCAACATTGCCTGTTAAAAATAAAATTCTGTTCAGAAACAAAGAACTGCAAGCAAACAAAATCTACATGCCCCCATACATTGCGAACAAGTAAATACAAAGTACAAAACAATTTTACAAAGATTTTTATGCAGTGGGAGTCTTCAGAAATTCTATTACCGTACACGGAAAAGTACTGTGTGTAGGACATTAAATATTTTATAGATGCATAGATGCCTAAGTGCATTCAGCTGTAGGGGCTCAAACGCTATGAGTATGGGCTTGCCTGTACTCAATTTCCATAATAATATTCAATAAACGCTGTAAGGGGACTTTCCGAATAAGCTTTCAGTCCTTTATGACATAACTGCTATAGTCTATGCTCGGTATACGGACTCCTTGGAGGGAAAGGAGGTCATATTGTTAGTGGCGTTGTCAGTGTTGTTTATGTTCTTTTTTAAAGGTGTAGGTCTTACCTGCTGCTTTTTATATACAGCTCAGTCAGAATAGGTTTTTTCAGGGACCTACTTTAGTGGTTTTGAAATCCGCATTAAAATTTTATAACACTAGCTTCTGCCAACGGTTTCACCCGCATCCCGTGGGAACTACTTCCCGTACCGGGATAAAAAGTAGCCTATAGCCTTTCTCGGTAAATGGGCTATCTAACACTGAAAGAAATTTTCAAATCGGACCAGTAGTTCCTGAGATTAGCGCATTCAAACAAACAAATAAACAAACTCTTCAGCTTTATAATATTAGTATAGATTACCATGTAGGAAACTTAGGTATCTACCGATCTAGGTGGCCTCCGTTGCGCCTATGATCTATATTGTGCATCGCCTTCCATCGTTGACACCATATACCATAGATTAAAGTTAAAAAAAAAATGTAGGTACCTCGATTAAAATAAATAAAGCACTAGAATCTCTTTTTAAATAACCCAGCGTTTAACATTCGAATTTAAAGTAAGTAGTCGCCAGTTAACATAATATTTCAACACTATCCCCAGTGCGGAAAATAAGGATATCTCGGAAAGTAATCTAACAGGGCGGTCAGGAACGTTCCTCGTTGGAGCAGTCCCATTTATACTTAAACTGGATTGCTTTTAGAGGCTCCCAGATTGCTCTCAGTTAGAATTGCGAGGCACTAAAGCCATTCATTGAGATATAATCTGGACATTGACTATTTCGTAGGTTTTTGTGTTAACTTTAATGTCACTGATGAATAGAGGTAGATATGCTTGTGTGAATTGATTTTGATACTTTGATAAGTATTTTTAATTTATCACAATATGACTTAGGTACTAACTGTTCCGCATTGACGCCCCGAGAGAAGTGGGAAGCACTAAGTTACAGAGCATATATGAGACTCAAAAATGACGTAGTAATGGTGTCCACGGCCGATTTCGGCCACGACGGCTGTTCTCATTTAAGGAGATCTGCCAGCTGCGCAGGACATATTATAGCGCACGAGCATTTGCGCAGACACAGGTGCACTCCCTATTCCTTCACTCTCATAACCCGATGGGACGGCAATCCGACACGACCGAAAAAAGATCAGGCGCAGGACCGACATTTACGTGCTCTCCGATGCACGGGTGAATCAATCACCAACTTTCAGACTACGGGCTACTTTGTGAAAGTTTAAGAAAACCCACAAAGCGATTTCGGCCCGACCCGGGAATCGAACCCGAGACCTCGAGAACAGCAGCCGCGCTTGCGACCACTAGACCAACGACGCAGATATTTTTAGTTCTTTTTTTTTTCATGACGTAGTATTATATTGTAAAATGATTTTCGCTATCGATTGAATAGGTCCAGAATTGACTCCCTATACAACGTCACAAACTTAACCTCTTTATAATAATTATATGGACAATGCTTTTTTTTACGATGAACCACTGGTATCCCTTTGGAAGAAGACTGTTGTTGACCTCATTATTATCACATAGAAATAAAACAACGACTAAAAATATCGATGTCATGATGAAAAATAAAAAGGTATACCTACATGCCTATACCGATAGGCAGATACATACACCTACTAGTGAATCGTAAAACGTACACAATCAAGCTTGGTGTCCACTGACGCGTGATATTATTCGCTTGTATATTTACACCAGTATGCTCCTGCCCGATTAGAGGAGGACGCAGAATATAAAACACATGGAAAACAAATAACTAGCGGAGGTGCCATAAAGGAAAATCTCTTAAGAAATGCGGGTGTGCGGGGGACAAGGAAGTTTATAGGTAAACCGTCCCGGCCCGACCATTTTTTGTAATACCAACAATCGTTGACAGATGTCCAAAAGATCCCGAACGCCTTGTTAGTTCACCTGAAGTGATCGTATTGATCATGCCCATCCAACGAATTTGATCCAGATTAGAAGAAGGCGTCTGACCTACGTTACGACCTGCATTATGCCACCTCCGCTCATCTTTCCTTACTCCGTGATAAAACAGTATTTCACGTCTCTTTCATACTCGTACATTGTTTGTAAATAAAGTGCGTTTTTACGGGTTTCGGTATATTCATGCAAGCACACGTGACGTAATTTTTCCAATTCCTTGATAGATCGGTACAGTGGGCACTGGGCTTTATAGAGGGTTGATTTGTGTGGTGTGAATGAAAGAAGTCAATATTTTGGTTTTATCCCTATTAACATTATAAATGCGAAAGTGACTCTGTCTGTCTGTCTTTTACGCATTCACGTCTAAACCACTAAACTGATTTTAATAAAATTTGGTACAGAGATAGAGTTGACCTTGAGAAAGAACATAGGATAGTTTTTATCACGGACTTTTGAAGAGTTCTCTTGGAAACGCGATATAACACATCTGTCAATACTAACTGTTTAAATAATAAGTTCTAATTCTGGTCATCTGCGCTGAAGGCTGAGTAGGTATTGGGTAAGTCAGTACCTTGTAAACAGCTCTTTTAAGAAAAACCAACTGTTATGTCGTCGATGAACAGGGTCTTTCATAAAGCCAGCAAACACCAAAAGCAGCTCTAAAGAGACACTACAAGTCTAGGAGGTTCATAAAGCAAATAAATCAAATTTAGACGTCTCGAACCGAAAGTTTCTTTCCACAAAGATATGAAGTTTGTTGAGTTTCCATTATTCTGTACCAAGAGTGCAGATCTTGGTACCAAACGCTGTGTACAATTTAAATGGAAATTCGTTTTACATACTTAATTTTAGTTGTTGAGAATTCATTCTCCTTTGATTTATGTTTACCTGGTAGAAGTTTTGTCTTTCGCAATCTTAATTGTTTTAAAATGATATCATTTTCTCGTTTTTCTCCTGTATGTTGGCTAAAACTACATTTTTGGTACCTACGTATTATTACATACAGTCTTCGTTAATGAAGTTGAGGAAGAGATTCATTTCAATAATTTTCTAGTTAGATGTTTAAAAATACATAAGTACGATGCCTTCTTTTGACTTTGACGATCTTTGTACTAAAGAGACAAGTAAGTACATAACATTGTTTGAGACAAATCGAGGAATAGCTAAGAGGTGCTCAACCCTCGAACAACAAGACTTCAAATCGTAGCCAACACGAGTAAACAAAAAGAAACAAAAGTCGACAACAGCAGTAACATAAGTGTAGAAGTCAACCCGTCACTGGCGCGTTATTCTGTCGTCACTACCGGCCGTAAACCCTCCAATGCATACAAAAAACTTCATTTTCAATATCGTGCCGGTTCGTTGGGCGGCAATATGTCGGTCGGGTGCGGTTCTAAAACATATTTTACGCAGCTTCGAGATCGTCAAGGGTTTACTATGGTTTATAGCTTGACTATCGCTTTTGATGTGAGGATGACCTAGTTCGGACGTTTTTACGATAGTTGTTTTCGGTTTTTTATAATGAGGATTTGTGTTTTTATTAAACAGACTGGTTCATATTGTTTTAAAATGTTAAGAACTACACGGGTACACAAATGCGGAAAGGTGTATTGTGTACCTTCCTAAGACAAACTTTAAATCTAACTGCATCGTTAAAAAAACGATTTACCTAGTATATAAACTAGTGAACAAAAAATTCTAATTACGAACAACATAGAAAACATGGGAACATCTAGTAGATCCCGACACGAAAAATGACTACACCCCAAAGGCATATTAATACACACGTAGCAATCTATTACAGTCATTCTAATCTTTATTACAATGTATTATATCAGGGTATCGACATCATTTTACGGCATCTCGTATCCTCAGGGTGTAATTTTGGCATAACCCTGTTGCTATTTACGAGGGACAGGCTTAGAAGCTATCTGGACGTTAAAATTTATATTATAGACGTCCACGCCTCCGATTTTTTGTTTTCACAGCACTTTTAAGATCATATACGTGTTTTCGTAGTTCAATGTAAATAAAGGGATCGTCGTATCTTTCGAGATGGCCTTGTTGCCTTTTTGATGCCCCGTTTTATATTATCAATTTTTATACCCCCACTTTTATAGGAGTCATGACATGGAGTGTAATATTGTTATTTGTTTCAGTTAATCGTGTGCAACAATCAATATGGAGAGCAATATAGCGCCCAATTGTATGGTGGTGACTCCCCATCACTTGGCTACACAGAGTGCCGTAGCAATTCTCAGAGAAGGAGGAACTGCGGTCGAAGCAATGGTATCAGCCGCTGCAACTATAGCTGTAGTGTATCCGCATATGAATAGTATCGGTGGTGATTCCTTTTGGCTCATCGTACCTCCAAACGGTGATCCTATAGTTATTGAAGCTTGTGGAGCAGCTGGCTCTTTAGCCACTCCAGAGTTTTACAAGGATTGTAAAACAATTCCATACAAAGGCCCAAAAGCAGCTAACACAGTTGCAGGAACTATTGGTGGATGGGAAGAAGCTCTTAAATATATTTCTGAATGTGGCTACCAAAAAATGTCGCTGAACAAGTTATTAGCAGATGCTATTATGTACGCAGAAAATGGATTTCCTGTTACAAAATCTCACCACACAAGCCTAAAAAATATACAAGCCTCAGGTAATACGCCAACGGAATTTGAAAAAGTTTTTATGCCTAATGGTAAAATTCCAAAAATTGGTGAGAAATTCTGCCAAAAGCGCCTGGCGAAAACCTTGCAGCACCTAGCTAAAAATGGTTTAAACAGTTTCTATAAAGGCGAATTGGCAACACTAATTGCCGAAGACATGGCATCATTAGGCATGCCTATCACACAATCAGATCTTGCGAACTACGCCCCAGTTAGGAAAGTTCCTCTACGATTACTGCATAGTCACGGAGAGATATTTAATGTTCCGCCACCGACACAGGGCCTAGTTTCGCTGGCTATTCTGGGTATTTTAGATAAGTTGGGTGTCGATGGCCATCATGAGGGACAGTTTATACATGCTACAGTAGAAGCTACTAAAAAAGCTTTTCAAATGCGAGACCAACACATAACTGATCCAGCGTATATGAAAACTGATCCCAATTCATTGTTGACAAGCCAGAATTTGTTCGAAATGGCCAAAGGTATTAATTTCGATCAAGCACACGGTGCAGTATCATGTAAAGCGGCCGGCGACACAATTTGGATGGGAGCAATGGATAACAAAGGCTTTTCAGTCTCCTTTATTCAGAGCATTTACCATCAATTTGGGAGCAATGTAGTACTTCCTAAAACTGGTATTGTGTGGCACAATAGGGGTATAGCGTTTAATTTGGAAAGGGATCACATGCTGTGTATTAAACCTGGAAAGAAACCTTTTCATACGTTGAACCCTGCTGCAGCCCGTCTTCGGGATGGTCGTGTCTTGGTTTACGGGACAAGAGGAGGTGATGGTCAGCCACAAACACAAGCAGCTATCTTTCATAGATACGTCGTCCAAGGACTGGACTTGCAGAGTTCAGTCTCAGACCCAAGATGGATTTATGGAAGAATTTCTGGGGATCCACAGACGACTCTGAAGCTAGAAAACAGGTTCTCAGCAGAGACTATCAGTTATTTAAAGGAGAAGGGTCATGACATTGTTATGTTGCCAGATTATAGTGAGGATACTGGACAAGCTGGGGCCCTAGTTAGGCACCCTGATGGTAACGTGGAAGGAGCATTTGATCCGAGAAGTAATGGAAGTGCTGCTGGCTTTTGATCATATTGTTTTATAATATGTTTACATAAGTAAGACTATACTTACGTATTTAGTTAAGGTAATGGGTATCTATCTAGTCTATTTTGATTTTTAATATTTTGTGGGAAAGATCTGTGTGAATTGAAAGAAAATGTAGCTTTAAATTAATTTTTATGCGCAGATCATTCGAATATCTATCAAAATATATAATTATTTTGTTTACTCTTAGAAAAACATTAATGTCTTATTTAATTAATATAAAGTATCAAGTAAGTGTTTTAGTAAAAAAGATCTAGCCACTAAGCTTATGATAAATTCATTGCTCTTTACTTAATGCTCTATTTCAATTTAAGGTTTTCTCGTAATTATGTCCACTTAAAATCCATTATTTTTAAAGTTAATATATTTAATGAACCATAAGATAAAAGCAAAAGAAAAACTCTTCTAGTTATACAATGAAAATTAATAAGTTCTGTTATTAAAACTTTTTTTAATTCATCGCTCAAAGACACGAGCGCTCCCAAAACTTCTTTAGACATTTTTGGAACTGTCAGAAGCAAAAGTAAAATTTGCAAACTCGCAAGACTTATTTTCCAGGGAAACTTGGAACTCTTTTGTCTTTTAAAAAATGAACTCAAAGTGGAGCTTAAAATTAACAGTCTAGGAACAGTTTTAAATTAGACAATCTCTTTGAAATATATGGTCCGTTTCCTGAACAGTGGTCGACGATAATTCACATTTATTGGAAAGATAAGGGAACGAACAAAGAATGGATGTAAATCAAAAATGACGCTTTAAAATAATACTGGATTTTGGTTTGACGTGATGTTGGTACGCACTGCGAATTTTTGATAAACGAACCAATAAATAAAAATTAATGGGACTGTTATGAATTAAAAGTCATCCGAACTGTTCTTTTTTCAAACCTTACCTTTATGTCATAGATTTTAGGTTAGTTTTTTTTATGATTGAGCGCAAGAATAAAATTATTTAAATTCTTGTGCAAAAATTCATGCCGAATGTGTTCCAACTGCTCAAAGACATAATTGAAGATAGAATAGTAAGAATGTAAGCTTTAAGAATCAATATATTTCTGATAAAACTTAATAAGATAGAAGAGAACACATCAACATAATTCTATTTTAATTTGAATTTATGAAGACATTTTAAAATGAATTGGATCCAAGAATAGGTATTAGATTAAGTAGTACTTAGGTAAAATATATGGGATGTCTTAACACTATCATACAATAAATAAATATTTTATACCTATACTTTGTTTTAATGTAAAAAGAACGAAAATGTCTCATATAATAATCATCAATCTTATGGTCCACTTTGGATTTTTGCCATCATAACCCAGCTTCACGCATCAAACTTTTGCTTGCTACGTTTTGAAAATCGTAAGTATATTTTGCTAGATTAATGCAAGATATGTTGAAGACGACTCATGGCTATAGGGATGAAGAACACAAGGGAACAAGGCATTGATTGTTGTAATAACATATAGGTAGATACTCCCTCTACTGCACTATTTAAAAAAATATAGTTCCCAACATCTATACTAATATTAAGTACTAGCTTCTGCCCGCGACTTCGTACGCGGATCCTGTCCCTTATGCCAGCGACTACGGGGTCAGCAAAATCAATGGTCTGAATCGTCTCATATTGAATTTTAAGGGCCAAAACGGAAAAAAACGGAATACGCATAACCATTAGAAACCTTCCATATATTTAATTTTTTGTACGTCAACGGCAAAAGCACAGATTCTAATTAGTCTAAGTTGTGTGTGGCAAATATTGCACGTATTATTACGTAAAAAAACATTAAATATTACTAAGATAAAAGTAGTGGTGACCTAGTGGAAGTCGTTTTGGTTTAGTGGGTAGAGAACCGATCTCTCAAGTATGACTTTGATTCCAGGTCTGGCAAGTACCTGCCAATGCAACTTTTCTAAATTCGTATGTGCTTTCTATGTATATTTTGGATACCAATAGGGGACGTTAAATTGTAGGTTCCGGCTGTCATTGAACATTCTTGGCAGTCGTTATGAGTAGTCAGAAGCCAGTAAGTCTGACCAGTTTTACCAAGGGGTGTTGGGTTGAGCGGGTAACCGGTTGTAAAACACTGGTACTCAGTTGCATCGTGACTGGAAGTCGATCCTAACATAATTGGGACAAAGGCTCTTGAGATAATAACAACAATAATAATGAGATATAAGCCCCGCAGGACATCTGAGGCTGATGACGGGGAGTAGCAACCCCGCGGAGCTATATATACCGAGTGCTCCAGGGAGAGTATACTGTCCCCCATCTCCGGCCGGCCGGAGTGAACCATGACGGGGTTAGGTCTCACGCCTCTGGCTTGCTTTCATTGGCCGTCCAGAGTGGAGTCGCTAGAGCAGGGTTAGTAGCCCTGCTCGGAGGGTAGGTGCCTCGTGGTAAGTGGCAAGTGGGCCGGTGATCTGCGTTTAAAGTCCACCGAGGTATCCTCACTTCAGCCGCTCATGTCCTTGTTGCCCTCTGGTTTCTATTCAGTGTCTGATTCCCGGGGCCCAGTAAGTGAGGTGGCGAGTCTCCACCTGCCATTTTTACATGTATAAATAATACATTGTCATCGGGAGGTGCCATAGTTCCCATAGTTTCCTATGTCCTAATCCACTAACATCCCATCACAATAGCCCAAGTAGTTTTCCTTCATAGTCAGCAATAGTTTATCACAGAACCGGGGACTGTCTTTTTTTTTTAACGACGTCTACCGGGGATTGTCTTTGGGTTCATTTCTATAGTGTATAAAGGGATAATCGTCGGTTTTGTGTCACCATGTCATTAAAGTTGATTCAGCGTGTTGGCTTCGGCCCCACGTTTGCCTCCCAAAAATTCGGGACTCTGTAGTCCCGAGGTCTGGAAGAGACATACATACAAAATAAAAATGAGATGTAAAATTTATACTAATAAGTGACTTAACACAAAATTCAAGCGTGGTGTATCTACGTTATTATTTGTATGTGAGAGAAAGAAAAGAAAAATACGTGTTCATTATTTTAGGGTTATCTATGTAAAAGGCGGACTAATTACTTTTGATTCACCATACCTATTTTGTAACATTCATTTCTATACATTTAAAGTAGTGGAGCTCTTGAAGTTTCACATCAGGTGTTCCAGATCTTCGATTTTTATACGTCAATAGAGAGTGCTTATCAGATTGAACAACTTTTACTAAAACGTCATACCTTTATATGCTGTAGTCTAGCTGGTCTCCTGGAATTCCACATCAGGTGTTTTAGATCTTCAATTTTTATAAGTCAGCAGAAAGTGCTTATCAGATTGATCAACTTTTGCTAAAACGTCATACCTGTATATGGTACAGAGTAGCTGGGCTCTTGGGGTTCCACATAAGGTGTTCCAGATCTTCAAATTTATTATCTCAGCAGAAAATGCTCATAACATGAAACAATTTTTGCTATGGCACCATTTTTTAGGGTTCCGTAGCCAAAATGGCAAAAACGGAACCCTTATAGTTTCGTCATGTCCGTCTGTCCGTCTGTCCGTCTGTCCGTCTGTCACAGCCGATTTACTCGGAAACTATAAGTACTACAGTGATGAAATTTGATGGGAATATGTGTTGTATGAACCGCTACAAAAATATGACACTAAATAGTAAAAAAAAGAATTGGGGGTGGGGCCCCCCATACATGTAACTGAGGGATGAATTTTTTTTTTTCGATGTACATACCCGTGTGGGGTATCAATGGAAAGGTCTTTTAAAATGATATAAAGTTTTCTAAAAAACATTTTTCTTAAAGTGAACGGTTTTTGAGATATCAGCTCTCAAAGTCGTAAAAAGTATGTCCCCCCCCCTCTATTTTTATAACTACGGGGTATAAAATTCTAAAAAAATAGAGGTGATGCATGCTAATTAACTCTTTCAACGATTTTTGGTTTGATCAAAGTATCTCTTATAGTTTTTGAGATAGGTTGATTTAACTGTAATTTACGGAACCCTTCGTGCACGAGTCCGACTCGCACTTGGCCGGTTTTTTTGTATCTCTTATAGTTTTGTTTGTCTGTTGGAGTTCTGCATCAGGTCTTCAAGTTTCGAAGATAAATTATAGCCTATATGTTGACCCGGCTTAATACCAATACAACAAAGAAAAAATCATTGAAATCCGTTCAGTAGTTCGGAAGATTAGTGTGTACAAACAAACAGACATACAGACATACAGACATACAGACATACAGACAAACAGACAGATTTTTTTTTTTGGATTTGTGTTCCATTACTGTTTCTAAACCCCACCCAATTATTATTTTTTTAATATATTCAATGTACAGACACAGTTTTTTTACAGATTTATTATATGTATAGATAGATAAAGAGGAAAACTTTGTTTGTTTGTTTGTTTGGTTGTAATGGATAAACTCAAAACTACTGGACCGATTTTAAATATTCTTTCATCATTAGAAAGCTATGTTATCTGCGAGTAACATAGGCTATATTTTATCCCAGTGCGGGCAGTAGTTCCCACGGGACGCGGGTGAAACCGCGGGAAAACGGCTAGTGTCATCCTAACTAATATTATAAATGTGAAAGTAACTCTGTCTGTCTGTCTGTCTTTCTTTCTGTCTGTCTGTCTTTCCTTCACGCCAAAACTACTGAACCGATTTGTGTGAAATTTGGTACAGACACAGTTTGGAACTTGAGAACGGACATAGGATAGTTTTTAATACAAAAAAAAATATAAAAAATAAAATTTATTCCGGACATATAGCGCCATCTATTGGTCAAACCAAAAATCTGCCGAGAGTCACTATTCTACGCGAACAAAGTCGCGGGAAAAAGCTAGTATAAATATAATGTTGTCAGGCTCGGGGATTCCATTTTCAAGAATACGAAATGTCATTCGTTTTTTAAGATGGCGAATGGAATAATAACTATACGAGATTCATTCAACAATACTAATGAGAAACCTACACCCATTCACAAAAATCCAGTCTGGTAAACAAACATAACTTTTCGAGAGCACGCTGCTTATACTGGCAACTTTGAAGTAAAATTTTCAACGAGGCTTGAACCATCGAATCTCGAATTCGCCATGGCACAAGTAACACGTACAATGCCCATACAAGAACAATAAATCTGAACACGATTCGTATCAGTTACATTGTTCATTGTGTGCCCGTCGGCCCTATAGTTTCAGCTCATTGAAGTGATCTCAGTGACTAACTATTGATCTGCAGCCAAGTCAAAAGGATCATGATTGCATACATAGCTACGTACCTATACTTATGTAGCTATTTTTGGAACAATTGGGATCACCTGTACCTATATTTGTAACAGGCGAATTGTTACAAATATAGGTTTGTTAGAAACAATGCGTGGGGTTGAATTAAGCAGACGTTGATGGGTAAAAGGTTATAGGCAACAGTAGCGGTCGCTTGTAAAATAATTATGCGTTGCTTGTCTAAAGACAAGAACATTTTAAATGCAATTACCTATTTTGGTGTAGTGGAATAAAAGTGGTACGATGAAGAATGCTGAGTTCATTACACCGATATTTTACTGTCTGTTTTTTCCTGACTAGGCCTTCTTGATCACATTGTAGTTAATATTTGCGTCATAACAATTCATATTAAAATGTAAATTGCCCCGTCCAACAACAATAATGGCCCCTAAATCCTCCAAAACTATAATATTCGTAACATGCCAGTACTTCAAGCCCAATAAATACTGGGCTTAATACAACGTGTTGGCCCAAAACTGTCAAAGAGCCTCATTGGCCAACTGAACTGTGACTGGCTGGAAGTTTCGCGATACAGCTTAATACAACTCTAATAAACTTTGGCCCTTACTACGGCAACGTCGTAAGGCTTGCGATTTTTATAGTTTAATAAGATTCTTGGTTAAGTCAGTTTCTATGGTGGTTTAGTTTCTTCGGAGATTAATTTAGTGCTGATATAAGGATGAAGGTTAAGTGTAGATCTTGTTTGGGCGTAGTAAAATTGCGGTTTTTGCGTTTGAGACCTCTCAGTAGGTCAAATATTTAAGTTTGGCCCAAACATTGTGCCTCATCTTTTATTTTTAGGGTTCCGTACCTCAAAAGGAAAAAACGGAACCCTTATAGGATCACTTTGTTGTCCGTCTGTCTGTCTGTCTGTCTGTCAAGACCCTTTATCTCAAGAACGCGTGGACGTATCAAGCTGAAATTCACATGAAATACTCAAGTCTATTGCCTCTTTAAGCTGTGAAAATATCAAACTTCTAAGCCAAGCCAATCAAAAGATACATCCGATTATGTCGATATTTTCAACAAATTTTCGACACTCGCAAAGGAATCAAAACCTACAGGATACTTCCCGTAAACTCAGAGTCTTGAAATTTGGCACGAAGCATTGTCATATAATGCAAATATAGGAAAAATTTCGAAAATCTCATTTTTTTAGTTATATAATATAAAAAAAATATTTTAATAAAATGAAACTTACTACCTTATTTCTCACGAACGAATAAAGGTATCAAATTGAAATTTATACCAAATACCAAAGTCTATTGTCCCTTTAGGCAGTGAAAAAATCAAACTTCTAAGTTAACGCGATCAAAAGATACAGCAGTTATACCGACACCTTAGACGAATTTCCGTCACACGCTAGGGAATCAAAACCTACAAGGGACTTCCCGTGGACTCAGAATCTTGAAATTCGGCAAGAAGCAACGTTATAAAGTACAGATAAAGGAAAAATTGCGAAAATGATAAATTTGAAGTTACATTATAAAAAAATCAGGTGTAAACATCAAATATTTTCCTCATTTCAATGGAGAATTTAAACGACCAAGTTTGACGGATTTGAGAAATCATTTCTTTGTAGTGAAAGAGTATACTCGCCGTTTATTTCCATTGTCATCAGGTCAGGATCTGATGATGGAAATCCTGAGAAATCGAGGGCAACTATCAGAAATTGTAGGCATGCATAGGATTAAAACTTGATTCTCAGATGTATGTCTGATGATACTATCAAACAGTGAAGGTTTAGAGCTTACCTGATGATGGAGACGTGAGAAAGTCGAGAGTACTCCTCAACGGCATGTTTTAGTTACGTCGTGTTTGGGCTTATATTATTCGTATTGACGAGAACTTTTCACAAAAGTTAAAAATAAAAACTTAAAAAAAAAGCAACTTCCAAAAACAACAAGAAAACTGTTTATATGCATCGGTCTAGATCTCGGTGGTTAAATAAATATAGATGCATCCTCTAGACACCTACTTCTAGACCGATGCACCTAGCATCTTTTCAATTTCTTTCTTGCTTTTGTTTTCTTGTTGCTTTTTTATATGTTTGATGTTGGATTTGTTTGTAAAATGCTACAAAATAAAATAAAGCCGACTTTATAAAACAAAGAAAGGGACAGAATTACACTTTTGTCAAGGCTCTAGAAACGTAAAGCCAGCAGCCCCGAATCCTACTCTCTAGCAGTCGTTGTTACAATTCGACAGTTACAAGTCGTCAGGCAGTTTCGAAAAAAACATGAAACTGGGGCTCGTTAGGTGATTAATCCCTCAAAAATAAAAGATCCCCTTCCTGCAATGGCTGCTTTAACCCAAGTTAGTAGTGAATTCTCATCACCTAAAATAAAATAAGCTCCCACACAAGGTTACGTTATAAATTGTAAAAGAGTTCCCATAACTATATCTGATCTTTGCTATCGATCCCACAATGGCAGTCAAACCTATCTATGTGGAAAGTCCTCGCCAATACGAATAAAATAAGCCCAAACACGTGGTAGTTGCAACATACCGTTCAGGAGTTCCCTCGACTCTCTGTAGTCTCCATAATCAAATCAGCTCCAAACCTTTACTGTTTACCAGTACCTTCAAAAATACAGTCACATGTCTGGTTTTGATTCGATGCGTGCCTACAATATTCAAGAGTTGCCCTCGATATCTCAGGGTTTCCAGATCCTCATCAGATCCTTATCATCCGAATTGGCATCTTCCTTCTTTATGAAAAGTCTTTAATAATAAAAACTAGCATTGCAACCTCTACAATCCTCTGAAACTGCTTGTCTTTTATATTTTTCAAACGATCCTGGACATTCGTCTCCATGGAATTTTAATAAAATATTTATATTCAAAGAAACGTCATACCATTCTCCACGATTTAAAACTACTTTGATTCATGTCCGCCACTTTTTACAAAGCGGGTCAGATATGCCCAATGACCTTTATGACATAATTAGTTATTTTCAATCAGATCTCTGAATGATGACTATAAAATGTTGTATATAAATAACTTTAATAAAATAACTTTTACAAGGTACTGGCCTACTATTTTAGTTATATTATAAAATAAAAAATATTAACTATTTTGACTCTCACGAAATTACCATAACTATGATTGTTCTAAACTGAACGGTTGGCGCGATTTGTACGGAACCCTCGGTGCGCGAGTCCGACTCGCACTTGGCCGGTTTTTTTAATTACAAGAAGAAATGCCCTGTAAGATACACGTTCAGAATACGTGTATATTAAATTTCAGTCGGCGCATACGCCTTGCCAGCATCTAATACACTCCGTTAGAACCAGCCCCGACTCATAAATAACATTAAAACTGTGCAATGTAAAGCAATATCTTGAAAATCTCATTCGTTATTTCTTAGTAGGCGTTCCGTATCAGTTAAATTAAGATGAATGCGGTCAGTTCATTATTCTACAAGTTTAATTTCGCAATGTTTTGATCATTCGTTCAAATTAGTGCGAACCGTGACAAATAAGGAAGCATTGCGTATTTGTGTACGGGGAAAGTAGCTCGTTTTCGGTTTTTCATTAGGCATAAATAAAATATAAGCTCTTTGGCGCCATTTTAAAAGTTAGATGGTGAGGTTGAACATTGTCAATGTCAGTGTCAAAATGTGAGTTGACAGATTCATTGTGTTGTTCGAAATTCAATATTTGAGTTATGCTTTTGGATTTGGAATACTCTCCACATCCTAATTTAAGTCTAGAATCGATTATATTCGTTGGTATCGACATTCAGCTTTGTATGAATAACTTGGGACAAGTTAATTGCTGAAATAAAATACCTCTAAATGTAATAATTGCCAATAATTTGATTTTAAAAAGACATGTCTCGATTTCTGACTTACAGAAAGCAATGCTAGTCGTTTTGAAAACTCTTTGGTAAACCGTCTCTGTAGGTAACTTGTTTGCTCACGGGTGTTTGAATAAGTTAGTAGTGTCGAGATCAATCTGAAATTACACTTTATCTTATCCTTTCTTCTGGAATAAGCGTTGGATGGTCGAGTGATACTGTATATTGCCGATTATGAATGGTGTTGATTGAATTAGTACCTACATAAATATAAAAGCTTTGTACTTCTGCGTAATTTATTTAATTTAGAAATGAATACCCATATTGTTGCAGAAAATAGGTAAATGACTCCTCGTAATGAAAACTTTGTATAAAAGTAAAAATTTGCCTTCATGAAACATGTAGGTACATATAGTTTTATTATTTAGAAAAAACCGGCCAAGTGCGAGTCGGGCTCGCGCCCCGAGGGTTCCGTACAAATCATGTATAGATAAAAAGTGTTTAGAACAATCATAGTTATGGTAATTTCGTGAGAGTCAAAATAGTTAATATTTTTTATTTTATAATATAACTAAAATAGTAGGCCAGTACCTTGTAAAAGTTCTTTTATTAAAGTTATTCATTTACAACATTTTATAGTCATCATTCAGGAATCTGATTGAAAATAACTAATTATGTCTTAAAGGACAATGAGCGTTTTTGTCTACCTCTATGTAGGTCAATAGAAAGCTTGTGCTATGTAGAGTATTTTCTTGTATGGCGGCGATTGTCATTTGTTAGTATTTAGAAATAATAACTTTGTCCAAAATCTGCTGTAGCTTCTAAAGTACTGACAATTTGCTAGAGGTACTTTACTACGAAATGTTATATTTTAAAAGGCCTTTCCAGTGAAATATAATTTATAAGTAGAGAAGGGATTTATAAACTGAAAACACCTATCGATAATATAACCTCTAGCTCTAGCTTCAAAAGTACTTATAATTCGTTAGAGGTATGTTCATACGAAATGTTCTATTTAAAAAGGCCTTTCCAGTGATATATAATTCATTACTAGAGAAGAGAAGGAATCTAAGAACTTGAAACTAACTATCGATAATATTATCTAAAATAAGCTCTAACTTCAAAAGTACTAAGAATTGGTAAGTAGTATGTTAGTACAAAATGTAACGCTTGAAAAGATCTTTCAAATGATGTATGACTCATTACTAGAGGGGGAGTAGACCAACATCCAAACATTTCACCCATTGTCCTTTGAATGATTTAGAATTTTTCACAGTTTAGAGGCAACATTCGAATCAGTTATGGAAGATTGAAAAAAAAAAAATAAAAAAAATTTAGAGTCAATTAGATTTAAGAAGTGTTTGATATGAATTTCAACTTTAATATCTCTACGCGTTCATATGAAAAAGGGTAGGTAGTAAGTTTATAATTATTAAAAAAATATTTTATGTCATGTAAGCAAAAATAATATTTTATGTAACTTCAAATTTATAATTTTCGCAATTTTTCCTTTATCTGTTCTATATAACGTTGCTTCGTGCCGAATTTCCAGATTCTGAGTTCACGGGAAGTACCTTGTAGGTTTTGATTCCCTAGCGTGTGACGGAAAGTCTAAGGTGTCGGTATAAACTGCTGTATCTTTTGATCGCGTTAACTTAGAAGTTTGATTTTTTCACTGCTTAAAGGGACAATAGACCTAGGTATTTGGTATAAATTTCAATTTGATACCTTTATTCGTTCGCGAGAAATAAAGTAGTAAGTTTCACTTTATTAAAATATTTTTATTATATTATGTAACTAAAAAAATGTGACTTTCGCAATTTTTCCTATACTTGCATTATATGACAATGCTTCATGCCAAATTTCAAGATTCTGAGTTTACGGAAAGTATCCTGTAGGTTTTGATTCCTTTGCGAGTGTCGAAAATTTGTTGAAAATATCGACATAATCGGCTGTATCTTTTGATTGGTTGGGCTTAGAAGTTTGATATTTTCACAGCTTAAAGGGACAGTAGACCTGAGTATTTCATTTGAATTTCAGCTTGATACGTCCACGCGTTCTTGAGATAAAGGGTCTTGACAGACAGACAGACAGACAGACGGACAACAAAGTGATCCTATAAGGGTTCCGTTTTTTCCTTTTGAGGTACGGAACCCTAAAAAAAACTTAGACCTAAAACATTTCACTATTCTACCATGATGTCATGTTAGGAAAACACTATTAATTCAGGAGAGATTTTCAGCACCAAAATGATGTCGATTTCGCAAAGAATCGACTAACGAGGTCAATTGCAGCAACGAAACGCTCGCATGACGTCGGAGGCAGAAAAAAATAACGCCTTTGCCAATTTTGTTCTTATAAAACGTTTCCCGCCTAATGCTATCTTTTTATCTTGTTTCTTTTTGCTCTGTAAGCTTTGTTAGCGGATAAAGAAAAACGTGTTTAAATGTTTTGAATAAACATTTGTTAATTTTGTATGGGATGGGCTGTTTTTAGAAGCTGGTTGGTAACAATTTTATATAAGTGTAGTTTTCTACTACAATATAAGTAATGTATTAGGTTTTTTTTTAAATGTAGGTAATACTTAGGTACCTATCTATGATTAATTCAGTAATTAATTATAATAAATTTAGTACAAAATGATATGGAATCAAACCGATGAGATTTAAGCAGCATTTTGTACACTTCTTACATAACTACATTTCCCGTTTATAAGGCATGCACTTAAAACTCAAGTTAGCGCTACTTGCAGGTAAGTTGTATCACACTTTAATGTTAATGAGTTCGCGCTTATGAATAACTGAGCATTCACTCCTCTTGTTTATTTTAAATGTAAAGTTGTTATTGCTGTTTGTTTTTCATGAATATTTAATAAATTAGGTGGTAAATTGTGTGTTTGTTATGCATAAGTGTATTAGTTTTTTAAATGTTAAACAAGATAAACGTCCAATCAAGGAATGACAAAAGTTCGGCTGCGGGATTGTTTGAAAGAGTTACTGCGGCCCTGGTACGTAAAAGGCCTACGACGGAACACGACGGTTTTTAGTGAGTAAGAGTCTGACACCCCCTCACCGCTGCTAACCCACAGCGGAAGGGGTCATTTGATGATTTTTGACGTCGTTAAAAAAAAGGAATGACATAAGATAGGCAAACCGATGTTAGTGACGTTTACCCTACTGACAATGAACTGCCTAGCCTTTTCCAAACTTTGTTAGGGTCGGCTTCCAGACTACCGATCTGGCCTCCACAACCTAGTCACCTCGGCAACCCGATTACCCTACTGACAAGAAGGGTTATTTAAATAGATACACATAAACCTTAGAAACATAGCATGGTAGCTTTGTAGGTGTTCACGCATACAAGGCGTGATTCATAGCTGGCGCATCAGGCCCGACAGAGGGCGTCGCGTCACCGAGGCGGGGGGATGGCTGTCAGCAGCAGCGGCCCGCACCGCACCTCCGCACTCCATCACCGGACACAGCCGACGACGCGCGCGCATACTTGTCTTGGATTCCCAACATTTGTACTGTCCAGTGAACCAATATATGTATGTATTAAGTGTTACAGTCCACTTTTCATTTAGTACCTTTAGTTAGGTCCCCTACAGTAGATTCAAAAATTATTTCAACTCACAGAAAAAGCCAGTAAAGAAATAAAATATAACAACAGTAATTTTAATTCACTTAGCATAGCGATCCTTGACGTCAAACAAGATGATTAACAGAACGAAACTTTACCTACAAAAAACAAAAGCAAATTTTCTATCTGTCAGAAATTCACAGACGGCCATTTCTCATTTTCTTATTACCTACCAATTAGAAGTTGAAATTTGTCCCGAAACTGCCTTACAATTTGAAGATACAACTCATTTGTCATTGGGTTCTTTCAAGGTAACTAAAGAAGAGAAAAAACATGTGTGAGAAAAATGTTTAGTAAAAAGGAATTGGGTCAATTTATCATCGTTTGTTTCGTTATAGGAATATTAATGAATAACACGTTTCTATTTTGTTATCATAAATAATGCGTTAGGTAGATTCCTTTTGCTTGGTCATGTGAAGTTGTCTTTTGTTTTTGCGATTACAGCGCTTTCACCTTTTCGAATATTACTTACATTAATTTATTAACATATGTGTAACTAGCCGTTTTTCCGCGATTTCACTCGCGTCCCGTGGGAACTTCTGCCCGTACCGGGATATAGCATACCTATATGTTACTCGGGAAGAGTGTAGCTTTCCAAATGTGAAAGAATTTTTCAAATCAGTTCAGTAATTTCGGAGCCTCTAGGCTACAAACCAACAAACAAAAAAATATTTCCTCTATATTATATTAATTGAGATTAAAGTATCTCGTATGCTAAGACTAACTTCAATTGGAAGACTATTTTATAAAACATTACCTCGCTAAGCTCTCGTACAAGTTGGGTAAATAACATAATTGAACTGAAGGAGCCTTTGTTTGTACCAACTTTCTTTTTATTCGCCCTGTTGTCTAGGAAAATGTTGCCAAGTTTAAATCTCGGGTCTATCTAATGTTTTGTTACGATAAGTATCGCCCGTCCGTGGTTTCACCCGTCTCGTAAAACACGTCGTGTGGTCTTGCCGTTAGTCATGCCAAGTTTGTGCTAATGTTGATAATGAAGAACTTAGGTATGATTTCAAGGGACTACGAGAACTTTCGAAAGAGTTACTGAGGCGTAGAGAAGGGACAAAGGTGGCATTAAGTCAGGAAAAGTCTAACACTGCCTCCCGTTGCACTCACACAGCAGAAGGGGTCATCGAATGATTTACTACGTCATGATTTCCCATCTCCAATCGTGTTAATTAAATACTAGCTCAAAAAAAAAACAATTAAATTATCTTTGATAAAAAGTTGTCTTTACCTATTAAAAACTTACCAAAAAGATCAATTACTCTAAAAGGAATCTTTTGAAGTGAAACCATTTTTCTTTTATCCCCCAATCTTTAGAATTAAAGCCATTAATTAGTTTTAGAACTTAAAATTATGAGATTCAGATAAAGTTATTGTAAAAGGTACCTAGGTTTATTTTAGCTTTCCATTGACTTAAAATACTAGGTTTCTCTACCGTTTATTTCTTGGTTAAATTATGTGGTTTCATTCCAATTTCAGAAACGTTTTACAGTTTTAGGGCCTATGCACACCACGTTTTATCCTGCAGAGCACTCCTGACTTGCATGCGTATCGCGTCTGTATCGCTACAAACGCGCGTCGACGGCGCGTTTAAAAAACGCGGTGTGCATAGGCCCTTAGAAGTGGGCTAATATAGCTAATGATTTTCGATTTGAGACTTTGTTAAATGATTACTTGTGTATTATTTTATCTGTGCCAAGACCTGATTTTAAAAGATTGATTATAATCAGCGAAATAAAATGAAATTTATTATGCAACCCTAATTTATTTAAAATATTCTTGATAGAGAGAGTCACTATCAGATACCTACCTAATTAAAATAGATCAAACGCCTACCCAGTTTATTCAGTCAATAAGTACCAAAGACAACTTAAACTGCGGTTACTCTGTGCATCCTCCGCAAGTAGCTTAAGTGGCACCCTCTCAAACTTATTCCTATATGTCGCTCCGTCGATAACTTGCATTAGCATCGAGTTGGGAACTTTGTATTCGATTCCTATGTTCCAGAATCGATTATATAAGCCATCCTATTCAGGTCATCAAAGACGACTGTGGTATTATAACATGGTTAAAGGATCGATTCTGTATTAAGCTGTATTCGGCTTATATTGAAACCCTTGACTGTGTAGTCTACAGCTCACTAAGTTTATGTTATGCTGGCAGTGCACGGTCTTTCAACAACTGTTGGTAAAGATCGATTTATTGGCATAACTGTCGATTTATCGACGTTGCTGCAAAGCAGAGTCGAGATAAATTTTCATTCACTTCTACGGTTTTATGAAAATGTAGGTGACGAATGGTTGACGTTATCCTCTGAAACAAATACAATTGGCAATTTAAACACATTAAGGTGAGTTTTTATTTTTAATTCACGTTACGAATACCTACAATTTTTTTTTAAATAATGGTTACAGTTAATAGTTCACACATTATTTTGTTCGATCATCAACATCCTTTGGGATATGAAACATTGACTGGGTTTACCCAATGAATCACAAAACCAGTAGCTATAAATTGAAACCTTAGTCCAGACTTCCATATTGATACTGAGCGTTGAAACTATCTGCCTACAATACTCTGATGTATGGAAGACCGGGTCGTGTGAGTTCACAGGGTGAATCCTTCCGAAATCCATTGATTTGGGGTCGAGCAAACTCAGTAACACTCGAGCCAACACGCCCGAGCCTTTCCACTATATCAACGGTTGAAGGATCGTGTATTGCCAGCATAACAAAACACCGTATGTATCTGTCCTATGTTCTTTAAGGGGCAAACAATTATCGATGTTTAAAGGTCAAACAATTATCAGTGTTTATATGAAAGGTCCTAGTTTGAAATTGATCTATTGACACCTCAATAGTTTTTTTTTTTATTTGTATATCTTACCTTAACTTAAAAGTTTTCGTATGGCACAAGTTTTACGGCACCTTTGACGGCGATTGACAATTGGTAGGAACTTATCAAGGCCAATAAAAAGTCTCTTACAAAATACGCCTCCTTAGGGACTATAAAACTCGAACTTTACAAAACGACAACTGTAATAAAACCTATAACAGGTAAATAAATGTGTTTATTATGTTAAATATGATAGAATCAATAAGTAGTGAGTCGCTGTAACGGGAGCGTTCAAGTCCGTCCTGAGAGACTGGAGTTCACGCCGAGCAAGCGAGAACATTTTGTTGTAACACGTAACTTGGTGCGATTCGTACTTGTTAGATTTGTTCCAAGGTCGAACTATTTGACTGAACTTGGAATTAGCAGTAGATTTTTATTGTTTTTTTTTTTTTTTCAATCTGCTAGAATGACTACTAGAATGAATTTGATGGAGGTTAATTTCAGCTACCTACTACCAGCCACTAAAAAGGCATCGTACTCGTAAAGACTTTTGGCATCCGAATTTTACAGAGATGTTCACTTGAACTCTCCTTTTAGAGATCTACATATCTTGGGAATATTTATTCAATTAACAAATATACACATACTAGCTTCCGCCCGCGACTTTGTCCGCGTGGAATAGTTTCATTTTAGAACAAATTTGGTTAGCATAAAAAAGGTTATAGTGAGCTAACCTTAAAAGATAGACGTATGCTGTCGCGGACTTTTTTTTAGAACTTTTAAAGGGGAACAATTCTATCATAGGTACATGATTTTTGCGAAACTTTAACCGTTTATGCAGCGCACGCAGCGTAAGCTCTCTCAATAGGAAAATATCCCCCGATTTTGAAACATTCATCATTGGTACTCCGCTCCTTTTGGCCTTAGCGTGATAATATACATATAGCCTATAGCCTTCCTCGATAAATGGGCTATCTAACACTGAAAGAATTTTTCAAATCGGACCAGCAGTTCCTGAGATTAGCGCGTTCAAGCAAGCAAACAAACAAACAAACTACTAACTAGATTTACGTGAATAATCTTGTGACGTCGAATAAGTCTAAACTCCTTTACTAAGAAAAATAATTTTATCACTATCCTGACAGAAGAGAAATAACCGATGAAAGGTATTTTAACCCTTCAAAGGGTAGCTTTGGATATCTTTACATACAAATACCTTTATTTTCCTAAACAAACCGTATCGTTTACGTCCTAGATTCGATAGTTCGGTGACGTATCGTACAGGGTCCATATTCCCACGTCTCATTTCGACTCGTGTATTTTATTCCGCGAAAATGTTTAAATAATATTTTTTGTAATCTTTTGTTAGCTTTTGCGACTGTTAAAGATATTCCTCTTGAAGGAGTTTTCTTAAGAAATCCTTTGGGCATTTCCTAGAAGCATATTATGAAAATAATTTAGTTCAAAGAAGATAGGAGGGAATTTTGTGAATTGAATCCTGTTTCTGAATTTTGTTACGTTTATCTTCATCATTTATATTTAAGTTCCTTACATCAGGTGTGTCATACCTAATCATATTAAATCATCATATACGTTAAGGTATACTATACTGTTACAGCCTTACAGCCAGCCTCCTCTCACACGGTTCTCCGTGTTATCCTTCTGGATAGGTAGGTAAGGTATACTATATAAATCCAAAAAAAAAAACTAAATCCATTCAGTGGTTTAGCCACAGGAATTATTTTTCGTTTTCAAGCAGAGATAAAGTGTCAATGACCCCGGCTAGCGATCAAAATAAAGGTTGCCGTTCTTAGCAAAACCTTTAACTAAAAGAAGAAAGCATATTTGGCAATTCAAAATGAAACTTATTTATACAACAATGAGGTCCATACTCATACGTTCACATCATGAGCGAAAAGAAAAGAAATAGTTTATTGTGGAACCAGGCCAGGATCATTGCTGCCAACCTAACCCTTTAGATATCAAATTAAGCACTATTTATGTTTCAAATGCTGTTTTCTACTCATTAATAATTGCAATTAAATATTGTAATATTTTTTTATTTAACAGAGTTGAATAATGCATAATTCTTACATTTTTTTATTTGATCTTTCTAGTCGTCACTTGTTTTTAAAGGATTTTTAAGCTTCCAATTGACTAAGATTCAATTTTTGCTAATTTCGTAACGCGTGCGTGTTTAGTGCATGGCCGCCGCGCCGGTTTTTTTTTCACTGCGTTTGTGTTGCGCAATAAATTGTTTTAACGAAAAAAAACGTGTATTTGCGACAGGATTATTGTTTTTATTTATAAATGATTTATGTGTTTTAGTAAACGGCATTTCGTGTAAGTATAGGTACGAAAGTGAGCGCCATTTTAGTGTTTTGTTTTTGTTTATGATTTGTTATCAGTGTAAATAAACAATGGGTTGGCTTTAGTATCGTTTGGCAGGCGGACGGGGCTAAAAGTGGTTAAATCTGGTAGAGGATGGGTCTCCGATTATAACGCTACCACTCTTGTTACAAGGTAATGGATATTTTTCGAGAAATTTACAAAAAATGTTTCTAACCTCAAATCAGATAAAACGCGTAATGTCAACGTTATTCGGTAAAATGGAACGTTAAAATGGGCGATCGACAACCGAATGTGTTTTAGTATATCGTCTGTGGTGTACAAATCGGTGAAAAGGAACGCAAAAAATAAACAAATGTCTCTGGTATTTGCGTTAAGTGTCATTTGTGATTAGCTGTCATTCCGTTTCTCTTCGAGTTTCGTGAATGTACTATGATGTTAATTCTCTTAGTATACACGAGCGAGCGAAGCGAGCTCGCGACTTAGGGCACCCCCGACTCGGATAGGTTAGGTTCGAAGGGGATGGCGGGGTCTGCAAGACCCCGCCATTCCCTTCGTGGTTATTTTTTTTTAAACCACCCAGAAGTAGGAGCCCCGCGTAGCGGGGCTCCGTCGACTTTGCCTTTGTACGTATTGATTAGAAGTACTTGCACTTGATTTTCCGACCGTAGTGGTTATAAAGTGTGATTATAAAGTGTTTTGAGGTTAGGTTACAAATATCTATTTTTCTCAAAAATGATGCGTTACCTTGTAACGGGAGTGGTACCAGGGGATAGGGGTGGTCCCCCCCACCACCCTCCCCCCCTTTTCCTCCCCCTCCGCGTGCCAAACGATACTAAATTTTTACCAAACGCTGCTCTAGCTTTGCGGACATATCGTGAGCGATATGGAACCAGTCGCGTTTGTCCTACAGATTCCCGAATCTTTGTAAGAGTAGTGTAATTCAAGTGGATATTGATCTAGTGATAAGAATAATAAGTAAGTAATCAAAATAAAAGTAATGTGCCGTGATTGTGAGACGATTGAGATGTTATTAAGATTGCCGCATTTGATTCGCCGAGCGAGTCGCCGACGTATTGTTGCGATGCGACGTTGCCGCTCCTACAACACAGGAACAGGTCAGTGAATTATGCAATGTACTTATAAAATGTTGTTTTATATAAATTTTTATTCTACTTTGTTTACGAAAAAAAAAAATCCTTTGTGTTAAGCGGCATATATTAACCAGTATATTAACGTATAAATTTAATTTTAAATGATAAGGTATGACACACTTTGTATAGCGTAAAAACCTAGGTATATAATGATAATAAAGGTTCAAAATATATCTCCCTTTAACCCGATTGTTGACTGGTAGAGAATGCCTTGCGGCATTAAGTCCGACAATGTACTAATTTTGTACAAAAAGTATAAATAAATAAATACCTAAAACATTATCAGCACAATCCTAAGCCACTTTCAGTAAGCCACTGAATGTGTAGTTAAACAGGTTAGATATACCTACGTTGGCACAGTTGCTGTTAAAACATTTTAATCACTTCTAGAAACTTCTAGTGCAAAATTAAACACCCTTCATTACCTACTACAACCAATGAGTACAGACAAAGCCGGATCTAGCAATAAACGTGCCAAACTAGAAGAACAAAAGCTTCGCAGACTATCCTCATTCCTGTTTACGAGTGTGAAGTTACATGGAATCTATTACAAGCCAACAAACGATAATCACTGCCTTATTCGTTGCACGAAACGCACCAACTTTCTTTGCCATTAGCAGATTAGTTCACTTCGGCGTCGCAAGAAACTTACCTATTGTCGTTAACCAACTTAATCTTTAACCTAAAACAAGCGAAAATCAACTCTATGTCTTAAACAATAGGGAGGAAGAAGTTGAAGAGTTAAAATGGTTTTTCAAGGTATCAAATAAGCAAACTTGGGTCTGTGAAACCACAAAAACAGGTGTTTCTGCTCGCGGTTGGTGTAAATTTGTCAGGGATAGATTACAATGTTCAGACTGAGCCTATGTTTGTTTTACAGAAGTTTGTTCAGAAGTTTTGAATTATAATTGTTATAAATGTGTCTTAGTGTTCAAGGATGTAGGTTTGTATTGATCTGAGAGTTTGAATAGGACTGAAATGGGCATATAAAGTCGAGATTGCGTCTTTGTTCCCTAGTCGTAAGTGCTACTGTTGACCACGAGGGTTTCATTCCAAGCTTAGACAATGTTTAGTTGGTGATAGATAGTTTTTTTGTTATTTTTCGATCAGCATGAAGATTCTGTTACTGGCCCTTACCGCATGAGGCCTTTTGATAGCCTATTCGCTGCTGCGCTGCATGTCGCAGGTTCGATTAGTGATGGCTAAATTGTTTCGAGTCTGGGCAATTGTAAATACACCTAGTGTAGAGAAAAATAGTAGCATGGTGCAAAGTATTCAAAAAATCGTGGTCATGCAAAATAAAGCGATACAATTTTGCTTTACTTCTGTGTCTGCACCTAGGTGTAGCCGATAAGATGATGATGGTGATGACTACATCTAGCAGCCGGTTACCCAGCTGATATTTATCATAACACCCCTAATTTACCAAAACATTCACCTAACTAAACCTAAGTAGCCAAACTAGTTACACTTAACTCAATAGTTAGCTAACTTGACGCAAACTAAGTACGTAACTATAGTATTAGCACTGCACCGGTTTAAGTGCATTCTATGCGCTCTGCAAGCTTTGAATGAGCCAGTGATGCGTTCAGTGCATCGAATGAGGCGATTATGTTACCCAAATGAACCGCAAAGAAAATATTATTGTCCTTTGGGGTTTTTGACGCTATTTCTTTGTTTGTGTGTGTGTGTGTGTGTGTTTTCATATCATGAAATAAACTGTGTCTTTGTTTGTCTGTTCTATTTTTTCTTCTTGTCTGTATTCTGTGTGTGTTACCGAGTACAGTCAACCTCAGGTCAGTGGTAACAGTTTTTAGGAAAATCGTACTTATTACTAGGTATTAAGGTGCATGACAGTTACCACTGATGTGCGGTCTACCGTACATAAACTGTAAAATAAATATATTGAAATTTTAGGTACGTATCTTGGGTACACAATTTGATTAGGTGTATTACATAGCATATAATAACTAAAACGTTGTGGCTTAGTCGGCGGCGTGGCCAACTCGTGTAAAAAATCACTGTGGTTATTTTATGGTATAAGTCAGCGGTTCCCGAATTCTTTTGGCTTCGGAACCCTTTTCGTTTCACCATTTTTCGGCGGAACCCTAGCGCTTAAGTAAGAAGTAAACTAAAGACGTAAATACACTTAGGTACGGCACTTGGCGTGGGGTAGCCCACCAAATGGTTATATAGTTAGAGACATATTCATTATACTCAGGCGTAGCATGGCTATCTGCCACACGGGCCAGAAAACAATTTAGTCGCCCTTGACTTTGTGTATTATGTGAATAGTTTTCAGTTTGAAGATTGACAAAGTACACACAAAAAGAAATAGATTGGGTTTGTACAGATGCGAGGCGAGCGAGCGCGATTTTTTTTAACTAAAAGAAGAAGTTCCAAGTACCCGCTAGCATTGAATGGCATTTAGTGGTAGCCGGTATCGCGAGCGAAGCGAGCGCGAATTTTTTTTAGTTTAAGTAACTACACAAAATAAACAAAACCAATGTAAATTAATAAGGTCTCAAAAAGTACAATATCCACACAAAAAAGCAAATGCAAATGAATAAGGAGCTGCTAGCGAAGAAAGCGCTATTGCTTTTTCTGAACCAGAGGAATAAAAAATAAACTTCAAAGGAAAACTCGACGGAAGAGCGCGAAATTTTTTCGGTGTTGGATACTTGAGCAATTAAACGAACATAAAAGCATCACACGTAACATGGAGTCGCGAGCGAAGCGAGCGCGAAATTTTCGGATTCGCGGAGGTGCAAAAATTGGAAATAATGTCACACTTTGATTCATGGTAAAAATAGCCACTGGAAGTACTCCTATGCCGTGTCATTTCACGTCCTGTCAAATGTATGAAAACGTATAATCCTGGCGATGAAATAAGCCCAAACAATGCGGTGATTTTTGGCCGTCTCGCTACCTACTTTTGCCGATTGCCGAAGACCTGGAGGTATTAAGTTAATCTACAATTTGTAAAAAACGGAATTAAATTATCTGCTGCCGTGGCCTTCCCCCACCACTTGTCGCGAAAGTACGAGACTTACACTGCCGTGTGGTACCCACCTACATGGTGCCTAAATGGAATTTTGGAATGCAATATTTAAAACAAATTTAATTGAAAATGAATAATAATTGAATACTGTCAAAAGTGAAACGATTTACCATATGGAAATCTTGAATTTTCCACGGAACCCCTGAGGGTCTGTCACGGAACCACAGGGTTCCGCGGAACCCCATTTGGGAAGCGCTGGTATAAGTAAACATTTTATTGTAATATTTCTATGGCGTATGAAGGCATAAGAAACTCGTACTAGGGGCAATAATAAAAGAAGTATCGAAACAACTTCTAATAAAGCCTCTCTAATACCTCACGCTGGCCATAAAACTTCAGAAAAATAAAACTACCATTTCTAAAAATCCCCATTTATATGCAGCTAACCCATTCGCGTGTACATTAGCAAATAACATCAAAACAGTCCGTTTAATAGGGCATTACTGTGGTCAGGGGATCGATAGCATGGTCTCTTTTAAGACCATATAGGTACGCCGAAATCCTCTTGCAGAAAGTTCGGAAATTTTCAGTTGACCAAGACTGTTGTACGGAGGTTCGTTAGACTGTGGTCATTGTTTGATATGGAGCAGGCAATACGTTTTTACGAGTAGCATTGGCCACTATAACTGTTATTAGAATTGTTTCCATAGTCTATGTATGTTTACTGCATGCGCTTAAGCGTTGCAATCTACACATTTTGATTTTGCTGCCCCAATAAGATACGGGTGAGTCGGCTTTGTGATAGTTATTTGTTTTGTACGCTGAATTCAGGATTGTTTTTGTTTTGGAATAGCGCTTTTTAGTAATGATATTTTGTGGAAGTTTCGTACTTATACTCCATGTATTTTCGTAATTATTACGTTCATTTATATGCTATTACGTAGGCTTTTAAAATAACTAAGTAAATTGAAAATAAAACCAAGGCAATTTTTTTATAACGACCGAAAATATATGCTTTAAAAACTGAATGTTATTAAAGCGTGAAAACCAGTATTAAATATTTTTTTCTGTTTACAATATTTTTTACCCGACTGGATCAGTAGACAGAGTAGACTGAAAAGTAATGTGTTTCTTGATGGTTTCTTGTTAGTATATTGAAGGCTTTTAAATACGATTAAAGCTTTACATGCACTTGCCTATTGAACATATTTCTTGAAAGAGCTAAATTATAGTATGGCTTTTATTGCGCAGTACACATTAAATTTTATAGGCCGGAAAAAATCTCTAGAAAGAATGCATGAAGTGAAAAAACTCCTGCTACGATTTAAATATCAAACAACGACAAAAGCTTTACTCATAATCTGATTAAAGTGACAAGCAGCTCATTAAACATTTGAACAACACAAAAAAATGAAAATAAACCATTTCAACACATAATTAGTACCTACATATTTCGCAGCCGCGCCAGAGATCGCAAACACTACATTAATATTCAGTAACAGCCACTTCAATATAAATAAAACGACGTAAAAAATATTTGTTTTTCACGTTGCCGTATTGCACATCGAAATGGCATTATTTACACGACTCTGACATGTACGGTGAGCTTCCATTCTTTATGGCAGAGGTAGTCAACCTTTTTTTTTTGTTCTGGACTGTATTTTATACTCTTTGGTACTGACGAGAATGAATCGACGTCATTGCGAGTAAAATGGCGTCTGTCTGTGAATTTTGTTGGTATTTTCTGTGTAAGTAAATATAAATTAATATTTCGTGATACTTATGTTATAATTTATGATTGAAACTAGGTGAGGTGGCATTATTTATACGACTCTGACATGTACGGTGAGCTTCCATTCTTTACGGCAGAGGTAGTCAACCCTTTTTGTTTTTTGTTCTGGACTGTATTTTATACTCTTTGGTGCTGACGAGAATGAATCGTTGTCGTTGCAAGTAAAATGGCGTCTGTCTGCGAATTCTGTTGTATTTTCTGTGTAAGTAAATATAAATTAATATTCTGGACGTGTATCAATTTATGGTTGAAACTATTTTTGAAAGTTTTAGGTGTTTGTAATGAAAATATAATAGTTAAAAGGTTTTTTAACTGTTCATTTGAAAAATTCCTGAAATCATGATCATGGCTCATTAGATACGGAACGGAAACGTTCTAATCCTCATTTTTGCATGTGAAAATTACGTCACCAAATTTCCCAAATTCTAAAATTTAATATTTTCCTATCAAAACGACGCGTAAAACTGAAATTCGATGGTTATCACCCATTTTCAGCTCAACCGCAAGCCGCTGTGAAACTGTTCAGGTGTCGTCACATTATCAGATCATCATATACCTGCCTGTTAGGTACTCGTATTGTAAGCTTTAAGAGTACCTATAATGTTAAGTATATAATGGCCAGATTGTCTGTATAAGAAAAATCATATTATGACAATATTACATACTAGCTTCTGCCAGCGGTTACACCCGCATCCCGTGGGAACTACTTCCCGTACCGGGATAAAAAGTAGCCTATAGCCTTCCTCGATAAATGGGCTATCTAACACTGAATTTTCAAATCGGACCAGTAGTTCCTGAGATTAGCGCGTTCAAACAAACAAACAAACAAACTCTTCAGCTTTATAATATTAGTATAGATAAGTATAAGTATAGATAACGGGAAAGTTGGAATTTTACTACTCTTGTAAAAATCTTTAAAAAAACTACTGAAGCTTGCCATTGACTTATCTTATACATAAGAATGACATAGACTTTGAAACAAAATATAAGAAAACAAAAAACTGGAAAAACCTTTGTAAAAATGTAGGGTTGCTACAAAGAGTTCATTCTGTGAAATGTGAACTAATACAGAATCGAAACGAAAATATCTAAAGATTTTGTGATTATTCAGCAGGCATATAGGTGCACCATAAAAAACCATAGCTAGCTACTAAGTAGTTACTCATTTATAGTGGTAAAAATATACCACTAACCCATACAATATTCCACAAAAACTCTAAGGCCTTAAGAAATACTTAAATCTATCCAACTCTGCGAGAGACACTTGAAGTTAAAATAAATATAAACACTAGCTAGATGAATCAGTGTCGCAAGATACAGAGCAGTTCACTTATCTGCAACTTCTTTACACCGCAAGCACCTATAGATACACCATAGAAGAACATAGTACTACTCATTAAAAAATATATAGGTATCCCTACCCCAAACAATTTCCCAGTTCCCACACAAAAATCTATTCTCTCAGAGAGACACCTGAACTCAAAATAAATATGTATAAACATTAGCTAGATGAATCAGTGTCGCAAGATACAGAGCAGTTCACTTATCTGCAACTTCTTTACACCGCAAGCACCTATAGATACACCATAGAAGAACATAGTACTACTCATTAAAAAATATATAGGTATCCCTACCCCAAACAATTTCCCAGTTCCTACACAAAAACTCTAAAGCCTTACTTCAATCTATCCAACTCCGAGAGACACCTGAACTCAAAATAAATAATAGGGGTTAAAGTATGAAATTGCCGATTTGTACTGAAAATCTAAATTGTATTTTTTTTTAAATTTTTAACAAACTTATTTAATCAAAATAGTTGCCATTATTATCTATACATTGCGGCCATCTAATAAGAAGGTCATTTATGCAGTTACGATAGAACTCTGAGGATCTAGACTGCACAAACTGTGTGAAAGAATTTTGATCTGCCTCCTGGAAAGAAACTTCTTGTGACGCAGATAATTGTCCAAATCACAAAAAAAAATGGTCGTCCGTTAGAGCAAGGTCTGGCGAATATGGAAGAAGACGAATAGTTTCCAACTGCAGTTCCTGAAGAGTTAAAACGGTTTCTTTTGCTGTATGAGGCCTCGCGTTGTCATGGAGCAATAACGGTGAAGGTCGATTCAGGAGTCGTGGCTGTTTTACTGCTAATTTTTTCAACATTATTCGTCTTCGGCTGGGTATCTGGGTAGTTTGACTAGGATCGGCGTTCACCGTCTCTCTTAATTTCTCGTTAATCACCTGTCAGGCGGTCTTTTTCATGGCTCGTTCTTCAAGTCGAAGTTTCCACCACGAAAGCGTTTAATCCAAAATCGCACGGTGCGTTCATTAGCAGACACCTCTTCAAATGCAGCATTGATATTGCGGGCTGTTTCTGCCGTTTACTTCCGCGTCGGAATTCATATTCAAAAATTACTCAAATTTTCGCAGTGTCCATCTTTCTTGTTTAAGTTGAATAACAAAAACAATTGAACATCGATAATCAAATGTTTCACATTTTTTAAAAGAAGGACATCACAGAAACCACGTGAAAAAAGTTTCATTCGAAAACCTCAAACCATGAAGACTCTATGGCAATTCAAAAACCTACTAGAATAAAACGGCAATTTCATACTTTAACCCCTAATATAAACATTAGCTAGATGAATCAGTGTCGCAGGTACAGAGCAGTTCACTTATCTGCAACTTCGCTGGCGTGCATCAGCGCTCATGAATAACGCAGACAAACTCGTTTGAAGGCACAACGGGTTACTTTTTACTGGTGCAGCTTAGTGCATTATGTACCAGGTAGCTTTACATTGTAGATTTAATATTATAGTGATGCTTAGGTGGATAGAAGATATAGGTTAACATGTCGTTTAATTTGAGAACAGGGGCCCGATTCTCCTAATTTTACTTAAGCGACATACGATTCACATTCGACTGCGATCCAATCATGACTCGATTACGATTGAAGCATATGTGGCATTCCGCTATTTTTTCTTTGAAATAAACGTTTTTATCCTTTTCTGTCATTCAATAATGAATCATTTTGTCTGCAAATGATTTACGATTGCAATATGATTATAGAGCAAACTACCGTATAGACCAAAATCACCAAAATAGCAGACCAATCGCAAACCAATCGAATGTCGCTGGAATACGATTGGTCTTAGGGTCGGTTCATATCTAACGGAATATCCGTCGCGTATCATCGGTCGCGTAACGCCAGGACTGACAAATATACGGTAAAACATTCAATCATTCACACCTAACCGATGATGCGTTAGTGCGTCGATCATACATTTACGATACGCTCGACGCATTTTCCGTCAGATATGAACCGACCCTTATATTAGTAGCAGAATGCCCGATATGGTTAAAACTGCTATTGCAATCATATTGCGATTCGATTTCTATTCAATTTTGACATTATTAACTTAGGAGAATCGGGCCCCAGTAAACACTAACCTCAATTCAATTTATGAACTTAAAACACATTGTAAAATGTAAATATAAATAATCTATGTGTGTTTTACTAAGAGAAGTGAATTTACAATGATGAGCAAGAAGTTAATCTCAAAACAATACCTAGTTTAACAGTCCATCAATTTTGTAACTACGATGAAATAAAATGAAATTAACCTATGTCCTTACCAATATTATAATTGCGCAATAACTCTAAATGTATGAATGAAACATTGTATGCAGATTGCCTAGAGCCTGAAAAAGGACTTTTATCCAGGTGCGAAAAGTAGTTCCCTCGGGGCGCGAACAGCAAGAGATACCTATAATAAATTCTATCCAGAGACGACTGTAATATTTATTCGATCGAGTGCATTTACTATAACTCAATTTTATTCAGTTCTGGTTTCATCGAGTCTGTTTCAATAATTGATACATGAAAGCTCCAATTCACAGAACTCTCTGAAGGATTTCACATTAATTGTTAAAATATCGTGCATTATAATTATTAACATATTTAATTAATATTGGGTCGGTTTACGATCCAGACATTAACATGGATTACTGAATTTCAAAATGGATTAACATTAATATAATGCGTGTTACTGACGGTTTTACACGTATTTTGACATGTATTTTTTTTAGCCTCGGTAGATCGATGTATAATAATTCTTTTTATCTCCTTTTATACTGTATGGATATAAGAATGGTGGTACTAACATCAGCAACTTGAATTTTTACTTTATTTTATGTACATAGAATTAGAATGGAAGTGGTGAGTTAGCATACGAACGCAGCGCACTTAAAAGTAAATATAGGCACTCAAGATGCCAATTTTTATTTCTCTTCAGTTCTATAAAGGTACAGAAAGTCTTAATAATCACATTAAATACTCTACAGACTGCACAAAAGACTAATTAGTCCAAGCTGTAACTCCATTGGAACATTAAAATCAATTTGATGTCGCCGGCGCGAGTAGGGACCGATAATAAAATTCACGTATTGCTAATTGTACGCGACAACGCGAAAACAAACGAAATGGATGGACTCTGGGATGGAAGCGATAAAATTACGATATATCAGCGGAACTTCTTCAAGCACCAGAATAAAAAAAAACATCCCAGATAAATGTTAGTAGTAGTTAGCCAACACAGAGATTTGTTTCAAATCGGACCAGTACTTCCTAGGATTAGGTATGTCCTTAATCGAGATTCAAGCAAACAAACAAACAGACGTAAGTACAGAGCGAGCAAACAAAGTCTTCAGCTTTATAATTAGTAAAAATACGTAGTATTTTGTAATCTGTGGTATAGATATTGACGGTTGTGAAGTCACAGAACTGAAGAACCTATATGCTGATGGTGACTCAGAAAATAGAAACATCGTTACCAAAACGTTTTACCCAAGAACTTATCGCTTAATTTGTCGTTCCTCAGAATACTCGTTCGTCTCCTGAAAATGTTTTACAATTCAATCGAGCGTCGCTCCCAGCTGTTAATTGGGGGGTGTTTTAATGAATATCAATTGACCGTGAAGGGGCTGTACAATGCATAGTCCCTGGGTTCACTTGCGTTCGCATCACAATTAACCGAGTTTTGATTGCTTGCGAATATTTTGATGTATTTCATTTTGGTGCTCGATGGAATTTTCTTCTATATAATATTGTAAAAAGGAAAAAAAATGATTGTTTATTTGTATTATTAATTGTTTGGTTACATAGTTATATACATAGATATTTACAACATAAAATTAAAACTATCCTAGTAAAACAATAAAAAAATAAAAAAAACACTATATCTAAAAAGCGTCAAAAAATTCATCCCCATCGCTGTCAACTGGGAGCGTACCCAAGAGGCTGGCAGCATTACCTCGTTGGATGGCCATGCTGATCCTTTGTCCGAGGCAATAGCCAGCCTTTTGGTCACGAGAAGCGTCAACCAGCCGCCTAGACAGATCTTTAAATAGGGTGTGCGCATTCGGACCCCACGACCTGAGGGTTTCAACCCCAAACGGTTCGAAAATATAATTGCCGACAAGGCCACTATATTTCCGCCGCTTGAGGTTCTCCGCGGCCGCAGCGGCAGCAGCAGCACAGCACGCAGAACTTGGAAGGTGGGATGGCGCAAGAGTATCGACGCAGGTTGCGTCCCATACTAAAGACCTACCCATCTTCCAAGGGAATAAAGACATGCCGTCTGGTCTCTTACCGTCGTCGCGTGCCAAGCCATTTGGTTCTAGTACAGCTGGCACCCCGACGGTTAGTTTATAAATAACATTGAATTGTGTTTCATTCCTATTTGTTTTTTTTTTTCAATTAATAAAGAGCTCTGAATGAAAAAAAAAATAAACAGACTTATTCCATTTAGAATAGAAAATAATGCAAATCATTCAATTTTTAATATGCAACATGATAAATCATACAATTATAAAAAAAAAAAAAACTCTTTTGTTATGTCGAACTATTCATCAGAATACTATAATATTCAGGTTTAGAAATTAACATTTTTAGAGATGGAACTTACTGGGAATGTACTAAATACCTAATGGTTTATTGGCTTATCTATAAGGCAATTTAAAAAAATCTTGTTTTCAATTTTAAGTTTTCAGTCGGTCTGATACCGGTCAAATGTGCGTACTACCATTCATCTTCATATTGATTGATGAGCCCAAGGCCGAAACAAACTATCGGCCGACTAAAAGTTTGCAGTGTTCATCATCATCATCATCATCTCAGCCATAGGACGTCCACTGCTGAACATAGGCCTCCCCCTTAGATCTCCACAGATACCTGTTGGAGGCGACCTGCATCCAGCGTCTTCCGGCGACATTTAAAAGGTCGTCTGTCCACCTTGTTGGTGGACGTCCTACGCTGCGCTTGCTAGTCCGTGGTCTCCACTCCAGCACTTTTCGACCCCATCGACCATCTGCTCTGCGAGCAATATGGCCAGCACATTGCAACTTCAACTTAATAATCTAAGCTAATCCGGTGGGCTATATATTTGTAGTGTTACTATTCGTAAATAGCAAAGTATTTAAATGAATGTACCTAACTGATGTTGATATACTTTATAAATATTACTAACCCACATTCTCTTACGTGGAAACTCGCGTCAAAATATTATGAAGAGACTTTATTAAAATATTTGAACAGTTTATTAAAATGCTATGTTTGAGATGCTCAACGCGTTAAGCTGTGGGCGTGTAAAAAAAAAGGGTTTGAAGATTGCATTAATTTATGTGATTCGCAAGATTAATCTTCCCTTGAATTTTTATTATTAAGTAGATGGAATTTTCATCAGAGAACATCAGTAATTATATTGCTATGAAGAGAAGCAGTAAGCTACATTTTCATATTACCAGGTATGCTACGGATAGAAAACACAGGCAAAGCTTAGAGCGTATAGAGATAAATAGCGAAAGTAAAAAGAATTATTCTTTCGCGTAACGTAATCCACGAAACATTTCACCTCATATTTCTTACTCAAACAATAAAAACATACAGTTTTCGCTCAATTAACGCCCACAACCTAAGAGCATTGAACTAACTGGAGCCGCCGTGAGCCTAAATCTCTATGTGAATCTGCGAATTGTTAGCGCGGGGCAGCAAAATAGTGATGCTTTTCGATCACATCGCTACGCACGCACACAACAATATTGTTAAAAGCATAAATACCTAAAAGCACACAGATACCTAAAAGCGTGAGCAGCGTTCTCATACCTTCGGCATATCGGAAGGTTCAACGGCATATCCTGTCGTTTAACCGTTCTAAGCCCACAGCCCAGCTAGATAAAACGGGTCTTAAGCGCCTCCCAGGCAAGATAAGACCGACCCATTATTTTTCTCATTAGTTCGAGACCCAAGATAACATTGCCTATTACTGGACGTGGAGAGGTGTGAATTGCTTGACTAATCTTTTCCTTTATTGCTTGAGATTAAAAGATAACACTTATAATGGACTGTTGCGTATTTTTCGTGATGTGTGAAAATGATGATAGCTTTTAGCCCCTTATCGCGTTTCGGCAGGTGGTCTTTGGAGCTCAAACTTCGAAATTGTAGTGTAGTGAAGCTAAATAATCTGAGCCTGATTGACTTCTATTGGAAATTGGGCAATTGGAATGCTCATGAAGTTTAGTAGCTTAAGGTGTCATTTCGAGTAGGTACCTGAAGATTTTATATGTTGGTCAAACTATTTAATGAAGGAAATAATATGTTAGTGTATTTTCTACTTCATCATACACCTTTTACTGTCAAATGTTGGGCGAGAAATGTAGCGTGCCAAAAACTTCAACCAGAGAGAGTATTTCAGTAACTTTTCATCCCGTTAAGGATAATGAAATTGTTAGCATGTTCTGAACAAAGACTGGCGATGAAGCTAGGAAATGAACAATGGAAATATTTTGGAGGCACTATTTTGGATAAGTGGATTTTAATATATTGTTCGGTGGATATTTATTGGATAATTTATTAGTGCACCACCTACTTAAATATTTCTTCATGTTGGCATGTGTTGTGTATTTGATATTATAATTAATCAAGTTCTGGAGCCAACTGACACTTACTGATCATGACCGAAATTTAAAAAGAATGTCTATGGAGTTTCTTGGCGTTTCTTCTACTTGAGGGAGACCTACTCTTTGGAGCCGTGCAACTAGCTTGACGTTTCGAAAGAGCTTTTATAAGGTTGTTTGAAGCTAGTGTATTGTGACATATTTAATGACAAATGGCAACTTAGCGGTACATTATGGAATGCAATAAACGATATGCTATGATATGTACTTAACAAAATTGTTGAAATCCCAGTATCTAGTATACCTCTGACAGAAAAAGCGCGGTTCAGTTACGAGTGGGTGTCAAAAACGCATCGGAAAGATATCTATTTCATGACATGTGAGCATAGCACGGCTTTTTGTGAAATACTATCGGGGCTAACGCAACATTTTGTAACGGAGTTTTTCCTAGTGCCAACGTCAGCCACGGGCACGGATTTGAAACTGATCAATCCCAAAATTGGTGCAGCGCAAAACTATTTTGGGATACCATGTTTTTCGATTCTAACATGCCGAAAAATAGAGGTTTGTGTAGGAACAAAATGATTAGTTAAAACGTCATATTTTAAAGGACAGATAAACACAATTTCTTGGTTTGTGTTTATTAGCAACTTCAGAGTTCCTTATTGAAATAATGCCACCAAACAGTCAGGCGGTGCTCTACCGTATATAAATAAAATAAAGAGAGTGAGAGGAGCACTATGTTTTATTTAAAGACAATTTATATCAGTCAAATTCATGAAACTAGCGTTAATGTAATGTAAACTTACTTGCAAAAAAGAGGGCACATTCGAAAGGACGGCTTTATAATATAACCGCTCCGCCCACCACGCTATCCAGACCTCTACAACGCAAGCTGTTCGGGATACCCTGAACGTTAAACCTTTTTAAATGTAAAACCTGTAAAGTAGGAACCTCTTTGTGTCTGTGTTTTGTTTTATCTTTTTTTAAATTTTCACTGTCAAAAATAAGCCTTGCGGAATACAACTCTTATATAATTTTTCACGAAGCATTTTTATTAAATTTTATATACAATCCTATTCATTGGTCCTTCGAGCCGGATAAAAAAGAAGAACTTATTACGGCCTACGTGGAAATCTATATAATTTGGAGAAACTGGACGCGGATATGCATACAGTGGTGTTCATTGATAATCTTATTCATTGTAGGCAAAGGTACCCAGTGCTCTAAATATATAGGTAAGGTAATAGGTATTTCGGCTAAGTGAAAATTGTTAAGGTTAGTACTATCTATTTATTTATTTAGGCTGTTGTAACCAGATAAATAATTTATCTGCAGTTAACTAACTTCAGTGCTAAACTAAGCAGAAACTAGGTGTGTTATGATGTTTAGTGATTATTGTAATACATCTTTAAGGGTTATTTTAGGTTTTCTGTTAAGTTTTCACTAATGTAAGTTAGTATCAGACAGTCTATTAGGTAGGTACTCTTATTTGTATACTTTAACTTGTTGTATTCCCTTATTATTATTTGCAAGTCTTACTGTTAAGTTTGTGAGACATTAAGAATTGGTATTAACTTATTTAACATTACAGTGTAATTAATACCGGTCTCCAAAATGACCGACAAGGAGTCAGTCAGAAAACGCGCGAGTTGCAAGGGTCGGTTGACAGCATTTACCAACTATGTCAACGAGTTGGATGAGTCATTGGATGCGTCACAGGTGTGCGAATTGCAACTACGTTTGGGTAAGATGGAAAGTTTATTTTCACAATTTGACGAGGTCCAGTCAACATTAGAGTGTTTAGCTGATGATGTCAATAGTCAACTACCGGAGCGTAACGAGTTTGAATCTAAGTATTATAAGATCTTTGCAAAGGCTCAAGACTTACTTACACGTAACTTGAAACCAACTAAGAATGAACCTTTGGAAAGTGATTATAGTTCAGCACAAACGCGTAATCGCAGGCTTGTTAAATTACCTACCATACAACTGCCTAAGTTTAGTGGTTCCTATGAGAAATGGTTGGAGTTCCATGACACGTTCTCTAGTTTGATACATTGTAATGATGATATTGATGACGTCAACAAGTTTCATTATCTTAAAGCGTGTCTCGAGGGATCAGCTGCTGTTGTGATCCAATCCATTGAGTTTTCCGCCAACAACTATTCTGTGGCATGGAAGATACTATGCGAACGCTATGACAACAAGCGGGTTTTAATAAACAATCATGTTGCAGCATTATTCAACCTCGAGACTGTTAAAAAAGAATCATCAGTAGCGTTAAAACGTGTCATTGATTCTGTAAATAAGAATTTGCGTTCACTGGAATCGTTAGGAGAGCCAACAGATCATTGGGACACGCTGTTGATTCACATGGTATCAAACAAATTGGATGCTAAAACCTTTCGAGAGTGGGAAGAATTTAAAGGTAGGTTTGTTAAGGAGAAGTCAGTTACTTTGGACATATTTTTTGACTTCTTGCGAAGCCGTTCAGATTTGTTAGAGACTATTGAAATGTCACAGATTAGTGCTAATAAGTTATCTCTTACTAACATTAAATATAAAAGCATGGTGTCTGTAACCAGTGCGCCAGATAAGCAGTCTAATTCATTTAAACATTGCCCGAAGTGTAGCGGTGAACATAATCTTAATAACTGTTCACAATTTTTAGGTCTTAGTAATGAACAGAGGTTGGAGTTACTACCACAATATAAGATATGTTTTAACTGTTTCCGTTCGGGTCATTATGCAAATCGGTGCAAAGCAAGCGGCTGCAAAGTGTGTAAGCGGAAGCACAACACTCTTGTTCATATTACTGATGGTAAAGCTAACTCTTCAATTGAACCATCAACCTCTATCGGTAACGGCAATAACAGCAGTGAAGTTGCGAAGCCATTGCCCAATAACAACTTAACATTGTCGGCACAAGTCACGGCGAATGTACGAAATAAAGGAGACGTTCTTTTAGCCACTTCTTTGTTAAAACTTTATGATAGCAGTAACCGCGAACATCTTGGTCGTGCTGTTCTTGACAGTGGTAGTACGTGCTGCCTTATCACAGAGACATTCTGTAATTCATTAAGGTTGCCGACTGTTAAGGTTAGCGAAACATTAATTGGCATAAATAATTCCAACTCACTAATAAGTAAAATGTGTTGCGTTCCGATAAAATCATTGAATGAAAACTTTTCTGTAAATATTAATTGTTACATCTTACCTTCTATTACTGAAGAAGTGCCTTGTCGTCAACTTAATCTTAATGACATAAATATTCCGAGTGACTTATGTCTAGCTGATCCTCATTTTTATGCACCATCCTCCGTGGACTTAATTATAGGTGCAGATGTTTTCTGGGACATCTTGGGTACAGATAAGATAAACCTCGGTATAGGTAAACCGGTACTATTTGAGACTAGACTAGGTTGGATAGTTTCAGGCCCTATGGTTAATAGTGGTCAAGTATCGCGTTCGCCCTCATTAATTTGTAATTTTACGAATATTCATCATTCTGAAGCTAATGTTATACGGGATGACTCAAGTACCGATGACATCCAAAACCGTTTAAAGCGTTTTAGGCAGCTCGAGGAAGTTAGCCATCAGTCATCAGTACATTATCTAGAAGAAAAAATGTGTGAAGAGCACCTTATTAGGAACACTACGTGTCTGAAAGATGGCCATTTTTGTATTAGATTAACGGTAAAACAATCACATTATAACTTAGGTCACTCTGAACATAAAGCTAAGCAGTGTTTGCTTTCATTAGAGTGTAGCGTTCAGAGCCAGACATCATTTAGCATTCGTTATTGTGATTTTATGAAAGAGTATTTAGAGTTTAACCATTTGTCTTTATGTGCACCTGATCCACAGAAGGTTGCATATTTAGTAGCTCATCATGACCTTGTCTGTGAAAGTACTTTAACTACTGAAGGAACAGTTGAGCTTAATTCAACTGGAATACCATTACATAGATGGAAATCAAATACTCCTCAAGTGTTACCCGATCATATAGGTCATTCTTCATTCAGTTTGAACCATGGTTCACTAGAACCTTGTAAAATGTTAGGTTTGAGCTGGCATACTGAGACTGGCGTCTTAGTTTTTTCGTTGAACCCCAATATTAATAAAGTCATGACAAAGCGTGGGACATTTTTTACAATTGGTCAAATTTTTGATCCACTGGGTCTATTAGCTCCTAGCATTATTGTCATAAAAACCCTCATGCAAAAGCTTTGGGTATTTAAATTGGGATGGGACGATGAGCTGCCGTCTGAAATATCCAGAATTTGGTCCAAAATCTTACGCGACTTACTATTATTAAATGCATTGAGAGTTCCACGGATCGTACTATGTGACTTTTGGACTGACTCAACGATTGTTTTAGGTTGGATTAAAATGTTTCCAATAAAGTCACAACCTTTTGTACGTAACCGTGTCGCTGAGATATTGGACAAAACTGCGGTCTGCTCTTGGAGACATGTTCCCACAGACTTAAATCCAGCTGACCATATTATATCATGTGGAACAGATGTAAATTCTTTGCAATCTTTAGATTTATGGTGGTCAGGCCCTGAATTTTTACGATATGTCTCTAAATGGCCTGATAATCCGACAGTTGCGACGAATAAACTTCCCGAAATTAGGTCCGAAGTTTCTCTATTCGTTACAAATAAAATTTCTCGACCATTTCTTATAGACTTTCATAGATTTTCAAACTTCACTACACTCAAATGGTCGGTTGCATACGTATTGAGATTAATAAGCCGTTGTAAAAAAAGAGGAGTTATCTAAACATCTATTTCTTACCACTCATAAGTTTAAACAGGCTCTACATGTTATTATGCGAAGCTCACAAAAGATATCATTCCCCGAATACGCACTGTTATTGAATAAAAAGGAACTACCCAAAAAGAGTCCCTTAAATAAGTTTAATGTGTTTTGGACGACCAACATTTAATTCGTGTTGGAGGACGTCTTGATATTTCTCACTTTGCTTTCGATAAAAAGCATCAATTATTATTACAGTCCACTCATGTCGTTACACGATTATTATTTGATTTTATGCACAAAAAACTTATGCTTGCTGGACCGCAGCTCTTACTCGCGTCCATAAGAGAGAATTTCTGGCCAATTGGTGGCAGACGATTAGCTAAATCAATTCATAAGAAATGTATTGCTTGCTGTCGTACAAAGGGACAGGTAATTGCTCCTCTGATGGGTAGCTTGTCACAAAAGCGCTTGATTCCGGGAGGTTACCCCTTTGAAACAATAGGATTAGATTATGCTGGACCTATTATGTCAGCCACTAGGCATGGACATGGATGTCGTCTTACGAAAGTATACATTGTTCTTTTCGTGTGCTTTACGACTAAGGCTGTACACATAGAGTTGGCAGGTGATTTAACAAGCAGCAATTTTTTATCAGTTTTACGTAGGTTTCTTTCGCGAAAACCTAAACATGTACACTCTGATACTGGGATCTCGTTTGTTGGTGCTTATCACGAACGTGGTAAGTTTTTAAAGGGTAGTTGCGATTCGTTATCCGGTGAGTTATCAAATGGAGACATTAACTTTCTTTTTATCCCTCCTTATTCCCGGCACTTTGGAGGTCTTTTGGAGGTCGGTATAAAATGTTAGGTATCATTTAAAAAGAGTACTGGGCAATTGTAATGTAACATATGAGGAGTTGAACACTGTATCGAAGCTATACTGAACTCTCGCCCACTCACACCACTCTCTTCGAACCCTAACGACTTGTCGCCGCTTACGCCTGGACATTTTAATTGGACGACCGCTGACATCACTTCCATCTTCAAACCTCGAGGACCGATCGTTGACTCAGTTAACCCCATATCAACGCATAGAGCAACTTCGTCAGCACTTCTGGTCACGATGGTGTAAGGAATATGTGTCGGAGCTCCAGAAACGAACGAAATGGCGATCCTGCACAAAGCCATTAGAAAAAGGCACTCTTGTGCTCATTTAGGAGGACAGACTTTTCCTTTAAATTGGCGCCTGGGCCGAGTCACAGAGGTGTTCCCTGGACATGATGGCATCAGTCGTGTCGCGGACATCATGATTTCAAGTGGTGATGTGGTTCGTCGGGCTTTCAGCAAGATATGCCCCTCACCTATAGCTCACTCGGAAGATTCTGGTTGAGAGTCGAGCTCTCAACGCCCGGGGGGATGTTCGGGATACCCTGAACGTTAAACCTTTTTTAATGTAAAACCTGTAAAGTAGGAACCTCTTTGTGTCTGTGTTTTGTTTTATCTTTTTTTAAATTTTCACTGTCAAAAATAAGCCTTGCGGAATACAACTCTTATATAATTTTTCACGAAGCATTTTTATTAAATTTTATATACAATCCTATTCACAAGCTATATCCCATGGACCTTTGTTCGCGTCAAAGCGAATGAATATTTGAAGGTAGCACTCAAATTCAGTTCGACCACATGCGTGCCAGCCTTTATAGTATGTTTGTGAGTACCTACGGAAGTTTGCACGCTTGTGTACGGACGTTAAAGAATTTTATTCGCTTTGAAGTTTCGTATGTTACTCTAGTATAAGCATCAGTGTTGCATTGCAAGAATATGGTTATAGTCAGGGAAATGGGATAAGTATGTTGGTATTTGTACGGAATATAGGTATTTGGGTGTATTGGTTCGTGGAAATATAATAAAAGAAGATACGAAACTAACACTACTGGTGAACATTAACTGGCTTGTAAAGGAATATCTTTTCGAGTGTAAGTTGTCAGGAATCGTGGTCAAACCATAATGAATGAAATTAAAGAAAAGGTTACTTATTTATGTCAAGAGACTTTCCAAGAGTCAGTCTCAAGCCTGGTTCCCACGGTGCGCGATTCTGCGGATCGTCACGCACCACAGCCGACGCTCACAGACGGCAACAGACGGCAACGCACACGGACAGGGCTGTTCCAACGGTGCGTGTCGGTCGGTGTCGGTCTGTGCAGATCTTTTATAACTTCATTTCAAAATGCAAAATGAAAGAGAACGCGTCGTCGCTGTAGCAGCGGCTGTGATATTAATGAACAATTACCAAATTATGCGATCTACGAGTAGTAAAAGTAAAAAGAAACCACGGCGCGGGTGGATATCAACATACAACAAAAGTCATTTAACGACTTAATATGTCTATATACACTTACATTAACATTTGAATTAGATATATTATATCTAATTTTATTTATTTTGTGTTTTGTCACACATAGCAGTGGGATCACGGTAGAAAATTAATGAATGACATAAAATCCCTGTCCGCACCTTTGAAGTTACCGCCTCGCGACGGATATCGGCGCACCGTTGCAGACGTCGGCAGACGACCACGCACGAGGCCATTCCCACGGTGCGTCGTGCGTGCTGGTCGGCGTCCGTCGGCGTGCGTCCGCAGAATCACGCACCGTGGGAACCAGGCTTCAAGCGACATTTTTAATCTCCCTCTTTATCAAACAATTACCCACACACGAACAAAAATACTTACACCATCACCCACACAAGCTCAACTGACATACATTCGCGTACATTATTACTTTATATTCCCACAAAAATATAATATCCAAAGCCACTCAAATTTCCTTCGACTGTTAAGCGTACGCACGGGTTTTATTACTGCGGGTTATGTAGAAATACCTGGTTATAGCCTTGAGAGACGATGGAAGAATACTAATGTTCAAACTAATGACCGTAAATATTGTATTTAAACTTTAGTAAATATTCGATTAATTTATTTATTTATTACCAATTTGGAGAATTAATTGAACGTCTCCCGGTTTGAAAATATCATTCTTGTGGGTACCTAAATATCACCTATGTATGGTATTTTTAACCCCCGATGCAAAAACAACGGGGTGTTATTTATAAATCTATCGACATCTATCTAGATTTTGTCAACCTGAGTAGTTTCAGCTTAGTACTACTTAGTCTTTTTAAGATACAGAGTCGGTCTAATTTAACTCACCACCGCAGCTTCGGCTTGCTGGCCGGCCCCGCCCCGGCCAGCCTCAGCCGCGTCGGCGAGCGTTAAAACTACCTGCGCCTCAGCTCGCAGGCCGCCTCGTCCCTCCGCGCCTACGCGGTTTTGAATTGCACTCTAGGAGTAGGGCAAACAAGACTACGTGGAGTCTATATACACATAACTTAATACAGATATAACTTAATATGGCATCATAATACTTTATTTGATAATAAGCTTACATTTTATGGCAATCACGGTGATTTATTTAGGCAAAAATAATACATTAATTTGGTCGTCAAGATTTGGTGATCATTTACTAAAGGTGGTCGAATACAATTTAAAGTGGACTTGTGACTAAAATAGCTGGTACTATTGTATTTTTAGACTTTATTTTTCTGGTGTTAAGTAGATATTTTTGGTTACAAAACTAAGGGCATCAAAGCATTTTATGGTGGTCATTATATTTATCCCCATAAACAAATGACTACGTTGCAGCATTTCCTCTGCCAAAAACCATTAAAAAAAAGTTAAACCCTTAAGTTTCAACTCCAACAACTGCATTATTACTTATCGCGCAAAAGTTTTCCCACAGTTCTCGAGAAATGAGATAAAAAAATGCTCTGAACTCATTTATCACTATTAACAGGGAGCAGATTAGTTCACAAATAAGACCTTTATCCCTGAATGATAGCTCTAACGAGGGCAGGGTTTAGGCAGCAGGCACACGATACGCCCTGGAAGTCTTAGCTTCTAGTCTACCTAAGCTTAAAATCTGTATTAAAGCGGAGGATGCATGAACTGGCAAAATTGAAACGTAAAACACTTTTACTTACTAAATTATTGCGTAGTGCGACATTGTTTAAAAAAAACTTAAAACCGTTATTATTTCTAATCGAATTTAGAATACATACTTACAACTTGTTTGTACTAACCGTATACCGGATTCAAGATGCAAGAGACAGACGAGGAATTGATTTCTATTGTCTTATAATTACCGGTAAATAGGTATCAACGGTTAAGAAGTATAGGTATTATGTCCAAAAGAAATTATCAAACTATTCATAAATGACAAACTACGAAAGGAACTGTCTCGCAATAGAAGAATAGTCTATTCTCTATTACGAGCATAGACAAGATTACCCTCCTTCAGCCAGAAAGGTTACCTATGTTAGAACCGTCATAAGTACCTATAGTTATCGGCACGGATATTGAGCCCTGACCTTCACCTGCGCAGAAGCGATTTATTGGTTTATTGCCTTATGTGTACAGTGCGCAAAGCGATCCCCACTCTTCCGCCGAGAGCTCAATATCCGTGCCGATAACTATACCTACCTATACAGTTGAATACGTTTATATTTTTTCCTTAACACACTATAATCCTACTTGTTTGCTTGCTATTGTAAGACTACTTCCTAGATTTATTTGATTTTCCTTTTTTCGGTTCCAAGAAGTGGAATAAAAGCCCCTAGTGTTGTATAGTACGGTTCTAGGAGCGAAACTGTAAATGTTTTTGAATGTTTCGAAGTGAATATGAAAAATATTTTTCGCAGTCTGTTGAATTTTTAAGAGCGTCAACCAGGCGTAGTCGTAAAGAGCATAGCTTATAGGTTTTAATTGTAAATTATTTTCACAGTTATTATTTTCTCTTCAAAGATAAACTAGGTAAATTTTGGAAAAACAGTAGCGGTTAGATCTTTTCGTACCTTAAATTGGGTCTAGAATCTGCCTATTCCTCTATAGGGGCGAGCTTTAAAACAGCCAACGAAGTAATTTTATAAGTGTTCTTTTTACTCTAAAAATAAAACAACTGACAATCGTACATTTGAGGTATTCAACATTTTACATTAGCCTGAAGTAATTGCTTCTAAACTTGCTCTACAATCCCTTGTAACATCTCCATAATCTAGATATTTAGCTGGACTGTAAATATATTAATCAGAAAATAAATATTTTCTAATCTAACCAAATCTCATCTACCTACACTGCTATGTACTACACAAATAATTGTTTGAGACCATTGTCGATTGACCAAATCAGAAAAAAAATACCAAAAAATAAGTTTTTACTATCTCTACTTATAAGTTCCTAACAAGCAAAAGCGCTGATCATTAATATTTCCTAATAACATTAAATGTTAATTTTATTCTTTATCCATTCTGTCCTCAGCCCGGCTTTCCCTCGTCATCTTTAATCGTCGTCGACAGTTCTGCACTAATGAGAAAAATAATGATGAGCTACAGGCTCAAAGGCAGCATTAATCAACACCTACGTAAGCTGACGAGCTCTTAGTTCTCGTTTTTTGGGCGCTAGACTCGGAAAATTGCGTAATTAAATTAGGTGTGTAACGGTGCTGTTTTTATTTATTCAGTTTAATTATTTTTGTAGAAACTATGCTATGATTTTTATCACGTAATTTCTTATGTTAAATAGGTATATTGGACTTGGAATGGGTAGATATTATATAGCGGGATTGGTGCAGTTCCCCCTTCAATGACTTCTAATTTGGCCAAATTATAATATGGTCACAGATGCTAGAGCAATAAACAAAAAAAAAATGCTTTTCCAAATAGGTACTACTTACTCCGTAGCTTCAGTGATTTTTGCATAGATACATTGTTGGAATTCGTGTCAATACAAGAGGAGATCGATAACTTTCTAATTTACACGTAAATAAATCGGCTTGGACCAGATTATTGCAAAAGGGTTCAGACAAATTGGCTACCATTAGATTTATTGAGGTACGCAGATCTGTTACCACGTTTTAGTGCTAAGGTAGGGGGCAGATTTGTTATCTTAATTAATACAGGAGACTAGCTGTTGTCCCGCGGTTTCACTCATGCCATGGAAACCACTGACTATCATCATCTCCCGAGCCTTTTCCAAACTATGTTGGGGTCGGCTTCCAGTCTAACCGGATGCAGCTGAGTACTAGTGTTTATAGAAACTACTGCCCGTTACGAGATAAAATATTATAGCCTATGTTACTCGGGAAGAGTGTAGCTTTCGAACAGTGAAAGAATTATTCTAATCAGTTCAGCAGTTTCAAAGTTTTCGAAGCCTTTGCACCCAACAAATAAACAAAAAATACTCTTTGTATAGTGGTATAGATGTAACAAGCCTGAAATAAGCTTGAATACACGAATTTTACACCGACATTTTCGAATGCCTACACAAATTGTTATAAACTGTGACAAGAACACTAACTATTTGTATTTTGTAGTATAAAGTATGCCTCATTTGATATCAAAAGTACTTATATAAAAAAAAACTAGCCGTTTTCCCGTGGGAGCTACTGCCCGCACCGGGATAAAATATAGCCTATGTTACTCGCAGATAATATAGCTTTCTAATGGTGAAAGAATATTTAAAATCGGTCCAGTAGTTTTTGAGTTTATCCATTACAACCAAACAAACAAACAAAGTTTTCCTCTTTATAATATTAGTATAGATATAGTATAGATAATATATGAGAAGAGATTTTACCGTCAAAAGCTATCAGATCAGAGCTAGAAATGCTTCATGGTGTTCTGAAAGTCGCAAGCGGATTTAGAGACAGCTGGTTTAATTATTAAATATTGTAGTAGATGTACAGAATGAAATATGACACCTTTTTTATAAAATCTACTTTTTAGCTTATTATTCTAAAGAATTGTATTATGTAAACCTTTGAGCATTCATAATTTGATAGGGTTACTATATAAAAAGACTGATGCGCGATTCGCCTTCAAAATAAACTGTAGGCCAACTTTCAGGCCTGTCATCGACAGCTTAGTTTGCAGTGTGTGGAGTGTCTTAACTCGAGAAAGGCAATCTTCTTAAAGAAAATTATTTTTATTTGATAGACCATTTTCTTATCTAAAAACTTACCCCAGTTGTTTATATTCAATTAGTGTAAAATGCTTTTAAAATATTTAAAGTTATCTTCTAAACCAGATTTTTTGATATTAACTAAATATTGAACATTTAGTTACGTTATTTTTTTCTTTTTTTTTTCTTACGGAAAATACACAGAAAAAAAAATCTAACGATTTTCAAAGAAAACTGCGTTACTGTAATTTTAAGTATTAAAGCTTTAATATTTTTTTGAAAAGTTGCAACATATATGTATAAGTAACAGTTTTCGCAAAAAAATGAACTTGTATTATAAAAAAATGTCTAAAGAAACAAAATAAATAAAAAATCCACTTACGTACTATTTTGTCCACCCTTGTTCGTCTATAAAAGGTAAGTATAACGCGTAAAAATAAGATAATGTGTTACCTTTGCTCCAACAGATCTTTTGACTCCACTACCCAATACCTTTGACTTATGCTTTGGTCCAAGTCATAAGCTTACGAATTTTTGATCATCAGCCACTGCATCTGCTTTTTACCTGATTGCCAAGAAGGGAAAATATAGTGAATAAATTATTATTTGTCGTAAATATTTCGTCGAGAAAATTTAAAAGATTGAAATTATGTTTTTAAAATCGTTGAAAATATTACAAAAGAACTGTTAGAGTGATTATTTAGCTCGGGTTTTTTTTGCGGATCGTATAATCAACTTCTGGTTGAAATAATTACATATGAAACCGCGCGACAGGTTAATTGTCGCTCGTTAAAAAATCTATAGAAAAACCATGCATTCATCGGTCTGACAATGCGCGATAGCGGATCTTACAAACATTTTGATACACCACTTTAAATCCCTTCACTCTACCAACACCTGTAACTGTCACCACGACTCAAAACCCGCTATTTTCTCTACTTTGGACCACCCCCCAAACCCAAGCAGGCGTAGCTCGGTACGACCTCCCGAATCCCGTTGTAAATCTCGTAAAAAGGATTTGCCCCGTTGTATTCGACAGCGATTTACCGCACAACATACTCGTATATAATTCAAACGTGTTTAGTTACAGTCCTTAGTTCGTAATGGCTTACTTTTAGGCTTCTAAAGTTTTTTGTCTTGAAGCCTTTTTTTAGGAGTTTTATTGGTGAAGGTGTTGTGGTAAATCGTTGGTGTTGATTCTAACTGTTGTTACATTAAGTAGGTTATTAAAATGAGGTAAATAGATTAAGTATAATACTGCCCAAGTGCTCAAAGTACAACGTTCCTTACGTACGCCTAGTTCTTCAAACCCTATAGGCAGACACATGTGTTGCTGGGGAGTTTGTTGCGCCACTTCTTCTTCCCAGAAAGAACACATAGGAAGTGGTGATGGCGTTTTGGGGGCTGTCTTTTTTTCTGATGTTCTGAAAAGTGCTGATTTTTTAGTCTAATTTGAATACATTTTTATTGAGTTTGAGGTCTTTTCAAATTTGCAAACGGTTCGCAGATGATTAATTTTATACATGGGCCCTAAAATACAGGAAATAATGTTAATTCATCCAGCTTAAACACTAAATCGATAGACATCTCCCCGATGCACCACTGTTAGTATTACTATGTTAAACTGCAGAATCATATTAGGTCAATGTATATGTGCATGGACGTCCACTGCACTGGACAATCTCCTGCACTTTCCGTTCCTATGCGGCCGTTACTTTTCGGCTTATCGGCCAACCGTTCCACGAGGAAGCTGCGATAAGTCTAGGAATTCTTAGAGCTATGAACCATCTAGGTTTTTCCGAAAAATTCTCCTTTGTTGCTGTGCAGTTACCTTCAAAATGTTTACTTCCTTACTTTTATCATGAAGGAAAGGTGTGTATTTTGCATTTGATAATTTTACTGACTTCTTGAGGAAACCTGGACTATATATATAGTCTGAAATCACCAACCCGCATTGAGCAAGCGTGGTGATTAATGCTCAATCCTTCTCCGTGTGAGAGGAGGCCTGAGCCCAGCAGTGGGACGATAAAAAGGCTGTAACAGTAACAGTAACAACAGCAATTTTGCACATAAACAGCTGAACTGGTTATAGCGAGATATGGTACGTTGTACCTTATAGACGAAGATAAGCTACTTTTTCCGGATGCGTGACGTTATTCTCTCAGACGAATTCGTATTTCTCTCAGAAGGCAGGCAAAACCATGGAAAACAGCATAACATCTAGAAAACCATTAAGAATTTAATCTCCTTCAATCGCAACAAGAACCAACAATTGACTTTCCAAGAAAAACTGAACTACACTTCAGTAAAACCGAAAATTGGTTTACAAACAAAAAGTTTTTAACAACAGTTCACCTATTGAACTGAAAGATAATATTCCTTAAACTACGACAAGTAAAGTTTAAACACGATTCGCGGATTAGCGGCGAGATGAAACGCCTACGGTTCAAGCCTCCTAACTTGCGGTTTAGACTAGTTTAGATCATAATTGATTAATATCTATTTCCAAAGTGTTGTCGTGAATTATGTATGTAAACTGAGGAAATTGACTGGTTTTGTGTATGTACAGAAACCTCAGGAACCGGTTTATATGTGTAGAGTGGTTATCCAAAGACACGGTCTCGATAGCTATAATACTCGAAGTAGGTAATAGTTTCAAAATATTGGTACCACAAAATGAACTGAAAATATGGACTTTGGTCCGCCTTATATTTTTAACTTCTTGAGTGTCGTTCTATAATTCTAGCGTGAGAGCGCTTTCATACTCTATTGAATTTTATCGGTTTTTAAACGTGCGTTTACACGTACATCCGTAATGATAGTTCAACGTTGTTTACCAGAGTATTCGGAAATAGGTATTTACTTGATATGTACCTAAATGTAAATGAAAAACTATTTTTAGAAAAAATGAGAAAATACACTTTTTAAGAACACCACGAATTTATCCAGCATTGTTGCTGACATTACATTCCGTATCGTAAAGCGTATAAATCTTAAGAGAGCAACAGGATTGCAGTATGACAATACTGCTCTCGCAGTCCACTTCAGGTTTCCACGCGTACTCTTCACTTTATTACGCTAATTGTGTATCCCGTATTCACAATAGCATTCATTTTGAAAAGCACACATTGCTTTATGTGTTTGAAAAGTACGTAGGTATGTTGAACGATTTGGATTGCGTACCTGTACCGATAATAATTCTTCATCTAATAGTAAAAGTAGGGTACGGTTTCCTGCGTCCCAAAAGAACTTTATCGTCCAAAATAAAAACCGTCTTCAGGGTAACAGCTGACCTGTCTGCACACTATCAATATTGGTTTAACCGTCTTAAAGTCTAAAAGTGACATACATGGAGACTAATATTAGAATTTATATTAATACTGGCGGTTTCACATGGTTTCACTTGTGTCCCGATTGAGCTAAGTAGTTCTCGTACTAATGATGAAAATATGCTTGTTATTAAAAAGTAATACAGTCTTAATAACAGTCAGAAACGTTCTGGTTCCGGCTGTTACATGGATGGGTGACCAAAACACGTTAAGCCCTTGGTCCAACAAACCAAACACAGAGCTAGAAAATCTAGCAATACAGTGGAGTTTAAAAAAACATTCGCCATCTAACGAATCCTTGTTTAATCCTGTACTCACTCGGCAAAAGATTTAATTAAAACCGGCCGAGAAACGAGGAAATGTTCCGAAGAATAAAAACGTTCTTCCTCTGTGGTGATTTTGAGTAAACATACTTTTTTAGAATATTAAATAAATGATCAACGAAGGTTTGGAGATTTGAAATATTTAATAGGACGAAGGAAATTTTGACTTTGGTTTGGTCACAGCGGGCAATATTAATGGAGAGCCATTTATACATAGCCAAAAAATATATACAGAAAACGTAGAATTTCACTTTCTTAGTCCGCGGTAATAAATATTAAAAAATAAGTGGCATATTTTTCAAGTTTGGCGAGTGGGGCAAATGTTGAGCGCGGCTGTGCGGAATACTACCCACGGGACTCGGCCACAACTGCTGGCGAAAGCTGCCATCTATAAAATAAAGAAACAAACCCAAACCAAAACACATTTATTCATTCAAATCTCACATGCGATTACTCTTCCACCTTTAAAAATTTTACCGTCAGTTCCCGTCTACACCGCGAGGCAAAGTCTACATTACCGTATTTGCTTAGATAGAGGCGGGACTCGTCCCATTTTACCCGACTCGCGACTCTCATGCGATTACTCTTCCACCTTTAAAAATATTACCGTCTACACCTCGAGGCTACGTCTACATTACCGTGTTTGCTTTGTTAGATAGTGGCATCACTCGTACCTTTTTACCCGGCTGTGTGGAGTAATACCCACAGAATGCAAGTAAAATCGCTGGAAAAAGCTAGGACATATAAAATAAAGAAATAAAACCAAACCAAAACACATTTATTCATTCAAATCTCACATGCGATTACTCTTCCACCTTTAAAAATGTTACCGTCAGTTCCCGTCTACACCGCGAGGCAAAGTCTACATTACCGTATTTGCTTAGATAGTGGCGGGACTCAGTCAGCGAGACGACGCCCCGTAATGGATTTCTGACGTTGAAATAAATGATAGATTGCAGCCACACGATGCATTACCTGTGGCCAAGGTACGTACGTATGTTTGAGAGTTATTTTTAAATAAATATTAGGTAAATAATGTGTTAAAAGGGTGGCAAAATCATATATGTACATTATGTACAATGTAATTTGTTAATGATCTTTGAAATGATGAATTTGATAATTAAAATTGTAAGAAAAATATATTCCAGACTAGTAATCAAAATTGTTCAGCCTATATTGTAATGATTATTTCCTAGTTCATTAACTATACATAATCTTTAAAAATGCACCCTTCGTAATATTAAATTCTCTTTAAAAAATACCGAAAACCTGCCTCCAGTCTACCCGAGCACACGTTCCAAATAACGAAATGATCTGTATCCGAAATAAATCAATTTGGAATAAAGTTTTCCGCTGCACGTAGACATTTGACTCGCCGTGATCGATTATTGTAGCCCATTTTATTGATATGGGCTCTTGATAAATAATGACGGTGGCTACTTTCTATGTTTATGTTTCGTTAAGTTGGGGTTACAACGCTTCATTTCATTTTGAGGTCAGAGTTTGTATTTTTCATTTGTTTGTTTTCTTGTCAATCTTAGGAATGCAAGTCTTTGACCGACAAACCATCATGCTGTTTTCCGGACCCGACGAAAACCCGACAGAAGATGATGCAGTAGTTTCTTACCTAAATAATTCTAGAGTTGTCAGCAGCCTACTTGGTATTAAATCACTGTCAGAAATAAGTCTTCTAAGGCCCAGACTCCACTGAAGCGGAACGGAGAAGTTTTTTTTATCAAACAATAGAATTTCTGCGGATACTACTGAGTGAACCAAAGGTTTGAAGAATTAAATTCTGTTGGTTGTTGAAAATCTTCTCTGCACCGCACGTCCGCTTTGGTTGAAACAAGGCCTGGAATGTATCATATTGCCCGCTTCGCTACGATGCACCTTTCCAAAACACCCAAAATTCATCCTCAAAACAAACTAAAATATAATCAACCGTAGGTGAGGTAGGTTGCTTTAAAATACACAATACGCGACTCGGTGGTAAATACTAATTAATTGGCAGCGACAAACTTTGCTCCCGGTTGCATCGTTACGACTCTCGTGTTTATCATGGCCGCGACCCGGCCCGGGGCGAGGTTGCCATTTGTACTGCACGGCGACACACTGAGACACTGATGTCATTTAATTAAGGAGCGTCTAAACGGGCTATATTTTTGTGCAATGTGTTGCTGCTATGTTGGCAAAAAAATTGCCTGGAGCTATGGCTAAGCCACGTCTTGCAATAGGGTGCGAGCGATCTATAGCTGATGCTAATGATCTATCGAACAATATCGGTCGTATATTATGGCTATTTTTTTTTGCAAATATTGTCAATACATAACTGCAAAATTGTTTAGTCTTACTAGTATTGCTTGCAATGTTGCCGGCCACTGTGTGGCAGCCCACTTATTGCACGAAAATGTAGCCCGTCTAGACTCACCTTTAAGTACATGGAAGCAGGTTTTTGAAAATAGAACGTTGGAAATATGCCACCAAATTCTAACTGGCCTCAGAAAGCCTACGAGTGCGTAATATGAGCACTTTCAGTTCTGCGATCTGGATGTTTTATTGGCATTTCTGCGGATTTTGTGAGTTAGGAAATAGAACGTGAAGAGTTACTTCCGTAAGTTCTAAGAAATTACTATAAGCAACTTACGAAGGGGTTTTCACATTTGAAAATCGTAAGTTGCTATTTGCGTGAGCAAAACTTAGAAGCCGGGCTATAATCTAATGCACTACTCATTGTTGATTTTCTTTAGTAATTTTCTACAAGCTAGCTTACAGCATTTTTCATTAATCTTTTTACAATGAAATTAAGCGTACAGAAACCTCATTTCCTGATTAAAAAAATATTCAAGGAAACTCACACTTACTTACTTAGTAGTAGCGCATTATTTTGCGGGCATAATTTTATGAGAAGCTTTTAAATTAATATTTCACCATCGAGATATTGTTGCGTCTTCCCGCGGGACTCGTAAAGAGAGATTGCGTAAGAGTACTCATACACCTGCATGGCATTTCTATTAGATTTTAAGTAGAGTATTATCATCAACCTTTTATATCACTGAATGGCACAGGCTTATTCTCATAGAGAGAAGGAGTTTCATTAAGAAATTAATTATAATATGTAGGTGAAAATCCTTGAACCATTTTTAATTTATGTGAAATTCATGGTGAGGTTAGTAATTCGATATACATATTTATTTCAATTTCTCTATTCCATTGGCTTTAACAAAATTACCCTCCTTCTTTGGCAGTCGGGTAATAAAGTATCATTTCTCATAACATGAAATAAGCATGTCATTTTTTTTAAATTAAATGCTATAAAAGTTTATGTTTGAATGTTAAACTGCTGAAATAGAATCTATTTTCTGAGAAGGAAAGAAAAACTACCATTTTATATGAACGAATACTTTCAGGAATAAACAAATTAAAATACCTTAAAGCAATTTATATGAAGGAAACGTATTCTTCTTTGAAATCTGTTTTCATCCTATTATAATTATCCTGAAACCTGGTATATTTCAATATTAGTTGGTTTTGTTGCATATTTTATAGAGGAACGTGCAAAGTTAGGGTCTAATGAGAAAATAATGAATTTTCAGCGGCGCGTCGTCGTAAGCTGTGCTTTAGACACTGCTGGTGCAAGACAAGAATAATATTGTTGGTTTGGGTATGGATGTGGTATATTAAATATATTAAATATCAGCGTAGCTTTTTCCTACTATGTTCGGTTCGACTACGGGAAGAATCTAGAAACTCTGACAAACTCTCAAACTCTGGTTGCCCTTGTAACTGGGTTATGGAGGTCAGACAGGCAGTCGACATCCATGTAAAACATTGGTACTTCTCTGCATTCGGTTAGACAATCGCAACGAAAAAGGTTTGGTAGATGAATTAAATCAGTTACCTTGTGACGTCTCTTATATCTATATCAAAATATGTAGAAATACAGTAAAAAAGTTACCTTACGCAGTCGAAACCACGTTCGTAGAGTCTTTGTATAAAAATACCTCATCCATTCACCAGGCTATTCATAACTGTAGGTTTTCCCTCATTAAGTGCCTACGGTCTACCTAGCAATTTGGTAAAGCCTAGGAATTGTTATGACAAGCCAGGCCGACTATTTGTCAGGCTTTGCAAAGTATTGACAGGTTGTGAGACAACGAATGATCAACTAACGACCTGTCTTGGACACTGCATGTTTACTGTTAGAATTTTAGTGAATATGAAGGTAATGAGTAGTTACCAGAGGTATTTGAATTGCCTTGCACGACGCATTGGTCGATCAATCATAGGGTTAAGCTAAGCTTGTCAGAGTCAGTCTGTGAATGGGTGATAATTTTATCATGATGAGTTCTTCCGTTTTCATGGGAAGCATCGATGAATAAGTATTTACAAAATACCTACATAAAATTAAGTAAAATAAAATATATTATGTATTTAATTATAATTTCATAACATAGTAGGTACATTTGTTGGTATACTTAACTAAGAAATAGATTAAAATTTTGAATGGCAAGAGCATATTGACACTCATACAATACGAATTTCATCTTAAAATTATTAATAACAATATTCATTAACAACAGAAACCTCTTTCTTGTTCATTTCAGTTCTTCAACATTCAAAGACCATTTCTTCAAAGCAAAATTAAATACAAAAAATATTCAGTTTAATCCCTATTAGCAGACCATAAAGATTTTTACTTCAACATTTATTATGTTTAAGCTGCAACATTTTCTATTGCTAAACCTTCTCGTCAGTAGGTCGTTAGCTCGCCGGAGTAACTCGGTGCTACTAATCTGTCGCTTCTACCACCTTTGTCAACGTCTGCTCTAAGAATACCCATTAACTACGCGAAATAGTCTAGTCTAGTTAACACTGTAGTTACCTAGATTTTTCACGAGATTTCTCAACGAATTATGAGGGCGAGATTTTGCGGGTTGGTAGTAAGATTCTTTGTGATAATATTGCTCGAATAAAAATTTACTTTGAGGAAGTTAAAAGCTTAGGAAAATCTCTTGTTTGGTAATTCTAAAAGGGAGAGGTTCTTTATTAGTTGGACAGTTATTTATTTCCAGTTTCAATAATATTGCCATTTCAATGACTAATAGATGTTACGTCATAAAAGCTAGTGTACCATCATTCATAAATTTTATTCATAAAATTGGGTTTTTTCTGAAATACTACGACATTACAATGACAAAAAAAGCAGCACATATTAGCTATTTCTTGTCTACCGTAATTCCAATTGATTATTTACATATTTTATGTCAACCTCCTGAAATATTGCACGAATGCAAATCAACACCTTGTAGAATACAGTTAGCCTTTGTTGATGAACCACCAGATACACAAACCTACTGAAAAAAATTACATAGAAGAAGTTATAACAACTTCCAGAAACATCTATACTAATATTATAAAGCTGAAGAGTTTGTTTGTTTGTTTGTTTGAACGCGCTAATCTCAGGAACTACTGGTCCGATTTGAAAATTTCTTTCAGTGTTAGATAGCCCATTTATCGAGGAAGGCTATAGGCTACTTTTTATCCCGGTACGGGAAGTAGTTCCCACGGGATGCGGGTGAAACCGCTGGCAGAAGCTAGTTTTATATAAAATATAAATTTACCATTAAGTAAATCGGTACTTATAGACAAGTGATCTTGTTACCTCGTCACGTCACTCACAATCTCCTAGCTTTCACGCTTTTCTTAAATACACTGTAGATTCCGGAGTTTGCGGAAAATTCCTATTGTCAAAAAATACAATCTTCGTGTAACGTTTTTGAACTTATTCTGTACCAGCTTTTTCATACGTTTTCATTCGCATTTTGCGGAAACTATGTCCTCTATTACTGTTTAGTGATCCTAATCATAATTCTTACTAAATCTATTTGGATTATATCAAGCTAACATTTAGTGTAACTTTTGTAATACATATCCCACCCAAAACAAAAATGTGAAAGACTGCCAAGTTCGATAATATGGGAATGCTTCGCCTATAAAAGAAGTGAGATCTGAATAAGTACCAAGTTCCATACACATACCTCAGTTAAAAATAGTTACTTTTTAATGATGTCACTTGGCAAGTTTTCATACACCTTGTTATAAACCTACTAAACGCAATGAATCAAGTATTTAATTTTCTATTAAAACTTGCCAAGTAACATCATTAAAAAGTAACTATTTTTAACTGAGGTATGTGTATGGAACTTGGTACTTATTCAGATCTCACTTCTTTTATAGGCGAAGCATTCCCATATTATCGAACTTGGCAGTCTTTCACATTTTTTGTTTTGGGTGGGATTTCATTTATTTTTGTAAGGTTGTTTATTTTATTTTTTTCTTATGATGAAGTTAGTTAAAGAAATGTCTCATTTATACTATCTTTTAGATTTTTTAATATGCACTATGTTTCTTACAAAGAAATGAACTAGATTAACTAATCATCCTCCGAGCCTTTTTCCCAACAATGTTGGGGTCGGCTTCCAGTCTAACCGGATACAAACTTAGAAAAGTTGCATTAGTACTTGCCTGACCTGGGATCGAACCCGCGCCCTTGTACTTGAGAGGTTGGTCCTTTACCCAGTAGGCCACCATGACTTTTTTTTTTTTTTACTAGATTAACTAAATGGACTAGATTTACCAACTGACTGACATGACATGTTATCATATATTATGTTCGTGGATCAAAGTTACACATTCGTTATTTTCGAAAGTGACACACTTGGCCGTTTTCAGATTTTTACTTTACTTTGACTAAATACAAACCTTTGTACCATTCGAAGATATATTATATAAATATAGATAAATTTAGGTCGCTTTAGTTCCTTAGGGGTATAAATTTACACCTGGTATAAAACACCTTCATTATTTTGAAACCGACTCACACTTGGCCATTTTCAGATTTTTTCCTTTACCTTGACATAAAGACCTACCTCCATGCCAAATTTCAAGTCAATACGACCATTGGAAGTGGTCTAGGTTTTTGATGAGTGAGTCAGTGAATCAGTGTATAGTAAAAATAGCGATTTTCTGACGTCAATATCTCAAGACCTACAATAGGTATTTTAATGAAATTTTGTATTTTAGATAAGTGAGGGGGTCTCAACAGATACTAGAAATTTGATATGCGTAAATAAAATAGATTTTGAGTTACAGGGGGGTCGAATTTGGCCCGAAATGGTTCGTGTAATATAACCCACGGCCGGTGTGTCGCTTTTTTTGCTCGAACTTGGCGGACACACTGCCGTGTGTCTAGATAAAAAATGACTTTTTTTAAAACAAGCTCATCTACATACCTATACACATTTCATCTAAAACACTTGTTTCACTCAATTAGCTAAAACGTCGAATTTCACAAACTTTCTAGTTTTGAACGCTAGGTGCTTCAAGAAATTACAGTTCTGTACCAAGTTCTAAATTGTCAAGATTTAATTAGACTTAACTATAATAAATACAGACTTCCAACCTGATGAGTCAGTAATTAAACTCATAACTTTACAATAATATAATTACTTTAGCCGTTTAAGTTTCACTAGAGAAACAAAAACTTCTTTGTATCGCATCTTTATTGTTTCTCAGCATCTGTATCTATTGTCTACTAGCTTCCGCCAGCGGCTTCGCCCGCGTGGTTTGTTGATAAAAAGTAGCCTATGTGTTAATCCAGGGTATCACCTATCTACACACCAAATTTCAATCAAATCGGTCCAGCCGTTTTTGCGTGATTGAATAACCAACATACATCCATACATTCTCACAAACTTTCACATTTATAATATAAGTAGGATTGGTACTCTGTTTAAAGGTAACTGTTTGGGCCACAATGTTGGTGTGCACCTACAGTTTGGAAGGATTAAGACTCTTCAATCTTTATTTTATCATAAATAAATAAATGTTTATATGATATGTAACATTAAAACTCAACAGCCTTACATTTTCGCTTATACTGAGTAACAGTGTTCACTAGGTAACTGGGTTGAGGAAGTCAGATACGCAGTCGCTCCACGTTGAGCACCGTTACATCTAGGTAGACAAAAAGCAGATCTAAGCACAGCTGGATAAGACTACGTGCCTGTTTGCATGCATTATTCTCTTATGTCAATTTCAATGCCTTATAGCTAGAGTGTAGGTATCTATAGAGAATTCTCCAGGACAATTTTTCTCGTTACCTTCTCAGAAAGCGCAGGTGTTATACCAACAATGAGTTATGGCAGTTGGCGAGACTTGCCGTGAAACTGAAATTAACTAAACTCAGCGGGGACTGTTAATTTCATTAGCTAGCTAACGCAGCGAACACTTTTTGTTGGATATAATTCGTGCTTGCTTCGTATTTTAGGGTTCTTTGAGATTTTTTTAATCGATTTCGAAAACAGGAGGATCTCGGTTTGACCTTATGTAAGCATATGCGCGATTATCTCACGCGTAGCTGAACCGATTTTGATGCTGTTTTCAGCATAGTAAGTTTTATATTATTGAAATGGGTTTTATTCACTTGTTAACGGTTTTTACCTCCTCCTTTTTGCATCGTAAAAAGATAGGATAGATCATAATAATTAGTTAGTCTGTGGTATTTTAAGGTATGCCACTTAATTCAAGTGTATAGTTTGCTAAGAAAAATCTTTTATAGTCACTGAATAAAATTTGATTATCATCTAAAATTATTTTCATGTCTGCCAATAAAGATTTCTTCACGCTGCCAGTAGTAATAAAATAAATCACTACGGAACCCTCGTTACTTTTATTTGCAACATCTTCAGCTTCTAACAAACTGCAGGTAATCGTCGTGAAATAAAAAATGACTCTTTTCTTCTTTTATTTTATTTTTTAATACATTGTGCACACTCAAATTTTATATTTCATAATTTTCTTGCTCAACATTCATTAAATTATTACGCTCATATTTCTTTGTTTTGTGACAGCGTGCATTTTTTTAGCGTTTTAATTCTTTATTATTAAAAATGGAGAGACTTACCTACCTACAACTATTTCTTAAACGCCCTTCATATATGCTTCTTCTTTATAACTCCGGCTGTTGCATAACTTTGATACAGTGAATATCACACACAAATGAGAGTTGGTTGAAAAATGAGAGTCACATATTAATAAAAATTTAATGAATGTAACATACTCTGTAGCATACTGTAGCTGACGTGGTATGTATCGAACAATTTAAATACTTACGTAATTTTAATCGAACAATCTAATTGCAGAATTGTCATTAAAAATTATAGGTTTGTATCTTACCACTCCGCTATACAATTTTCAAATACTTGCAACAAAACTATCTGCACTTTAATTCCCAACCTTTCCCCAAAGAAAACTTCTTCCACGAAAGTTCTCAAGGTTTTAAAATAACGGCGTACAATGGCGTGCTATTTTATTTCTAGCGGCACCACGTCGCAGAGTTCAATCATCACATGTATGGTCTCTGAGGGGGGCGGGGTGGGGGGAAAGAGTTTGAATTACCGCACTTACCTCGCGGGATTACTGTGCGCTACTACTATGAGGTTACAGACTGAATTGACAGCGGTTTTCATTCACATTGTGTGTGCTATCTTATGTACTCGTATTCTGGATAGTACAATCATAAACAATGGTCAAAAACATCGTAATGAGCTTTAGCATTAATTCGAAAAATATTGTCGATTGAGACCATTTTTCACGAGTTCGTATGCGTTTAAAAGTGCTTCGCTTTAAAGCACCCACTCAGAACAATCCAGATAATTTTTTTAATGTTAAAACACCTATGAGAATGTTAACCTTCCACTTTTTATCACACTTCCCAAAAAGAAAGTCCTCAATTTACCTGGCCGATGTTTTCTTTTTACAGATGTAATCTCAAAACTTTTTAAAAATAACTTCGAAATCTCATGGTAAACCAGGGTGGAGTACAGTCGGTGAGAATTTTAACTCGGCTATAAATGCTCGTGGCAATGATCGTAAAGCATTTTCACGGTATTGCACAGTGAACACTGATCCAGATCAAACTGGTCTGAATCGGTTCAATCCAGATGAAAGCGGTTCAAAGCGGTTCTCGGTAACTGCCGAGTATTAAAATGGACTTTGAATGGGAAGTCACGTTTAAAATCAGTTTGGTTTTGGCATATTTTGGTTATGCTTCAATTAACTGCTTTTTCAATGGTTTTAATGTAGCCAATTTAGTAATAATTAAATTAATAAAACAATGCGGTGATTTTAGTGAATTTTATGGAAAATGAATTATTATTTTGAAAATGAAAAGCAGGAGGCCTTCTCCGTGTGAGAGGAGGCCTGTGCCCAGCAGTGGGACGATAAAAAGGAGCGGTATATTTTATATTTATTGTTTCTACATAGTGAATCGTGGTTTAACAAAAATTAAACTTTAGAAGCTTGCAAAGCTCAGATTTCAGTACAGCCTTAAGTACAAAAAAGTGCCATGATTCTCTAAGTGGGTACCTCTTATTTGCAAAGTTAAACCAATGATGAAATTATCGATCTCCGAATTTGTGAAGGAATGTATCCAAAATAGGGTCATTCGTCATCTCGACACACTTAACTCACCACGAATGTGTCCACTTGGTAAAACTCAAAATTTTAACATTTATCATGTCGTCAACTCGACACGTTAAGATTTTGATGCGTGTCCAGTTAGTGAAACTTAAATTATACACTTTTATGTTTTCACCAAGTCGAAACGTTTTAGGATTGAACCCGATTTCAAGCAAAAAGTACAGTCAACAAATGAATGTATTCATTTTCTGTGACACAAACATCATCGGCTTAGTAAACGCTTGAAACGCGTCTCCTAAACTACTTACTAGAAGTACTAGGGAATCATAAGTGCATTGAAGCCAGATGCATTACCAACTTGTAATAATTTTCTACACTAAAATAATGGTATTGAAATCGAATCATTTTTTGTCACAAGTACTAGGGTGACATAACTTAACAGAAGACAAATTAGATGCTATAGATAGAACTTAAATTCGTAATCAAAAATAGTATTATAATACAAATGAAAAATGCAAGTTAAAAATAAAAAAAAACAAATATGCGACTAAAGAGAATAATTCCATACAAAGATTTCATATATTAAACATAATGCTTCTGAACTTAGCAAGTGAGTCCGAGTGCACATCTACCAGATCACTGCAGCTGTTTAATAGTTTGCACAGACGGGGTATTGGAGAGTTAGCACCCAGAACGGTTCTGCGTAAAGGAGGATGTAATGGGGTTATAGGAGCACGTGGGTTTTTTCTAGGCACACGGAGTTTGAACCTATTCAATAACTGCGGACAGTCAATTTGAGACCGTAGAACCTTGTATAAAAATGTTGCGTCCAATAAATCTCTTCTTTTTTGTAGGGATCTCATCTTGAACTGCAGGAGTCTTCTTTGTACGACCGTTTTCTTTTAGCTATCTCGGACGAGAAAGCCAAGTGCCAAAGAAAACGTGTTTACATACATATAGTATCGGTATTATGGTAGCATCCCCAATAAGAGATAGTTTATGTGAGTGATGTAGTGAAATAATACCTATAAGTTTAGTCACAAAATAATTAATTACTTACCACTGTCATCGACAACATCATGAGACAGAATGTGATGATAACACTCACTAGAGGTATTATAGTTAACCACTTGTACATATCGCTCAAAGTGTTCAAAAATCTAAAAAAAAGTATTTCGTTAGGAACAAACAAAAATGATTTAGATTTTTTTTCAATAAAATTTCAATTTAATAATTTAATTTTAATAAAATTTCAATAAAAGTCGTGGTGGCCTAGTGGGTAAAGAACCAACCTCTGAAGTATGAGGGCGCGGGTTTGATTCCAGGTCAGGCAAGTACCAATGCAACTTTTCTAAGTTTGTATGTACTTTCTAAGTATATCTTAGACACCAATGACTGTGTTTCGGATGGCACGTTAAACTGTAAGGCTGTCATTGAACATTCTTGACAGTCGTTACGGGTAGTCAGAAGTCAGTAGGTCTGACACCAGTCTAACCAAGGGGTATTGGGTTGCCCGGGTAACTGGGTTGAGGAGGTCAGATAGGCAGTCGCTTCTTGTAAAGCACTGGTACTCAGCTGAATCCGGTTAGACTGGAAGCCGACCCCAACGTAGTTGGGAAAAGGCTCGGAGGATGAGGATGATGATGATTTTTTTTCAGTAATTGTTTTCAGGAATGTACGTAGGCATACTTAAAGTGTCAAATCATTATAATATTTTCCTAAAATGACCAAATGATAATTAAACATCTGTAATGTGGCATAAAAACGAACTTACTCTATCAACATCACATGGTTTCTGTAGTAGGTCTTTAGCGCATCGCGGAGTTGATCCATAAATTCCATCTCTGTAGCTTCATTACGTTCTAATTTCAATATGTTTACTAGACTGTCGTTAGTCAAACAGTAAAAACTTATAAGAATGAAGAACCACACGTCCATGATATAATAAGTGAACCCTAGTACTGATGCAATCGTGCTATGTAGCATCAACCCGATCTCGTGGTATGGACTCCTTGACGGCATCAATGTAGTAAAACCCTTCGAATAATTTACCCTTAAACCTCGCATATACTAATTCCATATAGCAGCCAAAAAGTATGTCGTTACAGGAACTGCGATAGAACCAAAATATATCTTGACAATCATTCTCATTTTCGACAACAATTCCTTTGATTTGTCGCCCGAAGTCTTTATAATTTCCAAAATCTCCGTCTTTGCAGTCAGGTACAATCTTTGAAGGGACTTACGTTTGTTCATGAAAAGAAGATATTTTATTAGTACTGTTGATGTTACTAACATTCCATATAAAGCTTCGGAAATCAATGCTATGTCCTTCGCATCCCTGATATAGTTGGCGATGCCTATTATCACGTAAACAGTTGAAACGACGAATATAATTTGTTTTCTCATTGTAAGCTTCCAACTCCAATTGGAGTCTAAGACATTTTGACCAATGATGTCTTGGGTAAATATGAGTAATGCCAAAGCTTCGTCAACTTCATTTCTCTCTCCTATAGTGTTTAAACGCTTTATAGTTTCGTCGGAAAATAACTTCATTTTCACAAGAAACGTATTCAACGTGCAGAGCGGTTCTGAATTGTGATTCAAGTCGGAATAAAAGTAAATAGGTACTGTCGTGGCGTGAAGTGAAATGAAATACTCGTATATACATAACACAAAAGTGTGAAATCTTTAGAGTTGCACCTGTAGAGTTTTTATAACTACTATGCGGAATTATGTGAGATCGATGCATTCATATCGAGTCTTTTTGAAATAAACTTCCTTTTGTGATTTTTATTGACCCTAAATTATTGAAAATCATACATATACTTTTCCATCATTAGTGCTCAATCATAAATATTCGACAGTTTGGGAAGACTACTGGCATAAATCTAAGCTATTTCCAAGTAATAAAATATTTTCCAATTATTGTCTTAATGTGACACATCTGGTTTTCTTCTTTATACTTACTAAAATTTGCTGTTACTAACTGTACTATTATAATAACTGATACAATTATCCAATCAGTCTAATTAATCTTTTGCCGCCTTATTTCTGTTGTCTTGCCATTATACGCAATTTTAGAAAATAATAAAAGTATGGAAAATTACTAACAGTGTGTGATACCTAGATTCATTAAAACTGTCAGAACTACAAAATAAAAACTTAATATACCTGAAATTAAAACTGAATTAAAACTGAAATGAAACCTGTGTCTGAAATTAAAACTATCATTTGCTGAAAATAAAAAAATATATTATTATAAATGTAAGATTTTTTTATTTGACAGCATAGACGTCAGTTTACTTAAAAAAAACTATTTACTTATTTTCACGTTCAATTTCAATGTAAACAGTTGTTTTAAGAAAAACGGGAGTTTACGTAGGTAACTAAACTATCATTACAATGTCTGAAATAACTATTCTATTAAAAAACCTACATAATTATCCTACCTAAACTACATACATATTTACAAAAATAAAAACTAAGCATCAAAAAACTCATCCGCATCGCTGTCAGCGGGGATCGTGCCCAAAAGGCTGGCTGCATTGTCACGCTGAATGGCAATGCTCAACCTCTGTGCGAAATAAAAGCCAGCCTTTGGGTCCCGGGAAGTGTCAACCAGGCGCTGGGAAACATCCTTAGCAATCTGTACATTATATTTTAAAATAAAAAATAAATTTCTTTGACCGAAGTATATATAGGCCAGCCTTTTGGTCTCGAGTGGACTCCAAGAGGTTTATTATTGTATGTATTATCTATAAGTACTTTAACGGTTTCATATTTTTTTAACCAGGTACAATTCCAGTTCATGATGATCTTTATAATATGGAAACTATCAGAACCGTCGGGTCAACAGTCGGTCTGTTTTGTTCCCAGTGTGCTCAAAACAGACGACCATGCAAGTATCTACTCTAAAAGTTTGTCAAGCTATTTTAATGGGACTTTATATGTAGACATTATTTTTAGCTTACATTGACTACGAAAAAAGTTAAACTTGATAACAAATTAGTTGATTGACAGTTTCTCTACTGGCTCAAAGGCCTCTAGCTTCCACGTATACTTACTTTACTAACTGGTAATGTTTGTACTGCCTTATTATGCTGTAACGACGCCATAAAGGGACCTGTAATGAAATTGTGTGGCGTTTCCTCGACCACTCATAAACTATGAGTGCCTTATCAAAAGCTTGAAGTTTTGAGTTTAAACATGTGGTTCAAATTCGCAGAATACTCTAAAGATATTATAAATGTAAAATAGCTCATATTATAAATGCGAAAGATTGTAGATTTTCAATTAAAAATGCTGATTGGATTTTGATGGAACTAGCTTTGGCCCGCGGTTTCACACACGTCCTATAGAAACTATTTCACGTACATTAATTAAATGTAGCCTATGTCATTTGGGAATAGTGTAGCTTCGCAATAGAATGATGATAGCAATCGCATTAAATTTTTCTAATAAGTTCACTAGCACCAAAAATTCTCTATGTAAGGTTTAGATAAATACTTACACCAGCATAAAAATTGGAATTAATTTGAAAACGCTGTAGGTAGGTAGGTACTTGATTATTACTTAAAAGCATACTGTGCCACTCCCTAGTCAATAAATCTTACTTCTAATAGGTATTTCATTGCCAAAGGAAACTATTATTGCGCAATTGCAAAGTTCTCAGCCTAATTACAATAAATGGATCTTGATTCACTCTAATCAAACTAACAATCAATAATATAGTAAACTACCTGTTTTCCCGCAGTTTCACACGCGATTAGTATTCCTCGGAGATACTGTTGCTTTACAACAGTAAAATATTTTTTCAAATCGGTTCAGTATTTTGGAGCCTAAGGATAGAAACAACAAAACTGTTTCCTCTGTGTTATATTAAAACTGATATAGCCGTATGATGCAGTTGATTTAAATGAAATGACACATTAACTTAAACATTTGGAATCAACTAGTTACTACAGAGAGACTTGAGATGGTTGTTTAAGATTGAAAGAGGTGCTATTAAATCTAAAAGAATAAACAGGGGCCAAAAATTGAACACAGATTTATTGTTTTAGGAGTACATATAAGGGTGAGTATAGACTACAAAATTCACTTGTAACAGACCAACGAGCCGCTCTATGAGATGTTCTAGTGTATCATCCTTTTACGAACAAAACATCGATCACGCTCGCCTGTTTGTTACAAACCAACGAGCATATTGGTGTAACATTTCGTCGAGCGTATTGGTGTAACATTTCGTTGAGCGTATTGGTGTAATATTTCGTCGAGCGTATTGGTGTAACATTTCGTTGAGCCAAGTGCTGACGATGCGCGGTTGCGGGGTGACGCAGAAGGAGAGGGACGAAAGACTCGCTCGCTGTGAGCATTTACCCGTAACATAACGCCGAGCATTCGCACGAACATTACATTACATGGAAATGCTTTGGAGACTGAGCTTTTGCCTGTATTGTACCATTCGCTAGAATGTTACATTACACAGAAATGCTCGAGAAAATGTTGTAGTCTATACTCACTCTAATAGATAAAAATATACAAAATATAATGTACTTATAAGTATTAATCTATCCTTATTACTGTATTAGGTACCTACTTATATCTATGTTCTTTTACTTATGATTCCTGAAATATGACATGAATAGCAAGGGAGTGAGTGTCTGTATGACGAGTGACAGGGAAAATTGGAAGCGGAAGACATATTGCGCCGACCCCAAATAAAATTGGGAATAGGGCAGGCGGAAGAAGAAGAGGACCACTAACCGGCTTATTTTATAGAGGAAAGGAGATTTAACGTTCAAAGATAATTTATTTATATAGATAATTTATATCTAATTGCATAAAATGGTATCGTTACACAAAAAAGGCGGCAAAAGAGAAATTAAAATAATTGACCAATAACACCCTTCTGACGTCTGTCAGTGTCTCACGTACATTTACTTACACAAGTGATTTGCAAATGAAAATAATGCCGTTGAAACAGATGCGCTGAAGCAGTAAATAGCAATAGGAATATAGGTACAGGTACTACTTTCAATTTACTCTTACATCTTCATAATTATCTTTTCAAATAATTTTATAACGGGAAAAGAAATGATTCACTGCATAGAAAATTATAATATTAAAAAAAAAAAACATTTTTACATTTAACTTTAGACGACGATAGTACAGAAGAAACTGACGTACATATGTTTGCTTTCAAATAGGTTCGGACCACATACTTTACCGTGACTTGCATTGAACACATTCTTCTCACAATGAGGACACTTTTCTACGACACCATAAAACGCCGTTCAAACACAATAGGAGAAAGAAATGAATTTGACGAAGCTGTGTCATTAGCAATATTTATCCAAGACATCTTCGGTCAAAATATTTTACATCCAAAATGGAGTTTGAAAACAAAAATTGTTTATCAATTTTTTGTGGTCTTTCTGGTGACACACACCATTTTAGGTACCATGGAACGTCTGGAGGACAACCCCTCAAACATCTGCGAATGCTACTTTGTTATATGCATTATTTCATTATATTTATTTAAATACCTGCTTTTCATCAACAGTCGTCGAAATTTTCAAAAGTGCTACCTATTATCAAAGACACATTTGTTAGAAATTATAAAGTTGCAGTCTATGGAAATATCAAAGGAGATGATGAAAAGGATAAAAATGATGCGTGATATTTTATTTTTTTGTACTTTTGTTCCTTTAACAGCTTACTTTTTGACAGAAATGGTGTACTATTTTTTGGGCCAGAGGCAAGGTTTGTCTAGTTCGACTTCTACATTGATGCCTATGACGAGCCCGTATTACGAGTTGGGCATGGCACTGCAATTGTCATATTTTATTGTGGCATCATATACTACCTACGTACTAGATATGTGGTATGTTGTTCTAATATTTGTCTTCTGTACGGCCTGTGACAGTTTAGTGGCGGTGTTAAAGGTTAAACAGGATGAAGATGAAACAGAACTAGAATATAAGGACAGGCTCAATAATACACTCAAGACGTTTTACGAGAATCATGTGAAATTGATGGAGTAAGTTTAAGTGTATATTTTTGGAGACATCTAGGCTACTTTTTGTGTCATGAATTTTTAATCGTTCATTATTTTTTCAGATTTTTCAATATTTTTAAAGAGCTGTATTTATGGCCAACTTTGGTTCCGTTACTGTCAGGTTTGGTGTTATTTTGTTTCGTAATGATATCAATATCAGGAGTATGTATTTAATCTATATTCTTTGGTTAATATTGGAAAGGTCCGGAAGGTTAATCCTTTAGTACTTTGTTGCAGGCTCAAAATATAGAATGGAAATTTGTATCGCTCGTGGTACCAGCTACTTTTCAGATTTATGGCTACAACTGGTATGGAGAACAAGTAAAAAACAAGGTAGAGGTGCTATTGAAAAATGAGTATTAGTAAATGCACTGCTCGAATAGTAAATTAAAGTAGACCATTTGTATTTCCTTTGTTATTAGTTTTAGGAAGAAAAGAAAAAATGCTTGTCCAATGTCTTTTCCTTCTTTTCCTAATTTAAAAAGGGAATAAATATTTTGACCACCATAAAATGCTTTGATACCCTTAGTTTTGTAACCAGAAATATCTACTGAACACCAGAAAAATAAAGTCTAAAAATGTAATAGTACCAGCTATTTTAGTCACGACTTCACTTTAAATTGTATTCGACCACCAAATTTAGTAAATGATCACCAACTCTTGACGACCAAATTAATGTATTATTTTTGCCAAATAAGTCACTGTGATTGCCATAAAATGTAGGCTTATTACCAAATAAAGTATTATGATGCCATATTAAGTTATGTGTATATAGACTCCACGTAGGTAGTCTTGTTTGCCCTACCCCTAGAGTGCAATTCAAAACCGCGTAGGCGCGGAGGGGCGAGGCGGCCTGCGAGCTGAGGCGCAGGTAGTTTTAAGGCTCGCCGCCGCGGCTGAGGCTGGCCGGCGGAGCCGGCCAGCAAGCCGAAGCTGCGGTGGTGAGCGTGAAAACCATCTGCGACGATAAGCTCGCATGGGACCGCCGGAGCCCCGCAGCGCCGGAGCCGTGACAGAAGCCATGCTTGCTGCATGTTGCATGTTTGCTTCCATGCTGCATGCCTGCTAACATCTATGTATATCAAGTTTGGGATAAAAATGATTTATTTGGACTCATTTTGCTAAAATAGGATAGCAGAATTTAATTTTGGTGATCATTTACTATTTTTGGCTTACTTATGATTTACTTGGAGTAATTTTACTTAAATAGGATAGCAAAGTGTTGAAACTTTGGTTATAATTTTACTTTAAAATGGTGGTCTAATGTTGGTGATCATTTACTATTTTTGGCTTACGCATGATTTATTTTGGAGTAATTTCACTTAAATAGGATAGCAAAGTGTTAAAACTTTGGTGATAATTTTACATTAAAATGCGAGTCTCATTTTGGTGATCATTTACTATTTTTGTCCGCTATTTGTTACTATATCTGGTGGTCAGTTAAACATAAGCCATTTAAAAACCTTAATTATGATATTAAAATATCTTATTCTTATACGTTTTTTTTATGTTATGTAGGGATCGAATTTCAGCATGGCCCTTCTAGAATACGATTGGATGATAATGCATCACAAAGATATAAAGAACTATATCATAATACTTGGGTATCTGAATAAGGATTTCAGTATAAAAACAGCTTTTGGAATGGAAATGTCTTTAGTTACAATGACTTCGGTAAGTAATAAATCATTATATTACCTACTAATCAGCTACTACTGTCTAAGGGACACAAGAGACCGAAGAAAAAAGACTGAACACCGCAAAGGAAGTAATTCATTATCCTGTTCCTAAACTTGTAGGCATAGGCTTTCAATGTACTCGATTGCAGCTGATTACCAGTGTTTTACATGGAGCGACTGCCTATCTGACCTCATCCCAATTTCCTGGGCAAACCGGTACCCTTTAGTTATCAGACTTTCTACTAGTTACTACTGTTGAAGATATGCTAATGGCAGGCTATATCACAAAAATATGCCTCTTGAAATACGCAAAGAATTATGCTGCTGCTTATATATTTGTTTCCATTTTCAGGTCCTCAAAGCGAGCTACCAAGCCTTTACATTACTCAGGACAGTGGAGTCATAATCATTATTACATATCGAAGGAAAATATAATTATAATGGTCACATTCAGTATATTTTCGCACAATAAGGTTTAGTCCATTTTTCAGTAGGTATAATTCGAATCCTTCATCATCCAAAGACCACTTCGTACTAAGCTCAAATTTAATTTAAAAATTCATAGAGCACGAATATTTAAAGCACAGAATATTAGGAAACTAAATAAAGAAGTCCTATTAAACTATGGCGAACAATTTAACTTAACATTGGCAAATAATTTCGAAGGACTAGATCTTAATGTCACCGACGTAGAAGAGCAATATCAGGAAATAGTTTCGGGCATCAGAAAAAGTTGTAACAGTATAAAAATAAATAAAAAGAAGAATTCAAAATTTACCATGCATACAATAAGACTAATAGACCAGAGAAATACGTACGAAATAGGATCAGAACATCACAGAATACTAGACAAACAAGTTAAAAGAGCCATTAGAAAAGACCTCAGAACTCAAAATACTCAACTAGTTAAAATTGCACTAGAGAAACAGCAATCTTTAAGAGTTGCTAAACAAGGTATTTCAAAAAGCAAAGCCTGGATCAATAGTCTAAAGGACGAAACTGGCACAAAACAACACAGCAGACAAAAGATCATAGAAATATGCACAAAATTTTATAGTTCCCTATATTCCGATAATCGGCAAACAAGCACAGACCTTACATACCACTACTCAGACGACATTACACCTATCTCAAGGTCCGAAGTCCACCGAGTCCTTAAGACGATGCATTATGGTAGAAGTCCTGGAGAAGATGGCATTACTACTGAATCCTTAAAACTCGGCTCAGCTACACTTATTCCACACCTCACTAGTCTATTCAATAACATATTGAAAACCGGCAAGATCCCAGACATGATGTGCCACTCGAACATCATACTTCTTCACAAAAAAGGAGACAAAGCCGATATAAACAACTACAGGCCCATTAGTTTAGTCTCGCATATTTACAAAGCTTTCATCAAAATCCTTCACAACCGCATCGACATTCAATTAGACTCCCATCAACCAGCAGAACAAGCCGGATTCCGCCCTCATTTTTCCACAACAGACCACCTCCAGTCACTTAACCAAATTATAGAAAAACACATAGAGTTCCAGAAACCATTGTACTTGGCATTCGTAGATTATACCTCGTGTGTTCATAAGTTTTGAGACAAAATAAAAGTTGCATATCTTTTAAAATAATTAACTTATATTTATAAAAACAATAGTAAACATTAAGTAAATAGTAAGTAAAAATTAAATATAATTATTATTCAAAATGACCACCCCTGTTTTTAATAAATGCCCTTAGACGATTTGGCCAGTCATCAATGGCGGCACGAATCTTTTCCAGAGGAATTCGCTTCGCTTTTCGGACAAGAGCTCGCTTAAGTGACTCCAAGTTTGGGTGGGACTTTCGGCAGGCTCTGAGCTCTAATTCGGTCCATAGAGAATAATCCAGCGGGTTGAGGTCGGGGCTGGAGGAGGGCCATTCATTCGCCGCAATGAAGGCCGGCACATTTTCCTTCAGCCAAGCTTGAGTGGTTTTAGCCATATGGGATGGCGCCGAGTCTTGCTGGAAAACCCAATACTTGTTATGGAATAGGGTATTAGACAGGGGTTTCACAACAGTCTCTAGAATGTCACTTTGATAATTTTTGGCTTTCACCTTGACGCCTTGTTGGCAGAAATGAAGTTGAGTCACACCTTCGTACGAAACTCCCCACCATACCATGACACTAGCCGGATGATGAGTACGCGAGACATTCCGTGCTGAAGCTGGGACATCCTTGCTACTTTTGGCATACACTTTATTGTTTTGTCGGTTGAACTTTTCTTCGACAGTAAAGATTTTCTCGTCGGTGAAGAGTATCTTCCTCGCATCGTGTCTCCTAAGCAGTATTGGACAACGTTCGCGTCGCAATTGACGAAGGCGATCGTTTAAAAAGTGTACTTTCCTACGGCTATACGCCTTAACCTTGAGATCATATTTCAGTATTCTGTTGACTGAAACGCGCGAAATATTGGTCTGCAGAGCGAGTTTCTTCTGAGTGCGACATGGATTTCGACGAAGTCGCTCTCGGATGATTTTAATGTTCGCAGGCGTCCTCACAGAGCGTGGACGACCACTTCTTTGCCGATCTTGTAAAGAACTTGTCTCCTTGTATCGTTAATTAGTGTAATACACGAAGTTACGGCTCACACCAAAACTTTTCAGTTCTCGGAAAATGTCCATAGGTTTTCTTCCCACCTTAAATAGTGAAATGACGGTCGCACGTAATTCTTTTGTTCCCTCCATTACGAGAAAATTTAAATAAAATAATCCGAAATCATAGATATTAAAAGTTAACATTCCAAATTCAAAATTAGAAAAAAGAAATATACAGCAGCCAGTAATTTTTATTTTATTTTTATAAGTAAAAAGTTTGTCTCAAAACTTATGAACACACGAGGTACAAAGGCTTTTGACAGTATAAAGCATTCAGCAATATTCTCAGCTTTAGAAGACCAAGGCATAGAAAAAACGTACATAGACCTCTTGAAGGCCATATACAGCAATAGCACCGCCAACATAAAATTAGACACATCAGGCACCAAATTTCTAATACATAAAGGAGTCAAGCAGGGTGATCCGCTCTCACCAAAACTTTTTACCAGCACACTCGAAGAGGTTTTTAAGGAACTGGCCGACCCCTGGATATCGCAGGGTATCCGAGTCGGCAGTAAAACACTCACTAACCTTCGCTTTGCAGATGATATTGTCCTATTCGCACCGTCGGCAGAACAGCTGCAACAGATGCTCCAAGAGCTGAGCTCCGCCAGCCTCAAAGTCGGGCTTGTGATGAACCGGTCAAAGAGTAAAGTAATGACTAATAGCGCGAAACGTAGGGTCGAGGTAGATGGGCAAGAGATACAACATGTCGACGAATACATCTACTTGGGCCAGTTAGTGTCCTTCGAAAACAGGCAAGACAAGGAAATCGATCGACGGATCGAAAACGCCTGGAAGAGCTACTGGTCCATGAAGTCGCTTATGAAGGGTGAGCTCCCTTTATCGCTGAAGCGAAAACTAGTCGACATGTGTATTCTGCCCATCCTAACCTACGGCGCTCAGACTTGGTCTTTGACCGAATCTCAGAAGTCCAGGCTAAAAGTATGCCAAAGAAGCATGGAGCGTAGCCTGCTCAACATACGGCTTAGCGACCGGATACGCAACACCATTATCCGGTCCAAGACGGGCATACTCGATGTGGGCAATAAGTCTGCAAAGTTGAAGTGGGATTGGGCGGGTCACATCTGTCGAATGCACCCGGACAAGTGGGCCAATATTACCACAAAGTGGATCCCGGAGGATGGAAGGCGACCGAGAGGGAGACCAAGGAAACGCTGGAGGGAAGACTTGGATAGCTTCCTCTCGGACTGGCCTCAAGCAGCGATGGATAGAGAAAAGTGGAAGACTTTGGGGGAGGCCTTTGCCCGGCAGTGAGACAGCATAGGCTAATTAAAAAAAAAAAAAAAAAAAAAAAATTCGAATCCTAGAGCGCCAATGGACAAAATGTTAAAAAAATACGAGAAAAATAAATGATAAATATTATTTATTCGTATTTTATTTTTTCATTTCACTTAATTTATTTCAGGTAAATAAATAGCTAGCTAGAAAACTACCATTTGCACAACTGTGAAATTCTCAGATCAATTAAACACATGGCTTGTGACTCACAGTAATTAATGATAACACTCAGCAACATAGAAAAATGCACCCTAAGGTGTTAAAATAAGGTAGGAAATATATTTTTCTTATTTTGGCTCACTTTGTCTTTGCATTTTATACATTTCTAATGTGTGAAATTACACTGGAGTAACCAATACAACTAAGGCGGCAAGAGATCAATTAGATTGGATAATAACGATAATTATTAAACATAGTAGGTACAGTTACATACAGAGATGAAAATGATATGAGAAATAAAAAAATTGAGCCGACAGTTTTACCAGATTTAATTAGTACAGTTTTATTAATCGTGATAAAGTACATCCCTTGTCTAGTGGCTTGAAATCAAACATCGAGGGCTTTCCATACAAAGAAACTGTCAAAATCCAAGAACTAAGAAATCAAAAGAACTATTAGTTTAACTCGTGCTGCTGTTTTTATTTCAAAAAACAGCGTTTGTGTTGCCCATTCACCATTATAAAGCTTTTGACTCCCCACTGCAGACAACAAAGTTGTAAGAGTTATTATTTCACAAGTATATGCACTGTTAGAAAAGATACTGATCCAGTGAATTGCCTTCTACCATTTTAAAACTAATTCATGTTACTTACATTTATTCAACGAGCCGAAACTCGATGGGTTTACTAAAAGACAGTTCAGGGTTACGTCTCCTATCTTCGTGCCCTAACAGCAGACCAGCTCAGTGGTTCCAGAAGACATTAATGTTTCAAATTTCAGATCCCACATATGCTTGCAAGTAAACTGAGCGTGTAACATTCCTATCACACCTAACAAACGAGCCGATGACCTTGAAGACCTGAACCGATTTCCACTAAACAAAGCTAAAACACTCGACTGGCATTCCTTTTAAACAAAAAAAACCGCATTACAATCGGATCATCCGTTCGGGAGCTACGATGCCACACACACACACACACACACACACACACACACACACGCACACAGACACGTCAAACTTATAACAGCCCGTCGTTTTTGCGTCGGGGGTTAAAAAAAATGATGGGATAAAGGCAGGAGGATGATGAAATGAGGTACACGTGGTTCTAGTCAACTTAGCTTATTTAATAGGTACTAATTTTGCTGATCAATCTGCAAAATTTCAAGTAAAACCTTGTGCATTATAACAGGCAAATGAGTGGTTTTATTTATTTAAGTCCAAATTTTCACAGCATCAATCTGATCATCTAAGTTAACTCATTAAATCATTGTTCTCAGTATAGTGTTAACTTGATAGCTTGCTTTGAGTACCTAAAAAAAAATAAGATTATTGTTCTTAAGTAGCGAAACGAGGGTTTAATCCTAGTTTTATCCTACACAAGATTTTTTTGTCAGGAAGGATCATGTTTTGTTGGTGTCTTATTTTCAAGGACTTTTTTACATAGGCCATTACATTCTTCATAAAATTTTACAAGCTGATTACTTTAAAAGTGAACTTACTGAGGTCAGCGTGACAAAAGACAGATCAATCCCCAAAGCCGTTTTGATTCTGTACTCCTTGTTCATAATATAACTGATTATAATGAGGTAATTCTTTTTATCTTTGACACGCATGCTTGTCCAATCGAATTCCAGTAGAGCCATGGCCAGTTTCGTTTGCTATTTGAAGTTAAAATAATCAGGTAATTATTATTATTCTTATGAAGTCGTGGTGGCCTAGCGGATAAAGAACCAATCTCTCAAGTATGAGTGTTTGTTTGATTCCAAGCCAGGTCTCCAAATAATTCGTATCACTACAAATTACACTACATACTAAATCTTCAAAGCTACGCAACCGATATTCATGCGGTTTTTTTTAATAGATAGAGTGATTCAAGAGGAAGGTTTATAAATATGTATAATAACATACATTAAATAGTGCCGAAACACTGTTAACTCGTGCGAAGCCGGAGCGGGTCGCTAGTTTAACAATAATACAAACTATTCATGGCTAGGGACAAAATAAATAGGCGGGCAACTGTAGGCAGGTAATAATATTTTTTCTAATAATAGTTTATTTCGAAAAACTACTTAACAATTCAATCTCACCTGATCTTTCACTTGTTCTCCGAACCAGTTGTAACCAAGAATTTGAACCACACAAGGCACCGCATGACATAAAAATGGCCAGTCCCTGTAATGTATTAACTCAATTCAATCTCACCTGATCTTTCACTTGTTCTCCGAACCAGTTGTAACCAAGAATTTGAACCACACAAGGCACCGCATGACATAAAAATGGCCAGTCCCTGTAATGTATTAACTCAATTAGAAAAAAAAAAAACATTGTTAACATCTTTCAAGCTATTGAACATCAGATCCTGATCTGAAAATCTGGGAAACTCTGAAATTGAAAATTGTAGGCGAGCATGGGGTAAAAACTTGACAATGAGGTGTACGTCTGATAACACTATGCAACAGTGAAGGTTTGGACCTGACCTGATGATGGAGACGAGAGAAGGTCGAGGGAACTTGACAACTGAATATGTAAACTACCTCGTGTTTGGGCTTATATTATTTGTATTGACGAGACCTTTGCAACTGTGAAGGTTTGGTGTGTTTCTTTCTTTCTTCTTTCTTCTAAACTACCTCGTGTTTGGGCTTATATGATTCGTATTGATGAGAACTTTCCACAAATGCGGATAGTCACAACTATGCTTGTCACTGAAAAGCCAAAAATAAAAAACTTTTTACAAAAAAATAAAACCGACCTAAAAATCTCTCGGCCTAGAAGTCGGTGGCGTATAAACTCAGGATCATCCATTAGACACTGACTTCTAGGCCGATGCACCTAAGAATAGTTTTTTATGCTTTTCAGTGTTTTTGGGAGTCGGTTTTATTTTTTTAGAACCACGTTAGGTCCTCAGTTTTTCACGTAAGAAAAAATACTTTTTTTCTGTTTAAATCTAAATTCCCTGTTGTAAACCAATGTGTAATCAATGACAGCATTCACAATTTCACAGTAGTTTCCATACCTCATCTTAAGACCATCATCATAATCGCGCGTAAGATGTATCACGTGCGAATAAAAGTATTTAAGTTTGACATAACATGAATGTAGAATACAGTCAGAATAATAATGCACCCAGTATTGAACCCTGCGGTACTCCTAGCCGGATTGACACGCTGAAAGATCTTGCACCTTTGATACTCACACCTCGACACAAAATATTACGTTCAAAGCTTTTCTTTGCAAGTCGTAATAGTGTATCATCGTCATAGTATTGTAGCTTGGCAGGCATATCGTGATGAACGCAATCAAATGCTTTGTATGAGGTCGCAAAAGATGCCAATTGTATTTTGACAGTTTTCCCACGCATTACAAATATACTTCAAAAGAACAACACCAGCAGTAGTCGAATCAAGAACTTTGGTGTGGGGGTGGTTCCATAGTCGTAAAATCTTTAGAAAATCCATATTTTCATAATTTATTTTAATGTTTCACATAATTTAAAAGTAATACCTTTAAAGTAGTACCTTAAAAGTTATACCTTTTCAAACCATAATGCGTCTTAAAATATTTCAAAAGTATTTGGTTTCATTTTCTTTTCAATTTTTTTTTATAAATAAATGATAAGGTTATTCTAATAATTTCTTATTTTATAATTCATTGCATAATTACAAAATGTTCTATTCAGGTGTCATTGAATGAAAAAGAAACACAAAAAGGGCGGTATAAAGCAATTACATTAATAAGATACTAACGATTTTATAATTTTATGTATGGTTACTAACATAAGTGACAGAAAGTAAAGAGAAGAAATATATCGTTGAACACTGATTATTATTGAAATCTATAAACGCAATACTACCCCCCATTCAAGTCCTGGCAGGTAATATTAAAGCACCTTATATAGTTAAATTCATAAGGTATCCAATTTTAATTCATAGCATTTTCAAAATCCATATCTTTTGTTCTGTTTAATTTTTTATTACTTAAAGTTATTTTCAGACGACTTCATAGAACGTCATACACACACTGTAGGAGAAAGAAATGAAGTTGACGAAGCTTTGGCAATGCTGATTTTTGTCAAGATGTTCTTAGCTATAATTTACTTGATCCGAAATGGAATTGGAAACACAAGATTGTCTATCAAACTTTGATGTTTTTGTTGCTAGTCCACGCTACCTTAGGTACGATTGATTATCACAAGAGTATGACTGAGGCCCATTCAATGAGCCAAACTTACTATGCTGTGACAATGATATGTCTGCTTACGATGAAATATGTGATATTCATCAGCTGCAATGTAGAATTCCGAAAAGTGTACTTTCTTGCTAAGATTTTGTTTGAAATTATGAGAATGAATTCAGTAGATGACTCTAAAAAACTGCTGAGAAAACTGAAGGTCTATGTTAAGATTTTGACTGCCGCTATTACAATTCCTTTATTGGGACTCGTGTTAGCTGCAATATGGAATTCTGCACACGGTAACAGAGATTCATTATTTAAGTCAACATCTACATTAATGCCAATGTCGAGTCCATACTACGAGATCGATTTGATGCTCCATGTGACATATTTCTTGTTCTTTCACAGCTTTTGTAATAGATCTGTGGTTCATCATTTTGATATTATTTTTCTGTGAAACTAGTGATAGTTTAGTGACGATATTAAAGGTTGAACAAGATAGATCTGCTGAAACAGAAATGGAATATATGGATCGACTCAACGCGACACTGAAGACTTTTCAAAAGAATCATGTGCATCTGGAGTAAGAACATATATCTTAATTTTCGAATTTATCATTAAAATCCTGTCGAGTGGTTGAATTTGTACATTACTGAGCTTCGAATGTTGAAAGGGGTCTAAGCAAAATACATAAAGTGAGGAAAGAGTATGTAAGAAGTAGTGCGAAGTTGGCGCCAGTGACAGAAAAAATGAGGGTTACGAGTTTGTGGTGGCTCAGGCATATGATGAGAAGGGCTGAAACAGAGTCTACGAAGAGTATGCACATTCTGGCCGTTTTGTAGTGCCGTTGACAGTTACTATAAGTCAATACAAGTCATGGTAATCACTTGAAAATAGAAGTCAATGTATGGATATGTAGATATATGAAAAAAGAGCTAGAGTAAGAGAGAAACGGATGGATTGCTTGAAATCCTAATCCTAACTAATATTATAAATGTGAAAGTAACTCTGTCTGTCTGTCTGTCTGTCTTTCTGTCTGTCTGTCTGTCTTTTCTTCACGCCTATACTACTGAACCGATTTGTGTGAAATTTGGTACAGACATAGTTTGGAACTTGAGAAAGGACATAGGATAGTTTTTATTACAAAAAAATATAAAAATAAAAATAAAATTTATTTCGGACATATAGCGCCATCTATTGGTCAAACCAAAAATCACTATTCCACGCGAACGAAGTCGCGGGCAAAAGCTAGTATAACATAAATGTGATGGGAATGAATACAGGTATGAGGGCTGTCAGAGAGACTTGGAAAACACATTACGCTGCCCCTAAACTACTTGGAAACAGGGAGAAAGTACACACAGTACCTACCCGTAATTGTTTGAAATACATTTATTACATAAGAAAGGCGGCAAAAGACTAATTACGTTGACTGGATAATAACCTAAGTTATTATCTCTTGTATGCCTAAGTGCAGAAGTGAAATAAATATAATTCTGCTTACTTAATAATAAAAATTATGTCCGCTGTATGAGCAGGATTTTGTTTTTAATGTAATATCAGCGTGTATACGCATAATGTGTAAACACAGGTGCACTCTCCATTCTGTTGCTCTCATGAGAAGGCAATTCTATACGTCCGAAACTATTAAATAGCAGGATAATAAATACGACATGTAGGTTCCATCAAAGCTTGATCAGGATCTAAATTTTTGACGTCCTGATCTGACCTGCACCTACATTCTATTCTATGCTATTACACTTTTCAGAGCGACTTTGATTCATATATGAAGCCCAACTGTCGCGATGAATGTATTCTCGCAAAAATGAAGTCATTTTCCGACGACATTATAAACGCCATACAAAAACTGTAGGAGAAAGAAATGAAGTTGACAAAGCTTTGACAATGCTGATATTTTGCCAAGATGTACTTGGTCATAATCTACTTGGTCCAAATTGGAGTTGGAAGAACAAAATTGTCCGTCAAACTTTGTTCTTCCTTGCATTAGTCCATGTGATCTTAGGGACAATTGAATATTACAATCTCAAGAATATGACAGAAGTCCAGTTTATGAGTCAATGATAATAATGGTGTGGCAATGATATGTTTGTTAGCCATAAAATACGTGATATACATCAGCAACAAAGAAACCAAAAACTGTACTTGCTTGCTAAGACGTCGTTGTTCGAAATTATAAAGATGTATCCAACAGACGAATCTAAGAAGCTGTTGACAAAAGTCAAAGTGTATGGAAAGATTTTGATAACCGCTATTACAATTCCCTTGTCAGTAAACTTGTTAGGATGGAATTATTACGAGATTGGTTTGATGCTCCATGTGACATATTTCTTAACATGTTCGTTCACAGCTTTTGTGATAGATCTCTGGTTCATCATTTTGATATTATATTTCTGTGCAACTAGCGACAGCTTAGTGACGATGTCAAAGGACGAACAAGACCATGACAGATCTGTAGAAACAGAAATGGAATATATGGATCGACTCAACGACACGTTGAAGACTTTTTATAATAATCATGTGCGATTGATGGAGTAAGTATTTTGTCATTTTCGAATTACTCATTAAATAGTGTTTTTTTTAGCAATGGTGTATAATGTTTTTTATTTTTAACTTTGTCTTGTTCAGGTATTTGACAGACTTAAAAAATATGTTTAAGTGGTCTAGTTTAATTCCATTGGTGGAAGGTTTGATCAAATGGTGCCTAATATTATTGTCAATTACAGAGGTTTTTGTTTTCGTATTTTAAATATTGTATATTACGTGCTATACGTTATGCTAAATAAAGAAAAGATTTTTGCTGTTTTTGTTCATCATGAGAGACCCGCATGACTTCAGAAGACTTTATCTTATTACAGCAAATACAATGGAGTTTTTGGCCAACGCGTTGCCGGCTATGTTGCAAATTCTTGCATACAACTGGTACGGCGATCAAGTGAGAGTTAATGTAAGCTTTAGTTTTGGTCTTCCGCAAAGTTATAGGTCTATTTGTAGCTATACTTAGCTGTCGGTCAGTAAGAGTACAGTCTCGAGAGGTTAAGCAAACCTTTATAGGTGACCTTCTTGTCATAACAAGTTTCTGTTTTACAGAAATTTTAAACAGAAACTTTCTGTTTGGTTCGGAAGGCACGTTTTATCTTGCCGTTCCCGTCGGTCTTTTTGACATCTTCAGCAGCCCGTACGGAAGCCAGAATTTCTGGTAATCGACCTCGAATTTATATGAAAATTAGTATTTAAGATCAAAAGAATCAGTATCCAGATCCAACTTACATTGTTTAATGTTTTTCAAAGGGATCGGAGCTGACCACGGCTCTACTGGAATTCGATTGGAGAAGCATGCGTATCAAAGATAAAAAAAAACTACCTTTTTATAACCAGTTATATGAAAAGGGAATTAAGAATTAAAACGGCTTTTGGGAATGATCTATGTTTAGTCACAATGACTTCGGTGAGTTCAGCTGTAGAGAGACACCCTGTATTTTGCAAATTTTGTGTCGGCCAATAGTGTGGATGGACCCTAAATCAGTATATCGATGAATAACAACAGTGCTTATTACAAGGACCAGCTATTTGGCCGGCACTAAAAAGTTCGATTGGCTTCATGATTAGGTACCTTTCCGAATAATCTGTCCGCCGACCTTCGGGCCACCTACATGCCGTACAGCATACAGTTTAGTCTGCAGTGTACGAGACTGATATCAAGTTTAGTACTAAATTGGAAATTATCCGTTAATTAAGAATTTTTATTAAACACTAGCTGTTGCCCGCAACTTCGTCTGCGTGGGCAATATAGAATAGTCAAAATACTACTTATCCCGTAGGTGCATTCTTTCACGTGACAGTATAATTAGGATTAGCACTTAGTAGTCGCATAGATTCAATGATCAAGGTTGTGTTGTGGATGTGACCATTTATCTAAACAAAAGAAGTAAAGTTTGTGACGTTGTGAATATCTCTGGATCTAGTCAGCCAATTTGGAAAATTATTACGTATAGTGCGTAAGTAATTTTCACAGGAAACAGCTATAATCTATGTCTATATGCTTTGAGTCTGACAAAGCTGTCATTTGTACATTTTCTGCAGCTGCTGTGACTAATCAGAAGCCAGAAAGTCTGTCAGTCTTACCATGGATAATGTCTTGTAATGTGACTGGATTGAAGAGAACAGATAGGTAGTCGCTCCAAGCAAAACATTGGTACTCGAACAGATTCGGCGACTGGAAGCCAACACCAACATAGTTGGGGAATAGCTGGATGGATGATGAAATGAGTCATCATCATCAGCAGGCGCATAGGGTAGGATAGTTTCACTTACTCACTATGGTAAGGCTGACCCCAAATTAGGCGTGCGCGATCCTCGGGCGTGTGAGTAGCGCGGGCGTCGCGAGCGCGCTGCGTGAACATCGCGTTTTGCTGCCCTGCGGCATGTGTGAAGAGTGCAAGCGACGCGCTCGCGGCGAGCACGCGGCGCTCGAGTTGCGTTCTTACCCCTTCGCCCGCTATCCCCACCGCCTGCTAAACGCCTTAGCAGTTAAACGTCAAGGAGAGCGGCGCGTGCGCGCCGCGAGCGCGCTACAAATGCCGCAGGGCAGCAAAACGCGACGCTCACTCAACGCGCTCGCGACGCACGCGCGGCGCCCGCGCTACTCACACGCCCGAGGATCGCGCACGCCTAATGTGGTGGCCTAAGCCGGGACTCCACCGAAATGTTTGCATTAGTTCACGAATAGGCAAAATGTACGTATCTGAGAGAGTCCACTTCAAGTGTTCGTACTTGAAACCTGCAGTTTTGCCAAGATTTTCAAAATGTACGCTCGCAATTTGTCATTTCTTGGTGGAGCCAGCAAATCAAAAGAAACATAAGTGTTGTAGGTATACTGTGCGTCACTACCGCACACTGCGAAAATTTCGCTCTTGCGGAGGACGTTTATATACCATATTTTGTGTCACACGTGAACAGGACGACAGTAAGTATCCACCGAAACACTTTCAAAGATCTGATGAACGAACAAATCAGACCTGACTTGGTCACCTGGGGCCAATCAGAGCTCTATGAAGCGATAATACGCTTTGGCTCCTACTGTTATTGTGGTTTCTGAAAATTTATTCACCTCATTCAACGATGAATGTAATTCTGATGGTACTATTAAGAACACTTGCTTAGCGCAGAAGCTGACGTTGGCAGGTCAACTCTTTTGACTTCTCGAATAGGATACCATTGGTTTTTGTGCAATGCACACCTGCAATGCATTCTGTCATCATTTTTGACATAATGTTCAAAAAATAATTTAGATGGCACCGTTTTAAATTTGGCTGAGATCTATTAGGCGATTATCACACTGCCCCGCATGATGCAGCGTAGTGCGTGGATGCGTTTTTTTCCGTTGTATGGAAATATCTCCGTTTGTATGGAAAACACGCATAGTCCAACACACTGGAAATGCATCCACGCGCGTTCATGCGGATCACGCACATACATGCGGAGAAAAACGCACCCCCGCGCGTAGGTGCGGGGCGAGACGCAAGGTATGGCACACTGAATCCCGCAGTGACGCGCGTGATTTTGAATGGGCGTGACGTGTATGTTTGAAAATGGAACTCGATGAGAGCCGCCGTGCGTGAATTAACAAAACGCAACTACGCGCGTGAGTGCGCGAAAAACCCGCACGATGATGCAGATCTGCACTCCCGCAGGAACGCACGTAGGTGCGTCGACACGCAAGATGCAGCGTGATGCGGGGCAGTGTGAAGATCCCCCTTTCATCAAGGTAATAATTATAGTTGGATTTTGATGTGGCACGGCAAACTGACAAACACTATTGAAATGTCTATCGAAAAATTACACTACGTGTTAAAATATGGTGAATTACGGAAAATACACAACTCCATCTATTGAAATAATAGTATATAAAGAATGTAAATGGTAATTCATTGTTATTTACCACCTCGCTTCTTGATGTATTTTATTTACCACAGATGGAGCTACTTTAACCTGTACTGTTTTGTCAAACAGGTTGCGTGTCGTAATATTTTACATCTTGAATTCACTAAATTAATCATATCTTTTGATAGAGTGAACCGATTTCGATGAAACAAAGCCTAAGTAATACCCCAAGTTACGTAGAACTTTTGTATATAAGCATTGTCTGCATTAAATTCGTAGATTTTACGTGAATCCCGAACAAACAATCACTTTCTACAGATTTATTATATGTATAGATTTATTTTTTTTATATTATGTTTTTACTTAAAAAAAAAATCATAATGATAAATTTTCAGATTTTCAAAGCGAGCTATCAAGTCTACGCGCTACTGAGGTCAACTTAAACATAAATTGTTAAATTCACATATTATTTAAACCTTAATATTTTTTGGAAAATATCACTGTGAGTGCACTAATTTACGTAATTTAAGTATCTTTCAAATCAAACTTTACCTAAATGTAATTTTATTTTATGACAATATTGCGTATTGCATACTGCAATATACTCACTGTACTTTGTTGAAAGGTTCTTTTAACCTACAGACAGACATGTGTTGCTGGGGAGTTTGTTGCGTCACTTCTTCTTCCCAGCAAAAACACATAGGAATAATAGAAGGGTGAGCGTTTTAGGGGCTGTCTTATGTAATTTTTTTTTGACGTTCGAAAAGTGCTGTTTTGCAGCCAAGTTTGAATAAATGAGTTTTGATTTTGATTTTGAACTATTTTATTGAATTCTTATTTAGCAAAAAAAAATTGAAGTAAAAAAAAAAACATGATAAACGTAATTTTGGATATTGTTCAGAATCTTTAATTAATAACTTTTGAGCACCCACTTCATATAATAAAAACTTTGATTTTTATTTTCAATACCTTGGTTCTGATTAATATATAAACAGCTAGTTTAGAGTTTAGATATTAGGATTATTTAAGATCATGTTCACTTTACCTATACTTGTAATAATAGAGGCACGATAAAGCCGGCCATTCATCACGCGACTCACACCTCAGCTATCTGCTCATAGTTGCAGCCAGTCGCATTCGCTAACAATGGCTCGGAATGTTAATTGCTGTCGTTTGTCGGGAGACACTGATAAATGTTGACGCTTGTCACTTGGAGATTTCGGTTACACGCACTGGGTATGGGTAACTTTACGTTTTTTTAGTGATAAACGCGTCAAAGAATTCATGAAGTTATGAAAGCATGAAATTATTTCATAATTTATAAGTATGGGAGGGGTAACTTAATTAAGTATTGAATGAAATGCGACTCAAAAAAGCATAAAATGCTTTTTACAATTCCACAGGCACGCTTATTGATAGGTTTATTTCGTAATTTGAATACATAGAGGTACTTTGTAGATAATGACATTTTAACGCATATCTTGAAGATTATTATTTCCGTTGTTTGTAATGACTCTTAAATGGCTTTCTAATACTCGCAAATGTTTATTCTATTTACTTTGTTTAAAAAAAAAAAACATTTTTTTTAAGTATTTTATTTTTTTCTTTGTGCTAATCGACGTATAATAACCAGTAAAATAACGTATTTAATTTAATGCGATTAGACACACGACACACCCGATATAGTACACTCAATGAACAAAATATGTTCAATGATTCTTAAAAGACAAATTGAAAACTGCGCCGTTTAAAACGCCTAGTGCGTCTGAAATTCCGCGAACCTGTCTTGAATATAATCTCGTGAATAGAGCAAGATTCACCACAAACATCTTGCAGGCGACTGTACTACAATTTCATAGCTAGCGACGATATTTTTACTAACATAATGAAGAAGAAACATTTTTTCGTTTGTTTGTTTGTGCCTTGAAGGCGCTGAATTTACTGAACCGATTTGAAAAATTCTTTCACTGTTGGGAAGCTAAATTCTTCCCCAATAACATAAGCTTTATTTTATCCTGGTATGGGCAGCAGTTCACACGGGATGTGGGTGGAACCGCGGTAAGACGACTAGTTTTTATTTTAATAGAGCGAGGCTCTTGGACGTATTGAAGTAATTCCTCCATTTTATAGTTGTTTGACGAAATTTTCTCGAAATAAAAGTAAGAGATTGCGCCAAGGTACAGTTTTATAGCGAAGTTGAAAGTTGTTTCATGCCTTTTTCTTTAGATAGTTTCTGAAATGTAAGAGTAGTATGAAGGAGTTGAGTTGTTTTAGAACTTAACGTTTCGTTAGTTTGTAGGATAGTGTTTTTAGTTTTATGTTTACGGTAGGCTCATAAATCTAGTCTTGTAAGAAATGGCCTTGATTTCGTAAAATCTATCTAAAATTAATCTTTTCTTTAACCATGGCCTTTAAAAAAACTGTGTCGCTCATACCTTCATTGTAATTTTTGTCAAATGAATTGAGGTAAATAAAAAAATCTTTAAAAACAAGCTTTTATTTAAATGCGCTAAAAAGATAAAATAAACTTTTACTGTAACTTTACTGTCAACTTATAACGACATTTCAATTTTAACATATTTGACACAATTTATACGTTTTAAAAGCTTGTCGCGAGATTTAAGTACTCGTATTTACTTTCTTAGTAAAATTCATTTACATACATTGCAAGTTAAAGTTGCGGTGGAGTGATGACTTGCGCAAGACGGCTGGCAGGAGCTGGATGCGAGCAGCCGAAAATCGATCTCAGTGGCGTGCACTTGGAGAGGCCTATGTCCAGCAGTGGACTGCGATAGGCTGATGATGATGATGATGATGATGCAAGTTAAATAAAAGCTTGTAATAAAAAGTAAAGGAACCCTATAGGAAGCATGTCGCTATACATTTGAAAGAAGATTGCAGCATAATCTAAATACTTACATATTAATATTATGTATAATACCACGCAAAATAACTCGGAAACTATAAAACTACAGTTCGGAATAATGGAGCATGTGATGCGATGAAGAGGTAATGTCTCCGCAAACTAAGTTTTTACAGCTTTTTACATAAAGCCTCGGAGTTGGAAACATTTTGGAATAGTTGCCCGGGAGAGGGGATTGATTTTACAGAAAATGTTTTTCAAAGATATTGTTTATTTTTTGCATTTGACCGTTTAAAATTATATCTGCTAAGTAGATTAGCTTCTTAACAATTTCCAACATTAAAATTATTTTCCTCAAACCATAAAATACCTCTCAGTATTCACGTTTAAATAATTCACTTCTATCATAACACAGTCGCACTTGACATAAATATTCAAACAAAAAAGTGACCCAAAATATTGGTACATTTATTTTTGTTCCCTCCTCCTGTCCCAAATGTTTTATGTTATGCCATCAAAGGGTTGGAACACCAAAACTCTTCAGTCCTTAGTACGGGAGAACTCCATTACTTGTCCCACCTTGGGTCCAAAACCTTTTTCTGACGAGATTAATGGCCATAAAGCATTATTTTTCACGTCAACCTTTTTACGCAAATATTTTGATTAAGAACCTTGTTTTACCGTTAATGGCTGTTGTACTTTCGGGTTGGCCCTAATTATGTCTCATGTAGGGGTGAATTATGTGAGGGTGTATTTTAGAGTAGTATAATATTTAGATACAGTAATATATTTTGTAGTGTAGCACAACTATTTAAATATATTAAGTGTGGATGCTAAACCAATTAAATCTGATCACAGCAAAAAATATTTGAATACAGGTTTTAAGGAGTAAATCAGGAAGAGGCAGTGCAATTGCTGAGAATCGCTACATGTCCATCATATCTCTGCCCGTATATAGAAAATAAAGAATTTACAAAGATAGTGCTTATTGTATTATTATCCAGACTAAAACATATAATTGACCTAGTTCACATCTCCAAATATCTCTCCAAAATCGTTTAAAATGAATACTCCGCAATATAGTCTCATAGCTGAACCAGTTTTATCAAAGGACTGTGAATTTCGCGTTGTCAAGCCGCAACGTACGAGATAACTCGGTCCATTACAAAAGCTTGCCGTACAATGTACAAAGAAAATAGTTGACGGTCGTACCGCCCTCTGGCGGCGGTGTGATTCGCTCCAGCTTGCATTTAAACTAACTAGATTTTGCTATGTTTATTTTGGAGAAAATATAGGAGAATAATATCTTTGCTGCAGAGACATTGTGGTTTTGACCGACTTCCTGAAATTGAGATTGAGGTTGTTAATTCAGATGTACGCATGGTTAAAAAATATTTTTTAGGGAAGTCGCTCGAGAAGTCGGTGGACCTAAAGTATAAAAAAACTGACCGAAAATTTAAAATATATATATTTTAAATTTTCGGTCAGTTTTTTTTAATGATTTTTTTTCTGGTGTCAAACAATATAATTTTTAGGTACAAGACATTCAATTAAAATAAAATAATACATAAATTTCTTAATTTAGTCACGAATTATTGACAAATCACTCGGTAGTTTTAGACCAACTAACAAAAATACATTGAATTCAATATTATGTAAGCAGGGATTATTAATTTTCTAGTTCAGAAACTAAACACAGACGCTTAATAATTTAGTTTCTTAGGCTTCTGTCTGAAGTCTGTAAAACGATTAATTAATTGTTAACAAACCCAACTATTTCTGTTTCAACTAGTCTGAAACTGTTTAGTAATTATTTTCCGATTTTCAGCAGTGACCTCTATGAAAATATTCACGGATTGAAAGAAAAAACATTCGACGACCTTTTCTGTTAAAAACCATATCTTAAAAAAGGTTTCGGAGGGCATGACAAACTGTAGGTCCCAGCTGTCGATTGAACATTTTCGGCAATTAGCCCGGGTAACTGAGTTGGGGCAGTCAGATAGGCAGTCGCTTCTTGTAAAGCACTGGTACTCAGCTGCATCCGGTTAGACTTTAAGTCGACCCCAACATATAAAAAGTCGTGGTGGCCTAGAAGGTAAAGAACCAACCTCTCGAGTATGAGGGTGTGGGTTCGATTCCAGGTCAGGCAAGTACCAATGCAACTTTTCTAAGTTCGTATGTACTTTCTAGGTAAATCTTAGACACCAATGGCTGATAAAAAGGTGAAGGAAAACATCTTGAGGAAACCTGGACTATAAAGTTTGAAATCACCAACACGCATTGAGCAAGCGTGGTGATTAACGCTTAATCCTTCTCCGTGTGAGAGGAGGCCTGTGCCCAGCAGTGGGACGATAAAAAGGCTGTAACAGTAACAGTAACAACATTATATGGGAAAAAGCTAGGCAGATGATCTATGTAAAATGGTTTACATGTTTCTATTCCATGATGCCCTAACAAACAAAAAAATATACAACATGTAACGTAATTAACGCACACCCTCAAACACCCCAATTAGAATATTATGTTATAATCATAAAACATGCACTGAATTTTTAATTTAACGTGTATATGCATTGTTATTTACTAAATTAGTTATACCAATTCTTGGAGAACTTTTTGGTCATACTACTACGCACGCAAATATCGCGCCGCGCGCCGCTCGACTCGACACAACATAACGAAACTACGGAAAAAACCGACAATACACGAAGTCTTATTACTTTGAGTTACGGTCTATTTGAATTTGTTTTGACTGTACAGGGTTAATATGACAATAATTTCCGTAGTTTTAATTATTTTTGGGATAAAAAATTACCTATATTAAAAATGATATAAATCGATTCAGTAAACGATTCTGAACAAACTAATTTCAGGATGTGCGTTAATTAAGTTACATGTTGTATAAGTTTGGGATTTCCAACTCTTGAAGCAAACTTCATACTCAACTGTAATGCAACACAACACACTGTTATATTAAGCACAAACAAGGTATAGCATTACAACTCCAAGCGGAACTATGTTTACGGTCAATTTGTAACATGGGCTGGCACTAAGGGGTGTGACGTCACGGTGCCTGACACAGGCACAAGTTAAATTGTGCGGCCGCGTTGTAAGCTCCTACGTACATTACTGGTGCGGATGTTCGAGTTGATGTTGGCGTGTTATACGCAGCTTTTTTATGACAAATAAATGATGACTGCGGTGAAGGAATCAAGTTCTGACAAATTTCATATTTGGACCAAGTCAAAGTCAAATCATTTATTTCACTTAGGCCTTTACAAGCACTTATGATCGTCAAATTATAAATAAGTTTGATTCATGATGACGGAGGACGATTTGGTGCACGCAAGTGTGGTTGGTGAGGTTTCCAACGATTTCATATAAGGATTTCCAAAGTCCTTTCGATTCCTTAGCCGTGGTCGATTCTGACATGTGTGCGTTCACCATTAGACAGCCTTCAAAATCATGCACTCAGTTTTCAGGCGCGTGTAACTAGGTACATCGAAACTGCCTAAATAAAACGCGCCGCTGGTATTTGCGTTCTCGCTTGTATACTCATAACAAAAGCGAACCTACACAATCTGACTACTGGTTCGAACAGTAACACGCAAGTAATTTCTAAGCAAAGGGGCATTATCTGGAGTCAATGCGGTTAACGGTCGATGGTTCACCACCTCTTACTTGGAACCAATTAATGTGACTGACTGGTTTCAATGTGTCCCATTGATACCCAATTTCCTATCTACCCACAATGTTTAGGGTTATGTTCCAACAAATGATTTAACTGTTTAAAATATTAATGTATTCTTTGTATGGCAGTTTTTTAGGGTTCTGTACCCAAAGGGTAAAACGGGACCCTATTGTTTTCGCTCCTCTGTCCATCCGTCTGTCACCAGGCTGTATCTCATGAACCGTGATAGTTAGAGAGTTGAAATTTTCACAGATGATGTATTTCTGTTGCCGCTATAACAAAAAATACTGAAAACTAGAATTAAATAAATATTTTGGGGGGCTCCCATACAACAAACGTGATTTTTTTGCTCATTTTTGCTCTAGTACGGAACCCTTCGTGCGCGAGTCCGACTCGCACTTGGCCGGTTTTCATTTTATTATATGCGTTGAATGTCAAGTCCTTAACGAGAGTAACAAACAAGTAATAATTAAAGACACGAGTACCTACGTCAAAATGATGACTGAAGTATAGCGTAACATATTAAATTATCTCTCTGACCATCTGCTTAGCTGTTACTGAGAGAACGTAATTGAGTTTTTAGTAATTTGTCTGTTTTACGCTGATGAAATGTCTGTTTTGTGAACGCAACTATAAAAACCCTTGTTTTTACCGGTTTGAACTGCTTTAAAGGGTAGTTTTACATGACCTCTAAAGTTTTTTGAACTAAATTATTAATTACAAGTTTGTTTGTTAATTACAAGGTGTGTAAAGATCACATAATTTAGTTCAAAAAACTTTTTTATATGGAAAAACTCGCAGCATTTAGTAGCCAGAATTTTGTTAAAAATCTTCGAAACAAAAAAAATAATGTTGTAGAACGTAATAAACCTATTTACTGTAGCTAAATCCTAAAATCTAATCCAAATTAATTGAATTTAAATTACTACAAACTGACCGCTGTAATTGACAGGTAAATAATCAAATTAAACTGCTATACGTATAGTTACTGTAATTCCAAATGGTTCTACATATGCCTATATAAAGTAAGGGTCAACCAATCAGAATTAAAGCTTGCGGTTGAAACATGGATGGGTGAATGTCAACCTAAAATTTAAGATGGACGATAATCATGCAATCTCCTGGCTTTGTTCTTCGTGAACTTGAACCAACAGTGATGTAAAAGTTATTAAACTTTCGTGATTTGTTAACATACATATTTATAAATACCAACCTTGACCACGGTTGGTGCAATTCGGCGGTAATGTCGTAATAGAGGTAAAAAGGTATCATATAGGTACAGTATCTCAAGTTTAAGGCTGCGTTCAAATCAAGCTGACTTATTATTTATAATAATAAGGACTTGGACGGCAGCTTCTAAGGTGTTAAAAGTTTTAAAAATAAACTCACCTTTTCATACTAAGAGACTATGAACATTGATCATCACGCCTGCCTAGCTTCACAACCCCAAGAGACTAATGACCCCGAATAAAATATAATACCTCCTTCAAAAGTAACCGAAACTAGGTCGACCCTAGCGAAGTAACTCAGACCTAAGTTTCTCACGAAATCGCTTATTCATGTAAAATTAATGTACCAAAATGAATTGAAGTTAGGTGTCGGTGGAAATCTCAAACAGCTACACATTACTAAACATCATCCGAGTTGGTTTGAAGAGATTTATTGACGTTTCTCGAAGCTGTGCGTGAGTCCAAAAGTTTTGAGGTAACCTTTACGGTGGTGTAAGTGGTTAGAGGAGGCGTTTTTAGGTAATGTTAAGGGTTCGTTCTTGTATACATTTCTTGTATGTCTTACTATAAATACAATTTTGTCACATAATTAACTGAAAAGTATCAAGAATTATCATCCTTAGCAGTTCATAGCAGTAGATTTATGATTATTGAAAGCGATGTTATCCAATTTAGTGCCAATATCGATAGTGATTGAAAACGGATAACATTGGAAAGCCGTGCAATAAAATACTCATACAGCTTAGACTGCAGTGTGATCCACGTACAGCAGTACAGTACTTAAATAAAACGTAACTAAAAATACTGAAACTATTATCACTCCATCATCATCATCATCTCAGCCATAGGACGTCCACTGCTGAACATAGGCCTCCCCCTTTGATCTCCACAGATACCTGTTGGAAGCGACCTGCATCCAGCGTCTTCCGGCGACCTTTATAAGGTCCTCTGTCCACCTCGTTGGTGGACGTCCTACGCTGCGCTTGCTAGTCCGTGGTCTCCACTCCAGCACCTTTCGGCCCCATCGGCCATCTGCTCTGCGAGCAATATGGCCTGCCCATTGCCACTTCAACTTGCTAATCCGGTGGGCTATATCGGTGACTTTGGTTCGTCTACGGATCTCCTCGTTTCGGATTCGATCACGTAGAGAAACACCGAGCATAGCCCTCTCCATAGCTCGTTGAGCGACTTTGAGCTTTGAGATGAGGCCGATAGTGAGAGACCACGTTTCGGTGCCGTAAGTCACCACTGGTAACACACATTGGTTGAAGACTTTCGTCTTGAGGCACTGAGGTATGTCGGACGAAAAGACATTGCGTAGTTTCCCGAACGCTGCCCAGCCGAGTTGGATTCGGCGGTTGACCTCTTTCTCGAAGTTGGACCTACCTAATTGGACTACTTGTCCTAGGTAGATATATGAGTCAACAACTTCGAGTACCGAGCTTTCAACAGAGACTGGGGTGGGCTCAACATGGACATTTGACATAATTTTCGTCTTGTCCATGTTCATTTTCAGGCCCACCCGTTGTGAAACTCGGTCGAGGCCCTCGAGCATCATACTGAGTTCCTCCATCGACTTTGCCATGACTACGATGTCGTCGGCAAACCGAAGGTGAGTGATGTATTCGCCGTTGATGTTGATGCCAAGTCCTTGCCATTCCAGGAGCTTGAAGGCGTCTTCCATTGCGGCGGTAAACAGTTTCGGGGAGATAACGTCCCCCTGTCTTACGCCTCTTCTCAATGGAATCGGCTTCGTGCTATGCTCCTGTACTCGGACCGACATGGTGGCGTTATCATACAAACACTTCAACACCTCGATGTACCGATAGTCAATATGGCATCGTTGGAGTGACTCGAGTACCGCCCATGTTTCCACCGAATCGAAGGCTTTCTCATAGTCCACAAACGCTAAGCATAATGGCAAGTTATACTCCTCGGTCTTCTGTATAACTTGCCGCAGCGTATGGATGTGGTCTATGGTACTAAAGCCTCTTCGGAAACCGGCTTGTTCGGGAGGCTGGAAGTCATCAAGCCTGTGTTCGAGACGGTTCGTGATAACCCTTGAAAACAGCTTATAAACATGGCTTAGAAGTGTGATGGGTCTGTAGTTCTTCAATAGGCTGTTGTCACCTTTTTTGAAGAACAACACCACCACACCCCTGCTCCATGCTTCAGGCGTTTTGCCCTCGGACAGGACGGAGTTAAAGAGCTTCTGGAGGACTTTAAGTACCGGTGTTCCACCCGCTCTCAGAAGCTCTGAAGTGATTCCGTCGTCACCCGGCGCCTTGTTGTTCTTAAGCTGCTTCAGGGCCATCCTAATCTCGTACAGACTGATGTCCGGGATATCTTCGGTATAATGTCGGGACAGCTTGGCTCTTGGATCTCCTGCCAAGCTGTCAACGGACTTTGCGACCGAAGTGTATAACTGTCCATAGAACCTCTCGATCTCGCCTAAAACCTCTGCCTTGGTCGACGCTATGCTGCCATCTTCCCGTTTCAGCTTAGTCATCTGGCTTTGCCCAATAGACTTGTCCTTTGCGAACACTTTGGAGCCTTGGTTTCGCTGTATGGTCTCTTTAACACGATTCGTATTAAAGAGACGCATTATCACTCCGCTTGAATGAATTTCAACTTGGACCATCCACCTAAGGTCTTAAGGGACCTCCATACATTATAGTTACGTACAAACAGCGTCAGTTGCTGAAATTTTGACTACTACATCAACGTTCGACGAGGCCATAATTTAATTTTGTACCATGACGTCACAAGTGACGTATCTACATAATGAATTGTATGGAGATGAACACTAATTCATGGACAAAGGGTGCTTTGTTATGCGTATACAGTATGTTATTGCAATTATCTCTTGGATCTTGATAGAGGGTCGGTTAAGATTCCGTTTACGATACGGGTTTGGGGTAAATGAAGAAATTAATGTTGGTTAGGGTTTGATTAATTATTCTAGGCCTTGTAGGGATTGCTTAAAGTCTCTCATGTGGAGGAGGCGTGATAATATAATTCATATTTTGTACTATCCAACAGCCGCAAGGATGATAAATAAATGTGGTTTCGACACACTTGGGATAGCTTAGCATTTCTAAGTAAGTAACTAGGAGACCACCAAGGCAAGGAGTATACATAGAAACAAGATGGATTATAATTTTTAACTGACATCCCAAAAACGAGGAGCTCATCAATTTATTATGTACAATTTTTTTTTTTTGTATGTTCAAACAATAGGACCCCAATAGAACCTTGGTGTTGTAACGTCACAGAAACTGACAATACCAGACTCACGTAACCAGACGTCTGGTCTTGAAGCAAGCCTCGTGACATGTCAGTTACCTGTCCACGACTCCCCGGTAACGGATGTCAGGGTCTGTCGGTTCTATTCCAAATGAACGGTCACCGTTTAGGAAGATCTACTACTTTGTAGATGTATTGATTGGTTTGGTTACAAGGAATAGAATTTGACATTAATCCCATACAGGTAATGTGAAATTACCTATGTGGAAAGAGATAGGTTATTGAAATCCGAAGAAGGTTTAGGATGCCAATGAAAGATGGCCAAAAAGGGACCTGTTTTTGAAAAACCCTGTTAATATATATAACGACGTATTTATTGCTAATATAAATAGAAGAGTTAACTAGTGACTTCTTAGAGCGTGTGCTAAAATAACTTCAAGATTTCCTGCAAAGGAATGCCATCTTTCTGTCCCTTATAATAAAGTTGCAAATCACTTAACATAACCGCAGTCGGGTATAGAGCTAGCCAGTTAAGTTAGTATCGGTCTAGAAACAAGGCCACGTGACCATTTGCGTTCGACAGTTGTCCTATTTCGCTGTACTGGTCAGCAGGATTAATGTCGGTTTTAATGACGCAAGAGACGACTGGAAACTCTTTTGTTGACTGAATGGTATTATTTGTTGGTTTGTAGATAAGCGTAAAGGCTTAGAACTAAAAATGTTTTCATGGAAAAACTGAACACGTTGTTTATCAAGACAGCATGCATAGAAAACTACTAAATGTCTAGGCATTTTAGAAAAAAGAGGAACAGCGTTATTGTTAAGTGAATCCTGGCCATATCAAAAAGTTGTTGCGATAGGAAGTCAAAAAATCTAAATATTTGTTAGATTTGCTAAAGGTTTTAAAGTTTTATTGCATTTTATATCTAAATAAAACTTCCTTAAACTCGTTAATCAATTCCAATACCTATACGACTCTTCAGTACCAAACACAACACCATATTTCTTTGAGTCAAAGTTTGAAGTGCGCCAACGGGTACCCAAACTTTAGAGCGAAATTAGCATATACGGAATAGACAGTGGTGCAAACACTTAGATGGTGAACTAAGGCGCTAGCACTTTACTCTGCAGTCACCCACCTATGCTGGAACTAAAGTGGCCCCTATAAATTCTGACGGTGTAAGTTTAAACGGGATTCGGGAGTTAGATTTTGTGGAAGGAGTATTGGCTGAGCTGGCTCTGGCTATCTGAGCAACCCGGGTGATTGCTTTTCTTGGTGCTCTTTTCAACTGAATACCAAAAAAGATTCTCAAGTTGAGGGTGTTTTTAGTTAGTTAGTTACCCAAAGGGTAAAACGGGACCCTATTGTTTTCGCTCCTTTGTCCGTCCGTCCGTCTGTCACCAGGCTGTATCTCATGAACCGTGATAGTTAGAGAGTTGAAATTTTCACAGATGATGTATTTCTGTTGCCGCTATAACGCTGGTGCCCGGATGACGGCCAAGCCTTCTAGTCGAGCACCAAGTCGCCAACTCTCTTCGCAAAGCCGGCCCCTAGTAATATTGGTATTATGTAACTAATAGCTTCGATGAGAGAATGTGGAATAAAAATTGAAAAACGTGTGAAGAGAAATAGACACAGACTAAGAATAGATAATGGAATATGTGAAATAAAATAAGAAAGAGGGGGTGATTGATGATGTTTGTAAAACCAATAGGAAAGGAAAATGCTGTTCCAATCTGAACGAAAATACGACCAGAATATCAGAATATTTGGCATTTATTTTTAAATTCACAGTTGATTTAATTATGGACAAATTTTATATTTCGGTATTGTAAGTACATATTTTTTTTAATACACATAGAGATCATGATGCCTCAATCGTGACTATTCGTGACCCACAAACCATTCATCTTACTGCCACATCCAGCTACCTCAGATCTTCGCCGTAACTTTTCCCCGAAGGCGTATATTTCTCTATACACGGGTGTCTGTGTCTAATAAAGTGGTCACAGTCGAAGCAAGATTAACAGCTCCTCTTTATTATTGTTTGTGTTCGGGCGCGCGCATAATGGAAGCTTCTAGAATTATGGCGGCGAGGGAATCGAAAAGTATTGCCGCGATATTATGATGATGTATGAATATTTTGTGGTCTTTGACGTGGCGAACGTTTTGGCTCTTTGCTCGAGGATTTTGGATGTTTTTATTCTGCTTTTTCTGGTATTTGTTGCGAAGTATCGTATTAAGAACAGTTGTGTTGTGTTAGCATGGGTAATGGAGCTCTGGTATCAGTCTCTACTTAGAGGCTCGGCAACTATTAAAGCCTCCATGTCAACGCTCGGAAATGTGATACCTGTCATCATTGTTACCAACACGTTCGTCAGCAATGGATCTTATAACTACACTACCCCAAATTACAACCTACCTACACTAAAGAAACCTAAACACCTAAAACCTTTTACTAAAACAAAAGAAATCGATAACCCACCTAACATCAACACCTTTAAACTTACTAACACAAAATTCGGGCCATCACAAAACAGCATTCTATTTTCTGGCGCATTATCTCACCATCGGGGGCTATTATCCTATGCCTTCCCGAATTATATTCCTCAATAGGGACAAAGACACGTTCAAATTTGTTATTTGATGTTTGTAAAGAGCCTGTTATATTTGAGCAGGTGGGATAAACGGTTTGGAATACATTTTAGGCACTAGTAATAGGTATATTCAACTAGCTGTTCCTCGCGGTTCCACTTGTGTCCCGAGGGACACAGATAAAAACAGCTCATGTCTTTTCTCAGGCTCTAGACGTTTTATTTATCAACAAAGACGAATTGTATTTAAATCGTTCAATAGTTTTTGTTTGCGATATGCAGGCAGACAGAGTTATTTTCACACTAGGGCTTTTTCATATCATTTCAGATAAAAGAGAACTTTTTGTCATGATAGGTAGTTGTAAACTCTATCCTCAAAAATACGAAACACAATTGCAATTAACACCCGCCCTGGCCACGCCCTAACAAGCGCACCACTTGGGAGGAAATTTGTATAAATTAAATGAAAACGGTACAAATGAAAGAATTTATCATTTTCTACGTGTACCGACTTACGTAATATATCGAGTATCGCTTTTCTTTATTTAATTTGTGCCTGTCTTTCGTGGGGAATTTCATTTTCTTTACATGACGCGTGACAAGTTATTGGGATCGTGTGACGGTTCGGTGTATTTAAATTGGCAGCGTGACATGAGTTTTCTGAACGCGAGTGTAATATTCGTCTCGTTTGGATGTCGGCTCGACTTAATATACGGTAAAGGAAATATTTGGCGAGTCAGCTGATTACAACACATTTTTACGCGTGTGGGCGGACCGTGTGAGGTATTTTGAAATTTCGTTCGAATATTTTTTGGCTGGCAGAAAAACTTTTGATGCAGCCAAAATTCCCACATCACATTTTGCTTTTTATAACTGAATATAGTTCGTACAAAAACGAATTGAATTGGATTGATCTGCAAGCAAATCCTGGGCAATAACTGAACTAAGTTAACTTTGCTTTCTCAAAAGTTGCTGATTACAATTTCATGTCTCGTGGTTTGAGTCCTTGAAGAATACGCAAGTATAAAGAGAAATGGCGTCCCCTTCCATTTTTGCCTTTCAGAACGAAAATATCAAAACAATGTCGTAGACGATGGGTTCCTTATTAATTTAGTTTAATTAAAACTGACTTTTGCTAAAATAACTTTATTACAGCGCCGGGGAGCGTAACAAAAAACGTTATTACAAAACACTTCGGCACAAAAGGAATTTTCTCCTTCTTTCGATTATGCTGAGTATTAAGTACAGCGTTGTTTTTTGTGTTATGTTCCTTGCAATAGTGGACAGTTTTAATGCTCGTAGCATAGTCTTTTCCATGTTATGAAGAAGTTGGTTTTTATTACTTGGTTTTTAAGCTTATTTTTAAACTAGTCTCGAGCTTCTGTAAAATCCCAAAGAAGAACGCATGAACAGTTTACATGTAGAAGTTGCATCCGGTATTTATTACAAATTAACACCAAAAATACAAGAAAAAATACCAATTCTCATAAATGGTCTATTTAAAGCTGTCCTCTGCAGATGGACTATATAATATACCTACATCTTGAAATATTTTTACGTTTCGGAACAGTTCCAGAGATAAGCGCGTTCAAGCAAATAATCAAACTCTTCATTCAATAACGTAACATTGAACCGCCATAATTCACGAATTTCTTCGCTCTTAACCCTTTAATGCCATCGTCCTCCAGAATCCTCAATAACTCGACATCTTAGGCTTCTAACATTGACTACATCACGCTGAAATAGGGTCCGATCTCCATACGCCCACTCTAGGTGGGACACCGACATGTTTTACATGAAAAAGGAACGATCCTATATGGGAAAAAGCAATATCGTGTTAGTGCCTGTATTTTGTGCGTGGTACAAGTTTATAAGAGGGGGCGATTTGGAGAAGTAGACTTTTTTGGCAGAAATAACATTACTGCGATTAACAAACCAAAAATACAGTGCTATTGTATCATTTGCCTAGCCATTTCCGTACTATATTTAGGTTGACTTCCATTATAACCAGTTGCAGTCATTGTTTTCATATAGGGCAACTGCCTATCTGACCACCTCAACCCAGTGCTAGATAAATGTTTAAGCAACACTATAGGTATTATAATGATTGCCGTATTGTATTTACTAGAAAACAGTTGGTATTTATTTGTATACTGATCATTAGAGGTAATTTGGCTGCAAATCCCGCTCAACAGATTAAGCTCGAATCATACTGGTTCTATTGTTTGCCGACAAATAACTGTAATAGTTATATCGATGTACGTATAATTATTTTTGAACAAGAGGCAACGATCACTAGAATTCTATAATCCAGCATAAACTATAACAAGGTATTAACACTAGTGCAGATTGTATAATACTCTAATTATATTATCAATGAATGAATTCCTCGAATTATTATCTATGCTTCAACATTGAGCAATTGTGGTGATTATCGCTAAATCCTTCTTTGTGTGAGAGGAGGCTTATGCCCTGCAGTAGGACAATTAAAAATCTGACGGTTACTGTATATGCTACGAAATAGATAAACATTTCCTTTTCCATGCTCTAGATCTGTCTTTTAGGCGTGATACTGATAGATAGAGAAACATTCGTATTTGTAGTTTTAATTAAGTATTATTATTTTATCTTTAGTGGCTTCTATAACCTACCATATTTATCCCGCGATTTCTTGTAACCTGCAACACAAGCTATGTGCACTTGTGATAAAACGACACTATGTTCAGTAGGGTCATTGTGAAAGTATACCAACAAAGCGCGGCCGGAGACTAACGTACCTCTATGTGTTTACACTGCTAATGGGAAACTAGACATTTCGAATATTTATCACTTTTTGTATTGGATTTGACTAAAAAGTTATGTTTGAGGTTGTGGCGGTCCGTATGGCTTACTGCTTTAACTCTTTGTGTAGTTTCTAATGGTCATACTGTAATACAAAATCTTTCAGAACTTAGCCAACTGGTTACTCTATATTTTGATTATTCCAGAGAAAAGTTAATTAAAACTCAATAATTTCGCTGAGCCTTTTAGTAAGTTCAACTAACGAAGTCCTGTCATCCATGCTCATAAATTACGTTACTCAAAAATAGTTTAAAAATCTGAAGAGATAAAAAGACTCAATTGTTACTTGCACAGTACACATAAACAAGAACTAAAAAATAACATGCAAGTACACAAAGTAAAAAGTACACAAAAAAAATACATTAAAATACAACAATGTACGCTCCTAGGCAAATCCCTACCCTTCTACGAAAACAAAGAAAGTTTTCAAAGCTATCTCGGCTCCGTGACAACCGTACGAATGTTGCTTCTCATAGTCATCCGTAATCTAATGTAGTGACGTCACTACACAGATAATGTCCTGTCATTTACATTATTCACTCTTTTGCTTGACAGCTAGGGTTGGCACGGAAAGGGTTATTTTTTTATGGTAGAAGAATATTTCGTTATGTATTTTGGTATTTTTTATTAACATCATCAGTCCAGGCTTTTACCAACTCCAGATGCAGCAGTACCAGTGTTTTGCAAAGAGCGACTGCCTATCTGATCTCCACTATTCAGTTACCCGGGCAACCCAATACCCCTTGGTAAGACTGGTTATCAGAATTTCTGATTTCTGACTACCCGTAACGACTGAAAAATATACTTAAAAGGACAAGATCCCAATTTTTTGAGACAAAAAAAAACAACTTTGAAACGAATCAGCATCATGAAATAAAACAAAATTAAAATTACCCCTCCGCTATCCTCGGACACAAAGAATAACCTAATATACAAAATTGTTTTAAAAAAGTCGTAAAGTATAATCGTCATATTTACCAACCTTATTGAGTTATCAAAAATTTGCGCACGACGCCCCAGGGACCTTCCTCATTTGACAGACAACGGGAACTTCTAGCAAATTAGATAATTTATTTCAACTTTGTAAAGAGACTATTGTGAATGTATGAAAATGTTGTGAAATGGATTTATGTAAAACATAGCACTTATAGGTATTTTTCTAGTTTTAGTTATCAATAAGACGTCAAGTACGCAAAATTGTAGTTTCTTCATGAAAAGTAAAATTGAGTAACATAACATACCATTTTTTCATAGTAAAAAATATGTCGTGTAGTAAAAAAAATATATAAGAAAAATCGTCTTTCTCTTTCTGAAATCAGTTCACCTGTGTATGTATAGGTAATTATATTGAGCCAAAACACTCAGTTACCAAAATTCTACGAAAGGCGAAACCAAAGAAAACTTTTTGATCCACCAATCTAGAACAGTTTCGATATCACTTAAAACAATTTAAAAGCATCCCAAAATATACATATTTTAGCGAGTCCCCAACTAAATTATATCAACTAAGTAAACAGTCAAGCATTACTGAGCAAAACCAAAATGACTAGAGGCCAGGCTAATCAAGATCTATTGGACTCATTAGGGGTTAACGAGAACTTAACTAGGGCCATCCCTGTGGGCCTACCCCTAAAAGCTGAGGTAAGTAATTTCTTATTAAAGAAAAACACTTTTGTTGCACGCTATGTGAGGTACTTGTTTTTTCTGGCTGTTAGTGTAGTCGCTTTTTTAATTGATTGGTAATAGTTTTATAGTGATTTTTTTTCCAATATTTAATCTAATTTATAAATACTTCGTAAATATATTTGTATATTATACTAAACTAGCTTTCACCCGCGGTTTCACCCGCGTCCCGTAGCCGGATGGTGATGGGCCCCTCTAATTTTCAGCCAAATCGGACAAGCCGTTTTCATGTTATGTCGTGACAACGGAAAGCGGGTTTCATTTTTATATATATAGATTATTGTTTTTTGATTGGGAACGATTGTTTAGGGAATTTGTTTTTATATTTTAACAGTTGTCTTTGAATTGGTCGTCCTTACATAGCATCAGTCAACGTCCAAACTTGCTGTCTTATGGCACATGTCTTATACCATAGTGATGTTAGGTGTCACTCCATAATTATAGACGAGCACATCTAATGATTATTTGTTCAAATTACTCCATTTCACCCAGCACAAAACAAATAAATATTATCAATTTCAAGGCCAGCACTTACAAATATATTAATGTCTAAATTAATCGTTAAATTATGAAACACCACTACTGCATATTACAATGAGCAGAAAATGAGTAACGAATTCAAATTTGCGGGCGTGCGGCCGGCGACCGCGTCATTTGCACTGGGTTCCGTACGTTCTGTACGGTTTTGTGCGGTTCTCTATTTACGCCCAACGAACCCTGATTATGGGTAGTGCTAATGGTAGGCGGAACGTGCGGTGTACGGTTGCTATTTTGATTTGTTTATCTGACATTCGTATGGTATTTATTGTTTTAGATTTAAATCGGACTGAGTTTATAGTGCAATGCAATGTATTCGGTTTATAAGCCTAATATTATCAAATCCATGATTGTTATTTAGGTATGTATTTATATAGCATATCGTAGCTGGAAGCCGCATACTGTTATCTATACTAATATTATAAAGCTGAAGAGTTTGTTTGTTTGTTTGTTTGTTTGAACGCGCTAATCTCAGGAACTACTGGTCCGATTTGAAAAGGACAATGGGCGTTTCTGGGCTATCGGCGGCCAGGCATGAAACTGGTATCAAATGATAGCCCTTGCAATTAGGAGTAACTTTTACTATGGGCGTTACCCCGTGAAACATTTAGGAAAAATGATATTTGCATATTAGTGCAACAAAATTGTATGTAGCAAAGTCGCTTAATTATCCGTAGGTTTTAAATTTTTGGTTTATTCCGCGCTTTTATGAGACTTAAAACTTCTGCTCTGATACTAGACTGATGCTTACTGCTTGACCTCACGACCAGAAATACGATTTTGAAGATTTTTTTTACATTGATTCCTTTACTCGTGGAGTAAGAGGATCAAGTGGCTAGAAACAAAAATGCATCTTATTAGTTTCTTATGTGTGCAACAAAAAAAAAATCGTAAAAAAGTCGTGGTGGCCTAGTGGGTAAATAACCAACCTCTCAAGTATGAGTGCATTAGTTCGATTCCAGATCAGGAAAATACCAATGCAACTTGTCTAGCTTTATATGTACTTTCTAAGTATGTCTTGGACACCAATGACTGTGTTTCGGACGGCACGTTAAACTGTAGGACCCGGCTGTCATTAAACATTCTTGGCAGTCGTTACGGGTAGTCAGAAGCCAGTAAGTCTCAATCTAACCAAGGGGTATTGGGTTGCCCGGGTAACTGGGTTGCGGAGGTCAGATAGGCAGTCGCTCCTTATAATACACTGGTACTCAGCTGACGGTTAGACTGGAAGCCGACTCCAACATAGTTGGGAAAGACTCGGGAGATGATGATGTATGCCACACCACATAAAGCTTCTAAAGAGTAAGTAGGCTACTAAACCACAACCATAATTACACAAAAATCATCATCGGAGGTTAGTAATGAAAATTCAAACTAAAATAATAGCTCTGGCATAAGAGGTACGCTACATTTCATGAAAAAACATGTTTAGAATTTTTCATGTAGGTATGACATTTATAGATCATTGTCACGATTTGCTTTCATTACCATTGATTGGTTTTTGTCGAAAATGGCAGAAAATCGACCGACATGTATTTTATGCATCCGATCTGTAGTAAATAGGAGAAGGTTTCTGATAACACAAGCGTTTTTTGAGGAGAATATCGCCAATGCCCAATATATTATTGAAGCAATTGCTCCACTGCAAGTAAGTTTTTCTTATTCTTAATGACAAAAATACGAATCATTTTACTTGCTAGTGATAGCAATATAATATATAGAGACATATTATGTTTCTAGATTCAATATAACGGCCTCGAATACATTTGCCGGCCATGCTGGCAGAGAAGTCAACGTGCTGTCAATGCGAACCCTGCCGCCAGACACGTATGTGAACTACAGATCGAAGAGTACGCTAGAGTACCGAACACCGCAGTGTCCTGTTTATTTGAAAGATGCACTAATGGAACACGCTTCCGAATCCCACAAAACATACGAATATCTCTTCTGATGGATTCCAGTCTATTTATACCTAAAGAAGCGAGAGTATGTGAAATCCATCTGCGATCCAATGACTGGGAAAATATCATTGATAGCCCAAATCTCAGGCATGATTTTCATAGTACTCATTTTTTGCAAATGATGGATCTTATGAAAGTAGCTGCAACATCAAAACAACTTCTTGATTTCGAGAATGTCGAAGGAATGGATATCAATGAAGTTCAGATTCGGTTGGGTTTTACACGACAACAATTTTTTAGCATATTAGAGCAAACGTCTGGCTTATCTGGTCCGTACTCGAAAACAGCTCTTGCCATTTACTTGATGAAGTTGCGGAATGGTGAGAGTAACGAAAGACTCGCCACGCTTTTTCAAATGAGCAGGAGAACTCTCGAAAGGCACTTGAAAAGAGCAAGAGACTGTTTATTTGCGGACTTTGTCCCTAGGCACCTTGGCTTAGACCATGTCAATAGAAGCATGGTCGCACAACGAAACCTTTTTGTTCCGAATGCGTTATTTGGAAACCCAAACTCACCGATGCAGGAAAGACATGCAATAGCCATAATGGACGGAACTTATGTATATATACAAAAGAGTTCGAACTACTCGTTTCAACGGAAAACTTATAGCTTACATAAGTTTTCGAACCTATTGAAACCTTTTATTATAGTAAGCTGCGATGGCTATATTTTAGACGTGTGTGGACCATTTGCGGCTGTTGATTCGGATGCTACAATATTGCAAAGATTACTATACGATGAAAACGGCACTTTCCATTGGTTCTTTCGTAATAATGATATTTTTATATTAGATCGTGGCTTTCGAGACGCTCTTCCTGATTTGGAACAATTTAATTATTCTGCTCATATCCCGGAAAGTAAAGACCGCGGCGCAGATCAACTCACAACTGACCAAGCAAACCGGTCTAGGTTAGTTACCATGTGCCGCTGGGTGGTGGAAGTAATAAACGGGCGGTTCAAGAGGGACTTCAAACTGTTTCGTCAGGATTATTTTAATCGGGCTTTAAATCATATGTTCGAAGACTTTAAAATAGCAGCTTCACTGATAAATGCCTTTAAGGCTCCAGTACATGATAGTGTACATGCAGCCACATATGTAGACATAGTTAATCATCGTTTGAATCAACAAAATCATCTGGCAGAATACGTTGTTCGAAATAACATTAATAGACAAAGGGCTACGTTTGAAAGCATCACCGGTGATCAACCTTTTTTTGATGATTTTCCAACCTTAACTGAAGACGATCTTGCTCTCTTTGCTCTTGGTACGTATCAAATCAAACTAGCCCGTAGTTATTACGCTGAGCATCTAGTACAGGGCTTATATAATATTGAAGTATACCGGGAGCCAGAAATAGTAGGTCTTAGTGACTACATCACAGAGCACGACGTTTGGCTGCTACGTGCCCGAATACAATCAAGACATGTAAGGTCCAGAAAATATTACTCATACATTGTTGTTGATCGACAAATGCGCGGACGACAAGCTTTGGCACATTACTACTGCTCATGTCTTAGTGGAAGGCGGACGGTGGGATGCTGCGCACATGTTATGTGCGTGGTGTGGTATTTAGGTTGGGCTAGAAATCAAACTGAGGAGATTCGGTTACCCGCAGCGGACTTAAGTGCGATTATAGACTGAAGTACTCCTCAGTCTATAATCGCTTAAGTAGGCTAAATACTATATGTAGTATTTTCCCCTATTATGTAATATTACTAGCCATTTTCCCGTGGTTTCAGCTGTGTATTTTAGGAACCGTACCGGGATTAATATAACCTATGTAACTCGGGAAGACTGTAGCTTTCCAACAGTGAAACAATTTTTCTAACGCTTCAGTAGTTTTGGAGCCTTTAGGGTACAGCAAACAAACAAAAAAAATGTTTCCTCTTTATTATGTTAGTTTATATTCAGAGATAATTAAGCAGAATTAATTGTTTATTTATTTTAGTTTATTTTATATGGAAGGACCTCAAACTTGTATGTAAATAAATAAAAATCAATAGTATATGCATTATTATAATCATTTAACATTTTGTAGATCATCTAGAACTGTTATTTTACCATCCTTCACCATTACTACATTAAACAAAGGTGTTCTTACTGAATCAAAGTACTGAAAACGTATGAGAACAAAAACGTATTTTTTGGGGGTTTGAAATACCCCACGGGGATAATACTTTTAGACAGTAATAACAAGACTAAATAAGATCAATAAATCATAAAATCATCGCTGGCCGCTGATAGCCCAGGCTCCATACAAATTTGCCCATTGTCTTTCAGTGTTAGATAGCCCATTTATCGAGGAAGGCTATAGGCTACTTTTTATCCCGGTACGGGAAGTAGTTCCCACGGGATGCGGGTGAAACCGCTGGCAGAAGCTAGTGTACTTACCGCCGCATACTGTTATAATGTATAAGGAAGACGAATATATGCTGCGCCGACCCTAGATAAAATTGGGATAAGGCCCGGAAGATTATGATGTTATAATTACCCGTGTACGGGCAGTGGATGGATGACCAAGATTGGGATGGTTGGCGCTTATTGGGACAGGCCTACTTTCCACAGTGGAGAATTGAACTGATCAGTTCAAAAATGACTTGTGAAACGTAAAGTAGAAAATCCGCTATTGCTAAAGCGCTGTTAAAGTCATTATAGACAGACTTAACCTCACCTATTTATAACTGCCAATATGTATGATATTTTTTTTCTATATTTTTCGTCCTATGCTGTACAGATACAGAAAGTTTTACTTTAATTAAAATTTCTAGTTTATTTTGTTGATCAAACCAAAAGTTTGGTGCTATACGAATATTGGTGTATTAAATGTATGTAGTTGTTTGTTTGTTGACTGTACCTAGAACTAACTTTACTAGGTATATTCTGCAGTTTTAGAACTTTCAACATATTGGACTTGCATATTGGGTTTTCTGTATTAAATTGTGTGTTTAGGAACTTTTTCGATAGTGTATAGGAAAATTTAAATAATAATTTTATTTAAATTTTCCTATACACTATTTCCCAGTGGCTTAATTAGGTTATAAGTTCATGGTGGTACTACACGTATTAAGCGGCTTAAAATGTTCCATAATCTTTACAGATATGCTCAAAAATAAACCCCAAAAAGGACTTTATTAACATTCCGGTAAAACAGTTTTAAATCAAGCGTTTTCAATAAATAAATATACGGAGCGATTCTGTATCATTTACATTGGGACAATGAAAACGTGGAATTTTTACGGGAAGCTTTTAATTTCAACTTTTTCAGTACACTGAAGGTTATTGATCACGGGACCGTATTAAAACGCAAACACTGGGGGTCTTAATTTGCATGTCTCTGTAGGGTTGGCGAAGCGTTATGTTACACTTTTTTGTTCTGTGTTTTTTCAACTTTGTTGTTTTTTTTTTCATCGATGTGAGGGGTTAATAAGGTGTGTTTTTTTGTGTAGTGCGAGTGATTTCTGCGTCTCTGGTCAGCTGTTACTAATGGTCCATTTATGATAACAAGTCACTGATTGTTCAATATAGTTTCACTGGAAATCACACGCCATTAAATGAAATAGATTAAATAAGGAACCAAACTTTTAGAGCATAGAAATAATCTATTTACTTTTACATTGACGGGTAAACAGTTTTTTGGACATTTTATAAGAGGTTTTCTACATCAGCGTTAATTCTATAATTATTATCTTTGTAACAGTACATTTTTTAAAATAAAGGAGGGTTTTCATCACCCCACCAAGCGTAGCCTGCCCTATAAAACTCAACAACCCCGTGACCAGAATCTAAAAAAAAAACTCACAAACCGATTCGTAATTACATAATCCGATTGTACCAACCGAGCTAATTTTTTGGGATCAAATTATTCATGTCCCAAACACGTTCGCGACAACCTTGCAAAATGAATATGTAACGACTTGATATTAAAATATCAAGTGTTATTTACCGCCGTCCGAGAGTCCTGCGTGTAGATAAATTATTCGCTGTCTGCTGTCGACAATGGCTTAGTGGGTCGTGATGTTTATAGTACAGTAGCTGGAGGACTTGTAGGTGAATAAGCTAGGATACAAGGGTTTTGTTTGTAATCGGGAACAAGCTGATGCAAATTGAGGAACAGTTTAACACGTAATCATGAAAATATAGTTAGAATATTTTATCTAAGATTCTATAAGGTATTAGGAAAAAATCTTATATTAGGAAAAAACTGGAGTCCAAAAATTTATTCACTGTTTAGAAAAATAATTTTGAAAATTTATTCGCCATTTTGAAAATTCATTCACCATTTTGAAAATTCATGACACCAAAAACAACGTGACATCAAAATGTGTCCTGCCGAGTGGGACCGGAGTCGGTGGAGAATAGGGGGAATACATCTCTAGATAAATCACTGTTCTAAAGTTGCTAGGGTACAAAGTATACTTACTAAGATAAACCACTTTTCTATAACAAAACAATTCAAATAAACATCAAACTAGCCCTCATTAATAAATATTCCCAAGTATTTCATCAGGACGTTGTCATTTGAAATCTCTTCAAGCTTAGCAAGTTGGTCTCATCAATTCCAAGTATTTAAGATTTAGTTGGCGCGCACCGCACTTAGGCAACTCAACAACTTAACTTGGCAACTTCTGAAGGCTTTACAGCACCTGTAATGTGGATAGTTATTGTTCTAAATTATGTTTACTTGTTACTTCATAGCGTGGAAAGTCTGAATAGCGTGGCTAACTTGCTGTTTATGAGATTTTCTGTATAAGAACATGAAGTATTTACAGGAATTTAGTCGGTGTATGTTTCTGATATGATAATCTTATGTTGTGTTATGGATGTCCTTCTCCGTGTGAGGGGAGGCCTGTGCCCAGCAGTGAGATGAACAATTACATGTAAAATTGTTAATAGATTAATTAGATACTGTCAACACGTTGTGTATTTCTGCATCAATTTTTTTTGAGATAGCAACTAAGCTCGGTCTTGCTTATTATTCAGAGACCTTTAAAGAACTTTTTACGTGGAAGTCTTGACCCGGGATTTTAATCAGTTAAATAGATTTAGAAAGAATAAAAAATAATTTTTAAAGAGGCCATCTTACTTATCACTTTGACCAAACTATCCTCATTACAAAATCCACCATTAAACGTACTCCAAATGTGAGCACGTTTAGCAAGCACGTTCACTAAAGAGCGCTGCTATATTCTACGTGGTGATGCGGTCCCAAGTGGCATGCATGCAAACCGCAGGGAAACATTAGTTGTGACGATTTGTGGCAGGCTTACGCTCTGTTCCTTGTTACATCTTAGTAGGAGATAGCGTCCACGTGACCATGGGAATTTCGGTGAAGAGAAAGGCAGGAGGAGGTGTTATTTAATACAGGTAGTAACATTCCTGACATTTTATAAGACGTCATCTAATCCCAAACAAGGCAAAGCTGGTATTATGGATATTAAGCAACTGATAAACATAATTATACATAGCTCGTCTAGGTTGAAATGACGTGCACCACCACCACCTTTATGTACATAAGCAATGCATAAATGCGGCGTATGAGTTTTACTTTTTATTTACGTACTATAAATAAAAAAATAAAAACGATAAAATCTCATTCTTGATTAATATAGTTTTGTATGTTTTGAGTAGTATGACTATTCTTTGGGCTACGTGAAAATATTTTACTTTAGATATAAATATAAGTCTTACCAGTAGGTACCTATCCTTTTAAATACACTATAACTTAAAATTGGTTATAGAAATAATTAATTAGTAAAAACAGTCTGTAACACAATCTCAATTAATGAATCCAATGCATTAATTTGCAATGAGATATTATTAAAAAAAACACGTTCGCTGTAATATGACAATTCAATTATTTACGAAGATGAAATGCTTTATTGAAATATAATTATCGGTTCAATAGCATAATGCTATTAATTTTGTACGGGTTTTGGTGGCGTTTTAACCACAGTGCGGATAAGTACTGACGATGTGTCACTTTGACATATTTACATTAATTTAAAAAATTGTAAAATTTATACACCTAATACCTAACTTATTACCTACATGCAAAATAAATAAGATTACTTTGTTTGCTGTTTGCTTCATTTTTTAGAGAATATTGCTTATTAATGTTTACAATTAAAATCATAAAATTCTAATACGATTTTGTTTGCTTATAGTCATACACAAAAATGGCTGATTTACTTTATGTATATGTAATGCGAAATAAATTTGACTCGGTACTTTTCACTCAGGTAATTGAAATACATTTCTCTAAACAACAAGAACTTCCCTTGTACCTAATACCACAAAGAATACTCTACAATAGTTCCCGGTAGAATATTAAAGACTTTACCGAGTACAGCCTTCATTAGCTCCGCCAGACTAGACTGTGTGAGATCTGATCTGCGGAGCACAGTGTGTTTAATGATTTCATCAAATGGAAACAGTTTTCATATAATTTCTAGCGAACGTGGAAGGGTTAATGAAGCGGTAAAGTATAAGGAATGTTTTAGTTTATTATATGGAGAAATAAAATAAATATATAGTTGGAATACTAGGTATTAGAATTCTGATAAAATAATGTGATATGGTACGATGAATTCTAAAAGGGAATTAATGGAACATGAAGATAATATATATATATCAAACATAAAAATATGTTTCATACGCCTTTTTTTCCAATACGTTTCCATGAAAAACGACAGCAAATAAATACGGATTTAAATTAACCAGTTCCACGAAAAAGTTTATTTTCTTGTGACCTACAAATTCAGTGCACATTTATTTCATTCAGGGATTTTTTTTTCATTTTCATAGGTACAAAAAATACTTAATTTGATTTTTTTTATGTCAGACTTTTACATGGGATACCGCTCGTATTAACGGTGGGTAAGTACTGTCTTATAGGTCTAGTTGTCGCATAGCGCGACTTCTGTGCACGAGAACAGCCGCCGTGGCCGACATCGGCTAGAACACCATTACCTACCTATGTAATACGTACACCGTGTACTAGTATATTTAGAAGTAAAAGTGGTGCGGACATTAAGAGCATTAGAAAAAAAAAATAATACTAGCTTCCGTCCGCGGTTTCGCCCGCGTCGAGTTCGGTTGTATCGCATTTCCAAGAGAACTCTTCAAAAGTCCGGGATAAAAACTATCCTATGTTCTTTCTCAAGGTCAACTTTATCTCTGTACCAAATTTTATTAAAATCAGTTCAGTGGTTTAGACGTGAAAGCGTAACAGACAGACAAACAGAGTTACTTTCGCATTTATAATATTAGTAGAGATAAATCCACTCATTGCACGGGCTACATTTAATGATTACTAAGAGGATAAAACGAACCCTCTCGTCTAGAATTTTCATAATGTAAAATGAGACGCTTCTTCGTCTTAGGGAATATTTTATATCTTTACTTAGAACATTCTTGATAAATACAAACCTGATTCTTTAAGTCTAGTGCAACTTTTTATCTTCTTGAAAAGGCATTTTGGTTTATAATAAAACATATTGTAATGGGAATTAGTAAAGGTTTTATGGAATTTAATTATTTATTTTTATAAAACAATTTATTGTCTCTCACAATATTATATAAAAAAAAACATATACCTAATCCGATACAATTAAATATAGATAACTAGCTTCTGCCAGCGGTTTCACCCGCATCCCGTGGGAACTACTTCCCGTACCGGGATAAAAAGTAGCCTATAGCCTTCCTAGATAAATGGGCTATCTAACACTGAAAGAAATTTTCAAATCGGACCAGCAGTTCCTGAGATTAGCGCGTTCAAACAAACAAACAAACAAACTCTTCAGCTTTATAATATTAGTATAGATTGAAATATTTATTGAAATTTTGATATCTATATGGTGTTTAAAAAATAGACGTACATAAACTACATATATTGTCATACAAAAAATAATAACCTATGTAGGAATCTATACTAATATTATAAAGCTGAAGAGTTTGTTTGTTTGTTTGTTTGAACGCGCTAATCTCAGGAACTACTGGTCCGATTTGAAAATTTCTTTCAGTGTTAGATAGCCCATTTATCGAGGAAGGCTATAGGCTACTTTTTATCCCGATACGGGAAGTAGTTCCCACGGGATGCGGGTGAAACCGCTGGCAGAAGCTAGTGCGTAATAAAAATTGAAATTGAATTCGGCCGGTGCGGCGCTAGTAAAGCCCCGTGATTTTTTCCCAATTCTTTCTAACAATATGACCTTGATAATCATGGCTTGCTTCATAGTTCAAATGTTAATAATCTAAGAATAAATCTCAGTGGTTTCTTTGATGGCTTATGATTAGTTTTCTTTGATCTCCAAGCTGTGAAATTTTAACAGACGCTGAAGTTTCAGCGCAGAGTTACTGAGTTACTTGCAGTATACAAGAATTTGTGGTGTTTGTACTAAGAATTCAAGTAGCTAGTTATGTCTCAAAGATTTATCTAAAATATCTAATGGTATTATTTTATTTGTAAAAAAAAAATGTTTTTGATATTTTGTTGTTTATCCAAATCCAGGTTGTCATTAACCGTTTAACTATAACAATAACAGAATCGTTTTCAGTTGTCAAATTTCACCCCAAGAGTCACTTGCACCCTGTAGTATATTATGTTGTACCTTTGTACCGTGTTGTACCTTTGGTTGCACTATTCAACTGTAACATTAACCAAACATATCATCAACCGAAAATGATGAGGCTACTTATCGTTAAATAGTATAGCTATCGGCACGGATATTGAGCTCTCGGCGGAAGAGTGGGGATCGCTTTGCGCACTGTACACATAAGGCAATAAACCAATAAATCGCTTCTGCGCAGGTGAAGGTCAGGGCTCAATATCCGTGCCGATAACTATAGGTACAACTTACCGTTGCACTCACCGATACTTTTTGTTACCTATACATTCCTTTTTCTGACAAAATAAGACAAACGAATTTTAAATTCAAGAATACCTTCTAACATTAATTCCTAATCTAATTCTTCGAACCATTTAGCATATTTCCAATCCGCAATGCTCATCAAGTCTGAAACTAACTGGCAGATAACTGGCGCTAACCGGTTCCCAGCGAGCGCGGTATTTGTCAACGTCTGACTTCGAATAGCTCACATTAACATCCGCCAGTGAGACGTTCTGACGATTGTCCTGATATACTGCTTGGAAGGTTGAACAACAAATGAAATGACTATTTATTTACCTGGTATTTAAACAAGAAAATGCAAGTTTTAAGTTGAAGGTACTGTCCTAATTTGTTTATTTCATTTTAATTAATTTCTAAGACTACATATGAGAGACTAATTGATGCCCATTGAGTAGCAAAATACCATAATGTAAACAACCATTAAAATTAACTTCAGAAATCTCTAAGCAAATTTTATTCAATAATTTAATGGTGCAGAAACCTGTAGAGACGCCTGCAATATGCTGAGTAAGCGTAAAATGACTTTGTTTTTGTTAAAAAAAAAAACAATTTAATGTAATGTTGAACAAATGTTACGTCCTTATGTCGCATTTTCTGTATAATGTGCGTAACAGCGCGTTATACCGTCGTGATCCCATAGAAGTGATAGCGTCCTTACACTAAATTATGTGTTTGTGATTCGCACACTTTTTGTCTCCACGCCTAGTTCCTTTGAATCGCACTGCCGATGTCACTTGAAGGAGTGTTAAGCCCCTTTTAATGGGTACAAACAATTCCCAGCTCTTAAGTTTTCTAGTTACAGTTTGATCTTACTATTGCGCATCGGCGAAATTGGAACTTTACTTAAACAAGTTATATTAGTATAATCAATTGGTCAAAATCTTAATACAAGCTGTCGATTTTCATCCGTGCAATATTCAAGGACGTAATTATGCTAATGATTCTCAACCCAAATCAACAAAAAATTGGTACCTACCGTTATTGTCACCTAGCCGTATTTAAACTCGGTGCGTGTATTACTGGCCTTAAAACCGTGTAGCGCCCTCGCACAAACGTAAACACAAAGCATACGCAACGATCATTCATAAATTTCATTCATAAAATTGGGTCACTTCTAAAATACTTCGACATTACAATGACAAAAAAGCAGCGCATATTACCTATTTCCGGTCTACTGTAATTCCAATCGATTATTAACGTATTTTATGTCAACCTCCTGAAATATTGAACAAATGCAAATTACATAACACCCTGTATAGTACTAAGGTAGTGCGGGCTAGCATCGTATCGTTAAGAACCTTCCAAGAAGTAATTTGGTAATGCATCTCTGATTTAATTTACACAATCGTTTGTCCATAACATCCTACAAGCTGATTCAATTTCACATAAAATTATAGGCGCCTATTTATAAAGCTATTTAAGGTAGCTACAAAAACGGCTATAATAACCAGCTAAAATCCAAGCAACAGTTTATAGGTGCCATAAAAAAGAACGATTTAATTTAGAACTAAGTTGCGTTCAGCCGTTAATTCTGACTTTCCAAATCAATGCCCGTTTCGATTCTAGTTATACTTTTCAACTTTGCCGTGAAACTTTCAGCTCGTAAAAATTGCAGTAGTTTTATGCATCAATAAACTGGCCCATATGGTTTTATTTTTATTGAAGTTTTTTTTAAAAATGGAAAAGAATGGGTAGGTGATTAGGTGGAAGTGGAGTTCGCGAGCGAATGATTTGCCCATTTTTGACTTATCGGATTTTTAGAGGTAAATGGTGCGTGGCTTTTTTGCAGATTTTTAAGTGCCTGTACCTACGTACCTATGAAGTAGTGATGGGGAAGACGGAGATTGAAAGTAAAATGTAGAAATATATTCGAAGTTATCGGTAGGTAAGTATAGAGTATTTCAAATAAATTTCCTACATAGACTCCTAAATAAGATTTTTTTATTTCATTACTAAGTTCTTGTTCAATACCTATTAATTTTATGTATGTTATTTAATTACCTATTAATTCTGCTATTAAATCGCAAGTATACATATAAAGATTAACTACCCCTTTACTTTATCTACAAAGTAATGTATTATTCATTCGCAAAGAAGGCTTATTTCTCTCTTGCTTGTTATTTTCCAGTTATTGAATCATATTTCTCAATCTGACTCCAATTTCGAAGCATATTTCTTTGTTCATATTTGAGCCTGATAGATATTCTTCCTCGGCCCCATCTTTTCATTTACCCTCGCGATGTATTACTCTCATTTATATCACGCATCATCAAAATGCTGGGAGTTGAAAACTGAGACCATATGCAATATGATATGTTGAATGTGAGAGGTTGGTAGAATGAGAAAAGGTATGATAGTTCTTTTTATTTATTTATTTATTTATTTATTTAGTACACTATGGAGAACTTACAGCTAAACAAAAACAAAAAAAAAAAGGAAGTCATAGTCGACAGAGAGCCAATTAAAAGTCCTCGCTTATAATAACAGCCTAGCAATAACGTGATCACACATCAGTGCAACGTTTTTAGAGATAATAATATAAAAAAAAAACAATAGCATTTTTAAACACAAAGAGAAAGAAAGAAAGGTAGATCTAAATTTCAAAATAATAAACTAAATCTCGGATACTAAACTACTTGAAGAACTTAAGGCTCAACGACCTTCTGGCTGCCGCCACACTTGTTGAGAAAGGATCCAAATCATGCTGCTTGCATCTGTAAATATTATTAGTCATTAAAATAAAAGGCCGCTTAAACCTACCCTTTAGACTGATATTTGAGTTTGTTTAAAGAGCTGTTACAGTAAAATAACCAACAGTTTCGGATGAAATATGGTTTCTCGATAGATGAACTAAAATAATAGATTTAAATTGCGGTGCAGTTACAAAAAATACTTGAAATACTTGTATAGAATGAAGCAAGTGATTGTTGTTTATTCAAGAGTTATGTAATCTTTGTTAATATCAGAAATGTGACAGTTATTGTTGCGTTCACGCCAAAATTACTGAACTAATTCGGTACACAGATAGTTTAGAGCATGGGAAAAGACTCGGCACGCGAGTAAAACCTAGGGAAATATCTAGTAATTACTACGGCCATAATCTCCCGCTTAAAATGATGTAAAGGCGCTAATCTGTTGAAACAAATAGCCAGTCGGTTATCTTTTTACTAGAGCTAGTTTATAGAGAGCAATTTACTCGTACTCGGCGCGTTTTTGTTCGCGTGCCTTACTTGACTGAACAAGCTCTTAGGAGTCGTTTTTAACGGATCACTGTTTCTCAATCTGTGGATTATTTTCTTTGTAATTTTAAGTTGAGTATTTTTTTCTATGGATTAATATTTTACTAAACCACAGTTTTCCGATATAGAAGAAAAATATTGAAGACACGAGTATACAAAAAAGAAATTAATTCAATTTTGACGATTTGAAGAAAGTAACAGATTGAGCATTGGATGAGATTTTAACACAACTTCAGTTTAAATAATACGTATAATAACCTGGAGTTCAGATAGACACAAAATTAATAGTCTGTTCCTAATAACAGTAGTTAAGCGGTTACACCCACCTGGTTGGGAAAATTCGTCCTCATTGGAAAAAGTAGCCTTATACAAAGTGACTTTAGTTTGAGGACTTTCGGTTCAATGTCTCTTTTATGTAACTGTACAGAAATAAAATACAATCTTTAAAACAAAAGAACGCTGAAATTTTATTCCTTTAACGCCTTTACGTAGTCACGTAGGAAATAACGCAAGACTTGCAAGGATAGCAAATCTTGCTTAAAATGCAGTTCATTAAGTACACAACTCATTTGCACATACCTACTCAAACACCTACATTATACTCAAACGAAGAATAATCTACTAGCCTTGGCTCGCGGTTTCACCTGCATCTCGAGGGAATTATTTCTGCATCAGGATAAAAGCAAGAGTAATATGAAATTCTGATGTCGCATAACCTATCACTGGTTAATCCTTTTAACTGTTAAAGCGTGTTTCCTAAACAAATATTCGATCCGCAAACTTTCACATACCTAATATTAAATACGACATATAAGGTAATACACATACATACCTACATAATGTAACAAGCTGTGTCTCCGAGGCGAGCTAAATCTCTGGTTATAAATGACGCAAGTTTTAATTGTTCCCTGCGAAGGAACGGGCGCTTCTGCGCTACTGTCCCTTGATTTGTTCACCGATTTGTTGGACCAAATGTTTGCCCCATTGTTTGACAGTTCCCGTCATATATTTGTCATACATTATGACGTAGGGGGATAATTAATGACGGTATGTGAGCAACGATTTTTCATATGAGGTGGTGGTATGGAGTCCCATGCTTAATCAACTTGATTGTTAGCTTGAATGATGGTTGTTAAAAGTTGGAATTAGAATGGATGATGGGGCCAGTGGGAGTCTTCAAAGTACAGTGTGATTTTATTTTTCAATTTGTCTGTATTGGATTTTTCTGTCCAGATATTACGATAAATTGTTGATGTTTATAATTATAAACTGGGGTGTAGCATATAGCATATAGCATAATGATAAAAATTATAAAAGTTTTATGAAGGAATTTTCCACGTATAGGAAATTTAATAATAGCACCGACCTCGATCTTTTTTACACCATGAAAAACTGAGTAGGAAGCACGAAAATGATATTATACCCAGAAATAGTTCGAGAGAATAAAAAAAAAATTCGCGAACGAGCTGATGTTAAAAATTTCTTTCCTAGAAAAATATAGTAAAGTTAGTTTCCGCTTGGCTCCAAGATGGTACTAATTTATTTAATGAGAGAAGCCGCCGGCGCACTCGAGCTGGGATTTAGACTGCGAAACTTTATTTTGTGTTGAAAAGTTTTATGTTAATAATTCTTGTTTTATATTGTGAAAACAGCAATTACCTGCCGACGCGGATTTATGTTCGAGAAATTTAATTTTTTCGAGGTTTCTTTGGATACAATTGATGTCTGTCGTTCTGTTGGGAGTTTTACTTTCATTTTAGTGAGCTCGAGAAAATTGTTGGTGAGATAATATTTAATGCATACCTTATCTCGAGACACAATACCTCTACCTACGTAACCAAGAAAGGAGTGGATCTTATTATATGACTTATAGGTACCTACTTTAAATAACTTTATTAAATCCTACACAGCAGCATCACTTCTTTAAATAAATCATCGTACTCTTCTATCAATAAATCGAAATTCAAACTATTTAAATAGGCAAAGGCTTGGCAGCACACAATGTTGACATTTAATTATTTAAAAAAAAATTGGTCTTCTGAAAACAAACTGTCCTTCTTAATTGAAATAAAAAACAATACCTCATAACCACTCAACTAAATACACTTTGCAATGATAATAGTAAAACAATGTAGGTTTCTCCTGCTACAAATCCGCGAGTTCAGATTAATGAGGCGAGATAAAGTGCTAGAGATATCTGTTCTCTGTCGGTTCTCACTCGTGTGCGGAGAGAGAGGTACGAGTGTAAGTTGTGTAAACGTTACATGGTTTGTGAGGTTTTTTAATTAATTTTGTTATGAAATTCTGTGTTTTTTTCAGATGAACTGAAAAAAGAGGAGTTTATCAAATATAATCTTATTGAAATTATAGGTAATACTAGCTTCTGCCAGCGACTTCGTCCGCGTTAGATTTGGACTTTGTGCAAAGAGAGGAAGAAATAATAATCACCAGCCTATCCAATTATCTAAATCTATGCGTACCTAGCCTATTCGGATGAGTGAGAGTGTTATAAGCGTCAGAGTAGACCAGTAGTTCCCAAACTTATTTTTCTCGTGGACCACTTTCAAAATTTTACTGGTTTCGGTGGACCCCCTGCTGCTACATTTCTACCACATTCTTTAAGTCGCCAAAAAATAAAAATTATAAAAAAATAAAAGTCGAAATCCCAAAATTGTCCATAAAAACGATAACTAACATTTTATTAAATCAATGAGTTCACGCGCTCCGTGTATTTGCGTATTTTTTGTCTGCGGCTTCATTGTTAAAACGTGACAAACTGGCATCGAAGTTCAAGCCCCGCCCTTTTCCCGTCGCCCGCGCCACAGTTTAAATATATGTAGAGCAGTTCGGAAACTACGAACAAACGTTCGAAACGGGCTCACTCACACAAACATGCACACCGACGAGGCTCCGGGGGGATCTCGCGGTGCTCTCAGTAACGCGTGTCAAGACGAGTGGTCGCGTTTAATTTTTTTTTTTTTTCGAAAATGTCGCGAGCGAACGATTTATTTATTGTTATTGTTATACTTATCATCTTTATTATTCGATTTAAGGCCGCGATCATAATTAATTATATTTTAACTGTGATGCGGCGGTTATAAGGATATTTAAAGCCGATAGTGTAATAGTTGTAGAAAACGTAAATCCAAGATGGCGGCTGTAACAGGTATCATTTTTTTCGTCATGGGTGTCATTTTCATGGTATTTGAGGGTGCTAAAAACGATAGTGCAGTCAAAACGTGAATCCAAGATGGCGGCTGCATCAGGTATCATTTTTTTCGTCATGGATGTCATTTACATGGTATTTGAGGGTGCTAAAAACGATAGTGCAGTCAAAACGTGAATCCAAGATGGCGGCTGCAACAGGTATCATTTTTTTCGTCATGGATGTCATTTACATGGTATTTGAGGGTGCTAAAAACGATAGTGCAGTCAAAACGTAAAACCAAGATGGCGGCTGTAACAGGTATCATTTTTTTCGTCATGGGTGTCATTTTCATGGTATTTGAGGGTTCTAAAAACGATAGTGCAATCAAAACATGAATCCAAGATGGCGGCTGCAACAGTTATAATTTTTTTCATCATGGGTATCATTTTCCTGGTTTTTGAGAGTGCTTAAAACGATAGTGCAGTCAAAATTTAATAATAAATAAACAAAGAATTTCGAACGTGCCGTAGCAGCCGAAAATATTTTTCTGTTAATAATTTGTAGATATAAATGAACAATAGGTATTTTTTATGTAATGGGTTTTTAAATATTATACCTACTCCAGCTGTTTAGGTAGTTATCTAAAGACTTTTAATTTAAAAAACTCAGTTTATGAATAAAGAACAGCTAAAAATAAGTGTAAATACAATAATAACAATTACTTAATCAATTGGAAGATTATTTTAAGCAGTAGTTTATTTGTTTGATAATTACGTATTTGTGTAAAAAGTCCTTGAGCCTTGTCTGCGCGCCATCGCGCGCGAGGTGGTGCGGCGACAACCGCGCGCCCGCTCCAACTAACGCCCGAAACATTTTCGTCCAAACTCGGCTCGCTTACTCCCGCCAAAACTTGCAAAGGTTACGCCACCGTAATTATAAAAGTTACAGATCTAATATAAAGCTATAATTTAGTAATAACAAGTTGTTGTATAAATATTATATGTTTTTCGTGTTCAAACTATCGTTTAGTGCTGAGATTAACCAAAGCCATGAAATTACCTACCTATTTAAATTGTATTGTAAGCTAGTTAGGTAGTTAATTAAATTCGATAATTGATCACTACAGAACAAAAAAGTAAAAAAAAAAACAACACCATATCATTAAAAGTGACAGCCCTATTGCTTCAACGGAGCGTAGGTAGTTATGTCCGCAAACAGGCTTAGTTTCCATACTGTCCATATCTTTACCGTGCCCGCGCACCGCTCGCTCTTTCCGAAAAGGAATAGTTTTGATAAAATAGTTACTTCAAAATCAATTTAAAATGATTATGAAATTACTGTTTTATAAAATTAGTAGTTATTTGCAAGAAAAATTACAAAATTAATTGCTCTGCAATATTGCTTATTCGGCCTTTTTAGAGAGGCAGTGCTTCTCTCGTGAAAAAACAATTGAATAAAACGTGCTGTGTTTGTCTTCAAATCGAAAGAGGACAATTAAAATATCTGTAAGTTACTAAGTTACCTATCTATACAGGCCGTTGTGATCAACCGACTAGTACACGTAAACAAAATACTTAAGTACTATCACAAAAAAAAGGTAGGTTACTTACTTTTCTCCGGCACTAGCAAACACAGATATAAATTTTCTCACAACTTTTTTTCCAAATTCCGCCTTTTTTTCGAAATTCCGGAAACAATGCGTTTGCCTTTGGCATCAAGTATTTATAGTGGTGATCAAGTTCATGTCTGAACAAGCATTAAGCATTGTCGGGCGGATAGCGCTTTGCAAGTCTGTACACGAAATTGTACGTAATATCGAATACGCAAGTTTGGACAAGTAACAGTCGCTTGCCTTATTAAAATATTATCTGCTTAGATAGGTACTTAAAACAATGTAGGTAGGCCCTTATAAAAACTATGCTTACATTTTTGCTCTTTACTATCAATTCAATTCAATTCAATTCAATGTATTTATTTGTGAGCATAGGTATACAGAAAGATCTTAAAATTAAACATGTTAGAGCTCTATGTTCTACCAAATGGAATTGGTGTACAAATAATTTTAATCCTATTGAGTTTATATAAAATCATAGTGTTTCTATTTTATCATTTAGAAATATTTCAACTGAGTAATATGCCTTATCTATTAGAAATGTAATTAATCTACGTTTAAAAATACTAATATTCTGTTCAGTTCTTATACTTTTTGGAAGTTTGTTATAAATTTTTGGAGCCATTGCAAAAATACTGTTTTTATAAAATGTAGTCTTAGATCTTATTACATGTAACTGATCACAACGACGTTGACTGGTTACTTGGTCAAATTTATTTAAATTATTTTTTACAAACATGCTTGTTTCGTAAATGTATAGTGAGGGCATTGTTAATATTTTTAAATTCTTAAAATGCATGTAGCAACTGTCGGTAGATTTTAGATTGCAGATAGCTCTAATGCACCTTTTTTGACACTTGAACACCATTTCTTTACCCGTTGCGTTTCCCCAAAACATAATTCCGTACCTCAACGTCGACGCTACTAAACCATGATACGCCATTAATACTGTTTTTCGGTTTACCGTTTTATTTAACATATGCAGAGCATAAGAGTATTGGTTTAGTTTATTGCATACTTTGTCTATATGTATATTCCATTTTAGCGTATTTTCTATATTTAGTCCTAAAAACTTAGTAACATTAGTCTCATTAATAATTTTGTCATTGTATTTAATATTTAAATTTAAATTATTATTTAGTCGTTGTTGAAATTTCATTAATACTGTTTTTTCTAAATTTATAACTAGATTATTATTTATTAGCCAATTAACAACCGAATCAATATTAGAGTTAATATCTGCCTCCAGTGAATGTAAGTCGTCACTATTAAAAAGTAGGGTACTGTCATCTGCAAACATTGTCATGGGGTATTTTGATGACATTGGGAAATCATTAATGTAGATAATAAACAAAGTCGGGCCAAGCACACTTCCCTGCGGTACTCCGTAAGTTACCGTTCTCTGGTTAGACTTATACGTAATTTCGTTATTTTTACAAATTCTACTAATAAATGTTATTTGTTGTCTGTTACGAAGGTAGGATGCAATTAAGTTCAATACATTTCCTCTTATTCCGTAAGAATTTAGTTTGTTTATAAGTATTTTGTGATCGACGCGGTCAAAAGCCTTTGACATATCCATGTATAGTGCAATAGCAGGTAATCTCTTATCTACTCTACTGCTAACTGTATGCAGGAAATCATAAATGGCCATGTCAATTGACTTGTTTTTTCTAAAGCCTTTCTGGTTATCAACAAATAAATTATTGTTCTCGAAGTATGCAGTGAGTTGGTTGTTAATTGCTTTCTCAAATATCTTAGAGAAAATCGGTACTAAAGCTATAGGTCTATAGCAAGACATGTTTTCTCTGTCATCCTTTTTAAATAGGGGTTTTATTATAGTTATTTTCAATTCTTCTGGAAAAATACCGTGTTCAATGCTTAGATTAATAAGATGGCTCAATATTGGCGCAATTATAATGCACACATGTTTTATAATTTTTGTTGTTATGTCATCATATCCAGTGCTGGCCGTGTTTTTGAGTGACATGATAATTCGATAGATGTCGTGTGGTATGGTAGGGGCCATGAACATTGATTCATTTCTATTATTATTGCACGTGTTTTTTATGTTTGTACTATTAGTTGATTTGACTTGATCAACAAAATAATTATTGAAAGCTTGTGCTATTTCATGGGGATTAGTCAATACTTTTTCATTAGATTTAATTTTTAATATAGGTTCATTAGGTGTATTGTTTTTGTTTTTTCTGCTATTAATAACTTTCCATGTTGCTTTACAAAGATTTTGTGCCGAATTAATAAATCGACAATTATGAGCTCTTTGCGTGAGATCGATTACTTTCTTAAGACGGTTAGAGAGATTTTTGAAGTTAGCTTTATTTTCTTTAGTAGGTGTTATTCGGTATTTCCATAACAGTTCTCTTTTTCTTTTGCTACATATCTTAATACCGCGAGTAATCCACTTTGGTTTTACTCTGGTCGATATTTTTACTCTTACATTAGGATTGCATAGATCATACAGTAATTTAAACCAATCATAGAATAGTTTAAACGCTTTGTTTGGATCTGTTTCTTTATACACATCAGAAAATGTAATGCTGGCGAGATAAGTTTTAAATTTTTGCACATTTTCTACAGAATAGTCCCGTTTTGTAGTGAACCAGTGATTTAACACACACGTTTGCTTAACTGGACACCGTAGAAGCTGGGCAGTATGATCAGATACTGCTAGCTCTAATACTTCGCCTTTAGATCCTCGTATATTATGAGCAATATTATCAATACAGGTCCCGCTGCATAACCTAGTTGGTACTTTTATTTCGAATTTAAGATTGAATCCTGTAATGAGGTGCCTAAATTGCTCAGAGCATTTGGTATTTTTGAGGAGGTCAATATTGAAATCACCGCAGAGTATTATTTTTTTGTTTGTATGGAATGAGATAGAGCTTAAGAGACTATCCAGATTCTTAAAAAACATATCAAGTTTTTTTCTTAATTCATTGCTATGTGGACTTCTGTACATACATATTATGACGATGTTGTGATCTGTCAATTCTACTGCGCAACATTCGATTACATTTGAGACACTGTATTTTTCAATAGACTCCAAAACCTTATATTTAATTCCGTTTCGTATCATTATGCAAGTACCGCCATGTCTGGAGTCTCTAGTAAAATAGGTAGCAACATTAAAATTAGGAATGTGGAGCAAATCAACATCAGGTAAAATCATATTATGCTCTGAGAAACATAGTACATCAATAGTTTTTCCTAAGTCATACAATTCATCTAATATAGCAGTAAACATAGCTGACTTATTTATGAGACCATTTATATTTTGATGCATTAAAGTAATATTTTTATATACGAAAAAAATTGTCTTCATTACTTTTACAATTATCATTGGAAGTTCCTATATCAGACTCACATTGTATTGGTGACATCTCAGTGATTGCTAGCAATAAATTTTTAAATATGTTACGCATTCCATGGTTACTTATTTTTCTATCAAATTTCGAAAACATTCTAAAATCATAAGTTAAATTTAAGTTAGTATCAAAACCAGTTGCATAATTAAATGTTTGGAGATCAAGGTGTAGTAAGTTATTAAATGTTTCTATACGCCAATTGAACATGGACGAATAGTTACTTAACTTAAATGTAGGAACACATATGATAATGTTTGTATGTTGCACTTTAAGCAATGCCTCTCTCAGCTTAACAATTATATTTACATAGTCCTTCGTACGCTGGAAGTCCTCTTCACCAATAAAAATTACACAGTAGTCTTCATAGTTATAATCTGCTAGTTTTTTATGAATGTCGCTGATAAGCTGCACTGTATCACAGTTTGGTGAGACGTAATGACATATTTGAAAATTGTGAAATGTGTCTTCAGCTATTGATAGTATTTTATTGTTTACATTAGTACTCACGATACACAACTTATGCTTTGCGGATTTATGTGTAACGTTGTTGCCATCGCCTTCTCTCTTCTGTGCAGTTGTGTTCTGCAAGCCTGGGCCAAAATTATTGCTATTGCCAGTTGTATTGGAATGCAATGTTTCTGTAGGTTTCTTAATTACTGCTGGTTTTCTTTGAGAATGATTTCGAGGAGTTGATGTTTGTGAGCCTTTTCTGGGCGTTTGTACTTCGCCGGTTAGTTTTTTGGTAGCTTTCTTTAGAACATCATTTTTATTCGTTACTACATTTAAAGATTTTTTTAGTTCAGTATTTTCAATGTTTAAGTTTTTTATCTCTTCATGTGCGGAGTTCAGTTGGGAGGTGAGTTGTTCTATTTGATTCTGGAGTTCCTGCACATACTCGTTATTTTCATTATTTGAGATGTTAGGCAAACTACTAGCACTGCCATCTATCTCCAAATTATTAGAACTATGTTCATCCGATATCTCTGTCAAGGAAAGTGTTCTAGCTTTTCTGAATGTAATATTCTCAAAGAAGTTCATGTTTGTATAATAAATTATTTTTAACAAACAATGTACTAGAAAAAAGAGAGTCCACTGCTGAGATTCGAACTCGAGACCTCCACGTCTATCCGGACAGGTGTGATATCCTCTACGCCATCCGAACAGTACAATCAGCTGTGAAATTTGTGTTCTGCTTACGAATGTAATAATTCGTTAATTTTCTTTTCGGTTAAACACGGTGATTTGAAATTTTGTTTGCTGTTTTGACAAAAAAAGTTATGGCTTGATAAAATCTCACAGAAATTGTTTTAAAACTTTCGTAATTGTTTAATAACGTCCACAATTGCTTCCTTTTAGCTTGAGCACTATTGAACACTGGAATAATAGTAAATATTGTTTTGTTTTGAAAATTAATGAAGTTTTTGTTTACGTTTCAACAAATTGTTAATTATCTCAATAATTACTAGAGATATTCACTTGAAAACAATGTCACGTGTTTATTGTCACTAATAGTCTTTAATTCACTTATATTTTACACTTAAACTGGATTATTTATATTTTTTATTATTTTTTAATACGGAGCGGATTGTTGACTTGGCCACTAGCGCCACCTCTCTGCAAAAGCAGATAAATTTTCGTGGACCCCCATTAACATCTTATGGACCCCCATTTTTTGTTCACGCCTACGTAGACCCCCAGCAAGTCTCCCGTGGACCCCTGGGGGTCCACCTGGACCACATTGGGAATCACTGGAGTAGACAAATATAATCAGAAAGCTCTGAACTGCTTAGCAATCGGAAGTTACACGTGTTATTGTGAGTCAACCATGAAAGATAGACATATACTGTCGTGGGATATTTTTTACATAATTTAAAGGAGAACATTTCCGTCATACGTATTTTCTATATAGCTTTATGTTATGTTGCACGCGCAACGGAAGCTTAAAAAATGGAGTAACTTTTTCCGTTTTCCCAACATTTATCTTCACTGCTCGGCTCCTATTAATCGTAGCGTGATGAAAAGTATCCTATTACCTGCCCTGTATAAAGAATATTTGTGCCAAGTTTCATTAAAATCCGTAGAGTGGTTTTTGTTTCTATAACGAACATACAGGCAGACAGAACGACAGACAGACAGACAAAAATTTTACTGATTGCATTTTTGGCATCAGTATCGATCACTAATCACCCCCTGATAGATATTTTGGAAATATATTTAATGTACAGAATTGACCTTTCTACAGATTTATTATAAGTATAGATTAAGCCAGATTGCTTTTTAGGGTTCCTTATCCAAAGGGTAAAACGGGACCCTATTGTTTTCGCTCCTCTGTCCGTCCGTCCGACCGCCCGTCCGTCTGTCACCAGGCTTTATCTCATAAACCGTGATAGTTAGAGAGCTGAAATTTTCACAGATGATGTATTTCTGTTGCGGCTATAACAACAAATACTGAAAACTAGAATAAAATGAATATTTTGGTGGGCTCCCATACAACAAACGTGACTTTTTTGCTCATTTTTGCTGGTACGGAACCCTTCGTGCGCGAGTCCGACTCGCACTTGGCAGGTTTTTTTAAAGACTTGTGTTGAAGCAAACAAAATCCTTGACACGTGTTAAGAACTTTACATAACACTGAAAATTGCGCATTTTAATTTGTTAAAATTCCAAGTCTATATTCGATTACCGTTCAGCAGCAAATGATTTGGAATATAATAATTTAAATAAAACATTATTCCATTTGAAGCTGACTTAACACATACATATATAGTGTAGGCAGAAAAGCAACTACCCAAACGATAAAATAATTTGCCCACCCCCAATCATACATAAAATTTTCTTCGCCCAAACACGCATTGCATCTACCCGTGCTATACAAGGCTTACATATTCTATACATGCGGCGTCTCTAATAGTCCATTAAGTTGCCTCGGCACGCGATGCCGCAGATCGGTTTGTGTTCATATTTATTGTTGGCGACGAACGATTGGGGTTCTGAAATCAGCGGGTTGGAATCGGTAAGGGTCTCTTGTATGGTGAAGTGTCCCTCAGTATGAAGAGTATGAGGGTGTGGATTCGATTCCAGGTCAGGCAAGTACCAATGCAACTCTTCTAAGTTTGTTTGTACACCAATGGCTGATAAAAAAGGTGATGGAAAACATCTTGAGAAAACCTGGACTATACACTGAAATCACCCGCGTTGAGCCAGTGTGGTGATTAATGTTTAATCCTTCTCCGTGTGAGAGGAGGTGAGACTATTTTTAATCTTATGGTATTATAGAAATAAATATTGGGGCTATTGAGCGATAGGTACTATATTTTCCTGACCAACATCTTGCAAAAAGTTGGTTGATATTAAATGACCATTTAGCTGTCAAGATTTCAATTATTGAATGTCTCTATTAACTTTATCACACCATCAACATTATACCACTCTCGATCCTTCTTCTTCAATCGTCACAACCAACTTACAGCCATAAATAAAAACCCAAACAATCCCGCGTGCCTCCTAGCCCAACATCGAAGATTTACGCAGTATCGGAACACGAAGCATGTTGACCTAGCAGTTCAAATCTGTAGTTATGTGTACCAGCGTACCTACACGTATTGTTCGTGCGATTCCGTGATTTGCACCAAGTTACCGTCTAGCATTTGGTGTTGCATCACTGTTAGCTTGTAATGTGTTTTGCATGACAGGATTTGTGCCGTTTCCTAGTACACACTGCAAACTTTTAGTCGGCCGATAGTTTGTTTGGGCTTGTAAATTAGTATGAAGATGAATGGCAGTCTCCTTAACAAGCGTGCTGCAGGTTTAACCACCTAACAAGCTCTAATGTCAGGGTTTTCTCAAAACCGCCTCTGGCAGTACGCACGTTACAAAAATCGGGTATTTGGCTGCGTCAGACCAGTTGAAAAGTTAGATTGGAATCAGGTATTTTTTGAAAACTGTCGCATTATGTCTGTTGTTCAATTGTTGGCCGACTTTTTAGTCTGTAGTGTGCTGCTCTCAATGTGTTTATTCATGGCTTATAGCTTAGTTCTGGTTAGATCGATGTTTGAGGGATAGTCTGCCAGTCTTTGTGATTGGTTACTCAGTTGGAGATAACGATGAACGGCTTGTAATACCTTAAGACGCAAGCATTTAAGCTCAATGCAAACTTAGTTCCATAGCTGAGTAGTAGCATACACACTATCTACATACATATACAAACGTAAACTAATATACTACATACTAAAATAAAATCTATATAAAATAACTACAATTAGGCGTCGAAGTATTCCTCCGCATCACTGTCCTCCGGAAACGTGCCCAGAAGACTGGCTGCATTGCTACGTCGTATGACAGTGGTAATTCTTAGTTCGAAGAATAAGCCAGCACTTTGGTCACGTGAAGCGTAGATAAGTCTTTTTGCTATACTTAACTCGGATAAGATATTAGATGTAGCCACGTTCAAATATTCAGCTTCTACCAAAGTCAAAGATTACACACAAAAATTCCATCAACCAAGGAATACTCAGCGTCGTATAAAGACGTCCATTTAAAGGCGTTCTTAAGAAAGTTTATTCATTAAATTTTGTCAGTGATGCAATCTATTTGACACACCTGTCGGCCGTGGTTGGTACTGATCTGTTATTAATTGTGGAACGAATAATTTATGAGATGTAGCGATGATCGGGGCGGATTATTCGGTATCTCGCCATTAGGAGCCCGTCGTTAGGGGAAGCTTGTGTTACTCTGGATACGGCAGGGAGTTTCGATACTATGTAAAATATTTTAAAGTTGTGTACTAAAGAAGAAAGGTTTATGGTTTATTTTGAGTCTGTAGTGCAATGAGTCTATGTAAAAGAAGAGACTATTGCTTTGAATAAAATACCTAATGCTTATGTATTAGATACACATTTTGGTTTCCCTCATATGTAGGTAACACGCAGAACTTTTAAATTAATTTGGGTATAATAGGTATAACAAAATAAATATCACACAATATGAATGAATAGAACGTGATCTGAATAAATTAAAAACTGTAAGTTGCGAATGTTTATTCTGAAATACAAACAGTGATTATTTACGAAGTTTATATTCTATTTTTCATTATAAAATAACACACGTTAAACTGGATATTCAAACATTCAGTGTTTCAGAAGCATTATTAATTTTATAACTTTGTGAATAAATAATGAAAATGAATATGAGTACCTCAACTAAGGCTGCTTCAAATAATAACAAGCTATTGATAATACTTTAAAGTTATTATATGTCATCTGGAACGTATTAGATACTTTAAGTCAGTGTAGCACATAATTCATTAATTTTCTACAAAGGCTTTGTATTTACCATATCATTATATTAATAAGTTTGTAGCAAATATTCTGTCTGTATGTGTGTGTTTGCAGTCTGAAATAGTGTTAAAAATAACGAACTCTACAGTGAAATTTAAAATATTTCGAATAATAGAAAGTCCTTTTTAAAATCTATCACTTCAAAAAAATACGCCAACCCAAATAATAATTAAACAGTATCAAACAAACAAACATTAACCCGACTACCCACCGTAACCGTTTGATGGTTTACGCTAAATTTGCCAATGAGATACCGTATCGGATTCATGGCTTGTAAAACCGATGAAAAGCTCCCACTGGGAACTGAAAAATGATATCTTCATACATTCAATGTTCAGTTGGATAATCGTTGTGGATAGTAGGTACTATATTTTGTTACACTGTTGGGTTATTTGAAGGTTCTGGAGTAAAAGACTGATGTCTTATTATAGTATTATGATAATTATGTATTACTTACAGTTTAAGATAAGCTGTAGGTCCTGGCTGTCATTTGAACATCTTTGACAGTCGTTACAGGTAGTCAGAAGCCAGTCAGTCTGACAACCAGTCTTGCCTGGGGGTATCGGGTTGCCCGGGTAACTGGGTTGAAGGGGTCAGTTAGGCAGTCGCTTCTTGCAAAACACTGTTACTCAGCTGCATTCGGTTAGACTGGAAGCAGACCACAACATTGCTAGGTAGATATTCCTTATGGTACTTACTGGTATTTATTACATTTGTAAAGTGCAGTTTCGCTGATGAGAATTGTCGCTCTCTTAGTTACTACAAATATAGATGTGAAAACACATTTTCATTTCCCTTTCCGAGAAAGAGACAATGTGGTATGAAACTTAAATAATTAAAAGTAAAACCTTTGTAAGTACGTTTCGTAGAATAATCTGAACACAAGGCAAATAAATACGTAGCTTATTCTATTAACAAAAACTATAGGAACTACATTGTATTATTACGGTGAACAAATTTCATAACGATTTATTCATATAAGTTTTATTATTTTATGACTAGCTTGTGCCCGCCCGCATCTACTAAATTACTTTCCACATATTGATAAAAAGTAGTCTAGCTATATTACTCCTAAGTTTATTCCAAATCAATCCAGTATTTTTAGCGTGAAAGAGTAACAAACATGCACACATTTTATTAGTAGAACATTATTTTAGAATTAGGTGTTATAGTGCTGGTCAATCAGGGGCCCGATTCTCCTAAGTTAATAATGTCAAAATCGAATAGAAATCGAATCGCAATATGATCGCAATAGCAGTTTTAACCATATCGGGCATTCTGCTACTAATAAAAGACCAATCGTATTCGATTGACATTTGATTGGTGTGCGATTGGTCTGCTATTTTGGTGATTTTGGTCTATACGGTAGTTTGCTGTACAATCATTTTGCAATCGTAAATCATTTGCAGACAAAATGATTCACTATTGAATGATAGAAAAGGATAAAAACGTTAATTTCAAAGAAAAAATAGCGGAATGCCACATACGCTTCAATCGTAATCGAGTCGGGATTGGATCTCAGTCGAATCGAGTCGAACATCGATCGATCGTCGCTTAAGTAAAATTACGAGAATCGGGCCCCAGGTTTAGTGTTTAAAAATAAAACTAGGATTACAAATAATATAATCAGGATTTTAAAGTACCTACAAAAAATAATTAATTCTGGAATATATTTTTCTTATCTAAAAAATTACCTCCTTCATATAGACTCGTAGCTCACCTGTTTATTAATATTCGTATAGACATACTCATACAAACACCATCATAACCGTACATTCTTATGGTGCAGCTATGGGTGCGCCTAACGTCCTATAATATCCTAAGGGTGAAAGCTACTCAACGATATTAGCATCGCTTCAAGATTTTATATACTAATACCTTTTCTAAAGATTTTTACGCTGATCCTTTAGGATTCCGCATAATTTTGTTACTTCTTAACATAAGCATTTTTTATCACTGACGATTGAATTAAATTAAATATTTAACTTATATTCTCCTACCGTTTTTTGGTGCAGTTGACAGCTGTTGTCAGTCAGTATAAGGTGTCAGTAGGTATTTTCCTTCGAAAACTGACAGCTGTAAACTGCACAAAACATTCGGTACTGGGTAAGACAGTCAAATTGATCATTTTCTTAACTTTAGCATCTAAGCAGTTGAACATCAAAATGTAGTAGTGTAGTCTCAATATATGACATGTCATCGACACGAAAGAAGAAGAAAAAAAGAATCAAAATAATAAAAAGAGGTTCCCAAATCAGCTTTTAACTGGAGAAGGTCAGTACTGGTAAGGTGACTCCAAATACAAAGGCAAGATACAAACAAAAGTTTTCACTCAAGAAATAAGACCTCCGTGGAAACTGTGACACTAGCCATATACTCTTGTGGAACGAAATATAATTTGAATCTAGAACGCGACAGTTCTGAAGTTTGAATTCCATGAAAACAGAAACTCTGCTTGATTTCACGGAAGCGTCTGAATAATTTAGGGACTGAATTTTATTACGTAATGTTTGAAAATCATGCCACGCTCGGTTGTCTTAAAATGCGACTTTAGTACTTATTTCCCGCGGTTTCACCCGTTTTTTCAATGCAACTATATGTAGGTATGTTGGTTATCGAATTTAGTAGAAGGGTTTTTTACTAAATCGCATGTTACTGTTACAGCCTTTTTATCGTCCCACTGCTGGGCACAGGCCTCCTCTCACACTGAGAAGGAAATCGCATGTAAATTGCTTTAAAGTTTCTGATAATATTGTAAACCGTTAAACGCATTTATAACTATGTTTTAGAAATCGTAGTTATTAAGCCTTATTCTACCTTAAAAAGCATAGCTAGCAAATATATTGAGTTACTTTGAAATTGTATATTTCAACAACCTTCCTACCAGGCATGTAATTCCATATTGATAAACTTTGTCAATATAAGGCAATGTGAGAGCTTATTCTCACCACCGTGTAGATAGGAGATCAATTCAGGAATTTCGAAGCCCAGTAAATTACTATCGGATTTACGTGGTATTTCTCAGAATCAGTTTTGATGTTGGCCGTAGGCTTGTTGGTTATTACCTAGGTAATTGGAAGCGTCTACGATTATGAATTGGCACTGTGACATAACTGGATTAGTGAATGCTGTTTATATGTCGCATTTGTTTAGTTTTATAAAAATGATAAGTCCGGGAAGTAAACCGTTTAAAAAAAATTACATATTTAATATCACAAACCGTAAAAAAAAGTCTTCAATTTCATTTAATTGCATGTTATATGGTATATAAAATAAACATGTAGGTATGTAAAATGTATATAAAAGAAAAAAGCTGTATATTTGGAAATTTACCACTCTTTCGCACACAAACTATTCGATGGTTTTTACTGAAACTTGTCAGAGTCATAGCTTGTACATCAGAATAATAAATAGGATACTTTTAATCTGGTTGAGGGACATATTTTCCTAGAAACAGGGGTGGAACTGCGATTCTAGTAGTATTACATAGATGCTAGTATTACATAAAAAGGAAATCTAATATATCATTCTCACCTCAAAAAAAGCCTTTTAAGCCAAGACTTCGCAACAGCTCAGTAAATTACATTTACCATTGCCACATTTGACAAATAATTTCTTCACGAAACCTTCCTCGACATTTACTCGGCGGTATTACACGTAGAAACGTAATTAATTATTTACCAGAGGGAATTCAGGCTCTCTGGCGTATTAAACTGTCAATCTTCCCGTACTGAGCGAGATTTGTACAAGTTTTGTCTCGAAGTCATGTTAAACAATGTTTTGATTATTTATTTATTGTTTTTGGTTGCCATTTTGAGAAGTGGTTTAATGAGTTTGTGGTGGGAAAGTGTTTTGCTGTCTATTTCTGTTGCTGTTTTTAATTATAAATTAATAACTTTGATAAAGTACTTTACTATCCTTATTGTAGAAGGATGAAGGAGAAGGGTGCTCAAACATCAAAATTCTTTGTCACACTCACGTTCGCAACAGAAATATTTTTAAGTACAACTTAAAGTTAAGTAACATTTTAATATTTCGAGGTACAGCCATGTGCTACACCACAAACAATGAGTGATTCTTAACAACCTATTTACTTGAGTAGAATAGAGAAATAAATTCGCCGTTCTTCCGCAAACGACATTCATTGTCCGATTTCAATTATAACCCAGAATTATTAAATTTAAATTATTTACAAAATATAAACACTTCCTCAGTACACTATTGTCATAAAGACCCTTATACGACTATAACTATATTTGTCACCGTTTCATTAGCAATATTAACCTAAACCACCACTCAACTATTCATATCATCACGCATCCCTAAATGCTATTACACTGCTCCACACATTATAATCCGGACTAATAATAAAGTAGACTATGTTCCATTAACTATGATCTATTTCAGGGATGACAAACCTTTATTGACTTGACCATTTTACGTGCCATATTCTAAAACAAAAATTGTTTGAAATAGTTTGTACCTTCAAGCTAATTGATATTATTTAAAAACGAATGGACCATTTTTATTAATAATTTAACTATTATAATGCTCGAGACTCTAATTGGTATAGGTTTTATTTTATCCGGATATTGGAAATAACAACATTGTGACACGTTTTTTATTAATTTCAGTATATTCGTTAATTTAGAATACCTTATTGTGATACATATCTATACTAATATTATAAAGCTGAAGAGTTTGTTTGTTTGTTTAAACGCGCTAATCTCAGGAACTACTGGTCCGATTTGAAAAATTCTTTCAGTGTTAGATAGCCCATTTATCGAGGAAGGCTATAGGCTACTTTTTATCCCGGTACGGGAAGTAGTTTCCACGGGATGCGGGTGAAATTATAATATATGTGTATGAACTTAACATCGAACTAATTTCAATAGCATTAATTAAAATGCGAAATAATGGCGTAGCTCATTTATTTTGCTATATGTGACCACGGTTACACGCACCCCATTGGTTTACCATCCCTGTTATGTTGTCACAGTCAAGTATTATTTAGAGCTTATAGCTAGCGGCATTTTAATTTAGTAGTATTATGTTAGTAAAGTTTTAACTTGTGATAAATGGAGCTATTAATAATTGAGTGATGGGCTTTTGTTTAGTCACTGTAACAATGTACATAGTACATATTGTTGTGATTGTGTTTTATTACGTGTTGTGTATGTTTAGTGGTAAATATAGCTCTTGTTTCGTAACAATGGATGTGAAATACGTTAGGCTGTTTTGGTGTAGTAATAGTATGCCTCGCCTATATTAAATGTGACTAATTGGTTGGTTGGTATGTATAGGTATTGAACGATCAATGTTCTTATAACTCTTTTGGCATACCTAACATATCTACACATCTTAAAGTAGTCAAATATTATAACATGCATATTTATATATATTTTTCAAACAACATTTATTCTCTTGCGATTTTTTTCGGGCATATAGTGACTGAATATTTTGTAAATCAACCACCTGAAGCTAACTCAAGTGCTGGTTTAGCGATTTTTAGTTGAACTGAATGGTTTACTTCACAAAAAATGGCCGTCTGAACTCAAGCAATCATTTCCAATTCGTACACGTAGCGAGAACGAAATTCCCAAACTAATAAAATTTTCGGCGCCAAAACTATTCTGCTAACTGCAGGATTTTTCAAAAACTCGTTTTCAGCCTTTTTCAGTGCTCTGAATGTAAGTGATAAAATCAAAATCTGCGTTTCCCCTTGCAGAACGTCAATTATTGGGGGTTGGCTTACTGTCTAATGAAATATAGCTGAATATTTATTTACAGTGACATACATAACGTAAACGTTTCTGGGATAAACGCTAAGAAGAAGAAGAACGAGTGACATACATACATATTTAACCTTTACAACCACAAGAGGATTACTTCGTCAATATTTTCAATTCTTTTGACTTTTCATAACTACAGATGAAGAATTTTAATTAATTCACATGGCCTATCTAGTGAACCTTTTGACTTTGCGGCTCAATAAAAGATATTTTGTAATTCTCGTCTAAAATGTTTTAAGTGGTGATATGATACAGAAAAATCTCTAGTTTCTAATCTATTTAATATTTAGTAAATAAGTCCAAGGGCTTAAAAATCTTGATATGTTTACTTGTTACTACGTATTTTTTATTCGCACAGCTATTTACACTGAAGGAACTTATACGAGCACACGTACAACAAACTTAAATTACATTGTTACCGCTTAATTAACGCTCCGTTCAGCTAAGTTGCTGTTGCGGGGTTAGCAACTATTTTCCTTGTGTTTTTACTATGTTAAGTATAGTTAACGGGGTTTAAAAGTTCAGTTAATTTGAGGAAACTTCAATATTTTGTACAGTAGAGGCATGTAAGTATAGCTTATTTGGCTGATGGGCTGAAATGTTCTTGAGTAGCGACTACGGCTTGGAAAATGAAGCGTAGAACGGTCACCTATGAGGTTAATATGGGTGATATGATAAATTCAGCATGCAACCGCTGGACACAGGCCACTTCCAACCGGTCTGTCTGGAAAACCATGGGACAGGCCATGTTCAGCACTAGATGTTCCATGGTTTAGACTCTAAACCACATAATCATCATCATCTAAGCTTTAGATGATGATGATTGCTCATTTATAAATTAAGGATTTGACCTTAAAAATTGGAAAGATAACATTTTTATGTCAAATGAAATCTTTTATGATTTGAATAATTGTCACACACTGAATATAATTGTCACTTTCTCAGACACTTAATTATAATTAACTAGCTTCCGCCAGCGGCTTCGACCGCGTGGTGCGTTGATAAAAAGTAGCCTATGTGTTAATCCAGGGTATCACCTATCTACATACCAAACTTCAACCAAATCGGTCGAGCCGTTTTTGCGTGAAAGAATAACAAACATACATCCATACATTCTCACAAACTTTCACATTTATAATATAAGTAGGATATAAGTAGGATTAGAACGTACTTAAGTGTCTAATACAAGTAAATAAACCCACTATACATTTAATCGTCAACCAATCTCCGTGATTCCTTTCCACGCAACCATAAAATTACAATCAGTAACCGTTCTTAAACAGAACGTACCAATATTTTATTGTCACACACATTCGGTGATTAATTTAGCAGAAATAACGTTACAATAACGGTTATTATAACAGTATTACTGGAGCTGCGTAATGTAACAAATCGACGCCCGTTATAATCGCAACCGCGATTTATTGCTGGTCACAGTAAAGTTTTTACAGTGAAAACGTTAGGAGAAGTGTTTGAAAATGTTACCTTTTTATTACTATGAAAAGATGAGAATTGTTTTATTTAAGATTTATTTGGGCTTACTATAGCATCTAGCGTCTAGCATCTGCTATTTTTTGACATATTTTTTTTTGTTTTTGAGAGTATGCTAAAACCTTGAATAAAGGACAATGCCAGGGTCTGGGCTCAAAGTTTGCCCGGCAGTGGGAGTAGTTCCAGCTGGTTCCATAGTGCACTCTGAACACGAAATCCAAATATTTTTGAAATCGGTCCCAGAGGTCCCGAAAAAAACCGGGTCAAATGTTCTCCATAGATAGTCACTTAACAAAGCCTGAGCCATTTGCACAGTAGTGAAAGTGGTCAAAATAGGTTCTTTACTGCACTGTTAATACGAAATCCAAATATTTTGGAAATCGGTCCCAGAGGTCCCGAGAAAAACCGGTTCTAATGTTAATCTTGAACAGTCACTTTATAAAGCCCAAGCCATTTGCCCAGTAGTGGGAATGGTTAGAATAGGTTCTTTACTTCACTGTTATCACGAAATCCAAATATTTTGGAAATCGGTCGCAGAGGTCCCGAGAAATACCGGTTCTAAATTATTATAAAGCCCAAGCCATTTGCCCAGTAGTGGGAATGGTTAGAATAGGTTCTTTACTTCACTGTTAACACGAAATCCAAATATTTTGGAAATCGGTCCCAGAGGTCCCGAGAAAAACCAGTTCTAATGTTCAACTTGAACAGTCACTTTATAAAGCCCAAGCCATTTGCCCAGTAGTGGGAATGGTTAAAATAGGTTCTTTACTTCACTCTTAAGACGGAATCCAAATATTTTTGAAATCGGTCCCAGAGGTCCCGAGAAAAACCGGTTCTAATGTTAGCCAGCCATTGTTAGCTAGCCATTTTAAGCAGCCACAAACCTAACAACCTCTTTTCTTAAAATAACATTCAGGTAGTTAGTGGTTTCACTGTTAATAGGATAAAAAAACAGGAATAGACGTTTAAAGGAAATTGTTGTTTCTCTTGCTTTTCAGTCTCTATCTACCACAATCAGTCCTAAGATCGTGTAGCGTCATGCAATTAATATCCGTAATGGCAATGGAAAAATCTTATCAAGACGAATAAAATAAGCTCAAACACGAGGTAGTAAATAGATACCGTTGAGGAGTTCCCTCGTCTCACTGTCGTCTCCATTGTCAGGTCAGGTTTTAACCTCCACTGTTTTGTGGTGTCGGAGACATATACACGAATGACAAGTTTTTATTCGATATGTGCTTACAATTTCCGAGAGTTCCCTATTGTTTTAAGGTTTCTATCACCAGACCCTGGACCGAATAACAAAGGAACCATTTGGAATGTAAATCCTCTCAAACAATAAAATAATTGTTTAAATCGGTTGGTAAACGACGGAGTTATGCACGTACAAACGTAAAAAGAATACAAACTAACTGAGAAACTCCTCCATTTTTTGAAGTCGGTAAAAAAAATTCTCGTTCAATACCTCGTATTTGTCGATTAATATTATAATGCATTTCAATTAAGATAATAAAAGTGGAATAGTTAAGAGTTCGTAAGCATATTTTTCGTAATATTGAATAAGAGTCAAACCAGTTTTTCTCAGGACTCCTGGGATAGATTTCGTAATATTTCGGTCTGGGACCAATTATAAGCCTATGGAACATAATACACTATGCAGTTACCGTGGACAACTCTTGAGCCCAACTTCCATACAAAGAATAGCATTGTCCTTTATACACATACTAATTCAAACTGGTTAGTCTATAAAGCAAGACCAGGGTTAAAACTTGCCAAGTCTTACCAAAACTGTCATCAATACCCATCTCAAGAATAACAGCACAGAATACTTACGTAACATGTTCCACATAGAACAGAGAGCTTGCATAATTGATGCCTGATCAAATATCTACGTGCTAACGCCAAGCAAAGCATGCAAGTGTAATGATACCCCTTGTAGCCTTCGCATATTGCAAACTTTTAGTCGGCCGATAGTTTGGTCGGTCTCACGAATGGGGATGAATATTGCGGCTTCCCTCCCACGTCAGACTTTTTGTAGGATAGATAATCGGGCCGATTTTTTGTAGGACGTTCTCACTGACTTTTTGCAGGACGTGTGTTGCACTATTGCTATTAGCGTGTTCTATTTATGGCATACAGCAAAACGGCCAGATTATTGGACATGGGAGAGCAGCCTACGACAATCTTGTATCCGGCAGACAGGAGACCGACAAAAAGTTGTTTTGAATTCACCTAATAAACTGTGAGCTATCGCATCGGACCAACTATCAGTCGACAGTTTAGTCTGCAGACTGCAAAATCTTTTATGTAGGTAGATCGGATTGTATGATAGCTTATACTGATACGTGGGTAGGTACTTCATGTGGCGTAGGTAATTTGAGGAAATAGGATCGTTATTCATATTGAAATTATTTTTGAGTGCAACCGATATTTTTTTTTTGGAATTTAATCGGATTACAACAAAAAAGAAGTAAATAACTCATTTCGTAGCTTTGAAAAAGATTACAAAATGTGAAGTTCGGTCATTTTAGAATTTATCTCGGACAGACTAAGTTACGTCTTCCTTGATAAGGCTTTCTAACTCTGAAATATTATTTCAAATAGGACCAGTGGATTAGAGATTTGTACTGACGCACAAAAATTCAAACTCTTTTGTTTTATATTGGGTAGGTATATAATTACATAGCATTGTCTGATTTCGATCTCTGCACATCCAGATGACTGCTAAAAGGGCACATTGGATAGTATTCTGACAGTTTCAGGGCTCTTGTGATAAGGGCCAGACCTAAATCTCAGTTTGTAACAGATTTTATTTTTGACACTGCATAGTGGCCAAAACGTTAGCGATAAAGAATAACTACATTTTTATTACCTGAAAAAAAAATAGGTCGTCAAAATTAATTAACGAAAAATAAAAACTAATCGTGAATTAAAAAAGAACATTCAGTTTCACATATTAACGATGATTTTCGCATTATGCCATAGTATTAAAACCAGTTCATAATATTAATAAAATTAAATTTCAATTCAATTAAAACGAACACAATTCCATTTCTAAACCTTACAATTTTAATTGCGCTTGACATCCTGTATAAACTGCGCTATATTTACGATTTATGGCGTTATAAGCGTTATGAAGGTCCAAAAAGTTAAATTAGCGCAATCCGGTGCTGCGGTGCACCCGATTATTTTTCATTTCTCAGAACACCGTTGACCCCAATTACGGCCGTTTGGCTTTGAGAGTCATCATATTCAGAACTTGCTACATTTTTTTGAACGCAAGTTTACCTAGTGTTTAAGTGAATCCGACTGGAATAGGTGTCTGGCTTTCATGTTTTTAAGTGTACGTAGCTGTTTTTTGCGTTTTTTTTATCGCTTCCTTTTTCAAGACTTTTCAAAAATTTACTTTACTACTTATCTCGTCTAGAATTAGATAGGTAATCTAGTATTATGTCATTACCAGACCCTCTTTACTTTATAATTTTTAAACGAAAACACAATTATAGCAACTTAAATATCCTTCTCAAAACTCCGTAAATTATTAATAAGCCAGGGCCTTAAAGACAACAACGTTAATTAAAATAAGAAGTCCCAAACTAAACATTCATTAAGTTACGTCACAACTAATAATCAGAAAACAAAAAATAGTCGACAGGGGAAATTCGCCTATTCAGTTGTAAGTTATCTCAATATCCAAGTTATTATTACAATACGAATTCCCGGGTGAAGTCGGGTGACATGGGTAGTGAAGGCTGGTATCGGCCGCTATGGGAATACTTTAGTGCCACAATCCATGGTTTATGTAATATTAAGGGAAACTGACGTAACTGAGGACGGATCGTTTTACTTTACCGAATGTAAGTAATTTGAATATTTTGAAAGTTTGTTTTTATTGCTTTTGGCAGGTTAGGCGGATAGATTATTTACAGGTAAAATGTCGTCGGTTCTTTGTAAAAGAATTCCTGCTACTTGGATCTCAAGTACATATTAGCTCCTGATAAAGTCTTCCTTATATACTTTCGTGAGGGCTTAGACTGTTTCTTAATCTGCAATACCAACACACCCTAACAAGAAAATTAGTTTCTGCCTTAATCTTTGAGTCCAGATACTGAGCTGAAATGTATCCTATCCGAGCAAAAGCTGTGCGCTTCATTTGTTTAAAATGTTTATAAAAATACTAATTGTCTCAAATCTCATTTATGATAGACGTTATCCGATTATAGATATGTCTATGTCCACAAAATAAGCTCTGATTATAACAGAAAAAAAACTAAACTGTTTAACATAATTTTGCCTTGGTATTTGACAAAATAAATCGTTTTGCAAAAATTTCTAACAACTAGTCACTAGCCACATGGTACACTTCACAACTTAGTTTTCTTGCCAACGTTTTCCTGCATATCGTAGCCAATAACAAATGTTGTGCAAAACAAGGTAAAGCAATAAATACCTATGCTGTTACCCGTATAGTTTTCACAAAAAACTCCTCATTCCAACGAATAAAATGTTTGTTACAAAAAAAGGTAAAATACCGCAGCCAGGAAATGCGAGCGTGACCGGTACACCACCCGATATTTTTTCTATATACTCGTATATTTTTTGTAAATTTTTACTTCCCTTTTGACTACAGTTTGTGCAAAATACGCGGTATCCGTATTTGCATATTACATTTTGCGATAATCGAGTAAATCATTCGATTTCGATGAAACTTTTACGGTGAGACTTTTAGGTGAATTTTATGCGATTTTTTTTTTTTGTCTATCAATTTATTTATTTACATAGTTATATACATAGATATTTACAACACAAAAAAAAAAAAAAACTATCCTAGTAGAACAATAAAAAAAATAAAAATGTATACACTATATCTAAAAGGCGTCAAAAAATTCATCCCCATCGCTGTCAACTGGGAGCGTACCCAAGAGGCTGGCAGCATTACCTCGTTGGATGGCCATGCTGATCCTTTGTCCGAGGTAATAGCCAGCCTTTTGGTCACGAGAAGCGTCCACCAGCCGCCTAGACAGGTCTTTAAATAGGCTATGCGCATTCGGACCCCACGACCCGAGGGTTTCAACCCCAAACGGTTCGAAAATATAGTTGCCGACAAGGCCACTATATTTCCGCCGTTTGAGGTTCTCCGCGGCCGCAGCGGCAGCAGCAGCACAGCACGCAGAACTTGGAAGATGGGATGGCGCAAGAGTATCGACGCAGGTTGCGTCCCATACTAAAGGCCTACCCATCTTCCAAGGGAATAAAGACATGCCGTCCGGTCTCTTACCGTCGTCGCGTGCCAGGCCATTTGGTTCCAGTACAGCTGGCACCCCGACGGCAACAAGAGCCCGACGAATAATGTCGTTGATATTTGCGTGCCGCGCAATACGGCCCGCACTACGGCTGCACGACAGGCCGTGGTGTCCGAGATTTTTTTTTTCAATGTAATATTCAGTCATATTAATATTTTGTTTATTTTAATACTGCTTTGATATATAGTTTATTGCGTTTTTTTACAATTAGGTTTAAAAATAGAATGTAGTTATTAACTTTGTGGGAAGAAGAGATAATAGATCTGATGTCCACTGTTGGACATAACCGGGATTTTATGATAGATATGGCCAGTCTATTGCCACTGCTATCAATTCTTTGAGTTATATGTCGTGCTCACTAGTTTCATGGCAAACGAAGCATTTAATTACAAATCCTCTTGGTTAACCTTTGTTAGATTACTATCTCGCCAACTAGAATTTTTCAAAGCGAGACAATACAGCACTCCCCATCTCTCCCCGCTGATTCGCAGCACTTCAGCAAAAACGTAGCCTGGCGTATCCATTGCCAAAAAATATATGCGCCCAAAAAGAAGGCACACCTCTTCGCATCTCGCACAACACAGCAAAACTTACAAAACTGCCATCTAAATGTAAAAAATACCGGCACGTGTTCAGTTATCCATTCTACTGCGCTAAAAAAGTTAGTGCGAGCGTGCACCACAATTCGGCCATGTCAAATTGGCTGGTAAAAGCGGATTGCTTTTGGTTTATTAGTGGGCTAATTTGATTTTATGTCCGACCACTGCGGTCTTGCCCCGTGACTGGAAAAGTAAACAAATGAAGCACGCTTTTGGGCCTGCCAAGGTAATTTCGACTTTAAGCTGTAGCTTCGAACACTTCGTGTGAGAAGGATTTCTGTGTCGCCTGAATTTTTAACTTCGATCGGCGTGCATGTATTGTTATAGATGCTAATGTGGGACTTTAAAAGGCATGGAGAGTTGGCGTCGCACGTCGTTTTGAAGATAGCACTCATATTTTGTTATCGCCAGAGGTCATAAAAGTGAGTAACTTAATGAATAAATATGGTCTATACTTAATTAGATTAATTGTTACTTTTATACACTCTACAAAAAATCCAAGCTCATTTTGTTTAACGTACATTACATAATTGAAGGCAACATGCAACAACGTCTTGAAACTGACACAACCAAGACGTTTCAACCTAAAAATTCAAGACACATTCTAGGTCGAACTTAACGACTAAAATAAAACATAAAAAGATAGCTCAAATAGCTTCGCTGAGCTCCGATGAAAATGCCTCGGAACATGAAATATCGTCAAAGACCTTTAGAAGTCATTGCTACACAATGGAAGATCTAGCGGGAGCTGCATTCTACTGCAAGTTATTTTAGACATCCTCAAAGTTATGATAGTGTAAATCTGAGCTTTATTTCAACAGTCTTCGAAAAGAATTTTGAGCAGCATAAATGCCGTGTGGATGTTTTAGACTCAATTTTATGGTTGAAGAATGTGGAGTGTTCAGTTTGCTGTGGATTAAAATATGAGCGTTAATATCGCAACATTATTGTTACTTTGTCCTTAGTGGCACCTCTTTTGTAATACTGGGTTGACATGAATGAATTGTGATATGTTTTATTGTTGGATTTGTATATGGTTTTGAGAAAGGTTTGATATGGCTATAATCCCGGATAACCATCAACAATATGTGAGTTGTACACTTCCAAACATGCAAGTATATAGTGTTTAATCACTAAGCACCATAGTTTCTTTAATAAACCGGGTAGTGCGATTAGCCTAGATATATCTACCAAATAGGAATATGCAAAAAAATATAACAAGGAAATAAACTTGACAGCCGTTCTTAATCAGCAATCTTACTATTACCAAATGCGACATAAAAATATATTTCACGAATCAGTCCGAAAAATAATCAGAGAATTTAACGAACGCTTAATCCCCACATCTTTAGCGTTTTATTATCTTTTCCTTTTCCCGCCTACCGTTTACATTTGTACGACAATAATGTAAAAAAAATAATTCCCAAGTGGAATTCTTAAGGGGACGTTTTAAGGAGAAAGCTTCGGAAAATATCGTTGGAGAATTTCTGAATTACATTTTGTATACTTTTAAGTTGGTTGCTTTTGTTAAGTTAGGGAAAGATTTGGTTAATATTATTGAATAGGAAAATGTCGTTTTGTTAGGTTTCATGACCTGTTTTTTATTAATAGAATTTGTATTAAAAGGTGAGCCCTAAGCGTGGGTTGAGTTATAGTAGTTAGTCAAGACCAAAATACCTGTTATTTTTAGCCAAATGGTAATAGATACTTGAAGTAAAAGCACACTAGTACTTACTAGCTTAATTTTAGCTGCGAAATTGATGTCCACGAAATGCCATGTAGGTGCTCGAATAATGATAACGATTCTATTGAAAGAAAATTTATGTAATACCCACCTACTGCAGTAAGTAAATTTTTGGCTTCTTTTAAGGGCTTATTACACATGGCTAAATTCAGTCGTCTAAATGATGCACTTACTAAATTCTGTCAAATGTAATCGCATTTAGGAACGTAGGTTTCACCAAATTATTTAGAAACCTAATTAGACAAACCTAATTAGGCTACTAAATTTAGTCAAGTGTAATAAGCCCTTTAGCCTAAAATTTTTATATTTCAATGTTAGTTCATTAATATCTTCCCTCCTACTGAAGATTTGAGGAAGTTTTTTCCAAAGTCAAACCATTTGTTTGAATTATTTTTTTCTTAGTATGAGGATTTTTCCTATCGCTCCTTGTGAACCATTACATAAGTAAACAGCCTTATTCTCATTGTGATAAATACATCGCTTTACGACCTTTTCCTTAACAAGGTCAGAAAATCGCTAGACCTTAACAAAGGCCCCTTTTCTAAGATCATTAGGCACCTAATTTAATTGCACGTACAATTCAAGGTCCAACCGCGTCTTGGGGCCTGGATCTCATTAATTTAATAAGGAATTGAATTATCAAAGCTAAGGATACTTTTTTGGGTCATTCGCACTAATAAAAGCGAAAGTTTGGGTATATGTGTATATGTTTGTTATATTTTGTTGAATTATTTTTAACCGACTGCGGGAAGTAAGTTTCTCAGCAACCGGGTGAAACCACTGGCAGAATCTTTCGAACAAAATCACCCGCTACGTACCTGTTTGTTGTGCGTTATTCGCAACGGCAAGCAATTGACAACTGATGGTACAAAAATGAAGTTGAAAACCACTTCGCGACTTATTTTTGCCCCTCGAGAAATCGGAGGCGTGGAAAAATCGAGAGGAAAATCTGCCAGTGTGAATTCGCTTTTAGATGCGAGGTAGATTAGATCTTAAAAAAAAAAGTATCTACTACGGCGTATAATTTTAATCAATGGTTATTAATATCTAATGGTCATTAAGTCGTGGTGGCCTAGTGGGTAAAGGACCAACCTCTCAAGTATGAGGGCGCGGGTTCGATCCCAGGTCAGGCAAGTACCAATGCAACTTTTCTAAGTTTGTATGTACTTTCTAAGTATATCTTAGACACCATTGACTGTGTTTCGGATGGCACGTTAAACTGTAGGTCCCGGCTGTCATTGAACATCCTTGACAGTCGTTACGGGTAGTCAGAAGCCAGTAAGTCTGACACCAGTGTAACCAAGGGGTATCGGGTTGCCCGGGGAACTGGGTTGAGGAGGTCAGATAGGCAGTCGCTTCTTGTAAAGCACTGGTACTCAGCTGAATCCGGTTAGACTGGAAGCCGACCCCAACAGGATTGGGAAAAAGGCTCGGAGGATGGTTATTAATATCTCATTAAACCATGTATTTGTTTTCATTATTTGGTTAATAAAGCTACTTTTCTAAGACATAAAGAACAGTAATAAAATTCTTAATGAATTCCTGAACTTATTTATGTGCCTTAATTAAACTGAGAACAAGCTCAAGCGGTATCATATAATTATGTTAAATTATTGTGAAGCTATTGTATTTTATCTTTGAACAATAATGTTTAATAAAGCAAGTAAATAAATTTTATTAAATTCTGCTTCGTAATCCTCTGGTAGATATAAAATTTAATACCGTTTGTTTTTTTTTTTTTGTAAAGTACGCAGGATTTTTGTGACCTTTGGAATGCAAACATAAAAAAAAACGAAATGAATTTTTAAAACGGCATCATGCTTTCTTTTTAATTAGAAAATTGGTGCCCTTCTGGAGCCTAATTAGTATCAACACAAGAATTTAGTTTTGATGCAATATTTTACATATGAAATACTTCCTGTTTTGAAAAGAGTGTCTTTGGAGTTTCTAGCCGGTTCTTCTCCAAGAGAAGAACTTGGAACTTGGAACCGTGCAACTAGCTTGATGTTTCGAAAGAGCTTTTACAGTCCTATTGTAAATCAAAATGAATGAGTTTGAATTTGAAAGGTTTTACATACATTATTTCATAATTTAAGAAAGCATTGACTGTCTACTGCAGCTTGTCCATTAAAAAGAAAGTATCTTCATATTCCCTTCATTCACATATCCATAGTTATACCATACACGTCAAATGTCAGTCACCACGACAATGGAGCTACGTACTAACGCCTCCCTTTCATACTCTCCACCCATAACCGCTTACTACCATTTTACCATTTTTTTCTACCGAACTTCAACCTTTTGTACAACGGGACGTATTCATACGGCATAAACTACGTATTTTGGACCAGAATATGCTGAGCTCCATTACAGTAGAATGTTCGTCATATGAAGGGTCAAGTTATAGTGGATGTTAATGCTTTCAAGGAAAGGTAGAGATGACCCATTTTTTTGAGTCGTTTTAAGGCCACCCCTAAAGATTAGTAATACTTAGACGGCCCTTATATATTCATGATACTATATGTGAATGTTAAAATCGGTTATTGGTGGGATATTTGGCTCAATAACGTAGATATTTATAGGATTGCGAATAATTTTGAAGGCTCGTTTATAACAGTGGGTTCGCTTGTTTTACCTTCATTTCTATTTATTGGATGACTTTTCGGTTTTATTCTTTTGTTATAACATAATACTGGGTTGTATTTTTATGAAAGATTAGGCAGAGTTTTGCCCGTATTTGAGACTAGGTACGTTTAGGCTAAATGTAATAGGCATCGTGTTCTCACACTTAAACATCTTTTTATTTACAGGTACCCAGAATATAGTCAAGCCGTCTTGACTGGGTAAGTGAGTGTTTGTGTATGTATATTTCTGTTACCCTTTCAAGCCCAAACGGCTGAACGGATTTCGATAAAACTAACGGCTGAACGGATTTAAATGAAACTTAGCAACAACATTGCTTTTACCTCAATATCATATATGCTACCTTTCATCCGGATAGTTCTAAAAATACTTCTCACAATGTAGCTAAAACATAACCTAGCCCGATATTACTGGATTTCAAGTGAAATGAAATAGCTAATGATGCTGAGATTCTCAGTAACTGGTATTTAATCGTTTCTAAGTGCAGTTTGAGAGAAAATCGCGGGAACTTATGTTAAGAGCCCTTTGAGAGTCTTGTTAAGAAATTGAAAGAGTGAGTTCGCGGAATGCTTTATACGAAACGTGCTTACATTATTTTTGTTTTATAGGAAGAACTGTAGCTTGTTTAATTATTTATAGACTGTGCCTCTTTTGTTATGTTATTTAAGAGATTAATGTTTACTCGCATTTATGAAATTTCCTGTATTGGATAATTTTATTTAAAAATTATATGATTTGTATAGTTTGAAGTTACTGCAGGTATCTTATATCGGGACAACATGTAAACCAATGACAGTGGTTACAAGTAGCAGAGATAATAATATTGATAAATTTCATTGAAATTAGTTCAGTAATTTTCGGGGTCAAAGAAAGCAGGACAGATGCTGGGTTGGTAAAAACTAGAAAAAAAAATTACAAGTTTTCTTCAAATGTTTTAATTTCATTTACTTACACTGATTCAGTTCACTTATTATTATATTTATACAAAAATGTCAATTATCACAATCAAATTAGCGACGAAGATCACAATAAACAATTTCTAATTACACTCAATAATTATGATTTATAATCCGTTTTACTTTTAAAATTAAAGCGTTCATTAATGTATTTTACAATGATCAGAAAACAATGCTTTCAGGTGAAACAAATAATGATAACCTCCACCTAAGTTTTCCAATTAATCTTGTCACTTTCAAAGTAAAATGATTAAGGAAAATGACTGTTATGATAAATGAGAAGTTTGTCATTAATATTTTTACTCGAACTAATGTTTGTGACATAAATTAATAAGAGACAATGATTAAATATTATTTACAATTTATATCTGTTACTGTAGGTTTAAGGAATTTAAAATTAAACATTGACACTACTGCAGACGAAAGGCCATTTGGGAAACACAGAAGCTTGTACGCGTCACAATATTACGACTTTAGTAAAATCAAGATGGCGTAAAGTAAGATGGCGGCGGAGTTGTGCGCGGCCCGCGACGCTAGCGCCGACGCCGGGTTGCGGACGCACGCGCGGAACTCGTGGTAGTCGGCGCGGGTTATCGCACAGAAGTGGACGTGTACGCACGCTGAGTCGCACTCTGCTACGTCTGCTGCGTGACGGACGCGGAGTGCTGTTAGGTATCTGGACCAGAAAAAAGAAGAATTGAATATCCTGTTCTTTTATGTAATTGAAATTGTTTTATCTAGTGACAAAAAATAACTTCTTTTCCTGTTTTCTGTATTACTATCCTCTGCACCCAGAGGGAAACATAGAAGTCGGATGTAGTGTGCCGGAGGTTAGGTAGGTTTATAGGTTTACAGATGTAGTAGGTTTATTTACACTTCCCCTTATAATAAACATAGGTACAAAATTGGAAAAAAACAGCAAGAAAATGTACTACGTACTTAGCAAACACGCTCCTATCGTGATGATTGCGTATCCTCTCCGCCAAAGCGTCGAGTGAAGCCGGGCTCACTTCTCTCAGTCCATAGTATTGAGTTAGGTTGTACTCTATCGCCCAGTGGGCCTCCCCTCTAATGTTATTTACATCTAAGTAATACTGTGTGTAATCCAAAACCTGAAATAAAATTACCTAATTATTATTTTTGTATGTAGGTGTATCAAATTCTGTGTATCATTTTTTTTTAATACAATTGTATTAAAGAGTCAATTTCATGCGTCTTAATATACATTGTGAAAACTATAAAGAATAAGAATATACAGTAAAAATGTTACATAATATTAAGCCTTACCTTTCCAGTATTAGAGTCGAATTTATAAAGTCTTAGTCCCGGATTTGAAGTGCTACCAGCACCTCTGGGAGTGACTGATGGGGCCAACAACGCCCAAGATACTGGTCGCCCTGAGGACAATAGTTTCCTATATGAGTAACTAGCTTTCCGCCCGCGGTTTCACCCGCGTCGCGAGATAACTGCTTCAATTGGTGACAAAAACTATCCTATGTCCTTCTCCTGGCTCTAAACTACCTCCCTGCCAATTTACAGCTAAATCGGTTCAGCCGTTCTTGAGTTATAAGTGGAGTAACTAACACGACTTTCTTTTATATATATAGATATAATATATAAAATATAAATATAATATAATATAAGATATAGATTAAAATCATCAATCGTCAAGACACAATAATCATTGATGGCCGAAAAACTACAGAAATATGACATTTCAGAAATGTCATTTTTAAAGTAGTTCCATCAAGTGAAACCAGTTAATAGATAACCAGCTAAAACTAAAGATTACACAAATGAGCTAAATGATCAATATGAAGGTACTGCAAATTGGAATATGGTTCTCCTCAGTTTAATAACAGCCAACTTATGCACGTGTACTCCTTACAATGTTCATGAGACGTAACTAATCTCACAATTCACAGTTCACTTAACAACAAAGAACCTTCAAAAATGGAGTCGATGCCCTAAATTCTTCAACCAGCAAGAAAAGGTTATGAAACGCTTCTAGCTGATACGAAACAGATAAATAACATCATAATATTTTTTACGACACAAAGGAATACCCAGATTTTATTATTCACATCTATTGTAACACAAACCGTCGGACTGGTTACTCAAGGAAATGATATTTTACCTACTTTTTATTTGTCAAAGGGTTATTCTATACGAGTATTACTTCGTGAAATTAATTCTTTACTTCATGAAAGCTATAAATAAATAATGGACACTTCTGTTTTATATTGCAAAATAGAAGTCCAATTTATTGTCTGTTCTCTATGTAAAATAATATATTATATTTAGCACAATGGAAAAAGGCAAAAATAACCCTGATTCCGTCACCAGTGACCGAGAAGAGATCATTTGTCACGGTTTGTGCATGTGGTGCGTAGGAGTGAAGGAAATGTTACGAAAAAGGTCAAAAGGAAATACAAAATAAAGCCGAGAAAAGTACGCAACAATACTGCGAAAGAAAGCCGAGATAGGGGTGAATATTACAATGACAAAAGACTTCTACTAAATGGTTCGAGGAGTAGAAACATGGTGCTGCCAGCGGTTTTACTCGCAACCCGTGAGAATAACTTCACACACCCGTATAAAAAGCAAATAGCCAAAATAGTCGTGGTGGCCTAGTGGGTAAAGAACCAACCTCTCGAGTAAGAGGGCGTGGGTTCGATTCCAGGTCAGGCAAGTACCAATGCAACTTTTCTAAGTTTGTATGTGCTTTCTAAGTATATCTTAGACACCAATGGCTGATATAAAGGTGAAGGAAAACATTTTGAGGAAACCTGGACTACAAAGTCTGAAATCACCAACCCGCAAGCGTGGTGATTAACGCTCAATCCTTCTTCGTGTGAGAGGAGGCCTGTACCCAGCAGTGGGACGATAAAAAGGCTGTAACAACTGTAACAGCCTACTTTGATAAACCGACTATCTAAACATGAAATACTTTTTCAAATGGAACCAGTACATCCTAATACGAGCTTGGATGCAAGCAAACAAACTCGTCAGCTTAAGTTTAGTATAGATTTCATTGGGTAAAATTAAAACAAAGTTACAAGATATCAAGAATAACGATCACCACGGACAACAATATTATACTCATACACAAAACCGTCTAAAGAAGACGACTCTCTAGAGGACAATATGCGCCACAAATATCACACTAAGCTAACGAACTTGTAATAATAGTTTGTTTTTATTAACACACGGGGTAAATACTGCTATCAATCCTCATACAGCCTTAGTCGCGTTTTACGATACTTAAGGGAAGCGAGGGCAGCCATTTCTGTACCGTTAACCACATCACGTACCTTATGCCAGGAAGATGGGCCACGGTCTTAAAATAATAAATAATACTTGGGTTATAGTCCCATTGCTGGGTGAGGCTCTAGTTGGATTGTGAGGTGGCAGTTTCAACGTTAGAATTCTAATGGAAAGGTAAGGTGTTTCTATGTATTTGAGTACAAATTTTGAACAGCATAATCAGCAAGTTGTTTTTGCAAATAATTTAGCATAACCTTGTTACCTCATGAACATGGTAGAAGCACACAATCCCTTTTCTTTTTTTAAACTACCTGTGTAATTAAGTACCTATAGCAGTTCTTCTCTTGACCTTGACCTTATAAATAATTATGAATATTGAAAAATAAACTCACCTTCACTATAAATAAGTCTGAACGTGTCAGCGTGTCGGTGACCATAGAACTGCCCAGCGATCACATCGCTGAACGCTCTGATGACATGCACCAGCCTCGCATTAGCAGTAGGAGTCAGTTCCCCACCACCAGCTGCCGAAGAACTGCCGGCATTATGCCGTTCTTCCACTCCTGGCCCAGCATGAGCTACTAGGTAGACCTACAAGAGATTTTGAATCTTATAATACACGTGTTAAGGTCTATTTTAAGGGATCATGATCTGACTTTGAAGGTCAATTATTAAAAATGTTTTACTACATCAAAAGGCTTCGTTTTCTTTATAATTAGACGGTTAGACGTTATACTGGATACTTAATTAAAAGTCAACATGAAATCTAGTACAGTGATCCGACATTTTACAAAAATATAATTACAGTCTTTGGGTTACATGGAAATATTTATAGAATTAGCTTATTTATTATGTTTTAAAATATTAATTTTCAGCAGTTATGAGTCAAATTTCTGATAGCCTATCAAAAACTTAGCTAACGAGTATAGGTTTTGGTATCACAGGTCTTGGATAGCAATCACACTTATCGTTGCCGCGCCGCGCCACAGACAAAACACAACATAGTGCCGCGCTGTCTGTGGTTTGGTTGTTTTTGTTTTTTTTAATTAATTTTGTCTGTCTTTTTTGTATTTTTTTTTTCTTTTGTAATTATACTTTTGTTTTTATTTTTATTTTATTTTTTTGTTAAACTTTTTCATAATACTTTTATAATTTGTATTCATGTTTTTAATGATGTCCCTTGCCGAAACAGAGTTGAGCATGTCCAGGGTTGTCTCGAAACTTATTAAATTTCCGAGGCAAGGACACGCGGGTCAGCGCTGAAAACCAGCGCTGTTGTCTCGTGCCTGCGTGCGCGAGGCACAGCATTTATGCTGAGCGCTGTCCCTTTTTCGCAAGGTGGCGCAAATGCAGTGTATTTAAATGTTTATTCTGTAATTAGTTTTATTTGTTTTATTGTATTTGCGTCGTTTGCGATAATAAATGGATTTTCTTTCTTTCTTTCTTTTCTTCTTTCAATATCTGACTGAAATTATAAGCAGCTTTCTGGTGGATAGCATTAACTATGACATATAACTAACTGACACTTTATCGATGACCAGTAAAACCAGGCCTAAAACACTTAGTTTTATATTTAGCCTCACCATTTCATTTCTTCTCCTAGCTTTACTGAGGACTTGTTCCAGCCACTCCCATTGCTGTCTGCTCCTGTGAGGGCCATCAGTCCTGGCGGCTCCACCAGACCATAACACGCTGTTCAGTACCACGATCCTCAACCTACTGTGGGACTGCTCTATTGTGTAATAACCACCTGGAAGTAAGCTTCAGATTAGCGTCTGATTTGGGAAAAATACATGATTGAGGGAAAGAAACTGTATTTGATCAAGGATTCACAAAAAAATATACAAGCTGTTGATTTGCATCTGTGCCATAGTCAAGGACGTAATTATACTAATGATTCTCAACCCAAATCAACAAAAAAATTGGCACAAAAATGTTTGATTTTAATTTATTTTCGAAAATCCGTCAATGTCACCTATCTGTTTTTAAACTCGGCGCGTGTGTTACTGGCCTCAAAACCGTGCTGCGCTCTCACACTAACGTAAACACAAAGCATACGTAACGATCACTCATAAGCATCATTCATAAAATGGGTTATTTCTGAAATACTATGACATTACAATGACAAAAAAAGCAGTGCATATTAACTATTTCCCTTTTACTGTAATTCCAGTCGATTATTTACGTATTTTATGTCAACCTCCTTAAATATGGCATAGATGCAAATCAACACCTTGTATATTAAATCAATCGTTCAAAGTAGGGTGTAGAAACAGCACTTTTCGAAAGTCAGAGTTACATGATATAGCCCCAAAAACTCCCACACTTCAACACTTCCTATGTGTTATTATCAAGAAGAAGAAGAAGTGGCACAACAAACTCCCCACCCACACATATTTGTCTTTCTTATAAGAAATAAAATGTAATGGTTACAATTTCATCACAAACTGTCATTCATCATATCTATACTAATATTATAAAGCTGAAGAGTTTGTTTGTTTGAACGCGCTAATCTCAGGAACTACTGGTCCGATTTGAAAAATTCTTTAAGTGTTAGATAGCCCATTTATCGAGAAAGGCTATAGGCTACTTTTTATCCGGGTTCATGCCGAGGTTCCCACGGGATGCGGGTGAAACCGCTGGTAGAAGCTAGTAAGAAATAAAATGTAATGATTACAATTTTATTACAAAACTATGTCATTCATCATATACTCGATAAAGAAAATATGTCATCATAATGATAGTTTTTCGAAGATGTTCATTTTACTCCAACTTACTAGTTTCAAAAGTCTGAAGTGCCTCCGTAGGCAACCACTGCATCCACATGTCAACCAGTCTCTTAGAAGGTACGGGATCGTTGTGTCCCAGCGCTGGGAATACGAACTGACTGCTGAATGTCCTGCTCAGAATGTCTGTGACGTTCCTCACGGCTTCCAGCTTTATATCCTCGCTGAGGTGCTCCATTGAAGACGAGAGGATGTCCCTGGTGACAATATAGACTTTATACCTAGTTCTGTGTAGTTTTAGCAGACTAGATAAAATAGGTTGGTCATCATTTTACTCATTAGTGATGTTTTTTACTACTCGATAAATAACGTAAGCTTTTTAAGAATAGGTTTCAAAACTGTTTTGGAACCGAAACATGGAAATAGGTTGGTTGGTAAATTCAATTAACATCTACATATGAAAAATCAGTTTGATGTTCGCTATTATCGGCTGGATTGCATATTAAGTTTTACAGAGTATTTTTCCGGATTTTCTCTGTGGGATCTACTTTTGAAACCTCGAAACTAGTGTCTGACTATCACAAAACTCTACAAAGGCCATGATGCCCATGATGCTAATGAGGTATTTTTACTAACCTTGACGTTATTTCTTTACTTTTAACTGAAAAAAAAATTCAAGCTCCTAATAAACTGGTTACACATACCCAGTCCAAAGCACAAACTCCAGGGTATCAGGATGCCTCTCCGCCATGAGGGCGGCGGCACTCTGTATCAGAGGCCACGAGCTGTCGCACGTGTGGTCCCTGTGTCTCCCATTGCGGTGACTGTGCTCGCTGTTGCCTCTGTTGTGTCGACAGCCTGGGGGAGGAGAATTTTATGAAGACGGGGGATAAAGAAAAGAAGGGTGATAAAGGAAGGCCAGGTTTTAGGTAGTTACAGTTAGTGTCGACATCCTGGTAGAGAAAATTGGTTGAAGGATATATGATGGAAGGAAGGGTATATGATGTTTAATTAGAAAGCTTTTAGGTAGTTATAGGTGCAAAGAATGTCTTTGATTTTGTGTCTGCATAGAGAGATTCTAGGGTGACTTCTTCTTTGGTTAGTGATTTGATGCTATGGGTGGTACTGGAGATGTCCAGCAAAGTATGGTGTCTGGTAGTTGTGATTCCCTCATGGCGATTGATGTAAAAATATTTTACGTGCTATTAATATGGATCCTCAATACTTTTGTTCTGCTCCAGACAATTAAACGAGCAATGCTTTGTTCTTTGATGTTAATTAGCAGGATTACTGAAAATCAATTTAAAGCCTTTCATGTAGCTGATACCAAATTTTACGTCAATAATAAATTGATGTTTTCGCATTTGACATCGTCAGAGCTTATTTCGCAATACGGTGACGAATAAAATAATATTCACGTCATTTACATTCATGATTAATTAATTATTCTTCCTGATTAATCTCATTCATCAAATATGACACCAATAAATATTTCAGAAAAATTACATTCGAAAATAATGCTCAATAATGTTCATCAACCAGACACGAAATAATTTTGTGTTATCCGTTTATTATTTTTTGTGTAGTTTCATATACTTACTGTGTATTACACACAGTAACTTTATGTACAAAATTATATTTTGTATGTATTTATGGCGTCTAGACCAAGTGTCGGCCGTGGAGGCTGTGTTTCTATATTAAATAAGCTACGTAGTACGAGGTCCAATGGGCCGTCAATCCGACATAACTGGAAAGAGATCAGACGAAGAACCGACATTCACATGCCCTCCGATGTTCGGAGTATCAATTACCAACTTCCAGACTCTGGGCTACTTTATGAAAGTATCCTCTTCTGCCCAGGAATCGAACCCGATAACCCATACACTGCATTCTTGATAATTATGCGATGACTAGACTATTAGGCTTACTTTGTTCGTATAATTGTTATAGTGATCACACTCTTTTTAATATTTACTTCCTTCTATCAGCAAACAAAACGAAAATAATAAAGTCATCAGCATAAAACATAGTGATGTTTCATAAAGTACCTCTATGGAGCTCCGGAGAGTTGTGAAACGGGTCATAATGAAGATCTGTGATGTGCCAGAAATATCCTGCAACAAAATTATGGGTTAGTTTTTCTAGGAACAGCTAGCAACGAAACTTCTTGCTTAAGTTATAATAGTTAGAGAGACGTTTTGGGTGTAAGTTGCTTTATTGTTTTTGACAAAATCCCTACTTATATTATAAATGCGAAAGTAACTCTGTCTGTCTGTTACGCTTTCACGTCTAAACCACTGAACTGATTTTAATAAAATTTGGTACAGAGATAGAGTTGACCTAGAGAAAGAACATAGAATAGTTTTTATCCCGGACTTTTGAAGAGTTATCTTGGAAACGCGATATAAACAAACTCGACGCGGGCGAAGCCGTAGGCGGGAGCTAGTCATGTCTATATGTATATGTATATAAAAGAAAGTCGACACTACTAGAGTGACACTACTTGTCACTCAAGAATGGCTGAACCATTTAAGCTGAAAATTAGGTAGGCGGTAGCTTAGACCCGGGATAAGAACATAGGAGTTTTTGTCACCATCCGGCTACGAGAAGCAGACTCGGAAGCCAGTGTATACAATTTTTTTTTCTTTATCTCATTTTATGGAGTATTCTGCCAGTTTAAATTACGTATTTTCCGTGAAAGATAGAAATAAGGAGCGATTATTTATTTCAGTAAACGGCCCATATAAATCAAATAAACGGTAAGTCTAAATGGCCAATCAGTCAAAAAGGTACAGGAAATGTCAAAACAAAAGATAGGCTATATACACATGAACAAGATTTTTTTACGGAAAGTTTATTCCAAAAATATGTCTTGACAAGACAGAACAGAAAATTGACAAGACAACCAGATTGGATGGAGACAAATGAATGATTGATTGATATAAGAAGCAGTTTCGTTATGACAAAATTATATTAAATCTCAAAAGCTGAAACTAACGGAGAGGTTTATGGATTGGGTGGCCTGAAAATGTTATAACTGAAACGAGGATAGCCTTTGTCAAGATAATTGAATTATTGTTAGTATAATAAGTCGTATCTATTTTGGTTAGTCGGTAGGCCTACTCGTTCTTTTATTTGTTTCGGTTTTAAAATCTTTCACAGTTTTTTTCAAATTAGGCTATTAATTGCAAACTCAATTCAAACTTAGTGGTAATTATTAAGATGCACATTAAAAAAGCGTGTTAAAAATACTTAAAATATTATACCTAGATAGTTTTATATAAATATTTAAATAATCTCACCTTTCTCCACAATTAAACTCAAAGACTTCGACCGCCAAATAAAGGCAAAGTCATCGAACTTAACAATACTTAATTAATATTAATTAACCATATTCGTTAAAATCTTTTATGAATTCTAAATTGCTTGAGAAAAGGTATCAATTACATTCAATGAGATAAAAATAACGAAGTAGATTAATTTCAATTAATTTTACTGAATGAAGTTAATTGAAGTAGACAAGAGAGGTCATGACCCTTTCACTTCAAAATGATCCGAATAAACTCGGCTTTAACAGAAATTCAGCCTTAATAAATCCCATCTTTTGCTGAAAAAGGATTGGAAGGAGTTGAATTTATTTCTATTTGAATGTCCTGGAATTATTTCTGTGTGTCGACGGTTTTACTCTTTGTGATAGGATAAGTGAGGAAATATTGATAAGTCCTTTGTAATTACAGTTCGTATTTACGTTTGATTAATAAAAAAAGTATTATATGTTCTAATATAATGAAGAGGAAGCAATTTTTTGTTTGTTTGTTTGTAGTACTGAAGCGATCTGAAAAAATATTTCAGAGTTGGAAAGCTATGCTCTTGAATAACGTAGGCCATATTATACCTCGATACTACATATTATACGGATAGTAGTTCCCAAGGGAACACGAGTGCAACCGTGAGAAAACCGCTAGTTTTTATATAACAGATTTAAATATTTTTGACTATCGCCACTTTTCAATTCTGTTCTGTAAGAAATGTTGTTTTCAAGAGACACCTTTCTACATTTTGTTATTTAATATTTTGCAAACAAGCTTATCCCAAACGATTTTGTTCGTATTCGTAGCGAGAGTTGCTACGGCGTAGCTCACGTAGCGATGACGTCAGCTACGCCGTAGCTTCTCGTCAGGTAATCGACGCAGCTACAAAGTTAGTAACACGTATTTACTTAAGGTTGTATGTTTCAAGTTGGAGGTACGTCAGCATGTTCTTATTTATGATTTGGTATAGTCAAATGATTTAATTCTGAAATCAAAATGATTTAGTCAAATCGTAACATTTAATAAAATAAGCTGTTTGTGAACAGCAAATCAAAATCAGAAGACAACTTCCTACGTGCTAGACAGAAGTAACGCAGCAAACACTCCAGCAACACAATTTGCACTAGGTCCACATATTTTTTTTTGTGAAATCCTATACACTTTTTAAGTTGTCCTTCATTATAGTAAAAAATATTCCGTCTTTCCACAAAAACTATTAAACGTCAGTTTAAGACTTGTCTAAAAAAATGACAGATTATGACGTTGAAATATGGTTCATTTTGCAGCCACTATTTTTTTAGACAAGTGTAAAACAGATGTTTAAGTTTTTGTAGTAAGGCCATAAATATTTTATTTCGTTTAGATAAAATAATTTAGATTAACATCAACTTAATATTGGTAAATAAATATAACAGCTACGATTTAATCATAAGCCTCAAACAGTAGCCATAGAAAGCGTGACAGATAAACCAATTTACTTTACAAATTTTACATAACAAAAAAATATTTTTATTCATTTAACCTTTTCACCGCCACGCCATATCGGTATTCCTATGCCCTGTACGCCAAGCCCGAAAATTTCAGCTTTCAAGGTGTATCAATAAAATACATAAAAGTAATGATTTAATAGGTTTATTTTGTATTTTTCTGCGACCTGTTTTTTGTCGAGTATAGCCGTCGTTGGCGCACAGGGCACGCTTGCTCATGTCGGCTATAGCCGACATTGGCGTTCAAAAGGTTAACCAAATAAAATGCTTACCAATCTTAGCATCAGTGAGGTTCAGCCACAGCAGGCTAGTGATGTACACGACGAAGTTACTTAGATTCATATTACAGAGTTACATGACGCCGCCCGCCTGCGCTATGTGTGTCGCCAGCTTTATCTCGGCCATTACATTGCCTGTGAAAGAAAAAACAATGGTTAGAATTATTTTTCAAAGAATTAAATTGCAGAAGTATGTAGAAAAATCATGAATGTAAGTTTCTTTGTATCGTTTTTATAGAAAAACAACTAAAATGTTTTCCATTTGGTAGAGATATATCTTGAACTATGTATGTTAAGAACAGTTTTATATTGTGACGTTTTAAATTAAATATATATTAGTTAAAACTTTATATAAAGTGGTATTATTTATTCAAACAAGTAATTTCAGACAATGTAAATAAGTACAGATAAACTCAAACTCAAATTCAAAAACGTTTATTCAAATTAGGCTGATAAATCAGCACTTTTCGAACATAAAACAAAAGACAGCCCCCAAAACGCCCACCCTTCACCACCTATGTGTTTTTGCTGGGAAGAAGAAGTGGCGCAACAAACTCCCCAGCAACACATGTCTGCCTATTAGGTTTGTAGAACCAGAATTTATACAAAACAAGTCAAATAAAATAAAAATATCATTACATGCTATTGATCATGATCATGATCATGATCATCACATCATAATAGTAATCATCCTGCCCTTGTTTGGCCTTTGTCTTTAATACAATCCAAACATCGCCTCTTTCCTCTAAATTCATACATGGCCATGCATACAGTAATATAAGTTATTTTGTAACATTTATTTTAAGTCATATTTGTTTACAAATGGTCGTCATCACCCTTTCCCGGTATAGATTTCAATAATGGAAATATTTTACTGGTCTATTACAGGTTAGGTAGCATTTATCAGCTCTATTATAAAGGGATCATAATATTGTAATCATAGTTGTTGTATGAAAGGTTTTTCATGTTTTACCACTAGATTATGGCGTACTTATGATGAGGCAATATAACGATCTAGGGTTATGGATCTAGTGAACTAATACCGAAATATAGAATACTTAAATATACTAGTAGAAATCCACGTTATTTGTAAGTGTCATAAAGGCTATATATTATTCTAGTAGTACGAAAAGTAGTTCCCTCGAGACAAGGTTGAAACCGGAGGAAACAGTCGTTTCCAAGTCCGCGTAGAAAAACTCATGAATCAAAGCTAGTATAAAAATAACGTTTGACTACGGAAAATTCAACTTTCCTTTGTAACGGAATGAACAAACATTATTATCTTTGTACCACAAAGTAACTATATAGGTACCTAATCGTTTGAAAAAAAAAACTTCTTTCAAAGTAAATAATAAACCAAAGAATACCTAACGCTAAGAAAATAAAATTGTTCGCGTTATTTTTTTACCTTTTTATGTTCAATAGAAACCGAACTACGTATTTACTGAATTTACCCGGTTAAAGTCAACATTGACCGGTCGAGGTTCCTTTTGTTTGAACAGCTGGGCAATGCTGGTGAAACCAAGGTTTTTAGTTGTGATTTGTTCTTGACCAGTTTTTTAGAGAAAATCACATAGGTCTATGTGTACGCAGACCTTTTTTCACCTCGGTATTTTCTTAACTTACTACATTTTTTAAGAGCCAGAATTATTATTTGCTGTCGCGCCAATTTGTACCTATATAAAATCTGTATGTATATAAAATCTTTGCATTTATGAAGTCAGTTATTTTACACCTCTTAAAATAGCAGTAAGTAAGCAGTGTTAATATCTGACTATTGTGATGTCCTACTACCTTCGGAAATGAAAAACAAGCTTAACAAGATGTATAAAAAAGCTTAATTTAGCAAAAACTCAAAGTTAACTAGCGCAAACTTTACATAAAACAGCAAAACTTTACAAAGAAACATCACAAACAAAGTCCTTTCAACCTTCTTTACATTTACCTACATGAGCACTTTTAATTAATTTGTGTAGGTGCATTAATTTTGCAAGGGAACGTGTGACTTGTCCCTCGTGGCCTAGTCTGGACATCTGCTTACACCCCAGAGAGTAGAGTAGGGAAATGGTGATGAAAGTAGAAATGCAACTTTCAACATTAGTGGTTTGAGATGCTCTTGTCTTTGCTTTAGTTTGTTTTCCTGTTTGTAAGTCTTAGTAAATTATGTTAGGGGATTATTTAGACACGTTTTTTTTTTGATTACATTAGTGTCTGCCTGTCTCCAGATGTTCATTTATTTTTTTATCAAATGCCGTCTCAGTTGAATCAATCGTGTGTGTAGAGTAGGAAAAAAACATATCCAGTTATATTGAGCTTCAGAAATACTCATAATGGCGTCCACGGCCGATTTCGACCACGGCGGCTGTTCTCATTTAAGGAGATCAGCCAGCTGCGCAGTGCACGAGCATTTGCGCAGACACAGGTGCACTCCCTATTCCTTCACTCTCATAGCCCGATGGGACGGCAATCCGACACGACCGGAAAGAGATCAGGCGCAGGACCGACATTTACGTGCTGTCCGATGCACGGGTGAATCAATCACCAACTTCCAGACTACGGGCTGCTTTGTGAAAGTTTTAAGAAAACCCACAAAGCGATTTCGGCCCGACCCGGGAATCGAACCCGAGACCTCGAGCACACTGCGGGTTGTTCGAAAGAGATACCGCGGCCCTGGTAGATAAAAGGCCTATGACGGAACACCACGATTTTAGTCAGTAAGAGTCTGACACTCCCTCACCGCTGCTAACCCACAGCGGGAGGGGTCATTTGATGATTTTACGTCGCTAAAAAAAAAAAAAAGACCTCGAGCACAGCAGCCACGCTTGCGACCACTAGACCAACGAGGCAGTCATACTCATATACACTACAGTCAGAAATACTCATATACCCTATGTAAACATATTACAGTCAGCTGAAAAAAGGTTTTCAATGACCAATGCTTTGGATGGAAAATATTTTTTGAAACCTGAATTTATTAATTCGTTTATATTCTGCGGAGTTCAAATATAAGAGTTTTATATCAGAAAATATTTTTGTCATTCGAAAGCTTTTAAGCTCTATAATAAAATACATGCAAAAATACACAATGTTTAAAACAGCAGCTACTTAACATATCAATTAGACATTACCTCATTTACAAGGGCTCATAATTATTCAAACAGACTGACACGTTACATTTTAATTTCATTCAAACCGTAATCAAATAACAGCGAAATAAAACGAGATATTTTCATTAACAAAACACCTGAAACGTCTCCCGAAAATGTCTTCATTATTCCACTGAAATTGACGTCTCTCCAACGTACAATTTAACTGGGAATTCATTAAAATAAAACTAATTATTTTAGGTCAGTATCAAGTACGGTTAACGGGTAACTGTAGCAATAATGGGTAGGTAGAAATTTTACGCGGGGTTAGAGTGGGGTAACAAAACAAATGTACGGGACAACACTCTATAGGCTCTCGAAACGGTCAGTGACGGACAAATGGGCACTCGAAGCGAGTTACTCGACCCACTACAATGAGGTTGAGCGTCAAGTTGTAAGAGAAAAGTGACTTTGATAAACAATTATTAGTGAAATAAGTTAAGTAAGAATAATACATGTGTTATGTATTATTGTGTTTCGGATGGCACGTTAAACTGTAGGTCCCGGCTGTCATTGAACATCCTTGGCAGTCGTTAAGGGTAGTCAGAAGCCAGTAAGTCTGACACCAGTCTAACCAAGGGGTATCGGGTTGCCCGGGTAACTGGGGTAACTGGAGGTCACTGGAGGTCCCGGGTAACTGGAGGTCAGATAGGCAGTCGCTTCTTGTAAAGCACTGGTACTCAGCTGAATCCGGTTAGAATGGAAGCCGACCCCAACATAGTTAGGAAAAAGGCTCGGAGGATGATGTGTTATGTATTATTACATAGTCACTGTGATGTAAATGTACGGATAAAAAACATAAAATCTTTTATTGTAACAAATTCGGAATCAATTTGTTCTTCACATAATATTGGCTGTTATAAACCTACTAGTTAAGTTTGTTCCAATTCCACACTAGACATTTTCAGAATTTATTTAATGTTACAAAATACGAGTAAATAAGATAACCCCATTGTACATTCGCGTGATATATTTAAAGAGTTCATATTACTGTGCAAAAATAAATATAAAATCGCTACCGCTCATGCTTCACCCCTCACTAAACATACCGATCGTTGTTCTGAGAGATTGACGCGACGACGTACAGTTGTAGTGTGTTTGAGTGCAAATGAGTTTTTTTGTTAACTGTACCTAGTGGCACGCAAATGTAGGTCGATTCACACGTTCACACTTCTCAGCGATTTGCATGTTTTTATTTGTAAAGGTGATCCGTTTGTGAAATGTCTCTCTTTTTCTTGTTTACGTCTATTTTTGCATTGACTTTGACGCTTTTCGCTTAGTACTAGGGGTATTTTATTTTTCGTTTTATATTTTGTTTTTTGGTTATATTTGTATGTTGAGGTTAATATTATTTGAGTAGGCTAATAGCTTCGTATTAGCATTAAATGTTGTTTACTAAAACGATTGGAATAACTTTAATGAGGTGTTATCAAATAATACCTTCGCCTAGTTACTTCATGAAATCAAAAAATATTATAACATTGATCGGCGATACATCTTCTTGAAAATAACAAAAGAAAATCAACTGTCATAAAATATCCTAGAATAGTGCATTTTGGAGTGGTGTCAGTGTAGCTGACAATTTAAATATCATTTCCTGATTCTTAACATCACTAAAAATAAAATTCACCATCAAACAAACACCCAAACTCAGCAAAATCAATATACAACACAACTTGGCAGCTTCAAGAATAAAAATAAAACAAAAGAAAACACATCCTAGTGTAGGAAACAACAACTATTGCCAAGGGACTCAAGCCGTAAACATCCCGGAACTCATAAAACAAATGTTCAAAGAAACTCAAAACCAGGACCATAAAAAAATAATCGTATATTCTTTGACACCTACACACTGCAAACTTTTAGTCGGCCGACGGTTTGTAGCTCGTAGATCAGTATGAAGATGATAATAGTATGTACATGACAAAGATCAGGTATTTACCTCTCCGGGGCTGCGGGATTGTTCAAAATAATTGCCTGGTACATAAAGGGCTTAAGACAGCACATGATGGGTTTTAGTCAGACGGACAGACAGCGGGTCATTTAATGATTTACCATAAAAAAAAAGTCGTTTGCTGTATCAGACTAACTAAAAACTGAGGAATCAAATTGCCAATCATCGGGTCGACTGTCGGCCTAGTGTTTAGTCTACAATCTGTGGATACTCTTAGAATAGTCGCAAAAAATCTTCCAATAGTAGTGAAACTTTTAATTGGATTGACAAAGAGAATTATTCCCTTTCAGCAGAATTGAATTAAAAAGTTCTTTATGTAAAAATAGTGGGCCTTATTAGATGAGAGCCTATAATAGTACCGTAGGTTTTATATTAATTTTGATTGGAACTTTCTCGATTCCCAGACAATATTTATTTGAATTTTTATGCTTATTTTTGAAATGCTATAATATTGATCTTTCACCCCGTTAGATATCTAATTACTAGCTTCATTCAGCTGCATCTTTTAATGGGCCATCTAACACTGAAATAATTTATCAAATCTATAAGCTGTACAAGGTGTTGATTTGCATTTGTGCCATATTTTAGGAGGTTGACATAAAATATGTAAATAATCGATTGGAATTACAGTAAAAGGGAAATAGTTAATATGCACTGCTTTTTTTGTCATTGTAATGTCGTAGTATTTCAGAAATAACCCAATTTTATGAATGAAATTTATGAGTGATCGTTGCGATGCTTTGTGTTAACATTAGTGTGAGAGCGCAGCACGGTTTTGAGGCCAGTAACATACGCGCCGAGTTTAAAAACGGGTAGGTGACATTGACGGATTTCCGAAAAAAAATTAAAATCAAAAATTTTTGTGCCAATTTTTTGTTGATTTGGGTTGAGAATCATTAGTATAATTACGTCCTTGACTATGGCACGGATGCAAATCAACAGCTTGTATATTATTAGTAAACATTTAGGGCCGATTATGTTCACATTTATTTTAATTTTAAATTATGTATAAGTGTTGAGTTACCCTTCCAATTACATCGAAAAACTCCAAGTCATGACAAGACCTTGAACTGGTGGAAATACAACGTCATTCTGTGATTGGTAATTATAGTATTTAAAGAATGTGGCAGGTCACAAGGCCACAACACCCAAACTTCATTTCCTGTCATTATATTTATAGAATACTAGCCGTTTTCCCGCGGTTTCACCCGCGTCCCGTGGGAGCTACTGCCCGCACCGGGATAAAATATAGCCTATGTTACTCGCAGATAATATAGCTTTCTAATGGTGAAAGAATATTTAAAATCGGTCCAGTAGTTTTTGAGTTTATCCAATACAACCAAAGAAACAAACAAAGTTTTCCTCTTTATAATATTAGTATAGATAAATATTATTTTAAATATGTTTAATACACATTTTTGAGTATTTAAACCAGTGTTTTACATAGAACGACTTCTTATCTAACCTCCACAAATCAGTCATTTGGGCAGATCGATATGCCTTGATAAGATTGGTTGACAGACTTTTGAGTTTCTGACTACCCATAACGGCTGCCAAAGATATTCAACTGGCAGCTGAGACCCACCAATTTCTCTTGCCTTCCGAAACACGGCCGAACTCATGACAAGATAGTCATACAACGGACGGACCACGCCAAGCAATGCTTAATCTTATGATCCGTCATCATTGTACATATTATGTATCATTATTGTATAAGATCATTGATCCGTACGGCTGTTGCTTATAACGTGCAATTTTACCCTTTTTTTTTTAACGACATCAAAAATCATCAAATGACCCCTCCCGCTGTGGGTTAGCAGCGGTGAGGGAGTGTCAGACTCTTACTGACTAAAAACCGTCGTGTTCCGTCATAGGCCTTTTATGTACCAGGGCCGCGGTATCTCTTTCGAACAACCCGCAGCCCCGGCAGGCCTTGGCCCTGCTGGGCCACGCTGGGATACAATTTTACCCTCATTTAGAAAAAACTTTTAGACATAGCATGTCACGTCGTATTGTATAATGTGAGATATTAATAAAACTCGGAAATCGTAACGTGTAGTAAGCAATAAACATATTTTTGAAGCTTTAGCAGGTTCGCGTGTAAGTTTGTCAACCATGTTGATGTTAGACGATTTGTTTTGAAAAACATTTACTGGTAGCTAGCAACTGTTGCTTGTAAAAAATTCGATAAAAATACACCCAGTTTTTTTTTGGAGTAGATTTTTTAATGGGACTCCTACTAATAAACTTCTTTTTAATGTTAACAGTTGGTATCGACTGTCGTTGTTTTAAAGTATTCTTTAAAAAAAGGGGTAAAGTTTTCAAAATGACTGAATAATACATGGCATAATTCTATGTTATACCTACATACCTACATAATCTATTTATATTTAACACCTACTTAATAAGTACCTATAATTATGTCTTTACATTTCTTTTTAAAGCACACATCGTTAACTACAAGCTAATGTACATAGTACGTGTTCGAGCACAAAACAGTAATTTAAAAGATCTATTAGGCTATTCTAATACCAATCACGCTTCAACCCTTAGTAAGTGGGTACCCGATACCGCATTGATTTCGTCCAAATGAGGGTAGTCCCACATTTGTTGTCGACCTATCACGCGAGGCGTCGGCGGCGTGTTTCGTCAGTCGTGCATTAGCTGTCTGATTAATGACACGCTAGTTCGCTTGATTGGCACTGATGGTGTTATTATTTTAATGCAATGAATGATATAATAATTATTTAGGAGCTCGTGGATAAGTGAAATACTTTTTTTTTTTGGTGGGAAATCATCAAGTGAATAAAACCCACCATGTTCCTTCTGGAGTTTGTTATGTACCAGGGATGCGGTAACTGTTTTGAACAATCCCATAGCCACGGCAGGCTTTGGCGGAGTAGTCGATCGATGATAAAATTAATCAACGCTTGATGCGACCGTTCCTTGTATGGATAACCATTTTGACATGACGAGAAAGATACATTAAACTAAGGCACGCTTTTTTTTTATTTCTAAGCGCCTTGTTGACACTTCTCGTGACCCAAGGGCTGGCTTTTATTTCGCACAGACGTTGAGCATTGCCATGCAACGTGGCAATGCTGCTAGCCTTTTGGGTACATTACCCAGTGACAGCGATGAGGAGCAATTTTTGATGCACTGTATAAGTTTAAGTTGTATATATATATAAGTTTATTAAACTATTTAAACTGTTTATTAACTTTTTAAAATGTTGTAAATAAAAGGCACGCTTCTTTTCTCATTAAAAGTGATTTTCCAGTGCCAAAAAGGAATGTTGCTATTCGCTCTACATACTATCTCATTAAGATGGAATAAAAAGTCACTAGTACTTTTTAATTGCTTCATTATTTATTCTCACTTAACTTGTTTAAATAAACCAAGTTCGTATTTAAACAAACTGCTAGTCTTACTGGTATTTTATTTACAGTCCAGGTTTTACGATCCTAGAGTATTCCGAACCTCGGATGAGTTATGGTCACCATGCCGGACTGCCGAACCTGAGGTCCCGGGTTCCATTCCCGGTACGGTTGACATTTGTCTGATGGCATGCTTATTAGCTGTGGTCTGGGTGTTATGATGTGTATTTATAAATGTTATATAGTTTGTCAGTTGTGTTAGCACCCATAACACAAGTTAAACTAACTATGGGTCTCACCGACTATTTGTGAAAAGGCGTCCCTATATTTATTTATTCCAACAAGAACAAAACTAGCCATACTAATATATAGAAACGGTCATTTCAATTTGTTAGTCTATTGTGTATAAAATTTTGTAACCGCAAAAAATGAATACAACAATAGTTTGTTACTGTTTTGTGTTTCGATGCTTTTAGTATTTTTTCATCATATTTTTCGTGAATTTATTATTGAATGACTAAATTGATTTCTTTATGTGTGTGCTGTGCACTTTAAATATTGAAATATCCAACCATAAATTTAATAAAATAGATCTAAAAATTAGGTATTTACCGAAGATGCAACAATTAGAAACAATATTGGCAATAATGGCATATATTAATGGCAGATAATAATGGCATTCTAATGAATGCTACCTAATTGGAATAATTGAAATCAACAATATCACTATTAATATGTACAAGTATGTTTGGTATGCATCAGATGAAACCATCCTGTCTCATTGTTCCACTCCCTCGATTAAATAAATGGACTGTAATTAGAAATATACAAGTATTATAAGCTATATTATATACTAACCAATCACAGATATTGTTTGGTAGTTACGTATGTAGATGGATATCCACACAATAACTTAACTTCTTTCTGCTTGGGCACATGAAACTTTTATTTCTATATGTTCAAAGAAAATCACACTTAGCATCTAGTCTTCTTTCCTCCGAGCCTTTTTCCCAAACTATGTTGGGGTCGGCTTCCAATCTAACCGGATGTAGCTGAGTACCAGTGCTTTACAAGGAGCGACTGCCCTATCTGACTCCCTCAACCCAGTTACCCAGGCAACCCAATACCCCTTGGGTAGACTGGTGTCAGACTTACTGGCTTCTGACTACCCGTAACGACTGCCAAGGATGTTTAATGACAGCCGGGACCTACAGTTTAACGTGCCATCCGAAACACAGTCATTGGTATCTAAGATATACTTAGAAAGTACATACAAACAAGAAAAGTTGCATTGGTACTTGCCTGACCTGGAATCGAACCCGCGCCCTCATACTCGAGAGGTTGGTTCTTTGCCCACTAGGCCACCACGACTTAACATCTAGTATAAAATGTAAAACAATACAACTATCAAAAAAACTTTTCCACAATAAACAGAGAAACAGGAAACAATAGAAAACTTTACAAGTATAAAGCATTTATTTCGAAGAAGCTCGGAAGCAATCCGCACCAAAGTAATCTTGACCACTAATCCTTGGGGACTTAATGTCTTCGCAAAAATAAACACGGATGGCTACTCAGAAGGTACAAACTTCCAGGTGTTTGTTTACTTGTAAAATTTGCAATTTAAGAGCTCTGCACAAAGCACAAGAATTTTAAAACAGTAAATATGTTGTTTTTTTTTCTCCTAAAGTAAAAAAAAATATTAAATTGTTATTTCTTTACTTCCTTATGTGGTATTCCGGGTGTGATTTTTCCTTCAAATATATTCTAGCTCTTATTAAGTATATGGCCTGTATTTTTTAAATCTTCTTTAATTACTGCGTTGATAGGATAACGCACGATAACAGTTGAAAAATATGTTTTATGATGATTTATGAGTTTCTCAAAAAAGATCCTTGAGCTTTAACTCGTAAGTATTGCTACAGTAGGCACTCACATTTTTAACACATTTCTAGTTTAAAAAAAAAATGCATGTCACACACAGGCTAGAAAAAACGTGACCTAGATGTGTGACGCATTTTTTCCGCGAACCTATAAAAGACGGACTTAATATTCACATAGAACACTCTACTCTAGCCCTTTTCCAAAAACAATCAACAGCAAACTAATCCACGGTAATCCACAGACTCTTAACGTCTTCGTAAAAATAAACATGGCGACCACTCCAGCAGTCTCGTCCCAGGTGCGTTCGTGTCCGCCTCATTCATAATTTAAGCTCGGTTGCCAGTCCGGGATAGGAGCTAGCGGACAGCATGATACGATAAGTTTCTCGACGTTTTAGGCGTTTGAAACCTAGAAACGTTTTGGTTGCTATTTTTAGGAATAGAAAATTTGGGAGAGTTTTGATTCAAAGTAAATTGTACCTATAAATTATTCAATGAAAACAAATTACTAATTCAAATTGAACTTGGATTCGGTTTATTTTATGATAAGTTGAGATACAAAAATCCTCCTAATATTATAAATGTGAAAGTTTGTGAGAATGTATGGATGTATGTTTGTTATTCTTTCACGCAAAAACGGCTGGACCGATTTGGTTGAAATTTGATATGTACATAGATGATACTCTGTTAAAGTCGTGGTAGCCTAGTGGGCAAAGAACCAACCTCTCAAGTATGAGGGCGCGAGTTCGATTCCAGGTCAGGAAGTATCAATGCAACTTTTCTAAGTTTGTATGTACTTTCTAAGCATCTCTTAGACACCAACGGCTGTGTTTCGGATGGCACGTTAAACTGTAGGTCTCCCGGCTGTCATTGAACATCCATGGCAGTCGTTACGGGTAGTCAGAAGCCAGTAAGTCTGACACCAGTCTAACCAAGGGGTATCGGGTTGCCCGGGTAACTGGGTTGAGGAGGTCAGATAGGCAGTCGCTTCTTGTAAAGCACTGGTACTCAGCTGAATCCGGTTAGACTGGAAGCCGACCCCAACATAGTTGGGAAAAAGGCTCGGAGGATGATGATGCTAGATGATACTCTGTATTAACACATAAGCCACTTTTTATCGATAGCTAATCTTGTATAATTTCGCAACGTATAAGTCAGAAAACCCTGTTTTTGGAGGCTTTATTTTATTAGAACACGAGATCATCTGTCTAGACTACGGCTTTTACAAAATTACATAAAACACTCACGTACATAATAATAAAAGTCAATAGACAAACTGACGCAAGCAAATGCACAGTCACACTCCAACGCCCACATCTTAAAACTTTAACCAAACGCAAAAGGCTCTCCCCGGGGCACTTTCAAAATAATCGTAAAAACGTGAAGTCCCAAGAAGGGCAGCTACCTAATAGATAAAAGTGTTACATTCACTTTGGCGTTGTTTACATAATTTTCTAGATGTTTTCACAAAGAAATACAAATTCCTTCGAGATAGAATCAAGTCTTTTTAAAAGTTTCCCGATGTAAAGTTGCGGGGTTTTTGATCAAAAGATTTGCAAGTGATTTTGAAGTTGTGTTTTCTTGGGAGCGAAGCTTGGGGCGAACTTGCTGTGTGAAGCAACAATTTCTGTATACAAAGGTGAATGAGACGTGGCTCTGTAGATAGTAATAATATTAATAGCTCGTTAAAGGAACTTTAGAGTGTAGTGTAGCTAATTTTAAAGTAACAGAGAGGTACGAAAGTCAATATTATCTTTACGAGTAAGATAGGAAATGTACATATCTTGCGCCGTGTGATAATATTATATTCAGTTAGACTTAAACGATTCCAGAATAAAAACTATACTTGTGAAATAACCAAAAAGTGCTTGTGTCTTTGAATTCAAGAAGCCATGTAGGTCCTTAAATTACGCATTAATATCTATCCTCATACATCTTTAATTCCACCACTATCTCCAAACAACCGTACTTTACCTGACCTTGTTCGGGAAGTCGGTTAAAAAAACAGACGAGACAGAAAGAGCTTTAAGTCTAAGAATATGAAAGCATTTGTAACGCTAGACTTTTTGAATAGAGTCATGAATGTTGGGGAATGCAAAAAGAGGTGACGTAAGGGCTGTTCATACTGCACTTTTGATTCCACTCCGCTTTTTGGCGGTGTGAATTTAGGACTTTTGACGCGTTTGAATTTTGTTTCGGGATTAAGATTTTGATCAAAGAATTTTAGGGTGTTCAGGAGTTTCGTGGTTCAGAAAATAATAATTTCCTTTAATTTTATTTTCAATAATAACGTGATTCTATTCATACATTTTTCAATAATTAATGAGACAGGTTTATTGGCAAGTTTCAGCATCCACTCTAATGAAACTTTTCGAAATAAACTTAAATGGCAGAAAATAAACCAAAATCAATATCTACTTTGATACCACAAAACCGTGGTCAGAATAAAAATGTCAAGAATAGAGTTGCTTTCAAAGCGATATAAAATTCCATTGTTATTAAAGTCAAGAACTAACACACCATGAAGGAATTCATATGGCCGTACAAACTCTGTATGCAAATGTAGTTTCCACAATTTAAATTTTGACTTAAGCCGACAATCGAGTGCGAAACGCGACCCTAATGCTTGCCATGAAGTCACTAAGCCTTAACATTAAGAATAAAACCGAGATGATCGATTTTCCACCTTATTAGCATAAGCATTAGGCCTCTAATGGTATGTCGCACGAGTGCTGCATTGATGACGCTTTTAAGGCGACTACGGGTTAAATCTTTTACGATCAACATAAAAATGTCGTTATTTTTTCCGCGCCAGTGGAATGTGAAACTTTTTTGGGCACAAAAAAGTATTTTTATTGCTTCCTAAAGCATTGAAATGTACAATAGTTTATACGTCGAAAACTGTCACTACATACAATATCGATAAAGGATTAAAATTTATGTATTGCATAGCCGAATTGGTGTCATAGATATCGATTCAGGCCCGGATACCGATTAAACAAATGTAACCGCTATTGACTTTGTGCCCTCGCTCAAAGCTTTAGTGTAAAGCAAATAAAAATATTCGTACTAGTTGACAGTGGGCAAATAATATTACCTAAAACAATACCAACTATATTTCGCGGTTTCACTCGCGTCTCGAGGGAACCCACCACCATATAAAAAGTAACTTCTAAAATGTATTTTCTCAGGCTTTAAAATATTTTCGTATTCAAATGAGTCCAGTACTTTTGGCGTGAAAGACAGACAAACAAACTGACAGGCTGAGCTACTTTCGCATTTATAATATTAGTACCTCAGTATAAAAATACAAACACACGAACGCAGAAAGACTTTCCTAAACAAACAAGAAAAAACTTGGACAATGAAAATGCAACCGGCATTTTGCCGAAAAAATCCGGATAAGAATTTTAAACGAAACATTAGACAGGGTGGAATCATAGCCTACCCGCAGACTGCAAACTTTTAGTCGGGCGATAGCTTGTTCGGACTCATTAATCGGTATGAAGATGAAGTAGTAGGCAATGGTTGACAAAGATCAGGTATGTAGCCGGTATCAGACCGATTGAAAACTTTGACTGGAATAAAAAAACAAATTGACAATCGGGTCAACTATCGGCCGACTGTTTAGTCTATAGTGTGCTGGTATTCTAAAAAGACAATGTGTCTTTAGGGGTGTACAACAAACATTATGTAAAGGATGTACATAAGCTAAAAGTATTTACGTAACGACAACATAATGGGTTCAAGCTGTTAAAAGTGCTGTGGCAGGCACTATGATGTTTTGTGCAAACATAGGGGTGGGAGATTTGAGGAGGCCCGCGATTTTCAAGGAAAAATTTATGGGTAAAATAAAAGAACGTTCAAACACCTTAGCTCTTTATAGTAATCAACAGTAGGAATGAATCAATTCTAATACCCTCTTATTTTGAGATTTTTTATTGGATTGTTATTTAATTTATATTTAGATCTTCACTAATTATGCTGTTATGTGATCAACTTGAGAAACAATAACATGACAACAAACCTAGAATATCTAAACTAAGTTACAGTAAACAAAACATAAAACCTACAGCAACGGTCACGCGCGAAACACAAAACCTTATGTTTACAAAGACGCGACGCGCAGAGAAATACTATTACATCTTTTGTAAGAACATGAAAACTGACAAAAACAGAATGAATTCTCATTGGTACAATGCGTATTAAACCGGCTAGTCGCAAGGGCAGAACAAGGAAACGATTTAATTTAATCTCGGCCCGGAACGTTGAATTAATTCCGTTATTTGGTCATTTTTCAGTTTCCCCTCTTGAAAAATGGCTGAATAAAAATATAAAGCTACAATTTTTCAGCGTCAAATTTTGCCTTTGGAAAGTTAAATTATAAAAATTATGTTTTTTTTGAACGACGACGCCGCCGATGTGAATATTTTATTTCTGATGTTTTACGTTTTTTGAATCGCTAATCTATTGGTTTCGGGAATTGAATCGCAAGATTGGTTATTGGTTTTAGGAATTCCGGGAAGTTTATGAATTATTTTATTACAAGGTTCTCTGGGTATCCTAGTGAGTAGCTGTTTAGATTCACTTAGTAGTGAGTAGTCGCATGTTTGAAGGAGTTTTAAGGTGACTGATAAAATTATTGATTACTCATTACTAGTCAATTTTAAGGTAATTACCTACACAGGAACTTGTAGTACTTGAAACGTCAGGGTCTATTATTCAAATCTTCAGGCAGGCTAGTTATTTACATTTTTTCGATCTATACTACGGAAAAAAGAAAAATGAATTCGTCGAAAAGTGAAAAAGTAGAGTAGATCCAGCAGACATTAAACTTATATTCAGTAACTTTCTTTTGACCTAAACAATATTTACTTTCTTGCCTGCTTAATCCAACGAACCACAGATTTAAAAATCTCTTGCTCACAATTAGACTCAATAAAGTACAAAGTGCTTTATCATGTTACCAGATGTTACGATATCACCCCAAAACGTGCACGCTCCCCCTTTCCGGCGTTAAATGATATTTTCACCGGAGTTACCCTAACCCTCAGATGAGTAAAAAATGTCCAACCGATTAGATCAGGTTAACGGTGCCGATATTAGTCGGTTTTATCATCAAAGTTCATGCAAATAATAATAATAATGGCGTCCACGGCCGATTTCGGCCACGGCGGCTGTTCTCATTTAAGGAGATCAGCCAGCTGCGCAGGACATATTATAGTGAACGAGCATTTGCGCAGACACAGGTGCACTCCCTATTCCTTCACTCTCATAACCCGATGGGACGGCAATACGGCACGACCGGAAAGAGATCAGGCAGGACCGACATTTACGTGCTCTCCGATGCACGGGTGAATCAATCACCAACTTCCAGACTACGGGCTGCTTTGTGAAAGTTTAAGAAAACCCACAAAGCGATTTCGGCCCGACCCGGGAATCGAACTCGAGACCTCGAGCACAGCAGCCGCGCTTGCGACCACTAGACCAACGAGGCAGGCAAATAGTTGTACTGTAACTGTGTTTCCTAGGGCACGATAAACTCTAGGTCCCGACTGTTATTTGAACATGCCAGTATAACCAGTCTTACCAAGGCGTATTGGGTTGTCCGGATAACTGGGTTGAGGAGGTCAGATAGGCAGTCGCTCCTTGTAAAAAACTGGTTTAGCTGCAATCGGTTAGACTGGAAGCCGACCCCCACATAGTTGGGAAAAGGCTAGGCACTTGATAACAGTGCATTCACACAACTAGATCTATTTCGCGATATACATTTCGAGTGACAAAAAACCCTGGCGTGTAGTTTCATGTATCAACGTTTGAACCGGTAGACAGCAAACAATTGACGTGTCGCCCGTACTATTTCACACTAGCCTAACAATCCCTCATTCCGTACCCATAGCGGGAAGGTTCATTCGATGATTTCCCATCAAAAAGAAAAAGGTAAAATAATAAATTAATGAAAAAAACTAGAATAAAAATCGATGGTAATTCTTTCAAAAGTAATAGTTCACATGGACTCGGTTACATGATGATAATAACCTACATAGATTTAAGCTCATTTCAAACTCAAGTATTTTTGAACTCTCTACCAAATAATCACACGGATATTTCGGCCCACGTTTCCCTTATCAGTCGGAATCGAAGGACCAAGTTAGAGGCTCACTCAATTACCGCATCCATTGGATGCAAGCACGCCACGATGACTGGTCTGCTGGTAAAATTGTAGGTAGCTATGCGAAGTATTCCGTTACTAACAGCGGAGTTGAAAATTGAATGAGGCGAGATGACGGATGCAAGGTATTGTAGCTTTCATGTTTTGGTGAAATTGCGACTTGTTTCTTCATTTCAAGATAATTGTGTTTTGTGTTAAGTATATACCGCTTGGAAATAAGTGCGATGATTTTTGAGTTTATCGTCAACAAACAGGCAGACGCGGGACTTTGTTTATAATATCTAAAGATATTTTTGTCCTGTGTTGAGTTTCTAAGACGTGGTAGTTAAGTAGTTCTACTAGCTTCTTAAGTATCCGTGAGCAGGTTTGATTTCAGTTCAGGCACGTACTTTAATCAATAAAAACTTAAGCTTAATAAAAATGAAGGTTTCAATTACGTCCAATGTTTGCCAGTTTCACCAAAAGGGTCTTCCAGCTAAACCTCTACCAAGCCCTTTAAACAAGTATGATGTTACATTACCTCTTCAAACATTAACTTGACAAGAACAGAACCTCTGAGGCTTACGTCACGATGTAGCTAAACCATGTTAAAATTATAAGTGTATACAAACATAAGCCTAAACAAACAAAATGTACAATATTTCCAAGCTCTGCTCCTACAGAAACTTCCATCTATCTCAGTCCATCATACTACATTTTCACCACCATATTTCAGTCTCTTGTTTCTTAATTAAAACTTAAAATATTGTTACTTAAGAAGTACTTGTGCTTATACTCCTTAACCTAACAATAGGGGTCACCTCTAATAATAATTAACCTAATTTTCCTGTCGTTCTAATTTCAACTATTTGCCGTCGTGTTAAGTTTTATAGTTGCATTTAAGTGGTTGAAGTAATGACAGAGCGTTGAGTAGAAGCCAAATTACAGGCGAATGTGTTGTACGCGTGTATAGTGTTTCCTACTTAATTAGCGTTTTAAAAATAAATTGTTAGGCACATGCAGCTCTTTCTTTTGTCCTGATTTTTATTAGGTTTGTTGGCGTTTAATTAGTACTGCATTTTTTTTTATTCGGTGAATGGGTATGCGGGATTTTTAGTTCTATTTTTTTTAAATTAGATAATGAGTGTAATGCGTTTACTTGAGTTTAATTTGCACATATTTTACTACTGGTTATGAAAAGGCTCTGCTTATCAAAAAGGAGCTATTGCGATATAAAATGTATACTTAATCTTAGTCGTAAGCTAAGACTTACCTACGAGTTGAGTTAAGTCTTAACTTACGACTAAGATTAAGTATACATTTATTTTGCGAAGAACGAATTGAACCAAACCTTCGTTTTGTTATTTCTATTTACAGTATTTACCTACGTTTTCGGTTTTCGTTCCAATTTTTGATTGGTTAGCTTAGCTATTATTGGGGCCAAACCTTGGCCTACTTGGTAGAAACGTGTTCCTTTACCTTATACCGTGACCTCTATCGATACAATACTTCGTTAGACTTTATTAAGAGATTGTATTCTCAAGTCGAACGGAATAATGAAGTTATAGAAATTGTTCGGAGCGTTTTTGATTTTGTTGGAGAGATTTATATGTATTAGTATTATATTTTACTTTTATCTCATATATTTTATTTTTGGAAAATGCTTACTTTGTTTCCTTGACAAACTCCTTGTCTTGTGTCTGCTATATGATACATAGCGATCATTTTACTACTTTGTCGTGGACAGTAAAGTGAACTCACGTTGAAAATTAGCCTCAAAAGTTTTCAATAAAGTAATAACCGTAATCAATACTCCAAATATTAATAAATATCTTTTTTTTCCTTTACCTCAAGTTTGTGTCATCGCACTAATGATGGTATTAATCTCATATTCCCACGCATGGGAAATCAAATAACAATTAATCACAAAGGTGGTTGCATTCCGTTGCCAGTTGGCATTATTCCAAGTGTTGCCATTGCAATTGCTGATACTAGTTTTTTAAAGAAAAAACGCGACGAATGTACCAATGGTTCCGTATATAAAAATAGCAAAAAACGTTACTATGGGAACCTCTAAAATATTTTACAAACTTTACCAACGTTAACGTTACCAAAACCAAACGTTAACAAAAGCAAAATTTATTTATTTAAAGCGGTAACAAAAATAAATTACTTTTGATAATTTTGTTCAACCTTTTAATTATCATGTTTCAGATACAGCCTGGTGTTAGACAGACGGAAAGCAAAGTCTTAGTAATAATATGGTCATGTATTACCCTTCAGGTATGGAACCCTAAAAATGTCAAGTATCATATCTACCCTTTCCAACTTTGCAGTTAAAAGATTTCAATCTGGTTTAAATTTTAATACGTAAATCCAATTTGAAAGTTTTTAACGTATTTAATGAATGAAAATTGTACTTTATTCTTGTTCTGAATAATTTATTATTAGCTTGATTTGTAAGTCAGGGGTAGTAGTGGTTAGACTTCTAAATGAATGGGTATGTTTTATGAAAAGTAAATTATAAAATTTCTTTTCATGCGTTGTTTTTGATTTAGTGTTTTTCTGAGTAATTATTATAGGCCATACAATTGACTCTTCAATTGCGATGACTAGCACTTTTGTAATGACCCATTGGTCAGCTATGTATTCTAATAAATAAATAAGACTAGTTTTATAAAGGACAAAATTTGGGTATTAGTTCTTCACAAGCAATTAGCTGAACGGATGTTGATGGAACTTGGCAATAATTTGGTTTACACTATATAAAATGACATAATATAATACTAGACTGCTAGTATAACATAGTAATTTATATACATAATTTGGTACATTACGGGATGGATAACAAGGACTAGCTTTTATGAAATAGAAATAATTTATTTGCAGAAAATGTATGTTACAGATATGGTGACGTGTTAATTTACATAACTTTTAGAAAATAAATTTTCATCTCGTCTATTCTGGATATTCTATACCCATTAACTCAAAAGCTACTGAACAGATTGTTAAAGTAAAATAAAATGTGTGAACTGTCAACAAATAGAAACAAAATACATATTGGAAACAAAAAGAGTTCATTGCTCTCTAAAATCCACAAAATTCCACCCGTGGAACAAAGTGGGTGTACCGTAGGTGTAACTATACACAGAACTTTATGAGTAGCAGCACACCGCAGACTAAACAGTCAGTTGACCCGATTGTTAGCAAATTAAAAAAATCTCCATTCCAGATTCCAATTAAAGTTTTCAGTCAGTCTGATACTGACTAATTGTATTAACTGATCATTGCAACGTGCGTACTACTATTCATCTTTATACTGATCTATGAGCCCAAAAAACTATCGGTCGACTAACAGCCAATTTCTTCATCAAAAGTAAAATCCAAAGTAAAAATCAAAGTAATGTCTAAAGTAAAAGTAACGGTCAAATTCGCTTTTTCTATTAGTTTTGCTGTCCCTTTAGCCTTGAAAAAACGAATTTGACCGTTACTTTTACTTTAGACATTACTTTGACTTTTATGTTTGATGAAGAAACTGGCCGTAAAAGTTTACAGTGCGCAGGTGCTATAAAACGTGTAATAATAATATACCTCAAAATTGCTAACCCGAAACTTACTTTCAGAATTAACACTATAAACTACATTATTGTTTAGCGCGTTCATTGTGAAACTTGTCTGGGAAAGTGTGAGAATATTGAGAGTGCTTATAAAACGTGCTTGTAACAATTATTAAATTTAATTGAGATTAAAATTGTTTGGTAGCGATGAGGACTAAATTTTTTGATGCTCTTTATTAGTTTAAGTAAGTTTTATGTAAGGTTTGGTTTAGTTTTATAAGTAAAAATGTGTCAATAAGTGTGTCTATTTGTCAAAAGGTAAAATGGCTTGTGTTTTTCTTAAATCGTATGTACGGAAACTTATTTTTTCAAATCTTCTTCTATGACTTTTTTCACCATGACACTTTTGCAGTATATTATAATAATAATGTCTCTCTTTACTCATTATAAAATCCATCCAAAAAAAAAACATTAACAAAACTGTGCCAAAAAAATCACCTACAATTTTAACAAACCTCCAAGGTATTTTTCTTCCAAAAAATACTTCCAAGATTCTAATTAAGTATGCAAAAATAATGACAATCACCTCTGGGGGTCCCAAAACGACTGCCAAAGCGTTTAACGTAATCTTCCAAAGTGTAGTCCAAACGAGGACAATATAATATAATGGACCCCAACTTGTTTGGGCTGAAATATCTCAATAAAATGACCTTGACCTTGGGTTTAGTAGACTGTTATTAAAAGACCTTTGGGACCTATTGTTAGGATATAATGGATTTGTGCTGTGTTTAATTGGATGAGGTTAGGTTAGGTTTTAATAATGTGCCTGAATATTTATTTAATTTTTTTCTGGTTAAGGTACTTTTTATTGACCTAGAAGCTTCAACGCTTGACCCTATGTGAAAAGTATCGTATAAAGATACGATACATAAAGTCGTCTTCATCTTGTGTTGTACTAAGAATTCAACTTAGATATAAAACGAAATAACTTGAGTAATAAATGGTGACTGGCAAAGAATTTCTAAAAAAAATATTTTTTATTAAAATTACAAATACAACTTAAGATCTAATGACTAGCAATCACACTTTGCGTAATAATAATATCAATTTAGTTTTATTAAGCACAATGTTGGTGGAAACAGCAAAATTAAATTGAAAATATACTAGGGCGTTTTAATGCCCGGACGTTAAACTCGACTTTAATCCAACTCCGTTTCGTTCTTAATCCAAAACAAGATACCCCATTTAATAAATAACAAACATTTTATTTAACAAGAACACAAACTTAATTAGTTTTTAAAACTTTAAAATTAAAACAGAAAACGGTCGGCTACGTATTAAAGTCGTAGAGTGCTACGCCGCTACAGTGCTACGGCGTAGCAATGCTACGAAGTGTACTCAGTAACTTTGTAATGCGCTTACCACCGGAACTCAAATAGCTTGTAACCGGTTCGAATGAAAAACCGCTGGTAAACTATAAATTAAATTGTGGATTGTTTGTTATTTTTTTTTCTTTGAGAGTACTGTAAACAGTATTATTGCTCGTAAAGGAGTTTACTGGGAAAGGAGTCGGCACTGCCGTTTTACTAGTTCACCTATTTGTGAAGCAACTCGTTCGGGGATGTGTTTCTACTAAATTTATTTGTGCGGTAAACAGTGTAATAGTATTAAAGGTAAAACTTTATATGCGTTGGTTTGAAAATATATATAATAAAAATATTCCAACATTTTTATGGTGTTTGTTTTATAAATACGTCATGAAAAAAGTACGTATAATAAAACATGTTATATTTTTGTACACGCTTTATTACAAACTAGGTTTCGCCCGCGGTTTCACCCACGTCCCGTAGCCGGATGGTGACAAGAACTATCCTAAAACCTTCTCCCGGGTCTAAGTTACCTCCCCTCTAATTTTCAGCCAAATCGGTCAAGCCGTTTTCATGTTATGTCGTGACAACGGAAAGCGGGTTTCATTTTTATATATATAGATATACACGTTACCTTAAAGAAACTCTTGCAAATAAAAATATCGCAGTAAAAATCCTAAATTAACTAGATATAAAATCCTGTACAAACACAATTATTTTCAGCACGTCATATGAACACAAAAACATAGGTAATTCCTTATTTACAGAAACGCATACATATTTCTCTTTTACAGTTTTTTACATCTTTGGCAGTCGTGACCGGTAGTCAGAAGCCAGTCAGTCTGACAACCAGTCTGTCACCTAGAAGCATTGAGTTGCCCGGGTATCTGGGCTTAGGAGATCAGATAGGCACTCACTCCATGTAAAACACTGATACTCAGCTGTATCCAGACAGACTGGAAGATACCAACATCTATACTAATATTATAAAGCTGAAGAGTTTGTTTGTTTGTTTGTTTGAACGCGCTAATCTCAGGAACTACTGGTCCGATTTGAAAATTTCTTTCAGTGATAGATAGCCCATTTATCGAGGAAGGCTAAAGGCTACTTTTTATCCCGGTACGGGAAGTAGTTCCCACGGGATGCGGGTGAAACCGCTGGCAGAAGCTAGTAGTTGGATAAAGCCTCGGGAGATGACTCAGATGCATTGAGTGGAAGCAAACGTCAACATAGTTGAAAAAAATGGCTAGGCAGATGATTTCACTTATACATGTATTTCATACAATATTTACTAAAAGGCGGTAAACATATAAAAGAGAAATATAAAGACAAATATTATGGGTCCTGTTCCGGACTCTCTCAAAAGGGTTGTTGTAATAAAATATGTATTTTTTTACGTCAAATACCGAGGGTACACAAAGTGTCAAAAACGACGCTGAAAGAATTTCAGAATTCAAACACTTTATTATGTAAATGGGACCAAGTAAATTGTTTTCTGCTGATTTTGTGAGTAGAAAAGTAAATGTTTATAATTTTAATTTTGCTTTGAAAATAAAAACGCAAATTAATGTATTTTTGCTGTACAAGCATGTCATCTATACTCATGTAATTAAGAGGAAACATTTTGTGTTTGTTTATTTCTACCCTAAGCACTCCGAAACTGCTGAACTGATTTGATTTTTTTTTCATTGTTGGAAAGCTACAGTATTCTCGACTTGAATAGGCTTTATTTTATCCACGCATAGGCAGGAGTTCGCATGGGATACGGATGAAACCACGGGAAAACGCCTAGTCTATACTATACTAATATTATAAAGAGGAAAACTTTGTTTGTTTGTTTGTTTGTTTGGTTGTAATGGATAACTCAAAAACTACTGGACCGATTTTAAATATTCTTTCACCATTAGAAAGCTATATTATCTGCGAGTAACAAAGGCTATATTTTATCCCGGTGCGGGCAGTAGCTCCCACGGGACGCGGGTGAAACCACGGGAAAACGGCTAGTTATAAATAAAGGTAAAAACTAATTTTAAAATATGTTTTTTCTTGTCTTTTTCTATATACTTTTGCTATGCAAGTTTTTTTTTGATTAGTTAAGAGATGATTAAGATAACTGATTTAAAAATAAAAGTTTCTTTAATGCGTAAAATCTTTAAGCCTGGGAAAGTCCACTGGACTTAGCTAGCTATATAACACATAAATAACATTATAATATCATCTTACCTTCATCAATATCATTCCATTCTTGTTACATAACCTTTCTTTTCTCGAAATCAAACAAAAAAAGAAAAATCGGAGGATCCCTTATTAATCCCTTAATCGAGTTCTTTATCCCATCTTATACATGCCATAAAGGTGAGTACACAATGGACACACTGATTTGTACTGTTTTAATATCTGGATAAAATAACAAAAGGAATATCGTTACTAGATTATGGTTGTCTGAACTTTGAAATGGAAATAAAAAGTGATAACTGAAAAGGTGTGCTGATAGTTGTAAAATTCTTTGTAATAAAACTAAGTACTATGAACTAAATCCCTACTTCCCTACTAATATTATAAATGCGAAAGTAACTCTGTCACGCTTTTACGTCTTAACCACTGAACTAATTTTAATAAAATTTCGCACAGAGATAGAGTTGATCTTGAGAAAGAACATAGGATTGTTTTTATCCCGGACTTTTGAAGAGTTCTCTTGGAAACGCGATATAACAGAACTCGACGCGGGCGTAGTCGCAGGCGGAAACTAGTAATAAATAAATTGTGATGTAGTTTATAACTATTGATACGTTCAACTCGGAAACACTTTTTCTATTCCAACTAAATACGTGAAAATGCATTTTACACTCTTAGTTTACCAAAACGTTATCCAATGATATAACAATAAACTACATCCAAATATTGTCATTCAGCACCCACCTTTATATCTTTTCAGAACGTCTGAGTGATGCGAGTCGCAAGGCGCACAAAGGTATTTCCTATTGCTCTGTAGAGGATTTTTTTCATATAAAAAGAGGTAATAAAGTAATATTACGGAGGTAATATATAGTAGCAATAGGTAACTATAGCAATAGGTAAAAAGGCTCTATTGAAATACCAGTTACGTGAGCTTTGTTATTGAAACTAGAATTGTCGGATCAAATTCGGAATACAATAAGTTTTTCCTCTTTCATAAGTAATAGGAATACCAGTTATCCATCGTTTTTATAACTCACATGACTATGGTATTTTCAACTGCAAATTATTTCATCCAATATTGTACCCCATCATCATCTGTCTAGCTTTATCCCAACTACCGGCTGCAGCAGAGTACCAGTGTTTTACAAGAAGTACGACTGCCTGTCTGACCTCCTCGACCCAGTTACCCGGACAACTCTTGGATAGAATTAAGTAGTTGTCAGACTTACTGGTTTCTGACTACCAGTATAACGACTGCCAAAAATTTTAAAATGTGCTCCATCCAGGTCCATCACAGTAATTTATCGGTCATTTTGTTCCACCAAATCGAAAAGCCATAGCTTTTGTCATTTGATTTTTAGCGAACAACCCAGCATTAAGACATAAGCTATATTTGTGAACAACGTTTACGCCGTTCACGTACCACATAATAGTACATAATGACATGCAAAGTTGCTTCTAAACAGTTCGAATACACCCCGTATGTGTAATACTTAAGTTACCTGCATACGGCAAACTAAATGGTTGGAAAAAAGTCTTCGAGCTATCTTTTATCTTTAAGAAAATCTTGATTCCAATCAAAGTTTTCGGTTGGTCTGATACCGGCTAAATACCACATCTATGTAATGTGTGCACTACCATTCATTGTCATACTGCTCTAGGAGCCTAAAAAACTGTTGGCCGACTAAAAGTTTGCAGTGTGTTTAGGGTTTTACCTCGTTGGAGAGAAAGAATAAAAGTAATACATATAGAACGTAGGGGAACACGCCACAATTTCACAGCCAATTTGCAATAAAGGATCTTTGCAGTACGCCCTCTCCTTTCAGATATATTTACGCAAATTGAGGAGAATGGTGAAATATTTGCGAGATTTGCCTACCTCATTAGATAGTCGGATTGGAGGCAGGATATTTTTTGTGTGTGGTGAAGGAAGTAGTAAATTTAATGGTGGTAAAATTTTACTTTTTAGGGAATGGGATTATTTTGGCTATGTAGAAATATTTTGTTGGAGTAAAGTATGAGAAGTACTTAGAGTAAAGTGCAAAAGAGATGAAGAAAAAAAAATTAGCGTGTATATTATTCTTTTGGACATTTTCGGTAGTCTTTATGAGTAGTCAGAATACAGTCTCAAACAAAAGAAGCTACAAACTCAGTTTGATCAAGGAATAGTGTAAAAATAGTGCGCAAATGACGGACTAATATTATCATGATATTGCCTTAGAATAACAAGAAATTATTTCAAGCTAAAAACAAAACCTACAAATCTAAAATCTGCCAATGTGTTGTTTTCTTGTTAGCAAACAAGTTTGCGAAATCCGTGGTTCTATTTGTCTTGCTTTAAAATTCAGTGTGGGTACAAAGAAAACTGGCTTCCTCTGACTGTCCCGGATTTATTGCTCCGAGCTAATGTGTGGTCACCCTTGCGGGTCTTGCTCGAATTTAGAGTTTGTAAGTTAATTTGAAGTAGAAAGTCTTTGTTTTTTGTTATTTGTGTGATCAATCTTTTAATGATAAATAGCGTATTTATCTAGGGAGGGTAGTTTTTGTCCAGGTGAACGGAGTAGTTATCATGGGATGTGGTTGAAATCATGGATCGGGACCAGTTTGGGATGATAACATAAAATAAGTTACCTAAATATTTACAAATTTTTTACAAAGTCGTATATTGCAAAGTCGCGAGCCTCTTAGTGTGTGTACATTTTTTGTTAAGAAATAACAATGCAAGTGCAAATTACTGAACGTATTTGGTTTAAACTTGACAGTAATTATGTAGCTTATGCATCAGAATAATATTATAGGCTAATTTTATCCAAGTGCGCGAAAAGGGTCCTATTGGACACAATTTGAATCGTTCGCAGTAACTAGTAATGTAAATTAATTTATTAAAACAAAATATTTACATTAATTTTAAAAAGTTATTTTTTATGCACTGTATTAGTTTTAAGTTGTAATAATAAATGTTCCATTAAATAATGCCATTTTATCTCCGTATACACAATCTGTGATGAATTTCTGCCGTATATCGTTCTATTAATATTCCATCCACGTTTCAAAGGAATATAGGAAAGTATTGCTTTCAATTACATAAATCTGAAATTGTGATACATTTACGAGCCAGATTAAATGTATACGTTTCTATTGAATTGATTATGATTTATTGAATAATGTAAAAACCAATAGTGATTATAAAATATTTCTTTGTATAGTACTAGATTCAGTTTCACCTGCTTTACGTTCACCTGAATTAAAATTATAGACAATTAGTTAATCATATTAAATGTCATCTTAATTTGTGTCAGAATCACATTATTATCATTATACCTACTTCCAAATACATTTTACGTACAAAATACTGAAACAAAGGCAAGCTTTGCTCAGAGTTCGATTCTCTTACCCATCAACCGAATAGAAATTAAGACACGTTCAGAACATAACTTGCATTAAAATATCAACATCATCACTCAACAAATTACAGCACACTCACACACACAGACATACAAACATCATCAACATATCCGCACATTGATATCGTTCGCGTAACCACAATGTTCGCGGCAAATGTATAGCACGGTTTACAAATTAATTTATCATCATAGGGTTTACGTGTGAATACATTAATCATCGTAGAATAACATATAAGTTTTGTTTTGTTAGGGTTACGTTCGTTCGTTATTGTGTTAGTTTAAAACTTTTGGCATATACGTCTAACTATTAGGGTTAGACTTGAAGTTCGATAAGTTTTTGTAGCAGTTGTTCGCAATTTATCTTGTGGGATTTATTTCTTGTGTTCCATTTTTAATTGCGTGTGTGTATCGGCATGACATCAGAGCTTATTCTGTTTGAGTGCCTTATGTAAGATCTGGGTAAAATCATTCGTATTTACCGTTTAAATGAAACCCATAAAATTAATGGTAACAGAACTTCATGAAAGGGTTCGTTTAAACCAACGGCTGGTTCTATGTTTTTTTTTATATAAAACAAAATACAGTGATGCAAAGAGCACGCTCGTGTTTCTGGCCAACCTTATAGACATTATAATTTTTTATTGCCTTTACTACACCACATAAACAAATTCGATCTTACATATTCCTTCCTAAACAAAATATGAAGAACACAAAATATTCACACGAACCATCCACGACGATACTAAACAAACTCACGATAATATACATTAACGATAGCACACGTATGCAAGATCTCTGGCTTAAACCTTCACACATATGACTATATATACACACAAAATATATATGAATGTTTGTCTGTACAAACCACCTCAAAGATCTTTATTAAGACAGCGAACTCAAGAAACGGCACGGCAGCTGTAGCTTGCTCAGCTTATGAGAATTTTATATTATTTCAGCTAATATTTTCTGTGAAAGTTAGCTTTTATTTTTATAAGTAGTAGTCTTGTGAAAATAAGTAAGGTTATTATTGATGCGAAACATAATGTGATATGGAAGGTCGTTTTGTCTTTGAGGGATAGCATTGGCATATTTTATTCAGTCTTTTGAATAATTATCACATAAGCTAATATTTATTATAGTAAGATTTCTAAGGCTAATAATAGATTCAAGAACAATTTTTGAGCACACGGATTGCTTTAGAAATATTTCAGGTACGTTTTAGTCAGAATCTATTGTTGAAAATGTTGAATCTCATTATCTAATTAAAGAATTTAATTAGGCTTGCTCAACTCTCACATGATTTTTTCTAGAAATTCCGAGAATAACTTTCAGTAGGTACGTAAGTCTTGAAAAAATTACAAAAATAAACGATTAATCTATCACACTGAACTTTCTAGTTTTTAAGACAAGAAATCCATTAATTATTTCGAAACTGTCGAAGTTTAAAAAAAAATGTTATTTATTTCTGTAACAAAGATTGATGTGTTCAAAAAATAATTAAAAATACTATCTGTCTACTTTTTATTTTAGTATTTTGCCAATTTACCGTGATACCGATGAAACCGCAATTTTAATTAATATTTTATCGAAACTAAAGCTTGACGGCTCTATAATGTAAATTGTGCACAAATTGAGGCAACACTAACGGATTACGTCGCTTCCATAAAATTTTAATTTCGCGATGTGTTGTGCTCGACTTAATTGTACATGAAAATTGTTGGTTATACTATAATACCCAATCTACAGGTATTTAGTATTAATATTTCTTTATATTACACTCCAATCAGCCAATTGAAAACCGCCAAATGCACTTGCTTTGTGATTAAAATTCAATTGATGTTTAATAGAATAATTTGTCAATCTCATCATTTTCGACCGGAATGCTCCATAAGTGGACGAAGATCATCACTTAGTGAATGGAGATTGGCGATTTCAGACTTCCTTCAAGTTCAGGTTTCCTCAAGATGAATCCATCACTTTTATATTGTTTTAATGGCATAATAAAAGGGTTCGAAAGTTATAGTACCTAAATATTGATCCAATCCTTAATACTCGTAAAGCAAATACACCAGTAATATTCCTGAAGTTCATTAGAAGCAAGAACAATCAAGTGCAAATAAATAAGTAATCAACTATTGTAAAATAATTTAAAATATGCTTTCAAATAAATGAGATAAAATTCAAAGAATTTACGTAAAACATTTGTCATAGTGCTAAGTAACTGCTTTAATATTTAACAAAAGCTTAATAAAACGCCTAGTTTCTGTGACTACATCATTTGTTCAAGTCAGACTTCAAATGGATCTTATCACGTGCAAGACTGACAAGATAATAACTCACTTTCGCAATTATTTATACTTAAAAAGTAAAATAGCATTTTAATCTTAGCGATTCTTTGTTGAATTTCAGTACTTGGAATTGTGCAACTCATAGAGTGCGAGTGATTCGACCTTTTATAAAGTAGAAAATTAGTTGAGAGCCTATTTATTATTTAGTGTAAAATTGTCATTTAGTAAAGCAACTAGCTTTTTGATTGAAAAACGTCATTTAATCAGACATTTCTATGTCGTTTACCATCATACTTGTTGAATCAAATGTTCAGAACTTATCACATGACGCTTAGCCGGCATTCAAATATTTAAACATCAGAGCATATTTAGAAGCATATTAGAAGCTAAGTTAGACAAAAACCTTTCCTTTAAATAAAAGGAATTCTAATAAAACCTAATAAACGTTTTAAAACACTGACATTACAAGAAAACAACACGTTTATTCCTTCATTTCGAAACACAGAAGCCATTTTCAATTACATTGCCCTAGTTTGGCAAAATCAACGATTTCACAAAACATCCCTGGATTAGGGGGAAATTATTTCTTGTACCCTCGTAATTAGTTTTCTATTACAAATAGGGTCGAAAATTAAATTGTTTTATGTAAGGAACCCAATGGTTTCTTAAGCTGAATGAAATAAGACATTTCTATCGATATGATGATTGAAATGTCAAATGAATTACGTTCGTTAAAAGTCTATGATATTCGCTAGTAATTTAGTTTGAAACATATTTTGAATTTTATGAAAATTATGAATTAGTGTATAAAAATAGACATAGTATCAGACTTCTTAGAAACCCAGGGTCTCGGTCAGTCTGTCCTGCCTAAAGAGATTTTTGTTGGTCTGTTTGTCATCTAAAGCTCCGAAACTACTGACCGATTCGAAAAAATCTTTCGCTGTTGGAAAGCACCACTGTCCCCATAACATTAGCTATATTTTATCGCGGCACGGACGCGAGACGCGAGTGAAACTTATTGAAATCACCTAGCGAAAAAGTGACCATATCTTATAAGTATAATCACTATAAAAAATACACTAAATACATTTTTAAAATACTATTTTATCAAGATTCAGTACCTACATCTAGGATAAAATTTTTAACACCTACATAACATACTCATTATCCCTCATACACACAAGAGTGTAGGTTTAATTGTACCGTCTAACATGTAGTTTCTTACTGCCATACAAGCTACTTCAGAATGATTACCTAATGTAAATATAATTACGTTCTTGCAAACCTGTTGTGTGCCTTCGAGCTGAAGTTTGGTTATTTTGTGTTCAGATGTTTAATTGAAAAGCAATTGCTTTTGCTATGTACTAGTGAAGATGGTTGGGTGTCATTTTTTCTTGCGCATTTGAAACAACGTTTTTTAAATGCATATTATAATGAAATGAGTTGTGTTAAGATATTTTGTCAGTGTTGTCATCTAAAATGTTATCATAATTTTGTACGCTTTATAATATATTTCGTTCCGAAGTAATTATTCATCGTTCAATATCTAAAACAAAAACCGAACTTAACGTATCGATTTTCCGAACTCCTATATTAATATCAGAACACAAACAATTTACAACATATTTATACTGGCAAAACTTTAATACACGAACGAGGAACGCCTAGCGCATAACACACCATTACCAACACAACAAAGTAAACAACGAAAATGATTGTACCAACATAAGAAAACGTAGCTCGAACAAGCTTCAACAGAAATTCAATATTGGAGTTGGTACAGAAATCAAATTATACTAAGAATAATGTCGAACTTTGACTGGGAACTCGCAAAACTTTTTGTTTTACTGACACGCGTGTATATTTGATATAAATCTAAATTTATTTACTCTTGTTTATGTTGGTATAAATATAAATTTTCATGTACAATTGACAGTTTTATTGAAATTTATGTATGCATCAATTCATAATCAGATTATAGGTAGCTGAACGGATCATTTCAAAAATATCCGGATAATAATTTTATAGTTGTTGAAATACAGATTTGTGACCTAAATAAATAATAATAATATGTTGGAAATAAATATCTATTATTTATAAGCCAATTACTATTTGTGACGTATTATCTAACTATGATCATCATCGGTGTTTTCAATATTTCAGTGGTTATTTTGTGTATTTTTTAACCGACTTCCCAAAAAGCGGAGGTTCTCAATTCTACCGTTTTTTTTTGTTTTTTTTTTTTGTATGTTTGATGATTCTTTTTTTGTTTGATAGCGTATACTTCCGAGGTGGTGATGATGGAATCTTTCGAAAGTTGTAGGAATAGGTACATAGGGTGAAAACTTGACACTCAGGTGTTTGCCTGATAGCACTATTCCACAGTGAAGTCGGTTTTATTTTTTTGTAAAAAGTTTTTTTATTTTCTGACTACTCGTACTGATATAATCTGACAGCTTTCGCGATTACATAGATATTTTTTGCCCATTTATTTCAGGTATCCATTCCAAATAATATTACATAATATACCCATCCATCCTCCGAGCCATTTTCATAACTTTGTTGGGGTCGGCTTCCAGTCTAACCGGATGTAGCTGAGTACCAGTGCTTTACAAGGAGTGACTGCCCTATCTGACCCCCTCAACCCAGTTACCCGGGCAACCCGATACCCCTTGGTTAGACTGGTGTCAGACTTACTGGCTTCTGACTACCCGTAACGACTGCTAAAGATGTTCAAAGACAACTAAAACTGACCCAGCTTATTGTCATATTCATGAAATACCAAAATTGGTTCTAATCGAATATTTTACCGGTCAAAACTGAGTAAATATTATTACAAATGCTAGCTAGAATATACAAGGTGAGCTTGTATATTCGAATATAACGAACTTAAGTACAAATACTCCACAATAACCAACAGGCGTCGAGTAGATCTTCACTTGACTTCACAAGAAAAAATAACCTTTTATTATATTCCTCTATTCACATAACAACCCGAGAAATATCTCTCTCGTGTACTATGTCATACATATAAAATAACAAAGAGTTATCGATTTGTATGTATGTATGTACTAACTGTTACCAGCAGTTTCATTTACGTCCCGGGAGAATTATTTTCCGCAAGCGTATAAAAAGTAACTTTTCCCGTCTGTCTGTCGCGCTTTCACGCCAAAACTACTGAACTGGTTCAAATAAAATTTAGTGCACAGATATTCTATCATTTGTGAATGGACGAAGGTTAGTTTTTATTCTAATTCGGAAAGTGGTTGTTAGGGATGCGGGTGGAAAGGTGAGGAACAGCTAGTAAATTATACACATGCTAATTAAAAGCGATATGACGTGGTACATTGACTAAGATGGAACAAAGACTTTATAAGATCATTAATCCTTCTAGTGTGTTAACTTGTAGTTATGTTACAATTGTATTATAATTCATATACATCACTTTTGAAGTATATAGTTAACGTTCTTATACTTTCCCTCGAGAGGAATTCAGTTCACTCTTTTCTATAAAGACATCTGACAATCACAATCCCAGAAATCGTTGACACTTGCTTATAAAATGTGCCATTAATTTTTTTCCATACATAATCATTATAACATTGACCTTCTTTAGTATTGCTGGTTCAAATACAACTTAAAGGTAGCATTAAATCAGTTTATATATACACCTATGGCCACAAATGTAGAGGTTCAATAAATAAAATAAATTATACCACTTATACGTCAGTAGTCGTACAGGCAGAAAGCAATTTTAGCCAAAGCAACCTTAATCTAATTTTAATGGGAAAATTCTCCAGATAGCCCAAGAAACCTCAAAAGGGGCAAAAACACGGAGTAATCATTTTTTCATTGTACAGAACCCTAATCAACCTGGGATATTTAATTACTTGGAAGCAAAAAACTCAAGCACACACAATTTAAATGCCTAACCCGCTTAAATGCCCTAAAAATGTCCGAGATAATTACACAATTCATCATTGTCATGTGGCTGAATGTATATCCGGATAAATATAATTATATCCGTGCGAATATACGTTATATCCGGATTTTGTATTCTCTTGTTTCTTTTCATATTTTTTATGGTGATTAAGAGAGGTGATTTGATTATATTGTTTACATATAAATAAGTTGATTTTCCATCCATATGGTTATTAATGATTTTTATCAAAATAGAAACTGTCATGCAATATAGATGCTTTTCAATATTGCATTGCTAATTCATATCACGTTGTCGTTATACGTTGAATATGGAAAGCCGTTCGTTGGAAATAGAATACGGAAATTGAACTGAAATTTCAGGTGGGGTGACGCAAACCTGGAATTCTAGGAACAGGGATGACGTCCACACGCAATTTCTTTTCTATTTTTTATGTCACTGCAATCTGATAGTTTGGTAGCAGAATTTTAATTAAATAAAGCTCATCACTTATTCCTAAGGCTTTAGTATTAATATTCAAGATATAGAAGGTTAAAATAAGGCTACTTTACTGCATTATGTTGCTTTACCAAATATTTATAAATTAAAGAGTATTCTAATTATGGCCTTCGTAGCTGCTACGGCGTAGGCCGCTACGAAAGCTACGTGTGGTGATTAGAAATTAGGTATTAGGAATCAAAATTTTGTATCGTACGTGCGCGGAAATATTATTATAGGAATTCAAAGATACCCTGAAAATAAGATTATAATGATTTTTACAAGTCCATATGTAGATAAATATATTAATGTTGACTTAATTTTAATGAGAGTAAAGTTACGAATTCAATTCTGTATTCTACTTACTACATGGAGACTAAATCAAAGCTGACGATACAAAAATCGGGTCATCCAAAAAACTATTTCGTCACTAAAGAAAAACTCACGCTAACAATTCCCATCGGTTGTGAACTGCAGTGCAAAATTCCTGGGCACCAAAAAAGAGTCACAAATCACGAAATTGGAACGTAAACACCGTTCGAGATTCACTCGCGACGTTCGGGGATGATCGGGATATTTCGGGGGCGGGACGTCCTTTCGGCGCGGCGGTCGGACGACGAATGCCTAGTATGCAGGTGCGAGGAGCGACCGAGAGATAGGACTGTCGTTAAAGATATATTCGGATATAGAAGCCTGTAAGTGTGCTTTTTCATGAAATATGTGCTGTTAAGTATTTAGGTATATTTGGGTGTAAGAATGTTGAGTTAGTTAAACATTTTAGCTTAGATGTAAGCATCCGTATGATCATTCTGAAATATGTAGATGCTGTGCGTGATTTTTCATTGCCCGGAGTGTGTTTAAATGTTTGTTACACATAATAGGTATACGAATATAGTAAAGCTAAAGAGTTGATTGCTTTCTTGAATGTGATAACCTCAGAAACTACAAGTACGAAATGAAAAATTCTTTCAGTGTTAGATAGCCCATTTAGGGAAGGAGGCTATTGATCAATTTTTATTAAGGTATGGTTTTAAACCGTCTGAAACCAGGTAGTTATTATGTTGACAGGTGTTTACAATTGCTCATGTAAACTGAACTTTCCAATGTCGTTCTTAAATCCGTGAATGCTTCCATAAACCCGATTTCGTAGACATAAATATTTTTTCTTACCGTCTGAGATAAACTCAAATACGTTTTTTGTGATTCAAGAGAAGTCTAGCTTTTGTGTGATATTAGAATAACGTGAATCTATTTGGCGTGCTCCTATTTTATTTGTACAATACAAACACGGAGGGTACGTAAACAATTTAATCTGATTTGCTTATGCGTGGGCGCGAGTGGCCTTATATATTTTTTGCTATGTAATACGAAAAAAATATATGCCGTTTTGTTACGTATTTATTTGTTTTGAATGATTGTGCATATTACAAAACATAGGTTCTAATTTTATAAAATATTGATGAATATATTAGTTCAAAAAAGTTATTGAAAAAGTAAATGACGATTATTTAAAAGGGGTTTTTATTAACAAGATAAATATTTACATTAATTTTAAAAATAGTGAAATTATATACTTCGTAAGTCGTGGTGGCCTAGTGGGCAAAGAACCAACCTCTCGAGTATGAGAGCGTGGGTTCGATTCCATGTCAGGCAAGTACCTATGCAACTGTTCTTAGTTTGTATGTACTTTGTAAGTATATCTTAGACACCAATGACAGTGTTTCGGATGGCACGTTAAACTGTAGGTCCCGGCTGTCATTGAACATCCTTGGCAGTCGTTACGGGTAGTCAGAAGCCAGTAAGTCTGACACCAGTCTAACCAAGGGGTATTGGGTTGCCCGGGTAACTGGGTTTAGGAGGTCAGATAGGCAGTCGCTTCTTGTAAAGCACTGGTACTCAGCTGAATCCGGTTAGACTGGAAGCCGACCCTAACATAGTGGGGAAAAGGCTCGGAGGATGAGTGAAATTATATACTTATAAATTACTGGCTTTCGCCCGCGGTTTCACCCGCGTCCCGTAGCCGGATGGTGACAAAAACTATTCTAAAACCTTCTCCCGGGTCTAAGTTACCTCCCTTTTCATTTTCAGCCAAATCGGTCAAGCCGTTTTCATGTTATGTCGTGACAACGGAAAGCGGGTTTCATTTTTATATATATAGATATATTAAAAACAGGTAGTCTATACTAATATTATAAAGCTGAAGAGTTTGCTTAAAGGCGATAACCTCATGAACTACTGGTCCAATTTGAAAAATCCTTTCACCGTTGGAAAACTAGACTTTTCCCAAGTGACATAGGTATATTTTATCCCGGTGCAGTCAGTAATTTCCACGGGGCGCGAGTGAAACCGCGTGAAAACAGCTAGTTGCTCTATAAATTGGCAATGCAAATTAGTATGAGGAATTAATAATCATATACAAGAATACTTTAATATAATAGTAGTAATAACATTGCATTATTGTTCGCTTCAAAGGAAATTCTAGACATTGTTCTACATTGTTGATATGTTATTCTATCTATCTATTCTAACTATGACTTTTAAATATATATATTTTTTTTGATTCTTTGGTTACACACCTTTAAAGGATAGTGTGTTTAAATAATTATCTTTATTCATTTCAATTATTTCAAATTAGCTGTTTTTGGATTCACCCGCATCCCGGGGGACTACTCTCATACCAGGAGCTACTCGGAAGAGTGTAGTTTTCCAACAATGGAAGAATGTTTCAAATAGTTCCGTAGTTTTGGAGAATTTACAGTACAATAAAAAATGTTTCCTCTTTATTAAATTAGTGTAAATTACTTTGTCCTACGTACTTTTAATTATGAAGATGAATTATTCTTGTTTATCCTATAAACCCCTTTCATCATCCCCCGAGCCTTTTTCCCAACCATGTTGGGGTCGGCTTCCAGTATAACCGGATTCAGCAGAGTACCAGTGCTTTACAAGAAGCTACTGCCCATTTGACCTCCTCAACCCAGTTACCCGGGCAACCCGATACCCCTTGGTTAGACTGGTGTCAGACTTACTGGCTTCTGACTACCCATAACGCCTGCCAAGGATGTTAAATGACTGCCGGGACCTACAGTTTAACGTGCCATCCGAAACACAGTCAATGGTGTCTAAGATATACTTAGACAGTACATACAAACTTAGAAAAGTTGCATTCGTACTTGCCTGACCTGGAATCGAACCCGCGCCTTCATACTTGAGAGGCTGGTCCTTTACCCACTAGGCCACCACGACTTTTTCCTATAAACCCCTTTATTCCCCCTTTAAACCTTCTAAAATAAATCTTAAAGGCATGTTTAATACTAACAAACTCCATATTTAATATTTTGGATGTAGAGTGGCAATGAGTTTGAAAATTTTATGGACTTTCCAAATACGTTATATAACAAAGTGAATGTATTAACTTTTCAGCAGTAATTTACACAGACATGTTTTTATAGCAAGTTTAAATGTGAAATTCGAAACGAAAAATCCAAATTTAAAGTTATGATTTTATGATGCACTTTCAGTAGAAAAGTTTAATAGGCAAGCTAAATATTTGTGTATTAGTTATATTCAAAAGAGTTATGTTATGTAGTTCATTTTTTATTGCCACATAGCATTTAATTCTTAAATATAAAAAGTTTACCTATTAAGACATAAAAATAATAATTTATTTACTAAAACAGATAAATTGTATTTAGCATTTATCACCATCTTATTTTTTTTGTAATAAAAGACTAACTTCAAGAGAATGCTCTGCTTGAATCGAACCACTTTTTGTCGAACTGATTGTCACCCTACTCTAGGGTTAATTAATCTTTTCAATCAACTAGGTTAATTAGAAATCTTGAGTATATTTATTGGGTTTCTCGATCATTCAGACTATTATAATAGAAAACAGTTTTTTTAACATTTCATTTATTCAAATTAAGTTTTAGTTAATGCGTTTAAATAAATGTAGGATTTCAGAAAATTCTGTCACGTTTTGTTTGTGAAATATTTATTTTGATTTACGTCATGATGTTATTTTATTATTTTCAAAAGGCTGGCTATTACCTCGGACAAAGGATCAGCATGGCCATCCAACGAGGTAATGCTGCCAGCCTCTTGGGTACGCTCCCAGTTGACAGCGATGGGGATGAATTTTTTGACGCCTTTTAGATATAGTGTATATATATATATATTTTTTTTTTATTGTTCTACTAGGATAGTTTTTTTTGTAAATACCTATGTATATAACAATTTTATTGTTGTGTTTAATTAATTAATGTCATATTCGTCATGATGTTAATTTTTATGTCGAACCCATGTTTTGATTGAACAATATATTGTAGTTAGCAAAACGCATAATTACAATGTCGTAAATGAGTACTGACGTTACTTTGTTTTACATTTAATTGGCATACATACAATTTATCCCCAAATATCATCTTTTCTTTATTAAAAACCGCATTTTGACTGTAGTAGAAAAACTATTTAACTTTATAATCTTCTCTTAACATAAAACCACAAAAACTACTCACCCTATAGTACAAACTAAAATTCCATTTATCGTATCTCAAACACCCTGTATTACATATTCCGATTCTCTATCTCAATCAATCTCTCAATCGCAGCTAAGTCAGTACCGAACATTTGGAATTTACGCAGCAATTAATCACAGAATTAACAGTAGATCAGTATCTAGATAGATTGTTGATCACCCACAATGCCTGTTAGACTCGGTTTTAAACATAAAACTCGGTTTTATGGAGTACTAAACTACGTTTTGTTATAAATCCATAAAGATTTGATGTTAATCTGTGAAGGTTTAAGGCTTTTCAATCAATTCTTAGCGCTTAATATTGGGTGTATAAACCATTTTATACTCGTTATCCTTACCAAGTCGTAGTGGCGTAGTGGGTAAAGAACCAGTGTCTCAAGTACGGTTGTGGATTTGATTCCAGGCCAGGCAGGTACCAAGGCCAGGCAAGTTTTTTAAGTGTGTACGTACTTTCTAAGTATGTTTTGGACACTAATGACTGTGTTTCGGATGGCACGTTAAACTGTAGGTCCTGGCTGTCAGTGAACACCCTTGACAGCCGTTATGCGTAGTCGGAAGCCAGTAAGTCCGATAACCAGTCTTGCCTAGAGGGGTTCCCCGGCTTACTTTTTTGAGGTGGTTAGATAGATAGGCAGTCGCTCCTTTTAAAATTACCTAAGGTATTCATCGGCATCCACTTGGACCGACCACTTGGATGACCTAATGTAAAAGTGAAATTCAGTTTATTTATTTGTTAGACTTTTACGACTAAACCAATTGAAATTTAAAAAACGGCTATAGGTTTTTTTACTAAGTTTGAAAAGTATGTAGTCGTTGAACTGCGGAAAACAGGTTAACAAGTTGATATTTGAACCTGTAGTTATAGGAGTCACTTTCAACTAGGAAATCAAAGCGGGTTATAAAAGTACCCATCGGGAACTCTCACTGATGTTAACAACTGTGTTCTATTTAAAACCTGGTATCAAACTAGTGTCAATTTCCCTTCACATCAATGACCATAGCGTCCCGATATCAATAACAATGTCTACGCGACCTTGTAATTTCTTTCTGATAAAGGTTCAGTCGCTTAAAAGAACAACAATTTTTTTAATAATAAATAATACAGGTCTAAAATAATGTCTGATAAGTGTCCTTAATTAAACTCAACTTCGTTACATTTACACAAATAAAGACATGACTATACACGAAGTGCTAAGGAATCTTTTATTTTTTGTCAACGTCATGAATCCGTGACACTTATTACTTCGAGACAGAAGTCAACGTGTGGGAGAAACCTTCAGAGGGTACATGTCACACTAACAATCTGCCAGAGATAAATTGTCTTTGGCTAAAGTTTTTTTTTTGGTTTCCACCGCGGGTTTGTGTCATCGCTTTACATAATATACGTGTTAATGTCAAAGGGTGAGAATTATGTATTTTTATTACTTTTTAGGGTTCCGTACCCAAAGGGTAAAACGGGACAACATCGAGCAAAAATGAGCAAAAAAATGACGTTTGTTGTATGGGAGCCCCCCGAAATATTTATTTTATTCTAGTTTTCAGTATTTGTTGTTATAGCGGCAACAAAAATACATCATCTGTGAAAACTTCAACTCTCTAACTATCACGGTTCATGAGATACAGCTTCGTGACAGACGGACGGACGGACGGACGGACGGACGGACGAACGGACAGAGGAGCGAAAACAATAGGGTCCCGTTTTATCCTTTGGGTACGGAACCCTAAAAACGTTGCAGGTACTAATATGCCCCATGTCGTCACAATGATTATAACTAGTGTATAATTCCTGATATCGCAGGAAAAATGATAGATAAATACTGCTTCAGGAAACGTGTAAAGACTTCATGTTCAACAGTAGCAACCTCTAAGCCTTGCTTACTTCCTTACTAATTAAAAGAAGCAAAATATTACATAATTGAAACTCAACGAAGGAATATTAAAATAGGTTATTTAGCCATTCCTTCGCCGAGTGAAGCCGACGCACAAAGGAATAGTTTCCCATAGTCCCGCGGTTCGCAACTCTATAACATTGTTTTATAATATTTTTTTTTGTTCATATTTTCTCCACCCCTAAAGTTTCTCACCGAGATGAAAAAGTATGATTAGGTGGAAAGTTTGCTCGGCTACCTTTTTTATTATTAATGTCGACCGGACGAGTTCCGAAATCTTACGTTTTGAATAGTTCCCGACATGGTTTTCCTTTTTTATTTTTGTGGTTTTTTAAGGGAAAATTTGCGGTCACTTTTCTGAGTTTTCGCGTGGAATATTAAGCAGCTACGGAGTATGGTATTGTAGTTACCTGCAGTGTTTATTTCAATGAGTTTATACACGTTTATGTTGGTTGTTTAATTTAAAAACATTCTATATTACAAGTAACCTTATACATTCCACACCCATAAGGGTTTTTTTCTTCGGACAGTAAGACCAAAAACATTATTTCATCTATAGAATACCCCTAAATTCAATCATAATTCTAAATACCTATCGAATTACGATCTGAATGTTAACCATTTAACGTACAGACAGAAGTCACGTTTACAACGACCCAATTTCGAATAAAAAAATAACAAACAAGCAAAAACAAGGGTGCTCGATACTGAAAAAAAATTAAAAAGTTGTGTAAAAGTAAAAAGTAGTCAGGCAAAGCCATCGAGAACAAATGACTAGCGGAGATGTCATAACGTTCAATCTCCTATGAAAGTAGAAGTAGTACCCTTACACGACTTCTGTGGAATCCGCCTATTATATTCGAAGTAAAATCACCAATCAAACGAGACCTACCTTTGACAGATTGGTGCTGATTTGACAAGGAACACCAACGCTTCATTACTTCTAGTAACAGATCACACCTACCATACTTTGCTTGACCTACAAGAACGCGCCTGACCTGTCTTCCTTAAGGCATCTCCGCTACCTTTCCTTCCTCCGTGGCCAAACCCGTGTTATAGTGTGATAATCAATTTGGTCACGCGATGGCTTATAAACTCGATATGTGGCCTAGTATAATCTGTAACTAGTCAAACTATGACTTGACATGGAAATAATATACTTTATATTCAGCAGTTTTTGTATTTCAGAATTTTATGCTTGAGTAGAAAATTGTAGCACGAAATGCCGTATCGGAGTTTGTTATCGCTTATATTTTCTCTTCGGATTAAGAATTATTAAAAAATGTTATGAATGAAACGAGACATTAAATCCACATGTGGAAGGAGAATTGAATACATAAAATCGCAGAAAGATACAAATGAGTTATGCTACATTCCATCTACTTATTTATTTATTCTTTGCTCCATTCAAAAGTGAAACTCAAAAAAACATCCAGCAGCAAAAATCTGAGATCGTAAAATAATAATTGGTGTCACACAAAAGTGTGCAAGGACACGGAGAAAATTGAAAACGTGACATTTGGCCTCGAGGAAATTTTACAATAGTGTTTATATTGAAATATGGCCGCAAATTCCTTTCACATTTCACTGGCTATGCCAAATTGGAAGATTTTCACTTTTTATTCAGTCCTACCTACTAATATTACAAACGTGAAATTTGGTATGGATTTTTGTTCATCTTTTACGCCAAAACTACTCGATGGATTTTGATGAAACTTAGCCGTAGTGTAGCTTATATAGCAGAAGAATACATAGGCTACTTTTTATCTCAGTGCAGGTAGTAGTTTCCCCGGGACGCGGATAAATCTGCGGGCAGAAGCTAGTTAACAAAAAAGCAGATTTAATTTCGAATCTGGTTTTTGGATAGCGTTGGAATAATTTTGTGGTAACTGTCCTATTTAATGTGGTCACCCGACAGTTTTGAAACAAGCAAATCATTTGTGGTTTGCGTGTATCTATTTCGTATTATATTGCAGTAGACAGTAGCAAGTGAAGCCAAAATAGAATTGATATTTGGGGACTTGGAGCTACTGATTATGTTAAAGATTGAATCTTCACTTTCAGTCATATGTACTTTTAGTCCATTCTTGATATTTAAAAATGATACAGGCATAAATGGATAGTTTTGCAATCGATGGATCGCTGGACTGAAACCAGACCCTAATATAGTTTTGAAAAGGCTATACAGATGATGGTGATGAAAACTCCGAATTAAAAAAAGGGTTTCTAGGCTAATGCCACCTAATAAAAAATGCAATTTAAAATACTGGTTTCTGAGGTATTCGATTTTTCTGGGGTAATGTTCAAATTGCTTTTCAACGGAGATTCCACTACAGAATAGATACTGAAAAATTCCGCAATGTATCCTCACTCATACATTGACCGATAAAACGGTTATCAAACTCTTGACCTCCTCCACCGTCGTGTTTACGACCAATATAGGTATTCCTATATCCCTGCTAACATATTATATTACTATGTAACTAACTAAATAAAATAATTGAAACTACAAGCATCTTTTTTAACGGGGTCCAGGTTTTGAAGAATAAAATAATGTCATTTTAAAAGTAAAAACATTTTCAAGAATCTTTTTCCTCCTGCCCTGTTCCCAACTTTATTTGGGGTCGGCGCAATATGTCAACCTCTTCCATTTTTCCCTGTCACTCGTCATACTGACACTCACTCCCTTTAAATTTACAAAACTTTTTCATAAAAAAATATATATCGTTCGAAATAAAATTAATGAAAATCAAAACCGACCTAAAATCTACATGTCACTCACAAAACAACGTTAGTAAACCAACCAAAAAGTCCAACCGATAGGTTTTCAGGATCGCAAAAGCGATGCACATTACATGCAAATTCTTTCTAACACTCTAGCCATAAATAATTCTGCAACCTAGTTTATTCAGCCAACATAAACGGTACGTTACGCGAACGATCTTGCACGAAACTGTTTAATGTGATTTATTTTGAACGTTTTTCAGTCTGAAATGCAGCTGTTTCAACCTTTTTTTAGGCATTTTCCTGTAGACTTTTTACTTGATTTTTCTCTTGTTCGTTTGTGGTTGTAAGAGTCATTTTTCAAGACGATTCTTGCGGTGAACGTCATTGCATTTGCAGGTTGGTTTTGACGTTCGTTGTGACAGAAAACAAATGAATATCGATGCTTTATGGACTACTTTCAGGTTAAGTTACCAGAGTTCTGACGAGGTTTTAGTCTACTGGTGAATATTTCCTAATAAATAAGCAGCTATTTGCGGTACCTGCAGCTAACTATATCGACATAACAATGGTGCGATATATATATATATTTTTTTTTTCATAAAAAGACTAAATAAAAAGACTACGAGTTATATTCACGGAAGAGAACCTAGAGATCATACGTGTATTTTACTTTGAATATAACCTGTATATATTTTGTTAGTATATCAGCTTTATATGTATAAAGCTAAGGTCGTAATTCATTGTCACGATCGCCTCTCTCGTCAATCTGATACCTAAGCCATTGGGAGCCGTTTTTGAAGTTGATCTATTATCCACACGTTTTGGCCACAAATATGGAGGATAGATGTTAGTTGAACCACCGTGCTATACATAAGTGTTAGTAATACATACATAATAGTGTTATAAAATATGTAGTTTTTTATTTTGATATTCATCATCTTCCCAAATAAACGCCAACCATTCCGGTATCCATCCACCTTCCGCCACCAGATTCTTATATTATTTTTAATATAGCAGTTGAATACTTGAAAAAAGTGTTGTAAACCAGCACTATTCACAAAATCATCATCATCATCATCATCCTCCTGCCCTTATCCCAATTTTATTTGGGGTCGGCGCAGCATGTTTTCTTCTTCCATACTCTTCTATCTGCCGTCATCTCACAAGTAACAAAATATTTACCTAAAAAGTATACTTTATTATGCATATAAGTGTTTCCCCTTACCTCTACCCTCCAAAGTAACAAGTTAAACAGAACCAAGTTGTATCGACCGCAGCACATGCAATCGTAATGTGATTGATTTAAATCCTTTGCATAAATGTTGGAAATGCATACCTTTACATACTCTAGAAGATTGGCCTCGGTAAATATTCACATGTTTTTTCAATTACTTATTGAATGGAAAGTAGATTGGTTTCTCATTCGTACATGCATAGCTGGTAAAAATGTATATCAAACAAGTAGCCAGTGGTTCTGAACTGATGTTAACTACGGCAAATTAAGTAATACTTTGTCGGTGATTTATAAATCCATATCGCTCTCAAAAAAATAAATTTTAATCATAAGTCTATGTCTATGATTTAAAACACAGCACTGATTAATAAAAAAATCCTTACAGAAATTTAAGGAAAGTTCTCGGTCTTCTTGTAATGTAACTTGTAAATTCACATAAATGAACACAGACGCATTTTTTATGATGCAAATAATGTACTCGTAAGTTATCAAAGAGACAAGATATTCTTACATTTAAAAGATAGTTGTTCAACACTTTTAACATCAAGTAAAATCATATAATGTAGAGAACTATACAATTTTCAGGTAGTAATAGATCATTCAGTACTCCAAAACGTCCCATTAATAATTAAGCTATCATTTGCAGTTATCACAACCAATGTCCGACCCGTTCATGGGAGGAGAAACCTAACATAAATTAACGTTCTAAATTATGAATTTCATAAACGTTTTCCACAAGTTTTGATTTCTATTCCCGACTTTAATGACTCTGGCCTAGTTTTCGTAATAGAATTATTATTCCTCGCACCAGTCTTTGATTAAAACTGGGATTCTAGATAATAAAGTTGGTCTGTATCTTTGGTTTTCGTTAATTAATAAAATCATCTGTCTAGCTTTCCCAACTATGTTGTGGTTACCAGTGTTTGACATGGAGTGACTGCCTATCTGACGTCCTTAACCCAGACAGCCGAGCAACCTGAAATCCTTAGGTAAGACTGGTTGACAGACTTTCTGGATTCCGGCTATCCATAACGACTGCCAATGATGTTCAAATGACAGCGGAGACCCACTTTACGGTGCCTTCCGAAACGAATAAACTCGTTATGACAAGATGGCCACCCATCGTCGGACTGACCGCACTAGGCGTTGCTTAACCTTATGATCAATCGACCCGTGCGGCTGTAACTTACCCACGCTTACAAGTTCTCATTGATTAATTTCTCTACATAAATATCTGCGTCCAAATATAGAGTATTCCCATTGAGATACAATGAGCTTTCCCATGAGAATATTGGTGTAATGAAGCTTGGTCCAAATGTATTATTAGATTACGTTCATATTGTTAGTAAGCAAAGAAATGTTATGTAATTGGCAACTATGATATGTGATACAAATACGTATGTATCTGTTATTGTGGTTATCTTAGTAAATAGGTATAAGAGCATGAAATATGTATTTGAATTATGTATTGAAATGTATATTTTGCCTAAAAAAAAGTTTTGAAATTGTAGCAATTTATGTTTTGATTGTCAGGTCATCCCCAATTCTTCAAGTACAACACACACAGACAAACATACACCTCATCATCATCAGCCTATCGCAGACCACTGCTGGACATAGGCCTCTCCAAGTGCACGCCACTGAGATCGATTTTCGGCTTCTCGCATCCAGCTCCTGCCAGCCGTCTTGCGCAAGTCATCACTCCACCGTGCCTGAGGACGTCCTACACTACGTTTGCCGAGGCGTGGTCTCGGTTATCGGTTCTTCGGCTAATATGGCCAGCCCACTGCCACTTCAGCTTGCTGATTCGGTTTTATATACTTAGGTGTTGAACATACACCTAAGTATATAAAACCTTCAAAATCAAAAACGAAATAAAATACACAACACAAACTTCTATACTATAGAAATGAACAAATAAACACCGACAAAAATAACACTGTAACAATTTCCAACTCAATCTACCTATATGTCAAGTTTTCCTTAGAATTCGACAGCCATTTCGTTCCATTATTTAGCGACCACACGATAAATAAAACTACACTACAATAAAGAAGCACGTACTAAAAAGGTCAGGACACATGACGTCACATTCTCAAGCGAGGCCTCTATTCTGAAATCCTGGGGGTCTACTCAACTCAACAATACTACCTCTGAGATTCTGTGTAGGTGTCACGAAAGCAGGTAAGCTATATTTGTGTATGCCTATCCACCAATGGAACGTGGGCTGTTCCCCTAATACATGGACGGACGGTCAGGCCAAGGTCGGGAAGCAGTGGATGCAGATTGCTGAAGATCGAGCAAAGTGGCGAACCTTGGGGGAGGCCTTTGACCAGCAGTGGATATTTTTCAGCTGACACGACGAATGTACATTGTCTTTGTACGATTTTTCAACTCGGCCACTATTGAGCGTTCCTGAGCTTAGGAATAAATGGCAATGTTCCTGTACTTTTACGCATACAAGTAAGGCTCTCCTTCTTTTGTGGGATATAGAAGTTTTAACGGTCAGCCTCATATGTCGATGGACACACATTTTGCAAAACTACTGAAAATTTTCTTATTAATAAGCAGTTCTAACTAAAACTAACAATAATAGCCGCTGAGCTTCTTAGGCGAGTCCGAAAATTACTTCATTTTAGAGGAGAACAGACTATCGAAATTCGTTTTTCGTTTTTGATAACTTCGGTAGGCCTCTCAGTACTGAATGGAAGTAGTGTTGGCGTAATGCGCTCAAGCGAGTGTGTATACTCGACTAACCAATTGAGTTTGTACGATGATTTACATATATTATGGGAACGAAATAAGCGTTGCGTGTCGGGTATGTCAAGTTAAAGTAATGATATGATTGTGTTTGAATAAAGTCATGAAATTGTTTTCTTTTATCGATACCGTATTAGTATTTTCAATAAGTTTTCGAATTCAGTAATGGGTATCAATTTTCAGAAATGTTAAACAGTATTGTACATATTTTCTGGAAAATAACTATCACTACCAATATGAACGTCAAAGATAGCTTTAATTACAAAGTAAAGGAAGATAAAAATTTACCCGTAATTATCGAATGTTTGAAATGACGTTCAGTCTAACAGCTAGCCGTTTACTGAACAAATTCATTCAATCATAAATTGTTTTTTAGTGTTTTTTCAATCGCTAAATTTTATCTAAAGAATAAGTTTGAAGTTTCACATAGACCTCGTTAGACCTTTCATATAGAAAATATATCAGACCGCCATATTTATTTATTCCTCACATAGAAGTTGACCGATGACAGAAAACACAACCATCAAAATTGACAACCTCCTCCTTTTTTGGAAATCCATAAAAAAATCGGCCTTAAATAACATAAAAAGCGTTTCACGTCACTAATCCAGCTAAAGGAAACGGGCGCCGCCCCTATTAACAACGTGGCGTACATTCAGCACTTCCTACCGCCTACATCCGATTACTTGCTCAGGTATGTGCTCTAATTGCTCAACATTTTACCTTTTTTTAGGTCCAATTTTATTAGAATGAGTATATGTATGGTTACTTAATATTAAAAAGCTGATGAGTTTATTTGTTTGCTTTAACGCCCTAATTTCTGGATCTACTGACACGCACCTTTTTTTATGTTGGGGTTGGCTTCCAGTCTAACTGGATGCAGCTGAGTACCAGTGCTTTACAAGAAGCGACTGCCTATCTGACCTCCTCAACTCAGTCTGGATCTACTGATCCACTTTGCAAAAAAGGATAGTTAGATACTCCATTTATAGAGGAAGACTGCTCTTTAACCAAATGCACGAAGTCAGATACCACGGGGCATAGATAAAACCACTGGCATAACATAGTGTTTTTATAGGACCCAAAGTAGGTATTTTTGTTGTAATTACCTAAATGTTCATAAGCTCAGTCAAACGATTCTGCACCCGTCCAGAAAAATAATAGTTTTCAAACACGGGACTTTCATTTCTTAGAAGTCACAGGATACAACTTATACTCATCTAAAAGTAAGTATTACACGCGACACTAAATCCCTCCTTTCTTTGCAAATGAAACTTCCAACAGATACTATAATAATTGCCTGTTAAAGTTCCCGGTCTGTTTCTTAGAAGACATGTAAGCAGTCGCAACTTAGAGTGCCCACATATTGCAGACTTTTATTCGGCCTATAGTTTATAAGGGAAGATGAATGGTACACACATTACAAAGATCAGGTATTTATCCGGTATCAAACCTACTGAAAACTTAGATTGAAATCAAGATTTATATAAAAAAATGCTTATCATCGGGTCAATTGCCGGCTGACTGTTTAGTGTGCAGTGTGTAGGTTGGGGTGGTATTTCGCTCACCTAGGTCCAACATACATTTGATCACTACAACATTACAGCTTCATGAGAACTGACTAATAAATGACATTTTTTAAATGTGTGCATTCATAATATCGTGAATAATTCCAATGATTAGATGTTTAGGTAATAAGTGTTTCTGAAAATTAATAATGCTAAGTTGAAGCAAAATATTTGATAAGTGTAATGGCATCCTTACATGCAGGGCAAAGTAACATGATACTGTTTAAGATTTCAGCAGTTGTAAGTATTAATAAAAGGGTCTTATTGCTTGTTTTTAGAACTAAATATTACAGCATTTTATCCCGTATACCTTGAAATATTAAGAGTAGGTATTAACCTATTTTTTGTTTCTAATAACAGAATTTTACCACTATTTTTATATTTATGTCCTACAAGACATTATTTTTTCTTCACTTTCTTCACCTACGTCCAAATCATGATATCATCAAAAAAGTAGATTCTAAGCAAACAAAAGTAAACCCCAATTTGTTGGCAAAACATAAAAAGGGGGATGTTATGTTAACCCCATTAAACCATTTAAAAGCCCAATGAAACACCATGTACATGTTAAGTTGGACAATAGAATGTAATTCTGTGGTATATTGGGCTCAATGATTTAGCATAAAGTCTAAGGTAGGGACTTTAGTGGGTAGGAAAAGCGGAATTTTGTGAATATAGTGAAACTGTAACAAATAATTGTTTCATTTAGACATAGTATGTGCTAAATATGTTTTAAAAGAAACAAAACCTGTATTAGTAATTTTGAATTTAATTAAAAAATGGCCAAAGGATATGCATTGCCATCCAGCGTGGCAATGCAGCCAGCCTTTTGGGCACGATCCCCGCTGACAGCGATGCGGATGAATATTTTGATACTTAGTTTTAATATTTCCCTATCATAAATTCGACACATCCTTCGTATAAGTCCGTATCGGGTAGATACGTAGTTATACGACTATATCATTTTCGTAATCTACGTATCCGAATCTATAACTTGGCAAAAAAAATTTTTTCAAAAGTTTGTCTCCGACCGATTTATGCGAGGCGTATAACTCAATAACTGCAAAATAGGAAAAAGAAGTCCGACGTAAAAGTACCTATCCGTCACTTACGCACTATTACGCGGCAACGGAGAAATGTCTACCACGCGCATATGACAGTTGCTTAGTTGTACGCGGGAACTGGACAAAGGACAAATCAAAAAGATGATAATTGTCGAGGTAAGTTTGTTTGTTTATTTTTCGTATAAGGTTAGCTTTCTATATTACTGAATCTGATAAGGCTGCTTATAAGATTTAACTGAAATATGCATCTACTTAGTAATACTATAGAATGGGAGCAGATTTTTTTATTACCGTCCATGGAATCATATTGAAGCAAACGCATTCCTGTTTTCCGCCTAAGAAAACCGTATGTGGCTAGTTACGGAGTTTTACACCGAAAATAAAACTAGGAGTTCAACTTGTATCTGCCACTTTCGTAGTTATTTGAAGAAAAATATTTTGTCGTATCTATACTTTGTTACTAGTCACATTACAAAAACTATTTATAGACGTGGTTAAATTGAAAATAAGAGTACTTGAATAGCAACTTCCCTTGTAATACATCGTATCTGCCACTTACAAAAAATCACTTGACTAAAACATGTTGTATAAGTCCGTAACTACCAGTTACGTAAATGGTAAGTTATAAATTCCAAGCGTATCTGCAATAATTCTTTATTTAAGAAATATTAAAAAGAAATAAAAATTGAATTATAAAATTTGACTTACAATTATCATAATTTATCAGTTTCAAAACAATCGCTTCAGTAGTTTTAGAGTAATAACTTGACCAACTTATGATAACTTTGTAATTTGCTCTCCTGTAAAATTGACGTTTTTCACATACGGACTTATGCGTAGGACGTGTCGAATTGTATTCTTATTATTTCAATGAAAGATAATTAAAAAATAGGAAAGTTTTCAAAAAGACATCCCTCAAATACATGCCTTTAAAAATATATTTGAAAAAAATATCTAGAAAAGTATAAAAATAACCGCAACTGTAACAAAAAAAAACTTGACATTAATTTGTAGCCTTTTTAAAGTCAACAAAAGAATAATAATTGCATAGGGACAGAACTACGGGTTTACAGTGAAACTACGATTTTCAAGAGAAAAACGACATAGAATAAAATTACAGAAACTTAATTCCACTTCTATCACCTCTCGATGCCTAACATCGAACAGAACATCAAAGAGTTTTATTTTATTTCAGCTAGTTCGTCTTACTTAAAAAATTGTCTGAGCATTTTCATAGAATGCCGATATGAAATCGACTTGAAAGTAAATAAGTGTGCAAGGAAAATTGCTTTGAAAATTTTCAGTGAAACACTTTATACGTGTTACAATACTTATCTATATATATATGTTATGGACCAAGTGATAAATTGGGCATTATACATAATGCCCGGTCATTATGAAAAATGCCCAATATGAGAGTGCAATTTGATAATAATTATTCATATAATCAAATTGACCGGGCACTATACATATTGCCCGTGACCTTTTGGGCAAAATAATATAAACATATTTAATTTCATTTTTTTTATTGTTATTGACATTTAACTTAAACTAAATATTAATAGCATGCAACATGCAGCAAGCATGGCTTCTGTCACGGCTCCGGCGCTGCGGGGCTCCGGCGGTCCCATGCGAGCTTATCGTCGCAGATGGTTTTCACGCTCACCACCGCAGCTTCGGCTTGCTGGCCGGCTCCGCCGGCCAGCCTCAGCCGCGGCGGCGAGCGTTAAAACTACCTGCGCCTCAGCTCGCAGGCCGCCTTGACCCTCCGCGCCTACGCGGTTTTGAATTGCACTCTAGGGGTAGGGCAGACAAAACTACGTGGAGTCGGGTTTGCAGCGATTCGTTTTCGTCACTGACATCAATTTTTAATACAATGTTTTGAATCCAAATTAAATTCTACCATAAAAAAAAAACGAGCCAAGAAAAATGAGATCAAGAAAAACGATGCCGAGTAAGTAAATTAGATGACAATTCGCACGCTGAGAACGAAAGTGACTCAACTCAAAATTGCCAATTTTTGGGAATAGGCGAAAATGTGTCCGTCGTATTAAGCATTTTCTGTTCATTTTACAATAACGCTAACACATGGTAACAAAAGTTATGAATTTCTTTTGAAATATATTGTTGACTTAATAGCTTTAGATACATTATATAGTTTTTGCAAATAAAAAAATGATTTTCCCATATAAAATACGGTTGAGGGACAAAGAGACCGAGATATACCTCTATCCTTTTCTTACCTTTATTGGTCAGTTTTCTAATTTATGTATGATAGAGGATACTTTTTTGAGTCATTCTGTATAAGACTTAACTCATTTTAGCAAAATTTTGAAATCGGTCACTTTCGTTCTCAGCGTGCGAATTGTCCAATAAATAATTTTGTGGTTAGACTTATTCCCATTAAAAAAGAACATATAATTTTCGAAACAATAATCATAAAATATGTAGCAAGTAACAGAATTTATTTATTAGAACAACTGCCACCCTCGCACCGCATAAAATATAGCTTTATTTTCAAATTGCCCAACTGTCATGTAGCAATATAATAATGCCCGTGCAATGTGATAAATAATGAAGTTAAGATAGTTATTAATCACTTGGCCCGATAAAGCTAGACATTATTCATAATGCTCGGGAATTATAAATAATGCCCGAATTAATCACATGGTATAAAAGAAAGTCGTGTTAGTTACTCCACTTATAACTCAAGAACGGCTGAACCGATTTAGCTGAAAACTGGCAGGGAGGTAGTTTAGAGCCAGGAGAAGGACATAGGATTAGGTTTTTATTAGGTTTTTATTACAAAAAATAAAAATAAAAAATACAATTTATTCCGGACATACAGCGCCATCTATTGTTCAAACCAAAAATCTGCCGGATGCCACTATTCCACGCGAACGAAGTCGCGGGCAAAAGCTAGTTAATAATAGTTTTTGTTGTATTTGATTTATTTACCTACACCTCGCAATGTTATATATTTTTTTTACAGTTTTTTATGACTTATTCCTAGCGTGATATTTATTTTCAAAACTAGAGATTATCTAAATTTTAGAAAAGTGACAACCAAAAAAAAAAAAACTATTATTTTTATTTAACCCCAAAATATTTTCCCGCTAATCTTGGCACCCTATCGTCACCTTAATCCAAGGTAGACAGGCAAAAACCGCTAGGGCGACCATAAACTTTGATTAGATTTTGTAACACGCGGCTCCGCCGTACATTAGAATGCGTGAATTGGCGCCGAGTAATTGGATTTTTCGCGTCATCGCGCCTGATCTCCTGTATCTTGGTTACCCTAAACTTGAGGAGTAAAGCTACGGTCAGATATATGTCTAAACAAATGGATATTCAGATGTCTATTTCTTTGCATGTTTACAATAATAAATAAACTGCTTTGATGGGCATTTGTAAGAGTAGTAATAATTTGGTCGTAAGATTTTTTAATGTGCGTAAAATAGTCTTAATTCGTTACTTGGATATTATTGACGTCGATTTTCTAGGCGATTTTAAATATACCTGTATCAAAATTATCATACCAACACTTTAGTCCATGCAACACCTTACTCCAGTATCTGTTCATCATGTCTTGTGTTGGTGCAAGCTTTTTAAATTCTCATAACATGCTATTGTGACAAGTCGGTCATATTTTACCGTCCAGTGTGAACTTCGCCTTATAACGTGGGTTTCAAAGTCACGACTTTTTTGCATTTCGTACTTAGGTATCATTTAGAAGGATTTTTTTTCGAAGGGATTATGTACGAGAGGTGGAGATTTTTATTTAAATTTAGACGCTTTCTGTACCTACCTACTGCAAGAAAATACTTTTTTTTTTCAAAGATTATCTCTGAGCAGATCAAAGTTCATTTAAAGTTTTTTGCATAATACCTTGGAATTGAATAGTTAAGATTTTAGATCAGTTTCAATTATAGGATAAAATCTCAGACACCTGTGTTTTTTGAACGGATTTTAGGATAGCTGTGTATAAAATTACAAAGAAGCATTCTATGTAACAGTACCAATATTTGAGTGTACAAGATAAAGTAATGTTATATGTAAGAATTATTACATGTATGAGTGGCAAGAAAAGTGCATATCCATCTTTAAAGTTCTTAATTGTTTTCTCGAAAAAACCGCATAGAAAATAAAAATGACCACTACAAATAAATCAATAATTTAAATTATACCGAAATATTGACACCTACCAACCCCAACAATCACCCCAAAAACATAGAAAAAGACATTCTCCCGAAGACAGCTCATGATTAACCTTCCCATCCCTTCTATAGGAACCTCCATAAATACCCCGAAAAACATATATTCCCCCATAAATCAGAACGAGGCGTTCTCACGATTTTCTTGCATTCCTTCGAATCATACATCAAAATTACAGGTGAAACAAATTGTTGGCCACTGGCTTGGAGAACAAAATAACTAGCGGAGGTGCCAAAACTGAGTTACTGCAACCCTGGTACATAAAAAGCCTACGACGGAACATGACGGTTTTTAGTTAGTAAGAGTCTGACACTCCCTCACCGCTGCTAACCCATAGCGGGAGGGGTCATTTGTTGATTCTTGACGTCGTCGTTAAAAAAAAATGTGTATAACGAGAAATCTCCTAAGAAACTAGCGCGCCAAAATGCGGTGCTCGTGGGACGAGGAACGTCACTATCATCGCCCTTACTCGCCTTCATTGGACTCTATATTTTTTTGTAATACCAAAAATCGTTGACAGATGTCTCAAAGAACCTGAACGTTTCGTTAGTTTACTCCTAACTTATCGTATTGGTCATGTGCACTGTACGTATTTCGCCTAGAAGAAGGTGACTGACCTACCTGCATTATGGCATCTCCGGTATTCGTTCCTTACTCCGTGGCCAGTGGCGTGGGTGCGACGTATATTTATTTATAAAGGCTTCTGCGCGTGACACGAATCTTTAGTTTAGGCCTGAATATTTCTTTATTGTATTTATATGGGACGTTTTATTGATTTAGTGGGTAGGTTTGTTGTTTTGAGATTGTTCTGTGAGTAGTATGGGCGAGTGTTGAGAAACAAAAGAAAGTTGGTGCATTTTTTTAAATGCGACATGAGGTCACCACTCCCTCATCACGTGTGAAACAGTATTTAGAAAGCCTAGGGCTAAACCTAGGGTAGTCATGTTTCGCCCTCTCTTGGACATCTTGCCAGATATATTCCATGAACACCTACACATGATACCATGGTCCGACATAGGAGACATGAGTGATGTTGACTCCATGGTTGACACTTTCACTTCTTACATAATCCAGCTGTTTGATCTCCATGCTCCTATGAAGAAAAAGACCTATTTCAAGCGGCCTACACCCTGGATCACTGACAATATTCGACTTATGTTCAGATTGAGAGAGGAAGCCAAACACAGATGTCATAAGACAAAAGAACCGCATCATAAGCAGTACTATCTGGATCTCAAACACGAGGCAGCCGCCGCATTGGGAAGGGAAAAGTCTGCATATTTTACAAAAAACATTAACGAGCAAAGTAAAGATCCCAAGCTGCTGTGGCGTAATTTGAAATCAGATGTTCTTCCAGACCACAATGAGAGGCGACTGCCTAGTCACTTTGACAACCCGGATAGTATAAATGCAGCCTTTTTAAACGTCCCGGGGAGCTGCAATGACAATAACTCGTTGATATACAGTTTCAGTTCTCGTAGGCATAGTCCATCTGTGTTTTCGCTCACAAAGACCAACCAAGAAACAGTACTCAAAATAATCAGGGGTCTGGAATCAAATGCACGGGGTGTAGATGGCATCAGTCTGGACATGCTCACACTCACTCTACCTAGCACTTTGCAAGCCATTACTGCTATCATCAACAAGTCCATTGAATCTTGTACATTTCCTTGTCTCTGGCGTCGTGCAATTGTGTGCCCCATTCCTAAAGTCAGTGACCCGGTCAATCTGAAAGATCTCAGGCCAATAAGTATTCTACCATGTCTGTCAAAGATTCTGGAACGCGTGGTCTACTTACAGGTGATTGAATACCTAGAGGCAAATAATATTCTACCCGAGTTCCAATCAGGTTTCCGCAAGGGAAGGGGGACAGCAACAGCCTTGTTAGACGTGGTAGGCAATATCCTAGAGGCACGTGATCGGGGGGAGGGGTCTATCCTGGTGTTGCTGGATTTCTCTCGGGCATTTGATGCTATTAATACCAATCTACTGCTGTCAAAGTTAACCTATTACGGGTTTGATAGCGACGCTGTGGATTGGTTTAAGAGCTATTTAACAGACAGGTCCCAGTTTGTTCAAATACAAAAGGAAGACGGATCTACCCTATCATCCCCTCCACTCCCGGTCTGCAGGGGAGTTCCGCAGGGATCTATTTTAGGTCCCTTATTGTACATCCTCTACAGCGCTGACGTTACTCATTCCTTTAGAAACTGCAGATATCATATGTATGCGGATGATATTCAGCTGTACACATCCTTCAAGGGGGATGATGTGGCATCTGCAGTTCAAAGGATGAATGAGGATTTACATAGAGTTGTGACTTGGTCTGAGGAGAACTCCTTGCTTCTCAACCCACTTAAGTCCAAGTTCATGGTTTTAGGGACAAAAAAACAGGTGGCCTCAATACTGAATGCCAAGCCAGAGATTGTTATCAAAGGGAATAAGATAGAACAGGTTGAGCAGGTCTGCAGTTTGGGCTTAACCCTGGATCCACAATTACATTTTGAGCCTCACATTAACAGTACTGTTAGGAATTGCTTTTACAGGCTGAGGGTCTTGTACAGTATCCGCAAATTTCTCAGTGTGCCACTGAGGAAACATCTAGTGGACACTCTAGTGCTATCAAAGTTCAACTACTGCGATACAGTATATGGCCCTTGCCTACTTGCTAGGACAGAGAGGCTAATTCAGCGGATTCAGAATGCTTGCGCGAGGTTCTGTGTTAATATTCCTCGTAGGCATCATGTTACCCCCTATATAAACAAGCTTAACTTATTGAGAATGGATGCCAGACGAAAACTGCATTTGGCTAGCCTAATGTTTGGTGTCGTAACAACCCACAAGCCGCACTATTTATATGACAAACTCACTTGGCGAAAATCACAATACACGTGTGGTCTTCGCTCCAATGTCGACCCGCTTAAGGCACCTCCGCACAAAACCACGGCTTTCAGGGGAAGCTTCAGGTTTGCTGCCACGCACTGCTGGAATGATCTTCCACCACCATTGAGGGGCCTAAAAACAATCAAGACATTTAAAGTGCACCTAAAGAAACAACTACTTCATGTACAACAGTCATAAAAATATGTTTATTTACCTCATGATCTCGGCCCACAATCCTTGGCTTCGATCCTCCGCAGTGCTGTTGGCGCGTCCCTGGTGCCTCCTGATTGCTGTCTATGTTGGCAGTTTGGCATCAAACCACTATCCATGCTATTTCTGCATAGCAGTGATACTCGGACCTGTTTAGAGACACTAATTTAATAATTATTCACTAAATTATTACAACATCTAAATTATTATATCATTAATACTTGACATTCGATATGCACAAATACAATTTTATATAATACAATTTTTAATTTAAATACACTAATATAATTTATCTCACTATTTCGCTAGTTTAGAGGTCGCATCTTAGTATTTATTTCCATTTAATTTACTCACCTGGGGTATGGCCCACGGAAATCACACCGACTTGCAGAGTTCTCAAGTCATACATACACCTACACCATTACTTTCCAACTAACACTTTCCACAAAACTGCAGTATTACAAAACAAACATCGCACACATTACATAATTCTTGCGTATTGCGTAATACTTGGGATAAGCGCCGCCATGATTTTGGTTTATTGCATGACATTTTGACGTTGACACTCACATATTTGGCATGGAATGAACCAAATCTGCGCGAGAGGCTTCCCGAGTGTTGCCAAGGTATATTTATCTATTTAGTCGATTTTAGTCTGTATTTATTTTTTTCTATTATGATATCTGTTTAGTTTATTTTATACACCTTATTTAATTCTTGCCCCAGCAGACGTCATCGCGTTAGCTTCGGCTCTTGCTGAAAATCAGCGCTGAGGTTTTTGTCCTGTACAGGGTCTCAGCATTATGCTGAGCAAGGGCCGTTTCACGTGGGGTGTGACACATATTTTCCACTAGTTTTTTAATTGTAATTCGTCTTTTCTTATGTTATTTATAACGACTGTTATTCTCTTTTTAATATTATTTTTGTTTATTGATTGTAAGGCTGTGTCACACGCGTGCGTGAATAAACGTATTTTCTTTCTTTCTTTCTTCTTTCTATATGAAAAATCCCACACTAAAACCAATACTGCTTAGTTTCCTAAAGCTTCCACACCCTTAGACACAGTTGCACCATTTAACTATAATGATAACCAAACCATTATCAGCCGTATACTTGCCACCCATTAGCCAAATCGGCGCTTTGACAACTGGAAATAGTTCCGCTATAGGTGCAACTTCAATTCTACATCACAGTAAGTTAAATATAAAAGTACTTTCAATGTCAGTATAAATCACAGTCAAATTATACCTCTCTGTCCAATAATCTGAACAAAGCATATTGAGCAACTGAACAAAATGACGTAACTACGCACCCATTACGGTGTATTTGTGCTGAAGTCAATGTAACCCGGTTCACTGGTTTCTTGGAAATAATTTACAAAAGCTCATTAGCAGGTTTTACTTTCAATTAATAATAGCTACTGATACTGTAGGTTGTGAAAATTTTGGTGCTGTTTTTTTTGTTTCATAGTCGTGTATGTAAAGATTAATCAATATTATTTTCTTACAAATATTTTTGATAATTTTCAAAATTGTCGGGCAGAAGTATGAAATGCCTATAACTTTGTATTTACGCTATAAAGTGCTGAGACGTAATTATGTGCTTTATTATTTAACAAGTAAACGTATCATTATTTATATAAAACTGATAAAGATTAGAGCAAGAAAAAAAGTGAGTGTAATAAGATGAAACTGAAAGATATTAAAATTCCGAGAAAAATGTATTTCATACAATGTTTCAGGAATTTAATTTGCATCGCGCCATGTCACTTTTTAATAACTCCGAAGGATTCATAGAAAGCTAAGAAACTGTGAATCATGCGTGTGTGAAGATACTTTATCAAAACGTTTTTATTAAAAGCTTTTCAAAAATGTAATCTGATACAAAAAAAAAGTTTTTGTGTTTTCTAAATTAACATTACTAAATGAGGTTTTAAAACTAGTTACCTACTAGCAGTTCATTTTACCCGTCTTCAAAATACGATACACAACTACAGCATAGTAAATTTTTAGTACCACCTCGCAAGATTTGAATTCCTCTCAAACTCCAGTAAATTTTAACTAACTATAACAAAGTTTGGAGAATCTAGCGCTTACAAGCAATGTTCTACCGGACACTAAGTCCATTGTTACAGGTGCTTTGAACAACAATTCAACTTGTATAAGTCCACTTAGAACTCAGAACTTTCAAGGAATTAAACATGAACAAAGTATGTAAATAAGGCAATGCGTGAACCAAATTTAATTAGTCGCCGAAGTTGGCGTCTTTCGAAAATCCATGGAGAACAAAATGACTAGCGGAGATGTCATAACGCAAAATCTCTTATGAAAGTAGCGTACCAAAATGCGGGTGTTTGATCGAGGAACGTTAGTAACTCCGCCCTTACATGCCTTTCTTAGAACCCGTTCATTATTTTCAAAATAAAATCACCATTCGATACCAATATTTGACAGATTTTTAGTCCAGTATTTGAAGTTTCTAGTAACTGATCATGCCTACCAATCGATACTGTCCTACAAGAAGGCGCCTCACCTACCTTCTTTATGGCATCTCCGCTATCTTTCTTTCCTTAGTGGGAAAATCAAATTCAAGTTTTGCATCGTTCTACAGTATAATCTAACTATGATTATGTTAATTTTGCAATTCTATTTTGAAGGGAAACTTGTTAGCGGGTATTGTGGAGACAAGAATATTTTCGACACTAGAACTGTTTGGAAGGGACTCGGCCTTTATTTGAAAAAGAAATTAGACAAGGAAGCTTGTTAGAAATATTAAGAGAGTTACCTAATTCTTCATGGTAGTGGTTTATTCAAATTGTAAAGAAGAGTATGATTAAAGTAACATTGACTGCTTTTTTAATCTTTAAACCTATTTAGAATAGCACTTTAAAATATTAATTATAAATGGAAAGATTGTAAGTATATATTGTTAGAAACCCTTATTTCCGTATAATCAAAATAATTTTCAGAGTGACAAAATCCTGTGATAGAGTTGAGGTTTATTCTACCAGAAGGGATTAAAGTTTTATTATAATCCAGATGATCATTGGAACGGAAAGTGTTGAAATTTCACGTAAACTAATAAAATATAGCAATTCGCTGACGTCACGTTTCGGTGGGCACAAATTTGATAATCACGGGTCCGAGGTCCGGATTTTGTGAGGTCCGATAATTCGGAATGCGTGCGTAAGAGTCTGTGACCTTGCCGAGTTAGATTATGATTTTGATTAAGGTTTAATTTTGTACTAGCGACCCGCTCCGGCTTCGCACGGGATAACAGTATTTCTCCTCTATTTAATGTATGTTATTATACATATAAACCTTCCTCTTTAATTATCTATCTATTAAAAAAAAACCGCATGCATATCGGTTGCGTAGTTTTGAAGATTTAAGCGTACAAAGGGTCATAGGGACATAAGAACCGATTTGTTTTATACTATGTAGTGAAGTAGAAATAATAGTGAGCTTATCATATATCTTATATACAATTTGAGAAAAGACTTTTATCATCCATATCGCCATAAAATAGTTCCATGATTATCTTAACATTACACACCTAGTCCCTATTTTACAGAAAATCGTAGCACATTTTATAAAAATACAGTTCATTAAAAAGCACTAATAAAAACCAAAGACATTTTTATTATCTGTTTCGAACATGTAAAATAGCTTGTAGATAAATATCGCGATATAAAAAGCACTCCGGGATTCAGGTCAGAGCAAAATGTAATTGGGCTGGAAAGCTGAATCTAAATAAAACTATGCTCTATTTCTAACAAGTTTATTACCAAAAAGGCACTACAAAGTTACTGGTTAACGATTTAAGAGTAAACTGTTTCATAAGTAGTGTAAAAAATCTCAAAAAAATCCCGAATCTGTTATCTGGTCCTTATGCAATGTTTTCTGGAAATTTTATTTAGTCGAAGTACTGTTTAATTTTCTGAAGTGGCTACTGAAGGGTCACTTAGGGTTGACTTGTTTTGTAAAAAATCTAGGAAACTGATTTGCTTCTGCTTAGCAAATTGTCTTGCACTATTAAAATGTCAAAATATGCGTGCTAACGTGCAATTAGAAGGTTATAATATACTCATAGAACGCACCTACTCTAAGACCTAAGATCCTTTTTATTAGTCCTTATAACATGCTCTTCAATCCTCTGCATCACATGACCATGTCATGACAGCCGGCTTCAATGTTTTTTTTGTTTTCAGGATATTCAGATGTTTTTAAGGGCACAGAAACAAAAACTAGAAGGAATAGTTACTTTTTTGGGCTTCGTTGTTTTTTCAGCACATTTCCTACACTGCCGATTCGTATGAAATGCAAATGAGACGGTCGTTGTGTATTTGTCATTTTGTTTATACAAAAAATAGTAGGATACGGGTAGTTACGACTGTGGGATAAACATTTGTTTTTTTGTTTATGTGTACATAAGTAAGAATGTTTTGTTGTAAGTTTTAAGTTTTTTTGGGAATGGTGAAAGACTTCTGTAGTCTTATAAAAAATCTGGGAATATTTAAAACTAATTCTCGCTTGAATTTTCACCTGCATCCTATTTTATATCTGGATTAAAACAACACAACAAGCTTAGGTCACTTCTAACTAAAATAGTTTTCTGTTAAAAATAAATTACACTGTACAAGGTGAAACACACAAACTTTACCTCCTAATAATATTACTATATATAGAAGTATAGATAGGAAGAAAACTTTCCTGTTGAAAGAGCATTTCAAGTTTTCAAGAAGAAACAAAGAGAATTACAATTTCTATAACTAAACAAACCATCCGTAACTACAACAGTTAAAGTAGTATTTCAAACTACCCGCCTGACTGAACACCAGGTTACGTCCAAAGGCTGAGGTACCACAGATCGATCCTTGGACCTTTGATGTCTATTTTCAGTTCTGCCAGTCAAGTGAACTGGGAAACTTTGAGATGGTAGTATTTTATGTAGGTACCTATAGATGTATATATAGCGGGCGAGCTATACATGTGTGTGTAAATATATTGCCATTGTCTTTGTGTGATTTGGCGACGCGGCCACTACTGGACGATAGAGACAACGGCACATCAGCCTACCTCAATATGTCAAACTTTTTAGATACATTTTCAACCTTATTACATTATGGGAAGGTTCATGTTCGATTGGTAAAATTTTACAAATTCAAGTAGGTTGCTGGCGTCCGTACATTCTACACAAATTAGTGTGGTTTATTAGTTTTATGTTTTTTATTGAACAAAACGTTGAACTTTGTCAGTCTATTGTTTAATTCTATCCACTTTATCACGAGCTTAATAAAAAGCTACTAAAATTAATATCCTGTCGGCAAAAAACTTCATAAGAAACTGCACTTCTTATGAAAGAAATCCAATAACTCCTTAAGTTATAATCTAAGAACTTATGTTTAAGTTTTAACTCCTTCCTTAATCCTTACCCGTTCAGTCTTGTTGTTCATTGAACCGTCTTACACTTAGGTGCAAAAAAAAATATGTTGGAAACAAAATATTTTATTCTGAGAACGAACTTGTTTTAGTTGAGTGCATAACTTCTTATATCGCTGGCGTAAATTATGTTGTTAAGGATTCATGAAAAAATATATTGGCCCAGTCACATGGCACTCAAGTGTAAAACAATTTAATGCAAAAGATTTGTTAGTTTCTTATCCTTATCCTAGAGACTGAAAAGAAACATAGTATCTTTATCAAGGTATCTTTAGGGACGTGGGTGACTTCTGACTGAATATGTTCAAATGGCAGCCGGGACCTACAGTTTATCGTGCTTTCTGAAACACAACAACTCGTTATGACAAGATAGTCATCCATCCACGGACCGACCGCGCCAAGCTTTCGATCAATTTGGCGTGGCTTTGACTTAGCCACAACTTCATATCTATACTTAGGCCCGGTTGTTCGAAGCTCGGTTACGTCAAGGTTAGGGTTAAATTCTTGTTACAGTAAAATTAACAGGGTTTAAATTCAAAAAGCGTCGTTGAACGTTAAAATTTCATAATAAAAATGTCAAATTAACCGTGGTCAAAATTGACATCAGTCAAATTTTATCTTTAACTTTACCGTAACGTACGAACAACCGGGCCTAATATTATAAAGAGGAAAACTTTGTTTGTTTGTTTGGTTGTAATGGATAAACTCAAAAACTACTGGACTGATTTTAAATATTCTTTCACCATTAGAAAGCTATATTATTTGCGCGTAACATAGGCTATATTTTATCTCGGTGCGGGCAGTAGCTCCCACGGGTCGCGTGTGAAACCGCGAGAAAACGGCTAGTTTAATTATAAAGATGTAACTAAATAGTTTTATTATACAAGTCTGTGGGCGAATAACTTGCGAGGTGGTTGTTCTGTAGTAAGCCGCATTGCTAACAAGGTTTCTTCAATTAAATTTTATAATTCATAGTTTTAGGTCCATTGAACTAAAATGCTAATGAGCTAGAGAATTATAGGGGTTGGTCAAGAAATACCTATTTAAGTAGGGTAATAAATAATACTACAATTTACTTGGGATTAGTTTTAGTCTTGGATAAGCAATAGCCACGAAAATTATTAAACCTAAATTATTACTTTTTGCCTAAACTTGCCTAATATTAATATCCATTTTCTATGAAAGTTGTAACTTTATCTGTTTGTTTATAGTTGCTGTAGACAATACAAGAACGCTTTTGACTTTTGACGTGTCATTGACCCGAAAGTCTGGTACTTTACCATGATAGCTGTTTTCCCGCGGTTCGACCCGTTTCCCATGGGAACTACAGCACGTATCCGGGCAAAATGTAGCCTATGCTACTCGGGAAGAGTGTAGCTTTCTAACAGTGGATTTTTCAAATCGTTTTAATAGTTTCAGAGCCTTCAAGGGAACAAACAAACAAAAAAGTTTCGTTTTCTTTATATAAAAAATAATATGAGCTAAAATTATATTCTGCTCGTCGCTACTATAATGCCATAGAATTAAGTGACTGTAAGTAGATAGAAGCTCCTTTGAGAGAGACCGTACCGTCCAAAGGGAGGAAGTCTATGATTCTGTTACATTCATGCGTGTGTGAGTGCAGGTAAAACCAAATTTTGCATCTTGTGATTACTAAATATACAGGGTTATGTGTGCGTAAGCATGCGCATGTCTAGTACATATTTCATATATGTAAAAGTTGAGAACGATAAAGTGACTCTCAATCTTTCAGTATTGATTACACCAAAATGACTTTCAATCTAAGAAATAGCTTACACCGAAGCAGATGCCTACACGAAACCGTTGATTAACCCGCACTAAGACACCTTGACATCAGAACTTTCAAGGTCTCACCCGAGGTGCCAAAAGGTCAAACTTGATCCGTAAATACTAAACTTTGATTAGATTTGTTGTACACTTTCAGCCGTCCATTAGAATGCAAGCCAGGGACAGTTGTGTAATTGAATATTTGCCAGTCATTGAGCATGAATATTTCTAGTTTTTTGTACATTTCGTACCACCTCTTTTTATAGTTCGCGTCTGTGATGCGTGGAATATAAAAATCGAAATGGATTTATTTTTTATGAATGTTTCACGTTCTCAATTTATGGAGTTCATATTTAATGCAGGTCCTGAGTGGTCTGGTAACACCTTGCTCGATTGGGATGTTTACCTTTTCACGAATCGTGGGTTTGGTCAATGTTGCTCGTATAAATTTTATTGGGGAATGATAGGAAATGTTCGCCTAGTAACGATTTAGATGATTTATTATTTACTGGGAGCATTATAAAGTGAGGAAGAGTTTCCATCTCAAAATATAAATATTACCTAATGAATAGCATATATCTGAGTTTTTATAATTTTTGTTTTATTTTAAGCTTGCTGTTTTATCCACAGTTTTATTTGCATCCCAAAAATACAGTAAGAAAAATTAGAATGTTTACAATATATCGTTTTAATCCAGCCCTCTAGTCGACAATGGACAGAAATAATACAGTCATCAAAAAACCCATTAAATCCGTGATATATCTAACTAAATCGCATAGCTATTAAACCTAAATTGAACAGGAACAGGATTGCAGTTAAAACTAGCACGTTACACTGTACGTACACTATTTTAATTGCCATCATAAAAAAGTACGCAGTTTGTTCTCCAATTTTGTTTTGACACGACTCTCAAATAAAATTGCTATCCAAGCCAAACCAAGCTACGTACGGAAAAAGGGATTTTATTCGTTCGTGTTCACAAAGGTTTCAATATGTAAGCGGATTTACTGGAAGATTAAGAAAAATAAGCGAAAATATAAAGTAGGCACAATATTCTTAACAATATCAGTGGATTTTGGTTTAGTAGATTTATGCATAAAAGGTAAGAAATTGAATATTCCCTTGGAAAAGTAAGATTACTTTTTCCACTCGCTTAGTAAATTCTTGTTACTTTTTTTGCTGTTACATTTCTCAGAAACTTTGATTTTGTAAATCCAAGAACTGTTTGCGCTAAAAGTTAAATGCTTAAGTTTATCTTTTCCACCTGTTTAATCGTGTTGAACGCTACACTTGTACGTCCATAAATGTTACAAAGAGCCAACAATACAGGCTTAATTCAATGACTGATGTTAATTCCTCATGAATTCATTACATTTGAATAAGGCCCACATTATTTCCCTGTGGCACACCAATATCGAACAATCACATGAGAACCCCATTCATTCATAATTCAATGACTCAATATGTTAACTGATAAAATCTCAAAATTGTCATAAAGAACGACCTTTATCGTGGTACTATCTACAAAATTTCAACAAAATACAGCATGGTACACTTTATCAAATGCATAGGTTAGGTCACGCTAACTGGGGTGGGCAATGAAAATAGCTTGTATTTTCTATCGGCACGTTGCTACCACGGCTGTGAATAACCAAACAGACCTGTTCAAGTAGAATTTAATCAACTTAGACACGCGACCTCTCACGCAAGGGCTTTCCTCGTTGCTAGCAATTATCATGTCGATTTTATACTGATTGTGTTTTTGTGAGCCTTGAGTGGCGGACTTTCCCTATTTCTTTTTTTTTAACGTGGTGAACCTATTGATTTTCAGGCTTTTAAAAGCTTTTTCGTTAACATTGACGTGTTTTAAATAATTGCGCGAGATTTATGGGGGAAAAGTATTTCAATGATCATAAAACTACTGTCCAATACGTTGTAAATCTATGTTCGAATGGACCATCCGTTGGCATTTTTCTTTATTGCTTGGCGCGCAGATGTCACGTTCCAATGATGTACGGCCTATGCAACCATTAGAACATCATAAAATGGGACAGTCATATTAATTGTTATCGTGGATATGAATTTGAATACTAACATTTTTATTTTTCCTCTGAAAAATAGCGGTCGATTTTTTTAAACTTGACAATAGCTATATGAACATTGCTTTTATTGTAATATTTTAATCAAACATTGAAAATTAAGTTGAACTATCAAGTCTTACAAAATATGTTCTAAATACAGAATTCGAAATCCTGGGATGGAAGGTCACTAGGCTTAGACCAAAAAGCGTCAAGCCAGCTGATATATTATTATTTGTTTTATTGACAAATTAGTTTCTCTACATTCTTCTCTAGTTTTTATCGTGAATGTTTAACGAAATTATTAACTTACGCCGTCTTCGTTATATTCAGCAGATAATAAATTAAATCCCCTGAAAGAGTCGCCTTTTCCAAAAAAACTCAATCCCCAAAAACTTGAGGTCCAAAAAACATTACGTCAAAAAGCTTTTTGTTACCAAGTTGTAAATCTACGTTGTAACGGGATCCCGCGGCGCCGCCCGCTTTTTTCTTTATTCCCTCGGCTCACAGACGTCATATCACATTGATATACAGCGTGTTCCCTATTGGAACACTATGAAACACGTCAATAGATGAAACTGAATCTGTAAATCGTCTGTCCTTGACGGGGATGTTTTAATGTCTGCATCGAAGTAAAGTTTCAATAAAATTGTTCTTTTGTTTTTTTTTTTTGTTTTGATTTGATGTTCATTTGTTTATATGTTACTTTGAAGTGCTACAAACCTGTTTTGATAATAGTCAGCAATTGATTTAACCTTCTGCGACTGAGGTGGTAGTCTATCGGACACCACCAATCACAAAACACGTCGCCAAATGGTAATCTAGCGTGATGCAGCTCTGTCTCGCTCAGTACCTTCCTGTAATGGCTCGCGCTAACGGTCAGTGAGGCGCGGGCAGCGCAGCGGTGTGTACGTTTGGAGTTATCGACAGCCGGTGTCTCACAGACGTAAGTACAGCAATTAACGTTGATTCTGATAGACGTCACCTCACCAATATCTTTTTAGGTTCATAGTGTCTATGAGTCGTTTCATCAGTAACAGTATAGTGTCTCTCAGACATAACATTCATATTTTTTTAGATGGCGACTCAAAGCACAGATAGAAGGGCACCAAAACGAGACAGCAGTGGAAGATATACAAATGATGATGAGCAGATTGAGGATTGGCTTAATGAATTAGAAAAAGAACACGAGTTTAGCGACTTTGATGATTCGGTAGAAGACCCTAATTATGTGAAAGAAAATGTACAGCAAGAGGAAAACGAAGACCTCGAGGAACAGAATACCCAATCGAGTGAGAGTGATTTTAACTCTGAAGACGAGGAGCCCCTCAGCTCTTTAGTTTGTGGTGACCAGGATGGTTTAAACTACATTGGAAAAAACGGATTTCTATAGTCTAAGAAGGAAGGTCTAAGAAGGTCTTGTCCAGGCACCAAGCTGCAAAGAGGAGACTTTTTACTATCTTTGGCAAGAGAATTGGTTCTTCCTGGCTTAAAAGAACGCGTTTATAATGACAGATTGCCTAGAGAACTCCGTCTTACTATAATGCGAGTTTTAGGCAATGATTTGCCTCCCCCTCCGCCCGTGGCTCAGCTACCAGGTCCTGCAGGAAGGAAACTATGCAGCATATGCCCCAGTAGATTGAAGAGGCAAACAAGGTACTACTGTTGCGCATACAAAAAGCCAATTTGTCTACAATGTTCTTCTCCACTATGTCAAGACTGTAAACTTACGCTTTAGATTTAAGGTTAACTTTGAGACTGATTTGTGCCTAATTGAACCGTGATATCTTGTTGATTTTTTTGTTTTAGAGCTATAAGATAATGCTTAAAAGATTAATTAACAGTTTATAGAAGTTTTATAATTTCGTTTTTTTTTTTAAATAGTTTTGTAAGTTTAAGCGTAAAAGTAATGAAAATACTGATCTCAATAAATGATTCCATCCTAAACTTGTTTTTTGGTTTGAGAAAGCTTATTTATTTTTATTTCAGCATACATAAACCCATTAATCATAAAATAAAACTAGAGCTCTAATATTTCTGAAAGTTATAAGCGAATCATGCTGTATATAGTGACGCCTGACAGGCTACACCTCAGTCGAATGTTTACTATAAACTCACCTCAGTTGCAGAAGGTTAAGGGGCTGAATGCTGAAATTGGCTTGTCTCAAATAATTTTTATTATAATTTTTTCAAATAATTTTTTAATAATTTTTAATTTTATACAGTTTTTGGCGGCGAAAAAAATATATTAATGTTGAACATATTTCTGAATACCTTGTTAATTTTAAAACACGTTTTAGAAAAGTTTTCTCGATACAAAAAAATTGTAAACTTACCCCTAAAATGATCTTCAAACAAAAATATCTGTATATTAACGTACATTGATAAAATTTGTAACATTAACGAGTCCATATGTAAATGCAGAACTTGGTTAATTTTTATTTTTGATTACACAACTCATTTAAAAGCTATCCCTACTAATATTATAAATGCGAAAGTAACCCTGTCTGTCTGTTACGCTTTCACGTCCCAAATCACTGAACTGATTTTAATAAAATTTGGTACAGAGATAGAGTTGACCTTGAGAAAGAACATAGGATAGTTTTTATCCCGGACTTTTGAAGAGTTCTCTTGGAAACGCGATATAACCGAACTTGACGCGGGCGAAGCCGCGGGCGGAACCAATTGATTTATATGTATGTTAAGAACGTTACGAACGTCGCGTCAACAGGCTTCCCTCTCTTTCTCTCTCGTACGTATTTACGTACGCGAGAGAAAGAGAGTGTTTTGGGTGAAAGGTGAATATAGAATAGTATATGTTCATTACGTGTTAATTTAATTGGTCTCAGAAGCTACAAAATGTAGGTAGGTAATAAATGAGTGAAAAAAATAAATGCAAATAGGTACCCATGTGCAGAAAAACTGAAATATTTTTTTATACAATACTCCCAAAATAGATTTTTTTATTTGTTACAAAATAAACATGACCTTTGAAGTTATTTTTTACCTAACTGCCCACTGGTTTCGAAATATCACGAACAACCAATTATACCTATTTTGTAGGCGTTTTCTATATAAATATAAATCTATTCTAATATTCTATATAAATCATGAAAATACCCTTTTATTTTTATGATATGAGTTTTCATGATTTTATTCAAATAATAATATAAAAAACATATAATTTTATTTCGATATGTCAAAACTGACATTAATAGTCTGAAAAAAATCTTTACTAATATGTGAGCTATACATATGTACGTAAAAGTGTGTCTTCCATAGGACACATTTTAAGAGGCGACCTACTCTATGTATTCTACTTATAAATAAATACCCTGTTCAATTTAAAAACATCGACTCACAACCTTACGCTGACACACCTTCATACATTCTCAAATTCTCATTAACCAAACTCCAAGCAAACAAATTATTCATTAATTAGGTACACGCCCACTTGCTTGCTTTTATCTTAATCTTACATTATCTTTTAAACAAAGTACACTTGATTAGTCACAAGCATTACCCATTAAACAAATTGAAAATTTAACTTTTCAGATCATTTCGTAATAATGTGAGAGTGAAATATGAGCGCCACAAAGGTCGCGACTTAGCACAAACTTCGTAGACTACAAAGACTGGAGAATGAACAAAAGGCGCTCTCCATCGCATTTGATATTATTTATTAATGCTTTAGAAGTTGACATCCGAGAATGTTATACCGAGTTTGTAGGTAACTCCGCCAATTTGGATTGTACGGAGGAACAGCTGAATTCGCATTTCTAAGGCTGAGTTCAGACCAAACTGACTGACAGCCGCCGAATGTGAGCAGGCTCACTGTGAGCCAATGGTGTGCACAAAAATGGTCGGCTTGCGTAAGCTGAGCGACGGACTATTTTTCACATAAATGCGCAAAATTCGCCGAGCTAGATCCAATAAACTGACGTTTAACTATGTAGCCAATTAACGTCCACGGAGCGTAGTGACACGCTTTTTAATCGGCCGCCGAATGTCAGCGTCTACGCATAGCTTAATAACGAATCGTGTCGGTGAGATGTAAACGAAAAAGTAAATATGTTACTGTTACTGTTAGTGTAAAAGCCTTTTTTGTTATCGTCCCACTGCTGGGCACAGGCCTCCTCTCACACGGAGAAGGAAAATATGTATCGACATACAATAAACTGCGTAACATGCGCTCACTTTTGGCCGCTAACAGTCAGTTCAGTTTGAACACGGTCTTAGAGCAGATGTTGAATATTTGTTCATGGCTTATTGCGAAGTTGGTTTGAAAGATCGGCTTCGCTATTCTTTACTTGTTAGGGATAGCATGTAGCTTATGTAATTGTCTGCCTAGATCTTGCAGGAGCCTTTCAATGCTTTTAATTCAAATTTTAATAATGTTCCATTTCAACATATGTGATCGGATACAGTGCTTAGGTAATAACTGCACCCCATGGTATTCGGTTTTGCATTAACAATATTATCAGGATTAAAATTGGTAAGGAAGAATCTATAAAATATTTATAAATACACTTGTATATAAACAATCATTTTATTTCAGATTGTGAAGCGGTTGACCTCTGTTTCTTTTGATGGTTACTATGGTTAGTCATGAAAAACCAAAATTGACCTTTGACATAACATCAACTAACCTTTCCTAGTAACTGCATAACTATTGGAAAGAACTTTTATTTATTCAAATAACAACGTGAACGAAAAAACGTGAAATGGTTCAGACTTTATGGAAAAGTCTAGAAGCAACACGTGTATCGATCTGTCAGACATTTTAGATTATCATGATTGACTGACTCTTATTTCTGACTGACTGAGTTTTATACTAAATTGATCTTCTACGAATTGTTCCAACGATATTTACACTAACGTTCAATTTAATTCGAGTTTTCAATCGTAATAATTGAATGTACTTTGTACTGTTTAACTTTTTGTAAAACGGCTGAAGCAATGTAGATATATTTTTGTTTTTATTCATGTTTATTATCAAGTCCATAATTATGAACATAAATTAAAAATATATCCAGCTACACGGAGCTACGTCGTGGTGGCCTAGTGGGTAAAGAACCATTCTCTCGAGTATGAGGGCGCGGGTTCGATTCCAGGTCAGGCAAGTACCAATGCAACTTTTCTAAGTTTGTATGTACTTTCTAAGTATATCTTGGACACCAATGGCTGATAAAAAGGTGAAGGAAAACATCTTGAGGAAACCTGGACTATATAGTCTGAAGTCACCAACCCGCATTGAGCAAGCGTGGTGATTAATGCTCAATCCTTCTCCGTGTGAGAGGACGCCTGTGCCCAGCAGTGGGACGATAAAAAGGCTGTAACAGTAACACGGACCTACTACTTTATAATCGAATGTTGATATTATCTTAAGAAATAACTACCTTCTAAGCCACTTTTTATTTATTCCATAAGTGGTGTTCAGTAATCAGTAAAATTAGGAATCAAATCACCTTTACCACTAAAAGTGTTTCGTGTTTTCTTACCTGCAATTACTGTTAAGCAGTCTCGAAACTACCAACTAACTTAATCAGTGGTTTTAAAATTAAGGCCCAAGAAAACACTTATTCTGTCTCAATTTCAGTTTTATTTTCACAATTATGTAGATTTTTGTTTAATTTCTTAATTAAAAAGTCCGTTGATGAGAATTTTAGTAGTAAAGTACACTGTCTGGAAAACGAATCATAGGTAAGTCTAGGTATTCGGCGGTCATACTTTAGATTAGGTTTTTTTTTTAAATAAAAAAATCAGTTTCCTTAGATACTGCATTTTGTATAACTGGGGATTTTAATTAAATAATTAGCATTGTCCTTAAAAGTTACAGGAAAAAAAAGTAGTCGGAGTAGTCGTGGTGGCCTAGTGGGCAAAGAACTAACCTCTGAAGAGAGAGGGCGCGGGTTGGATTCCAGGTCAGGCAAGTACCAATGCAACTTTTCTAAATTTGTATGTACTTTATAAGCATATCTTAGACACCAATGACTGTGTTTCGGATGGCACGTTAAACTGTAGGTCCGGTTGTCATTGAACATCCTTGGCATTCGTTACGGATAGTCAGAAGCCAGTAAGTCTGACACCAGTCTAACTAAGGGGTATTGGGTTGCCCGGGTAATTGGGTTGAGGGGGTCAGATAGGGCAGTCGCTTCTTGTAAAGCACTGGTACTCAGCTACATCCGGTTAGACTGGAAGCCGACCCCAACATAGTTGGGAAAAAGGCTCGCAGGATGATGTAGGATGATGCTTTAAAGTTACAGAATCGAGTTTTACTGTAGCTATTTAATTATAAAGAAGCCAAGAACAAACTTGTCAGTAACACACAAAAAACAATTTTCAAGGTCATACTTCCAACAAACTGTATCACCAAATTTTCCAAACAATGAATAAAAAAAGCCCTAGTACCCACTGAGTGTAATGACAAGCCATCAACCCGTTCAATGGCGTCGCTATTAATATTAACTACAATAGTCTGTCAGTCACAAGCGAGGCTCGTTAACATTGCATGTATTGTGTCAATCACGCGTGTGTACGCAGCTTTATACTGTGTTGACAAATATGTATGTGTGGTGAAAAATGTTGTTAATATCACATTTTCGAGTGTAGCTAAATGGGTACAAAACCTAGACTAGGAAGGAATATATTCAATTTAATATCTAACCAGTTTCACGAGATTCTCCAACACACAGACCACCGAAATAAAAGGTAGCCTGAAGCTCCTTAACCGGGTGTGGAAAGTAGTTCTCTCGGAAAACAGCTAGTTAACTACAATAGTCTGTCAGTTAACATTTCATGTATCGTGTCAATCACGCGTGTGTAAGCAGCTTTATTGCGTGTGTGTAGACAAGTATGTGATGTGATAAATATTTTTACCTGCTATCAGATTGTCGAATATCATTTACGTACCTCTACAGTCTACATAGTAGATTTTGCGGGTACAAAAGCTACTAGGAAGAAATAGATATGTTGAATTTAATGTCTAACTATAGGCAGTAAATTGGACCATTATTTGACTATTTAGTGATATAGGTATTATCACTAAGTTAACATATAAAAAAGAATATAAAAATATCCATCAAAATACCAGATTTACTTACAAACGTTATTAGTCCGATTTTATTTATACTCAGTTTATAAATTCCACGTATTTATACTTTGTGACATATTTTATTCAATTTAAATTCTGTGTTTATTACCAGGTAAAATAAATAAACAGTAAAAATGATCACGGGTATAGTATTAACTTTATGCTGGCCGCAGAACTTTATGCTAATTTGCAGCTGTTATTTCATATTACTTGAATAGTATACTTCATATAAATCATCTGTGAATTTGTTGATCGAATTATTTATTACGGTTAAAATTATTTATGGGAACTCGTGCTGACCTTGCGGTTAAAGCACCAGCCAGTTGACTCACAGTCTAACTAGATGCAAGTGAGTACAGTGAGTTTTTTACATAGAGCAACTGCTCATCTCACTTCATCAACCCAGTCACACGAGCAGCAGGACAGCTTTCGATAAAACTGGTAACCCGTCTAGCTTCATCAAACCATTAAAATATTTTTAGGAAAATTTTATAGCAAAATACATTATTTTGCCATTGAACCAGTGGTTTCCAAGATTAATAGCGTCATTTATATACAAAACTAGCGGTTTTACCTGCGTCCCTAGATAACTGTTTTCCGAAAGCGAGTGGTGACAAAAATACCTATGGTCATCTCCCGGGTCTAAGCTATACCTCACCTTTGATTTTCAGCTTAAGAGGTATAGGCATTTATGTCTTTATTTTATATAGGTATGTAGACTATATAATAATAGCGTCCACGGCCGATTTCGGCCATGGCGGCTGTTCTCATTTAAGGAGATCAGCCAGCTGCGCAGGACATATTATAGTGCACGAGCATTTGCGCAGACACAGGTGCACTCCCTATTCCTTCACTCTCATAACCCGATGGGACATCGTTCCAAGAGATCAGGCGCAGGACCGACATTTACGTGCTCTCCGATGCACGGGTGAATCAATCACCAACTTCCAGACTGCGGGCTGCTTTGTGAAAGTTTAAGAAAACCCACAAAGCGATTTCGGCCCGACCCGGGAATCGAACCCGAGACCTCGGGTACAGCGGCCGCGCTTGCGACCACTAGACCAACGAGGCAGTCTATATACAAAATATACAAAATATGTAAATAATGAAGTAAAATACACATGTACTGGTTCAGATCACACGCATCTAATTAAATAACTTTATTATCCGGGTCGACATAGTTTTGTGAAATAAATCGCAGAGTTTCAAACGTAGGTTGCGCTTGTTAACGTATGCTTCAAAATTATTAATGCAGAGTTTAAATATTTCCATTAACTCCGGGAAAGTTAAGCATGTCTAATTAACATGTATATTCTGATGCTAATTATCTTAGTCGCTGATGAGCGTTTCATTGGAATTGCGTGTGTATCGTTGTTTTGGTTTGAGGATAAACTATAGTTCTATGTAAGTAATATTTGGTATACTCAAATACCAAGTAATTCTATGATGAGACAAAGTCTAATAAAATAATATGAACTTCAATTCATCATCATCATCATTATCATCATCATCTCAGCCATAGGACGTCCACTGCTGAACATAGGCCTCCCCCTTAGAACTTCAATTGATGATTATCAAAAAAACATCTAGTATGTGGCTTTAAATGTACAACATTGACCTACAAAAATGCTCGTACAGGTTTATTGTATTTGAAAAAATAATTTCCATAGGACAGTCTACCTTTTGAAGAAAATCATAATCAATTTCTAATCAGAACTGAAAATATAATAAAAGTATGAACACCCAAACACGTGATAGGTCGGTCATTCTGGACAAAACTGAAAGGCAAAGCTAGTCTACTCAATATAAATGAAGTCCCAAAGACCGAACACAAAGCTTGCGTGCTACCAAAAGAAAAATGTTCAAGAATGCTTGAGTGACGTAGGGTAACAAAAAAATAATCATAAGTTGGCCTTATCGCGACCTTCGTAACACCATCAACTGGTTATCTCCATGCAAAGTCGAATTTAATGGAAAAACATCGGAGTGGGAAAATGTTGCTTTTATGACATTTTAGGGATTGGTTGTTTCTTGCGTAAATGAAATTTTGTATACATAATATTTAAAATATATAAAAGAAAGTAGTAAATATAGTATATGTCAAGCTTGTAATTTTGAAACTAAAAAACTACATAAAGTCATACATTGACTACATACCGCGCGTTTAACTCTACCTATAATAAAATATTAAGGTAAACTTGAAAAAACTCTTTCCTGAAGTTGTTAAAAAACTGAATTGGGGGAAAACGAAGAAGGAAATAAAATCACCGCATTGACAAGTAAAGTTCAAAGACACGTAGGCAATTGGAGGAATCGAAAAAATACGTCCCGAATTTTTCGTCCCACGGAGCCCTTTCTACCGCGACATTAACCCAAAAACGACACCTTTTACTCCCTTCGACGAACATGTGAATACACAAAATTTCCATTACGCCTGATACGAAATAATTAATCATGCTACCACTGTCAAAATGACTTTTTAACATCTCAAAAAACAACGAGCAATAATGGGAACAGCTAAGTTTTTGTGTCCAAACAAAACACCTCGAATTTTAATGAAGGTGAGACGAGAGGACAATTAAAAGTTTTACATAATTCAGTTGTGTGTCTGAGGGGTGGTACACCCTTGGCATTCAACCCCCACATCTGAGCCTGAGTTGATTACGAGATACGACTTTTTGAAAATTTAATTTGCCAAAATTCTGTTGGAGTTTGCCATGATCGCTTTGTGGTTTCTGGTTATTATTTCGGGATTGTTGTTGTTGAATTATATTAAAGTTAAATGTTGTTTTTTCTCCTCTCAAAAAATGTGTTATTTTAAACCTTATGGTTAGACTCATTTCTACATTATCCTACCAGACCATTGTTGTCCACTGCTGAATGTAGGCCTCCCCAGTAAGCTCCCCACAATATTGATTCAAATTACTCACTTTCACGATTCAATTACAGCCTTATCTCCAACAAGTCTAATGACATTTTTCTCATTACTATCAGGCACAAAGTTTCATATTTCTGTATACACGAAAAGGTCAGTCAGTGCAGCTCAAACGACACAACTGGCAGGTGACAGGTTGTTAGTGCATCGCGAGCCATGTAACCGCAAAACCAAGCTATTTCTTTTTGAAGGACCATAGTTGACTCAGTATTGGGGCTTAAATATTAAAAGTACGTAAAATTATACTTTTAAGAATATACAGATGTGCTAATCTGCTCAAAAAATAATTCGCATCGAAGAATTTTAATTTGCTAGCGGTGTTTTAATGACTACAACTGTACCTATGGGTGGTAATTACTGATTTCATCCAATATAAATTCACCCACAAATCTTGATGGAGAAAAATCCTTTAAGTACGTAATTTTTCCGTATGCTTATCGGAACATTACATTAAAATCTGTTTTTAACCGACTTCTTGATAAAGAGGAGATTCTCAATTCGCATACTTGTATTTTTAGATTAGTAGGTACATACCTACTTATACATTTTTTACAAATATTTTTTTCCCTGTAAGAAAAACATTAATCATGTGCCGCTTAACTTAAAAACATTATAAAAATATTAAACTGGACTACTTCACTTTAAAACCCGCAATAAACCACTAATTAAAATAATTACGAGTATCGATCGCCTAGAAAAGGTGTTAATATTATTTTTACTACCTTCAAGCCCTTATTGCAAACAATAATATTTTCCTTCATGCCCAGTAAGGCCTTATTAAAGTTAAATAACGAACGTGGTAGTCACGCGATTATGGCATGAGTAAATATATCGGCGCTGAGTTATAATTGACACTATAGGAATAGGGGACGTAAGTTTGGATAATTTGGTCCTTTTCCGCTTTTTGCTGGGGACTGAAAGACCAAAAATGATGGTGGTTTTGTGGGAATTATTGAAACGGATTTTGATTAAACTTAAATTAGTATGTGAATAGCTTTCAGAAAATATTTAGGCTATTTTATAAACGAATACGGAAAGTACCTAACACCACAGGGAATACCAAATTAATACATACTGATATTTATGAAAGTAAGAAAAAAATATTTTGAAAATACATCAAATCCTGATTTGTATCTTACAGTGGTTGCTTCATTAGGTATTTTAAACGCACCCACTACATAGACCTATTTGTGTCTACAAAAAATCTTGCTGACTATTCTCTTTTAGTCACTTTCTAATTAATGTATTAGGTAGGTAATTGATAATAATTTTATCAGCTCATGATCAAAAGATTTTATACTTAGCAGTCTACGTGTTTTGGAAATTAACTTGACTTTAAGTACTCTTTTAACTGAAGAATGCTTCAGTTACCGTTTGATGTGAACTCTTTGCCGAAAACCTTGTAAATTAAGTTTCCTTTCATTTTAGCGGCATTTTTAAATCACTTTTTGGCATGTCATTAGTTATGTGTTTGAGCTACTGTATGCGTCCCACGATACTTAGGTATACAAAATATAACGTGGCTAGTGGCTATATATATGTTACCGGCCGAACCCGATTTTAGGACAAACCAGTTTTGCCTAGGCTCAACTAGTTCTTCCTATACGCGTTAGGATTAACTAGTATAGCCTAGTCCAAACTAATTTGTCCTAAGCCCGATAGGACGGACCAGTTTAGGCTAGGCAAAACTAGTTGATCCTAATATCAATACGCACACTCTAGGATAAACTGGTATGGCCTAGTCAAAACATATACATATCTAAAAGTCTAAATAAATAGATGAACTAAATAAACTACTCCGTGTTTAGAAAAATAATCATCTTTATTAAACTATAATGAGTCGTCGTTATGGATAAATTGATAATACGAACAATCATACTACATATATGTAGCAAACTAACAAATAATAGCTAAGTATTTTTTTTTTATAGAAGCAATAATCAAATCTCAAATTAAAATTGTTGTCGTTAAAAGTTATGGATAATAATTGGTAATACAAACAATCACACTGTAACAAATAATACTGTTTTTGTTTAAGAAGCATAGTCATATGAGTATTATGTTAATTATTAAAATTGTTATTTATTTTTACACGGTTTGCTTTGGTTGCACTTAGAATTGCAGAGTATCATTGCCTTCTTGCACTGGCATCTGTTTGTGGAACAGTTCTTGTTGCAGCTGCATCTCACAAAACCTTGGCCTGATCCAACAGAATGTTTCGTAGCTGCAGTTCTCAACGATATTTCAGAGTCTTGGTTTACATTTGCTACCTCTAAAAAATTTTGACTACAAATGCCGAATTCTGATAAAAAAAAAAAACATATTAGTTACTTTAAAATATCATTAATGATCTAGAAAGATAGATAAGTAATTGAGAAAAAAAAAAATACCTGCAATATAGTTTCTGAAGTACACCGTGTTTGGTGCCAACTTTCCGACCTCGCTACATTTGTTTATTGTTTAGACTAGGCCATACCAGTATAACCTAGAGTGTGCGTATTGATATTAGGATCAACTAGTTTTGCCTAGCCTAAACTGGTCCGCCGTAGGACAAATTAGTTTGGACTAGGCTATACTAGTTAATCCTAACGCGTATAGGAAGAACTAGTTGAGCCTAGGCAAAACTGGTTTGTCCTAAAATCGGGTTCGGCCGGTAACATATACATATGAAATGGTTAAAAAAAATTATAATCGGTTCTATATTTATTCCAACGATTATATCCTACCTACGGCGTGTTTAACAAAGGAGTTATTTTGACAACACAAAGATTTTATAACATTTCTGTTTCTATAGATGGTCAGGATTTTTCCTGATGACGTCACTAGTGACACACATTTCCATATATCCCTCACAGAAAGACACGAAAAATCACAAAGAAGGGAGTTCCTTTCACCCAAAAATAAACTAACCCAAATAATATATTCCAAAGAACGGCTTAATTGTATATTATCTATTATAATCATAAGTGTGACGTCATGAATGAGTTACGTACGATCCGTAGGGGCGTACAATAGGCAGGCCCCACAAAATACATGTTTATGTCATAACCACCCGAAAACTGAGGTTTGTAGCCACATATTAACTCCACACCGAAAGAAGACCCTATTTTTTGTAGGATAAAGTTTATTTTTGTGTGACCTACAGCAAAAAGGCTTAGTTTCATTTTATGTTCATTTATCTTTGTGACTCAACCGTCGCATAGTCAATTAAAAACGGACGAATAAAAAAAAAACGTTGGTTTTTGCCGGCTTGTGTGATCTCGCGAGTGGATGAGGAAATGGTGTTATGGTTGCCATAGCAACGCTGTTCTTTTTATAAATTCCCAAGGTACATAAAAAAATATTCGCCCGTCCTTGCGAAATGGATTATTGTTTACAATTTTGTGGACCTAATTTCGAGGCTTGCAAGTGACAAGTCAGTTTTCTTTCACGTCTTAATTAAAATGTCAAAACCTGTCATGTTCAATGATTGGCTGAAAAGCAGTTGGAATTTTAATTTATGATCAACAGTAACTCTATTATAGTTTTCATAGGGCGCTTACCACGAAGGAAGGAAAGAAAGCGGAGTTGCCGCAAGGAAGGTAGGTCAGGCGCCTTCTTCTAATTCAAGCAACGTACGGTAGGTGTGATCAGTTACTAGAACTAGTTTGTATTGATTGATTGCTGAATTTATTTTGAAAATTGGGCGGTTCCAAGTAAGAGCGGAGCTAATAACGTTCCTCGTCCTCCGAACATACACATTTTAGCTCGCTACTTTCTTAGGAGATTTTGCGTTGTGACATCTCCGCTATTGATTTTGTTCTCCATGATGCATACTCAGTTTAATTTGGTCATAAAGAAAATATTTTGACTTCGCTTAGCGCAAACGAGAAGTCGTTAAGTTTTCAGTTGGTGACGAAGTTTCAGTCGATCTAGTTTTTATTATTATGAGTTATAAAACTTCACGTACAGTATGGTATTTATATCGGTTTTATATCTGCATTAATAAAATTAAGTCATCACTTACGAAGCATTTATGCAGGTCAACTAGTAATACCTAGTATAATGAAATGCAGCATGCCTTATATTCTACTGTATTTAGAACCACGTTTATTATACATATAAATAAATAATGTATTTATTAAATGTTTCTAAATTGTAAATTTTTATAAAGTTTATGTACACAGTTACACACACACACAATACACAGACAAGAAGAAAAATAGAACAAATAGTACGAAGGCACAGCTTATTTCTTAAAAATCTCCTACAGTAGGCCTATTATTTGAGAGTTAGAATAAAAAAAGAGATGTAGATAGTCTGTTTAAAAAGAAAATAATCAGTTCATGAAGTCAGCTCTTTAACTCGACCAATTGATCAGTCGCGCACATCGTAACCAAAAACAATTTTTCCCCAATTACTTTAAAAACATAAATAATTTCAAAGTGTCAGCCCTAACGAACAATTTTACACCCAATTAATCTTTAGTACATAGACTTTTTGAGACCCTATCCTACTTTTTTCCGCTTCTATCGTTACTTAATCAATAAATTGCTAAAAAAAGACTTGATAACTGTCGTCAGATTTATAACAATCGAGGTAAACTTTCCCGAATTTTGAGGGTATTTTTTCGGGATACGAAATAATATTTTTCTAGGGTTGGCACGTATTTTTCAAATGGAATTCGTTGGCGGTTTCAGTTCGGATTGGCTGTTACGTAAATGGAAACTTAAATGGACATCCGAATAGTTTCACTGTCCACTCACTTTTACTATGAAAATAAGATTATGAATCCATATTGAGAATTACTTTGGTTTGGAAGACCAGTGAAAATGTTTGGGCAAACCATTTTTTTCACGTTAATAGTCAAAACTAAAAATATTTATATGTAGGCAAATATTTTTTCATCATTTTTCGGCCTTGCTTTAAAGTTTTTACAAAAAGATTTAAATAATGTTTATGATTTAAATATTTTTTAACTTTAAATAACCAACTTGCAATTTTGTTTTCGTAGCAAAAAATTATTACCAACTAAGTGGCTAGTCCCTGTAGATCCACCCGCGTCTCAAAAGAACTTTTTTCCACGACCGAATGAAAAGCAGCCTATTTCCTATTTCAAACTTTAGTTACTCTATGTAATAAACATAAATCAGTAATTCTGGTGTAAGAGAGTAGCGGACAGACACACTTTCGCATTTATAGTTTTACTAATTGTCTGAAACCATCTTATCTTAAACAAACATTCAAATATCCACATACACTAAAAACAAAAACGGCGGAAACGAAGTACAATCCTTTTTCCTCTGCCAAAGCTTTTACATAGCAAAAAAAAAACATGATAATTCATTTGTCGTTGAATAATTGAATAAATCACGATAATGGAACGGGGTTTCACCAAATGGATCCGTTTCCAAAATGGCTTTCGTTCGATGGATCATCTGTAAAGGAAAAGTAGCATTGACAGCGGTATATGAAATTCAGGAGTTAATTCTATTTAGAGTACTAACACACTAGATACTTTTAGTCGGCCTCCTTATATATTTCAGTCTTCGACAGTCTTTTATATTTTTTCTTAATTAATGTTCGCTGAGATTCTACTGTTTTGTTTCTGTTTGAAATAAAACCAAATTAGTAATTTAAAACTGAATTATTTATTTCATTTACATCTGTTTTTGGAGCTTATAAATCAGTTTGGAAATTAATCGTAGTACGCACAATATAACAACGATCATGTATTTGGCCGGTATCAGACCGACTGACAACTTTGATTGAATTCACGATTTTCTTTAAAAAATATTATAGTCAACCATCGGGCCAACTGTCGGCCGACTGTTTAGTCTACAGTGTGGGAGTAATATGAAGAGGTAATTTTAGAAGGGTGCCGACTAATATAATTCATCAGAACGGTACCCTAATTATGAGATGAGGGAGCGAAAAACAAACAAATAAACAGACTTGAAATGTTGAGTTCAGAATTCGCTTTTAAGATGATTTGTTTACCGATCATTCATGAGATTACAAATATTACAATGTGACAAGCTTTTTCTTGAAAACTTTAAAGAAAAAATAATGCTAATCCACTTGCGTAATGGTGTGGCAGCAAGAGTTTCTAAGGATCTCAGGAGGTGTGTATGTGTGTCGGTTACTCTTCCACAAAATTAACGACTAAATAAATTCTTATAAAACTTGGTAGTATATCGCAACAATATGATATAGTCTACTTATATTATATTGTATATATATATAAAAATGGAACCCGCTTTCCGTTGTCACGACATAACATGAAAACGGCTTGACTGATTTGGCTGAAAATTAGAGGGGAGGTAACTTAGACCCGGGAAAAGGTTTAAGGATTTGTCACCATCCGGCTACGGGACGCGGGCGAAAGCTATTATATATATTACTTTCATGCGAAAATAACAAGAATCTAACCGAAACATTAACCGAAGCGCTCAATAAAACAGTTACTTGGATGAATGACCACAACCTAGATATTAACTTATCAAAAACTAAAATAATAACCTTCCACCCTCATCAAAAAGCCCCATTAGATGTAAACTTATTATATGTATAGTGGGCAGAAAATAGAAGTCTCAAAAATTAACCTACTAGGTTTATCCATAGATACAAATATAAATTGGAAATATACATATTAAGAAAATCAGAGCAAAAATTTCAAAATTCGCATATGCACTTCGTGAAATAAAAAAAACCACCAACCTCGAAACGGCCCTCACCACCTTCTATGCGTACGCTTATGCTTGGCTTAGTTATGGTGTTATATTATGGGGAAATAGCGCTGATGCACCTACACTCTTTACTCTCAAAAAAAAAACTAATTAGAATCTTAGCAAATATTGACGACTCTGATAGCTGCAAACCCCACTTTCAAGAACACAAAATGTTAACTCTGCCAAGTATTTATATTTTGGAAATATGTAAATTTGTCCACAAAAATAAAAACTTATTTACCACAAGGAAAATAAATAACAAAAGTACACACTACGCCATAAAAATAGATTAAATTTACCGATTTCTAAAGTAAAAATACATTCAACAAGCACATACGTCAATATTATATTATAATATTATAATGTCAATATATAAAACAAACTTCCAGATATAATAAAGAATGAAACAAAATTATACTTATTTATAAGTAAACTAAAACAGTTCTTGCTAAAAAAAAAATATTATAGTGTCAAAGAATATTTAAATGAAAAATAATAAAATGATTAGAATAAAAGTTATTAAATAAAACTTAATAAAGCTCTCTTCCTCTCTCCTACTTTTAGTTTTACTTTGCTGTGCCCGACAGGGTCCATGATGATCTCATAATTTATAATTTACCGCCTAAGAAACACATTGTGCAACTTATTATTTAACTCCCAAATCATATTTATTTTTGAGATATTTCTATAATTTTTGAATAAAATCGCCAGCATTGAGGCCATACCTTATCATCGCTAATTTTATGGGCTAGCCATATCGAGTTACACGCCTTCATTCAGGCGCACTAGCAATAAACTTTCGAATAACACCATTTTATTATTCCACGTCACAGTGACAGGTGTGAAATATTTTATTATTTCTTTATTATTATTTTATTATATAGGTATCAAGTTATTTTTCCACTGTAGATGCTAGTATAATAATATAATGAAATTCATTTTTTTTTACTCTAACACATATAAATATATATTACTTGTGATACCTCTTACAAAATACCTACATTTCTTTCTAATACTAACTTTTTCAATAATTTTCCAAAAAAGGAAAACAAAACAGCCACAATCAGTCCCAAATTATTGGCTACTCAAAGCCAAACACATCGCCCTAATTCTTGGTATCCAGTTAATACCCAATAGCAAAAACAATTAAGTGTAAACGATACCCATTGGTCTATTAATCCCACAGAGTGAAATACTGATAGAGAGGGCATTAGGTATTAATATAACCTGTCTGCTGTCCGTATAAATTAATTCTTAGTGTCGGGAGTCGGTGGATATTGTCCAACAATAGGGTGTAGGTAGTGTAAAGGCGAGATTCTACCTGTGTGTGGCAGTATCATCATCTCCCGAACCTCTTCCCAACTATATTGGAAAGAGGTAGCTTGGGGAGGTATAATTAGGATGCAGCTGACTACCATTTTTTTACAAAGAACTACTACCTCCTCCACCTATTAATCTGGGAAATCCTATACCTCTTGTCAAAGATGTTCAAAGACAGCAGTGTGGCAATGTGACGCACACAAACGACCCTTCTGGTTTACTTGCTCTTATCAATAGTAACAAATTGTGTGCGAGCGTTCTAAAATGTTCGTGAACTGCAACTTTTGTGCGCGAACACATGCTAGTAGTGGACTCGTGTTGACGAACACATTTGTTCGCGAACAATGTTGGTGGAATCTCGCCGTAAGGTGAGTAGTTTATCATAGTATTAAGTGGTGTGCCTGAGAAGATAAACGTCGTTATACGTACTGAATTGGAAGAAAATTAATAATAACGATTTGTGATGTTGATGATTCTGAAGAATCTGTTTGAATTGAGAACTGTGACTTTTAGACAATAATTCATTTATACAGCAATTTGTATTTAAAAATGCTCTTTAAATGTCATTAAAAATGTATCTGCTGGGTCATCATCGTCCGAGCCTTTTTCCCAACTATGTTGGGGTCGGCTTCCAGTCTAACCGAAATCAGCTGAGTACCAGTGCTTTACAAGAAGCGACTGCCTATCTGACCTCCTCAACCCAGTTACCCGGGCAACCTGATACCCCTTGGTTAGACTGGCGTCAGACTTACTGGCTTCTGACTACCCGTAACGACTGCTGGGTATTGCAATATAAAAAATATAACTTATATGCAATTACATAATATAAATTGAATCTTGTAAAACACTGGTACTCAGCTGCATCCAGTTAGACAGAGGCCGACCCCAATAAGTTGGGAAAAGACTAGGCAGATTACGATGATGCAATTACATAATGTAGTTAGTTAAGCCAATAAATATATCATCATATTTTTAGGACATGTTGAGTATCTAAATAGCAATATTTTATAGGTAGCACATCAATAGAATATACCTTCCACATCTCTTTCTAACGATATAAGAGTGAAACGGACAGCGCTAACCTAAAAGCTAGTCAGCTAATAAATCAAGGTCATTATGTCAATTTCAGCACGATTCAATTCAGTTCCCGTATTGAGCGGGTGTCTAAACATACTTCTATCTATATATAAATACAATGATATCACAGAGTAAGGAAATTAAAGCGGAGATACCATAATACAGGTAGGTCAGGCACCTTCTAGGTCAAATACCAACATGATCAGTTACAAGTGAACTAACGAGGCGTTCTTTGAGGCTTCTTCAAAGATTTTTGGTATTAAAAAAATGGGCTGGTGCAAAGAAAGCGTATAAAGGCGGAGATAGCAACGTTTCTCCGAAAACCCGCAGTTTTCGGAGGACGAGAAACGTTACACTTTTAGCGTGCTACTTTCTTAAGAGGTTTTCCGTTATGGCACCTCCGCTATTCATTTTATCCTCCATGGTTGGTTTGTTTATTTGTATGTTGTTGGATGGAGTTACGTGTATATTAAGGCTCTAATTAGTTTGGTAGCTGTAAAATTTGATGTAAAGCTATGTACTATTAAATGTTTACTGTTTTCGAGTTTATATTTGGATGATGTAGATGGATTTTCCGGGAAATTGTTTTGTCATTGTTTTTGATTAATTTTAACATGTAGTTTATTATACAAAATACATCATTATACGCAGTATGTTTTTGGAACCATTCAAAAATAACAGTTAAAAAAATATACATTTAAAAAATGGCTTTGATTTTCTTATAGGTAGATGTCGGAGTGAAACCCAGTGGAATAAGAACTTAAAAATTCATAGCTTCTGCAAATAAAATTTTTACTATTGATAATTATTATTTATTGCCTTCAAGTGTGACTGTGTGACTGTGACAATTAAGTTATAAAAAAATACTTCTTACGAACAGCAGTTTATAGTTCATATTGACATGATAACCTATCTTATCCACACTAATATTTCTTCCTTAAGATACAAACCTATATCCCAAGGTATCTACTTAATTTGTTGACCGTCTTCCCTAACGCTGGTCTATAAACATCAAATATCTGCGAGGACGGCCCATAACCCGTGAAATTAAGCCCTACAGCCCTACCTACCCCCTAGCTCCTTAGACCACTTAACAAACTGGAGACGCCTTTGCTGTAGCTTAGACGCCGCTCTTTCTCTTACGTGCAGTCGAAGACATATAATGGAATAGCTTTCAAAGCTCCGCAATTTTGTAGTGTAATACCTACATTGACTGAACGCAATGGATCTACCGGTTGGTCTGATTGTATTGGGTATCGCCTAAAATAGGAACAGTGGCAAGTAGGGCATCAATGACCGCGTAGTAAAAAAAATAAAATAAATGAATGTGTGTGTCAAATTAAGCTTGTGTTTGTTCATTTTGTCGTGTGTGTAAAAAAGAGCTTTTTATTATGTTGCCTCGACCCCCGCATGATTTGGCAGACATTCGTGTATTTGTATTTGTGCTCATGGCGGTTCCAGTTAGTTTAATGATCTACGCCTAACTCTTATAATCATCAAGTTTTATCAGTTTATAACGTTATGGAGTGTGTCAGTCTTAAATTTTATCGAAAATCGATTTTACGCGTTTTCTCATTGTTTCATTAGTTTCAGTTTATAGGCTTATGATTAAGATTTTAATGGTTGGATCAATTTTATTTTTGGTTAATGAAGATATTAAATTCTTGGGAGTAATTTAATTATATTTAATTATGTTAGTATTTAAGCCACTAGGTATTAATAGCAGATACATTATTTTAATGTAATTTTATTAACGTTTTTCAAGAAAGGAGAAGAGTTCCCCTAAGTATTCGAATAGTGGTGACAGATAAATATAATTTATCAGCAGACAAAGAAAATTCCAACTTTTCTGATGTGTAAAAATGTCAGGTAGTAATGTATGAAGCACGTTCGTTCAATGCCCACAAAAAACCATTCAATCAAATAACGAACATAAAAACGCTATTCTCAAACATATAAAACCTTTTCAAATTATCATTATCTCTGAATGTAAAACGACTTAACTACACATGTTCAACATTAGTAAAAACCATATAAGGCTATAAAAACCGCGATAACATACGTGCAACTCATGAAAATCGCTCATAAATTCACTTAAGACTTTTCTATACACGTTTTTATTAAAGGTACACTTTGGAGCCGCACCGCATGCGGTCGCAGCGTCGTATTTCAAACGCATCGCATATAGTACGGGAAAGGATGAATATATTTTTGAGGTACAATCTACAACAATATTAGAACAACATATTAAATTATAAATATATATATTTGACTGCCTCGTTGGTCTAGTGATCGCAAGCGCGGCTGCTGTGCTCGAGGTCTCGGGTTCGATTCCCGGGTCGGGCCGAAATCGCTTTGTGGGTTTTCTTGAACTTTCACAAAGCAGCCCGTAGTCTGGAAGTTGGTGATTGATTCACCCGTGCATCGGAGAGCACGTAAATGTCGGTCCTGCGCCTGATCTCTTTCCGGTCGTGTCGGATTGCCGTCCCATCGGGTTATGAGAGTGAAGGAATAGGGAGTGCACCTGTGTCTGCGCAAATGCTCGTGCACTATAATATGTCCCGCGCAGCTGGCTGATCTCCTTACATGAGAACAGCCGCCGTGGCCGAAATCAGCCGTGGACGTGGACATATATATTTTAGTCTTATATATATTATAGTCTTCAGTAGCATGTGGTCGATAAAAACAGCTTATATCAACTGTATGCGACTAATCGCAGTCGCCGACGACCGCAGACGTCTACCAGCATCTCTCAGAAATGTACCTTATATATGAGACGCGACACAAAATCATAAGTTAAAAGTCAAATACTTGTGAGAATAACTTTTGTATATATAAAAGTAAAAATATTTATTTTCTTCGTGTGCATATTTTATCGACGGTTCATATTCAAATCGGTGTAAAAAAGTTTTTACAACTGAATGGTTTAGCATATTTTTGATCAAGTGAGTTGGAAGTTGCGAAAATAATGGTCATAGAGGTTTTAGAGTGAAATAAAAATGGGCAAAGCTTTTGACATTTCCATGTATAAAATAAAATAGTGTCGTGGTGGCCTAGTGGGTAAAGGACCGACCTCTCAAGTATGAGGGCGCGGTTTCGATCCCAGGTCAGGCAAGTACCAATGCAACTTTTCTAAGTTTGTATGTACTTTTTAAGTATATCTTAGACACCATTGACTGTGTTTCGGATGGCACGTTAAACTGTAGGTCTCGGCTGTCATTGAACATCCTCGGCAGTCGTTACGGGTAGTCAGAAGCCAGTAAGTCTGACGCCAGTCTAACCAAGGGGTATCGGGTTGCCCGGGTAACTGGGTTGAGGAGGTCAGATAGGCAGTCGCTTCTTGTAAAGCACTGGTATTCAGCTGAATCTGGTTAGACTGGAAGCCGACCCCAACATAGTTGGGAAAAAGGCTCGCAGGATGATGTATAAAATAAAATATGAAAGGGTTTTGGAAACCAATATCAAAAAAATGTATGATATATCGAATATGTTACTGAGATCCATCTTCAATCTTTTTCACTCTCATCAATGACCGCACTTAGACATGGTGTACCATAATTTTATGTGACACTATACAAAACAGTACCTATTTATTATATGTACATGGACAAAATATTTATGAGCTCATTCCAAATAATTTTGACGACAAATAAAACGTTTACACATCATCCACAATTTTAATATCGCAGTAATTATCAAAATGACGACACAAAAATTTTGATTACATAAATTAATTAAAAATACGTATTTTTAAGCCGAAACACGGTTATAAATTCACACCGAGACTTTTAGAATTGAACTACAAAGTTGGGAGTTTGCAAGTAGGAGGCCAGTGGACTTAAATTAAAATGTAACAATTTATGGTAGAAGGCTGCTATAAATTTAAGCTTCTAATTGGCTTTGCAGAGTCGCCGTAAACTCTTTTACAGCTCAATAGCTTGCTTTATTAAATACTGTGATCCGTTGCGGGTTTACTTGAGGTTTTTTTAGGATAAACTGGTAATTTAGTGAAAATTATATAGACGAAGGGAAGTATTGGCGCGGGATATAAAGGAGTGCCAAGTGTCCGAGAGCGATGTCACAAATAGACTGAAGTGGAGAACGATTAGGAATACAACATTCTATCTCCATTAATATCTTTAAAATGATGTCTGTATTAGATTGCCCCATTATCTAGGAAGACTATAGACTTCTTTTCACCTAGATGCGTGAAGTAAATCCCACCAGACATGTGTGAGACCGCTGGCAGAAGCAAATTATATGATTCGAAGTCTATGCTAGTTATAATTGAATTATATTGTATTTTATTCTCTATTTCAAAATGGTTCGTATTTCATATTTGATATTTTGCGATAGTATCAAAATTAACGAGGTATGCTGCAATACTATGATATAAAATAACAATGTCATCCAGAGTTTCATAATTTCAATTCAGAAAAACAGTAATTTTATTTCACTGATATTAATATTTAAATTGCAATGAAAAATTAACCGAGATATTTTACGTATTTCGGTGAAAATTGTTGTAACCTTTTAGATATAAAATAATAAGCTTCAAAAAGCTACGAGATAAAAGTTTCAGCTCCATTTCTATAAATCGATAAAGATTTTCAATACTGTAGCGTAAACAATGCCTATTGTTTTCAATAGTTTTCGAAAAACAAATATTTTTCGAACATCCGTATTTACAAAACTTTTCATTGGAAATTAGCTTTTTTGTTTGCATTTCTTTTTGTCACTGAATTTATTAAAAATAGCACAAAAGATCGTAGTACTTTTTGAAAATGTAATTTCTACATAATTTGTTTCTTTTTATGCACATCGGCATGCGTCGAATTTTCCGAATAAACTCCAGAAAAAACAGATGAATTCAGATAACGGGACCTACTTTAATGTTAGCCGGAAGTGCTGCATTGTAGCATATAATACGTCACTTTCTTTCCAATAATTCTGTGGATTTTTATGAAAGAAGACGGTTAAAACCTGTAGTTGCTTTGTTGTGTGTTTGCTTTTGCTACGGTATTGGGCGGGTCTCAAGATCAGGGATCTCTAAAACTAATCAAGAAAATCATTCAAAAATTTACTGTTTTGGCACAAATTTGGATAACAAATATTTATTCAGGAGTTTTCCTGTTATTACTATAAATATTTAATTTGTAAATATGAGAGCTGTTTAATTTTTTCCGTTTATAAAAGCTACGCATTTTTTTTTTATTGTTTTGATTCTAGGTGGTTTGAGTCAGCCAAGTTTTCGATGATTTCTCCTATATCAGTATCAGATTATAAAATTGTTTTTCTAAATTTTCCTTTCTTTTACGAATGTTGTTTTTACGAATTTTTTTACGTGAACACAAAAAAAAAAGATTGCCAACCGTCGGCGTCGACTTAAATCTTTTTCGAATTACCAAACTACATACTTTATACAGAAATACTATAATAGTGCCCAGATTTTCTTTACTAATTAAATATATTACAAACAAACACACAGAACATTCTTTTAACCATATATAAAATTACTGTGGAGTACTGACAGTGACGTGAACGAGTGCAATTTGTGTCAGAACAAAATTACACGTAATTAAGTTGTTATGTAACTAGTTGAGGCAAACTTGATCGCTCAGGTGACTTTGTATTGAAACTTTCAGCTACAGTTCTCACCAAATAAATTTGCATTTCTGAAGCTATTTTACTAGTTTCATTTACTAAAGTCGTTGTTCGATTTTTTCTAGAAAACTGTACATTTTAATCAATTACAATTTTATAGGCACTTAATTCTATAAAGCTAAAGAGTTTGTTCGTTTGTTTTAACGCGCTAATCTCAGTAACTACTGGTCTGATTTTAAAAAATCTTTCAGCGTTAGATAGCCAATTTATCGTAGAAGGCTATTGGCAAATTTTATCCAGGTTCGTGCAAAAGTACCCAAAATATCCGGGTAAAACGCTGACAGAAGCTAGTTTTATAAATGTCAACATTATTCTTCTTCTTATCCGGATTTATGAAGTAGTTCCATATAAAACCGAAGGCTGTAGCTAGTCCTACTAAAGATAAACCAACTGCAGCATTATGCCAGGAACCAGTACCTGACACGAGTTTCTAACTGGCCCCAAAAGGCATATAATAATACGAGCATGTTCTCTTGAGAAACACGAAGATAACTAGTTTTACAACTTAGGTTTATAGCGTTATATACAAGACATGACTAAATGGATCGAACTATTTTATAACACTGCTATCCGTTGTTCGAGAGAAAATCTTGTATGTATGAACCACAAACAAGAGAAAAATAAATCATCAAAATTGGTGGAGTTTTCATTTTAGTACTTCCTTGACATAAGTGTATGGTTACTGGGAAATCTTAATCACACTAAATATTATTAAAAGGTTGAATGTGTGGAATTTTGATACTACATATGTCAAACAGTCTGACTGTGACGATTTCACCAAAACTGAAACTGAATTTAACGAAAAATGAGTATGTGTGCGTCGAGTCCACAGCTAGCATGTCTTTGCGCATAAATGTTGCAATTTCGCGGACATTTCACACCGGTGAAAGTCTCTCTCGATTTAACATATCTATAGGCTACTTTTTATGAGGATACGACGTAGCTCTCACAAGGCGCGGATGATACCTCGGGCAACTGCTAGTAACGATGTAAAAATATATAGAAACTCAGTGATCCGGTTACTTTACAGGTTATTAAAGTGTAGATCTGTATGTAATAAAATATAGTATATGTATACAGGGAATATGGTAATAGATATCGTCTTTTTCGTCAAAGCCTGACATGCGCAGACACGAGCGTGTGTTAACACTGATGTATGAAAATGGGTTATATGGAGTGAGGACTCTAAAATCTAGGCATTTTAGTGTTAGTTTTGCTCTCGAAGTCATAGGCCATTTTAAGTTGTGATGGCAAACACAGAGTCCATTTTTAACGAAATAAAGTATAAAAACATACAAACACCTCCTCCTTTTTGGGAAGTCGGTTAAGAACAACAAGTTGCAAGCTTTGACTAGATTGATATTATGCTCCTTTGGATCTAAATGAATGAAAGATAGGGTTCCATTTAATTCTATCTAGTAGGTAGATAGTTTTATGGCTAAGCTCTTTTTCCTACCCACCTATTCAAACAACTTGTGCTATGACTAATATTCATAACGTGTGTTACATAAAGCTAAAAAGCAAAAGCTTTAGAATGTCGCTCCAATATCCCGATAAAAACCTTTCCTAAGTAACACGTTAAATAAAATATCACTAACTTTATTAAAATAGGTACAACCAGCTGAAAAAGTGCTTTGGCAACAATCTTGTTTATTACAAAACATAAAAATATTATCAAAAGAACTAAATCCAAAGATTACTTATAGCGGTATTACATTTTAATTAAATTTTTAATAAACAGTTTGAAGGCGTGTTGTTTTACTAACGTTACGGCACGCTGCCGACGGTACAAAAAGGATTACGTTATTTTAAATTAAGGCGTATCATTTTTGAAATTTTTAGGAAGTGTAAGTTAGATATTAGGTGTTATTAGGTACAATATAAATTTCATTTTGCACTGTCTGTCTGATTACAACAGTGTATAAGTCTATTTTAATTAAGTAGTAAGATTAGCCTCTGGAAACTTTTAACAATCTCAGTCTTTAGCGATTTAGAAAATACTACCAGTTTTTCCGCAGTTTCACCCGCGTACCGAGATAAGTTCTGACCGTACCTACCTAGATAAAATATAGCCTATATGTTATTCGAGAATAGTGTGACTTTACATAACCTCAAATCAAAACAGCAAAATTGTACCACCTGTATCTAATATTTTTTCCAGATCGTTCGAAAACAAATATGTAGTAAGAAAAGAAACAAATACGATCGTAAAAGCATGTAACGCGTATTTTACGAGAACACCGAATAATTCGATATAATTCACTACGACTGACTTCGTGACGAGTTACACCTCGTATTTATGTCAAACAAGCGATACCAAAATAACGTATTTTTAACAAAATACATACAGGTTTCTTGGTGTGTCCTGGTTACAGAACAATGTTTCAGATACTTAAAATATTTACGTACGTATAATAGAATAAGGCTTTAAAATTAAAATAATATGAAATATAAGCATAAGTATAAACAATTGGTATCTCTGAGAATACCTACTAAGCGAATATTCACTTAATGCGAAATAAAATAAAAATGTATTTTAAACAAAAATATAATATATTATTTGTATTGACTTGGAGAGGCCTATGTCCAGCAGTGGACTGCGATAGGCTGATGATGATGATGATGATGATAATATATTATCCTGTAACTGAAACCGGCAATTCAGTTTGACTTGATCAACAGTCTGCCTTATTTCTACGAATCCAATATATTTTCCTGATAAATATATTATGTTTTTTTCTGGGAAACTCCTCAGCAACTCTATATTGTCGTAATAGCAAGTGGTGTAAAACATAAAAAAAAATAAAAAAGAACCGCGTTCCAAATTCAAACGCACAACTGTTGCGAGGTTGCCAGTAATTCCCGTTGTCTGTCAGCGGCACTCGTTAGTGTTATCTCATTAGGGAGGAAACGTCACGAGCAATCTAATTCAACGCTGTCCACGGCTGGACAGTGATGTCTGATGGACACGCTTTGTGCAGGCATATGAAATTTGGTTTAGATACTATGGTTTTTTTTTTTTCAATTCGATTTTGATTTGTTTTTTGGGTCGAACCATCATAAGGTAAGCAACGCTTGGTTTGGCAGGTACTGTTGGTCGGGTTGAGGAAATCAGTATAGTCGGTCTATATAAAATGCTGATACTCTAATTAATTTATTATGAAATCATGCTGATTTATGAGCCCAAACACGCAGGTTACTCGACAAGAAAAAGAAGGAGAATGAAACGCAAAAAATATCTTATCTTCAACATATTGCTACTACCCACGATGACCGCAGCAATATCCCAAAAATTATTCAACTCCCTCATAAAATCCAGCAACATTTTCCAAAAAGGCAAAATTACCAATTTCGTGAACAGTATGAGCGGTAATCATTACAGCACTATTCTGGCTCGTAAATCATCCCACTTACCCATACTTTTGATTCATCTAACCAGCCGTAAGCATCAAAGCCAAAAGAATTTTACTCGTACATTTTAGTACTATTTAACATCTTTTTACGTCGAAACTCATTTGCTCTTCCATTGTTTTTTACTACGGTACTCTTTACCGCCACTACTTTTGTTTCGCAATTTGCCGATACTGTAGTGCTATTTTTTTGTAGTGGGCTTGATATTTTTTTGTTACATTTTTACCCCGACACGGCCACAGTCATTCATTTTGTTCGCGCGCCGTTCTATTAAACTTGAAGTATGAATACAGGTGGGTGGTTGCTTTTTTTTGTTTTTTAGTGTATACTTGATAGGGTGTTGCGAATAATAAGAATGATAAACTGTGTAGTCAGTAGCTTAGCTCATCATCTTTAATGTATTCTATTCTCAATTTCTAGGCCAACGAGCCATTTCCCTGAAAGAAAAGTGAACGTCATTGTATAAAAGTAAAAAAACAGTATGACATTTATCTGATTATAGACTACAGCTTAGCAATAGTTTTGTCACCAATCTAGTTTTAATAGCTCGCCTATCAACAGCACAACCTTCAATTAAAATTCCAAAACTAAAATCAACTACCAAAAAGCAACTGCACAATAAAATTATACAACAATAATTTTTAAGTCCTTCAAAAAGGCCGTTCGTTAAAATTATTTCAAGTACCATCCACGTTAGCCATTAATACAAATATCAAAGGGTATCTCATTAAAACGGCTGCATCATTATGCATGGAATTAGTGTTTATATTAATACAATCCAATTACCGGGGTGCTATATAATGAATACTATTCGCTCATAAACTTATTAATACTTTACCGCCAAATGTTATTAGTAAATTATTCAGAGTTAGTTAATTAATATTCATACATGACCACATTGCGCTGCAGTGTAATAAAATTATGCTGAGAGTTTTGATACATAGCTTATGTTTTATTGTAGCAAACAGAGAACACATTTATTTTAAACACACTATTTAATATCATTTTAATAAATGGAACTTACCTTTTACAATTGTTAATTATTACTATTCTTCTGTCTTAACTTTTAAGTATAACAGTAGGTATATTTAGTTGCTCAATTTTTTATAAAGATTCTTCAAAAAGTTCTATTAGGAAAAGTGTGTACCTAATAAGGTTTTTGTCAGCATATGGTGAAACAATGTATACCTACATCTGCAAACTAAGAAACTGAAATAAAGGTTATCCTATCCTTAGATTTTAATAACTTTTTTTTTAATCATTTAATACTGCGGTTTGAAGCGCCCAAAACAGTCAATCACTTTATCTACCAACTTACCTATTTGCAGACTATTCACAACCAATTTTCGAAATACTAAACGTATTCAAACCTATAAACCTCATTCCTTTTTTAAAATAAACTGCCCCACAACAAGTTTCGTACATCCAGTGCCGGTTGAATGTTTTTTAAATGTGCGTTGCAGTCAGCCATTCGGCCAGTGTGAATGGCAAAAATGCCAGTGCAATCGTTTCTAGTTCCTCTGTTGTCCGTAGCCGCACGTGACACACTAGGGTTGCCACTGCAAAAAAAGTTCACGCAGATTTTTGAATATGACTTTTCGAATGCGAGAGCAAGGCAATTCTTTTTGCGTTTCAAACTTTTTGATGAAATCTGTTTGGAGTTGATTTTTTAATAGATGTAAATATTTAATTCTTGTAATAGGACACCAATTTGTGTTGTACCTAAGTTTAACGTAATTATGATGGAAATAACTATGACTCAAATCACCCATATCATCATCATCAACATGAGCCTTTTTGTCGTCCCACTGCTGGGCACAAGCCTCCTCTCACACACAGAAGGATCCCCTATAGAAGGAGGATAATAAGGTCCACTGGTCAATATTTAACAGTGCTGATACAATAAACCCGCATTACATGTAACGTCCTTAATAAAGGCCAAGAACCTTTTTATAATCAGCTTACAATAAAATTATTACGCTGTCCCTATTCTGTGTACAGATTACAATTTATGACGAGGGACCATAAAATGTGGGTCATGGCCCTGATTTTATTTGTTACTTTGTTAATGGTGTAATTTTGCCATAACATCCTAAGTGAACTTCGAATTTTGATTACATTCTTCATGTATTTTACCTCTTACTGAAAATTGCCTCTATTTTTTAAATGCCTAAAATTGTTGCATTTTTTTTTTGCTACCAAAGTATTTTGCCTTCCTCCAACATTGATCATTTTTTTGTGGAACTTCAATCCAGATTAAGGTTTTAAACTGTTTTTTCATCATATACTCCTATATCTTAGCTAGTTTCTATGAAAACGTGGGGTTGGCTACCGTTAGTAGTAGTAAGTACTGATTGGGGACGGTCCCTGGGTGCATTTCTTGGGTATACAGGGATAATGGCCAGTTATGTGATACCATTACATTTCATTAGAGTTCGTCCCAAAGGGCTCGTGCGTGTTGGATTCTTACCCACGTTCGTTTTCAAAAGGTACCTAGTATTAAAATCCCATGCGTGATAGAAACTGAAGTTTATAATTTAATTAGCTTCCTTAAGTAGTTTCTTCCGCGTCCCTTGGGAACAAATCCGCGTGGCCAGATAAACCCTACAGACATTCTGAATATTTCTTAGGACTTTTTTGTATATTTATTTTGATTTTGGTAAGCAGGTTATATCTAACTCTGAAATAATTTCTCAAATCGTACCAGTAATTCTTAAAATTAGGAAACTCTTTAGCTTTATAATATTGGGATAGTTTAATTCAATCTCCTTTTTGTAGGAGCACCAAAAATAATTAGGTCTCAAGTAATACGCCATTATTCAGAGATACCTAGTACTTCTTTTTACTTGCAACAAAGCTACATCTTTGTCACAACTCTTCAATTCCTGACAGATACGTTTTAATAAGGAAAAGGTAAATACTACCGATGACTTTCCTTTCCAGTTTCTCGTTCATTGTTTTTATAAAGACTGGCGAGCTTGTTGTTTTGAATAGATATCTAGTTATCTTTGATTTTTTTATTTTATTTAAAACAACGTTCGCTTGTATTTTTCTTGAGGAATACGAGTATGGTATGTTTTACAAATATTGTATCAACAAATTGTCTTTCTCACGTTACTCCTGAAAAGTGAAATAATTATCATTATGTACCTACTAATATAAATAAGGTATATAATAGTATTCGAGGAATTTACTAGTGTAGGTCTTTTGCCCATAAACGCAACGCAGATTAAATTGTAGATAATAGACACATAGACAAAAATCCAGAAATATATTTTTTTAGTAAATATACAGAATTTATTTAAACGTTGAATCAGTCTGCGCGCTTACGTGTTTCGTAAAAAAATACTCTGTGCAGTTTGATACAAAATCATATTGTAGGTAAACTATTTTTAGATATAGATATTTTAAGTACTTTTTCCATCAAAATCCTCGCTTTTACTCCCAACCCAACTTTACTGTACTAATCCACCACAAAAGTAGCAGCTAAGTAATCCGATTTGTAACCGTACTGCACCTCTCGTGATTGGAACTACACCCTTTTAAATTGCACTCAAGTGTTCCTTATTTCTTGCAGTCTAGTCTCTTAAAAAACTACAAACTTTAGTGGATGTGGTTTCTTGGGAAAGGTTTATTTTTGAGCCTAGTTTATACATACTGTGTGCGTGCCTAGATGTGTCTTGTTGAGGGGCTCGTGGTTAAGTAACAACTCTGTTAATTCATTGTCTGTTTTGTTAGAATTGCAACGGTCACTGAGTCTATGGGCGAATTTTTATATTATTTCTATCTAACATGCCTGTCTGTTAACTTTAATAAAGAAGTTTGATTACTCCGGATCAATACCAATACGACTTTATATAACTGTTGAAACAGGGAAGTAATGGGAACTATTTGAAGTATCTACTGGTATTTTTCTGTAGGTATATGAAAGATAATGCATATTAATACAATATACTCAGATAAGTTATTTTTTTTGTGTACTTTAAATGACAAGCCTCCAAGAAAAAAAATATACCCCGATTTTCTTTTATGTCGAGTCCAGAAAAAAGCTCAACATTAGTACCTCGTTACTTTTAATCACACTAATGTATTCCACGAATGAACCATGGAAATAATCGGTTTACACGTTAACTGTTCTCGGTATCATTAAATTCAACATGTTTTTACCTTTGATGGTGATTAGTTAAAAGATCGTGAGTAATCGATAATCGATGTCTGGTTATTGACCGTTCGGCACTAGAGGTAGCTTGTGTTTCAGCTATTTTTAAAGTACTGAAGTTTTCACTGGCGTTTGAAGCTTTCATTGATGAGAAATATAATGATAAAGATATTACCTACCTAATTAGTTTGGTAACTTTTTTTATGTATTAGTTTATATCTAAGTATGGTTTTTGGCTGTACCTGTGTATTGGTTGTACTTCATATTGTAACCGTTCCAAGACAACCCTAGGCTGTAAAAATTTTCGTTTTTCCTAACATATACAAATACCGCAGGCTTCCCCCGAAGGGGAAGAGGTTGCGCCCCGCCATCCGCGCAACCCTGTAGAGCTCGTCACCTTACTGGACGCTCTTCCACCTTAGAGGACCATGCATTAACTTTACTATTAGTCCCGCCTAATAAAACCTAGGGACAGGGGTAGACGGGACGTCAGCAAATCAAATCAAACTTAACATGCAGGGTACAAGTTGAATTACAGATACTAGTAGAGAGTGAGAGGAGTAGCAACCCTACCTAACATATAAAATATACATAACGCTTGCGTACAACAATGTATGTTTCAATCTACACTTTAAAACTACACTCCCCGATTAGTGACATGAGCTACCACAGGGCAGTTGGCATGTCGTACGTGTACCGCCAGGACTAACACAGAAGATTCTAGCGGTCACGTTCCCTATGCCCTAAATGTCTTACCCAATCCTAAGGCAGAGTACTACGAAATACAACTGCCATTGGCCAAGACAGTCTCCAGCCATGCTGGGCGCGTGCTCATATTAAGCCCCAACGCGAGCCTATTCAGCCTCTACTGGTATATACAAATCTAACGCAAGCGCAGTGTATCGTCGGTCGGTGGCAACTTTCCTTAGAAGCGCTATTGGTATACACCGAAGTGGTATTTCGTCACTTCCTCTTCCTTTAATCTGCCCCGTTCTTGACAGGCATCGGTAACTCCCCAAACCTAGCCTGTCCAGTATGCGTGTCTTGCCATCTACCACCTTAATATCCAAAATGGGCCCTAAGGCATGGTGGCAGCTGACGCGACACGATCTCTAGCGTCCCTCGGGACGGGACTATCGTTCAGTTTTAGGATGCTTGGTGAAGCCTACCCCCGCTCCCTGGAAGAGTGCATACAACAAATGCAAGACAAGGCCAGCTACCGGTTTGTCAGTCCATGAGAAGTAGCTTTAACTAACGTTTGGTTCATTTGGATCCCGGTACAAGATAAAGTATAGTTATAAATAGCACATGGCTAGTGCCGTATAGTAAATATGTATATTGCGATCTGTCAATGCGGTTCTGCCTTCTAAATGTGTATTCGATATGATAGTATTCATGCCCTAGTCCACGGCAATGTTGTGGGTGTGTAGGTGTATTATTAATGCAAGTGTAGTAGAAGGCCTTCTCCGCCTCCCTATAACCAAACGCATGTCAGAGGTACCTCAATGTAGTCAAGAGAGAATATGCCAGACAGATACATATATTTAGAAGCGCAATACATAAATGAAAGCTCAGTATTCTTACGCTTACGCCAGTGCACAGTATCATTACGCTTATTGCCAAGTCTCGTTTTACGCTTTACTATAATCAAGTTCAAATATCAAAGTAATTAGAAATAACAGCCTTGGGATGCCAGTCACGGTCTTTGGTATACCTGGAATCAATATAATAATAGGGATCACTCACCAGATATCTGCTCATAGTAAATTGTATTCGTCTTACCCACCGGACCATCACCAAACACGATACTCACACATTCTTCCCGCATCACTTACTTGATAGAAACTATTATATCTTCAATATAGACTCCCTACTAGACTCGACTACAGTATTTGGTTACTAGTACTCTTCGTGACTCAGCTCCGACTGTCCCCATTTCTGTTCCCTCAACATCCATGTGGCCTGCTATCCCTTCCTACCTCTTTTCAAGTCCCACTATCGGCGCTAACTCCACCCTGTTCTTAAGGTCCTGTTTCGCGTATTCGTTATAAGACAGATTTATTAGTCTTTTTGTACATATTCTCAATTGTTCTAAGTATCGCTGTCGGGGTCCGTTTGGGATTTGGCACATGTGCACTTCTCTTCAATATTGCGTCCTTTGTCTCAAGGTACTAATTGCACTAATGGTTGGCATCGGCTTGTAAGTTATGCTTAGCAGATGTTTGATTGCTTTGCTGTGAGAACCTTTGAGACCCTTAAAATATTTTGTTATGTTTTTATTGCACTCCATGTCAGCCGGCAAATATCCCTATCCATAAAATAGAAAGTTAATGTGTTCTTAAGGAGCCCGTCATCGTGGCGTCTTGTAAAATAAATGAATATTATTTGATAATAATTAGGGCTAGGTGACGACAGTCACAATATGGACCCAAGTTGCCTGAAATAAAGGAGTAAATAGAGGAAATGCTTTATATAAAAGATTCTATGAAAAAAAGAGATGGCTCCCGTTAAAAAAATGGAAAACCCAGGAATATAATATGATAAATGATATTTGCAAGTCTTGCGGTAGTATTGAAAGCTTTGATATATTATTCTAGTATAATGCATTCTTCTTTTCTCTTTATAGTTCCTTTCACTATAAGCTCATTAAGAAAGTCGTGGTGGCCTAGTGGAAAGTCGTGGTGGCCTAGTGGGCAAAGAACCAACGTCTCGAGTATGAGGGCGCGGGTTCGATTCCAGGTCAGACAAGTACCAATGCAACTTTTCTACGTTTGTATGTACTTTCTAAGTATATCTTAGACACCAATGACTGTGTTTCGGATGGCACGTTAAACTGTAGGTCCCGGCTGTCATTGAACATCCTTGGCAGTCGTTACGGTTAGTCAGAAGCCAGTAAGTCTGACACCAGTCTAACCAAGGGGTATTGGGTTGCCCGGGTAACTGGGTTGAGGGGGTCAGATAGGGCAGTCGCTCCTTGTAAAGCACTGGTACTCAGCTACATCCGGTTAGACTGGAAGCCGACCCCAACAAAATAAAATAGAATTGTATAATTGTAAAATAAATTAATAATAATTAAATTGTAATAGACAGCTGTGTTGCTGGGAAGTTTGTTCTTCACCACTTCTTCTTTCCAGCCATAACACTAGGAAGTGGTGAAAGGGGGGCGTTTTGGGGGTGCTGTCATTGTAAAATTTTGACGTTAAAAAGTGCTAATCGTATTAGCCTATTTTAATAAATGATTTTGACTTTGACTTTGACTTTGACTTTGACTTTGACTTTGACATAGTTTGGGAAAAAGGCTCGGAGGATGATGATCAAAGAATTCTTCTTAATTCAAATTCAAATTTTTAATTCAAATTCAAAATCTTTATTGCGAACTAAGTAGGTATAAAAGGATCTTATAATTAGATACGTTCTTATAACTTAGTTGCCTGTTAAGGCATTGCAATTTATTACAAAAAAATAATTACCTGTAAAATGTACCTGTGTGTTTCATATTGTGTAACAACAACAAAATCATCATCATCATCATCATCATCATCAGCCTATCGCAGTCCACTGCTGGACATAGGCCTCTCCAAGTGCACGCCACTGAGATCGATTTTCGGCTTCTCGCATCCAGCTCCTGCCAGCCGTCTTGCGCAAGTCATCACTCCACCGTGCCTGAGGACGTCCTACACTACGTTTGCCGAGGCGTAGTCTCCACTCTAGAACTCGTTTACCCCAACGGTTATCGGTTCTTCGGCTAATATGGCCAGCCCACTGCCACTTCAGCTTGCTGATTCGGTGGGCTATGTCGATGACCTTGGTTCTCTGATGGATTACCTCATTTCTGATGCGATCCCTCAGAGAAATGCCGAGCATAGCCCTTTCCATAGCCCGCTGAGCGACTTTAAACTTGTGAACCAGCCGTACCGACAGTGTCCACGTTTCGGCTCCGTAAGTCATGACAGGTAGGACGCACTGATTGAAGACTTTTGTCTTTAGGCACAACAAAATAGTTTTCAACTAATTCTGCGAACGAAAGTGATTATTATTCAGATTCTTACTCTTATCGCTATATTTAACATTACTATATAAATACTAACATAACACAATAGTTAAGGATAGTCATCAAAACTGTGGAACATAAGTTTTCTCATTTGAAACGGCTGGAAGATGAGATAACTTGGAGCGGGTCGCGGTGATACAGAACAGATTTATCTCTAAATGAGGTCAACATACTTTTGTAAGCTGTTAAAATTACATGGGAACTTGAAATTGGATTACGTTTCTAAATAAAAATGGGCAACTAATTCACTCAAATTCACCTCAATGGGCATTAATTTTGCTAATTAATACCTTAAAGCTATAACCATTATTATAAAGCTGAAGAGTCTAACTTTGTTTTACACGCTAATCTCTGAACTAGGTACCGACCGATTCGAAAAAATATTTTAGTGTAAGATACCTATTTTTGATCCATGTATTTTTAGCAGTGATTTCCTCAGGACGCAGCTAAAACCACGGACCAAAACTAGTGGAGTATTATATTATTGTTGAGTTAGTTTTGCCGTACATATTTTTTACTTGCAAGAAGTACCTATATGTGTTGGATAACTTGCCAATTAAATGATTGTTCAGGTACATCAACTACTTCCCAGGATTTAGCAAAAAGCTTGTAGGTAAATCAAACTTAAACCATATATCACTTTCCCCTGAATAAAGAATGTGTGCAATGTATGCATACCTCCTTCCGTAACTCGGTCAAAACATGATTGCACAAGTTTTTGCAACCGGACACCGGCCAGCGCTGGCAAATGAGAAAACTTCCAGAACCTCATGCGATTATAACAGCTGGCTATTAAACGGTTTTAGCTTATTTTTTCTAATGGGTGTGGAAGGATTAGATTAGGTAGTTGGCAGGTTTAGAAATAGACCTTATATGTTTGAAGAGATGATGATGATCATTTTAAGGTCGGTGCTTCACAAAGAGTTTAGTCAGATTTTCTTACTATGAGATTTCTTTCATTCATCGTGTTGCCCATCGCGTTGCCTCTTTGCATCCGTAGCTACATATTATAAATGAGAGTCTGTGGGCTTAATTTCTTTTTCCTCAATGGCAATTTAACGGCGGCACTGATTTTGATAAAACTTGACAGTTACGTAACTTTTAAACCGTAATGGCATATAGGCTTTTTCTTGCTGTGCCAAGAAGGTCCTTCTCATCTTGAAGCCCATTAAATTAAAATCAATTTCAAGAAAGACTAACAGAATACCTGTAACTCACATTACACACTCGTACACAGAATAAACACATTAAGCATGCGCCACGTCAGCGGTGACAGCACTCGTTAGGCACAGACTAGACGTGGCATTATTGTAAGTGTAGCGTCCGCATAGTGGATGGCTAGTTATTAATAAAAAAGATTTTTTTTTATGAGATTTCAGTTTTTTGAGTTGCGTTTTTGTTAATTGCTAAGATATTTTTGCTGTAAATAAATCCTACTTCCTACTTATATTATAAATGTGAAAGTTTGTGAGAATGTATGCAATACAAACATACATCGTTTGTTATTCAATCACGCAAAAACGGCTGGACCGATTTGATTGAAATTTGGTATGTAGATAGGTAATACCCTGGATTAACACATAGGCTACTTTTTATCAACACACCACGCGGGCGAAGCCGCTGACGGAAGCTAGTATAGGTATAAAGTCATAATTTGGTAATTTAAGTTGACTTCACTAAGCTACTTATTTTTATAATGTTGAGGAATATGTAAAAGTTACATTATATAAACATCATAATACCTTTAAATAAACCCTTGACTTAAAAAAATATATTTTCCCCTACGTAAAAAATGAATACTTTATTTGGATTTACTGGATGTTCTATTTTTGATACACTTTTCCACCTCAACCAACGTCGTGTCACATTCTCGCTGACACGCAAATTATATAATTATCTTATAAAAATATACTTTTGACTTTCAAAAGCACTTCTCAAACTCCCTTTTCAAGCAAATAAAACTTTATTTAATATCCTAATTATCACTTCCCTGTCTTATCATTTGCTGTCGCTCCCGCTGTCTAATTGGCGACATTCGACTGGAACCCCAAAGGGGCCGATGACTGGAATATTAATACCGTGAATATTCTTGACACTGTCATAGCATCTAATAATTATAGCGAGACGTGCCTTAATCAGCGTCACAGTTGAAATACATTCTCTTGTAAACAGTTGTGAAGCTACGTACTAACGTTCGTAACAATGTCACCACATACGCATGTGCTAGATGTGAATAAAACTCCGTGATCCCAAAACAAGACATTTAATTTTATATTAGTTTTTCACCTGTACAATTGTTGGTAACGAAACCATACCGCGGTGCAGAATTCATTAAAAAATGCACAACACCATTTAATTTCAAATTATGAACTAAATTCTCAAAGAATTAAACACTATGCACGACACTCAGTACTGACAGCACCCGTAGCGCCGGTAACAGCTCGTCAATGCACATGCGTGTGTGAGTGACATTTTTACGAAAGTTAGAAGGTAGCTTCACAACTGTATACATCTTTACTCTGTGTCAGTGTCTTGCATTTTGAAGCTATTGTGGGGTTGGTGCTGTCAATTGCCTGTCTTATTGTTAAACGGCCCCCTATAATCCATCTTTCTATTGTTTTGGTTACTAGATACGAAAATTTGATATTACTCGTATGGAGCTAGTATGAAGATTCTTTCTGTGATACAAGGTAATATGTAGATAGATTATTGGGAACCGCTGTAAATGTAGACCTATATTCACGAGTTCTTATTAATAATGTACATAAATGCGAAAGTAATTCGGGTCTGTCTGTTTCACTTTTAGGTCAAAACTACTGAATCTATTTAAAGAATTGCATAACATAGTCTAGAATAAAAGCTAAAGCTACTTTTTTATATAAGCTACTTTTTTCGTTTTTTTGTAACATTCTGATTCCCACTACACCACCACCCGTCCATTAAGTAAAATTGCTTCCAATTTCACAAAACATCACCGTGTAGGTATATATTTCAAAATAAACTGGCAACACAGCCCACTCACAACAACATTCACCCACTCAGTTAAGTGGCAACAATTAAAAACTTGCCCATCAGAGTGTGGCGACTGACTACCAACTTTGCTCGTGTAATCTCCATTTGTGGGTCCCATGTTGTGATGGCCCCCCTGGTGTATGGCCAGTTTTAAAATATAGGTGAGTAAATTGCACTCTCGTACCTACTGATACTGAGTATATTAGACTGGAAGCAGAGGCTAAAATAGTTGGGAAAATTCTAGACATACCGGTCGTAAGCAACTAAGTTTGTGTATGGTCAAGTATAGAACCAATAATAAAAGATATCTGCTAGACATAACAGATTTGACCAAATGGAATAACTTTGGATATCTGATACTATAAATATCAATTCATTACCAAATAATTAATGAATTAGATTAATAACTAGTATTTGTACACACACATTAATAACAACATATATTTAGCCGAAATACGGTACCATTTAATCCGATAACCTAAATTCCCTCTCAAACCAACAGGGAGCGACACAGTAACGAAATTCTAAATTCGAACGCACGCCCGCCATATTGTTAATACGGTTCTAATTTCAAAATTTCAAATTCGACTAACATCGGCTATTCCCGGGCGACCGTTGAATAGTTCGGATACACAGATGATTAATACGTAGATATTAATCAAAGCATTATTCTGGGCTACGGATTATATTGCCGAGACCGTTTTGTACGGCAAATGGTTTTGGTCGAGTGCTCCGGCATGGTTTAGCAAATGCCATGGTTTAACGACAAATGATTGTAAATCTCGAAATTGTATTAGAACAGAGATCAAAGCAATAACCGAAAACTAGATTAAGAACTAAGTAGAACTGTTATTAATGAGAATTTCTGCGCCAGTGCTAATATGAGGCGTTTTAATACGAATTCCAAATACTAGTTGTATTCAATTAAATTGAATTTCGTTCCCAGAGGAGATCGGAGAAACAGAATCAATTACTTCAGTTTGAAGGATCTTGATATTTGTCAAAGTTCTATTGATTGACGGTTTTTGATTCTTCATATAAATATAATTATATAACGATAGTAAACCTATAATTTATTTTTTGTATCTTAAATCCTGTGCCTCTTTGATCGCTCAAACTACTTTCATCAACATTTAGTCATTTTCAATTTTAGTTTCGTCGTCTATTCTAAAATGCAACAACAAACCAAGACAAAATTCTGCATGAAAATAATTACACAGTGGACAGTTCACACTTCATCCAAGTACACAAAGACATCAGCAATAAAAGATCAAAAACAAAAGTACCATTACCACAAAACCTCAATACTGTCAATAGAGCATACGGTCATATTGTAGGCTTATAATATTTCGACTGAACGTTATGAAGACACAGGCCACAAGTTAAGGTAAGGGTGTAAGCGTCCCGTGTATTTGGGCCAGCCCTAGCGAGCCGGGAATACAAATAGGACGGAGGGGAACGGATTTGGGTGGATAGAATTTATTTTTGGGACTAAGTTCGATCTATGGTGGCATAACAGTTAATATAATTAAGGGGTATTGTAGTCATCGTTGTACAAAGTCATGGTTTGCCGTGGTTTGTTTAATTATTGGAAAAAAAAACACATTTATAAATTAGTTCGTTACTTCTTCACGCGATAGCTGAACGAATATTTATCAAACTTGGCAGTAATAAATACCTTATGCATCAGAATGACATAATATAGACTACTTTTTATCCATGAAGTTCAATCAGGAAGCGGATGACACCGCTGGTGGAAGCTGTTAATATCTACACATTAGATGTAGAATGAAAGTAGATATTTTGTAGTTGAGATTTCATGCAAGTCCTGCCGGCGCTGCGGAATTGTCCGAAAGAGTTACCGCGCCCCTGGTACATAAAAGGCCTACGAAGGAACATGATGGGTTTTAGTCAATAAGAGCCTGACAATCCCACATCTGCAGCGGGAGGAGTAATTTGATGATTTAATTCTTAATTATGCCGGTACGCGTATTATTGTAAATAATTAAAGCTCTCACGAGAGTACTTTATTGTGATTTTACCTCATTTCAGTAACATTCTTAACTTCAACCTCAAAACGGTACAATAATTTTATTCCTATCACTGCAGCCAGCATCAATTTCAGTATTTTAAATAAAACACAATATCTACTAGAATCCGGTCCTGCAGCGAGCCGACCGAGTCACGCGTACGTATGTAATATGACCCTAATAAATATCACTTGGTACACATATTTATATCACCCTGTATAAAGCGCACTGACGTATGTTGCCGATTCAATATACTGCAATGTTTAAATTAACTTGTACATGTTTTCTGTAGTGGAAACATCGAGTTTTCTGACACGGTTTTCGTTCTGCGGAAATATTCTGTGAAACCTTGGAGAAACGGTCACAGTTCTGTGAATTTTTGAACTGAATATTTTATTGAATTGGAAGTAAGCTTATTAGGTGGTTACAAAGTAAAAAATGAGGGATAGAATATAGAAAAATTATGTATCATACAGTCACAAAAAGTTATCTTTTATTTTTAAATTTATTTATTTTTATACATTATTTTTAAACCAAAAAGTTGGTTTTCTAAATTCGTTAGCTTGTTATTTGTATATGGAATGACCATGTTGTAAGGAAGGAATTGAGTATCAATGTGGAAAGACTTAGAAGAAGAAAACAACCAAAGCAACGATGGATGGACTGTGTGAAGACGATGTTACTTATAAAATAAAACGACTTTCAGTAAGAAAGTATGGAAGAAAAAGATATGCTGCGCTGACCTCAAGTAATAAATTGGTTTATACCAATCCTTATTTCCCTGATAATGATAATTAATATTGAAATTAGATCAATATTTCCAGCACTCATACAAAAACTAAACATAAAAAAATAACTTTGCATCCAATATGCACCCTACATCATAGATCAAAAAACAGCACACGACACGTGACATGATATAATTAGCGTTTACATCGCTCAAAACTTTGTGACCGTTGATAGCTGAGCTGTGAGTGAATAACTAGGATGGACAGGGGTTTTACATGGAAAATGCTGGGTTCAGGAAGCTTAGTGGGTTCCAATCAACCTGTTTACTTCGGGGAATGTCAATGTGTTTGCAAATGTGGAAATTGGGGATCATGCATTTACAGGTAATATTCAAACAATGTGTTGAGCATAATACACGAGATATGATGGCACTAATAAATTGTGAAGAAAAGCGGCACAAAAAAGGTCTGGTATTTTTTTCCTAAAATTTACTTACTCCTTGATTTAAGACAACTATTCCATACCACCACAAAACCTTGTGCAAATGTAATTTGAATACTAAATAGAGGTAATTAAATTCATACCATTCTCATATTCCCAAATAAAAAACAATTTAGCCATCTCACCCATTTTTTAACAATTTAATAACAAAAGTAACACTCATGTACGACTAATATAAAGCAAAAATCAAAAGCAATGGGGCCTAATTCGTTTTTTATGACGATCGTTAGACCTTGCCGAAATAAAATAAAATTCTGAAAGTATACAAAAATTTCCGCTTGTCAAGTGGCCCCTAATGGTCCCGTATAACGACAAGCGACGATTATGTTCGGGAAGGAACTCTGAAATTATTGAATTGCGTAATTATGCTCGCTTAAATTAACCAAAAAGTAGGTACGAGTAATAATGATTGGCCGAAGAGTGAATTGAATTCGTTCCCAGTATTATGAACTTACCTATATTAAATCATCATCCTCCGAGCCTTTTCCCAACTATGTTGGGGTCGGCTTCCAGTCTAACCGGATTCAGCTGAGTACCAGTGCTTTACAAGGAGCGACTGCCTATCTGACCTCCTCAACCCAGTTACCCGGGCAACCCAATACCCCTTGGTTAGACTGGTGTCAGACTTACTGGCTTCTGACCACCCGTAACGACTGCCAAGGATGTTCAATGACAGCCGGGACCTACAGTTTAACGTGCCATCCGAAACACAGTCATTGGTGTCTAAGATATACTTAGAAAGTACATACAAACTTAGAAAAGTTGCATTGGTACTTGCCTGACCTGGGATCGAACCCGCGCCCTCATACTTGAGAGGTTGGTCCTTTACCCACTAGGCCACCACGACTTTTTACTTACACACACACGACTTACCTATATTAAATGAGGCATGCAAATAATACTAGTTACAGAATACGATAGTAACAGCTGTTTCCCCACTTCCCGCGAGAATCTCTTCCCGCAACCGAGTGAAAAGTAGCTCAGGCTTTAGACAACCTAGTGTATCTACCAAATATCATTACACATAGGACATATATAAACTCGTACCTTCCAAAGCTATTATGAGGTACTAGCTTCTGCCAGCGGTTTCACCCGCATCCCGTGGGAACCTCGGCACGGACCCGGATAAAAATTAGCCTATAGCCTTCCTCGATAAATGGGCTATCTAACACTGAAAGAATTTTTCAAATCGGACCAGTAGTTCCTGAGATTAGCGCGTTCAAACAAACAAACAAACAAACAATCCAACAAACAAACAAACTCTTTAGCTTTATAATATTAGTATAGATGTAAAGTCTCCGTGAATGTCAAATAAAGTGTCGATTGTCAACTTTTTGTGTTGGAGTGTCATTTCCGTGTTTATGATATCTCGGAGCGCCTGGCTACGACAGCGAACACCGTCCCCATGCGGGCCATCAGCACATGCAAGTCTTTGATCATGCATATCACCTCTGTCACTTCATTTGTCAGATGGTCACTTTGAAGGAATTGGTCACTTTATCAGGTTTGGTCACACTGTAGATTTTGTGTCACATGGTTTTGTCAGAGTCATGTTGTCATAGGGTCACTTTGTCAGACTCCCCTTATGTCCTCAACTTATGTACTCCCCTTATGTCCTCAACTTATGTACTCCCCTTATGCACTTCCGTATATGGAGTATATCTTATGAACTTCCTTATGCACTCCCCTTATGTATTTTCTTATTTTCTTCCTTATATTTTTTTCTTATGCACTTTCCTTTTGTACTTCCTTATACACTCCCGTTATGAACTTCTTTATGTACTCTTATCATCTCCCCATATGAACTTCCATATCTACTCCCCTTATGTACTCTCCTTATGAACTTCCTTAAGTACTCCTATAATGTAATCCCTTAACTTCTCTTATATATAAACTTCCTTATGTACTCCCGTTATGTACCTATTCACCTTAAGTACTCCCCTTATGTTCTTTCTTATTTTCTTCCTTGTAATTTTCCTTTTGTACTTCCTTATATACTCCCCTTATGAACTTCCATATGTACTCCCCCTATATTCTCCTCTTATGTACTCTCCTTATGTACTCCCCTTATACACTCTCCTTATGTACTCCTTAAATGTAATCCCTTAACTTCTCTTATACATAAACTTCCTTATGTACTCCCCTTATGTATTCAAATTATGCACTCCCCTTATGTTCTTCCTTTACTTTATTATGTACTCCCAATGACGTATATTTCCAAAAACAATTATATATATTTTTTTTATAAAACCACAAGTTACTTAGATTTTCACGTTAAATAAAACAACTCTTCAGGTTTTCAATGCTTAGTTATTACAGGTTACTAGGTAATAAGGTTACTGATCACAGAGATTTTATCTGGAATATTCGATGAAAATTAAACGCGAACAGAAAAGTCCACAAAATAATACCTACAGCTGGTTTCGAAAATAGAATAAGCCGTTGACCCAGGAACTCCGATAATCCCATATTCCTTATTCAATCGTACTTTTTTCACTCGTTCGTTGCGTTTCATTCAATTTCCTCAATTTTTTCAAATCATTCGCATTTTGTTTTTTGCGATGTTCAATTATTCAATCGGTTTAGAGTACCCTTATTAATGTTTAAGTAAACATTATTGTAAGTAAATATGTTTTGTTCTTCTTTCATTTGTTTTTGTTTTATTAACCTATTTGGTTACAAATATTTTGTTGACAGAAACCTATATTAAAAAAGGATTTTTATTTTCTTTGTTCAAGGGCCGAAAATACTGAACCGATTTGAACAATTATTTTACTTTTGGGAAGCTGCACTAAAAACGCCGAGTAACATAGGCAATATTTTATCCGGGTTAATTATTTTTGCCAAAGCACACACAGCTCCCCTGAAATATATATAATAGATTTTGACGAATAAGTTCAGAAAACAATGAAGTCTGGCTACAGCCATCATTGTTTCTACAATCTGAAGGTACAAACATCTTACCTATCGGAAAATACTTTAGGGACACCAGGGACACCTTCTTGTACCTCTAGAATAAGGTCTTATTAAGTTACTGTTCCATAATAGCACAGCCGTCGATAAGATATTGCAGTACAAATCCAATTTTGTATCTCATTCGGGCTCGAAATACCATAGCATAGAAACAGATTGGAGATTTAATCGAATACCAATTAATTGGTACCATCTTACGTAGATACGGCTGAAATTGGCTCTCGGGATATCAAATTTGTTACTGAAATTGCATGCAGGCAGACCTTAAAGAACATTTGTGTATTATTGCGATGCAATGGGCAAGTTGTTTATGTATTGGTTTTGAAGTTTGGCGGCGTAGTCGATTGGTTTAGGAAGTCTGCATTTACTCAGGGTGCTGAAGTTTTAGGTGATATTTTACTAGTAAATATGAGGGATCTTGCAAATAGGACGATTCGTGTTGTTCTGCAACTCTTAAATTTTTCAGTCATTAAGGTAAATAAGGTAACGCATATTCTGATTCACAGAGAAACACCTCATCTGCCTACTGTTTTCCCAACTACGTTGGGATCAGCTTTCAGTAACGGCTGTCTAAGATGTTCAAATGACAGTCTGTACCTACCAATTTAACGTGACTTTCAAAACACGGAATATTATTTAATAACATGCTACTAATAATGTCTTATTTTCTCAATTATACCCAATAAGTTCTTCCAAGAAGGTAATTGTGAGCAATACCCAAAGTCCTCGGTCCCTAAATCTATTATAACAGTAACATGTTGGGTTTAATAATCGCAACAATCCCTAAGTGACAAGTTGTTTGCACCTGCTCCACTTAATTGCTTTTGTAGGTGATAAACACTAATAAGTAGCCTTAGATAATTTAATCATCTGGAACCGCCGTGAGCCCAAGTCCCATTCCAAAAAATCAACTAACTTTGGCAGGACCAGTCGCAGAGGCAACATTATAAATAGTGATAGCTCTCTCATGCATTTTCGATCACATCGTTATGCAAACCCACGATGAAATTGACAAACACAAGCATAAGATGGGCGCATGCATATACCTAGTACAAGCGAGAGAATTGCTCTTGTATCTTTGACATAAGCGAACACGTGACAATGGCTTCTCCAGCTGGTTAAACTATCTAAGAAAGTAGCCTATATACACGGAGGAAGAGGACAAAGAAACAATATTTTGTTCTTAATCGTTGGGTTTCGTCGATTTGTTTGTACAAGCAATTATAGGAATAAGGGGAAAATTCACTGCTTATTAGAAGTGTAATACCTAATAGAACTTGTAGCGCAATTGGTTACGGGTTGAAGGATATTATGGTAGGCCTGGCAGATATTTCAGCATTGTTTCTGGTATATATTTTTTCTATGAGTTCAGTTTGTTAAGTGTCATTATATTAGTCGTGTTCCATGTTGCTTAGTCCATGATACCGTGCTTCAGAAAGTTGGCTGAACTGTCGTTACTGCGCGTAATGTCTCAACGGTCATGTCTTTTTTTTTGGTATGGTATTTCACAGTTCAGCCTAGCCTAGGCCTCAGGCCGTGTACTGCTTATCCGGATTTTTATGGTGGCTTGCCGTCGCAATGGACTATAGAAGTGAGGGAATAGAGAGCGCACCTATGTCTGTTTCGACGCTTAAGCGCTTAACGAGGACAGACGCCATGGCTTGATAACTATAACTAGTTTTATCATCTCCAACTCCAAGCTAATTACTTTGTCATGTCACAAGGCATCTTAAATTACGTTCGTCAAGCCTCGTTTACTCCAAAGAGGAAATGACACTTAGAATTACTTTTCTACATTCAGAATTTTCGTCTCTTCAAGGTCATACAACATTAATTCAAACAAAGTTGCCGATGTCTGCTCAGCTATTACTTACACGAGCCTCTCCCATATGCGACGATTCAGTAACATTATCCCTTTCCGCGGCAGCCATATTGTATGTAGCCGTCATTGCGTGGAAGCTTCTAGATTCGTTCACTGTTTTTACTGACGAGGGTCAGTTCATTAGATGTTTAGATTAATTAGACGTTTTTGTTCAAACTGTGTGCTGTTTTTAATTTGGATGTAATTTTATTAAAATTTAAATTGTGTGTTTTTTTTTAATAATTAGATTTAAAAAGATACCTACATAGTTGTCAAAATGAACTGCTTTGACGTTTTTTTTGTATAGGTATTCAAATTATGTTGTGTTTGTGTCTTGCACTTTTTTAGTTTTCGATTAAAAAAAACCGGCCAAGTGCGAGTCGGAATCGCACACGAAGGGTTCCGTACCATTATTTAGAAAATGAGCAAATAAATTACGTTTGTGGTATGGGAGCCCACCAAAATATTTATTGTATTCTAGTTTTCAGTATTTGTTATAGTATATTTGTATATAGCGGCAGCAGAAATACATCATCTGTGACAGACGATGTATTTCTGCCTGGTGATAGACGGACGGACGGACAGACAGACGGACAGGGGAGCGAAAACAATAGGGTCCCGTTTTACCCTTTGGGTACGGAACCCTAAAAATGTACGTTCAATCTGTAGGTCACATGAAATGCAATTCATACAATCAACGCTAGACACACTGACCAAATCCACAACGTCATCACAATAAAAAACATCTTTTACACCTTACACACATTAGGCCACAAAAATTGGGTCAGCTATTATTCCGAAAGGCAAAAATAAATAAAGGAATAGTCCACACTAACTAAACATTAGCCAAACACATACCACAAAGAACAGCCACACCCACTTACTCGCAATAAATCCAACGTTGTCGCGGACAGAAAAAGCTACCGCAGAACATTGTGTTATAATGGATTTATTAATTTCACGCCCCACGCCCCCATTTTATTGCACGGCAGTGCTTCTTGCTTGATTAATAGATTATTATTTGTTTTTATTGCTTGCGAAACGGTTGAGATCACGGTGAGGAATTATTGTTATTGGCCTTGTGAAATCTGGGGTATTGTAAATGTTGCGTTTACTTATACAGGTAGGGCATTTAATGATCTACCAATATTCTTTTATAAAAATATTTTTTACAGAAAATTAATATTTTGTGTCCTGAAAAAAATTAAGGCATATATTGCGTTTTTGACAATTGCACTAGGTATAATAATTTGTCATACATACAAGATACTTTATTACGTACTCATTCTCACTCAGCCATTACCTACCTACCAAACAATGAAAACTACCAAAACAAAACCTAAACACTAAATTAAGCAAAGCTTCTAATAAAATCCCCTGGCCATTTCATAACGGGTCATAATCACCCTGGCGCAATATCTGTCTCTCAGTCCCCTGGCCGAACACGGGACTGACAGGAGAGGACAGAGCGCTCATCTCGAAACGAATTACTATGTGGCGACCGGAATATGAATGTGGACGGCATTCCGAATATTTATGTCTACCAGCTGTGTTATACTTAAACACATAGTGTTCCAGGCTTTGTAGGCTAGCTTTAATTAATAATTCTCTTTTATGAGTTCGGAGTCTTTTTTCTGAGTGCGCGGTTGTGGCGGGATGTTTAGCTTTTGATTTTCGGATCAATGTGTAATTTCGATTTTTTTTAAGTCACTGTCTGTTTCCCGCGGTTTTATCCGCATCTCGCGGTTTCCTCAAGATGTTTTCCTTCACCTTTTTTATCAGCCTTTGGTGTCCAAGATATACTTAGAAAGTACAAACAAACTTAGAAAAGTTGCATTGGTACTTGCCTGAACTGGAATCGAACCCACACCTTCATACTCGAGAGGTTAGTTCTTTACCCACTAGGCCACCACGACTTTAAAAATAATTGTATAGAATTGAGATTTTCTTAATTATTATTTTTTGCATCAGGTCATCTGTCGTCCGACTGTTTAGTCTGCAGAGTGCGGGTAATCTTACTCTTCGGGAATAAACAAACATAATTACAGATTAAGCTAAAATAGAAAGTATTCCTTGAAAATTGCCTGCCATTATAAAAAAAAAAACATAATTGTTAGTGAAAAGGGTACTTTTATATTTGCCATTTGAAACAAGCTTCATAAAATGAGGAACAATTTTAATTAACTTGTTATAGAGCATAACTGACACGCTTGATTCTTATTCTAAAAATGTATATGTAGCTTGAGTAGTTATAGTTTATCGACAGGACCGAGACGCCCCTGTGTGCGAAACACGTCAATCCATCTTCTCCTCGGTCTGCCTCCGCCTCTCCATCTTTCTACATTCATACTTAGCACATTTTGCAGCATGCGCTTCACACCTTTTTATCAACGGCAAACACTGACCTCTTATTATTCTGTCACTGACGCTACTCTGGTATACTCATTCCTCACTTTATCCAAACCGGTTAACCTACACGTCCATCTCAACATTCTCATCTATGCCGCATGCACTCTTTCATAAACTATGTGAGCATTATTTCTTTAGCTGTAGGTTTCCCATGTAAATAAATAAATAAATTATAAGGTATTACTTACAACCACCTCTTCTGAAGTTAAACAAGAAAATATGTAAAAAAAAGGTGCATTACAATAAGTTTGGCAACTACGGAACGAAACTTTAGCTTAGTTTGGTCCTTTTCCGCACCAGAAATAACGATCAAAATCGTTTTAGGCTCGAATATATTAGGCATTTTTATATCGCAAAAACGTGAGTGAGTTTCACATGAACCCTTAATTCAGAGCTTTCAATATCGAAACTCGAAGCCTTTTATCTTTCGGGGCCTGAAAATAAACTCATTACAAAGTGACATGAGAACCCGATTATAGAATTCACACGTGCAGAACCCATTGTGACATTTTTTTCCTCTTATTTCTTTAAGGTTTTATTGAATTTATCGGGAATAAGGTAAGGGAGATACTTCGTTGCGTCTTTATTTTATTTTCTCGTTATGAATTCGAATTTATGAAGGCTGTACGATATTGGTTCGTTTTTCGTTGAAAATGCGATGTAAAATGAAATATCTGACGAAATAGTACTTACCTTCATACCTACTTATGGCAGCATGTTCTGACACTTCGTTTATACTTAAAAAACATAGTAAGTATATGTACTACCAGTAACCGGTATGCATTTGACTTATTAAACTATTTCTGTGATCCTTTTCAATGTTTTCAATATTAATTTTACTTAAAACTATTTTTTTAACAATCAATTTTTAATGAAAAACAAATACCTAGATACAAGTCACCGAGGCGTTTCCAAAGTTCGAAATATAATAATTTACTTAGAAATAAACAACATCTGGTCACACTGGAGTCCATAATTAATTGACGCTACAAACTTGTTCTAGACTTGGAATAAAAAAGACCCCTTACTTATAACTATCTAAAGGACCAAGCAACCGACGTCTTAAGAAAAGTTAAACTGTCACGGGACCACTAAGTAACAACTTTAATTAGAATCAAATTAGAAGCCGCTGAGAAAAATACCTTTTTAAAAAGCGTCCAGCAAATAACGTTAAACTTCTTAACAAGTTAATATTAATTTACTTCGTACTTAAGGACCGTAAGACGACCCACTGACCGAGGCTTTTAACTCTGTATACTGAATACTTCTCGAGGGACTTTGTGGCATTCAAAAATTCAAGATATATAAAGTACACATAACTAAGAAAAGTTACATTGCAAGTTACATTGCTAAGGCAAGGCAAATAGCAATGTACCTTTCCAATGATTCCAGGTGAGCATGGAGTCAGAACTTCACACTCGATATTGAGAGACAGGTGTTTTAACCAAGCCACGCCACGCTACGGCCACAACTTATTTCAAATTATATTATCCCCAAATATTTAAAAAAATGTCTCTTGCACACATATGTCTTTCAAATGGATTTCAATTTGACAGTCCGATAGCTGTATATTGTCAAGCAGATAAACATTTCAAACTTTAAAACATTCTGATTTTTTCATACGTTGGTGAAGTAAATATAATTTTAATAAACTGTTCTAGGCTTTCACTGTTTTAAGAAACAAATATTCGAAAATGCTTACTTTCAGGCCCTGTAAACTTGTTATACCCGCATGTCAAACAAACGCCATTTGTCAGCAATGTCGATCTGAAAAAAAAAGAATTAAAATGGGTAAGTGGTTTTTACCATAGCATAATATTATAGACCTTTACTTATAAAAATACTTTTATAAATCGTTTTCGAGTACCTGTATAAGTCCTAAGCAGATTATTTACAGAATATTCGAACGTCGCGGCGTCGTATGTTTCTCCAAAAAAATAAAGTCATTGAATCATGATAAAGCGATCGCTAAGCGTTCGCGTCACGGCAGCCATGTTTCTCCTTCATTATCATACAAATTACAATTTGTTGTCTAGTTCCGTTCCCCGCTCGCTTCAAAACGTCTTGGATCGCTGTTTTTGGAGGCTTTTCTTGAAGCTTGTTGTATGATAAGTATGGCTTTTTGGGTCAATTTCTTGGGTTTTGAATGATATCTTGAAGACTGATTTCTATCCGTCGATATACAAAATTTTCCTTAGTTTGTCATAAACTAGCCGTTTTCCCGCGGTTTCACCCGCGTCCCGTGGGAGCTACTGCCCGCACCGGGATAAAATATAGCTTATGTTACTCGCAGATAATATAGCTTTCTAATGGTGAAAGAATATTTAAAATCGGTCCAGTAGTTTTTGAGTTTATCCATTACAACCAAACAAACAAAGTTTTCCTCTTTATAATATTAGTATAGATGGTAAAGATTTAAATAAAACTACTTTTACGGTTTTTATCGCGGTTATATTAATATTATTTAATCCCGACGTTTCGGATCCTTTACAGCATCCATGGTCACGGGCAGACTAAGGTGTTGGTCGTCTTGACATTTTAGTTATACACAGTTACCCTACATTTTGTTGATTATTAATGACAACCCGATTCACGCAAAACGAGCTCACTGTATCCTTAGGTCTAGCAGTTTTTGGCTTGGATTTGGATTCAATAGTTTCTATGATGGGGTTCCAAGCAGGTGGTATGCTCCAGCCATCTTCTCTATTGAAATTTGAATGTTTTTTAATTTCAATAGTCTCGCGAATCATCCTAGGCAGGAATCGGTTTTCTTTTACAAGGACTTGTGATTTATCAAATCTGATGTAATGCTGGGGCTTATCAAGTGTGTGTTCACAACTGCTGACTTTCCGGAACGGCGTATTCGCGTAAGTGTCAGAAATCAATATACATGGTAATGTCAGATCAACTGCATTTGATACTCGACGCCCGCAGTAAGCAATTATCTCGATGCAAGTAACGTAAGTGGTATCATAAAAAAATGATACAAATAATAGCAGGTTGAGGTACTTACTCCAAGATATAGATAAACATAATTTTATTAGTTATCATCTTGTTTCGCCCGTGTCCTGGGCAAACTACTTCACTCACCCGGATAAAAATAGCCTAGCTTGATAAGGGGTCACTAATACTGATATATTTTTCAAAAGGGTCCAGTAGATCGTAAGGTCAGCTTTATGATAACTGAGGTATCAAAACAATTTCATTTATTCAAAAATATTCCTTACAGTCATTAACTGGTACAGTAGACTGCATATCAGTGGTAACTGTCATGCACCTTAACTCAATAGTAATAAGTACGATTTTTCTATAAAACTGTTACCACTGACCTGAAGTTGACTGTACATACAATTTGCAAAGTGTTGCCAATTCACAAAATTGACACTCGAGTCATAATTTGTATTACGATTATTGCGATGCGTAATCGTAAAACCCGTAATTTTCGAGTTGAATCGTAAATTGTAAGAAAAGTTGACCATCAGTAGGTTTTATTACATATTTATTATTTTTGGTGGTAAGCAAGTGAAAAATATGAATAATAAAAGTATATGCGCAAGACGGCTGGCAGGAGCTGGATGCGAGAAGCCGAAAATCGATCTCAGTGGCGTGCACTTGGAGAGGCCTATGTCCAGCAGTGGACTGCGATAGGCTGATGATGATGAAAAGTATATAAAAATCAGTAAAGGAAAATAAAGTCATCGTCATGATTCTGCAATATCCGTTGATTTTACTAGCACTCATACAATAACCCATACTTCATCATCTGCCAAGCCTTTTCCCAACTATGTTGTGGTCGGCTTCTAGTCTAAGGCGATTAACACACGGTACCGCGCACCGCCGCGGTAGGCGGTGAAGCGGATCTCATGTCTATATATCGTTGATGCCTAACCCACGTACACCGCCTGACCGCGCGTTCGAGCGGTGTTCTTTTGTTCGAGCGCCGCGGCGGTGCGCGATGCCGTGTGTTAATCGCCTAACCAGATGCAGAAGCTAAGTGTTTTACAATTTATGGTTATTTAAAATTTTTATAAGAACACATTTTTATTTTAAAGAAGAACTGTAGTCATAAAATTTCTTTCATCATCCTCCGAGCCTTATCCCAACTATGTTGGGGTCGGCTTCCAGTCTAACCGGATTCAGCTGAGTACCAGTGCTTTACAAGGAGCGACTGCCTATCTGACCCCCTCAACCCAGTTACCCGGGCAACCCTATACCCCTTGGTTAGACTGGTGTCAGACTTACTGGCTTCTGACTACCCGTAACGACTGCCAAGGATGTTCAATGACAGCCATAAAATGTCTTTATAAAATTAAATTTAAAATAGCTACAGAACCATGTTCCTTCAAGTTGGTTTCGTGTTAGACTGTATTTCGATTATGCGGAATCAAATTATTGTGAAAGCTAAAGCTTTTTATGTATCCGCCGGGGGAAGTTGTAAAGGATTATGATTTTGTACCCACCCTGCCTTGCTTGATGTAAGTACTCCAAGCAATTTTTATTTTCTTCGCTTCATACTAAAATATTAGCTATATAATATTTTTGGAGCAAATTAGGATTATACTTTACACATATCTAATCTCATATTACATGACAAATTGTTAATCTATACTTCTACACTAATATTATAAATAGGAAAACTTTGTTTGTTTGTTTGGTTGTAATGGATAAACTCAAAAACTACTGGACCGATTTTAAATATTCTTTCACCATTAGAAAGCTATATTATCTGCGAGTAACATAGGCTATATTTTATCCCGGTGCGGGCAGTAGCTCCCACGGGACGCGGGTGAAACCGCGGGAAAACGGCTAGTTAAACATATAGCGGGTTGATAACGCAGGTATATATACAACAAAACAAAAGCAAATACAAAAGTAATATCAAAGCGACATCATAAACATTCATAGGCAAACAGCTACAAAACTGTTAATTGATTTATTTCAATCATTCACAAAACACGCTAGCACCAATTAAAAAATAATTTCTAATCATCTCTTCGCCAAATGCAAACCACAAACAGTGTTGTACAAAATATTTAATATTAGAGAACATTATTAAAACATGCTGTAATTAATTATTAAATAAATAATATATTCCCCTGTTACAGTTCATGTGAACTAAATACCTTGTAATTACTTAAATACGACGATTTCAATTGAAACCCCACGGTGTACCTACCATTCATAAAGCATACAAAAGTCCGAGCAATCAATTGACGCATTTACATATTAAAATACACACGGTTAGCTAAAATGGAAAACTCAACAACCACGGCTAATGAGGTTGGTTTAAGACTGTCGCTTTGGGTATTAATAACTAATTGCTATCTTTGCCATAATCTTTCGGGTCTTTGAATACACGTTAATAAGATTATCATGATATCGTAAATATTTGGAAACGAGTAAATAGGGCCGAAAAAAGTTAACTATTCTTTGTTACTTAGGGGTCTTGTACTATCCAGTCACTGGAATTGAATATCCAAAAGGCAAAATCCTTGAAGAAACCTTGTACTCTGCAATCTATATGTATGAAATCAGAAGTGGAAGCCGAAAACAAAAAGTCGTCAAAAAGGCTTGATGCCTAAAATGTTCGCCAACATGCTGGCAAACAAAAACTCCCGTACATCACAAAGTGCATTCAATCGTTAATATGAAAAATCGAGAAGCTAATAACTCGTAGTGATCAACTCCAGCGCAATAAGTTGGCACGCTCGATTTAACTGATTTGTGTTTTCACATGGCTCATATACTGCATTTGAAAGCATCTGCGTTCATCATTAAAGTGGGAGTATTTTTATTAGTAAGTGATCGCGCAGTTTTTATAACTTTTATTTTATGTTTCAGAACGTACCTATTTATTTGAGATGTGATGATGAATCAGCTATATTTTTAAGTAAATGCTTTCCGCATGGTCATACTCGTGTCCCAATGGAAAAAAAAATAACCTATGTCGTTTCTCTAGAACCTGTGTGTCTTTCATTTGGATCATTTCAGCAGCTATGTTGTGAAAACGCGCCAGACAATTTCACATTTATCACATATGTACTTAAGGATATTATTATTACTCGACTGCTGCAAATTCAATTGAAGTGGGTTACCCGGGTATGTGGGTGGAGGAGGTCAGGTAGGAAGTCATCATCATCCTCCGAGCCTTTTTCCCAACCATGTTGGGGTCGGCTTCCAGTCTAACCGGATTCAGCTGAGTACCAGTGCTTTACAAGAAGCGACTGCCTATCTGACCTCCTCAACTCAGTTACCCGGGCAACCCGATACCCCTTGGTTAGACTGGCGTCAGACTTACTGGCTTCTGACTACCCGTAACGACTGTCAAGGATGTTCAATGACAGCCGGGACCTCCAGTTTAACGTGCCATCCGAAACACAGTCATTGATGTCTAAGATATACTTAGAAAGTACATACAAACTTAGAAAAGTTGCATTGGTACTTGCCTGACCTGGGATCGAACCCGCGCCCTCATACTTGAGAGGTTGGTCCTTTACCCACTAGGCCACCACACCATCAGGTAGGAAGTCATTCTTTGTAAATACTTGTACTCAGTTGCATTGGGTTAGACTGGAAGCCGACCCCAACATAGTTGGGAAACGGCTTAGGCGATGATGCTGCAAATTCAAACATCTGATCCAGTCCAACATCTAGCACACACTCTTCCAAACAAATCCCAGCCAAAACACACAAACACACACACAGACAAACTAACACGTATCACATGGTAACATGAACAGCGACATCGTTCGGAAGTAGTCACAACCGTGAACCAGCCAATATCCGGAGAGAGGCTTTGACGCGCAACGAGCTGACTACTACCGACGATGGTGTGTTTCTACAGATAAATCAATATGTATATGTCACCGTAAGATTACAAACATCGTTAGATTACAATCTATCTCGAGAGATTGTAAACTGTCGAATTATTGTGAACCGTAACATCTGATTGCAATTTAACGTATTATTTTTCGCTATATTATAATCTATCAATGTAAAGCGATCAAATTGTCAACTGGCGTAGAACGGAATGCATCTTGCGCGCTGATTGGTAGAACGTAATGTGCCCCCGCCGCTCCGGCATTCGCCATTTTGTTTGTTTATTTCGTTTGTTGTCGATTGTGTAAACAACTGTGTTTTCGTGATTATAAATTGATTTCCTGTGGAAAATAACTTATATCTTTAGAATTAGTTATATAAAAGTGTTGAGGATGTAAAATTTATCTGTGATTAACCAAAGAAAACCAGTTTGAACGATAAACCAACAAATTAGTGTTAGTTTCCGAACATAGCCTAAATTACATTAATTTCTCGTGTTTTAATATTTGTATATGCGTGGAAACTTACGTGTTGTCATTAAATAATATTAGCCATGTCGGATATTGAGCCTGGTCAACAAAATAACTCAGAAAAAAATTATATTGTTAATCCGAACGAATTCACCATAGAGCTACAAAAATATTACAGTGGGCATAATGAAAATAGTAAAAAATTAGAGTGGACAAATCAAAGAATACAAAATACAATAAATTTGTTAGATGAGTACAGATTGTCCAATTTAAATTGTTTGAGGACAAAATTAAGTACCCTTTTTTATATAAGAGGCTTTTATTTTTTTTTAATATTTGTTTGTGTTTGAAGACAAACTACCTAATTGTTTTGTTTTTTTTTTTTATAAAAGTTTCTTATAATTTTCCAATTTCAATTTGTGTTTGAAGAATAAATATTTCGTTACAATTAGTTACCTCCATATCGCACGCTGAGAACGAAAGTGACCGATTTCAAAATTTTGATTAAATGAGTTAAGTATACAGAATAACTCAAAAAAGTATACTCTATCATACATAAATTAGAAAACTGACCAATAAAGGTAAGAAAAGGATAGAGGTATATTTCAGTCTCTTTGTCCCTCAACCGTATTTTAATGGGAAAATCATTTTTTTTTGCAAAAACTATATAATGCATCTAAAGCTATTAAGTCAAACAATATATTTCAAAAGAAATTCATAACTTTTGTTACCATGTGTTAGAGTTATTGTAAAATGAACAGAAAATGCTTAATACGATGGACACATTTTCGCCTATTCCCAAAAATTGGCAATTTTGAGTTGAGTCACTTTCGTTCTCAGGGTGCAATATGTCAGGAATATTAATTACATACTCGTACTAAATAATAAATACTTGAAGAATTTTTGAAGAGCATTTATTTTATTTAACTGACACCTCTATTTCATTCCTAACTCTACGGGAACTCCATGGGAACAGAACGGCTGGTCGTGATTGGTCGATCTTACAAAAAGACTGACTAATCAGGGAGAGCTTTCGGACAGTTGACAATTTGACAATTTCTCATCGATAGATTATAATATAGCGAAAAATAATGCGTTAAATTGCAATCAGATGTTACGGTTCACAATAATTCGACAGTTTACAATCTCTCGAGATAGATTGTAATCTAACGATGTTTGTAATCTTACGGTGACATATATAATATAATGGTAGGGAAAACTTATGGTTGTATCGTTCCTCTCTGTGTGAGAGAAGGAATGTGTCCAGCAGTTGTACAATAAAAAGTCTGGTGATAATGATATGGCGATGGGATTTATGGTTGGTTATGTTATCAAAACATCAAAATTATTACGATTTTCGACCTATATACCAGCTACTTTACAACTAATATAGAGAAATGTACATAGGTAGGTCATTGAAATATGAATTGATCCAAACGTGACCCCCAACTATTTACACTATTCCAACCTTCCAAACCGCAGCAAAGCATTAATCAAATGCACAAATGGAAACTACTATTGATGTTAACCCTAAAATGATATTGCTATTCGTAAACTGTTTGCTTTCAACGTTTCATCGTCGATGGTCACTCGCAATATCGTGGATTCCAAATTCATAAAGCGGGATTAACTGTATTTAGGGACTGTCCTGTCCGGTACACTATGCAACGTCGGCAAGTGGGGGGTTAGTAAGCCTCTATATTTGTGAAGTAAATATGATCGCGAATGATTTTTTACCTTTCTTAGTGGATAGTAGTTTTGTGGAAGCCGACCCCAAAATAGTTGGGAAAAAGGCTCGGAGGATGATGAGTAGATAATAGTTTTGTGGTACCTACCTGTTTGCGGTTTTTATAAGGGATTTTGAAGTCAGTGAAATGGCCACTCGATTGAAATAATTTACAAAAAAATCGCAGTACCAGTAACCCACCATCGTTGTGGAGTTAATTATGAAAGTTGCTGTCAGATAAATAAACTGAGACTTCGGTAAACATTATATTTAAAGCGGCATTCAACAAAGCTGTTACTGGGTCACTCTGTAACATATTTCTTTGTACAATCATCCAAAACTCAAAAAATCTGAAACAATAACTCTCAGGGACACATCATCATCATCAGCCTATCGCAGTCCACTGCTGGACATAGGCCTCTCCAAGTGCACGCCACTGATTTCGATTTGTCTCTGAGTGCGGGTGTAAAACTACATTCTACTAAACAAGACAAAAGACTGTCGCATTGCTGAAAAATACGCCACGCCGTTCATTCGTGTATCTCCATCTGAACAGTACATTACCATATCCCCGATGTTGCCAGCTAAAAAACTCACGTTCCCAGGTAATTTATATGAAGCGCTAATATAAAACAGAATAGCTTTAAAGGCTTAAGCAACATTACTGTTACAGTTATTACCCTATAAATAAGCGGTCCTTTGCTTTGTCGACGCGCAAAGGAGAAAGATTATGGCTCTAGCCATGGTACCTGATTTACTAAGTACGGATAGTGTGTGTTAAATTGTTTTTAAAGCTGTTGTATTTTGTTTTTTTAATCGTGCATTTTTGTGTTGGGTTTAAAGGAACGTTATTGTTTAATATTGTTGGTGTAGTTTTAATGTCACGTTACTTTTATTCTGTGACTTAATAAGTATCAGGTTTATGAACAATTTATTACTGGAATAATGTCAGGATACCTTTCCACACACGGTCGGTTAGCCCCATGTTAAGTTATTAATTAACTTGTGTTATGGGCGCTAACACAACTGATAAACTACATATAGCTACACATATACATATTTATAAATACATATTGTAACACCCAGACCACGGCCAACAAGCATGCTCATCACACAAATGTCGACCGAACCGGGAATCGAACCCGGGATCTCAGGTTCGGTAGTCGGAATATTCGTAGTTTCACACCAGAATTTTGCTCAATAGTTAAGCAAAGCTTCATGAATTAACTGCCATCGTAATATTTATTAAATTATGGAGCTCAACAATACTAAATTTATTACTTGCTAAGTATACAAGAGGAAAACGACATCTATGTACCAAGTTTGTTTTGCAAAAAAAAAGTAACACGAAAAATGTGCCTGAAGAAAATAAGTATTGATTTGATGCTCATTGCTCATTCATTCATATGTCTACAATTATTGCATCTTATACATCCAAACCCAAATAAAGCAAACTTTTCCTCTCTTAATTTTCCCCATCTCCACATAATTCGTAGGAGTGTCAGCAGCATGATCAAGTGATCAGGCTCGCGTGATGGCGTGTCCAACATTGCGTGTCGTGTTTTCACTTTAGCTCCAACCTTTTCTTGAGTGCTCAATAAGCTGGGCAGAGTTAGGTATGTGGTAGATGTGGCAGAGAGTTGATAAAGAGAGGTAGGTTTAATTGTGAGTGGATATGTACCTATAGGAGCTGAATGCACACGACACTGCCAGCCAAAATTCGTGAAATTTCATGATGTAAAGAATTCTAAGATTCACTTAACGTCGAACGACGACGCTTTCAGCCCATGTAAATGTGAGATACCATTAAGAGTATCTTAGAACATAAGGCGTTTTTTTTCAACTAATCATGAAATTTCATAGAGCTTTAAAGCCATGGTGTGCCAAATTGATCACGTAACTTCTTAAATATTAGAACCTACCTTTGATGTTTTGCTGCCAATGTAGACACAAATTAAAAGTTGCAAACCAAAAAATACCTACACCTCTTCTCTGTCAAAGGCAAAGCCACGCTTGCCACTTCTACAAAATTACCAAGCATAGCTCTATGGCACAAGTACATTAAACGCTTATATTACTTTACACATAAAACGAATTAAGCGATGAAAGAGTTTGCTTAACGTTATAACTTCCTTTTCCCGTTATTAAAGGAATTCTATAGTCATTCAATTAATCCCTATGAGTACCTTATTAAGCCTTAAATTGTACTTAAGCTTTTCGTTTATTTAAACCTTAACCTATTGTGATAAAAATAGGTATTACTAAAGTTTCATGAAATTCATACTTGGTCTGCTCACGGGTTAATTGTAATTATGACGACGTAACCGAGCTTCGAACAACCGAGCCTTCGGTTGTTCGAAGCTCGGTTACGTCAAGGTTAGGGTTAAATTCTAGTTACAGTAAAATTAACAGGGTTTAAATTCAAAAAGCGTTGTTGAAGTACCTGTTAGTTTTACGAACGTCAAATTTACTGTGGTCAAAATTGACATCGGTGAAATCGTCAATGACATCGGCCTTAGGCCCAGTTGTTCGTACGTTACGGTAAAGTTAAAGTTACATTTTTACCGTTGTCAATTTTGACCACGCTTAATTTGATATTTTTGCTATGAAATTTAAACGTACGTTAAACTAACTGGTATTTCAACAACGCCTTTTGAATGTTAACCCTATTAATTTTACAGTAACTAGAATTGTCCGTATTTATGCAAAATGGAACCACACAGCAAACACACACTTTTGAGATATTAAAGGGTTTACAAAAACATGTGCAGCACTGTTGAATGAAGTAAAATTACTATTTCTTTTATTTAAATATGTTGATAAATTACTAAATTTAGTATGTGTATATAAATTTTTGTTGATTACTGGTAAACCTTCAAAATAATTAAGAAATCGTGCAAGTGGTTCCTTTAAACATTAAGTAATTAATAGGTTTTCTCATATACAAAAAAGAACCACAATCTAGGGATTTGTTGATATAAATGAAACAATGTGATTTATAATCGGTATAAAGGTGCTCTCCCTATATTAACGTCTACAGCATTACCAAAGAAGTCTGTTTTAAAATAAATTGAGTTTGGTGAGTCTCTTTCTATGTATATTTCCCGCAGTTATATATGGTGACTTAGTATAGTTGATGCATTTTTAACCCTGATACATTTTACCTTACTTTTCGATCGTATTGTTTTAAATTTGAATTCAGAATACCATACGACACGGAGCTACGCCTAACAAGTCGGATGTGCGCCTTGTTAAAGGCAATTGATTTTTGAATAAAAAACATGTTTTATCAAATAAAGGTTTAATTTAATAACGCGTGTTGCCTCCATGGGCATCTACCACAGCTCTCATACGATTAGGCATAGAGTTTATCAACCGCTCTATGAAATTTTGAGGGATCATCTCCCATTCCTCCTCTATGGAAGTTTTCAACTCCTGCATCGTCTTTTTAGCTCGTCCTACATGTGCTCAATGGGGTTCATGTCTGGGCTTCTGGCTGGCCAGTGCATAACTGTGATGTTCACATCCCGAAGATATTCCCTGACGATGCCGGCCGCATGGGCTCTTGCATTATCATGCATAAAAAGGTAATTTTTGCCCACATAGTCCGCGTATGGTATCACGTGAGGTTCTAAGCACTCACGAATATACCTTTCAGCATTTAATGTTGGCAGCCGTGGTCCTGTAACAACCTCAAGTTGAATTTTGCCGCTCGCGGATATACCGCCCCAGACAGTCCATGAGCCACCGACATAAGGAACCCTCTCTTCAAAGCAGCATTGTGCGAAACGCTCTCCCTTACTTAGACCTTCTTCCTTCCATCATTGCCATGTAACACAATTTTAGACTCATCGGAAAAGAGTACACGGCTCCAATCTTGCTGTGTCCAATTTAAATGATGGCGTGCGAAATGAAAGCGCGCTGTTCGGTGGGCTCGCGTTAGTTTGGGCCCATTAGCTGGCTTGTGTGGTACCATATCGCGTTCTTTTAACACACAGATACTCCGTGGAAGTTGGTTTTGTATCTCAATGGAGGTAAGGTGACGATTTCTCAAGCTGGTCGTCAGGATGAATCGATCCTGCCTTTCAGTTGTGACCCGAGATCGTGGCCTTCCTTGGCGACGAACAAAACCGCCAGTCTCTAGGTAACTCCGATAAACATCGACTTAAATTAAGTTGAGCACTAACGTTTCTTTGGCTGTGTCCGGCCTGAATAAGTGCCACAGCTTGGGTGGCGACTTCAGGTGAAGTATCCATTGATTATTGATAGAACCTCACCTTAATGTTAAGAATAAGTAATGTTTGTTGAAAAACCAAAGATATCAATAATTTTTTTAAAGAATTTAAGCCAAGTAAACCAATAAAACCAAGTTTTCTTAGTGTTCGTTTGTTTGATATCAACAAACAGGCTCCAAATTGTCTTTTGTTTCTATAAATTCTGTGTTCTAAATTAAAAAAAAGACTATGAAATTGTGAAGTGCCAGGTTCAAAACTGCATAAAAACGTTTTGCTCGACCTAATATACAATTTTAGCTAGGACCAAACGAAACTGAAAATACAAGGTGGGCCAATAGATGTGTCCAGAAGATTTATATCGTTGAATGTCGCCTATTTTTACAGATGACGTTTGACGTTTGACTTTGAAACTGCACTTTGTGTCATACCATCAATGAAATAAAGTAAATATTTCGTTGTTTAAAACGAGAAATATTAAATCAATCATGTCATTTTTGTACCTTTGAGTGGAATCACATGCTAGTGGTTCTACTGTTTATCAATATTTATTTATACATGATAGAACCGAATGTTTGTGGTTCCCTTTTGCAAAACAATATTAGCAAATAAATAATAAAAAAATATTTTACGCATAACGATACCACAGAAATTTGGTTCTATTTTGTGTATTAAAAATAATCGTTAATAATAGAAATATGTTTGATGTATAACGGTACCAAGTATGCGTGGATCTTTTTTGTATAAAATTACATGATAGTACTATCGTTTATTTGTTTGATCAATAGAGTCATATTGTGCCGTGGTTCCGTTTTGCTTTACAAGTAACGTTTGTTATTGCTGTTGGTTCTGTTCTGCTTTTAATATACCTTCTTTCCAAGGGGAAAATCATGTGGTTCTTTTTTGTATAAGAATTTAGACCACTTTTACATTAGTATTCTTCAAAAAAAGTAAAAAACGAAATTTGTCGAGTGGTTCCATTTTGCATAAATACGGACAATTTAACCCTAACCTTGATGTAACTGAGCTTCGAACAACCGGGCCTTACGGGCGATTTCTATAACTTATGTGTATGCGTTGATTTACGATTAGACATTCAATTTTGACAATAGCCACATATAATTCATCGCAAAAGAGTGGATAGATAGGTTATAAGAATCCGCCGTTAAAAATGACAAATCGACTTGATCGTGTGTTGTTTCAATGATGACTGAAGAAATAGATGATCAATCGTTCTTAACAAGAGTGAGTCTTTCATCCAATAGAACTACAAATTGCCTTTTATTCACGTATGTGTAATTGAATATTATAAATGCCTCTATTAATGGTTAAAACAGCCCCCTAAACTACATAGTAACATAATGTTGCTAACATTACGTGTGTTAGGGGCAATATCTCAAAATATTCCAACTCGCCGCGCGTGCATTGAACATAAACACAGATAACAGACAACGGACTCAGCCAATATATTAGAAGACACCGTTACGGTAGTAGCTTGTGGACCTACCTCATGTAATGCTAGTTTTTTTTTTTCTACTAGAAACTAGTAATTTTGCGTATAAGGTAACTTTTAACGATATTATAGAAGGCTTATGTTAAAAAAATATTAGCTGTAACCAAAATGAATCGTTTATTTCAAATATACTTAAAATAGAGTTAGAATACACTCAATTACTCTTCATAATTACCTGTTAATGTAATAAAATATCACTTGGTAATCGTCCCATCTAGGTGTTATCGGCATCATACATATCAGCCAATTGTTGCAGCTGAATACGTTTCGCAGTAAACCTACGTTCAGCAGTTAACCAGCAGTGAACCCGCAACGAATGCCAACCATTACGATCATGCAGCACGCATCCATCTGCTGCCCGCCACCTCAAATCGTCAGCCCAGGTATGTATACTAAAATTCATATTTGTTTTTTGCATAAAATAACTTTAATTTGTTATCTTTATTAATGTTTACAATCATTAGCATAGGTACTATATCACTTTTAGAATCACTTATTTTAAGATCTCATATTCGTATCATTTATTTGCGTACCACAAGTTTTTTGACAAGGTGTTATCGTAGGCTTTCAGCTAAGGACAATTGTGGACCCTGTTAAGACACAGCAACATTGGGCATTCAATGCTATTACATAATTAAAATTCTTAGATCTCACTTTTCGTATCTGGTCAATCAACTAATCAACTACCTACTTATTACCCCGTCTCATCCACAATCACCTTTCATATAACGAGAGGACGTCTTCAATACGGAACTATTCAAATCACAGCCACGCATAGCTATTAATATCGAGCTAGAACTGTTTAAACAAGTATGAACTAGACTGGTGAAATATACCTCTATACTTGGACTGGCAGTTGGCATTCCGTTGATATTAAATTCTCTGTTATTAGATAAAGTCGGTATTTGCTTATGTATTTCTGTGGGAAGGTAAGGACTTTAATTTGGGAAGATGGCGTTTGAAGTTTCATTAAAAGAGAAAGATTTAGTGCGTAGACAATATGATGAATAAAAGTGGGTATAGGTAGGTAATTTTTAAATTAAACCAATTTCAAATTCATGTTACAATTATCACGAAAGTTAAGATGTATTTTATGCAATATAGAACAAAAAAAAAGTCACATTTACCGTCACGATAACAATATTAAAGCAAACACCTCAGTTACGAGGAAATACCATTATTCCATTCGGTATACCTGGTATTAAACAGGCTGATACCATCTTCGAAATTCTCTTTGCAAAATTACCATTACGCCTGAGAACCCTTCTTGCCCCAATAACTAGACAAGCTTAACGTTGGAGGGAAACGTAGAAACAAAACAGCCTTAATTAAACACCTACAATAAATACAAACAAAATTCTCGCATTATCTTAGGAGCAAGGAGCTCAAAAGCATTACCACCTTGTTGCGAATATTTGCGAGCGAAAGTGGCCTTGCCATAGATGTAGATACGTCTGGATAGGACAAGTGGCACCAGGTATAAGAAATTCTTAATTTTCTGAACTGCGTATTTTGATGTCGTTGTTAGTTTTTACTGAAGTTACATGGTCATTTAGTGCTTGATTAAGTTAACCTTTAATAAATTGATAGTTATAAAATACACAAAAAAGGAGATCGCAGTCATTTCTTGAGCGTAGCCCTGCCTTAGAGCGTACTTTGATCTTACTTATGCTGAGGTTTTGGAGCGCTTGCGTTATCTAGTATTATTTACATCTATGTCACAACCCGTGTAAGGCCCATGAATACACTGCTTACAAACAAAACGGAGCCAATTTAATATTTGCCCAGCTTAACTTCGTAAGGGTATGTCAATAAGGCATACGTGTAGTAACAATGGACCGGGTTCACGAGTGTCCCAAATAAACATCGATCTTGTACGCTATTTATCTTTAGAGTGAGCTGCAAACACTGTTTGGTTGGTTGTTGTAGACGGCCAACTTTTTGTAGCCCGACAAAATGTTACTTGAAGAAAGGAAGGAGAAAATGTCTTCGAAGTTTGGCAATTTGAAAGTATTGTGCCTAGTTCTATTTTTCAATGAAATTGGATAGATAAACGTAATCTAACGTAGGGAACAATGTTTTCAGTGTTAGAATAAAATAAGGTACCTCTATCCCTTTGTAGCATCATTTTAGATAAGATTTTAAAACACTTCTGAAACGAACCTCGAGGTCCGTTTATAATTATAGTTTCGAAACTATCCCGTATTACATAATAGAAGAAAAAATGTTAACAGCAAAATCTACGTACTTATTTGCAGATGTAAACTGCCGCAGGCGAGGCAACTACTTTCCAACTATGCTGGGATTGGTTTCCAATCTAAACAGATTACCAGAGTTTTACATTGCACGACTGCCTATCTGACCAGCTCAACCCAATAACCCGGGTACCCCGATACCCCTTAGGTAGCAAGACTGGTTTTCAGACCCCGACAATGAGAATGAGATGTCTAAAAGACTGCTGTTTAACGTGCTTTCCGAAACATGGAGGTAACTCGTCACAACAAGATGGCCCAACCACGGTCCAACCGCATCCAGCGTTACCTTATGATCGATCGACCTATATTATATCGATTTAATTTTATTAAATCGCTTGTCAGTTGCCCGTCTGCCCTGTAAATGCAATTTCAAGTGAAGTACACACGAGCGACAAACAGCAGCGACTACAACAACTAGTGCTCGCTCAATCAAGATGTCGAGATGTTTCTTTGTTCCCTTAGAGGAGGTCAGTAATTGTGTTGATACGGATCTCGTATTCATAAGACACTGTATGGTAATCCGAGGAACTGAAGGAATCTATACTTATAGTGGTTTGCTTGAACGCGACAATATCAAAAAATGCTTATCCGATTTGGAGATTTCTTTCAGTGTTAGATAGCACTTCTTTTTATACAGTTTATCCGGATGCGCAAAATCGTAACCATAAGATGCGGCTAAAACTGCTGGTGGAGGTTTGTATAGAAAAATACCGTCGCGTCTGGAGGTTACAGAACTTTTTTAAAAGCGTAAGTGTATGAACGCTAAAAAATGTGTATGTGTTTTAAAATGTAAATTATGGTCTCCTTTAAAAAGGTTCTGATTTAACTAAAACAAAATGAGTGAGTGTAGTCTGTTATCTTAATCATGAAAAATTGGTCTGAGCCAAACCATACCACTTGACTTAGTATCAGTATACATTATTCTGGTCCCTTTTGTGTTAAGAGACCTTTGGCACTGAGTGGGTCAGTAAATAACCCGACGATATTGGTGTTCAACTATCTTTGACAAATATACAAAGAGTGTATGTACACTAATGTACCGTCTTTGTTTGGTACAGTCTTAGGCCGGCTCCACACGTTGGCCCCAACGCTCGTCCCAACGTTGGACCGTAAACTCGGTGAGGCGTCCACACGTTGGCCAATAACTTAGTTCTGTCCCGTCAGGGCCAATGTAAAGATGTCCGATACGGAAATCGAAACTGCTCTCAGCGCGTTTGTAGTGATGAGTGCAAATTTATATTTGTTACTGAGAAAAAATAAAAAACCACGTCAAAGAAGATGGTGGATGACGGCACATCATAAAACACGGAATCGTCCATTCCGGTGGCGATTTGCTAGACGAGGAAGCCATTTTTATTCGACGTACGCACTCGCTGCGTGTTGTGGCAGAACTGAGCAAAGCGCCAACGTGTGGACGGATCGCCAACGTTGGCGCGCAGATTCCTTTGATGAAACCGACACGAGACGGCCAACTACCAACGCTCGCCCCAACGTTGGGACGAATGTCATTTTCTAGATCCACACGTTGGACGAATAGCGTTGGAACGAGCGTTGGGGCCAACGTGTGGAGCCGGCGTTAGTCGGATTCTTGAATGAAAGAGGTTGGTATCTCCGATTGTTCTGAGGGCCCTTTTTCTGCTAATCTATTTTACAGTGTGGAAGTAATGTAATGTATTACAGTTGGACTAAGATTTTCAAAATTCATGATTCCTGTGATTATGAAATAGCTAAGCATTTTATAAGTTACTAGTTGTTTCAGACGTAACTACTACCCTGACTGATAAAAAAGGAGAGGGCTTGTGTTATTCTGATATATATATTGTATAAGATATATATTCCTTGCCTCGTTGGTCTAGTGGTCGCAAGCGCGGCTGCTGTGCTCGAGGTCTCAGGTTCGATTCCCGGGTCGGGCCGAAATTGCTTTGTGGGTTTTCTTAAACTTTCACATAGCAGCCCGTAGTTTGGAAGTTGGTGATTGATTCACCCGTGCATCGGAGAGCACGTAAATGTCGGTCCTGCGCCTGATCTCTTTCCGGTCGTGTCGGATTGCCGTCCCATCGGGTTATGAGAGTGAAGGAATAGGGAGTGCACCTGTGTCTGCGCAAATGCTCGTGCACTGTAATATGTCCTGCGCAGCTGGCTGATCTCCTTAAATGAGAACAGCCGCCGTAGCCGAAATCGGCCGTGGACGCCATTATATCCATTTGTTTAAGCTATGTAGTAGCTATATGTAGTAGTATAAAGTTTCATCAAAATAGGACCAGGAGTTTTTATGTGAGAGAAAAACTATCATCCACATAACTATAGGTCCAAACTTTCACGTTTATTTTTTGTAATGTCAGTGTGATGTGACGAAATCTGTTCCAAATAATCACCAAACAATCTACAGCATTAACAATATTCTTGGAAGTTAAACCATAATATCAACGGTTAGTAAACGCAAACATACCTATAATGTTATAACGGAACGCAGTAATGTGTCGGTTTGTGCGCGTGATTGCAAATTCCATTACATCTCATATGCTTCCCCTACTGCGGGGAATTAAGTCACTAGGTTACGGAGTGTGGGACTCGCTCAAACATTTAGTTGAACAAATAATACGTGGAGGAGCCTGTGGGTAAGTAATAGCTACACGTGTCGATTGATCACGAAGTTAAACAATCCAGCTACGGGTGTAGCGTGAGGGAGTGTCAGATTCTTGCTGACTAAAACCGACCGTATTCCTTCTTGAGCCCTTTATGTTCAAGGGCCATGGTAAATCTTTCGAACAACGCCACAGTCTATAAGAGACCAACTATGTCACAACGAGGTCCTCCGTGTGTCTGAATGTTTTTGTGAATCCCAAATGTCACTTTAGAACATTATTTGACCAGAAGGGATGAATTGTCTTCCAACAAGGACTGGAAACTGTCCATTCCTATGTCCTATTCACATAGTACGAGTTACAACATCCACTACTATGATTTGCATTGACAAAATTGCAATTCCAATTGTGTTGACAATACATGATGATAGTGTAATCTGGTGAGACATCACATTATGTGCTGAATTAGATGCAGATTGGATATAAGCCCGCTTCGTGTATCATTGTGTTAATGTTGGATCTCGTCTAACGAAATTGGAGGATAGTTAGATTATACTTAATCCTTACTAATATTGTTAATGTGAAATTAACTCTGTTTGTCGCTTTCACACCGAAATAACTGAGCTGATTTAGATGGCTTCTCAGGTAGTCTGGCCTTAGAAGAGATAGAAGTGTGGGTGTTTGTAGGAATTAGTGCCCTCGGGATGTAATTGGAACCTTAGAGAACAGCTAGTACATACAACCTGTAAATACAGGTTATCATATCTTAGAATAAGTACCAGAAGTAAGTTACAAAATAAGCAAAGACTTAAGGACTGATAGATGAACTTTCAATTATTTACACACTTTGCATTTTATTGATAGCCTCTCAAGGGAAAATGATTCACCATTTGAACTCATTTGACGTCATAATACCTTTCTTTTCAATGTCAATAAGCAAACAGGACTTAAAGACATCCGTACAAGTTCAAAATTCGCCATGACGAAGACACGTGAAAGCAGGTTATAACGACTTGCTTCATAAGCTAGCACAATCTCATAATTTGCCAGGTAATAGCATCTGCATCACAAAAAGGGTTTTCATCGCGTGTGACGTCATAGTCTTTGCCATTCTGCGTCTTGTGCGTAATTCATAGATAAACACGTAGGTATTGTGGCGTATGAGGTATAAGTACAAAGGTGTGTGTTAACCATTATGGTCAAAAATTTTATTTTTCTGTACCAATATAATAAAAAGGAGTAATTTGTTTTATTGTTTGACTGTATTGTAAATACTCTAAAACAACTGAACTGATTTGATTTTTTTTTCACTGCTGGAAAGCTACACTATTCGCGTGTAACACAGGCTATATTTTAGTCTGATACGGACAGAAGTTTCCTTGGGACGCTGGTGAAACCGTGGAAAATCATACTTTTTGTAAGTATTCTTATCGTTGTTTCTCAATAAAATATCAAATGTTATCGAAATTGATTCAGCTTTGTTTACCTAAAAACATTACATAGAAACGCATATTTTGCATAAGTATATTATCCAAGTAAGGAAACAGTTTACTGTTCAACGCTAACCTAACTACGAAAATCAAAGTCAATTTGCGTAAATCAATAACATCACTCGCAACCAAATGTCAAAGCAATCTATATCTGATACAGGTCAGACATGCTTCCAGGAACGAGAATCGGTTCAAAATTTGAAAAACTAGCTATTTCCTTTGGTTTCACCCGCATTCCGAGGGAACTACATCCCCAAACTGGACAAAGAGGTTTCACCCGCGTCAAGGGAAGGCCGCATCACCGAGAAATAGTTTTTTCTATCGACCTTTGATGCCTGTTATTAATAAATGCAAAATAAAAATTTGAGTTAAGTAGATTGCAATCTATGTATTTGTGCGCCTTCCACCAAACTACCTTCAGTAGTTGACGCATTTTAAGAAACAATAATTCAAACACACAAACTTTCACATTTACAACATCAGTAGAGAGCAGGATATATGTATGTGAAACAAAACCGTACGTGACTTCGAAGTCAGTCATTGACGAATGAAGGCGGAAGATGGATCGGTCGGTTGACAAACGACTAAGGGACCCACGTAAAGCACATTGTCCCATTGGTTCGCCCGGCTTTTGATTGTATAAAACATAGCAAGGAAAACAAAGATAGAGGTTTTTTTGTTTTGTGGAACACGATGCAAGTTTTTGGGGAGCAAAAATATTTTTTTGACTGTTGCTAGTCATGATAGTCAAATATGTTAAAAGGTTTGGTTATTTCTTTAAGCTTAACATATTGAATTCATTGGCAAGACTAAGATAGAGAGAAAACTAATGTTCCCTGGCTAGTTTTAAATTAAATTAAATTGAAATAATGGTTCCCTTTTACACAAATTGGCCGGTTGCGGTGGTTGGATACATATAGAGGTATACAACATGTAACTTAATTAACGCACATCCTGAAATTAGTTTGTTCAGAATCGTTTACTGAATCGATTTATATCATTTTTAATATAGGTAATTTTTTATCCCAAAAATAATTAAAACTACGGAAATTATTGTCATATTAACCCAGTACAGTCAAAACAAATTCAAATAGACCTAACTCAAAGTAATAAGACTTCGTGTATTGTCGGCTTTTTCCGTAGATTCGTTATGTTGTGTCGAGTCGAGCGGCGCGCGGCGCGATATTTGCGTGCGAAGTAGTATGATCAAAAAGTTCTCCAAGAATTGGTATAACTAATTTAATAAATAACAATGCATATACATGTTAAATTAAAAATTCAGTGTATGTTTTATGATTACAACATAATATTCTAATTGGGGTGTTTGAGGGTGTGCGTTAATTACGTTACATGTTGTATATTTTTTTTTTATTTTGAATTCAATCACAGTTTTCGTTAGTTGGAATACCAGCTAAATACTCGATCTCAATAATGCGTACTTCCATTCATTTTCATACTAATTTATGAGCCCAAACCACCAATCGGCCGACTAAAAGTTTGTAGTTTGAGCGTACTCTTAGTCTTACTACTCTATATCTCCCAGTTCCAGTATCCCACGCTAAATCGCCAATGCATTGAATGACACGGATGCATACAATCCCAGGTATCAGTTGGTGAATTTATAGGTTTAGTGCAAATCCTTGTGGTATTAAGACAGAGTGCCTGATTCAGTTCGAGTCTGTTCATTTGGAGCGAAGCTTTAGCTGTCTTGGGCAGTGGAGGTGTCTTAAGATAGTAGGTACCTATATCTAATGATATATTATAAGGAGAAGATTAATTGATATTATAGTAAATTATTTAGGTAAGTTAAAGTACTTGCCTCAGAAGTTCGAGTGTGGTTTGATTTTAGGTTAAAGCAAGTACCAGTGTAACTTTCAAAGTTACTATATGCATTTCTTTTCTAATGATATCTTCGAAACCATAAGATGAAATTCCTTTTTGGAATAATAACTTATACTACTTGACCTGACTGACAATCGTTAACGTAAAAAAATTGTTCCAAAGAAATAAAAATATCGTCAACATTCCCATTTTAATAGTTTTAAAAGGAAAAAATAATATGTAGATATAAAATTCCTGTAAGCTTATCGAACAAATTGTTTTTTTCTTAGTTATATTTTTCAGTGTGTCGTGTCAAGGGTCTCTTGCGTAAAACCTAAGTATTTTCAAGGACTACACACTTGCGTGTTAACGGTACCTTTTTCTTGACCCACATAACCCCTGTAGTGTTTATAAGGGCAGCTAAGGGTTATACTAGAAATGAAAGAAAAACTTAGTTACTTAACACATATTTTCTTTGGTGGACAGTCAATTTATAGCTAGATATCTTGACTAATATTATAAAGGGCATGTTTGTCAGGGTTTTATACAAACTTCTTCGCATACCACCAGTTAAAATAATCCAGAAGGGTTTCTTAGCAAATAGGCTATTTGACACTGGATTATTATTATTGTAAGCTGCACGTTCAATGAAACAAAAAACTACTGAACCGATTCAGATGTCGACAAGCAAAAAGGTGTCAGATATGAGGACCAATTTATCGACGCACTTTATTAGCTTTAAGTTTATTTTTATGTAAATATAGATTTAGGTTATTTTAAAATAATGTGCAGTTTATCTTTTCAAATAACTCAACCACAAGTGAAAAGAAGTAAGCTATTTTTTATCGGTGAGCGGGAAATTGATAGTATGTAAATAAAACACAAGAAATATATATTTTATAAAGCATATTTTACTCTCCTTGTAAAAACAAAAAAAAGAACCTGATCACATTATTTCCTTATCAATATAAAAAGTAAAGTTTATTCTTGTTAAATGTTTATAAAAACAGCCGCTTCTTGAGATGTTATTCGTCAAAATGATTGATTATTATCGATATTGGTAAGTTAAATAATGATCAGAGCTTTTTGTTTTTATTGCGCGAACAAAGTTTCTTGTATCATGAGAGCGAGCCATTCTGGGGATATAAATTAGATTATGTTTTATTATTTCATATTAATGTAATTGATAAGTCTGACACCAGTCTAACCAAGGGGTATTGGGTTGCCCGGGTAACTGGGTTGAGGAGGTCAGATAGGCAGTCGCTTCTTGTAAAGCACTAGTACTCAGCTGAATCCGGTTAGACTGGAAGCCGACCCCAACATAGTTGGGAACAAGGCTCGGAGGATGATGATGAGTTATAATAATTATTGTATTGAGCATACTATCTATTGGATAGAACGTATCATACATAACTATTAAAAGTAAATTATTATAATTATTAAAAGTTTACCTTTGAAACAATGCATATAAATGTATGAAGCCACAAGATAATGTCTACATGACCTGCCTAAAGGTACGGTCATATTACGCCTTTGTTTTTACTATATGAATACTATAGTTTTCTTATACTATTGTGTTCATTATACTTAGATTCGTCATTATGGTTGCATGTCTTCTTCATCCGTACTTTTCTGTCTGACGTTATCTGACAAGTGTAGTCGTATCGCCATCTAAGCATAGGTAAGACATATCCCACCAAAAACATTAAATGTAAAAAAAAGCCAATCCTCTACGCAATTCCTCCACCCTAAAAAGTTTTCAGATCGCATAGAAGCCAAGTCCTGTTCAACTTTATTTGTAATAATAAATCAATATTTTGTGACTATAGCAATAGTTTTGTTCACATTACAATAATATTGACTTGGCCATGAGCACAATAAACTACAAATATAATACAGCATATCTTGGAGAGGTGAAAGTCAAACATGAAGTTTAATATCACAGAATTGAATACTTTTAGTTTATTCAATTGTTACTAAATGACCGACAGTCAGTATCATCCAACATCAATGAACAGCACATGTACTATGGCGCATGTTTAGTCCATGGTGATCTCAAATTCCAATCAGTCCATAATAAGACCAATCGTAAAATCATGTCCATATAGAATTTATCAATTCAATGGTATTTACACATTATTTCAAGGAGCGACTTTTAACTTGTGCTCATGGCCAAGACAATATTATTGTAATGTGAACAAAACTATTGATATAGTCACAAAATATTGATTTATTATTACAAATAAAGTTGAACAGGACTTGGCTTCTATGCGATCTGAAAACTTTTTAGGGTGGAGGAATTGCGTAGAGGATTGGCTTTTTTTTACATTTAATGTTTTTGGTGGGATCTAATTAATTTTTTGTAGGTCTCTGTCTTCTCTAAGTATATAACAAATTAAATTAACTTACATGCAACAAACTAAATATGTACACCTAAAGTAGCACGTAAACAACATTTTTTTTAAATAAACTAAAAAAAATCGAAATTGTCGAATTTTTGAATCGAATATCTTTTAGAATAAAAGAGATTTATTTCAGAGGTAGATGGCGCTACCACATGAAATTATTTGTTTGTTTTTTTAAGTACTACTTATACTAAGCTATGTAACGAAACCATAGCGCGATTTAGACCAGGACAACGCCATCTATCGAGCGAGCATGCAGTATTTATCGCACTGCAATAATATGAAAGATTTTATCATTATTTATTTCATTTTAACCTAGCTTTTTTATTCATATGTATATATTTTAAATACATAATAACAATATACCCCACTATGTAACAATAAAACAAATAGGTCGTAACATTTTGTACATAAATACATAAAAAAGTTATCAATGCAGTTAAAATTCATACACAATGTTCTTGAAAAACCGCAAATATAAATTTGTTTCCTTTTTTTTATTAAGTTTTAAGGTTTTTATAATTTTTCCTTTTTATGTAGCTTATAACCTATCTTGGTGCCAAATTTGAAGGTTCTAAGTTTGCTAGAAGTACCTTAGACTTTTGATGATCGGTCAGTGAGTCAGTGACAAAATGGTGTAACTTTGTTCGCTCATATCTCGTAAACTATTTATCCAAATGTCTTGTAATTTTGAGACTGAGCTTGTTCTAATACTTACTCTTGGTCATCGAAAACCTAAACTCCTAGCTTTGTTCACATGGAAGATACAGGGGGCTGAAATAGCCGCGAAACGCTTCGAGAAAAGATGGTACGGCCGTGCCAGCTTTGCTCGAGTCTTGGCTGGGGCACTGCCGTGCCCTCAGATTTAAACAGAGATTCTGAAAAAAGGTATGCATATTGAATATTCAAAAAAGTTCAATAATCTGACGATGAATTTAAACATTCCTCAAATTATAGATCCACTGAAACCATTTTAATCTGTTCTACAGTGAACATGTCACAAAATTAGATTAGCCATTAATTGAATATACTTATTTTTGAGATGATTAAAATAGACACGAAAATAAGAAACTTTATTTGCAGAGATACCGCATTACACGATAGGTGTTTAGTTAGGTTTCAGTTTAGTTAGATCGAACAAACGAGAAGCTAAAGGCGAATAACAAAGCATCAATACTGAGTTACTATTTTTTATCACGTTAGTATCCTGCGCTGGTATATCCATCAATTTAATTAAAAGTCTGCTCCGATCACTCAGCTAGCCACACATTTTGTGAAGCCAATCACTTTGTAATCTCAAATATCGAAGTGGAAAAAATGCCAGTCATTGAATAAGACTGGAATATGGGGTCAAGCTGTTAGGAGATTGAAAGTTATGCTTTGTTTTCTTTGAAACAAGAAAAATATTGCCTTTTATCCATAGCATGTAAATCAAGAAATGTTACCTAATGATTATATTTACAAGTGTGTAATTATAAATGTTTTTGTCTTTCACCATTTCTCATCATCTGATTTATCTATAGAATTTTCGTCAAAGTCAAGTATCAACACAATAAAACACTGTCTCGTAGAATTGTATGTACAGTATTGGGTCGACAAAATTAGACTAATAGGAGATAAACATAAGTACCTAGGTATATAAAAAAAATAAGGTTTTACAAAATTTTCATATTATTTTCTACACGGTATTCACGTAGGGATGTGCGAGTATATCGTATATCCGCTGACGTGAAGCAATTTATATCCGCAACAATGTGACCACACCTTGTCCCTCGGACGTCGAGATAAGCTTTCAATTATTCAATGCTTGTGACTGCATATTAATGTCAACGGACATTCAGGTGGAGATCCGTGCACGAGATTGTCATTGTATTGATTCATGTGTCTAGTTAGAGATATCTGTATCTATGATGCGGTTAGGGATGGGACATTAAATATCGATGTTTTAAATGTCAAAACGACATTTATTTTAAACTCATTTAAATATAGGGCATGTTGTAGTATTTCTCAATTTTATTATAAAATGAATCCTGATTTTAATAAAGAAGGGTTATTAAAGTTTTACACAATATACATATTTTTGGTATTAATGCGCATTAAAGTAATTTCATTATAATAACCATTTCTAACTCTAAGATTAACTGGCATTAAGCTGTCTCAATGTAGTCACCTATCTAACTAATGAAATTTATCGCAATAAAAATGAAATAAAATACTGCAGAGAATTTTATTTCAAATAAATATCTGCAATGCTTAATCCTGCAGCCTAAGCTATTAAATTCAACTTCAACGCTCCATTCAACATTATCATCTGACACCAGTTGACAGTCAAATCTGATCTGTCTATCGATAATATGTAACCGCATGCGGATATGGCGTGTCACATCCCTATCAAACAAAGACTAATGCAGAGCTTGATACTATCGTGATCGTTTTGTGAATAGCGCAAATCTGTTGTCGTAATTATAATGGATTTGTGCATTGTGCTAGGGAAACAATATAATTAAAATCCAAATCTTAAAACAAATACTCCATCAAGGGGAAGACATGCAAAGCAAAAGAAGTTTTAGTATCCTAATTAGACACAAAGAACTTTAATTTGCATCACTTCTTGTCCTTAAAATTAGCCGTTACAAAAAAACAGAAGGCGTAAGTGTTTGCTCCCCAAACGGGTTTTTTTTAAAAGAGGGTTTTATTGCTCAGCAGTGATTGGATGATAGTAATTCTATTTTCTTAACTATATAGCTACTGTAAGTACCTAATAAATGCAGTCATTTCATTATACTTTACTTCATGGTGGAGTTATAACGTAAACAACAGTTGATCTCCATGACTTCACACATGTCTCGAGATAAACACTTTCCAAAATCAATGCCTTTTCTCAAACTTAGACCATCTGTGTTGCAAATTCAATGCAATCACTTAAATCCCCGATGGACAGGCACAATTACTTTCGCATTTACAATAATACCTCAGTAATAATTCCTTGTAAATAATCTAGATTCTTAAATTAACATTTCTTTCTTCATTTCATCACCATCATACGGTACTGCTGTTTTATGCATGCAGCCATCACCATCATACGGTACTGCTGTTTTATGCATGCAGCCATCACCATCATACGGTACTGCTGTTTTGGACCAAAATTTACGTATAACTTGCGTGCTTCCCATTTATGGAAGCACACCAACCTTTTGGACAAAATCGACGAAATTATAAGACATACACTATCATCCATTTTAAATGTGGCCTTGGACGACAGAGCTTGGTCTCAAGCGACTCTTCCCATCCGTATGGGAGGACTTGGCGTCCGTAAAATTTCCAGTGTAAGTTTACCAGCCTTTATTTCCTCGGTCCATGGCACTGAGAAATTGATCAGGAAAATATTACCCACCACACTGGTCAATTTTGAGGTGCCAAGCCTGACTGAGGCTTTAAATGCTTGGAAAGTCGCATGCCCGAACACCGACTTACCCGCCAACCTGTCCTCCCAGAGACAGTGGGATGAGCCGCTCTGCAGAGTAATACGGAAAAGTTTAATCGATACGTCAATTACTTCTGCAGAGCGAGCACGCCTACTGGCTGTGGGTGAATGGGAGTCGGGTCTATGGCTTCTTGCACTTCCGTCCTCAAACACAGGCACCATGTTTGATGACACCACCTTCAGACTCGCCGTTTGCCTCCGACTAGGTGCTCCATGCTGCTCTCCTCATCGCTGCCACTGCGGGGAAGCTGTCAACAGCCTCGGTCACCACGGCCTGTCGTGCAGCCGGAGTGCCGGCCGCATACCACGACATGCCAACATAAACGACGTGATCCGCCGCGCTCTTGTTGCCGTCGGCGTGCCAGCCGTGCTCGAACCAAATGGCTTGGCACGCGACGATGGCAAGAGACCAGACGGCATGTCGCTATTTCCGTGGAAGGTGGGTAGGACTTTAGTGTGGGACGCGACATGCGTCGACACTCTTGCGCCATCTCACCTTCCCGGAACTGCATGTTGTGCTGGCACCGCCGCTGCACAAGCAGAGAACCTCAAGCGGCGCAAATATAGTAACCTTATAGGCAATTACATGTTTGAGCCGTTTGGGGTTGAAACTCTAGGGCCGTGGGGTCCGAGCGCCCACCTTCTTGCCAGGGATATTTCCCAGCGCCTGGTTGACACTTCCCGGGACCCAAAGGCTGGCTTTTATTTCGCACAGAGGTTGAGCATTGCCATCCAACGTGGCAATGCTGCCAGTCTTTTGGGTACATTACCCAGTAACAGCGATGAGGAGCAATTTTTTGATGCACTGTATTAGTTTTAAGTTGTATATATGTATATAAGTTTATTTTATTTTATTTTTTAAATTAATGTAAATATTTAGTTGAATTATAAATAAAAATAAGTAATTAACATTTCTTAATTCCATAATCTTAATTCAAAAGATTTACGAAACGAAACGAAACCTTATCTAAAACTACCAGCAACTTACTCTTCAGAACTGAAACTTAGTGTGACATTACAAACTTAACCCTATGAATATCTAACGCGTGCTAAGATGGGATTGTTAGATAATTAACGTTTCAATTACCGTGTAGAATCTGGATGATCGGCCATTATACATGGATGGTGTTAGAGTGATCGTCGACGTGGCAGCTCGGCGCGTAACGGGTTAGCGTGTGTAGCGGCCCTATCTATATTATTTGTACTTCTATATTGTTGCTAGTAGGTACCCTAAAGCTTGAAAACTACTGAATCAATTTGAAAAAATATTTCTCTGGTGGGGAGTACACTATCTCCTATACAATATTTTTATATTAACTTTCGGATAAAACACACGCAATTTCACATATATATGTACCTACAATAAAAAATTCTGTAAACCACATAAAGAATCATTTTATTTCGCACACCAAATTCGCAGTTGCGTGCGTTCAGTACCACACATACTGGTAGAATCACCTTAACAGTTAAGATTGATTTTGTAAACAAATTAGAATACGGGAATAATCACAATTTCCCAAATGTACATGTACCTATTGATTTAAATGGCGACAATTGAAATTGCTCCGAAAATAAAACAAAAGACTCCACTACAAATACATACAAAAACAAAATAAAATCGAAATTTTAATGCACGTTACGAAACCATTCGCTACAGAAAATTAAAATCTAGCCACAAACGTAATGAACTGACTAGAAAAACCAACAAAGTTTCTCTAAACGAATATCAGAATTTTCGTAGCAAAATACAGATATTCGATTAAAAACACTCTTAGGCGATTATCACACTGCCCCGCATGATGCAGCGTAGTGCGTGGATGCGTTTTTTTCCGTTGTATGGAAATATCTCCGTTTGTATGGAAAACACGCATAGTCCAACACACTGAAAATGCATCCACGCGCGTTCATGCGGATCACGCACATACATGCGGAGAAAAACGCACCCCCGCGCGTAGGTGCGGGGCGAGACGCAAGGTATGGCACACTGAATCCCGCAGTGACGCGCGTGATTTTGAATGGGCGTGACGTGTATGTTTGAAAATGGAACTCGATGAGAGCCGTCGTGCGTGAAATAACAAAACGCACCTACGCGCGTGAGTGCGTGAAAAACCCGCACGATGATGCAGATCTGCACTCCCGCAGGAACGCGCGTAGGTGCGTCGACACGCAAGATGCAGCGTGATGCGGGGCAGTGTGAAGATCCCCTTAAAGTACCCTCACACTGCAGACTAAACTGTCGGCCAACAGTTGACCCGATGGTTGGCAATTTTTTCAAGAAGATCTTGATTGCCATCAAAATGTTCAGTCGGTCTGATACTAGCCAAATACCTGATCACTGTTATCTATGTACCTACTACCATTAATTTCCACACTGATTTATTATTTATGATAACAAACTGTCGGCCGATTAAAAGTTTGTGGTGTGGTTTGCAGTATTTTGTTCAGACAAAATTGAATTCAATAATTAGCGACATCGTTCGTTTTAACTTCTGCGGGTATTTTTGCGATGGAATTTTTCATTTTTATTGGCTTTATAATATGAAGTTGAATGTGGACCGCAAAGTAGGGCAACTAGCTAATTATGTATTCTTGGCGTCTATTCAAAAACATACCTTTTGTTCATTAGGTTTAAATGGATTATTCTTATATCACTTTGCAGGGTTATCTCCTCATCTATACTAATGCATACATATTTTAAAGACGTACCCAAAGTTGGTGATGTTTAAGAGGGATCTTCGTGTAGTGGATGTATAGGTACTTGTATGAAATATCAATAAGGAATTTAGGTTAAACGTGACTTTAAGTATAAACAGTGTCATATTAATATCATATATCAATAATATCATATTAATTATCTTAAATAAAATTAGTAACAAGACCCTAGTGTAAACATTGTAATCTGATACATTAGTAACCCATTGTTATAACTATTTAAAAGGGGTGAATTTTCCTAATAAATTCAGTGTATACTCAACGCCCGTTCGTTTCATTTCACTCCGCTCTATCCGCACATCACATGGCGACCCTGCCAGTGCGCTCGCGTCGGGTATCAAGCGTCTAAGTTGCCTACCATATTTGGCACCCAAGTTTTGAATTTGATCCCGTATCGGTGAGCCAAAGTATTGTTTATATTTTATAGTTACAAATTTATTACAATGGGGCATCAAAACATTCTTTCGCATTCGCTTCATCATGGAGGTGTTTTCGTACGTGGAATTAACGAAAAAACAACTTCTTATTTTCTGTGAGAAGAATGAAGTTAAATTACAAGCCGTGCGACTACAAAAGGAACAGGAGCGCGAAATAATTGTGGCATATATAGAAGGTCATAAGGGTCATTATTTGTGCCCATCGAAGTTATCTGCAAAACAGAAAATATTACTGGAGAATGGTTTCGACATAGACTTCCCAGATGAAACGAAAGCATTAGCGCGAATAGAAGTCATTTTCGAGGGCAATCTTTTATTTATATGGAAGATCATATGGGAACGAGACTCAACGTTTGCTGAATGGTAGATAACAAATACAATAAATAACAATAGAATGGGCAAGCAACAGTCAAAAGAAGCAAAAAAAGAAGAAGTAATCATTACTCAAAGCGGTCAAAATAATTATGCACCAAGCAGCATCGTACCCTGGGAAAATGCAGACAACATGTACAATTTAATCATTACAATAGTAGTGATCTGCGGTTTGATATTGGCATATTCAATATACAAGAAGCTACACAAGAGGCTGACGAAGAAGATACAGCGACAAGCCACCGAGATAGCGCTGCGGTCGCGTCGATCGTCGGTCTAGGAATATATAACTGTAAGTGGCATAACTACTTATTTTAATAAAATTTATCTTGTATAAAGATTTAATATAATCAATCTATTAATCAATTTCTTATTAGAAATGAATATAATTTCTTATTAATATTTTAAATGTCAGATAAAATACAAGAATATTATAATAATTTACTAGAAATAAGACAATATTTAATTAAATTTGGAATAAGGCGCCTTAAAAGTGAAACGGCAATCCGAAAATACGAGGTAGCTAAGGAAGTATACAAAAAGTATAACCAATATATAGAAAGTATAGAAACTAGTGTAGAAGATTTAGATATAGCATTAGAAATAGATAAACTTTTTGATGGAATAACTAACCTTATGAAAGAGCCAATCATGTCAACAAAACCAGGTTTTGATTTAAAAACAGCAGTTTCTCTGTTGCCCGTAATGGACGACACAGAAAATGTTACTTTGCAGTTAATAGATGCAATTGAATTATATGCAACAATGATTGCTAAAGAAAGCAATGAAAATCTTATTAATTTTGTATTGAAGACACGACTGTCACGAAATGCTAAGTTAAGATTAAACAATACCTACAGCAATGTGGAAGAAATGGTTACTGAAATGAGAAAGCACCTCTTGACTAGTAAATCGGAAACCGCATTACAAAGGAAGCTATTAGATTGTTACCAAGGTAATAAATCGATTGATAAATTCGGTTCAGAGCTCGAGCAACTGTTTGTTGATCTTACTATCTCACAAGCTAAAGGAAAATCAGATGTCTTCAACATTCTGAAGTCCATAAATGAAAAACAGGCAATACATAAATTTGCTGATGGTCTGCAAAATGATAGATTGAAAACTGTCATAGCTGCGCGAAATTACGATTCATTGAAAGACGCGATACAAGGAGCAAAGGACGAAGAAGTAACAATTACTTCCCCATCTACTAATCGAGTATTATTTGCAAGGGGAAGACCCTATTATCGGGGATTCCAAGGTTATAGGTATCGGGGTAGGCCACATTTACAAACCAATACGGGAATCCCAACAACGCAGTATAAGAGGAATGTATTCATGAACACAAATTACTTGCGAGGTCGAAATCAAAGGGGTTTTCAAAGCAGTAGAGGTAGATCAAACCGATGGGATAGATCGTATACGCGTAATACTCAACCAAATAATCAGAATAGTAGAAACCAACAACAGCGAGTGAATTTGGCTCAGAATTCGTCAAGCGAAAAGGAAGAACATGATAATAACACCATACCAAATTGGTTTTTTCGAAACTAATGAATATGTAATGAGCTATAATAATATGAATTCAGTTAAATTTTACTTAAATAACAAAAATTATACATTTTTACTGGATACAGGCGCAACATTATCTTTAATAAAGTATACTGCTATAAAACATATTACAAATAAAATTATCCAAAAAACGACATACATTAAAGGCATTGGTGGTAAGATCACTTCAGAAGGGTACATAGAATTAGCACTGCAATATAGAAACTTAACATTTGAACATGAATTTCATATATTTCAATCACTACCATTAAATGTTGATGGTATACTCGGACAAGATTTTTTGTTAAGATATAAGGCATTACTAGATTTTGAAAATCAAACATTAACTCTTCAAAAAGATTCTAATTGTGCGACAATACAAATTAATATACTCTCAACAACAAATGTTAACTCAACAAGCATAAAATTACCAGCTAGATGTGAAAAAATTATTGAAATTAATACTAATCACACTAACAACTGCGTAATTACTTCAAAGGAAGTGTGTGATGGAGTATTTCTTGCTAACAGTATAAGTAAAAGTAAAAACGGAAAAATATCAGTACGAATTATAAATACTAGGGAAACTGAAGTAGTTTTATATTGTTTTACACCTGAAATAATACCTTTAGATGCGTTTGATTGTTTTACATTTGAAGAAGTAGCAAACAATGGGGAAAGAGTTAGAAAGCTGTTCGATTTATTAAAACTAGAAAATTTAAATATGGAAGAAAAAACAAATATAGCTAGTATCTGTGCTAAATTTGCAGACATATTTCATTTGCCTGGTGATAAACTGAACACTTGTAATTTATATGAACAGAAAATACACTTAAAAGAAAATACAAGCCCAGTTTACTCTAAACCTTATAGATTACCACATTCGCAAAAAACGGAAATAAGAAAACAAATACAGGACATGATAGACAATGACATTATTGAGGAGTCAATTTCAGAATGGTCAAGTCCATTACTAATTGTACCTAAGAAAATTGACGCAAATGGTGAAAGGAAATGGAGAGTTGTACTTGATTATAGAAAAGTAAATGAGTGCATTCAAGATGATAAATTTCCGTTACCAAACATAACGGAAATATTAGATTCCTTATCAGGGGCTATGTATTTCAGCCACTTGGATCTAAATCAAGGCTATTACCAAATAAAATTAGATGCGGAGAGCCGAAAATACACAGCATTTGTAGCCGATAAACATTATCAAATGAAACGCTTACCTATGGGTCTAAAAACAAGTCCCAGTGCGTTCAGTAGAGCTATGACGATTGCATTATCAGGGTTAAATTATGAAAAGTGCATAGTATATCTTGACGATATTATTGTAATAGGACGTAACTTGAATCAGCACAATAAAAACCTTATCGATGTATTCTCACGATTAAGAAAAGTAAATATGAAATTGAATCCATTAAAGTGTAACTTTTTAAAGAAAGAACTCTTGTATCTAGGTCACATTGTTACACCACAAGGTATTAAACCAGATCCTGAAAAAATTAAAGCCATTCAAGATTATCCTACTCCGAAAAATGCAGATGAAGTCAAAAGATTCGTCGCGTTTGCTAACTATTATAGGAAGTTTATACCAAATTTTGCACATATTACAGCAAATTTAAATAATTTAACTAGGAAAAATATTTCCTTTCAATGGAATACAGATTGTCAAATTTCCTTTGACACCCTGAAAAAGGCATTATGTAATCCACCATTGTTGCAATATCCAAATTTTGAAGAAAGTAATCAGTTTATACTACATACAGATGCTTCAGGTTTAGCAATTGGAGCTGTTTTATCAAATCAAGATAAAAGGCCTGTGGCATATGCTAGTCGCACTTTAAACAAAGCAGAAATTAACTATCCGGTGATAGAAAAAGAACTTTTAGCAATTGTGTGGGCTGTCAAATATTTTCGACCATATCTTTATGGTAGAAAGTTCAAAATCTGTACCGATCATAGACCACTAATATACTTATTTAATATGAACAACCCATCAAGCAGACTAACCAAATTTAGGCTATGTTTAGAGGAATACGACTATGTAGTAGAATACACGCGAGGAAAAGATAATGCAGCTGCAGACGCATTATCTCGTATAGTATTAACATCAGAAGATATAAAGGCTATGAACAAAGAAGTCAACTACCTTATGGTTATGACTAGAAAACAAAGAAAAATTATGGATGAAATAAAAGACAAAGATGACGACGAAGAAATTAAACTAAACGACTGGACTGATCATCCAAGAGTCGTGGAAGTGTTTAAAAAGGCTAAAGATTCTATAGAACTTACCTTTGACGCTAACGAATTTATGAAGAATAGCATGTGTTTAAATAATATTTACAGCAGACAAAAAACATTTATATATGTACCTGCTAAACAGATAATTACAATGAATCCTAATTCTAGATCATGGTTGAAACGAGCTTTCGCAGTGAGAGAATTAGAAGAATTCTGTAATAAAGAGCAAATAAAAGAACTCTGCATAATAAAAAGTGAAAGAAATGAAAAGTTAATTGAAGAGCTAGCTCGAGAAGTAAAAAATAGACATAAGTGGCAAGGGCCACGGATCTGTATAATAAAAGGTGTAACGAAGGTAGAACGTAAAGAAGACCAAAGGGTCATATTGAATGATTTTCACATGTTACCAAGCAGTGGCCATGCTGGTGTTAGAAGAATGACGAATAATATAAAAAGGCGTTACTATTGGACTGGTATGGACAACGATATAAAAAACTTTGTGAAGAGATGCGAACAATGTCAGAAGCAAAAGTTTCATAGACATATTAAGCAACCTATGTGTATTACTAGTACTGCATCCTCAGCTTTTGAGAAAATTTATATAGATATAGTCGGACCTCTTACACGAGATTTAAATGGATATGCTTATATACTAACTTTACAGTGTGAATTAACTAAATACGTAGAAGCATACCCAATGTTGAATAAAGAAACAGAAACAGTAGCCCGTGCTCTTGTAAATAATTTTATTTTACGTTACGGTATTCCGAAGGAAATTGCAACTGATAGAGGTACAGAATTCATTTCAGCAACCATGAAAGATGTTTGTAAACTGTTAGAAATAAAACAAATACAATCCACAGCATATCACCACGAAAGTATAGGATCCTTAGAAAATTCACATAAATCATTAGGAGCTTTCTTAAGGATACAAACCAACAACCAAGCTCAAAATTGGAGCTCGTGGGTACAATACTGGTGTTTTGGGTATAATACAACTGTACATACTGAAACACAATATACACCCTATGAACTTGTATTTGGAAAATTATGTGGTATACCGAGTAATCTTGTAAATAAAATTGATCCAATTTATAACTTTGACTACTATCCTTTTGAGTTAAAATATAGATTACAAAAATCGCAGCAAGAGGCAAAGCAAAATTTGATAAATTCAAAATTGCGCAGAAAAGGACGCTATGATAAAACAATAAACTTAATTAAATATAAAGAGGGCGATTTATTATTGGTTAAAAACGAAAATAGAGAGAAGTTGGATCAAGTTTATATGGGACCATACAAGGTAATAAGTGATATGGATGTTAATGTAAAAATATTACAAAACAATAAAGAAAATGTAATTCATAAAAATAGAACAATACCATACCATGTGTAAAAAAAAAAAAAAACAAAAAAAAAAAAAAAAAAGCATGCTTGTGTAAGTTTTTTTTTTAAAATAAATGGGGAAGATGTAGTGGATGTATAGGTACTTGTATGAAATATCAATAAGGAATTTAGGTTAAACGTGACTTTAAGTATAAACAGTGTCATATTAATATCATATATCAATAATATCATATTAATTATCTTAAATAAAATTAGTAACAAGACCCTAGTGTAAACATTGTAATCTGATACATTAGTAACCCATTGTTATAACTATTTAAAAGGGGTGAATTTTCCTAATAAATTCAGTGTATACTCAACGCCCGTTCGTTTCATTTCACTCCGCTCTATCCGCACATCACATTCGAACCAAATTCAGAAATTTATTTTACCAATATAAGACTATTTTATAAGGGTCATGATAGGCTGTATTTATTCCGTACTGAGTTCCACCAGCACGTGGTTGAAATCAAAATAAATAGCTAACACAGATTTAAATTAACTAGAAAAATAATTAAGGAAAACATTTGTAACGTTAATAGCACTACACATAGAAATTAAATGCTACACTTATTTTCCTAAAGCAAACCCAGATTTAGGTAGTCCATAATTAAATAAAAGAACACCGAAGCTTTTGTGTACAATTGTAACCACTTTCATTTGTTAATTGTATCCACATTGTATGGGGTGTTACGGAATAATTGTAAGAGCAGATGTCTAACATCCTTGACCGTTAGGTTACAATTACGTCAATTTGGGCCTGTGTGGCGTTAGAAGCGGAGAAGCATCACTGCCTCGATTTAAGGGTAACGCATTTCAAAGTAGTTAACAATTATAGATAAAATACAGAAGAAAAAGGGAAATTAATCTTTATTGAATTTGATTTTTTGTATTAATTGTTTGTCACAAGGAATTCACTGTCCATCACACTAGTACTCAGAATCAGTTGAGGTGTAAAATGACGATACAAATATAATATTGGAAAGTGGCGCAAACATGTAAAATTTCACTGGATGTCTCACGGCTATACCTATACCAAGTATGAATACATATGAAATTCTTTATTTAATAAGATAACTAAGTAATATCAATGACCAGTTTAACTCCAGCAAAGACTGACATTTCGTTTCATGTCCTGCTGATAAATTGTATTAAAAACCTATAGTTTATTTAAGTCGTAACTTTTAATACCAAGAGAGAATTCATAAAGAATTTAATAGCACTAACAACACACTATGGTGCCCGCGGTTATTTAAACATTTACGTGAAATTCAAACTGATGGGCAGTTGCAGTATTCATGGTTCGTAGGTGTTCCGCCATATAAAGTGCTAGTTATCCAGACGTGATTATTACGTCATTCTTTGCTCCTATAGCGATTGTTTCAGTTCGTTTATTTTGTGTTAAGAGGGCATTGTAATTAGTTACAATTTTAGTTTTAATTTAGTGCTCGAATTTTACAGTAACTTCTTCAGTATATAAGATTTAATGGTACAATTATTGTAGTCCAGTTATTAATTCCAAAAATTGTGTCCAATCTAAATTCAAATAGCCAAAATAGTAACCAATATTCCGCCAAAAAACGTTTACGCTTTCGTAATGCGCATTTTCGTATAACAGAAAGGAATAACAGAAAATTACAGAGAACCAATTGGGATAAAAACGCCACTAAATGTCCCGCATTCTGGGAGCTAAAGATCGTCACAAACTCGCAGTTTTTGTCGCAGGCCCTTGTCGGCCGTTAAGATCTTGAGGCCCTTTCCCGGTGTCAGGGGCCCTTCGCTAATGCACCCTCGCCTCTTTCAGTGTTCCCCGAGCCCTTTTAGAGGGAAAAGTCGTACGTTGGGACTCGTTTAGTTGTGGGATTTTGTTTTGTTCGTGTTTAAGGTATTTAGGAGTTAATTGTTGCTTAGAAATGATAAGTTTTTTTTAATATGTTTTCACATCAATGAAAAAAATAATCTAAAGAAGAACTGCCAAGCCATAAATCCGTGCAAAAAAGTAGCTTGAGAGACCAATTCTTCATAAAACTTGTATCTGGTACATTATTGTACATGGTTTATAGCGCTATTTACAATTTATTAAAATTTGTATTATTCCGATGTAAATATAACCCTATTAAAATTAATTGTAGCCAACAATTAATTTTATACTATGTACCAAATTGGTAATTAAACTAGCACAATGGATATGAAAACCTATTGTTTTAAATAGAAAATATGATGCATACGTGATGTTTTCAGCGTTTTGGAAACAAAGGTTTGTTAGCCAGTTACTTCAACAGTTATTTAAATACTTCCAACATATAAAAAAAAGCTACTCTTGACGAAATCATTAATTAATTTGCACAAATGGTTTGCAAACCGTTCTCGCTTTTCGCTGAATATTAGATTCTCTCTTTGATTCTTTAACAAAGACGTAATTTCACTTTAAAGTATAAAGACGCCAACACTAATTGTGTCCCGCTATTTCCTCGAAGGACTTCATAGAAACTCGGACTAAAAATACTAGTTTCTTCATTGTGAAACTTGAAAGCAGGTGTAAAAGAAACTTCTAACAAAAGACGTCCCTAGCAAAGGGTACAATTCAAAAAGACAACACCAAATAAGTTTTAACAAAGTGAAATAACCTAATATATAGTGTTACAAAGCCTTTGCTACATCGTGTCTACTTTTGAACCCCTACTAAGGACCAAAGTTTAAAAATTTAACCTAATTGTTTTGTTAAAGTATGGTAGAAACCTGAGGGCCAGTAACTTTTACGCCAATCAGCACTAAACATTATAAAGCTAAAGGGTCTGCTTATTTATTTGTTTAAACGTGCTAATCTCATTAACTACTAGTCCGTTTTCAAAATATTGTTTGAGCGTTAAATAGCCCATTTATCGAGGAAGGCTTTGGGCTAGTTTTCATCCAGGTGTGAGATGCAGTTCTCTCGAGACGCGTGTGAAACCACTGGTGGAAATTAGTATTTCATAAAAGAACATATAATTTCGACAGGTACAATGCAATTTCTTCGAATATATTTGACAATGTCAAACACAAGCAACATCATTTCAATATTACGATAAATATTGAATTCGAGAGTAAATAAAAGAAACAATATAAAGCGCCGTAAAAAGGCTCTTTCTCAGCCATTTTGTTATTACAATATCATGTTGATATCCTTAATAAATTTGCATAATGAAGTTAATAATGTTCTCGAATGTTCCAACACCTACTCACTGTCTTATATCTTGGAAGTGGGTGTATAATAATTTGGGAGATAACCTTTGCAAAGTTTATGCAAATATATTAACTTCTAATACTTATTCTATTGTCTCATAAGGTCACTTTTAGGGGCCTACTTGTGCTGTAGGTCGTATGTAAGTGTTTTCCACGAATAAAAGGTACCTACCTACTGTCAATCTTGTTTGGAATAGATTAGCTTATTAATTTTCTCAAAAATAATTGTTCAAATGCCGACGAAAGTGCTTTTTGGGACTAACTATCAGAACGTTCTTTAGATTTAAACTCCATTGCGATATTATGCGGTTGTAAGTCATAAAAAGTATACCATTTTATTAAACAGTTGTTTTCCTTAAATTGCCTATAAGCAAACCATTTGATCAATGAAATATAATAATATCGAACTTCATTAATTCGACATCTATAAACTCACATTCAGAATTTACCATTTAAAAATGTCGACAGAAAATCGTTTTAAAACTGCAACGGTTAACGAGCAAAGTCCAATAGTACATCCCCCGATATGTCCGCCTCTACGTTGGTATAAAGTTACTTCGTCTCGGCTCACTTTGATCTTTGAGAGCAGTAATTAAATCGGCTTTGTACGAACTTTCTAGTTTTTCAGATAAACGTGTCTACAGGCATTTTGGTTAAGTTGCCTCCGTGTTTTGCCTTAAGCTGCCAACTTTAATGGAATTAAAGTTTGATGTTGATTTTGTTTGAATTAATTTTGTTGCTCTGAAATTGGGGTGTGTTGATCGCGAAAGTGTAATTTAAGGTTAGGTAAGACTAAGCGTTTAAAAGTTATCTATTTCAGGCTCCTAAGGTCTACAAAAATACCTAGATATTTAAATAAATATTATATGACTCATTTAGTTAAATTTTCTTAAAAAAATACATTTATAGACCTGCAAAGATCAATAATAATTTTATTATGAAGCAAAGCAAAATGGCACCTAAATGTCAGCATGTTTTTTTTGCAAAACAGGCAATTTATTTAGCTAACCTTTCTAAAACATTATCTTATCTCAAGCAAATAAAATGTCGATGTCAAAGCTACCGTGAAATATCAAATAAATTATACAGTGCGATCAATTTTATTATGACAGAAAGATTAATTAATTTCGTTCCAAATTGTACGTGAAATATTACCTTTTAGGCTTTCGTTTTTCCTGAAGTTTTATCAGCTTATGCGAGTAAAGCCGAATGGAATTTAAAAGGTAGAATACCTACAAAGTGAAATATGATTCATCAAATATAGATACTGATATGTTTCTTTATATTTATAGTATCACCCAAAGGATTTATCTTTTATGTCTAAGTTTATATCTAAGAAAAAACATCTTTTTCTTCTGTGGATTAGCTGACCATAGGCTCCCATTTCTTTTCTCTAGATAAATATAGTTTAATAAATACCTAAAATTACGTTCGTGTGATTTGTTAACCAATTATGTTTAGTCAAAACTATATGTGGGTAATTTCATGTCGTTTGTAATGGTACCTAATATACCGTTTGAAACAAACAACACATTTCTGACTTCCTTTCCATAATACAGAATATATAATAGACTTGTTAACGCTTTGTACCTACAGCCTGCAAAATAGGATCAAAGTCTATGCTTTTAGTTCTTATTTCTTTTGAATCGAAAAAGGCAAAGATACCTAGGTACTTACACAAAAATATATCATATTTTAATTTATTAGCAACATTTTTAATTAACAGAGAGACACACAAAAATTGTAATAGGAAATGAAACTATTTCCTAGAAACCTAACGCAAATATTCACCTGATTTGTAAAATAAGCGAATTATTAGAGAAGATGTTTTTTTTTATAAATGTGGGATTTAGTAGCAAAATAAAGCAAATAAAGTTAGATACTGGTTCAATTTCCTCTTAAACTTCTTTTACAAATCTTAAAAATACATCTTAGCGTCTACGTCTTCCATCTGGTTCTCTTTTAATCTTCATTCATTCCTCTTTACTCTTCATCACTCATACATTCCTTCCTGCTCATTCATACGTTGCCTTTTACTCAAAATTCACTCCACATAAATTGATTAATCTATAAACAACTTTTATTTTGTTAACCCTGCAACTAGCCGGTACACAGGATATCGAATCCTGGGAACCACAGTCACACGGACATATAAATTCACCCCCGCACCCCATAGATAACCCTTCCGTGCTCATAAATTTGGGATAAATAATCTTAGTTACGTATTAAGGGTTCCGTGAGTTACTGGCTCATGTTGTCAAAATAGGGGGTAAATAGTTTTTTGAGAACATGTGCTGGAGTATCACGTAGGTAAGAGGGCCTAAGTATGTTTAAAAAGTATTAATAAATACAGTTTTATCTAATGTGTCTTGGTTGACTAAACATTTTAGAGTTGAATAAAAAAAATATATAAAATTGTATAATCATCGGCACGACTCTTGAGCGCTGACCTTCACCTGCGCAGAAGTAATTTATTGGGTCCTTTTGTGGTATGAAGTGAGGCGCGGGGGCGGGCTAAAGCGGTGATTGGCCCGCAGCGCATCGCGTCATAGCCGTCACTCCGGATTGGGTTCTTTGCTAATAAATCACTTCTGCGCCGGTGAAGGTCAGCGCTCAAGATTCGTGCCGATGATTCTACACGTAAATCCCGTCTTTACGTTTACAAATTACAAAAATAAAATGTTTTTGGGACGACACACTACAAATTCACATCAGTAAACATAAAAAAACCCACCTCTTTCACCTCTTCAATTCCCTCCCCAGCAATAAAAAAGGCCAAAATATCGAACTACTATTTGTATAACAATATTTAACTTTTGCCAATATTATTTGTGACTATCTAATAATAAAAATAACCCGGTATACAAACATAATATGTTTGTATGTGATCGAATAAGACATGGACTTATTGTAGGCAGGGAGCAAATTGCTCGCAATAATGTTGCTGCGCTATTGGCCCTATCATTTTGTAACGGTGGCTGTACATATTTGGATACTCTTGAAGTCACAGGATTCGAAAGACATAAAAAATAAGCCTAAAAATAAAAAAAAAATTTCAGAAACAATAGGAACAAAAAAGTCCGACGTGTTATCGACGAAATGATTAAAAAAATGTTTTTGTTGGTTACCTCGGCTTATTTTAAGCAATGGCTTTCATGTACATAAAAATAATTACAAAATCGATAACTCAAAATATTTTTAATATTCGTAGGTAAAAATTTCCATACACGTTGATAAAAAAAATGTAATCCTCAAAAACAGATGACATTCGTGATTGAAACAACGACTATACGGTATTGGTAAAGTTATTTGTGGTTATAGCACCTAGTTTGACGTTCCACAAAAGCTCGCAAGACAGATATAAAAAAAAAAAACAATTTTAAAAAGTATTCAATCTAAATCTTATGAAGGAGCATTTTTACTCTATGACATCGTAATAAACTGTATCCAACTATGAACGCGTCCGTACACGACACCAATGCTTGCCAAGTTCCACATATACACGAACATAATTTCCGATAGAGCTTGCAAATCGACGTTGAACATTTTTTATTCGAACAGACACTTTTCGCTGTTTCGCGTCGGTTTCATTTTACTGAATGTATCCTTTATGAGTATTAAACTCGGTTACTTACCTACATTTGTGGTTATTTTTCTAGGAAAAAGAATTTAAATTGCTTTCGTAGAGCCGTAGGTAAATATGTGGGACTTCGGTGGCAATTGGCATATTTGACTAGCAGTGTTAGAATTTGCGTTGGTAACTTGACTGACTGGTAGGAAAGTTTGAGTATAGCGGGAGACATTCTACTGCGTTTTTATATGGAAAAGTCAATTGCAAGCCCTATTATAGTCCAGAGTTGGTTATGCATTGGCAACTACCACTGGGTAATCATGAACTATTAGAATGAAATGAGGCAGCCAATATTTTAATCTTGCAATATTTGCGTTATGAATACCTTATCGTTTTATAAAATTCATACTTGCAAAGGACGTTTTACCACGAATTCCGTAGTGGTTTAGCTTACAAATGAGAGTGTCATGGTCAACGCAATCGAACGCCTTAGAAAGGTCGCAGAAAATGCCCACAGCATCCCGCGAATCTTCCCAGGCGTTTAAGATTTGGGTGATCAATCTTGCACTTGCGTCAGTGGTAGACCTACCCTTTGTAAAGCCGTACTGACGGTCATGAAATATGTTGTTTAAATTAAAATGTCTTAACATCTGATCTAACATGATCCTTTCGAAGATTTTGCTAAAGGCTGGAAGGATTGAAATAGGTCTGTAGTTGGAAGGGTTTTTCTTACAGCCTGATTTAAAGATAGGAACAACTTTTGCACAAAACATCAGAACACATAAAAATCGAATTACAAAACTATACATCGGTAAAATATCGAATAATCCTGAAATCGAGTCACAAATCTTGTTAGGGACTACCGCAATGTAATACCGCGAACAAAATTTATGTTAACCGGATAGCAATCAAAGACATACCTTTGTAAAATATTAGATACCCGTGTCAAAGCGAATGCGATCTTTTTATTAGCTAGTTTCGGAAATTGGCTTTGCATGGCCATGGAAAATTTTATAAGAACCAGCATGTTGAATGGGGGTAAAATATAGTTTGGTTAAATGGTATGTTGTTGCCATAAAACTTCGATTAGGACATTCTGTATAAAAGCAAAGTTAGAAGAATAATTTCTTGACTACCTGCTTCTTCATTTAATGAATATTTAATGTTAACACGTTCTTAACTTAATCAATAAACGGTGGTTGGGGTGTCTTAAGAAATTATCATCAAGAAAAAATAATCTTCTATACATATAATAAATCTGTAAAAAAACTGTGTCTGTACATTGAATATATTAAAAAAATAATAATTGGGTGGGGTTTAGAAACAGTAATGGAGCACAAATCCAAAAAAAAAATTCTGTCTGTATGTCTGTATGTCTGTATGTCTGTATGTCTGTATGTCTGTTTGTTTGTACACGCTAATCTTCGGAACTACTGAACGGATTTCAATGATTTTTTCTTTATTGTATCAGTATTAAGCCTGGTCAACATATAGGCTATGATTTATCTTCGAAACTTGAAGACCTGATGCAGAACTCCAACAGACCAACAAAACTATAAGAGATACAAAAATGGTGCCATGGCAAAAATTGTTTCATGTGATGAGCATTTTCAGCTGAGATAATAAATTTTAAGATCTGGAACACCCGATGAGGAACCCCAAGAGCCCAGCTTCTCTGTACCATATACAGGTATGACGTTTTAGCAAAAGTTGTTCAATTTGATAAGCACTTTCTATTGACTTATACAAATTGAAGATCTAAAACACCTGATGTGGAACTCCAGGGGCCCAGCTAGACTATAGCATATAGAGGTATGACGTTTTAGCAAAAGTTGTTCAATCTGATAAGCACTCTCTGTTGACTTATAAAAATTGAAGATGTAAAACACCTCATGTGGAACTCCAGGAGCCCAGCTAGACTATAGCATATGAAGATATGACGTTTTAGCAAAAGTGGTTCAATCTGATAAGCACTCTCTATTGACGTATAAACATCAAGATCTGGAACTTCAAGAGCAATATTACACTTGAAATGTATAGAAATAAATGTTATGAAATAGGTATGGTGAATCAAAAAAAGTAATTAGTCAGTCTTTTAGATAACTCTAAAATAATGGACACGTATTTTTTCTTTTCTCTCTCTCACAAACAAATAATAACGAAGATACAACACGCTTGAATTTTGTCTTAAGTCACTGCTTAGTACAAATTTTACATACCTAGACGTGGCGTCACGAGCCCCCACTCTCCGACTTTGTTGCGTTATATATCATTATTATTTTGTATGTCTTTCCAGACCTTGGGACTACAGAGTTCCGAATTTTTGGGAGGCAAACGTGGGGCCGAAGCCAACACACTGAAGCCCTTTTGAGACAACTTTAATGAAATGGTGACACAAAACCGACGATTATCCCTTTATACACTATAGAAATGAACACAATGACAATCCCCGGTAGACGTCGTTAAAAAAAGACAATCCCCGGTTCTGTGCTAAACTATTGCTAACTATGGAGAAAAACTACTTGGGCTATTGTGATGGGATGTTAGTGGATGACAATGTATTAGGTACATGTAAAAATGGCAGGTGGAGACTCGCCACCTCACTTACTGGGCCCCCGGGAATCAGTCACTGAATAGCAACAAGAGGGCAACAGGGACATGAGCGGCTGAGGGGTGAGGATACCTCGGTGGACTTTAAACGCAGATTACGCGCTCCCTGTAGGTCACTCACCATGAGGCACCTACCCCACGAGCAGGGCTACTAACCCTGCTCTAGCGACTCCACTCTGGACGGCCAAGCCATACCAGAGGCGTGAGACCTACCCCCGTCATGGTTCACTTCGACCGGCCGGAGATGGGGGACAGTATACTCCCTGTTCTCCCTGGAGAACTCAGTATATATAGCCCCGCGGGGTCGCTACTCCCCGTCATCAGCCTCAGATGTCCTGCGGTGCTTATAACTCATTATTATTGTCGTTATTATCTCAAGAGCCTTTGTCCCAATTATGTTAGGGTCGACTTCCAGTCACGATGCAACTGAGTACCAGTGAGTACAAGGAGCGACTGCCTATCTGACCTCCACAACCCGGTTACTCGCTCAACCCAACACCCCTTGGTAAAACTGGTCAAACTTACTGGCTTCTGACTACCCATAACGACTGCCAAGAATGTTCAATGTCAGCCGGAACCTACAGTTTAACTTCCCCTCCAAATAACGGTCATTTGTATCCAAAATATACGTAGAAAGTACATACGAACTTAGAAAAGTTGCATTGGCAGGTACTTGCCAGATCTGGAACCAAAGACGCACGCTCATACTTGAGAGATTGGTTCTCTACCCACTAAACCACCACGACTTCCACTAAGTCACCACGACATTGTCATCTATTTAATGTTTTTTTACGTAATAATACGTGTAATATTTTTGCCACACACAACTTAAATGCGGACTAATTAGAATCACTACTTTTATCCTGGTCACGTCTATTGCGGTTCAGTTCTCAGCGTTTTGTTTAGTCTGCTGTGCTTTTGCCGTTAAAGTACAAAAATTAAATATATGGAACGTTTCTAATGGTTATGCGTATTCCGTTGTTTTCAAGTCAACGGGCCCTTAAAATTCAATATCAGACTATTCAGATCTTTGATTTTGCTGACCCCGTAGTCGCTGGCATAAGGGACAGGATCCGCGTACGAAGTCGCGGGCAGAAGCTAGTTACTAATAAATTCTAGTAAATTCTACGCCAATTTTTCTTAAAGACTTTCAAATAAGATGACAATAAAATCTCATTGACATAATAAAAACAGGATGTGTTTTACATGTTCAATAATTCAGTGTTATAGCTAACAACATACTTCAGTAAATTAGCATTCATATTGGTATGGTCCATTGTATAATTTATGCAATTACCCAATGAATATAACATGAATGACGCTGGAATTAGAATGGACCATTGGCCGAAACTATTACTATTGTACTTAATTTAGTTTAGGGCTCTAGTCAGTTAAGCTAAACGTTTAATGGCTAATTGGTAGCGATTTATGCTTGTTTTTGTGTCACAGTACTGTCTGTGTCCATTAATCGCAACTGTCTAACATGTTAACAGAATATGTCTTTAGGAATGTGTTTACGTAGGTATACATGACAATGGTAAATTGAAATATAATTTGCAATTTGTCAATATGTAACAGCCCCTTTCCTAATTCGTTGGCTAGTTATAATGTTGAACGATGCAGTCAACAAGTCGGCTTAAAGACGTACCTATAGACGTGTTACTAAATAGCATTGTTTATTGCATTCCATAATGCACATCAGGTGGAAAATATAAAATGAAAGTCACAATTATGGACCCTGATGGGCACAGCAAAATAGTAGTAGTATATTATTTACTTAGTTAATAGCTTTCTTTTATAGTGTAAAAAGTATTAAGAATTTAGTTTATGCAGTCAAACGGCTAGCTGTTTGATTGGACGTCTTACGAGGCGTCGCTCGTCACCAAACTGATGACAAAATAAAGCAAATCAAATCCCTAATTGTTTCAATCCTACAGAGAAAATCTTTTCTTAGTACCTAAGTAGTTATTGTAATTTTTCCCTACCTCAACTCTAGTAAACATTTTTCTATAAAGTTATGTTTTTACAAAAAAAGTCCAGCACAATGACTTCGAGTGTCAGCTGTATAAACAAAAAAGAGGTTTAAAATTGTAATGTACTGATATTTTCTCAAGCAAACTGTTAACCGTATGTGCGTTCAACCGTATTACCGCAGCACACGGAACATTGTACGTAAATAAAAATGAGAAATACCACATGAAATTCAAATTCCAATATAAGAATAACAGTTTAGGAATATTCAGCGCAGCTGCGGCGACGAACGAGTTCAAGATTTACATATAAAACTTAAAATAAATAATGTTAACTCAAAGAGAACTCGTGAATGTCGGACTTAGTGAAAATTCACTGGAAACTGAAATATAGTGAGTTCCCCCACTGTCCCAGTTCTGACTATAAGCTTCTTGACTGCCTTCTCTGATGGAAATATACGGGGATAGCAGTTGGAACGGGTAAGTCATGAGTTTAATGTTGATTCCCCTATGCCCTATGGCATTCACACTGACCAGTTTAGCCGCATCTTTGCCCCATCTAATGGTCCTCATGCCCCATCTTACGATCCTTATGCCCCATCTTATGATCCGTATGCCCCATCTTATGATGCTCATGCCCCGATGGTCAAGAGGTTGTAAGTGCGACTGTAAAACCCAAGTTCGTTTCTGAGACGTTTCCTGTGGATCAAGACACTTTAACACAGCGACCCGGGATGTTGAAACACATTAGCAGTCGTTGTTAAAATCTCCGGTCTGTAGCCATCATGCGTATTTGAGGATACTCTGACACTAGGGCTTGGCAGGCGAACTTCTAACAATCGACTAGTAGGTAAGGAGTCTATCACCGTCTCCAAGGCTACGTACTTACCATTTATCTATATGCCGAATTTCAGCTATATCGATTTCTAGCTCATCACCTTCATCTAAATACAAATCTCAAGCTTCATGTTCACATCATTAGATACATAGTAAAAAACAAATTCGCATTATTTGTCTCTATGTATGCTTAAATCTCGATTTTGATGTGTTTTTTTTAAAAGACTGATTAAAGATGAAGGTTTTACGTAAAATAACATCCATTATATTATAGCTTTGCATCTTTGCGAAGCTAGGGCTGGTCGCTAGTTTATAATATTCATAGGTGACGATGTAGGTAGCGGTACATTTCGTTTAGCTCAAGTCCCGTATGTTTCCACACATATTCAAGGCTCGTGAGCTTGTTTGCTCGCATACTATAAGATATTTGCTCCACTACTTTTGTTACCCTGTATAGTACGCGTGTATTGAAGGTAATATCTTGTTTGCTATTTTCATTTGTAGATATATAAAATGGTTGCTTATTAAATTTGTTTATCCGTTAAAAGTTAAAAGACAGACGTTTTGGAACATAGAGGACTTAAGCCGGGTATCCACTTAGGTTCGCCTTGGTTCGCGAACGCGCCCGCTCCGCAAACCAAACATAATGTATACGTCGTGATCGCGGAGCGCGACTGGAGCACGATCGGAGCACGGCGGAGCGCTCTGGAAGCGGTTTTTTGCGCGAACTCAAAGGGGAGCGCAGTTTGTTCACTGATGTTGCAGCCTAAGTGTGTACACGTTCACGTTCGCGGAGCACTCAGTGTTCGCAAACCACGGCGAACCTAAGTGGATACCCGGCTTTATATTTGGCATTGTCAATGTCAAGTGTAATGTTAAGCTCCAGCCAGATTCCTAATAAAATGTTAAAATATTCAATAATCATGTTTCTTAGTCTAGCTACTTCAGTCATCGGCGGGGCCCCTTAGTGATGAAGCCTGCCTGGGCTGCGTGGCGTGATTGCTAGAAGGAGTTACCGCGGCCCTGGTATACAAAAGGGCTCTAAAAGGAACAATGGTGGATTTTGGTCAGTATAAGTTAGACACTCTATGCTACTTAGGTACTTTACTCTTCCTTATGGTACAGGCAGAACTATCTTCAAAACGTGGACCTATGTGTATTGTGTTTTCAAATCATGGATAACGAAATGACTAGCGGAGGTGCCTTATCGGAAAATCTTCTAAGAAGATCCTAAAAAAATAACTGACTTCGACAATATAACAATTGCAGCTCACTATGTGATAAAATTGATATTGGTTTGTCTCCTTTACCAGATAACATCCAAATCTTAAAGATCACGTAGTCTTTCACCCTATGTGGGCCTAAAATTTTCGAGATTTGTCCATTTCTCAGGATTTCATCATTCGAACCTGACCTGAATGAAGAAAATGGGAGCCAACTACATACTCTTTCATAAAAAGAAACGATTCTTCAAATTGGACCAGAAAAGATTGCGTGTCAAATGAGGCTGAAAAGTGCTACAAATTGTTAAAAAATAAAGAAATACTGTTGGTTTTAAGACATTCCAATAGTTGAATATCAACACAATTTTAAATCAACTAGATGCAATTTCATGACTTTTATATCTGAAAGTCCTCTGAGACGTCATGCCCCGTATAGTGTTTCTTTGTCATGTCCCTAGTTACAGGTAAATTCCCAAAAAGAAAACCTCCCATATTTTATTTCTTGATTTCATTAAATTAATTATATCTTTAACAAAGTCATACATAGTTGTTAACCATTTTTCTTTATAAACGTTGTCTCCATTGAATTCGTAAATTTTTCGTGATGCGTACACAAACAAATAGATGAACAGGCAAATAGACAAAAATTCTAAAAATGCTGGCAATGGATTCGGTTTATTATCCTGAAAGATACTGGTCAATTTTTTTTTTCAATATATTTAATGCAAACCTATCTTGTTTTACGGTACAGCGCCACCTAACGGGACATTCGTGAAACTTGTTATAGGGTACAACTCCCCCTTTACGGAACATTGGTGAAAATCGGCAGAGGTTGAAGTTTCCAGGCTAATTATCAGCGCCATCTAGCAGTAAGCCGGGATTTTTCACTGTTTCAGGCGAACACTTAAAGGTTTGGGGATTGTTAGGGGATCTTCACACTGCCCCGCATCACGCTGCATCTTGCGTGTCGACGCACCTACGCGCGTTCCTGCGGGAGTGCAGATCTGCATCATCGTGCGGGTTTTTCGCGCACTCACGCGCGTAGTTGCGTTTTGTTAATTCACGCACGGCGGCTCTCATCGAGTTCCATTTTCAAACATACACGTCACGCCCATTCAAAATCACGCGCGTCACTGCGGGATTCAGTGTGCCATACCTTGCGTCTCGCCCCGCACCTACGCGCGGGGGTGCGTGTTTCTCCGCATGTATGTGCGTGATCCGCATGAACGCGCGTGGATGCATTTTCAGTGTGTTGGACTATGCGTGTTTTCCATACAAACGGAGATATTTCCATACAACGAAAAAAAACGCATCCACGCACTACGCTGCATCATGCGGGGCAGTGTGATAATCGCCTAACGGTTTGGGGATAGTCTTTACTGTTATTGGTCTATAAAAAAATACGTACGTACGTATAGTCACGAATGTGTAGTATAGTAACCAGTAACGTAGTAACTAGTAACATAGTAACATAGTGACTGTATTAACTATATATTGTATATTTTTTTACCAAAAAGATGGCAGTAACAGTCTATGAATGCTCCCAGGAACTCTATGTACTATGTACTTTAAAACTTTTTACGATCTATAAAAGGGTGTATTGATCACATTCCCAAATATTTACAATGGGAGGTTTTTCTTTTGAGATGGGACTGAAAGACTTAAACCAGATCAGTATTAGTTACTGAAGGTCCAAAATAAAACTCCAATTTTGGGAAGTATAAGTTATATTATAATAAAAGTTTATATATAATTAAATTACAGCATAAATTTTCAGTAGGTACGTAATATCTAGCACAGTGTACGAAATACATTTTTTCACAATGTGAGCATATTTTTATCATGTTTAAAAGTACAATAGCTTACAGTAATTTATCTTTCCATAGTGAATGATTCAGTATCGGCCATACGTCAATTCTTCCCCTTAATTGAAGTATTACCCACACTTTTTAATGACGGTGATATTTTTTTGAATTTATATATTTTTCCTATACATTTTTCCTACGCTTTTCGCCGTTGTACAATATTTTATCGCAGAACCACTAATGTACTCACATTTTGTGCGCATTGCAGAAAAAATTGGTCTAAGCTCCAGAGGTGCAATGAAGTAACCTATGAAATAGTTATTATATTTTTACTCTGTGTAAATTTCCCCGATTTACACATAGACAAGACTAATGATACTAAAGAACTCAGTAATGAAATCTTAACTTCGATTCACAACTCTCTCTCATAGAAATGGTTAAAGAAAAGCTAGAATGGCTCTTAAAGTTAAAATTCAAAAGTCTCATAGTATAGAAAGCAGCGTCGAAGCTTCCCACCGTTTATTTAAAATATCCACCGTTCAAAATTCTGATCGCTCCCTTATGGAGGATGGTCCCCGTAAATAAATATTTAGTTCTACGATGCTTATTGTAAGCTAAACTTTATTCCTAAGGCAGGGAGTAGAATCTAGCATAGTTACTTACATGGGATACCGAAAAGAAGAAACCATTACGACTTAACTATTAATAATAATCGACAATTTAAAGTTTAAACTATCAAACTACAAAAATGTTTGCCAAAAAGCTTCCTTTTTATTGCTAAAAAAGCTTACGTAAGTGAACCTAGTTGTTTTAATCTATGAATCGTTGAAGTGTGCTCTACTTCTATTAAACGTGACTTATATTGGGTTGTGAATGTGATAATAACTATTACTTTAACATTACTTACTAATTTTGTGTTATTATATTTGTATCTTATTACCAAAATTATATTCATGTGAATCAAAATTGTTATGTAACTTTGAGGCACTTTCCAAGTGACTGAATAGACAGATAAAGTGCACATTATTGCTATAAAATGGATGAATATAAGCCTAAATATTTGTTGAACCATCGGTATAATATATCACAAATAATTTAAACGATGGACTGGTTTTTACAGTACTTTCATATCATCTATCTGAGAGACTCAGATGCTTGTTATCATCACCGAGATCATTTACGTTTTGAACTTTACGATCTTCATTCTTTGTATCATCATTCCTTTTTTTAATATCATTTAAAAATTTAAATGATCTTCATTTTTTTACACATCTGGAGCGCGAATTTCGACGGTAACAGATGTTGGTCCAGGAGTGGTCGGGGACCTTAGAGTAGCCGACCTCAAAGATGTCGCCGAGTGACCACTGCTGGCCCTAGAACCCCGACGAGACCCTGAAATCAAAGAGCAATGTGTAGATACAAATTTAAAAATTATAAATTACGAACGCAAAGCATGCTTTGAGCATGATTTTGAAAGATCACATGCCGTGAACTTGTTTAATGAAGACAAGACTTTGTTAGTGAAAAGCTTTACTGGAATTTAGTCTATTCTAATAGGAAATTTTTATAAAATGATGTTAGAATGTCAAATTCATTTATTTAATATCTGTATCAATTCATAAATTAATGAGTAACTTTAACTTTCATGCTAGAATATCTCATATGTTTAAAAGGTATTTCTCAGCTTCGTAAGATAATGAAGTCTACAATCTAGTCTGAAAATGTATACTACAGAAGTTATTGAATGAGATAGCCTAGTTAAACTGTTTTAAGCATTAGCTAGGCTGAAGCATTATTTGGATATTCTATTTATGTAGCAGCAATCCAATAAAATTGTTATAAATATTGTAATTCTCAAAAGCGGGTGTATGCGTGAGCGCGGGAGCGCTCAGTAATAGTCGATTCGCCGCGTCATACAAAGACAACGTGCATGTGCATTTACGCACACAATTATGGTTCACCCGCATTCGTGAAATAAAACATCTATTCCTACGTAGGTATACCGAATCTATCTAATCAACTAGGTACTTTGAAATAGGGGACAGGAAAGAATATAGGTACTATTAGGTACCTATTAGTTAATTGTCGCTTAAAATTAAATATTTTGTGTAAACTATTTACAAACGGTGTACGACAACGATATACGGTAAACTAAAATGTGACGCCACTATTTAGATCGCGTGGATAGGTATAATTTATGAAATACAATAACAATACTAAGTATTTAATATTTTATTGGTGAGTGTGAATATCTACGTAGGCATAAGAGATTTAACTGTCATTTAAGAAGATAATATCATAATAAATCAAAATATAGGTATTTATTGTAAATACTTATGAGGTTTAATGCTAAACTATCCATTATTTATTTATTTTATGATAATAATATGATGGAACTTTCAATAGATTCTACGAAAAGAATATACAAATACATAATCATGTTCTTAATTTTTTCTACACGAAAACAGCATAGAAAAAACCTGGTTTGACAGTCATACCTACTATTGAGAAACTTCAAATTTTCTAAAAAAATCTTACTACATTCAAATGAATTCTAATCGTGCGGTATACATAGTACCTACGTAATAGTAATAAATATAAAACTAAATAAATACAGCATAACAAGCAATATGACATCGTATGTAACCTGAGGGTTTTCGGTGTAGCTGATGACTTTGATGAGGGCGTGCTGTCGATATATGAAATAGTCATGATTAGCATTGTCAGTGATGAGGGGAACGGGCAATATTTGGCAAGTGAATTTTAAATAGTTAAGCTTCCCTTTCAACTGACGCCACCAGCGGATAGTGACAGACGCGATCGGCCACAGATTCGGAGTGGCAGTGGCCGGCAGGGACGCGGCGAGCACTTTCAGTGTGAAATAATTTTAAACTTAAACTACATACTTAAAATAATAGTATCGCTTGAAAAGGGCACGCGTCTTGTTGATGTTCCTGCGGCGCGGGCGGAAACATCTATACTGGTATTTTAAGTATGTAGTTAAAGTTTAACATAATTTCACACTGAAAGTGCTCGCTGCGTCGCTACCAGCCGCTACCATTCCGGTGTGAAAACCGCCTTTTCTTACCACGCGATAAAATGCCCACGTATACCACCAACCAGCCTTCGACGAAATTGGCTGTGTTATTAACTAAGGTACATTGTTATTTACACCTGACTGCTAAGAGAAAGGTTATCAACCTTTTTTCATATTGCTATGTGTACTACGATCTTTATTATTACATGTGTAAAAAAGCTAAGCTTGACAGAAAATTTGCACAACGAATAAAAATGTGCAAAAATTTTACTGCTGTTGAGTGCTGTGCAAAACTTTATTTTTAAAGAAGTAAAGGATGACTTCCCTTTTGTACTAGAATTGTAATGAGAATACTTTGTTTTGTTCATAGAAAATATTACTTAGCAAATAATAAGAAAATCTGCAGTGCTAATTTGCCCGTTTCCCTAAAATTGTGTATCAAAAGGACTTTAGAAGACACCACATTTAGATAGTTAAAAACATTTATAAACAAAATCTATCACATCATTGGTGCAGTACACAAGATACAGTCTGCTGCAAAAATAAAGGCGAGGCTGCGATTGCAAGTGCACAATACCTTATACAGGATGTTTGAGAAATCGTAATGGAAACTTAGGTCGGCAATACACAGATCGCTTGAAGCAGTCAAGGGCGACAGCTTCAAGCTGTCGACTGCACAGTGAACTGCAGAGTTCTAGCAGTTGCAACTGATTCGGGCGGTCCGTGTAGTACCGGCCTTTGACGAAAATAGTTCACGTCTAAAAAAATGATGGAATTTTAAAAATCACAGGACAATTGGTCGATTTTGTGTTTGATTGGTTGTTAAAGATTCAGTAGGAACAAAGAACATTTCACGTGATAGGAAAGTTCGCACGACCTGAAATCAATAAGTTGGTATGCTTATAAATCGACGTCAATTGACATCAATAGGAATGTTCTCATTACGAAGTCCCTTTCATTTATAATTTTAAGTTTGAAGCCTCAGTACATATTTCTATTACTTCTGCAACTTACTGTACTAAATACATTTAAAAAATAAATCCAAACGTAACACATTTCCGTAGGAACTACTTTTTAATCTGCCAAAACACAATGCATTTGTCCATCTGAGTATATTTTACAATAAAAAAGATAGACTTTCATATCGTTATGAGAAAAATTGCAATCTTATGCAGTTTTTATTAAATAAGGAAGAAGATGTTATCCCATTTATTAACTTCACAAAACATTGGCAGAGTAAAAAGCATTTTCTTCGCACAAAACACGTAATACGCCTACATTTCTAACAAAAGTAGACCAAGTATAGTCTATATGAATACCTGGACTTGGCGAGTGAGGTCTGAGTTCCTGCTGGCTCGCCTGTCTCGAAGGAGGCCGAACACTGACGCGGGACCCACGACGGTCCTGAAATATTTAAATTGGGTATTTGACTAGGTTCAAAACAAACTTTGTGCATCATATATGCATCATCATAAGTGCATCATATATGTATCATAGATTCATTTGGCAAAGCATTTTAAAATAATGACACTTTTATTTATCGTTTTGATGGAAAAAATACATCCATTTTTGTATTGTTGTTTTAAGGAATATAAGTACACAACTTGATGTGAAAAATCTGTGATGTCATATTTCACAGTGATATACAAACTAGCTTCCGCTCGCGGCTTCTCCCTCATGGTGTGTTGATAAAACGTGGCCTATGTGTTAATCCAGGGTATCACCTATCTACATACCAAATTTCAACCAAATCGGTCCAGCCGTTTTTGCGTGAAAGAATAACAAACATACGTCCATACATTCTTACAAACTTTCACATTTATAATATACCTCTAAGTATGATATAAGTATGATTGCATGAGAGAGTAGGTACCTAACCATTTATGACAGTTCATTAAAAGTATTGAATTTGACTCGTTGTCAACTACCGAATTTTGTTATAATAGGTTTCCTGTTCAGGGATAGTATAGTAAGTACCATAATTGGTTTTTATGAGGTGGCCAAATTGTCCGATCGTTTCGTTCGTCTTCTTTTTAAAATTTATCGATCAAGTTCGCCAAATAATTAGGAGCAATTTGACTCCTTGCACATTTGTTGGTACAGAATGATATTGTCGAGACTCTACTGCGCATACCTGCGTGAGGCGTCAAAAGGTCAAAATTTCCGAATTGCAAAGATATTTGTCGCAAACTCTAGTTACAATAATGAGGAGACTTTCTAAACCTTTGACTAGGAAGGCAAAAACTAAATATTAGTAAACTATAAATAGTTATGGATTTTAAAGTTACCTGCGAATGCAAAAGCTTGGAATCTCTCAGCAAGGACACGTTCATCAGCCGAGGGTTGGGCGTGTTGAAGATCGTGCGGTTTTCCCTCCATCTCGCTCTGAAAACATTATAAGCGATGTTTAGCACAAATTTTAATACTATAAGTTTTTTGATCCACAGGTACACAAACAAATCCCTTCTTAATATAATTAAGTAGATAAGTACAAAGGTACGCTGTAACTACTAAACAAGAGGCATTCTTATCAGTTCTGTGGTCTGAAATGAATGTCAAAAACGTGCGGGTCCAGCGACTCACTTATCAAGGGTGACTAGTGCGTGTTAACATGCTCCAGCTACTTGCACCGCCTAGATGCACCCTTATGAATAGATATTTACCTGCTAAACAGCCGCAGCACGACGCAAATGATGACGAACATGAGTGCCATGCCGACCAGGACTCCGATCATTGCCGGGTCCAGAGTCCTCGTCGACTCTTCCACCGGCTTCACCGCTGGAAATATTAGAACAAGAGATTAATCACTTTAGTACTAAAATGTATTGTATATCAAAAGTGTCGTGGTGGGTAAAGCACAAACCTCTCATGTATGAGTGTGTGGGTTCGATTCCAGGTCAGGCAATTACCAATGCAACTTTACTAAGTTGCATGTACTTTTTAAGTATATCTTAGACACCAATGGCTGATTAAAAGGTGAAGGAAAACATCTTCAGGAAACCTGGACTATAAAGTCTGAAATCACCAACCCGCATTGAGCAAGCGTTGTGATTAATGCTCAATCCTTCTCCGTGTGAGAGGTTATGTTTAACTAAAACTCCTTATATCTAGGTAAATGTGATTTGATTAGTTTTTGTCCAGTGTCAAAAAGTAATTAGATGTGTACCCGAGCTTTTGTTGCCATTATACCATTCCAAAACCACAACAAAATTCACAATTTCCTCATATACCTACGTAATAAAATATTCACCGATATACATAGGTAAACGTGACAATACTCACAAGTACATATAACTGCGCCATCTACCGTCACTTCGGGTACCATTTCGAACTTGCACGCGCATCGTTCGTTCCTGCATTCTGTCTTGAAGTACACGTCCTCACATTGCTCGTTAAACATACATGTCTCGTTGATGCTGGCAGCTGGAAACATTAATATACGCATATCGTCAAAATGAAGTCTGCGAACTATTTGCCGCACCTGGATATGAAATGTTATACATTATTCTGACGTAATATCAAAGTATTTATTTAAAAAAGCAGACCATAGTTCAGTCATTATTCAAAGAAGTTGAATAGCAACGGTATCTATGCATACTTATAGGTAATTATCAGTAAGTATAATCAGAGTTAAGATAAAAAATTGAGGTAAAAAAATCTTTAAAAACAAGCTTTTATTTAAATGCGCTAAAAAGAAAAAAATTAACTTTTACTGTAACTTTACTGTCAACTTATAACGACATTTCAAATTTAACATATTTCACACAATTTATACGTTTTAAAAGCTTGTCGCGAGATTTAAGTACTCGTATTTACTTTCTTAGTAAAATCGCGACAAGCTTTTAAAACATATAAATTGTGTGAAATAAAACCCACTTCACTGTTATGGGGGACTTTAACGCTAGGTTGGGCAAGAAAAGTGGTGATGAGTTGAGAGTGGGGCAATTTGGATATGGGCAACGGAACCCTAGGGGACAGAGGCTGGCCGACTTTCTGGAGAAAGAGGAATTCTTCATGATGAACTCTTTCTTCCAGAAGCCGCCTCACAGGAAATGGACCTGGTTGAGTCCCGATGGTTTCACGAGAAACGAGATAGACTTCTTCATGACCGACAAGAAACGGATATTCAGTGATGTCTCTGTGATCAACAGGGTAAAAACCGGTAGCGATCACCGAATCGTAAGAGCCTCGCTGAATATCAATGTAAAACTTGAAAGGTCCAGTCTGATGAAGTCTACGCTCCGACCTACTCGGTCCCATATTCAAAACCCGGAAAGCTTTCAACTCGAGCTCTCTAATCGCTTTGCTTGCCTCGAGAACTTAGTGTCAGTGGACGAGATCAACGACGGACTAGTGGAAACTGTCCGCACGGTAGGGTCTAAGTTTTTTAGACCCTGCCGTAAAGATAGACCTCAAAAACTAACCGATCAAACCTTAAACCTCATGGCTGAACGACGCTTGCTACAGTTGCAGTCTTCCCACGATGCGAAGTCATATAGGCAGCTCAATAGACGAATATCCAAGTCCTTGCGACACGATCTGCGTCTCTTTAATACGAATCGTGTTAAAGAGACCATACAGCGAAACCAAGGCTCCAAAGTGTTCGCAAAGGACAAGTCTATTGGGCAAAGCCAGATGACTAAGCTGAAACGGGAGGATGGCAGCATAGCGTCGACCAAGGCAGAGGTTTTAGGCGAGATCGAGAGGTTCTATGGACAGTTATACACTTTGGTCGCAAAGTCCGTTGACAACTTGGCAGGAGATCCAAGAGCCAAGCTGTCCCGACATTATACCGAAGATATCCCGGACATCAGTCTGTACGAGATTAGGATGGCCCTGAAGCAGCTTAAGAACAACAAGGCGCCGGGTGAGGACGGAATCACTTCAGAGCTTCTGAGAGCGGGTGGAACACCGGTACTTAAAGTCCTCCAGAAGCTCTTTAACTCCGTCCTGTCCGAGGGCAAAACGCCTGAAGCATGGAGCAGGGGTGGGGTGGTGTTGTTCTTCAAAAAAGGTGACAACAGCCTATTGAAGAACTACAGACCCATCACACTTCTAAGCCATGTTTATAAGCTGTTTTCAAGGGTTATCACGAACCGTCTCGAACACAGGCTTGATGACTTCCAGCCTCCCGAACAAGCCGGTTTTCGAAGAGGCTTTAGTACCATAGACCACATCCATACGCTGCGGCAAGTTATACAGAAGACCGAGGAGTATAACTTGCCATTATGCTTAGCGTTTGTGGACTATGAGAAAGCCTTCGATTCGGTGGAAACATGGGCGGTACTTGAGTCACTCCAACGATGCCATATTGACTATCGGTACATCGAGGTGTTGAAGTGTTTGTATGATAACGCCACCATGTCGGTCCGAGTACAGGAGCATAGCACGAAGCCGATTCCATTGAGAAGAGGCGTAAGACAGGGGGACGTTATCTCCCCGAAACTGTTTACCGCCGCAATGGAAGACGCCTTCAAGCTCCTGGAATGGCAAGAACTTGGCATCAACATCAACGGCGAATACATCACTCACCTTCGGTTTGCCGACGATATCGTAGTCATGGCAAAGTCGATGGAGGAACTCAGTATGATGCTCGAGGGCCTCGACCGAGTTTCACAACGGGTGGGCCTGAAAATGAACATGGACAAGACGAAAATTATGTCAAATGTCCATGTTGAGCCCACCCCAGTCTCTGTTGGAAGCTCGGTACTCGAAGTTGTTGACTCATATATCTACCTAGGACAAGTAGTCCAATTAGGTAGGTCCAACTTCGAGAAAGAGGTCAACCGCCGAATCCAACTCGGCTGGGCAGCGTTCGGGAAACTACGCAATGTCTTTTCGTCCGACATACCTCAGTGCCTCAAGACGAAAGTCTTCAACCAATGTGTGTTACCAGTGATGACTTACGGCACCGAAACGTGGTCTCTCACTATCGGCCTCATCTCAAAGCTCAAAGTCGCTCAACGAGCTATGGAGAGGGCTATGCTCGGTGTTTCTCTACGTGATCGAATCCGAAATGAGGAGATCCGTAGACGAACCAAAGTCACCGATATAGCCCACCGGATTAGCAAGCTGAAATGGCAATGGGCAGGCCATATTGCTCGCAGAGCAGATGGCGCGTCCACCAGCGAGGTGGACAGACGACCTTATAAAGGTCGCCGGAAGACGCTGGATGCAGGTCGCTTCCAACAGGTATCTGTGGAGATCAAAGGGGGAGGCCTATGTTCAGCAGTGGACGTCCTATGGCTGAGATGATGATGATGATGATGAAGAAAATTTCGGAAAAACTCTCAGACGAATTTTTCGTTCCACCATCTAAAGTTCTTAAATTGATGGTTTCATAAATACTATAAATAGCGACAATTTATTCTAAAGACCTCCTAAAGGACCCACATTGCTATCTGAATATCATCTTTTATCTTAATGACCGACAATTTAGAGCTCCTTATAAACGAAACTTGTTAGGTAGGTATTTCTCGAAATTTCGTGAAGAACTCGCAAATGATTGTAATTAATTCTACCGCAACTCCGACGCAATCGTTAACGACCCTCACTATACCTCTATTAAGCGTATTCAAATTCAATATTGTATTAAAATTTTCATCTTGAGTTTACTTTGGGTTGGTATATTCTGTAGATTTCTAAGAGGTTAAGGGTCTGTTCACAATGGCCAAATACGTTATTCAAGCCAAACAGAAATAGAAATAGAAATAGAAATAGAAATAGAAATCGTTTATTTGCAGAAAATGTATGTTACAGATAATGGTGATAAATTAATTTATATTGTCTCAATACATTTCGCCTTACGGCATGCAAAGTATTTGTTGATGATAACGACTAGTTGACATTGACAAAAATTTAACTTAATTATATTAAAAACTTATAATATTAAACATTTTTACGTTATGTATGTACGTTATGTTACGTAGGATTTTTAAAGCTTTGAATTGTGGTAAACAACTTTCCGTAGACTTGAGACCGGTCATTGAACGAATGCATCGCTTTTGAGCTTTAAATATACGCTCTCTTTCACTACAATTACCCCAGAATATTATACCATATCTCAATACGGAAGCTACTAATCCATGATACGCGGATACTAACGTATTTAAATTGACTTTTTTAGACAAGTTATAAAGCACGAAAGCATTTTTGGCTAGTTTCTGGGATAAATATTCTGCATGAGGACGCCATGTCAATCTGTCATCTATATTAATTCCTAAAAATTTAGTCACACTGGTTATATCTATTGTTTGGTCTTTATATTTAGTCTCTACACTATCAGGAAGTTTAATTATAATTATTAAAATAAACAGAGCCCTTTAATTTCTCAATCATGGCAATAATAATTTATAATTAGATTTTAACCTATTCAGACGTAATAAAGTAGGTCCTCAGAATAATTACGTATGTAATATTTACTTCTTCGTGACAGAGGGTCCTTAAAATACGAGATTGAGTTTGATTTGAAGCAGATGCCTTGTACTCGTAAATCCTGACTAATAGGATCTTGGTCTATATGAAAATTAGTAGGTACCTCCTAACTGATGGAAACATAGGGATAGGATCTTGATTTAATATTTTAGGTTCGTGTATTACGTCAGAATATTAGTCGACCCCTCTGTGGTTATTACCTCGTAAACAAGCAATAATAATAAAGATATATCGCCAATAAAACAACACTCCATCATCATCTTAACGTAACACAAAAATAATAAGAAAACTTTTATCCCAAACGACCAGTTTTTTGACCGAAATAAGTTTGAGATTGACCGTAACGACCGAATATTGCTTTCTTGAACCCAAAACTTCATAGTGATGTACGAGTTATGTCAAAAAGGACCTGGTGTCGTGAAATATAACAGTTTTTTCATGTAACTTTACCCTGTTACTGTTTTTTTATCGTCCCACTGCCGGGAACAGGCCTCCTCTAACACGGAGAAGGATTGTGCATTAATCACCACGCTTGCTCAATGCGGGTTGGTGATTTCAGACTTTACAGTCCAGGTTTCCTCAAAATGTTTTCCTTCACCTTTTTGTCAGCCATTGGTGTCCAAGAAACTTAGAAAAGTTGCATTGGTACTTACCTGACCTGGAATCGAACCCACACCCTCATACTCGAGAGGTTAGTTCTTTACCCACTAGACTACCACGACTTCTTTCTTTACCCTAAACTACTATGAAATTTCGTGTCGAGATAATTCTGTCCCTTTTCCAGATGGTAGCAAATGAAAGGTCATTTTGTATTATAAATTCTGTGACGTTGTTTCACGACAATTATTTAGAGAATTCAGGGTTGAAATTAGGGTGTTTATTAAACCGCGAAATGTTTTAGTGTAACTTTATCATGCAAATGAGTTCTAGGATGCTGATGACTTTAAATCGATTTTTGGTCTTGTTAAATTCAAATCGTTAAATATTATTATTCAAAAAGAGTACTTATAAAGGTACCTAGGTCTTGTGATCGTTACGGTGCTTAAAAAAGGTCTGCTATAAATGACTTGCAGGTATCCTTCCTTATATAATAGTAGGTAAATAGGTTATTTGAAAAGGATTGCTATTAGCAAAAGGCCCAATTATGTTTTCAGATCAAATCTGTACAGAATGGTGTACCTTAGAATGTGTATTTGTCTATCTATCTAATTTTAGCTAAAACACGATTAAAGCAACCACATCAAATTCAACTGAATATTTGTGTTCGTGATAGTCAGCGGTCGCCTTACAACGTGGTTTCCTTGAGCACTGGCCGTCTAACATGATCAGAAGGTAGGAAACTTAACCTCTTCTGTGGAAGATTATTTCACTGTCTGTATTGAGGATTCCAAAGAAAAAAGTTTACAACATGGTTAAAAATGGACGAGAGAATAGGCACGCATCTATACTAATATTATAAAGCTGAAGAGTTTGTTTGAACGCGCTAATCTCAGGAACTACTGGTCCGAATTGAAAATTTCTTTCTCCTGTACGGGAAGTAGTTCCCACGGGATGCGGGTGAAACCGCTGGCAGAAGCTAGTCCATAATAAAAGGTAAAAGCTTAATGCATTACGCAAAACAAAATGCTCAAATAATGTAAGCGATAAGATGTAGTGTAGGTATCTGGTTACATTTAGGAATGGCTTTGCCTTTGGTCTTCAGAAGACCGTTTGCGTTAGTTCTCTTTTTCGCCGGATTGTTTAGCTAGGTACCTACATATACGTAGCCACTGTAAATGCTGACTCGGTTTTCTTACTTCATCTTCATCTTTACTATTTCCATCTCATCATCAACTATAATAAAGCCCATTAGCCCAATCCTAAGATCCGACAAAATATAAGTGTAACAGCTTCTCACACTAGCGGATTTCCCGAGCGGGTCGTACGGGGGAGAAAACAATTCACATCTTCCCATTCAAGCAACTGTTGTGTAACGCATAAAAAATCAAGCAGATAATTTTTTGGTGTGAAAGCGCTCTTATTCACAAATAGCTAAACTCCAATATTACTAGAAACAAACCAGACGCTATATCCAAGTATTTATAAGGATAAAACGGAAACAGAAACCACTGGCTTTTCTCCGATGTTGAATAAAAGATTCACCCTATCGGCTAATGGAATCGTTATTCATAGACCCTTTTGGGTCCAGAGATTTCCAAGTCATTTGTAACGGACTTCTCGAATGTTCGCGTCTGCTTATCTATATTCAGGAAGTTGGAGTGTCCGTCCGTACTTTTATTGAATAATCGGAAAGGTAATCGAGATAGTAATGTTGGTTGTGGTGCTATAGAAATGGTACCTATAGAAGACTTTGGATTCGTATGTACAAGTGGTGAAAGAATGTTTGTTGAAGAAAGTTTTTCTCAGTATATTTAAATTGGAATATAATAAATTATGTAAATTATGATATCGAGATATTTCATAAAATCATCAATGCATTTTCGACATCCATGGGCCAAGATCGCGAACCAGTGAACATTCTAAGTAGTGAAGCGAATTCGATTATTATTTCCACAAGGTGAAATAAATATTGAATAATTTGAAGAATAGCGATTAAAACCAGCCACGTACAATTGTATATGAAAGTAACTTTTCGCAATTATTGACTGTTTCCGAAAAAAAAAAGTAAATGAAACACACAACTGGAAGTGCACTTCAAATAGTAAAACATTTCGAGGAAATTCGTTTTGATTTTGACTTCAATTTTCATCAGCGGTATCGTGATTGGGGATCTAAATGGGAATAGAATTTAGTATGAGGCATGCATACTAAATTGTTACAATCCGCTTTTCCCATACGCTGTGAGCAAAGTTAAAAGAAGTTAGTAGTTTTAGTTTGATTAGGAACTATAGTAGGTAATAGCTATTAATACGAGCGAGAAAGAAAGATACAGCTATGGCTTCCTCATGCGGTTATAGCCGCATCCCGTGACAACTATCCGGCACACCAGGATGAAAAACCTAAAAAGGACCTCAATAAATGGGCTATCTAACACCACCTTAGAATAGCACATTAAAGCAAACAAAAACCTCTTCAGATTTATAATATCAGTTAGTAAAATGACAAAACACGAAATAACACCGCATCGTTCTATAAAACACGAGTAAGTATAATACCGCCATCTTCCTTCATAAACCAAGCCTATAGCCCGTTGCCATGGTAACGTTCCACCGGCAAGAGCGTGACCCGCCACACTTGACTGTGAACGGAGACTCAATGTCGATCGATAGTTAATGCTTCGCTGGGTTTATATCTTGGAATATAAATTGAAGGTTTAATTGATACGGTTCTCTTTGAGAATAATTGATATTTGATCTGTTAACATGAGTTTTGTTCGTATCCAAAGGGACCTATTGTATTTCACCTAGGCAGTTGGATCACTTATTTTTTTACGCCAAAGAATTGGTTTGGACATTTTGTTCTAAAGTAAAAAAAAATTGTACGACCGGGTAAACAACATTATTTTGACCGTATGATTTATATAACCCTATGATAAAAATAGTAGAAACCAAGTTACCCAAAATAATTGTCTTTGTATCACAAAATGTACAATTTGTGTACAAAATCACATTCTGACAAAAGCCAATACAATTTAAATTATTACCTTGAGATGAACAACTTACCAAATGTTTTTTTTTATCTGCATTTGATAAGTTCACAGACTTATAGTCCATACGAAAGCATTTGACTCAGATTTCTTGTTAAGATAAATCTACTTAGTATAAGCTAGGGTATGATCTCCTAGCTTTCATCAGAAATAAAACGTCAATTCGTATCACAATAACTTCTTGTATTCACTTTTAAAACACCATTTTAATAACAATCGTAAGAAAACATAGTTTATCAGTTAACGAAGAAAGCGCGCGCTCTATCTGTCAAAATCTTCATAGGGTTGTCATCACGGTTGCAGCAGTGTTGCCCGTATAAAATAAAAGGATCTAACATTCGGCCTTCCTGACCTTAGTTTGTCCTCAAACTATACCCTTGGGTAATTATAAATAAGTTTGATTCTAGTTGCCCATTCCAAAAGTAGCTTCCTATGGAGAAGAACGGGCAAGAAACTCCATGGTTACTCTTTTTAAAACATAATATGTATAACATTTGGTATGTATTGATACATACGATAATAACATAAAAAAAAGAAATGCTTACAATATTTTACGGCTGACTCTGAGAAAGTTATACAATGCAAGTTTGAACTAGGAATAATAACATGTGCCACCTATTGGCCACTAAACAACTTTCCAATAAGTCGCATTTAACACAATTACTCTAATTTATTAATCTTTTTATATTCTACATTTGTTACCATATCTTCTCATAGCTTCACTGGCCAAGCACTCTCACTTGCCAGTCACTGTACAACTTAAGCAATATGACATCACTTACTACATTGTAGGCTTACAGGCCAAGCACTCTCACTTGCCACCTGCTTCTCTTTACTGTTGCAAAGGCCAAGCACTCTCACTTGCCATCTGCTTCTCTTTACTGTTGCACAGGCCAAGCACTCTCACTTGCCACCTGCTTCTCTTTACTGTTGCACAGGCCAAGCACTCTCACTTGCCACCTGCTTCTCTTTACTGTTGCACAGGCCAAGCACTCTCACTTGCCACCTGCTTCTCTTTACTGTTGCACAGGCCAAGCACTCTCACTTGCCATCTGCTTCTCTTTACTGTTGCACAGGCCAAGCACTCTCACTTGCCACCTGCTTCTCTTTACTGTTGCACAGGCCAAGCACTCTCACTTGCCACCTGCTTCTCTTTACTGTTGAACAGGCCAAGCACTCTCACTTGCCATCTGCTTCTCTTTACTGTTGCACAGGCCAAGCACTCTCACTTGCCACCTGCTTCTCTTTACTGTTGCACAGGCCAAGCACTCTCACTTGCCACCTGCTTCTCTTTACTGTTGCAGAGGCCAAGCACTCTCACTTGCCACCTGCTTCTCTTTACTGTTGCAGAGGCCAAGCACTCTCACTTGCCATCCATACCTTCCAGCCATCTCTAACTATGACTGCATCGTGGCCTACACTCCCACTTGGAGCCATCCATGCCTTCCAGCCATCTTTAACTATGACTGCATTGTGGCCTACACTCCCACTTGGAGCCATCCATGCCTTCCAGCCATCTCTAACTATGACTACATCGTGGCCTACACTCCCACTTGGAGCCATCCATGCCTTCCAGCCATCTTTAACTATGACTGCATTGTGGCCTACACTCCCACTTGGAGCCATCCATGCCTTCCAGCCATCTCTAACTATGACTACATCGTGGCCTACACTCCCACTTGGAGCCATCCATGCCTTCCAATCATCTCAAACTATGACTGCATCGTGGCCTTCGCTCTAACTGGAGCCATCCACGCCTTCCAGCCATGCTAACAAATCGTCAACAATATAATTGCATAAACTCTCACTACGATAAACAATTTCTTCGAATATTTTAATTTCATTTCTTTTTGAATCCAAACTGTGACTTGTATACCATTGCCATTTTAACAAATAGGCAACCATATACTTGCACAAATTCTTACTACGGTAAAGAACTTCACGTCTAGTATTTGGACTTGTATACTTTATCAAAACATTCAAGTTTAACAGAGTAAGTTAATCTTACTACCACTGTGACTGCAGCGAGGAATTCACTCCCATTTGGAGCTATCTACGCCTTCCAGTCATGTTAACAAATTGACATCAAGGTCCTTCTATCAAGTCTCTCGACTTATGTACCTTATCAATACATTCAAATTCAACCATTACAAGTCAACATCAACATATTGGCATCTATATACATACTTATATAATTTCCTGTTTCAATAATCAACTTGTTTTATATCTAGTCTCTGGATTTATATTCTTTATAAATACATTCAAATTCACCCATTACAAGTCAACATCAACACATTGGCATCAATATACTTAGATCATTTCCTATTTCAATAATCGACTTGTGTCTAGATTTAGATTCTTTATAAATACATTCAAATTCAACCATTACAAGTCAACATCAACACATTGGCATCAATATACTTAGATCATTTCCTATTTCAATAATCGGCATGTTTTATATCCAGTCTCTGGATTTATATTCTTTATAAATACGTTAAAATTCAACCATTACAAGTCAACATCAACATATTGGCATCTTTATACTTATTTAATTTCCTATTTCAATAATCGACTTGTTTTATGTCCAGTGTCTAGATTTAGATTCTTTATAAAAACATTCAAATTCAACCATTACAAGTCAACATCAACACATTGGCATCAATATACTTAGATCATTTCCTATTTCAATAATCGGCATGTTTTATGTCCAGTCTCTGGATTTATATTCTTTATAAACACATTAAAATTCAACCATTACAAGTCAACATCAACATATTGGCATCTTTATACTTATTTAATTTCCTATTTCAATAATCAACTTGTTTATATCCAGTCTCTGGATTTATATTCTTTATAAATACATTCAAATTCAACCATTTCAAGTCAACATCAACATATTGGCATCTATATACTTATATCATTTCCTATTTCAATAATCGACATGTTTTATATCCAATCTCTGGATTTATATTCTTTATAAATACATTCAAATTCAACCATCACAAGTCAACATCAACATATTGGCATCTATATACTTATATCATTTCCTATTTCAATAATCGACATGTTTTATATCCAATCTCTGGATTTATATTCTTTATAAATACATTCAAATTCAACCATCACAAGTCAACATCAACATATTGGCATCTATATACGTATATCATTTCCTATTTCAATAATTGACTTATTTTATATCCAGTATCTGGATTTATATTCTTTAAAAATACATTCAAATTCAAGCAGTACAAGTCAAAACCAACATATTGACATCAATATACTTTTATCATTCCCCATTAAATAAACAATTCTCTATATCCAGTCTCCGGACTTGTGTACCTTATCAATACATTCAAATTCAAGCAATACAAGTCAAAATTAACAAATCAAAATCATCAAATCATGTATATAGTTCCCCATCAAATAAACAATTCCTTATATCCAGTTTCGGGACTTACCTAGGTACCTTATCAATACATTCAAATTTCAATATTACAAGTCAATATCAACATATCGACGACAAGAATCCTTTATATCCAGTCTCTGGATTTGTGTACCTCATTCAAATTCAAGCAGTACAAGTCAACATTACCATATTGGCATCAAGATACTTATATCATTTCTCATTTCAATAGAAAACTTCTATTATACAAAGTCTCTGAACTTCTGTTCCTTATTAACACATTCAAATTCATCAATATCATAATTCAAAGTACAAATCAATATTTACACATTGGTTCTGCTTATATAATTTCTCATTACAGTACACAACTTCCTTCTATCCAGTATCTGAACTACAGTACATTAAAACAACATTACATACAATATACAATTTCTTAATATCTAGCCTTAGATTCATAAACTGCGACACTACACTTGTATTGATCTTCAATACAATATACACTTTCTCAATATCTAGCGTCAGATTTTTATACTTCATCATTACACTTGTATTGATCTTCAATACAATATACACTTTCTCAATATCTAGCGTCAGATTTTTATACTTCATCATTACACTTGTATTGATCTTCAATACAATATACACTCTCTCAAAATCTAGCGTCAGATTTTTATACTTCATCATTATTAATTTCTTAATATCTAGCCTCAGATTCATAAACTTAATCATTACACATGTATTGATCTTCAATACAACATACAATTTCTTAATATCCTGTTTTAGATTTATATGTATACTTCATCATTCCGCTTGTATTGATCTTCAATACAATGTACAATTGCTTAATATCCTGTCTTAGATTTATATACTTCATCATTACGCTTGTATCGATCTTCAATACAATGTACAATTGCTTAATATCCTGTCTTAGATTTATATACTTCATCATTACGCTTGTATCGCTCTTCAATACAATATACAATTTCTTAATATCCTGTCTTAGATTTATATGCTTCATCATTACGCTTGTATCGATCTTCAATACAATATAAAATTTCTTTTTAAGGACTTGGTTTCGAAAAATTGAGAGTTATGAGAAATATACACGGCTTTTTAAGTATGCTTTATAAATATTGATTAATAATATTATCACGAGTGGCTCCTTACACAAAACCGGCCTTACACAATTCCTTCCGTGTAAAACAGTATTAAATTCAGAATCATAAGTGACTTTCGTAATTATCAATATCATCAAACTGGTCAATATACAAATCTCTCAATTTATTACATCTTCTATCTCCGTCTACAATATATATGTATACATATTTTATCTTGTTTAGTGTTCATTAATCATCAATATGATCAAGATAGCTATTACACATTCTTTAGTCAGTTTCTCTGCCCATCTCTTATTTATATTCGTTATCTCACAACTAGTACCATATATCTTGTCTAATCAATACTCAATTCTTTATTAGCATTCCAGTTGCTTGTTTTTAATAATTAACAACATAATAAAACGAGAAATGTACCTACAAGTAATTACATTTTTTCTCTGTCCATCTCTTATTTGTATTATAGCAATGCCTATGGTTAAACTAAATCAATACATGTCTTCTATTATTATTATTTAACAACACAATCAAATTCAATCAGACCACTACAAGTTACAATTGTTACAACATTACAATTGTTTCTGTTAATCCCTTATTGTAGTGGTTAAAAAATATAAATACATAATATCCACTTTCTTCCTCAAGTCGTTTGTTTTCAGCAACAAACAATAGAACCAGCTAAAACAGTACATAGTGCATACCTTCAAACCTCTCAATTTATCAAAAGTTTATTTATCTAGTCTTGTTTCAATAATTCAACAATATAACCAAACTGAAATATTATGAATCTTTCAATTTATTTCACATTTCAATACAGAGGCTCGTAAGAATTAATAACAGATAATCAAGGTAAAAATTTTATAAATCTTTAATTTATTCATTCAATTTTCTTCGTCTGGTATTGTTTTATTAATTAACAATTCATTAAAATCACTACACTTCTCAATGCAAGCTTTTCTTTTTAGTTAATACCATTTAATCAAATTATAACTGTACAAGTTGTAAAGTGTGAGTGGAAAAGCCTTCTGCTCCTTTGGAACTATATCCCTGAAGAGGGATACGAAAGCAGAATTGAAGGTGGTGCCGTAGTAACAATTTTAATATAAACAAAGTAACAACAAAGTGCCCCTAGGCCTAGTTTGACTCATGGTTCTTTGTAAATTATTTATGTTGCCTTAAAGTATTGCCTTCTTTAGCTGTGCCCTAACAGGGCCTATAATGATACCTACTTAGTTTTAAGCCTCGTCAACATCAATTGTAACAATATGGAATGCAAATAAATATATTTATGAATATAAACATAACCAGATGTCATCATCTTTAAATATAAGTTCCAATAACCATATAAATTGTTCTTTATTTTTATCAGTCAGTTTATTCAATTAATGGTTCAAAATGAATAAATACTAAGCAATGCTCTTTCTTAGTTGTTGACTGTAAAACACTTGTGGTTGTACTTACTGACTTGTTAAGGATGTTGTTGACACCCCACTGAATTCACTCCTCTGATCCTCCACAATCTTGGTTCCTATTTTATAAGTGGTCAGAATAGACTCACAACATCAATCAAGAAAATCATCATAAACTGTACATGTAATTTTCTGTGAGAGAAGGTCTAACATACAATATGTGCTGAAATTTAGTCTCAGAATAAAATGTCTAACCTCCCAGGAAATTACAAGATTTCCTGTCATAATGAGAGTACCTATTTTTGTGTTTAGAATATTTAATATGAATATTATCAGGTATGCATAAGAGAGTATAGAGAGAAGTGTTAACTCGTATTGTCACCATCCATAAAAATTCAGGTTTAGTTTATCTATATGTTTTACTGAGTGCCCTGGTATGCATTCAACTTTTTAATGGGCTAGGACAAAATACTTATTAATTGCCTAATCTTTTATTCTTTAACCGTCTCACATACTTCTTTTTCAGCATAGTATAATGTATTCTGATGGTATAGCTCCTGTGTAGTATCAGACAATTTTATGTCTAACTAATGTTGTTTCGTTCCATCTCAGACCTATCTCTTATTGACGCAATTGCCATATTCATTTATTAAATTAATAATAATAGACCGCTTTCCGTTCAGATTTCAAAGCCAATCAAAGCCAAAATTTGTTTATTTTGTATTTATTTGATTCTAGTATACATATCTTTAAGCACTTCAGGTTATTTTGAATGGTTGAGGAAACCAGATTGGTCTCAGCATCAAGTGGTGGATTCCAAATTAAAATGAAATCTTTCAAAAAGAACATATCTGATCCGGCTACTCAGATTACTGACACTACTGAGTTATATTTTCTTCTGATTAATTGACACTACTGAGTTATATTTATTTATTATGCTTCAGTCTGTAAAATCCTTTAAGTAAATAATATTTACTACAATTGCTGCATCTTTACTGTGATTAAACTATCCTTATTGTGTTACAGTTCTATAATGTACCTGTTAGCTGTAATGTCATCCAACATTCAGATAGAATAGGCAGTTTAACTTTTTCTAGGTGAGACAATTTACAGTTAATAATATGGAGAAGATCATTTAAAAAGATTACCATTTTTATAATTTTCACTTTAAAATAAAACATATATCTTAAAATAATAACAAGCAACGATATTTGCTTGGAATGAAGTTTTACTTAACAATGATGTATGTATTGGCAGAACCAACATATTGGTAAAACATACTTACTGTCTGAAACATACTGGCTTGAAGCATTTAGTTTCATATAGTTACTTCATTAATAAAAACCAGTTTAGTGTTTATAGTTCTTTAAAGTATTTGATTATCCATTATTAATACCTGTTATCACCGCTTGGGATGTACTTAGAATAGTCAAGAGCTGTGTCCAACGGTTTTTGTTGGTTGTCAATTAACCAATTTATTTTCTACTTCTATTTGTAAGTGATTATGATTATTTCAATTATTGTTTTATTGGCTTTATAACGTGAATATCCTATTATTATATCCTATTTACTTATTTTTGTATAATGCACTAACACCAAATTGTTTGGCCATCATCCCCATGAACTATGCAATTAGCTTTACTTGCTTTATTTACTCTTTTCCCATAAATATTTTATGTATTCAATGTGTAGCAAAAATAACACCATACATAATTACTCAGGATATAAATGTTTACCTCAGAGTATCTGCCATGTTCCCAGCTGGTTTATGGATGTCTAATTAAATATATTGTTATACATTTACTCACCTTAAAAATGCATGCATCAAATGGACCAATAGCAAGCTCTGTTTACATCCATGCAAAACTGCACTTATGTGCAAATTTATATTTTGAATGGCACCCATTATGTACAACAAAATATCTATAACCTAGAGAAAACTCAGTACCAAAGCTCTGAAATGTCAGCTCAAATAGTTTTTAGTATATAGAGCTAAATGTTTCTGGTTTTATATTTGTGTGCCATGACAAGTGGCAAACATGTTTTAAGCACATACCTTTAATAATTGTAATATTATCCTACATGCATGCACCTGCGTATGTATGCATGTATACACATGTTTAGGCAATTAAATGATTGTTTTCTATTCCATGGATTAAATTGGAATGCAAAAAAAAAATATTAATGCTTATACCTGAGTGTCCAATGTCTCGGGTACCTGGTAAAATGTTTCATCACGGCGGAGGTGTCTAATCGCCATCAGGCGTAGTGTGTGTCAAGCAGTAATCTACACACAAGAATCTTGTCTGGTCGTCGTCATTATTGGCTCCACAAGTCTTTCGCAATCAGTGCTGTGGTCATCTCGTCTTCGTATAGAAGTGTTTCGCATAGTGTGGCGTGATCATTAATTTTATTGTATTCGGAGCATTCGCGCCCCATTGGTAATTAGGCGTTTTCTGTTCTTCCCGCTTCTGATATAAGCTAGGGTATGATCTCCTAGCTTTCATCAGAAATAAAACGTCAATTCGTATCACAATAACTTCTTGTATTCACTTTTAAAACACCATTTTAATAACAATCGTAAGAAAACATAGTTTATCAGTTAACGAAGAAAGCGCGCGCTCTATCTGTCAAAATCTTCATAGGGTTGTCATCACGGTTGCAGCAGTGTTGCCCGTATAAAATAAAAGGATCTAACATTAGGTACCTACATTAATTATGCCAAGGAAACAGAACATACGTCATTTAACACCAAACATGCGAAGGACTTTAGTATCCTACTCACAACCAAGGACTGAATTACTGCATTATAAAATTGGGAGGTGGACACGCGATATGCATTACGGCAACATCGATTGTGGAACTTTTTAATGTAGAAATACTTATTGCTTGTTATTTAATTTTAAAATAAATGAAAAAGGTAACACGGGTAGATCGACCCATATTAGGGTTCGTCTACACTGTGCATTTTATAGCTGGAGAAAGTTAACATGCGCAAATGACAAGTGACAAGAGCACGAGGTTGGGTATTTTGCTTTGGTACATGCGCAAGTCGCTGGACCCGCACGTTTGTAACCTGCGCATGTGCCTCAACATGAGCAAGCTATTTGCACCGTGTAGATGTACCCTTACGGCTAAGATACAAGACACTTTGTGTCCCGGCTGTCAGCATTCGAACATCTTTAGCAGTCCTCCCGGTTAGTAAGGAGTGGGAAAGTCTGATAACCAGTCTTAAGAAGAAGAGGACAGCATCAAGTTGAGGAGATCAAATACGTAGTCAGTCTAAAAACGGCTACTGTGCTGTGATACCAAACCATTCACCCATTAACAATTTAGCGAATTCTATTAAAAGTCTTTCAGTCTGCATTTAATTAGTGAAAAAAAAAAAACAAAGGAGTTTATAACCACGAAGCATGCAAATTAATGATGATTCACTAATCAATTAAAAAAAAACTACTTAGAGTACATTCATGAATGAATCATACTGTTGCAGTACCTTAGGGTTATAATTTATTTTTAACGTTCTCGTAATGGTTTAAAGAAAACGTGATTTTATAAGAAACTTATGACCACATCGTCACCTAGTACCTAAGCACGAACTATTTATATTAACATTTATATGAACTAACGCCATTTTTGTGGTAATATGCTTGACATTTTAAACGCGAACAAAGAAAGAACTGAACATAATTTCATATCTACGGAGTTTAAAAAGAAGTTTATTTAAAGTCACGTAAAAGGGAAACATTTTTCCTGAGATTTTTCAAATAATTTATGGTGTTTTAGCGTTTATTTTTTTAAGCAATAAGTAAGTACAGACGCCAGCAGGTCAACCTATACGAATTGAAAACAGAAGTGTCGTCTGTACTATTAACATTTTAAAAGATTAGGCACTGAACTTTCATTAAGATATCCAAAGTGCAGCGTTGCTAAATTCGAAATTTTGAGATACAAAAATCCGACCTATTTTCAGCATAATAATTATTAAGACGTATTTTGAAAATATTACTCACCGTACAAAAGACCTGACTCACCAACTCACCACTACTCATAACGACTTTCGAAGAACAAGTTTTGATGCACAAGCAAAAGTTTTTATATCAAACAAAGTAAGTGGAAGTATGAATAACTTCGTGTTTTTTTCAAATCATAACTTCCTCCACATTATTTTCATAATTAGTGCTTCCAGTTAAGTATGAGTCGACCTTGTTTTGAGCTCATGACTAAGCTTGAAAAGTCCTTACCTACAAAGTTTTTAAAAAACAATAACATTATTATTTTTAAAAGTAGCATGAAAATCTAACAGTTTCCATAAAAACGGTATCATGCGATCTATCTTGAAAGAGTTTTAATTTAATATTTCTAAAAGATTTTTCATCTACAAGAAAGCGCTCACTTTACATTTTACAAGAACAATTTCTGTCCTTTAGACTGTCAGTAATAAAACACAAAATGGAGCTTCACAAAAACCACGGAGTTATGAATAATTTATTCAAAACAAAATGTAGCGACATTGTATTCCTCACAATGTTTCCCATTACTGGGGTCGAGCAAAAACAATTGTATCAAATCTCTGAGGGATGAATATGGACTCAAAAATGTTCATGTTTACACGACTTCGTAAAAGGCAAGATTCCAACGCTGTGCGGCACAGTGACGTACACAAATGTCACTGACTTTTCCATATTTGAAGTGAAGGTTTCCATTTGAAAAGTAATTTAAATATGTAGGGCTATCTCTGTCATCATATGCATAACTCAGTTATCAAGAAATTCATATACCTACCTACAAAAAACATAACGTTTCTCATTTGCAAGCCTTTTATTTCTTAACCCAGGAATCGGTTAGTGAAACTTTATGAGCAGGGAGAACTCCTGGCAGGTAGCGATTATCATCGCCCATGGACACCCGAGGAGTCCTAAAGGTTTGAAGTCCCTATTGGGTCGGAAATACCGCAAGCAAAAAATAATTTCCACTAAAGGGTAGTTTGGCTTTATGATTGCATTTTTATAGCCACGTTAACCAATTACATCAAATAAAAGGCAACGTTTATAAATTGCAATAAAACTGACCCAGATATCCAATTTGAGTGGCAGCGTACTAAATAAAATCACGAAATGGAAATTAAAGTAAACGCCAAAAGCGTTGCAATTCCGCAAATCTACATACATTTCAATGTTTTATAGTAGTAACAAACATGAATTCACAAACAGAATAATATAAAAACTGCAAACTTTCCCGTAAATAATATAAGGATATCTAATTAAGACAATTGTGAATTGAATAACATTATTATTAGATAGTACGAGTAGGTACGTCTTTCACAGTAGTAGGTAGGCTAAAGTCACAAGAGACTTCGCTATTCAAAATATCTCCAAAGAAGTTTAAACCATATTTTCTTTGTCATAAGATTCAAAATGCCTATAACACTTACGTTTCCCACATTTGTCCTTGTAATTGCTGATTGGCACGTCAGGGTGGCACTGGCATGTCTTCTGCACGTCGTCACACACCGCCTCTGGGAAGTGACAGTCTTCCACGGTGGAACACAGGTCACCATACAGGCCTCGTCTTAGTGGATCTGTGGAAGAATAAACAAGACTTAAAACCTATTTTGTCCAGGCTATGAAAGAAGACGAAAGCAATTTCCAAAGAGAAAATTAAGAATCGTTCTAAAATTGTCTAAGTGCCAACAAAAGTTCTCGGCCTTGATAATGAAAAAAAATTGAACATAAATAAGTCCTGGAAAGATTATAATCAATAGGTAGGTATTTTGTAGCTAAACGATGATATAAGTAAATTATCCCTGGACTCTGTTAAGAAATAGGGTTGCTAGCGATGGAGCTCGTTTAGACAAGCCTATTGAGCCTACCTCATAGTACCAAAGCTTTGATGGATGAATTAATGAGTTTATGATTCATGTAATATTTCATATAAGAGTTTTGACCTAGTAGCTATAAAATTGAATTTTCGCATAGCTATATGCCAGATAAAACCAAAAAATGAAGGTTTACCTATCCCATAATGTCGTGTCATCATCATGATCAAGCCCACCCAGCTGCGTCCAGTCTGACGGCCTACTAGGAAATAAGCCGTCAGCCTATTATTGAGGGTAATTGCGGTGCGTTCAGTGACTGCAGTGCGGTTCATTGCACCGCCATATTGATTACGTAGAACCATGCTAGGCGGTGATCGCGTCAATTGTCATTAGACCACCTCATTATGCGTTTTATTCATTGGAGAATTATTATTTTTTAATTAATTAATTAAGTTGTTAGGCGTTTTTTTGCAAGGTTTTGCCTAGTGAGGCTGATAGAAAAAGAACATTTGTTTTACTGATGATTCTTGACAAGTTATTTTATTTTATTTATCCTGAGATAACTTTGTTATACTAGTTGACAATCTCGAAGTTTTCTAATGTTAAGTTAATTAACTTTTCTAATAAAAAAAAATAATTAAAGTTACAATTGGCCGATCTATCTAAAATTCAAGTTTTTCTCAATCAGTCTCTATAATTTTCGAATTTTGAAGACATGTAAATAATTATGGTTGTCAAGACCTACGAAATAGTTGCCTAGTCCATATGGAATGCACAGTGTTAATAAGAGTATATATTTTTTACAAACTTTTATTTCTGTCCATATCCAGCTAACATAATTTGAGAAGGTTTAATTATGAAAGCGTATAATTAAGTTTTACTACAGCTTTGACAAGAAGGGCTCCAAAATGTAGTTACAATATAAATATTATTTACACTGAAACTAATTAACTTTCCTCTGAATTCGTTTAAAATTCAGCGACAACACGTGGTTTATTAAAGTTGGTTGTTGTTTTTGAAATATTCCTAAATTGATCGCAAACTGTTATCAGTTAAATTAAAATTTGGGTCCAATTTGTTTCTTGTTTTCGTAATAAAATGACAAGGGATATCAATTTGATGGATTATTTTTCGTATCTACTATATAAAAATAAGTCGGGTTTTCTTTCTGACGCTATAACTCCAAAACGCACAAACCGATTTCCACGGTTTTGCATTCGTTGGAAAGGTCCCGGGCTCCGTGAGGTTTATAGCAAAGAAAATTCAGGAAAACGAAAAAAAAATATCTTTTTATCACCAAACAAAATCTATACTAATATTATAAAGCTGGAGAGTTTGTTTGTTTGAACGCGCTAATCTCAGGAACTACTGGTCCGATTTGAAAATTTCTTTCAGTGTTAGATAGCCCATTTATCGAGGAAGGCTATAGGCTACTTTTATTCCGATACGGGAAGTAGTTCCCACGGGATGCGGGTGAAACCGCTGGCAGAAGCTAGTGTAACATAAAACGAAGCCATCTGGTGGCGAAACGGAGTTCGCCAGGTTTGCTATAGTAGGTATATATTTTCAGTGAAATTGATATTGGACTCCTTGAAATTCAGCCTTTGCTTGATCCCTCAAAAAAAGGTAACAGCGGATAAAATAATATTCTTTTCTTAAGGGAGAAATCCTGTTAAGAGCACCAATTAAATCAGAGTTCATTAGTCGAGTCCTCTTAAAAATTGGGCTCCTATAATTCAGGATTTATTAAGGCCTTATCCTTTAACAAGTACATTATTACTTTTTTTGCTCAGTTTAAAAATATTAGTCATAATTATATCTACGTATAATATTAAGGCTATGTTATTTAATCATAAAGTGGTATAATGAATATAAAGAAGTTTGTTCGTCAGTATGAAAGTACCACACAAACCTTTAGGTGTCATTGCGACTTGCTGGTAACAAAGTATGGCTCTCAATAAAAAGAACTCGTTCAATGAGAAACTACTGTTAGCACTTGCTTAGTAATGAATGACATGTCATTATGTTTCATCGAAACCTTTCGCTTTGTAATACTACACATAAACTACACTACATGTACATGTACACTAGTCGTCCTCCGAGCCTTTTCCCAATCATGTTAGGGTCTTCCTGTCTAACCGGATTCAGCTGAGTACCAGTGCTTTACAAGAAGCGACTGCCTATCTGACCTCCTCAACCCAGTTACCCGGGCAACCCAATACGCCTTGGTTAGACTGGTGTCAGACTTACTGGCATCTGACTACCCGTAACGACTGCCAAGGATGTTCAATGCCGGGACCTACAGTTTAACGTGCCATCCGAAACACAGTCAATGGTGTCTAAGATATACGAAAGTACATACAAACTTAGAAAAGTTGCATTGGTACTTGCCTGACCTGGGATCGAACCCGCGCCCTCATACTTGAAAGGTTGGTCCTTTACCCACTAGGCCACCATGACTTTTACATGTCCACTAGTAAATCCTAATATTAAAAACTGTTCAATTGACCTTACGCAATCTTTAATTTTCGAGCCTTTGTAAGCTAATCTTATTAATGCTATTACAACAACCCATTAAGCTAGTGAACTATACTTTAAATTTTTTGGCCTTCCTTAGTATAATCCTTATTCCTTATTAAAACTGTAATCTTTATTACTATAAAGATACCTGTTGGGATAATGAAGGCCTGAACATTCTTAACACAGGTTATTGCCATAACCTAGCTAGAATGTCAGAACTCACCTGTTTGTTGCAAACTGTAATACTGATTAATGCTACTTGTACACCTCAACTTTATTGTAACAAGACTGTACCATTTTATGCACAATAAACTTATTATTATTATTATTATGTATGTCTCTAACCGACCACGGGACTACAGAGTCCCGGATTTTTGGGAGGCGAACGTGGGGCCGAAGCCAACACGCTGAAGCCCTTTTGAGACAACTTTAATGACATGGTGACACAAAACCGACGATTATCCCTGTATACACTATAGAAATGTACCCAAGGACAATCCCCGGTTCTGTGCTAAACTATTGCTAACTATGGATGAAAACTACTTGGGCTATTGTGATGGGATGCTAATGGACTAGGAATGGGGAAACTACGGGAACTATGGCACCTGCCGATGACAATGTATTAAATACATGTTAAAATGGCAGGTGGAGACTCGCCAACTCACTTACTGGGCCCCCGGGAATCAGTCACTGAAAAGCAACAAGAGGGCAACAGGGACATGAGCGGCTGAGAAGGGTGAGGATACCTCGGCGGACTTTAAACGCAGATCACGCGCTCCCTGTGGGTCCAGCATCACCGGCCCACTCGCCACTTACCACGAGGCACCTACCCTCCGAGCAGGACTAACCTTGCTCTAGCGACTCCACTCTGACCGGCCGATGAAGGCAAGCCAAGAGGCGGGAGACCTATCCCCCGTCATGCTTCACTCCGGCAAGCCGGAGGTGGGGGACAGTATACTCTCCCTGGAGCACTCGGATATATAGCCCCGCGGGGTCGCTACTCCCCGTCATCCGCCTCAGATGCCCTGCGGGGTTATTATTATTATTATTAGTATGGCAAAGCTTACAGGTTCGACTAACACAGTCCAGTGTTCCATAAAAAGAACTCATTCAATGACAAACTACTGTTAGCACTTACTTAGTAACGGCTAGTAACGTGACAAGTCGTTCCGTGTGATCGAAGCACTTCGGTTTATGGTTGAGTTACTGCTGTCATGGTTAGACGAGGATCAAATGAACAGTGTACTTTGTAGGTACATGTTAACTTAGAATTGTTTTATTTCCCTTGTTGAGTTAAACATGTTTAGGCCCCTTTTATTAGTATGGTTTATTGGTATAGCTACTACGTAGGACTAAGCGCCTATAAAAGGTTTTAATCAGAAAAATATATAAAGTAATTTGTTTTGGGTAATAACTACAAGTCTACATTATAATATATCTTTTCTGGCGTAGGTATTTACCTTGTTTTAAAATACTTCATCTAATAAACCTCATAAGAATTTTTGATATGAAACTTCTTATCCCAGCTTCCATGAACATTCATGCACCCCCTTTTATATTAACTGGTGCGGAATCTCATATTGCTTCCACCTACCTGTACAAAATATATAGGGACCTGTAAATATAAAAATGGTGTCGGCATCGCAAAGGGGCTTACGACTAAGCTTCACGCGTGAACAAAGTGTAATACGGCATAATACCTTTCAAAGAGTGTTAAGCTATGTACACAATCACCTGTCAGTCACGATACGGTATCAAGTGAAAGCCATACTTTAACATTAACATTCTACTTGCGAAATAAGAATTATTGAATAAAAGATGAACACGAGTACCTATGTATAAGAACTTTCATGTATTTAAATGAATGAAGCTTTATCTCGATTGAATAAAGGTACGAATACAATTATAGTGCTTTCACAACAGCGGTTTTTCCGCTCATTTTAAAGTCCGGGGATGGGTGACCACCTATGTGAGAAAGAGGTCCTCCGTATATCGGAGTAGGTACACATTTAAGTTTGTGGGTTTGTAAAGTGATTTGTTTCTACTTTGGCAGTTAATATGGATTCATTCTTCTAACCTACAGACAGACATGTGTTGCTGGAGAGTTTATGCGCCATTTCTTCTTTCTAGCAAAAACACATAGGAAGTGAAAGATGGGCGTTTTAGGGGCTGTCTTTTGTAAATTCGTGACGTTCAAAAAGTGCTGTCTTGCAACCAAGTTTGAATAAACGATTCTTGATTTTATTTGGTTGCTAGAAACTAGTCTTATCAAGGGATATCGGGTTCGCAAGGTTAGATAGGTCCAGCAGCACTAAGATAGATTAAAAGCCGAACCCAGCATAGTTGGGAAAAGGGTACACAAATAAAGACTTACCAGATGTAATTTCAGCGGAGCCACGCTGCGTTAAGCTGAGCAGTAGCGTCGCGAGCGCGGCGAGCGAGGCCGCCGCCCGCGTCGAGCGCTCGCCACGCATGCCGCTCACTGCGCCCGCGTCACATGCCAATATGCCTGTGAACAATACAATAAACATATTAATACCTTTAATGAATTGTAGATAGGTAGGTACGGGATAGAGATCTGTTGCAGGAGAATCGGCTACGGTGGTATGGCCACGTAAAGAGAAGACCATCTGATTACGTGGGAAATTTGGCTCTGCAACTTTCCATCCCAGGTCGAAGATCGAGAGGGCGCCCCAAGACCAGATGGCGGGACGTAGTGTCGAAAGACTTGAAGGAGTGCCAGGTATCCGAGAGCGACGTCACGGATAGAGTGAAGTGGAGAAGAAAAATAAGGAAAGCTGACCCCACCACCATGTGGGATGAGGAAGAGAGTTAACCATGCGTTATAGGGACTTTTATTATTTACATACATATAACGATATTCGAAGGATTTTCAGCTGTCAAGTCGCGGAGTTGACTAATGGTCGGTAAGGGTATGTACCTCTATTTACAATCTAGTTTTCGTTAAAGTAAAATGGTGCATCTCCATCAACTTCACGATTCGGTCAGACTACTGTAATGATAAGATTTTCATAATTCCATTGGTTCTCATTCTATACCTCTTGTACGTTAACCAATCCATCAGTATTTTATTATTTTGTTTTCGCAGTTCTTAATTCAAATAAACTGAAATACCCTTTTCAGAAAAGGTATAAACTTTAGTCTAGAGCAACCGTTCAATACTATTATTGAAGCATGTACCATCTGCTGCAAGCTTTCTCAATAATGAACGCGGTATCATCTAATACTAAAGGATTCAGAAACAAGAATAAAAGTCTAGACCAAATAAATAAACGGATTTTCAACATCTGCAGAGAGTACAATAACCTGCATCTACATGAGAGTTTTGTATTTTTTCTAGAGAGTTTTTATTATTTGTTGCGCAGAACTGAGGTACAGGAAATTAAAAGTTGTAGGTAGGTACTTAAAAAAAATTGTTGAGACCTTAAAATGGCTGTCAATTGTGACGAAAAAAACCTTGCCAAATAAGACGTTGTTATCTCAAAAAATGGTCACAACGTTGATAAAAAAGTTACTATAGTTCATAAACCTCCAACGCAAGATAAGCAAAGTTTGAACCTTCAACAAAAAGATCAAAAATCCTCACAGACACAACTGAAAAGGTCCTTTATTCCTTCAATGTCAAGACAACATATTTTTTCCAAAATATCCGCAACACTTGTTTTCTCCCGAAACCTAATGTTGCTAAACACGGCAAAATAGACGGAGGTCCGAAGGGTCTTACGGCCTTACATAATAGTATTATCGCAAAAACTAAGGGTGAGACAGCATCCCTTTTTTTCTTATGAAACAAGACGGTTATTTTGTGAGACTTACATAAAAGTTTGTACCTATTTTTAGGAGTTGGTGTGACCCCGAGTTTGGTGTACCTTTTTATTTAATGATTTGGCACGATTTTATGCATCAGTAGTATGTGTTATACCTAGATGTATCAATAGAATCTGTCATTAGATTTTGATAGATTTCTGTCGGTGTGTGCCAGAAAGATAGTTTCTTGATGAAAATGTGAATATTGTGTCAGTAGATACGGACCTACCTACCCTACAACCTACATGTAATCATCTTTGTTGAAGTTAGCTTCCAGTCTAACTGGATGCAGTTGAGGACCAGTGATTTACATGGCGCGACTTCCTATCTGGCCTCTCAATGCAGTTACCTAGGCAAAACGATACCCTTCGGTAAGACTGCTAGTTGGATTTTCCGGCTGTTGACTACTCTATTGCGTTATTCTATTTTACAAATAATATCAGCCTTATCAAATATTCCAAAACATGAATGAAAGTGAGGTCCCATCGCAAGAAAAGCAATCAAATTGCCATTGCCAACATCTATATCGCGAGGAAGTAAGGAATAAAGTGAATTACTTTGCCTGTCATCTCTGGAAACTCTGAAGGAAATAAATTGCTGAGAAATGACGCAAATGATTGGTGCAATCCATCATTGGAGCTGTTAGCACTGTTTTCTTGCAGTAAATGCTCTATTTGAGCTTTGAAGAATTTTCTGCTAACAAACACTTCGATCTTATGACTGAACTTAGGTTCTCTTCTTAAAATTTAAACGTGGGTAGGTTATTTCTTTTTATTTTCATGAATGGTGTTGGTTTTTGTTACGTGGTTGGTGATCTTCTTGAAATGCTACTCCTGATGGCAGAAAGCTTGTCTTAACAGGTTTTAATGATTGTTTTACTGTCTTTTCTATTTCATAATTTGTAGCAGGTACCTGAAAGGCACACCAAAGAGGGAAGAATGCTAAATTCGCTAAATAATTTAGAGCTGTCTCCTTAAAAGTTACCTAAAGACCAAGTATAACATTTGAGAAGAATTTGCGTTACTTAAATAGAACTTCGATTCTCCTTGTGTACGCAACAGCTTGTTAAATCCTACGTATTCACTTGTAGATACTGTTGACTGGTATTAAAAGTTATTCGAAGAACGGATGCTTTCTTTCCAAGAGACACTAACACATCTGTAATTTTATTTTGAGGATCGAGCTTGGAATTCTGAAGTCACGACTTGAGATAATTCAATGCTTCTATGAATCTTTCAATGTTCTTACGTTTTTATTTTGTGTCAAGACTTGATATGTCCTTCGATATGTAATATAGATACTAGATAGCACGGTCCACATTGTTTTGTTCGGTTTACTAGTTGCTTCACAAACGAATTTCTGTACACTGATATAAATGTTTTAAACTAAACAAATGTACTTCAGTCTCATGAAAGTCTATTTAGTGCCTGAATACTTATATACAAGTAACTTTATTTTGACGAATTGGATTATCATATTACCTCCTAGTGGATTCTTCTGCTATACAGGGTGTTAGTGTGAACACCGTTATCCTTGAAACCATAGGTAGTTGACTTGATTATAATTTTATTTATCTGAATTTAAAAATAAATGAACGTTCCTTTCATTTAAAATTTTTAATAAGTTTCTTTCCGACACTGTCCGATGGATACTATGCGCGCGAGTTAAAGGGCGGTGACCTGCAGCACTCCGTTTAAAACACATACAAATAACCTGTGATGTAACTTCCCTTCCTACTTTTTCTGGCTTAGGACAGGCAAAAATACCTACTGCTTGACGAGTGAAAATTTAAGGTTTTTTTTTGCCTTAATTTAAGTTAATTTACGTTCTGTAAGTGAAACCAAACCTCTGGTTTCAAGGATAACGGTATTCACACTAACACCCAGTATAGTAAGAGAAAACTGCAAATCAGTTTAATGGATTACGGTCTAACAGCCGGTCATATTTTGTCCTTATCATGGACAAAATGGACGAAATTACAAGATAAGACTGGTACTGTTGAACGCAAAACCCATTAGACAATTATGCTTTCAACGAAGCACTTGTACTAAATTGCTGGTATTTAGCTAGAAACGATGTTTAGTGTAGCTAGGTAGGTAAGATCACTAACAAAAGTCTATTTAATATCTAAAATTATGAAATAACTGAAGTCTAAAATATCCTGTAATTATCTGTAAGGACTACACAACAATATAACCTGGGTGTCACCGTTGCTGATCTTTCGCATTCATCATTTCATCTTCATCCTTTGTATTCAGGTTTTTGTTTGACTTTACGTTAATTGTTTTTGCCGACTGTATTTAAAGTGAAAGCTACCAATTTCATATAGTCAAATAAGACTTATTTGATTGTTGGTAAAGCAAAAGCTATCTTAGAAGGATTTTTACTATTTGGCACAATGCATGAAACAAACTACAGTTATCTCAAGAATGTTTTGTAAAACGTTCTGATAATAGGTACCTGAACCAACATAACATTTATTACTAGCACTAAAACAAGTAACTCCTGAATTTACTTTGCCTACAAACATAATCTCACAGAGCCAGTAACATTCAAAATAACAACTCGGCAACATTATAGGAAGTCGGAAACTCACATCGACCAATTTCACCAGCTTACTACTCAAATAACAAATAAGTAAGCCGCTTTGTCGCTTCAAAGCGTGTTTGACCGAAATAAAAGTTTAGCCTTAATCCTGCTGAAGGCCAAGTGGTCAATTAATTTTGTCAAATCAAACTGCGGTCACTGCTTTTGTACCTACAGTATGGGTTCAGTAGCAGAGATAAAGATCGGCCGGGTTTTATTTGGATGGTCGTCACCACTAGGATAGGGGTCAGAATGTCTACTACGCTATAAGAAGGCACTCATTTTAGTGAGCAAACGACATTGATAAAAATATCGTCACTGTCTTATTTCTTCATATTTTTGTTTATTCAATATTCGGTGGCAAAGTATTTCAGGTACGTTGTTATGTAAGGAATGAATAGAACATCATACCTATGTGTTACCTACTTAAGGTAAACGTCCCAGTAACCGTTAAGTTTTGAACTTCACCAACTTTGCTGGTATGCTATGCTAACACTAGAAGTCTTACAAAAAAAATAATTACATGACTAGAGAGACAATTTAAGCTAGTTTTATTGTAATATGCTTTTTTAATTTTATTTTGAATTTTCTTTAACAAAGATAGAAAAATAATAAAAAAAGGGCTAGTTGTACCAGTACCCGGTAGATTTGTACTAGTAAACGTTAAATTGTCCCAGAATCCGGTAATTTTCAACGCAAATTTGAACTCTACTGGCTTACGATAAGGTTCATAGAAAAACGACTTTTGCGTTTCTGTGTAAAATATATAAAGAAGGGCAAAGAAAAAAACTTATAAGAAAAATACTTTTTTTATGTAATTAGATAAATAAAATTATAAGTTGACATCACGAATTTGTTTCTATTTGAAGAAAACAATAATTTTGGTTTCACCTTTAGATGTAACTGTTACACTGGAGCAGTCTATAGAATAGCGGCCGCGTAATTTATCATCTAGCGACGACCGTGGGATACCGTACTGCCTGGTAGTCGCTGAAATGGACGCACTGCCTCCGTGGTAAAGGCCACGAAGATATGATCTTCTGCCTATCAGTTATGACTGTCTGAAAAAAAAAACTTCTAAATTCATATCAATAGGAAATCCCACTGTGGATTAGCAGCGGCGAGGGAGTGTCAGTGTGACTTTTACCAAAATACCATAGTGTTCCTTCGCAGGCCTTTTATGTACCAGAGCCGCGGTAACCCTTTCGAACAATCAGCCCCGGCAGGCCTTGGCCCTGCTGGGCCCCGCTGGGGTTTGCTGACGTCAGGTACTTCATCACTCGCTGAACGCCGATGGGAACCCCTTCCACCGTGACGAAAGTGAAGGGGAAGGTGGCCCATCCCGAAACCCATGAAAGCATATGGCCTCGGACTTGTGCAAGGCCACCTCCATTCCCAGCAGCTGGATTCTTTCGATGGCTGTCGCAAGCCTGCGCGACATTTTGTCGACAGCCTCCTGGCGCGACCTCTTTTGTGCCAGTACCAACGTGTCGTCAGCATACTACACTGACGCTGCTTGGGAGGTCGGCGCGCAGCACCCAGTCGTAGCTGATGTTCCACAAGAGCGGCCCCAGAACCGATCCCTGGATCCCGCCAAGACGACCATTCCCCCCCTCCCGGGAAACAGCGTCCCCCGTCGTAAGAGCGCTCACGTGCATGATGGCGTCCATCGTTGAGAGCCCCCTGTGGAAACCATGTTGGTGGTCCGCAAGGTTCGACCCTGTCCCCCCAAGAAGTTTTACGAGGCGGATTGTAACGACTCTGTCAAATAGCTTGCCCATCTCGTCGAGCAGCACAATGGGCCGGTATGCGGACGGAGAGTCCGCAGGGCGCCCCGGCTTCCGAATGAAGACCAATTTCCCTGTCTTTCAACTAAGTGGGAACTGGCCCCTCTCCAAATATGCTCTGACCAGGCAAGCCATCAGGCCCTGGGGCGATATTTTTGGTTTTCGGCCTGGCTACCGCCACTCTCAGGTCCACCCCAGTCACCTCAGGGATATCGTCGTCTTCGGGTGTGTGGTCCAGTGTTCCCCGCGCGATGGGAACAGAGCGCTAACTGGAGGTGGAGCAGGACACCATCTAAGGCTCTAAGTCAGCGGGGGGCCCATGGGTGGAGCTTGCCCCGCACCATTTTGTATAGGCGCCCCCACGGATCTCTGTCCAGAATACCCAGCTACTCCGCATTGGCCAACTCCTTAGCCCTGGATGATGGCCAGTTGGCGGGCGGTGTTCGCAGCTCTACATCCCTCGTACAGCTCTATATCCCTCGTACAGCTCTGCTTCCCTGGACTCCGGAGGGCGGATGCGAACGACGCACGCCTCTCGAAGAGACGCCAGCTCGCTAGACCACCAGTACATCTGGCGTCGGCGCTTCCTGGCAGGACTCGGGGCATGGCCATGTCGCAGATCTCGGACATGGTCTCCCGGGAGAAGCGTCATATAAATCACCACCATCATCTCAGCCATAGGATGTCCACTGCTGAACATAGGCCTCCCCCTTAGATCTCTACAGATACTTGTTGGAGGCGACCTGCATCCAGCGTCTTCCGGCGACTTTTATAAGGTCGTCTGTCTACCTTGTTGGTGGACGTCCTACGCTTGCTAGTCCGTGGTCTCCACTCAAGCACTTTTCGACCCCATCGGCCATCCGCTCTGCGAGCAATATGGCCTGCCCATTGCCACTTCAACTTGCTAATCCGGTGGGCTATATCGGTGACTTTAGTTCGTCTACTGATCTCCTCATTTCGGATTCGATCACGTAGAGAAACCCCGAGCATAGCCGTCTCCATAGCTCGTTGAGCGACTTTGAGCTTTGAGATGAGGCCGATAGTGAGAGACCACGTTTCGGTGCCGTAAGTCATCACTGGTAACACACACTGATTGAAGACTTTCCTCTTGAGGCACTGAGGTATGTCGGACGAAAAGATATTGCGTAGTTTCCGAACGCTGCCCAGCCGAGTTGGATTCGGCGGTTGACCTCTTTCTCGAAGTTGGACCTACCTAATTGGACTACTTGTCCTAGGTAGATATATGAGTCAACAACTTCGAGTACCAAGCTTCCAACAGAGACTGGGGTGAGCTCAACATGGACATTTGACATAATTTTCGTCTTGTCCATGTTCATTTTCAGGCCCACCCGTTGTGAAACTCGGTCGAGGCCATCGAGCATCATACTGAGTTCCTCCATCTACTTGGCCATGACTACGATGTCATCGGCAAACCGAAGGCTTTCCATTCCAGGAGCTTGAAGGCGTCTTCCATTGCGGCGGTAAACAGTTTCGGGGAGATAACGTCCCCCTGTCTTACGCCTCTTCTCTATGGAATCGGCTTCGTGCTATGCTCCTGTACTTGGACTGACATGGTGGCGCTATTATACAAACACTTCAACACCTCGATGTACCGATAGTCAATATGGCATCGTTGGAGTGACTCAAGTACCGCCCATGTTTCCACCGAATCGAAGGCTTTCTCATAGTCCACAAACGCTAAGTATAATGGCAAGTTATACTCCTCGGTCTTCTGTATAACTTGCCGCAGCATATGGATGCGGTCTATGGTACTATAGCCTCTTCGGAAACCGCCTTGTTCGGGAGGCTGGAAGTCATCAAGCCAGTGTTCGAGACGGTTCGTGATAACCCTTGAAAAAGCTTATAAACATGGCTTAGAAGTGTGATGGGTCTGTAGTTCTTCAATAGGCTGTCATATAAATACTTTAAAAATATTTCTTGTGACTACAACCGGTGAAATAGGTAATTAATAAATAAAATATAATAATGAAATTTGTATACATATATGTATAATATTTACACAATACACAAGATACTCACTATAGAATTACAATTGAATTACATTCAATTAAAGAAATTGACAACTTTCGATTTCAATGTTTTGTCGCCTGAAACCTGAAGAAACGTGAAGTATGGCATGGATTTCTGGCTCGGAGGGTTCGTTAGGGCAGTATAATTAAAAATAATGCCACAAATGTCGGCAGTGGCGGCGTAGCATCGGGTGGCACCCGGGGCGGACTACCTATTGAGCACCCCAAAAAAAAAACGACAAAATATAATCACATAGTAAAAAAAATCGTGTAGAAATCATTCATGGTTCTTTTCGCTAGTTTTAACATTAAGAAATCGGAGACAGATCACTGCAAAGTTATAAAGCGCTAGCGAAGCGAGTCCGAAATTTTTGAGTTTTGGAACACAACAGTACCCAAACAAGATTTAAAAAAATAACATCGTAAAGTGAAGAAGCCGCGAGCGTAGCGAGCGCCAAATTTTTAATTTTTGGGATGCAAAAATACCTAAAGAAATGATAAAGGAACAGTGTAAAGAGAAAGGCCCGAGCGCAGCGAGCGCGAAATTTTAGATTTTTGGGATGCAATGATACGTAAAGAAATAAGAAAAGACTAGCGAAAAGTGAAAGGCGCGAGCGCAGCGAGCGCGAAATTTTCGAGTTTTTCACCACAACAGTACCCAACAAGTTGGAAAAGAATCACTGCAAAGTAAAGAAGCCGCGAGCGGAGCGAGCGCGAAATTTTTTGAGTTTTGGGACACACAAGTCATGTGATTTTTTTTTTCTAATTGTTTGTTTGAGGACTCTCAAATTTAACTCAGAATTAAGCACAAATAAATAGAAACCGTGACTGAAGCTAGCGTCAATTGTTTTTGCTACTTCGGGGCTTCGCCCCCCCCTTACGCCGCTACTGAATGTCGGAAAAACAGTGATAAATCACTAAATCAAGAGTTTATATGACAGAAATTACACATACAAACAAAATTGTAGTGAATCGAAGGAAAAGCGAACTTAACAAAAGGCAATAAGGTCGATGTCGGGTTTTGCGTGCAACTTATATTGCAAGTCCCAATATCCGGCATTATATTCGACGGTTTCAAAGGAAAATGAGACCTATTTCAAGGTATTAAGGACACAATAACGGGTTTCGGTACAACTTCTGCTACCGGGTTCATCGTGTACCAATAACCGGTAAAAAAACTACGATTTTAACGGGTACTGGGTCAAGTAGGGGTTTGTTGGTACCAATAGATGTGAACGGCAAAAAAAAATATTTCTCAGTTAGATTCGGCACAATTTATAGGTTACATCGAAAAATAATATATTCAAATATTTGAAAAAATTAACACTCTTACGTTAAAGTTATCCGTCTCAGAATGGCTAGCTCATCAATGCGACGTGGTAGTTTCGGAGTTCACTGTCTGAACTTTAATTTTTCACATAACAAACTTTTGTCACCGTATATTTTCGAAGATATTAAACTTATTGGACAATATTGCCTTTATAATAGTACAAAATATTACTGAAAAGGTAGTGCCATACGCAAACTTTACTTAATTGTTGCTAGAAAAATGCAGTAAGCAAAAAACTGACTTTTAACGGGTACTGGTACCTTAACGGAAATAGGTGCTTTTCCCTTACTAGGTATAAACAGGCATTAAGCCTTCGTAACTCAGAATACAGTGACCTAAGGCTCAGTTTAGGATACATATAGCTATAAGCAACTATTTCACAGTATAAAGGATATTGTGACTATGTCTTCGCCTATACTTACATTAAAAACTTAAATAAACTTACATAGCGAAGTAGATTTCACACTCATAAGTCACAAACACTATTCAATAGGACTTTACAGACACAATAATTTACAAATACTTTCTCCACAATAAAAACAGAGTAAATCTTCTGACTCAGTTGCTTTGTAACCCACCATTTAAGGGTCGTTTGCCTTCCAAACGAGGGTTATCGCTCTATTCACCCTCATAACCTGCCTACTGTATGTATTGTACCAACAGCCTTACTTTTGTGACAAAATACTCCCGCCTAATAAGATTGTTCTGGATTCCAGACTTCTTTGTATAAGCGTCTTGTTATAAGCCTAGAATATGAACTGTGCTCAGATTTATATAATAAACTTGTGTCGCTACTTAAGCGAAAGTATCTCAGAAGCCGAGATAATTCAATTACGCTGTAAAAAAATACTCAATTGCCAAGAACTACGAGTATTATGAAGTCTAGTTTGCTTTTTTCTAACGATATTGTCAATGTCTAGAACGGATCTAAACATCGTAAAGGTAAAATTCTGAGCAAAAAATTGGCTTTTTTTTATATGTATAGGTTTTTAACTGTAAACACACAAACGAACTAGCTCATTAGCATATTCATTAAGACCTGTGGTTTTTGTCTTGATTCAAATTTTTCCGTAATCGAGAAAAGAGAAAGCATAATTAAGAAACTTTAACATAAGTCAGATAAAAATTCATGTAACTGAGAATTGCTCGCTTTGTTCTGAAATATAATTATGAAGATCAGCGTCGCTGTTTCAATATTTCCTTCGATTTTCTTTTGTTTGCAACATAATATTATTACGTGCCGGTCGAGTTTTCCGTTGTTTGGCTTTTGTTTCTAGCAAGATTATTATAAAACTTGACTTTTATAGTATGTTTCGAAGTCTTTCTCAGAAGCTAGCATAAATATGTTCTCCGCGGTTCCACCCGCGTTCCGAGGGAACTATGTACCTACTTCCCACACTTGGATAAAAATAAGGTTTTCTTAGTTCTTTCACCAAAGGTATAATATTAGTATGAATTGTATATAATAGTATTAAAATAAAAATGCCTACATGCATAAGGATACCTATGTCGATTTTCGCTTTGAAAGACATTTAAGTAAAATAAGACAAAAATCATCATCATCATCTCAGCCATAGGACGTCCACTGCTGAACATAGGTCTCCCCCTTAGATCGTAGACAAAAATACTGGTACCTAGTTATGACCATTGGCCACAGAGCATCTTGGTCAGATGATTGTGGCAGTGCTTGTCTATGCGTTATTAGTGCCGCAAGCACTTTCTTTTATGGCTAAATAAGCCAATAGCTGCACGGCACTTCTTGCCGCATTTGTCGCGGGTCGTCCACGGGTGCAGCGTTCTTGATGCGAAGCCTTTTCTGCTTAATGTCGTCGAGCCAGGCTTCGTCATATATTGCAGTCCCGGTGCGCAGGTCGCGTCTCCATAAGAGCCTCTCATTGGCGCGTGCTTCCCAAGAATTAGCTAGTTATACCCTACACTTTAATGGTAAGAGTCCAATAATGCAAGTGAAGCATACCATTAATAAATGAAACAACATTCCTCATACATTTTCCATGGCTTACTCACGCTTATACTCTCGAATCACGTAGACACAAACATACAAACATGCACGCATGACTACCACCAGGCGTCGACCATAAAAATATTTATCCCGATGCCAGAATATTCTGATGAGGGTGACCAAGTTTTTTGTTTATTTATTTAAAGACATTTTGGGACAGGGTAAAACATATATGTCTATTTTTTAAATGTGATATTTCTTTAATTTTTAGCTACTTTTAACATTTCGTTTATTTTGTAATTATTTTTCTAATATACTTTTACTGGCTTATGTACTAAGATCCAAGCTTACCGACAAAACAATCCTCTGTTTTTCTCAAAACAACTGCTTACTTTGAATATACTAATATTAAAAAGAATATAAAAAATATAATCTATACTAATATCATAAAGCTGAAGAGTTTGTTTGTTTGTTTGAACGCGCTAATCTCAGGAACTACTGGTCCGATTTGAAAATTTCTTTCAGTGTTAGATAGCTCATTTATCGAGGAAGGCTATAGGCTACTTTTTATCCCGGTACGGGAAGTAGTTCCCACGGGATGCGGGTAATACCGCTGGCAGAAGCTAGTCCGTAATATACAATCAAAACGCCTCTTCTCCAAAACCTAACAAATTTTCCCATGAAAATCAATTTAAAACATAAAAAAGAGAAACCTAATCCCTTATTTTTGACAAGCGTTTGACACAAATTGCGCAATAAAGACTTCATCCGTACTGACAGGCAATTACCCTGGCCTCTGTTGGGATCCCCAATCAGCATAAATCAACCCTTAGGCTCGTACCACACTGGACGTTAAATATTTCCACGGAATTTTGAAGGTTCCTTAAGAGTATTCCTTTCACGTAGACGCTGTCAATTAATGTTATGTAAGTTTCTCGGGTTTCTTGTATCGATAATGTACCCTTTTTGTATAGTTTTTGAGGTAAAAACCACGCGGAGACTTATTAGCAAGTTTATTGGAAATATTCCTTTATATTTTTAAAGAATCTACCTACCTATTAACCTATTTTTGTTCTACCTTATTATCTCTGAAGACCTTCTAAATTACGATCAAACAAGAGGCGGACCTTTTGCTGAGTATACATTAAGTTTATACCATAAAAAAAACACTTAATTCTACTGCAATCTTGTACAAATAAAAAAGAGTAAATGATCTGTGTAGCAAATAACGACTGACTTCCTTTCCCTACAAATCACCATAAAAGCATTTAAAGATTTCAAATGTACTGCGGCACTCGTCACCTACTGAACTCTGTCACCGCATAACTATAATTTTCATTTCAATGCCAACTGTACTGGCCACATGCCAAGTGACGTCATCAAGTCTAGACGTGACCCAAACACGAAGAACATCCCTGGAGAGACTTGGAATACTTAGATTAATTTTGTACCACTTCGAAACTCGTGTAGTGGAATCTCTTTAGAAAATTCAGTACGTTTTAATGAGTTCACGACCTGTTCAAAATTTACAAGATCATCCTAAATATTTCGGCGACATTAAGGTAATAGGTATAATTGCAAATTAATACGAAGGTTGTTGGGTGGCAAAAAATATAATGATGATGCTGCTCTCGCAAGAGTTATTTCAGGGAGCGTTTTTTGTACTATTTGGTCTCCGGAAAAAGTAAATCATGGTCACCATACTACACGAGACCCGTAAACGTCAAATATCTCCCTTCGATATCTCTAACTACTAAATTTTGTGACTTGTGAGGTTATATAGTTCTGTAGATCCAGAGATTACACCATGTCTGGATCTACTGACCTATTTGGGTGTCAGAATATTTCTGAGGTCAATTTTTATTCCAGTACGGGCAGTAGTGACCTCAGGACGGGATTGAAACCTCGAGAAACCGCTAGTCTATATATATAAAAATGAAACCCGCTTACCGTTGTCACGACATAACATAAAAACGGCTTGACCGATTTGGCTGAAAATTAGAAGGGAGGTAACTTAGACCCGGGAGAAGGTTTTAGGATTTGTCACCATCCGGCTACGGGAAGCTAGTTATTTATAAAGATCAAGTCAGCAAAGCGACAAAGTTGCTTAGTTTAAGTACTTGCAATGTTCTAAACTCTCTGTAAGTGATGGCTAGCCATAAAGTACTTACTTAGTCCCGACTAAAGGCTGACCACACATCAGTCAACAGTATCTCTCTCTAATCTCTTAAGTCTGTACCACCACTAAGTTGGTACTAAATTGTGAAAGCAAAAAGCTTAGACCAAACCACAGGCTACTTAACAAGTTTAAGCCCGGCTTTTATAAGACCTTTTTAGACACAATTTGGATAATGTTGATAAATTATTTTTAACCTTTAGCATGATGTCTGGTTTTTGATAAAATATTTGGTTCGTGTAGTTATTACTATTTAATAAACAAAGATGATATGGCCGATAAGGCTGTGAGATGGCGTCAAATAGTAAGGTATGGAAGAGGAAGACATGCTGCCTCGTCCCTAGATACTCAAATTAAGATAAAAGCAGGGGAATTATGAGAAAACTATACAATGAATTTCTACGACATTTTCACTAATACATATAATCAAAATTCATGAGCAATGTTTATATTTAAGGCATCTCCTCAAAACCGGAGAAGACTAGAGTCTAACCTCTACAGCAACTGCAGAATTATCGAATGCATCCTATATTACCGTACTCCTCACTAAAAGTAACCTAACTCTATAGAAAAGCAAATGAAAGAAACACAAAAAAAAACTTAGCAAACAACTTAGATATTCCCAGACTACATTACAGTTCTAAGTTAAACACAGGTAGTGCAAAGCCTGCTTCGAAATTGTATTTATGCACCAATCGATCGTGACCTATTTACACGAGTTTCCCACGATGTGGGAATTACAGTCTGAATTCGTACTGTACACGAGAAAAACCACCTTATGGTCTTTGGCACTTAAGACCCTGTATTTATTTAAGCTGAGTATATACAGGGTTACTTGTAAGTAGTCCGCATCCTTTCATGAGGTGATAGTATAGGTCAATACGGACAAATTTGACCCTGGCATACACTGGGCAAAAGTTAACCCGTTTCAAGATAATCGAATTTCAAGCTGAATACTAAACTATCCACCAAAAAAAAAATTTTGCAAATCGGTCCAGGCGTCTTCGAGTAATCGGTGAACATACATGAAAAAAAAAAAAAAAAAAGATCCCGACGAATTGAGAACCTCCTCCTTTTTGGGAAGTCGGTTAAAAATAAAAAAAAGGCGAAGGCTCTATTCAGCGACTCATATCTAAGTTAATTTACTCCGTAGTCAAGTCAATCACATATAATGAGAGCAGGTGAGATAGATTTAGTGATCAGGTAATTTTCTTAATGGACTCTTGTTGCTGACCGCGTTTGCCCAGGACTGACTTATATATAAATAAAGGCGAAGAAACTTCAATGAGGTTTTATATACGACAATATCTAATATATAAAATTAGACAATATAGCAAGAAACGTTAGTACAAAACTTTGTTAATCTTGACTTGAGGGTTATTAAAAAAGTCTGTTGAGCTTTTTATTATTAAGTTTTCGGATTAAAATATCAGTCTGAATGAGGATGAAAATAATGTAAGAAAGCTGAAAGTAATAATTAACATTCCAAAAAATGTTCAGAATAAATTCATTCTAGATTTTGGCCCGCTGTTTTCAGTCTCTTTTATACCTACTAAGCATCATTAAAATCACTAAAGGACCAATTTTATATTTCACTGCAAAACAGTTCCCATATAATGCAGTATGATGAAGTTTAACTGATATAGAAATTACAGTCATTTTACATACCTTTTCGAAGAAGTAAGATACGAGACTATTTTATATTTAATAAACCGACTTCCAAAAACACTAAAAAGCAAAAGAAGTCGGTGTCTAATGGATGTTACTAAGTTAATTTTGCCACCGACTTGTAGGCCGATGCACCTAAAATTAGTTTTTTTTTGCTTTTTAGTGTTTTTGGAAGTCGGTTTAATTTTTTTGTAAAAAAGTTTTTTATTTACTGCTTTTCAGTGATACGAATAGTTGTCACTAACCATATAAGTGGAAAGTTCTCGTCAATACAAAGAATATAAGCCCAAATACGAGGTATTTTACATATTCAGTTGTCGAGTCCCCTCGACCTTCTCTGGTCTCCATCATCAGGTCAGCTCCAAACCTTCACTGTTACAAAGGTCTCGTCAATACAAATAATATTAGCCCAAACACGAGGTAGTTTACATATTCAGTTGTCGAGTTCCCTCGACCCTCTCTCGTCTCCATCATCAGGTCAGCTCCAAACCTTCACTGTTGAATAGTACTTTCAGGCATACACCTGAGTGTCAAGTTTTTACCCTATGTATGCCTACAACTTTCGAAAGTTGCCCTCAATTTCTCAGGGTTTCCATCATCAGATCCTGACCTGATGACTATGGGACCAACTGGCAGCTATTCCACGTCGAACAAAAAAGAATCACGTAAATCGGTCTATAAACCTCGGAGTAATCGAAGTACATACATAGAAAAAAAAGAAAAAAAAAACATACCGGCCGAATTGAGAACCTCCTCCTTTTTGGGAAGTCGGTTAAAAATATTTCTATTAAAACACCGAAACAATTTAAAACATTTAAGAGACCAAATAATATCTAGGTACACAAATCCGTCTTTCACTTCACACAATTTCGTTTCAGTTCATGAAACTTGATTCACATAACTACGTATTTTTTCTCCGATTCTGTACAATTCTGATTTTATAACTTTTTCACTGTACTTATTCGTTTCGTTCGATAGCACATAAAACAGCTCTCGTCATGTCGGTTCCGCTGACGATAGAATATGATAATTATGTTTATATTAAGAATATTATCAGTTTTTTTTAATAACAAGTCATTTAACTTTAACTAGCTTCTGCTTGCGGTTTCACCCGTCACCCTCAATACAAAAAGAGAGATTGCTTTACTTTGATTTGGGAGAGAAAAAGAGATTGATAAAAATATTTATTATGTGTTTCGGAGGGCACGATAAATTGTAGGTTCCGGCTGTCATTTGAACATCGTTGGCAGTCGTTACGAGTAGTCAGAAGCTACTAAGTCTGACATACCAGTCTTACCAAAGGGTATCGGGTTGCCCGGGTTACAAGGTTGAAGCGGTCAAATAGACAGTAGCCCCATGTGACAAACTGGTACGCAGTTGCATCCGATAAAACCGGAAGCCATACAACATAGTTGGGAAAAGGCTAGACAGATGATATTTTTAGGGTTCTGTACCCAAAGTGTAAAACGGGAACCAAACGGGAAATATTTTGCCCTCCCATTCAACAAATGTGATATTTTTGTCCGTTTCATAAATAATGGTACGGAACCCTTCGTGCGCGAGTCCGACTCGCACTTGGCCGGTTTTTTTTTTCAAATTGTTCTAAAAATTATAAACATTAACATTTAACTATGGATAATTGAAACTAAAACACACATAATAACAGAAAACCGCAACAAGTGTGTTATTATGTAATTTTATATGCATTGTTATCGGTTTAATTGTTATTGCTGGACAATTTAATAACTTTTAATTTTATAATTGTACTTATATCATGAAATTACGATAAGCGAGATTTTTCTTCACGCTACAGATTTTTTGATTTGCTCACATACATTGGTACTTTAATAAAGTACCCACATCCATATAGTTTTTTATTCCAAATCCTCGCAAACCATAGTAAAATTCTATACTTCTTTCTAAACCAACAAGCAAATTTTAAGACCATCTTACGACTGGGCAAAGCCTCAAGAAAATGATTGAAGGATTACTGACATAATGGCCATACACGGCCCAAATGGGTATTGGCCTTAGTCCAAAGGGTTAGAGTTTGGAGTACAAAATACATTATACTCAAGAATGCAGAAGTAGCAGAATGTGTCTTGCCAGAAACATTGTAATGACATAGAATTATAATAAAACTTGCTCTTGCCAGCGGTCTCACCCGCATCCCGTGGGAATTACTTCGTGCACTCAACGACAAAGAAAAAATTTTTGAAATCGTATTTTTAGGTCATAAGATTAGCGCGTTCAAACAAACAAATGAAGTTTTCTGCTTAATCATATTAGTATAGATAAGTTTGCTAGTCAAAGGTTAACCTGGTACATATGTCATAACAGTAACATTTATGACAAACCAAGCATAATTGGTTTGTTATGGCTATAAAAACACAATTCCATATGTTTTGAATATAGCTTTCAAACAGCCGTTGTCTTTTTTGAAGGGAAATCATCATATTACCTCTCTCGCTGTAGTTCCAGCGTCAGGGATTATCAGGCTCTTAGTGACTAACCCGTCATGTTCCTTCTTGAGCCGTTTATGTACCCGGGCCTCGGTAACTCTTTCGAAGAATCCCGCAGCCCTGGCAGTTTTTAACCCTGGTAGGCCCCATTTTGGTTTGCTGATTCTTCTTGAGAGCTGAATGACTTCACAGCAATATATTGTTTGAGCCGAGCAAAATACAAATAAAACAATTGAATTCAGTATATTTCATGGTTTCAGGTTCAGGTTTTAATGAAACAATGTTCCGCCTATTTACGAACGACTTATTAATATGCCTTTTAACTGAAAGTTCAAGAGTCATTGTTTTTAACCTTTTTTTAATTAATAATTAATTGAGTACTTATTTTAACTGTAGCAAATGCCTTATTTCTATTTCGGTGAAGTTTAGAAAATACTTAAGTAATTTGCTGAATTACGTAATTAAAAATTAAGGGTTCTTAGTTGAAGAACTCTTAGTAAATTTTGCCTTTTATGAATGAATTTTAATATTGAGTGAAAAGGTGTTCGAATTTTCAAATGAACTATTAAGAACTGAATTTTATTTAAAGTATTTCAGTATTTTATTGATGATATTATATTATTATATTATATTATTTTAACATATTAAATTTAATTTATTGATAGTAAGTATCTTAAGTGAATATTATAAATGTGAAAGTTTTCGCTTAATAAATTGCTGAAAGGAACACATATAGATGTTTTTTCCGTGTAAAAAGGCTGTGTAACGTAACACACATAGATTGATGTCTTAGTTAACGACGCAAGTAAATCCGTGGGCGAAAACCAGTTTGAATTGAAAAAATACCATATAACATTACACAACATACAAATAACACAGTAAGTAGTCATTTCCTTCCCTTTAGGATAAAAAGAAACGCTAAGCGGATAACCGTTCACAAACTTATTGGAAAAATCAAGTCGTGAAGAGCGAATTTCCCCAAGGAAAAGACGGCTCAATAGTGCGTATGTGCTGTATAATTTTTGGTGTCGAATAATTGTGCCGTTGGGGCAAATTGGTTCTAGACGATTGTGAGTGTGTATGTGTCTAAGGTGGATACTGGGTGTTCAGTATGTGAATTGCCACGCTGCAAGACATAAGCGACTTTTCATATACAGAAGAAATATGTAAATATTGATTTCTGACACTTACGCGAATATTAGACATTTAAATAAAACTACTTTTACGGATTTTATCGCGGTTATATTAATATTATTTAATCCCTGGATGGAAAATCCGAGCAGACAATCTGTTACTTTGAAAGTGCTCTAATTAATTACAGCTTGCGAAAGCGTTTATATGTTGACTTTAGAGTACTCGCACACTTCAAACTTTTAGTCGGCCGACAGTTTGCTCGGGCATAGATCAGTATGGAAATGAATGGAAGTACACACGTAACAACTATCAGGTATTTTGCCGGTATCAGATCGACTAAAAACTTTGTTGAATTAATGAGATTCTTGAAAATAAACAACTATCGGCCGACTGTTTAGTCCGCAGTTTGCGGGTACTCTTCTCTGATGTAATTTACTGGGTCTTCATCAAAAATAACATTTAACGCTATCCATCATTTTTCGCAGTCCCATCAAAATTGCGAGCGAAAAATGATTTTACGTTAGGGAAGTCAAGAAGATTTATGATCATTTAAACACAGCACTGTCTGTGTCATTATCGACTCCTTGCCTAATGTACAGTGAAATGATTTATTGATAAAGCAACGAATATTGAATTTTCCTAATGTCTACTTCGTTCCTATAGGTATAGTAGATAATATGTATTAAGTTATATTAGTAAAGTGATATTATTTATGAAGGAGTATTTTTATTAACTTTAAAGATGGTTAATGTTTAGTGTAAATATAGGTACATAGTTTTATCTGAATATTTACAACGGCTTTAACGATTTTACCGATATTACTATTTCTTACTTGGTTAATTGTTAGTAATGTCGTTTTATTTTTCAAAAAGATCGGTCTGTTAGGTATGTATTTTGATCTTTATAACAATACATTTGGAATATGCCACCTCATGTGTTTTGAAATGTTCGGTAAAACAAGATTTATTTCTTTGTTTGTTTCAAAGTGGTAAGTACTTGTGTCGTGATTATCAAAGCAAATGTAACGAACAGGCGCTTTCAGCATAATTTGTACTCAAAGTTTTCTTGGCATAATGACAGTTCTTACACGGTAAACTATAAGCCAAAATTACCTCTCAAAACAATCATTAATCATTGAAATAACTAAGGGTTATATGGGTGACATTGACATGAATTTTAGAGGTGAACCAAGTATTCTAAGCTTTGTAAGTAACTTTTAAATTAGACTTTTAAATTAAATTCACTAAGTTGTACAGGTAACTTATTTAAAAAGTTTTTTCTCCTTGGAATTTAATTAATGATTACACACACACACACACACTCACACATTTTATTATCTTGATTCGAACAATAGCTTAGTTGTAAATTATAAGGATCGAACTTCAGCTTTTTTCCAATTTTTTTTTATACATGAGATCCTTGTCCATACATAATATTGTTTACAAAGCAACAAGGCTATATACATATAAGACTTCCGAAACATCCCATTCAACACCCAGCATCCCTATTACAATCCAAAAATAACCTTTCATAAAAATGTAATACCTTAGCTTATAAAAGATTAAAAAGGTACGCGAATTTACTGCGTTTTGCGCCTGATATCGGATACCCATTAGCTAGAACGAGTTTTCTTTAGTACAGTCTGAAGGTATCTTGGTACTTTAATAACGGTAAGCGAATTTTAATGGATCCCTATGGTAATCAGGTACTAGTATTGTATTGAAGGGTCATGAAAGGGATGCTACATATGTTTGGACTTTAAAAGACTGTGACCCTTGAGTTTGTTTTCCAGGTAGCCACATAGGAAACACTGACTTCGTCTAGCTTCTAAATAAAATTGGACGTGTAAAATTGTTGTTTACAATGTATTTTCAAAAGAAATACCATTTATCAGTTGTCATTCGAACTACAATTTTATTCTTCTTACTAGAACTCTCGCACGAAGTTTTCGAAGCCCGTTAAGAGGTGACTAAATTTTTTTCTTTCAGTTTGCGTAAGCACAAATCACTCATAATGAGGTTGGAAACGAAAAACGTTACCAAACTTTTCGTATTTTCAAACGAGTTCTTAAGTGAATTTATGTTCGTAAAGAACACGTAATTTCTTTCGTGTTTAAAATCTTTAACGTGTATTTGACGGGGCTCCAAAAATAATCTTTGACAAAGGAACTAATTTGATTGAAGTTGCTTAAAAACGTTTGCTTACTAATTCAATGAATATGTTACTCCAAATAAAATAACAAGACAAAAAAGGAACTTCAACATTTCACTTCGCTGCGTGTTTCGTTGTCAAACAAGATTAACTTAAAAGCGCCAAGTACAGGCAATACTTACATTGCAGAACTTCGCATTGATTTAATATTCCTACCGTCAGTGCGTGCCTCACGCACCAACCAATTATAATTTCTAAGACCGTTTATTGCTTACCGCGGCCACGAATTAAATTAGACCTTAATTTCATGGGGTAGAGTTTAATTTTTAATGACGCGGTTCCGGGTTTAATCTCGTTGGCTTTTGTACGTAATTTTTGGGGTTAGTTGTATTTATAATTAGCTGCATAATTTTTGGGGGTTAGAAACAATGAGTGTGAACTATTCGAGCTTATGGTGGGATACACGAAATAAGGAAAAGTGGTTTTCAGTTTTGGTTTACTTGAACGCACTAATCTCAGACATCAGTAAATCTATTTGAAAAATTCTCTCAGTGTTAGATAGCTCATATATTGAGGCAAACTATAATATTGTATTATGCGGGTGCGTGCAGTAGTTCCCGCGGGATAGAGGAAGCTATGTAATAAATATTTTAAGCACAAAATACAACTGGTTCATCGTCGATTTTCATTAAACACAGCTGTTTCACAGAATACCGCCTACGTAATATTTCCTTAATTTACTGCGTTTGTGCCACAAAAAGAATACGTGGTTCCCCATGAATATGTAACAGTTTTCACGAATATGAATACAAAATTGCAAATGTGAAGTAATTGTAAATAAAAAAATGTGTAAAAGTTGTGCTACATTGAAAAAAACATATTTTATTTTATTCATTATGTCCTGAAAATTATAAACTAAAAAAAAATAACGAACTCAAAAAGTCTTTTGACCGTTCTCTTTCATGACAGCGGCAATATAATATTTTTATGTAAACAATTTGATAATAAGTTTAATGTTTTTCTTTCGAGTCAGTTTTGGTTTTTTGTAAAAAAATAGCATTCTTTAATTACTTTTTGTTTGGAACTACTTTATACACCTTTTGCTCGTATGATTCAAAAATTTAACCGTTTCCATAAAATGTTTGAACAGAGTTTCAGCTCAATTAAAACGCATCATACGCGTAAGTCACTTATTACACAAAAACAATTTTATTGCTTTAACTGCTAAAACATTTATCTATACATATAATAAATCTGTAGAAAAGTAATTTTTGTACATTGAAGAAATTGACAAAAAAAATAGCCAGCATGTTAAAGGATAACTAACAGAACCCATTTCCATCATTTTTGTCATTTTTGTCTGTTTGTCTGTTTGTCTGTTTGTCTGTTCGGGATTCACGTAAAATCTACGAATTCAATGAAGACAATGCTTATATACAAAAATTCTACATAACTTGGGGTATTACTTAGTTTTTGTTTCATCGAAATCGATTCACTCTATCAAAAGATATGATTAATTTTGTGAATTCAAGATGTAAAATATTACGACACGCAATCTGTTTGTCAAAACTGTACATTTGAATGTTGTACTTATATTAGTTGTTCGGCCTATTATTAATCTTTACACAGAAAATCACACCTTTATAAGTAACTTCGGAAGAAAAAAAATATGAAAATTTTGTTTAGCCAAGGTTAAAGTAGCTCCATCTGTGGTAAAAATACATCAAATTTGACAAAAGAGCGAGGTGGTAAATGACAATTAATTACCATACATTCTTTATAGAGGATTATTATTTCAACAGATGGAGTTGTGTATTTTCCGTAATTCACCATATTTTAACACGTATGTAATTTTTCGATAGACATTTCAATAGTGTTTGTCAGTTTGCCGTACCACATCAAAATCCAACTATAATTATTACCTTGATGAAAGGAAAATTAATAGTTCTCAGCCAAATTTAAAACGGTGCCATCTAAATTATTTTTTGAACATTATGTCAAAAATGATGACTTTAGTGGAACAATTAATTATCATTTAAAGTTACAGATGGAGTTCATATCAGGATTTTTTCTAAAACATAGTTTAGCTTATCTTCCACTAATGTGGTGGCCTTAAAACAAATTACTTTGAGTGAGTAGTATTATAGTAGATTATAGTAGACGGCTGGCAGGAGCTGGATGCGAGAAGCCGAAAATCGATCTGAGTGGCGTGCACTTGGAGAGGCCTATGTCCAGCAGTGGACTGCGATAGGCTGATGATGATGATGATGAGTAGTATTAAGTAGACCTTAATTATTTTTTCTGATGCAAAATATGTAAACTTAATCCTAGAAGAAAGGAAGATCTATCTCTCGCAAGCGCTTCTAAGCGTGAGGTAGGTAATGTAGGCTTCTGTAGCTTTAAAAACAAGCCCAGATACAAAGTGCAGATAAGAAATGGGAGCTTTCTCGATTTAATACCATACACACGTAAAATGCTTTATGCGTCTGGAAACGTACAAATTACGCGTCGCATACCAGAGACATGCTTACTTTCAACTTCTGATCGCAAATACACTGTTCACGATTACGAACAGTCTCAGTAAGACCCGAGCCAAGTCTAAAAAAACACCTTTTATATAAAACTACGTTTGATGTCATTCAATTACAAAGACAGAATTGTTCTCTGCTGCAAATCCTATCCACCTATATCCTATCCTAATCCAGCATGCATTGCAGGTGTGCATTGCACAAAAACCAATGGTATCCTATTAGAGAAGTCAAAAGAGTCGGCCTGCCAACGTCAGCTTTTGCGCTAAACAAGTGTTCTTAATAGTACCATCAGAATTACATTCATCGTTGAATGAGGTGAATACATTTTCAGAAACCACAATAACAGTAGGAGCCAAAGCGTATGATCGCTTCATAGAGCTCTGATTGGCCCCAGGTGACCAACTCAGGTCTGATTTGTTCATTCATCAGATCTTTGAAAGTGTTTCGGTGGATACTTACTGTCGTCCTGTTTACGTGTGACACAAAATATGGTATATAAACGTCCTCCGCAAGAGCGAAATTTTCCCGGTGAGCGGTAGTGACGCACAGTATACAACACTTCTGTTTCTTTTGATTTGCTGGCTCCACCAAGAAATGACAAATTGCGAGCGTACATTTTGAAAATCTTGGCAAAACTGCAAGTTTCAAGTACGAACACATGAAGTGGACTCTCACAGATACGTACATTTTGCCTATTCGTGAACTAATGCAAACATTTCGGTGGAGTCCCTCCCGGTTTAGACCTAACCCCACATTTGCTCAGCTCACACGCCCGAGGATCGCGCACGCCTAATGTGGGGTCAGCCTTACCATAGTAAGTAAGTGCACAGAAAATCCCCAATTCATACAAGTCATACAAGTGTTTCTCCCCAGTAGTGAAACTATCCTACCCTATGAGCCTGCTGATGATGATGACTCATTTTATCATCCATCCAGCTATTCCCCAACTATGTTGGTGTTGGGCTTTCAGTCACCGAATCTGTTTGAGTACCAATATTTTGCTTGGAGCGACTACCTATCTATCTATCTTCAATCCTGTCAACTACACAAGACGATATCCATGGTAAGACTGACAGACTTTCTGGCTTCTGCTTAGTCGCAGCAGCTGCAGAAAATTTACAAATGACAGCTTTGTCAGACTCAAAGCATATAGACATAGATTATAGCTATTTCCTGTGAAAATTACTTACGCACCATACGTAATTTTATTTATTTATTTATTTTTATAGGCTTACCAACTAAGACACATACAGACAATCTTAAAAATAAATGAAACAACAGTTAGTGTATGCTCTTAAATTAAAGGTAGGCTCAACATTATTTTTAAGTTGTTCAAGTAAAAGAGTTAAAAATTAAAAGTAATTAAAAATGAAAGAAATTAAGAAATTGGGTAAAACATAATAAAACTATAAAAATTAAAAATTAGGCAAACTCTTAATGGCTCTTTTAAATACACTTATTTTACTTGCAAATATATCTAAGTCGTGTTTTCTATAAATGTCATTACACTTTCTGAGAGTATAAGTGAGAGGTGCGTTGCTGCCATACTTATTTCGGGTATGTTTCGTGACGAATGGGGTATCATTTACTAGCCTAGCTGAAGACCTTGGTACTTTTATTTGAATTTGGGACAACAAAGATGGACAGTCTGTTCTACTGTTTAAAATTTTATATAAAAATATCAACCCACAATAGTCTCTGCGCCAAAGCAAGGATTTCATTTTAAAATGCTCAAGTCTATCATTATATTCTTTCACATTATGTCGTATACCACAGATAATAGATAGTCTTCTTAAGAATTTTTTCTGTACTTTTTCAATTCGCTGAATGTTATTTTGATACATAGGATACCACACTACGGAACAGTATTCGATGTTGCTACGCACAAGAGCATAGTAAAGTGCTTTTAATGCTGTTATTGATTTAAATTGTCTAGTGTTCCTATTTATAAATGCTAACATTTTATTTGATTTGGCAACTATTTTATCTATATGTGTAGTAAAACGCATTTCTGAATCAATAATAATCCCTAAATCTCTGACTTGTGTTACACTCTTTAAAGCTTGTTCCTTCATAGTGTACGATGTAAAGAATTTACACTTCTTACGCGAAAACTTTATGTGATAGCATTTATTGATATTAAGTTCCATGGCGTTAGTATCACACCACTGACAAAGTCGATTTATGTCATCTTGTAGGAGATTTAGGTCAGAGTCAGAATTGACGATTTTTGAAATTTTGAGATCATCTGCGTACATTTCAAAATAAGAGTGGTGAATGCAGTATTTTATGTCATCTATAAACATTGTAAAAAGTATTGGGCCTAGATGAGATCCCTGCGGAACTCCAGATGTAGGTATAAAGGAACGAGATGTGTGTCCATTTACAACCACTTTCGCTTTACGATCTTTTAAATAAGATTTAAACCAATGCCAGAGAGAACCATGAATATTAAAAGTGTAATGAAGTTTTTGAAGCAATAAGAAATGATCGACTTTATCGAACGCTTTGCTAAAATCGCTGTATATAGCATCGACTTCATTACCGTTACTAATATCAGTCAATGTTCTTTCAACAAAACTTACAAGATTAGTTAGTGTCGATTTATTTTGAACGAAACCGTGTTGGTGTTCTGTTATTAAACCTTTAATATGCCAGTTAATATAAGGACACACCAATGACTCAAACACCTTAGCAAACAAAGGAAGTTTGCTAATGGGTCTATAGTTGCGAGTGTCAGTTTTGTCTCCAGATTTGGGAATGGGTGTTATAATGGCTTCTTTCCAGCATTCGGGGAAAATTCCATCACTAAGTGATTGATTATATATTAGATAAAGTGGTTTCGATAGTTGGTTTGCACACTCTCTAATAAACAACGGTGGTATATTGTCACAACCCGATCCTTTTGATATATCTAGTTGTTGTAATTTTTTCTTAATTTTAGATTCTGACAAATGAATGTTATGTAAACTGTTATAGACGTTTGTGGAACTGTTTATATGTGATAAGGAGCTATTAATGTCATTGGAGATGGGACTATATACTGACGCAAAGTTTTCAGCAAACAAATTAGCAATGCTATCACCATCAGTGGCTACTGTATTGTTGAGAGTCATTTTTTTTGGGATTGTGCTTTTATTATCTCTTTTATGTTTTATGTAGGACCAGAAGTATTTAGGGTTTTTTAACAAGTTTTCTTGGACGCTGTCTATATATTTGTAATATTGTTCTTTGATCAACTTATTTGTTCTCTCTTTTAGTAAATTATATTCATATTCGTCGCGTTTGTTTTTATATTTTTTCATATTAAGTCGGCATTTTTCTTTTTCTTTCAATATTTGTATGAGATTCTTAGTATACCAACATGGATATGAATTCTTTTTTGATGAGTGTAATGGAATTAGGTTATGAATGATTTCGTTAATTATGCTATAAAATTTACTCGTTAATACATTAATATCAGGTAAGCCGGATAGTTCCTTTACCCAGTCTACATTTGCAAGACATTCTCTAACCTTATGATAATCGGCTTTATGAAATTTAAGGGTCGGTGTGTTTCTATTACGTAAGAAAGTTGGGACTTTAAGTTGCAGTGTTATATCTAGTGGAGGATGGTATTCGTCAATATTAGATATAATATCTTTGGCTGGGCAAACTTCAATAGAATAATTTGAGTTAGAAATCACTAGATCAAGTATTCTGTCATTTTTGTTTTTAACATAATTAAACTGTTTAAGGTCATTACTCGATAAAAAGTCTACAAATAAAGTACCGAGATTGTTCGTTGGAGATTGTGGTTCTACATATGACGCTGAAGGTACTTTTGTCCAAGTTAGGAAACTCAAATTAAAATCGCCTATAAGAACAACATTTTCTGATGTATGATGAATAACGTTATCTATCTTGTCACTAAAATATGAGAGAGTACTAGATTTAAGTGGTGGGGCAAGATATATGGCGCATAAATGTATTTTATTTGATTTGTAATTGTGTGAACTGGTCAGATCTAAGGTCACCCATAAATCCTCGCACTTGGATTCAAACGAAAAATTCCTGTAAGCACTGTAGGTTTTTAACACAGCAATAAGTACACCTCCCCCCTCCTTACCCTCAGAAAATGTACCCGACTGTCTGTCTCTCCTGAATATTTGATATCGATCATCAAAGATTTCTGAATCTAATATCTTATCATTAAGCCAGGTTTCCGTTAAGACTATTACATCATAGGTCATGTTCAGAACATTTAAAAATACAGACTGTAGTTTACCACGTATACTTCTACTATTTTGATAGTATATATTTAAGTGACTGAATTTTATTAATTAACTAGCTGTTGCCCGCAACTTCGTCTGCGTGGGCAATATAGAATAGTCAAAATACTACTTATCCCGTAGGTGCATTCTTTCACGTGACAGTATAATTAGGATTAGCACTTAGCAGTCGCATAGATTCAATGATCAAGGTTGTGTTGTGGATGTGACCATTTATCTAAACAAAAGAAGTAAAGTTTGTGACGTTGTGAATATCTCTGGATCTAGTCAGCCAATTTGGAAAATTATTACGTATAGTGCGTAAGTAATTTTCACAGGAAACAGCTATAATCTATGTCTATATGCTTTGAGTCTGACAAAGCTGTCATTTGTACATTTTCTGCAGCTGCTGTGACTAATCAGAAGCCAGAAAGTCTGTCAGTCTTACCATGGATAATGTCTTGTAATGTGACTGGATTGAAGAGAACAGATAGGTAGTCGCTCCAAGCAAAACATTGGTACTCGAACAGATTCGGCGACTGGAAGCCAACACCAACATAGTTGGGGAATAGCTGGATGGATGATGAAATGAGTCATCATCATCAGCAGGCGCATATGGTAGGATAGTTTCACTTACTCACTATGGTAAGGCTGACCCCAAATTAGGCGTGCGCGATCCTCGGGCGTGTGAGTAGCGCGGGCGTCGCGAGCGCGCTGCGTGAACATCGCGTTTTGCTGCCCTGCGGCATGTGTGAAGAGTGCAAGCGACGCGCTCGCGGCGAGCACGCGGCGCTCGAGTTGCGTTCTTACCCCTTCGCCCGCTATCCCCACCGCCCGCTAAACGCCTTAGCAGTTAAACGTCAAGGAGAGCGGCGCGTGCGCGCCGCGAGCGCGCTACAAATGCCGCAGGGCAGCAAAACGCGACGCTCACTCAACGCGCTCGCGACGCACGCGCGGCGCCCGCGCTACTCACACGCCCGAGGATCGCGCACGCCTAATGTGGTGGCCTAAGCCGGGACTCCACCGAAATGTTTGCATTAGTTCACGAATAGGCAAAATGTACGTATCTGAGAGAGTCCACTTCATGTGTTCGTACTTGAAACCTGCAGTTTTGCCAAGATTTTCAAAATGTACGCTCGCAATTTGTCATTTCTTGATGGAGCCAGCAAATCAAAAGAAACATAAGTGTTGTAGGTATACTGTGCGTCACTACCGCACACTGCGAAAATTTCGCTCTTGCGGAGGACGTTTATATACCATATTTTGTGTCACACGTAAACAGGACGACAGTAAGTATCCACCGAAACACTTTCAAAGATCTGATGAACGAACAAATCAGACCTTACTTGGTCACCTGGGGCCAATCAGAGCTCTATGAAGCGATAATACGCTTTGGCTCCTACTGTTATTGTGGTTTCTGAAAATTTATTCACCTCATTCAACGATGAATGTAATTCTGATGGTACTATTAAGAACACTTGCTTAGCGCAGAAGCTGACGTTGGCAGGTCAACTCTTTTGACTTCTCGAATAGGATACCATTGGTTTTTGTGCAATGCACACCTGCAATGCATTCTGGATTAGGATAGGATATAGGTGGATAGGATTTGCAACAGAGAACAATTCTGTCTTTGTAATTGAATGATATCAAAAGTCGTGGTGGCCTAGTGGGCAAAGAACCAACCTCTCGAGTATGAGGGCGCGGGTTCGATTCCAGGTCAGGCAAGTACCAATGCAACTTTTCTAAGTTTGTATGTACTTTCTAAGTATATCTTAGGCACCAATGACTGTGTTTCGGATAGCACGTTAAACTGTAGGTCCCGGCTGTCATTTAACATCCTTGGCAGTCGTCACGGGTAGTCAGAAGCCAGCTAGTCTGACACCAGTCTAACCAAGGGGTATTGGGTTGCCCGGGTAACTGGGTTGAGGAGGTCAGATAGGCAGTCGCTTCTTGTAAAGCACTGGTACTCAGCTGAATCCGGTTAGACTGGAAGCCGACCCCAACATAGTTTGGGAAAAAGGCTCGGAGGATGATGATGATATCAAACGTAGTTTTATATAAAAGGTTTTTTTTTAGACTTGGCTCGGGTCTAACTGAGACTGTTCGTAATCGTGAACAGTGTATTAATTGCGATCGGAAGTTGAAAGTAAGCATGTCTCTGGTATGCGACGCGTATTTTGTACGTTTTCAGACGCGATAAGGCAGCTCCCATTTCTTATCTGCACTTTGTATCTGGGCTGGTTTTTAAAGCTACAGAAGCCTACATTATCTCACGCTTAGCAGCGCTTGCGAGAGATAGATCCTGATTTCTTCTAGGATTAAGTTTTCATATTTTGCATCAGAAAAAATAATACTACTCACTCAAAGTAATTTGTTTAAGGCCACCACATTAGTGGAAGATAAGCTAAACTATGTTTATGAAAAAATCCTGATATGAACTCCATCTGTAACTTTAAATTATAATTAATTGTTATACTAAAGTCATCATTTTTGACATAATGTTCAAAAAATAATTAAGATGGCACCGTTTTAAATTTGGCTGAGATCTATTAATTTTCCTTTCATCAAGGTAATAATTATAGTTGGATTTTGATGTGGCACGGCAAACTGACAAACACTATTGAAATGTCTATCGAAAAATTACACTACGTGTTAAAATATGGTGAATTACGGAAAATACACAACTCCATCTATTGAAATAATAGTATATAAAGAATGTAAATGGTAATTCATTGTTATTTACCACCTCGCTTCTTGATGTATTTTATTTATCACAGATGGAGCTACTTTAACCTGTACTGTTTTGTCAAACAGGTTGCGTGTCGTAATATTTTACATCTTGAATTCACTAAATTAATCATATCTTTTGATAGAGTGAACCGATTTCGATGAAACAAAGCCTAAGTAATACCCCAAGTTACGTAGAACTTTTGTATATAAGCATTGTCTGCATTAAATTCGTAGATTTTACGTGAATCCCGAACAAACAATCACTTTCTACAGATTTATTATATGTATAGATTTTAAGTAGACATTGACATATTATAAGAAATAAGATAGTAATAGCAAAAAAAATGAGCTTAAGTTAATGATTTTAAGATATCACGATGTGTAATAATTTGAGATGTAGCAGTCTCATCCTCCCTTATGAAAATCTTCCCATTCCGAACCCATACGTATTTATAGTTCTTTTCCTTAGCGGCGATTCTTGTAGCCGCGTGTAATGATTTATTGGCGGGTGTGAGATGTTCGCTAACGTATACTGGGGACTCGGTATCTCCATAACCAATAAGTTTGGTATTCAACTTGTTCTTAGGGTTCTTCCTATTATATATTTGAATAGCGCCCAAGAGATTGTCGCGATGAGCCTTGCTGGATAGCTTGCAGATAACCGCCTTGGGTTTTTTGGAAGCTGGATTGGATTTCTGAACACGAGTGCATGATAATATTTCACTTTCCGCTATAGGAAAAGAGACTGCGTTGCCGATTTGTACAATTGTTTTAATAAGGTTTTCATTTTTGTGTTCGGGTAAGCAGTTAATTTCCAAGTTATTCTGCCGGGCTTCCTGCTCCATGTGTGCAAGTCTAGACTCCATATCTTTCATCTTATTTTGGAGGGAATTATTTTCATTGCGCATGTGCGTGTTTTCATCAGTAATCGTTTTAAGCGTGGTGGTAATCTTGTCATATTCATCGCTAAAATATTGCGAGTTGCTCCCGAAATAGTGTGAATTCCGTGCTTATGGCAGAGCGAATTTCCGTACGAATAATTTCAGCTATTTCAGAACGAAGCATGTAATTCGAAAGATCAACCTTCTGGGATGACGGACGAAGGGTAACAAAACTATCCTCCTCGTTGGAACTAGAATTCGGGTGATGACTTGGTTGAACAGGTGTGCTGTTCCCTTTACGTTGCGTCTTAAGGGTAATCAGTGCGCAGTCAGGGCATTTCCAATTGTGTTGCTTTTTATAATTAACAGCGGTTAAATTAACACATAAGTAATGATATTGCTGTCCACATAAACTATTAGAGCAAATAATTTTCTCTTTGATATATATAATAATTGACTATTCTATATTGCCCACGCAGACGAAGTTGCGGGCAACAGCTAGTCTTGCAATAAAAATATTTTTACACTGCCCGAAAAATAAAAGGGTAACAAATAAAACAATTTCAAACGTGCAGTGTCCACTTGATTGAATACAAACAAACAGACAAACGGACAAAACAAATATAGAGATTGGATTGTTGCAGCTCCAAGCAAATATTGACGAGGAAATGCGTACACTGTAGAAAGAATTTATTCAGTGTGTCTAGCCTTTTCCATTTAGATTGGGTCGGATTTTTAACCGACTTAAAAAAAGAAGGTTCTTAGTTTGATCTGTATGAATGTATGTTTGTGTGCGATGGTCTTATTTTTCAGACTTCTGAGAAAGTTTTAGGAAACTATATTATTGAGGTTTACTTTTTTGTAGAAGGTATAACTTGACAAGACAACTATGATATATTGTGTAGTGAGGTTTTTTTACAAAATGAAGACACCCTTTGGTTTAAAATACAACAATGAAGAAATTTCGAAATCAATCTGCAAAATGGGACCTATTTAGTATTTTGAGGCCTAAACAATTTCCTAGGAATAACACATACTTTCGGATTTAAAATACCTAAAGGTAGTAAATTACCTTCATATTTATAACTTTGTGATAAATTTGCCTTAATAATGAAAACTACCTAACATTTTGTAATTCAAGCAAAATGTTTTGACATTTAATTAAACTTGACGGTACAAGGGTAAATAATAATGTGAACAGAAACAATAACGTATTTGACTAACTATAGCCAAGTTACTGGAACAACGTCGTAAGATTCATTGCCTGAAAAAAAGCAATTTAAACTTTATCTACAGGATTAAAAACTCAATTTTGTTTAACATGTTAAAGGAGTCGTGAGATTGCGATTGGCGTCGCAAGATGTCTGGCAGATCAGAGAATAAGTATACATTTAAATGCAGGGTTAGTAGCATTAGGTAAAACTGCTCGCTTTTCCCATTTATTTTTAGAGTCAAAATCGCACAAATTACGTTAAAAGTATAAGTACTTTTTTGTATCGTTGATTTTTATAGATTTTATGCTTAATTTTACACAAAAATATTATAATGCAAACACAACACAGAGAAGTTATGTAAAAAGGCGAGCTTAACCCAGAGTTTGGTTCTCTAAGAGAAAACCTTACAGCAATAAAGAGATTCGATAGGAAAGAGTAAGTTATAAGTTATAACTGTAAGTGTCTTTCATTAAATTCTGGAATTTACAATGCCTAAACAGCATTTCCAATTCCAAATTGCTACAATTTAATGACTTACATTGTCATTGTTTATAAGTAAGACAAAAAGGGAAAATTTTAAAATGCTGTTTCGCGACTCGCAACACTAATGACCCAACCGCGTATTAATGAGAGCGCAAACAATTAATTAAATAAATGAACAGTAACAATTAGCAGGTCCAAACAAAGCTTACACTACAAAAATGTTATGGGTAATGAAGAATTATTTGATGATTTTTTATGAAAAGCTCCAATATAACATTTTATATTATTAAAAGTGACTTGTGTCCAATACCTACAAATATGAAAAGTGATTTTCTTCAGGAATCTCCGAAGACACAGAGTTCAATTTCAAAGATCTGATCACTCTTGTCTTATTATGTAACAGGATGGATATAATTAATGAAAGACATATACCAGCATTAAAAAAAAACTAAGTTACTTCTGGTTACAGCTGCAACCAGGAAAAGCAGCCATTAGGTTAAATAATACAGAAAATTAGAGAAAAAATAACATTTCTTCCTATTTTATTTCTCACAATATTGCTGAAAAAGCAGCCACATTTCCTTATTGCGTGGCGACAATTTTCTCTATTAAGGTTTCGTCGGCCTATCTTTTAGAAAGCAAACAAAAACAAACCTTGTCACGTAGTAACAAATTCGAAAATAAATTATAGTTACAAGTAACGTCGGCGACAAAATTAACGTGACTTATTTTGTAAAGAATAAGAAAATATATTGCGGGATAAACTTTTTAATGAAAGCGTTTTTCTTCGTTTTGATTGTCTAAAAAATCACTGCTGTATTTCATGTGGGCTTAGTTAGGGTTTTCACTACGTACAGTCATTTTTGAGTAAGCATATCGCGATCAGACAGACAGACGTGGCTAAAAACTTTTTAAAGATAAGTCAAAATTCGTTTATTCGCATAAAACATGCTATACAGGTGTGTTCATTTGGAAAAAGAGATCTTACATATTCTGCTTATTAATATAGCAAAATAGTTAACCATGGTTAACTTTCTAGGTACTCCTTAATATTACAAAAATGACAATCATCAAGCCATTTATACAAACTAATTTTAAACAATCTGCTATTTAGGTAGTAACATGAAAGTGGTAATAAATATATTTTTGTATGTAAAAGCATCGATATCCGTAGGTAATGATTGCGTTCATGATAATCGTAACCAATAATAACCACAACCACTGATAACCATAGGTTTGACGTGATTTCACGGAAAACCTATCATGATAATATGATGAAACCTATCATCATAATACTATGTTACATAGCACGCGCTCACAACCATTTATTATGTTGCTATTCGAGTGAAATCGATTGTAACTTGATTTACTCCCTTCAGTTAGGGTGACTGTGTATAGTGCCAAATTTAATACAATTTCTTTTTTTTCTAGAGGTAACAAAACTATATTCTAAGGTTCAATGGACTTACTACAAAAATAGTTAAACAGACGTCACATGTTTTTTGGAGAATTTTTCTTAAACACGTGTTGTACGCCTGTTTAACTTTACTTTAAGACCAGTTTTTATTTGTTGATTTTCTTGATGCTTACAGATAATCAAAAGTCAGAAAACCTGAGAGTCGAACCACAACTTGGGTGAGGAAGTCAGTTAGACTGTAAGCCACCCCAACATAGTGAGAAGGAAGAAGATGATGAAGAGAAGAAGCAATGATGGGACAGCAAATCCGAAGATCATACACACATACACATATTAGGTAAGTCATTTCAATGTCATTGGTAATTTCAATGTCACCTGTGCTATGGGCCTTGAAACCTATAACGACAGCCTTACAGATGACGGATATCCATCGATATGACAGATAATAACATGTCTCCGTTATACCATTACCAATTGACACGGAATTTCCATCATACGGTTCGTGTATTAATATGTTCAGTCACGGATATAATGCGCTATGAAAATATACGGTAGGTACATGATTGTGTGTTCCCGGCTACGGGAAAGCGTTTACACGTTAAAGTAAATATGCATATGTATGATTGAATTTGCCTTTTTATTTGCTCTGTGCAATGAATAGCTGTTTCAATGGTTTCTGCGTTTAGTTTTCATTTAATTGAATTTGTGATATTAATTCGGTATGCTTTTAGGTTAGCATACGGTACCTAATGTATGTAGCTACCTGTTTTATAATGTTATGATATGACAGTGTATTAAGTTTTTGAATATATTTTAGATATTAAAAAAAACAAGGCATTTTAAAGAGAACTTAAAATAATGCGGTTATACAAGCTGTTGATTTGCATCCGTGCCATATCCAAGGACGTAATTATGCTAATGATTCTCGACCCAAATCAACAAAAAAATTGGTACGTATTTTTTTTTCGGAATTCAGTCAATGTTATCTAACGGTATTTAAACTTGGCGCGTATGTTACTGGCCTTAAAACCGTGCTGCGCCCTCACACAAACGCAAACACAAAGCATACGCAACGATCATTCATAAATTTCATTCATAAAATTGGATTACTTCTGAAATACTATGACATTACAATGACAAAAAAGCATTGCATATTACTTAGCTATTTCCCGTCTACTGTAATTCCAATCGATTATTTACGTATTTTATGTGCTCCTCCTGAAATATGGCACAAATGCAAATCAACACCTTGTATTTATAACCTTATCCCTATTCTATCATATTTATATTCCCCAGGATATACGCCTCATAGAAACGGCCAAAGTTATCGTCCTGAAGGCAAACGAACCGTTTCTTTTGTATAGGAAACGGCCATCAGTGAATAGGGTTGTTTCCAATTTTCGGAAATCTATTTAGATAGCTTCTAAATAATTTTAAGATCACCCTCACTTTCATTTTTCGTCTCAAATCTTTTTATTTTTTATGTATTACATTTTTTTCTATTTCTCTTAAAATATTGCTCAGAAAACGCTAGATCACGTGACTGTGACGTCATTGTTGTCTGTTCATTCCTTTACAGTTTAAAGCACATCTAACGAGAAAAAACTAACATACCAACTAATAGATTTCTTAATTTTAATAATGTATTTTTATAAAATAGCTACAAAAACTATAATATTTTATGCATATAAATTATTTTTATACATTTAGCACCAAACTAAAATACCTTAAATGTTTCGAGTTGTGTACGCGGTAAAATGAACACAAACTTTACGTTTCTTTGCACCGTGCAAAGAAACGTAAAGTTTGTGTTTATTTATATTGAGGTTATGTTTGTGCAAGCGTTCGAAAAGATTTGATGCTGTTTCAAAGAACTTAAATAAAATGAATACCTACAAGGTTTGTGTTGTGCGAGACGACCATTAGTGCTCCAAATAGATTTTTCATCCACGTTCCGCTGCATAAAATTCTTGGTTATTGGCAAAGAATTGAGCGAGCATAAAAGAGTCTACTCTTGGCAGATTGGAACTATCAGCTTTCATAAATCCTTTCTCCATTATTCTTTATCAGTTGTATCACTTAAATGCAATTAACACACAGAAGCAAGTAAACAAAACATTAATTCTGAGGTTATTTCGGGTTATATATCTGTCACTGTCAAATACTTGTCATTGTCAAATATAGAGATAGAAAGAATGACGACATCGGTCTCTACTCGTCGTTTTTAATGGCGTGACGTCATAGGCTATAAATATAAATTTTATAAATTAATTAAAAATTATATGGTCAGTTATAAATAATATGATATAGCTTATCGTGTTCCTAGTTTTGTGAACTTTCGGTGCATTAATTTATTTTTAACTAAATGAATACTAGGAAACAACCCTATTGAGGCAGGAATTTAATCGGTATCGCTATAATCTTTATTGTTTTTACGACTGCAGCAATAAAGAAACCACTTAATCCACACTCAATTGTTTTCAATTTCCTAATTCAAAACAATTTTCAAGAGAAATTTTAACAAAAAATGAACATAATACATATATACATAGGTACACATATGTTTTTTTTTTTTCATGTCACCGTTTGGTTGGTAACTTTTTTTTTAATATTTAAAAATGCATAACTAATTTATGTAATATACACAACTATTTTATAAAACTCATTTCATTAAATAATGTTTACATCTAAAACGATATAATATTTTTATTTTATTTGTAATTTAATTGAACTGTACAATGGTCATCACGACATTATTATCAAAGCTTTAATAGTTATATTGCATGTTGATCCATACGTTTATAAAAAGTGATGTCAGTGACATCAAATTGCACACCATGGCAACACTATTTTGCCGAAAATTGGTGACAAGTCGCTCCTGGCACCTTAATCATAAATCACTTGAAAAAACGTCTACAGGAATATTTCTTAAAATTAATGTTGGATGTGACCCATTTATTTATTCACAAAACTAACTTTCGAAACTCATTATTAGTTTACTTAAGTAATTTTCGGCTTCTGTGCACCCTTAATAAAATTAAGATTGAAAACCAGATAAAGAATAGCTCTCATTATTTACAAAACCAAACATACCTTCCAATCACACCATTGTTAGTCCGTACGGCGTGAAATCACACTTTTTTCAATCACCCGGAATTTCCACCCAGAAATTCTTCACGCATCAAAGAAAAATAAACTTTATCGCAATAAAAATAAAGTTGTTTTCGTCTTGAAAGCTCTACGCATGCGTACTTTTGTTACCGCAGTGCGCGGCGCCCGTTAGACCCGACGGCGCGCGTGTGGACTCCCCATTATAGAAAAAAAAAACTCAGGCCATGTTTGCAACATATATTTGTACAAACATATGGTCAATCGGAAACAGTTTAAGTATTTGGGCCAACGTTTGTCACGAAGTTTGACGTGCTGAAGTGCCATTGGACTCGACTGCAGTATTTAGCGGAGTTATTTCTGAGTTATGTAGTAAACAGTACAATTATAAAATGTAATTTTATATTCAGTTACTTCGTAGCAAAATAGATATCTAATTAGCCTAATGCTACGTTAGTTCGAGCGGTCGTTGAAGTTAGGTCATAGTTTTGAAATGCAGGGAAAGTTTTGTACCTAAGCGACTATCGAGAACTTATTGCTCGTTTGGGATTGATTTTCTTAGTGAGCTTGTTATTTAAGAAAACGATTTGAATACATTTGAAACATTAAGGCTTTAAGTCATATGGTGGTAAAAATGTTAACTTTTTTTAAATTATGGTTAACTTTTTTTAAAATACTTAACACCATTGAAGTGTTATTGCCGATAAAGAATTTTAATAAAACATATTATGGCTACCTAAAAATTAAAAAAAAAAAACATTTTTTTAACAAAACGCCATCTTAAAATACTAAGGCTTATGTACCTAAGTAAATAAGAAATTCGAATCCTAAAAGGAAATTATAATCAAGAAGGATTTAATGTTCGGAAGCTCCCGAAAAAAACATAAAAAAGATATCTCCAATCCAATATCTTTACTTCCGAATTCGTTGTCTGCAAGAGTGGTGAAAAGAAAAATAATATGTAATCCTATTCAGCGCTTAGATGCTTACAATTTAAGCCAAGCTTTCAAGCTTCCAGCCTGATTGCTTTGAATTATATACGTTTAAGCATTAATTTTTCTAATGTTATTTTCTATTTTTCTGAACTGATTATTACTGCTTCACAAACTAGCGATTTTTTACCCTTGTTTTAAAGAGATAAAGAGTCATATATTCAAAGTAGACTGAAAATCAGCACTTCTTGTAGGTTAAGTTTACAAAAGAAAAAAAAACATCCGCTGTTCACCGTTCGCCGTTTTTGATGGGAATAAGAAATGGTGGAACGAACTGCCTAGCAACACATTGTTGTACCTATATTTGATAAACAGGTTGCTTCATGTAAAACACTGGTACTCAGCTACATCCAAATGGACTGGTCCGACCCCAACATGGTTGGGAAAAGGCTCGGAAGATGGAGATGAGATGGTTTGAAGAACTGGTTCTATGTAAAAAAATTCTATGCGCGACACATTCCGCGTAGAAAGAAACCTGTTTCGCAGTTACCGGTGTCATTGTTTACGCCATTAATGGTCAATTATTGTTTGTTATTATCACTCAAGTACTCGTACTCCGTCCTTAGGCCGTTTGTCCACCGATAGTGCCCTTATAAAAAAAAGTGTAAAACCATCAAGTAATATAATAAAAAGACACATCCTATTATATTAATTACTATAGGCATTTATCAAATTGTAACCCATTTTTCAAATCAATTGAACCCGCCAAATGCACACGAATCAATTACAGCGCTAAACAGGGTTCAATTAATAATTAATTGAATCGGTATTCGGTAAAAATAGTGGTAGTATTCAGTCTGCCGAGTCGTATCGATTAGACCAATCAATTGGGAACCGTGTGCCCTCGACAAGGTCATTTATAGCGATAGTTCAGTTTATTTAGGCGATCAGACTAGAGAACTGGAAGTAGGTAAGTACTACATTTCATTTATTTTGTCTGAACCTCAAACGAACTGATCAAGCGTTTAGAAGACTGCTCTAATTGGACTTTTTGTCGATCACCCATCTATATACCTTCTTAGTTGGGTCAGAATTTGTTAATCTGTTTGGTAACTGAAAGTGACTGTGACTGATTTAAAGATGGCATAAATTAGTTATTCTTGCTACATATATTGGTGAATGCAGACTTTTAAGTTTAGATTTCTGCACAATGTTTTTTAGTATCCCAGATACAGTAAGAAAGAAAGTATGGAAGGTCATTCGTTAAGTATGACTGCCTCGTTGGTCTAGTGGTCGCAAGCGCGGCTGCTGTGCTCGCGGTCACGGGTTCGATTCCTGGGTCGGGCCGAAATCGCTTTGTGGGTTTTCTTAAACTTTCACAAAGCAGCCCGTGGTCTGGAGGTTGGTGATTGATTCACCCGTGCATCGGAGAGCACGTTGATGTCGGTCCTGCGCCTGATCTCTCTCCGGTCGTGTCGGATTGCCGTCCCCTCGGGTTATGAGAGTGAAGGAATAGTGAGTGCACTTGTGTCTGCGCAAATGCTTGTGCACTATAATATGTCCTGTGCAGTTGGCTAATCTCCTTACATGAGAACAGCCGCCGTAGCCGATAATCGGCTAGGAGGAGGACATGACGAGCCTTGAGAGACTATTATCAAAACGATTTTTTGGGCCCTGAAAGCCCAAAAGCTGCTGAATGATTTACAAAAAAAAACCTATTTCAATGTTTGTTAGCTATGTATACTTTCTCTGGTGACGTTATCTAGTTACGGGAAAAGTTTCCCGAAAACGCAAGACTAAGTGTAAATACAAAAACGGTAGGTTTAAAATAATAAAAAAAAAACATTTAAATCTGCGTATCTGCGTATATAACCGCATAATTAAAAGACGCCGTTGTTAAAGTAATTAAGACATAAAAAAAAACATTTTTATCTTAAAACGGTTACAAAGGTTAAGTGAATATTTTGTTTTTTTTTTTTGCAATTTGTAGTTTCCAAGTATCAATTTATTACGAAATACTTATCGATAAGATGTTATACCTAATTGGAACAAATATAATAGCCTATTAGGATCAGTTTTCGGCCATGTTACAGTAAAGACAAAAATTGACAATGTAGGCTTTCTTCAATGAGATATTGACCAAAAACTAGAAACATAAAGTTCACTAAATACATAACTATAAAAAATTATGAAAATAATCTTTGTAACTTACATCTCTACCTACATAACAAAATTATGATAAGTATCTGTATATAAAAATACAAAATCTGGGTACTGCTGTAATATTCGCCGTAAACCCAAAATCTGTACGTCGCGTCGACGACGTTAAAGCGACCTGGAGTCGTGCCAACAAATATGATCGAAGTGGTTTTCAAACAGGACACGTTTTAAAAGGATCGCCTTTTAAATAAAGCGTCCATTTCAACAACATTTTTTATAATTTCTGGCATAGGACAGCTACTGTTGAACATAGAGCTCCCCCATTAAGAACCAAAAGGCCCGGCTGTAAGCGACCTGTCCGTACCTATCCGCAACCTTTGTCAGATCTTTTAACCACCTCGTTGGTGGCCTAGGCTGCATTTGCGAATTTTAAGTATGGAAAATTGCTATAGATACTAAAGTAGTTGGTCAACATATAATATTATATATATTTTACTATATTCTACCTTTGCATTAATGATATTAGTTAATAATTTGATATTATGCTATTTCTTAAATACAGGCTGATTATTCTTCTTGAAAAAAAGTCAGTATAATGAGATAATTATTAATTAAACGTCGCCCAGAGCTATTGTAAGTGTCCTAACACTTTTCTTCTTGAAACTTAATTTGACAAGATATGAATAACGATTTTGAGCATCTTTGGTACCTACATATAAAGCCCAGTTTTATTTTGCAGTCAACGTAATAAAGCTTGAGTGTTCGGCGTCGTTCTAATTGGCAGCGATCGCGCGATGGCGCGATGCGTATATATTATATAAGTTCAAACATACAGATTTCATCAGAGTGTCCTATTTGAACCTAAGAACCTCACAAGTGAGATCGTGAGATGAAAAACGCATCGCGCCATCGCGCGATCGCTGCCAATTAGGACGACGCCTTCGTCTTGTCTACCTGAGATTCATTCATCAAATTCACAAGCCAGTCTCGGCTTTGCTTTGATAACACAACTTCACGGATTTCACACCCCACACTACAAAGAGCTTTCTTAAAACACAACAGTATCTTTTTCAATATTGAATATTAGGTATTTAAGCTTAAAATATTTTTTCAAAGTATTTGTAACACGGCTTCTAAAAGGCGGGTGAAGGATAAAAGACCTACGACGGAACACGACGGTTTTTAGTCAGTAAGAGTCTGACACCCACAGCGGAAGGGGTCATTTGATGATTTTTGACGTCGTTAAAAAAGGTGGTTTTTTCGTCAAAATACCATTTGAATGGAGAACCTTCTACTTTTTTCGAAATTAGTTGAAAACGTCCTTCGTAGCTGTCAACGATTCTCGATCATCATTCTGGCAAATTAGAACGATACGATTTCAATCGATAACCGGCTGCTAATCGGGCTGGTAGCTGCCAACCGTGTCCGGTTTCAGATAACATAATATCCGGCATTCATCCGCCACTTCGGGAAAGCAAATACCTTCTAAATGAACCGTTACTTCGCATTGTATTTTTAGAATTCTGATTCTAGGTATACTCATATTGAAAGCCAAAGAGTTTATTTGTCAAGTCGCTTATAAAACTATTTTTATGTTTGTAGGTATACATATAATCTCCGAAACTACTTAATACACATATAACACACATAAAAAAACATCTACTTTTAAGTCTAAAGTCCCTATAAACATTAATTAAAACATTAATTAGTGGTAACCATATCTACTATCCAAGTTGGAACGGGGACCGTACAAGTCTCCCCTTGGTACAGAATTGTGACATAAATAAAATATATGATAATATTAATAGCCTGAAGAATAAACTTAATTGATTATAACCCATAAGTTTTTGTAGAATCTATTCGAACTTGGCTGATTATGATATCTTTAGGCTGTTTATGATATGCCAATCTTATGCATGGTGGTATCAAATTATTTAGTAGCATATAAGGTCAATAGTTATTGTTGCATACAAAAATCGGCATTCAGCTGCTTATAGAAGGACTGAAATAGAATCTAAACTTACTAAAGTCATCACTAGTACAAGAATTTTCAATTTAAATCTGGACATACTATTGAATAATACTGCAGACTTTAATGCAAAAGTTCTTGCATACATCTAGAGTCAGCCATTATTTTGAATATTTAAATAGTTCGACCCAATAATGCTAAATGCATTGAGAAGGTTAGATAGGCAGTCCACGTAAAACACATATTTGCGAATAGGCTAGGCAGATGATGATGATAATACGTCTTGCATGAACAAAGTTTTGACGGGGGCAGTTTTATATGCAAAACTTGGATCGCACATACATGATAGTATGCGATACGACATAAGACAAATGGGAACTTAACGACCATCTTATACCAAATCTGGAGCGAATGCCAATTTATGGACTTCGTTAAAGGCATACTGAAACCAGAAAATTGAGCCTTTTAAACTCGGGTCTCTCGGAATAATTACTGTGATAAAAAGGTTCGCAGCTGGAATAAATTACTAGCTGGTGCAGTTTAAGCGGTCTCTGGTGCTTTAGACGATAAGAACAAAAAGATGGGATTGTCCCACTTATTCCCAGAAGTATAATGGTACAGTTTTATATAATTGCACCTAGTATTTTTTTGGTACAGTTTTAGATAATTACACCTAGTATTTTTTAAGTGCCGTTTTTAAGAACTTGTAATGTTTTATTGACAAAGAAAAAAAACAAAGTTTCCTAGATTTTCCAACTAACTGCCTTTTGATTTCAGGGTAGAAGAACATGATAAACTCTTTATTGTATTTGTAGCATCTGAAACTATAATCAATCTGACAGTCCTAAAAAGATAGAAAAATATACAAGTAGGTTTAAACAAGTACCGTACCAGTCTAGTCTTGGTACAGAGTTATGAAAACTCATATGAAAGTAACATTAAATGATTAAGAGCATAAATATTAAAAACAATGATGAAGAAACCAACAGTGAAGACAAGAAAAAACTCGCATCTCAAGGGAGGAGAAAATAATAAAAGAAGTGTTATCTACTCGTAGATTCCAAGAGCCAAGATAAATAATAAACAAAACAGCATCGCGAGCGGTAGTTCTACTTCCGAACAAACTACGAACTTTAATGAATTTTGATCAAGAAGTTCATCTCGAGATCTATATTGCTGAACTTGTTAACGATTTAGTAACTCAAGCTTTTGATAAGGAAACTTATGAACTGGATATTAATGAAGGTTTAATCAGTTTGATTGACTGTATCGGTGCTACTGTATTTTCATGACAGGAAAATAGCATAAAAGAAGTGTGTTTTTTGAAAAGTCGTGGTGGCCTAGTGGGTAAAAGACCAACCTCTCAAGTATGAGGGTGCGGGTTCGATCCCAAGTCAGGCAAGTACCAATGCGACTTTTCTAAGTTTGTATGTACTTTCTAAGTATATCTTAGACACCATTGACTGTGTTTCGGATGGCACGTTAAACTGTAGGTCCCGGCTGTCATTGAACATCCTTGGCAGTCGTTACGGGTAGTCAGAAGCCAGTAAGTCTGACGCCAGTCTAACCAAGGGGTATCGGGTTGCCCGGGTAACTGGGTTGAGGAGGTCAGATAGGCAGTCGCTTCTTGTAAAGCACTGGTACTCAGCTGAATCCGGTTAGACTGGAAGCCAACCCCAATATAGTTGGGAAAAAGGCTCGGAGGATGATGATGTATTTTACAATTCCATATTGTTAAAATGTTTTAATCTTCATTGGTCTCACTGACTGTTGATCCATCTTCGTTATAATCTCCCGCTAAGTTTCTTTGCCAAGTTTTGTTCCCTTAACTTGTTCGCAAGTAACATTACGAACTAACATATCTATAACTACCACGTATGACACGAATCAAGTTCCTTTATCAGACGTGTTTTCTGAAAATCGTTCTTTCTCTTACGTGACTCACGCCTGTATTAGTTTAGTCTTTTGTTATTTTGCTCTTTTATTGTAAGTTCCTTCGTATTATATTATGCAAGCATTAAAAAACATTGAAGCTGAATTCTCATTAAAATGACAAACCATTCTCAAAATATAACCCTCACTCAACGTCATCATAAAAAATAATACGCCAGCCTTTTTTATTCCACTCTCATACCCAGTAGATACTTTTGAAATAAACAGTAAATATAAACGAGGGCGAACATACTCCAGCTTTTTCAGTTTATGTAACATTAAAATATAACGAATCAAAAAATAGGTCAAAACTACGTGGAAAGCATTCAGTAGCAAAAAAAACGTGACTTTTATACCTACTGAGAGCAGTCTAAAGTTTTTTTGTTTTTTTGATGGTCCTGCGAGACGGGATCAGTTGAAAACGTGACTTGAGTCCGCACGAGCGACTGACAATAGATACGTTTTCCTGTAATGGTGTCCCGGAACACTTTACGATACATTTGTGTACATGTACCTATATTTTTCAGTGGCTTCATGTATAATAACTGCGAAGGAAGATTCAATGTGGGTCGAATTTCAAACCGAAATATGTATAAGCGTTTTGAGGTATGTATGTTTCCTGTCGCCCAATGATAAATGCTCCTGTGCGTTAGATTAACTTATTCTATCAGAATGAGTATGCTCCCTAGTGTGATCCAAGTGTGATCCAATAATTCTATCTGTTAGCAAATAATTTTGCAAAAAGTGGGCATAACATTTTGAAGTATTCCGAAAAGCATTCGGGTTGCATTCATTTGCTAGATGTAAATAAATTGTTGGACACTCGACAGCCTAACCATCGTGACCCCGGATCACTGAGATGTTTTTGAAATTATGTTTTTATACCATTAACATACGTTGCAGTTACATCTCTATCATTTATAAAAGATTCTATTTAAAATAAGTGTACAAAAGAAGATCCGTCATCCTGACTTCTACTAGAACTTTTATAACAATCTCTTAAAGCACAAGTAGGTAAGATATCTACAATAGAAGTCACAAACGATCTCCGATATTGTCAATACTTGAAGACTATTGTAATCATTCAACTCGAGATACAATAACAGACGCTTCAGAACTTATCTTTAGAGACGTTTTCCAACAGGCCTGAATGTCAGACACAAATATAGATAATACCTAACAAAAAAATAAAACTGAACGCAGAAAACGTTTTAACCTTGGATGTAGAAAAATCAAAGCTTTTGATGAAAATAACTCTTGATAGAGACAACGTAAATATTGTAATATGATACAGTAAACCACTTAAGGATTGTGTTTCTAAATGTATCGACAAATATTTGGTAGAGAAGATGGATGGTGGAAAAAAATGCTCAGTAAAATGTGAAAGCTAATAATTTTGGAAACTCTTTAGTAAGAATAGTAGTTAATACAAAGTACTTTGAAATTAAGAATGCTATGTATCTGCGGCTTAACACCCCGTGCAATTTAAGAGACTTAAGTGCAATTTAATACATTTAAGGCTAATGGCGTTTACAAGCAACAAGCTGAAAATGTACAGTAATTTTGTGCTAGAATCTTTAAAATTAATTGTGTGTGTGAAAATAATTTAACAGACTGAAATATAACTGCAGTTCAGGAAATGTAAGCATTTGTCTTTAGAGAAGTAAAAATAAAGCTTACAACTGTAGCAGGCAAAATTATTGAGGGAAAACATATAAAAATATAATAGAGTCCGTAGCTGCAATCAAGCGAAAAAGCTAGACTCATCGCCCAATCCGATTCCTATTTATTACGTAAAAATAGTAGGTACCGAAAATTAACATTAAAACAATAAGAGCTGAAATCAGAAATGCAATTCGGGAATAATTTTGTGAGCTTTTCAAAAATATTGTCATTCTAAAATATGAAATTATGAATTGCAAATTAATTTATTCGATGAGCTGTTGAATACTGATTTATTAATTTCATCTGCCTTTAATTAACTTATTGTGTTCTGAAACATTTAATTTATTAAATAACGTAGGGGCAAACTTATTTCCTCGACATGTTTTTATATAACGGCTTAAAACAAAAAAGTTAAAAATAAAATTAGTTTTGTATATATGGATATAGCCTCAGCCTTTTTTATCGTCCCACTGCTGGGCACAGGCCTCCTCTCACACGGAGAAGGATTAAGGATATATGGATATACAAAACTAATTTTATTTTTAAATATTATTACCAAAGTTCACAGAGGTGACATTCAAAATGAGCAAAACAACTTTCTATATCCAATAACACCAAATCCCTCAAACAGTGATGTTGTTGTTTTCAAATAAAGCAAAAACAACGACTCGGAGGCAGAAATCTATAAACTGCCAGAATATCTTTAGGATGAGCCGCCCAATTTCAAAATAACAAACCACGAGTAACCTTTAACGAAAATAACATTTCCTATTCCAAAGGTTTATTCACCAGTCTGTTTTTTCAATCCAGATCAAAATAACTCTTGAAAAGAGAGCCATCATCCCAGGTGAGGGTATTCCGAGACACTTGATAAGGGTACATGACTCATAAATGAGCTGTCGCATACACCGACCTCTGTATAAGCAAGAAGCGCTCCCTAAGAAACCATTTCGCTTGCAAATGTTTGCTTACCAACTCCAATACAACCTACGCAAAATAAACAAATGAGAGAACATTTTAATCTAAGTTTACATGAGAATCTTCAGGTAGAAGTGTTAGGAAAAGGCGTTAGAATCGATTTAAGAAAAACTGTTGCTGAAGTGATTTATTTTGTGTTGTCACTGTAAATTTTTAAGCAATGACTTGATGAAATCTGTCATTTACTATTACTAGTCTATAATATCCCACTGCCGGGCAAAGGCTTCCCCATCTCGCTGCCTTCAAATCTGTCATAGCAGATTAAAAACATAATCGATTTTACCTTGTCATGTGCATCCAACAATGCCAAATTCAGCCTTGAGTTTCAAAACCATTATTATCTTAATTCCTCTATTTTTCATTGGTAACTTTTCCTAACTAGTCCACATTCATTCTGTCCAACTTTCGCTGCTAAATCGCTCACCCAGTGCTAGATTACACAAGTTTAGCTTTCCACATTTCCATTGCGGACATAAGGCGTGGCTTAGCAATCCTTCGCCTGACTCCAATTTTGTTTCCACATTTTCTTGTCATGGATAAATTGTATCGTTTAGAGTCACATGTGTCGTTGCAGCATTGATTTAAGCTTTTTCGATGTATTTTATATCTGTATCATTACTTATAGCATCTACAATATTTATGCACACAGATTTTTGCAGCTTTTAAGTACTTATATATCTCTTGTTTTTTACTGCTCATATTTCTTCGCTAAGTAAATCTTATCGCCAAGTTTTAAACTACTTAGTATTAATTTATTCATCAAGTTTCATTGCTTGTTGAACTCGATGTTTAATATTTTATGCTTAGAGGTAAACGTTTAAATTACTTGAAACTTGACACGTCTTTGCACCAACGCTGTTTCGAACATCAACGTCTTGAGACGTAAAGTAGCTTATAAACGAATCATGCAATTTCGTCTACCTACGTTGATTTTATTACCGAGTGCCATTAAACTTGAAGGAGTTTTGAAAATGTCTAGACAGCACAATATGAATTAGTCATGCATGATGTATATACTCGTTTATATGTTTAGATTATTTTGCTCAATTCTAATGTAATGTAATTCACTCCAGCATAAAAATCGGAAGAGCTTGACTGAATCGGTACTCCAAGGTAAGTCCTAACCTTCAAGACAGTGAACATAATTGCATTTTGTTATTAAGTAGTTTTACATTTGATGCAAAACTCTACTCAGCTTTTAACGTTCCGAGATGATTGGTTTTCCTCCTGGGTTTGGCACTAGAAAAGTCCCGAGCATTTGTAACATGTCTCAAAAAGCAACGCAAAAATTCTTATGGAAGAGTACCAGTTATATTTCTCCTTTATAAAATCGGCAATTCACCAAAAAACCATTAGGCCTGAGAGACCATGAGAACATTAAAAAATCCGGACAATATACTAGCATGGTGAACCATTGTCGTTATTCTCTTAATCCGTGAACAATGCCCTGATTCCATGGCATCGCTGGCATGGTGCCAGGGAAAAACGCATAATGTTACACGCCGCGCTGTAAATATATGGGTGGGTAAAGTGGGCGGAGACGCCAATGAAAATCCTTGATTTTGCAGTGGCTTTAAAATTTTATGTCACTGTAACACATACGGTAGATTCAGCTGTTTTATCGTTCAGACTATTTCTGCATTGCTGCATGATGGAATGAAGTGTACATCATAAAAATGATATTAAGTTAATCTTGTCTTTATATAAGACAGTTAATTGTGTGTGTAGAGTCAGCAGTTAGTAATAAGGACATCACTTTACAATAGCAAATCTATTAATGTCATTGTAAGCCTTTTAATAGTTTCACGCCTCTTCCTATACAATCCGATGGGAAATATTTGGCGTTAAACACCATGCTTGCTCAATGCTTGTTGGTCAATTCAGATTTTATAGTCCAGGTATCCTTGAGATGTTTTCCTTGATTGGTGACCAAGACAAACTCAGATAGTAAATACAAACTTCAATCGGTACTTGTCTGTCCTGATATCGAATATAAACACTCATATTTGAGAGGTTGGTACATTACCCACTAGCCCATCACAACATACGGCTAAAACATAATTCAACAAAACATAAATTCTGTTCAAGTACGCCAGAAGCTTCTTTCCGGAACCTATGTTCCAGACTGCAGATACGAAATATAGAAATTGGCAATCTCTGCAACCATTATACAGCCACTAATCATAATGAAACATGATGAAATAAAACCGCAGCGCACACGCACAAAATTTGAAACTCCCGTATGTTTTCAACGGCTGCATGGGGATGTCGCCGCTTGGGAGTTATTGTTTGGTGTTTTATTTTCCTTTTTTATGGTCCCCATTAAAGTGTATTGAATACTCGTTAATTATTTTGGCAGATTACAGCGAGGAAGACAGATCAATTCAAAAAATCTGGTTAGTACTGCAGTTAATTTAGTAGTACCTACTTCGTTTACTGTAGGTGTGTAAAATGTTAAATTGTAGGTGTAATTCAGGTTTGTTTTGGAGTAACAAAAAGTTCATTGACACAGTCAGGTACTTTTATGAGAGTAAAGGAAAATCTATACAGGTTTTAAAACAATAGAGTAATAATAACATGAAAGTGGAAAGGAAAAAAGACTTTCCAGTAGCCGGTACATAAATACTAAAAATATTGCCTTATAAAAACTAAAAATAGTAACTCTATTAGTACAAACTTATGAACTATCAAAAGAAGTTGAAAATAACCTTCACCATTTAAAAATAAAAACGCAGAAGAAAGAAATGTTAATAGCTGAAAAACGCCGCATATACCACCACAAAAAGCTTCATTTTAACCCACATAATATACCAGGAGCGTATTAAAATTAGACACAGGTACTCACCGTGTCATTCCGGCGCACAAAGGGCTGTTTTTCACTGAGCTATCCAGGCTTGTGCCAAGCGGTATTGAATCGTATTCCCCTCTGCCACATGTGTCAAAATCGCTCGCACTTTTGCCCGAAACACTTGTCAAGGACGCGTCACTTGGATTTTTTTAGTGATTGCATTTTAGGTTCAATTTTGATGACCTATGGTGTGTGCAATGCGGAATATTTTAAGGGGGAACGTGGAAGCGGGCGCGGCCTCTACCGTACGGCCGCGAACTACCCTGCATGACGCTACTAGGGCTGGGCTTGAATCGTCGCCCGGTAAAATGTGTGGTAAACTGGGGGTACATTACTTGTGGTAATTTTGGCTTCTAGTAACTTAAATGTCATAAATTCATGATGATGTTTTATTTTGTTTAAATGTTTTAGACAAATACTTGGCTAGTGTTTAACTGCAAAATAAAAAATATACTTCTTTTGTATCTTATCTTCAAATAAGTTATCCGCTATATAAATAAATGGGCGAGCGTTAAATCTTCATGGTGGGTGATTATTGTAATGAAAATTGCATTTTCTTAAAGTTACCTAATTTAATCTATTAACACACAAAAACAGTTTTTGTTTCTCCTATATTTTATTGAATTGACATCTCAACCCTCTATATAGCTAGTACAATCACAATCAAAAATATTTACCAGATGACTTTACCGAAAATTACCGCTTCAAAGTTTTCCCACAACCGGTCCGTGTCCCATCCCTATAAATATTCTGCACATGCGCGGTAGAGACAGACAGACAGACCCCGACGTTTTGTGGTAAATAATACATTTTAGTCAACTGTGGCACTACGGCTATGCGAAGCTAAGCTTACTTAAAACTTTACTAATAGAGTTATTTTGAGGAAACTAAATCAGTCACTATACTATTACTATTTTGAAACAGGCGAAAATTTGTATATCTACTCGATGGTTAATTAGAAGATGTGAGAGTATAATTGTAGTCAAAAACAATAGTTCATCTCAGATAGACAAACCTTAGTTTGAAATAAGAGTTTCCATAACTTATTTGGCATAGTACGAGTGAATGAGGTAGCCCATACTTTTTGATTTTCCGCTTTGGCTCTTTGAAAAGTTATCGGGAGCCTAAAGAATACTTGAGGATGAATATTATTTACTTAATAAAATTAAAGCACGGGAAGGTGAAACCTTAAACTAGGTACATCAAATGAACTATCAACAGATTCCTACTAATATCATAAACGTGAAAGTTTGTAGGGAAAGACGTTTGTTCCTCTTTCACGCAAAAACTACAGAATGGATTTTGACGAAAAAGTAGGTCCTTCGAGAAGCAGGCGAAACCGCTGACTGAAGCTAGTCTACGTATAAACAAATATTCAGTTCGCTAAAGTTAAGCAGTTGCAAACTTATTAACTCACGAATGCTTTAAACAAACTTCGAAGTATCGATAAGTACTCGATTTTCGATCAAAACTTTTATATAATAAAGTATCGATACCGGTTTTGTAGTTAAACGTTTCTGAAAACTTGTTTTGTAATGTTCTGATGCATTATAAAGCAACTGGCATATTTCCTGGAAAATGGTTGGTGAGGTTATCAAACTTTCTACTTGTCAGGTGTGAGGTTTATATCGAGGTCATAATAATTTTATTTTAGTACCTGTTTTTCCACGGTTTCACCCGAGTCCCATGGGAACTACTGTCCCTACCTTGATAAAATATAGCCTGTTATCCGGGAAGAGTGTAGGTTTCCAACAGTGAAGTATTTTATCAAATCGGTTCAGCAGTTCCAAAGCTTCTAGGGTACAAACAAACAAATAAAAAATTATCCATTTTCTTATATCAGTATAGAGGTGTCGATTAGAGCACTCTCGGACTCAATTATCGGCCGATAGTCGGTCCGATGGTTGGTGCACAGTTTATTTTAAAGATGAATCTTGAAGCCAATAAAAGCTAGATACCTGAGTGCCTAGTGCGAGTTTTGCAAGTTAACTTTCTCGATGCATAAATTATCATACAACTTAATGAAGTAGCATTAATTCTAGAACTGTTTATTTAATGAAAGCTGTCATCGGCATTTGGTTGTATTATAAACGCGCTCACTTGCGAAATAGTAAACGTCATTATCCGGAAAAAATGAATGAACGTGCCATATTCTAATCATGTCATGTAGCATACGACTCTTTACTTCAGCCAAGTTATAATTACGTATCGAGCGCGTAAACTTATAAAACTCAGAATCAGCACTCTGATCTTTGTTATATGCGCACTACCATTCATCTTCATACTGTTTTCTGATCCCCATCAAATTATCGGACGACTATAGGTTGGCGGTATGTGGAGGTTTGTGAAAGATTGATTTCAACGAAGTCATATTCTATTTTAAGAGGCAAAGTAACAGTGGCCAATCCAAAAAAACCATCTCTAAATCTTTTCTGCATTTTGGCCTGGGTAAAAACTGTTCTTCTGTAAACCATTTAGGAAGATAATAGGAGGAAACCCAAATATAAATTGTCTACAACCCATTAAAAAAAACATTTAGTTTTTTTTTTGCGATGATAAGGATTTATCAGTAATGCAAATTCGGAGGTCAAAAGTTCTTTTATACAAAAACTAGCTTTTGCCCGCAACTTCGTCCGCGTTAATGGTTATTACAACAGAACTGTCAACAACCATATACTAGTTTTTTATGATGGCGTTACTAGTAACTGACTTGTATGTATGTGTTTGATATTTTACTTCTTGAATACATTAAATTAATTATAACTGTTGATTGACTGAACCGATTTTAATGAAACAAGACTAAGTTATAAGCCAACATTTTTCTGGGCAAAAGTTGTCTACATTTAATTGGAAAATTTTATGTGATGCGTGCACAAACAGAGGAAAATCACAAAAATGCTATAAATGGAGAACCCATTTTGGTTATATTTTCAATATACAAAAATGACTCCTCCACAGATTTATGATATATGTAGATATAGATAATGGAGGGGAGTGGTTAACATAAAAACAACAGAAGCTGTGAGAAACCTTATCAAAGTAATACGATGACTAGATCAGTCGTACTGTTGTGTATCACAGCATCGCTATTCTCTGGTGTGCTGTGCTCGTCGGATTATCACTCCTATCACGAAGCATTAACTGACGATAATAAGCGGTGTTTGGGAGAGTGTCAACAGGGACAGTGTGTCTCCTATTGCGCCTCAAATTGTGTTCAAGGGGAGGTAAGGACTAAACCATGTCATCCGACGAGTAACAAAACGAAGGTCTACAGGTCCTTAGACAATCACGCATGCCGAAGCAACTGCGACAAGTTCGGAGCTGTAAATGAATGGTGCATTACTGGTGATGACGAAATTCAATGGGAATTCTGCAGTCGTGCTGTAGCTCTCAAAGGCCGTCTCAGATACACCACGCGTGATGACTTCTTGACATGCACTGATGAGTGTGGAAAGCACGGCTTTGAAACATACGATGATTGGTGTCACACGATCAAAATCTGGAAGTATTGTAATGAACGAGAAAAGAACGAGAAAATCTTCGTACCGGAATATCCAACAAAAATGGAAAGACGTGTGTAACCCCGTGCATGTTCTACCTAAGTAAGACCGCGACTTTCTGCTATGACAACACAGGCTTGTGGACGCGATGCTACCTCAACCCAGAGTACGAGCCAGCACTGCACTCACTCACTAGCCAGTTACGAAGCAACTGCATCAATGAGTTTGGCACCTACACTAGCAATGGATATGAAGCGTGTTCTAATTACCTGTCAAGAGCTAAACGCGACGTTTCTTGCGATTTGGATGTGAGTACTATTGCAGAACGACACAGAGCTGACAATCCATCGGATATAGTGCGTGTTATAGACCCACGTGAACCTATAGCTCGTGATACGAACCCCATCTTATCGTACACCATGATGCCAAGGCGAGTGTCGTTTGGGGATCGCAATAACGTGGCAAATATCGACCTGCCACTGGTATTGGAGGCGCGACTTACCCGATACACCCTGTCACCTGAAGGCTCCAAGAGAGAAGAATTTCATAGCTACCTCAACAATCACTACTGGCGCATGAGCCCCGACCGAAGATTGCGCAATGTCAACAATATCAACAATAACTATGACGAGGTAGGTTACCTACTGGGATCTGTATTGGGTGGACCCATGGAGATCTACAACATATTCCCACAAACGTGGCGTTTGAATAAAGGCGATGATTCAGCATGGTACAAAAAGGAGCAACATATGGTAGACTTTCTGCGGAACCATGATGACAGGTACATCGAATTCCTGGCGGTACTCGGCTATCAGCAAAACAATAACAACCGTCTGATAACTCGCCCTGATTACATTGGAATCCGTCTGAGGTTTTATCAGAACAATACTTTGGTGGACCGTTTGGGTAAGCAACTCAACTCATTTGAGGACAATAAAACTGAAAACATGTTTTTTTCTAATGATCCAGATGAAGATTGTCAAATATGGTAGCCAATGGGGTAAATTTAAATAATGGTGTAACAATATTTTATGACAAAATAAAGTGTTTGTGTGACTCTTACACGCCCATTTTTAATTAATACCTCATTATTCGAATTTGCCCTAAGTCATTTCATAAATCTATTCAAACCAATTCACCAGACCAATTCCAATTCAAAGAGAAAATTTCTGGTAGCAAAAGCAATAATTACATATTTGTCAGCGTTTATGAGCAACAAAAAACGTGTCTTTTAATACCTCTAGTAAATATAATATAAGAAACAGTAGAAGTATAGATTAGAGCATTTCAATTTAGACATAGCATCAGTGGCTAATGGTGGCTTTAGAAATTAAAAAGAAAAACCATTCTTAAGCCTTTTAGGATTTTTTCCAAAATCTATTCTGCCATAAAATATTTTGGAATATAAAGGAGGGAAACTCAACGTAATTGTAACAACTCATTATAACTCATTAATAGAATACATGTTATTTTTTAAAAAGTGGTGATTACGATTATCAAATTGCCAGTCTGAGGTCAAAAGTTTATGTACAAACAAATGATAACTAAACTAACAAAGGAAACGTCGTAAAATGAACGTCTACTGCAACAATATTGGCGGTTTCTTATGACGCATCTTTGTCAATATACAACTGAGCCCAGTTTTCACATATGTATCGAACTTTGATCTATCTATCCATAGGGCTGCCGATGGGATGGTGATGTTAATTGGCTGATAAGATGATGATGAGGACAACATTAAAATAAAAAACAAAATTTATTAAAAAAAAAAACTTTTAATAAACACTGACAAGTTTTACTTCACATAATGTCGAAACGCTTAAACATTTAACATTCATAATAATCATCAACAAAGCAGAAACCTCCTACTCTTATATAGCCACTAGGACACTTGGGGCCATTTATGATGTACCTGGGATCTATTTTTGGAATATATTCTGTCGTTGATTCTCCAACTTTCCTTGGCACTCTAATCAAAGGCTTTCCTTGAGTCATCACAAAATTTTCTCTCTTGTCCATCTTTGTTGAAAACACTGGGTATTTGTCGCCCTTATTTTTCGCTATGGTCTGCAGGAAAATCCCGTGAGGAGATTTTGGCACTGCATGGTGTTGTGTCAGGCAATCGATGAACGCGACTAGAGCCAGCCACACAGCAATCTTCAAGCCCATTATTAGGTATTACTGCTACACATGTAATGTACGTATGGAAGCTAGATACGGAATGACGTTGTTATCTGTTGTGAGTAATGTTTATTTAATATTCTAAGAGGCGATCTTTTAATCGTCAGTCAACTTCTACGTATTTGAGGAATAAATATAGCGGGTTGACATATTTCTACACAAAACCTGTCAAACATATTCTTCAGATAAAAAGTTATCTAGCGATAGAAAATTCAGATCTAAATATAGTAATCGTTAAACTATATTTAATATTCAGGATAATCATCATCAGCGAAGCAGAATGCTCTTACTCTTATATATCCAGGAGGACATTTGGGGACTGCCAACAAGTAGCCGGACTGTAGTTTCGGAATAAATTCTGTCGATGATTCTTCAAATTTCTTCGGCACTCTTATTAAAGGCTCTTCTGAAGTCGTCACAAAATTCTCTCTCTCGTCAATCTCTGTTGTAAGTACTGGGTATTTGTCGTCCTTATTATTCCCTTCTGGAGACATTGGCACTTCATTGTGTTGTAGTGTCAGGCAATCGACGCACGCGACTAGAGCGAGGCAAACAGCGATCTTCACGAACATTATTACTACTTTGATGACGATTGAATGGTGGCAAGATACGAAGTGTCGTTGTTATCTGTTGAGAGCATTTTTATATCTTGCTGTCTTTTTTCCCTAAGTCAACGGTCAAGAACTTTAAGATTAAGGCATTCTGCATATGGTGCCTAATGTAAGCGTATGTTATACGCGCATACAACGATAGTAATACGAGCATGAAACCGTGTCAAACTAGTCGAAGGAGATGTTTATTGACACTGAATTGGTCGTAGGTAACTGGCGTAAAACACGAGCGCAGTAAGTTAGACTTCATTATTTCTTTAGGCAAACACCTGAATTAAAATGAATTTCAATTACGTATGAGCTTTATCCTGTTATTATTTCTGATGCTATGATATTCAAAGCGATACGTCTGAGCGACGATTGGTTTGTCCGACACTGCAAATATCAGTGGTTACGGTATGCTCACGATAAGGTTACGCTACGACGTCGTGTGCGAAGAGCCTTAGTAACTCCCTGGAAGGAGGAGTTGTGACTTGTGCTTGAATCATTCTAGTCAATCATATTAGCCAAACAATAATAATGTTATGTACCTATTTAACATCATTGGAAATTAATGCTTTAGGGTGAGTATAGACTACAACATTTTCTCGAGCATTTCTGTGTAATGTAACATTCTAGCGAATGGTACAATACAGGCAAAAGCTCAGTCTCCAAAGCATTTCCATGAAATGTAACGTTCGTGCGATTGCTCGGCGTTATGTTACGGGTAAATGCTTACAGCGAGCGAGTCTTTCGTCCCTCTCCTGCGTCACCCCGCAACCGCGCATCGCCCACACTTGGCTCGACGAAATGTTACACCAATATGCTCGTTGATTTGTAACAAACAGGCGAGCGTGCTCGATGTTTTGTTCGTAAAAGGGTGATACACTAGAACATCTCATAGAGCGGCTCGTTGTTCTGTTACAAGTAAATGTTGTAGTCTATACTCACCCTTAAACAAATTCTCAGTCGGATACGCGATAAGGCTTGAACAAACTTTGGTGAACCGTAACAACTTGCATTTACATTATGGACAACTTTATAATAAATTAGCAGTTTTCCCGCGGTTTAACCTGCGTCCTGTAGGAACTGGTCGTACCGGGATAAAATATAGCCTTAATTACGCGGAAAGAGTGTAGCTTCTCAACAGCGATTTTTTTTTCGAATCGGTTCAGTAGTCTCGAAGCCTTTATAGTCTATTTTTTAATCTCTATACTAAATTGACACTTGAAAATGTCAAATTGACAAATAATGTTGCTAGCTCTTTTGTGCAGTGTTGTACTTACGATACCGGTTTGTTGAATCGTAATTTTTTATCTAATATAGACGAATTTAATTTTCATTCAAAGTTTAATATTTCAAATTCACGTACGTACACACGGCTGCACGACGTGCTACAAACTGCCAGGGACATCTGACCATGCAACGCCATGCGTAATCATCAAGGATAAGCACATAATTTCAGGAAAACTTATTGTAAAAAAACTATACTTGATTTAATTAACGTTAAGTTTCGGTTGTGCCACATCACTATTTAAGAATTGCAATAAACTGACAATACTCGCCTATGTCCAGCAGTGGACTGCGATAGGCTGATGATGATGATGATGATGATGATGACAACACTCGTAATGTCAGTTTAGTCTACGAGATTAAAAAACAGACTATAGGGTACAAACCAACAAAAAATGTTTCCTCTGTATTATATTCGTATACATTTTTACAAGCTTTTATTTAACTTGCAATGTATGTATGTGTGTTCGGGTGGAATTTTAAGGCACTTGCCCTCAACCGATTGAGCTGTTTTGCATACATGTTTAGTTTTTAGGGTTCCGTACCCAAAGGGTAAAACGGGACCCCATTGTTTTCGCTCCTCTGTCCGTCCGTCCGTCCGTCCGTTCGTCTGTCACCAGGCTGTATCTCATGAACTGTGATAGTTATAGTTACCGGCACGGATATCGAGCCCTCGGCGGAAGAGTGGGGATCGCTTTGCGCACCGTACACTTATGGCAAGAAAAAACACACTCCCTTTAATTATTTATTTTTTCCTAAGTTCCCTATATAATTTCATACTGGCTCAATGATTTAAAGACAGATTTTATATTGATTGATTTAATTGAGAAATGGAAATTGGGATAGAATTAGGTAATAAAAAGTGTTTCTAATTTAAAATATAGGTTATATTTTCTAGTTTGACAAAAAAAAAACTACTTCGTACCTTGGTACTTTTCTTGTTAACATTTTTGACCTCGAATTTAATTTATTCTTTAATGAAATGAAAAACATTTTTTATAAAAAAGAAAAATATATTTCATAAAAACTGGTGTCAATTAAATTGGCCCGAAGTGTACTCGTCGTCCTGACGTACGTCAATCGCAGCAAAGAACCAATCCCGAGTGACGACTTTGACGCGATGCGCTGCGGGCCAATCACCGCTTTACCGCGGCCCCCGCGCTCACTTCATACCACCAAAGGGACCCAATAAATCGCTTCTGCGTAGGTGAAAGTCAGGGCTCGACATCCGTGCCGATAACTGTAGAGAGCTGAAATTTTCACAGATGATGTATTTTTGTTGCCACTATAACAACAAATACTGAAAACTAGAACAAAATAAATATTTTGGGGGGCTCCTATACAAGAAACGTGATTTTTTTGCTCATTTTAATTAATGGTACGGAACCCTTATTGCTCGAGTCCGACTCGCTCTTGGCCGGTTTTATTATATATATTATCGTCAGCTCTTCAATCATATAAAATTGGATTAGGTTTATTTTATAGAAGCTGACACGTTTATGTAGAACTTTATTTCAACTAGAAACAATGTTGAAAGACCATCAGTCATAGTAACAAAGTATGTCAAAAACAATAAAGAACTCACGAATGACTTTGTTTAGGAGACGACATCCAAAAGTTTGCGTTTTTTAGGTCCGTAAGAAGATTTGTATAACATAACCTAAGATTTTGTAAGCACTGGTAGAGAATACCTACGCTACTACTATTAATTTTATCTTATTATGGACTATACGGTCAGATTAAATCCAATTGTTTGGTCATTTTTTATCCATTTGATTGTGTTTTTTTCGTGATGAGTGCAAAACCAAGGGGCAGCATTATTTCGAGTATTTAATATTTTAGCCTAATAATTTCATGCTCACTGATACAAAATATCATAGTCACATAATAATATTTTAATGCCCAAAACTTTATCCAATGTTCCGTGTTCTAATGCTCTTGTCAGTGATTTGCGTTCGTGATTGCACCCTGACCCTGTGTAATAGCAGATATTTAACTGATGACACAGAATTAGCTTATCCTCATGGAAATACTGATGTCTTTAGACTTGTGAGTAGGTAATTATCAGATACGCAGGGCTTAGATTAAGGCGCCATCAGCACGCCCAACGCGGTGAGTATGGGCAAATCTCCCTAACTTGGGGGAGACCTTTGCCCAGCTGTGGACGGTCCGCAGCTGGGTCTTTGGCTGTAGTACTATTTTCGTTCAAAATATTGTAAATGTAACAACAAAAAAACAACTTATTTTAGGTAAACACGACACGGTACAGAATTTAAGTTTTTATAAATATCTGTACGAACTTAAAGTTTGAGCTAAAATCTACAGTCTGAGTGGAAATACGATGACAAGATGTTTGTGCAGATTTATCATTGGCTCAGACTTTTTCATGCACGATTAATTGTTGACCACAAGTTGGTATCGTGTGGACCTACCATTAGCTAATAACGTACCACGGTGATTCGCGGTGCCTAGCTTCTACTGCAGAAAACATGTAAAAAATGCATAATAAGATGAAGACTATCTCCGCATTTCCTTTAAAATAACCGGGACCTCCTTCTAGCTTCCTAAAGTGCCTCCGTGGCCAAATAAACTTATTGATTGCTTGCTTTTGGCAAGCTATCAAGTTCTACCACCGAAATTAAAACTAGACTTTAAAGTTTGAGACTTACAGTTTATTTTGGATTGACGTATTTATTGACAGCTATTAAGATGTTCCTTTAAAAGAGGTAAACACAACATTAAAGATTGAAAGGGGTAGTGAAATATGAGCTAGTTAGATTTTATTGGATAAGCCATTTCAGTTTATTGCTTATCTTGGCTGACTTAAAAGAAATTAATAAAAACTGCTAGAAATTGTCACACATCTCGAGGCTATGTGGACAGTTATTGGCACGTTTGGGTAGACCGACTTTGATGGTATTTTTAGCGTAGTGTTTATTCTCAGACTTAGGAAAAGGTTTTATGTATTTCAGATACTGAAGTCAGTTTAGTTTTGTAAATTGTTTTTGCTGGAAAAATGTTGCGCTATAACTTACTAGCTAAACATGTGTCTGCAAGATTTGAGTAGGTTTACTTACTCGAGATACTAAAGGATATTTGTTGCACCTGTGTTTATGTTGTGAATCAGGTGTGTGCCGTGTTCAAAGCTACTTGTAGCAATATATTGCTCGTTAACGTCATAGTAACATGTTGTACTATGGACTGTACACGTTATCGCTAAGATACAGGTGCAGGACATTTATTGAAACGAGTACTGAACTTAAAGAGGCTTAGGGTGAGTTTCACCATTTAAATATAATGATAACAAAACCATAATTGGCCGTGTAATGACACCTATAGTAGTCCCAGGCCGGCGAACCATTTTTTTTTTTGATACATACAAATTTAAAACTTTGTGAGTGCCTAAACATATTTAAAAAAATGAAACTTGTATGTACGAAGAGCCATAGTGACCTCAATCGACATTTTCCGGATGGTGGACACTCCATACGCAGCATGATCTTAGTCGGACAAGCTTACCACAATATTGAAAGTAACTTTATTAAACATATTAATTTCAAAAAATGAAACTTGTATGTACGAAGAGCCATAGTGACGTCATATTGACAATTCCAGGAGTCAAGCATTCAAAAACGCAGCAGCGCCAAACTTTGCGCATTAGAAAAGTTTGTCGGACTCATCGTAAGGAAGGCACTCACAAAGTCTTAAATTTGAATTTATCAAAAAAAAATTGTTCGCCGGCCAGGGGACTGTATGTTATTTATCTATCTATCAATTTGACAATTGATAGATAGATAGATATATTATTTTTTATTGTACACCAAGAAAATTAACAACAGAGGACATCACAACACACAAAGAACAGTACAATTGGCGGTCTTATCGCTAAATAGTGATTTCTTCCAGACAGCCTGGAAAACAAATTGTCCGGTTATTGTACCTGTAGTTAAATGCTAGTACAACCCACCGTCACGTAGCAATCTAAATAAGCTATTTAGCTATTACAAGGCTGGAAAGTTTGTTTGTTTGTTTGCTTGAACGCGGTAATCTCAGAAATTACTGCACCAGTGTAAAAAAAAAATAGAAAGAAACATACCTAGTTGTTTTTCTTCACGATTTCTACCATTGGAGGATATTGTTTTTATATTGTGTATTTTCCTTGACTTACCATTCCCTATCGTATCTTTACCGTCCTAAGGTTAAAGAACCCAACTCTACATTAAGCTCGTCTTTGTACCTAGAGGTACATTATCTTTCTTTCTGTATTGTATGTTATAAAAATATGTAAAACATTTTTGTGTGTGCAGAAAAATCTACTTCTACTATCTACTAAAATATCATAAATGTAAAAGTTTGTAAGAATGTATGTTTGTTATTTTTGGCTGAAACGATTTGGTTGAAATTAAGTATGAAGATAGGTGATACCCTGGAATAACATATAGGCTAGTTTTTATCAACATACCACATGGGTGAAGCCGCGAAAGGAAGCTAGTAATATAATAATTGCATGACACATTCATGCTTGTTCATCATTTTTAATTCTCCTGTGAGCATTTAAGTTATTTACATACATTTAAATGTGTGTTCGCCGTGAATTGCAATGTGGTCAGGAATGGAAAATATATTATTGGAATGAATTTATTCATATAAGTTAATTACAGTTCAGTGGCTACGGAAATTTAAAATTTTATGCATTCTGTGAAATTGTATTAACCTATTTCAGTAACAGGCTTAATTCAATAATAGGTGTATATCTGTAGTTTGTCTTTTCACCGCTACATAGGAAAAGATTGATAATATACTTTAAGACTAAGAATATTGAGACACTTTTTAACTAAATAAAAAAAGAAGACTTCTAAATAAGTGGGTGAAAAATAACACGGACGAGCTCTTCCCTGTGATTCCAGCCGCTTCCCAATAGAACTATTACCCGCATCCGGATGAAAAGTAGCCTATATCCTTTTTCAGGTCCCAGCTATTTTTTTTTAAACCCAGATCTAAATTACTTACCGAATTTTACCAAGAACATCCTACATAAACCAAAAAACTACTCCAAAAAAAAGCTTAGACTTACCATCTTTATTACTAGAGAAATCATCGTTAAAACATCTTCATCATTTATGCATATTTATTGTTTCATAAAAAAATCTTACGTATTCTATAGCACCCCATTGGCTACCATAACAACACAATCATCATCTGGATCATTAGAAAAGAACATGTCTTCAGTTTCATTGTCCTCAGATGAGTTAAGCCTGTTACCGTGACGGTCCACCCAAATATTGTTCTGATGGAACCTCAGACGGATTCCGATGTGATCAGGTCGAGGGATCAGACGGCCATTATTGTCTCGCAGGTAGCCGAGCACCGCCAGAAATTCGATATACCTTTCGCCACGATTCCGCAGAAAGTTTACCATGTGCTGCTCCATTTCGTACCACGTTGAACCACTCCCGTGATTCAAACGCCACGTTTGCGGGAAGATATTGAAGGCCTCCATAGGTCCACCCAGTACAGATGCCAATATGTGACCTCGTTCATCGTAGTTATTGTTGACAGTGCTAAATCTTCGGTTCGGGTTCATGCGATTGTAGTGGTTGCTCACATAGGGAGTAAATCGTTCTCTATCAGCGCCGACAGGTAACAAGGTGTAGCGTGTCAGTTGCGCTTCTAATACTAGTGGCAAGTCGACATTTGCCACGTTGTTGCGATCCCCAAACCGCACTCGCCTCGGCATCATGGTGTACGATAAGATGGGGTCCGTATCGCGAGTTATAGGTTCATGTGGGTCTATAACACGCACTTGGTCGGATGGATTCTCAGCTCTGTGTCGTTCCGCAATAGCACTCACGTCCAAATCACATTCGTGGAATGAAGAATCGTAGCGTTTCGGTCTTGACAAGCTTTTACACACTTTATATCCGTTGCTGGTGTAGTTGCCAAACTTTTTAATGCAATTGCTCCGTAGTTTGCGTGTGAGTGAGTGCAGCACGTGCTCATACTGTGGATTAAGGTAGCATCGCCTCCAGGAGCCGTAGTTGTCATAGCAGTAGGTCTCAGTCTCACTGTTGTAGAACATGCACGGAGTTACACACGTAGTTCCATCATAAGTTGGATATTCAGGCACGAAGATTTTGTTGTCCACATCACAATACTGATAGTTTTTGATCGTGTGACACCAATTATCGTAGTTTGGATAGCCGTGCTTTCCACACTCGTCAGAGCATGTCAAGTAGTCATTTTGTGTGGTGTGTCTGAGACTGCCTTTGAGAGCTACAGCACGACTGCAGTAGTCCCATTCATTGTCACCCGTAACGCACCATTCATACCCTTTTCGGAACTTGTCGCAGTTGCTCTGGCATGGATAATTGTTATAGGACGTGTAGAACTTCGTTTCATTGTTCGTAGGATGACATGGTTTAATATTTGTACTCCAATAGTAGACACACTGTCCCAGACGACACTCTCCCAAACACCGGGTATTATCGTCAGTTAATGCTTCAAGGTAGGAGTGATACTCCCACGAGCACAGCACACTAGAGAACAGCGATGCTGTGACACACAATAGTACGACTGATCCAGTCATTGTATTACTTTGATATGGTGTCCCACAGCTTCTGTTGTTTTTATATAAAGACCACTCCCCTCCGTTATCGATTAAGTGTATCCGAAATAAATATAATCGCGTTCAGTTTTATCAGCTTGTTTTGTAAACAACTTCTTTCTGGTTTTTGCTGTTCACATGATATCAACTATGCATGACTGTATGAAATTGATCGGTAGCTGAAGGCAATTGGATGTTCTGGTGCTGCTTGAATACCATTTCATTCAAATCAGAAGTGCAGCTGCAGTCGATTTGACGCAGTCGCTGCACGTGTTGGCAGTTCCAGTCAACAGTACTCTCTCCAACTCGCTCCTTCTAAGAAATGATATTACTAATTTATTAATTTTGTACAATAGGTAAAAGTTGTTTATTTAATATCCCGCAGACACGCGTCAGAAATGATAAAGCAAAAGACTTCGACAAATAAAGGGTCAATAGGTCAGGACTGTACTATGAGCAATAGGACATTATGGTACGCCTGATTATCAAAGTTTTTAGTAATTTATCAGAGCTAGCTTACGCCTGTGGTTCCACACAGACCCGAGGGAACTATATATTATGTTAGTTTGATGTATAAGCTATTACTGTCGAGCTTCATCAAAACCTCTTCAGCCGTTAAAGCGTAATTGAGGAACAAACATTCAAACCTAAAATTTTCTCTTCGATTGAGGATTAAGGTCGCTCTTACCTAGTATGAGACGTATATGTATATTAAAAACATGTTTCTCCCAAAAAAATAAATAATAACGACTGGTGGCGAAATTACCACCACATAGCACTAAGTGGGATACTAAATGCCTTGCTTGGAGATGGGCAGCAGTACTTCCGAAGCTAAACATATCTCACACTGTATAAAGGTGAGGTGAGTATGAGCGAATCCCCCAGCTTGGGGGTTTATCCAGCAGTGGACGTTTTCCGACTTTGGTGAAGACGATGTATAATAAACCCCCATCTTTAATGCTAATACCTAGTCTTGTTAGGATAAAGGAAATCAGATCATAGTCAAATAAACAACAGACATAAAATCACCAAGTCGAGCCTGTTCTAGATTTTTCCAGAACTCATTTGGCACGCATCCTCAATTTATTTCAGAGCTATTGTTTTGGCTCAAAAACAGGAGCTATGTTAGTAGGCTACCATTTCGACTGTAATATATTATCAGGAACATTTTATATACAGACTTCTGGCTATGGTTGCTCATTTTCAGGAAGGATTTATTTTATTTTACTTATTAAAGCATTAGAGGGACTGGTATTGAATTTAGGCTTTAAATTAAGTTACGGGTGATCAAAAGCCAGAAAGTGTGACAACTAGTCTTAGGTATCAAGGAGTACCGGGTTGCCAAAGTAACCGGATTGAGTAGGTCAGGGTCGCTCCTGACCCAGATGCAACAGATGATGACTTAGATTTTAAGATGCTAGTAACACTCAATCCTTATCGTCAAACCTCAACAAAATCGGTGACAAAATATTCGAGATAACAATACTATTCCTCTTTTCCTTTCACCTTGAAATCAGTAGAAATGTACCTCCAAGCGAATACCATTACGTATTCGTGAGGAAGCCTTCCGAAATGCGGTCCCTTATAAAATTAATATTCGTTCGATATTCCGGCGGGTGTTATATTAGAAATATTTTCTTCTTTCATCCTTCTCGAATTGTTTGGGAATCGCGGTTGGAATATTAAGGGCTTGATTTTTGTTTAGTTATGTAGAGTATTGTTGATTTCTAAGCTAGGATTAGTCACGCAAAATAGAAAGGTGATCGTCATTTTTTTATTTGTGTCATAAATGAAAGCCCCTTGAATTATTACTTCGACATTAACTGTCTTTAAAAATTATGCACCTTGTTTATAAAAAAAAGTAAAGAATTTACAGCAATGCCTTTAAGCTCATCTATGTAGGTACCTACGTTGTTTCCAGTAAATCGCTCAAAGTAGCTTCCATCTTCTCAAAATTTTTCCAAAAAAATACGCCGTTTGGAACAATACCTACGTATGTACAGCATTTTATAATAAAAAACAATATCCTAACAACAAAAGCCACAAAACAAAATACTGACGTCATCAAAAAATAATATCCCATTAAAGTGCAAAAGAGGTTTTTGCTACAATAAAATGCAGTTCCACGAACCGCCATTTTAAATAATTAAGCCTGCATTCTGGACTTTCCCAATGGGAACGGCCGGTGGCGCTCGGTGGGCACCGATCAATTGTTAATGTTGACTTAGAGCATTCGAGCAACTGGATTCGACATAAACACAAATCGCTGTGGGACACAGTCATGTACTTTGGTATATTGACCAATTTGCAAATTGTGATAGTTCACTCGTGCATTTTCGGCTACGTCGTTACGCACGCTCATGATAAATTGACGCATACGCATGCGTAAGAGTATGGGAAAGGCACTGCAATGGCGTATCCAGTTGGCTTGATTCTCTATGGTTCTGAAACGACGGCAGGACATATTGTGCTTTACAAGTTGCAGTTTTCATGACAGAAGGCTTTTGTCCTTGGTACAATAGGAATGAGAAATTGAAAAAAGGATTATTTTGTAGGATATTTTTAGCGCAATAAAAATATTTTTATTTTTATAAGGCTTTAAATGTAGATCATAATTAAAAACGTATACAGCCTTACTTATAAACGTGAATTAAATAATAAGTAATACTTAAGGGGTGTTTAAGAAAATTCTTACTTATAAACGTTGCTTAAGCATGTCTTAACTAACATTTAATCACTACTTAAGACTTTAAGTAGTGATTAGTTAAAATGTTGCTTAGAAGTGATTAGAGATTTTTATAAGTAAGGGGGTTAGTCATTATTCTTTTCAATTACATTACTAAGACTTTAAATTTTTGGCTGGGTATTTGCCAACCTATAAATCACAATAATATGTAGTCATTAAAAAATGTATAAGTGAAATTACGAACGGGAAACAAAATAGCATTTTCTACGGTAAATTGTAAAAAATCCTACCTTATAAACAATTAGAAACTCAGAGGTCAGATGTCACGGAAATAAACCAGGTTACAAGTGCTAAGGAAAGATACAAAATAATTTTTGAACCGTGAATTAATGAATTGAATTAGGTAATCTTATTTTCCTAATACATAGTTTTACAAGTATGCTAGTTCCTTTAAAATTAAGTTTATAATTTTATATTGACAAGTAAACACACGTTCAAAGGTTGTTTTCCAAACCCTTGCCGTAGGTCGCCAGAGCCTTGTAAGATTTTAATCAGGGTGTACCATGAGCAGGTAAGGCTGGCAATTGGGGCAGGATGAAGTTGGTTTTCTCCCTTACTCCCCTGTCAAACTATGTTTTACAGTATTTGAATCTTTCAGTTTCAGCACCAAAGTAACGCCTGAACCAACCTACAGGGGTTTCGTGTCAATTAATCACAGTCGAACGCGAGTGCTCGGGTCACGTGTTCGATTCCCGCTCCAATACACACGCCTATTTATATTTATAGTAAGGGTAGGTTAGATTAAACTTAGTTGTAGCCTAGTTTATGCTTGGTTTTTCTACCGTGATTTTATCAAAGAAACTATTCGTGTCTTACTTGAACAAAATTATTAGTAATGACTAACCGATACTCTACTAGCATCAACAAAATTCGTCGCAGAACTGTTTAGCAGCTGAAATCAGGAATAAAAAATATATTGGCACATCACTCCCTCGGTAATACCTACCCCATACTTATAAAACTTGGGTGCAGTCAACGAAAATATAAAATACCCGAGGTTTAAAGAGAGAAAGAAAATAAGTTTTGTTGCGCAAATACTTATGTGACGCATAAATACACTTAACAAAATTGCATGTAGGAATTGAATCCAATTTTAAAATGGTCAAAATTCCAATCGTATTGGTATTTTTTACCATTTCAAAATGGCTTTAACTAACGTCAATTTCTATGTCTCTCCTAGAAAACCGCGGGTCAATATAACTTTTTCCACGTAGAAAATCCAGTTTCTACATCAAATGTGTGAACGTGCCAAGGACTGCACCGAGAACTAAATTACTCTGTGAAGACTGAAACTTTTGACGTTATTCTGCACGCAAGTGTACGGTCGGACTTGACTTTTTTTTAAATAGTTTCAAGTATTCAAGTCCTCTCGAGATTTTTGTTTGAATTCGTTTTGTATGAATCTGCCTTTGTGACAAAATAGATGAACTTAGTTAACCGAAAGGGAGTAAGACAAGTACCTACCAAGTAAGCAACATAATTTTTTAACTAAACACAAAATGATTCTAAAGTTAAAGACATCTCGGAAAAAAGATGTTAAGTATAATTTTTTTTCTTTCAAATTAATTTATTATGTGTCCCTATGAGTATCTGGTTAAGATGTCTGAAAATAAGAAGAGAATATTTATTTAAATTCCTATGTGAAAAAAATAGGAAATAACCTATCTGCATAATTTTCCAAGTTTATCAGTAGGTACACACTAGAACCTTGATAGTGTAACAATTACAATAAAGTAAGCAGGATGAAAATATTAAAAGTTTTTCATCGTTTGTTTTTCTGTAATATTTCTTACTAGGTAATGTTTATTTTGAAGTTGTTATTTATAATGGTTTGCCACGCAGCAATAGTTTGCACGCACAAATAAGACGCCTTGGCATCACGTCATGGTGGTAAACAGGTAAATCAAAATGGAAGAACTTACAATCGAACCAACGGACGAAAATAATCAAAACATTATCTTATACTCGTATATGGCTAAAACGTAGTTAACGCCTTGTAAAATCCTTATCCTTTACTTTTCCTTCTTCCACAGTATCGTTTACCGCCATCTGTTGTGTAATAGCGGAACGAACTTAAAGTGTAGTTTAATATAATATGGCTAGATGACGCTTTTATCGCAGCAAATAGCGCGCTTGACCAAAAAGTTTCTGTGGACTTGAATGTAAGGTATTTCTATGTAATACATAGAGGTATAGATGTCGCTACTATTCTGAAATTCAGAAAAGCGGGAGTTTTTTCAACTGACATTATTTAATACCGAGTATCCAAGCTATTTTTACCCCAATATTTTTTTATTGATTAAGAATTAATTACTACTAGTATTTTTGATCCAATGGAAGGTTTTTTTACTTAGGTATTTGTTTTTCTAAATTCATCATGATTCAATTAGAACAACATGGTACCTATTCATCAATATTATACAGGATTGAGTTAAGTAGGTAAAAGCCTCCTCTTTCTTTGGACAGTCGGTTAAAAATCACAATTTTTTTTTAATACGACGTTCGTATGACGTCACAACTATTAGATAAGAACCTATATACTTATAGACTACCGGGTGGTTAAGACTAAACCAAAATAAAATCAGCTCTGCGGTTAACCGTGAGAACGTAATAAACCGCTGGATAAAGTTACTTACTACATAACACAAAATGAAGTAGGTAGGTGTACTTGTTTAAAATCATAGACTATTGTATGGGTAAATAGATTTTGTTTTGTGTTTGATGCCGGCCGCTTTTATTCGATCTTTATGGAAATCAATGGCCTATGATTGGCAAGGGAGGTTTATTGGCTGAAATCATAATGTTCCCTTATCGTTTGATGGTCTCAGACATAAGGCCTTTTTTTTTGTTTCAGCTGAGGAAAATGCCTGACGCATACACACACCGCCCGGGGAGATGGTGAGGTTATGTGGGGCTTGCACCCACTAAAAACCTCAGCGTTTGTGCCGTCTTCTGCCTTTTAGAGAGGTGCTACGAGGACCAGAGACGACTTTCGTGACCTCTCGGCAGTGGCTGGTCGCCTCCATCCTCAGACATAAGGCCAAACTATCTCACTTCCAATATCTCCTATCGGTCTCTGCTTGTGGCCAGTCCGCGAGGAAGCTATCCAAGTCTTCTCTCCAGAATTTTAATGGTATTCCTTTTGATCTCGTAAACAAAATAAAGCGCTATTTATCTGAATCGTTTTTTGGAAGGCGCGTTTAATTAGTGGGACCTGGAACGTCGCTGTGTCGTTACGGCAGGTCAGAATGAAGCCAGAAAGTCTCTCAACTAATCTCACCAAGAGGCATCGTGGTTCGATTGGTTAGTTAGAACGGAAGCTGACCCTAACATAATCGGGAACATACATTAGGCATACCATTTAGCTGCAGTATTTTGGCTTTCAGCTTTGTTAGTAAGCTGGCACACTGGAAAAGTTTGACTTTTCCAGTGTGCCAGCTTACTAACAAATAACAATAAAACTTGCCCACCCTGTCTTACTAGTTTTGACACGTGATTTTAGAAAAACGAATAAAAACTTTCAAGTTCACATGTTGTACTATAGAACTCACGTGTTTAGGCGCATGCTTGCATACTTTTTATTGCGAGCACCTACTTTTTATCGAGTAATTTGATATCTAGCAAGGTAATTCAGTTTTTTTTACCTTGCGCGAACGGGTTTAAATCGATAATTAGTAATTGAATGCATTTTTTGTAAAGGTGACGTAGGTAGAATATTAGTTCTTATCTTATTAGGGAACTAGCTTCTGCCAGCGGTTTTACCCGCATCCCGTGGGAACCTCGGCACGGACCCGGATAAAAAGTAGCCTATAGCCTTCCTCGATAAATGGGCTATCTAACACTGAAATATTTTTTCAAATCGGACCAGTAGTTCCTGAGATTAGCGCGTTCAAACAAACAAACTCTTCAGCTTTATAATATTAGTATAGATAGTAGTTAGTATATTAGTTCAATTTTGATTTTTTTTTTCTAGATTTGTTGATGGGTACGTACTATTGGATATTATCATCATCCCCTTATCCCAATTTTATTTATGGTTGGTGAAAAATGATTTTTTCTTCCAGTCTTCTACGTATTATCTTATAAGGAACATAATTTCTAGCCATGTCGACTTTCACACAATCCATCCATCATTTCTTTGGTATGTAAGTACATATATTAGTTTCTCACATAGGTACCTACTTACCTAAGTAAATATTTATGAAACTACTCATAAAAATGCAAAAAATATATTTATTATGTAACTAAATAACAATAAAAAATATTAATTATAAGAACCATTAACAAATAACTAATCAGATCAACAAATATGTTTTTGTTTAACAAGCTCGTTAACATTAGATAAAGAAATAGGGCAATTTGATTTAATTACCTTTCTGGGGGGTATTTGCCTAATATTTCATCATTCTTAAGAGATAAGCTAATTAAACTTTTCATGTATCCTTATTCCTACTATTTAATACCTACCTACATTTGAATACTTATCTAGGTTACTCAGGTATAATCATCGGCAGGGATATTAAGCCCTGACCTTCACCTGCGCAGAAGCGATTTATTAGTCAAATTCAAATTCAAATTCTTTATTTGCAGAAGATACAAGATGTTCTTAAAATAAATTATAAATCGCCATAATCAGGCTCACGCCATGCAAATTTGTTGCAACCGAACATGCAAACATATCGAGAAAAAAAAAAAATTAATAAGTCCATACTATTACGAAAATGTCAATCTTACAATAATTAATAATATTACATTCGGTTATTAATCTTAATACTAATAGGAAAAAAAAAAATACAAAATAATACATAATGTCAAAGAGCAGAAATAGTCACTAAATTGTTTTAATTATTTATATATTATGATACAATGTTTCTTTCGTACTAGTTTTATATTCAGATTATACAGATAAATAAGTTTATATTCCGATTAACAGTTTTTTTTTTTTATAATTTATCATCAAGAAATTCTTTTACTGAGTAATACGATTTGTCTATCAGTATTTTCTTTACTTGATTTTTAAAAATGTTATTATTAGATATTTTGAGTAAGGAGTTAGGTAAATGGTTGTACACTCTAGGGATCATGCAAAACACACTATTATTCAATTCTAGTTTATTGCCTTATGTGTACCTACAGTGCGCAAAGCGATCCCCACTCTTCCGCCGAGAGCTCAATATCCGTGCCGATAACTATAATGAGTACTTACGAAAATAACTTTCTCTCCGATCAGGTCTTAACATCTACTCTTTGAAACCTGCTATTTGTCTGCAATTCCATATAGGTATAATATGTATTCACAATCTTACTCTATTGAAATTGTAAAATCTTACTCTATTGCTAAGTTGTGCATCGTGTACCTATAATAAAAATCATCCAAAAAAAGCGTGCAAAATATATACCTACACATATATTTAATATCATATTTAATTTAAACTATTCCATTAAACAGTTCCACTCATTAGAAATGAATTAAGAAGCGTTAGGTTACACAATATTTTATGATTTTAAACCATTTGTGTTTATTTCACAACTCACGATAACTTATTGTAAACCACTTAATTGGTGAAACGATTATGTTTCTCATTCACGTTATTACATACAATAGGTGAATGACCTTTGCGGACATCAAACTTAAAAAATTATATATATACTAGCCATACTAGTATCCAAAATGTTTTCTTATTATGTCATCTTAAGCGTTTTTTACCCGAACAAGAAGAACAAGAAGGGTTATTAATCTAAGATTTTTGAATGGTAAAAACTGGTTTGATCTGATAATTATTGTTGCAATGGTCAGGCTACCTTTCAAAAGGTCAAAACTATAATTTTTTTCTTCTTTCATACGGTTTGGAAAACCAGTAACAATTAGGTAAGTACATCCTTAGCAGGTATATCAAAACAATACAGCTAAAAAAACAAAAACAACGAAATATTTTTCAATGTCTCTTTCCAAATAGCTAGCTAATTAGGCTATAGCTAATAATTATCCACTCAAGATGGACCCCATTCCAATCCAAAATCGTCTCAAAGTAAATACTATTAAGCAGACTACGAAAATCTAACGAAGCTTCGTCAGTCAATCAGCTTTCTGCCCCCAAATTATGACGTCATCTAAGTAGAAAAGCTTCTAGACTTTTCTCTGTATTTTTAGGGTATAATGATGATGAGATATTAATGGTCCAATTAGTGCCGCATTTCAAGAATTATTAAGGCTTTTCTCTATTAGCTCTGTTTTGATGACCAGACTTAAGATTTTTATTTTAGACAGGATGTTACATGAAGTAATAAAACCAACTTCCAAAATTTAAAGAAAAACATACACACAGTAGTGAAAATATAACTTTTTTGTAGTACCTAAAACCAATGGAGTTTTTTGAAAGATAATATAATGGTTAAAGTGCGACCCCGTCTTAAATTAATAGTCGATAAAAAAACATAAACATAAAAATGAAATGACTGGGTGAATGACTGAAACATAATTTCAATTTTTCCGAATTTAGCCGTCACCCTTCCTTACTTTCTCACACAATTACTTAAAAGTACAATGTATAGGTATACTCCAATCAACCTTTAAGAAAAAGTGTTATTCTTTCATTCCGCTTCTAACGTCAACAGACCCTCAAGATGCGGGTGAACCAGAAATAGGCAGTTACTTCCCTTTCAGCCTATTAACCTCACCTTTTAGTTAAGTACTTACTTTAACTGGCTGTTAAGGAAAAAAAAGCCGTTGAAGCGAAATTGGAGATTGTATTTTATTTTTGGTTCAGTAAAACTATTTGTAGATTTTTTTTTTGTTTATATGATGTGACCTCGTACGGTAACATCATAAAAAATTACAATCTAGCTTTAATGCTAATAAGTAATTCAATTTTGTCTTAATTTGCTAGGAAAGTATAACTAAGAATGTGTCCATTAACACTTTTCTTATTGTCTCTATTAAGGGGAAGGCACTTTGTTATTGTGTTCTTTGCGGGTAGCACTCACTACTTTACACTAACACTTCACTATGTTAACTCAAAAGGTTTTGTCCTTTTTAGCCTTCTCACTATGTCCGTGTTGCCGAGGAGCTGGATAGCCTCGATGTTCACATGGTGGTGAAGCCTTCGTTTATGGGCTTCTGCATACTTTTTAATTATATCTATGACGAGGTCTACTTCTACTATTTGTAGATGATGTATTAAAATGTTTGTAAAAGTTGTTGAAGAAACACAGTCCAAGTTACTATAGTTGAGATAAAAACATAACTTGAGTATTTATTACGAGTGACTGACACACAAATGACTGAGACCGTGAATTGATAATGTTGTCAACTGTCATCGAAGACAATAATTTGCATACCGTATGGCGAAATGTATTGGAATACCATAAATTATATACCATCATACTTGTAACATACATTTTAGGCAAATAAAAGATTTTTATAAGAAGGTTTTTATAAAATATAAAGATTTTTTAGTTATACCTGTAGATTTATGTTTCAAATTATTTTCAACCCGATTTACACATAAATTGAACTTTATATAAAAATCCTCTGTTTATAAAATTAAAATATTTATAAAACCCTAAATATTACAATACCAACTCACGTTATTATCTCACAAGAATGTTATTAGTCTTGCAATAATAATTCCATGCAGATACAAAGCTTTCAAGAAATGAGACACAAATCTACTGAAATTGCGTTTATATTACTTTCTCAGCGTTATTTTACATCATTTCATTTAGTTAAAAGCCTAGCCGTAATCAGCGAGATGTTTCCAGTTGATTGAGCGAATATTTTTGTTGAAATCTGCCTTGAGGCTTTGAGGGTCTCGAAATGGAAGCTGATAGACTGTGTATGAAGGTGAAACCAGGGTTTTTAAAGGGGGACACATTTTATTTAACGGTACATTAAGGTCATCGTAATTAGACTGGAAGCCGACCCCAACATAGTTGGGCAAAAGGCTCGGAGGATGATAAGGCCATCATGATTCAGCCAGGTAAACGTACTTATGTTTTCTGTTTCTGTAATTTCTCTATTGATGATGTTTTAAGGTTTGATATGAATTTATTTTTTTGCTCCAAAACGTACAAAGAAACTAGGGGTTCCAAAACGTACAAAGCTGCAGCGACGAGTACACGAAACATCCAATTTGAAGGAAGCTTATTAAAAAAATATGTCTATATTAAACCTTTGTTGAGTAGTTTATTGCAAAAAAGCAAACAAGTACATTGTGATTGTCTAACTATGTAATTGTGTTGTAACTAATTTACGACAGATGCCTGCCACCAAATCATGAGGCATCGTGCAGACTTCTATTTCCATCAAAACTAAGTAGAAAGAAAAATAGCAACAAAACAAGAAAATAACTACTATTCAACCAACTATCGCATGCCGTTTATTTATAAACGAAAATAAGACGCTTTCCACGTGATATATATTAAATTCCTTGAACAACGATATCCGTGTCACAAACGGCATGGTTTAATATAATCGTTTGGAATACCAGTGAAATTGAAATGGAAAATTCCGCATTTCTATGTATGGAAAGCTTGGTTTAAATGCAGCATTGTGCTCAAACCTTTGGTTAATACTTACTACTGGTAGGTAGGTATATTGTAAATGTGGATGTAAATATATCTGTCGCGCTTTCACTCCAAAACTACTGAACCGAGGTATACTGATAGTCTGGAGCTTGAGAAAGAACAAAGGCTAGATTTTATCTTGTCTGCTTTAATTTATTTTCTCCCGTTGTCAGTGTGAATGCGAGGAACAGCTGGATTTAAAATATACATATAATTAAGTGAGCGAAGTTTGCTAAAGGTAGAAACATTATCAAATCGTGGTGTGTCCAGAATTGGCGAAAGCTACGGTCGCCATCCTCGAACATTGTCGTTATCTTAAAATCGACTTTCAATCTGACCAAAGTTTGGAATCCATATTTTATTACATAAGAAGCATATTACCCGCAAGATTATTCTAGAAAATGTCTAGTAATATACTTCAGTTTTCAATTTAGAAAATAAGTTTACTTTTCATATGAATTGGGCTCCTAACTAAAAGAATGGCCTTAGGCTACTCGAGACAGTGAAATGGAAGAAGGGAAGTCAGGCCTTTGCCCTGCAGATGCACTATAAGTTGAAGATAACCAATTTTTATAGCTAACATTTATAAAATCTAAAAGTTTTTTGGTCTTTTTCACTAGTGTTTATAATATGGATATGTTAAGATATGGATTGTGGTATGGCTTAAATTCTGCTTCTGAAGCGGATGATGATGATGATGATGATGTCCTCCTATCCTATATTCTTCTGAAGCGGATAATAACTTATCGACAGGCAAAAGGTGAGCACACGATAGCGGAGATTTAAATTCACAAGGCATTAGATAAATTCGTCAGTGACACATTGACTTCGCGGGTTTGCGTATTGGCGGCAAACGATGTTGCTAAAGAGAATGTATATAAAATAGTAGGCAGATCGGCAATCGAGTGATTCTCTGTAGGTGTGAGTTTAAATACCCCTGCATCTCAAATAACCCATTAACATTTTCTTCCTTTAAATACGGTGTGTAGGAGTGTTATGAGAGTGTAGGCAGGAACTCTCGATTGAATTTTGAAATAAAATCATTGGATTGACAGTCTTAGGAATGCGTAGGAAATTATGTTGGAGGATGAATAAACATCCACCTACGAAACAACCTACATAAAGTCAAAGGATTTTGTTATCTTCTTCTTGATTTAACTAGCTTTTGATTGTTACCTTGTCTGCATGATCTCCAAAAATCGAAAATTCTATATAAATATAAAGTTCATACAGTTTTCAGTGACTTAATCCACATCATAAAATGATAGTTTTTTGTACCCTATATACCTTTATATTTTTCATTTCAATAGTTTCAGCGGCTTAACAGAGAAAAGCTGCATTCAAAAATGAACTTACATTTTTGAGTTGATTCAACAAAATACGCTTACCCGTTTTCGCTTGATGGAATAACAAACTAACTAAATAGCTAAGGGTTGAGTATTTAAGGTTGCATTAGTACAATTAAGAGTAGATTCAATTTCTAAGTTACAACTTCCACAAAAATCAATTCATCTTTGATATTGAAACACGAGTCTTAAAGTAAATGATGGATGACCAAAGTTTAGTTTACTTACTTAGGCGTAGTTCCAGACTGAGTTTGCTAAACTAACTAGTAATAAAATTGCTGAATAGAATTTTCGGAACACCCAAAATACAAAAAAATTATGAATATTATTGATAAAGAAAAAAATATATAATTTGAGAATCAAACAACCAGCGTTCTTTATATAAATTAAAGTTTCACTTTCCAACGATAGAAAAGGAAGGATCCTTTCCGAACACATAACCTACTTTTATCCGGGTCAGAAAAGTTCTTCCCGGACCATGGTTGAAGTTTCATTTAACTTTTTTTTCACTAGTCCGTGCATGGAACAAGTTATAATAGCTCGGAAAATTCGTTAATGACACTCCAGGGAGGTGTAGGCAACAAAACTTGTCCCATAAAAATCACCGCAGATAATGTTCGTTCAAACCAACTATTATCTAAAACAAAATAACCTCAAAATAGCGACCACAATTTATTTTTCCGCTAAACCAAAGAAATAAAACCAACAAACAGATTTAATAGTCTTGAAAGTAATTTTCATACTTCGGTCTCGAGACTTGAAGATTGTTTTGATCTCTGAAAACTTTCTTATTGTGCTCGAGTACGCTTGGAATAAAATGCTCGGATGTTGGCTCTTTTATGATAATGGAAGATAGTGAAGTTATCTTAGAAAATAGGTTTTGTTTAAGATATTTTTCAAGCTCATAATTAGGTTCAGTTGTAGTGTTAGAGTCTTCGCCTTCATGGTTGTTTTGTATAAATATTGCTAAGATTTTTAATAGTTTATGTACTTTGTAGTTTATATGGACTTTAGTTTCCTGAAATGTACCTGAAATAAAACATTTTAGTGTCTTCAAAAATGCTTCTGGAATTGAGATGTTTCAGACAAATTTTAGCACATAATCATCAGCCTATCGCAGTCCACTGCTGGACATAGGCCTCTCCAAGTGCACGCCACTGAGATCGATTTTCGGCTTCTCGCATCCAGCTCCTGCCAGCCGTCTTGCGCAAGTCATCACTCCACCGTGCCTGAGGACGTCCTACACTACGTTTGCCGAGGCGTGGTCTCCACTCTAGAACTCGTTTACCCCAACGGTTATCGGTTCTTCGGCTAATATGCACAATGTAATTTTAGCACATACGACACTAAAACTACATATAAACAGACTTGTACTAGATTGAATTAGACAAAGGACACACATTACCTTACAATTCCTGCCGAATTTCTACTCTAAAAGAAAAGCAATTACGACCCACACAATAAGAAGAAACAATACCAACGAGAATAACGGCTTCTTCTTCTACTTGCCTCGATAATATATTTACCGATTCCGATGAATCAAATAATAATTTAGTCTTCAACGACCTCACGTCTGACCACTGTGGCCAAAAAGTGAGTTTTCCCATGGTTATCCATACGAGTCCACTTAAAATTGAATGCAGGCCCCATTCAGCTAGTCGTTGTAACAGATTTAAATGTAATGTAGCTAAAAAAATAAATCCCAATATTATTAACAACGAGGATCCTAATGCCATCTATGGATCACTTTTCAGTATTGTTCAGAAAGAATTTGATTCTACATTTAAAACTAAAACTTTGGAAATTAAAAGTACCTCGGCTAACTTTAATCAATGGGCCACGACAGGTATTTACAAAAGTAGAGCGAGGCTGTATGAGCTATATGAAATAAAGACGTATCAATTTGATGATGCGTTTGTTAGTTATGTTAAGCAATATTCTAAATTATTCAAAAAGGTTTGTAATATGGCAAAATCTAAATTCATAAGCGACACAATTAAAAAGTCTAATAACAAAGTTAAAACTACATGGAAAATAATAAACAACGAAACTGGTAAATCGGTCAGTCATGAAAAGAAGTTTGAGATCCTAGTCGATAACAAACTTGTTAGTCATGCGGACGACGTAGCAAAAGCCTTTAACGAGTTCTTTGCCGATATACCCATAGCTACAACTCGCTCCTTAAATTCTTCTTCGACTGATGCTGAGAAGCTTTTGCGTAGTAGTGTACCCAAGTGTGACTTCTTGTTCAAGTTTAAGCATGTAACGCCGCATGACGTCATCAATGTCTTCAAAACCCTTAAGTCAAAAAACACCGGTGATTACTGGGGTATTTCCACTAAACTTTTAAGTAATATCATTGACATTGTTGCCCCCTATCTAGCTGTTACATTCAATAAATGCGTTGATGCTGGTGTATTTCCCGACCTCATGAAACAAAGTAAAGTCGTTCCCTTGTTTAAATCAGGAACCAAGTCGGATATTGGTAATTTTAGACCAATTTCAATTCTACCTGCGTTTAGTAAAATATTTGAAAAGTTAATACTCAAGCAGTTGCTCAGTTATTTTAATGTAAATTGCCTCCTCCATAGCGAACAGTATGGCTTTACTAGAGGTCGTTCGACTACTGATGCTGGTGTTGCTCTTTTAAAACATATTTTTAATGCGTGGGAAAACTCTCAAAACGCAATTGGAGTCTTTTGCGACCTCTCCAAAGCTTTTGATTGCGTTCAACATGACACACTTTTACGCAAATTACGTTATTACGGCGTTCAAAACGGAGCTTTAAACGTCATAGAATCATATTTAAATCATAGATTGCAATGCGTAGACATCAACGGTGTCAAATCTTCAGGCCTACCAGTTCAATTAGGCGTGCCGCAGGGTTCTATTCTAGGTCCTTTCTTATTCTTAGTGTATATAAATGATTTACCATTCCATTTGAAAAATATATGTGATGTAGTATTATTTGCAGATGATACATCTCTCATTTTTAAAGTTGATAGGAATAGAGAGCAATTTGATGACGTGAACAATGCACTCTCCTTAGTTACGCACTGGTTTACAACAAATAATTTAGTTCTTAATGCTAAAAAAACCAAATGTGTTAAGTTCACCTTGCCTAATGTAAAACACTTAGGACCTAATATTATCCTAAATAATGAAGTTCTTGAAACTGTGAAGTCAACAGTGTTTCTGGGAATAACAGTTGATGCTAAGCTACAGTGGGGCTCACATATATCTAGCCTCGCGGGCAGGCTTAGTTCTGCTGCCTACGCCGTCAGAAAAGTAAGACAATTCACTGACGTAGACACAGCTCGACTAGTCTATTTTAGTTACTTTCATAGCGTTATGTCCTACGGTATTCTACTGTGGGGCAAAGCTGCAGATATTGAAAACATTTTCGTATTACAGAAACGAGCTGTTCGTGCAATATATAAGTTAGGTAGCAAGCATTCCTTAAGGGAACTTTTTAAAGAAATAGGTATCCTTACTGTGGCATCGCAATTCATCCTTGCTAACATATTATACATTAGGCAGAATATTCATCACTACACCAAGAAAAGTGATGTCCACAGTATCAACACTAGGAACAAGCATAAACTGTGCGTACCCATTCACAGGCTTCACAAGGTACATGGAACATTTATGGGGCTTGGTATTCGATTTTATAATAAACTTCCTCAGTCGTTTTTAGAATTGCCTTTTGATAAATTTAAAGTACAGGTCAAATCTATTCTGTCGAAGAAAGCTTATTATACAGTTAATGACTACATAAACGATAAGAATAGTTGGTCCTCATGTTAAACACTGGACAGCTTCAAAAGTTATCATTATAAGTTGATGTGATTTATATTATTTTATACGTGACATTTTTTTATTTTTATGTATACTGACAATAACCATCATCGTTCTGTTTTTACGATGAGTTGTTCCTCAATTTTGTATATGGTTTACTAGCGACTGCGAATCTATTAGTATTAACTCGTTTGTCGTGTAGCTGCAAGTCGTCATGCTCCCTTAGACGGTATTGCTTGCGGTAGCGTCGGTGGTCGGGTTGCCTCCCTCCCTCAAAAATGTGCGAGGGGGGCGATGGCTGATCCTCGCGTTATGCTCGTGAACGGGTGCTGCTTGTGGTACCAGGTCGTCTTGCTGACTACATATTTGTACACCCGTAATATACCTAATGTATATGACTTTTGGTTTGAACGGTAGTCCTAGTTCACCGTTTTCATTGTTTATGTTGTTATTTATTAATTTTTTTCATAAAAACTGTTTGACATGTCGGTGGGTACGCCCTAAACTATATCTATCTTCACTGAATGGAGGCATTATATTTTTTATATTTTTCACTCATTTTTAATACATTTCTTTTGTAACTGCTTGAGTAATAGGTATGGGTAAGGTGTGTACTAGCCAACATGATTAACTATTTGAATTGATTTTATATACAAATTTATGTATACAATGTTGTATAGTGATATTTTAATATTTGTATACGGTTCATCAAACCATACAGACAGAATTGTGTTGCTGGGGAGTTTGTTCCACCACTTCTTCTTCCCAGCAAAAACACATAGGAAGTGGTGAAGGGCGGGCGTTTTGGGGGCTGTCTTTTGTAAATTGACGTTCGAAAAGTGCTGATTTTCAGCCTACTTTGAATAAATGACTTTTGATTTTGATTTTGATTTTGATTTTGAATACAAAACCCATACAAAACTCTGAACAGCGCAAGTTAACGCAAACCATAACATTTGAGGAGAGCAACAAAATGATAAATGTTCCAACTTTAGTACCAAGTTACTGTAGCGGCTGATTCGCAGTTCAAGTTACTCTGAAATAATCTTTGTTTGGAACTGGGAGCAAATACCGTGGCTTTGTGTACAATAGATGCAGTTATTTCAAAGATCTTAGAGCTTTTAAATAACTGGAACCCTCTGACAAATGTATTATGAGACTGCTGATCACACTCGTATGTATACATTTGTGCTGGTCTATACTTATAATTCAACAAACAGGAAACATTTTGTTTGTTTATTTGTACACTAAAGGCTCTGAAACTACTGAATAGAATTGAAAAATTATTTCACTGTTGGAAAGCAACACTCTTGCCGAGTAACATAGACTATATATTTTTATTCCCGTACAAGCAAAATTTCCCACAGGAAGCGGATGAAACCGCGAGAAATCGGCTAGAGTTGGATAATTTTCAAAATTATGTGTTAAAAAATGTACGAGTAAGCTATTATATATCACTATTTGTTGCGTTGCCTTATGCCCCGCACGTACAATACGAGCAGATCTTTCGCATAGAGATTAGTGCTCTTTTCTACTCCTGTAGGTTCAATGCTCTAAGAACCTGCCAAAACTTCAAACCTTCTAGGATAATTTGCCAGACTGAGTTATGGGTGCAATTAAGACAAGAGGTAAATTAAACATTTAGAAAAGTCTTGGTAAGTTGAAAGTAGAAATAAAAACAGTATTTACTTTGGCAACAAACATGACATAGCAAAAAAAGATAGGTATCAATCATTTGGATTGGATAGGTATTGGAACTTTGATTTGAACCATCCGATTTTTCAGAAAATCAATTTGTGATACGCAGAAATTTCGAAACGGTCACACAAGCCAATTTCAACTACTATTTATTTGACTTCTATTCCAGTTAGGTTATTTTTATATGTAAATTCTCATATTTAATCAACGTGTTATTGACGCCAGCCTCTTGGGTACAGTACAGGTGTGGTAGTATGAGGTGACAGCGATGACAACCAATTTATTTGTCGTCGACGACTTCATAATTAGTCTGAAGAGTTGTCTTTTTAATGTAGGTAAACGTAGTAGTTTACTCGCAAGTAGAAAACCCATAATTAAAATCAAAGGTTAATATAATATAAAAGTTTCATATCTACGTGAACCTCAAAAGCAAGCAAAATCAGCTTATTAGTCAAGCAATTTGAATAAGAACACAAACTTTTTGCTAAAAAATATCTCTGCATACGTTTATCATACCTAGTTTACATAGTACATAGTAATTTGAATTTTATATTTTGCGTTAGTTACCCTTTTATTTATTTTAACCTGCTTATTAAATTCTTTTTTTTTTACTATACTGGAAGATAGGTATAATTATGTGTTGTTATAGCTTACTGTACAATTTCATATTAGAAGGAAAAACATTTTCAAAAATTGCGTTTTGTTTGTTAAATATACCTAATACTTTGTACTTCATCCTCAGTCTAATTTTAGTGAAGCATTTATCTTCTGGATTCCAACACCACATATTTACTATTTAAAATATTATTTAAAAAAACATTAAATAAAATTGTATTTAAATAGTGTCCCACCTGTATAGAGAACCCGGTACAAAGTCTATTAATACACATAGATTGCGCGATAAACCCTAACCGTGACACGAATCTTCCACAACATTCTACACAACTCTAATCAGCAGTAAACCACATCAAATTAACATTTGAACAGCTTCACTAAGTGTCGGACTAATTAATTCAACAACCTTCCATAAGTTTATGATGCAATATCTCCGTTCGTTGCTCTATCTGTTTCTAATTCATAAACAAATCGTAAATCTAGCAGACACAATTAGATACAGTTTGTATTGTTAGCAATTAGGGTTCAACAATAAAAAAGATACTGCCATAGACGAGTGAAAGAAAATCTTGCGGATGTGCCAACTATGATGGCAAGCACAAATGTCGTTAATCGGGGTAAGATAAAAGATTCAGTCATCGTACTCATCGTCATCATATTAGCCCACTGCTGAATATAGGAACCCGGTCTTAGGTAGCTTGCATTCATCCACCTTCTTGATATCACCATTTAGCAGGACGTCCTACACTACATTTGCCCAAACGAGGTCTCCACTCTAAAACACGTCTTTTCCATTGACTGTCCGTCCATTTGCAGACATAACCGACTAACTTCCACTTAACGTGCTAATTCTATGAGCAATATCGCAGTTTATGTCTTAAAAATATCTTTAAATATTTCTTTAAATAAACAGTATTCGCACTTAACCAAACGAAACTATAGACAAGTTTCCTTAATTATGTTATTAAGAGACTTTATTGCACCAGCAGGAAAACTATTGAGACATCAAAGTAATCAAATAATCAACCTATTGATTTCTAATCCTATAGAAAAGGTAAACACTTCGATTACACCTTTGTTTTGAAAGGTTAATTTGTCTTTAGTAACTGCCCGTTTTCCTGATGCCAGGAGCGACTGCTTTTCATGCATACTAATAAGATCCTGAATGTTTTTGCTTATTTTTCGATGGTAACATAAAACGTCCTGCGCCTGATCTCTCTCCGGTCGTGTCAGATTGCCGTCCCATTGGGCTATGGGAGTTAAGGAATAGTGAGTGCACTTGTGTCTGCGCAATGCTTGTGCACTATAATAATGTATTACGCAGTTGGGTGATCTCCTTATATGAGAACAGCCCCCGTGGGCGACCACTTGGACGCCATCATGAAGTAATAGTAGTATTAAGTATCAAAATCTCTATACGGAACCGTGACTGTTTTATTAAATGACTGTTATCACAAATCAGAGCAACAATATTCATTAGGTTCAATACAAATGACAGATTAAATAATTGAATAATAATCACATCAATATAAATTATAATGAGATTATATTAAGTTAAACCGTATCTTTGTTGCTGCATACTTCATCAAAATATACGGAGGATTTATTTATTCTAATCGTTATCCACGTGTTGATAGGCATATTTAATTAGTACTTTTGTTTGTTTGTGTGTTTCTGAGAATACGGTCCAATATAAGAAGTTATGTAATAGGTTTTTATCATGTTTTCTGAGGATCTTGCATGTAAAGGCACATCAGCTGTTTCGGTTATGCTTCGTCATGTAGATCATCATCTCCCGAGCCTTTTCCCAACTATGTTGGGGTCTGCTTCCAGTCTAACCAGATGCAGCTAAGTACCAGTGTTTTACAAGAAGCGACTGCCTATCTCACCTTTGGAGCTGAGTCATGTAGGTGGATGGAATTCTGGGATGGGTGACCATTTGCTTTTTGTTTAAGGATTAGAAATGAATTCCAATAAACATGAGTGATGAGCTGAATAGTCTTTCTGTTGTACCTATTTATTTTTTCTTTACCCTTTGCATTGTAGGTTCCAGTAACTCCTTCAATCCTATAAATCTAAGTATAGAGAGATTAACTCGGAGAAAGAGTATGATAAAAAAGTTGTCCGGCTGATTTTGTCCCTTAGTTGTGTTACTGTTTACTGTTACAGCCTTTTTATCGTCCCACTGCTGGGCACAGGCCTCCTCTCACACGGAGAAGGACACACCATTATCTTAGTTGTGTACTTCTATAATATAGCGATGGAATGTAACTCAAACCGGGGTACACTCTTAGTCGAAAAATATTAATCATAATCATAACTTTATCACCATAACAATAATAGTTAGAATGCACTTTACATAACCAGTTATTATGAAAGTTTAATGCTTGTTGCATCATGTGTGATCAAGTTCATTAACATGAAAAACTATTTTTATACACTTTAATGATAAATGTGTTCCCTTTCCTTATGTATAAAATGATCGTTAAGATTTATATCGATAGATTGAGGCTTAGATGATTTACCAATTGGAGTCGCCATGAGCACAAATGTCTGCGAAAAAGTCGAGGCAACATGATAGTTGACGATAGCGATGGCTCACTTTATGCATTTTCGATCACATCGTTAAGTACGCACACAACAAAATTGATAAACACAAGCATAACCATGACTCACTAGGATAAGAGGGGCTTTTGTACATTCGGTAGAGAGGGGTACATCAATGGCGTCTCCAGTTAGTTAAATGCTCTAAGGATTGAGTAGTTTTTCTGAGCGATTGCAGACTGAAGGTTGGGTATTTAATATATTTTTCGTACAGTTCAGTGCCATAAAATTGGGTCAGTTAATTTTGCTTATACTATTTTGTTATCAGAATCCCAAAATATTTTATACTAGCTTTTGCCCGCGACTTCGTTCGCGTGGAATAGTGGCATCCGGCAGATTTTTGGTTTGAACAATAGATGGCGCTGTATGTCCGGAATAAATTGTATTTTTTATTTTTTGTAATAAAAACTATCCTATGTCCTTCTCCTGGCTCTAAACTACCTCCCTGCCAGTTTTCAGCTAAATCGGTTCAGCCGTTCTTGAGTTATAAGTGGAGTAACTAACACGACTTTCTTTTATATATATAGATTTCGTATATCACTTTTTCTCTCCGCTAACCGTTTTCCCAATATCTTGCGTGTCTACCTACTGAATCACGTAACCCTATGTCATAGATCGTCACCCATCTACTTACCGACCGGGCTAAGCGATGCTTCACCTGCGGCGGTTACTTAGCCAATTAAACATGATTTATTACTGTAGATGATTTGATGAAACTTACGTCATTTTATCGATGTTATTGTCTTAAACGCTTCCTTGTGGATATTTTGCATAATTTCGCAGAATCTACGTAAAAACATTTTTTTTTATAAAAAATCGTCAGAAATTGAATCAATGACTAATAAGCCTTATTATGTCATTCATGGATAATAAAAAAAATGTTATTTCATACATATGTATTAACTTGAATATGCTTGGCAATCAAATTCGTCCAACTAGCACCAGATATCAAATAATAATAATAAATAGGCCTTTATAAAAAAAAGTTTTTTTTTTCTATATTGTTAGTGATGGGAACTTTTGCACAAACCCGTACAAAAAGTAGCCTGTAGCCTATCTCAATAAATGGTCTATCTAACACTGAAAGAACTGTTTCAAATAAGACTAGTAGTTCCTGAGATCAGCGCGTTCAAGCAAACAAACAAACTCTTCAGCTTTATAATATTAGCATACCTACATGATTCTGCTTAGCAACAATCTACCGGTAGCCTCAAAGAAATCAAAGAACTGTACCATGACTCATTATCATTATATTAATGAAGCGATTATACAAGAGTAAATAAATATTTGTAATTATTAATTTATCATTGTTTGTATGAACAGTTCATAAAAAAAATGTCTAGACTAAAGTAATAATCACGACTATCAAACTATTGCAATAAATAAAAACAGAGTTATGTTGCTTGTCATGCTACTTAGATGTGTTTCTAAAAAATAATACTTTTGGCAACATAATAGATCTGTAAAAAAATATAATATGAATATTCGAACTTGATACAAATAACAGTCAAGCGTACTTAAATGCCATCATATAAAATACAAATGTCTAGTAAATACATACCAAAACAAATTAACTATTAGAATTGTACTCAAAAGGTCAATAGTCCATGTTTACTTAAATGAGACCAAAGTTTATAATTTCTATGACTCAATTCAATGAAATTGCGACGCTTATATAATTATAAAAAAAATGCATATTATTTTATATCACGAAGTACTTAACTACGTCTTACCAAAGTTGTTTGTAAACATTAATTCTACGCATTTTTTTGTATTAGTTACACTAATCAAAAATAAAACGGGTTTGGAGTTCGAACAAGGAAGTTAAAAAGTAGGCCAGTAGTGTTACACGGTCATGGTGAATGACATGCAATACTAAAAATAAAAAATAAAACGATTATTATGTAAAAAATAAACAACTTAAAACAAACTCGTAGTCGAGAAAAATAAATGATATTGTCATATAACAGTGATTATAAGTATGTAATGTTTTTAAATACAACACTAACATACGGGAACAAAAATGTTAAAAATACCAAAAAACTAAATTTATTAGGCCAAAACAAAGTCAGGAAATGTTGTAATTTCTGCGAATATTAAATCAGAATTTGCGAGAAAAACTACTAAACAAATTAAATCTCGTATGTGAATAATTAAAATAAATTATACATATAGTACAAATAAATTAAAACTGACTCACGTGATTTATAAATCATCAGCATGGACTGGCCAAATTTTTTTGCACCTAAATGTAATACACGAAAAAAACATATCATAAAATCCGTTCATAAACGACGAAGATATCTGCGAACACACAAAAAAGTATATACGTGGTGGAATTTAAAACCACCCTCTTTTTTGAAATCGGTTAAAAATCAATTGCAATAAGTAATGAGCTAAACAGGCCGTTTACTCTGTACCTATCAAAGATAACAAAAGAAAATCTTTCCTACCGAAATTAGACCGCTGGAAACCTAAATACACTTTTAGTACAAAAGATATTCAAGTCTATGTTCGTATTTCTAGGACTCACAATAGATATTGTAGAAAACCTTTTTTGAAATCACGGAATGCTGACAGAGATAACTTTCATTTGTTCGAACAAGACCTTCTAGGCCTAATTTTGCGTTTATCTTTGTAGTTACTGAAGAAAAGCTATCCATTTGTTTTGCTGAGATAGGCCTTATTACAGAAGTAGCCATTAGAGGTATTTTGACACTATTGGGCACACTCAGAGACATTTAATGGTTACTTAAGCCATCCCTTAGTGAAGGATTTCTTTGACAATCCGGCACTAAGGAGTGACTTAAGTAATCATGAAATGTCTCTGAGTGTTAGGGGTAACTAGAAGTAAACAATACTTTCCATTCATATTTTAGTTACGGTCATCATCTATTTAGAACTGTTTCGAACTTAAATATGTGAGAAAATTGTTTCCCGTACATACCTAAGTTTGATCCAAAAGTCATCTGACATAATTTTAGGTCATTGGAACAACGTTTAAATTCGCTTTATAGTGCGAAGGGGGTCTTAATTCCCCCATTAATTGATATATACCTTATTGAGATTCACCCAGCCAACCTAATCAGCTTATAATGGTTATTACCAAGATACGAAATAACAAAGTAGTTGCATGACAAACTAATTAACACAATAATTAATATGTAATGTGTACTAAACAACCCGTGTGTCACATTAGCATAAACGTATTGCTTTCAAGTTCATGGTTGTGTTGTAACGATAGCAAATCAGTTGTATTTAACCCAAGGTCGGTATGATAAGTCTTATACCACATGCAGTTTGATTCATATTATATATATATAAAAGATAGTCGTGTTAGTTACTCCACTTATAATTCAAGAACGGCTAAACCGATTTAGCTGAAAATTGGCAGGGAGGTAGTTTAGAGCCAGGAGAAGGACATAGGAGTTTTTGTCACCATCCGGCTACGGCAAGTAGTTATCTCGGGACGCGGGTGAAACCGCGGGCGGAAAGCTAGTTAATTATATACACAAGTTTTACCGTCCCCTGTGGTTTCACTCAAGTTTCAGGAGAAGAACTTCCCGCAGCGGGGTAAAAAATTGCCCATGACCTACCTCATCTACCAAATTTCATCACTGGTTTTGGATTCCCAGGCGCCAAACTATCAAAGGATCCGTAGTTTTGGAGTGAACACGATTTAAGTGATTTTAAGTTGGCTTAATAACAAAAGTGGATGACTAAAGGATTGTGTGAATGACGATATGGGTAGAAAGAATGTTACGTGTAGGATGAAGCGAAACAGAGTAGCGTGGAAAAAGAGGAGGTGGAATATCCAAGCTGTGCTGACCAAAATGAAATTGATATAGAGCAGAAGCCTCAATAAGTCTAGGTAGATATATAAATATGGAAGATTAATACAAGTAAGAAGTCAAAAAGCCTTACAATTGTATGATCTCACCATTAAAAATAGTTGTGTTACTTAGTCAACAAAATTTATATGAATCGTAACTCCAGGATCTAAGTAGTTCTATAGCTAATGAAAAAAACAAAACAACATCAGTTATCCTGCCATACAAATTACGCAATTTGCATATTTTTAATTAAGTCTACTTATACAATTAGTAGGTAAATAAAACGAATGTCTAATTTTATCTTATTTTTTACGTTTTTATTATAAATAGAAACAGTTTTGATATTTTAAAAGGTCACGTAAGTATAGGTTCGAGTTTATTATGAAACTGTCATAGATTCTTACAACATGATTGAATATTTCATTATTTTATCATGTTGTGAATGAATGAATGAATATTTTAAATACTGACTTTAAATGAGGAGCTTTTTATTTTGCTTCTTGAAGTTGATCTTGAATTTTTGTTGGCTGTCAATCTCTCATTAATTACAAGCTTGGTATTGTACTTACCTATTTTGTTGATGGAACCTATATAATTAAACTGGTGTGTTATTTTTGTTCCTCAATAATCGTTTTATCAAATATTGTAACAAAAGACTACACATTAATGATGTACCTACTTAACTACTATCTTCGAACACCCAAACATTTGACACCAATTAAAATGTAACTGCACTTTCGTAACAGAACTACAATATTCCTTATCATATAACCCCCTCACATTAACAGCAAAATAAAGTAGTCTTCATTAAATATTTATCAATGAGTCGCATTTTCTCAAAACGAGAAATACATCAAAATGAAAGGTTAGACTTGTTTCATAATTATTGATAACCCTTAATTACATGATCTGTTAATTTTACACAATCGATTACTGTCATATTAATTAGCTTGTAAGTAGATACTGAAACTGTGGGTTAACATTCATTTTGTTCATGCTTTTTATGTACAAAATACTTGGTGTTTCCCCGCGGTTTCACCCGCGTCCCGTGGTAACTAATGCTAGTACCTGGACAAAATATAGCCTATGTTCTTCGGGAAGAGTGAAGCTTTCCAACATTGCAATAGTTGTTTAGATCAGTTTAGCGGTTTCAGAACCTTCAAGGGTAAAAACAAACAAAAGAATGTTTACTCTTTATTATACCTACTAGTTTCTGCCAGCGGTTTCACCCGCATCCCGTGGGAACTACTTCCCGTACCGGGATAAAAAGTAGCCTATAGCCTTCCTCGATAAATAGGCTATCTAACACTGAAAGAAATTTTTAAATCGGACCAGTAGTTACTGAGATTAGCGCGTTCAAACAAACAAACAAACTCTTCAGCTTTATAATATTAGTATAGATTAGTACCTATAGAAGTAAAGATTATCAGCTGCATCCGGTAAACCTGGAAGCCGACGCTTACATAGTTGGGAAAACGCGAGGTAGATGATGATGATGATAGAAGTATTATCAAGCTTGATTATCAATTTGCTTACTAGAAATTGGAATTCAATTTGTATGGGGCTTACGTCAAAATTCGAACTCTAGTTACCCAACTAATAGATAGACAGGTTAAAGAAATCTCAGGTCCTTCCTTCCTTCTAGAATCATAAAGAAACTTTGAATAGGAACCCGCTACAATCAGGTAGACACCGAAAGAGGTCAACTATTATTCCAAAGATTACACAATTAAATAAAAACAGTAGAACATTATCAGTTAACGTTAGATAATGACTTGTACAAGACGAATTTTAGTTGTGAAATAGTTAATTAGTTACGTCATATTATTTTTTTTTTTTTATGTACGTAGTTTAAGTTTGTTGTCATTGTCAGTGAACCTACCAGCTTATCGTATCGGCTTTTGTTTTCTTTAAAATTAATTTTTCAAGCTTTTGTCACGTAGACAACCTGCGTGCATTATGAATTTATAATACTTCTTCTATAATAAATAATCTTTTTAAATATGTACGCAGGTATCATGTCGTTTACCTGTCGCTAGTATCTACTAAACCATTTTTTTTAATGTATAAAAGCTCATAAAATAATTTTGATGAACTAGTGAACCAATTTGAAAAACTCTCTCACAGTTGAAAAGCCACACTGTCTTCGAGTAGCTATATGTTATGCGGATACATAAAAAAAACAATAAAAAATGAGTAGGTACTGTAGGACCGGGAGATAATTATCTTGCTCAAAATGAAAAACTGATTCGATATCACGACGTTTATTGTGGGCTCGAGAGGTGAAGTGACACACTTCAATATAAAAACTTATTCTATAGAACAAATCGAATATATTTAAAATGATTGTCCGGACAGTATCAATTATCTATATATATAAAAATGAAACCCGCTTTCCGTTGTCACGACATAACATGAAAACGGCTTGACCGATTCGGCTGAAAATTAGAGGGGAGGTAACTTAGACCCGGGAGAAGGTTTTAGGATAGCTTTTGTCACCATCCGGCTACGGGACGCGGGTGAAACCGTGGGCGAAAGCTAGTGATAAATAAAACCTTACAAATGAAAAAGTTTCTAACTACGCTACAGTACACAGACTTATCATTTTCTTTATTACAAATCATCATTATTTAAGTACAAGTTAACCACAGCTGTTAAGTTATATTTTACTCGGTAATCGTTATCATAACCGTGCAATCTTAGAGCAACAAAACCAACATTAATTTCCTTACGCAGTTCAATGAATTTTAACTCAACGACGCACCGTACATTGCTGCTTTACTTTGAACAATCGTTCGTCTTTTGTTAACAGACCCAGCAATGGTTGCAATATTCAAATGGATTTTCCCATATCGAAGAAGTGTATGGTTTAGTTATTTAGTTAAAGATAATCAATGCATGACTTTAGTTTTTAATCGGTTAGGTATTATTTTATTGGTTAAGATAAATATCACTAGGGCATGGTCGTGATCTTGTAGAGGATGTGGTCACTTAGGGAAAATTGAACAGTGAAGATTCTTAAGAAACCTTTTGTTAAGCATGTTTGAAATGTTGAAGTGTGGTTTAGCTTTTGGAAATGCAAAAAAACCGGCCAAGTGTGAGTCGGAATCGCGCACGAAGGGTTTATTTATTTTATTTATTTATTTATTTATTTAGGCACACCAACAACTTATTTACAAATACTTTCACATATTTAAGTTAAGGGTTCCGTAATTAGCAAAAAAATCACGTTTGTTGTATATTGTAGTCAAGTTTTCAGTAATTGTTGTTATAGCGGCAACAGAAATACATCATCTTTCAACTCTCTAACTATCACGGTTCATGAGATACAGCCTGGTGACAGACGCACGGACTGACGAACGGACAGAGGAGTGAAAACAATAGGGTCCCGTTTTACTCTTTGGGTACGGAACCCCAAAAATACGGCTATTGACGTCTGCATTGGACGATTTGGAACTTTGGATAGCTACGAGCCTTCATCAGCGGTTTGACCCTCGACCCGTGGGAACGACTCAGCTCAACCGGATAAAATGTAGACTTTAGTATTTCATGATACATGGGATATCTAACACTGAAATATTTTTTAAGTCAATCCACGGAGGAATAAAATATAGTTTCAACTCTCTTGCTTGTTGTATAGATGTTCAAAGGGTTTTAAATATAAAACATACCAACACAACACACCGGTTAGAATGGAAGGCGACCCTAACATAGTTGCAAAAAAGGCTCGGAAGATGATGAGTAACACAAAATAAAACCTGCTTAGAAACACTCATTACAAACTGCAGTATTGCAAACTCTAAAGTTAAAGAACTTGAAATAAGTTTGAGATCATGTCTACACATCCAGAGATGATGAACTTTAGCTTGATATACTTAATAAGAAGATGTAGGTCAACATAAAATGGTTGATATAAAGTTAGAAGAATCTTCTCTAGATTGGAATTTTCTCAACACTAAGAAAAAGGAAATGGATAGTTATATCCTCCAATCTGTTGTAGTGGTTTAAATGGTGCATTTGAGGAATAAACTAATTATGTAAACTGCATTAGTTGAAAGTGGATTAGGCTTAAAGAAAAATGCAGACACATATAGGTACTTACTAATTTAAACCGATGAAAAGCTTTTTTGTTTGCTTGAATGCGCCATCCATCATTTTTATCCGGGTGCGGGAAATAGTTCCCACTGCATTGCGGTTGAAACCGATGGCAGAAGCTCAATAACAAAAAAATCTATACTAATATTATAAAGCTGAAGAGTTTGTTTGTTTGTTTGTTTGAACGCGCTAATCTCAGAAACTACTGGTCCGATTTCAAAAATTCTTTCAGTGTTAGATAGCCCATTTATCGAGGAAGGCTATAGGCTACTTTTTATCCGGGTCCGTGCCGAGGTTCCCACGGGATGCAGGTGAAACCGCTGGCAGAAGCTAGTAAATAATAAACGTTATATCTATCTAATACCTAATTAAAAAGTTCCTCCCGAATTCAACCTTACTACATTTGAATCTGTACACATATTTCATTCATTCAGCTTTACAAACAAACAATAACACTTACATTCGCCTTAAAATATCAATTGCGATTCAGAACGAAACTATTGCCAAGAAGTTACCTCACACTTGCCCTGCATATGCAACTATGGTGCAGTATGCATGTGTGTGTGAATATCGCATTTCAATTGAGCAGTTTGTTACTCTCACTTATGACATAAAATTACAAGGACACTGCGGTAATATTGTACAGTTCTTAAATGTCAAGTTTTTTTATGAATAAGGGAGTATCAGTACGGAAGAATATTGTATGAACGACTATTACATAATTTAATGATTTACGGCGTGTAAATATCGCGAAATTGTTTTTTTTAGCTGTGCAAAAATGTGTGCTATTTATATGAGTTCTTAAGATTCATATGAGTAATCAGTAAAGCACAGATTTATTGAATTTGAATTGTTTGTTTTTTTTCTCAACTGTAAAATACATATCTGTAAAATAAAATTGAATTTATGCATTATTTTTTAATAACAAACTGTATACAATAATTTATAACAATACTAATAATTTAAATCAGAGCTAAGTAGGTAATTAATCAATATCGGCATGATTAATGTTTTTATGAAGTCTCTAAAAAAGTATTTATAATAAAGCAGTTAGTCACCACTTTGATATTTTTAAAATAAATAACTTATCAAGGTTTTGCAAATACTGAATGCAATAACAACAATCTAAGTAGTTGTTTTTATAAAACACGTTTATAGTGTTCCGTGCCATTTATTTATTGTTTTGTAAAAACAATATTATAATCTGCACAACAAAATACCTCAATAAATTATGGCACCTAACATTATTAATGTTTATTCATAATAATTTAAACATCGTGACAATTATAAAAAGTGCAAACAAATTAAAACCAAGTAAAAAAACGTAAAAAAAGTAAAAAAAAAAACCAACACAAAAAATATGATCCTACCGCCAGTATAAAAATAAAAGAATTACCTATAAAAATAATAAGTACCTAACTAAGTAAATGAACCACAATATTTTAAGAGCCGTAACTAAAAACCCGATAAATATAATATAATAAAAGACTAGCCGTTTTCCCGCGATTTCACCCGAGTCCCGTGGGCACTACTGCCTTTACCGGTTAAAAAATATACCCTATGTCACCCGGGACGAGTGTAACTTTCTAGCAGTGAAATAATTTTTCACATTTTTTTTTCAGAGCCTTTTGGGTAAAAATAAACAAAAAAAATGTTTCTTCTTTATAATATTAGTATAGATAAAGTCAGATAAACGTTGCATAACACATAGGATCAGTGTTATTTAGTTGTAAGTATTATCGGAAAGTAAACACGACGTGTGACATACCTACCGTCGATGTTATTAATACTTTACGCTTAACACTTCAATGGTGATCGCGGTACAAAATACCCGTGGGGCGTTTAAGGTTATTTTTACCCAGTTGAGGGCAAACTTTTAGTGAAGATATTTTTAACATGGCATTTTATTTATTAATGGTTTCCAAATTATTTTGTATTCGCAAACACATTTTATAAAAGGCTGATAATCATAATGTTCTCCTAACGGATTATCGGCGACGCACGGCGGCTGTTCTCATACCTATAAGGAGATTTGCTAGCTGCAATATAATTATTACCAACCTTTAGTCATAATAGCACACAATGCATAGCACAATAATAATTTTCAAAGCTAAGAATTTTCTTTTAAGCCTCTCCCATGCAACTAGATGTAGAAAAAAAATCTATCACATCTATTACCTATAGTTTAATGGTGATTTCACAAAAAACATTAATAAATATATCAAAATATTCAATTTCAATCTATATTAATAACAAAAAAGAACATAAAAAACATCTCTTTAATTCAACGTAATAAAACAAACAGGCTAAAAATACCAAAACACTGTCGCAGTGTTAAGTACTTAGCGTCGCGGTGGCTATTAATACAAATGCGACCTACTCAGTCCGACTGTTTGCATTCGATTCTTACCGCGAGTGCACGCTTGATCGATATAGATCGCAACACGTAATTCGTATTCGTTTTCGTTCTCGATATTTTTGATCCGGGGCCCGTATCGGACAGTGGCGTTTTAGGGTTGGAACTTAAAAGGTAGTGTGAGACTAAGTGCCTCGTTTTATTGTGGTTTTATAATTTATTCAGTGAGGACATCTTTTTATTTTTGTTGTAAGTTTTTTTTTCTTTTACTTTTTTTATATGTTTCGAATTATTTTTTTTGTTTGGTGTGTTATAAGTTAAGAATGTTACAATATTTTGCATTATTTTTATGTTGATTATTTTCTTCACTAATCTACCTTCAATGTCGTATAATACAGCTATCCAATTCTAAAATTGGAAAAAAGGACTGTATGCAAATCTTTTTAAATGGAGTCGATGATATCTATCATCAGTTTAAGAAATGTTTATTATAAATGTTGTTACAAATAGCATTACCAATTTTATGGTATTAATAATTGCTAAAAAATGATAATTTCTCGAAATAACAGCTGTTCAAAAAGTCATCCCAGTCGCCCATTCACTCAATATGGCAGATTAACGCCTAACCAATGAGGGACAAGCGTTGTGTCGGTAGAACTAACTAATGAACATTAATAATTAGGACACTGGTGACACATTTAAAACTTTATGTGCATCCTAACTAATATTATAAATGCGAAAGTAACTCTGTCTGTCTGTCTGTCTGTCTGTCTTTTCTTCACGCCTAAACTACTGAACCGATTTGTGTGAAATTTGGTACAGACATAGTTTGAAACTTGAGAAAGGACATAGGATAGTTTTTATTACAAAAAAAAAAAAAAAAAAAAAAAATTCCGGACATATAGCGCCATCTATTGGTCAAATCAAAAATCTGCTGGTAGTCACTATTCCACGCGAACGAAGTTGCGGGCAAAAGCTAGTATACTATATTTTTCACTACAATGATAATATTTATTTGTGCAACTACGCCATCGAATATGCAGATAGTGGAACCTATTTGTGACTTAATAATTCTATCTTCTATTATCATTATTTTTCCTAGTGAGGGTAGAATAAAAATCATAAGAAACGTTTTATATTCTAGTAACCACAAATCTTACCATATTGGGTTGCCCGGTTGAGGAGGTCAGATAGGCAGTCGCTCCTTGTAAAACACACGCACTCAGCTGCATCCGGCTAGACGGGAAGCCGACCCGAACATTGTTGGGAAAAGGCTAGGTTAACTAGCGATTGAAAATTGGTCAAACTATGAAAAGTGTAACAGTTTTTTTTTTAAACTAGATCAGTGCTAAAAATGCAACATTGCTAATGCAATTGTAATATTTTTTAGTTTTATATAGGTCCTTAATAGCCCCCAAAGCCTAATGCCCATTTTCACCAACAAATACCTAAATTTAGGGATCCCCTAAGAGCATTTACGGAACACTTAATAAGAATTTCGTTTTCACCAAAGTTTAGGTGTCCCTTATACATAGTTATTTATGTCAAAATTGGGAGAGCCTTTATTCTAAGTGGCACTTAGATTAAGAGATTGTTGGTGAAAACGGGCATTAATATTTTATCCATTTTAATTAACTTATCTGAGTATTCTCTTTCTCTTTCTTTTTTGGATTTTATATACTTACCTAGGTAAATTCTGTTGCGTAATTTTGATTCGAAAGTCAAATGAAATGTCGATACATTCACTTTTTGAAAGGAAAATACTTACTTTCAGATTTTCGGTTTTTAGTTCGTTATGTTACCGGTTATTTCAAAAGCCGACAAATATTTTGTTATTTTGACTTTAGAATAATACGAGAAAGACGAGATAAACCGGTTAGATAAGATAATAAACTTGTTTTGATTCACGTGTTATACTTATTATACACACGTTTTATTGAAACTAATTCTTTGCGACGTTATTTTTATAACTACATTGCATTCTAAAGTGTATCCTTTCCTGTTGTCATCGTATTCGCTACAAATATATTTATAGAAATACTAATATTACTAGCGACCCGCTCCGGCTTCGCACGGGATAACAGTATTTCCCCACTATTTAATGTATGTTATTATACATATAAACCTTTCTCTTTAATCACTCTATCTATTAAAAAAACCGCATGAAAATCGGTTGCGTAGTTTTGAAGATTTAAGCGTACAAAGGGACATAGGGAAAAAGCGACTTTGTTTTTGACTATGTAGTGATAAAGATGAAGAGTTGTTTATTTGAACGCTGGCATCTCAGAAAATATTGGGCCTGGACTGTAAAGTCTGAAATCACCAACCTGCATTAACGTTCAATCCTTCTCTATGTGAGAGAAGGCCTGTGCCCACTAGTGGGACGATAAAAAGGCCGTTGATGGTTGGGCGGATTTGGAAAAAATATCTCAATGTTAGATAGATTTTTAACAAAAAACCACTTTAATTCATAGACTGGAAAGATCGAATCAATCTTTTGAAGAATAAAATAGAGTTCAATGACCTCTTAAAGAACAGTGATAGTGATTGATAGATTGAGCATTTGTTTCGTAATTATTTCGCCACAATTTCGTCAGAGTTCACTTATTTTGTGACACTCAAGTTATCTGACCACAAAATAAAAATTAGTAGGATTTTTTTATCGCTTACATTTTTTGTTTTGTTAATTAGAATGATAATTGTATTTTGGGTATTGAATTACAATTAATGTATTTCATTTCGACTAAGTATTGTAATGCCCTATCCAACTTTGGTGGCACAACGACTCGACGAGAATGCATTCACGGATTGTGATTTTTAAGAGCTCTTAACTCAGAAACTAAGTAAATACTTATAAAAGCTTTACAAACATCAAAGATTAGATGAACAAATAAACAGCGCTATAACAATATAATTTTATTATACCTTACACAATTGTATCTTAAATCTGTAGGTATATAATAGAAATGATAATGAAAACAAGCAAAGACTATTTGATTGCGTTATGTCACAATGGATCACTATGTTTACATTGTATTACGATGAATTACATAATAATGGCGTCCACGGCCGATTTCGGCCACGGCGGCTATTCCCATTTAAAGAGATCAGCCAGCTGCGCAGGACATATTATAGTGCACGAGCATTTGCGCAGACACAGGTGCACTCCCTTTTCCTTCACTCTCATAACCTGATGGGTCGGCAATCCGACACGACCGGAAAGAAATCAGGCGCAGGACCGACATTTACGTGCTCTCCGATGCACGGGTGAATCAATCACCAACTTCCAGACTACGGGCTGCTTTGTGAAAGTTTGAGAAAACCCACAAAGCGATTTCGGCCCGACCCGGGAATCGAACCCGAGAGCTCGAGCACAGCAGCCGCGCTTGCGACCACTAGACCAACGAGGCAGTCAAATGATGAATTACATAATTATATTATCAATCAAATATATATTCTATTATTATGGAGTCTGAAATTACCAACACGCCTTGATCAACTCTCTTCACTGTGCTTATGAAAAGAGACTTAAGCCCTATAAAGGAACAGTAAGAATGCTTAATTTAGAATATCACTAAACCATACTCGTCAAGCATACCTAGTGTTAAATGTGTAGTAAGAACTTTCTCTGTGTATAAATACCCTAGCCCCAGTAGTGGCATGATAAAATGTGTATAGTAGAGAGATACATTTTCGCCTTACCTTGGGTCTTGAATGCTTGAAGTATTCGGGATGGTCAAAGACATGCTTGTTACAGGTGTTCTCAAACGACATTGTCCACTTACTGTCAAATAGGCAATATTCATTTTGCCATCCGATTAACTTACATAAAGGTTTCTTACAAAATTGTCTGCCAAGACAAATACTAGATGTTTGAAACGTGGTCACCTCTCATACTTTTTACTGAATCGTATTTTTTAACCTGACCCAACGTCAGCAAAATTATTTTTATTTGCCCTACTTATTGAATTTCGTTTAGTCTTCTTTTATTCTTTATTCAAATTCAGCATTTGTTTTATAAATCTTTTTTGTCTGTACTTAAAGCAGTTTTTATTCAGGTCACAATATTGTCTATAGTCCATCGGAAGAGTATTATGTATTATGGTATTCTTTAATCAAAATCAATTGTTTCGTTCTATTTATGTCGGTTGTATCAAGAGCAGTGAACTTTTACTGTCTGTACCATTGAGGATAGAAAGATGTGCAGAGATGTCATAAGGCAGGTAGGTCAGGTACCTTCTTGTAGGTCAAGTAACGTACGGTAGGCGTGATCAAACTAATCTGTTACGAAGCGTTCGGGTTCTTTGTCAAATCCTGAACAATCTGCAAAAGATTGGCCTTGATTGGTTGTGTTTTTTTTTAATGGGCGTGTTCCAAAGATGGCATATGAGGGCGGAGTTAGTAACATTCCTCGTATCTCGAACACCCTCATTCTGGCGTGCTACTCTCTTAGGAGATTTTGCGTTATGACATCTCCGCTAGTCATTTTGTTCTCCATGGTATGTACTCCTACGCATAAATATACCTACTGTATGTATGTAAGTACTACGATGTTTGTATGAAACCTTAGTAAGTGTGAAAGGTTTATTAATACCTCTTGATTAATTAATATTATGTTGTGCAATCATTTGATAACAGTCAATGATATTATGCGAACAATTATTATTAAATTGCCTTGATTATATGTATATGTGTATATTTTTAACCGACCTTTCATAAATTAAACGGTATATTGGATTTTTTATATTACTTTTATTTAATGCTTAGGAATATTTTACTCCAACAGATTTTTTTCATAAAACTAAACCTTTATCTAACCTTCACTACGCGCCTTTCATTTGTTTGACAATTGATAACTTTCTTTTATTTACATTTCCTTGTATATCAAAGAAAATAAATTCAGAATTTATCTTCGAAGTACGTTTACGTACAGACGCCATCATATCAACCTGCCTCAATCTGTCAAATTTCTTCAATAGATTTTCAACCTTATCACAAAATAGTAGAAGGTTGAAATTTCACAGATTCGGGAAGGTTGACCTGTAAGCGTCTGTACGTTTGTGTAACAATAACATTGACAGCTCACTTCATAGTGTTTGCGAATGTTTGATGTTTATGTTGCTGAAAAGTATTTATTTTTGCGTTATTTCTGTTTTTGAAGTTCAATACATACAGTAGATACTGTAGTCTGCGAATTTTAAGTTTTGTGACCACACACTGAATGAACACAAATTTATTCTCGCACATGGACAAGAATTGGCCTAGAATCTTATTCTGATATACTCACCTATGTGTAAGCTCTTAGTAAGATGATCTTTCACTGAGTTCAGTTACTGACGTCAGTTACTGACTCAATGTAAACCAGCCAAAATTCATAATGGCTTCTAGATTCATTTTAAACAATAACTATGGTCCCTTAACATCTTATCCATTAGCCTCAATAGCACAATTAAATGATTAATTCTAGTCCTTTTTAGTACACTATTTAGGCTTCCTATTGTCTGCAACATACCTGTTTGTGTAGGTTCTAAATATAAACCCCTGAACATGACTTGGCATAGGATCAATGAAATTACATATGGACGTGCGTTGTACTGACGAATATGTTCTGACGAAAATTCCGTATATAGGAATACAATGTAGTATGTTGGTTGTATGTGACTATGTGCTTTGCATAGAATACAAATGAGAATTCGATTCTTTGGCGTATTTTTTTTATTTGGTAAATTGGTTTTAAGTCAGCAATTATTTAGGTACGATACTTTGTACAGAGGCCTCATTTATGAATGCGAAACGGAGGATGAGTTGCACTGTTTAATTATAAGGATAACTGGATCATTTTCAGTTGTCAATTCGCCGATTTCACCAAAGGGCGACGAGTATACGGCTGGTTATGGTTTGGTTATCGTTAATGTTAGATGGAGCAACTCACCCTTTATCTAGCATCATAAATGGGACCAGATTCATCCTTAATCTGAAAATAGGCGTGAATTTAAATCCCTGAAAGTTTTTGTAAAACACCAGCTGCTTGTAACACTCTCGCGCCCAAACACAAAATTTAATCGGCCTGACCAACAACGAAGATAAAATTATTCTGAAACAACTGATAAAGCATTGAATATTGAGGGTCATTGTTTGTTTATCACGTCACAAAACCGTGTTACGTACCCAGAAACACTCGGTCTATATGTTTGTTTATATAAACTCGAAGATAATAAAACTTTTTTAATGCTTCTTCGACAACTAACCTTTGTGACCTACTTCATGTAAGATAAACGATATTTGATAAAAAGCATTTTTTAACAAGACGGCTTTTCAATATAAATATATCTTAGTATTAGTGGTAGATAAATTCAGTACAATTGGACTATTGGAAGTGGAAAAGTAGGGGTAAATATTGGCATAGTAATTTTTATTACGAAAAATACAAGTGAAAAAACGGTTATCAGTTATCACTACATAGTATAAAACAAAGTCGGTTCTTCTGTCCCTTTGTACGCTTAAATCTTCAAAACTACGCAACCGATATTCATGCGGTTTGTTTTAATAGATAGAGTGATTAAATAGGAAGGTTTATATGTATAAAAACATAGGTACATCAAATAGTGCCGACATACTGTTAACTCGTGCGAAGCCGGAGCGGGTCGCTAGTAGTGCATAAAAGAAATAACAATATATATAAGAAACGTCATGACAGAAAAATTGTTATTTACTTTTAAACATCTACTTCCTGGTGAAATTTTATTCGTTAATAATTAGTAAATATTTGCGGGTAGGTAGGTCAATATTGTTATTGTTTTAACCACGTTCAAATAACGAAATATCATAGAAGTACCCGTATCCATTTTGATTCATTACTAGTAGGTACAAACCATTCCGTATTCTACATGGTATAATGTTCGATTTACACACATGAAGGCTAGATAAATCAAAAGTTGAACCTCTTTTATATTTTTGTGTAATAGATTAAAAAGTGTTTTCAAGATAAAAAGTACTCAACCGAAAGACAAAACAATAGGTGAGTCCCTCATAGGTATTTAAAATCGGTCCGACTTGATAATGATGGTCGGTTTCAATTCCTTCTCATTTTTGGGAAGATAAAAAAAATGAAAAATTGAAGGTTAATATTGTTTTTAATGAGCAACAAACTGTTTAAGTAGTAACTGCGTATTCTTATAACTAGAAAGATCTAAAGAATCAAGTTCCTTAAAATAGAAGTCGGAACTATTAGAATGTTTTCTCACAGGCTGTCAGGTCATTAGATATCCTTGAACTAAGTGAATCGCATCGTAAATAAGTATAAAATATCGAACATAAAAAACATGTTTATACTAATACTTAAAATCAAGGTTGTTTCAATATAAATTAGAGAAATATCTGGATTTTTCTAATCAATTCTACATTTGTTGTAAAAGAGTTCATTGACAAAATAAGGCTATGAATTTGCATTTATATTGCGCGTTATATTCATTTTAGATACAGCCGTTGCATATTTAGCATTTGAAAGATTTTGAGATAGGTGTCAAAAATAATATCGATATATGCCTCTTAGGGATAGATTAAATCAGGAAAATACTTAATTTACTAGTTACAAAGATTACCCCACACATAAAATATAATTATACTGCAAGTTGACAAAAGTTAGCCTATATTTTCGTTCAGCTTCCTTTTCTACATGTAGGAAATACTGGACCTATTTGAAAATTCTTAGAGTTAGAATTTTTAATGAAAATGAATTTCACCGAGGAAGCCTATAGGCTGCTTTTTATACAGGTGCGCGATGTTGTTTCCACGAGATGGTATCAGAACCTAGTACTCATATACAGGGTGTTAGTGTGAATACCGTTATCCTTGAAACCATAGGTTTGGTATCACTTATAGAACGTAAATTAACTTAAATTAAGGCAAAAAAAAAAACTTAAATTTTCACTCGTCAAGCTACACTAGTAGGTAATTTTGCCTGTCCTAAGCCAGAAAAAGTATGAAGGGAAGTTACATCACAGGTTATTTGTATGTGTTTTAAGCGGAGTGCCGCAGGTCACCGCCCTTTAACTCGCACGCATAGTATCCATAAATTTACGGACAGTATCGAAAAGAAACTTTAAAAAATTTTAAATGAGAGAAACGTTCATTTATTTTAAAATTCAGATAAATAAAATTATAATCAAGTCTACCTATGGTTTCAAGGATAACGGTGTTCACACTAACACCCTGTATATCTACGTCAAATATATTTCTAGGCTTATAGTCTTGTTAAAATATTGTTTACACCTTCATATGCGGATACAAAGCTAATAATATCTTCATTGTCATCCGAACTTCCGTATTAGCAATAAATATGTTTACTGAAGCAAAAGTATTGCGTAGCGTATCCTTTTTCATATAATAATGGAAGTGTGTATCGCCTGATCTGAGCTATTGGGAATAAATGGAGTTCAAAATGTTTGTCATAAAATGAAGGTATGAACTTGAGTGCATCCCAAAATTTTATCTCAAATGATTAAGCTATGATATCGTGTATGAGTTCGGAACATATTCGTACTCGAATTAAGCCCATCTGCCTTTTCCCAACTACGAAATATTTTCTTCAAAACATACAGCGAAGTTTTTCATCAATAATCAATCTGACGAGGTCAATGAACTCTGAAAGTAAACCTTTTACTATTATCGTTTATAGTCAAAACATCATCGTATCGAAGAAAACTTGGAAAAGGTTGTTATCGGTCATAAAACGCAGGTTAAAGAACTCGAGGAAAGTTTCTATATGTCCGCTGAAAATCTAATAAATACTACTAAACTATTTGCTAAGTTTTTTAGTACCAAACCCGTTGTAACCCGATTTATTGGCAGTAAACTTAGTTTAGGAATATGGTATAATAGAATCAATATTATGTATTGAAGCTGAAGAGTTGGTTGGTTTGCATGCCCTAATCTCAGGGACCTACCGGTCCGATTTTTTTAAGAGCCCAGCTTTTGTCGGTTAAAGGGAAAACATGGATGGTTAAAGGGAAAAATTGCTGCATATGCCTTCTGAAATATATGAGAAAGCACTCTGGTCATGTGATTTTTTTACTACAATGAAGACAGGGACCTGAGTGGTCTACTCACTTTTATAAAGGCGGATAAAATACAATTATCGATTTTAATACAATTTCCTGAAGGAAGTTGTCAATCAAAAAATGATTAAAACAATTCATTCAATTATAACTAATCAGCTCGGTTCACAGTTCAGCATCTATCACGGGCGTGGAATTTTTCGTCTCGAAGTGTATCTAACTGTTTGATAATGTATAAATAAACAATGTATTTTAATTTCATAACTTTAGGTCGTTTTGCGTTCATATGTCACGTATGTTGGGTAACTTGTACCTAAGAATAAAATGTTACATGTGGTTGTTATAAAATAATCGTAATTTGAACTCGAATTAAAGTGTAAATCAACTCATTCAAATCCAGAAACGGTAAAGGCTGTAATATGACTAAGTTAGATTTTACATACATCATCATCCTCCGAGCCTTTTTCCCCAACTATGTTGGGGTCGGCTTCCAGTCTAACCGGATTCAGCTGAGTACCAGTGCTTTACAAGAAGCGACTGCCTATCTGATCTCCTCAACCCAGTTACTCGGGCAACCCGATACCTCTTGGTTAGACTGGTGTCAGACTTACTGGCTTCTGACTACCCGTAACGACTGCCAAGGATGTTCAATGACAGCCGGGACAGTTTAACGTGCCATCCGAAACACAGTCAATGGTGTCTAAGATATACTTAGAAAGTACATACAAACTTAGAAAAGTTGCATTGGTACTTGCCTGACCCTGGAATCGAACCCGCGCCCTCATACTCGAGAGTTTGGTTCTTTGCCCACTAGGCCACCACGACTTTTAGATTTTACATATATAGCAATGTGTAATGTGAAAATCAATTGCAAAAAAGGTCGTCTAGTTTTTATACACACTACCCTTTGGTGTAAGGAAATTTATGTAAAACAAATAAAAAACTGTATTATTTTACAAAATCAAATTAAGTTTAATAAATACTTGCAAAATTATCACTTATAATACCACAAGAGCTTCAAAATTATCGGGTATTTTCCGATAGGTTCGTTGCAAACAAATGAAGGAGTCAAGTTTTTCAGGTTAAAAAATAACGAGCGCGAAGCGCGAGTGATTTTTCCTGAAAAACTTGACGACTTTATTTGTTTGCAGGGAACCTTGAGGGAAATGCCAGATAATTATGAAGCTCGTGTGGTATTCGGGAGATTATTTTTCCGTCCCAAATGTCGGCCACAACCTGTCAGTTTGACGTAGCAACGACCAGAGAAAATATTCAAAAAATTTTCAGTATAATACCATGTAGGTTGTACCACGTGACGTCGAATGGTGCAATTCTATTGGTCGATATTTGGGTCGGAAAAATAATCAAAACTATTCTACATATTGCGAGAAAAAAATCTAACGCACCTTTCTCTATTTCCAGATCCCTAGTTTAAGAACAAAATGGCGGACTTTTCCTTCGCCAACGCGACGGAGGAGAATGGCTTCTCGGAGCTGGTGAGCGACCACCTGAAGGGCATCGGCAGAATGTTCTACCTCCACTCACCCAAAGAAACCATGTTCGAAAGAAAGGAGGATGTACCTAATTTTTTTAGACAGGTAATTATATTTTTTATGTTTTAATGTGGTATGTGGGAAAAAGGCTATAGCGCATACGCTATAGCCTAGCCTAGGTACATATACCTACTTACAAGTCGGTGTTTCACCCCTGACCTGATGAAGCTACTTCCCGCATCTAAATACAATGTATCATATAAACTCTTTTGCAAAAAAAGCGGGCACCTATGCGAAATCTTGGTTTTAAGGACTTTACGTGTATTTGAAAGGGTTTTAATAACTGTAGGATGTCACCAGCATCAAAAAATTTCTAAACAATAGAACGCTTTACACAATAATAGCGAAACTTTTAACATACCATAAACCATTTAGAGCAGGTGAATTTTATCAAAGACGCACCGTTTCAAAAAAAATTTTTGATTTGAAAGAAAGGTCCATTAATCATTAATTAAAACTGCATTATCAGTTTTCTGAAAATCACGTCAAAAACTTTTCAAAACGCCGACGAACTTTCTACCAGGAATTACTGCCAAGCAAGGTTTAACCAGTTTCTTAGCATTTCTCCAAAATTCAAATTTAGAATACACTCTCACGCATGCTTGGCTTACCCTTTTGATGCTAGTAACATCCTACAGTCATTAAAACCCTTTGAAATACACGTAAAGTCCTTAAAACCAAGATTTCGCGTAGGTGCCCGCTTTTTTTGCAAAAGAGTGTATTATCATTGTGATGTAAAAGCTGTATTGTAGCCCAGTTTCATCAAAATTAGTCAAGTCGTTGAGTATTGACAAACTTCCACGTTCACAAAGAGTGAACAGAGTGTCAATTGTTTTAAAATGTAAAAAATATTTAGGTAGGTACATATCAAAACAGGAATAAGTGTCAGAAAGAATTATTAGCCGAGCTCACGGATGACCGCCAATTTTTTTCTCCAGCTAAGCAGACACGAAAAAAATAAAAAAGCTCATGAATAACTGATAAGTCCCAGGTTATTGACCAATACATTTTAATAATAGCCTAAAACACCTTGACTTCTTTAAAACCATACAAAAATAACCTTTAAATCAATGCACGTATGGTCTACAAAATCTAATTAGGATTGCAACATTTTCATCCCAAGTGTTTTCTTTCGCAATGTCATCAAGGTAGTATTTGTTAATATTTGAATTGTTAGTTTAGTTGATTTTATTATCAATTTTGTTCTTGACATGTTAACACTAATTTGTCGACTTTACTTTCGCTTGCGAGGTTATATCTGTACTTCTAAACAGACCTTCGTACGTACATACGTAGGCATTTACTTGTATGTCTATTTCTTATATTTTTATGAGCTAGGCTTGTAATAAATTCTGCTTGCTCTTGCTACTTCTATATTTGTAAAGTAGCTCTTTCCTTTTAATAAATAAAATACAGGCAACATTATTTTCGTTTACTAGGTCCTATATTTTTTAAAATAAATAACTAAAAATAATATTGATTGTCAAAAGTAACTTTACTTTGTGCTTCGTACACGATGAGCCAAAAACCGAGCGCAGCTTTGGTTGTCTTGTGGCTCAGAGTTCGATATGACATACCAAAGTATTAGTATCATAAAGTTACAAGATTTTTGGAGTGGTATTATGTTAGCTAAGGCTGTACAATTCAGTTTCTATACCACTATGATACCAAATCATGTATCTATCAAACACATGTCAGGTTTTCTCACTTTTGTATCAAAACACATTGCTCGCTGTATTTTACGACTTAGACGTGATATAACTGAATACAACTTCTTTTTATCCCCTTTTAAAATGAATGTCTTTGAACGCTTGCCTTTTATTATTGAGGAACAATTACTTGTACGCGATCAGAATATATTTAATCTCATTATAATGTGTTTCTGGTTCATCAATCAGCATTTCGTCTTATGACTTCCTCATAAAGTTTAAAAGGAAGACATGTGCTGCATACAAATAACGATTATTTATTGAAAGAATATGACAATAATCAACAATACCTTACATACAGAAAAATAACAATGCAACGTTATATGACAAGGAATCAAATAAAGATACATTTGAACAAAAAGAAGTAATAAATGTCAAAACACTAAGTAATCATAAATCTCCAATCATAGCTATTGCATCTAAAGAAACTAATATAACATCTATCAACATTAAAATATCATCAAAGCCAACTACAAACCAAGTAAATACTAAAGCTATAACAGAAAAAGATAATTTCAATACTCAAACATTGGCTAATACAGTTGTTGCAATAAGACCAACGGAACTCGATACATCAACATTCACTCCATGTCAGTACTATTCTTGAGTATGAAATAGGTAAAGTGATACATAGGCAAACACAGGTGTGTTTTACGATATTGTGTTACCTACCTATTGATTTTTGTGCGGTTATTACCTAAGCTTAGTATAGAAAGGTATACACCTATTTCTATTTGTACTACAACCTTCTAAGTTTTGTTCAATCAATGCCTAATGGTTTTCGTCTGATCGTTTCTGTACTTTGCTTAACGTCGAAGATTATGTGTTAAAGAAATTACTTCGTATGTTTGGCATTTTATAGCTTTGTGATCAGAACAAAAGATGTTTGCATATTTAGAAGTCTGAGTATCATTGAAACTTGAATCTTGTTCATAATATTTATTAGTATTATCTACTGCAGTTTTGAATCCAATCCTAACAAGTTGAATAATTTTAGGTTCATCGTTTTTTGAAAGCCCGTTAACTTTCTTTAAAGTGATTTTTTAATCTTTTGTTTCCAGTCATGGCCGTACTTCTTCCTCTTCATGATCCTGGAACACATAGTCCTGAGGCTAAAGGGCATGCCAGGTATCAGGTTAAACGATGGCATCACCAGTATATCACATGGAATTCTCCAGGAATGTGGAAGGTAAAACATTTTTTAGATTACTAGGTCTCAATGTCATGAGCAATTTAGAACCAAAACTAGAAGGATTATTTAAAGAAATTAGTGTGAATAAAATGCGGACTTTGAGTTACCACAGATATAATTTGGATGACAAGATCGTAAAGCAGAGGTCAAAAATCCAAAGTCCACCCAACGATAGGACTTTATCTCCTAAAAAATAACATTGGTAAAAAATACGTTGTTATTTCTTTAAAAAATATTCTACAAGACTTTACTAATATGTCTGAACATAGTAAATCTGCAAATCCTTTTGGATTTAGGTGAAACCGCAAGTTAGCATCTTTGGCTGGCAGACTGCCATAGTATTGTTGCACGCTTCGATATTTTCTTTATTGTTCAAATTAGACTTATATGCAAAGTATCAGTATTCTTCGAAATACTACATCTGTATTACCACGCAAAAATATACATTCATTTCTTTAGATATATTTTTTAAATCTACAAAAGCACTATCATCAATTTCTGCAGTACCATTCTTTCTTGTATCTGTATAAAAGATAGAAAAATCAAGATAAAGTTGGGTTAGTTAATAATTTATCTTCTTCATCAAGGTCGTTTCATTATCAACCGCTTTTAGCGCGACAAGTTATATTTATCAAAGCTTATAAATGAAACCTGTAATTTCCCCAGAGAGGTCTACCTATTACATTTTATTTTCTTTAATCTGAATCTCATCTTTTATGCATTATTATTAACTGGCATTTATATTCTCCTGTGTGGAATGGTGTTCCGATCATGGTCCGTCTCTGTGACGGGTTCATCGAAACCGGCTTAGCAGTTTTTGTGTCCTGCAGCTTAGTCAGCATTAATAACTTCGGTATTAATAGACTTGAATTGTTTTGTATTAATAAATACTGCTTATACAGAATAATGATAAGTTCTGTCTTTCTGTTCAAAATATGGTTTACTTTGTACCTATTCTCACTTACCTCTTTTCAATTATATTTGTCTGCCACAAAACCTTTCGGTCCATCTCTCACGTTTTAAATATTTACGAAGGCTTTATCATTATTTCCAGGCTAGTATGGCGTGGAGCAGAATCCTTCGTTTATACGTGGATATACGCGAACTTCAGACTGGTAGACTTACCCTGGGACAGTGCAGTCACGTGGTACGCGGCAGCTCTGGGCGTGGATTTCTGTTACTATTGGATGCACAGAGCTTGTCATGGTAAGTGTGTTTTGCAGCTTTAAGCTGCTGTTCTTCTCGTCTTTTACTCCTGTTTAGGCAGACAAGAAAATAAAACCTAAATAAATGCCCTACTGTAATCTGGATCCCTAGTTGAACTTATTTTCTATGCATATTAAACCTTAAACCGGTCTGGCCTTATACGAATTATCTAAATATTTATATTAATGAAATACTTACCTTTTTTTACAGAGGTCCACATTCTATGGGCACAGCATCAAGTCCATCACACGTCTGAGGACTTCAATATGGGCGTCGGAATCAGACAGTCTATGCTGCAAGGATGGTGCGGATTTGTAAGTATCAAGTTTATAATAGACTTTTACTTTCAAGTACATTGGTATCTTCCGCGTTTTGGCGATAAGGTATCTACTTACTGTTCATGTGAAAAAAATCGTCTTCAGTCAGATATATATTTTCATACATCTTAATTAGATTATAGGTATTACCGTAAAAACAAAAAAGTTGATGCATACATTAAATCAACTATTTATCGGAAAACATACGGCTAAGTTTATCGATTTACGTTAATGCATCAGCATTAATGGATCGAATAATAATTAGGAGCAAAATTAAGAAGCTGCTAAGTCACTAATGAAAGAATCATGACCCTTACTAATCCATCAACTATGACCTTTCACCTTTGAGATTAACTCAAATATTATTATATCCGAATTATTAGAAGTAGTAACATTCGAACCGCAGCTCAATGGTAAGAAAGTATTCCAAATAACAGCTATAACTTATTTTGGCTATATTGATTAAATAACTGAAATTAAAAACCATGGAGCTAAATAAATTAATCAATACGAAGTTGTGTGTGAGAGTTAAAACAAAATACGATAGGTAGTGAAGTTGGTATTCTTATTTCAAATGTATTAATACTTGAGACAAAAACTAAATATTATGTAAAGTTTTCGTCCAGAATATAGTCTGACTTATGACTTAACCCAAAGCCAAATTCACTTAAATATTTCTATATAAAATGATGTGACTTTTCAGAGAATCACAAAACTACACACACCTTAAATATTTTATAGGATTCCATACTGTTTAGGAAGCCATCGTTTGGTATCCTTTCTCTTACATATATTTTCTTCTGTCTTCCATTACGAAGTTATAAATAATACATAAGGAAAGTCGATAGCACTAAAAGTTTTGGTGTAAGATCGTGACTTCGAATATATTGGCGAGATGTTACCACTATGTGGGCTTTGTGGCTTTTAAAACGTTTTTATAGGTAGGTACGTTATTTTTATGATTGTAATATTGGTAAAAGAAATACTCTACTAATGTGACTAGATCTACCTAGAGAGGACCTAGCGTAGGTAGGTATATGATGTAAATAAAGTCTTGTAGTTTCATTAAATAACAAATTGTATTAAAAATTTAACATTATTACTAAACATTTAAATATCAGTTAAATTTTTCTGCAGCAGCGTTATTCATAACGAAATTCTTTGAGCAAAAATTCAAAAGTCATTTTATCAAAAAATAAAGAATTAAATTCACATACCTAATTTAATAGAAGATTTCACTAAAACAATTAAAATATCCTTATCATACTTCAACAGCATAAATCACAAAAGTAATGTACAAAAGCATTCAGAAAAGGAATGAACTCAGAATTGTTTAAGCAAGACCGAGCAACTGACGTGATGGAGTACAGCAAAAGGGTTAATAAAATACTAATACAAGGTGTTGATTTGCATTTGTGCCATACTTCAGGAGGAGGACATAAAATACGTAAATAATCGATTGGAATTACAGTAGACGAGAAATAGCTAATATGAACTGCTTTTTTTGTCATTGTAATGTCATAGTATTTCAGAAGTAATCTAATTTTATGAATAAAATTTATGAATAATCGTTGCGTATGCTTTGTGTTTGCGTTTGTGTGAGGGTGCAGCACGGTTTTAAGGCCAGTTACACACGCGCCAAGTTTAAATACGGCTAGATGACATTGACGGATTTCCGAAAAAATATTAAAATCAAAAAATTTTGTACCAATTTTTTTGTTGATTTGGGTTAAGAATCATTAGTATAATTACGTCCTTGACTATGGCACGGATGCAAATCAACAGCTTGTATATAAAGTTCAGAATAAAGATAAACTTATGTATATTTTCGGATCGATCGATCAAGCAATAGTACGCCTACGGGCGATACAAGATCCTCGCAAAAAGTTGTACATAAAAACAAATGCTAAACAACTCAATGAAAGAGCAAACAACAAAAGTAAATATACAAAAATGTTCAATCAAAAATAAGGCATTGAAAAAAAGACATATAAACTAACTGCTACCTACTTACGTTTTTTTCGAGGAATAATCTCGCAAACATCTTCACTTTTTCATTGAGCAAGCATGGTGATTAACGCTCAATCCTTCTCCGTGTGAGAGGAGGCCGGTGCCCAGCAGTGGGACGAAAAAAGACTGTAACTATCTTCATCTTCTTATCGTTATATTTGTTTCCAGGCGTTCTACCTCCCACTGGCGCTGGTGATTCCTCCTGCCCAGTTCGTGATGCACCATCAGTTCAGTTACCTGTACATGTTCTGGATCCACACTGAGGCTATCAAGAGTCTAGGACCCCTGGAGTACATCCTGAACACTCCTAGCCATCATAGAGTGCACCATGGTGAGTTGATAAAATAATATTAAAAATTAAAAAAAAGGCGCAAAGTTGCATTGGATAATGTACATATAGTGTGGCAAAAGTTGGATGGATTATGCTGATCATTGGCATTATACTATTTTCATAAAATAGGGGATAACTGGGAGAGCAAAAGCTTACAGTTTAATATATCTGTAAATGGACTCGACAATTTTTACCTAGCTCAACTAATAAATTTGGCTCTATGGCTCGGCTATGATCCTCCAAATATTTGATGCTTCATAAGCATCCACTTTAAATATCTTCTCCATTATGTATTTAACCATAAACTTTTTTTTAGGCAGCAACAAGTACTGCTTAGACGTAAACTACGGCGGTGTGCTCATCATCTGGGATCGTCTCTTCGGCACCTTCAGACCCGAGACCGACAAGGTTGAGATCGTATACGGCCTCATTTACAACCAGCCTTCCTTCAACCCTCTGTACTTGCAGGTAATGGTTTATATTTTAATATCAAACGCAAATTTATTTGGGCCTCTGCAAACACAAATTTTGATGGCTCAATTTCATTGTTTTTCCGTCGTGGCCTAAGTGGGCAAAGAACCAACCTCTCGAGTATGAGGGCGCGGGTTCGATTCCAGGTCAGGCAAGTACCAATGCAACTTTTCTAAGTTTGTATGTACTTTCTAAGTACATCTTAGACACCAGTGACTGTGTATCGGATGGCACGTTAAACTGTAGGTCCCGGCTGTCATTGAACATCTTTGGCAGTCGTTACGGGTAGTCAGAAGCCAGTAAGTCTGACACCAGTCTAACCAAAGGGTATCGGGTTGCCCGGGTAACTGGGTTGAGGAGGTCAGATAGGCAGTCGCTTCTTGTGAAGCACTGGTACTCAGCTGAATCCGGTTAGACTGGAAGCTGACCCCAACATAGTTTGGGAAAAAGGCTCGGAGGATGAATTTCATTGTTTTTCCATTTAAAATTTGGTCCAAAACATTATTATGTAGGACATATTCATAACTCTTTTACATACAAGAATTGGGGACATGTGTATCAATCTGACTGTAAACAAAAGAAGTCGTCATTAACAAAGACCCAATTCACAAAAGGAGCGGTTAAATAAAGTTCAAAATTAAAGCAGAAATTGGAACACCCAGTTCGAATAATCCTTTAATTAGCACAACACATGTCCTAGAAATCGCACTCGAAAACAAAAGATCGACACTCGCACGACCTTATTATGTAAAATAGATAATGTTTACCAAATTTCAGAGAAAACGGATCATCAAATATTTAATCTCATATTCCAGGACACGTTCCCGTACTAACGTAAATATAATAAATAGCATATTAAATCCAGATACGAACATCTCGTAGGGTAAACATAATATAGCAATTAACCTCAGAAAATGGAGGAACGCAGCAAAAAGTGGTACTTTACAAGGGATTATAAGGGCGGGGTTAGACATACGGGGCAGGATTTTCAGCCGCTTACAACTAAGTACTCGTGAAGCGACATAAGTCTGGCTGAAAAATTTTAGGGCTTGAAAAGATTATTCTTACAATCCTTTCTTTTACATCAAATAGTAGGTATATTTACATGACAGAGAATGAAGAGCTTATACCCACATATTTTCAGAATACGTTATGTATGCTGTATGTCTTACCTCATTCTTAACAAAGTACCTATAAACATCGAAAAGTAAATCTAAGAATTAAGGTGACCACAATTTATCTTTTAATTGAACAGAAGCCCTAGACCAACGAAACAACATTGCAAAATTACCTTTAAGATAATAAATTATACGCCTGTCTTATTAAGCAAACACTTAATTTCACTCAGTACGCATTGCTCACTAATCTTTATCAGGCGCTTAAACTTACAACAAGTATGAATAAGCCTTTACACCTTTGTTCGTTACCCGTTAATATAAGGTTTTGTGGCCTGTCACGACGATGATTACCGACAAAAAATAAGCATAAAGAGAAACCCGTATAATGAGGGAACGAGCTCAATTGTTATAATGTATATTACGGTATGTGTACTACGGTATTACGGTTTACCGACAACAATATACAGTGTCGTTTACTTTGTGCTTATTAGATTAAAAGATTGTGGATGTGTGTGTGTTGTCTTTGTCTGTGAATATAATGTGGAGGTTTTTGTCACGTTTGGTTTTTGATATCTATCACCATATTAAGGTATATTAAGGTATAGGTGTAGTAGATATCAAAAACCTGCAGCCTTTTGTGAATTGTCAGACCATCTAGCTAAAAAATCCACCTTTGTGCAACATATCATAATTTTTCTGGATAATTATTTACTTTTCTTTTTTTCTTTCTCCCACAGACGTTCTACAACAACTACGTCGTTGAGAAGTTCCGTTCATTTGACACTTGGGAGAACAAGCTGAAGGCAGTATTCTGGGGACCCAGCTGGGAACCAGGCACGGCCAGATTAGGCGACGAGGATATGAAAGTTGATGTAAGTACTAAATGTTTTAGTTACCTTGGGTAAAAAGGGGCTAAAGAAGACGGATCACAATCCATACAAAATTGCCCCACGTCCTATAACAAAGTGATGTATCTCAAAAAAAGATAAAAATGTTATAAAAAATACTCTAACTTTATTTTTGTACACCTTCATACGAAAAAAATGCGAAAAAAAAGCATTTTTTCGTATGAAGGTGTAAAGAAATAAATTAGAGAGTATGCCATATTTTTTTTAACATTTTTATCATTTTTTTTTAGATAAGTCACTTTGTTATAAAACATGGGGCAATTTTGATCCATCTTCTTTAATTTTTCTTATAGGAATGTCCACCTGCCTAACTCAGGACATCGCGTTTAAAAATTAGCCTTCTTCGAAGTTGGGTAATATAATGGGTATATAATGCATAAAAAAAGAGATTTTTTACATACATTTATAGTTATTAGTAGACATATTGTTTGCCAGTTACGAAAAAATATTAAACAGCTGGAATTTAGACATCTTATCATGGTAACGTTTCTTGGCGTACTTTGTGTGATGAGCCGCGTATTAACTTAATTGGGCTTCCAAATATTAATGTAAATATCTTTAATATTTAGGTACACAATTTAATTTAAAGCAGACAAAGCCTTATTTTAACAAGAAGATAAGTACTATTACGACCGCATCTCAAAAGCCTGACAGAGTAATTATTGAACCGCTGAGATCGTCGATAAGTACCTAAAGATTTATTTTTTATTTTTATTTTTATTTTATATATTTAGGTTCACCTACAATTGCTTACATCAATACTTATAATTAATACATGCTGAAAATAATTAGTAATAACAATGTAGCAATTACTTAAAGGTAAACACCGCTTATGTTAAGTAACAGGGTTTAACTACGACCTTAACTAAACACTTTTATTTATTAAATTAAACACGTTCTATTTACGTATGGAATAGGGTAGTTGACTGCTATTAAAAATGTATATGTAAATGTAAATATTATTACCTTGACAAGATTTAAAATTTAAATTCAGCCTTCGAGGGAATTTAAATTTAAATCGAATTATTTAAATTCACTTGATTTGCATGCGGTAATGCTAGTGGAAATGTTTACCACGTTGATAAAAGATAAATTATTTTAAAGCATAATTTTCGAAAATAAAAAACTCATGAGGCATAAATTAAAATGGGGTAAAAATATTAAGAATTAACTAAAAATAACTCAAACTAAAAAAATAAAGGTCAAAAGATACAGAAATATCTAATAATATAATGGTAGAAAATCACTCGACCTTTACAAACAATATAATTTGATATGCCGGTTCTAAGTTAAATATCGCTGGTCATCTTTATTTCCTACTTTATGTGGGAGTAAAATGATAAAATAGATTACACGTATAATTCGCTATAATGTAGTTCGTATTATTTTGTCAGTCTTATTCATAGTAGGTATTCTTATAAACTTCTTATAATAGGTATGGCCTACGACCAACCTACGACCGATGAACTAACCAAATTTATGGAAGATAAACTTACATTCTGGAAGAGAAATTTACATTCTTCCAGTGATGAAAAGTAAAAAAATGTCAGTCTCACTTCAAATATGAACCTTAAAGATTCAATCCTAAAGATTGTTTTTCAGAGATCCCCTTTCGTTTGCTAAGAAAACTAAAACCTTTTTGGCCCTAAATGTAGAACTTATACGTCCCACCGCATATTATGTCGGGTATGCCCTACCAATTTCCTTCAGAGTGGAGCCCTTGATCTATTTTATTAGCTCCATAAGCGACAAGGTCGCTAAATTAATGTTTCATATATACCCTAATATTAGTTCTAGTTTCATAACGTTAGCATCACGCCTGTTTCCTTGAATGGATAGGCGATAGGAGAATTCTATCTCTTTCTCGGCCTACATACAAGTATCATTACTGATATTGATCGTAAATTAGAGTAGAGAATTACACAGTACAAAAAAATCCGATTAAGGTTTTGCCCCGCATCCATTTACACAGTGTACTCATTTTATTGTCAAAATTCACTATGGAGTATTTTGCCCACGGATGCCTCATTATCGGACATTCGTTAACATTTCAAAATTGATTGAATTGATTACTTTTACTTACGTAGGTATATTTAATTGTTATCAGGTTGAAAACAGAGATAAGTACGACGTACAACTACCCGCCTGGTGCAACTGCTACCTCGTGGCTCATTACACTATTGTGCTGTATGGATTCTTCGAACTGGCTTCCAGATATATGGTGAGTTACTTTCATTTTATATAGTAGTGTTATTTAGAATTCCTTTACTAAAAAATACAACCTGTGCGGTCGAATTGAGAACCTCCTCCTTTTTGAGAAGTAGATTGGGTACTAAGCTCTCATTGTACATACTGACTAGTGTTATTTCGTAGTTTCTTCTGTATTGTAGAAAGGTACTAAATATTATACTCGATTGAATTGAGAATCTTCTTCCCTTTGAGTAGTAGGTTAAAAAGTGTAAGCACCATCTCGTATAATAAAATACAACATTTATAATAGCATAATTTCCTCATCAGCAAACATAATTTTGATGCTTTTCAAATAGCAGAATTTTTAATGATGTCTATAAATAAAACCATTGCGTTTTCTTCTTACAACGGAGACTTAGTAACCCTTAAAGGTTACATATTTTTCCTAAGACTAGTTCGCCCACATAGTCTGAACAAATATGGTACTTATACGTCTGTATCGCTTAATCAGGATCCAAATATAATATTTTAATATTTTTCCTAAGACTAGTTCGCCCACATAGTCTGAACAAACATGGTACTTATACGTCTGTATCGCTTAATCAGGATCCAAATATAATATTCAGATTAATAAGCTCACCTTGGGGTAAAAATAATGGCTATCACATTTCAGTCAACCTTTGTCACTACCCGTGAAATTGGAGCGAAGGCGCCAACAAATATTGTTAGGTACATACCCTATTTATTGCGACGATATATATTAAATATACAAGTATACATATATACAAGAGTACTTGTGTACAATATGTACAATGTAGTATTTTTTGACATTGAGAAATTTACAGGATAATAAAATTAATCTCCTAACAAGCCTTAGTGTCAGAATATCCTCAAATCCGCCTGACGTCCTCTGATGTGTAAATATGGTGATTATTTGCCAAAAATTCTAAACTTCTTATTTTCGTTTGTTCCACTTTCCTTACTGATATTATAAAAGCAAAAACTGTTTCTGATTTTCAATCACGCTTAAATGACTGAACTAATCGGCTAATGAGATGAAAGAAACAGGCATAAGTTTGTATCTGGATGATGAATGTTGTTCAAGGACCTAAGTGAACCTGCGGGCGGAAGCCTACACTGCTGCATTTCACTTCATGTTATCATTAATCCTGATTTTTGAGAAACTTTCGTCTTCGCATTAAAGCTGAAACAATTTTTCCAGTTGACGTCACTTCTAATAATAAAACTCTTGTAACAAGCGAAGTCTAACAAAATTGTTTGAAAGAAAACTTGATGTTATATTTTAAGTCAGTCTCAACACAAAAAACGGATTTCGCATGTCATATTAGAGCTAAAGTTCCTTGAATATTCAAAAATTAGCGCAAACTTTATGAAGGGAATAATGTTTATTTCTTATTCTTATTTTAGCCCAACCTGAGAGGTTTTGCTATCCCTTTTACATTTAGTAGCTATTCAAAATTTTAAACGAAAATAGCGCGTAATGACACATTTCTTTCATGCGTTACTTGAGCAAAAAAATACCTTAGAAAGCTTGATAATCAATTAACTATTATTACTACTGTATGATACATATCAAACCTTTCTTTAGAAGTAAATTAATTAATCAGATAATAGTAGCTAGGTAAGAAGCTTACATCGGATCGGGAGCAAAGAATCATTGAGAAAGTTTTAATGAAAGTCACCTTTTTCATTTCGATTTATTTTATTAATTATACGAGACGTTGAGTAGATTGGATTAAAATCAATTAATTTTCTCTCTATAGAACTGAGTGTAGGCTAGATAATAAGGACTCATTGAGTCTTTTATTATTTTATCAAAGTTTTTAGAAGGTGATACCAGAGATATCAAGTCGAAAAACATAGTTAGATACGGTCCAATTGCAAAAAAATCTAAATAAGTAAACTTTAACTATTTTTGATTGGCTTTCAAAGTTTGAACTACAAGTCAAAAGTTGTTGAAATCTCAATGTTGAACTCCCACGGAGATGAATTAGCAATTTGACGTTCCTAGGCAATAAAATTTTCGCAAGGAACTCATCAACTGACTGGAAAAGTTAGTTTGAAGTTCTTGTAGTTCTATATTAATAATTTATCATGAAAATCAACAGCTATGATTTTTAAAACGGTCTTCTGTTAATAAAATGTAAAAAAAAAAAGATAGTTAAAAAAAAGTCGCGAGCTTTAAAATGAGCCATTAAAAATCAACCAAATCAAAAATCTATAAACAAACGAAAACCTCAGAAAAGAACAGACCTTATAAATATTCAATAGCAGAAGTTACTAACTCTGATGTAACTCTCAAAAGCATTACAGCCATAAAACGAAATGTTCCCAAACTCCTAACTTTGAAAACCGACAATCTTACGTTATGTTCCTGTACCTATATGTCATATGTCGTAAAATTTTAGATGTGGGGGACCCTCTCTGTGAAATTCTATTCAAATTGCCGTGAAGCTGTATCTTATCTTTCGAAACATTAAGCTGAATCCTGAGACATTTAGGTTTATACAGAGAGGATTGTAACAACCGGTTGGAACGACAGAAACAATTATAGTTATTTGTTATGAACAATTTCAATCTTTGTACCCGACATTTTGTTTCTACAACGAATTTCTAAGTTTTGTAGCTAGATGTTAGTTCTGAAGATTGTTATCTAGAAAATTTCTAGTTAATCTTGCTATATTTGGAAACCCTTTAAGGGTCGAAGAAAATAGTTTTGTCAGAATCCTGTCATGTTCATTGTTTTAATTCGTATATCCCGATGCTTTTAGATCTTCTTACTCGTCTTTTAAGTATAAAATATTTTTGAATTGTTTATAACATGTATCCTTAACACTTGTTTTCTTTGTTATAGGGCATGACACCAATCTCAGTGCTAATCTTCGTCCTGTACGTGATTGCTTCTCTCACCATCATCGGAATGTTGTTCGACAACTCCAAACACGCCCCTCTCTTGGAAGTCATCCGCTGCTCAGCCCTCGCCTTCCTCACCAGGAGTGTGACCATCACCAGCCCCGGCTTCGCCACAGCACTCCAAACCTTCTACGTAGCATCAGCTATGTTCTGGTGCCTCAACATCCTCAAATTCTTAGAAATCAAGAAGACAAAGAAGGTCGAATAAGTTTTCACGACTGATTTTTTTATCGTGTTTGATTGCCAGAATGACTTTTGCTATGAAATGGTAGGTGATGTGTGCAGGAATTGAACTAGTGTAATTTTTTTTTAAGTCCAAGTCCTATTTTTTCTTTGGGTTTTGAATGATTCCTGTTCGTCGTCTTGTTGAATGCTTGACTTAGGAAATGTTAGATAAGTGCCTAAGAATGTACAAAAATGAACAGATTAAGCCAAGTTTTGCCTTAGTAGTGATAATTCAAGGGTTTATATGAACATTGTATAGTATATTGTTGTAAATTGCTTCAGCGGAATTCTCATTTCGCGTATGCATGTTAAAGGAATTCCTGAAATTAGTTAAGCAAAATAAGGGCCATAAATTGATGTTTTATGCTGTGGAACTATTTCTTGGTTATTGCAATTAAAATAGCTACAATTTTATTGTTCTGTTAAACTTAAAATTGCTTCGTGAGATGTAGTCTAACGGCCAGTTTCTTCATCAAAAGTTAAAGTTAAAGTTATGGCTAAAGAAATGTCTAAAGTAAAAGTAACGGTTAAATTAAATTTTTCTATGAATTTTGCTGTCAGTTTAGCCTTGAAAAAACGAATTTGACCGTTACTTTTACTTTAGACATTACTTTATCTTTAACTTTTGATGAAGAAACTGGCCGTTACTGTCATTGTTTTAATTGTTATTTATTCGGCGTGAAAAGGCGTATACATATATGGTACTTTTTAAAGTCTCCACTAAAAACCTTCCGCTATTTTTGCTGTTAGTAAAGAAGAATAATACTGTTGGGTAGGCTGTATATTTTCTCTTGTACTTTTGATTTTTTATCAGTGTCACTCTGAAGTATAAAAAAACAGCGAATACACCGCATATCCATACTGTATTATAACAATATAAAGTTTTTAAATCAAATATATTATCTGATCACGTCTTTTGCCTAAACGAAATGTAGACACATTTCATAAACTAAACAACGAAATTATGATAAACCATAATTAGTTAATGCAATAATTATTATGAAATGTAAATTAAATACTTGACCTGTAGTCATATTTGTACAATAAAATACTTAATAAGTTTACGTAAAGTTAATTATATAGAACACACTTTATATTTTTACGAAAATACACCAAATAAATAGAATTTTTAAGGTAATTATAATAGCTTAATTAAGATAAATAATTATAATTATTCTTTGAGTGTACAGCTGGATTATATAGGAATAATTTATAATTGAATGAATTATTTGAAGTCGCACTAGCATTTGTATAGCTTATAAATTATTAATAATTATGTTGATCAAAGTAAATATTGATAACTTATTTGTTACGATTTTATTGAATACAACTTTTTTAGCAATTCGCTCGTTTTTATTTGATCCCTACAAAATCAATCACCAATTTAGTTGCCACAAAATTATGAATACAAATTGGTATTATATTGAAACTATATTTTTATAAACTAGAAATGTGTGTGTGTTTCACATACATAATGTTTATGCTATTTACAAAACATACATGCTATTTCAGACGAATCATCATCTTCACCCTTTTTATTGTCACACTGCAGGGCAGAGGCCTCTTCTCATACATAGAAGGAATGAGAATTCCCTAAAAAAATTGAATCTCAATGACAATTTCTACTCATCTTGGCTACCACTTCAGCTGTTCTTCAAAAGTGGTGCTTAAGATAATACGGGGATATTATCACAAGAACTAGCATTGCAGTTGGCTGCGATGTTCGTAATTTGAAGGCTGTTAAGGTAATCTAGGCTTGCAGGCTGAAACGGCTGTAGACTACACTTTAATGATAATTGCATACTAACAGTTAAACTAGGAGATAAAGGCTATTCAAATGAAGCAAACAGTCTGTAAAAAAGTACTTAGAAAGTTTTGAAAATTAATAGGGACGACTTTAATTTCTCGCACTCGGATAAAATGATGGTTCTGATGTGGCATCTATATTACTCTATACCTATGTTCAAGTTCAAGAAAATTCATCCGAAATTCACATTAATAATCTATTTATTTATTTAACAGTTTTTGTACACATAAAAACACAAACAAGAATAAATAATAGAAAAAAATTTACAAGGGCACAGCTTATCTCTAAAGAAATCTGTTTTCTGTATACAATCAGTTCAGCATTTTTACCCCAAACACAACTACGTACCTACCTACTTATTACTGAAGTAATGCATTAAGCACATCAGTATAATTTAATAACATTAAGCACTTACTTACTTCAGTACTTAGACTCTTTCAAAGAACCTTTGTGGAACCTTTATATGCAAATCCAAAGCGAATGTCATTGTTCTCACAGAATAAATACATTCGGAATAAAAGCTTCGTCCATTTAACTCAAAATCTTACACATCGGTGCGCTGCACAAACAGACAGAGACGGCTTGCTTTTTCATACACCAGGAAAACATTGAAATGTTTGTTCGTTTAAAAAAATATCGTATCTACGTGTATATTTTTTTAATGTATTGGAATAATGGAATACTTTGAATGTAACGAACGCCAAACAGAATTTTGTGTACAAAATAAGGCGTAAAAGCCATAAGGTTGGTACGTTAGGCGTCTTTCAGGTTTCAAGGGTTACAAAATAGATTTATGAGGGCGAAACCAGTACCATTCTTCATCCTTTCTAAGGAGATTTTCCGTTGCCTATGATATCTCCGCTCGTCATTTGGTTTTTCATGGTTAGGACTTGAGAAACCCCGTTTCTTGCAAAGCACGTAGTACTACCTATATGATCCAACAGACAGTCCAACAGAATAATGGATTCCCATATGCATATCTATGGCAGTGGTAGCAAGCAACTCTAGCTTGTCGAAGCTGGAACCTACATATTGTTTGAAAATTATGGAATAGAAATAGTTATTTCAGTAGGTACTTACACCTACTTTTAATTTGCTGTAGGATGCAAGGTGTGGAAACGATTTGTGGTCCCAGGTGTTAAAATGTGGCTCAGTTACGCTTTGATACCTTGTTGTATGTCTGAAAAATACTATGCTACAAAAGGCATCAAAATCAGTTAGCCCAAATTTGAGATAATCACTCAATGGTCAAATTGAGAACCTCCTTTTTTTGAAGTAGGTTAATAAAAACAAGGTCGACCATTATGATTTCAATATTCGGTAGCAAAAGCATTTCCAGATGTATGGCCCTGGCAACGCAATACCATAATCAAATTAAAATCTGAAATCAAATCATAGTGTGTATATTGTATAAAATAACTGACACGATAAAAAAAAATATATAAAAAATCTGAATCAAATATTTTGAACCAATTTTAGTTATTGGTAAATTGAAATCGCAAGGCTGGAGTTTCATGATAGAATCTGAATGAATCGTTCTATGGTTCAATGCACAATAATATTATATCTATAGTATTCTACAATTTGTATTGAAAATCATATAAAGGAACAGTATGTGCATTTTAATGTATTGATTTATATATACAAAACTAGTTATTTTCCCGCGGTTTTGACCGCGTCCCGTGGGAACTACTACCCGTACCGAGAAAAATATAGCTTATGTCACTCGAGAAGAGTGTAGCTTCCCAACAGTTAAAGTCAAGTTTTACAATGTCAGAGCCTTTAAATTCACAAATAAACAAAAAAAAGTTTTCTCTTTAGTGTTTTAGTATAGATTACTAAGGGAATTTGGGTTGTATGCCGCATTTTTTTACTCATTACTCTTTGTTTGATAGGCTAATCAAACAAAGAGTAGTTTATAATGTTTAAGGCTCTCATTTGCGCGTATGACATTTCGAACCCACTTGGCGCTTACTAAAAACACACAAATTATAACTCTATTGCATTACGTACAAATACAATACAAAAATGCTGGAGTGAAGACCACGGACTAGCAAGCGCAGCGTAGGACGTCCACCGGAAGACGCAGGTCGCCTCCAACAGGTATCTGTGGAGATCTAAGGGGGAGGCCTATGTTCAGCAGTGGACGTCCTATGGCTGAGACGATGATGATGATGACAAATACAATACAAAATGCATTGCTCTTATATTATCTAATACTTTCTACGTGGTCTAACCACTCTAACGTCCGTGGATAGTACGGTATCCAAGAAAAAAGTAGCGTCATACGCCCATGGATACTATAGTATCCAAAGCGACGAGTTGTGTTTAACTCCATCTAATTTAAAATTCGGTATTATTTGTTGAGTTTTGACAGATTATCTATACAGCTGATGAAATAGTTAGACGAAAAAATAAGAAATGGTAGTGTAATAAGCTTTGACAAAAAAAATATATTTTTTTAAAATTCAGTTCACGCGTTTGACGTTCGTTTCGCTAAGTGTTTTTATAAGTGTCAACTATTATGTCGTTTTGTTTTATTTATTGTACAAGTGTTATACATCAAAATAAACTAGAAGATTTGGGCTTTACGATAATGTTTTAATATTACAGTTTTAGCTGATAAATTTAGTCTAATTTTAACTTCAAACGATTGTTGTTTCGAAAAAATGACCGGTCAAGGTCGTAGGCCAATCCTAGTTTTGTTTATACATATTTTACATATTTTGCATTAAAATATTATATCTAATATCGTAATAAGCAACATAATACATTTTTCAAAGAGAAATATACTAAATTCATTGAAAATTTCGTAATAGCCTTCTCGAGCGCGTGAGACAACGCGGTAAAATTACGAGGAGTAGTGTTTTGTTTCCATTTAATTAAAATACTTAGAGTTAACCGAATATAATCATATATACATCAAACGAAAGGGTAATAAGCCTAGTTTGTTCTGAAAATATCTTATTGATAAAATATGCAGCAGTTGTGCCTTATATTTTAAAATGGTAGAAATAAATGTGTTTTTTTCTTCTTAAAATCATGTTTAACCCGGATTTTAGTATCAAAGACTATAACTAACGATTTTAAAATATCATTAACTTTGATCTGTATTCTTCAACCTTTTTTTTCGTATTTTTTTCTTTATTCTAGCCATTACGGTTCATTAGCTATATACGTTTTTTGTTACGACAAAGTTGCGAGTCGCGCGCGGTTCGGGTGCCGCGTGCGGCTGGACGTTAGAGAGACAAACGGTCGCGCGGCCCGGACGTTAGAGTGGCTAAGGTACTGTAACAATAAGTTTTCTGCAAGTAGAAACTCCTTTGTACTGTAAACGTATAGAAACATACGATTAATCGCTCCTACAACCAACCTCTTTGTTAAACTTCCATACAATTCTTACTTTTCTAATTTAAAACCAAGTTCACATTTTCTTTGAGAGTTGTAAATATGTGTGTGAAGATTTCTTTTGTATAATTACTTGCCTAAGTATGTGAATGTATAGAACAACTTGTACTTAGAAGCTTTGTTAACAGGACTACATTGTTGAGATTTTAAAAGATTTTCAGTGTGACTGCGTTCGTAACACTTATTTGTCATGTACCTACGTGACTCATCTATCACTTAAAAATATTAAAATATAATGTCTTTTATAAAAGCCGACTTTAAAGTAGTGTTTGAGACTAATTAAATTAAATAATTAAGACAAATTCTAAAGAGACGATACTACTTCACTAACATTAACAGCTGCTTAGAAAAAACTCAATGAAACTCAATGCAAACGAGTATGAGTGACGCTTTTGTACCTTCGACAAAGGAAAAGCCGCTGCCAATAACGTCTCCAGTTAGTTACACGCTCTAAGCATATATCAACAATGTCTCAATAGCAAACTCGCACTACTAGGCCTGTGTAACAATTGACAGTCACTTTATACCTCTACACTGAATGTTAAGAATAAGGCGTGGTTGTCTCCAAGAGAACCAACCTCTCGAGTATAAGGGTGCGGGTTCGATTCCAGTTCAGGCAAGTACCAATGCAACTTTTCTAAGTTTGTATGTACTTTCTAAGTATATCTTGAACACCAACGGCTGATAAAAAGGTGAAGCAAAACATCTTGAGGAAACCTGGACTATATATACTTATAGTCTGGATGCACCAACCCGCATTGAGCAAGCGTGGTGATTAATGCTCAATCCTTCTCCGTGTGAGAGAAGGCCTGTGCCCAGCAGTGGGACGATAAAAAGGCATTAACAGTAACAAAGACATTTGTGTCAGTTTAAATCTAGCTTCAGAATAACACGAAGCAACTGAAAATATTTACATTCAGACTCATCGTCCCTCTGTCTTCCTAGACGACAGACCCGTGTCGACGGCGCGCGTTGTTCCACGCGCTCCTCAAAGAGATGTCAGCAACCCCAGCGGGGCCCAGCAGGGCCAAGGCCTGCCGGGGCTGCGGGTTGTTCGAAAGAGATACCGCGGCCCTGGTACATAAAAGGCCTACGACGGAACACGACGATTTTAGTCAGTAAGAGTCTGACACTCCCTCACCGCTGCTAACCCACAGCGGGAGGGGTCATTTGATGATTTTACGTCGCTAAAAAAAAAAAAAAAAAAAAAAAAAAAAAAAAAAAAAAAAAAAAAAAAGACCAGACTCTATTGTAAACAGAAATAAACAAAGTTAACTGTAAAGTAGTTAGCACTCGCACTTAATACAAATATAAATTCAAAGAGTTTTCAAGTGTCTGTCTGAAATAATTTGAGAGCTAACTTTTAATTGACCAAGTTTTTGTTATGAATTTAGTGTTTTTTGAGTATTAAATAAAATGCAATCTGAAGGCCTAAGTGGTCAAGTTAAAGTCATTTTTTTTTTATTTCAAATAGGCTTTTAAAAGCTCTTTCGAAAAGTCAAACTAGTTGCACGGTTCCAAAGAGTTGGTCTCATGGAGAAGAAGCGGCAAGAAACTCCATGGACACTCTTTTTGAAAGAAAAATAAAATTAATTCACAATAGTTTTGTATCTATTCCTGGGAACGTTATACAATGCTAATTGAGCTAAAAATTAATTAATAAATTATACAAAAGTGGTCTAGAGAAGATCATAGATGTTCGCAAGAGTTAATTTAAATGCTGCCTTACTGCGTGAAATTATAATTATGAATAAAAAAACTTATATAGCAAGCCGTTTACGTAAAGTATGTTCTATGTAGAACGTATACTCCAAAAAATGATTCTCCTTCTGGCATAGTCGGGAAGAGATGCATGTATCAAACCTTCATATGTTTTTTCTGGTCCGATATTTCGACATAATATGCTTTATCAAGAAAGTTATTCGGTGGTACTTCATATACTGCTGATAATATAACATTATATTACGACATAATATTGTTCAATAAAGTTGTAGATACTTGTTCCTTCAGCGTTTCGTACCATGTTCGTGGAACACAAACAACTACAGAGACGTACAGTTTCCTTCTGCTTACACTTGGGGACAATTAATTTGGGTCAGTTGCATATTTATTGGTAAATAAATAAATTTTGTAGGTAAATAAAATTTTTAACGATTTTTTCGTTAACATAATGGTTACTTTCCAAAAATACAATAACTGTTCTTAAATCAATAGTGTTTATGCTGCTTAGGATACCAATATTGTTCGTGTCTTCTTCCATATACTAAAATCGCTAGGCAGTAAAAGCTAACTTTGTAAAGTAATATTACCCATTGATATAATTACATGAGAGAAAAGGAATAGTGAATGCACCTGTGTCTGCGCAAATAGTCGTGCACTATAATTTGTCCGCCTAGTATATTTTTTATAGTGAGAAATAGGGAAAAGTAAAGATTCCAATAAACAGTGATAAAACAGTAATAGAAAAAGTTAGTGCATCGAAGCTCGTCCCCCTCAAGATCCTGCGTGTAAATATATATTGAAAACTTTTATTTCGACATTTCCCTGAACCCACAGTAGCAGTCTAAAGCGTACACCTTGTTCACCGTTCTTCATATCACCGGATACACACAAATACAGTCCACTCCTCGAAACCAGATATCAAGAACCAGCGACAACGGGGCGTCAACGTCTCAAGCCATACCATAGTCTACGTTTCTGAGTACGTCCGTCCCGCACATCTTTTGTATAATATAGCTGAAACCAGTCTTGGACGCCATTATTATATAATTACAAAAATTGACTATTTTATATTCTCTTCGTAATTATAGTTGTCTTAGTGATCCTTTGTGACTGTCCCAGTTTCGTGTCTCCTAAGTGTACCCAGCAGTGTACACTCAGCGACATTATGAAACGCAAATACAATTTACTCTGCGTACACTCGCGTACAAATCTCGGTAAGTAAATAAACAATCATAGTTTCAGGCAACGATGTTGGCGAATGTACGCAATAATTTATTAAAATGAGAGTACTTCGGGGTTTTGCGGTTTGCCCTCTGACTGAAGGATAATATGGCAAATGAATGTTTCGTACAGATATAGATTTTATTTTATTTGAATATGAAAATGTACTTTAGCAGTCATGTTACGGTCTATTTGTACTGGCTCTCCTTGTCCTTTTTAGGGTTCCATACCCAAAGGGTAAAACGGGACCCTATTGTTTTCGCCCCTCTGTCCGTCCGTCCGTCCGTCTGTCACCAGACTGTATCTCATGAACCCTGATAGTTAGAGAGCTGAAATTTTCACAGATGATGTATTATTGTTGCCGCTATAACAACAAATGAAAACTAGAATAAAATAAATATTTTGGGGGGCTCCCATACAACAAAAAGTGATTTTTTGCTCATTTTTGCTCTGGTACGGAACCCTTTCGTGCGCGAGTCCGACTCGCACTTGGCCGGTTTTGTTATTTTGTAAAAAAGCTACTGCCTTAGTCGTTGTCTAACGACCCTTAGGGCCAAAGCCTGACGGAGCTGTGCAATTGTTCGAAAGAGTTACCGCGGCCGTGGAACACGAAGAGTTCCAGAAGGAACATGGTAGGTTTTAGTCAGTAAGAGTCTGACACTCCATCACACTGTACCCACAGTGAGAGAGAGGGCGAAAAATAAGTCGTTCACCACCAAGCTAGAAATACATTTCTAAGGCGTTGAAAAGATTTTTAAGTACTCAAAAACTTACAAAATTACACATCAACAAAAACGTTTTCACGTTATCATAATAAAAAGACAAGACATTGATATTTCACCTTGTAAAAACTAATTCATTAAGTTACTTTGAACTCATCATTAGTCTTATTTAAAACAAGGGTTTGCGGCCTAGAATATAATCTAACATAGTGGATTGACCTAGGCTTAAGACGATAAACAATTAGTAGACTAACGGCCAGTTTCTTCATCAAAAGTTAAAGTTAAAGTAATGTCTAAAGTAAAAGTAACGGTCAAATTCGTTTTTTCAAGGCTAAACTGACAGCAAAATTCATAGAAAAATTGAATTTAACCGTTACTTTTACTTTAGACATTACTTTAGCCATAACTTTAACTTTAACTTTTGATGAAGAAACTGGCCGTTAGTAGACAAAGCCAAAAGCTATAAATTTTGTTTTAAACTGAATTATCTCGAGCAAAATAATTAATTAGTGGAGAAGAGCTTTATTTTTAGACTAAAACACAGCTGTTATAGATCTGAAATACGAAATATGCGTGAAACAGATTGTACCGACCTGTATTATTTTGTTAAATGTTTTTTAGTTTTTATTTTGTAAAATTTATTTAAACATATAACGTTACATTACGTTACATTACGACTGCCTCGTTGGTCTAGTGGTCGCAAGCGCGGCTGCTGTGCTCGAGGTCTCCGGTTCGATTCCCATGTCGGGCCGAAATCGCTTTGTGGGTTTTCTTAAAACTCTCACAAAGCAGCCTGTAGTCTGGAAGTTGGTGATTGATTCACCCGTGCATCGGAGAGCACGTAAATGTCGGTCCTGCGCCTGATCTCTTTTCGGTCGTGTCGGATTGCCGTCCCATCAGGTTATGAGAGTGAAGGAATAGGGAGTTCACCTCTGTCTGCGCAAGTGCTCGTGCACTATAATATGTCCTGCGCAGCTGGCTGATCTCCTTAAATGAAAACAGCCGCCGTGGCCGAAATCGGCCATTATTATAACGTTAGATACATAAAACGCGAAAAGATAATATTTACTTTCACAAAGCATATTTACACAAAAGCCACTGGGTACACCTTTTTTAAAAGTTCACAAAGAATATTATAATATCCAAGTTGTTCCATTTACTCATAAAACGAAAAATCAAATTAAAGCTACCACATAATGTGAAGTGTAATTTAAAACATTGTCATAAGTAAATATCATCTTAATGAAAATAAAAAATTGCATACACGTATTTTATCATACTTTATAAATATACTTAAATTGCTTCCCTTTCACAGATTATATAGGTTACCTACCTAAATCTGACCCTATAAATTTCACGCTTCATTACAAACGAAATAAACCTATCACATTAAAAGTAAGCAGGAAACAAAATAACAATAATGGCCAACGGAAAAATAAGATTATTAAAAAAAGCGAATTACGAATATTTTCACAAAAAAGTATTTAGTACAAAAACATAGATATATATACCTAGATACTTTCAGGCTTTTACCGCCAGTTGCTTTTGAGCCTTCGATCCCACCCCACGTGGCGGTCGGTCGTCATCGAGTCTCGTCGGGCGAACTCGGAACATAGTATTCGAAATTCAAAATAATAGTGTGGTTTTAAACATTGTTCTTTATTAAAAAATGTTCGGTTGTCTTTTGAATTGAATTAAGAACTGCGTCTTGTTTGTGAATGTGTGTTTTGGAATTTTAATTTAATTTTTGAGGTAAGTTTGCATAATTTTTTATTGAGGGTCGATTTTTTAACTATCAGTTAAGTTTTATCTGAGGAATTAATATAGCGGCTTGTTATATTTTCTATAAAGAAGCTGTCAAAACACCAAACATAATATGTTTATTTGAAGAATACATATTATGTATTCTTCAAATAAATGTATGCAGCGATTGAAAAATCGACGCTGACTGTAATTTTATGTTCGACGAGTATATTTAAGATTAAAATTAATTAATAGTCTATTTTGTTAATGATCTCTTTGGTACCTTAATATCATAGTTTTTATTGGAAGAGTAAATATTCGTACTTTGATATAGTTTTTTTTTATGTGATAACTCAAAACACATACCTACCTTCATTTTCATGACCATAAATATTTAAAAGTCCTTTAGAACTTTTATTTTGACTGTAAATTAATTTCCTTATTATCTGAAACTTGGTGGTTTAAAAGGCTATCATGAACGCAAAATAAAGAAATTTCCTAAGATTTTTAAATAGCTTGAGGCTGTTCCTTATCGTTGGAGATTTATTTCCATCCGCTTTACGATGTTTCCTTGACAACAGATGCGATTTTTAAACCTTTTGTTATCTTCGTGTTTACTCCATAATCTGCTGGATTTCAAAGTCAAAGTCAAATCATTTACAAGCACTTATGAACGTCAAAAATGTAACTAAGTTACATTAGTAGATTCTAGTTGCCCATTCCAAAAGAAGCTTCCTATGGAGAAGAACGGGCAAGAAACTCCATGGTTACTCTTTTAAAAAATAGTGTGGTATTACAGTTTGTATCTATTGATACATACAATAACAGCATGCGAAGATCATGTAGAATCGCAAAGACAAATCAAAGCAAAGAAAACTAAAATGACAATTAAAATGCTACATGGTATTCACATTTACAAATCTGTTTTTATGAATTTTGACACGCAGACAAATAATCAAAAGAAGAATACAATTTTACTAGCTGGTGTAATTTTAATTTGGTAATTAATTAGATATTATCAGATTAAGCGATCCAGTCACGAAAAATACCTCGGGTTGTAGGTAGATGACAAATTTACTTGGAAACTGCGCATAGACCACGTCAAAACAAAATTAACGTCACTATTTAGGAGCATCAAGAAATATTAGAAACTATATACCAAAGAAAGTATATATACAAATTATATATATATATAACTCTCTAGTAAAATCTAACTTGGAATACTTAGGTAATCGAAATATGGGGATCAGCCACTAAATCAAATCTAAAATCACTACAAAGACTACAAAATAAAATCATCAAAATACTATTTCATTATCAGTATCTATACCCAACAACAAAACTTTACGAAAAAACAAAGCTACTAAATCTGAAGCAACTTTACACATTCTACAACTGCATTCTTATAAAAAAAATTACCAAGAATTCTACACAATCAAACATTCAAATACGTAAAAAGACAACAACGTACAATACCAGAAGCAAAAACAGATTTCAACTAATGACTGCAAGAGCACGAACTAACTACGGCAAAACAACAATACTATTTGAAGGAGCATTTAACGGAAGAAATAAAGAAAGAAAGAAAGAAAAGAAAATCCATTTATTTCAAACAAAGAAGTGTGAAAGTATTAATATATTTAAATCTAAATTAAGAAAACATATTTATAACCGATGACGTGATCTACGCGCCAGATGCGGACATCTAAGAAAATTATCTTGAAATGAACTACTTGTATGTATCTCATTTTAAGTGAACTGTAATTGTTCTTATGAGAATAAATTCTTTAAACCTATGTCCTATGGAGTAGGACCAGCATGTTTCCAAGCATTTCATGGATTTTAATTACCTATTAAATAAAGGTTCGCCTGTCAGTCTGTCTGTGGTTTATAATCCCAACAACTACTGAAGGGATAAATAAAAAAAGAAGGCAAATAAAAACAGGATAGCATATATTGACTGAAGGGAATTTCAAAACGTAGTATAGAAATAATATTGTTGTCTTTTCACAATGTTGTCTGCTTTTGTTAAGTACTGCTGAAATATAGCTTTATTTTGAAAGCAATGGTTCCAGTAGATAAAAGTTAAAAATAAATTAAATTATCAAATCTAGTAAGTAGCTATTACACTTAGAAAGATTAACAGCCAGTTTCTTCATCAAAAGTAAAAGCCAAAGTAATGTTATAAAGTAAAAGTAACGGTCAAATTCGTTTTATCTATTAGTTTTGCTGTTACTTTAGCCTTGAAAAAACGAATTTGACCGTTACTTTTACTTTATGACATTACTTTGGCTTTTACTTTTGATGAAGAAACTAGCTGTTAGAGAGTAATGAATACTATGCCATTTGATCTATGTACAGTAACAATATATCAATAGTTACCTAATATATTTTGAGCCAATAAAATTAACGAACCGATAAACCATCAATGGTTTACCTGTATTTACTAACTTAACTATGTTAAATATAATGTGTTATATAAACTTCATCATCACAGTTGTACTAATTAAATATTGAATACACTCACTAGCAAATAAACAGACGAGCTTAATTTGGCCATTTAATTTTTGAGTTATTTTTGAAAATTATATTAATTAAGAAAGCCGCATTGAAGTTAGTTTTGATTGGACAAGGAAAAATAACAAGGCCTGAAAATGAAATTGTTCTCTTTTGCTCAAAGCTTTGACTCTCAATAAAAATAAACCACCCAAAATCTGACCTCTGCCACTACTGCACTATTAACATGCATCATCACTTATTAAATCAAAATCTTGTGAAAATTAGTTTTTACGTTAAAAAGTAGGTACCACCAAAGAATTCTCAACAAACTGTAATTATTATGTTTTCCAAATAAAGCCTTATTTAAATAAAGCTTTAAACAAGACACCTACAAAAAATACTAATATTGAAATTAAATCAACCTACATAAATTGTGTAACCTTCATTTGAAATAAACAATTATTTCCCATCGATATTAATAATTATCAATTTCAAACAAACAATAGAACAACCTGAGCACTTCCAAATTTAATTACTGTGCCAAAAATATCGCCAAGTCTTCTCCAATAAATAGAAATATAAAAATAAAGCCCAATAAGCACATCTATGTCCTCACGATGTTTATTCCGTAAAATGAAGAGATCAAATACTAATCAAAATGAGAGAAAAAGCTTTTTTCTTTTACTGTTTATTTTTATCGTATAAAAATAACTGTAATTGGGTGTTATTTTGCTTCTGAAAATGGAATTTATGTCATGAAACAATGATGGCTAACAATGACCAAGTTTTTTTGCAATCATATTGACATAGCTCAAGTATCAATACGAAACTTTTTTGGTGTTGCTACATTTTGAATCCACAGAAATTAGTCTCCTTTCAAAAAGTTTTGAGGTCACCCGCCATGTTTTTGAAATGGGTTCCGTTAATGCCGTAGCTTCAAAATTGTCCAAATACTCTTCTTGTTTGGTAATACCATAGCAACCATGGGTATATCAAGCCTGATTTAGTCTCCAGAAATGTGTAAATATATTATTTTTTAAGATTTACACGTTAATACATATTGAATTTTGTGGAAGTCGATATGGCTTGAAAGAATGGTACATGTGAGATGACGACAGCACAGATTACTACAGATACTTCATACTTCACTCAGTAGAAAATTTCCAATACCTATTACGATAATTGCCTACTCCTTCGCGTCAACAACCACTGTATGCTAAAATGCGCCTAAATGCTCAAGCGTACAGCAGTGATTGCTTCGCACCGCGCGATTCCACAGTAATCGCAGGGCTGCCTCTTCGGTAAAATTAAATTAACATAACTTTTTATCCCTTCTTTTGCTCGATTTACACCCATCATACAGCACATAAGGCACCACACGGCATCGTAATACGCGTATGAACGAACAGCACTATTAGCAGTCGGCGTTAAAAATTGAACGGCGTGCGCGCGCTTCGCTTGCGAAAACCGAACTGGATTTGATCCGCCGGCGGACCGAGACCGCTCGGCTGGGCGGTAGGCACTTATAGCGCGCAAGTACATGGAGTGACGGAGGCCTGACGACAGACAGAAGAGTATGGAAGAAGAAAACATGCGCCAACCTCAAATAATTTGTAGTAAGGGCAGGAGGATGAATGGATAGATGTAAAGACTCTTTTCTCTTGCTGTACGGACTCTTTTTCCCCAATAACTTGAAAATTTACAACTGCAAGGAAGGATACATTCACCTCTCATTTATTTCCACAAAGGCAGTATGAAAACAAAAGGTAGTTATTTGAAAGAACCCTCACACCGCATGTAAGCTCATAATCTTTAATAGCTACACACACCCATCCCAACTATTGTCACGTTTATAAAGAGAGTTGTATGCATACGTCGTGATGTCATGAATGCAGACAGACACTTAGAGCATTTAACAACCGGAACAGCCAGGACAAGAAATCTGTAATGTGAAAAATTATGCCATGCTTGCGCTAGGCAATGTAACAAAATAGTCAATTAAGAATTTTTAGGGTTCCGTACCCAAAGGGTAAAACGGGACCCTATTGTTTTCGTTCCTCTTTCCGTCCGTCCGTCCGTCTGTCACCAGGCTGTATCTCATGAAACGTGATAGTTCGAGAGCTGAAATTTTCACAGATGATTATGGCCGCTATGACAAAAAACACTAAAAACTAGAATTAAATAAATATTTTGGGGGGATCCCATACAACAAACGTAATTTTTTTGTCCGTTTTATAAATAATGGTACGGAACCCTTTGTGCGCGAGCCGAAGCGGAATCCGGTTCACTTGGCCGGTTTTTTTAAATTTGTTAAACAAAACATAAACTTGACGCGCATACAGTCATGTAGATTTAAGTTGTTGTGATGAAAGATTGAAAAAAAAACATCTTGAGGAAACCTGGATTATAAAGTCTGAAATCACCAAAACGCATTGAGCAAGCCTGGTGACTAACGTTCCATTCTTTTCTGTGAGAGAGGAGACCTGTGCCCAGCAGTGGGTCGATAAAGAGGCTGATGATGATGATAATGACACCTGTAGGTACGTACGTGTTTGAGTGGAACTTTGGCAAAGGGCAAGGTAGGTACAAAAATGCCAGCGGGGCCCAGCAGGGCCAAGGCAGCGGGGCCCAGCAGGGCCAAGGCCTGCCGAGGCTGCGGGTTGTTCAAAAGAGATACCGCGGCCCTGGTACATAAAAGGCCTATGACGGAACACGACGGTTTTTAGTCAGTAAGAGTCTGACACTCCCTCACCGCTGCTAACCCACAGCGGGAGGGGTCATTTGATGATTTTTGACGTCGGAAAAAAAAAAAAAGAGTACAAAAATGCCGTCTCCAGTAGGTTTAATTCTCTAAGATCAACCACGATTCAAATGCAGTGCAGCTGTAGTGCTTTTATGCGCTAAACTCCGCTTTTGCACCTTCAAATTAATTAAGTAAACAGCGTTTTAGAACCCAGGTGGAGTTTTGTTCGTAATTTAAATTTTATTTGTTTAGTGCTTTTAGCCATTCTGTTTATTTTTGTTGATTTCGTTTGTTGCCTGGGTGGCTAGTTAGAGATGATCAGATACAAAATATACAATACTGGTAGCTGCATCCGGTTAGATTGGAAGCTGATCACAACATAGGTGGGGAAAGGCAACGCAGATTATGAGTCGTATTGTGGTGGCCTTATGATTAAGGCCTCTCGAGAACTTTTGGGTTTGTACATAGCAAGTACCAAATCTAACGTTATTTAGCAAAGAGTTTTTGGACAATGTGGGCTAAAAAGTATTGTATGAAATCATGGCTACTTAGAGCAAGGTGATATTTTAAGCTTATACGTTCAGTGTTAAAAGGCCTGAAATGATAGACCAATGATGCTATGTAAAGGAACACCTTTTGTTCAATACAAATTGCTAAACCAAACACAAAGCAACTTGCAACCATATACCCATATACATACATCTCTAATTCCTTTGTCAAACAACCACAGAAATCCTACATCGTCTATTTGCCTGTAAATTCCAGTTTGCTTTCAGTTTCTATGAAACACAAATGCGGGTAGAATGCACTAGTGCAGGGATCCGTTCCGTTTCACGAGAGCCGGTGGATTGAGATAACTTGATCAATCGTTGCGAGGTTGGTGGAGTGTGAACTGCTATTGGTGTTTAAAATGTCTGCTAGGATAACGTGCGTGAAAAGAACTTTACATATTTTATTGATAATAAAGAATACTGTAAAGCTTTTTCAACTCTTATAAGTAGCTAGTTATTGGCCAAAGAACTACTTACCACACTCGGATTACAAGTTGTTTGCCTTTAAAAGTCCCATCAAAATCAGCGGAACAATTTCAGAGACTAGCCGGAATAAGACAGATAGGCAAATTGTTTTGGTATATAATATGTACCTCGTAATATACTTTTGTCTGCACTTGGAAATTACCTCTATTAAGTGTTTAATTATATTTGCATGTTTCCCATCATCCCATGCAGAATCTAGTCAAATTCTAGTCTAGGTAGAGTCTAGTGTAAAAATCATAAGCCTAGTTCACACGAACATAAAAAAGAACTTTAGTACATTCGAAACTAAAACAAACAACTCCTAAGGGGATGATAAAGTTTGTATTGGAAAGTCCAACACACTTGCACGGCCAAGTGGATGAAATCGCTCTTTGTTCGCCACACATACTATATTATAGAGACTTGATAACCAGGTTTAGCAGGCAGATGGATTGAAGTTTATTATTTTTTTTGGGAAATAAACGTCTTCAATAGTATTTTGAATAGTTGTTCATGGTCCGAAGGAACAACTTCCTGCAGCCGGATAAAATGAAGCCTATATGTTATTTATTAGCTTCTGCCAGCGGTTTCACCCGTGTCCCGAGGGAACTCTTCTTCTATGCCTGAAGAGCTTTTATCTTGCTCGTAGCTAGTAGGAATTAGGTAGTAGGGACTGATTTGAAAAAAAAAACACATCGTGATGTGAAAAATTATTTCATTGTTATATATTATGCTATTTATCCAGACAAGCTGTAAGGTCCTTTTAAATGGGTATGAAGTAGTACCCGGTCGCGGGTGACACCGCTGGCGGAAGCTAGTAAATACATAATGATTAAATGGAAGATCATAGTGATACCCACGTCATACCGCTGTGAATCCAAAAATTATATCATGCGTCATTAAAATCAGCATTCATTCATAATTAACTTAAAACTGTCAAATTAATTAGGTCACTTAATTAAAAATGGCTTATTAAATAAAACAAGCTGCTCCACTATTTGTTTTTGTTCTTTTTCATTTTATTATTACGCACAAAGAAAGGTCTCATTAAAGGATTTTAATGGAACTACGCTTCGTTTGACTAAGACATAATTAGAGCTAATTACGTCTGTCTGTGAAAAGAACTCGCGTATCTTAATCTTTTATTACTCGATCCTTCTGTCAATACCGACAATAAGAAAGATCATCATCATCCTCCGAGCCTTTTTCCCAACTATGTTGGGGTCGGCTTCCAGTCTAACCGGATGTAGCTGAGTACCAGTGCTTTACAAGGAGCGATTGCCCTATCTGACCTCCTCAACCCAGTTACACGGGCTGGTTTAGACTGGTGGACTTGGACGACAATAAGAAAGATATTGGGCATAATATTATTCTATCTGCAGTATTTATTTGTATGAATAAGGAACATTGTGTGTGCAGTGTCTATCTGTGCCTCAATGTATCAGTGTGTCCTATTGGAGCCAACTTTCAACTGTTTCTGCCAACATTGCAGCGACTACCGTTTTCAACAAGCACCTTTGATGTGAATTAACTGACTAAAAAAGCTTTACGGCCTTACTATAAAAACATCTGTTGAACACTTGTCTAAAAAAGTGTGGCTGCAAAACGGACCTTATTTCAACGTCATAATTTGTAATTTTTAGGGTTCCGTACCCAAAGGGTAAAACGGGACCCTATTATTTTCGCTCCTCTGTCCGTCCGTTAGTCCGTCCGTCCGTCCGTCTGTCACCAGGCTGTATCTCATGAACCGTGATAGTTAGAGAGTTGAAATTTTTACAGATGATGTATTTCTGTTGCCGCTAGAACAACAAATACTGAAAACTAGAATAAAATAAATATTTCGGGGGGCTCCCATACAACTAACGTGATTTTTTTGCTCAGTTTTGCTCGATATCCATAAATATATAGAATATTAGTTTGGATGGTACGGAACCCTACGTGCGCGAGTCCGACTCGCACTTGGCCGGTTTTTCTATCTTTATCTCAATATTTTAATTTGAAGCCAGCTTTCAACTGTTTCTGCCAACATTGCAGCGACTACCGTTTTCAACAAGCACCTTTGATGTTAATTAACTGACTAGAAAAGCTTTACGGCCTTACTGCAAAAACTTAAACATCTGTTGAACACTTGTCTAAAAAAGTGTGGCTGCAAAACGGACCTTTTTTTAAACGTCATTCTTTGTCATTTTTTTGGACAAGTGTTCAACAGATGTTTAAGAATAAGAATCTTTATTTGCAGAGACACGGTATTAGGTACAGGTGTTTTGGTAAATTACATAACGTACATGCATATCTCACCGCTCAATCGGTATGCAAATTTCGAGCAGACACTGGTACATACTATATTGACATACATAAAAAGCAAATATTACAGTATCATACACATACAAAAGTGTTACTTCAAACAATTAAACAAAATTACAACAATCGAGAGAATACAATTCCAATCTATTTAATTACAATCAGCACAAATATTAAATTAAACATTATTAAAATATAATCTTTTTAATACCACCTACTAACAATCATTATAGTGTTAGACACTACTTACGCATTGTATCACGCGTTCCTGTGTCTAATAAATTCAGAAACCGTATAAAAACATCTGTCAAGTAACCACTCTTTTAGTTTGATTTTGAATTTGGATAATGAGAGTTCTCTAATTGTCTTAGGAATTGTGTTAAAAATATGGATCGTCATGCAGCTACAGTTTTTTTTATACATAGTTGTTAGAATTCTCGGCAGAGCTAATTTTGTAATGTCGCGTGATTGGTACCTTTTACTATCACTCACTTTTTCAAACAATTGACTGTGCTTTTTAACAAAATTTGTGTGTCTTAGAAGTGTTTTACATAGTTTCGCTGTGGGTGCAAGTGCATGTAGCTCTTACTGACTAAATCCACCATGTTTCTTTTGGAGGCCATCGTGTTCTTATTATTTCGAAGAAAGTTGCTCTCATAGCCTGAAAAACATTTTCTAGTCCCTACTTCTATAGCTCAATTACTATTATGATGAAAAAAGACACAATATTGTCATAACAGGGAAATTTCCCAAGAAATATGGCCCCGTCATGAGTAGCTCTTAAGACATAAGATATAAGATAGATAGATATATACAATATTAAGGGTCCGCACAGAGTTTATGAGATATCAGCGGTAAGTAAATGCTTCGGCCGGCTTTTTGATGGGTTGCAGGGCATTGTGGGCGAGTTATAAAATTCAGTATTCCGTATAATAACATATCTGCAAAGTATTCTTTGTAAGTGTTTGTAATAGGTTTATCTACATATTTTCTTCTTATGTACATACCTAAGTATGTTGCCAGTCTCCGTGGATTTTTTTTTAAACTTGCTGCCGACCCCTGATACTAAGAAACAGAGTGTAACGTATTTAGTGCAGTCATTGCAAAAACTTCTGTGCGTGCACAGACAACACTTCGACTTTTCATTTCATACTTATAAAACAAAGAAGCTCAATACCCACAAGTAGAATTAGTTTTTTTTTTTAGTGTTAGACAGCCTATTTACCGAAGAAGTCTACTTTTTATCCTGGACCTCAAGATCCTACAAAACGGTGATACAGGCTCTTATAATATAATATACAAAGGCTCGAAAAACATGACTCTCCTTCGGGACTCGGATGTTTCAGTTAATCGAAGTCGATAAGGTACGATAATAGGCAGCTGAAGAGGTGACTCATTTATTTTGATGAAAGTCGATAATGTTTTTTTCCTCTTGACAATCTCATTTTCCTGTTTTCTCAGTCACCTGAGACTTATTAGGTGTCTCGATACATATCCTGATGGTAAAATATACTTACATAATGTGTGTATAGTAAGTAGGAATAATGTTGGCACCAAACATATTTGAACAAATATTGGCGTTGTTCAGCATACATTGGATCTGTGTATTTTGTTAGTGTAGGTATATCGTGAATACTTATTGTAAAAATTGTGTGAACTTTATGATAATTAATGCGTCTAGATGCGTTAGGGTATTTTTTAAATAAGGTGTGTTATACATAGTTATTACAGTTTGCTTGACCCTATGTTTCAGTACTTAAACAAAGCATTCACTTACACATTATTATCAATGCCCTTGTCATAACGTACTACATAAACGCAGTAGCCATATAACTTTACAAGCAAAAAAAAACATTGATAAAAAACAAAACAAAAAAAAAGAAGAAAAAAAAATTCCATTAAGAAAAACAGTAATATTGTTAGAACTCTCGTTAAGTAAATGAATAATATGTTTACGCCGTACAAAACGGTAGTCAGGTAAAACAGGTAATTTACTGAGAAAAAGTTTCTATTTGTACCACGGAGTAAGGAAAGATGAGCGGAGATGCCATAATGCAGGTAGGCCACGCGCCTTCATCTAGGTCAAATACGTACGATGGGCATACCCGAAACGATTAGTTACGAGTAAATTGACTAAGAGTTCTGGTTCTTTGAAACATCTTTCAACGATTTTTTGTATTACAATAAATGGCCGGGTTCAAAGAAGGGGTACAAGGACGAAGCCAGTAACGTTCCTCGTCCCCCACATACTCGCGTTTTGTCGCGCTACTTTCTTAGGAGATATTCCGTTATGGCATCTCCGCTAGTCATTTTATTTCGTGTTTTCCTCAAGGAAGTAGTGGAGATTCAATTTCCTGTGCTTGTTAAGGTGATAGCTTTATGTAGTGTTATTTGTCTGTAGTTTGCACGTAAAAGAAATGGAACTTGAGATATTTTTCATTGATTATATTAGCAACAATTTATAGATGTCATCTTATATGAATTTAGACGACATGCTACGCAATATATTGGGATTTATTGGAGCAGGGCAATGATAGAATGATGATGGTGATCATTTAAAAAGCAAATTCACTACAGTGCCATTTTTTTTTAATCATTTAAACTCTACGAATTTTTTTGGTGGGTTACAATAGGTAACTAACTACTGGACATAATTTTATGTATCTTTATTTATTAGAAGTTATATCAGTCATTATATAAAGAGTATTTCACAGTACATTAAGCTTATTGTCTGTAAGTCTATATTTAGACCTGAACTAATTCACTCAGCAAATTCACCTTCAGTTCACCTGAACTTTGAACTAACAATACTACGAATAGCTCAAACAATAAGTACAGCATCCGCATCAAAATAGAATAGTTGCTAAACTCAGTTAGCTCAAACATTGTTACCCATTGTTATTTGCTTAAACTAACTTTGTTCCGATAGCCCATGGCTTTATATGTGAATTTCGTGGAGTAAGGTGAGGAGAGATGCCATAATGTAGGTAGGTCAGGCGCCTTCTTCTAGGTCACATTCGTAGGGTAGGCATGACCTAAACGATTAGTTACGAGTGAACTAATGAGGCGTTCGGGTTCTTTGAGACATTTGTCAACGTTTTTTTTTTTGGTATAACAAAAAGTGGTCGGGTTCAAAGAAGGCGAAAACAGTAACATTTCTCGTCCGTCCTACACCCGCATTTTGGTGCGCTACTTTCTTAGGCGATTTTCCGTTATGGCACCTCCACTAGTCATTTTGTTCTCCGTGGTGAGTTCTATTTTGTGCATGTGTGCGTGTGTATTAGCTAATTGAATACGTGGTACGTATTAGAACGCTTTCACACTTGCGGATATTCCCGCGCGTTTACGCTCGGCTTGTCATATTCGGGCAAACGTTCGAATCGGTAGTTGTCAATTGTTTATGCTTGCGGTTGAAGCTAGTACCTGTATATGAAAACCGAGCGGAAAATCCGCTGGTTTGAAAGCTGTCTATATGTGGCAATGGCAGCCTCTCAATTTAACGTTTTCATCTAGTTTAGCTTCAAATTGCCAATAAATAGCATCAACTCGTATTTACAGATTTTTCGTAGAAATATTTCAGTTCTAATCACTGGGTATTTTCAGTCCTCTGCTGACCAAATCTATTCCCATAATAGGCCAGGTAGAAACATAGTGGAGGTTGGTGATAGGTATTTATAAAACAGTACACAGGTTATGGAAGTTAAGTAGAATATAAATTGTTTCGACGAAAGTTTATTAATAACTTAATTATTTTTTCTCACTGTTTCTTATTAAGTTCTTTTTCAGGAAACCATTATTAAAGTAGATCACAACGCGATTTTCTTGGAAACCGCAAAGAACATTTTTTTTGAACATCTTTAACGAAAATAACTTTTTATCAAAGGCAAAGAAAGGATGTTTTTGTCCGTAATGTCCTTTTCTGATCATTTTGCAACCTTTGTATTTGATTTTTTTTATGATTACAGTTTAAAACATGAGATTTCCTCCTTTCAGTTCTTTCAGGAGGTTTAATAAAACGATATAAAATAGTTTTGCTTCTTCTGTGACATGAAACCCTAACTTTCAGTAGGCTCAAAACCTCTTGATTTTATTGTGCTGTGTATTCTTTAACGTGAACCCCATTTAAAATTATATGTCTATCTTGGAAAACAATTAATGAACAAAGATGAAGAATAACGCCTTGAGGGAACCTAGACTTTAAAGTCTAAAATTGCCAAGCCACACTTTTCATAGAAAAATCCTTCATTTTGGATACAAGATATTTGAACACACTATATCAGAAAAGTGTCTCTCGCTGCAATTAATCACAGTTACCTTATAAGATGGACTCAATTTTCTCAGAACCCCTTCATTAAGGCGGCGCTGAACAAATTTGTCACGGCTATGACGTCACTGTCTGCAGGTATTTTAGAAAATAGATGGTTTAACACATTAGGTAGTAGGTTTCGCTGAAGCTTATTGTTCTAGGCAAGTGTGTTATATACAAGGTGTTGATTTGCATTTGTGCCATACTTCAGGAGGAGAACATAAAATACGTAAATAATCGATTGGAATTACAGTAGACGGGAAATAGCTAATATGCACTGCTTTTTTTGTCATTGTAATGTCATAGTATTTCAGAAGTAAGTAATCCAATTTTATGAATGAAATTTATGAATAATCGTTGCGTATGCTTTGTGTTTGCGTTTGTGTGAGGCCGCAGCACCGTTTTAAGGCCAGTAACACACGCGCCAAGTTTAAATACGGCTAGATGACATTGACGGATTTCCGAAAAAAAAAAATCAAAAAAAATTGTACCAATTTTTTTGTTGATTTGGGTTGAGAATCATTAGTATAATTACATCCTTGACTATGGCACGGATGCAAATCAACAGCTTGTATAAGTGTGTTTGATAGTATTTGATAAGTATTGGTCAGAAGTATGTTTCTACGATACGAAGCGCTCAAATATTAAATAATGTCTAAAAAACGGGGTATTATAAAGATTTCGATAATACTCCTAAAATATGCTCTAACTTTTTAAGTGCTCAGAATTGTCGAAAATGTGTTAATACGAAAATGTGATAATGGTAAATAACTCATAAATATTGAAGAGATACATACTTAAAAATTGTAAATTATAGTCTATATTTATATCTTTAGCCTTAAATGTCTTTTCTTCCTAGAACCCGTTCATTAATGGCGTTCTTAACAAATTATCAGAGCGTTCGCAGGTGCCTTAGAAGATAGATGGTTGAACGCATTAGATGTACCCGAGCTTCCTCTGAAGTTTAGTATTCTAGGCGGGTGTACATGTGGCCATAAAATTCGATGAGGATGTTTATGAGTCGTTGCGGTAAGTTGGGTTAGCTGAGAAGTTATTGGTGTAATTGGTTTTCCCTTTGTACTACTCTGCCTCTGAAAGAGTTAAGTGACGGTTTTCGTTAAATTATTTTTATTTATTTTTTGTATTATTATAACAACCAATAATTAGACTATGTGTTGAATAACATATTTAATTATATTAATCCAGTCCTAAAGCTACCATATAACTTTGATTCAATTTGTATTTGTATTGATGCGCAAGCCAATACAATAATCAACCCACGTTCCAAAAACCTACAAACAGCTAAGAAGTCCACTCAAAACTACACTACAAACTTTTAATTAAGCAAAGCATCTTACAACAAAATGTTAGCAAAAATAGGCTACAATCAAAGCCAAATAGAAACTCTTTCGTTGATGAACCTAATGTCTTGTAAGGAGTTCATGCCAAAAAGTTTATCAGGCACGTTTCATCTGCACTATTGGTAACAATCGCTATTTTTGGCATTCTTTGCACGATTGCACAAGAATTGAGTTGTGTTATTAGGTTTGCAGTTGAGCATGTTATAAGATAAAAAAAATAAGGGCAATAATTGAGAATTTTAGACCTTCAACTTTCATAAAGCAGGTTAAAATATTGCTCTTGTAAACCGTGGAGTTTCTTGCCCGTTCTTATCCATAGGAAGCTACTATTGGAATGGGCAACTAAAAGCAAACTTATTTATGTTTTTGATGCTTTTAAGTGCTCGTTAAGGTCTAAATGAAATACAATGATTTAACTTTTGCTAGTAATACCAATTGTAGCATGCATTACGTCTCTCCCCACAAAATGTTTTAAAAGCTTAGTAATAAAACTATTAAATCTAAATAATTCAAATGTGTCACAGCAAAAATAATGTTGATCTCAAATAATCTTGCTGTATTTACTCCAAAATTATATTAATCCCATTAGAACATTTACTGAACCATTAATGCTAAATATCAAAACGGTTTACTGTTTGAAACCCAGATCCCAAACCTTATAATTAGATAGCTGTCGCATCGGATTTGCAGACATGATACTACCCTCATTTGCATTAAAACGTCTAGACCAAGACTTAGTTTAGATAAGCCGTTTTCGATCGATTTTGAACCTCGCAAAATTTCGCTACTTATAATTCAGGTTGAGTAATAAAAATTCTTCTTTATGAAGGTATTTCGATGAATTTTTAGCATTACTCTTTTGAAAAATATGGCTTGATATTAAACATCTAGAAAAAGGTCTTGGCCTGTCTGTTCGCAATAAAGTCTGAAACGTGATGATTTAAAATCCGTTTTAAAAAGGGATCCAGTTGTGTCGGATTACCGTCCCATCGGACGATGACAATAAGTGAATATAGATTGCACATGTATTAGTACGTATGCTTGTGCACTATAATAATGTAATGTCCCTCGCAGATGGCTGATCTTCTTGGTTAGTCAGCTGTCTGAGGCGGAATGTCGGTCTGAAAGAAATTATTATAAAAGAATGCATTCATACTTATTATCCTTTTCAGTTCCTCTTAAGTTAATTTTCGCTACTCAGGTTATAGACTATCTGTGTATCCATCATACATAAGTTCAGAAGTTTTTACGTGAAAGCACTACAAACACACACAGACTTATTTTTGAATTTATGAAGTAAGGATCTTTGGAAAGCCTGTGCGATATCTAGTTTACGTTTTTGTAAGGTTCTACGTTTTCCTTCAATAATATGGTATTGTTTTTTTCGTTCATGAATATCGTAGTAGCAGCTGAATGTTGATTTGTAGCTCTCCCGTTGTTACATGAGATATGTGTATAACAGACTGGTAAAATGTGTATAGATTTCAAATTGGTTTTTACCAGATCCGGGGCAAGGTGTCTTGGCCTATTTCGTATGTTTATCTTTTATATATTGAAGGATTGGTTATGAATAACTGTACAATTGTGACAACTTTCATGCCAATGAAGAAAAAAATACATAAATATTCAGTTTCGTGAACCTAAATGAACTTGTGCTGTTGTTCTCGTAAGATCCTCTTGTAGTCGTGTCAATTTACGACAAGAAAATAAAATAAATAAACATATTTTGGAACGCATTCAAAAACTAACGCAATACTCAAAGTTGTACTTACTTTAAAAGTTGTCGTTAACTTTAAAGTGTTTTCTTATAAGAGAATTCAAGTGTACTTTGTGAAAACTTTTAATTCTTTGTATTAGAAATATGCATATGTTTTAGCTTCTAAAATCATAAAAATCAAAATGGCCTCCTATCCTATGCTAAACATACAATATTTTATGTTTCTTTTTTTATTACAAGTTAAAACAACATTAAATAATAATAGTGCCTCTTTTTATTGTTACCTCTTGAAGGTGTGCAGATAAAATTCTTATTTTCATAGAATTTTTCAATAAAACTACAGCCTGCATTTAATCGCCTTTTATGGAATTTAGATAAATAACAAAGTGCTCTTGCTTGCTTACTTCGGAAAACGCTGTCGCGCTTTCATACCAGCGAGTTGTACGCACAGTTTTTTTTATAAGTTAACCGAGTGATTTCCCTTTTGAACCAGTATTTGTCAATTGTTAACTATCAGCGGACAACTGAAAAAACTGGTTGCCAGACTAGCTGTAATAAATATGCAAGAGAAAGTGAGGCCCTAAAATTTAACAGCGCTTTCACACCTACAGAATTTTCGATTGAATCGTACGGGTGATCGAGTCGCACGTATGCAAGCGATAGCAAACAATTGACAACAAATCGTACAAAAAATACTGCCACGACAGATTTTTTCTGTTCAAAATATGTAACGCGAAAATACTCCTCGGATTTTTTACGCGCGACAAAAACACGCTACCGTGAAGTCGCTGTTACTCTGCAGTAAGCTGCTCTAAGAAAAAATATTCGTAATATTATATGTACCTACTAATTAATAATATTCTAACCCTTCAATATAACGTCGAATGACGATGAATAATGGCTAAATACTTCAAAGACTTTAATGAGTTATTGAATTCGTGTCGACGTAATTATGAAGTAAACAAAGATGGATCCCATCGGCTTTCGATTTCCGGATGCTCTAAATATCTTCAAATATTTGTGGGGAAGATGAAAATTCTTTTGTTTGGAGAAATAGGGTATTCATTTTAATACTTATTAAAGTATTATTGTGTTATATTTTTTTATAATTAAACTACTAAACGCAAAAGTGCTTTTTACACTTTAATTGAATCATGATTTCACTGTAAAACAATAGGCGCCTTACTACATCCTCACTATTTTCGATAAAGATATTAAATCAAATTAAGCATTGAGGAAAAACTATAGTTATTTATGGACCAAAATGTGTCATCGGCAATGATGGAAAAATTAAAAAGTCCACTAACGTTATTTATACTTAAAAGGGAGCACAAAGTTTTATCCTAAGTACAAGATAAGTGGAAAATATTTTTAAAACTTCACATTGTAGGTCGCAACATCAATCTACTAACCGTATTCGGGACTCATTACTCAAAATAATCTGACCCTCCAATCTCTAGAGGCCCAATTATAACAAAAAAACCGTATGAAAGAGCCCAAACTGAAAGGAATCTTTATTCAGTAAAATCTTTTATGTTCATTCATTTCCCTTCGGTGTTACAAAACATGCTGGGTATCCTTGTCAAGAGGGAATGACATTTTCTTTTCAATGGTTTTTATTTAATTTACACCAAGTGTAATTCGGACTCGCGTACGAGGGGTTCAGTATGAAACTAACAAGATTTCAATCTGCCTCAATCTGTAAAATTTCTGCAATAGATTTACAACCTATCACAATAGTGGAAGGTTAATGTTCGATGATAAAATTTGACAGATTCGAGTAGGTTGACCATTGTACCATTTTTGTTACCATAGCGGCTCATAGCGTCATAGTGATAACTAGCTTCTGCCAGCGGTTTCACCCGCATCCCGTGGGAACTACTTCCCGTACCGGGATAAAAAGTAGCCTATAGCCTTCCTCGATAAATGGGCTATCTAACACTGAAAGAAATTTTCAAATCGGACCAGTAGTTCCTGAGATTAGCGCGTTCAAACAAACAAACAAACTCTTCAGCTTTATAATATTAGTATAGATATAATATTATCAGTAAAATCTACTGTCTACCTATCATGGTTCATGAGATACAGCCTGGTGACAGACGGAGAGTGACATCTTAGTAATGGGGTCCCGTTTTTCCCTTTGGCTACGGAATCCTAAAAACTACCTACTTAGCTGTTTCTCGCGGCTTCACACATGTCTAAAGGGAGCTTTACATGCTGGATAAAAAGTTGGCCCGTAAAATGTCTCCAGGGTCACATTTTCATACAAAATTATATTTTTACGTAGCACTTACAGAGCTGCAACAAATTCAGAACGAAAGATTCTTAAAGAAATTGAGTATTTTCATAATTTTCTTACTGATTCTCGAGCCTGGGTAGGGCAACACGAATATATCCTGCGTATAGTTGTAGTGAAGATAATTCCTTGATTGATAGTACTCACTTCATCATCTACCTCGTCTTTTCCCAAATATGTTGGGGTCGGCTTCCAGTCTAACCAGATACAGCTGAGTACCACTGTTTAACATTACTACGCTTGATGTTACTAAAGAGGAGCTATTTAAGGCTCTCTTGGGAAGACCTATCATCAATGATAGAAGTATTTAGAAAACATAAGAGACAAATTGAAACATTTATCTAGATCAAACCAGCAATTAGGTCATTCCGGTTGAACAAGCAATCGATCCATGCGTTCCGACACGAAGCATCGCTTTGTGGGATTAATTTGTATTTTATTGGTTTTGTGGAACACGTTAGATGTATCGCTAAATTAAACATAGAAAAGTCACATGTATTAAAGCGAATTCTTCTTCAACCGCGTCTGCTTAAGTCTGTTCTCGATACACTCAACGACTACGGAACGATTATATCACGCGGTTTTCATCAATGTCATAATCCTCCGAGCCTTTTTAGGGTTTCGTACCCAAAGGGTAAAACGGAACCCTGTTGTTTTCGCTCCTCTGTCCGTCCGTCCGTCCGTCTATCTGTCACCAGGCTGTATCTCATGAACCGTGATAGTTAGACAGCTGAAATTTTCACAAATGATGTATTTTTGTTGCCGCTATAACAAAAAATACTGAAAACTAGAATTAAATAAATATTTTGGGGGGCTCCCATACAACAAACGTGATTTTTTTGTCCGTTTTATAAATAATGGTACGGAACCCTTCGTGCTCGAGTCCGACTCGCACTTGGCCGGTGTTTTTTTTTCCAACTATGTTGGGGTCGACTTCCAGTCGGTTTTCATCAATGTATGAAGTAATGATAATCACGAGAAAGGTTTAATTAATCACACATATCAATTTATAATTATCATTTTTATACATACATATATACAATCACACATTATTATTATGATCGAATATGTTATATAACAATGGTATCTACATATGAAAAGTCCTGAGTATTAAGAAATGTATGCGAAGGTGAGTTTCTACAGATCATTTTCTATTCGGGTGTGCAAAATACCTTGTCTTCTCGAGACATTGGTAAATCTGCGGTGGCAGGTACTCGACTCATTTGACTATTGAAATTGGCAACAATTAATTGGAATCATTATAAAGTTAATTATAATTTTGACAGATCAGAGAACAAACAATATAATTATTTGTGATACGCCCTGTGGCAATTCAGGTGCTTTCGCTATCTAATTTCTAGAAAATTGACAGTTCAATAGAAAATGTTTGATTATTGTTTTGACCTACAATTCTGGCTACAAGATTTAAATAACAGGTTTCTCCTAGAAATAATCTCGACTACAATTCTGGGATGTTACGGGTGTCCATGGGCGGCGATAATTGATTACTTAGAGTGCGTCTACACGGTGCAAGTAACTTGTGCATATTGAGGCACATGCGCAAGTTCACAAATGTGCGGATCCAGCGACTCGAGCATGTAGGTACCAAAGCAAGCTACCCACCCGCGTGCTCTGTTGGTAGCCAGGTAACATGCGCACCGTGTAGAACCACCCTATCAGGCAATCCATCCGCTTTTTCCAAAGTATAGACTTCATAGTTTATGTTGGTCTACATTTAGTCATCTCGGTGATTATATCGTTGATCGATAAACAGACCACTTGAAATCATTCACAGTCCGTCACCAAATAGAGATCAAAATATGTGAAAAATCATTTCGAAAAAAAAAGGGTCAAGTACAATAATTATTTACTTCCAAGAATTTTGCGAGGTATTCAATTAAAATTGATTAATTCGCGTCAAAATTTGAAACCAGGTTAAAACGAGTTTTAATTGAAAAAAGCTTCGACTTTTAGAAAGTCGACTAATTGGATAAGATTATTTGAAGAAATCTTGTTAATTTTTTCGCGAAGTAATCAAACTTGATTAGATTTTTGGCAAAATAATTCTAGTCACATGCCTGAAACGATGCCTTTTTCTTGCTCTGAATTGAAAGTAGGCGATTTGTCGATCAGTTTTATGTAGATATAGAGTTCAATGAAAGGATAAATTGGGAGGAACTCCCATTTTAGTAACTTGATGAATCGAGATGAATGTCTATAAGGTTGTGTACGCATTTATAACAGAATTCCAGTTCATCTGTTGGAATTAACGGACAGTTCTTTTAAAATCAAAATTAAGGAAATTCTTGTTAAAAAGGCATATTATAATGTTAATGATTATTTCACAGATAAACGCAGATGGCAGCTCTGAAGTGGAACAAAAGTGCTTTATTTTTCGGTGTTCTCTATTAATTTATGATATTGAATTGTGTAATTGTAAATTAAATTAATAATTAAATTGTAATAGACAGCTGTGTTGCTGGGAAGTTTGTTCTTCACCACTTCTTCTTCCCAGCCATAACACTAGGAAGTGGTGGAAGGGTTTTTGGGGGTGCTGTCATTTTTGTAACTTTGACGTTAAAAAGTGCCTAATTAGCCTATTTTTTATTAAAATTCAAAAGTGAAAAAAAAACGATTTTTGCCTTTTGAAGGAAAAGTTAAGGAATTCATCATAATATCTTGGCCGAGTTAGTTATTTTCCTGAGATGATTTTACCATTATTTGATAAGTCAAAAGCCAGACAAATCACCTTAATATTACCACTCCCCGTGGAACTATAATAACACCTAGGTTACCACCTAGTACCTTCACGAGCACTAATTACTATTAATAAACACTGAAACTTCATATAACACTGTAGGCACTAACAAGTATAATGTTTGCCGACATAATTATACCTCCGTTATTGCTTAGCTAAGAAAATTAGCCCTTACTAGCTTCTGCCAGCGACTTCGTCCGCGTTAGATTCGGACTTTGTGCAAAGAGAGGAAGAAATAATAATCACCAGCCTATGCAATTATCTAAATCTATGCGTACCTAGCCTATTACTACTTATCTTCAACCACACGCGACGGAAGCTTAAAAAATGGAGTAACTTCTCCCGATTTCCCAACATTTCCCATCACTGCTCTGCTCCTATTGATCGTAGCGTGATGAAAAGTATCCTATAACCTGCCCAGGAGTATGAAGAATATTTGTGCCAAGTTTCATTAAAATCCGTCGAGTAGTTTTTGTTTCCATAACGAACATACAGACAGACAGACAGACAGACAGACAGACAGACAGACAGAAAGACAGACAGACAGACAGACAAAAATTTTACTGATTGCATTTTTGGCATCAGTATCGATCACTAATCACCCCCTGATAGATATTTTGGTAATATATTTAATGTACAGAATTGACCTCTCTACAGATTTATTATAAGTATAGATATACCGAGAAATGTTACTGAGTAGATATTATCGTGAATAACTTGTAATAAAGTGAGTTTAAGGAGAACTTATTAGCTTTGCAATTAGTTGAAGTTAAGTGAAAGGTTTGCAGCATTTTGTTATGAATTTCATTAAAGTACCTTATTATTATTATTTTTTTCAATAAATAATATATTTATTTTATGCAATGTACACACTATATATACAAACTTAAACTACCTATCTTTATACAAATCTAAAAATAAAATACTATATACAAAATATATATAAACATAAAACATATATAAAAGAACATCGATGAGTATATATAAGTATATAGTACCTTAATATATGTTGTCCGAGTTACTTCATACTTTTCTTACTTACCTAAGTACCAGAGGCTATAGTTTAGGCTCCATATCTTAGCATCGTTATTTCATATGTATATTCTTAGAGTTGAAGAAAATGCTTCAGTTGCCAGATACTTGCAAGGTTTTCACCCAACTGTCTTTTTGTTTTTCGTCACCTACTCAAGTACCAATGCAACTTTTCTAAGTTTGTATGTACTTTCTAAGTATATCTTAGACACCATTGACTGTGTTTCGGATGGCACGTTAAACTGTAGGTCCCGGCTGTCATTGAACATCCTTGGCAGTCGTTACGGGTAGTCAGAAGCCAGTAAGTCTGACACCAGTCTAACCAAGGGGTATCGGGTTGCCCGGGTAACTGGGTTGAGGAGGTCAGATAGGCAGTCGCTCCTTGTAAAGCACTGGTACTCAGCTGAATCCGATTACACTGGAAGCCGACCCCAACATAGTTGGGAAAAAGGCTCGGAGGATGACCTACTTGATTATTTTGAAATTTATTTCTTTACATAATCTATTTATTATAGTCATGACAGGCCACGAGAAATGAGCGGAAAGTTTCTAAAGAGCAAATATCTATATTACACTATCCGGCAAAAAAACCTAATTACTGTTAGTAACACCCCCGAGGTAATTCCTCCATCCAATTTAGAGAGATTTCTCTAACATCGGGTAGCAACTACATTACCAGTAATAAATCATTTACTCGGAAACAGGGAAAACTGTTCGCTAAATTGCCAAGAAAATCTCTGGAACCATTATTACGGACCTCAAACGAACCTACATCTGGCCAAAAATGAAGCAGAAGAGAAATATTTTCGACAAAAACCTGTCACATTCCATTAGCCTCCATTTCAGTCCATTAGTGTATTGACAAACTATTATATCGAGTGGATAGAAGCCATAATGGTAGTCAATTAATATGGGTGAAAAGTTCATGCGTTGTCAGTATAAATACTAGGCTACAGCAAGCAAATAACTCGCCATAACGAAGGCAATTTGTCCAATAGATTTAGTGGAAATATATTTGTTTTAGCGGAACATTTATTGGACAAGCCTACAAAATCTATTACTGGCTGCAGGTGAATTTATTAGTAGCCAGTTAGTTTTTATGCTGTAAATTATTTTTTTATACGTGCTCAATTTTTTTGCAACCAATTTGATATTATGTTGTAGTCAAACTGCTGGAATGAGTATTTGCATAATGTGACTGCCTAAGTGCCTTCTGTCCTCGTTGACCCAATTATTGAGTAACACGATCACTTTGTGGGAGACAAATTTTCGGGTTCAACTTGTTCTTCAACAAAGCCACAAAAAGTTAAGCAGTAAAATCTTATATTTACCTACATTACCTATATAGCGAAGGAAAACTCGAAAAAAACCCTCTATCAACCCGTCTGGCCAGCGTGATAGCAGTAGGCTAAATACCTCTATGAGCAGCACAAAAAAGCCACGGCCCCTAGTTCCCGGCAGTCCCGCTATTCCCGGTCACGGTGGCGACCGTGGTTACGGCGGGCCAGGGGGTGCGAAGAATCTCCGGGTTACGGGAAACCACCAAACACAACTGACTCTTGCGACGTACAACGGCCGCACGCTACGGCTTGACTCGCATCTGGCGCAACTCGAGGTGGAACTTGGGAAGATTAGGTGGCACATATTAGGGTTATGTGAAGTTCGAAGAGAGGGGGAGGACACCATAACCCTCGAATCAGGTCACCTAATGTACTTCCGAGAGGGAGACCAACAATCCCAAGGTGGCGTTGGGTTTCTGGTTAATAAGTCCCTAGCTGATAACGTTGTGGAGGTGTCTAGTGTGTCGAACAGGGTAGCGTACCTTATCATAAAGCTCACCGACAGGTATAGCCTCAAGGTAGTGCAAGTGTACGCACCGACCTCGACACATTCAGACGATGAAGTGGAGGATATGTTTGATGATATATCAAGGGCCCTCCACTTCACTACAAAGACCCATTACACCGTTGTCATGGGGGACTTTAACGATAAAGTGGGAGTACAGATTTGCGGCGAATCGGCAGTAGGATCCCATGGATTTGGAAGCAGGAATCATAGGGGGCAAATGCTCGTCAACTTCCTCGAACGCGAGGGGCTCTTTTTGATGAACTCCTTTTTCAAAAAGCAGCCCCAAAGGAAGTGGACGTGGCAAAGCCCCGACACTATGACTAAAAATGAGATTGACTTCATCATGACGAACAAGAAGCACATATTCAGAGACGTCTCCGTGATCAATAGGTTTAATACCGGGAGCGATCACCGACTTGTCCGAGGCTCTCTGAATATCAACTTCAAGGCCGAACGTTTCCGTCTGATGAAGGCCAGGCTCCGACCAACACTGCTCCGAACCATGACAGGATCTGAAACGTTCCAGTCAAATCTGGAGAACCGATTTGCCGCCGTGGAAACCACAACAGACGTTAACCAGAACCATGAATATGTGGTTCGGATCCTCAGGGAGGAAGGTTCGAGATTCTGTAACATGCAGCGTAAGGGCAAGAAATCAAAGCTTTCGGAAGAGACATTAGGGCTTATGAAGAAACGACGTGAAAACCCGCCTGTCACTTCGTCAGCTAAGCGGGCTCTAAACCAAGAGATCAACAAGCACGTACGACGCGACCTCCGGTGCTCCAATACTCTTGCCATTGAAAGAGCAATTGAGCTGAATCGGGGGTCAAAGGTGTTCGTACAATCTCTTGGAAGAAGCCACTTGACGAAGCTGACCACAACAAGTGGAGAAGTCGTTTCTTCGGTGCCGGCAGTCCTTTCGGAAGTGGAAAATTTCTATGGCCGGTTATACGCATCGCATGCATCTCGACCTGATCCCGGAAATGAGGATTCTAGAGCCACATTAACACGCCATTTCACCGAAGACCTGCCAGAAGTCAGCAGTGGCGAAATCGAGATCGCTCTGAGACAGCTCAAAAATGGAAAAGCCCCTGGCGAGGATGGCATTACAACAGAGCTATTAAAAGCAGGAGGAAACCCCTTACTGGGGGAGCTCCAGAAGCTTTTTAATGCCGTCCTGTTTGAAGGGAGAACTCCAGAGGCGTGGAGTAGGAGTGTTGTCGTCCTGTTCTTCAAAAAGGGAGACAAAACCCAGCTGAAGAACTATCGACCCATTTCCCTCCTAAGCCACGTCTATAAGCTGTTCTCAAGAGTGATCACGAACCGACTTGCGCGAAGACTCGACGAATTCCAACCACCGGAGCAGGCTGGGTTTCGGAGCGGATACGGCACCATAGACCACATCCACACAGTGCGGCAGATTATACAGAAGACCGAAGAGTATAATCAGCCCCTGTGTCTAGCATTTGTGGACTATGAGAAGGCCTTTGACTCGGTTGAAATCTGGTCTGTTCTGGAGTCCCTGCAGCGTTGTCAAGTAGATTGGCGATACATCCAAGTGATGAGATGTCTCTACGAAGCCGCTACAATGTCCGTCCAAGTACAGAATCAGCAAACAAGGCCCATACCGTTGCATCGAGGAGTGAGACAAGGGGATGTTATTTCCCCGAAACTATTCACTAATGCAATGGAGGATATGTTCAAGACGCTGAACTGGAAAGGACGCGGCATCAACATCAATGGCGAACACATCTCTCACTTGCGATTTGCTGACGATATCGTCATCATGGCGGAAACGCTGCAGGACCTACAACAGATGCTGAACGACCTGGCTGAATCTTCTCTACGCATCGGCCTACGGATGAACTTGGACAAAACCAAGGTCATGTTTAATGAACATGTTCTACCGGAACCGATTGCGATACACGGCGCCGTTCTCGAAGTTGTTCGGAAATATGTATACCTCGGGCAGACATTGCAGTTAGGTAGAAACAACTTTGAGGACGAGGTGAATAGGAGAATTCAGTTGGGTTGGGCTGCATTTGGGAAGCTACGTCGAGTCCTAACATCGTCGATCCCACAGTGCCTAAAGACAAAAGTCTTCAATCAGTGCGTCCTACCTGTCATGACTTACGGAGCCGAAACGTGGACACTGTCGGTACGGCTGGTTCACAAGTTTAAAGTCGCTCAGCGGGCTATGGAAAGGGCTATGCTCGGCATTTCTCTGAGGGATCGCATCAGAAATGAGGTAATCCGTCAGAGAACCAAGGTCATCGACATAGCCCACCGAATCAGCAAGCTGAAGTGGCAGTGGGCTGGCCATATTAGCCGAAGAACCGATAACCGTTGGGGTAAACGAGTTCTAGAGTGGAGACCACGCCTCGGTAAACGTAGTGTAGGACGTCCTCAGGCACGGTGGAGTGATGACTTGCGCAAGACGGCTGGCAGGAGCTGGATGCGAGAAGCCGAAAATCGATCTCAGTGGCGTGCACTTGGAGAGGCCTATGTCCAGCAGTGGACTGCGATAGGCTGATGATGATGATGATGATGATACCTATATACAATTATAATTAAATATTAGGACGGTCGTGGGTCACTCATCGTAGACAGACCTCGGAAAGGACAGTAGATTTATTTAACAACTCGTGACTTATGTAATTACTTTCAAACCAAGTATACTAACCTACCACTGCAGATAACCACGGACCCAGCGAGATGTCACCCAGGCCGTCGACTGTACTTCTTCTGTCTAGTAGAACAAAATGTCCCATTAGTTCTACTGCAAATGTTCAGTAGAACTAGTGGGAATACCAGTGAAAACCATAATTCCCACTAGTTCTACTATTTTATTACACCTCATATAGTAGAACTAGTGGGAAAAAAAGTTCCCACTAGTTCTACGGTAGAACTGAGCAGTAGAACTAGTGGAAACGAACCCAATAAACAAGCTTATCTATGTATGTAATTACATTATTGCTTTACATTAATCTAAATGATTTCAATAAATTCACATAGCTGGTGTAGGTATTTATAAGAATTTCTTTTGTGTCCAATGAGGTAATGGAAGTGGAATTAAAACAGGTGGAATTAAAATGTGCCCCACCTAAATGGGTATTTATTAACACCATATTTTTTTGTACCTGCATACAATTAAATGCTATGTGGTAATTTGAGTCACACTACATAAGCTACAGAATGCATAGGTACCTATGGTTAGACTGGAATCCGACCCAATATAGTTGGGAAAAGGCTCAGCAGATGAGAGCTATATGTGTCAGTTCGCGGTAAAAGGTACCTTATGGACTTTGGCGCTTAAGTCATTTGGAGATACAAATTCTACAATCTTGCTTAGACCAAATAAACATAATGTCGTAAGTGCCAACACCCATAAGGTACCTTTTACCGCGAACTGACACATATATATCAGGCCTGTTGCTCAATTGAAAGTTATAGGTATTCTATAGGTCACTGGCCTAAGATTTTAATATTTTACAAAACACAGTGTGAATAAAACATCCATTTAACAATAGTGTTAATTAAATGGTTAGCAACCTCAAGCCGCAAAGTAAGTAAGTTGCCAACTTATGTAGACGAAATTCATTCATTTTGAATTGTAATGGCAATATGTGGCCAAGTTAGTTCATTACGCTGTGGGGGCAAAAGTCAGAAACTTGAGCGCCTCTAGAATTAATTTTGACTTTACTTATGACGATTGTTACCAGACCGTAACTTTGATGTTAAGACTTTTAATTAAAAACCTAAATCTTTGTTTCGGAAAGGAAAAAGTTTTTGAAGACTGAGTTTTCAGGCTTTTTTTATATACCTAAATGTAATTGTTTCCGAGAAAACCTTCTTTCTTAGTTACGAACGGAATTAGTTTTGACTTGTTGTTATTTTATTTACTTTTCAATTTCTTTCGTGGTAATTTCAGAACGATTTGATATTACATAATTTAGAAATTATAATATTTTCATTGAAGTCATCGATTTCCTTACTGTTACAGCCTTTTTTTTTTTTGTCGTCCCACTGCTGGGCACAGGCCTCCTCTCACAAGGAGAAGGATTGAGCATTAATCACCACGCTTGCTCAATGCGGGTTGGTGATTTCAGACTATAGTCCAGGTTTCCTCAAGATGTTTTCCTTCACCTTTTTATCAGCCATTGGTGTCCAAGATATACTTAGAAAGTACATACAAACTTAGAAAAGTTGCATTGGTACTTGCCTGACCTGGAATCGAACCCACACCCACATACTCGAGAGGTTGGTTCTTTACCCTTTACCATCGATTTCCTAGTGAAGTTTTTTTTAAAATCATCCCCACTATATCGAGGACACTAAAAGGGTTAATTGCCAACTCCAATCAATCGGGTTCACTGGGGTTCATTGTACATCCTGACACCATACAGTAAGTAATTAAGCAAATTAGTGAAGCACTAGTGTACATAGTGCATTATCGTTCGTTTATAGCGACTGTGACGAAATTATATACCACTTTGTCCTATTACTTTAAGTAAGGGTGTTTACACATTATGACGCAACGGCAGCGGTTTCTTTTAATCAAACTCGTAGGTTTTGATTTGACGGGAACTTAGTCTTTACTTAGTAATTTGGTAGTAGTGATTTCATGCCCCTTATTTTTTTTTACTCTCGAAAGGCTCGGGTTTGACCACTATCTCACTAAACAGTAAGCGAAGATGTGGCCGAAGATGGAGCACGATTAACTAGAAGAATCCTATTCACTCTTGGCTTGAAGACTCCTAGGTTTTAGTGGTCCCATAAAATCCCATCTATTTAGGACTATTGTACTACTAATGATGCCTGAAAATGCACACTTACGAACATAGATCTAACAAAATACGCGCAACAAAATACGCAAGTGTGAGAGCACTCTTACACTTTATTTTGAAGCAAAGTTTTCAGTTAACGAACTGGATTCATTGCCCCTTATATTAGTTTGTTAACCTAACACGATTTTAGCTAAAAATAACTAGGTAAATAACCAATCCAACTTTATGAGGTTGTCTAATATAATTCAGAAACTGGCCGTAGGGTAGGAGAGGCATACTGAGGACTATAAGGTCGGCCGATAGTTGACCCGATTCCAATCAAAGTTTTCAGTCGGTTGGATACCTGCTATATGCCTGATCTTTGTAATGTGCGTACTACCATTCATCTTCATACTGATTTATGAGCTCAAACAAACTATTGGCCGACACTAAATGTTTGCAGTGTGGTGCTTAAGGGTAACATTTTAAAAGGGATTACCGCTTATTGTTCAAACGGAATTTTATCTAAAGGGCCTTTGTTGCGAAGTTATTTTAATTAATATACTTTGGTACCTTTTATGTAATAGTAGATGTACTTTTCGGGATTACTAGGGAAACACGTGTCAAATCGCCCACAGTGATTTATCTCTAGATATCGAATAAAATTAAGAAATCTATTCATATTTTTGCTATCTATAAATCTCTATTTATAAATTGTAAGGGATAAAAAAATATGATAGTGGTAGTTCTACCGGAAAAAAAAGAATAGATAAACTCTTCAGATTTTTATTTATAATGTATATTTGTCCATGATCAGCTGAATGCTTTTCTATGTAGGAATAACCTGCTGAATCCTTTCCAGTCCGGTTTCCGACCTGGTCACAGCACCACTACAGCGTTAGTGAATATTACTGAGGATATTCGCCGTGGCATGGACAACGGGAATCTGACGGTCCTTTGCTTGCTAGATTTTAGTAATGCGTTTAATACCGTCGACTTCGACGTCCTGCTTGGCATACTTAGCTCTCTGAACGTATCTCCAATGGCGATTGACTGGTTTCGTAGTTACCTGTTTGGCCGCCGTCAACGTATATGCATAGAAGACGCATACTCTTCATGGTGCTATACTTCTGTTGGCGTGCCACAGGGTGGCGTTTTATCTCCTTTACTCTTCGCGATATTTATTAATTCTATTTCCAAAAATCTCATTTCTTCCTACCACCTTTATGCTGATGATTTGCAAATTTATAGCCAAGCTGCAACTTCGGACTTGGCAGATGCAATCGCTAATATTAACACCGACTTGGCTACAATTTGCGAGTGGAGTGAAACTTACGGTCTCAAGGTCAATCCAGCAAAAACTCAGGCCATTGTAGTTGGTAGCTCTAGATTCGTTCAAAGGATTGACTGGCCGCAACTTCCTCATATTTCTTTTGGTGGCACTGCCATTTCAATTAGGGACAAGGTTAAATATCTAGGGATTATCATTGACAAAAAGAAGATGGATCAAAATTGCCCCACGTCCTATAACAATGTGACGTATCTCAAAAAAAAGATAAAAATGTTTAAAAAAATATGGCATACTCTCTAATTTTTTTTTTTTACACCTTCATACGAAAAAACTGCTTTAAAAATTGTTCAGGCGCTGTTATAATATGTTCATAGGACTATTTGTGGACTATTTTATTAAATTATTTTTCTGTTTGATAGGGTATACCTCACAGGTGGTCCCATAATCATCAGGTCAGGATCTGATGATGGAAACCCTGAGAAATCCAGGGCAACTTTTGAAAGTTGTAGGCATGGGTAGGATAAAAACTTGACTATAAGGTGTATGTCTTATAACAATATGCAATAGTGAAGGTTTGGAGCTGACCTGATGATGGAGACGAAAGAAGGTCGAGGGAACTCGACAACCGAATATGTAAACTACCTCGTGTTTGGGCTTATATTATTTGTATTGAATAGACCTTTGCAACAGTGAAGGTTTGAAGCTGACTTGATGATGGAGACCAGAGAAGGGCGAGGGAACTCGACAACTGAATATGTGAACTACCTTGTGTTTGGGCTTATATTATTCGTATTGATAAGAACTTTCCACTTATGCGGATAGTAACAGCTGTGCTTGTCACGAAAAGCGAAAAAAAAAACTTTTGACAATAAAATAAAACCGACTCCCAAAAACACTGAAAAGCAAAAAAAAACTATTCTTAGGAGCATCGGCCTAGAAGTCGGTGGGGAAATAAACTTAGGTACATCCATTAGACACCTTCATATTTTGTTGTCGAGTTCCCTCGACCTTCTCTGGTCTCCGTCATCGGGTCAGCTCCAAACCTTCACTGTTGCAAAGGTCTATTCAATACAAATAATATAAGCCCAAACACGAGGTAGTTTACATATTCAGTTGTCGAGTTCCCTCGACCTTCTTTCGTCTCCATCATCAAGTCAGCTTCAAATCTTCACTGTTGCATTGTGTTATAAGACATACACCTTATAGTCAAGTTTTTATCCTGCGCATGCCTACAACTTTCAAAAGTTGCCCTGGATTTCTCAGGGTTTCCATCATCAGATCCTGACCTGATGATTATGGGACCACCTGTGAGGTACCTATCAACCAAAAAAATAATTTAATAAAATAGTCCAAAAATAGTCCTATGAACGATGTTTTCATAACAGCGCCTGAACAATTTTTAAAGCAGTTTTTTCGTATGAAGGTGTAAAAAAAATAAATTAGAGAGTATGCCATATTTTTTTAAACATTTTTATCTTTTTTTCGAGGTACGTCACATTGTTATAGGACGTGGGGCAATTTTGTATAGATTGTGATCCGTCTTCTTTATCGTGGGGTCCCCAACTACAAGAAATTAGCCGGAAAGTGTTTGCATCTGTCAGGTCCTTGAGGAGATTGCGAAACTTTCTCCCGACTGCCACCAAGACTGCGCTTGCACAATCCCTCCTGCTTCCAATCCTTGATTATGCTGATGTCAGTTATCTTGATCTCACTGAGGCACAGCTTGATAAACTTGAGCGACTTCAAAATGTTTGTATTAGATTTATATTTGGCTTGCGCAAATATGATCATATTTCTGAATTCCGTTCAAAACTCAAGTGGCTTCCTATACGTCTTCGCCGGAATACTCATATCCTGTCTTTACTGTACAACATTTTGTTCAATCCAAAAAACCCGTCCTATCTCAAAGAACGTTTTAAGTTCCTTTATGACGCACATACAAAATATCTAAGGTCATCTGAGAATTTGAGACTAGAGATGGCAACGCATTCCACTAACTTCTTTGATAAATCTTTTACTGTTCAAGCTGTGCGGTTGTGGAATGCGTTGCCCGTAACAATAAGGCAAGCTCAATCTTTAGCAGTTTTCAAGAACCTGGTACAAAAACATTACCTTTCCAATTTATAATTGGGTATAATACCATACTGTTGCAGACTATTGTCAAGTTTAATTGGCAACTTTAAATATATAATTATCATATATATATATATATATTTCTGTTATATTTATCTATTATATATATAAATATATACTTATTTATTATATTTTATTTGTTATTGTTTTACGTATTAATATTATATATACATAGTGCACCAAAACTACCTGCGATATGGTTATTACCTTTTTTTCACAATCCATCCAAAGGTTGTCTGTAAGAGATCGCTTTTAGCGATAAGACCGCCCATTGTGTCACCGACTTCAAAATTTTTGTTTGTTCTTGTTGATTGTTAATTGGTGTGCATAATAAAGAATATATCTATCTATCTATAAGTTCCAGCTATTTTTACCTATTTTTCCCTGATCTCTAGAACTACCAACCCACTACACATACATGTTTTTTTTTATTTTCATATTATTTCTGAACGCAATTCTTGAGCCATTAATTATCTTACTCTGTGGTTTGAGAATAAAAAGTATGGGACATTGCTAACTCGATTAGTCTATTGCCTTGACCGAGAAGAACGCAGTAAGTTAGTAAATCCCAAACAAAATCTTCAATTTCATTACTAGTAGTTATTTTATGATAAACCGCTTCCACCTGTAGTTCCGCTCGCTTACTGAAGGTGCTTACATCTTTCCGTATCCAAATAAAAAGTGAATAGCTCTAAATATTATGGCCTAGTGGGTAAAGAACCATCCTCTCGAGTATGAGGGCGCGGGTTCGATCCCAGGTCAGGCAAGTACCAATGCAACTTTTCTAAGTTTGTATGTACTTTCTAAGTACCTATATCTTGGACACCAATGGCTGATAAAAAGGTGAAGGAAAACATCTTGAGGAAACCTGGACTATAAAGACTGAAATCACCAACCCGCATTGAGCAAGCGTGGTGATTAATGCTCAATCCTTCTCCGTGTGAGAGGAGGCCTGTGCCCAGCAGTGGGACGATAAAAAGGCTGTAACAGTCTAAATATTATTAATGTAACCGATCTGTGAATCACCAAAACATGGTCAGCCATTTGTACGTGAAGAAGTAACAAACAGACACATACACTTTTCGCCTTTATAATATTAGTGTGACAGATAAATGTGGTTTAATAATAATAAAAATATGAATATCCACGTGCCCGCCTACGAATCCACGCGGAAAGTTGCCTACTACTAAACTGAATATTTAGAATGGCCGATTGTTATAACACAATAAGTAGGTAACAATGTTATTATATTTTTCCATATAAATCTAACAAAAGAAGACAGTGTCTTGAGTTAACGACTGCAGATACAGATATTGTAGAAAACTGACTGAAGACTGTAGAAATAAATATTTGGTCACATTAGATTTTTTATATCATCCATTTTAAAATTATACTGGTTTCAGTAAAATTCTGGTTGCGCATTTCACGTTAATGGTATTAAAAGCAAAATATTTTTCATAATTTAATCATTCGGGTATGACATTATCATTCATTTGGTTAAAAAGGTTCCAACGTTCTGTAAAACATCATAGGATGGGTAAAGTTAAAAACGACCCATGTTTTTATTTTTTAAACTTTTTGCGAAAACTTAATTATGATGGATAACATGAATAATTGAATATGTGTTTACTGAATAAAATTCTCAGTATTACATGTACCTATGTGATTGAATTTTTGCACGATATATTTTGTCGAGATTCCACCAAAATTGTTGCAGTCGTTGCTTCACCGGAATTTAAACGAAGTCGCGGGCGTAATCTAGTTAGGTACAGTATAAATAAATTGGACTGGTTTTTAACAAACAATTCTTAAACGATTAAATACTGGATTTTAAACACAGAATTATCGAGCTCTCCGAAATACGGAAACAATCGTCATGACAAAATGGTCACCCATCAACAGACCGGACCGCCAAGCGTTACGATCAATCTCTCTCTCAATTGACTTAGCTACCTACGAGCTCTTCAAAAATCATACAAAACTCTTTTATAAATTCGTTTTCAAACTGAAAAGCAACATGGCATGTTACGAATAATTTATAAAGCACAACTAGTGTGGCATACGTTCTGCATCTTTATGCGACAACTGAAACTTTATGCGGGCAATTTTAAACAGAATTGAATTGAAAAACTGACAAATATTTTGGTAAATTCTGGTTTCACTTTGTTTGAAATTGAAAACACTTTCGGATATTTAGTAAATTGATATCTAGTTTTGTTTTTTTTTTTATTAGAAAATAACAATTTGGTTATTGTGAGAGGGAATACAATTTGTTAAATATAAATCCGAATATTATGATCTTGAATAATGTTTAGATAAATGTATAGATTACTCCACCTCATATGCTGTCAAAGCTGACATTAGAGCCTGCTATAGGTGGCAAGCCCCATCAGACAAAAATATATAAGAAAAGCTTTTGATCAGACAAACATATATTTCAAAAGAATTTCCTCACATACAAACCATCACTCACAAAAATAGACAAACAAAGAAACAAAGCGGTCTTATCAAAAATATTGCCAAACAAGCAGACATATTCCATTGTTACTGATTTCTATATTTACTGCCACACAATAGATAGCAGTACATACTACCACAGTTTAAAAATACTCTCTTGCAAACGGTTGTGAAGATACGTACTAACATTCGTGGCAATGTGACTCATACAAGCATTGCTCGAAGCACGACACTCAGTACTGACAGCACCGGTAGTGCCGGTAAAAGATCGTCGAAGCACATGCTTGTGTGAGTGACATTTTTACGAACGTTAGTAGGTAGGTACCTTCACATCTGTACATCTTCATTCTGTGATACTCAGTGCTCTATACATAAATACAGAAAGTCATTCATCTGTCTGCCTGTCCGCTTATATCTGATATTATTGCTCTGAATGGCTTTTAAAAAAGATATACGTTATTTTTATGATGCAGTTTCATATTTTGTTGGTTGGTTAACATTTTACTGTTTATTTGATTTGAAGGTCTGAAAGGGTTTATAGTTATCTTAATAGATAAGTGTTTATTGCTAAGGTTTTTAACATCGGATAAAGTAAATAAACGACAGTGTCTTTTTAATTACATAATAAATGTGAAAAAGACTTTGTTACGCTTTCACGCAAATACGAATGAACCGATTAAGATATAAAAGGGCGGTAGGGCGACGTTCAGGGAGTTTATGTTTCATTTTGAGTACGAAACGTAATTAAAACAAGATTGCGAACAACTACAGAGAAGATAAAAATACTTTTGTGATCGATCAATCAATTTCATTAGATATACCTTCAGTTCATTAATTGATACAAAAACTAACAAACAATTTATTATTCTATAGTCGGTCCCTCATATCTGAGGATCGTGGTCAGCATCGGGGTAACATCTGGAGCGGATGATCTGCCTCCACCGGTTTCGATCCACCAACAAACAATTTAATATAAAATAAATTCTCAATACAACTACGATCGATAAACATTCGAGTGCACTTATTTCTAAAGTAAGTACGCCAAATTCAATAACTGAAAGTACTCGTTCCTATTTCTCCGACTGTCTTATACTCGCACTTGAAAGAGTTTTCTGAACGTCAATTTTCGTTCATTTCCTACACGAGAGGTACCTACTCGTTGGAGGGTAGGATTGCGCAGAGTGATGGTAAGCAGCGAGATATTAGTGTAGTAAAATTTTTTTTTTTTTTTATAGAATGAATCTTTGGATAGATTTTTTTTACAAAAGAGAGTGTGTCATATTTGGATCTGTAAATGTATATGCACATTGACTTTGTATGACTCGGCAACTCGCGATGGCCACTATTGAGCGCTCCCGAGCTTACACATGCAAACAAAAAGTGCATGTCCATTTTAGACACATAAGCTAGGCTCAATAGTCCAATTAGATTGAAAAAAAATATCTACATGAAAATTTGTTTGATCCCTTTGTGTCCGTATGCAACAATTTTGCTGTCTCATAAATCTTAACCGCAGATTCCAACCATTTTCCACCTTTATTTTATGTTAGCATGTTAGCCAAGTCTTTTAGAACCCGCTGCCGCTGTTCAAAAAGGCGCACCCTTATAAAAATCACTCATGGAAATAAAAATAAATACAAAACACAGCGTCAGATTTTCAGTCCTGCCTTCAGTTCATGTTCACGCTAGCGTATGTAGATATGAAAAACAACAAGCACTGTGTCGGATACCCCATTTAAGCATTATTCAGTAAAATGTTGTTGGATAGTGTCCGGAGATAAATTCGACACGTCCTACGCATAAGTCCGTATGTGAAAAACGTCAATTTTACAGGAGAGCAATTACAAAGTTATCATAACTTGGTCAAGTTATTACTCTAAAACTACTGAAGCGATTGTTTTGAAACTGATAAATTATGATAATTGTAAGTCAAATTTTATAATTCAATTTTTATTTCTTTTTAATATTTCTTAAATAAAGAATTATTGCAGATACGCTTGGAATTTATAACTTACCATTTACGTAACTGGTAGTTACGGACTTATACAACATGTTTTAGTCAAGTGATTTTTTGTAAGTGGCAGATACGATGTTTTACAAGGGAAGTTGCTATTCAAGTACTCTTATTTTCAATTTAACCACGTCTATAAATAGTTTTTGTAATGTGACTAGTAACAAAGTATAGATACGACAAAATATTTTTCTTCAAATAACTACGAAAGTGGCAGATACAAGTTGAACTCCTAGTTTTATTTTCGGTGTAAAACTCCGTAACTAGCCACATACGGTTTTCTTAGGCGGAAAACAGGAATGCGTTTGCTTCAATATGATTCCATGGACGGTAATAAAAAAATCTGCTCCCATTCTAGTATTCTTCCCATAGTATTACTAAGTAGATGCATATTTCAGTTAAATCTTATAAGCAGCCTTATCAGATTCAGTAATATAGAAAGCTAACCTTATACGAAAAGTAAACAAACAAACTTACCTCGACAATTATCATCTTTTTGATTTGTCCTTTGTCCAGTTCCCGCGTACAACTAAGCAACTGTCATATGCGCGTGGTAGACATTTCTCCGTTGCCGCGTAATAGTGCGTAAGTGACGGATAGGTACTTTTACGTCGGACTTCTTTTTCCTATTTTGCAGTTATTGAGTTATACGCCTCGCATAAATCGGTCGGAGACAAACTTTTGAAAAAATTTTTTTTGCCAAGTTATAGATTCGGATACGTAGATTACGAAAATGATATAGTCGTATAACTACGTATCTACCCGATACGGACTTATACGTAGGATGTGTCGAATTGTCTTTATTTTGTGTATTTTCTGTTGTGATAATTTTTACTTTGTAACACAATTATTTTGTGGTCTTAACTTTATATAACAGAGGCATTATCATGGCTTTATTTTAGAAAATATTTGTGCCAGTATTTAACAGGCGTGGTGATTAACGCTCATATTCCTTCTCTGTATGAGAAGAGTCCTGTATCAAGCAGTGGTAAAATTAAAACGGCTGATTATGACAATAATTATATGTTTTGTTTACCTTATGTACCTATGGATCTCAGTTATCTGAATAATTAAAGTTTATTATTTACTTTAAGTTGTACGGCAAGAGAAAAGATACTTCCGTTAAAACTATAATTAGCAAGATACGTGTAAGAACAAAAAATATTTTTCACAGGCGTTATTCTCAATAGCAATATTATTTAATTAGATTCGAAATTAAAACATTTCAAAATGAGAACAAAGCCTATCAAAGATCACATTAGTCCGTTACCCGATCCTTAATAAAGTCGCTTTAATTGGACCTTACCTAATGGAAAATTTCATATTGAAATATTCGAGAAAATCTATTGATAATGTTATAAGAGATATTCCATGTTTAATAATTTAAGTATTTAATTTCGGTAATTCAGTTTGAAGATGTTCAGTAGGTAGATTAAAATTCGAGTTATTTGGGCTTTAACGCCGTATTAAATTTGAAATTTTGAAATTTAATGTTGATGGCAAGTCTGGAATGTATATCGTCAGCGTTGATAGGATCGTCAGTTTTAAGACGATAATCTTCAAATGCGAGGACGTTCTTTGACAACTTGTCCTTAAAGTAAGCAATTATGTCAAAGAAGGAAGCACGGAGTCAGGAAAGATCAGGCGTAGGTGGGCATGACCAGCTACGAGTAAACTGACGAAGCGTTCGGGTTCTTTGGAGCATGTTTCAACGGTCTGCGTCAGGACCGCCGTCACAAGTCACCGATCCTCTCGAAATACATATAGAGAGTTGCTACCTAAGTTGACAGTTCAATACAAAACAGTACTTTTGAGTTAGGCGCTATCTCTAGTCTACCTGTCATATTAACTTATGTATGCTAACTTGCTAATCTATTTTTGTTAGGCGCAAAAACTCATTTTTTTAATATCTTTTTATCCACGGAATCGATGTGGTCTAAAATTTAATTCTGGAGGGTAGCAATTAGGTAGCAACTCTGGGTGAAAAAAAAAACTCAATACTTTTGCGCCGTTTCTTCACACTGGGAAAAGTGACAGCCATCCTGATATCAGAATGGCTGTCACCTTTGGATGCTGAATATCTTCAAAACCACGAGGGTAGCAATTGGTAGCAACTAATGGTAGCTGGTAGCAATTAGGTAGCAACTCTCTATATGTATTTCGAGAGGATCGGTGATTTGTGACGGCGGTCCTGATGCAGACTTTCAACGATTTTTGAAGCACTACTTTCTTAGGAGCTTTTTCGTTATAGCACCTCCGCAAGTCATTTTGATGTCCATGAAAGAAACAAAATAAAACGTTCATTCCGGTGAAGTATCGATGATGTTATATTAGTGAATTGTTACAACTTGGAAGAGGCAAATTTAATTGACGATATCTGTTCCTACCAAGAAACTTTCGTTATCACAGAATTGTAATAATATTAATTTTAACTACCAATAAAATCATAAATTAATAGCTATTTTAGAGCCAAAAACCACATTATGGAGTCAAAGTTAATTAAGCAGTGAAAAGTTTAGCGGTTGGAAGTTCAATGACAAACAAATTGAGTTTTCAGACAACCGCACTTTATTATCGCTTAATTGAATATCAATAATCTAAAGTGGATCGTTACCAAAAATATATTATTTTCTGTTCATAATTATTCGTTTGAGCTTATACGTAATAATACGAAATTATTATCATACTTGCTCTTACCCGTGGTTCCACCCGAGTTCCGAGGGAACCACTTTCCTCAAGCGGAAAATAATAGTTTACTTCCTTTCTGGGGCTCTAGACTATTTTCTTATTCTTCTTAGCGTTTATCCCGTACTAAATCGGCTTAGTAGTTTTGGCGTTAAAGCTCGACAGACAAAGTTATTTCCTCATTCATTATTTTTTTTATAAAAAAAAAATATACCTCTATGTGTTTTTGCTTCATTATAACATTGAAATTTATACTAATACGTATGCCTTTTAAATTATTATCACTCTAATTGAGTTTTTTAGTCGCTACTTTTAAAAATTAACTATGGCCTAAATAACTTATATTATCTACAGTAAATATAAATCAAAAACAAAAGTATCACCCGCGTCCCCCGGAGAGTAACCCACAATAACATAAGATAAATGAGAGTGGCCTGCCAGACAATCAAAATTTTAATTAAAATAATTCTTGGCAATAATTGTCATTATTTACTTTGATGTTGTTGGGTTTACGAAAACTGAAAGTGAAACAAATTCAGTTGCGTCCTTATTTTATAATATGAATTATACAAATAAAGATGAACAACAAATTAAGTACCCTAGTAATTTTTCCATTTAGGATCATTGTCATTTTAAAATTACAAAGTAAAATTGCAATATTCTTCGAAAAAAGATACCTTTATAGGTAAATAAATAGGTAATAAATTAATTCTATAGGCAAAATAAGCTAACGCCACATCTGAAAATATCTCATCTAATCGACGCGGCACTTAAAATAAAATCCTCAAATCAAAACCACATTGAAAAACATAGTCGCCATTATCATCCACGTGATAAAAATACGATAGCCTTAAAACAAAGCTTTTTCTCCCAAAACCCATCAAGAGCGCAATAGCCATTTTATTATAATGGAACTCATAAAGTAATAAATAGTGACCCCAGGCATTCTGACCCGCCTTTGTACGGACTTTTAATCAATTCACAAAGGCCTATGTATAAAAGTTTGACTTTTTTCTTTATAAGCACCAAGTACGTTCTTTTTGAGAGTTTCTAAAATCAAATTGCAAAGTCATGAATTTTGTGACTGCGAGAGTTTTAGGTCAAATATATATTTTTTTTGTATTCAAAATTGTTTATGACTCAAGAAATGTCACGGAGGAAAGAAAGGTAGCGGAGATGCCACAACGAAGCCAGGTCAGGGGCCCGATTCTCCTAATTTTACTTAAGCGACGATCGATCGACGTTCGACTCGATTCGACTGAGATCCAATCCCGACTCGATTACGATTGAAGCGTATGTGGCATTCCGCTATTTTTTCTTTGAAATAAACGTTTTTATCCTTTTCTATCATTCAATAATGAATCATTTTGTCTGCAAATGATTTACGATTGCAAAATGATTGTACAGCAAACTACCGTATAGACCAAAATCACCAAAATGGCAGACCAATCGCACACCAATCAAATGTCAATCGAATACGATTGGTCTTTTATTAGTAGCAGAATGCCCGATATGGTTAAAACTGCGATTGCGATCATATTGCGATTCGATTTCTATTCGATTTTGACATTATTAACTTAGGAGAATCGGGCCCCTGGTGCCTTCTTGTATGTCAAACACCGTAGGGTAGGCGTGATCAGTCACCTACTACAACTAACGTGACGTTCCGGTTCCTTGACAAATCAAAATTTTGGTCTTGAATGATTGACGATTTTATTTGATCTGATTTTATTTTATTGAAACACGCAGCTATTAAGGCCCCCGAACACCCGTATTTTGGCACACTACTTTCAAAGAAGCTTAAGCGTTATGACATCTCCGCTAGTCATTTTGTTCTCCATGGTAAAAGTATATTCTCTTGGTTTTTCAGGTGATAAATCATAAAAGCTGAATATACTATTCTACTGGGCATTACTCGTTTCTTGAAAAAATCGTAAAGGGGTTGCTACATTTGTCAACGCGTTGATTTATTCACAATCTTCAGGTAACACAGTCCAATTGTCGAGTTTTTGCTTTTCATTCGAGTAACATTAATCTTTCTGCTATGTGAAAAACTATCTTTCGTCTGGCTGTAGTATGTTATGTAAAAAAAATATACAGTGTACATGCGAGTACAAGGTAACCTTTGTTTTTTGCTTAAGGCATCAAATAATAATGTTTTTTAATGAAACTGTGTAATGTTTTATATGTTCACCGTAAGCATCCTTTAGTTATTTTCCTTTTCAAAGATAATCCTAACTAATATTATAAATGTGAAAGTAACTCTGTCTGTCTGTCTGTCTGTCTTTCTGTCTGTCTGTCTGTCTTTTCTTCACGCCTATACTACTGAACCGATTTGTGTGAAATTTGGTACAGACATAGTTTGGAACTTGAGAAAGGACATAGGATAGTTTTTATTACAAAAAAATATAAAAATAAAAATAAAATTTATTTCGGACATATAGCGCCATCTATTGGTCAAACCAAAAATCACTATTCCACGCGAACGAAGTCGCGGGCAAAAGCTAGTTTAACAATAAATGATAGTTATTATGTCTACTAACTTATAACATATTTTTAAAATTACATTAGGTACTCACCATCCTCGTTCCCTTATTTGGGATCGACACAGCTTGTTTTCTTCTGTATTTGTCTATCTGTCAACCGCCGTGTCACAACTAAAAATTATAAAAAAATATAGGTACGCTCATTTAAACTAGTAGGAGCAGAACCTGCAATATTCTTGCTTGAAGTGAACAAAGTGCAAAGGTGTTGAGGTAATGTATGTTTCCGAGAATCACGTCATTAAGAAGCACTATTAATTGCATTTCCCAGTAGAAAACTAACTATAAAGTCATGTTTATCACAACTTTGTAACTAATTATTGTAAACACCTTCCGTCTTACCACAAAAACTTTTAAACGTCAGTTTAAGACTTGTCTAAAAAAAATGACAAATTATGACGTTGACATATGGTTCATTTTGCAGCCACAATTTTTTTAGACAAGTGTAAAACAGCTGGTTAAGTTTTTGTAGTAAGGCCACTTGAAATTATGAAGTTTCTATAGAAACAAGTCGAGACTAGTTTATGAACATGGTTTTCGCGACACCGAATGAATTCAGGAGAAATTTTGCTTGCGATAAACTGAGAAAAAATATCATCTACGTACCCAAATAAAGATGTTGAAAAGAAAATGAAAATATAAGTACGTACACAAAACATCCATTATGTTGACGTAAAGCAATTTCTAAGTTAATTTATTTTATATCACAAAACTAATAATAATGTAGCATCGAATGTCACGTATAAATATTTTCTTTAACCCTAACTCACTACGAATAAATAAAATAAATTCACACAAAGTTATTCGCATTTTCAATTACATACTTTCAATTCCCAAATGTTATTTTCTTTTAAATAAGAGAGATTTCATGTCACATGTTAGATACTAATAGACCTGAGTTTCTCTGAATTGGACCTCTGAAATAGAAATAATATATCTACGGTCCTATATCTTGTAGGATTATTTATCAATCAATGTTAGTTCTTGGTATGATTGGTTGTCAGAACTTCTGGCTTCTGACTACAACTGTCGAAGATCTACAACTGCCAACGACTTAAGTGCTTTCCGTGGTACATACATAGAAAATGTGTATAAGTTACCTTTGATCAGTCAATCCTCTGGCTATTACTCAGTCACGAGAGCTGGTACGTAAAACCCACGACAATATTTTTATTGTTTTTTATTAAGTATGTAGTTACATGTTGGATACCTTTTTTGGGGCACGTAAGTAAGAAATAATCAAGTAAACTCTATCTGCGGAGTATTTTCAGAGACGCGGTAACTTATTTATATTCTTTCAAGCACCCTTCTTTCCTATAAGGACTGCCTACATTTAAAACTGTGCAAGTAACTCAATATCCTGTTTATGAAATAAGTGTTACGCGTAACTCTTTTACCGTTCCATTTCCATGCATTCGAGATGTAATTGCTATCGATTTTGTATTATTAAATCCCGTTCCAATCATGAACTTAATACCCGAAATAATCCGAATTGATTTCGTTCCGAACACCGACTGGTTTTGATTTTTTCGATAACTTTTGCGTAGGACTTTTTTTACACTTTTTATGCGAGCTTTAAAATCCTACGTTCAAAGTTTGGTGAAGGTGAATTTATCGAGAGTATTATTCACAGCGATTTTTGAATTACGAAAAATGTTTTGGCAGGAATTTCTAGAAAGTTCGGTGGTCTGACAATGATTGATTTGAGAGAAAATTCAATATTGGCTTTACCTAGGTTAGATAAAAGGGCAAAAACTTAGTAAACGATGATGAAATTGTTAATTGACAAATTGAAAAAGTATTCATGCTACAAACACAGAATATAATCCTTTTGATACACTTTCAGAATAGGACCAGGCCCGCTGATTGAGTCAAATTTTCACATACATATAGGATTGAAACTTGGTAAATAAATACAGATTAGTTATGTAGAATATGTGTGTATACATAGGATTTATTATTATCTGTAAATAAAATGACGTACCTAACATAAATTCCGTGCAGTACGATGTTTTCAGTGAGACCTCAGTTGCAACTGGGAACTAGGAATTCTAGACATTTTGTATATGAGCTAAGTGAGCTACATAATGTTAGCTTTGAGCTGCAACCTGCAACGTAATTAAGCGGCCGTGAGTAGCAGTGGTAATTGCTTGGTTCAGTGATGATACTACAATATACTATGTTTGGTCTTAGTGCGCAGAAAATTATGTTGCAGTGTTCATTTTCGCAAACTCATTGTAGAAAGGAAAGCCTACATTAGAAAAAAATATAGCGCTTTAATGTCATATTGGGATACCGGTTCAGTAGGGCTATCACCTATTAAGATAGTGCTTTCTTAATAGTGAGAAAAACACAATATACTTGACTGTACCCTGACTTGGTTTTAAATGAGTCAAAAATAAAATATTGAGAATCTGCCATTTTGTGGCGTCGGCTATCTTGGACGATCGATTTCCATCGAAATCGGCGAAACCGCTCAAGCGGGTATCTAGGCAAAAATATACCACCTAATTACAAATTAGAAGTACCTACTTATCTACTTACTTAAAGCCATGAAACATATTGTGTTATCACGGCTAATTCCCCTCTAGCATGATAATTACATTATGTTAGCATTGAGAAACCTCAGTAGGCATTTACGTTGAAATCCAATATTTTATCTCAAGAAACGAGCCTTGGGGCTCGATCGGTTCTAAAGCGTGTAATATATCAAGTGCTTACCATCGTCAATAAGGATTTATAAAGGTTTCTTGATAGAAGATAATATACTTACCTACCTAATAGATAAAATTCTATTTTGTTTTATCCTATTATTCTAGTGACGAACACCAAGTAAACAAAAATGACTCTTTTTTCAAGTGAAAGCTTTAGGCGATTAACACACGGCACCGCGCTCCGCCGCGGTAGGCGGTGAAGCAGATCTCATGTCGCATTGACCTGTATTAAATCCGTTGATGCCTAACACACGTACACCGCCTGACCGCGCGTTCGAGCGGTGCTCTTTTGTTCGAGCGCCACCGCCCTCCGCGGCGGTGCGCGGTGCCGTGTGTTAATCGCCTTAGAGTTTTTAAGGCATTAAAGTTCGAGATATTATACAATATTATTAGGGCTAGTTTTGCCACCTCGATATTTAAAATCCACATTTATTTGAGCAATTGACCCGCATCCCGTGAGAAATTCTTCGTTCATCTAGATAAAAAATAAATAGTCTTTAACAAAAGGGCTATCTAGCACTGAAACAAAGTATCAAATTAGACCCGGGGTTCCTGAAATTAGCCCATTCAACAAACAAACAAACTTTTCAGCTTTATAATATTAGTATAACAATATAACTATCCCTTCTCCAAGTCTACTAAAAACCCTTTGATTTAATTTCGTTTATCTTTCCAGATGCTGATGCTGTGCTCATAGTGTATCAATCCAGTGAATTTTCGCGAGTATCGGATCTAAACCCCAGTACATATGAAGCGCAAACTATGCAGAACATCATTTAACTGCGAAGATATGGAGGAGCTCAATGTGGTAAGACCTTGTTATATTTGTTATCTTATGGACTGTCTCGTTGGTCTAGTTAGTGGTCGCAAGCGCGGATGCTGTGCTCGAGGTCTCGTGTTCGATTCCCGGGTCAGGCCGAAATCGCCTTGTGGGTTTTCTTAAACTTTCACAAAGCAGCCCGTAGTCTGGAAGTTGGTGATTGATTCACCCGTGCATCGGAGAGCACGTAAATGTCGGTCCTGCGCCTGATCTCTCTCCGGTCGTGTCGGATTGCCGTCCCATCGGGTTATGAATTTTTGAATTATTACCTGTGTCTGCGCAAATGCTTGTGCACTATAATATGTCCTGCGCAGCTGGCTGATCTTCTTAAATGAGAACAGCCGCCGTGGCCGAAATCGGCCGTGGACGCCATTATTATTATCTTATTAACAATTTATTAGTTCCTGCCCGCGACTTTGTCTATATAATAAAAATATAGCGTAAGAAATATACCGTATAAGATATACATACAAGAAGTGGACCCCGATAAGAAATTGGGATAAGATCAGGGAAAAGATGATGATAGATAACGGTGTAATATCCAAAACATAATTAGTAACCATGTAATATTTTGAAAGACCGCTAACCGACCGTGTGTGAAAAGGTGTCCTGTATATTAAAAAAAAAAAAAAAATTGACTATTACTTATACCAACAAATTCCTTCTTGATTTGTTTTTAAAATATGCTATAAGTATGCTACTTTCGATATCTAAATATATAGGTACATACATATTGTACGCATAAGTTTTTGCCTTTAAATATTGAGGTAATTCTGATATTCTGAGTATCTTAGACTATTTATAGAGCGCCCATGAAACTATTTGCTTATTAATATTTAAGTACAATAACAGTACCTTCACCCTTGAAAGCACCGTAATATGTGGTATGTAATAGTTTCTGTCCACTTCCACTAGAGGATGAAGCCTTATTGTAGCAATTTTCAATTACTGTTGTGATGTCCCAGCTAACGTTATTCTCGTACGGTACCTAGTTAATCTGTCTTCTTGACAATAGTGTGGCTATTCATCGTACACTGTAAGTACCTGTGATATTCAGTTCTATTCAATAGCTTTGTATGTAGGTATGGGTCTATTTTAGATGAACCTATAAAATTGAACTTACCGACGTTTCATAGTCGAGGTCATGAAATGACTTCAGCCTTACCGCGTTATCACACCAGCGGATTTCCCAATCAATTTTTCGAGCGACACATTTGTACAAGCGTTACGGCCCTATACGGGACAGCAAACAATTGACAACTACTTACAGAATAGAGTGCAACTACCTAAGATGACGCTTAAAACCGAGAGAAAAATGTATTGCCGCTCAGAATATGTCGCGCTCTGGTCGCGCGTTTACGCTTAGATTCGCTAGTGTGAAAGCGCTGTTCATAAATGTTGTTACTTAATTTTGTCTATAAATATTTCCTGTAGTTCAAACCACAAATTGAAAACTTATCCTCGATTTTACAACCGTTTTATCAAAAGACGAGAATTTATCTAATGAATTACCCAACATACTAGAACTACTTTCAATCTGTTTGGTCAACTTCGTCCCTCAAAGCAGTATTTATTCAGGACGCGAACTTCCCATCGCGACGAGTCTTTTACAAAGCAAATGTGTGAATTCCTTGATTAGATACGGTCAGCAACAAGAGTCCATTAACACTGTCAAAATACAAAGAAATAAAAATAAAGAAACTTAACCTTTACACAACCTTAAGACAATCACAATATTGCAAAGTACACAATTATTAGGTACACTTGAGAATTTAGTCTCCAAGTCATAGCTAATTATGCTAGCTAAGTAACTGCCGTATCTACGGGTCGATCGATCATAAGGCACAACACCTGGTGCATTGGTGTGTGAATGGGTGACTATTTTTCATGAGGAGTTGTCTGTCATAGATGTTGACTGTCATTTGTATGTACTGTAATATAAATGAAGGTCCTTGATCTTGGGTTACTTGAGTTTTATTTCACAACACACATTCATTGTACCACAGTTACATTGTCGACCCATACGAAGGATATGGAAAAAGACAGATGACAGATCATAGCGGAAGTTATTATATTAGTGACGTACTAATTAGTATTACTAATTAGTGATGTTACAACATCCCCCCTGTTAAGTTTAAATTAACCCTTGACAAACAATAGACTTAAGACTATGGACTGACTTGACAAAAATTGACTTTATTATACATAGTTATGATAGACAAAGGTTTTTACTTGATTATGACTTAATTTAGATTACAATTATATACTTAATCTATTTCTTCTATTAGCCTACGAGAAGGCTTTACAAATCGACCTGAACGTGTGACAATTTGACTACTTGAGGATTGAGATGAGAGTTCTTGAGGTCCAGCCTTCTGACTGTCACCATCCTCTCTCCCCTGCGACGATGACGACGACGACGAGTTGGATAGCATAGGAGAGTACTTATGCCTTAAGTGAATTCTATTTCTCCTATACCTAACTCCATTGACATCCTCAATGACATATGACCTATTATTTGCCAGCCTTTGCTTGACAATGGCATGTTCCCAATTATAATTTGGTTTTCTTTTAAAGTAGACATGATCATTAGGATACAACAATGACAAAGGCTTAGAATTTCTATTATAATATTTTGACTTATTGACATTATTCTTGTTTACACATTCTTTGTAATCTTTAAATTTTACAACCTTTGGTTTTAATTTTTTATATGACTTTGGAACATTATCTCTTAAATTCCTAGACATTAACAGTTGTGCTGGGGATGGTAAATTATTTTTAGGTGTATTTCTATATTGTAATAAGGCTATATAAGGATCAGACGAATTTTCTTTACATTTTTTCAACATATTTTTTACAATTTTGACTGAACTTTCTGCTTGACCATTTGACTGTGCATGATATGGGCTAGTAATGATATGTTCTATGTCCCATTCATGTAAAAAATTCTTGAATTCTAAAGATTGGAAAGGAGGTCCACCGTCAGACACTAATGACAAAGGTATACCATGACGGGCAAAAATAGACTTTAAATGTGTGATTACATTTTTAGCTGTACTATTTTTATTTAACAAAGCTATCTCTATGTATTTAGAGTAATAATCTGTAACAATTAAATAAGAAAGGTTATCAATATACATTAAATCAATACCAACTTGTTGCCATGGATACTTATTAATCTCAAAATTTTGTAATGGTTCTTTTTGGTTACAAGGTTTGAATTTTGCACATATAAGACATTGTTCTACTAAATTTTTGATATCAACTGACATGTTTGGCCAATATAAAGAATCTCTAGCTAATTTAAGACATTTGTTTATACCTTGGTGACCTTCATGAATTTTATCCAACATTTCCTTATACATAGACTGTGGTACTATCAATTTTGAACCTTTGAACAACAAATCTTTTACGACATGAATTTCAGCTTGTATATTCCAATATGGTTTGACTAATTGACTGACTTTACTTTTACTTTTTGGCCAACCTTCATAATAATATTTCTTTAACAATTGCAAACTTTCATCTTTATTAGTATGTTGTGACAATTTTGTGCTGTAATCTTTAGTGACTGCTAAATTTGAATACATTAAATTGACATGACAAGTTATTTCTGACTCATTTTCTGGTATATAATAATCTTTTAAGGCAGCTCTAGACAAGGTATCAGATATAAACATTTGTTTACCTGGGACATGTATGACTTTCAAGTCATACTTTTGTAAAGTTAACATCATTCGCTGTAACCTAGCTGGTACATCATGTAATGGTTTATCAAATAAGTAGACTAATGGTTTATGATCTGTATGAACTGTGACTCTATGACCATATACATACTGATGAAATTTTTCACAACCAAATTGAATTGCAAGCAATTCTTTCTCAATTTGTGCATACCTAGACTGAGTTGTGGTTAATGTTTTTGAACTATAAGCAATGGGTTTATTATTTTGTAAAATGACTGCTCCCAATGCTGACTTAGACGAATCTACTGACAAGACTAATGGAATATTGGGGTTATAGTGAGCTAAAACCGGTGACTTTGTAATTTCATCTATTAAACTCTTAAGACATTTATTATGATTTTCATCCCAAGACCAGACTGCATCTTTTTTCAAAAGATTTCTTAAAATTTGAGTTTTTTCTGACAAATTGCTAATAAAAGGACCTAAATAATTGATCATACCTAATATTCTTTGCAATTCTTTGACATTTTGTGGTGTAGGCATATTGACAATTGCTTTTACTTTTTCTTGGTCAACCCTTGCACCATCTTTACTAAAGACATAACCTAAAAAACAGACTTCAGAAACTAGAAATTTACATTTGGACTTGTTAAATTTTAAATTAACTTGACGAGCTCTTTGCATTACTTTATGTAATCTCTCATTATGTATAGACTCACTTGGACCATAGACTAGAATGTCATCGATGAATATCAAGACTCCTTCTAAATCACCAAACAAATTCATCATAACTCTTTGAAATATTTCTGATGATGCATTTATGCCAAAAGGTAATCTTAAATATTTATATCTGCCAAATGGTGTTTGAAAGGTACATAAATTTGAACTATATTCATCTAATCTTAACATCCAAAAACCTGAAAATGCATCTAAATGAGAAAAACAAGCAGCTCCTACTAATTGAGATCTTATCTCATCAATTGACTTTATTGGATAAATTTCCCTTATGATATTCTTATTCAAATTTCTAGGATCTAAACAAATTCGTAACTGACCTGAACTTTTGACCGTAATTACTATGCTATTCACCCATTCTGTAGGCTTAGTGACTTTTTCAATGACTTGCATACTCTCCATGCGATCCAACTCCTCGCGTAGCTTTCCAAGCATCGCAAATGGTACTCTCCTGGGAGGATCCACGCATGGTACTGCATCAGGTTTGAGTTTCAGGTGACAGACAGGAGGTAGACAGCCAAGACCCTGAAAAACATCATTATATTGTGTTAGAATTTGTTGACAAAAATTTTGTTTAGATACTGAAAAAACTCTTTTAATTATTCCTAACCTTTCACAAGTAGGAAGACCTAGGACATTGGGACATACTAAATTTGCGACTATGAACACTATATTTTCACTGACAGTGTTATTATTTAATATTAAATTGCATTTAATATTGACTTTTCCCATAATGGGTATTGACTTGCCACAAAATCCTGTGACATTTATGTGACATTTGACAAGTGACATTTGACTTTGTTGACGTTTTAAAGAAACAAAAGTTTGTTTTGATATTATGTTAAGATCAGCTCCTGAATCAATGATACAATTAAATTGTGAATGACCTACTTTAACATTTATGTTCCAAGACTGTTTACTATTGTTAATGTTATGTTTATGTTTTGACTCGACTGTATTGACTTGACTAAATGATGATGTGACTTGTTGACTGTGATATGGTGATGTGACTGTTGTTATTGTGTGAGGTGATTCCTCAGACATGTGTCTGTACTCATCATTGAGATACACACTTTGACTATCACAACTTTTATTTGAATTATGACAATATGACTTGAGAATTGATTTCTCTGACTGGTGACTGCTTTCATCACCGAGGTACTTTTCAGACCTCTCAGACATGACATTATCACCATTATCATCATTGAAATACGACTTGAGAATTAATTTCTCAGACTGACAATATGAGTCTCGGTGAGATCTCTCAGGAATGACACCAATGTCATCACCGGAATCATTCCCTGACTGTGACTGACTATGTATGTGTGTAAATTGTGGTGGTGGAGACAAGTGGTACAGTGAATGTGTGCTTGCTGACTTGACATGTTTATAGTGACTGTTATATGACTTTAAATGACAATTAGACTTATGACTTTGACTGGAGCTATGACTATTCAAAATTCCAACAAAATAATCTTGATTATTATTATGACTATGACTTGAATTAAACGACTCTAAATGACTGATATTTTTATTTTTGAAGCAATATTTAGCAAAATGACCAAATGATTTACATGACCTGCATTTGACTCCTTGCGCTGGGCACTTGTAGCGGTGAGATTGCCCACAGCGGCTACACGTCCTCGAGCGCCTTTCAGGGTTGGGAGACTTCCCTGCGCCAGAACCCTGCTGACCGACTGGTGAAGCTCGCTGTCGACGATCCCCTCGACTACGGCTCCTCCGACGTAGATGCATGACATTTTCTGACTTTTCAACGTTGGAACTACTGACAATTTTTTCAGCATCCTGCTGTGCGACGATCAGTGTTGTTGCCAGTTCTCGCATCTTCTGATATGTCAGATCAGGTTCCTGGAGTAATCTCTGACGTACATGCGCTAAATCCATATGCAGATTTGCAATGAAAATATCCCTGATGAGCGATTCCCTGAGTGTTCCAAATTCACAATCTTGGCTTTTGTTCTCCAGATCTGCTAGGAATCCTTCGATCGACTCGGATTTCTGTTGCTTTCTGGTGAAGAACATGTGACGGCACATGGTTATGTTCCTTCTGGGCTCAAAAAAATTTTGAAATTTGGACTTGACTTCGGCAAGCGTGGTCTTCTCAATGGTGAGGTTGAAAGTATTGAATATATTTAAGCCCTTTTCACCTATGAGATGCAACAAGATAGCTATCTTACGCTTTTCGGGTGCCTTATCCAAACCCGTGGCCAACAGATACAGCTCCAACTGCTGCCACCAGCGTTTCCACGCCTCCGCATTATTATTTGTGGAATCTGACTGACGAAATTTGCAGTGATTTTATCTTGCTGTTAAGGCCTTGGACGCCATTATGGTCGCCCACGCCGCATGGCTCGGAACTCGACTGGTCCATTTTCGCGACCGACTGTCTTCCAGACTTCGACTTTTTTGACTTGAGTTCTTCTTGACTTCTGACACCATGTAATATAAATGAAGGTCCTTGATCTTGGGTTACTTGAGTTTTATTTCACAACACACATTCATTGTACCACAGTTACATTGTCGACCCATACGAAGGATATGGAAAAAGACAGATGACAGATCATAGCGGAAGTTATTATATTAGTGACGTACTAATTAGTATTACTAATTTATTATATTAGCCGAAGAACCGATAACCGTTGGGGTAAACGAGTTCTAGAGTGGAGACCACGCCTCGGCAAACGTAGTGTAGGACGTCCTCAGGCACGGTGGAGTGATGACTTGCGCAAGACGGCTGGCAGGAGCTGGATGCGAGAAGCCGAAAATCGATCTCAGTGGCGTGCACTTGGAGAGGCCTATGTCCAGCAGTGGACTGCGATAGGCTGATGATGATAGTAGTAGTCAAAATCGAGATAGTCCGAAAATCAGTCTTGTCAAGGGGTATCGTGTTGCCCAGAGAATTGTGTTGAGGAGATCCGATAGGTAGTCACTTCATATAACACTCTGGTACTCACCTGCATCCAGTTAAGACTGGATGGAAGCCAACGTCGTTTTGGGAAAAGGCTAGGCTCTTAATGATGCGTATTTTGTATTTTGTGTTAATACACAATTTTGCTGATCGTACATACTTCGTCAGTGGTTAGTATAGGTATGTTTCCCTTAATCGGGTGACACGGCCCGAGTAGGCTAAGTAATTAGTCTATGCTTGCCAATTGTACGTGTATCAAGAAGTGTTACAATATGTAACTGTTAACTCTCTATTATTTAATTGGAGGATCAATTACATGTTTGTATTAAGGTAAATAAAATCACGATGTTTACCCAAAAATCTGTAATATTCATTTTGTTTTAGCACCTGGCATTCTTCAAATATTTACACATTAATATTAAGTAAAATGTAAAAAAAAGGTTTATTACTACCTTTATTATGACAAAATATCTCACGTTCTTGTGGCGTTTCAATCTCTTGCAAAAGCAGATCTAGAACGATATGTCTGCTGAAATAATCTTACCTCCCGGGTTTTAATAAAAGCAACGATTTTAATATCTAGACGGTATACAACTCGCAGAATATCCTTGCGTACTAATATTATAAATACAAAAGTTACACTGTATCTGTGTATCGCTATATCACCCCAACCATAGTTCAAGTGAATTTTAAGTACACCTAGCCTTAGAAAGGACGTAGGTAGCTACATTTTATCCGATTGGGAGGAGTAAATAATATAGGTACTAAGTACATATACTTGAGAACTAAAGTATATAAGTTTGTTTGTTTGTTTGTTTGAACGCGCTAATCTCAGGAACTACTGGTCCGATTTGAAAATTTCTTTCAGTGTTAGATAGCTCATTTATCGAGGAAGGCTATAGACTACTTTTTATCCCGGTACGGGAAGTAGTTCCCACGGGATGCGGGTGAAACCGCTGACAGAAGCTAGTAACTATTTATAAACTTCAACAGAAAGGAAATTAGAATTTATCGAAAACTCTCACAAAACCCGATGCCCTACTATGAATATTAAATAGGTCGGGAAGAAAACGGTTCTCATAAATAACTTTTCTTGAAAACAGGTAACTGAGTTAAACGTTAGACATCGATAAATTACATTTAACTGGAAAACTCACAATCTTAGAAGCAATCTCTTGGTTTATAATGTCCTTAATACTGTGGGGTGCAATTAATCCAAGTCTCTTTAATATCATCTCCTGTTAAAAGGTAATCTGATAAAGAGAAAACATTATTTGTTAATATCTTTCTACTTGCTAATATCTTTACTTATCCCTAATTGTCCACCGTGAACATACTAGAATAATATAATTGCCTGACCACACACATAACACATAAGAACCTCAATGTGACGACAACCCAGGTCCCCAAGATACAGGCAGCGCCTAGTTTGGGGACCACAGAATTGATGAAAATGTCTCCCGTAGAGTAGTCACAGCGTATACTTACTACTTTATAATTCATTTAGGCTTAAGTAAAATCTGTAAATGTAGCTGTGGAATGTAAATGAAAATGTGTGTGTGTGTGTAAATGAAATCCACACACATTATATTATACACACATTTTAGTTATGTGTGTCCACACACATTTTAGTTATGTGTGTCCACACACATTTTAGTTATTTGTTAGTTCCTCGTTTGCAAACAAAAAACAGCACATCCGAAAAATTATTTCACTATTTAAAAGCTACACTCTTCCCGATTAACATAGGGTAGGTATATTTTATCCCGGTACGGTCACCATTTCTCACGGGAGCCGAGTGAAATTGAAACTTTAAAACACGCACATTTGAGAGGTTTTTTTTACAGCTGTAAGAGAATTTTCGAATTCAATCGTATAACACTTTGAGAAATGAAATAAAATTACATCATCTGTAACACATCGCGGTCACAGAAAAAATACTGTAAGCCCTTATTAAAAAAGGAATGTTTTAAATGATTTTAATAACAATTACGGAAAAAGCTTAATGGCTATTATAGGTTAGGCGTGTCGCCTTTGTGGTCGTAAGGTCACAAGTTTGGCCCACCCAATGCATTACCTACGCAAGTAAACCCACTTCTCATAAAGACATATTTAACTTCGTTGGAGGAGTTTCTAATAACGTATAGCTCTAAAAATACGAAGCAATTTCTAACTCATATCAGAATAAAAATACGACAACATTTACATTAATGGCCCTCAAAAAGGAGACCATTAAAATATAACAGCCAGAGTTGCCAACTTTTGACTTCGAGCAACAATTTCTACTAAATTGAGTCTGTAAAGTGCACTCCGCTAACTGGTGCCAAAGGCATGGTTTAAACTGCAAATACCTACTATTTCGTAGACATTCTTGGTATAATAGAAACTGGGGCTTAATAGAACAAGTTTATGCTAGACTAAACTTTGCTGACTTGGATCAAGGAATGCCTGAAGCTTGTTGTCTTGTCTATAGGCTAGGTCCTACTGTGTTTGATAGAAACTCAGTACTCTTTATTTTTATTGCACTTCATTTGTTTGGTGGTATATTTCTACGTTGCTGCCTTACAGGGTGTAAGGCACGACAATGTAGAAGAGAAGAAAATACTAATTTTATAGATTATGTATCACAGATTTCTATGACCTACTATTAAACGTATACAACATCAGCCTATCTTAATAATATGAAATTGTAATGTGTAGGTTATTTATTAGACACTAGATTTCACTCGCGACTTCGTGCACTTTGGTAGTTACTTTATACATTACTAGCCGTTTTCTCGCGGTTTCACCCGCGTCCCGTGGGAGCTACTGCCCGCACCGGGATAAAATATAGCCTATGTTACTCGCAGATAATATAGCTTTCTAAGGGTGAAAGAATATTTATAATCGGTCCAGTAGTTTTTGAGTTTATCCATTACAACCAAACAAACAAACAAAGTTTTCCTCTTTATCCCACCCAAAACAAAAATGTGAAAGACTGCCAAGTTCGATAATATGGGAATGCTTCGCCTATAAAAGAAGTGAGATCTGAATAAGTACCAAGTTCCATACACATACCTCAGTTAAAAATAGTTACTTTTTAATGATGTTACTTGGCAAGTTTTCACACACCTTGTTAAAAAACCTACTAAACGCAGTGAATCAAGTATTTAATTTTCTATTAAAACTTGCCAAGTAACATCATTAAAAAGTAACTATTTTTAACTGAGGTATGTGTACGGAACTTGGTACTTATTCAGATCTCACTTCTTTTATAGGCGAAGCATTCCCATATTATCGAACTTGGCAGTCTTTCACATTTTTGTTTTGGGTGGGATTTCATTTATTTTTGTAAGGTTGTTTATTTTATTTTTTTCTTATGATGAAGTTAGTTAAGAAAATGTCTCATTTATATTATCTTTCAGATTTTTGAATATGCACTATGCTTCTTACAAAGAAATGAACTAGAATAACTAAATGGACTAGATTTACCAACTGACTGACATGACATGTTATCATATATTATGTTCGTGGATCAAAGTTACACATTCGTTATTTTCGAAAGTGACTCACACTTGGCCGTTTTCAGATTTTTACTTCACTTTGACTAAATACAAACCTTTGTAACGAATTTCAGATCGGTACGACCATTCGAAGATATATTATATAAATATAGATAAATTTAGTTCGTTTTAGTTCCTTAGGGGTATACACCTTCATTATTTTGAAACCGACTCACACTTGGCCATTTTCAGATTTTTTCCTTTACCTTGACATAAAGACCTACCTCCATGCCAAATTTCAAGTCAATACGACCATTGGAAGTGGTCTAGGTTTTTGATGAGTGAGTCAGTCAGTCAGTCAGTGAGTGTATAGTAAAAATAGCGATTTTCTGACGTCAATATCTCAAGACCTACAATAGGTATATTAATGAAATTTTGTATTTTAGATAAGTGAGGGGGTCTCAACAGATACTAGAAATTTGATATGTGTAAATAAAATAGATTTTGAGTTATAGGGGGGTCGAATTTGGCCCGAAATGGTTCGTGTAATATAACCCACGGCCGGTGTGTCGCTTTTTTTGCTCGAACTTGGCGGACACACTGCCGTGTGTCTAGATAATATTAGTATAGATATACTTTGAGAGTTAATATACAGATCTTCCAGAAATCGATAAGACAAACTATATTACGTAGTAGTTTACTATACTACATTTTGCTATAAACTTTTAATAAGGCGCTAGTTTAATTTCCTGTAGTTTACATAAATATTGAAAAAGCTAGTATACATTATACTGAGTATTAGAATATTTTGCGATAAATAACTTCAAAGACTTTCAATCTATGAGTTTCTTATTCGGTCCAATATTTGTAATAAGCTGTCGACTAAAACAAAGTAATTTACGTAGAACTTGCAAAGTTATTAAGTTTGTTACACCATTTCCCATTTATGTTTATTCAGACAATTAGTTAATTACTGTTTCAATTGTGTTATAATTACTGCTTTAGCAACATTATGTGATCATTAATCATTCAGTGGAGACTGATTACAAAAGGTATGCTAAGCGTGAATTATAAATGGTGAAGTCCAGATACAAATTAGAAATCTTTCTTCTAAAGAAAGCGTAAGTCGGTTTGTTTGTTACATTTTCTGCTGCGCCACAGAGTAGATGCGATAGATAACCACGGAAGAGAAAGAGCCTGAATAGCTTCAAGAAGAAACGATAAGGTTTTAGAAGTCGGATTGAAATAAAACAACATTTATTTACTAAATAAATATATAATTAAAATGACAATAAAACAGACTTGTTTAAAAATAAAGAAGAATTGAAATAAGAAGAGTAATTAGTTATACAAATTAAAAGACTGGCAGCAAAGAACATAATATTACAAAAAATCGGAAGAGAGGGTGCAAAAGGTATACATGCGAAATTAGCTGAACCATCTTGCATTGTTATTTCTACCGAAGACCAGGAAGAGATATGAGTACTTTTAGAAATCGTATTAGGCTATCAATACTAAAACGTTGTACAATATATCCTAATGATTGTCTAGCAAGACCTCAGTAAATCAATCCTCTGCATCCACAGACTCATCTTCATCGTCTTCATATAATGTTTTTGCATCTGCTGACTGCTTAGGCACCCCAATAGAGGCACCAGTCACCGAGTCTCTAAACTCCTCCTCAATTCTATAATAATGCATCTTGAGAAAGTCTTCTTGCGCATTCAGGGCAGCTCTTCTTTCTTTACCCTCAGTAAGGGTAGCGTCCCAACGGAACCCTACTTTATAAGGATTCTTTTTAACCATTTTCGCTGCTGACTTTGCAATAAAATCAAATTCCTCCATGTATTCTTTCTTAAGTGTCTCTTTGTTATCAGTCAGAAGACTCTTTTTTGCTACATGTGGCTTTTTTATAGCTTCAGGGAAAAGTATAGCTACAGTATCGTTGAAAATAGTTTTTTGGTTTTTCATTATTTCCAGCATTCTTCTTTCTTTCTCTAATCTTTGGGTTTCTAATTCGCGCAACGGTTTCTCATGTTCTATCAGCAATCCTCTATTGATTCGTTTCTTTACCGCAATTGTTCTTTCTATTAATTTTTGTATAATTTTTTGCCATCTTTCTTCAGGACCTACAACTTTCATTCTTTCCAATCTTCTTGCTTCTAGTTCTTCTTCGCGTTTTTTCCCCTCTTCTTCCCTTAGCCTACGCTTTTCCTCCTCTTTTTCAGCCAAGAGTGCTCCTTCTTTTCTTTTAATTTCAAGTAAAACGTGCGGATTCTTTTTTATGAAATTTTCTTGCCAAGTAATAAAAGATTTCATTACTTTTAATTCTCTTGCTATCATTGCTTCCATTCGACCTATATAATTTGGACTTCCTAACATAAATATTGGTGGATTTAAAAACATTCTAAAGGAACCATTAACATCACTCACACCAATTATATTTTTAGCCAGTGGCAAGGTATGAAGGCTAACACCTGTAAGCATGGTTCCGGATAGAGTTTGAACAGAAATGGGCTTGTCACTCTTCAATAACAGATCCCAGGTTTCCAGATCTCCTTCAGAATTTGTTAGAAAAAGTATACTAGGCTTATATTGTGACCATACTCCGTCCGTTAAACGGTAAGGACGTTTTTTCCAAATTATTGGTCGACCTAACAATTTATCAGACCAAATTGCAAAAATTTTGCCACCTACTGTTAATGTCACAGAATCAATCAATGGATTTTTCTGAGTAGTAGATATGACACCATCGTGTATACTGCAGCAATATTTTATTTCACTGTATTCAGAATTTACCACTTCACCGGTATTAAATTCATGGCCCTCCCAACTTGCCCGAGTAAGTTCTCCGTTCAGTGTACCAAAGTAAGAAACGTCATTCATATCGTCTTCTGTCTGTTTTAAAATTTCACAATTGAAATACTTTCTCCCAGTGCCATTGTTTTTTGGTATGTAGACATAGTTAACACTAGGTGGAGTTATAGCAAAACTCTGTATTGAATATGTCCAGGACTGTCCTGCAATACCTAGTATAACTTTGTAGCACGGTTGTAAAATACGATCCAAGGCTTTGAAAGGCGAAACATCGACAAGTAATCCAGAGGGCCTTCGAGGAACTCGTTTTGATTTTTTAACCTTCTTCCCTTCCACAAAAGCCATGTTGTCGACTGACATGTTCCACATCAAAATACCGCCATCTATTGAACTGGACATAAATTGTAAAGATGTTTTGCCTTCTGGCATAGGGACTACTTTTCCCGTAGGAGTGACCAAAAAGTTTGGCGACATCCACTTGATTGCAGAAACTGGACCAACATGACAATTCATCAAACTACTACAAGCTGTACAATTTACTACGGCCCTGTCCTGCACAGTTTTCATCCAGCCCATGTGAGCATTCATGGCGATTCGGTATTTTTCTCTCGTTTCACTAAGAACTTCAATTTTTTCAACGTTTTCTAGTTTATTAGTTAAGTCCCATATCACAATTTGTCCATTAATTAAACCGCCAACCAGAATATTTTCATTAAATGGGCAGAATGATAGAACTTTTACTTCGCGGGGTGCTTCTAAATATAGTTTTGGTATTAAACTATCTATGTGACTCCAAATCATAACGGGATTTAAACCATATACTGCTCTTTGAATTGGATCTTGACGTGGGGTGGTATGTGTTTTCATAACAGTCGGAGACCCATCAGAGTAAGAAATTGCTACAATGCCCGACCACATGGGATGAAATACTGCGCTAGAGACATACTTGTCTTTGGCTCTAACATCTGTGAAACAAACATACTCTTCAAAGGTCATAGTACCAAGAGTATCAACATATTTTTGGGTAACAAGATTTGGATAGTCATTATAGTACATATCCATTACTGCATTAAGTTCTATCATGGACTCCATTTCGCTCACACGTGATGACAAAAAACCATTGATCATTTTCATATAGGACGGGCGACGCATGCGCCTCATTGCTGCTCTGTATGTAGCCAGTCCCACTTCATCAACAGGCGGCTTCTTAACATTATCTTCATCATCTGAACTTTTGTCGTCATCGTAGTCCTCTTCTACAAGAGCTATGTGACTAGCATCACCGCCGCCTTCTGTATCTCCCATTTGTCCTAAAGCATCAGCAATAGATTGCGTCCACATATTTTTTGGATACCTTAGTTGTGTTTGAGCAACTCTATCTACAAGAGCAGGAGTAATCTGGGAACCGCAGTCCACTCTTCGACGAAATACATTATTAAACTTTTGTCTGTATGGCTTTAACTCTATATACCCATCTCTGACATCGCTGCTGTCTCTAACAGTAAATTTATCAGGTTGGTACTCAGTAGGAAACTTAGCTTTTATCTCCAACTCCATTAAAGTTCTTTTATTGACAGGCTCTAGTTCAAGTATTTCCTCTTCACTCCCCAAACTTATCCAAGGCCTAGGTTTCTTTTGTACCGCCTTTTCTAGTTTTTTTTCTTGCCTTCTTATAAATCTATCAGACTGCTGCTTACAATGGTCTCGAGCTTCTATAGTGACACATACATAGAAGTCGTCTGTATTCTTTGATTCGTCTACTATGTAGCCCATTAGTACCTCTTCTTCGGTGTATTCCTCAAACTCTTTCTGCAATGAAAAAAATTCAGAGAGTTCACCACCGAGATCAATGGATTCCATGATTTTTGCCTTGCTAACAAACTTCCATGGGTACTGCGCATTGATATGAGTTCCTATAAGCATTTCTATTTGAGTTTGGGTTTCTTCGCTAAGAGTGACTTTGTGTACTCCCTCCACTTCATATTTAGGAATGAATCGTTTTCTTCGAGGTTGCGGCTGTTGTTGTTGGTTGCTCATCGACGACATTTTTGCTTCCTCGGTTTGCACTGCAACCAATATATATATAGACGAATTTAGTTAAGCTGAATATAATAATGACACAAGATAACAACGACGTTATGTTTTTAATGGAGTGACAATGTCACATTTGACTTAATTATATTGCGATAAATTGTTGTTGACCAAATAGTTCGTATTATTTTACCAAATAGTATTTCTGTTCAACGATAAAACTAATACTTTGAAATGTAGGAAAATCTAAACCTGTATTATTCTTGGATGTTACTTATTAATAAAGTGGTAAAATAAAATATTTTATGAAATAATATAGGATATTTTATTACAGTAAGAAAATACAGCACGATTTCCTATTGGAACATTATGTGCTTCGAATTAAAAAAATCGCTTACTTGTTTAAAGGAATTCGGAACATTTAACTCTCAAATAAACTGTAAAATAAATACAAAACGAACTTCGCGTTCACAACATCCATAATTCCTAAAGTATTTTCATTTTATTTGCACCAGTCAGTTACATACGTTGCCTCAAACTGTCTCAGTTATTAACCTTACAACCCTCGTCATACTTAAAGTGTCAGAACGCCCTCATGAGGTTTCAGACATCTGTCTCCGGACTTCCACCTCCAGAGTAACTTCTGTTCACTGTTCTGCAAAGCCTATAGAGTTTGTTGTTCAAACGTCACTTACATTTTGTAACTTTTGTGGAGGTAAATGGGAAAGTTTTGTGGTGAGAATTTTTAATGCGATTTGTTTAAATAAGTATTAGAAAATAGGTTTATGTATTAAAAGAAAGGTAAATATTAGTATTGTAGGAAAGTAAAGAGGTACATACAAGGTGTTGATTTGCATTTGTGCCATATTTCAGGAGGAGGACATAAAGTACGTAAATAATCGATTGGAATTACAGTAGACGGGAAATAGCTAATATGCACTGCTTTTTTTTCATTGTAATGTCGTAGTATTTCAGAAGTAATCCAATTTTATGAATGAAAATTTTATGAATAATCGTTGCGTATGCTTTGTGTTTGCGTTTGTGTGAGGGCGCAACACGGTTTTAAGGCCAGCAACACACGCGCCAAGTTTAAATACGGCTAGATGACATTGACGGAGTTCCGAAAAAAAAAATTATGTACCAATTTTTTTGTTGATTTGGGTCGAGAATCATTAGCATAATTACGTCCTTGAATATGGCACGGATGCAAATCAACAGCTTGTATATGTATTAGGTATAATTTACAACACTAAGTACTTAGAATTTGCTATGAAACATTCTTGATCGATTAGTGAGTCAGGCGCATTTTTATAAAAACACTCATTAACTGATCCATTATTACCTGCTTGAACCAACGTCTCATCTTGTTTTTCTTCGACAACCGGTGGCTTCTTAACTTCTTCCTCATCTTCATCGTAGCTGGTCTCTGAGGAAGAGTTCCTTCTTGGTGGTGGGAGCACTTCTTCCTCGCTATCTTCCGATTCCTCGAACATTATGACACAGGCTCCCTGCCTGGAAATATGTTAGTTTTCGACACGTTTTGTGATCTCGACAGTACTAAGTTAAAATATATGTACCTAATGTTGGACGTCACAAAGTACAGAAGTTCTATAACATGACTGACTACTTAGGGTCGGTTCATATCTGACGGAAAATGCGTCGAGCGTATCGTAAATGTATGATCGACGCACTAACGCATCATCGGTTAGGTGTGAATGATTGAATGTTTTACCGTATATTTGTCAGTCCTGTCGTTACGCGACCGATGATACGCGACGGATATTCCGTTAGATATGAACCGACCCTTACTCTATAGAGAATGTTCATAATCCTGATAGTGTGCAGATATTGAAATCAAAACGAGTATGTACGAATATCGAGAGTTACGGAACTTAGGAAGCATGTCATGCCAAATTAAAAACTCGAACGCCTAAAAGAATTGGAGTTAAAATTATTATTACGGTACCAACACTTTTTACTTTCAAACAAAAATGTTTAACAAACGATAAAGTTTCGCCTCGGTTGAGACAAAGTGATATTTTAAAAGTTACTTCTCTGAAGTTTTTCTTTCTTCCAAAACTTTGGAACCCGTATTACTTTTGCTTTTGAACAAAGTTTTAACACAATTTGTACCTTTTTTTAATCTGGGAGAATTGTTTCTTTGCACTTAAGACGTTTATGGAATCAGTATTTTTGCCTCTTTAGCTGTTAAGCATGTTTAATGTGTTGTATTAAGTGTGCAATCTCTCCATGTAAAATACTGGTATTCAGATGCATCTGGTAAGACTAGAAGCCAACCCCACCACAGCTATAGATAGGGACTTAAGTATTTACTTCAATTTAAATTGCTTTACTTAAATTAAACCCTGTGACTACAACTTAAAGTAGCTATCCACTTATATACTCAAAATAAAAATATCATCACTTAATGTCAATATCTGCTTTAGGTACCATGTTTTCCCAAACTTAACGAACAACCTTTTACATACTAAACGCTCTTCATTAATTCATACTTACCAAGTCTACTAAGTTCAAAAGCCACAAGTCAATTTAACACTTGAAAGTAAACTCAAAAACTTTGATTTTAATTCACAAGCAAATATGTATTTAAATCTGACAAACAAGTAAATTTGTGTGTTGTTAGTAAACAAATGGTTACTTTGGTTATAGTTACGCATGCGCTAAAGTACCGGGTACCATGTGGTACCAGGTACCATCACGTTGGTACAACCCTGCTTTGGAAAATCACAGGGGATCCTGTACATATTAGGATAATGTGTCCCTACAATAAGAGTACCCGCACAATGCAGCTGATCTTTGTAATGTGCGTACTACCATTCTTTTTCATACTGATTTATGAGCCCAAACAAACTATCGGCCGACTATAAGTTTTAAGGGTGCGGGTTCTCTACTCAGAGAGCACTTAAAGATAACGATTCTGGTTCATTGGACAAATAAACTGAGGTAAAAGCGAGCAACTGCGTTTAAATATTTCTATATTAATAGATTCAGTAGTTTCAGCATGAAAACGAGTCAAACAGACAGACTTACTTTCGCCTTTCGCATTCAACATACTCAGAAAAAAATCTGTGGTAGACACTAAATCAATAAGCTAGATGTGTCAATAGGTTCTAGATTCACTAACAATAGACTTATAGCCTACAAATTGTTGGCTCGAAGCCAATCTGTGTCTAGACTCGACTATTGAGAATACATTATTACTACCAGATTTTTCTAAAAACTGCTTTGGGTGGAAAAATTTGGGACTGTATTTATTTATGGAATTTAATGGCTATTAAGTGGTTGCTCATAGTCGAATCCATTTTTCTTTTTTAAACATTTTTTCCAGGTATAGTCTGCCAAGAAAGTAGTCTACCAATTTTGCAAGGTTTCTATGAATTCTAATGTTGGTAGGATTCTAATGGAGCATTAGGAATAGGTAAGTGATCTAAGTTTACAGTCATCACTATTCTCCTGCCCTTATCCCAATTTTATTTGTGGTCGGCGTAGCATGTTTTTGCTGTCTAGTTTTAAAAAGTTTAAGCAGATCAGAACTGTAAGGTGGAATACCACATTTTTTACCAATTTTACAGGTACAATAACAAACTATACCGTACTTACAAATTAATATATCTAACACTAGCCGTTTTCCCGCAGTTTCACCAGCGTCCCGTGGGAGCTACTGCCCGCATCGGGATGAAATATAGCCTATGTTACTCACAGATAATATAGCTTTCTAATGGTGAAAGAATATTTAAAATCGGTCTAGTAGTTTTTGAGTTTATCCATTACAACCAAACAAACAAAGTTTTCCTCTTTATAATATTAGTATAGACAATTTAAGTTCATAATGATTGACAGCGTACCTGTATGTATGTAGATACTTATATGATATATTTCTATAATTCAGTACATAATTTATGAACAATGTAGGCACATGATTGATATTAATTTCATTAATTAAAGACAGCTAGATTAAATTACCTAGTTATGTTAGCAATTTCATATTGGTTACATATTGAATATGTATATTTAGTTATATGAAACCAATTATTAATATTATATTATATGTAGTATGAGGGACTGTCAGTATTGAAACCAACATTGTTACGGACCATAATTATTGATAGGCTTATTATATTATCATCATGTGCCTAGACTTCGAACTATATTAAGGTCGGCTTCCAGTCTAACCGGATACAGCTGAGGATTAGTGTTTTATATGACCTCTTATCTGACCTCCACCTCCCCGTAACCCAGGCAACCTAATGCCCCTTGGCATATTATAAAGCTAAAGATTTTGTTGCTTTGTACCCAAAAACTCCGAAACTACTGAACTATCCATGTGGCATAAGCTATACATATTTTATCCCATTACGACGTACTTCCCGTCTCTACGGGACCAGGGTGAAACTTCAGAAAACAGTTTAAAAGTTTAATACACCCATCATTTTGAATCTATCGAAAAGTTTATTCAGTCCCCAACAAACAAAAAATGTCAATACGTATACATCAGTTCCTTAACCCTTTTTGAAAGAGTTTTTTGACCATTTTAACCCCGATCAAGCCCCAATCTGGATTGTTGGGAAAAAGGCTTAAACTGACAAATTGTTTCAGACGGCGTTGTCGAGACGGAAGGAGTCAGCAGCCCCGCTGACGGGGGAGAGAGACAGCACTATATTCCGTCACGGCTTCGGGTACCCTCTCGCTCTGGTGCTACGATTGCGGGTTTTACAGGTTAGTTAGTTTAAATATTTAACTAAACTACTCAAAACATAATAGGGCCTACCATAATTTATTTAATTTTTTTTTTTCAACATACCTAGTGAATCTACAATATTTTAATTTATATTTTTCATTATACCTATACATTTGATTTTAGAGTTAGGCTGCATATTCACTACAGGATAAAACATAACAGTGCATACCTACTCCTCATTTACACAAAGCACTGGACATACAAAACACGTCATGACCGCCCCTAGAGAGAACATATCGTTGATCCTAAAAAGACGGAACATAGATCAATACCTCTGACAGGAGATAGAACTTTGAAAAGAATGGATGGATAGATGGATGGATGGATAAGTTTTAAATCCATGGGGATGGATTGGCTCAACGGTGTCATCAATCAGTGTTATCTGTCATGTTTATTCTTTAGTACATGTTTTATGTGAATCTTTATCACTTTTCATGAGAGTATCAAATATTTCATACATATTATATTACTAGCTTCTGCCAGCGGTTTCTCCCGCATCCCGTGGGAATTACTTCCCGTACTGGGATAAAAAGTAGTCTTCCTCGATAAATGGGCTATCTAACACTGAAATAATTTTTCAAATCGGACCAGTAGTTCCTGAGATTAGCGCGTTCAAACAAACAAACAAACTCTTCAGCTTTATAATATTAGTATAGATTGTATTAGGTGTTTTCCTGCAACTTCACCCGCGTCCGCTGGGAACTACTGTCCATATCAGGATAAAATATAGCCTATGTTACTCGGAGATAGTGCAGCTTTCCAAGAGTTGAAGAATTTTCCAAATCGGATCAGTAGTATTGGCACCTTTGTGCAGAAACAAACAAAAAATTCCATCTTTATTATAATAGTAGGTATTATAATAGTATAGATTCATGGTACACGCCTACATCATTTTACAGAGAACTTAAAATATTTTTTTGCTAATATGAAGAGTGATATCAAATGCATACCAAACTCGATTAAATAAAAGTATTTCAATTAAAAAGCTACCAGAATGAAATGCAATTTATTCAATGCATAGCGTATGTAGGTACACGAAGGTAGAAAATACGCTCGTGTATTAATAAATAAAACTAAAATGATAAACGGATTATATTGTACTCGTAACACGAGTAAGCATATTTATTTTGAAAATCGAAATATAGGTAAAAGTATTTTCATCTAAACTATCGTGGAAGTAAGAACGGAAATTGATTGAATTTATCATCATTTATTTATTTTTCAACATATTAATTACATTTTTAAATATTAAATATAAAAATAAAAAACTTTTTCATTATTATTATGCAATTCTGAATGCTTTATGACCATACTATACTGATGCTCAGTATAGAAAAGCACATATTTTCTTATCTACCCCGGGGCTGAAGCAATCTCCATATAAAACGAGAAATCGTGACAAACAAACCCACTTTCCGTCTAAAGATTTTATCTTTGCTACAAATGCAAAGGAAGATAATCTTACCTCAGGTTAGCAGAGATTTCAATAACTATTGTATTCCAACATATACACTCTTTTGCAAAAAACTAAACCTAGGTATGAGAAATCTTGGTTTTTACGACTATAATATTGTTTTATGTAATTGCGATAAGGGCAGGAGGATGATGTATGGAACATTAACTTTAAAACCGTTTTTAAAAACCTTTCAAACTGCCGACGATATTTCTACCAGGAATTCGTCCAGAAAAAGGTGTAACCAGTTTCTTAGCAATTCTCCAAAATTCAAATTTAAAATACACCCTTTCTCATGATTGACTTACCTTTTTGATGCTAGTAACATACTCTAGTAATTAAAACCTTTTGAAATATTAATAAAGTCGTCAAAACCAAAATTTCGGATAGCTGCCCATTTTTTTTGCAAAGGAGTTTACACCTCTATTGTCAGAAATATATTTCGCAAACGTTTGCAAACACACAAAGCAATGATCTGCGAAATGAAATAGTCATTTCTTCGACTATCTCCCGACAAACTTTTTCTCTTATCCAAGTTTTATATAGTAGTTAATATCTACCGAGACAGTTAGAATAAAGTTTTGTCTAATAATAAGGACCGACCTTATTATTAGACAACTCCTAAAAAGTTCCTTATCAGGCGGCAACAAGGTTCGCGCCTATAATGGTTGGGTCATGCCAGTCCTGATGTACTCCTTCGGCATACTCAAATGGACTCAAACTGAATTGGATGCCTTGGATAGGAGAGTCCGCACACTGCTGACCGCAGAACGAATGCATCACCCACGATCGTCGGTGATGAGACTGTACATCCCACGGAAATGTGGAGGCCGAGGCTTTTTAAATGCAAAGACGCTCCACAACCGTGAGGTGTGCAGTCTCAGAGAATATCTTCTCAAAAGCGACGTGGGTATGCATCGTGATATGGTAGCAGTGGACAAAGGACTCACCCCGCTATCGTTGGCAAATGAGAACTGGCGCAGACCTGTGGTACTAACTACCCATGATCGCAAGGAGGTATGGCAGAGCAAACAGCTACACGGACGCTTCTTCGGGGCTCTTCATGGCCCCGATGTAGACTTCAATGCGTCCGTATCTTGGCTACGCTTCGGTGACTTGTTTGGAGAAACCGAAGGGTTTGTATGTGCAATTATGGACGAAGTTATCCTTACGAATAACTACCGGAGATATATCGTGAAAGACGGGACGGTTGACATATGTCGGGCATGTCACCATCCGGGTGAGTCTATCAGACATATTATATCTGGTTGTTCTCGTTTGGCTAATGGTGAATATTTGCACAGACATAACCAAGTGGCCAAGATTATCCACCAGCAGCTTGCTCTGCAATACAACCTTGTAGACCTTGAGGTACCGTACTACAAGTATGCGCCCGACCCAGTTCTCGAAAAGGACCATATCACGTTGTACTGGGATCGATCTATCATCACTGACAGGACTATTGTAGCCAATAAGCCTGATATTGAGGTGATAGATCGATTAGCGCGCCGCGCGATGATAGTCGATGTCGCCGTTCCGCATGACGAGAACCTTGTGAAAGCTGAGAAAGAGAAACAAATAAAGTATCTCGACTTAGCGCACGAGGTTGTCGCCATGTGGAGTGTCGACACGGCTGTTGTTGTGCCGATTGTCGTTACGGCCAATGGTTTAATAGCCAAGAGCCTCGACGAACACCTCAGGAGGCTCTCGTTGGGCGGCTGGATCAAGGGACTGATTCAGAAGGCAGTACTCCTTGATACGGCACGTATTGTGAGGAGGTTTCTGTCTCTGGGACCCTAACCACCGGTACCTTGGACCCTGTGCCCGATATCGGTGGCAACCTATTTTTTATATTTTTAAATGTTTTTTATTTTTATATTTAATATTTAAAAATGTAAATTATATGTTTGAAAATAAATAAAAAAAAAAAAAAGGACCGACTATCATAATACGAGTATTTCATTTTATTGCGAGACTTTTTTGCTATTTTGGTTCGCCATTTGTCCATTTAATATTATTAATAAAACTCAAGTAGTTGTTTATTTTATTCTAAGCTCGTAGTTGAGCGAGATTTCTTAAAAAATAAGCAGTGTCTCTGTACTTGATAGTTATATTTTGTTCTTGTCTTATTAACTGTGTACATAAACTGTTAAATTAATAAAGAGACTGTATGGTATGTGGGTCACTTCGTTGAAATACAATTGTTTTATTTGTGAATTCACTTTAAATCAAGTCACATAAACTAGTTTATAAATCTATTTTTAAGCAAATAATAATTCACACTATTATTATGGTTTTAGCAATTTTGTCCTATACCTTATACTCTTATAACATTAAGCTTAATACATAGTTCCCCTCTCGACTTATCTATTCCAAATAATAAAGCTTTTCTTTGATAAAGTGACAAAACATACAAACTTTCATATTTGTCACACAATAAGAGAAAACGTAAACATAAATAAGAAGTGACAAAATAAACAAAGCTCATGTTTGACGTAAAAATGTAATAGAAATATGAAATCTTTATATCGAATGCATCTTCCTCGGCAGAGCGTAGCAGTACCCGCAGACTGTAAACTAAAAAGTCGGCCGACAGTTCGCATCATCTAAATCTCCCGAGCCTTTTCCCAACTAAGTATGTTGGGCTCGCCTTCCAGTCTCACCGGATGCAGCTGAGTACCAGTGTTTTACAAGGACCGACTACCTATCTGACTTCCTCAACCCAGTTGACCGGGCAACCCAACACCGCTTGATAAGACTGGTGTCAGACTTACTGACTGCTGACCCTATGGTCGGAAAAATAATTTAAAGAAAATCTTGATTCCAATCAAAGTTCTCAGTCTTTCTGATACCGGTTTAATACCCGATCGTTGTAACGTGCGCACTACCATTCACCTTCATACTGATTGACCAAACAAACTATCGGCCGACTAAAAGTTTGCAGTGTGCGGGTACTCTAAATATTGGCGAAAGAATAGCGTGGCCATGACAACCGTATCTGGCGGATATACGGGATGTTACCACAAAGAATTTTTGTTTATTTCTTGTTATTTTTTGTGGCAATTTGACCGCGTTGTGGTTTGATTGTATAGAGAGGAAGATAATGGAAAACAGAGTACCTATGCCTTTTGCTGTGAAATCATTTAGTAATAGTTTATCAGTAAAGTGTACCTACAAAACAACTATATTCTAATTTCTTGCAGCAATTTTTGAATAAAGGTCGCACGTTCCCCACATACTATTTCTTTCTAGGTTTTTTCATATCTTAGAAATATTATTTAGTGTCACATATTTTGACCATTATGTGTTCCTTTTCAGAAATAAATCTTCTTCAAAACTAGTTCCCGTCAGTCACAATTTCTCGACATTGCAATATTTCCCCTTTATGTCGACGTCACTATTATTGTGTACACCATGGATCATCCGCAATATTGTACAGGTTTACCAGGATTTCCACATATACCTACGCTCCATTTTGCAATAAAAACATGCCTTCATTTTTGATAAAACTACAATTATTTATAAATGTTATGTAGACTGGGATAAGAGCAGGGGAATGACAATTATGTTAAATAAATACATATATTTGTACACCTTTGGGTAAAACATAGAGACACTAAATCGTACTTGTAACATCTCACATTGCTGTAATTTGACCTATGTTTACAAATAAAGCATTCTGATTCTGATTCAAAAGGTCCATTTTCACCGTCAACATAGCGTCAATTTTTCTTACAACAATTGTTACGTCGAAAATTGAACTTAAAGAGTTATAGCAAACTTGCTATCTTTGTTATTGATATCTATCTATTTTTCTGCATTTTTCTGTGAATAATTACTGCTAATGTGAGATCATGAATAGGTACATACTATTTATAAATACAAATATAATACTGAAGAAATCGTCCTTTTTTAAGAAGCTTTAAAATAACACAATAGAAAATGATACTCCTACTCTCACTTCAATTTAATTCAATTCCATGACAATCGCAATTGCTCATTACAAATAGAAGCCTTGCAATGTATTCAATAAAGCTCGGAATCATAAATAAATTGTTCATTCATTTGCCAAGTGCCAACCAATTATATTCCGCCATTGAATATTCAAAGCTTGGTGCTCGCATAGATTGAAATATCTTGTGTATTAAATATTAAACACGGGCTGTTCGTACCTTACCTAGCTATCTTCTAAATGCAGATTTCACGAAACAACTCGCTTTGTTAGAGAAATGTTGGTGATATCTGTGTCTACCATTCTAGGAAATTATGTTCCTGTTAGTTTTCTATTTTTGTATCCTATAATGATACTTTATTGACTAAGTATAGAGTGGTATCTAAAAATGCAATTTAGGTACGCAAAATTAAATATGGAATACTAGCTGTTGCCCGCAACTTCGTCTGCGTGGGCAATATAGAATAGTCAAAATACTACTTATCCCGTAGGTGCATTCTTTCACGTGACAGTATAATTAGGATTAGCACTTAGCAGTCGCATAGATTCAATGATCAAGGTTGTGTTGTGGATGTGACCATTTATCTAAACAAAAGAAGTAAAGTTTGTGACGTTGTGAATATCTCTGGATCTAGTCAGCCAATTTGGAAAATTATTACGTATAGTGCGTAAGTAATTTTCACAGGAAACAGCTATAATCTATGTCTATATGCTTTGAGTCTGACAAAGCTGTCATTTGTACATTTTCTGCAGCTGCTGTGACTAATCAGAAGCCAGAAAGTCTGTCAGTCTTACCATGGATAATGTCTTGTAATGTGACTGGATTGAAGAGAACAGATAGGTAGTCGCTCCAAGCAAAACATTGGTACTCGAACAGATTCGGCGACTGGAAGCCAACACCAACATAGTTGGGGAATAGCTGGATGGATGATGAAATGAGTCATCATCATCAGCAGGCGCATAGGGTAGGATAGTTTCACTTACTCACTATGGTAAGGCTGACCCCAAATTAGGCGTGCGCGATCCTCGGGCGTGTGAGTAGCGCGGGCGTCGCGAGCGCGCTGCGTGAACATCGCGTTTTGCTGCCCTGCGGCATGTGTGAAGAGTGCAAGCGACGCGCTCGCGGCGAGCACGCGGCGCTCGAGTTGCGTTCTTACCCCTTCGCCCGCTATCCCCACCGCCCGCTAAACGCCTTAGCAGTTAAACGTCAAGGAGAGCGGCGCGTGCGCGCCGCGAGCGCGCTACAAATGCCGCAGGGCAGCAAAACGCGACGCTCACTCAACGCGCTCGCGACGCACGCGCGGCGCCCGCGCTACTCACACGCCCGAGGATCGCACACGCCTAATGTGGTGGCCTAAGCCGGGACTCCACCGAAATGTTTGCATTAGTTCACGAATAGGCAAAATGTACGTATCTGAGAGAGTCCACTTCATGTGTTCGTACTTGAAACCTGCAGTTTTGCCAAGATTTTCAAAATGTACGCTCGCAATTTGTCATTTCTTGGTGGAGCCAGCAAATCAAAAGAAACATAAGTGTTGTAGGTATATACTGTGCGTCACTACCGCACACTGCGAAAATTTCGCTCTTGCGGAGGACGTTTATATACCATATTTTGTGTCACACGTAAACAGGACGACAGTAAGTATCCACCGAAACACTTTCAAAGATCTGATGAACGAACAAATCAGACCTGACTTGGTCACCTGGGGCCAATCAGAGCTCTATGAAGCGATAATACGCTTTGGCTCCTACTGTTATTGTGGTTTCTGAAAATTTATTCACCTCATTCAACGATGAATGTAATTCTGATGGTACTATTAAGAACACTTGCTTAGCGCAGAAGCTGACGTTGGCAGGTCAACTCTTTTGACTTCTCGAATAGGATACCATTGGTTTTTGTGCAATGCACACCTGCAATGCATTCTGGATTAGGATAGGATATAGGTGGATAGGATTTGCAACAGAGAACAATTCTGTCTTTGTAATTGAATGATATCAAAAGTCGTGGTGGCCTAGTGGGCAAAGAACCAACCTCTCGAGTATGAGGGCGCGGGTTCGATTCCAGGTCAGGCAAGTACCAATGCAACTTTTCTAAGTTTGTATGTACTTTCTAAGTATATCTTAGGCACCAATGACTGTGTTTCGGATAGCACGTTAAACTGTAGGTCCCGGCTGTCATTTAACATCCTTGGCAGTCGTCACGGGTAGTCAGAAGCCAGCTAGTCTGACACCAGTCTAACCAAGGGGTATTGGGTTGCCCGGGTAACTGGGTTGAGGAGGTCAGATAGGCAGTCGCTTCTTGTAAAGCACTGGTACTCAGCTGAATCCGGTTAGACTGGAAGCCGACCCCAACATAGTTTGGGAAAAAGGCTCGGAGGATGATGATGATATCAAACGTAGTTTTATATAAAAGGTTTTTTTTTAGACTTGGCTCGGGTCTAACTGAGACTGTTCGTAATCGTGAACAGTGTATTAATTGCGATCGGAAGTTGAAAGTAAGCATGTCTCTGGTATGCGACGCGTATTTTGTACGTTTTCAGACGCGATAAGGCAGCTCCCATTTCTTATCTGCACTTTGTATCTGGGCTGGTTTTTAAAGCTACAGAAGCCTACATTATCTCACGCTTAGCAGCGCTTGCGAGAGATAGATCCTGATTTCTTCTAGGATTAAGTTTTCATATTTTGCATCAGAAAAAATAATACTACTCACTCAAAGTAATTTGTTTAAGGCCACCACATTAGTGGAAGATAAGCTAAACTATGTTTATGAAAAAATCCTGATATGAACTCCATCTGTAACTTTAAATTATAATTAATTGTTATACTAAAGTCATCATTTTTGACATAATGTTCAAAAAATAATTTAGATGGCACCGTTTTAAATTTGGCTGAGATCTATTAATTTTCCTTTCATCAAGGTAATAATTATAGTTGGATTTTGATGTGGCACGGCAAACTGACAAACACTATTGAAATGTCTATCGAAAAATTACACTACGTGTTAAAATATGGTGTATTACGGAAAATACACAACTCCATCTATTGAAATAATAGTATATAAAGAATGTAAATGGTAATTCATTGTTATTTACCACCTCGCTTCTTGATGTATTTTATTTACCACAGATGGAGCTACTTTAACCTGTACTGTTTTGTCAAACAGGTTGCGTGTCGTAATATTTTACATCTTGAATTCACTAAATTAATCATATCTTTTGATAGAGTGAACCGATTTCGATGAAACAAAGCCTAAGTAATACCCCAAGTTACGTAGAACTTTTGTATATAAGCATTGTCTGCATTAAATTCGTAGATTTTACGTGAATCCCGAACAAACAATCACTTTCTACAGATTTATTATATGTATAGATATTTCAAAAGTTCCCGCCCACATCAAACTTTTTGTAGGACAAATAAACGGACTGTTTTTTTTTGTAGGATTCTTAGACAAATATTTTTTGACCGGTTTTTGTATGACGTGTGCGTTTCCATATTGGTTATATTTATCAGTGTGTTAGTATTTTTTCCTTACAAAAAAAACCGGTCCCCGATTATCGAACATGGTCAGGCAACCTAGGAAAAATTGGAATGTACCTACCTAAAAGTACTGAATTTTAATTAAACGAGAACAAAACCATATAAAATATGTACGTAATCAGTTAGCAATTCAGTATCAAACAGACAGACAGACAGACGGAAGATTAGTAAAGACACGTCATCTGAAATATCATTTCGCATTACAAAGCGGGACGTCCCCATTCCAACATGATTGATTGCTCTATCCGATGCATGTAGAGTAGACAGTGTGAACATTCAGATGAGTGGGGGATACATGGAGAACAAAATGAATAACGGAGATGTCAGAACGTAAAATTTCCTAAGAAAGTAGCGCGTCTAAATGGCGTTATTCGAGGGACGAGGGACGAGCTCTTCTTTGGAATCCTTGATATCTTTGAACGCCTCGTTCATTCTAGTAAATGATCACGTACGTCACTTGACCTACAAGAAGGCGTCTGACCTACCTTCCTTATGGCATCTCCGCTATCGTTCCTTCTTCCGTGGGCGTATATCATCGCTAGAATGCTGTGACGTCACTTTGATCTAGAATGTTCCATTGAATGTCACTTGTGAGGCTAAGGAATGACGGATTGAAAGGTATTTTGTTGGAATAAAGTAATGGTGGAAAAGTGACAAATGACATGGGCGTAGGTGGGAAAAAAGTCAAGAGGTTGAAGCCTATATAGAAAAGGATTTTTAGATAAGATTTTTAAACTAGCTTCTTAAGGTTAATGTAACTATTAAGAATGTAACAAAGACTAAGTATGTTATGAGGATTGTATATTATTTTAAAAGTATTTTCTTAGTGGGAACTCAATAGGTATTTGAATGATTTAAGTACCCACACCAATTGCAAGACGTTTTAGTTAGGTATGTGATACATCGGATACATATGGCTATAAAATAATACAAGCTGTTGATTTGCATCCGTGCCATAGTCAAGGACGTAATTATACTAATGATTCTCAACCCAAATCAAAAAATTGGCACGATTTTTTTTTTTTTCGGAAATCCGTCAATGTTACCTACCCGTTTTCAAACTCGGCGCGTGTGTTACTGGCCTCTAAACCGTGCTGCGCTCTCACACAAACTTAAACACAAAGCATACGCAACGATCACTCATTAATTTCATTCATAAAATTGGGTTTTTTCTGACAATACAATGACAAAAAAAGCAGCGCCTATTAACTATTTCCCGTTTACTTTAATTCCAATCGATTATTTACGTATTATATGTCAACCTCCTAAAATATGGCACAGATGCAAATCAACACCTTGTATAAAATTTATTGACTTCTTTCCTTAAAACAACTTCAAGAAAGGAATAAGTTGAAGCCATAACCAGCCACAATTCAATTACTCATCAAAAGGGTTTTCTTTCTAAATAAAGTTACTGTGAAGCTATCGAATTGTGTCATCCTGACTATCTTTACTTAAGGTTCTATCGGATTACGAGCAATCGTCAAACGAACCAAACTTGTAAAAAGCCAATAAAGTATTTACTATAGAGGCTTGAAGGACACATAAAATGAGGCTGAGAACTCTCAGTTTTAAGTCGGGTTTTGTTTTCATGGTATTTTTTTTTTTTTGTAAATTGGTTTTTGATTTTAGATGGGAGGTGTTTTTCGTTTTCTAATTTGTACAAAAGCATTGCAATTCAACGCAGCAATGCTGCACGCTACCTACTAGTCGATGGTCTTGGGGAGGATTTTTTTGTGGATTTTTAGTACTTTTTCCTTTGTTGTAAATATCGAAATAAATACTAAATACTTACCTACTTTGACTTTGAAATAGACACTTTAAAAAGACAATGTTACTAAGTATGTGCATAACTTCAAAATCTCAAAAGTTCAAAAAAAGAAACAAAACCAACAACAAAGATGTAAAGACCCAGTTAAATTCAATTTGTAGTTTCAGTTTAAATCCTGCAAGCGAAATGGACTATTTCACCTCGTTTTGCGGCGAACCCACGCCATAAACTAAACTCATAAGTATCCACTACCTAGCGTTACTGGAATAATATTGCCTTAGCCAGCCCTGTCTTTGTTCATAGTTCTCATTAGACTAAAGCAATATTCCATTTATTGTGTACTTTCTAATATGTTGATTGGTCATGATTGGTCATGCGATGGCTGATAAAATGGTGAAGGGAAAACATCTCGAGGAAACCTGGACTATTAAGTCTGAAATCACCAACGCGCATTGAACAAGCGTGCTGATTAACACTCGATCCTTCTCCGTGTGAGAGGAGGCCTGCGCCCAGTAGTGGGGCAATAAAAATGTGCCATTTATAACACTACCTCGTTGTTCTAGAAGTCGCATAGCGCGACTACTATGCACGAGGTCTAGGGTTCTTATCGAGTCAGACGACATTCGGTTATGTCAGTTTTTGCACCCCAGTCAACGGAGTATAAAGAGCTTCGCAATGTTAAAATTAAAAGTCGCACTTCAACTTACTTTGTACAATTTTCCCGTGAGTACCTAGGCACTTCATTCTTAAAGGAACCTTGCGAGTGGTGAAGAGGAGAGACAAAGGTTATGCGTCATAGATAATCTCCAAAACTACGACTAGTCCCAGAAATAAATCAGCTTTATATTTATAAGCGTGAGAAGCAATAAAATGATCATAAATATTATATTATCCCTAACGCTGATCCGCCTAAAAGGGCTCGGCTAAATTTTATTAACTTAATCTCTTTGGGTTCAATCCAATCCCGTTAAGTTTTATATGTATGTAACTTTCAGTTTTACCTTATCCGATCATGTCGCTTATAACTCCTATGGTTTTATTTTTAATGGGCTGTGAGATGGTTCGAAAGAATGACCACAGCACTGGTATGTACACAGAGGGCCCCAGAAAGAACAAAAACTCTGGTGCTGCTTCTATGAGCAGCGATAATCGGTTACAATTTGGCGATCAGCCAGGTCATTTGCCCCATCCCCCCCCCCCAAAAAAAAAAAACATGTCTATTTTACGGCCATTATCATCAGTCTTTTTATCGTGCCACAGCAGGGTCACAGCTGTGGGTCACAGCGGCACACAGGCCTCTTCTCATACGGAGAGCAGGATTAATCACCACGTTTTGTCAATCTTTGTTGGCCTATATTTGAAGCTAGGTAATTGTGTTGTTACAGATAGTATGCGGAATATCAGCCATGGTGATGGGCAGCGTGGCCTTCATAGAGGAACGACAGAAATTCAACATGGGACTCGGGATACCTGCTGGAGGCATCAGTATATTGGCTGCAGGTAAAATATATGCATAGGATGATGTAAAATATATGAACTTTAGATATATGTACTTACAATATCGAGTGTATGTGATGTTATATTTGTTTAGATAACATTGAACAACAAAGTCACTAAATCTGTATTTTAAGATCCTTCCAATTGCCTAATACTAAAACATCACTCAATTTTAAGTGATGCTCGCTCAAAAATCGTTTTGTTCTTTCAAAATCTTCAGTATTTTGGAGTTAGTTAACAGTTATTTAGCTGTATTGGAATTCCTGTTTATGAGTAGTAACCAAGTAATCTAGTTAATAGGAAATATAATCTATTTAAAATTCTCAGTACAGATAATCAACAATTAGTCCTTAAACTAATTCCAGCAAGTAGCAGTTTGCTTTCTGGTTTTGATTAAATTCTTGGAACAATTTATTAACCCAATTCTCAAAAAGGAGGAGGTTCTCAATTTGTCGGAATCTTTTATTTAATATTTTAATTTGGTTAATATACAAGCTTCCTAGAAATATTTACATTAAAAATCCTGTTACAGAACCGCTACCACTTTTAATCAGAGTGAAAAATAACTGCAATATTTTAACTTCGTTATAAGCATTCGAAATTAGTTTAAAACTGTTTTAGCCAATAACGAGTTTTTAGTATACTCGTTAAAACTATGCAATACCTACAACTTTATGGATACATAATTAAAAAGTTAAATAAATATCAACAATTTTGTTTGAAATTAAATTGTAGTGACTGAAAATTAGTTTATATTAGGTATAGCAGAAATAGTTAAAATTTATATTTATTTTTTAATACTAAAGGGTATTGAATAAGGTTGGAATAAGGTACCGTGAAATTGTAAAAATAGATTGATACTGAGTTTATCGGTGACGCTGGCTTAACGTGCCCTCCCAAGTATGAGGTATAACACCGCTAACTTTCAAACTCAGGACTATTTCGTAAGTTTCTAAATCCCACAAAACGATATCGGCTTGAATTAGGAATCGTACCTAAGATCATGTATAAGCCGCCGCACTCGCGACCAGCGTGACCTGAGATAAATCAGAAAGGTCGAACCCTAGAGACTTGGTTAAAAACCATCTTATCTATGAATGCTAGAAAAGCCGCACTCCCTAGAAATATCAATTAAATTACCTTCAATGTTCTACACTAAAACTAAAATACATATTCCTTTCCCTCAGCGGTATCAATTCACACATCACGAGGCTTTAGTGCGATGTCAGGCGTAGCAGGGGCGGGAGCGGGCGCGGCGAGCGTGCTGTGGGCAGCCGCCGCATGTCTGCTCATCGCTCTCGTGGTGCAATGCTGCAGAACTATACTCGACCCTCCTGGGATTGATCATGGGTAAGTGTAATCATCACAATAGACCGGGAAAAACGCACTGAGAAACTGAGGATATTGAGCATCTTTCTAAAGAAAAATGTGCTCAAAACGCTGACAAGTGCTGAGAAATCGGCCATGAAAACAATAAACTTGTCTTACGCTGGAATCGAACCCGTAACCTCTAGCATGGCAGGAAGATACACTAACTACTTAACTATGCCAGTAAGTAAGTAAATATCACGTAATTCGTTTTTAAAAAGGTCTTGTTGATAAAGCCCAGCAAAGTATGTAAAAAGTTTTAAAAGTTTGGAGGAAAATCTGAAGCCTCACAAATACGAGACGAGAATTTCGTGGTGATCAGGTTTACCGAAAAATTAAGGCCCGAAGTTACATATTTTAGAATTTGGCTAGGGCACATTAAAATCACTGTACCTACGTGTTATTAATTATTACTTCAAGAATTTTATGAAAAAAGATTACTTAGAAATTCAACCATCCTAACAAGTTAAATATTACACTTCTACTACAACGGTTGAATTTCAAAATATTTTAGGAATGACAAGTATTAGCCCGGCCGCAGACATTCGGTTTCCGGATGCGGTTTCCTGATCAGGAATTCCGATTCGGAAACCGAAATGCTCTTTTTTCATACAAAATGTTCACAAGAGCGCACACGTTCTTACTTTTTCCGGACGGAAAAAAGCCTGACATTGGGTTTAAAATTTTCTCCGTTAAAATAATAGTTTATGCTGATGTATGTGGCGCCATCTCTTATTGTTTTGTAGCACTAAACATCAAATGTCCAAATGTCATTGTCTTTGAATAAATCAGTCAGACTGTTGAAAACTACGATCGTGTTTTAATAACAAGATTTCTATCAATCTTGAATATGCATCAAAATATAAATTGCTAGCTTCCGCCAGCGGCTTCGCCCGCGTGGTGTGTTGATAAAAAGTAGCCTATGTGTTAATCCAGGGTATCACCTATCTACATACCAAATTTCAATCAAATCGGTCCAGCCGTTTTTGCGTGATTGAATAACAAACATACATCCATACATTCTCACAAACTTTCACATTTATAATATAAGTAGGAAGTAGGATGTTCCAAATTAAATACAAAAACAAAGTGACTGATGAAATATTCATAATCCCTGTCAGTAAACAACATTAAAATATATATGCTTTATTGCGAAGTAACGGAGCTGTAATTTTGATAACAAATCACAAAACGTTGTAATGGTTTTGTTTTGAAGAGACTTGACAAATACCTACTTCGATACCAACTATTTCTGCAGACATAATACCATTCATAAACATTCTTAATCCACCTCAACGCTAGACTGACTTTGTCATAGCCAGATTATTAATATATTCTTCTACTTTCAGTGACGGCCCCATCGAAGAAGACACAACGCCATCTTCCCGCGATCTAGTTGTAATCGCTTGTGTGCAAATCGCTCTCGCGGCTGCTACGCTCCTCAGTGCGGCGGTCTGCGCACGCATCGATTGCGGAACTTGACGGGAGCCGCAGCGCACGCTCACGCGACGAAGAGTGAGCGAGGCGCCCGTACCCGCTACCGCTGCCGCTTCTGCCGACATTGTGATCCCACCCGAAGAAGTTATAGTCGAAAGAGAAGGCAGCAGAGTTGCCTGGCTTATATAAATTTAAATATTTGCATTGAAATTCGCCAGTGAAATGAATTCGTGTCCAAACTTATAAGAATAAGTGAATCGTACTAGAGTATATTTTTAATAACATTTAAAAATCGGTGTAAAGTTACTTTGTGTCGGTGTAAGAATAAGCTGTAGTTTATCATTATCGATAAAAATATGTAGATTATGATCACATTGCTAATTGCCACATATTTGAACATCACGAAAATATTTACAGATAAAAAATAAACAGTTTGCCTCCAGCTCCCGCATTGAATAAACAAAATGCACATACTAAAAGTCCAAATAATAAAACGAGACTCAAACAGAATGATAAATAAAAATGTTAAATTAATCCGGTAACAATGACTTTGGATTAAACGCGTGGCTTCGTAAATGTTATGTATGAACCTGCGGCTTACGTTTCATTTCCCGTAATAATACGCCATTTTACTCGCTGAATTCTGCTGATAAATTGTTATTTCAGCCATGTTAAACAGTATGTATGATGTTTACCTACTATCTGTAGCAAACTTCCTCCTCGATCAATAGTATGATTTTCTGAATCTTGATCAAGCGTTTTACTTCGTCAATACCATGAAAACCAGTATCCGTAGATTATAACTTGTTAAGTTCAGTTTTTCATGGTTACTTTATATACCTACCCAAATTACTATAGATAAACGTAGTAAGTCTTGATAATGTTGTAAACCTGTTATAGAGAATACCTAACAATTATAACCAGCAGAGTTCCCCAGGGCACGATAATCGGACCCGATACGATGATCAAGATTGAAGAAAATATATTTTTCGCATTTTTTTTACGATATTCTTCGTCTTTTATTTCGGTTTTTAAACGGTTTTTTAAACGGTTTTATTTAGCTCACCCCGTTTGTTTTATTTATTCTTTCTTGGGTCAAATTTAGTAATTCAAATTTCACCCTCTTCCTGTCAACCGATTAATCTGAAATTTTGTATACACCTTTAATTCCGATGACAATACAATATAGTAATATCAATAACATTGTAAATCCAATATGGCCGCCGGCACAAAATGGCGGATAACGTAGGTTTTATCAATCCCATCAATATGGGTATCAAATGAAAGGGCTCAACAAGCAGAATACAATATACTATAAAAAATTGAAATCCAAGATGGCGGCCGCTACAAAATGGCGGATAACGTAGGTTTTATCAATCCCATCAATATGGGTATCAAATGAAAGTTCTCAACCAGTAGAATACAATATACTATAAAAAATTGAAATCCAAGATGGCGGCCGCTACAAAATGGCGGATAACGTAGGTTTTATCAATCCCATCAATATGGGTATCAAATGAAAGTTCTCAACCAGTAGAATACAATGTACTATATAAAATTAAAATCCAAGATGGCGGCCTCTACAAAATGGCGGATAACTTAAGTTTTATAAATCCCATCAACATGGGTATCAAATGAAAGGTCTCAACAAGTAGAATACAATTTACTATGCAAAATTGAAATCTAAGATGGCCGCCGCTACCAAATGGCTGATAACAATTTTTTTACCAATCCCACCAATATGGGTATCAAATGAAAGGGCTACACAAGTAGAAAACTGTCAGTAACCCCAGCGGGGCCCAACAGGGCCAAGGCCTGCCTGGGCTGCGAGATTGTTCGAAAGAGTTACCGCGGCTCTGGTACCATAAAGGGCCTACGACGGAACACAACGGTTTTTAGTCAAGAGTCTGGCACTCCCTCACCGCTGCTGACCCACAGCGGGAGGGGTCACGTGATGATTTTTGGGGTCGTTAAAAAAAAGTATCTGGAAGGGCTATGTATTGAGGAATTAGATTGTAATAAATAGTCAGGTAAGAGACCGTGTAATAATGACGCACTAAATTAATTAGATAGAATGAGGAATATTCGGTAGGCATTTTCATTAAATACTAAAAACTAGAAAATAAAAAATCGGTAAAAAAAACTTTTAAGTTAAACGGTTTTATGTTATGTGCACTGAAAACTAGAAAATAAAAAAATAGTTACTTACCTGTCAACCTACGTAGGTGGTCCCGGTCATATTAGACTAAAATAAAAACGTGGGGCCCCTGTGAAATCCTACCTATAGCAAAGTATATCTTTATACTTTGGTAGGTAGATCATGAGCTCGGCATTCGCTGGTGAAGCCGCTACGGCTGATTATTGATTGTCAAAATCTCCAGTTACGATTATAGTAAGTCGACAATCCATACCTATTATACCTCTAGAAGAAAGTACTACAGCAATAGTTAATGGGCCCCACGTTTTTATTTTAGTCTAATATGACCGGGACCACCTACGTAGGTTGACAGGTAAGTAACTATTTTTTTATTTTCTAGTTTTCAGTGCACATAACATAAAACCGTTTAACTTAAAAGTTTTTTTTACCGATTTTTTATTTTAAATAAAAACCTTGAGCTTGCAAATTGCAAAGTTCTAACAATATTTGTCAGAAAAAGCAAAACTAATTAGAGTCAACGTCAAAACTGCTTCAGATTTTATCAAAGCCGTTTGTTTGGCGCGTAAGAAACTGTACTCCTAAGAAATAAACCTGGAAAATACGCAATTAGCCCAGACTATAGTGAAGTTATGAGAGCAGCTAATTTGCCTCGAGAAATTTTAACGAGCCGGTAAATAAATAAAGCACTTACCTACCCAATCTGGAGTACCTTAAGTTTCTTGCCAAAACTTTAAACGTATTTAAAATCCTAGCTTAATAAGGTATATTGTTCTTCCATTTTCTTATTTTTATGTTGTTTGTTAATTTTGCTGTCTTCACCTTGAATTGTGTTTACTTTTACTGAGTGTACAGTAAAAAAAAAATTTCTTAATTTTAGCTTCACTTCTGTGTACTAAGCCAATGAGAAATATTGCATTATTTTCGTAGATTTAAAGTAAAAATATTCTATACAAATCAGAGAAATCATGGTAGACATAATTAAAGGTATGGTTAGATGATATTATCTGATGATGATATTATGATGTTAGATGATAGTATATTGAATAATATATCATCTTCGTCTTCTGCTGACATCTGGAAGTTTCTTGGAACTCTGGGTATTGGCAAGTCGCGACATTTGGACCTGCCTAACACAATTAGTTTTGATGCTTTAAATAGTTATTTCTGCACTTCTTCTTCCTCTCGTTTGGACTATTTAATGAAGCAAGATACTCTCAATTATATAAATGGTCTAACGCGTCCCGATATCAAATCTTTTGATTTTATGCCAGTCGACGAGGAAGAGGTCAAAAAGATTATCCTGTCCATAAAATCTAAGGCGGTGGGGTGTGATAACATCAGCCGTCAGATGATTGTCCATATCCTAGTCCCAATCCTTCCTGTTATCACTCATATCGTAAACTTTTCGTTCTACTCTGGAGTTTTCCCTTCACTCTGGCGGAAAGCTTACGTGCGTCCTCTTCCCAAAATTTCTAGCCCTACTCTCCCCAGTCACTTTCGTCCAATTTCTATCCTACCTTTCTTATCCAAAGTGCTTGAGGCTTGTGCTCATAAGCAATTTGCTCGTTTTATCTACGGCAATGAGCTACTGAGCCCTTTCCAATCCGGATTTAGGCCGGGCCACAGCACTTCTTCTGCCCTCCTCAAAGTGACTGGCGATATTAGATTTGCTATGGAAGACGCTAATCTCACAGTGTTGGTACTCGTGGATTTTTCAAATGCGTTCAATACCGTCAGTCACGATATCCTTTTATCTATTCTATCACATCTTATGGTCTCTTCTAAGGCGTCAGACTGGTTTTCCTCTTATCTTCATGATCGCCAGCAGTCGGTTCGGGTGGATGAGGATTCATCTGCCTGGTGTTCTTTGAATGCTGGCGTTCCTCAAGGCGGCATACTCTCACCTCTGTTATTCTCCATATTTATAAATTTCCTTACTCCTGAGCTTCAGTGTTCATATCATCTCTATGCCGATGACTTGCAGTTGTATCGTCACACAAAAGTGAATGAGTTGGCAGCTGCGCTTGTTGAAATGAACAAAGACTTGGAGGTAGTTAAAAGTTGGTCTGACAGGTTCGGAGTGGCAGTCAATCCTGTCAAATGCCAAGCTATTATCATTGGTAGCTCAAGAAATTTAGGTAAAGTAGACGCACTTGGGTTACCAACTTTGGTATTTGACGGGATAAATATACCGTTCAGCTGCTCAGTGAAGAATTTGGGCCTTCATCTTGACTCTTCATTCAATTGGCAAGCACAAGTTGCAGCTGTCAGCCAAAAAATCACTAATACACTGCGGTTTCTTTATCGCTTCAAAAACTTACTCCCGTTCCATGTAAAAGCAATGCTTATGCAAACCTTAATCTTTCCTATCATCGACTATGGTGATGTTTGCTACTATGACCTGAATGCAGATCTGCTCAATAAACTCGACCGGCTTCTCAACAATTGCATTCGATTCGTTTTTAATCTTCGCAAGTACGATCATGTGTCAGCGTATCGAGCGCAACTTAAATGGCTACCGATAAGACAACGACGTGTGATGAGGGCATTAACTACTCTTTTTTCTATACTTTATACCCCGTCTTCACCTTCCTACTTAACCTCTCACTTTCAGTATGTGTGTTCACAGCATAACAAAAATCTCCGCTCCTCTAATAATCGTCTTCTTCACTGCCCTGCTCACCGTTCAGACATTATTCACTCTTCCTTCTTTGTGAAATCTATTCTTCTCTGGAATGAGCTACCTCTGGAGGTCAGGATGGTAAATAGTCGACACACTTTTAAAATGAAACTGCGAAATCACATCCATGGCAAGTTGGCGGAATCATTACAGTAGTTCATTTTTCTCACTATCTTCTCTTGGATACAGTTGTATATATGTATATATAGTTATATATATATATTATATTTATATATGCATAAATATATATTTTTATTATCTTCCACTGATGCTCAAATTGTGTTGCACCTACCACTTCTATTTCACCACCACCCTAAGGTAGACTGGCAGAGAACGCCTAAGGCGTTAAGTCCGCCGTTGTACAATGTGCAAAAAGTATTTTAAATAAAATAAATAAATAAAAAATAAATATTATGTACAAATATTTTCTTATTGACCGTGTAAATATTGTAAAGTTAATTAATGTATTTAAAGTCCTATATAGAATTATGTCTTAGGTCTAAGATAATTGTAGAAACATTTTAATTTTTATTAGAGACGTCTGTAAAAAATATCACTTTTCTATTAAATTAAACGTTTGGAAGTATTGTTGATTGTGATTTAATTTATCCAGTGTTTTTTATTCAAAATCTAAACTAAAGTGCATTTATTCAAAGTAGGCTGAAAAACACTTTACGAACTTCAAAACTATATGTGGTTTGCCTTCGTCTCCAAAAACGCCTGTCCTTCACCGCTTCTTATATGATTTTGTTGGGAAGAAGAAGTGGCGCAACAAACTCCCCGGCATCACATAATATCAGTGATATTGACTAGAGAGAGCAATGATTAAATATTTTTTTTTACCAGATTGACTGTTTCATTAATTATAAATGTAGAGGTAATCATCCTCATATAGTTTACTACGAAAAGTCTCGAGTTAAAATCAAAAGGTTGCATTGACTTTGAAATATTTCAGTAAGTAGGTAATTTTTGAGCAGACGGGAGTACCATCTGCTCAAAAATTATCCAAAGGTCAATTAATTCTCTGTTAAAAGAGCTAAATTACGAGCATACCCAGAAGAATTATTTAAGTATTATAGAAAGTCCATTAAATCCTTTGATGAACTTCATAAAGATATAGGTAGGTACAAGAGAAATAAAAAAAACACACATTATTTTTAGGTGTTTATTTATGTAAATATGTGTACGAATATGTGTGAAAGGGGGGCGTTTTGGGGGTGCTGTCATTCTTGTAATTTTGACGTTAAAAAGTGCTAATCGTATTAGCCTACTTTAAAAAATGATTTCGACTTTGACTTTGACTTTACGTTTGTTAATTGTTAAATAAACAGGATTTTTTTTACCCACGACGGAACGGAGCAGGTATATGCGTTTAGGGTGAGAGATGTGCGTTTGTGCGTTTGTGTGTTTGTGTGTTTGTGTGTGCGTTTGTGCAAAGTAATGTTCCCACATATCTTCTAAACTAATGATCTGATTTTGATGCGGTTTTCAATAAAGGGTTTGTGTTTGATGAGTTCATGTTCTTAGACAGGTGTCATGGCTGTAACTCACTAGGGGGCGCCACAATATTAGTCCAAACAGCAAAGGAATGTTCCCACCTACCTTCTAAGCTAATGATCCGATTTTGATGCGGTTTTCAATAACGTTTTTGTGTTCAATGAGTTCATGTTCTTAGATAGGTGTCATGGCTGTAACTCACTAGGGGGCGCCACAATATTAGTGCAAAAGAGCAAAGTTATGTTCCCACCTACCTTCTAAACTAATGATCCGATTTTGATGCGGTTTTCAATAACGGTTTTGTGTTCGATGAGTTCATGTTTTTAGATAGGTGTCATGGCTATTAATCACTAGGGGGCGCCACAATATTAGTGCCAAACAATGTTACAATATAATCAAAACGTCCGATTACAATTCTGTTTTCATCGGCAATGTGTACGTGCTTAATGCATGTTCCCAAATAATAAAAATTACGCCTGTAACTCACTAGAGGGCGCTACAATATCGGTTCTCTAAAAAGTCTGAAATAAAATTAAGCAAAATTAAAAATTTTGAAAAAACCCCCGACGGTAAAAATCTTATTGAAAAATAATAAAATAACTCAAAACCCCCGACTTAACCCAATTATATAGGAATAACCGTCGGGGCTGCCTTTTCTATATGAAATTTCAACAATTAATTGAGTGTATTTTATGTCATCGTTAAACATCTACAATTCTTCAATAATTGTATTCACGACACTAGAATCCTTTAGCTGGTTTAATGGCAGCTCCCAACGGATATTCCTATATAATTGGGTTAAGTCCCCCCGACTTGAGTTATTTTATTATTTTTCAATAAGATTTTTACCGTCGTTAATAATATTTAATACAAAAATAAAATCATATATAAAAAGCAAGTCACAGGAGGGCTCTGAATGCTCTGATACACGTCCATTCGGAACAGGGCTACCTTGATTCTGAATGAAAATTTCCGTATGTGTGCGGCGGCCGAACCAAATTGTTCGCGAGTGAGAATGACGTCATTAGGTTTTTTCCGTTCTGAGTACCCGAACGCACGGAGAAAATTTCAAACCGAATGTCAGGTTTTTTTCCGTCCGGAAAAAGTAAGAACGTGTGCGTTCTTGTGAACATTATATGCAAAAAGAGCATTTCGGTTTCCGAATCTGAATTCCTGATCAGGAAACCGAATGTGTGCTTCCGGGCTAAAAGTACCTATAATATTCACACTTCAATTTCCGAACGCATCTTTTCTTTCATTTCATTCTACCACCACCGAACAGTTTGAGTTGGCTATCCTTCTCTTTCCCTCGTATCTCGCTACAATATACCAGAAAGAGAAGGAAGACTCGCGGCGCGGCTACACCCAAACCGCACGCGCAGTCGGAACTCTTCCGCGCCGCTAGATTCAAATTTCGAATCACCGCAACACCGCTTCGCCATTTTATGTATTTATTTATGTGAAAATAATTCTACTACCGCACCGTTCCATCATTAAAACCGCATAAATCAGTGTATTAGTGTAGTGGCACACGAGAACTAAAAGTGAGTGACAGTGTACCTAACCAACGCGTAGGGGACGCAGCATCACAGGCCTGCATCAACGTGCGCCTTCACCATCCAGCACATGTAAGTCCATTTTCTTTTACCAACTATCTAGCTTCTCTCATACTGTGTCCCGGTTTGTCTATTCACTGATCAATTTGTTATACGTCACCCGCTACTGTCCTTTCGAATAGTCATACGGTGGTCTACCAACTACATATCACCACCAACCCCATTTGGGTATTCCCAAGATTAGCTGAACTTCTAATGTTCTTTTTTTATTCGGAAAACAAACAGTTTTACAAAAACCACTTAAATACAACACTGCTCCTTATTCTTAGAGCAATAGAGTTCAGAATCGAATGAATAGGTTCGCAACTAAAATAAACGAGGTTTTGTTTTAACGCCGAGTGTTGTTTTTTTGTGTTTATATTCATAATGTTTTGAAGTAATATTAGAGTACTTTATTTTACGAAGAAATAAATGATAATTACATGAATTGATATGCAGAAAGATAGAGTATTTGGATAGTAAGTAAAAAAGATATGCAAACCTTTACTCATAAATATAAAAGTAACTACACACACAGACATATACATATGTGTTTCTGTAGTTTTTTGAAGCGACTGGACCAACAACTCAAAGCAAAGCAAAAAAATATCAACTTAAAGTGTATTCTCATAAACCGGGGGTGGCTGCTAATGGAGAAGGAGGAATACCCCCAATTAATTACCGTATTAAACTTCACCAACCAATTAGCAGGACTACCCAACCTTTTTAACATTGTAGGTATACAGTAAAGGCCACCTTATATTTTAACGTCAATTTAAGCTGTGGTTCTACTGATGCAGAGTATAGCGTAGCGGAGCGAGGCTAAGCTGTGAAAAGAGGTAGGTGTTTAAACTAAAGAGGAACGTCGTTTAGCATAGCTGCTTTGCCTTATCGCCAGGTGCATGAGTGCCCAATGCCATTTATTTATTTAAAACCTTTTTATAATGAGTGCTAGGTTGGCTAAATCATACCTAGTCCTAATGGGATTAATACTTTGCAACTTGATTCTATCTAAGTACACCCATCAAAAGTGTCCAGGGACTACTTACGTGTGACTGTTAATGATCCGCCTCCCTTCGCACCAGTCTAATCTGGCCTGCTTTCCCCATATTTTAATCAATTTCACTCCTCTCCGTCGAGCCTCCTCTCTTTACAGCGATGAGGGAGGGAGGAAGATGTGCATTTGAAGCCATGCAATTGGTGAATAGCGACACCTTCGCTCCGCTCCGCTCCGCCTCAGTGAAACCGCAGTCTTAGCCACTACTCGTTCCATATTTCATACTATATTGAATGCCTTAGTTCTGACAAGTTAAGCTTAGTACACAATAGCGGGAACTTATTGCCAATAACGAAGGTTGATCTTTTATTTTTGCTGTTCTTATATTTTCATCAGTAATAAGGAAAGATTGGAAGATGCGTGAAGCATTTTTGATAATATTATTTTATTCTGTGTGTGATGTTAAAGCAATTTCAGTGCCTATGATAATTATACCCGCTGGAGTAATTTAAAAACTTAATTACGAAATTCACAGCGATCCAATCAAAACAGTGTATCTAGTTTAAAATACATAAAGTACCTATACTATAAATTACTTGACATATTATTAGCTACTTTTTATCGAAGTGCAGTGGAAATTCTCTTTAGACGCGGATAATAAAGCGATAAACGACCGCTTTAAAACAATATGAAAAAAGTAAAATCTCATTCGATACGCATTACAAATAACAGCAAAGAAAATTTTCTGCTGATAACCTTTATGTACTTATTAAAAATATAGTATTATATTGCCTTACATTCCGAGTTTAGGCTGTTTTCAAACTAAACTGACTTTCAGCCGCCGAATGTGATTGAACTGTGTTTATAGTATTTCCATACCTATATCGGGTGTGTCGTTCACAATCACATTAAATGAAATGCGTTAGTATACTGGTTACTATATGTCGATCAACACAATGAAAAAAGAAAAATACATAAAAATAAAAAAATAATTTTTCAAACAAAGTAAATAGAATAAAAATGTGCGAAAATTAGAACACCATATAAAAGTCAAAACATAAAAACAACTGAAATTCTCCCTTGAAAACTGACAGCTGTCAACTGATCAAAACATTCGATACTCGTAACTTTATCTCTGCTTTACACATGATGTTGTAAATTATAAAAACGAAAAATGACTCCTGTGGTTAGACCACTGAATGGATTGGGTTATTTTTTTTACAATTCGCCATAGAATATCATAAAGTATATGCGATAGGATTTAATGTGATTGTGAACGACACACCCTGTATATTCACTTTTTCTTTTATTTGCTATTTTTCTATGTTGCTACACACATAAGCGGGCCGGCATTGTTGGTTCGGCAGCCGACCCGAAGCAATTACTACACTTGTTCGGCTTGTGCCGATCGAGAACTACCTTGATCGCTAAAAACCGAACTTCATGCGTCGACTCCTGCGGTTCTTGAGATTCGGCAGCCGAGCACATACGGATTCCCGAGCATTCAACTTCATATATTCGGTTTTGTCGGCCAGATCAACTAACAGTCAGTTTGTTTTGAACGCAGCCTTATTGCCAGCATGGTGGTCAGTCGCCGTAACTTCGTTGACTGCCACATCGGCACATGGAGAACAAAATGACTAGCGGAGACGTTATAACGCCAATTTCCTAAGAAAATAGTGCGCCAAAATGCAGGTGTTCGGGGGACGAGGACCGTTAGGTACTAACTCCGCCTTTACACGCCTTGTGTAACCCGCCCATTATTTTCAAAATAAACAGCCAATCGAGACCAATCTTTGACAGATTGGTTTTGATTTGAAAGTATAACAAAATCAGAATTTAAACAAATGAAAAATTGAGAAAAACAGTGAAACTAATCGATATAATTAAGAATTAAGCACGGTGATATACCTAGCTTGAAATTGCTAATCAACACCGGAGATTTTTTAAACATATTAAATACTCTTGGTTGAAGAGAGTCTACGAGGATGAGGTCAGAGGGCCCTACCAGGGTCAACGCCCGCGGGGGCTGCTAATTGTTTGAAAGAATTACCACAGCCCTGGTACATTAAGAGCTTAAGAAGGAACATGGTGGGTTTTAGTCAGTAAGAATGTGACAGTCTCTCACGCTGCTCAAGATTTTCTTTAAAACAAAACTTGCCGACCATCGGGCTAGCTGTAGTATATTTAGTCTGTAGTGGTTAATGTTAAATACAGATTAACAGATAACAGTTCAGAGTAAAAGTTTATATAAATAATGGGCAGTTATGTTAATGTCTAGCAATTGAACCATTTATCGAGTGCCCTACAGTGCCCATTAGCCAAGCTTTATTATACAGCAGAGAGCAAATCGAGACAATACATCTCTTCTTACGACATCCGGGCAGCATGGAAAATGTTATCTATACTAATATTACAAAGCTGAAGAGTTTGTTTGTTAACTACTTTACTGATTTGAAAAATTCGTTCAGTGTTACATATTATGGAGGAAGGCTAAAGGTGACTTTATATGGATTCGTGCATAGGTCTCATGGGATGTGGGTGAATCCGCTTTCAGAAGTTAGTATTATATACATGTTACAGCCTTTTTATCGTCCCACTGCTGGGCACAGGCCTCCTCTCACACGGAGAAAAAGTGAGCATTAATCGCCACGCTTGCTCAATGCGGGTTGGTGATTTCAGACTATATGTACAGTCCAGGTTTCCTATACAAGCTGTTGATTTGCATCCGTGCCATAGTCAAGGACGTAATTATACTAATGATTCTCAACCCAAATCAACAAAAAAATGGTAAAAAATTTTTTGATTTTAATTTTTTTTCGGAATTCCGTCAATGTCATCTAGCCGTATTTAAACTTGGCGCGTGTGTTACTGGCTTTAAAATCGTGCTGCGCCCTCACACAAACGCAAACACAAAGCATACGCAGCGATCATTCATAAATTTCATTCATAAAATTGGATTACTTCCGAAATACTATGACATTACAATGACAAAAAAAGCAGTGCATATTAGCTATTTCCCGTCTACTGTAATTCCAATCGATTATTTACGTATTTTATGTCCTCCTCCTGAAGTATGGCACAAATGCAAATCAACACCTTGTATAGCTATAGCTGGTTTCTTTTTTGTACTCTATGTTATTTCTACACTACTTACATTACCTTGAAAATTGATTTGTTTTACCAGTTAATTGTTATTGTATAAAACTGTAACGAGTATGTGGTATAAAAAGAGGCGAATTAGAGCAAATATTTATAAATAGTTGAGGAGCTACAAGCATTAATACACGATGAGGTTCATCCAGTGCGCGTTTCTGTTCATTCTCGCGATGTTAGTGGTTGATATCACGGCATCTCCACAACTATCACCGTCTTTACTTCGAACTAGAAGGCGTGAGTTTTTTTTTTTTTTTGTTTCAAATCTATTTTTGCAGTTAAAATATATTTACGGGCCTTTGACATAAATAGCCTCCAAGTAACTGAGGAACTGATTATCGTAAAGCGTTGTAATCTGGATTTTCTTTAAAAAAAACGATTACTGACGATAGTCGAACGTGACAACGTCATAAGAAATTGATCGTCAGATGTCGAACGCTGCCGAAAGCGGAGGCCGATCGTGCCTCTTTGTCTCTCGTTGCGTGCTCTCGCTTGCACTTCAAGCCTTAAACGGAACTCCTCAGAGCGAGGTAACGCCGCATGAGTCATGTTTTTTCGTGCGTGCAGCCGGCTCCATCGATTTATAAGACGTTGTCACGTCAGAAAGATCAAAATCTGTCACAAGCTTTAAAAGCAAGTAGGTGTGTATGTATTTTTGTTAAACCGTTACGAGAAAACGGTTGAACAGATGTTGACGTAACTTAGCCGTTCTTAACACTTATAATTCAACATTACCTATATAATTCAACATAATAACGCTTATTTTGTCCGGATGCTGATATTACCTAAAATCAGGGTGGGGCTGGAAGCTATAGGAACAACTAATTTGTACATTGGTTTCCTCATGTGTATGCACTTATACAGAGTGTTTCGTACCTAATCACATTAAATTAAATACGTTAGTATACTGGTCAATATAAAAATGTGCGAGAATTAGAACACCATATAAGAGTCAGTCATTACAAACAACGGAAGTTCTCCCTTGAAAACTGAGACTCAGCTGTCAACTGGTCAAAACATTCGATAGTCCTTCGTAACTCTATGTCTGCTTTACACATGATGTTGTAAATTATGAAAACGAAAAATGACTCCTATGGCTAAACCACTGAATGGATTAGGTTATTTTTTTCACAATTCGACATGGAATATCATAATGTATATTTGATAGGATGTAATGTGATTAGGTACGACACACCCGATATAATTTTACTTGATGTCTTGTTCTTCACAGAGGTGGAATGCAAGACTGGTGCCGACTGCCCAAGTAATATGGATTTCTGTGTCCCAGATCCGTACACCAACAAGAAAAAATGTGTGCCCTATATACTTTAAAGTAGCATGAAAAAATTACGTGTTCGGGTCTCGAGGAAAGTTTTTAGTTATAGTACGCGCCAAATAAACGTGCAAGAAAGTTTGTTCACCTCCTTCTACTAACGTATCCCAATATTTCAAAACGATACGAAAAAAATGTATGGGCAGTATCGGTAACACGATCAAAACAAGTGTATCGTAGTAAGAGGTGACCTTGTCGCAAAGGATTACAAACCTTTGGTCAAAATTATGATCAGTCGTTTTTATTTTAAATATAGGCAGATAATTAAACTCATTAAAAATAACAACAAACAAACTAACAAAACACTACATCAAAATAATACAGTAATAACAAAACAAAAACGAGAGAAAACTTTCCGAGTCGAGTAGGTACACAAGTTCCGAATGACGGAAGGACATTATTACAAAATGGCGGACAGGTGATGCGCCCCTGACGGCAGGGCGGTTGAATGACCCCAGCGGGGCCCAGCAGGGCCAAGGCCTGCCGGGGCTGCGGGTTGTTCGAAAGAGATACCGCGGCCCTGGTACATAAAAGTCCTATGACGGAACACGACGGTTTTTAGTCAGTAAGAGTCTGACACTCCCTCACCGCTGCTAACCCACAGCGGGAGGGGATCATTTGATGATTTTTGACATCGGAAAAAAAAAAAAAAAGGCGGTTGAATGACATTTATTGCAAGTTTATTTGGCGCGTACTATAGATATTAAGTTTATTCGGTTTGAACAATCATCATATATACCTTCAAATAACTTTATATAGAGGTATATAAGATATATTGAGGATATTTGAAATTAAAACAATTTGTATCTCTGAAATTGCAAAGCTCTTGTTTTATTTATTATGCCCTTAAAATATTACAACAAATATTGTTTAATTAAGAAATTTATCTCACCGGAAATGACAAAGAAACGACATTTAAGTTCACAATATCGCCTCCTCAATAATCCTTTCTCTCTATTAATTTTTATATCAATAAAATTCACAACACAGTATTATAGTAATAGAAGCATCATCTGCCGTTTAATCGTGCTCCAGTGCGCCCTCTGCCGAGTTCCACAGACAACTTATAAACAGTGGTGGTACGGTAGACTGCATATCAGTGGTAACTGTCATGCACCTTAACTCAATAGTAATAGTACGATTTTCCTATAAAACTGATACCACTGACCTGAAGTTGACTGTACATAATTAAAGACACTGTTCGAACATTACCTTTACCTGTACATTTCGTCTGTATTTCTTTTCTCAGGCTGGAACTTTCTTTTCTAATGTGAAATGGTAAAATGTTGAAACTAATGATTTATAATATCTTCAATAATCCCCCGCGCCTATTTTTTCTTTTTGCTTCAAAGGAGCAATTATAAATTATTGAAGTTACCTTTCTGCAACAACCTTCCCTACACTAAAATTAAACATTCCAATGAGTATTAAAATCAGTTTTTTTTTCTTTTACCTCAATCAAAGCACGACATCAGTTAAGTCAGTTTTTTTTAAGTCGCTATGGCTATTTTCTGCCATGATTCATTAAAATCTATGTAAAGTTGATCTATGTTCCGTGTATGACTTATTGCTACGGTGCTTTCCGCCTATAACCAGGTTTTTTTTTTATTGAGTTTGCAGTGGGCCAAACCAAAACCGTCTTTTTTTTTTTTTTTTTTTTTTTTTATCGACGTAAAATCATCAAATGACCCCTCCCGCTGTGGGTTAGCAGCGGTGAGGGAGTGTCAGACTCTTACTGACTAAAATCGTCGTGTTCCGTCATAGGCCTTTTATGTACCAGGGCCGCGGTATGTCTTTCGAACAACCCGCAGCCCCGGCAAGCCTTGGCCCTGCTGGGCCCCTCTGGGGTTGCTGACATCTCTTTGAGGAGCGCGTGGAACAACGCGCGCCGTCGACACGGGTCTGTCGTCTAGAAAGACAGAGGGTCGATGAGCCACCCGAACTCACCGCCCACAGACCCACGCCTACGGTGGCCGGGAGTCATCTCGCGACACCCGGCGCCCATGGTGTCTACCTGGTCCAGCGCGGCGGCCGGGATGAGAGGTGCGCACTCTCTGGCGTTCCGCCTCCTCCTTCTCGAGCATGACCGCTTCGCAGAAGGAGGCGACGGCATCCCATTCCCTCTCGCCCCGGACCATGGCCTGAACCAGGGCCGGACGCGAGAGGTCGCCGCCGCCCAAAGCCTCGACGAGGACCCGGCGGTGCCCCTCCCATGCGGGGCACACCTGGACTGTGTGGTCCGCCGTGTCCTCGGGGCTGTCCGCACAATGGTGACACCCAGGCGCCTCCTCACGACCGATGCGGTGCAGGTACCTCCCGAAACAACCGTGTCCGGTGAGGACCTGCGTCATGCGGTACGTGAGGGCGCCGTGACTCCTCCCGAGCCACTCCTCAAAGAGGGGACTTACCGCCACGATGGTGGCGTGCCCTGCACTGGGTTGCGATAGTCGCTCCCTCCAGGCCACCATGAGATCGCGCCGGAGCTCCGCCCGCTGCGCGACAACTTGCCGCGGCAACGGGGTTTCTCCCCGGCGCTGAGCCTCCTCGCGCCAGTCGTACAGGCGCAAGAAGACCCTCGCCTCCAGATCCCACGGTGGCAGTCCAGCAAGTAGGCCAGCTGCTTCGCGGGAGATCGTGCGGTACCCCCGGATTAGCCTGATGGCTATCACCCTTTGGGGCACGTTCAGGTAGTGCACAGCCCGCGGCCGTGCCGAACGTGCCCATACCGGGGCCCCGTAAAGGGCCATGGACCGCATGACCCCCGCGTAGAGTCTGCGGCAGGGGGCGTTTGGGCCGCCCAGGTTGGGCAGGAGCCGCTTGAATGCAGCACCTGCCTTCTCCAGTTTGGGGCCCAAACGTCGGAAATGCTCGACGAAGTTCCACCGGCCGTCGAGGACGAGTCCCAGGTACTTCATCGCCCTCTCGACGCCGATGGTAACCCCCCCCACCGTGACTTGGGAGCCTGAAGGTGGCGCGTTCCGAAGCCCATGAAAGCACATGGCCTCGGATTTGTGCAAGGCCACCTCCAGTCCCTGCAGCTGGATCCTCTCGATGACTATCGCAACCCCGCGCGTCATTAAGTCGGCCGCCTCCTGGTGCGACCTCCCTTGTGCCAGAACCAGCGTGTCGTCAGCGTAGCAGACCACGCTGACGCCGCTAGGGAGGTCGGCGCGCAGCACCCAGTCGTAGCCGATGTTCCACAAGAGCGGCCCCAGTACCGACCCCTGCGGAACACCGCACGACATCTCTCGCCGGTTCCATTCCCCGTTGTGACCAGGGTAAATGATGGACCTATCCGACAGATAGGCCTCGACCACGCGACGAAGGTAGGTCGGCACCCGGTGATACCGGAGTGCCTCCCTGATGCAACTCCAGGGAAGGGTGTTGAAGGCGTTGGCGATGTCAAGAGACACCGCCAAGACGACCCCCCCCCGGGACACAGCATCCCCCGTCGTGAGAGCTCTCACGCGCATGATGGCGTCCACCGTTGAGCGCCCCTTGCGGAAACCGAACTGGTGGTCCGCAAGGTCCGGCCCTATCCCCCCAAGGTGCGCGACGAGGCGGTGTGCGACAACTCGCTCAAAGAGCTTGCCCACCTCGTCGAGCAACACGATGGGCCGGTATGCGGACGGAGAGTCCGCAGGGCGCCCCGGCTTCCGAATGAGGACCAGTTTCCCCGTCTTCCAACGAAGTGGGAACTGGCCCCTCTCCAAACATGCGCTGAGAAGCCCCCTAAGTCGAGGCCCGAGAGCCTCAAGGGCCAGGACCCAGGCCTTGCCAGGCAGGCCGTCAGGCCCTGGGGCGGTGTTTTTGGCTTTCAGCCTAGCCACCGCCACTCTCAGGTCCACCCCAGTCACCTCGGGGACATCGTCGTCGTCGGAAGTGTGGTCCGTCGTTGACACCGCGGGTTGCAGAGCCATGGGCGGGGGAGAGTGTTCCCCGCGCGAAGGGAACAGAGCGCTCACCACCTCCTCCACCAGCTGAGGCCGGAGACTCTGGGTCAGCGGGGGGGCCCATGGGCGGAGCTTGCCCCGCACCATTTTGTACGGGCGCCCCCACGGGTCCCTGTCCAGAGACCCCAGCAGCTCCGCATTGGCCACCTCCTTGGCCTGGATGATGGCCAATTGGAGGGCGGTCTTCGCAGCTCTGTATCCCTCGTACAGCTCTGCTTCCCTGGCTTCTGCATCCGGAGGGCGGATGCGTAGCCTGCGGTGTCTGGTGTACAGGTGCCTCGCAGCGACGCACGCCTCTCGAAGGGCCGCGATTTCGCAAGACCACCAGTACACCTGGCGTCGGGCGCGTCCTGGCGGGACTCGGGGCATGGCCACGTCACAAATTTCGGACATGGTCTCCCGGAACCACTCCGCCTCGTCGTTGATGTCGGCGGGCCTGTCCGGTGATGACACCCAGGCCTGCACGACTGAGGCTTCCAGGAGAAGCTCCCGGTCCAGATGTTTCAGCGCCCAACGTGGACCACTCGGGGTCTGCAGGACCGGCGCGCTAGGGTTCTGGGCGGAGACGTCAAACCGGATGTACCGGTGATCGGAGTAGGTCTCCACCCTCTCCTCCACGCGCCAGTCAAAGACACGCGGCAGCAGAGCGGGGCTGGCGAACGAGATATCCACCACTGACTCGCCCCGCATCCGTACACACGTGGGGGCAGAACCCCGATTGAGGACGACCAGGCCTGCTTCCAGCGCCCAGTCCTCCACCATCCTACCCCGTGCATCTGTGCGTCGGGAACCCCAGGCCAGATTCTTGGCGTTGAAGTCCCCTAACACTAGCACAGGGAGGGAATAACTTCCGACGACGACGGACAACTCCAGGAGGGAGTTGTGGAACTCGGCGAGAGTTCGGCTCGGTAAGTTGGTCGAATACTCTTGCAGTGTTTTACAGTATAAGAGCTTCAGCCCTAAACGGTTCAATCATGTGATTCCCGATAAGACTACAAGAGCCGTTTGAGGTCCTCTGCTTGTGATTCAGATTTTTTTATTCCCTAGGCCACCACCTTATTTTACTGATTACGTATTCATTAAATACTAGCTTCCGCCAGCGGCTTCGCCCGCGTGGTGTGTTGATAAAAAGTAGCCTATGTGTTAATCCAGGGTATCACCTATCTACATACCAAATTTCAACCAAATCGGTCCAGCCGTTTTTGCGTGAAAGAGTAACAAACATCCATACATCCATACATACAAACTTTCGCGTTTATAATATTAGTAGGATTACTCACTTAAAAGTTGAAGATTAAATAAAAACCTTCAGGAATGCATTATCAGGAAAAAATTGATTTATTAAAACAACAATCAATAAATATAATTACAATATAATTTTACACATAGATATAATCCACGGAGGAAGGAAAGATGATAGTAGATGCCATAAGGAAGGTAGGTCAGGCGCCTTCTTGCAACACAAGTAATGTACTATCGGCGTGATCAGTTATTAGGTACAAAGCATTAATGAGACGTTCATGTTTCCAAAGTGCTGACTCCGTCGCTTCACGAGCAGAGGACCTCAGACGGGTCAAATATAGTAGCCTTATCGGTAGTCACATGTTTGAGCTGTTTGGGGTAGAAACTCTCGGGCCATGGGGGCCGAGTGCTCATGATCTTGCTAAGGAAATTTCTAAGCGCCTTGTTGAAACTTCTCGAGAGCCAAAGCCTCACTTCTATTTCGCACAACGATTGAGCATTGCCATCTAACGTGGCACTGCTGCCAGCCTTTTGGGTACATTACCAAGTGACAGCGATGGGGACCTATTTATTAGTATTTAAACTGTATATTATATATGTACACAGCTCAGGTTATTTCTATTAATTTATTTATTTTATGTGTCCTGACATTATTAATAACGTTCCTCGAGCCCCTAACACAAGCATTTTCCATTGCTGCAGATGTTTCTATCACACCCATACCAAGGTTGGCAGTCGGCGTCACTGTCGCATACCCGCTCTGTAAATAACAGGATGTCAATTAAAAAAAAAGATTTAAGTACATATAAGGAAACCAATGTACAAACAAGTTGTAGTTAGTCAGTTTTCAGTCCCATCCTGATGGAAATACTTCCCGCAGCCGTACTAAATAAGCGTTATCATGTTGTATTAGTTATACTTAAGTATTTCGGCTAAGTTTCATCAACATCTATTCCACCGTTAGCGCGTAAAGATTCGACAAACATACACACTTCTTTTTTCTTTTTTGGTTTTGATCTTTGGATAAGAAAAATCCAGAAAAAAAACAAAACTTATAATCATCAGTTCCTCAGTTACTTGGAAGCTATTTATGTAAAAGGCACGAAGGTGTAATTAAAAAAATTGTCATTGATTTGAAACAAAAAAGAAACTCACCATTGCTAGTTCGAAGTAAAGACGGTGGTAGTTGTGGAGATGCCGTGATATCAACCACTAACATCGCGAGAATGAATAGGAACACGCACTGGATGAACCTCATCGTGTATTAACGCTTGTAGCTCCTCAACTGTTATAAATATTTGCTCTAATTCCGCGCTATTTATACCACATACTCGTTACAGTTTTATACAATAGCAATTAATTCGTAAATCAAATCGATTTTTATATAATGGCCACATTAAAATTTTATATATAATGATCTATGATCTATTTGCAAAGTAATTAGTAGAGGAGAGATAACATACAGAGTAAAAAAAAACTAGCTATATGTAATATAACATTTTCCATACTGTCCGGATGTCGTAAGAAGAGATGTATTTTCGCGAGTTGTGCTCTGCTGTATAAATAAACTTGGCTGATGGGCACTATAGGGCACTCGATAAATGGTTCAATTGCCCAAACATTGCCATTACAGACCAGAAATTAACATAACTGCCCCTTATTTACATAAACGTGTACGTATCTCTAAATCTGTAGGTACTTAACATTAAGAGATATTCGATTGAACAAAAAAGTAACAATCAAATCTTTTCTCTTTATAGGTATATTAGTATAGAAAATTACTAAAAAAATACTTTATTATGTACTAGCTTTTGCCCGCGACTTCGTTCGCGTGGAATAGTGACTTCAGGCAGATTTTTAGTTTGACCAATAGATGGCGCTATATGTCCGGAATATTTTTTTTTTATATATTTTTTGTAGTATAAACTATCCTATGTCGTGTCGTCGTCGTGGTGGCCTAGTGGGTAATGGACCAGCCTCTCAAGTATGAGGGCGCGGGTTCGATCCCAGGTCAGGCAAGTACCAATGCAACTTTTCTAAGTTTGTATGTACTTTCTAAGTATATCTTAGACACCATTGACTGTGTTTCGGATGGCACGTTAAACTGTAGGTCCCGGCTGTCATTGAACATCCTAGGCAGTCGTTACGGGTAGTCAGAAGCCAGTAAGTCTGACACCAGTCTAACCAAGGGGTATCGGGTTGCCCGGGTAACTGGGTTGAGGAGGTCAGATAGGCAGTCGCTTCTTGTAAAGCACTGGTACTCAGCTGAATCCGGTTAGACTGGAAGCCGACCCCAACATAGTTGTGAAAAAGGCTCGGAGGATGATGAAACTATCCTATGTCCTTTCTCTAGTTCCAAACTATGTCTGTACCAAATTTCACACAAATCGGTTCAGTAGTTTAGGCGTGAAGAAAAGACAGACAGACAGACAGAAAGACAGACAGACAGACAGACAGAGTTACTTTCACATTTATAATATTAGTAGGGATTACGTACGTGTAATATAATATTATCAAATACTCTTTTCAATAAATTATATGCTTTTAACACTTTCGCTGCCCAGCTCACCTATGCAATTCCTATCCACATGCCCAAAAATATTTTGCATAATTACATAACAACCCGGTATTCGAGTCCAACAGCGCAATTGTATCGGAACGGGACCCTTATGCCCGAAAACCCGGCGTCCGGGTTCACTTAAGCCCCGCCCACCGAGCGTAGGGCTACCCAAAATAATTTACTAGAATATAATTATTGTGCATTTTTGATCAGAATAAAGAAAATAAATCCCGTCTTGTTATTTAATTTATTATGTTGTTAAAGAGACTATTTGTTTAATTTTAACGTACATTATGTTAGAACAGATTTACTTAATATAAGCATATAAAAAAAACCACCATCGGGAAACCTTTTGGCCCGCTATTTAGTCTATAGGTACTCTGAATGTTAAATACAGAATAAGAGATACGTAATTTATGTAAATAAGGGGCAGTTATATTTTTGTCTTAGGCTCTAGACAGACTGACTGCGAGTCGTGTGAACTGCACACCGAATGCAATTGGTCCGCACGATTGGTTTGCAGTTCTATTGTAGTCATGTCAACTGCATTTAAACTGCATCCGAACTGCAAATTTGCAGCTGGATCGCAGTCCGTCTGTCTAGAGCCTTAGGTCTGTAATGGCAATGTTATAGAGTGGCCCATTACTCAAGCTTTATTATACAGCAGAGCACAACTCTAGAAAATCTCTTCTTACGACATCCTGACAGTATGAAAAATGTTATCTATACTAATATTATAAAGCGGAAGAGTTTGTTTGTTTGTTTGTTTGTTTGTTTGTTTGTTTGAACGCGATAATCTCCGAAACTACTGGTTCGAATTGAATAATTCTTTTTGTGTTGGATAGTCCAGTTATCGAGGAAGGCTATAGGCTATATAACATCACGCTACGACCAATAGGAGCAAAGATATAGTGGTAAATGTGTAAAAAACGGGAGAAATTATTTCATCTTTGAAGCCTTCCGTTGCGTGCGCCGTGAAAACGGTTCAAGATACACAAAAAATATGTATTAAAGAATAATAGCTCTTTTAATGATCTAAAAAACAGTCCGCGACAGTGTATGTCTATCTTTTAAGATTAACTCACAAAAACCGTTTTTATTACATCTATGTATATAAAAGAAAGTCGTGTTAGTTACTCCACTTATAACTCAAGAACAGCTGAACCGATTTAGCTAAAAATTGGCAGGGAGGTAGTTTAGAGCCAGGAGAAGGACAAAGGATAGTTTTTTTTACAAAAAAATAAAAATAAAAAATACAATTTATTCCGGACATACAGCGCCATCTATTGTTCAAACCAAAAATCTGCCGGATGCCACTATCCCACGCGAACGAAGTCGCGGGCAAAAGCTATATTACATATAGCAAGTTTTTTTTAAATCTATATGTTATCTCTCCTCTACTAATTACCTTGCAAATAGATCAGATATATAAAATGTGGCCATTGTATAAAAATTGATTTGATTTACGATTTAATTGTTATTGTATAAAACTGTAACGAGTATGTGGTATATATAGCGGCGAATTAGAGCAAATGTTTATATCAGTTGAGGAGCTACAAGCGTTAATACACGATGAGGTTCATCCAGTGCACGTTCCTGTTCATTCTCGCGATGTTAGTGGTTGATATCACGGCATCTCCACAACTACCACCGTCCTTACTTCCAACTGATCGTGAGTTTTTTTTTTTGTTTCAAATGTATATAGGGACTTATATAATTTTACTTGAAATCTGGTTATTTACAGAGACGGAATGCCAGACTAACGCCGACTGCCCACCTATGCAAACCTGTGTCCCGGATCCGTACACCAACAAGAAGACATGTGTGCCCTATATACTTTAAAGTACCACGAAAAAACTACAAAGGTATTGGGGGCTCGAGGAAAGTTATTAGCATCTTTAAACGAATTTAAATTTTTAGTTAGATATTAAGCTTATTCGGTTTGTAGGTATTATAATCATCCGTTACGGCCTTTTTATCTTCCCACTACTGGGCACAGGCCTCCTCTCACACGAAGAAGGATTGAGCATTAATCACCATGCTTGCTCAATGCGGTTTGGTGATTTCAGACTTTGTAGTCCAGGTTTCCTCAAGATGTTTTCCTTCACCTTTTTATCAGCCATTGGTGTCTAAGGTTACCTACTTAGAAAGTACATACAAACTTAGAAAAGTTGCATTGGTACTTGCCTGACCTGGAATCGAATCCACACCCTCATACTCGAGAGGTTGGTTCTTTACCCGCTAGGCCACCACGACTTCAACTATCATCATATATTTACACTAGCTGTTTTCCCGCGGTTTCACCCGCGTCCCGTGGGAGCTACTGCCCGCACCGGGATAAAATATAGCCTATGTTACTCGCAGATAATATAGCTTTCTATAGGTGAAAGAATATTTAAAATCGGTCCAGTAGTTTTTGAGTTTATCCATTACAACCAAACAAACAAAGTTTTCATCTTTATAATATTAGTATACATAAATAGACACCTTCAAATAACTTATTGAGGATATTTTAAATTAAACCAATTTCTTTCTCTGAAATTGCAAACATCTTGTTTTATTTATCACGTCCTTAAAATATTACAACAATTCTTGTTTAATTAAGACATTTACTTACACTTTTTACAATATCGCCTCCTCAATAATCCTTTTTAAACGGTTTTATTTAGCTCACCCCGTTTGTTTTTCTCTATTAATTTTTATATCAATAAAATTCACAACATAGTATTACAGTAATAGAAACATCGTCTGCCGTTTAATAGTGCTCCAGTGCGCCCTCTGCCGAGTTCCACAGACAACTTATAAACAGTGGTGGTACATTAGACTGCACGTCAGTGGTAACTGTCATGCACCTTAACTCAATAGTAATAGTACGATTTTCCTATAAAACTGATACCACTGACCTGAAGTTGACTGTACATAATTAAAGACACTGTTCGAACATTACCTTTACCACTCCATTCACTCAGAGGAGCAATTATAAATTATTGAAGTTACCTTTCTACAACAACCTTCCCTACACTATAATTAAACATTCCAATGAGTATTAAAATCAGTTTTTTTTTCTTTTACCTCAATCAAAGCACGAGATCAGTTAAGTCAGTTTTTTAAGTCGCTATGGCTATTTTCTGCCATGATTCATTAAAATCTATGTAAAGTTGATCTATGTTCCATGTATGACTTATTGCTATGGTGCTTTCCGCCTATAACCAGGTCCAAAACCGTCTTAAGTCGATCGATCTCGAATACTCTTGCAGTGTTTTACAGTATAAGAGCTTCAACCCCAAACGGTTCAATCATGTGATACCCGATTAGACTACAAGAGCCGTTTGAGGTCCTCTGCTTGTGATTCTGATTTTTTTATTCCCTAGGCCACCACCTTATTTTACTGATTACGTACTCATTAAATATTACTCACTTAAAAGTTGAAGATTAAATAAAAATCCTTCAGGAATGCATTATCAGGAAAAAAATGATTTATTAAAACAACAATCAATAAATATAATTACAATATAATTTTACACATAGATATAATCCACGGAGGAAGGAAAGACGAGCGCAGAAGCCATAAGGAAGGTAGGTCAGGCGCCTTCTTGCAACACAAGTAATGTACTGTTGGCGTGATCAGTTATTACAAAACATTAACGAGACAACATGAAGTTTCCAAAGTGCTGACTCAGTCGCTTCACGAGCAGAGGACCTCAGACGGCTCAAATATAGTAGCCTTATCGGGAGTCATATGTTTGAGCTGTTTGGGGTGGAAACTCTCGCCTCATGGCCTTGCTAAGGAAATTTCTAAGCACCTTGTTGAAACTTCTCGGGACCCAAAGGCTCACTTCTATTTCGCACAACGATTGAGTATTGCCATCCAACGTGGCACTGCTGCCAGCCTTTTGGGTACATTACCAAGTGACAGCGATGGGGACCTATTTATTAGTATTTAAACTGTATATTATATATGTACACAGCTCAAGTTATTTATACGAATTTATTTATTTTATAAGAAGCTAGGGGCGGAACTAATAACGTTCGTTGAGCTCCAAACACAAGCATTTTCTATTGCTACAGGTGATATCACACCCAAGCCAAGGTTGGCAGTCGGCTACACTGTCGCATTCCTGCGCTGTAAATAACAGGATGTCAAGTAAAAAAATGATTTAAGTACATATAAGGAAACCAATGTACAGACAAGTTGTAGTTAGTCAGTTTTCAGTCCCATCCTGATGGAAATACTTCCCGCAGCCTTACAAAATAAGCGTTATTATGTTGTATAAGTTATAAGTATTACGGCTAAGTTTCATCAACATCTATTCCACCGTTAGCGCGTAAAGATTCAACAAACATACACACTTCTTGTTTCTTTTTTGATTTTGATCTTTGGATAAGAAAAATCCAGATTACAAAACTAAAATCATCAGTTCCTCAGTTACTTGGAAGCTTTTTATGTAAAAGGCACGAAGGTGTAATTCAAAAAAATCTTCATTATTTGAAACAAAAAAAAACTCACGCATAGGTTGAATTAAGGGCGGTGGTAGTTGGGGCGATGCCGTGATATCAACCACTAACATCGCGAGAATGAACAGGAACACGCACTGGATGAACCTCATCGTGTATTAACGCTTGTAGCTCCTCAACTGTTATAAATATTTGCTCTAATTCCGCGCTATTTATACCACATACTCGTTACAGTTTTATACAATAACAATTAATTCGTAAATCAAATCGATTTTTATATAATGGCCACATTAAAATTTTATATATAATGATCTATTTTCAAGGTAATTAGTAGAGGAGAGATAACATACAGAGTAAAAAAAACTAGCTATATGTAATATAACATTTTCCATACTGTCCGGATGTCGTAAGAAGAGATTTTCTCGAGTTGTGCTCTGCTGTATAAATAAACTTGATTGATGGGCAGTATCGGGCACTCGATAAATGGTTCAATTGCCCAAACATTGCCATTACAGACCAGAAATTAACATAACCGCCCCTTATTTACATAAACGTGTACGTATCTCTAAATCTGTAGGTACTTAACATTAAGAAATATTCGATTGAACAAAAAAGTAACAATCAAATCTTTCCTCTTTATAGGTATCAAAAATTACTAAAAAATTACTTTATTATGTATTACGTGTAATAAAAAATATTATCAAATACTCTTTTCAATAAAATATATGCTTTTAATATAAGCATATAAAAAAAAACACCATCGGGAAACCTTTTGGCCCGCTATTTAGTCTGTAGGTACTCTGAATGAAATCTAATTAAATACAGAAAGAATAAGAGATACGTAATTTATGTAAATAAGGGGCAGTTATGTTTTTGTCTTAGGCTCTAGACAGACGGACTGCGAGTCGTGTGAACTGCACACCAACTGCAATTGGACCGCACGTTTGGTTTGCAGTTCTATTGCAGGCGTGTTAACTGCAAATTTGCAGTTGGATCGCAGTCCGTCTGTCTAGAGCCTTAGGTCTGTAATGGCAATGTTATAGAGTGGCCCATTAGTCAAGCTTTATTATACAGCAGAGCACAACTCGAGAAAATACATCTCTTCTTACGACATCCGGACAGTATGGAAAATGTTATATTACATATAGCTAGTTTTTTTTAATCTATATGTTATCTCTCCTCTACTAATTACCTTGCAAATAGATCATTACATATAAAATGTGGCCATTATAAAACTTTTTACAAAAAAATAAAACCGACTCCCAAAAACACTGAAAAGCAAAAAAAAACTATTCTAGGTGCATCGGCCTAGAAGTCAGTGTCTAATGGATGTAACTAAGTTTATTTCGCCACCGACTTCTAGGCCGATGCACCTAGAATAGTTTTTGTAATTTTTTTATTTTATTTTTAGCTTTTCAGTGACAAGCATAGTTGTCACTATCTGCATAAGTGGGAAGTTCTCATCAATACGAACAATATAAGCCCAAACACGAGGTAGTTTACATATTCAATTGTCGAGTTCCCTCGACCTTCGCTGGTCTCCATCATCAGGTCAGCTTTAAACCTTTACTGTTGCAAAGGTCTCGTCAATACGAACAAAATAAGCCCAAACACGAGGTAGTTTACACGTTCATTGTTCAAGTTCCCTCGACCTTCTCTGGTCTTCATCATCAGGTCAGCTCCAAACCTTCACCATTGCATAGTGTTATCAGACATACGTCTTAGTGTCAAGTTTTTGCCCTAAATATGCCTACAATTTTCGAAAGTTGCCCTCGATTTCTCAGGGTTTCCATCATTAGATCCTGACCTGGTGACTATGGGACCACCTGGGAGGTAAACCCTATCAAACAAAAAACAAATTTTGCAAATCGGTCTAGGCATCTCCGAGTAATCGGTGAACATACATAAAAAAGAAAAAAAAAAAACCGGCCAAGTGCGAGTCGGACTCGTGCACGAAGGGTTCCGTAAATTACAGTTAAATCAACCTATCTCAAAAACTATAAGAGATACTTTGATCAAACCAAAAATCGTTGAAAGAGTTAATTAGCATGCATCACCTCTATTTTTTTTAGAATTTTATACCCCGTAGTTATAAAAATAGAGGGGGGGGGACATACTTTTTACGACTTTGAGAGCTGATATCTCAAAAACCGTTCACTTTAAGAAAAATGTTTTTTAGAAAACTTTATATCATTTTAAAAGACCTTTCCATTGATACCCCACACGGGTATGTACATCGAAAAAAAAAATTTCACCCCTCAGTTACATGTATGGGGGGCCCCACCCCCAATTCTTTTTTTTACTATTTAGTGTCATATTTTTGTAGCGGTTCATACAACACATATTCCCATCAAATTTCATCACTGTAGTACTTATAGTTTCCGAGTAAATCGGCTGTGACAGACGGACAGACGGACAGACGGACAGACGGACATGACGAAACTATAAGGGTTCCGTTTTTGCCATTTTGGCTACGGAACCCTAAAAAAGATCCCGACGAATTGAGAACCTCCTCCTTTTTGGGAAGTCGGTTAATAAAAATTGATTTGATTTACGAATTCATTGTTATTGTATAAAACTGTAACGAGTATGTGGTATAAAAAGAGGCGAATTAGAGCAAATATTTATATCAGTTGAGGAGCTACAAGCGTTAATACACGATGAGGTTCATCCAGTGCGTGTTCCTGTTCATTCTCGCGATGTTAGTGGTTGATATCACGGCATCTCCACAACTACCACCGTCCTTACTTCCAACTGATCGTGAGTTTCTTTTTTGTTTCAAATGTATGTAGGGACTTATATAATTTTACTTGAAATCTTGTTATTTGCAGAGACGGAATGCCAGACTAACGCCGACTGCCCACCTATGCTAACCTGTGTCCCGGATCCGTACACCAACAAGAAGACATGTGTGCCCTATATACTTTAAAGTACCACGAAAAAACTACAAAGGTATTGGGGGCTCGCTCGAGGAAAGTTATTAGCATCTTTTTAAACGAATTTAAATGTTTAGTTAGATATTAGGCTTATACGGTTTGTAGGTACTATAATCATCCGTTACGGCCTTTTTATCTTCCCACTGCTGGGCACAGGCCTCCTCTCACACGGAGAAGGATTGAGCATTAATCACCACGCTTGCTCAATGCGGTTTGGTGATTTCAGACTATATAGTCCAGGTTTCCTCAAGATGTTTTCCTTCACCTTTTTATCAGCCATTGGTGTCTAAGATTACTTAGAAAGTACATACAAACTTAGAAAAGTTGCATTGGTACTTGCCTGACCTGGAATCGAACCCACACCCTCATACTCGAGAGATAGATAGATAGATAGATAGATAGATAGATAGATAGATAGATAGAATAGATAGATAGATAGATAGATAGATAGATAGATAGATAGATAGATAGAATATTCTTTATTGTACACCAAAATAAACAGAAAAGGACATTACAAAAAAAAAATTGAGATTTCGAGAGGTTAGTTCTTTACCCACTAGGCCACCACGACTTCAACTATCATCATATATTTACATAAATAGACACCTTCAAAATGTAAGAATGATATTTGAAGTTTATTTTAGACCTTTTATGTACATATTTACATAAAAATAAACTTATTTATACATATATATGTCACCGTAAGATTACAAACATCGTTAGATTACAATCTATCTCGAGAGATTGTAAACTGTCGAATTATTGTGAACCGTAACATCTGATTGCAATTTAACGCATTATTTTTCGCTATATTATAATCTATCGATGAGAAATTGACAAATTGTCAACTGTCCGAAAGCTCTCCCTGATTGGTCAGTCTTTTTGTAAGATCGACCAATCACGACCAGCCGTTCTGTTCCCATGGAGTTCCCGTAGAGTTAGGAATGAAATAGAGGTGTCAGTTAAATAAAATAAATGCTCTTCAAAAATTCTTCAAGTATTTATTATTTAGTACGAGTATGTAATTAATATTCCTGACATATGGAGGGAACAAATTGTAACGAAATATTTATTCTTCAAACACAAATTGAAATTGGAAAATTATAAGAAAGTTTTATAAAAAAAAAAACAAAACAATTAGGTAGTTTGTCTTCAAACACAAACAAATATTAAAAAAAAATAAAAGCCTCTTATATAAAAAAGGGTACTTAATTTTGTCCTCAAACAATTTAAATTGGACAATTATAAAAAAAAACTTTAAATAATAAACAATCATTTTATCCTGCAATTCAAATGAAAATGAAAAATATAATTTTACTATTATACTATTTTCATTATGCCCACTGTAATATTTTTGTAGCTCTATGGTAAATTCGTTCGGATTAACAATATATTTTTTTTCTGAGTTATTTTGTTGACCAGGCTCAATATCCGACATGGCTAATATTATTTAATGAGAACACGTAAGTTTCCACGCATATACAAATATTAAAACACGAGAAATTAATGTAATTTAGGTTATGTTCGGAAACTAACACTAATTTGTTGGTTTATCGTTCAAACTGCTTTTCTTTGGTTAATCACAGATAAATTTTACATCCTCAACACTTTTATATAACTAATTCTAAAGATATAAGTTATTTTCAACAGGAAATCAATTTATAATCACGAAAACACAGTTGTTTACACAATCGACAACAAACGAAATAAACAAACAAAATGGCGAATGCCGGAGCGGCGGGGGCACATTACGTTCTACCAATCAGCGCGCAAGATGCATTCCGTTCTACGCCAGTTGACAATTTGACCGCTTTACATTGATAGATTATAATATAGCGAAAAATAATACGTTAAATTGCAATCAGATGTTACGGTTCACAATAATTCGATAGTTTACAATCTCTCGAGATAGATTGTAATCTGACGATGTTTGTAATCTTACGGTGACATATACAACTAAAAACAATTATAAAATGGCATCAAAAAACTCCTCATCGCTGCCCACCGGGAGGGTACCCAAGAGGCTGGCAGCATTGCCACGTTGGATGGCAATGCTTAATTTTTGACCATAATAAAAACCAGCCTTTGGGTCACTTGAAGTGTCAGCAAGTCGCTTTGCCAGATTTTTAAAAAGCAGATGAGCACTTGGACCCCACGGCCCGAAGGTTTCAACCCCAAACGGCTCAAAGGTACAGTTACCAACCAGGGTGCTATATTTGCGCCGTTTGAGGTTCTCTGCAGCCGCAGCAGCGGAACCAGCACATCGCGCCGGGCTAGGAAGGTGGGATGGTGCAAGAGTATCGACACAGGTCGTGTCCCATACTAAAGACCTACCCATCTTCCACGGGAATAACGACATACCGTCTGGTCTCTTGCCATCGTCGCGTGCCAGACCACTGGGTTCTAATATGGCTGGAACGCCGACGGCAACAAGAGCGCGACGGATTATGTCGTTGATATTCGCATGCCGTGCAAAGCGTCCCGCGCTGCGGCTGCACGACAAGCCGTGGTGTCCAAGGCTGCTGACAGCTTCACCACAGTGGCAGCGGTGAGGAGAGCAGCACGGAACACCCAAACGCAAGCAAACAGCAAGCCGGAAAGTGGTGTCGTCAAACAAGGGGCCTAGGTTTGACGACGGAAGTGCCAGAAGCCATAGACCCGACTCCCATTCGCCCACAGCCAGAAGGCGCGCTCGCTCTGCAGAAGAAATTGACGTATTTATCAGATTATTCCGTATAACTCTGCAGAGCGGCTCATCCCAATGTCTCTGGGAGGACGGGTCGAAGGGTGGATCAGTATTCGGGCAAGTGATTTTCCAAGCCTCTACAGCCTCAGTCAGACATGGTACCTCGCAATTGGCCAGTGTGATAGGAAGAATTTCCCTGGTCAATTTCTCAGTACCATGGACGGAGGATATAAAGGCCGGTAGGCTTCTACTTGAAATTTTGTGGACACCAAGCCCTCCCATGCGAACGGGAAGAGTAGCCTGAATCCATGCTCGGTCGTCCAAGGCCACATTTAAAATTGATGTTAATCATGTGTTGTCTAATAATTTTATCAAGTTTTTCCAAAAGATTTGTGTGCTTCCTAATAACTTATTGAGGATATTTTAAATTAAACCAATTTCTTTCTCTGAAATTGCAAAGATCTTGTTTTATTTATCACGTCCTATATTACAACAATTGTTGTTTAATTAAGACATTTACTTACACTTTTACAATATCGCCTCCTCAATAATCCTTTTTCTCTATTAATTTTTATATCAATAAAATTCACAACATAGTATTACAGTAATAGAAGCATCGTCTGCCGTTTAATAGTGCTCCAGTGCGCCCTCTGCTGAGTTCCACAGACAACTTATAAACAGGGGTGGTACGGTAGACTGCACATCAGTGGTAACTGTCATGCACCTTAACTCAATAGTAATAGTACGATTTTCCTATAAAACTGATACCACTGACCTGAAGTTGACTGTACATAATTTAAGACACTGTTCGAACATTACCTTTACCACTCCATTCACTCAGAGGAGCAATTATAAATTATTGAAGTAACCTTTCTGCAACAACCTTCCCTACACTAAAATTAAACATTCCAATGAGTATTAAAATCAGTTTTTTTTCTTTTACCTCAATCAAAGCACGAGATCAGTTAAGTCAGTTTTTTTTTAAGTCGCTATGGATATTTTCTGCCATGATTCATTAAAATCTATGTAAAGTTGATCTATGTTCCATGTATGACTTATTGCTATGGTGCTTTCCGCCTATAACCAGGTCCAAAACCGTCTTAAGTTGGTCGATCTTGAATACTCTTGCAGTGTTTTACAGTATAAGAGCTTCAACCCCAAACGGTTCAATCATGTGATTCCTGATAAGACTACAAAATTTGAGCCGTTTGAGGTCCTCTGCTGGTGATTCTGATTGTTTTACTCCCTAGGCCACCACCTTATTTTACTGATTACGTATTCATTAAATATTGCTCACTTAAAAGTTGAAGATTAAATAAAAATCCTTCAGGAATGCATTATCAGGAAAAAATTGATTTATTAAAACAACAATCAATAAATATAATTACAATATAATTTTACACATAGATATAATCCACGGAGGAAGGAAAGATGAGCGCAGATGCCATAAGGAAGGTAGGTCAGACGCCTCCTTGCAGCACAAGTAATGTACTGTTGGCGTGATCAGTTATTACAAAACATTAACGAGACGTTCATGTTTCCAAAGTGCTGACTCAGTCGCTTCACGAGCAGAGGACCTCAGACGGCTCAAATATAGTAGCCTTATCGGGAGTCATATGTTTGAGCTGTTTGGGGTAGAAACTCTCGGGCCATGGGGGCCGAGTGCTCATGGCCTTGCTAAGGAAATTTCTAAGCGCCTTGTTTAAACTTCTCGGGAGCCAAAGGCTCACTTCTATTTCGCACAACGATTGAGCATTGCCATCTAACGTGGCACTGCTGCCAGCCTTTTTGGTACATTACCAAGTGACAGCGATGGGGACCTATTTGTTAGTATTTAAACTGTATATTATATATGTACACAGCTCAGGTTATTTATAGGAATTTATTTATTTTATAAGAAGCTAGGGGCGAAACTAATATTGTTCCTCCTGCCCCGGACACAAGCATTTTCTATTGCTACAGGCGATATCACACCCAAGCCAAGGTTGGCAGTCGGCGTCACTGTCGCATTCCCGCGCTGTAAATAACAAGATGTCAAGTAAAAAAATGATTTAAGTACATATAAGGAAACCAATGTACAGACAAGTTGTAGTTAGTCAGTTTTCAGTCCCATCCTGATGGAAATACTTCCCGCAGCCGTACAAAATAAGCGTTATTATGTTGTATAAGTTATAAGTATTACGGCTAAGTTTCATCAACATCTATTCCACCGTTAGCGCGTAAAGATTCAACAAACATACACACTTCTTTTTTCTTTTTTGATTTTGATCTTTGGATAAGAAAAATCCAGATAACAAAACTTATAATCATCAGTTACTCAGTTACTTGGAGGCTATTTATGTAAAAGGCACGAAGGTGTAATTCAAAAAAATCTTCATTGATTTGAAACAAAAAAAAAACTCACGCATTCTAGTTCGAAGTAAAGACGGTGGTAGTTGGGGCGATGCCGTGATATCAACCACTAACATCGCGAGAATGAACAGGAACGCGCACTGAATGAACCTCATCGTGTATTAACGCTTGTAGCTCCTCAACTGTTATAAATATTTGCTCTAATTCCGCGTTATTTATACCACATACTCGTTACAGTTTTATACAATAACAATTAATTCGTAAATCAAATCGATTTTTATATAATGGCCACATTAAAATTTTATACATAATGATCTATTTGCAAAGTAATTAGTAGAGGAGAGATAACATACAGAGTAAAAAAAACTAGCTATATGTAATAAAACATTTTCCATACTGTCCGGATGTCGTAAGAAGAGATGTATTTTCTCGAGTTGTGCTCTGCTGTATAAATAAACGTGGCTGATGGGCACTATAGGGCACTCAATAAATGGTTCAATTGCCCAAACATTGCCATTACAGACCAGAAATTAACATAACTGCCCCTTATTTAAAACGTGTACGTATCTCTAAATCTGTAGGTACTTAACATTAAGAGATATTCGATTGAACAAAAAAGTAACAATCAAATCATTCCTCTTTATACAGGGTTACTTGTAAGTAGACCGCATCCTTTCATGAGGTGATAGTATAGGTCAATACGGACAAATTTGACCATGGGATACACTGGACAAAAGTAAACCCGTTTCAAGATAATCGAATTTCAAGATCTTTTCTTAACAAGCTAGGTACACGATACATTTTTATTATTAGTTAAAAGTCTCGTTTTTATCACCTCATAAAAGGATGCGGTCTACTTACAAGTAACCCTGTATATTAGTATCAAAAATTACTTTATTATGTATTACGTGTCATATAATATTATCAAATACTCTTTTCAATTAAATATATGCTTTTAATATAAGCATATAAAACCACCATCGGGAAACCTTTTGGCCCGCTATTTAGTCTATGGGTACTCTGAATGTTAAATACCGAATAAGAGATTCGTAATTCATGTAAATAAGGGGCAGTTATGTTTTTGTCTTAGGCTCTAGACAGACGGACTGCGGGTTGTGTGAACTGCACACTGACTGCAATTGGACCGCACGATTGGTTTGCAGTTCTATTGCAGTCGTGTCGCATTTAAACTGCATCTGAACTGCAAATTTGCAGTTGGATCGCAGTCCGTCTGTCTAGAGCCTTAGGTCTGTAATGGCAATGTTATAGAGTGGCCCATTAGTCAAGCTTTATTATACAGAAGAGCACAACTCGAGAAAATACATCTCTTCTTACGACATCCGGACAGTATGGAAAATGTTATATTACATAACTAGTTTTTTCTAAACTATATGTTATCTCTCCTCTACCAATTACCTTGCAAATAGATCATCTATACTAATATTATAAAGCTAAAGAGTTTGTTTGTTTGTTTGAACGCGCTAATCTCAGGAACTACTGGTCCGATTTGAAAAATTCTTAGTGTTAGATAGCCCATTTATCGAGGAAGGCTATAGGCTACTTTTTATCCGGGTTCGTGCAGAGGTTCCCACGGGATGCGGGTGAAACCGCTGGCAGAAGCTAGTTATATATAAAATGCAGCCATTATATAAAAATTGATTTGATTTACGAATTAATTGTTATTGTAACTGTAACGAGTATGTGTGTGGTATAAAAAGAGGCGAATAAGAGCAAATATTTATATCAGTTGAGGAGCTACAAGCGTTAATACACGATGAGGTTCATCCAGTGCGCGTTCCTGTTCATTCTCGCGATGTTAGTGGTTGATATCACGGCATCTCCACAACTACCACCGTCCTTACTTCCAACTGATCGTGAGTTTTTTTTTTGTTTTAAATGTATATAGGGACTTATATAATTTTACTTGAAATCTTGTTATTTACAGAGACGGAATGCCAGACTAACGCTGACTGCCCACCTATGCAAACCTGTGTCCCGGATCCGTACATCAACAAGAAGACATGTGTGCCTTATATACTTTAAGGTACCACAAAAAACTACAAAGGTATTGGGGGCTCGAGTAAAGTTATTAGCATCTTTTTAAACGAATTAAAATTTTTAGTTAGATATTAAGCTTATTCGGTTTGAACTATAATCATCCGTTACAGCCTTTTTATCTTCCCACTACTGGGCTCAGGCCTCCTCTCACACGGAGAAGGATTGAGCATTAATCACAACGCTTGCTCAATGCGGTTTGGTGATTTCAGACTTTGTAGTCCAGGTTTCCTCAAGATGTTTTCCTTCACCTTTTTATCAGCCATTGGTGTCTTAGATTACTTAAAAAGTACATACCTACAAACTTAGAAAAGTTGCATTGGTACTTGCCTGACCTGGAATCGAACCCACACCCTCATACTCGAGAGGTTAGTTCTTTACCCACTAGGCCACCACGACTTCAACTATCATCATATATTTACATTAAATAGACACCTTCAAATAACTTATTGAGGTTATTTTAAATTAAACCAATTTCTTTCTCTGAAATTGCAAAGATCTTGTTTTATTTATCACGTCCTTAAAATATTACAACAATTGTTGTTTAATTAAGAAATTTTCTTACACTTTTTACAATAACAATATCGCCTCCTCAATAATCCTTTCTCTCTATTAATTTTTGTATCAATAAAATTCACAACATAATATTATATTAATAGAAGCATCGTCGGCCGTTTAATCGTGCTCCAATGCGCCCTCTGCTGAGTTCCACAGACAACTTATAAACAGTGGTGGTACGATAGACTGCACATCAGTGGTAACTGTCATGCACCGTAACTTAAAATAGTAAAATGTTGAAACTAAGGGGATCTTCACACTGCCCCGCATCACGCTGCATCTTGCGTGTCGACGCACCTACGCGCGTTCCTGCGGGAGTGCAGATCTGCATCATCGTGCGGGTTTTTCGCGCACTCACGCGCGTAGTTGCGTTTTGTTAATTCACGCACGGCGGCTCTCATCGAGTTCCATTTTCAAACATACACGTCACGCCCATTCAAAATCACGCGCGTCACTGCGGGATTCAGTGTGCCATACCTTGCGTCTCGCCCCGCACCTACGCGCGGGGGTGCGTTTTTCTCCGCATGTATGTGCGTGATCCGCATGAACGCGCGTGGATGCATTTTCAGTGTGTTGGACTATGCGTGTTTTCCATACAAACGGAGATATTTCCATACAACGGAAAAAACGCATCCACGCACTACGCTGCATCATGCGGGGCAGTGTGATAATCGCCTAAGGATTTATCTTCAATAATCCCCCGCGCCTATTTTTTCTTTTCGCTTTATCCAAATTTTGAGCGATATGAAACATACCGAGGCCTGGTCATATAATTTAAGACACTCCATTCGCTCAGAGGAGCAATTACAAATTATTGAAGTTACCTTTCTGCAACAATATTCCCTACACTATAATTAAACATTCCAATGAGTATTAAAATCAGTTTTTTTTTTCTTTCACCTCAATCAAAGCACGACATCAGTTAAGTCAGTTTTTTTTAAGGCGCTATGGGTATTTTCTACCATGATTCATTAAAATCTGTGTAAAATTAATCTATGTTCCATGTATGACTTATCGCTATGGTCCTTTCCGCCTAAAAACAGGTTTCAAACTCAAACTCAAACATTTTTATTTCAAACTAGCTGATCCCGCGAACTTCGTATCGTTCAAACCTTCCCTGGACCTCTACAAACATTTTAAAACCAAAATCAGCTCAATCGGCCCAGCCATTCTCGAGTTTTAATCAGACTAACGAACAACAATTCATTTTTATTTATCAGATTTATTTATTAGATAGGCTATGAATGCTCTTTCGAAACGTCAAAGTTAGGTGCACGGTTCCAAAGAGTTGGTCTCATGGAGAAGAACCGGCAAGAAACTCCATGGACACTCTTTTTAAAAGAAAATAAAATTAATTACCATACTGTTTTCTATCTAGTCCTGAGAATGTTATACAATCCAAATTGAGTTAAAAATGTATTAATAAATTATACAAATTAATTTTAGTGCAATCGTTGCTAGATTTTTTTTTAGTTTTTTTTTTCTATTGAGATTGTTGCAGTGGGCCAAACCAAAACCGTCTTAAGTTGCTAGATCCTTTTTAATACTCTTGCAGTGTTTTTCAGAACTTATCTATACTAATATTATAAAGCTAAAGAGTTTGTTTGTTTGTTTGTTTGTTTTAACGCGCTAATCTCAGGAACTACTGGTCCGATTTAAAAATTTCTTTCAGTGTTAGATAGCCCATTTATCGAGAAAGGCTATAGGCTACTTTTTATCCCGGTACGAGAAGTAGTTTCCACGGGATGCGGGTGAAACCGCTGGCAGAAGCTAGTATAATATAAACATGCTTATTTCTAAAGATCTTGAATTCGCCTATTTTTAATAATATCTTACTAAAGGGTCCTATACCAAGTAGTGGAGAGCGGCCCCACAAGATACAAGATACTTTATTTGTATAAACATGGGTGTACGCACTATTACATTTTTGCCTCCTATGTTTGAGAACTTTCTTGGTGTACTTTGGTTACCTTTCTTGCTGTACTGTACTTTCCCATGTTTTAGAGGCGACTAATATCGATGTATTTTACCTTTGTTTTATCAGAAAAAGAAATTGCATTTTTGAAAACTTGTTCACTGCAGCTTTCACATTTGATAGAAAAAGCTAACTACAGTAAGTATATGAGCTTCAACCCCAAACGGCTAAAACATGTGATTCCAAGACTACTAAAGGATGATGGGTAAAATTGGCCGGTATATCTAATAAAAACCATTCGCATATCAAATGATAGCTTACAATTGCATACTTGCATTTTTGAAAACTTGTTCACTGCAGCTTTCACATTTGATAGAAAAAGCTAACTACAGTATATGAGCTTCAACCCCAAACGGCTAAAACATGTGATTCCAAGACTACTTGAGCCGTTTGAGGTCCTCTGCTTGTGATTTTGATTTTTTTGTACACAACCAAGCATTAACGAAACGTTCGGGTTCCTCGTCAAATCAAAACCAATCCGTTAATTATTGGTCTTGATTGATTGGTGATTTTATTTTGAAACATGTTTCCAAAGTGCTGACTCCGTCGCTTCACGAGCAGAGGACCTCAGACGGCACAAATATAGTAGCCTTATCGGGAGTCACATGTTTGAGCTGTTTGGGGTTGAAACTCTCGGGCCATGGGGGCCGAGTGCACATGTCCTTGCTATGCAAATTTCTAAGCACCTTGTTGAAACTTCTCGGGACCCAAAGGCTCCCTTCTATTTCGCACAACGATTGAGCATTGCCATCCAACAAGGCAATGCTGTCAGCCTTTTGGGTACATAACCGAGTGACCAGTTTGTTTTCTGGGATAAGGACCAATTTTATTAGCTGTATGTACATATATATAAGGTTATTTGAAGGTGTTAATTTATTTAAATATGTAAATATTATATATTTAAATAAGTTTCCAAAGAAGCCAGGGGCGGAGCTAATAACGTTCTTCAAGCCCCAACCCGCATTTTCTCCTGCTACACTAAAAGGGGTTTACATTTATCCCAGTCGGTGTCACATTCAAACAAAGGTGGGCAGTCGCTATCCTTCTCGCAATCCGGCTCTGTAAATAACAAGATGTCAAGTAAAATTATTTAAGTACATATAAGGAAACCAAAGTACAAAATAGTTGTAGTTAGTCAGGTTCCAGCCCCATCGTTATGGAAATACTTCCCGCAGCCGGAAAAAATAAGCGTTATCATGTTGTAGAAGTTATAAGTATTACGGCTAAGTTTCATCAACATCTATTCCACCGTTTGCGCGGATTTTATTTTCTTATTTTGATCTTTCAATAAAAAAAAAACAGATTACAACACTTTATAATAATCAGTTCCTCGGTTGCTTGGATGCGATTTATGTAAGGTGTAATAAAAAAATCGTCATTGATTTGAAACAAAAAAGAAACTCACGATTGCTAGTTTGAAGTAAAGACTGTGGTAGTTGTGGAGTTGCCGTGATATCAACCACTAACATCGCGAGAATGAACAGGAACGTGCACTGGATGAACCTCATCGTCTATTAACGCTTGTAGCTCCTCAACTGATATAAACATTTGCTCTTATTCCCCACTATTTATACCACATACTCGTTACAGTTTTATACAATAACAAGTAACTGGTAAAACAAATCAATTTTCTATATGTCGGAGACGGTAATTAGTACGGACACTAAACGAGACGCAAGCGCGCCCTCTGGTGGCGTTTTCGGTGAAACAACATTTTGGCGCGCTTGGCAGAGTCGTGGTGGTCAGCGTGGCGTCCGCGGAGCTCAGTCTTCATTGGGTGTTCGTGGAGTCTTCGTTGAGTCGTCATGAAACTGCCCCACGTCACGTGTTGTGTACCTAGTGATATTGCCTAGCGTTGTAGTACCTAAACTTATTGTAGTGTCATGTGAAATTAAATTTGTGGTTAAGGTTCTTCTAACCTAACAGACAGACATGTGTTGCTGGGGAGTTTTTTTATCGAGACAATACGTCTCTTCTTACGACATCCAGACAATATGGAAAATGTTATCCCTACTAATATTATAAATGCGAAAGTAACTCTGTCTGTATGTCCGTCTGTTACGCTTTCACGTCTAAACCACTGAACTGATTTTAATAAAATTTGGTACAGAGATAGAGTTGATCTTGAGAAAGAACATAGGATAGTTTTTATCCCGGACTTTTGAAGAATTCTCTTGGAAACGCTATATAACCGAACTCTACCCGGGTGAAGCCGCGGGCGGAACCTAGTATTACATATAGCTAGTTTTTTTACGCTGTATGTTATCTCTTCTCTACTAATTACCTTCAAAATAAATCATAAATAAAATGTAGCCATTATATAAAAATTGATTTGATTTACGAATTAATTGTTATTGTATAAAACTGTAACGAGTATGTGGTATAAATACCGGCAAATTAGAGCAAATATTTATAACAGTTGAGGAGCTATAAGTGTTAATATACGATGAGGTTCATCCAGTGCGCGTTCCTGTTCATTCTCGCGATGTTAGTGATTGAACTACCACTGTCGTTAGCTCAATATAGAAGGCGTGAGTTTTTATTTGTTTCAAATCTATTTTTGTAGTTAAAATATTTTTACATAAATAGCCATATTCCAAGTATTTGAGGAACTGGTTATCATAAAGAGTTGTAATCTGGATTTTTCTTATAAAAAGATCAAAATCTGTCACAAGCTTTAAAAGGGCTTATTATTTTCCGAGTGACTAATAACTCAAAAGTCCACAAATGTTTGCAACAAATAAAATAACTTGCCAGCGATTTAATATTTTCGCGACTATTAAAAGGGGTACAATAAAAAGGAATAAGAGTTAATTATTAATATTTTTTTTATCATAATTTCATGAAAACGGCGGAACACTATGAAGATAGTAGAATTTAATTTGGATTCATTTTATTTAGCATATTGCTATTTATAACCTTCAATTAAAAAACATTGAAAAAAAAATCGCTGCAAAACCGACTCCACGTAGTCTTGTCTGCCCTACCCCCAGAGTGCAATTCAAAACCGCGTAGGCGCGGAGGGGCGAGGCGGCCTGAGGCCTGAGGTGTAGGTAGTTTTAAGGCTCGCCGACGCGGCTGAGGCTGGTCGGCAAGGCCGGCCAGCCAACCGAAGCTGCGGTGGTGAGCGTGAAAACCACCTGCGACGATAAGCTCGCATGGGACCGCCGGAGCCCCGCAGCGCCGCAGCCGTGACAGAAGCCATGCTTGCTGCATGTTGCATGCTTATTTCCATGCTATTCACCTATAATTTTGCAATTAAATGCCGCAAAATATTTTTTCTTCATGCCATTTTAGAGTTTATTTAAAGCTTTTAAAAAGTCGCACAAAATAATTATAATATAAGCTAGTTTAGGTATATTTATTCTTCATACAAGCAATTTTAAATAGAACCTGATTTGTACTATTTATGAATGCCCATTTACTATTTTATTTTCATCATTAAGTTTTCGCTTAGATATTAATTCAGTTCCCAAAAACTTGATGCTAGTTTAAATTAAAACGGAGCTTATAACTAATATATTAATATGCTACTTTTTACTTATTATGATACTCCTTATTAGCTGCCCACCCTACATATACAACTACATATAAATGGTACATACAACTACATATACTACATATAAATGGTACCCACTCTACTATTTTTTAAAACCTATATATGTATGTTTGTTTAACTTTTCTTTACGCTCAAACGGTGGAACAGATGTTGATGAAACTTAGCCGTAATACTTATAATTTATACAACATGATTGACCATGGGGATGCGGGAAGTATTTCCATCAGGATAGGGCTGGAAACTTTAGAAACAACTAATTTGTACATTGGTTTCCCTATATATGTATATAGGGACTTATATAATTTTACTTGATATCTTGTTATTTACAGAGATGAAATGCCAGACTGACGCCGACTGCACATTTATGACAACCTGTGTCCCGGATCCGTACACCAACAGGAAGAGATGTGTGCCCGTTATAATTTAAAGTAACACTTTTTAGTTAGATATTAAGCTTATTCGGTTTGAACAATCGTCATATATTTACATAAATAGACACCTTCAAGTAACTTTATATAGAGGTATATAAGATATATTGAGGATTTTTGAAATAAAAACAATTTGTTTCTCTGAAATTGCAAAGATCTTGTTTTATTTATCACGTCCTTAAAATGTTACAACAAATATTGTTTAATTAAAACATTTACTTACACTTTTATCTCACCTGAAATTACAAAGAAACGACATTTAAGTTTACAATAACGCCTCCCCAATAATTCTTTTTCTTTATTAGTTTTTTAACCGACTTCCCAAAAAGCGGATGTTCTCAATTCGATCGTATTTTTTTTTTGTATGTTTGTTACGTGATTACTCAGCAATTTATTAATCGATGTTGATGATTCTTTTTTTGTTTGGTAGTGTATACTTCCGAGGTGGTCCCATTGTCATGTCACCCAAGTCAGGATCTGATGATGGAAACCCTGAGAAATCCAGGGCAACTTTCGAAAGTTGTAGGAATACATATGGTAAAAACTTTACACTCAGATGTTTGCCTGATAGCACTATTCGACAGTGAATATTTTGAGCTGACCTGTTGATGGAGACCAGAGAAGGTCGAGGGAATTTGACAACTGAATGTGTAAAACTACCCCGTGTTTGGGCTTATATTATTCATATTGATGAGAACTTTCCAGTTATGCGGATAATGACAACTATTCGTATCACTGAAAAGCTGAAAATAAAAAAACTTTTTACAAAAAAATAAAACCGACTTCCAAAAACCCTAAAAAGCAAAAAAAACGATTTTATAGGTGCATTGGCCTAGAAGTCGGTGGCAAAATTAATTTAAGGACATCCATTAGACACGTCAAATCAAAACCAATCTGTTAAATATTGGTCTTGATTGATCGGTGATTTTATTTTGAAACATGTTTCGAAAGTGCTGACTCCGTCGCTTCACGAGCAGAGGACCTCAGACGGCTCAAATATAGCAGCCTTATCGGGAGTCACATGTTTGAGCTGTTTGGGGTAGAAACTCTCGGGCCATGGGGGCTGAGTGCTCATGTCCTTGCTAAGGAAATTTCTAAGCGCCTTGTTGACACTTCTCGGGACCCAAAGGCTCACTTCTATTTCGCACAACGATTGAGCATTGCCATCCAACAAGGCACTGCTGCCAGCCTTTTGGGTACATTACCGAGTGACAGCAATGAGGACCAATTTTTTGATGCTATTTATTAGTATTTAAGCTGTATATTATACTAGCTTCTGCCAGCGGTTTCACCCGCAACCCGTGGAAACCTCTGCATGAACCCGGATAAAAAGTAGCCTTTAGCCTTCCTTAATAAATGGACTATCTAACACTGAAAGAATTTTTCAAATCGGACCAGTAGTTCCTGAGATTAGCGCGTTCAAACAAACATACAAACAAACAAACAAACTCTTCAGCTTTATAATATTAGTATAGATATGTATACAGCTCTGGTTATTTATAGGAGTTTATTAATTTCAATTTGTGAATTAACTTAATATCTAACTTAAAATATAAATAGGTTTCCAAAGAAGCCAGGGGGAGGAGCTAATAACGTTCCTCAAGCCCCAAACACCCGAATTTACTCCTGCTACACTAAAAGGGGCACACATGTCTTCAAGTCGGTGTCACATTTAGACATAGGTGCTGGACAGTCGGCGTCAGTCTTGCATTTCCACTCTGTAAATAAGATAATAAGATGTCAAGAAAAAGATTCAATTAAATCTAAGGAAATCAATGTACAAACTAGCTGTAGTTAGTTTCCAGCCCCATCCTGATGGAAATAGTTCCCGGATCCGGACAAAATAAGCGTTATCATGTTGTATAAGTTATAAGTATTACGGCTAAATTTCATCAACATCTATTCCACCGTTTGCCCGTAAAAATTTAACAAACTTACATATTAGTTTTTTTTATTTTGATCTTTGGATTAGAAAGATCCAGATTACAACACTTTATAATCATCAGATACTCAGTTACTTGGAGGCTATTTATGTAAAAGGCACGAAGGTGTAATTAAAAAAATTGTCATTGATTTGAAACAAAAAAGAAACTCACGATTGCTAGTTCGAAGTAAAGACGGTGGTAGTTGTAGCCATGCCGTGATATCAACCACTAACATCGCGAGAATGAACAGGAACGCGCACTGGATGAACCTCATCGTGTATTAACGCTTGTAGCTCCTCAACTGATATACATATTTGCTCTAATTCGCCTCTTTTTATACCACATTCTACTCGTTACAGTTTTATACAATAACAACGAACTGGAAAAACAAATCAATTTTTGTTTGTTTATAATGGCTACATTTTATTTATAATGATGTGATTGCAAGGTAATGAGTAGAGGAGAGATACCACATAGAATACAAAAAAATAGCTATGTAATATAAAATTGTCCATACTGCCTGGATGTCGTAAGAAAAGATGTATTGTCTCGATTTGATCTCTGCTGCATAATAAAACTTGGCTAATGGACACTAAGATTTTTTTTCCCATCAGGCTATCTTTTGGCTTACTATTTAATCTGAGGTTACTCTTAATGTTAAATACAGAATTATAGATAAGTAAGTAAAAGTTTATTAAATGTAAATAATGGGCTCTTAATATCTTAGGTCTGTAATGGCAACGTTTGGGCAATTGAACCATTTATCGAGTGCCCTACAGTGCCCATCAGCCAAGCTTTATTGTACAGCTAAGCACAACTCGAGACAATACATCTCTTCTTACAACATCCAGGCTGTACGAATGATGTTATATTACGTTATTTTTTTGTACTCTGTATGTTATGTTGTCTTTCTTCTCCTCACTACGCAAACACATCATTATAAAGCCATTATATATAAAAATTGATTTGTTTTCCCAGTTACTTGTTATTGTATAAAACTGTAACGAGTAGGTACATATTTATAGCAGAGAAGTGGAACAATTGTTTATATCAGTTGACTAGCTACAAGCGTTAATACACGATGAGGTTCATCCAGTGCGCGTTCCTGTTCATTCTCGCGATGTTAGTGGTTGATATCACGGCATCTCCACAACTACCGTCGCTGCGTAGAGGGCGTGAGTTTTTTTTAATTCAAATCTATTTTTGCAGTTTTATAATCGGGAACTACTCCTTGGATAAATAGCCTATGGTCTTCTATAAATGGGCTAAAAACACAAACATGAATTTCTTTTTATCTGTTCTTTACTTTTTGAAAGCGCGTTTAAGCAATCAATAACTTTTAATAAATAGATTTAGCCTTTTACATAAGTAGCCTCCAAGTAACTGAGGAACTGATTAAATAATGATTGAATCTGTTTTTTTTATCCTAAGATCAAAATCTATCCCGGGTGTGTATGAATGTATGTATGTTAAATCTTTACGCGCCAATGGTAGAAAAATGTTGATATAACTTAGCGGTTCCTAATACTTATATGTATAACTTATTCAACATGATAACGCTTATTTTGTCCGAATGCGGGAAGTGTTTCCGTAAATAATTGTACTCCTTTTATGCAATGTACACACTATATATACAAACTTAAACCTACTTAACTTTATACAAATCTAAAAATAAAATACTATATACAAAATATATATATATAAACATAAAACATATATAAAAGAACATCGATCAGGCGTCGAAGTATTCCTCCGCATCACTGTCCTCCGGAAACGTGCCCAGAAGACTGGCTGCATTGCCACGTTGAATGGCAATGCTAATTCTTTGTCCAAAGAATAAGCCAGCCCTCTGGTCACGCGAAGCGTCGACAAGCCTTTTCGCGATGTCCTTGTAAAGTAAATAATATGTATTCACATATTATTTACTTTTTAAACCAATTCTGGTTTCCTTATATGTACTTGACATCTTGTTATTTACAGTGCTGCCATGCAAGACTAACGCCGACTGCCCAGATGCGTGGATGTGTTTCCCAGATGATGACAACGAGGGGACATGTACGATCATTCTCCCGTAGTACGAAAACATGCAGGTATTCGGAGCTCCAAGAACGTTATTAGCTCCGCCCCTAGCTTCTTTTTAAACTTTTTTTTTTAGTTATTGAGTTTATTCGGGTTGAACAATCTTCAAATATCGAGGTATACACATGTATTTACATTAATAAATACCTAAAAATAACCTTATATAAATATACAGCTTAAATATTTAAAAAAAGCACGTTTGTTGTATGAGAGCCCCCAAAATATTTATTTTATTTTAGTTTTCAGTATTTGTTGTTGTAGCGGCAACAGAAATACATCATCTGTGAAAATTTCACTTCTCTAACTATCACGGTTCATGAGATACAGGCTGATGACAGACGGACGGTCGGACGGACAGATGAGCGACAACAATAGTGTCCCGTTTTACCTTTTGAGTACGGAACGCTAAAAATTGGTCCTCATCGCTGTCACTCGATAATGTACCCAAGAGGCTGACAGCATTGCCTTGTTGGATGACAATGCTCAATCATTGTGCGAAATAGAAGTCAGCCTTTAGGTCCCGAGAACTGTCATCAAGGCGCTTAGAAATTTCCTTAGCAACGTCACTAGCACTCGGCTCCCATGGCCCGAGAGTTTCTACCCCAAACAGCTCAAACATATGACTCCCGATAAGGCCACTATATCTGAGCCGTCTGAGGTCCTCTGCTTGTGAAGAGGCGGAGTCAGCACTTTGGAAACATGAACGTCTCGTTAATGCTTTGTAATAACTGATCACGCCAACAGTACATTACTTGTGCTGCAAGAAGGCGCCTGACCTACCTTCCTTATGAGTTCTCCGATCATCTTTCCTTCCTTCGTGGATTATATCTATGTGAAATACCAAACAGCTATTTGGTCTATTTTTTTTTTGTGTTGGCGTGCTGTTAAAATAGGTACTTTTTAATCAAAATTACATTGTTCACTCCTTAATTGATTGTTGTTTTAATAAACCAACCCTTTTCCTGATAATGCTTTCTTGAAGGATTTTGATATTTTTAACTACTTTCTCTTTAAACTCTAGTTTTGTCTTTAATTAATATATAATAAGTAAAATAGGGTGGTGGCCTAGGGAGTAAAGAATCAATCTATGTTTGTGTATTTGCTGAGAAGAAGAAGAGGCTCAACAAACTCCCCAGGAAACACATTCAGTAGTTTGGGAGAGCTTATTTGATTCAACAAACAAAGAAACAATCAAATACAATATATACTTAATTATGAGTAAATAAAATAAAATATAATTATATACTCTTTTTAATCAAATATATTTTAAATGCGAGACTTATTTTATTTTTTGTCAGAATGACACACAAGTATGGATCATCCGCTATCTTGAGATAAAACATCTGCTCCTTGTCTTGTCAAAATCGACAACCTGAGGGGGTGAGGTACGAGCCCACTGCGGGGCGCCGCTCACGTTTTCGCCGATACGAAAACAGTCGACAACTGATTTTTGACATAACTCATATCCTTGCCTGTGTTCACTGGTTGGAATAAGGTAGTCAGTAGGTAACTAAACTTTTTTTAACAAATAATAATCTTGCAATGATTTTCTTTAGATTTTTTAGAAATCGCAATCAAATGATTCACATTATTTATGTTCCCAAACAGACGTCTCTTTTATAATTTTGATTAATATTCCTACGAAGGTCAAAATAGATATACGGATTTAAGACATGGTAAGAGATAAGAGTTTTGATAGATTACAGGTAAATTTGGATTTTTAATAAAAACTACTTAAAGGATAATGGGCAAATCTCTATGGAGCCCGGGCTATCAGCGGCCAGCGATGATTTTGGTACTAATGGATGTAGTGTGGTCCTATAATTACTGTTATGAAGTTCTATCCCCGTGATGTACTTTAAAACCGAAGAACTTTGAACTTTTTTGACACCTATTGTCACACAACCCAGTTAAAAGGTACGCCTTAAACGGAGCTTGAAGTGCTTTCTGTAACACTGAAGAAATCGCTACTTAGCGACGAGCTACTTTTCATACAAGAAAAAAAAATGCTTTGTCAAAAACCTATATCAGATGATCAGGATTAATTAGAAATAATAAAACAGGGGATTAAAAGCCTTTTAAAAGCTCAGAATTACATAAATATCAAAAACTGCGAAAAAATGGATGTCTCAGCTCATACATTTCTGATGCAAAAATAACCGAATATCTTTTTTCCTAAATGTCCCGCGGGATAACGCCCATAGTAAAAGTTATTTCCAATTACTACTAGAGCTATCGTTTGATACCAAATTCATGGCTGGCCGCCGATAGCCCAGGAACTCCCAATCTCCTAAGGACTTCTCGTTGTAATGATTTTCCCTGTCAAATATTGTTTGCATAGGCATACAAGGCGTAGAGACCATTTCCACGCCTTGTATAACTGACAGAAAGTAGTGAAAGTAGTTGTGTACTGCACAAAACATTCACAATATTGAGAAATAGGGACATCGTAAGCTCCATTAGAGAAGTATGGTTGTAAAACAGCGTTCAAGCAATCGTATAAAAAAAGGTCGCGAAATTTTATCATTCATTGTAATTTTAAGACATCAACCCAGGAAATTAGAGAAAATACTCTTTAAAATAATCATATATTCACAGACCCGTTACTTTCTGAATGGCAACACAGCAACATTAAGTGATGTAGGAACACAACATTAGTTCGTTTGTTTATACAGTAAAATCTATAGGATTTTTAAATAAAACCCTCTTTTGTAATTGAGGAGGATTGACTTTCCTACAAGTCTGTCAAACTTCAATTCTTCCTTTGGCCAACTGAACGGCCAGAACGCGAGATCCAGTAACGTAAGGGTCTCACTAGAACGCTTGCATTTGTGCTTGACACGTTTCTAACTTTTGTAGGTAGCTTCCCAACTATTTACGCATAATAAAATAGAGGTATATATTTGGATTGTACCACAATCAACCCGCAGTTAGTATCGAAGCATTTTGTTGCCAAGTGGACTCAGAAGATTTTAGTGTCAGTTAAATATGTATTTTTATTTTATTGTATGTTACCTATATGCACACACAAAGAGTCACCGCTGTCCTGGTACAAAAAGGGTTCAAGATCAAACATGGTGGGTTTTAGTCAGTAAGATTCTGATACTAACTGAAAAATATTCAAATCGGCCCAGGCGTCTACGCGAAATCGAGTAACAAAAAAAGAAAAACACGAGTTTAGAAACTATCTCTTCTTTTAGTTGGTAAATTAAAAAGTGAAATAATTATAAAATAAATTAATAACGTATAAAATAAGAACAAGTTAACTCTCGAAATGTCTGGCAAATAGGAGATGCTAGAATAGAAACAGGAGAGGGCTAGATTTAACTTACAATAAATCAAAAACGATTATATATATGAATCTCACATTGTACAAATAGTCACACGAAAAACATCAAAACTGCCCTTGCAGTACAACCCCAGCTTTGGTGCTTAATGTACAAAAAATGATTAAACGTAGTGTTTAGGATTGTGGCGGTACAGATACCTATAGCCAAAACATATCTTCACTGATTTTGATTTTGCTATACATTTTGTCAGTTCTTTGTTTCACCGCTTCCAATGAAGCTCTATTTGGCTTTTTTGATCAGGTTTATTTTCTTCTTTTTAATTTTGGGTCCATCTTGCTTTTACGAGTAGTTTCCTATAAGCACATAATTATTATTGTACTGAAGAATGATCACCTCGGTAGAAATTCAAAGAAAGTGGTTTTGTATCATAATGTAAATTTTATAAATCGTTTTTTCTATCATCCGAAATGGTTGATATGATATCCTAAATAAAACTTCTATGTTCACTTCATATTTTTATTAATTACTGAATAATTAATTATTTTCGACGTTCTCACGTAAATTATTCTTTTTCGCTATCGTAAATAAATGATTTTTAATTTCCTTATTAGTCAGATTCCAAAATAAATTACTAAAAACACAAACCTCCTTGCGCAGTCAAGCAATGACAGTTTAAATTCGGCTGCCATGACAACTACGTTTTGCAATAAACAACCGAACAATCTAATACAAATAAATATTTGAAAAATAAATAAATTTTGTGAATGGAACCACATATTTACCTGAGGTTAACGGTCATTATATTAATATTCTTATTTTTTAAGACCGGTGGAAGGCGTCTAAAACTGTGATCTCACATCATACGCTTGAAAACATTTTGTTGCAAGAGTAAAGCATCCACAATACTCATGATCATCTTCCATGGAGCTAATTATATGTAATACATTAAAATAAATGCACTTTCAGTCATAAAAAAAGAACTTATAGGATGTTATTACAAATATATTTTTTTTATATTATTTTTGGGAATACGAAGGATGAACTGTCATCGGATGACAAAGCGACGTGACCACTCGTCTCAACGGCGGAACGCCGTCTGGCAGAAGGTAGAATTCATGAAATGAAAATTGTCATTGAATTTTATACGTTTTTTAAATATTTCTCCTTATGTGCTTCATAAAGCCTTATAATATGTGGTATTTTTATTTAGCTTAGGAAATTTTCTATCGTTTAGTGATACAATATGTGTAGGTTATCATTGAATATTTTGAGAATTAGCTGACGAAAAAATTTTTCGAGAGGCAATTTCAAGCCTTTTTTTTTCTATGTGTGAGACTATTTTTTTAACAGTTTTTTTTCATATTCTCTGGCCAATATCCTCGACTACTCACTGTTAAATTTTCTGATCTATAGAATGTATTCAGGCCTCATACTACCCGTCGAAAAAATTGATGTTTTCGAAGTGCGGAGCCTTAACCTTACCTCCTGCCTACAATAGTGACGCAAAAGTGATTTATTATGAACCATTGCAAATTTTCAAATACATCGTTATAAGTGAAATGTAGCCATTAACACTGAGTACGGTAAAATTAATCAATTTTTATACTGTAACGAGTGTGTGGTATAAATTGCGGTGAAGTAAAAAAAATGTTTATTTATATCAGTTAATGAGCTACAAGCGTTAATACACGATGAGGTTCATCCAGTGCGCGTTCCTGTTCATTCTCGCGATGTTAGTGGTTGATATCACGGCAACTCCACAACTATCGGCTTCACGTCGGGCTGGTTAGTATTTTTTATTTGTCATTTTGATATTAATGTAGAAGAAAACCTGTATGGTGTCCTCCTACCCGCTTATCGGCTGCGGTGTCTGTTGCCATTTAAGGAGATAAGCCAACTGCACAGGACATATTATAGTGCAAAAGCATTTGCGTATACACAGGTGCACTCACTATTCCTTCTCTCTCATAGCCTGATGAGATGGCGATCCGACTCGACCGGAGAGAAACAGATGTTGATAAAACAGCCATTATAGAACAGAATATTATATATTCTAATTTTATCCGGTACGAGAAGTATTTCTATTTGGGAGTCCTTACTTAAACCATTAATGCGAAAGTAGCTGTCATAGGAAGTCTAGTACATAAACAATTTTTTTACTCGGGAGCGGAAAGTAATTCCCACGGAACTGGGCAGAACCTCTAAAAACAGCTACTTTAAATTGATTTCCCTTTTATTGTTTCACTAGCTTCTGTCAGCGGTTACACCCGCATCCCGTGGGAACTACTTCCCGTACCGGGATAAAAAGTAGCCTATAGCCTTCCTCGATAAATGGGCTATCTAACACTGAAAGAAATTTTCAAATCGGACCAGTAGTTCCTGAGATTAGCGCGTTCAAACAAACAAACAAACAAACAAACTCTTCAGCTTTATAATATTAGTATAGATTTTATTTACATTTTAAATGAGATTTTGTTATTTACAGCTGACGAATGCCGGTCAGACCGCAACTGCGCTAAGAATTGTATGTGTAACAGAGATAACAAATACGTGAAGCGATGCTTTTGCTTTACAATACCTCCAGAATTGCATTTATAAGCCAATATACCTAATAAGCCAAGGGTCCATAGGTACACCTATGTTAAATACCATACCTACAGCTGATTTTTTTTGTCCATATTTTGTTTTATGTTGGCGCACCGATAAAACTGTTTTTTTTTTTTTTGTGATAAAAATTACATTGTTCATTTCTTAATTGATTGTTGTTTTACCCTAAACTTTTCCTAAAAACTATCGGGCGTGTCGTATCTAATCACATTAAATCCTATCACATATACTTTATGATATTCTATGGTGAATTGTAAAAAAATTAACCTTATCCATTCAGTGGTTTAGCCACAGGAGTCATATTTCGTCGTCATTGCCAATCAATGGGGCAATGCTGACTGCCTCTTTAGGCACACTCCACGTAGACAGCGATGGGGATGACTTTAACAACGCCTTTTTTAGTTTTTTATGTAAATACTAGCTTCTGCCAGCGGTTTCACCCGCATCCCGTGGGAACTACTTCCCGTACCGTGATAAAAAGTAGTCTCTAGCCTTCCTCGATAAATGGGCTATCTAACACTGAAAGAAATTTTCAAATCGGACCAGTAGTTCCTGAGATTAGCGCGTTCAAACAAACAAACAAACAAACAAACAAACTCTTCAGCTTTATAATATTAGTATAGATTTTTATGTATTTAAATAGGGGTATGGAATTTTTACATAAATAAATAATTTAATATTTTTAAAATATATTTTCGAAAATGCGAATGTTATTTATGTTCCCAGGGTTTCAAGCCTGTGCATAGACAATGCCTTAGGTTGTCGTGTAGTAAGCCGCAATAACATCCGCTTGGACAGTCGTATTCAGTGTAGCACTCATTATCTGTAAATAAATACTCATTTAAAATGTGAATAAACCATAACACCATAGACAGATAAGAAGAAAGAAACTGACACTACTGAACTAATGAAAATCCACCAATCCTAACTAATATTATAAATGTGAAAGTAATTCTGTCTGTCTGTCCGTCTGTATTTGGTTCAGACATAGTTTGGAACCTGGGAAAGAACATAGGATAGTTTATATTAGAAATAAATATAGGTAAAAATTAAAAAATAAAATTTATTCTGGACATATAGCGCCATCTATAGGTCAAACCAAAAATCTGCCGGAAGTCACTATTCCACGCAAACGACGTCGCGGGTTTAGTTAGTAGATTTATAAATGCGAAAGTCTTCTTATTGTTTGTTTCTCTTCCTCCACGCAAACTTTTGAAGCTTTGTCAGATTTCGATCAGAAAAGCTAAAAAAAATTATACTTTTTTCAATAATGGCTTTCCAATCAATTCATTGGTTACCAGTTTATTTTAAAGGGAAAATCTATAGTTAAACCGCCGTTATATGTACGTGGAAATGGGTCATTAGAGAGCGAAGTATTAATTTTTAAAAACACCTTATTTTAGTGGGTAAAACTGACACATCAAACACACACTGACATATGTTTAAAAGAAATCAACTCTAAAACTACAAAAAAAACTCACACGGTGGTTGTGGCCATGCCGTGATATCAACCACTAACATAGTGAGAATGAACAGGAACGCGCACTGGATGAACCTCATCGTGTATTAACGCTTGTAGCTCCTCAACTATTATAAACAATTATTCTACTTCACCACTTTCTATATATACCACATATTCTATACAGGTATTGTTCCGATAAAACTTGATTTGTTAAACCCGTTAAACCGTACTGAGTAATGGTAATTTGATACACAAGAGTGCAAAGTTGTTTTTTAACTCGGGCTCAATTTTGATGACCGATGAAGCGAAGGATTCTTAAAATTGAAACACGACCGCAGTGAGTGATTCAATAATTCGAATTCTGAGCGACAGCAAGGGAATCAGAAGAGCACGAGGTGAAAAGGCCGCTGACACGGGCCTATGGTCTCTTGGGAGATGGAAGGGCTTTATGTCACTTGAAACTAACTGAACACAGACCCACGCCCACGGAGGACGGGAGTCAAGAAGGAATAGGTTCTTAAGAAGGAATAGGTGGGATTTAGTCAGCAGGACGGAGTGACAGACACTCACGCTGCACCCACAGCAGGAGGGGTCATTTGATAATACCCATCAAAAAAATGTCTAATTATTCTGTCAAAATCTCTGTGTCATACATAACAGTTATCCATGTTCAAAGTACGTATATACATCGTATTTATTTTAGTTTTTTTGTTCTAACAGCGCTTCAGAGCTCCACAGTGAAATCTATCATTTGTATATCCTTTTATGGCGCAATTTCTGAAAAAAAGAGGTATATTTCTCTTACAATAAGGTTTGCTGTAAGAAAACCTAATTGTGGGCTAAGCTCGCCCTTATACACCTAGATTTTCTCCAATATGAATTGTTAGTATCTAAAAAAATATTGCCAATTAATGGGGCAATGGTGACTACGTTCCAAGTAGACAGCGACTTTAACGGTGGACTTTTTAGTTCTTTATGTCAATCTCAATCAACTGTTATAAAAATTTGCTCTAATTCCCCGCTATTAATACCACAAACATGATGAATTGATTTGTTACCTGCTTAGTAAAAATAATCACTTTGTTTATATCGAAGTATTTGCAATGCTTCTTATTAAATACGCTCGTGCGTTTAAATTATAACCTACAAGCAAAATGTAACGTCAAGCGACGGCAGTCGCGGCCCCCTTTTGTATGACTTTTGGTCTGTTAACAAAATGTAACACCCATTTCCCTAAAAACCGTGTAAGTAGAACATGATATGGAGATGTAGCACTTGAGATCATCATCATCTGCCCAGCTTTTCCCAAGTACGAGTATGTTGGTGTCTTGTGGCTTCCAGTCTAACCGGATGCATCTGAATACCAGTGTTGTACAATGATCGACCTGTCTGACCTCCTCAACTTAGTTACCCGGGCAACAAAAAATAATTAACATAAAACAATAATTATATAAAACATATAAATACAAAATTCGCTTCTTCACAATAAACCAATGACCCAGAAAATTCCAATACATCCAAAAACATTGCCAGTGAAGTGCCGTCGATTTTTGGCACAGGCTAATGGAAGGTATCGTATTATTGTTACGGGGTCTGGTATACAGTTGCACGATAATTCTAACAGCCTTTTCACACGAGCAGATTCTCCCAGTAGCTTTTCCGTTCGGTTCGTACGGGCTTTGTTTCGCGGTTCTAATTAATTTTTGTACTGCCGCCTGTCAATGTTTCAAGCGGGTTGCCACCAGTGTGAAAAGGTTGTGGAGCTACGTTCAGACTACGTTCCAACTGTAGGGGGACTGTTTACTAAACTATTGTGGAATGCCTAGTTTGAACAGAGGAAGGCTTCACCTAAATAAAATTAAAAAAGAAAGCTTTTCAAAATCAGAAATTAATTAAAGCTCCGATCAGATTTTGTCGCCGAATCGTTCCTATATAGCAATGTAAATCTACATTATTTATTTAGCTAATAGCATACTCACTATAATATCTTATGACCAAAAATTTCAGCAGCTTTAACCATTGGACCGTGATACGAATTCATCCTACTTTTCAACTCAATGAGGCGTAAAAATCCCGTCAGCGTACATCAAAAAACTTCCCTACAAGATCAAAGCAGTGTTTCTCAAACTTTTCAATAGGCTTTTCTTCCATGAATTCGACCACGACCCGAAAACTGCCGAAAAACACCCGAGGACCTAAGAGCATTTAACTAAACGGAGTCGCTACGAGGATAAAATAATTCGCTTTACGAAGAAGTCTGCTTAACAGTGACGAGGTAACACACCAACCAGTGATCTCCGTTTTTTATTGGGATTTCATCAAATGACCCCGCCCGCTGTGGGTGTAGATTGAGGGAGTGTCAGACTCTTACTGATTAAAACTCACCATGTTCCTTTCCGAGCCCGTTATGTACCAGGACCGCGGTAACTCTTTCGAATAGACCCACAGCCCCGATCAAAAAGTGATTTCATTTATGTACTTTCATATACAACACAATTGACAAAAGCAAGCATAAACTTTACGCATGAGTACATAACGAGCGGTGCTCTCGTGCAATTGGCATAGGAGTAAACACGGCATTAGTTTCTCCTGTTGGTTGTATTATCTAAGCCGAGCACTTACAAAGCCGGAACACTTGATGGATGACGAGATTCCTTGATGTAAGCTATCGTGTTCCATTGGGCGTTAACATTCCTTTATTTTGGAAGTTTTGCCAGTTCTTTGGCAACAAAGGAATCTTTGTGTATTATTATTGGGCTCCTATAATGTAATAGGTAATCGGTGTGATGTGATGAAAGCAAAGATTAATTTAAAATTTAATTTTGAATGCTCATATCCATGAAATGATTACTCATAACTGTGGACCTTCGTCATTTTTGGCGTCAATTATTAAGGTGTCTAATGCCAAAACTATAATGTTGCAAGTAGAGTATATTTTCCGATATTAGGCCGATAGTTGGCCAGGAGGACATCATCATCATAATATATTTAACGCAAGCCAATGTTTAGTTTTGCAGTCAGTAGAATTCAACGTAAGAATTTTCAACTACAAACCCGGCCAAAATACAAAATTTTGACAGTCGCAGTTTAAAAAAATCAACTGTCTTTTATTCAGCTTGTTCTTGACAATTTTCTCTAAACATTAACGAGATTGTTCCAGTGTCATATCTTATAAACCCGCCAACGGACTAATGAGGCCTATTTCCATGTAATTGAGACTCTTCAGGATTTCATAACTTTTTAATATTGTTACCTTTGCTGGGATATTTCGCGTTTTGTTTTTTGGAATCCTGATTTATTTTGAAAACTACATTTGTTCCGTCTTTTCTTTCTTTTACGTAATTAGGATTTTATGATTATCTTTTTATTTGATTTTTGAAATTATAAGACTTTTTATCTGTCAATTAATATTCTAGAGCAGATTGTGACAGTTGAAGTCAGATGCAGCTTGATTCGTTAACGTAAATCTAATTGAATAACATATCAAAAGCGTGTTTCATTTTACTTCCAATATCATAATGTTGATGTGATGTCGACACCTTAAAAGCCTTGAAAAGAGCAATTCCATGTTAAAGCTAATGTCATGAAGTGAAGAAAAATATTGTCGCGTTTTCAGGAGACCTAAGTATAAGATTTATAACACATCAGTCATAATGATTCATTCTTGACAGTCTGAGTACGTATTCATGTAAGACATTAATGCCTCCTCCAATTTTTTTTTCCTCCTCCAATTTACAGGATTTAATTTTAGGTCCTGAATTATTGATTCCTTGATCTTCTTAGCATAAGTACCTTTTCAAGGATAATAATGACATTATTTAGAGTATTAAAGTACCTCATAAGTATTTATTAAAGATTATTGATAATATATTTTGTTAAAAATAGTGTTACACGTAGAAAAATATTGTTTTTTTTTATTCGAACGAATTAAATTTTTATTTAGTTCACGAGAACTAAATAAAAATAAACTAATATTTTTACTTTATTTTTATAAATAGCGTTTAGTCAAGAGAATTTAATTATATATAGTGCGCGCGGAAGTAGTTGGCCGCGCCTTAGGCGACGACATCGGTGAGGGGATGCTTACTGCACGCAATGCACATGAGATTAGACCGTGATGACCAATCTCGAGATATCGTGAACAGTATTTGTTCCATTATTGATAATAAAAAACAGTTGAACTTTTAGAACTTTTTATTGTATCTAATTATACTGTAATTAATCTATACATATAATAAATCTGTAGAAAGTGATTGTTTGTTCGGGATTCACGTAAAATCTACGAATTTAATGCAGACAATGCTTATATACAAAAGTTCTACGTAACTTGGGGTATTACTTAGGCTTTGTTTCATCGAAATCGGTTCACTCTATCAAAAGATATGATTAATTTAGTGAATTCAAGATGTAAAATATTACGACACGCAACCTGTTTGACAAAACAGTACAGGTTAAAGTAGCTCCATCTGTGGTAAATAAAATACATCAAGAAGCGAGGTGGTAAATAACAATGAATTACCATTTACATTCTTTATATACTATTATTTCAATAGATGGAGTTGTGTATTTTCCGTAATACACCATATTTTAACACGTAGTGTAATTTTTCGATAGACATTTCAATAGTGTTTGTCAGTTTGCCGTGCCACATCAAAATCCAACTATAATTATTACCTTGATGAAAGGAAAATTAATAGATCTCAGCCAAATTTAAAACGGTGCCATCTAAATTATTTTTTGAACATTATGTCAAAAATGATGACTTTAGTATAACAATTAATTATAATTTAAAGTTACAGATGGAGTTCATATCAGGATTTTTTCATAAACATAGTTTAGCTTATCTTCCACTAATGTGGTGGCCTTAAACAAATTACTTTGAGTGAGTAGTATTATTTTTTCTGATGCAAAATATGAAAACTTAATCCTAGAAGAAATCAGGATCTATCTCTCGCAAGCGCTGCTAAGCGTGAGATAATGTAGGCTTCTGTAGCTTTAAAAACCAGCCCAGATACAAAGTGCAGATAAGAAATGGGAGCTGCCTTATCGCGTCTGAAAACGTACAAAATACGCGTCGCATACCAGAGACATGCTTACTTTCAACTTCCGATCGCAATTAATACACTGTTCACGATTACGAACAGTCTCAGTTAGACCCGAGCCAAGTCTAAAAAAAAACCTTTTATATAAAACTACGTTTGATATCATCATCATCCTCCGAGCCTTTTTCCCAAACTATGTTGGGGTCGGCTTCCAGTCTAACCGGATTCAGCTGAGTACCAGTGCTTTACAAGAAGCGACTGCCTATCTGACCTCCTCAACCCAGTTACCCGGGCAACCCAATACCCCTTGGTTAGACTGGTGTCAGACTAGCTGGCTTCTGACTACCCGTGACGACTGCCAAGGATGTTAAATGACAGCCGGGACCTACAGTTTAACGTGCTATCCGAAACACAGTCATTGGTGCCTAAGATATACTTAGAAAGTACATACAAACTTAGAAAAGTTGCATTGGTACTTGCCTGACCTGGAATCGAACCCGCGCCCTCATACTCGAGAGGTTGGTTCTTTGCCCACTAGGCCACCACGACTTTTGATATCATTCAATTACAAAGACAGAATTGTTCTCTGTTGCAAATCCTATCCACCTATATCCTATCCTAATCCAGAATGCATTGCAGGTGTGCATTGCACAAAAACCAATGGTATCCTATTCGAGAAGTCAAAAGAGTTGACCTGCCAACGTCAGCTTCTGCGCTAAGCAAGTGTTCTTAATAGTACCATCAGAATTACATTCATCGTTGAATGAGGTGAATAAATTTTCAGAAACCACAATAACAGTAGGAGCCAAAGCGTATTATCGCTTCATAGAGCTCTGATTGGCCCCAGGTGACCAAGTCAGGTCTGATTTGTTCGTTCATCAGATCTTTGAAAGTGTTTCGGTGGATACTTACTGTCGTCCTGTTTACGTGTGACACAAAATATGGTATATAAACGTCCTCCGCAAGAGCGAAATTTTCGCAGTGTGCGGTAGTGACGCACAGTATATACCTACAACACTTATGTTTCTTTTGATTTGCTGGCTCCACCAAGAAATGACAAATTGCGAGCGTACATTTTGAAAATCTTGGCAAAACTGCAGGTTTCAAGTACGAACACATGAAGTGGACTCTCTCAGATACGTACATTTTGCCTATTCGTGAACTAATGCAAACATTTCGGTGGAGTCCCGGCTTAGGCCACCACATTAGGCGTGTGCGATCCTCGGGCGTGTGAGTAGCGCGGGCGCCGCGCGTGCGTCGCGAGCGCGTTGAGTGAGCGTCGCGTTTTGCTGCCCTGCGGCATTTGTAGCGCGCTCGCGGCGCGCACGCGCCGCTCTCCTTGACGTTTAACTGCTAAGGCGTTTAGCGGGCGGTGGGGATAGCGGGCGAAGGGGTAAGAACGCAACTCGAGCGCCGCGTGCTCGCCGCGAGCGCGTCGCTTGCACTCTTCACACATGCCGCAGGGCAGCAAAACGCGATGTTCACGCAGCGCGCTCGCGACGCCCGCGCTACTCACACGCCCGAGGATCGCGCACGCCTAATTTGGGGTCAGCCTTACCATAGTGAGTAAGTGAAACTATCCTACCCTATGCGCCTGCTGATGATGATGACTCATTTCATCATCCATCCAGCTATTCCCCAACTATGTTGGTGTTGGCTTCCAGTCGCCGAATCTGTTCGAGTACCAATGTTTTGCTTGGAGCGACTACCTATCTGTTCTCTTCAATCCAGTCACATTACAAGACATTATCCATGGTAAGACTGACAGACTTTCTGGCTTCTGATTAGTCACAGCAGCTGCAGAAAATGTACAAATGACAGCTTTGTCAGACTCAAAGCATATAGACATAGATTATAGCTGTTTCCTGTGAAAATTACTTACGCACTATACGTAATAATTTTCCAAATTGGCTGACTAGATCCAGAGATATTCACAACGTCACAAACTTTACTTCTTTTGTTTAGATAAATGGTCACATCCACAACACAACCTTGATCATTGAATCTATGCGACTGCTAAGTGCTAATCCTAATTATACTGTCACGTGAAAGAATGCACCTACGGGATAAGTAGTATTTTGACTATTCTATATTGCCCACGCAGACGAAGTTGCGGGCAACAGCTAGTAATAAATAAAACAAAAACAAATTGAGTGTATGAAATTATTTGACATGTATATTAATGGCATATAAAATTATTTAATGAGTATATACCTAGTTATATGGGATTATTCTGACATATACTCTGAATCACTTGATTCTGAACTCTCTGAACTTGATTCAGAATCATCTTGTAAGTTTATGATGAGTTCGTCTATCATAGTGTCAAATCTCATGTCATGATTCCAGTAAATTACTGTTGCCATTGACGAAAGCGTAGGAACACGTTGTTTTTATGGAATCTATACTAATATTATAAAGCTGAAGAGTTTGTTTGTTTGTTTGAACGCGCTAATCTCAGGAACTACTGGTCCGATTTGAAAATTTCTTTCAGTGTTAGATAGCCCATTTATCGAGGAAGACTATAGGCTACTTTTTATCCCGGTACGGGAAGTAGTTCCCACGGGATGCGGGTGAAACCGCTGGCAGAAGCTAGTTAATCATAATCGTCTTTCTGTCAGTACATTTTTTTTTTTCTTTTTCAATTTGTATAAATTCATATACCTAATATTAATAATGAAACGGACAGACCGCATACGGTGGGAAGATTTAAAGGATCGTGAGGTGTGGAGACGAAATGGGGAGATCTTTGCCCAGCAGTGGGCCAATACAGGCTATTAAAAAATAAAATAAAATAAAAATATTCTTAATTAAAATTCATTACCTACAAAATAAAATATTCTAAAAGAAAAGAAGACAATGGAGATGCATGTCTTTTTGAAAATAACTTCAGTTCTGGTTAGTAATAGCGTCACAGGAATGAATAATTCACTTTTCAAACGCTCCCTTTGCCTTCCTTGTAAAATGTACTTGTTTCTCTGATTGGTATACAAGTCATAAGCGATAGCGATTTCTTTAATTGTAATTAACTTTATCCTAGGAAGAAATCTATCACACAGTGTTGTAAAGGTTTTCCACATGATAATACTCATATTTATCCAATAATTTTGAGTGTCATTGAGACTGTCCTACGTTATTTTTCTTAAAATACTTTTGATTTATTCAACCATGGCTTAGCTATTTGTAGTTTAGTTCTTCCTTCCCGCAAACGTATAATTTCGCCTGTGTTCTTCTGATGTACTTAAGCCATATTGCTGCCAAATTGCATCAAAATTTGTTCAGAAATTTTACCTGTAGGTAATATTAACAAACACCCGCACATCTAAACTTTCACATTAATGATATGAGAGTGATCCTTTCAATAACCAACTATAATGTATTATTAACTTATTATCACACCTTCTGACATTCGTTTGTAACTTGCACCACACCACTCCCGTGCAAACCAACTCAGCCCTAGGGAACCAACTGTACCATTGTATTTCACAATGCACATAGTACCTACGTATCCACGTGGATAAATGACGTCACTATTGAGTACCCAAGAGTCACATTAATATGACTAGTATGCAGTAGTGGTAAGGGATGACGGTATAACGTCAGTTATGCTTGCAAACTGCAAATATTTAGTTAAGAGCTTTGCTAATTAACACCTGAATCTGCTTGAAACTTTTAGCATAAAAATCTAGGTGGTAATGTGAAATAGGTCGAAAGAGTTACCCCAGCCCTGATAGACAAATTTCACTAAGTATAAAGAACATGACAAAATCAAAGACCAATGAATTTTGAATATTGTGTTGTTGTGTGTATAGATAGTTAATTCCCGAAATTGATTTTTAAACAGAACAATATTGCGAATACGCGCGGCGTCTGTTGGTGTATCCAATAATGGGTTATTTATCGGGAATCGTACCTACATATATACTTATCAAAATAATAAAAATCTATGGTTTGTTGACTAACAGTGATTGAAAACATCAATTCAATTAATTTGCGTAATTGAATTCTGGGATTGGAAGTACGTTTGTTATTTCTATAGTATCAGTACCTGTTGTTAATACCTACAACGGTTTCTCATCTAATCCTACTGGCATAACAAAGATATGATAAAGTACAGAGTTGCGATTGTCTGGTGAAATCGTATCAAAATGGCGAAATGCTTCAGTATAATATCAGCAAATCCACATAATGTATTTGACTGTAAATTTATACTGATAATGACGTTTAGTGTCCCACAAGTGGGCAAACTTTACAGTTATGAAATAAAATATTGAAACTGGAAAAGAATTTATTCACTCATATTTATAGCACCAACAGATACCGCCTTCATCGGTAAAAACTATTGCTTTTAAACAAGGATTTCGTTTATTACTATTCTATTCAGAAATATATTTAAGACAACATCTATTTAATCAGCAAAAGAACCCTTTGATAACCCGCCTATAAAAATTCTGAATACCATAATGTCCTGTGTTTCGAGAGAAGCAATGGCAATTATTTCCGCCTGTCACACTTCCACGGAATTCGTTTTAAGATGGCTGACATCAAAAGATGCATAGATTACAATACAAGAAAAATCCAATTTCCTTCCCAAACATTCTGGATTAAACGAATATTTTATTTGTGGAGTTGTATGTATGTAGATATGTACGAGACAGGCGGTACCAACTATTTCGATAACGGATGAAAAAAGATGTAAAGTGAATGACATGTCATACGTTTTTGTCAATGAATAGGGTTATAAGAATTCGTTTCTGCTGAATGAATTGTATATTTTTTTTCTTGTGCCACTGACTATGGGTTAAGTACTACTATATGGGTTGACAAACTTGATACATGTTAGAAATACTGTTACAAAAATTCTTCAAATACGTAAATGTTAAACATTAACGGCCAGTTTCTTCATCAAAAGTTAAAGTTAAAGTAATGTCTAAAGTAAAAGTAACGGTCAAATTCGTTTTTTCAAGGCTAAAGTGACAGCAAAATTCATAGAAAAATTGAATTTAACCGTTACTTTAACTTTAGACATTACTTTGACTTTTACTTTGGCTTTAACTTTTGATGGAGAAACTGGCTGTAAGTAACAATTTGTCCAATTTATATTCCTCATCTTCGCCTTCTTCAAAGTTGGCTAACAAAACTTCCTGGATCCTATACCCTTCAAATTGCTCCTTAAAATAGCCGTCCCTTCATTTTGTTTCGTAAATTCATTTCATTGAATAATATTTTGCGTCAAGAACCCCATTTTGATTTTTTGTTTACCCCGAAAATCCCTTTTGCGTCGCGGACGTTCAATTTAGGGGTCATGGCACAAAAAATATACGGACTTGATTGCCTTGACTGAGATAGGGGTCTCTAAATAATGCATAGATTTAGCAGTTTTTTCTATGTTTGTATGAATAATATAAAACTTGCTTCTGTCTTCTACTGACCTAGGTATATAAGATACCAGATTTTTCTTTACATTTTGCTTTTCATTAGTCTAAAATTAAAGTTGACACTAATGTATAGTTATCGGCACCGATATTGAGCTCTCGGCGGAAGAGTTGGGGATCGCTTTGCGCACTGTACACAAGGCAATAAACCAATAAATCGCTTCTGCGCAGGTGAAGGTCAGGGCTCAATATCCCTGCCGATGATGATACCCTATTTTAAGCCACCGTTGTCAGAGAAATACTAATTAAAGGTTTTAAGTAATACACAGCATATATACGTACCTATATAAGCCTTACAAAATCATAAATACGTAGATGTTATTCCTAGCACATTATCAAAACAGTTCATGTTTCTTGAAAGTACAATATCTACATACCTACTGCCAAGGGAAATTCCATAACTAATAGGTCCCTGGGGAAACATACATCTCTACCAAAAACAAAGCGAATATACTGGAAGATTTCTACAATAGAATAATACGAAAATAGGGCATTAATTTGTTACAAGTAAGTCATCGTCATCTTACATTTTCTTACTTTTCAATTCTTTTAGGTAATCACCCTAGTAGAAAGACTAATATTAGTCTGTAGTGACCTACCTTTTTACATAAATATGAATACTCATTGGTACCGGCCGGCTGGTTTAGGCACCATTGTCTTTAGCAAGAATCTAATGAAATAATCTCTAACAAATTCTCACCCAGTCTTGTTGAACTCCCCCAAAAAAATTGATAGGTAGGAATAGAATGAACACTTACTCGTTCGCTGTGCTGAGCTAAAAAAACTCCAAAATTACAACCGAATACTGCCTCATTAAATCCTAAATAATACCCAAATTTCGTACTTCTATTTATAAAGGGTCCTTATTTCACCTTCAGACTTAAGCTTTCACATTTTAACAGAAAATCTTGACAACCATTCTTGTTTACCAACAGTAGGGTGTTCATTCTATGCAAAGCAAGTTTTAATCAGCATAGTTCCCTATTAAATGCTCCAACGCGATTCTCAAGCACAGGGATAAGTTTTTAACAATATTATCTGAGACTTTTTCTGCACGAGCTTTGTGTCTGAATAACGGCCAGTTTCTTCATCAAAAGTTAAATTTAAAGTTATGGCTAAAGTAATGTCTAAAGTAAAAGTAACGGTTAAATTAAATTTTTCTATGAATTTTGCTGTCAGTTTAGCCTTGAAAAAACGAATTTGACCGTTACTTTTACTTTAGACATTACTTTAACTTTAACTTTTGATGAAGAAACTGGCCGTTAGAGACACACTGCAAACTTTTAGTCGGCCGACAGTTTGTACGGACTCATAAATCAGTAAAGAAATAGTGGTAGTAGGTACGCACATAACAACGATTAGGTATGAGTATTCGGCCGGTGGTGTCAGGTGACCGACACAATCGCTGTCACTACTCATAGATGAACTCGAAATACATGTAGAAAGTAACTACCTAGTTGCTACCAGCTGCCATTAGTTGCTGCCAACTGCTACCCTCGTGGTTTTAAAGCGAATCATGACAATCTTGGTATTTGGCCGGTACTAGTCCAATCAAAAACATTAATTAGGTTCACGATTTTTATTTTAAAAATGTTTTTTTTTTGCCAATTGCTTAGTCTGCAGTGTGCGGGTTACTCAAAGGAGTTTCGTTTTCTTCAAACGCATTTACTTCTGATGTTGCAGAAAATGTAAAGAGCTTGCTTTTTTGTTCTCTAAAGTTTTAGATCAATGTCGGATTCAGTTACATTGCTTAAGAACCAGTTTTATTACACTTGACACTACTTTTCTTAGAGATTCTTACTTTTGAATCAATGAAGTTAATTAAATGCGCTTGTGTCTAATTAACGAAGACAACAGATTAAATCGAATGCTGTGAGTAGTTTTATAGCAAAAACAGGTCTTCCCGAATTATTTTATAGATTAATCAAAGTTTGAACTGAATATTATTTCAGTCAAACATATCACTATTATTTTTGGTCATATCAAAATTTCAGTTTCAACAAATTCCTGAAGCTGAACAAAGTATGTAAATATGAACCCCTGGTCTGAATATTCAGACTATTTGTGACCTGAATACTGAAAATTACGTAACATTTGCAGTCTACGAGCTTTGCCACGCAGAATTTAGCCTATTTTGTATTTACGACGTGAAGTGAGTAGAAATGGCTCTAAATATAATACAGGTGAGGCGAAACACACACTAACACGTCACATGCTTTGTTGTTCCAGGCTGTATTTATCTTTAGTAGTTTGTGCAGATCTTTGATATCTTTCAGTAAGAGCGCTTTTACAATAGTGACAATTGACTACCGATTATATTACCGGTTCTGCCGCCGATAAAAAAATTTAGGCCTGAAGCCGCGTGACAGATTTTTTACCAAGGGATTTTGTGTCGCTCGTGGAATACCTAACCAAACCTTTACGCACGGAAATTCCGCTAGCATAAAAGTGCTGTAATTCAGGTGTAATAAATTTGTAGGTGCAAAACACAACGCAACGAATCGTAATTACTCACTAACATACTAACTTGTGCCTCCGTGATCTGGCATCTTATTTTTATAGTAGTGTGAGATCCGTGAATACTTTTAAAAGATTGAGATAAACTGTGTTGAAGTATAGAGATCGTGACGCGACATTTAAAGTAACAGCTTTACATAAATTCATGCCTGTTTTACTTAAAAGGTGAAGTAGTGTAGGTAGGAAATAGGGCACATATAAAAGCAAATCGACTTTATGAAAATTGTTTTTGTAAAAGTGTGGTTTTCAACTTTGTATTTGCAAAATAAAAATCACATAAGTATACCTAAATCAAGAATCCGGATGACTACTGTAAAGCCTCATAACATACTTCATTATATTTATTTTACGGCATGAGGGATATACCTAGCTCAAAAATCCGGGTGCTTCCTGGGTATGTAGGTACGCATTTCATTTTTTTTTAATTTGTGTTTTTACTTTTACTTATTTGAGAAACTAGGCCACGTTTTTCTCAAATAAGCTTGATTAGGTACTTATCACCTAACACTTTGAATTTAAATAGATACGAAAAAATTTAGACGCTTTTTAATTTTTTTCACAGTTGTTATAGTGAACCTTCAAAAATTATTTTAGAACACCGAAAGTCAGTTCCTTCCATACTATCTCAATGTTGAGCCCTGTTTTTGAACCCACGTTACCACTTTGAAGAAGCAAGTTTATTTTCAACCGACTTCAAAAATAGGAGGAGGTTCTCAATTCGGCTGTATTTTTTTTTTTTTTTATGTTTGTTACTCGATTTCTCAAAGACGCCTGGACCGATTTCAAAAATTCTTTTTTTATTTGAAAGGGTATGCTTGTCATTTGGTCCCATCGTCATCAGATCAGGATCTGATGGTGGAAACCCTGAGAAATCGAGGGCATCTCTTGAAAATTGTAGGCGAGCATGGGGTAAAAACGTTATATTTATGTGTATATCTGATGAGACTACAATACTATGGAGGTTTAGGGCAGATCTGATGATGGAGACGACAGAGGATCGAGGGAACTCCTAAACGGCACATCTTAACTACCTCGTGTTTGGGCTTATATTATTTGTATTGACGATACCTTTGCAACAGTGAAGGTTTGTATATTGATGAGAACTTTCCACTTATACGGATAGTGACAATTATTCGTATCACTGAAAAGCTGTAAATAAAAAACTTTTTTACAAAAAAATTAAACCGACTTCCAAAAACACTAAAAAGTAAAAAAAAAACAAATTTTAGGTGCATCGGCCTAGAAGTCGGTGGCAAAATTAACTTAATAACATCCATTAGACACCGACTTCTAGGCCGATGCACCTAAAATTTGTTTTTTTTTTGCTTTTTAGTGTTTTTGGAAGTCGGTTTAATTTTTTTGTAAAAAAGTTTTTGATCTTTTCATGTCTAAAACAATGTTAGCTTGTTGGTAACTTTTCCTACTTTGTCTGAAGTCTCTCTATAAACTTTATAATAAGATTTCGTAATTTCTAACTTACAATGAGGTTGTTAAAGATTGCTACTTGTGTAATTAAATACTGGTTTGTTTTAAATTTATTTCAATTATTCTGTTAATTGGGACTTTTGATGTCACATCTTTATTAATTTAATTAGTATTTATTGTTTTAGGTTGCCATTTCCCATGTTAACAAATAATATCTTAAAGTTAGATACTGTGTCAGTCTGTCAGGATTCCACAATAAAATATTATTTTTAGTGTTCTAAACTTGGACGACTAGGCCTATCAAATTACAAGGACGACGAGAAATAATTAAAGCCGAACTTACTGAAAACCAGCGCTGTTGTCTCGTGCCTGCGTGCGCGAGGCACAGCATTTATGCTGAGCGCTGTCCCTTTTTCGCAAGGTGGCGCAAATGCAGCGGATTTAAATGTCTGTTTGTTCTGTTATTTGTCCTATTGCTTTTGCGTCGTTTGCGATAATAAATGGTTTTTCTTTCTTCTTTCTTTCTTTGTATACGTCTATAAAAAAAAATCTTAGGTAGGTATTCACCTTCGCCGTCACGAACACATTTGTTGTAATTTTGCTTATCGCGTACTTGTTCACACTATGTAACTTATATTGGCTTTTAGAACAACATAATATTTGTTAAATTTTTATAAATACTTGTTCAATTTGCATATTACATATTCAAATACATCCTTTTGTAACCATTGTGGCATAGTGGTTAATGCACCTGCCTCTCAAGTACGAGTATGTTTCTAAATAATGCAAGTAGGTACCAATGTAACTCTATTGAGTAAGGGTGCAAGAAAACTTATCGAGGAAACCTGAACTTATCCATTCATTGCATACCACTTTTTGCAATTGTAAGGAAATATGAACATCATCATCATCCTCCGAGCCTTTTTCCCAAACTATGTTGGGGTCGGCTTCCAGTCTAACCGGATTCAGCTGAGTACCAGTGCTTTACAAGAAGCGACTGCCTATCTGACCTTCTCAACACAGTTACCCGGGCAACCCGATACCCCTTGGTTAGACTGGTGTCAGACTTACTGGCTTCTTTCTGACTACCCGTAACGACTGCCAAGGATGTTCAATGACAGCCGGGACCTACAGTTTAACGTGCCATCCGAAACACAGTCAATGGTGTCTAAGATATACTTAGAAAGTACATACAAACTTAGAAAAGTTGCATTGGTACTTGCCTGACTTGGGATCGAACCCGCGCCCTCATACTTAAGAGGTTGGTCCTTTACCCACTAGGCCACCACGACTTCCTTATCTATACATATAATAAATCTGTAAAAAAACTGTGTCTGTACATTGAATATATTAAAAAAATAATAATTGGGTGGGGTTTAGAAACAGTAATGGAACACAAATCCAAAAAAAAAATTCTGTCTGTATGTCTGTATGTCTGTATGTCTGTATGTCTGTATGTCTGTTTGTTTGTACACGCTAATCTTCCGAACTACTGAACGGATTTCAATGATTTTTTCTTTATTGTATTGGTATTAAGCCGGGTCAACATATAGGCTATAATTTATCTTCGAAACTTGAAGACCTGATGCAGAACTCCAACAGACAAACAAAACTATAAGAGATACAAAAATGGTGCCATAGCAAAAATTGTTTCATGTGATGAGCATTTTCTGCTGAGATAATAAATTTGAAGATCTGGAACACCTTATGTGGAACCCCAAGAGCCCAGCTACTCTGTACCATATACATGTATGACGTTTTAGCAAAAGTTGATCAATCTGATAAGCACTTTCTACTGACTTATAAAAATTGAAGATCTAAAACACCTGATGTGGAATTCCAGGAGCCCAGCTAGACTATAGCATATAGAGGTGTGACGTTTTAGTAAAAGTTGTTCAATCTGATAAGCACTTTCTATTGACTTATAAAAATTGAAGATCTAAAACACCTGATGTGGAATTCCAGGAGCCCAGCTAGACTATAGCATATAAAGGTATGACGTTTTAGCAAAAGTTGTTCAATCTGATAAGCACTCTCTATTGACGTATAAAAATCGAAGATCTGGAACACCTGATGTGGAACTTCAAGAGCCCTACTACTTTAAATGTATAGAAATGAATGTTACAAAATAGGTATGGTGAATCAAAAAAAGTAATTCGTCCGCCTTTTACACAGATAACCCTAAAATAATGATCACGTATTTTTTCTTTTCTTTCTCTCACAAACAAATAATAACGTAGATACAACACGCTTGCATTTTGTGTTAAGTCACTTATTAGTACAAATTTTACATCTTTTTTGGAAGGCAAACGTGGGGCCGAAGCCAACACGCTGAAACAACTTTAATGACATGGTGACACAAAACCGACGATTATCCCTTTATACACTATAGAAATGAACCCAAAGAAAGACAATCCCCGGTAGACGTCGTTAAAAAAAAAGACAGTCCCCGGTTCTGTAATAAACTATTGACTATGGAGGAAAACTACTTGGGCTATTGTGATGGGATGTTAGTGGATAAGGACATAGGAAACTATGGGAACTATGGCACCTCCCGATGACAATGTATTATACATGTAAAATTGGTAGGTGGAGACTCGCCACCTCACTTACTGGGCCCCCGGGAATGAGTCACTGAATAGAAACCAGAGGGCAACAAGGACATGAACGGCTGAAGGGTGAGGATACCTCTCACTTGCCACTTACCACGAGGCACCTACCCTCCGAGTAGGGCTACTAACCCAGCTCTAGCGACTCCACTCTGGACGGCCAATGAAAGCAAGCCAGAGGCGTGAGACCTAACCCCGTCATGGTTCACTCCGGCCGGCCGGAGATGGGGGACAGTATACTCTCCGTGGAGCACTCGGTATATATAGCTAAGCGGGGTTGCTACTCCCCGTCATCAGCCTCAGATGTCCTGCGGGAATCCTGATGTGGAATTCCAGGAGCCCAGCTAGACTATAGCATATAAAGGTATGACGTTTTAGCAAAAGTTGTTCAATCTGATAAGCACTCTCTATTGACGTATAAAAATCGAAGATCTGGAACACCTGATGTGGAACTTCAAGAGCCCTACTACTTTAAATGTATAGAAATGAATGTTACAAAATAGGTATGGTGAATCAAAAAAAGTAATTCGTCCGCCTTTTACACAGATAACCCTAAAATAATGATCACGTATTTTTTCTTTTCTTTCTCTCACAAACAAATAATAACGTAGATACAACACGCTTGCATTTTGTGTTAAGTCACTTATTAGTACAAATTTTACATCTTTTTTGGAAGGCAAACGTGGGGCCGAAGCCAACACGCTGAAACAACTTTAATGACATGGTGACACAAAACCGACGATTATCCCTTTATACACTATAGAAATGAACCCAAAGAAAGACAATCCCCGGTAGACGTCGTTAAAAAAAAAGACAGTCCCCGGTTCTGTAATAAACTATTGACTATGGAGGAAAACTACTTGGGCTATTGTGATGGGATGTTAGTGGATAAGGACATAGGAAACTATGGGAACTATGGCACCTCCCGATGACAATGTATTATACATGTAAAATTGGTAGGTGGAGACTCGCCACCTCACTTACTGGGCCCCCGGGAATGAGTCACTGAATAGAAACCAGAGGGCAACAAGGACATGAACGGCTGAAGGGTGAGGATACCTCTCACTTGCCACTTACCACGAGGCACCTACCCTCCGAGTAGGGCTACTAACCCAGCTCTAGCGACTCCACTCTGGACGGCCAATGAAAGCAAGCCAGAGGCGTGAGACCTAACCCCGTCATGGTTCACTCCGGCCGGCCGGAGATGGGGGACAGTATACTCTCCGTGGAGCACTCGGTATATATAGCTAAGCGGGGTTGCTACTCCCCGTCATCAGCCTCAGATGTCCTGCGGGGCTTATATCTCATTATTATTGTCGTTATTATCTCAAAAGCCTTTGCCCCAAATTTTGTTAGGATCGACTTCCAGTCACGATGCAACTGAGTACCAGTGTTTTACAACCGGTTACCCGCTCAGCCCAACACCCCTTGGCAAAACTGGTCAGACTTACTGGCTTCTGACTACCCATAACGACTGACAAGAATGTTCAATGACAGCCGGAACCTACAGTTTAACGTCCCCTATTGGTATCCAAAATATACATAGAAAGCACATACGAACTTAGAAAAGTTGCATTGGCAGGTACTTGCCAGACCTGGAATCAAAGTCATACTTGAGAGATCGGTTCTCTACCCACTAAACCAAAACGACTTCCACTAGGTCACCACTACTTTGTTATCTTAGTAATATTTAATGTTTTTTTACGTAATAATACGTGCAATATTTGCCACACACAACTTAGACTAATTAGAATCACTACTTTTATCCCTAGGGTCATGCCTATTGCGCTTCAGTTCTCAGCGTTTTGTCTGCTGTGCTTTTGCCGTTGACGTACAAAAAATTAAATATATGGAACGTTTCTAATGGTTATGCGTATTCCGTTGTTTTCCCGTCAACGGGCCCTTAAAATTCAATATGAGACGATTCAGACCATTGATTTTGCTGTCCCCGTAGTCGCTGGCATAAGGGACAGGATCCGCGTACGAAGTCGCGGGCAGAAGCTAGTAAGGAAATATGAACGGAGATGCCATATTGAAGGTAGGTCAGGCGTCTCCTTCTAGGTCAAATTCGTACGGTTGGCATACTAAACAATCAGTTACGAGTGAACTAACGAGGCGTTTGGGTTCTTTGACATGTGTCAACGATTTTTGATAAGTAAGTATTACAAAAAATGGTCTGGTCCAAAGAAGGCGTACAAGGGCGAAAACAGTAACGTTCCTCTTAGATGTTCTTAGTAGATTTTCCGTTATGGCACCTCCGCTAGTCATTTGTTCCCCATTGGTCTCACTCGCGTAACTAGTTAAAACAATATAGGTATAACTCAAACAAACAGGAATACAGTAACTACCTCTTGACCTGAATCTATTTGATGAGCAAAAGCCTGTATTTTCACTCAGTACTAACAGCATACAGGCAGGCGTTCGGTTTGTTTGGTCAGGCTCGGCATTGTGACCGCCACACTCAAGTACTGGACTAATATTGTCTGTTAGCGTTGTTATATTTGGTGTTGAAATAAAAAGGGAAAATTTATAGCAATTTTTTAATGATCCGCAACGTCAAGCAAAAGATGAATCTACAATTGGCGTGCCTGTAATTAGACTGTGATTAATCAATTTATTGATAATTTGTATATGAAGCGTTCACGAGAGAAAAAACCGGCCAAGTGCGAGTCGGACTCGCGCACGAAGGGTTCCGTATCATTATTTAAAATGAGCAAAAAATTCACGTTTGTTCTATGGGAGCCCCCAAAATATTTTTTTTTTCTAGTTTTCAGTATTTCTTGTTATAGCGGCAACAGAAATACATCATCTGTGAAAATTTCAACTCTCTAACTATCACGTTTCAACAGATACAGCCTGATGACAGACGGACGGACGGACGGACAGAGGAGCGAAAACAATAGGGTCCCGTTTGACCCTTTGGGTACGGAACCCTAATAAAGGTTTTTTTCTGGTTCGAGCGATTAATAAATACTTTTCGTTTACAAGAACAATATATTTTCTGAGTACCTACTCAAAGTCAAAGTTACGAGTAGATATGTAAATGTATTTTTCACACATATTTGTAGGTATAAGTTTTTATACAAAGTTTTTGATTGATACTATGTGGTACTAGTAACAGGCTATAGACATGCGTCGGTTTGTTTGGTCAGGCTCGCCATTGTGACCACCACACTCAAGTACTGGACTAATATTGTCTGTGTATGCGGTTCGGCTGACAAAATTGTAATGTTAGCGTTGTTTTAATTGGTGTTGAAATAAAAGGGGAAATTGTCAGTAACTTTCTTTTGGTTTACTATTCTATTCTATTCGTGTTGATGTGCTTATAGTCTTTAATTAATCTGTTCACAGTTCAATCGCTTATTTGAAGCCATGAGTAAAAAAAAATAATTAAGACTCCAGCGTCTAGTACCATTGGGTACCTACTGGTATGGTATTCGTATATTAAAATAATAATTCCGAAATATTTTTATTACTCTTCACCTGTTACAAAGCGAAGTTAATTTAATATTGTACCTTTCTTCAAAGATACAAGAAGACCAACCTAAAAACTAGCAACTAAACTAATAGATGCACATCTATACTAATATTATAAAGCTGAAGAGTTCGTTTGTTTGTTTATTTGTTTGTTTGTTTGTTTGAACGCGCTAATCTCAGGAACTACTGGTCCGATTTGACTTTTTATCCCGGTACGGGAAGTAGTTCCCACGGGATGCGGGTGAAACCGCTGGCAGAAGCTAGTCTTTTATAAGTGGGTGTACGTAAGCCTCAACCATACTTCACAAACACACAAACGAATGCCTACATAGAAAACACACAAACATTAATTTAGACAGAGCACCAGCACACATAAATGACCAGAAACTGAAAATACGGGAACACTGAAATGTCACCGAAGTTCCGAGAACCGAATACAGTATGTTGGTCAGTTGAAAAAATCTACAAAGTTTGAACGAAATCTGGCCGTTTAAAGTGGGTCAAAATCGCGCCCAAAGAAGTCGGTTACAAACAAACATACAAACATACAGGTGAAGCTAATAAAAAGCGTGTAAAAACTGTTTTCATAGCGTTACTTGGAATAGTTTGTGGTACTTTTATTTATCTTTCCGTGTGAGAATTTATGACCGTTTTTTTAACCCAAATATTCAGGGCGTTTGGTCAATTGTTTTGTATCTATATGTTTTCTACAAACATAAGTATGACTCACCCGCTTGGGTGAGATACAACATCTTTAGTGTTGGAAATAAGCTCTTAAGCTGTAGTTCGTAAAGTTTAAAAAGAGTAAAAACTGGAAGAAGATTCGTAAACTCCAGGTACTAAAACATAAATTCGAGATTTAATACTAGACGAGACGTACTTCTATAATAATTTAGAAATTTTTGGTAAGCCCCTTTTAATGAGCTGAATCCTGTCAGACAAATTGCAAAAGGGATTTTTCACAAGTTATTTAGCGATCATTAACGGTTCGATTACATCAAGGGCAAAGTATACTTATATCATACATTATGATTTTATATTTTTTCTATTAGACCCATAAAAATATTAATTATAACTACCTCGTTGGTGTCGTAAAACACAACTACTATGCACGGGGTCTCAGGTTCGATTGGGGTTGGGCAGCTGGCTGATCTCCTTGGAACAACAACCTGGATACGATTATTAAAACCACTAAAAAAACCCAAGCATTTTTGTTCTGCATCATTAAAATAATCCCCCACATAATCCGCTTTGTGAAACTTACAAGAATTTTCCAAAAAAATAAGAAAGACCGTCTCTTAATTTGCTTAATCTCAGTAAATTTGACGTCGAGTAAGCTGTCTTGTAACGTAAAATTATGTCGATAAAACAAAGGGTCGTCTAATGGAACAAAAATCCTTATTTTATCCGTTGTTATAACGACAAAAGTCTTGGTTTGTGAAGTTATATTTTTACCCACGACGGAACGGAGCAGGTATATGCGTTTGGGGTGAGAGATGTGCGTTTGTGTGTTTGTGTGTTTGTGTGTTTGTGTGTTTGTGTGTGCGTTTGTGCAAAGTAATGTTCCCACTTATCTTCTAAACTAATGATCTGATTTTGATGCGGTTTTCAATAACAGATTTGCGTTCAACGTGTTCATGTTCTTAGATAGGTGTCATGGCTGTAACTCACTAGGGGGCGCCACAATATTAGTGCAAACAGCAAAGTAATGTTCCCACCTACCTTCTAAACTAATGATCCGATTTTGATGTGGTTTTCAATAACAGATTTGCGTTCAACGTGTTCATGTTCTTAGATAGGTGTCATGGCTGTAACTCACTAGGGGGCGCCACAATATTAGTGCAAACAGCAAAGTAATGTTCCCACCTACCTTCTAAACTAATGATCCGATTTTGATGTGGTTTTTACCCACGACGGAACGGAGCAGGTATATGCGTTTAGGGTGAGAGATGTGCGTTTGTGCGTTTGTGTGTTTGTGTGTTTGTGTGTTTGTGTGTTTGTGTGTTTGTGTGTTTGTGTGTTTGTGTGTTTGTGTGTTTGTGTGTGCGTTTGTGCAAAGTAATGTTCCCACATATCTTCTAAACTAATGATCTGATTTTGATGCGGTTTTCAATAAAGGGTTTGTGTTCGATGAGTTCATGTTCTTAGATAGGTGTCATGGCTGTAACTCACTAGGGGGCGCCACAATATTAGTCCAAACAGCAAAGTAATGTTCCCACCTACCTTCTAAGCTAATGATCCGATTTTGATGCGGTTTTCAATAACGTTTTTGTGTTCAATGAGTTCATGTTCTTAGATAGGTGTCATGGCTGTAACTCACTAGGGGGCGCCACAATATTAGTGCAAAAGAGCAAAGTAATGTTCCCACCTACCTTCTAAACTAATGATCCGATTTTGATGCGGTTTTCAATAACGGTTTTGTGTTTGATGAGTTCATGTTCTTAGATAGGTGTCATAGCTATTAATCACTAGGGGGCGCCACAATATTAGTGCCAAACAATGTTACAATATAATCAAAACGTCCGATTACAATTCTGTTTTCATCAGCAATGTGTACGTGCTTAATGCATGTTCCCAAATAATAAAAATTACGCCTGTAACTCACTAGAGGGCGCTACAATATCGGTGCAAAATAATATTGCAATAACATATTATATAGACTATAATTCGTATATGTTCTCTAAAAAGTCTGAAATAAAATTAAGCAAAATTAAAAATTTTGAAAAAACCCCCGACGGTAAAAATCTTATTGAAAAATAATAAAATAACTCAAAACCCCCGACTTAACCCAATTATATAGGAATAACCGTCGGGGGCTGCCTTTTCTATATATGAAATTTCAACAATTAATTGAGTGTATTTTATGTCATCGTTAAACATTTACAATTCTTCAATAATTGTATTCACGACACTAGAATCCTTTAGCTGGTTTAATGGCAGCTCCCGACGGATATTCCTATATAATTGGGTTAAGTCGGGGGTTTTGAGTTATTTTATTATTTTTCAATAAGATTTTTACCGTCGGGGGTTTTTTCAAAATTTTTAATCAATAACAGATTTGCGTTCAACGTGTTCATGTTCTTAGATAGGTGTCATGGCTGTAACTCACTAGGGGGCGCCACAATATTAGTCCAAACAGCAAAGTAATGTTCCCACCTACCTTCTAAGCTAATGATCCGATTTTGATGCGGTTTTCAATAACGTTTTTGTGTTCAATGAGTTCATGTTCTTAGATAGGTGTTATGGCTGTAACTCACTAGGGGGCGCCACAATATTAGTGCAAAAGAGCAAAGTAATGTTCCCACCTACCTTCTAAACTAATGATCCGATTTTGATGCGGTTTTCAATAACGGTTTTGTGTTCGATGAGTTCATGTTCTTAGATAGGTGTCATAGCTATTAATCACTAGGGGGCGCCACAATATTAGTGCCAAACAATGTTACAATATAATCAAAACGTCCGATTACAATTCTGTTTTCATCAGCAATGTGTACATGCTTAATGCATGTTCCCAAATAATAAAAATTACGCCTGTAACTCACTAGAGGGCGCTACAATATCGGTGCAAAATAATATTGCAATAACATATTATATAGACTATAATTCGTATATGTTCTCTAAAAAGTCTGAAATAAAATTAAGCAAAATTAAAAATTTTGAAAAAACCCCCGACGGTAAAAATCTTATTGAAAAATAATAAAATAACTCAAAACCCCCGACTTAACCCAATTATATAGGAATAACCGTCGGGGGCTGCCATTTCTATAAAGGTATGAATTATAATTGAGTGTATTTTATGTCATCGTTAAACATCTACAATTCTTCAATAATTGTATTCACGACACTAGAATCCTTTAGCTGGTTTAATGGCAGCTCCCGACGGATATTCCTATATAATTGGGTTAAGTCGGGGGTTTTGAGTTATTTTATTATTTTTCAATAAGATTTTTACCGTCGGGGGTTTTTTCAAAATTTTTAATTTTGCTTAATTTTAACTTGATTACTACAGAAAAAGGGTAACGAGGTTTCACCCTGATTGCGAAAAAGAAAGGTAAGTTTGAGGTTTGTTTACGTAATTGAAATTATAAACTTGCCTAATTGGTGCGGGTGAAAAATTACCCAGCCCACTGTGGGTTTTATTGCGGCGGAAGGGAGTGCCCAATTTTAATTGACTGAACTATAAAAAATTGGCTATGTACCTACTTCTGTTCTTTCTCTTTGAAGTCCATCTTGCAGCTCCTGCCTAATTGGGACGAGGTTCGGAAACATAACTATTAAGCATAAGGCCTCACCGGCAAAAGCCGAGTCCGGCAAAATCCTTAGCAGAATTTGCATAGTAACCTAATACCACAGTCTAAAAATCATACAGTCGTCCGACGAAGACGTCTAGACAGGGCAATCGTGCGGGGTGTGAGGGGCGAGACGCGGGTAGGCCGCTCCCAAACTACGAACAAAATGATATTAGTAGTTTGGGATCTATTCATTCAGGGCTAACGCGTGTTTCTTTTTTATAATATTTTTTTTTTGTTAATTTAAAATGGTGAATGCGACGTGTGCTGTGAGTGATTGCAAGTCATGATAAAAAAATATTTTATATTAGGATATCGCACAGGGCATCTGTTTGGAAATCCTGTAAATATTATAAATGTGAAAGTGTTTGTATGTTTCGTATCTGTGTCAAGATGGTGAACTTTTTATTTTTATTATTTACTAAGGGTGGATTTCGAGATGCTGGACGTAATTTTTATAATAAGAAATGGATGTCAGTTTTGAGTTTAATTGAAGTGCTTGTTACGAAAAAGTCAGCCTTTTTGAAATCCAAGATGGCGGACGTAATTTTCTTACAATTTGATATGGGTGTCAATTTTGAGTTAAATTGGGGTGCTGGTTACGAAAAAGCCATTCTTTTTGAAATCCAAGATGGCGGACGTAATTTTCTTACAATTTGATATGGGTGTAAATTTTGAGTTAAATTGGGGTGCTGATTATGAAAAAGCCATCCTTTTTGAAATCCAAGATGGCGGACGTCATTTTCTTACAATTTGATATGGGTGTCAATTTTGAGTTAAATTGGGGTGCTGGTTACGAAAAAGCCATCCTTTTTGAAATCCAAGATGGCGGACGTAATTTTCTTACAATTTGATATGGGTGTCAATTTTGAGTTAAATTGGGGTGCTGGTTACGAAAAAGCCATCCTTTTTGAAATCCAAGATGGCGGACGTCATTTTCTTATAATTTGATATGGATGTCAATTATGTGTCTAGGGATATTACATGTTAAGGGAAATACTGATTATTAATTCCTTTTTTTGTTATTTTATGACTTTAAATTTCATAATTTAATACATAAAATCCATTATGTACAAAGTAAAAATTACACCCAAAAATAAAATCACAAAAAAAAATAATTAAAATTTTTTGATGCTTCTCTTTTTATATACCGGTATTGCAAGTATAAACCATAATATAAACTTCCATTTCATATACAATTGTTTTAACAAAATATTTACAGAATTTCATATAATAAGATAAAAATGAAATATCCCTAGGCAATGTTGATTTGTGTTTATTTGAATTGTTCCTCAGCAAGCAGCAAGTTACACCGTCAATAATGATTAAGTTTTGTAACTTGGTAATTTTATCACTTCAAATAAAAATGTAGGGTATAATATACACACATTAGTGAAAATGACGTCATTTATAATGTATTTATTTATAATACTGCTATCGATGTTGGTCTGCACTAAATAAATAATTTCACAAATATTGTTTACTTGTGACAACCCTGACCTATGCGTTACTGTCTAGACGATGTCGGCATTTTACACAAGATCAAAGGCGTCGTCCTACTGTATGTTCTTTATACTGTGCTAATACTTTAGCTGAGTGTGAAAACATCGACAAATGACAGGATACAGATTAAATAATAATAATAATAAAGCCCTTTATTCCGAAAATAATAATACTAATATACATTGAGTTTTTCTTATAATATATCCCTGACTTCGGCGTGCCTATTGGCAAAGGCCTCCTCCAACAATTTCCACTGTTGCCTGTCCTGAGTAACCCTTCTCCAGTAAGGACCTGCGGTCCTCTTAAGCTCATCTTCCCATCTAGAGTTCTGTCTTCCTCGGTTTCTCTTGCCATCTCTCGGATACCACTCCGTTACCTTCCTGCTCCATTTTCCTAGTTTATCACGCATCATATGCCTTGTCCACCTCCACTTCTGTTGGTCGACTCGTGTTAGTACGTCCGTGAGTTTTGTTATTGACCTTAGGTCTTATTTCTTATCTTATCCTGTCGTTTATAACCGGTCAGGCTTCTCTCCATTTCATCTTGCAGCTCCTGCCTAATTGAGACAAGGTTCGGAAACATAACTTAAGGCCTCACCGGCAAAAGCCGAGTCCGGCAAAATCCTTAGCAGAAGTTGCATAGTAACCTAATACTTTAGCTGAGTGTGAAAACATCGACAAATGACAGGCTACAGATTAAACATTCATACCCAACAATCTACGTACTACCTAGAACTGTATAATCCGCGATATGCAAATAAATACAAAAGTTATTCATTCAGACATTGAGTGACAGCCTCCCGAGCGTTGTCACATAATGTGATTACCAAACAGCTGCTACCTACATACCTACATATGTTACCAGCTAACAAGATTACCAGAATACGGACCTAAATGAAGTAATTTACATGATGAGGTGAACTGGTTTAATTCACGGAGGAAGGAATGATAAGCAGAGATGCGAAAAGGCAGGTAGGTCAGGCGCCTTCTTCTAGGTCAAGGTAGGTACGGAAGACTCGACCAAAACGATCAGCTACTATTAAACTAACGAGGCGTTCAGGTTCCTTGATATATCTGTGAAAGATTGGTCGTGTTTTTAAAAAAATGGGCGGTTTCCAAAAAGGGTAGTATGAGGACGGAGTGGGGTGAATGTAATAACGTTCCTCGTCCCCCGGACACCCCCATTTTGGAAATTTTGGGTAATGTCTGTCATCTGTCATTCTGTCATCTCTGCTAGTTATTTTCTTCTCCATGGTTTAGCTAAAGGCAGATTTAATTAGAACTTCATTCTGCCTGTGTCAGATGCTCGAAGTTTGGAGTACTAAGGCTGGAGAAATTAATTGTTAATTTTACCTCATTAAAACATTTTGATATTATTAGGCTTTTGGATTTGATGGATTTGATTTATTAGAATTCCAGAATTTTATTTTCCATAAAATTATGTGGATATGAGCATACTATTAAATTAAAAAAATTGGTATAACTACCGATTGAACACAGCTGGAGAATCTCAAGTTATATGTACACTAACTTCCGCCCGCAGCGAATTCGGTTATATCGCGTTTCCAAGAGAATTCTTCAAAAATCCGGGATAAAAACTATCCTATGTTTTTTCTCAAGGTCAGCAAATTGTACTTACCAAATTTTATTAAAATCAGTTCAGTGGTTAAGACGTGAAAGCGTAACAGACAGACAGACAGAGTTACTTTCGCATTTATAATATTAGTAGGGATGTATTTCATTTTCAATCCATAAAGCGTTTGTATTAGTTTCAGTCAGTCGAATTTCCCTGAAAGTAAAATGAGTAGTAACGTAGTAGATAGGTAGTTGTGTCTGAAAGGGGCTCAACCTAGCTTTAATAAGATTAATAATACTTAAGACATAAGCGAACAGCGGGTATATTTGTTTACCTTCTCTGGTGATAAATAAAGAAATAAATCATGCAACAAAACTTGTGTACAGCAAACATGGGCAAGAAATAAGAGAGCCATAAATAATTTTGTAATACAGGGAAAAAATATGCTAGAAGCACCAACAAGGAAATAAATGGTTTACTTAGTTAGTATATCAGACTAACTTTTTTTTCTGAACTTTATCATTGACCAGGTACTGCAAAATGTGTTTGTTAAATTTTGTTAGCACACATATGTCTTGAAACAAGTCAAAATCTATCTAATAATGTGGTTTAGGTTATGCTTCCAAAGAGCTTCACTTATAAATCTTTTAAATATCTTTTCCCTAACCCGCTGCCGCTTACAACTCGTCCACCTTACTATCCGTCATCTCCGACGCTAGCTGTTTCCTCTGCATTATCTCTTAATTGGGGCCCAGTACTCAACGCCGAAGTAGCGAAAGCCACAGAACCAGCTGGCTATGAAATTATATTAATACGGAGAAAATGGCTCATATTATTATTATAAGTAGCCATGTATTAAGCTGTAACCTCTTTTCAGTACCCTTTTTGGGTTAAGTTTTGAGAGGGTTTGGGTTATGGCTGTATTTTATCAAATGAAAACATCATCAAAGTATAGCTATAGTACTGACCACAGGCTTTAAGGCAATCAGTCTCTTTTTATACAGAAAAAAATTGCTGAAAGTGGAGTTGATGTTCCACTTTTTAGGCCCGACTTTCGAAAAAAACTTATTAATTGAAAAAAAAATACTTTCAACATTTTAGGTGAAATAAAATAATGTGAAAAAACTTCGTGATTTATATATTGTAGTACCCTAAACTTCTAAGCCAGGACTCCAACCGCGAAACGTCACAACTGAATACTTTTCCTTTGTTTTAAGGAGTGTTTCATGTCAGTCCAGATTATTTAATAAACTAAGTACAATACGTGTATGCCCTAATCCTTAAAGTAGTCGCGTGCAAATGATTGCATGACTGATTTTCACAAACTTACACGCGCAAAATATAAGCGGGTTTTGTGTACAGAAAAAAAAACATAACTACCTCTACAATAAACATTTAAAAATACTTTTACTTTCACTTTGAAAGCCACCAATTTGTATTGCAATCTTTAAAAAATATGCCATTCCTAGGAATCTTTCCTAGTTCAAATTCAGTGCAACCAGTCAAAGCTACAGTTTCTCGCCTCCATTTTCGCAGATATTCCGTGAAAATAACACAGCTGACAGCTTTTGTGAAGTCTCACTGCAATTCTTGTAGAAAACGAACAAAAGATTATCGTCGTACTTTATTCTACAAGCCGTTCATTTTATGAAGTTTGCTTTCCAAATAAATGACAAACATTTTTGCAACGTCAGCGCCAGTCATGTGAAAATGTCCCAAAAGTAAAAAGGGCCTATATATTTTGGATTTGGGAACTGAGTAAACATTTCTGTACCTTTGTAAGAAGAAGTCGGACCAAGGGCCAGGTGAAACCACAATTAGTTTTCTAAAAGCGAGTACCTAATAAACCAAGACCCCCACTCGTCATTCTTACTTACAACCCCTTATTTACAATTCCAAAGCAATCGCAAAAGGAATTAATGTTTCACAAGTTTCGTGGAAACATGGACCGAGACCGTCTAAGCTATATTGCTCACGTTTTGCAATATCATCAGCTTCAGTCGTAAATATGAAACATTACACCTTGTCTCGGCATTTTTGTTATATCACTTTATTGGGACCTTCGCTTTATCATAAATGCCTTGAGAATATTACAGGTAAAGCTTGCAGCAATTTTGAGATGGAGTATTAATATAGATAGATAGGCACATAAAAGATTTATTCAGCACAAAAATACACGGTAAAGATAGATATAAGACAATCTATATTAATATTACAAAGAGTAAAACTTTGTAACTACTTAACCGATCTAAAAAATTCTTTCACCATTAGAATACTAATAAAACAAATTATAATATCTACAATTAACATAGGCTATATTTTATGCTGGTACAAGCAGTAGTTCCAGAAAAACGGCTAGTAAGAAATAAAAGAAAACAAAATGTGGGTAAAAAGAAAATAAAATGCAAGCAGAAATTAACGGCGCGGTGCAGTATGTCTTAAGTTTGCACCGAATGGGAGTCCAGCTCAGCATGTGTAAGATAGAATTCCAGACCTGACGCTGGTATTCTGCTGGATCCCTACAGTGACGTACGGACGTCGAGTAGATTCAACAATGAGTGATCTGTGCAGTTTAAACAAGGTAGGCGTTAAAGGATAAATAAATAAATGAGTTTTCTTTGTGACAATTTTCTTCGTGTATTGTGTTGAAATATTTTATAGAAGATTACATAATATTAGTATAAGTATATATGTATTTTTTATTTCAGACTCCTGAGTATGCGTCAATCAAAATCAACAATCATGGTCACCATCGCGGCAGGTACGTACTTTCCCTATATTATGAACGTGTTTAAAATCGTCACACCGAGTTCTTTTTGCAAATCTATAAGAAACTTGTATAGGTGCGTTCTTAAGGTAGCAAGAGATTTACTATTTCGTGTTTGCGGTTGAATATTGTTGAGGAATTGGACGTTTTATATAAGTGTTCCCTACTATTTGGAAATTTATTAAAAGCTAGATTTTCTGGCAAACGCTTTCCCTTTCTTCTGGATAACCATATTTTCATCAAGTTTTCTAAGAATAAAGCCAGCCAAATCCAGATATTCCTTACTAACAATATTTTCCTGATTCCCGGAAAAGTAATAGCTAAGCTAGAGTACCGATCCCATCCATTTATACGTGTCAATGTGTTCCCGACTGCCACAATAACAAACAACTTATATCCCACACAACTAATTTCTTTCACCAATACCTATTGTTTGTTTGCTTTTAATGAAAAAACTGTTCACTTAAATTGTTTTCCTGTTCAAATACAGATGACATGTTTATTTTTGTTTTGTTTTGGTGTGAAGTATTTTGATCGGTATTGTTTTGTTTTTAAGACCTTGTGCCATTCCAAAAATTGATCTATTCAGAAACTTGCATAAAAGTCCAAGCAATTTTAGCCAGACTTTTTGTATTTTTCTTTAGCAGCCCCTATACTTAGTTATTAATTATTTAGGAAGCCACACCCCCTTATTATGTTTTTACAAAGCCTTAAATAACTATAAATCTATTGTTACTTACCTCTTTTACATTACTTGGAGGAAAAATACAAATAAGTGACACTTCGTAAATAAAATATATTTTAAAAAAACTTCTGAAAGAGATTTCTCCGACATCAATTTTATAGAATGCGATCATTATTTTCGATCTGTTACATATTTTTCAAACAGCTTGATGTATGTACTTATGTACCTAAGCGCTTAGTATTAAGCCGGGTTGACACGAGATTAATATTTGTCATTAATCAGTTTGGGAGCACTTGCATCGTCTTTTTCATTCTCATACTTTATCTAATAGTATTATAGAAGAAAAAATACGTGTGGCACTCGGGGACTGCCACGGTAAAGCTATTGCATAGCATTCTGTATCAACTTATGCAATTATAATTATTTATTTTTTACTTTCCCCGCGGTTTCACCCGCGTCCCGGTGTATTTTTTGCCGCCCTGGTACATGGTGAGCAGTAGCGTCTACACTCGGTATTGGTATACTCATATAAGTTATGCTACCCTGGTACATGGTGAGCAGTTGCATCGAAATTTCGTTATTGGTATACTTATACTCCGGTAAATTCTGTTGTCCTAGTACTTTACTTTTGTGATTCTACGGCATTCCGTAAGTTGGTTTTTGTCTAATCACTCCCGTCCCGGAAATCTTACTCGCAATTTTTCCTTATTTGCTCACCGTTTAGACCTATCCTGGATTACGACAAACATTTTGAAACCAAAATCAGCTCAATCGGCCCAGCCGTTCTCGAGTTTTAGCGAGACTAACGAACAGCTCCGTGCCCGTCGGAGTGGGGAGCGTGAGGTTTTTTCGTTACGGAATTTCTGGATTTGGTCCCCGCGCTCAAGGCCTGCGATAGAAGCTATGCAATAGCTTAAAAACAAAAGTATATAAATTATGTAAAAATATATACCTAGTTGACTTTCAAGTAAAACTCAATTGGAAATATGTACAAATACTTATGTAATACACAAATGTTTATTTTCTCCTATGGAGAACAACTAACCTGCAATTTCCAACAGATTGGAAAATAAATCCTTTAACTGACAGAATTGAAATAACTTTTAATACTCATAAAGAAATAAAATACACTACACAAAAGCGCCGTGTTTTTTAATTTATTTCCACAAGCAGAAGCTTGAGCAATAAGATTGCTTTCTGAGTAAAGAAGACAGCGTGTGGCAAGATAAATCTCAAACGAAAGCAACTGAAGTAAAAGGAACTTATTATATGCTATTTAAGCACTTGATTCTAAAACTACATACAAAGACCTATTTCGATGATCACGAAACCTATTCATCTAGATGCCACATTTTATATTCGGAATACAAATATTTCGTGCAGTTTTTTAAAAGATGAGCAAAAAGCAAATCTTTAAGATGCGTTTTTAATACTAACGGTCGAATGCAACGTCCAACTTCACATGCCGTGACTGCCTAAAATCACACGAATATTGTCGTGTGATTTTAGGCAGTCACGGTAAGGACGGCTGTACCTGCTGCTGCCGCTTCGATTCAAAATGGTTTCATGTATGTCACATATAAACAAACCAGTGGCAGTAGTGCAGCTGCCGATTTCAGGCAGTCGCAACACGTGCAGTCGGTAGTTGCAGTAGAAGTGATAGCTTTGAAAAAGTGTCTTTAACGTTTAGCACTATTGCAAATTACACAGAAATGTAAGATGAAAGTGCTTAAACTTTTTTGAAGAATCTCCAAAAGCTACGGCCAAGCTGTCATTTAATTCGGAACGCTATGTAGAAACTTTTTGAAAACATTTAACACAACTGTTGACTCAACTGCTAAACTGAAATGCTTAATATGCATTCCAAAAAGTTTCTTAGCATTAGATTACCTACACATTCGATAAAATCTATGAATGATTTCTGATTGAATGATTTCTGACTTTGTCTGAAGGATACTCAGAACTTTTGCGTGGAGATATTGAAAAAGTTTTTACTCAGATCTTGACTTCTAGAGAAGTTTTCACTTGTTAGAGTTGTAGACATGTGTATTGAGATATTGACCTAGACTTTCTTGTTCTTCTTAGTTTCTTTGAACTTGCCCTAACCCTTTGCTGTCGACTTTCGTTTATAAGTCTGTGACATATTGAGGAGTTGGTACTGGGATTGATGACCTCTGAAAGGTGGTCAATTCTTACACAGTTGTGAAGCTTAACTATCCTCGCGTGACATAGGCTATATTTTATACGGGAAGAAGTTCCCCGGGGACGAGGACGAAGCCGTGAGGAAGAGTTGGTTGGAAATAAAGATACTAACCTGCATTTACTAAGATTTGTAATTTAACTTAGTAAAGTTAGAAAAGGATACATATGATGAATCATACATTGCTACTTCAATTTACTCGCCTAAACAGGAACGAAATAACCAATTTCTGCAACAAAATAACGTAATAGAAGTAGAAGCTACATTGTGTTTCACTGTCCAACAAAGTTAGCTTTACGTACTCAATACATTAGATAGTTGCACGGGTGCCCTGCGGAGTTCAGAAAATTCATTCTGGGAAAGTCTGGAACATTCGACTGGCTCTCGTGTTAGACTTTGGTAACAACTACCTACTCTCCAATCAGATGTGAATTTAATAAATGAAATAATCACAAAGTACAAAAACTCAATTTGAACATCTTAGGCAGTCGTTACGGGTAAGCAGTCTTGCCTAGGGGTTGTTCGGGTATAGTTATCGGCACGGATATTGAGCTCTCGGCGGAAGAATGGGGATCGCTTTGCGCACTGTACTCATAAGGCAATAAACCAATAAATCGCTTCTGCGCAGGTGAAGGTCAGGGCTCAATATCCGTGCCGATAACTATAACTGCGTTGAGGAGGTCAGATATGGCATTGATAGGCAGTCGCTCCTTGTAAAACACATATAAAACACTCAGCTGCATCCGGTTAGACTGGAAGCCGACTTCTACATAGTTGAGAAAAGGATCAGATGATGATGACTGAGCACACCTTTAACAAAACGCAAAAAATATGTACAAAATCTACAACACCTCTTTTAAAAAAAACATTAGGTACAGTAACTCTTATAAGTAGGTCACCTCAATCCACCTCAAGGGAATAATAAAAGGGTTCAGAGGTGCTTAACTGCAGTACAGACCCTGATAACATCTTACGGCTATCACAAATCCACCTTCGGGCAAGTGATTACAACTTTATCCCTTCGATTTTATTAGAAGGAGAGGGAGAGATACGGAATGGACCATTAATTTCTGCAGCTGTACTTCGCAGGGACGTTAATCTATACATATAATAAATCTGTAGAAAGTGATTGTTTGTTCGGGATTCACGTAAAATCTACGAATTTAATGCAGACAATGCTTATATACAAAAGTTCTACGTAACTTGGGGTATTACTTAGGCTTTGTTTCATCGAAATCGGTTCACTCTATCAAAAGATATGATTAATTTAGTGAATTCAAGATGTAAAATATTACGACACGCAACCTGTTTGACAAAACAGTACAGGTTAAAGTAGCTCCATCTGTGGTAAATAAAATACATCAAGAAGCGAGGTGGTAAATAACAATGAATTACCATTTACATTCTTTATATACTATTATTTCAATAGATGGAGTTGTGTATTTTCCGTAATTCACCATATTTTAACACGTAGTGTAATTTTTCAGACATTTCAATAGTGTTTGTCAGTTTGCCGTGCCACATCAAAATCCAACTATAATTATTACCTTGATGAAAGGAAAATTAATAGATCTCAGCCAAATTTAAAACGGTGCCATCTAAATTATTTTTTGAAAATTATATCAAAAATAATCTGTAGAAAGTGATTGTTTGTTCGGGATTCACGTAAAATCTACGAATTTAATGCAGACAATGCTTATATACAAAAGTTCTACGTAACTTGGGGTATTACTTAGGCTTTGTTTCATCGAAATCGGTTCACTCTATCAAAAGATATGATTAATTTAGTGAATTCAAGATGTAAAATATTACGACACGCAACCTGTTTGACAAAACAGTACAGGTTAAAGTAGCTCCATCTGTGGTAAATAAAATACATCAAGAAGCGAGGTGGTAAATAACAATGAATTACCATTTACATTCTTTATATACTATTATTTCAATAGATGGAGTTGTGTATTTTCCGTAATTCACCATATTTTAACACGTAGTGTAATTTTTCAGACATTTCAATAGTGTTTGTCAGTTTGCCGTGCCACATCAAAATCCAACTATAATTATTACCTTGATGAAAGGAAAATTAATAGATCTCAGCCAAATTTAAAACGGTGCCATCTAAATTATTTTTTGAAAATTATATCAAAAATGATGACTTTAGTGGAACAATTAATTATCATTTAAACTTACAGATGGAGTTCATATCAGGATTTTTTCATAAACATAGTTTAGCTTATCTTCCACTAATGTGGTGGCCTTAAACAAATTACTTTGAGTGAGTAGTATTATTTTTTCTGATGCAAAATATGAAAACTTAATCCTAGAAGAAATCAGGATCTATCTCTCGCAAGCGCTGCTAAGCGTGAGATAATGTAGGCTTCTGTAGCTTTAAAAACCAGCCCAGATACAAAGTGCAGATAAGAAATGGGAGCTGCCTTATCGCGTCTGAAAACGTACAAAATACGCGTCGCATACCAGAGACATGCTTACTTTCAACTTCCGATCGCAATTAATACACTGTTCACGATTACGAACAGTCTCAGTTAGACCCGAGCCAAGTCTAAAAAAAAACCTTTTATATAAAACTACGTTTGATATCATCATCATCCTCCGAGCCTTTTTCCCAAACTATGTTGGGGTCGGCTTCCAGTCTAACCGGATTCAGCTGAGTACCAGTGCTTTACAAGAAGCGACTGCCTATCTGACCTCCTCAACCCAGTTACCCGGGCAACCCAATACCCCTTGGTTAGACTGGTGTCAGACTAGCTGGCTTCTGACTACCCGTGACGACTGCCAAGGATGTTAAATGACAGCCGGGACCTACAGTTTAACGTGCTATCCGAAACACAGTCATTGGTGCCTAAGATATACTTAGAAAGTACATACAAACTTAGAAAAGTTGCATTGGTACTTGCCTGACCTGGAATCGAACCCGCGCCCTCATACTCGAGAGGTTGGTTCTTTGCCCACTAGGCCACCACGACTTTTGATATCATTCAATTACAAAGACAGAATTGTTCTCTGTTGCAAATCCTATCCACCTATATCCTATCCTAATTCAGAATGCATTGCAGGTGTGCATTGCACAAAAACCAATGGTATCCTATTCGAGAAGTCAAAAGAGTTGACCTGCCAACGTCAGCTTCTGCGCTAAGCAAGTGTTCTTAATAGTACCATCAGAATTACATTCATCGTTGAATGAGGTGAATAAATTTTCAGAAACCACAATAACAGTAGGAGCCAAAGCGTATTATCGCTTCATAGAGCTCTGATTGGCCCCAGGTGACCAAGTCAGGTCTGATTTGTTCGTTCATCAGATCTTTAAAAGTGTTTCGGTGGATACTTACTGTCGTCCTGTTTACGTGTGACACAAAATATGGTATATAAACGTCCTCCGCAAGAGCGAAATTTTCGCAGTGTGCGGTAGTGACGCACAGTATACCTACAACACTTATGTTTGTTTTGATTTGCTGGCTCCACCAAGAAATGACAAATTGCGAGCGTACATTTTGAAAATCTTGGCAAAACTGCAGGTTTCAAGTACGAACACATGAAGTGGACTCTCTCAGATACGTACATTTTGCCTATTCGTGAACTAATGCAAACATTTCGGTGGAGTCCCGGCTTAGGCCACCACATTAGGCGTGCGCGATCCTCGGGCGTGTGAGTAGCGCGGGCGCCGCGCGTGCGTCGCGAGCGCGTTGAGTGAGCGTCGCGTTTTGCTGCCCTGCGGCATTTGTAGCGCGCTCGCGGCGCGCACGCGCCGCTCTCCTTGACGTTTAACTGCTAAGGCGTTTAGCGGGCGGTGGGGATAGCGGGCGAAGGGGTAAGAACGCAACTCGAGCGCCGCGTGCTCGCCGCGAGCGCGTCGCTTGCACTCTTCACACATGCCGCAGGGCAGCAAAACGCGATGTTCACGCAGCGCGCTCGCGACGCCCGCGCTACTCACACGCCCGAGGATCGCGCACGCCTAATTTGGGGTCAGCCTTACCATAGTGAGTAAGTGAAACTATCCTACCCTATGCGCCTGCTGATGATGATGACTCATTTCATCATCCATCCAGCTATTCCCCAACTATGTTGGTGTTGGCTTCCAGTCGCCGAATCTGTTCGAGTACCAATGTTTTGCTTGGAGCGACTACCTATCTGTTCTCTTCAATCCAGTCACATTACAAGACATTATCCATGGTAAGACTGACAGACTTTCTGGCTTCTGATTAGTCACAGCAGCTGCAGAAAATGTACAAATGACAGCTTTGTCAGACTCAAAGCATATAGACATAGATTATAGCTGTTTCCTGTGAAAATTACTTACGCACTATACGTAATAATTTTCCAAATTGGCTGACTAGATCCAGAGATATTCACAACGTCACAAACTTTACTTCTTTTGTTTAGATAAATGGTCACATCCACAACACAACCTTGATCATTGAATCTATGCGACTGCTAAGTGCTAATCCTAATTATACTGTCACGTGAAAGAATGCACCTACGGGATAAGTAGTATTTTGACTATTCTATATTGCCCACGCAGACGAAGTTGCGGGCAACAGCTAGTTCGTAATAAAATTAGAATAAGAAAAAACCTTTAAAAAAAATATAGGCACTTTCTTTATTATTTGTGACAATACGGTGTTTATTTGTATTTTTTTTTTAATGAATTTACACTTTTACACTTCTTATTATCTGGATGCGGGAGTTTCCTGGTCATGCAAAGAAAATTCAGAGTACCTATCAGCTAGTTTACATAGGTAGGTACCTACTTTTTCTGGCTAAAACATTTATATTTATTCGCCTTTATTTAAACCAAATATACAAAACAATTTACTCCCATTCCGAAATATCAAAATAGATACTAGTACCGTAACAATTGTTCTTCACTAAAACAATTAGCGGTTTCCAAACGAAGTGAACTAACTTCTCTTTGTAACATTAGTAGCAACTGTTCAAGTACCGACTAACCCCGAGGGGTCAGTTTAATTCAGTTCAAACTGGTTCAGTCTGGTTGCACGTAATTAGAAAGTTCGTGGCTAAAATATACACACAAGAATAAACACAGTCTGTGTACATCTATAGTTCACCTGTGTTTATTCCGCTGTGTTTTTGTTCACTAATGTAGTTCTAAGTTTAAATTAGCAGGTTCTAGACCTCTCTGGCTAAATAGAACTTCAAACTTAAGAACCTTTTTAAATGGGGAATGATATTATATGATATAGTTCATAGTATTCCCGATTTAAAATATCCCGGTAAATTAATAATTTTCTAAAAAACAAAAGACATACGGTCGTAATAAAGTATGTGTCTGATATTATAGCGAAACCCTTAAGTCATATACTTAATGCTTGTATTAGCGCAGGTGTTTACCCAGATAAATTAAAGATAGTTGTGATAAAACCGCTTTTTAAAATGAATAATAAGGATGAAATGTCAAACTATAGGCCCGTGGCATTAATTCCTACCTCTATATTTTCAAAGATATTTGAAAAAGTTATATATGAATCTATTTATTCATTCATATCTAAAAATAATATATTATGCCAGGAACAAAAAGGATTCCGTAAAGACAAAAATATAAATATGGCAATATTTGATTTCTTAAAAATTGTCATGAATAACATTGATAAGAAAAATCCCGTATGTTCAATATTTACAGATGTGTCAAAGGCATTTGACTGTGTAAAATATGAAACTCTGTTAAATAAACTTCATAGCTACGGTATAAGAGGCAACGTTTTAAATTTAATTAAATCATACCTTACTGATCGGAAACAACACACAGAATTAACTAGAGTATGTACCAAAACAAAACGGGAGATCAAATATTTATCAGACTGTAGTCACTAAATTTGGAGTCCCACAAGGTAGTGTGCTTGGCCCATTACTATTCCTGCTTTACATAAATGACTTACCTGCTAATGTTCATCAACCTACGACATTATTCGCGGACGATAGTACTGTAACAATTGAATGCGGTGATAAAAGAAACTATGAGAAAGAAATAAATGACTCACTTGAATCGTTAATACATTGGCTTAATAAAAACAATCTTATAATAAATTTACAAAAAACTAAAGTCATGCATTTTTACCAAAGAAAACTTCCTGATAGTGTAGAGACTAAATATAAAGACCAAACAATAGATACAACCAGTGTGACTAAATTTTTAGGAATTAATATAGAGGTAGATGACAGATTGACATGGCGTCCTCATGCAGAATATTTATCCCAGAAACTAGCCAAAAATGCTTTCGTGCTTTATAACTTGTCTAAAAAAGTCAATTTAAATACGTTAGTATCCGCGTATCATGGATTAGTAGCTTCCGTATTGAGATATGGTATAATATTCTGGGGTAATTGTAGTGAAAGAGAGCGTATATTTAAAGCTCAAAAGCGATGCATTCGTTCAATGACCGGTCTCAAGTCTACGGAAAGTTGTTTACCACAATTCAAAGCATTAAAAATCCTAACCTTTCCATCCCTATATATATTAGAAGTAGCGCTATTTGTAAAAACAAATCAACACCTATTTACATCAATCACTGAAGTTAGGAAACGTGCCGGACCAATGAGGTCGCAATATAAAGATAAGCTGTACACCGGTGGACACAAAACCGCTTTACTGAAAAAGAATATTCTACATATGGGCCCTCAGTTGTACAATAAACTTCCGCAAAAAATAAAAGATCTACCGACAAAATTATTTAAAAAATCTTTAGTTAATATTTTACAGGACAGATGCTACTACAACATTAACGATTTCCTAAATGATGAATATTAGATTAAAATTTGTTACTGTAAATAGTAAGTTATGTGTTTATTTTAGAGTTTACTTTTGAAAAATTTAATGTAAGTCTTATTTAATTTTTTATTTTGTATTCATTAAGTTTTTAAGTTTTTTTTTTCTATTTAGCATTTTTTGTATTTTAGTTTTGTCGATGTTTATTTTTGTTTAGAGTTTGGGTAGAATTTTTAACGTAAAAATGTATATATATAATATAATTAAGTTAAATTCTTGTCAATGTCAACTAGTCGTTATCATCAACAAATACTTTGCATGCCGTAAGGCGAAATGTATTAAGACAATATAAATTAATGTATCACCATTATCTGCAACATACATTTTCTGCAAATAAACGATTTCTATTTCTATTCTATTTCAAAAAAATCCGGGATACTATTGTTAGGAAAGTATAGTTCTTTGGTGAAGCATTTGAGAAAATCCAGGCTTCTGAGTTTGTTAAAATTGTAGGTTGTAAAAAATAAATATTGGTGGCGCAATTGCGATGTAACAAAATTTAGTGACGTAGAACTAATGATGAAATGACCAATTTTTGTTTGCCAAAGAATTAGGTATAAAAGCCGAACAAAAATCCAGTTGTGAAATAAAGTCATCATAATAAAGTTGATGACATACCTGATGATACTACATTTTATATTTGTTGCGTCATCATTATCTGTATAGTCTTTTAATACGTCGACTGTAGCTTTTTTCTATGGAAATCCTGCATTTCTGAAATTCATAATCTAGAAGATTGTAGTTCCCTAGTCTTTTTTTTTATTTGACCAAAAAGGTGATTGCGTACTTTAAAAAGAGTGATCATATCTTGCAACATTTTCAATAACCACAAAGTCGTAGTAAATATTGAAAGCAAAAAATAAATGAATATTAAATGTGAACAAAATTAGGCCATCATGGGTTATGAACACGGAACAAAGACTTATAAACACAGGATAGTACAACAAAAATGTAAAGTAGAAACATATATTTTTAAGCATAAACAGACCTATATATTTCTCTGGTGGAGAATGAGGATTATTTTCTATTACTACACAATAGCAAGAAAGAAATTGTAAAAAAAAATCCCAAAACCATTATTTGAATCCCGGAGACTGACAGGTATTGTGAAATTGGATGGAGAAAAGTCTGAATATCAACGGATGTAATTATTGACAAAAAAAACTAAAGTGGCTTCTACTAGTACTAGTAAAACTTACTAAAAAAATAATAATACCTACATTTAATTTTACTTACACTTAAAGAGCAAAATAATGACGCAGCCGAGCTTAGGTAGACTTTGTACCGTAATTTGGAGAGCCTGTTACACTGTCGACCAATTATACCAACTACTGGATGGTATAATTTAATTCCTCACTTCAATTAAATTGGAACAGCTATAATTTTCTGAATTGACATGTACGAGTATTATTTTACATAGGTTTGGTTTCAAATAGGTGTAATTTTATTCCTTGCTCGTTTTAATTACTCCGTTTGTAACAGACTTACTAAAGAGAAGGTGACAAACCTCTAGAATTAAACTAATTTAGTTGTTACATGAAATAGAAAGGCCTATTTGGCACAAATACCTATTGTTTTTGTACCTACGTTTTTGTGTTATGTCAATAAATGTTTTTTTTTTCTTCTTCTTTCTTTCTCAAAAAAACTCAGAGATAGAGAAGTAGTGCCTAGGATATGTGTTCTATTTTAATGTCTGCGTCAGGACCGCCGTCACAAATCACCGATCCTCTCGAAATACATATAGAGAGTTGCTACCTAATTGCTACCAGCTAGCATTAGTTGCTACCATTTGCTACCCTCGTGGTTTTGAAGATATTCAGCATCCTAAGGTGACAGCCATTCTGATATCAGGATGGCTGTCACTTTTGCCAGTGTGAAGAAATGGCGCAAAAGTATCGAGTTTTTTTTTTCACCCAGAGTTGCTACCTAATTGCTACCCTCCAGAATTAAATTTTAAACCACATCGATTCCGTGGATAAAAAGATATTAAAAAAATGAGTTTTTGCGCCTAACAAAAATAGATTAGCAAGTTAGCATACATAAGTTAATATGACAGGTAGACTATAGATAGCGCCTAAGTCAAAAGTACTGTTTTGTATTGAACTGTCAACTCTAGTATTTCGAGAGGATCGGTGATTTGTGACGGCGGTCCTGATGCAGACATTTTAATACAATGTAAATCTACATGTTATGCCATTTCCTCATGACTACTATAATAACGGTTAAATAGTTCTTAACACCTCGTCTTAACAAATCACACAAGCATTATGATAATAGTGTTTGTTTGTTTACGTCAAACCATAAAATGGGGAAACTCAAGCCACTGGCGCCAATTCCGTTCTATAATTAATTAAAAATATAGACTTAGACTGTAGGTATAACTTATTTATTTAAATGATGTAGCTAGTTTTCTACTAAGGAACTTAAGTGGTATAATTATACAACAACTCTGTATAGTCTGTATTTAGGCAGAGTGAACATATAAAAAAAATCATGAGAATTTATAAATTCACTAGCTTCTGCCAGCGGTTTCACCCGCATCCCGTGGGAACTACTTCCCGTACCGGATAAAAAGTAGCCTATAGCCTTCCTCGATAAATGAGCTATCTAACACTGAAAGAAATTTTCAAATCGGACCAGTAGTTCCTGAGATTAGCGCGTTCAAACAAACAAACTCTTCAGCTTTATAATATTAGTATAGATTTAATTAAGGTGTACTACTACTATTTTCATTTTACTTTTACTAAAGCGGTTTTTCAAGGATGGGGAATCGTTTCTTACCTTACCTATAGTTACCCGTAAACCCCCAGTCGCCATTTTGATTCTAGTCGCGTTCAATCTTTCACAGAAAACCACAAGTAGTAGTAGTTAGTTACCAGGTTGTACGTTAGTTTATGTACATAATATATGCTGACTGGTTATTAATTCGTCACATGGTTATAAGAGCTACTTCAAATAGTGATTCATATTTTTTTTTTATAATGTCGGGACACCTTTATTCACACACGGTCGGTTAGCCTCATGCTAAGTTATTAATTAACTTGTGTTATAGGTGCTAACTCAACTGATAAATTACATATAGCTACATATATACATATTTATAAATACATATTATAACACCCAGACCACGGCCAACAAACATGCTCATCACACAAATGTCGACCGAACCGGGAATCGAACCCGGGACCTCAGGTTCGGCAGTCCGGCATGGTGATCATTGCGCCATCGAGGTCGTCAAAATTTTGAGATTTTACAATAAAAACATAATAAAAAATTATGAGTCTACGTCGCGATTTTTGCAAGACTGTGCAAATAATAGCATTGTGATAAGGGAAAAAATCGTATCAAGTGTGACGACACACTTGATACGATTTTTTTGCTTTACAAGATGATTTTTACTTTATGACGTAAATGTAGGTTTTGGGTAGGTTTTGGGTACCTAATAGATGCCCCCCTGTCCATTAATAGATGTCAAATTAGAAATAGACATTTTTTTGTAGTAAGGAAAAGTTACTGATCTATACTAATACTAGCTTTTGCCCGCGACTTCGTTCGCGTGGAATAGTGGCATCCGGCAGATTTTCGGTTTGAACAATAGATGGCGCTGTATGTCCGGAATAAATTGTATTTTTTTTTAATTTTTTGTAATAAAAACTATCCTATGTCCTTCTCCTGGCTCGAAACTACCTCCCTGCCAATTTTCAGCTAAATCGGTTCAGCTGTTCTTGAGTTATAAGTGGAGTAACTAACACGACTTTCTTTTATATATATAGATTATAAAGCTGAAGAGTTTGTTTTTTTGTTTGTTTGTTTTTTTGTTTGTTTGTTTGTTTGTTTGAACGCGCTAATCTCAGGAACTACTGGTCCGATTTGAAAATTTCTTTCAGTGTTAGATAGTCCATTTATCGAGGAAGGCTATAGGCTACTTTTTATCCCGGTACGGGAAGTAGTTCCCACGGGATGCGGGTGAAACCGCTGGCAGAAGCTAGTATTTCATATGTTAGGAATTCCCTCGAGGGGGGTTCCTTTATTTGCAGAATAATTTCAAAACTTTTTTAGAGCCGCATATTTCCATACCAATTTTGTGGTACCCTTCAGCAATTTTGCAATATTAAATTCTGACTTTTCATGGCCAAATAGTCACTGTTTTTAATTATAATAATGCTGCATTGATTGTCCCACATTTCTTCTCATTTTATCGTATTTTAACTGAATGTTTTTTTTTTATGGGATATCATCAAATGACCCCTCCCGCATTGGGTGCAGAGTGTCAGACTCTTACTGGCTTAAACCCACCATGTTCCTTCTTAAGCATGACAGCGCAGGTTCCTCCTCGAGTATGAGGGCGCAGGTTCGATCCCAGGTCAGGCAAGTACCAATGCAACTTTTCTAAGTTTGTATGTACTTTCTAAGTATATCTTAGGCACCAATGACTGTGTTTCGGGTGGCACGTTAAACTGTAGGTCCCGGCTGTCATTGAACATCCTTGACAGTCGTTACGGGTAGTCAGAAGCCAGTAAGTCTGACACCAGTCTAACCAAGGGGTATTGGGTTGCCCGGGTAACTGGGTTGAGGGGGTCAGATAGGGCAGTCGCTCCTTGTAAAGCACTGGTACTCAGCTACTTCCGGTTAGACTGGAAGCCGACCCCAACATAGTTGGGAAAAAGGCTCGGAGGATGATGTTCCTTCTTAAGCTGTTTGTATACCAGAGCCGCGGTAACTCTTTCGAACAATCCTGCAGCTCCAGCAGGCTTTGGCCCTAGTGGGCCCCTCTAGGGTTTGCTGACTGTAGCCGGGAGTCGCCTTTCAATACCCAATATGTGAAGTGCTGAAAAATACTAAGACCTAATGTTGATGGACCCAAACAAATAATTATATTATTGCTTTCTGTGTGACATAAAATATAAAAAAAAAAAACAAAGTTACTACCTATGTTGAATGTCATCCACATCTAATATGTTATCTAGAATCAAATGGAAACACGATAAGGTGAAGCCGGTTAGGTATTTGTCTTTCAGAATAACATCAGACTGAGTTTACAAACATTGTGAAAACCCGTAAAAATACCTACCTAAACAAACATTATATGGGTCTTTAAAGTGTTTGTGTGAATTTGTTCCAAATTCTGTTAAAAATATGATTTATTTTGCGTCATCATCATCTGCGTGGTCTTTTCCCAACTATGTTCGGGTCGACTTCCAGTCTAACCGGCTGCACCTGAGTACCAGTGTTTTGCAAGGAGCGACTACCTATCTGACCTCTTCAATCCAGTTCCCCGGGCAACCCGATACCACTCGGTAAGACTGGTGACTTACTGGCTTCTGACTACCCGTAACTACTGCCAAAGATGTTCAAATGACAAGACAGTAATAGATTTTTTTTTTAAGAATTTAACTATTTCGATTTCTTAGTTCAACTTAAACCGAAATCGGCGCGGGCGAAGCCGCGGGTGGAAGCTAGCATTTTATAAACACTAACTTGTAGTGTTGTATATCGCCTTGGTATAGTTATATCGCGTTTCCAAGAGAACTCTTGAAAAGTCCGGGATAAAAACTATCCTATGTTCTTTCTCCAGGTCAACTCTCACTGTACCAAATTTCATTAAAACCAATTCAGTGGTTTAGACGTGAAAGCGTAACAGACAGACAGACAGAGTTACTTTCGCATTTATAATATTATATTAGTAGGGATGTATTGAAGGTTATTTATGAGCTACATAAAAGAGAGGACTCGATCAAGTTTATCACTATCGGCTGAAAGCAATTTACAATGTAGCGTGCCCTTATTACCTTGCAAAACCTTTTCTGATCAACTTTAAATTGAGTTAAAAAACTCATTATCATAGAATTTTCCGATATTATACCTCTACAGCATGAATTTTAAGAAGAGGCTTCAAAACTAATATTTAAGGTAAAGCAGGTCGAAGTTGAAGCATAAATTTATTTAAAACTAGTTTTGAAGCGGAGTTTTAATTACAAATTAAATTTTAAGAAAGAGGGAGTAAAATTAATGAAGTTTTATCAAAAATAATTTTAAAATCGAATTTAAGAAAAAAACTTATAATATTTTTGTACCAAATACAACCTGTTTATATGCTCCACTTAACCTTTTAAAGATTGCACGAGTAAGAAACATATTTTCCATACGGTACCCATTTTCATGCAGGCCAGTTCTCAGTAAATCCTGAGTGGCCATTACTAGGAACTTTTACTACACTGGCGACCACATTTATTGGCACACGTTATATTAATACGATGTGGGCGTATTATAATAAAATATTGTGCTATATTGTCTCTCTAAGTTAATATAAGTGTAATCCCTTACTTATGTGTGTTACTTATTAGTTTTATGAGAAAGTTTCCTTAAGCTTAGGGACATGGAGAACAAAACGAGCAGAGATATATAATTTATCTCTTTAGAAAGTTCGCCAAAATGCGGATGTTCGGGGGACGACGAACTTTACTGGCTACGCCCTTACATGCCTATTTTTTACTATATCACTAATCATTAACGACCAATATTTGACAGATGGAACCAGAATGCCTAAGGAGGGCGGCGGCGGTACGTCGAACGCTCGACAACAGGACTGTTGCCGCACCGTACTTTTTGTAGGATCGTCCTTACGCCGTACATCTAACGCACCGCTTCGGCACCGCAGCCGGCCGTCAAGAAACGCATAAGTTGAAAGGGCCCTTAGTTTTAGTTACTAGTCGGTTGGATCACACGTGACATACGTTAACTAAAATCAACCTTATTTATAATTTTTGACTTTCATAAGTGCTTGTAAAGGCCTAAATGAAATAAATGATTTGATTGATTGATTACTTGACCTACAAAAAGGCACTTGACCTACCTGCATTATGGCATCTCCGCTCATCTTTCCTTCCTCCATGATTAGGGTGAGGTTGTTGCGTTAATGTTTTATCCGAAGTTTGCGTGATATTAATAGACCACGTATTTTCTGTTAGGCGTCGACCTCGTGAACAAGAGATTGAAAAGTTTGTTTCTCTATCAAGAATATACGTGTTAGAAACTTTTGAAGTGATAATATAATGTGTCTAAAACACGTTAGGCCCCGGAGGAGGAGTTCTTTAAACAATCGCTTGAAAAATAATAAAATTGAAATGGTCAATCTTGCTTGCCAATGATGTCGGTGATCAATGATTCTCGAACCTTCCTTTTATGACAACATACATGCCAAAAAATACCTTAAACGGTTCAACATTGCTTTTGTTACTTTGGTTGTTATTTAAAAACATAAAAAAGCTTTCAACGTCCATGAAAAGATGCAACAAATGGGCAGCAATTTGTAAATTTACACTTCAGTGCAAAAAAATAGAGCGCTTTTTTGTTTTACGTGTCAGTAAATAAATGAAGAGATGACATTTTAATTTAAGCTCGCATTTATTAAATGCTCCTAAAATGAGGTTCAAGAATATTAACTAGCATAATAAGTGCGAAAATTACTCCATCTATTCAAAAGTTAAACTTTTCACGCTAGCAGGTAAATCAATGTACCTATACCTTCTAAAGTAAATATTTGAATACACGTTACTACAGAAAATACTGTATAAAAGAAAAATACATCAGACTCTCTCGTGGACCTATCCGTCGTTCTAAAAGTCAAAGTTAATTTATCTCATTGTTTATTTTTGCCACCGAATTCGCCAAACACGACTTTCAAAACTAATTCACAAAATGAAACCGAGTTTCTGGCTGTCAATCTTACAACTCAAACCAATGGAGTTCTCAAAAGTTGTCCCTAACGATATCGTCGAAGAATCGAAACTAATCCAATTTATGACGAATGGGTACCTAGCTAAACTGAACGCTTACCGTAACGAGAACCCAACCCTTTTGAGATATCGGCCTCGTTTATTAGACTTTATATGTAAATATGGACTGTAGTTAGCCTAAATGGGTATCATTCGTATAACTTGGAGGATGAATGTGATTTACAACTTTAATAAAGTTAATCTATACTAATATTATAAAGAGGAAAACTTTGTTTGTTTGGTTGTAATGGATAAACTCAAAAACTACTGGACCGATTTTAAATATTCTTTCACCATTAGAAAGCTATGTTATCTGCGGGTAACATAGGCTATATTTTATCCCGGTGCGGGCAGTAGCTCCCACGGGACGCGGGTAAAACCGCGGGAAAACGGCTAGTTTATCATGTAGTAAATCATGCTGTTATAAATATAATTTATATTTATTTATTAGAAATGGTGGGTGTCATTTCCGGGAAGCTTAATTAGTTATTTTATATTTTGGTACATCAAATTAGTATTTGTTATTAATTACCTAACAACATGTTCACGGAAATCATTGTACACAGAATTTCCAAGCAAAACAAGTGCATAATATGATTTTGTTATTATCTGATTTCAAATTCCGTTATAACTAGAAACGAGTATTTATATACCTACTAATTAGGTACAAATTAAATTTCCTACCTGTCTAAAAAAATAATAAATTGTATGTAGGTACGTTTGTTACACAATTTTTAGTTACAGGGAAAATTTTTAAGGAACGGAAAGCATGTAGACTAGAAAGTGTAAGTACGACACAATTTGTTTCACAAGTGTACGACACTTACACGTTCCATTTTACGATACTCACGTTAGAAGACTTGGTAGTTTGTTACGATTGGTAGTTTTGGAACTCGTAGATTTTATTTTGAAAGTATTTTCTATTAATGTGCACGGCACTCGAAATTGATTTTACACAACGGAAACGTTATATACGTGGGCGGTCCCATAATGAATTGGCCTAACTATGAAATAATGGAGGAAATGAAACGAAACCGATTTTATTTTTCAATATAATCAAAATGAATACCAATACACTTCTGACATCTGCGAATTAACATCTCTTCACCTTTATAAAAGTAATCACAATTTTACCCCAAAAAAGGCAGCCTATTGCCTTTCTAGGGGGCTTTTCACCCTTATAACGCCATTCTATTGACTCGCGCTTGCTTTGTGGATCATAATACAAGATCATAGTTTCATCACCAGTCACTAGCCGCTCGATCACATCTTTGAATTTTCCTCCACAAAGATCCAAAAACTCTGAAACGCAACGCCCGTCTTTGTACCGCTGAAAGAAGTTTCGGTACCCATCTTGCACTCACTTTTTTCATGTGAAGATGTTCATGGGGGGTATTATGAAAAATACTTTTAGGGAGCCCAAGGATAGCTGCAATTTCTCTAATCTTCAAACGGCGGTCACTCCGATCCTCCTCTTCAATATTAGCAATTGTTTCGGAACTGAGCACTTCCACAGGCCAACCGTCATACCCAATGTCTTCGACGGTTTATCTCCCGAGGCGAAACTTTTTAGCCAAATTTTTCACTATGTTATAGGAGGGGACAGAGTCCTTATACACGCCATCCATTAATTTTTTTATTCACGCAGGGGATAAACCTGCTTTAAACAGAAACTTTATGAGACTTCGATACTCAGTTTTCGACATTCGGAAAAAATACGCGACTCTCGTCATTCAAATGCCTACTAAACTAAAACTAAGCATTTCATGTCGATGCGTATTTTTTATATTAAGTACATGATAAACGTACTTTTTAATGCCACATAATATGTAGCGATATGTCGCCTAGAACTATATCAGGCCAGTTCATTATGGGACCGCCTAGTACCTAACTAGCCGTATTTCCGCGGTTTCACCCGCGTCCCGTGGGAGCTACTGCCTGCACCGGAATAAAATGTACATCCTATGTTACTCGCAGATAATATAGCTTTCTAATGGTGAAAGAATAATTAAAATCGGTCCAGTAGTTTTTGAGTTTATCCATTACAACCAAACAAACAAAGTTTTCGTCTTTATAATATTAGTATAGATGGTGAAACCGTAAGTAGTAAATACAATAGTGAAACCGTTGCATACGTTAAAATTGTATTTAGGGATTTAAAATCTGGTTCTATCTGATATGATTCTTCAAAACGGATATTTTTAAATTTAGTGTACTTTGGTGAATGAGAAAATGATTTGTATCTGCAAATGTTGCTTAGTATACTTATATTATGTGAATATTCAGTATAGTTATCGGCACGGATATTGGGCTCTCAGCGGAAGAGTGGGGATCGCTTTGCGCACCGTACACTTATGGCAAGAAAAAACACACACCCTTTTATTATTTATTTTTTCCTAAGTTCCCTATGTAATTTCATACTGGCTCAATGATTTAAAGAAAGATTTTATATTGATTGATTTAATTGAGAAATGGAAATTGGGATAGAATTAGGTAATAAAAAGTGTTTCTAATTTAAAATATAGGTTATATTTTCTAGTTTGACAAAAAAAAAACTACTTCGTACCTTGGTACTTTTCTTGTTAACATTTTTGACCTCGAATTTAATTTATTCTTTAATGAAATGAAAAACATTTTTTTATAAAAAAGAAAAATATATTTCATAAAAACTGGTGTCAATTAAATTGGCCCGAAGTGTACTCGTCGTCCTGACGTACGTCAATCGCAGCAAAGAACCAATCCCGAGTGACGGCTTTGACGCGATGCGCTGCGGGCCAATCACCGCTTTACCGCGGCCCCCGCGCTCACTTCATACCACCAAAGAGACCCAATAAATCGCTTCTACGCAGGTGAAAGTCAGGGCTCGACATCCGTGCCGATAACTGTAGTATTTTAAACAGCTTTAACAAATTACATCAACCTGAATGAAGTGACAAATGATTGCAATTTAATTCAAGGGTTGTTTTACAAATTGGAATAGACTCTAACCCTTAAAGTTTTACACTCAATAACATCGCTCTAAAAGCATTAATTTGTTCAATAATTCAACGCAAACATAGACTATAGATTGACTAGACGTAGACTATAGACTATAGATTGACTAGACATAGACTATAGACTATAGATTGACTAGACATAGACTATAGACTATAGATTGACTAGACATAGACTATAGACTATAGATTGACTAGACATGGACTATAGATTGATACACTTAAGTTATCCAAACCATTAAGAGTTAGTCCCTAACTTTCCTAACATTTGGGTTGGTCTCTCCTGCTCATTCTCATGCCGAAACAACCGTAGCGAATTGCACAAAATTTTGATTTTAGTCTCCCGGAGATACATGTCTTTATAAATAATCGGGACGTAAACGCGATACTGTATATAAAGGCACGATACCTTTTTATTTCCTCAATAAAAAACTTTTTACAAAAAAATAAAACAGACTCCCAAAAACACTGAAAAGCAAAAAAAAAAAACTATTCTTAGGTGCATCGTCCTAGAATTCGGTGTCTAGTGGATGATGATGTGTTTATTTCGCCACCGAATTCTAGGCCGATGCATTTAAGAATAGTTTTTTTTTTTTGCTTTTCAGTGTTTTTGGGATTAGGTTTTATTTTTTTGAAAAAGTTTTTTTATTTTTGGCTTTTCAGTGACAAGTATAGTTGTCACTATCCGCATTAGTGGAAAGTTCTTATAAATACAAAGAATATAAGCCCAAACACGAGGTAGTTTACATATTCAGTTGTCGAGTTCCCTCGACCTTCTCTCGTCTCCATCATCAGGTCAGCTCCAAACCTTCACTGTTACAAAGGTCCCATCAATACAAAGAATATAAGCCCAAACACGAGGTAGTTTACATATTCAGTTGTCGAGTTCCCTCGACCTTCTCTCGTCTCCATCATCAGGTCAGCTCCAAACCTCCACTGTTGTATAGTGCTATCAGAGTTACACCTCATTATCAAATTTTTAACCTATGCATGCCTACAATTTTCGAAAGTTGCTCTTGATTTCTCAGGGTTTCCATCATCAGATCCTGACCTGATGATTATGGGACCACCTGTGAGGTATACCCTATCAAACAAAAAAATAATTTTGCAAATCGGTCCAGGCGTCTTCGAGTAATCGGTGAACATACATAAAAAATAAAAAAAAGATCCCGACGAATTGAGAACCTCCTCCTTTTTGGGAAGTCGGTTAAAAATTCGGTCAAATTGCACCGACCGTGGTCACGGGTGGACTGCTAGCTAGCTCCTAAAGATAGTTAGAGTGTCAATTTTATCTGGGAAAGAAGATTATGTCCATAGGACACGAACAAACAGCTAATTCATTTGCTAATTAAATAAACGAAGCACTATCTCCAACATAATTGTTGGCAACTAACGATAGTTGTTTTACACTTCGTATATGAGCTGAACATTATTTTGCACTCAATCATAGTTTGCTGTAGCACATGTGTTTCATAATTAGATGAGACTAATCGCTCTCCGCGGTTTCGCCGTGTGAAATAGGTACTATATGCACCCCTAAAAAGTAGTCTATAGCTTCCCTTAATAAATGGGCTATCTAAAACGCTCGCTAAACGGTCAATAAAATTGCACAACATTACGTTTAAAATATTGTTGTATTCGCTTAAAGCCATTGCGCAATCTTCATTTGTAACCCTAAATGCATGATTTCGTAATATTGCGCAATTTTTTGACCGTCTAGGGACCGCCAAACACTGAAAGAAATCTTCAAAACGGACCACTGTTTAGATTGGCGTATTCATACCAACAAACGAACTCTTAAGCATTGTAACATTACTATACACAGATAGAATAGATACCTATAATAATAATAATAATGGCGTCCACGGCCGATTTCGGCCACGGCGGCTGTTCTCATTTAAAGAGATCTGCCAGCTGCGCAGGACATATTATAGTGCACGAGCATTTGCGCAGACACAGGTGCACTCCCTATTCCTTCACTCTCATAACCCGATGGGACGGCAATCCGACACGACCGGAAAGAGATCAGGCCCAGGACCGACATTTACGTGCTCTCCGATGCACGGGTGAATCAATCACCAACTTCCAGACTACGGGCTGCTTTGTGAAAGTTCAAGAAAACCCACAAAGCGATTTCGGCCCGACCCGGGAATCCAACCCGAGACCTCGAGAACAGCAGCCGCGCTTGCGACCACTAGACCAACGAGGCAGATACCTATACACAGATCTATATACAGATAGATTTAGACAACCTATCATTTGTTCTAGAAAGTTCGAACGCTTTGTCCCCGTATAACAATCGCGTCCCAATAGGTACACGGTGACAACGTACCATCTCGTTAAAAACGAAAACGACAATCGGATCACGTTGGGACTTTGGACAAAAGTAATCCGATTTCTGAATGTTTTTTTTTATACGTTCACCTACTTATATTTATATGTCCATTAAATGTAGTATTTTACGGAAATTACAGTAATGAAAACGATCTGATTTGATTAGTTAGGAAACTAAGAAAAATCTTCTATATACTGAATGTATCATCAGGGGCCCGATTCTCCTAAGTTAATAATGTCAAAATTGAATAGAAATCGAATCGCAATATGATCGCAATAGCAGTTTTAACCATATCGGGCATTCTGCTACTAATATAATACCAATCGTATTCCAACGACATTCGATTGGTTTGCGATTGGTCTGCTATTTTAGTGATTTTGGTCTATACGGTAGTTTGTTCTACAATCATATTGCAATCGGAAATCATTTGCAGACAAAATGATTCATTATTGAATGACAGAAAAGGATAAAAACATTTATTTCAAAGAAAAAATAGCGGAATGCCACATACGCTTCAATCGTAATCGAGTCGTGATTGGATCGCAGTCGAATGTGAATCGTATGTTGCTTAAGTAAAATTAGGAGAATCGGGCCCCAGATAATCCTTCCGGCTATGCAGCGAGACGGTGTATCAGACTTTTACTGACTAAAAACCACCCTTCTTCCTTCTGTAGTGCTTTGTATACAGGGACTGCGATAACTCTTTCGAACAATCTTGCAACCCAACTACATTTATCAGAACTCATTCGTGCCAATTCCCGATACAGTAGCCAGTAAAATCATTGTCGATTTTAAATTGCCAGTAAAAAGCCCCATTTCGTATAAGATTTTCGAAATGACACACATGATTGCACGTATATCCTTGTGTTCCACATTTTGTCGTTGTCCCCACATTCCAGACACGTCTTTATCAATTCAATTGTATGGTTCGAGGACAGAAAATAAAAGGAAATAAGGTTGTAAGAGTTATAATGTGGGACAGGGTTCTATTAACACATTTTACTTGAAAATATAAAATTTCAACTTTTGATACATAACGTATTTAGAATTGATTTTAAAATGTTAGTTAATGTACTAAAAAATAATACTGTTTTTTTTGTTAAGTTGTGGTAGTATTGGTAGTTACAGCATTTTTATGGTCCCACTGCTAGGCGCAGGTCTCCTCTCGCACGGAAAAAGGATTGAGCATGATGGTATAAATTCCATCGCACCACTATGCACAATATTAGTTAATTTTTGTATTCTCTTCTCTATTTACCACAAATTTATTTTAAATGATTAATAACGATATCTTCATAAATTATTCTAACGTAATCTTGTAACATTAATTGTTACATGTCTTAATTTTTTAAATAAAATATTGAGTAAAATAAAATTAACTTAACAAAACTATTTACACAACTAAAACTATTTACAAGAAAAACTAAAACTATTTACAAAACTAAACTATTTACAGTATTAAACTAAACGCATCAGAATTTCTGGCCAGCTACATTTTATCACCACGCACGTATTTAAACGAGCGACATATTAGGCACCCGGACCGCACCAGCGACTCCTCGCTTCCACGTCGCCGCTGTCACGGCTGCTGGCAGTGCGAATCTGGATATCGAGGCGAACGCACGCCGGTTTTTTTGAATACTAACTTAAAGTTATTATAACCGTCATAGCGATTAAACTTTTTAAGGGCGTCATTGCCGTTCCCTCGACTATATATCTCGACATATAATAATACTCAGCATATTCAGTGTGTGTGATTTAAACCCCGATTGGGTAAGTGCTACACAATGTTAAATTAGCCAGAAGCTAAGCAAACCATAACGGTTTCTGTCGCTTTGCTTTAGCTGGGTAATCTCTTTATTTGTTATCGCTTAACTTTATTTCTCTTGCAAGCTTATTATGTGTTTTTGCATAGTAGTTTACCCCACATTTTCTTAATAATGTAATTTTTGCCTACTTGCGGTTTAGTTACCGTTAAAATATTCAAATTTTGAATTGGCTAAGTAACCGACTCATTGTTATCTCCGTATCTGATAGTGAACATCCACAGCAACACATCTACACTTTTAGCGCTTCCCTATTAAGCGTTGCTGTGGGTGCTCACCGTCTACGGCCAGTGTGTAATGCCTTCGCTTATTGCGCATTACAGGGTTTCACGTACACCTTAAGTCTCCTGCTTCCCCGCGGTGGACTGTAGCGGATTGACCTTCGGACCCTACACCAGCACCTGGACCTGATCTCGGCGCGCGGCCACTTGTTCCTGCAGCGACCAGTGACGTCAGGGAAGTGCTAGGCCAGTGAGGAGGTTAATCACTGTAAAACTGTATGTATGGGCTCTAACCCATTGTTTATTTCTGCCGACCGAGCTATACTGTGTTTGTGTGCGGTAAATAAATTGTCCATCTTGCTACCTACCTATTTTTTTTATTTAATAACCCCTGGGAGGGATAAAGTTCGGGTTCAAAGTTCGGCTTAAACTCCGGGCCACGGCTGATCCGTTGGCCGAACGTCGACAGGCACCGAGAGGCACCGTGCACCGATTACCCTCTACCATACTGCATCACCATCTGCGGGTCGTCCACCCTGAAGCGCCTCCTCGGCTGAGCGTCATCAACGGACTTCTCTCCACGTGAAGCCAGGACAGTGAAGCGCGCTTTACCTCCATATAACGAAATTAATTTTGCTGACGGGCATTCGAATCGCGACCTTGAAATAAATTTTTATGTTCACAATGTGGGGTTTAATTTAAAATCTAAACCGTCCACACGCTAAACGTGACACTGGCGCCCTTAAACGTGGTAGTAGTACTGAAATACAGTTGATTAATTCCTCCTCCTTTGGTTGTGGGTTGTGTATGTTAGTGGTTGTCTGTGTAAACGTCTTTTATTTTTTGGTTTTTTCCGTTACTAATGTGTACGTCATAAGTTTTTGATTTCTTTGAGCAGTTAATGTTGGTCATAATTAATCTACCCTACATTAATTTTTATTAAAGTCGTTTAGTTGCATAGTTTGTGCAAATATTTCTTGCTAATGTTTTTGTCTCGGGCACCTAAAACGACGCTTTCGTAAAATTGTTTCTTTTATTATATATTTTTTTTATTGTGTTCCAATTTGAATAAATATCGTACTATTATTGTATCATTAGTTAATTAAGGTATAGTACACATTAGTAGCATTTTTTTATTTTTTATTTCTTTTATGATTTTGTTTTTTTAATTTGATTATTTTTTTTTTCTCGTTAAAAAAAAAACCCGACGTTCTTAAATTTGAATTTGTAACAGAACGGAGAACGTGTTGTTTTTTTTCTCTTTTAATTATTGTTTTTCTTCTTCTCTTTTAAGCTTTGTTTTTTTTTTAGTTTTGTCATTGTTTTTTTTTCCTTTTAATTTTTTGTTTTGTGTTGTGAGTAGTAGCGCATGCGTCATTTATCCTTCTGTTTTAATTGATCTTCAATATGCTTCCTATTAAGTTCCTGTCTCTTCAAAAATCTGAGTTGGAGTATGAAGTTCGTATTAGAGGCGCGACTCCTGCACCTTCTGTTGAGGAGTTACGTAAACAAATTATAAAATTATCCCCTGATTTACCTTCGGAATATATATTAGAGTCACCACTTGACGCAAGACAGGACCTTAAGGGTTGTTTAGAAGTTTTAACGAAAATTCAATTAAATCTTGACGCTAGCGATCCTAGCGTTGCTTCACTATTGCGGACACAGAATATGTTGAATCATTTGTACAATCGTGTCGAGAGGATAACGCGTAGTGACGACATTAAAAAGGAATATGATGATATTGTTAGCGGTTATAAAATGTTCTCACAAAAACTTACTACCTTGTTAGCCAAAAAGCCTTCTACTAGTACTTCTTCGAATGCGGCTAGTGCTAGTTCTGTCAAAGACTCAGTATCTACTGTACCGGAACTACAGAACATGATTTCTGTATCTTGCGATCGTACATCATCCGATTTAAGTAAATTAAAATTTACTGGCAAAACTTGTGTTCGCTCGTTTATACAGCGTGTTGATGAATTTATACTGGCTAGGAATATTTCTCAACAAAAAGTCCTAAGTTTTGCATCTGAAATTTTTCAAGACGATGCCCTTCATTGGTATCGTGCGGTAAAGGACAAAGTTAGTTCTTGGCCTGAATTAGCGCGGTTATTAAAAGAGGATTTTAGTCAAACTGATTATGATTATAGACTCATTTCGGAAATCCGTTCTCGTACTCAGGGAGAACGTGAGAATATTACCATTTACTTGGCAGTTATGAGTGGAATGTTCTCGCGTTTATCCAGCCCCCTTTCGGAAGTAGAACAATTAGAAATTCTCTTGCATAACATCAGACCTTGCTATGCTAGTACATTAGCGGCTGCACCTCAAATCACAACTATAGACACTTTGCGTTCGTTATGTCGTAACTACGAGGCATTTCAGACTCGACTGTCACAATTCCAGGAGCCTCCTAAGGTTACTTCCGACACGCTTGCTCCTGAATTTGCTTACACTAAGGATGTCCATAAATCTATAAATAAGACTAATAATAGTAGTTACAATAAATATAATCAAAATAATTCAAATAATAATTACAATCAGTATAGAAATAATAATTTTAATAATAACAACAAATATGTACATGCAATTAACGTGGCTAAAAAGGAACCTTACTGTCCTAGGTGTCGTAATAACACCCACCACATTCGTCAATGCAAGGCTCCACGGGATATCGTTTGTTTTAAGTGTGGTATGAAGGATGTGAAGACACCCGACTGCCCTAACTGTAGTAAGACAAAAAATCAAAAAAACTAATTAAGCAGAGTTGTAACAATTTTAGCAAGCAAGACTGGGATGCTTGGCTTGATTTTATAAGAAAATTTTCCTCGTCATACAGAGTTGCTACAATTCTGCTATCAAAACCACTAAATGATTCTAGGCCTTATGTAAATATTAAAATAAATAACATTAATGCTGTTGGGTTACTTGATTCTGGAGCTGCAGTTTCAATTCTGGGAAACAATTCTCATTTACAACTAGTAGACTGCACTTTAAACCAGGATGACCACACTAAAATAATAGCCGCTGGCGGTCAATCATTAAACGCCTTAGGTTCGGTTAATTTGCCAGTTACTTTTGAGGGCCAGTTTCACATTATTAAGGCATATGTTGTTCCCGAAATTGAGACATCAATTGTATTAGGAGTGGATTTTTGGCGCGCTTTTCGGATTTGCCCGAACTATATAGGTAGCATCACGATGTCGAACGTCCCATTAGCGGAAATAAAAGATAGTAGCGGTGAACCTTTCATCAACTCCTACGATAATTTGTCGATGTCACAGAAAGCGATAGCTGATAATGTGATTGCGCAGTTTCGGACTATTTCTACAGAAGAAAAGGGTCTCGGTAGAACAAATTTAATATGCCATCGCATTGACACTGGTGACGTACAACCGATTAGACAGCGTTATTATAGGATGTCCCCCGAAAAGCAGCGCATCTTAATTGAGCAGGTGGACGAAATGCTGTCACTTGACGTTGTCGAACCTTGCGAAAGCGCCTGGTCTTCACCCGTGCTCATTGTCAATAAAAAGAACGGACAGCCGAGGTTCTGTTTAGACAGCAGGAAATTGAATGCAGTGACTAAGCGTGATGCTTACAATTTGCCTTATGTTTCGGAGATATTAGATAACCTTCGCGATGCTAAGTACCTAAGCAGTATCGATTTGTCCAAAGCTTTTTGGCAACTGCCTATAGCGCCAGAAGACCGTGATAAAACCGCATTTTACGTTCCGGGCCGTGGCACTTTTCGTTTTAAAACCACTCCGTTTGGGTTAACGAATGCCCCCGCAACGCAACAACGTCTGATGGATTTATTATTTAGCGACATGGAGTCTAAGACCTTCGCTTATTTGGATGACGTCATCGTAATAAGCTCTAGCTTTGATGAGCATGTTTCTCGTTTGTTACGGGTTTTGGACAAATTGAGACAGGCAAATTTAACCGTAAACTTCGAAAAGTGTAACTTTTTTCGAAGCGAATTAAAATATCTAGGTTACGTGGTAGATTCTCGTGGTTTACGCACTGACCCGGACAAGGTGGAAGCCATTATTAACTTTCCGACCCCTACCAATAGAAAGGAGTTGAAACGCTTTCTCGGCACTGCTACGTGGTACCGACGTTTCGTCCCTAACTTTAGCACAGTGGCTGGTCCACTTAATAAGCTTACTGCTAACGGGAAAAACGCTCCTTCTTTCAAGTGGTCACCGGAAGCTGACGCGGCTTTTAATTCGTTGAAGGAATGTTTGGTTTCCGCTCCTGTTCTTTCTTGTCCGGACTATTCCAAGCCTTTTGAAGTGCACACCGACGCGAGTAGTTACGGTATTGGTGCTATGTTAACGCAGACTATAGACGGTAAAGAACACCCGATTGCATACATGAGTAGATCTTTCACCAGTCCTGAGAAAAACTACAGCATAACTGAAAGGGAGACCCTTGCCGTGTTGGCTGCTCTCGAACATTGGCGGTGTTATATCGAAAACGGACAAACATTTACGGTGTACACTGACCACTCCGCGTTAAAATGGTTTCTGTCGTTAGAAAATCCCACAGGACGATTAGCTCGATGGGGGGTAAGACTGTCCTCATTTAATTTTGTTATCAAACACCGTCGAGGTGTCGACAATGTTATTCCTGATGCCTTGTCTAGAGCTTTCCCGGTAAATGCAATATCTCTGGCTAATGCCAACACAAACGACATCTGGTTTAAAAAGATATACAACGGCTGTCTGACTACTCCTTCAAATTATCCCAATTTCACCATTAAAAATAATTCATTATTCCGACTCACAAAAAATATTAACAACCAATTAACTCCAGAATTTGACTGGAAGGAAGTCGTACCTAGTGAGTTCCGTGAAAGCATCATCGCCGAAAACCATTCAGAGCCAACCGGTGGACATCTTGGTATTTTTAAGACTTATCGGCGCTTATTATTAAATTACTACTGGCCAAATATGCACCAGGATGTCGTTAAATATGTAGGTTCCTGCTCGGTTTGCTTATCTTATAAGGCGCAAAATCACACTACATTGGGAGAAATGGGTCGGCCGAAGCAATGTTCGAGACCTTTTCAGATGATCTCAATTGATTTTGTGGGTCCTCTTCCCACTAGTCGGAAGCAAAATTCTTATATATTAGTTGTTATGTGCATTTTTTCAAAATTTTGTCATATATTCCCAGTACGTCGCGCTACTGCGGATATAGTTATTAAGATTTTAGAGGATTCTATATTTTTGGTTCACGGAGTTCCACAAACAATCTTCTTGGACAATGGGACACAGTTTATAAGTTCAGCTACTGACGCGCTATTTAAAAAATACAAAATTCCTAACGTTTTTTTCACGCCGAAGTATACACCACAAGTTAACACGGTAGAACGCTACAACAAAACTATTGTCACTAGTTTGTCTACGTTTGTTGGAAACGATCATAGATCCTGGGACACCTCCATTCCCAAGGTTCAGTTCGCGATAAACAATTCCGTGAATGAAGCTACCGGTTATACCCCGTCATTTTTAGTTTACGGTAGGGAAGTAGTTTTATGCGGATCGCACTATACGGACAATGACCTGGGCGATGAAGTGTTATTCCTTCCTCGCGATTTATACGCTGAAAACTTAGGGTGTCTGCGTTCGGTTTTCAATGATGTGCAGGCTTCGTTATGGCATGCACATGAGAAGAATACTGCACACTACAACCTACGTAGGAAGCCGGCGGAGTTTAATGTGGGAGACATAGTTTATAAGCGCGCATTTGTTCTAAGTAACAAGGACAAATATTTTAGTAAAAAGCTTGCTCCTAAATTTGTCAAATGCCGTGTAATTGAAAAACGGTCTCCACTTATCTATGTGTTGGAAGATATGTCAGGAAAAAATATAGGCGTCTGGCATATCAAAGACTTTAAAAACACTAAGTGTAGTAGTTAACAGTTTTTTTAATGAATTGAGACAAGTCACCTTAAATTAACATCTTACGACTAGCATTGGTTTTCTGTGCGATAAATCACAGATAACTTGTTATAGAAGGTCGCGTCAACATGATTTTATATTGTTGTAGCTATTGTGTAAGGGAGTTTGTTAGATATTATGAAAGGATTTTGATAGTTGATAGTATGAATGTGTAGTGTTAGTAGTAATCTATAGACGAGTTTTTTTTTTGAGAACAAAACTCTTTCTGAGACGAGGGGGGTAATGTAACATTAATTGTTACATGTCTTAATTTTTTAAATAAAATATTGAGTAAAATAAAATTAACTTAACAAAACTATTTACACAACTAAAACTATTTACAAGAAAAACTAAAACTATTTACAAAACTAAACTATTTACAGTATTAAACTAAACGCATCAGAATTTCTGGCCAGCTACATTTTATCACCACGCACGTATTTAAACGAGCGACATATTAGGCACCCGGACCGCACCAGCGACTCCTCGCTTCCACGTCGCCGCTGTCACGGCTGCTGGCAGTGCGAATCTGGATATCGAGGCGAACGCACGCCGGTTTTTTTGAATACTAACTTAAAGTTATTATAACCGTCATAGCGATTAAACTTTTTAAGGGCGTCATTGCCGTTCCCTCGACTATATATCTCGACATATAATAATACTCAGCATATTCAGTGTGTGTGATTTAAACCCCGATTGGGTAAGTGCTACACAATGTTAAATTAGCCAGAAGCTAAGCAAACCATAACGGTTTCTGTCGCTTTGCTTTAGCTGGGTAATCTCTTTATTTGTTATCGCTTAACTTTATTTCTCTTGCAAGCTTATTATGTGTTTTTGCATAGTAGTTTACCCCACATTTTCTTAATAATGTAATTTTTGCCTACTTGCGGTTTAGTTACCGTTAAAATATTCAAATTTTGAATTGGCTAAGTAACCGACTCATTGTTATCTCCGTATCTGATAGTGAACATCCACAGCAACACATCTACACTTTTAGCGCTTCCCTATTAAGCGTTGCTGTGGGTGCTCACCGTCTACGGCCAGTGTGTAATGCCTTCGCTTATTGCGCATTACAGGGTTTCACGTACACCTTAAGTCTCCTGCTTCCCCGCGGTGGACTGTAGCGGATTGACCTTCGGACCCTACACCAGCACCTGGACCTGATCTCGGCGCGCGGCCACTTGTTCCTGCAGCGACCAGTGACGTCAGGGAAGTGCTAGGCCAGTGAGGAGGTTAATCACTGTAAAACTGTATGTATGGGCTCTAACCCATTGTTTATTTCTGCCGACCGAGCTATACTGTGTTTGTGTGCGGTAAATAAATTGTCCATCTTGCTACCTACCTATTTTTTTTATTTAATAACCCCTGGGAGGGATAAAGTAGCGTAGCAGAGGATCAGACCGGGACAATCTACTAGAAACACACTCAATACCAGTAAAAGGTCGTTCAATAGACTGTAACTGCAGGAAAATCATAAATGTTCAATGGAGGTAAACCAACATCAATAAATATATAACTAACCGATTCAAGTACTTCGATCTTTGGTCCGGAACACGAATTTCCCTGGAGAAAAGTTTTCAACTTACAACTCAAGTAAGAATTTATACAACCTTCCGTCCGATCAAGAAAGTCTTAAAATCTACCTCGATCCTTAGGTAAGTATTCGATTTTGTTATTTTGATACGCTTCGCAAAAACGGTAGAACCGATTTGAATGATATTTGGCAGTTGGCACTGAAATGGGTGGTATCTTGGAAATACATATATGGTTTTATCCAAGTATAAGAAGTCGTCCGTTAGGCAAACCATCAGGAAATAGCTATCATAAATGTAACAATGCCTGATTGGAGAAAGTACGTAGGTGCAGAGTTTTTTTTTTTTTGCTTTTTTCTGGGAAAACATCTGACCCTTCCCGCTGTGGGTGCAGTGTAAGAGAGTGTCAGACTCTTACTGACTTAAACACATCAGTTTTCTCCTTAAGCCCTTTATAAACTCTTTCACGCGAACATAGTCACAGTCCAAAGCCAGTATTATATAAAAGTTCCACAGTTAGATTGACAAGTACATTAGTACTTTACACCGGTTTGCGTGCTAAGGAAGTTAAGTGGTTTTCATTTAATCAAAAGTTGGTTTGTATATTGATGTTATGCTCATTAGTGGAAATGTTCGCCACTTTGATTGAACTACTTATAGAAGTTTGTTTAATCCCACAAACCGAGGCTTGTGGATGAAGTTCGGTAAGTAGACTAGTGATGGATTTGTACAAGAAATTAACATAGTTTACTATTTAGTTCAGAGCTTATGAATGAAGAAATATGAAATTGTGGTGATGACGGAAAACATAATTACCGAACCGATAGACATTTAACACAAATTATAACTACAACTATGTATATGTTTAAGCTATTTTAGGTTGTTGAAATCCTGAAAGTAATAATTACAAACTAGGTAATATTAGAAGGCATTATATAATGCTCAATCCTTCTCCGTGTGAGAGGAGGCCTGTGCCCAGCAGTGGGACGATAAAAAGGCTGTAACAGTTTTTAATATTAGTTTTTAATGAGTGAAATAGCTACAAGAAAGTGATAAATATAGAAAAGACAGTCGTTATGTGTTGGGACTATTAACATCCTGATAAGAGATCACGTATTGTAAACCACCTTGTCAGACTTCTTACTATTAATAGCAATTATTTACTTCATGGCTTAGAGTACCCGCACACTGAAGACTTTTTAGTCGGCCGATAGAAATGATCAGGTATTTGTCCGGTGACAAACTGATTAAAAACTTTAATTTAAATGACAAGTTTCTTTAAAAAAAACTCATCAGGGCAGCTGGCTGTCAGCTGAGTGTGTGGTCTCCTCTCTGATTAGGGCTCATGAATTAGTATGAAAATGAATGGAAGTACACGATTAGGTATTAGTTCGGATTGAATTCACTTGATTTTGATTTTTCTTACCAACGGGCCATCAGTCCGCGGTTAAGTCTGCAGAGTACGCTTAGGGTCCGTTCAGACAGACCGGCTCGGAGAGCACCGGCGCGCATTTTTCTTTTCACACATACCAGAATCGGCTCCGATCGGCTGCGTGAGATGCAATCGGAGCCAAACGTCTGCAAGACCAAGAAAAAGTACGCGATCGGAGCCGGTCGGCTCCTCTTATTATTTCACACCGAGCGCCTTCGAGCATTCCTAATGACAAAAGCAGTGCGAAATGCAAAAATAAACCTACTTCAAATACTAATTGCCCGATTTTCAATGTGTTAAGAATTTGCACTCCTCTCCGAGCAGGTCCGTCTGAATGGACCCTTAGACTAAAGGTTATTTCATAAATGCACAATTTAATTAAAGATTTTATATTTATTTACCGTTTACACGTGTAAATCTTGCCACAAGGGTTTTCCTGTTTCATAGAAAACGGAATGTATTTACACAAATATGAACATTTTTAACATCAAAGAAATTAATATCATATTTCGCCCCATAAACATTCATAAACGGGTACAAAATATTTAGGATATTAATTTTCAGAAATACCTTAGAGAAAGTTCATCAAAACATGTGGCAAATTAATAAGCAAGCACCGCAATATAGGTAGATATGTCGATTCATACCAGATTACCTTCAACAGAAGCTGTTTCAAGGGAATATATACACTCACAAGTAGGTATAAATCAGATGGAAATTTACTTAATCTCCATCATTATTATGAAATTACGCTGTCGTCAAAGATAAGCCAATATTTATTTAACGAAGCCTTCAACAAACGCTATTACAGATTTAGCATGCTATCTTTGCACAGAATGTCACCGACATAATAAAAGACGCGACCGAAATATTGTTTAATCAGTTTAATAAAGTTTGTCAAAGAAGACGCATCTGAGAAAACAAAAACAAAAATGTCTTCTAAAACTAATGAAATAGAAATAGGTAGCAAAGTGGACAAGGCGAAAGATACTGTTGATTATGATGACCTCATATCGTCAGCTGGTGAATTTGGGCGCTATCAGTTGCTACTGTTTATTGCCACACTTCCATTCTACGCGTTTGGAGTCTTCGTGTACTTTTCTCAGATGTTCATAACAGAAGTGTCGCCCAACCACTGGTGCAAGATTCCTGAGTTAGAAAACTTAACTGATATACAAAGAAGAGATCTCGGTATACCCAAAGATGAGACTGCAAGATTTGGATACTCACAATGCAGAATGTACGTGGCTAATTGGAGTGAGGTGTTAGCGACGAGTCAGACGCCAGACCCAACGTGGAGTACAATACCATGTCAATACGGATGGGAATTCAACAAGACTGAAATACCATACCCTACCATTTCAAGTGAATTAGAATGGGTGTGTGAAAAGAACAGTTATCAGGCTTCAGCTCAATCAATTTTCTTCTTCGGATCAATTGTTGGAGGATTTATAATTGGATGGGTATCTGATCGATTTGGACGAGTGCCAGCCGCTGTGATTAGTAGCCTCTTGGGTTGCATCGGAGGATTTGCCAGTACATTTGCTCAAAACTTTATTCAGTTTGCTGCTGCAAGGTTTGTCATGGGTGCAGCTTATGATAACTGCATGATCATGGCGTACCTGCTCGTCTTAGAATACATCGCTCCTAAGTACAGGACTATGATTGCAAATCTGTCCTTTGCTATATTTTACTGTTTCTTTGTCACGGCCCTACCTTGGATAGCATTAGCCTGCGGCCATTGGAAGACTATCTCTCTAGTCACTAGTTTGCCTTTAGCATTAGCTGTATTTTCGCCACTAATCTTACCAGAAAGCCCCAGATGGCTGTTATCGAAAGGTCGTATTGATGAAGCTGTCAAAAAAGTACTTGTAATAGGTCGGATAAATAGAAAAGAAATACCGCCAAAACTTATAGAACAATTCAAACTTTCAGCAAATAATGCGAAGGAGGAACAATCAGAAAGTTGTTTGGAGATTCTGAAGAGGCCAGTCATAAGGAAAATGTTCCTACTTATATGTCTTGAGTACATGTGCTGTACTATTGTATTTGACGGATTAGTTAGGAGTATAGGTCAATTAGACTTTGACTTCTTCATGTCATTCTCTTTGGTCTCATTTACTGAGTTTCCATCGATGATCATAGTTGCCTTTATAATGGACATTTTAGGCAGGAGATGGTTGACAATCGGAGTTATGTTTGTCAGCTTTATATTCTGTTTGCTCACTGTATTTGCCAGTGGTATAGAATCAGTGGTGTTTGCAGTAGTTGCACGGTTCGCTGTGAATATGTCTTATAGTGCGTGCATGCAATGGGCTGCTGAGATTTTACCAACATCTGTTAGAGGATCAGGTGTATCAATAGTTCATATCTGTGGATATGTAGCCACATGTCTTTCACCGTACATTGTATATTTGAAAGTATATATCTACTGGCTACCATTAGTAGTTGTGGGATGTATTGCTGGTATTGGTGGCTTAATAGCTTTGGGCCTACCAGAGACGGCCAGAAAGGATATGCCACATACATTTGATGATGCAGAAGACTTGGCCAAAAACCAACGATTATTTACGTTGCCATTTTTGGAAATGAAAAAACAGAAGAAGGGAGAAGTTAACGAAAGTTTTGAATCCGAATTGTGAAGAATGTGCTAGTGGAGAAATTATGTATCTCAGTCGACATATTTGTTACATAATGTACCCAGTAAATAGATGCTGCTGCTCTCCAGAGAATTGTCATTTTAAAGTCAAATAATATAAATGAAACCTCAACGTTTCTTGTAACATTGTTACCAAGATGCCTGTTATCTGAAAGTAAATATTTTATACTCCTAATCTGTCATCAAATATTTAAAAAACATTGTCTTTTGTCATTATCTTATGCATTATGCAATGTCAATATTTTATGTGTGCACTAAAATGCATGAACTCTTGTACTAATTTTAAAATGTAACAAGATAAATACAAACCATGGACAAAAAAAAATAAAAGAATCGCAACCAATCCTAACTTAATTATTTTGTTTTATTTAATGCAGATGGTAAAATCGCATCTCCTCAATTCTTGTTGACCCGTAAAATTCAATATTCAATAGCTAACCTTTCGACCGATGTGACTTGAATAAGTAATGTTACTCTCAAACCGATATAACTGTTAATAGCTTAGGAAATAGAATCGCCTAACATTGCTAGTTGAATTTTAATACGATCGAAATTAACGGGATCTACCAATTATTAAATGCTTTCGGGCTGAATATTTTTCACATCATCTTAAAAGCAAAGGCTGATTATTGCTTTTGAAAGTCGCCGTTGCTATATAAAGGAGTTACCACGGTCCTAGTACATAAAGGTCTCCAGAAGAAACAAAGATGGGTTTTAGTCGGTAAAAGTCTGACATTCCTTCTTACTGCTCCCACAGTAATAGGAGTTATATGCATCATAATGTCGTCATTACCATCATCAGCCCATTTTTACCTACTAGTCAGTTCCAAAAGAGAAGGATTTTTGGCAGAGGGTAAGGAACACGTTTTGGCCAAAACAATCAAAATCTGACGGCATTTTTTAATTCCTCATACAGTTTGCTTAAAATCTGGCAAAAAATTGCTACTGGCCAAGGTTATCATTTTATACATCCACTATGACATTTTCAAAAAAACTAAACAAATTAAAGGCTCATCGAATAAATTAGGACACAAAATGTTTTAAATACCGAGATTATTTCTAGTTTTTAATTCCCTCCCTAAAATATATTCTAATTATTACCATCATCATTATATATTAAAAAAAAAACAATTTGATAATAATCAATTTTCTAGTTTTTTCTGGCATATCTATAATTTACCTCTTTGTTGTGGTTGGCAACACTGAATGGACATAAAATTTCTCTTTCCACCGCCATTCGCACTGCGTTGAATTACCTACACCGCTCCGCGATAGTAATTCCCTATAATGTATGTTGAGAATCTGAGGAATCGTGGATTAATTGATGTGAGACTTTAAGAACTTATAGTGCAGTGTTGATTTCACGAGTTTCAACCAGGCCACCAGTGGATGAATCAAGATTTAGCTCGTCGGCGGCCGTTTTCCCATCTCCCTGGTTATGAGTGGAGTCCCTGGATTGACAAGGTACGTGGGCTTTATTGCTGCAAATAGTTGTAGTGGGTATATTGGTATCTCACGGAATCTTATCAATAGGCATTTAAAATACGATTTGTGTGACACCATATTAATTTAAAATTCCAGCTTCCTTTCTAATTTTTTCCGGTGACGCTATGCACGTGCCTCACCAATGCTTTTTTTATAGTATTTATTTCACTATCAATAATGTACCTACCTACTACCCACATTTCTGAATACAAATTAGCAACTTAGACATTGGAAATAAGTGCCCTGACACGTCCATTGCTAAGATCTCGTAGAATTAGGTACTTATTAACGAAGAAAAGTTACTTAAAGTTCTTTTAGGCTTCAACAACAATTTTATATTGTACAACTGATGTTTTTGCATTTATTTATTTTTAAACATATATTTTACATTTTTAAATATTAAATATAAAAATAAAAAACATTTAAAAATATAAAAAAAAGGTTGCCACCGATATCGGGCACAGGGTCCAAGGTACCGGTGGTTAGGGTCCCAGAGACAGAAACCTCCTCACAATACGCGCCGTATCAAGGAGTACTGCCTTCTGAATCAGTCCCTTGATCCAGCCGCCTAACGAGAGCCTCCTGAGGTGTTGGTCGAGGCTCTTGGCTATTAGACCATTGGCCGTAACGACAATCGGCACAATGACAGCCGTGTCGACATTCCACATGGCGACAACCTCGTGCGCTAAGTCAAGATACTTTATTTGTTTCTCTTTCTCAGCTTTCACGAGGTTCTCGTCATGCGGAACGGCGACATCGATTATCATCGCGCGGCGCGCTAATCGATCTATCACCACTATATCAGGCTTATTGGCTGCAATATGCCTGTCAGTGATGATAGATCGATCCCAGTACAACGTGACATGGTCGTTTTCGAGAACTGGGTCGGGCGCATACTTGTAGTACGGTACCTCAAGATCTACAAGTTTGTACTGCAGAGCAAGCTGCTGGTGGATGATCTTGGCCACTTGGTTATGTCTGTGCAAATATTCACCGTTAGCCAAACGAGAACAATCAGAAATAATATGTCTGATAGACTCACCCGGATGGTGACATGCCTGTCAACCGTCCCGTCTCTCATGATATATCTCCGGTAGTTATTCGTAAGGATAACTTCGTCCATAATTGCACATACAAACCCTTCGGTTTCTTCAAATAACTGATTATTATTATTATTTTTTTCCAATTTATAATGTATATTTTTTGTTACCAATTTCAATTTCAATCTTATCCTCTAAATTTTAATTGTTGCTGTCCTACTGTATCTGTTATTGTTTTAATTTTGTGTCATCATGTAATTCCATTTTTTATTTTTTTCTCATTAATGATTATAGAAGAGCTGTGCACGCCTATAAGTGACGAATTCACCGCAACGCCATTCAATATAACTTAATACCTAATGTAATGTGTTAGTGAATAAGTCGTTGGTGTGTCAATAAATAAATAAATAAATAAACAATAGGAATTAGTAACTAAATAACGTGCCTGGCAACAAAAAACGTGACCGTGTTTTCACTTAGTTACTTGATGATATCACGACAGATCTGTTATCTGTTTCAGCCTTTTTATCGTTCCACTACCGGGCACAGGCCTCCTCTCACACGGAGAAGGATTGCGTTAAAGAATAAATAAATAGATAAAAAAATAATCACGACAGATATTAACAACAAATTAACCTGGTATGTAAGTTCCCTATATTCTATTAAAGAAGCCATAAAACTAAATATTTAAAAAAAAGCACTGCAACATTCAAATAAGTAAATAAATCGTTATCATTTTTAAACTTCTCAAAAATTGAGACAATATTTAGGCGAAAACCTTTTTCTTTACAAAACTCTCGTCCTACCTTCATGTTTGTAAAGTTTAAATTAATTTCCATGATTCTTTGCCGTCGCAATTTATTTTTATTTTCTACATAAGACTTATAAGACTACAATGTCGTTTCAGTGTATTTTCCCGCCATCTTGAGAAGAGCAAAGCAATAAAAATTGCCGTAAATGGCTTGAGATGCTGACGAATGGAAACAATTTTTCAAACGATCCTTTTTAATCCTGGACTTTATTGCTCAGAGATAAGGGTCATAATTGCATGGCAGTTGACCGTTTTCAATGAATTCTGCTGGCGTTGAAGACCCTTGTATTCTTGATAATGATGGAGACGTTAGATCTCCACGGAATAAAGTTATGAAGAATGTTTTTCTTTGAGAAATGATTACTTACAGTTTTGCTGTTAGCTTAAATGTAAGAATCATTTTTAATGACATTTTCATAACATATTTTTATCCTGCTTTGTTCAGTAAATATTATAATTTGACTAACGTGCCGAAATCCGTGTGATCCAAATTCTACCAACAGACTTTTAGTGCCCTCGTGGTTCGATAGATGGCGCTGTACACTAAACGCTAATTCCTGAGTCGCGGTGTTAAGATTCTCCGCGATTCTCGGCCTAATGAAAGAAAGTACAAAAACTGATTTTTGGCAACTGACGGGATGTTCAGGGCTTGCTCCACTCCCGTCACACATAATAACCAGAAAATCGTTCGTTACCTTCTGTATATGATATGATTTCCGTGAATTCCTTAAAAATTAAGTTTGTTTTGAGGTGCAAAATGTGGAAAGATTAAAACACACAGCAGAATGTAGTAAATTTTTCCATTAGGTCATTTAATAAAATAAAAGTCGAATCTATTTATTTGAAAATACAGACTGCGCCTTGTATTTCATTCAACGTAATAATCGGGTACATTTCAAAATCCGACACATGAAAGGCAGTGGTGTGAAGGCGAGTACTTAGTTCTACTATTATGAAGTCAGTCATTGTTGTTCATGCTGAATATTTTATGAATTTGTTAAGTTATTTACGTTTACCTTACAAAATTAGTAAATACATCTGAAATCGTGGACTTCATCTAACATTGTCTGAATATACGTGTAGCTTAATAAGTTATACTTATTTTGTATATTAAGAATGCGTAGGTAGTTTATTAAAAACTAGCGACCCGCCCTGGCTTCGCACGGGATAACAGTATTTCCCCACTATTTAATGTATGTTATTATACATATAAACCTTCCTCTTTAATCACTCTATCTATTGAAAAAATCGCATCAAAATCCGTTGCGTAGTTTTGAAGATTTAAGCTTACAAAGGGACATAGGGACAGAAAAAGCGACTTTGTTTTATACTATGTAGTGATAAATCGAGATGACCACATAGTTTTTCCCTTACCTTGCTTAATAAATGACGATATCCATCAGTCAATTGACGCTATTCGGGACATTTTCGTCGTGCCCGTGACATCCCCCTAAAATATGGGCCATTCAACGTCCAGAATTTAAAATATGGGGCCTTTGCCTTTTTTAGAAAAAATACTGGCAAACAATTGGTGCGTCACCATTAATTTTCCTTGCGTTTGTTGCCTTTTGCACTTTATTAATAGACTACGTGAAAATGTTTTAGATTTTCGACTTAAGTTCTGACATGGAAGACCACTTTTAGAGAGTTTTTTTAGATTAAAATTAAAACTAAGAAAGACTACAGTGCTACAAACACGTCAGAGAAGCTTGTAAGCTAATGGGTACTTATTGGGTATTGGCTGAAAATATTAATTGGAACGTAATTTGAAATACTATAAGTACACGAATTTAAATTCAGAATAACTGAATAAACAGAAATAGTAATTAATTTACTCCCCTCATTTACAGCCAGGTAAAGCAATAATTCATTCCATTTCGCATTATTAAAACTCAAATTAAAATTGATGATACAAAAAACCGTTTTCCATTGAAAATCAAGGGAATATAAATAGAATCCTCAACAGATTGTGTTGGCAATATTTATGAGGAATTCCCAAGGCAGTCTTCGGATTCACACTGCGTTGTAAGGCTGCGTACAGACGAAGGGACTAGGTTCCAAAGTACGCGTATATAACAACGATGGTTCTCGAGACTTAATGATAAATTTTTCGTGTCCATTAGTTTTCAGTATATTTATAGTATTTTCATGATTATATATAAATATCTGTAGTGGTGTAGAGGTATACATATATATTGATATGGGCATTAAAGCCTGAAATAAATGCATTATTGAATAAAAAACACAACTTGGCACAAGTCGCAAGTAGGTATGTGGCCTATAACATACCGCACCTAAAAATAATGACTCGCATAATTTTTCGTAACGACAAAAAATTTTGCAAGGGCGAGAACTGTAGATTTCGCCTCGAGGCGTATTCAAAATGTGTGGTCGCGAAACCCAGTACAGTATTATGGTAACGCAATCTGTACTCGGCTTAAGTATTCTGATTATTCCATCCGTCTTTTAATGTGAAAATAATTCCGTCAACCTGCCCTGATATTCCTCTCGGAATTGTTATTAAGTGGAATTCATTTTGCGGATTTTCTCTTTTATTGGTGTAAGTCGATTCAGAGGAATTTGCATATTTACATGTTCTTCACCTGAAGTGGGGTAAAAATATGTCATTTAGGGCCGATTTTTCAATTGTCAGATAAACAAACAGATAGGGTATATTCGAGAGATAGCGAAGTTGATGAATTTTTCAATGGTCGAGTAAGACCTATTGGACGAATAAATCCTTATCTGAGGAATTAATTTATTTGCCGCCTTGACCGCCAGGTAAGTACTATTCGATTGATAATTTGACGCAGATGACGTTTTAGTTTGAAGTTATTTCTTGCGCTATTAACAATTTATCAATTTATTATGGATATTTTCGATAATATTGATGACTTGGCTATCGAAGAAGAGACTTTAATAAATGAATATATAAATCCACCCGAAAGAAAAGAAAGAATAATCCGCCCAAGGCCTGATCACTTAAGGATTTGGGATTCAAAAGAATTTCATCGCAGATTCAGACTTCGGAAAGAGTCGGTGCAATATTTACTTTCCCTAATTGAAAATAAAATCAAGCACCAAACAGAAAGGTACGTAAGCGGTAAGCTGTTATATCGCACTTTCCGTGATGTAAGATAGTGCTTACCTATGTATGTACTTACAATATCAGTTAAAATAAGGGCTTTTATTTGTTTCAGAAATCAGTGTATTTCACCCATGTTGCAGTTATTAATTGCACTGCGATTTTATGCCACTGGAAGTTTTTACATAACTGTTGGTGATTTTGGTGGTATTCATAGTTCCACTATGTGCCGTATTATTAAAAAAGTTACTGAAGCTATAGCATCTTTAAGAACAATATTCATAAACTTGCCAAGAAGTGACGAAGACATCAGAAGCACTCAACTAGAATTTTATAAAATAGCCAGATTCCCTAGAGTAGTATCGGCTATAGATGGCACCCATATTAGGATTCAGTCGCCTGGTGGTAACACTGCAGAAGAATTCAGGAATAGAAAAGGATTCTTTTCGTTTAATGTTCAAGCAATGTGTTCAGCAGACTTGATGTTTCAAGATATAGTTGCACGTTGGCCTGGCTCTACCCATGATTGCATGATATTTGCCAATTCACATGTGAAATACCACTTTGAGAATGGTGAATTTGGCAATGGAATTATACTTGGAGATAGTGGTTATGAACTAACTAATTACCTACTCACTCCTTTTCAAAATCCAGACACACCAACTAAGACTTTATATAATGAATCACAAATTCGAACACGGAATGTTATTGAAAGGTGCTTTGGAGTTTGGAAAAGACGGTTTCCAGTCCTAAGTATAGGATTAAGGTGTAGGCTGCCGCTTGCACAAGATGTGATTGTAGCCTGTGCTGTACTACACAACTTGGCAAGATCAAAAAATGAGGAGGAACCTCCAGTGGACCCAGAATTGCATATTCCACCACAGCCTATATTTCCACCCGCTATAGCCGATTTTACTGGTGATGAAAGGTGCCATACTAGGAACTTAATCTTAATAAATTATTTTCATGCCTTACCTACTGAATAATCTAGGGCAGCCAAGCTCAATTTTTCAACAGTTTTACTACATATAATCTTTATATTCATTCAATAGAAATTTATGTTTATCATATGTGCAATTTCTTTTTCAATTAATGTTACATAATAAAAACATTGGTATTTTATTAAAGTCAAGTTTTTATTTTTCAAAATAATGAACAAAAATCTAAGTCATGGTATTTGGAACTGCTCCACAATTACACCCATTTTGTTTTAATTGTAATGAGTGTAATTCTTCTTTTCTTCTCTCATCATTAGCTAAATGCAACATTTTCAGTTTATGCTCCTCCTCCATAAACTGGTGCTCAAGTTTGGCAGTCTTCATTTGGAGCTGTACTAGCTCCAGTCGAGCTTCGCTTAATTTGTCTAGTTTGGCGGTGACACTAGCTTTGGAGACATTTGGTTTTAATACATTGGACACCCTTGATTTTAAAGCCTTTGGGTGCCATTTGTCCCAATTATTTTCTGAAAGTAATACAACAACAATTACATACAATACATTACATGAAAGTATACCTACATTTAGTATGGGCTTATGGGCTAATTAAACATAACATGTTTCATTTGTTTGGTTTATTATTAGATATCAAAACACAATCTGTAGTACCCTACTATAATCTTACAACCTGCCTGCAAGCATAAATTATAAATTATGGCCTCATAGAATGCTCCTTAAAATAAAATAACTGAATTTAAGAACATCTGACTTTTATAGACATATACCTTTTTGATTGTCCTCAACAATTTCCCCGATGGCCAAATCAACTACTGGATGGGGTTGGAATGAATTTTCTGGTATTTCTTCTATTTCAAAAATAATATTACTATCTTCAACTTCTTCCAGAGGAGTAGATTCTGAAAAATATTATTACATGTGAGCTTTTGCACTTTAAATAGTAACTGGTAACCAAAAACATGCCAATACTTACTTGAAATAGTGTCACTGTCGTGACGTGGCTCAAGTCCTGTTATGTTCGAGCAGATGCTAAGCACCTTTTCATCGATTTCACTGAATTCTGGAGCTTTTGAAGGCCCTCCTCCAGTTTTGTACATCTCTTGCCTTTGCAGAGAAGATTTCTTTTTTGTGTTTTTTTTTATACCCTCGTATTTCAATTTGAGGGTCTTCCACGATCGGGCATTTGTGGACACTCCACAGGAGTTAAAATTCTCTTCTATTTGCCTCCAGGCTGCCTCCTTATCCTTATTAGTAACGGCATCAGTTTTTTTATTTTCAACAATATTTTTAAATTTTGCCACTAAATTAATTAGGAGCTGAATTTCAGCAGAATCAAAATTGGCTGAGCGCTCTCGTTTTTTGTTTTCCATTATTTTACTTTATGTTTTTCACAAAATCAAAAACAACTCAAACTGAACTGGCTATTTTTAACCTAAAAATTATAGACGGATAATTTGACAGGATAGAAAAAAGTCTGTCTCTGTCTAATGCATTGCTTAGCGATATATTTGTTTCACTTCTCAAAAGCTTAAAATGCTAGAGTTGAAATATTGGATCAAAACGTTATTCATGCAATAAATTACTAATGAAAAATCGACGAGCATCTATTCGTCTGTATAAACAGTCCAATAACGTTATTCCTTAGAATAGTTATTAGGCATTTTATCTGATGATTGAAAAATCGGCCCTTAATAGTATTAAATGTATTAATAATGAGGGTTTTCGATACTTTTTCTGCCGCCAGGCGGCGCTTCGTATGCGTCAGGTCCAAACAGCTGTCAAATAGTATGGAATTGTAGGTGCCGAACTTATTGTTTATTGAAATTCTGTTATATTGGAAGTGTTATTGATTTTATTATGGACTACGGTCAGAATAAGGTTTCCGAACTAAACATTGAGCTAAGAGAGAGGGTGCAAAAGTCACTGGTACTAAGGAAAAGCTTGTTGAAAAATTTGTTAACACAATATGATTTAGTTTTTTTTATTTACTCAACCGCAATAGTAAAACAATAATGCAGTGCTTTAATTATAAAATAAAAAAAAACACTAAAATCGTTCACTATTCATAGCACTAGTTTACACGGTTTTTATACCCCAGATAAAAGTTGTTGAATTTTGTCTATCTATCTATAGGTACTCTAGGAAAAAAGAAAGAACACATTTTTTGAAAAGAGCTCCTGAGTTTTCTTTATTTTAAAATTATTAATATTGCATATATCACTGTGTAAATGCACTAAAACACAGCAGTTTTACTAGATGCACTCACTTTTTTAACAATTACAACTTTCACTCTCAAAATTAAGTCATAACAAACAAAAATGGATCTGTACGCGAAGCTGTCAAACTGCATGGAGGAACTGTCTGCCACCTTCACCTCGAGGATGAACACATATGAGGAAGAGTTGAAGAATGTCACCAGCAATGAGGCAACGCACAAGACCATTGCCAGCCTGTCCCGAGACTTCACTGAGTTTAAGTGCCTCATTTGGAAAACAATGAGTGCACTTAAGATGCAGGTGGAGTTGCTGACAGTGGGCCTGGATCGGCACGAAATGTCTTCCCGTAGGCGAGTGCTTCTTCTTCACGGCCTTCCTGAGCAGAAGGACGAAGATCATGTGTCCCGGGCAGTTGCAGTCTTGACAGAAGAAATGAAGCTGCCTAGTGTATCTGCAGGGGATATTGCGTCGTGTCATCGGTTGGGAGTAGATGGCAGTAGAACAAGGCCTCTGCTTATAAGGTTCCAGAGCCACAGTCTGCGCAGCGAGGTGTGGCGAAGCAAGACAGCTCTGAAGGGCACTGGACTTGTGTTCTCAGAGTTCCTGACAAAGCCCAGGCACGATGCATTTGTTGCGGCTCGGAAGCATTTTGGGGTGAAGGAGTGCTGGACGTCCGAGGGTAAGATCCTCATACTGCTGCCGGACAAGTCTCGGAGAAAGATAGAGTCCCCTGCGGAACTGCAGCAACTAATTGCACAGTTCCCAATGCCTGCTGCTGCGACTAACAAGCCGGCGTCGAGCATCAACAAAACTCCGACGGCCAAAAAGCCAAGAAAGCAAGCAAAATAGTAGCTGTAATAGTTTTTCTTTTCTTTTTGTTTGTCGGTAATTGTAAAATATCATTGTGTTTGTTAATGTTGTGACGTTAAATTTGACATTAGCTAGTTTGATTTGTGTTGTGATTCTTTCAGAAACTTTAATTAATTTTTGTAGATACGTGTCTTTTAGTCATTTTAAATAAGTTAACTGGTGAGTGCATCGAGGATTTGGGTCAACAGGTAACTGTTACTTTAATTTATATATATATTTTTTATATTAGTTATTTAAATATATTTATATATTATTATATATGTCATGATTGATAATCTTGATGACAGTTTTGTTTCTTGTTCGTCTTCTTGTTCATCTGATGAGAGCTTTGCGAGTGCATTCAGTGATGATACGGTGCATTTACGTGACCAACTTCATAATACTTTTTTCACGTATAGTAAATTTTTTAATACGGTTCATATAAATGCCCAGAGCATTCCTGCCCATCATGCGGACCTTCTTTCTTCTTTTGACTCCAACCTTGTCCATGCTATCCTTGTCTCTGAATCATTTCTCAAACCAGCACTTCCTTCTACCCAATACTCCTTGCCCGGCTACAAACTAGTGCGTAATGATAGAACTGGCAAGGGAGGTGGAGGGGTCGCCATTTATCTTCGTGGAGATATCACGTACAAAATCATTGACAAGTCTCCGAGTGAGTACTCTAAAACCGCTGAACATTTGTTTATTGAAATAACTTTTAATAGTACAAAATTACTGTTAGGGGTTTATTATAATCCGTCTTGCACTATAGATTACTTTTCCTCTTTTGAGTCAAAACTGGAACAATTTACCCCTCTTTATGACCATACTATTATCCTCGGAGACTTCAACACCTGTCTGATTAAAGATGATGTGCGCAGCCGTAAACTCCGTTCTCTTGTCTCTTCTATCAATATGCATATTCTTCAGCTTAATGCTACTCACCGTGCTCCTCATTGCAATCCTTCACTTCTAGATCTTATACTAGTATCCGACCCTAGCAAAGTAGCCACTCATGGGCAACTCCCGGCCTCTTTTTCTTATCATGACCTTCTCTATCTATCTTATAAGATTCGTCCACCTAAACGTAAAGCCAAATTTCTCTTCCTTCGCAGTTTCAAGAACATTAATATGGATCGTTTGAGGGAAGATGCGGGCAATATTGACTGGTCTGCTGTTTATGACTGCAATGATGTAGATACTATGGTCTCTGAGTTCAACAGGTTGATCTTATCTCTTTACGACAAGCATGCCCCACTCAAGAAGGTACGAGTTAGGCATCTGCCTGCGCCATGGTTATCAGACAGCATTAAGCAGGTGATGGCGAAAAGGGATAGGGCTAAAAGACGATACAGAAGTGATCCCAGTGAGGAGAACTGGACCTCATACAAGAAGCTACGGAATCGCTGCAGTCGTCTGTGCAGAGATGCTAAGAGACGCCACATTCATAACTCTATCAAAAACCTTAACAACGCGCAAGTATGGCAATTTCTTAAGTCCTTCGGTATTGGCAAGGCTGTCAATGACAGCACCACCGATATGGACCCTAACACAATTAATGCTCATTTTTCGATGTCACCAGTAACGCTGGATGATGACGTAAAATCTTCTACTCTACATTATCTCTCCAATGTTCCTCGGCCAAATTGTACTGCGTTTTCATTCCATCCAGCTACGGAAGGAGATATTAAACGTGCAATCCTATCCATTTCCACAAAGGCGGTAGGAGATGATGGTATTCATCTCCAAATGCTTCTCCCTATCCTTGATGAACTAGTTCCTGTAGTTTTACATCTCATCAACTACTCCCTCTTTACCAACTCCTTTCCCTCAGCATGGAAAAGAGCCCATGTACTGCCTTTACCCAAAGTGCCTAATCCCTCCTCAGTCTCTCAGTTCCGTCCAATATCCATCCTCCCAATCCTATCAAAAGTCCTTGAGAGTGTTGTCAATAATCAATTGTCTCGTCACCTCTCCTCTAACAGCCTGCTGAGTCCGTACCAATCTGGCTTCCGCCCTGGTCATAGCACAGTGTCGGCTCTGGTTAAAATAACCGACGACATTCGGCTAGCTATGGAGAACAGGCAGTTGACAGTGTTGGTGTTACTGGATTTCAGCAGTGCTTTCAATTCAGTTGATTTTGACATCCTCTTAGCCATCCTATCGTCACTTAATATATCTTCTTCTGTAGGTGCGTGGTTCAGTTCTTATCTTCGGGGTCGCTCGCAGTCGGTCCGTACTCATGAGGTTTCCTCTGAGTGGTGTGATCTGGCTGCGGGTGTACCCCAGGGTGGTGTTCTCTCTCCTCTACTTTTCTCCGTTTTTATTAACGTCATCACAAAGTCACTTGTTTCGCACTATCATCTCTATGCAGACGACTTGCAGCTTTATCAGCATTGTCAACCAGAAGAGCTTTCTAGGGTTATTGGCGCCATCAATAATGATCTTGAAAGTATAAGTCTATGGGCTAAAAATTTTGGCCTCCTAGTTAACCCGAACAAATCTCAAGCTCTCATTATTGGTGGCAGATATTTCATAAATAGGCTGCAAACTCCCCCCTCACTTCTGTATGACGATGTAGTAATAGCCTACTCATCACACGTTAAAAATTTGGGTGTCTTTATGGACTGCAACTTATCTTGGGCTAAACACATTGCAGAAGTAAGCAGGAGGGTATATTGCTCGTTTCAATCACTCAAGCGTCTCCAGAAGTTCCTGCCTTTTCCAACAAAGATTACTCTCGCTCAGTCACTCCTCCTTCCTTTGTTAGACTATGCTGATGTCTGTTTCCTTGATGCGACTGAGGAGCTACTTGATAAACTCGAACGTCTGCAGAATTTGTGCATCCGCTTCATTTTCGGCCTCCGAAAGTACGATCATGTGTCGGAATTTCGGAACCAGTTGAAGTGGCTGCCTATTCGGCGGCGTAGAGACGCTCACGTCCTTTCTTTTCTTTACTCTGTTCTTCACAATCCTCTCACTCCAAGTTACCTTCGTGAACGCTTTGAGTTCCTCGTTCCCAGAGGCAAACCTTGTCGCTCTTCCTTATCTCTTCTGCTTCGTGTCCCATCCCACACTTCAAGTCGCTATGATGGATCATTCACTGTTCGTGCTGTTAGGCTGTGGAATACCCTTCCGCATTCTATACGCGAAAGCTCATCATTGGATATGTTTAAGAGACGAGTTAAGGAACATTATTTATCATCATGACCTGTGTATATATTTGTATATATTATATTGTATATATTTTATATAATTATAAAAGGTATATATTTAATTTATTATAAGGTATTATACATATATATTATTGTTATTAGTATAAAGTTGCACATTTGCCCTACCCCATCAAATCACTCTTTCACTCTAAGGTTGGCTGTAAGAGAACCCAACACTGGGTTAAGCTCGCCGTTGTACATAATGTCTCCGTTTTCAGTGTGTCAAATGTATTTATGTGTGCAATAAAGGATAATAATAATAAAAAAATCTATCACGTCCACATTTGGAATTATACTTAATTTAAAAAACAGGAGAAAACGGACCATAACCAACTAAAAATTATTAATTTTGGACTTCTTTTTATAGGTTTCGGAATCGGTTTCTTTTAATATAGACCAGCAGTAGTCTCCCAACATATTTTCGTGCCAATAGCCTTGATGACGATCTTCAAAAGCCTTTAAATCCTGGTGAAAATGCTCTCCTTGTTCGTCGCTCATGCTTCCTAAGTTTTCCGGAAAAAAATCCAAGTGGGAATGTAGAAAATTAATCTTTTGACATGTTAACACCCATCTTATGATAATTTTGTAATGAATCACTCACTATCTCTTTATTGTTTTCACTTTTATTATTGCTTAAAAAGTCTCTAACAACATTTTTGAATGAATTCCAAGCAACTCTTTCAGTCGTTGATAAAAGAGTATCAAACTTAAAATCACTTATGATTTTGCATACTTGTGGGACGCCAAACACCCCCTCTTTAAGTAACATATGCATTTACAATAGCCGACTTAGTTTTCCTATTAAAACCCGAAGTCTTAGTAAAACAAAAGTAACAGTCATTTTCGTGATTAGTTGGTTCCCTGCACAACATTGGTGTACCAAATGACAGGTGTACGTTTTCGCCGGATGACCATCGCAGTAAAGTGAGTCTACAGCTGTCACAAAACACATAGTGAGCCCAGTTTTTTTCTTGATTGGCCACAGAAAATCCGAAATAATGAAGATATGCAATTTTCAACGATTCTGTCACATGTCTTTTCTTCTTTATAAATATAAATTGTCCACAAACATAACAAAAGCGATCACAACTTTGTCTACACTGTCTACGCGACATTTTTTAAAAATTAAACAAAAAATATCTCTTAAACTAAACAAGTAATGCAAAACCAAAGATCGAGAGTTAAGAATGATTCCTAAAAACAAATATTTGGGAGTAGAAAAAAAATGTGACGTGATAGAATTTTTATGTTGTTACTTTTAGAATGTACAAAGGTGGCGGAGAGTACTGGTATAGATTTTGTGAGGGGTATATGAAAAAAATAAAAATTTGTAAACTAGTGTAGTAAAGATAAGCACTTTGACAGTTACCTGGACCTGACGACTCGGTGCTGCCACCTCGTGGACGCCATTTTAGAAAACCCTCATTGGATATAACGCGAATTCTAAATAGATACTATGATTAATTAATATTATGAAGCTGAAGAGTTTATTTGAACGTGCAAATCTCAGACACTACTGGCCAATTTGGAACATACTTTCAGTGTTAGATTAAGTAGCTCATTTATCAAGAAAGGCTCCCACGGGACGCGAGTGAAATCGTTATTCAATAATCAACAAATTCCTATACAAATGTGAATGTGATCTGTACTACTAGAAATAACTGAAATGGTTGCTGTTGTTTGTTATATGTCAATGTGAAACTTACCTTCCCTATGCTTCTTGCACAAGTTAACTTTGCAAAAACTTCTACAGCGCTGCTTATTTCAAGCAATCTAAGTTTACAGTATTCCCAGCTTTCCGCATAAGTAAGGAGGTTCTCGAGAAATAGAAATGGAACACACTGTGCTTCTATGTTGAACTATTTTATTTGACGGATAATAATAGAAATAGTAGGTGGTCTGTTTTGTTTGCATAGTCATGTAAGAGGCCATCAGGCGGATTTGAGAAAACTCTGATACTAGCGCTTGTTTGATCATTAAAATTATAACAGACCTCCAGCTTACACGATAAGAAGATTGGTAAGAGAATACTGTTGCTAAACATAAGATGAGAGGAGGCCTGTGCCAGAAAATTGTGATAAAACATAAAATAAAAGAACGTACCTATTCAATTAAAGCAAAATTTTCTCTAAATATCTTAGTACTTAATTTACGTTTTAAATGCAGATAAGTGCTTATTCGTGTACCTAACGTACATTTAGATCTAAAATTCTTAATGAATGTACTTATTTGGTACTTAAGTCCCGTCACGGCATTAACACGGGAAGCACTGGCACGCGGAAATCTAACAAATACCAGTTAACACGGTGGTATTTCAGTGGTATTTCATCTGGTATGGAACAGGGAACATATTTGGCTCAAGTATTACGCGATTCATTAAGTGTCGTGTGTGAGATAGGAAATAATGGGGGAAGGCATCCTTGTTTGAGTAGTCCCACACTACTCAAACTATAGACTATAGATTGACATTCCATTGTTGTTCTTACTAGCAGGACATTGGTCTCAAAAGGTTTTTCGTCTTCTATTAGGTAGCTTGTCATACAATACTATCATACCTACTAAACAGAGGCTAGATTTTAAAAAAAATAGTACTGTAACGCATTTAGTTAGAAACTCTTTTGTTGTAAGGTTTTATTCATTAGATATATTTGGTACTGCCCGGACAATCATTTTAAATTCGTTCTGTGAAAAAGAATAGATTAGGATTTTTATATTGAAGTATAGCACTTCACCACTCGAGCTCGTACAACAAACGTCGTGATATTGAATCAGTTTTTCATTTGAGTAAGCGAGTAGTCTCCCGGTCCTACAGTACCTACCTAATTCTGATATCTTAAGATAATATCAATGATTATAGTTTTACGGGGGACGACTGTTACTAATCCCTAACTATATTTATTTAGCTAAATAAAGATCACTCTCATATTAAAGCAGTTCAGATAACAATGTCGGTCAAAGTTCTAAATGCAGACGTCGTCCTAAAGTGAACATAATTTTTTGCCATGATACATAAAGTTTAAAACTCAACCCAAACGATTCTCTAAATACCTCTTTCCTTTACAAATGTAGGGGCATAACAGTAAAGTTACCCACAACACGAGATAAGCAATGGGACGCGCCGTCACTGCTGCGGTCGTACTGAGATGGTAGATAGTGTGGAAGGGACCTTATCAACCCCGTCATTAGGGTTTATTAATATTATGTACCTGTTATCTAGAGGAGTGTTATGTTTAGGATTAATTATGTAAATTACGGTATATAAAATTTTGAATAGTATAGTATTTTATTTTTAGTAAAGTAGTTTAAGTTTGTAAATATATTGTACGTAATTTTTTTTTGTAATTAGCCATGCTGTCCCACTGCTGGGCAAAGGCCTTCCCCAAAGCCTTTCACTTTTCTCTATCCAGCGCTGCTTGAGGCCAATCCGAGAGGAAGCTGTCCAAGTCTTCTCTCCAGCGTTTCCTTGGTCTCCCTCTCGGTCGCCTTCCATCCTCAGGGATCCACATTGTGGTGATATTGGCCCACTTGTCCGGGTGCATTCGACAGATGTGACCCGCCCAATCCCACTTTAACTTTGCAGACTTATTGCCCACATCGATTATGCCCGTCTTGGACCGGATAATGGTGTTGCGTATTGTACGTAATTACGTATATAAAAAAATATGTACCTATGTACTCGTACATACTCATTTTTGAAAATGAAATTTGATAATGTATGAACGTACGGGAATTTTAACTTCAATGTCACTTAGTAAGTTAGAAACTGTGAAAGGATTTGTTCATCATAATTATCACGTAGGTAGGTACCTATCAATCTAACATTTTGACAATCATTCAACAAGTGTTTTTTTAAACGTCATTTACAAACCTAACTTAGTCAACTATAATAAAATACTTACTAGAACTTGTTACTAAGTATTTGTACTTATAAAAATCTGGCACACTGGAGCAAGTCTTGAGCACACTACATTATATTCATAATATTCTGTATAAAACTCTGTGGTCAGATGGGAAAAATGAAACTTTCTTTGAAATAGCTGCCCATAGAGTTTATTAAAACTTTGCTATCCTAGGGACCATTCTATGTATGTAGACGTAGTGAATATCGTCGTCTGTAATGACTGCTATTTAGAGTTGCCTTAGCGGCGATTACGTGTTAAAGAGGTCCTAGATGTGTTAGTAAGCCAAATCATTTTATTTTAAGACTAGCTGTTTCGCGTTTTCACCCGTGTTTCAGGGGAAACTTCTTCCCGTACCCGTATGAAATGTAGCCTATGTCACCCGGAGATAATGTACCTTCACAAAAGTGAAAGAATTTTTCAAATCGTTTCAGTAGTTTCGGAGCCAAACAGGTGCAAACAAAAGCTTTTGTACCTTTTTGGGTTTAGAATTTTCCGAGTTATGCAGTTGAAAAAACTCTTGCAGACAAAGAACTGGAACTAGGTACATTCAAAAACTCCTGACCCGGTAACGCTGCCAACTTTTAAATTATACGAAGCTTCACCCCAACTTACCAAGTTCTTCTTGTTGTAAATTCAAAGACGAGTTTGAAAGTTGTGAATATTCTCGGTAAGCCCCTGGAGTTCCACCATTATTGCTCATACCTTCTACCCCTAACTTTGAGTGTACAACAATGTAAGAAATTATATTTGGATTTGGATGATATTTTAGAAAAAAAAAACTTACAAGTGTTTTTTTGGAGCTGTTTTCCCTTTAATTAAAATTAATTAATTAACCGCCGCTAAAGGTGCTCAGAAACAGAAGATATTTCTCTGGTTCATCATATCATCAAAACCTGATTAAAATGATCACATTACAGAATTTTTGCATCAAAGAACGTTCAGTTAAATACGCATGATAAAAATAACAATCCCAATTAAAACGCATTTCTTTCTGCACTTATCAAAAATAGAATTAATATTTAATAAACCAAAAAAAAAATGAACGCCAATGTTGATAATAAAAAATCGTGGCCCTTTTCCCACATCCAGAAAATCGCCAGACAAGCTTACAACGACAGATTGATTTAAACAAACGAATGACAGTTCGGAAAATTCAAAATCCAAATGGTGTTACCATTTCACGTCCTAAAAGTATACATGTTGGATTCATTCGTTTTGATATTCCCCACTTAATCAGTGCCTACATATATACCTGCCTGCCTACTTACTTATGTAAAAATTTTGTACGCCACTCACAGGCAAAACATGTAGGTATGGCTCTAATTGTACGTACCTAATCTCAACACCTCATGTTTAACAATACCTCTGGTTTGTAAACATATACCCATGTTTTAACTAAATAAATTATCTTTTATCTTTCTTTTATCTTTTTATTCATTAATTCCTCTTGTCAACCCCTTCAATGGGTATTACCTCACCTCGTTGACCTTTTATGATGATTGGCATATTTATTTATTGGGTAACGAACTCGTTCCGGCTGTGCCCTTTTCATTTATTATTTTCCGGGGAAATGAAAATTCATCTCCTGTTTCCGACGAATTTTAAGCTTTAGCATCGACTTTCATTTATTGGTACCGGTTCTCTGAATTACATTTTTGGTTTCGCACCCGTCACTTTGACACACCATCAGTACATAACATTAAGTTCTGAAAAGTAACAAATGACTTTTTGAGTCTTGAAAGTCTAAGAATTTAATATATTATGGGCTAAGGAATTCTTAGACCTTTCCCTCTACATATTTTGTAACAGAACATGACGAAACATGATAAAGCAGAGTACATACTTTACAATATACGTGTACATAATACTTTCAAAGAGATCCAACAAAAGAAGCGAGAAGGCATTTTTTTATACCCCCGACGCAATCGGTTAAAGGACTTTAAGTGACTTACCTACTGCATCAAAAACTTGTATACTTCTGCTAACTTTCTTTGATATTTAATTTCCGTTGAATTTTTCCAAGTTCGCAATTTGTCGAAACATTTACTGTAAGTTTTAACACACGACACACAACAAAAGTTTTAATCTTGTTGTCAGTCCTGATATTATGCGTTCAGAACCAACTTCCTGTATCTCTTTGAAATCCAAACAATTTTACTGGAAATGGGGGCAATTTTGTATTACCTTTCTTCCTTGTTAATGTATGAAACTTTAGGCCATATTTACGAAACGCAATGATCTTAAAACAACCATAAGAATACCAACACACTGGAGACTAAACAGTCGGCCGACAGTCGACCGACAGTTGGCAATTTTTTTTAAGCAAAACTTAATTCCAACCATAGTTTTCAAGTTTTCAATTTCAAATCTTAAGTCCGTCTGATACCGGCTATATAGGTACCTAAACTTTGTAATGTGCGTACTACCATTCATCTTCATACCGATTTATAAGCCAAAACAATCTATCAGCCGACTAAAAGTTAGCAATGTGCTTGTCTAAAACGTATTATCGTTACCCATAAACTTTTTACACTGAAATACTCTTTTTATACTGAAAACTTTTTATATGGAATTGCAAGCAACAGTAAGGCTACTTATTTTTTTATTCGCCATCATTAAATGAGGCGGGATTTTGGTAAAAGCCAGTTGCGGTTAAATTCCCCATTTTTTGGCGTCAAATTGTCGTTGCATGTTTTAAGCGCTACAAAATGTGTCAGTGGTCTTGTGTAAAAAATGCACAGCTTTTGGTAATTGGTTCCGCAGGCTTGCTTTAAGTAAGCAATTGGGTAATTAATTGTTTGATTATTCTATCTACCTATAGATGCGTCTTTAATGATTGCTCTGATTTTTACCAGAAATGAGATATTACATACGATTTTATCTGCGCAAATAAAATATAATATTGCACAACTTTAAACGATATATAGTATGTATTTTTTACCTACTTATTGTAATGGCATTAGAGCTAACATTATTGATCAAGTTAGAAATATTCTGTACCTACCGATTAGTTACTGAAAGCTGACAACTTGATTTAAGTATAAGTTCCTTATGAGACAACAGAGAACTCAAGATATCACAAAGTACAAAAAAAATTGCAAAACTACCTACCTGATCAGGGGTTTTCACAATTCACTATTGAACCCTAGAAGCCGTATATTTATTCAGTCCCCGAGACATGGTGTTGGTACTTGGCACTCTAATGAGTCCTACACTCTTGTCCACTGAATAGAACGGGGATTAAGTACGGTCTGCACAACAGTTCTCGTAAACATTCAATTTCGGTTTTCCATTCAGGACTTATTTTTAGATCGGCAGGTGTAAACCTTTGTGTTTGAGGGCCTTCGAAATATTTACAGGATATAATTTAAGAACTTGAATTTGAATGACCTGTCGTTGGGTGCAAAGGCTCCAATGATGGCCCACACTTGCACAGCTATTGGTGGTAGACCAGCAGTTTTTTTTCAATGGTACATTCAAAATGGTTATGATGAGTCCAGTGGCGGATCTACTTAAATAGGCACTATGGACATGCCCACAAACCAAAGTTTCTTGAGACTAAAAACTGACTATATCGGGTGTGTCGTTCACGATCACATTAAATGAAATGCGTTTATATACTGGTTAATATATGTCGTTTAACACAAAGAAAAAAGAAAAATACGTAAAAATAAAAAAATGCATTTTTCAAACAAAGAAAATAGAATAATAATGTGCGAAAATTAGAACACCATATAAAAGTCAGTCATTACAAACAACTGAAATTCTCCCTTGAAAACTGACAGCTGTCAACTGATCAAAACATTTGATACTCCTAACTTTATCTCTGCTTTACACATGATGTTGTAAATTATAAAAACGAAAAATGACTCCTGTGGTTAAACCACTGAATGGATTAGGTTATTTTTTTACAATTCGCCATAGAATATCATGAAGTATACGCGATAGGATTTAATGTGATTGTGAACGACACACCCTGTATATAAACTCCTTTATGTACTCCTATCCTTATTTACTTCCTTATGAACTTACTTATTTGTACTCCTAACATTATAGGAAACTAGTCTGTTACCAACTGTTTCCAGCTTGTAATGTAAAGTGGAATTATCGATTAAAATAAATTAATTAAATTTTTTGTCAATTAAAATTAAATTAATATTACAATTTAACCTGCACTCAGTACCCTTCATTCAGTATTCAGCATGCCCTCATTACGGACTGCCATGGCACACATACAAACATGCACACTAAAATCAATACGTTACACTGTATGCATGTGTGAGTAGAACTACGGAATGTGTGTATGTATGTATGAGTTCCGTGTCATTATGAAGTTTATTGTGATTTGTGAAGTCATAAGTAGTGACAGTGATTGTTATAATTATGTTAGTGTCTTTCTACGGTGATTGGCAGGACGCCGCTTATAGTCGACTAGCTATTTAGCAAATCGGACATCAACGGCGGCATCAGTTTCTGAAATTGGTGCGTTCAAAAAATAAGCTCTTCCGCTTTGTAATTTAAGTACAGGAAAGAATTAGGTAATCATGGAAAACATAACATATGTCGGTATTAAAAAATGTTTCGTAAAAGGTAGTTTTACCTTAATGGAGTCTGTAAAGCTCAGTACGCATCATCAACATCAATTTCACAAAATCGTAAACGTAAAATCCCTACAAAACACACTGCATACAGTTTCTACGAATTCAGGAAATAACAGCATTTCAACACATCCCACACACCCACAAAATCCCTCAGGAATCCTCATAACCAGTTTAAACTGGTTACATCCAGAATTTTGCGTTCTCCACGTTTTTGTTAACTTTACCTACGTGCTACTCATTAGCTGGATTAGCTGGGACTAAACACGACTCCATTGTCTCGCTAAATGCTCGTCACGTCGTCGTGTCGTGTCGTGACGTCTCCAATTACGTGATTGTGTCACTCAGTGTGCTAATTGTCGCGTTTTGTTTTGCAAGGACAAGAGATAGTTTTTAGGGCTACGTACCCAAAGGGTAGGTAACTGGAAGCCGACCCCGATATAGTTGGGAAAAAGGCTCCGGAGATGAGGACCCAAAGGGTAAACGGGATCTAAGGCTTCGCTGTTTGTAGTTCCGTTCGTCTGCCGCTAGGCTGTATCTCATAAACCGTTCTAGTGGGACGGATAAAAAAAATGAAAGTTTCACTTCACTTTCAAAAAAATAAGATAAGAATTATACTTACAACAAACGTAGTGTTACCCACGTGTTATGCACGGAACCCATGATACGCGAATTGGTCGTCGTTTGATTTTCGAACTTAGATGAAACGAAACATAAGTTTTGTGTCCTTTGTGGGGTTCCTATTAAACATGTGTGTACTTTTTATATGACTGTCTAAAAAAATATTACCTACAAAATTTCACCTTTATAATTGGAATATTTTATTACCACGTGTGAACGTCCCACGCCACACGTTGGACGAGATTAAAAAGGATATTTCACGTCGATTAAAACATTTTGCTAACAGGATTAATCTGGCTGAAACCTGTTATAAAATGTCAAGAGATAATAAGGTGTAACGACCATGGGTGTAGGTGTAGGCTTACAGGCAGGCTTCAAAGGTTAGCACATATACAATGTAGGTAGGTGTTTTTATATTTGTTTTTGAAAAATAAACATGTTAATTTTCATATATTTTTTTATCAATGTATTTAGGGCCTTCTAAATCCTCGTTACTTCGAAACTCATTTACTTCGTTACTCATTTACTTACATAGTTAAGTACGGTGACTTCGTTACATACTTTGTAACTTACTTACTTTTTCATCTTTTTATTCAAAATAATGAAAATTTGATAACGTTATATCTGTATAATAAGTATCTGAGTAAAATGAACTACGGAATACTTTAACAAATATTACACACATCACGTTTTCGAATAGTAATGTATCTATAACTAATAACTTCCATAATAATCAATATGTAAATAGCTCTATAACATTTCGACTTCAAAAGTTTGTGGGAGCTTCCAATTTTCTGCGATTTTGCGAGTCATGCGTATAATCGAACGCTTTGATAAGTCACGGCAGGGTATTTACTATCACTATGGGGAGATATTCCAATATTATTCGGATGAAGAGATCTTGATTTTGTGGGATTTTTTCCTTACAAAATATACATATCTATATATCCATATATTTCCCGCATTTATTTTGTTTGTGTGCAATTGTAAAACCCCATTTCGTGGGAAAAAGTCGTAGATTATAATGGTTGCCGTTCAGTGTTCAGTCCCTTTTCAAGCAGTAATAAGTTTTTCGTCGTAAACTTTAAATAAATAGCAATTAGCCCTCTAGTTTCCATTTCAAAGACATAATTATGTTTCTGTGTTTGTATCGTCACGTTATTTTACCTAATTCCAGCTGCTTAGCTTCTTAATTTTTATTGTTACCTTCACATTTCAAACATAGTTACAGCTACCTACTTAGTACTTACAATAAGTGTGAAGTATTTAAGCCCTGCGTAACTTACTCAAAACACCTACTCTAGGGGCAACATTCTAAAAAAAAAAAACAAAAAAAAAAACACTTATCTATGTAGGCAAAATGTTCGCATATTTTTCTTCGTATAGAATTTTGATACATCAAGAGGAAAATAGTCCGCGGTTTTGTTAGTCCCCTTATATTATGCGGAAATGATATCTCAATTCACGTCTATTTTCGGATAAAACATTTCAACCGTTTTGTTGTTTTCTTTGTGTTGATGTGAGATTTATTCATGGAGAACAAAATGACGATCGAAGATGTCATAATTTCCTAAGAAAGTAGACTTGAAAAAATGCGCGTATTTCGGGAGACGAGGAACGTTACTGGCTACGCATCATGGTCATATTCTTTAGAATGCGTCTATTTTTTTTAAATCCACATCACCAATCAATAAAGACCAATCTTTAACAGAAGTCTCAAAGAACCAGAAAGCCTCTTTAGGGTCAATTCCCACTGAAAGAGCAGCGGCGCCGCGCGGCCCGCCGCGCTCGCGCTCAATCACTTGCATTTACGGCCGCTGCCGGCCGCTGCTCTTTCAGTGGGGATTGACCCTTAGTAGTTCACTAGTAGCTGATCGTTTTGGTCACGCCAACCGTACATACCTACTTGACCTAGGAGGAGGCGCCTGACCTACCTGCCTTATGGTATCTCAGCACATCTTTCCTTCCTCGGTGGATTTATCCGTGTTTTTGGGCTCGGGATTCTCACGGTTCCCCGGTATTCAATGAATATGGTACCAGGATAACAGCGGGTTCGCGGGTTCTATTTATAGATGCTGAAAATGCTGGTACCGTTTTGATTTCAGATGTTACACAGTGTAGTAAGATAGGCGGTCGATGATACTTTTGGATGGAAAGTGTTATGTTAGTGATTATTTCCTTATGAGTACACTGCAAACTAAACAGTCGGCCGACTGCTGGCCCGATCTGTTACAGTCTTTTTATCGTCCCACTGCTGGGCACAGGCCTCCTCTCACACGGAGAAGGATTGAGCATTAATCACCACGCTTGCTCAATGCGGGTTGGTGATTTCAGACTAGGTATATAGTCCAGGTTTCCTCAAGATGTTTTTCCTTCACCTTTTTATCAGCCATTGGTATCTAAGATTACTTAGAAAGTACATACAAACTTAGAAAAGTTGCATTGGTACTTGCCTGACCTGGAATCGAACCCACACCCTCATACTCGAGAGGTTGGTTCTTTACCCACTAGGCCACCACAACATTTGGCTGGCCCGATGGTTAGCATTTTTTTTTTTATCGAATACAAAGTTTTCAGTTGGTCTGATTCCGACTAAATACCTGATCTTTGTAACGTGCACACTATCAGTCTCGCAGTTTGTAGTACGCGGGCTGTCTCTTTCCTACTTGCTTGTTGGTCTGATACCAACTCTAAAGGTGAATTATTTAAATTATGTTTCTAAAAGAATCTCCAGGTTTGTTGCATAATGTAACATGCCAATCGGTCAAAACCGAGATTTGAGGGCTGGACCAACCTACTTAATTGCTATAAGCCCAACCTGCTTACATTTAAAGTAATTATTCAACCCACGATCCACAATTACGTTGATCCCCAACAAATAATAGCGAAACCATCGATTGTAAGCCTAAATCGATTACAGAACACATTGAATCGATTACCCGACAAAAGGAAATCGGATTCAACCTGCAAACGAGACGTACATAATTCATGAGGGGCTACTTTAACTCAATGTTCGGCTCTGAATATTGTAGCGGGTAGTTACAGATTCAACGGCTAAAGTGCTTCTAGTGTAAAGGAACCGTCAACTAGGTGTACCTCGGCTGTACTTAGTAGCCTTATAGTTACCGGCACGGATATTGAGCTCTCGGCGGAAGAGTGGAGATCGCTTTGCGCACTGTACAAATAAGGCAATAAACCAATAAATCGCTTCTGCGCAGGTGAAGGTCAGGGCTCAATATCCGTGCCGATAACTATATCTGCCTTTGAAAATTTTTACGCTTACGTTCTGCGTCCCTGCTGAAAGAAAACTTCAGGACTTTCTGTCGCTTGTATTTAAAAGAGCTGCTGAAATAAAGCTTCAGGGTAAGGATATGTCGCTCATATTTGCAAGAGCCACATTTTAAATAACATTCATGCTCTAGTATTTGCTTACTTTCCAATTTTCATTAACAACAGTATTGACCTGTATTACTTCTTATAGTGATAAATATCATGTGGTTTTATGGAATGTTTAAATTAAGCAATACTTAATGAGTAAATAATTAAATCGATTGAATATTTCACAACTAATTTTCACTACTGTCACTTGTCCCACGACTCGCTAAAAGCTAAAAGTGACATGTTCTATTAAAACCCTACAGATAATTTCCATTAAAGTTCTAAAACTTTATTATGAGACCTAAGTGACAACGCTAAAGATGAAAACTTACCTTTGTACTTACTTACTCATAACAACATACTCTAACTTCGTAATAATATCAGTCCAATATCAGTCAAGGGTCCGTTCAGACAGACCGGCTCGGAGAGCAGAGCAAATTCTTAACACGTTGAAAATTGAGTACTTAGTATTTGAAGTAAGGTTTATTTTTGCATGCGCACTGCTTTTGTCATTGAGAATGCTCGAATGCACTCGGTGTGAAATAATAAGAGGAGCCGACCGGCTCCGATCGTGTATTTTTTTTCTTGACGCTTGGCTCCGTTTGCATGATCTTTAATGCTCACGCAGCCGATCAGCTCCGGTCTGTGTGAAAAGAAAACTGCGCGCCGATGCTCTCCGAACCGGTCTATCTGAACGGACCGTACTTAATTTTTTGAACTGCATACCCTACGGTATGTGGCTTTAGCACGACTTTCGCTCAAACGGGAGGTCTTTGTACACAGTTTCACCCGCGTCCCGTGTAAATTATTTAGGTACAGTATCGGGATAAAATATGGCCTATGTCACCCGCGTATAGTATAGCTACCCAACGGTCAAGGAATTTTTCAAATCGGTACCTACGGAAGTTTCAGAGCCTTTGGGATGCAAAGAAACAACCTTATTTTTCCTCTGTACAACATATAATATTAACTACCGCAATATTACTATAAACTAACGCACACATTAGTATTGTGGTTGCCAGATCCGAAACAATTATGCCCGTGATAGGCGGCGCATTAGCCTGTACAACCGACTACCGGTTTCCTCGCGACATTTTCCATACTAAAGCCCAAAAATTACATTAACCAAGTTCGTCTGCAAATAAAGTCTAGAAGAAATGTTCCAGACACGCCCACTGAATAGAGCCAAGGATAATGGAAATTCAATAAGAGCCAGAGAAACTGAATGACCGTCCCGGTTCAACTATTATTTGGCTGATCGGCTCCTTACCAATTTGATAGAACTATCTAGAAAGATTTATTGTACGTTTTTTAGATCTCGTTTTTTCTATTTAGTTTGAAGCTGGTCATTTATCTTTTTTGTGAAAATGTTTTTGAGCCTGATGATTTGATAAGTGAATATGATGTGGACTGGCTTTTCTGTGTCTTAGTCTAGATACTGTATTACATTTTAATAAGTTAGTTACTACCTAATGGGGGACGGTAGATTTAAGCGAAGTATCATGTTTTTGAGAAATCGAATTACCAACTATGTTTTGTAGTCAGTAACAATTTTTTTGCGTGCAACAAAAAACAAAAAAAAAAAAAAAAACAAAACAAAATCAATAATCTTCATTCAAGTAATTAACTAAGAAGGTGGAAAATTGAATTTTGTTTGTATTTGTTACACAAGCTAACATAACAAACTATCCCTCACATTATTAGTTCCATTTACTGAATTTACTTTTTCCCCCCAAAATCTACGAATTAAGCAAATGGCGTGTGGTTTGCACACGACTCTCGACTATGACTACTTATAGAGAGGTAATATTTAATACCCAAGTCGTGAATGTCATTCTCAGATGTATTTTAGAGGCACTATCCGGGTAGTGCGGATAATAGTGTTATTGTGTGTTATCAGTTTCACTTTCCGGTAGAAATAACTGGAATTTGAACTTATCAGGGTTTTCTTCCTTATGAAAGTCAGATCGTAGAAATATTATCCAGTGTGTCTTGTGGGGAACAAACTTTCGGGAAATGCTGTGAATGTTACAAAAGTAACTATAAAAAGCAAAAAACGTTTTTTAAATAAATACATAGATAAGACATTTATTCAGCAAAAACAAAAACAGATACAAATAAATTTCCCAAAAATAAAAAAGTAAATGGGTACAATACAAATTACCACGACATCAAAGACAAAAAAAAATGGTACTATAAAATTACATATTAGACGGTAGAAGGAACACAAGGAAAGATGAAAAAAAAAACACGGTGCGGTTCAGTGTGTCTTAATTGGTGCTCAGTGCTGGGTGTATTTGAAATAAGGTAAGTGTTTTATGTTCTTTGTGTATTGTATTGTGTTTAAATATAACCTATTTACATTGGCCACAGAGCATCTTGGTCAGATGATTGTGGCAGTGCTTGTCTATGCGGTTATTAGTGCCGCAAGCACTTTCTTTTATGGCTGAATAAGCCAATAGCTGCACGACACTTCTTGCCGCATTTGTCGCAGGTGAAGCGCGGGTCATCCACGGGTGCAGCGTTCTTGATGCGAAGCCTTTTCTGCTTAATGCCGTCGAGCCAGGCTTCGTCATATTTTGCAGTTCCAGTGTGCAGGTTGCGTCTCCATGAGAGCCTTTCATTGGCGCGTGCTTCCCAAGATTTAGCGTTGATGTTGAAGCTGTCCATGTCACGTTTGCAACAATCCTTGAAACGTAAGTTTGGACGACCCACTCGTCTTTTTGCATCAGCAATCTGCCCGAGCATGACTTCACGTGGCAATCTTTCGGTGCCTATACGATGAACGTGTCCCAGCCAGCGAAGTCTTTGTTTCAGAATTGCTAGGATGCTGTTGCAGTTGGTCTTGCTTAGGACAGCTTCGTTAGTCACCCTGTCCTTCTAAATGACACCACGTATCGCGCGCAAGTAGCGCATGTGGAAAGCGTTAAGGCGACGTTCTTGCTTGGAGTAAGTGGTCCATGTTTCCGAGCCGTATAGTAGCGTGTTGAGTACGCAGGTTTTGTATACGAGGATCTTGGTAGTAATAGTAAGCTTGTTGTTTCTCCAAATACGCGTAGAGAGTTTGCCAAAGTTCGAAGCCGCTCTTCCAATGCGAGTATCAATTTCCTTTTTATTTATTTATTCTTGCACATATTTATTACATTTTTAAATATTAAATATAAAAATAAAAAACATTTAAAAATATAAAAAATAGGTTGCCACCGATATCGGGCACAGGGTCCAAGGTACCGGTGGTTAGGGTCCCAGAGACAGAAACCTCCTCACAATACGTGCCGTATCAAGGAGTACTGCCTTCTGAATCAGTCCCTTGATCCAGCCGCCCAACGAGAGCCTCCTGAGGTGTTCGTCGAGGCTCTTGGCTATTAAACCATTGGCCGTAACGACAATCGGCACAATAACAGCCGTGTCGACACTCCACATGGCGACAACCTCGTGCGCTAAGTCGAGATACTTTATTTGTTTCTCTTTCTCAGCTTTCACAAGGTTCTCGTCATGCGGAACGGCGACATCGACTATCATCGCGCGGCGCGCTAATCGATCTATCACCACAATATCAGGCTTATTGGCTACAATAGTCCTGTCAGTGATGATAGATCGATCCCAGTACAACGTGATATGGTCCTTTTCGAGAACTGGGTCGGGCGCATACTTGTAGTACGGTACCTCAAGGTCTACAAGGTTGTATTGCAGAGCAAGCTGTTGGTGGATGATCTTGGCCACTTGGTTATGTCTGTGCAAATATTCACCATTAGCCAAACGAGAACAACCAGATATAATATGTCTGATAGACTCACCCGGATGGTGACATGCCCGACATATGTCAACCGTCCCGTCTTTCACGATATATCTCCGGTAGTTATTCGTAAGGATAACTTCGTCCATAATTGCACATACAAACCCTTCGGTTTCTCCAAACAAGTCACCGAAGCGTAGCCAAGATACGGACGCTTTGAAGTCTACATCGGGGCCATGAAGAGCCCCGAAGAAGCGTCCGTGTAGCTGTTTGCTCTGCCATACCTCCTTGCGATCGTGGGTAGTTAGTACGACAGGTTTGCGCCAGTTCTCATTTGCCAACGACAGCAGGGTGAGTCCTCTGTCCACTGCCACCATATCACGGTGCATACCCACGTCGCTTTTGAGAAAATATTCTCTGAGGCTGCACACCTCATGGTTGTGGAGCGTCTTTGCATTTAAAAAGCCTCGGCCTCCACATTTCCGTGGGATGTACAGTTTCCTTATTATTACAAATATTGGAGGTTGTAGTAGATCCGAGATAGCAAAAGTGATCAACAATTTCTAGAGGAATTCCATCGAGCGTGATATAAGGTGGATGGTCGACAGTTTTTTTTGGTGTTTATACTCATAGAATATAGGTAGGCGGCAAGCGTGATCAAACCTATCTACGAGTTCCTGCAGTTCTTGTTCAGATTTAGCTACTAGAGCTGCATCATCAGCATACAGTAACTCGCGGACCAGTATGTCATATCGCTTGTTTTTTGATTTCAGATGTTGGATATTGAAAAGTCTTCCATCTTTTCTCGTGTGTAGGTGAATTCCGATATCACATTGTATTTAGGGTGATTAATATTGACGTGTAAAAATGTATTATTATACAAGCTTAGAAACACAACCGCCTGCTATCGCTATATTATGGACGTGTTTGAGATCGTCATACCATGTTGTTTTTGTGAATCAATAAGGAACTTTCTTAGGTGTGTTCTAAAAGTACCAAGAGTTTTAAGAGGCAAGCCAAATGCAAAATAATACCTAGGTATTGTATTTTTTTTAAATCCTTACACATTTCCAGGATGCTAACTAAAAACAAGTACTGCATTGTAGTCTTTACACGCGATACGATACAGGTAAAATAGCAATAAATACATACCAAAACTACCGTCAAAGTTGAGCACATCTTACTCCGTAGGTACTTGTCGAGGCGTTAACTCTGTTACCTGCCACTGACGTCTTACTGCAGAGTAGTGCAGAGTGCAAACACAATCAGACGACTTTGGAGTTCTCACTGCACTCGCTGTAAGTACAGGAAATTATACTCACGGTTATATAAAGTTAATGCTACGATTCGTGATGTTTTGAAGGTATTTATATTTTAACTGAGGGTGACAATGCGCGTTTAGTGTCTGTCTATCTAAACGCAGATTGAATAAGATTGACGTGTTTGTACATTGATGAGCAACTCCAGCCGTTCCTAGCTTCGAATAAAAAAAACTGTAGGTAACAAAATACAAGTAGAAGATAAAATAACTCCTACTACAACTATCTATACTAATATTATAAAGCTGAAGAGTTTGTTTGTTTGTTTGAACGCGCTAATCTCAGGAACTACTGGTCCGATTTGAAAATTTCTTTCAGTGTTAGATACCCCATTTATCGAGGAAGGCTAGAGGCTACTTTTTATCCCGGTACGGGAAGTAGTTCCCACGGGATGCGGGTGAAACCGCTGGCAGAAGCTAGTTATGTGATGAAAATACTCATGTGTTGATGTTAGTTGAATTTTGGGCATACTTGTACCATAACTATACAGCACCCATCATTACCCATTTGTACTACATCTACATACCCATTCCTAGTTTACTACTTTTTACTTTACCCATCTAAACTTAAGTACCTACATAGATAAACACATTCCCTTTCACAGCTACGCTTCATCCTCCGAGCCTTTTTCCCAACTATGTTGGGGTCGGCTTCCAGTCTAACCGGATTCAGCTGAGTACCAGTGCTTTACAAGGAGCGACTGCCTATCTGACCTCCTCAACCCAGTTACCCGGGCAACCCAATACCCCTTGGTTAGACAGCTACCTTGGTTTCACAGCTACGCTTCTGCCATAAAAATAAACTATATACCAATATACCTCTAGAGTATCTCATTTATCGACCACAAAACCGCGTAACCACCTCAAATTTCACCCCGTAGGTACGTACACATACACATGGAGAATGCTACCTATCATCCTTCTTAGATAGGAACTTAAGTAGAATAACACACATTCACAGCTACTTCCATAACAACAAACTATAAAAGTGGAGTAGGTACCTCATTTATAGGCCACGAAACCGCGGAAACGCCTCAAATTTTACCCCGTACGTACACAGGAAGCTCTCGGTTCAATGCTCCACTCTTCCACCGTGTCTTTGAGCTCAGTCGACAGCTGAATAAACGCAACAATTAGCTCCTGGCTTTTGTGGTAAACACGAGATTATCCTGCTGTTAATCTTGGGAATTTTGAAGAGAATATTGTATTGCATTGTATGAAGTGCGAGGTTTTCGTGGAATAGTAGCTGTGTGTGGAGTATGCTTTTGTATAATAACTTCAAGGTGTTTTTGTAATATGACAATAACTTTAATGTTTTTAGATCTATGAATCTAGACAACACAATAACCCTTCTTGGCAGTCTGGTAAAAAATAACTTTTTTTCTGTGATCCATCTCTGAGATGCCTAGATCTACGGGGCTTTTTATTGACATTGGCAATAAGCTGATGGTCTATCTATAGAGTAGCCTACCTAATTGCTCCTAATTCTAAAATAATATTTTAAGCTATTATCTCAAATTACACAACGCCACCGCACTGGGAAGCTAATAAAAACTAAAACGTCTCATCAAAATTGTCGACACCAACCACTTAGTGTTTGGAAGTAGGTCAAGGCCGGTCTCGAGTTTCCAGGCTTTTTAGGTAATTAGGTACCAGACTAGGTAATTATACTGAGGTACTTAATATAGAATCTGCTTAGTTACCTGCCTACTTTTAAGTAGGTTCCTGGCCTTCGGTACCTTCATCTTTTATTTATTATCTGTACCTACCTACTAATGTAGTCCTAATCTGTGTAAATAACTAAGTGAAAAGCTGGAGAGTTTGTTCCACCACTTCTTCTTCCCAGCAAAAACACATAGGAAGTGGTGAAGGGCGGGCGTTTTGGGGGCTGTCTTTTGTAAAATTGGCCTTCAAAAAGTGCTGATTTTCAGCCTACTTTGAATAAATGACTTTTGATTTTGATTTCATTCATCTGTGGTAATGTTCTGAGAAAGTTCAGGGTACAGGGTATTAACTTTTTTATTTTATAATTCCTACAGACTACAAGACCAAAATGTACCGATCCCAAAATACATTGGTTAAATCCTTCTTATTCTTGTACTTAACTATAGTAAGTACCTACCTACCTAGATAACGGTTCCCAAAGTACAATCCAATCTTACTGAAAATCCCTGAAGCTTACGAGACTAAATTGTGTAATTCAAAAGGCATTATTCGTATTCCCAATGGGCAGCCGTGTAATCCTAAAAGATTATTTTAAGTATACAAGGCCCATCGAATTTACATAATACCACTAATGTTATTTCTCTTATTTTTTAGGTAATGTCATTGAGCCTCTAGCGAAAAGTCGTGACGGCCAAGTGGTTGAAGCTCATGCCTCTCAAGTACCAGGGAGTGGGTTCGATTCCAGATCAGGTAAATACCAATACCAATGTAACTTATGTAAAGATATTTATGTACTTTCTATATTCATCTTATATAGCATATCGTTGAGAAAACGTTGGAATTAAGTCTGATATCATCAATCACCTGTCACCAGTCAAGCATAGTGATTGGGTCTGTATGCAAGGTAAGCAAGTAAGCTTTTAGAAAAAGGGCCCTCGATCCAAATGCACACATTGGGCCTGTGAATTGCAGTGATGATGCGGTGTAATTCAATGAAAACAACCAAGTTACGTCCTTATCATTTTATTCTCACAAGAAAAAACGTTAACGGATCTCTTAAAAATTACAATAACGAAAGAATTGTCACAGCTAACAAACGCATAGCTGCATAATACGATGTATTTACAATTAAGCTCTTTGGCTTCTAAAAAGAATTTACAAAAAAAACTTTAAAAAATCTTAATAAACTTGCGAATCAAGTAACGCAACATAACATAATTTAAAATTATTAATAAAATTTCAACAGAGGACTTAAATAAATTAAAGTTAAAATACACTATACAGAGTGCCAGAAATTCTAATGTGATTTTTTTACAAATGTGTCGAATACTGCGTCGGTAAACGATTTTAATTGCTAAATGTACAAATAGAACTTAATTTTCCTTTACTTTTCGTAAACGTAAATTAAAATGAATTAATTTTCTATATAAGTAACATTTACAAGACATGTAACGTTTAAGTAAACGAATAGATAAGTAATATTAAATTTTAGATTTAATTGTACAAAGCCCTCTTAGAGTTAGCCAAGTAGTTTCGATCACTGTTCAAAATATACAATCAAATTCTTGGCCTGTGTTGAAAAAGTTGGTTTCAAAAACAATTTGAAAATAAAATCTTTAGAACAAACAGCGGTGGTATAGCTCAAAGGCTTATTCACAGCCGATTAGCAACAATATTTAGGTAGACAGAATTGGCAGACAAAAATAAATCAATAAATATTTTTTGTTAGCTTACATGACGTTCAATATCTTTACAGGCCAAGTCCTGTTGGCTGTACCACAAATTGCAAACACAAAATATCATTTCTTTTGATAAACTCTCCTAATTTATGCCTAAGTAAGATTGGCAACACGAATGAATACAGAAACAGTACATATCTTCCCTTCATTTCAATTCTTGTGTCAAGCAAAAATGCTTCTTTCCGACGTTTAATTACAGTATATAATCATTCGTAATGTCAATCAAACTTGTCGAAAAATAACTCCAATAAATTACAAAATGTAATCAAAAACCGAAAGCAAACATTGAAAAGATTTATTCTAAACGCGATACAATGAAGTACTTTACAAATTGGAAATAGAACGATAGTCTGAGAGCTTTGTGATGCATACGTGATTTAAAAGCTTAGAGCTCTCAGACTATGGTCGTGAAGCGTACTACCTAAAAGTAGGCACAGAAGGGTCAGTACATTTTGGTTTATTAAGGGAGACCTAGAGTTTATCACATCGACTATTTAGCCATGGGGTGCTCAATAATTTACAAATTGGAATGTTAAATTGTCCATGGTTCTTTAACATTAAGAAATATCAAAATACTTCCTAAAATGACATTACTATTGAAAAAAATCTTATTTAGAAAGAAAAACTATTTTTTATTTTTTGTTTGTCTATGTCCAGATTTTTTTTTTCATAAAAATAAATAAAATGAATTCCAGTTAAAAAGCCACGGACGCACCCATAGGCTCTAGGGTAAAGCATGAGAAGTTACGACTAAATTTATCCTATACCCTACAAATAGCATTGAGCTGAGATCTCGCTTCTAAACAGTAATTAAATACTTTGAGTGTTTATCGCAATTAAATGTAAATAAAATAGTTTTATATGCTTTTCCCTATGGCAAGGGCTTGTCGCAGACAGAAAATAACCATAGACATAAATGCAATCTTAAATTACAAACTATGACATTGTATAATGAAAAATTCAATTTTATTGACTCTAATGTACTCATTAGTAATAATTATTTTATGACAAATGATAATTATTATATTTGTAATTTTTATAAAGGACAAATAGCAAAATCGCTATTTTATTGTGTTTTTAACAAAGCCAAATGCTTGGCTAACGATACTGCTCCTATTGAGCAGTCTAGTTTATTTTTTTCACAGAACTTGGAATTAGTTCCAAGTGATTTAAACTCCACCATCAGACAATAGAGCCAATCTCTAGCAGTCAATCAATTATTTTCAATTGTGACATAAATGCAATTATATATTCAAATGTAAATACCACAAATAATGTTGTTACTTCTAATCCATCAAACCCTTTGAGTATAAATACTAGAAACAAACACAATCTGAATATATTCCATCAAAATATTCAAGGTTTGATTGGTAAAGAATTGGAATTGGAGTTGTTCATGAACTGTAATAATATAGATATTTTATGTTTAACTGAGCATTGGCTTAAAGAGCATCAGTTCATGTTTAGCTTCAAGAACCATTGTGTAGGCAGCTCGTACAGCAGAGTAAATATAATACGTGGTGGTTCTCTAATAATTCTTCGCAATAATATTAAATTCAAAGAACGGAAGGATATTGTGAACCTTTCTGTTGAGCGAGTAATTGAGATATCATGCGTTGAGCTTGAGCAGTTCATTGTAATGAGTGTATACAGGCCCCCATGTGCAACATATACAATTTTTGAGAAGCATCTGGAAGATGTATTATTCAAAATTTCTAACAATAATAAAACAGTTGTCGTCTGTGGAGACTTTAATATTAATATACTGGAAAATACTGCTATTGTTAATGATTTTATAACTCTGTTTAAATCATACAACTTGTACAGTACATTTCTCGAGCCGACTAGAATAACTAGCACTAGTGCTACATGTATAGATAACATTTTTACAAACTTAAAACCATTAAACAAACATATTTTAAATGTGCTGGATTCTGATCACTCTGGTCAATTAGTTACCTTTCCCATGAAAACTCTCAGAGCTCAGAGAAAAAATGTAAGTTTTATTCCTGTAAACAAACATCGGTTGGAACATTTTAAAAATAACTTGATTGAAAAACTGCCTGAATTGCCCTATCATGATAATCCTGATCAAGCTTACACCCTTTTATTCAACTTAATTAATTGTGAATTTAAAAAAGTTTTTACCACTAAGTCCATATCTGTTTGTGATCAGGTAACATTTAGTGATTGGGCAACACCGGGTATTTACAAAAGTAGACAGAAGTTATTTGAATTATACTATGAAAGATCATTCAATCATGATGAAACATTTAAACAGTATGTTAAGAACTATTCAAAAATATTTAAAAGAGCCTGTACCTCCGCTAAATCAATACACATAAAACAGAAAATAAAAGCTTCTGGTAATAAAATAAAAACTACGTGGAATATAATTAATTCAGAAATAGGCCGATCCACTGTACGGAATCGAGACTTCCACTTAAAAATAAACAATGTAGACGTTAAGTCGGACTTGGAGGTAGCATCTGAGTTTGAAAATTTTTTCACCAATATCCCTATTTTAACAACCAGAACTCTGATGTCGTCTTCCAGTTCGGCTATTACAATATTAAAAAATTGTGTTGCGGAATGTGACAAAGGTTTTGAATTCTCAGTTGTTAGCTCTAAGGATATTATTCAAGCGTATAAAGATCTCGATGTAAAAAAGACTGCTGACCTTTGGGGATTGTCAGTTCAGGTAATCTCATCGATAATTGAAATAATTTCACCTTATTTAGCAACTGTGTTTAACTCTTGTGTTGCATCTGGTGTTTTTCCTGACTTGATGAAACTTAGTAAAGTAATTCCATTGTTTAAATCTGGTAGTACAACCGATCCATCAAATTTTCGGCCAATTTCAATTTTACCCACTTTGAGTAAAATTTTTGAGAAGTTAATATTACGTCAATTGTTGAGCCATTTTAATAGAAACAACTTGTTGCACACCAAACAATTTGGATTTACCAAGGGTCGTTCTACTACGGATGCGGGCGTGGAATTGCTTAAAAATATATTCGAGGCCTGGGAGGATTCGCAGGATGCGCTCGGTATTTTCTGCGACTTGTCCAAGGCTTTTGATTGCGTGCACCATGATATACTCATCAGGAAACTTCACCACTATGGTATCAAAAATAAGGCTCTTGACCTTCTGACTTCTTATTTGCATAATAGAATTCAGAGGGTGGATGTCAACGGTAAGAGGTCTTCTGGATCTACGGTCACCATGGGAGTTCCACAGGGTTCAATTCTAGGCCCATTTTTGTTCCTTATTTATATTAATGACCTCCCTTATCACATAAGGGATAATCACAAGATTGTGTTGTTTGCCGATGATACTTCACTCGTTTTTAAAATCAAGCGCCAACTCGACAATTTTGACGAAGTTAACAATGCACTCTCTAAGGTTGTTCATTGGTTTAATGTCAATAATCTTCTTTTAAATGAGTCTAAAACGAAGTTAATTAAATTCTCAACGCCCAACGTAAGGCAGTTACAAACTAATGTACAACTAAATGGAGTAGAGTTGAAGCCTGTTGAGTCAACGGTATTTCTTGGTTTGACCGTTGATTCCAAACTCCAATGGGGCCCACATATTGTTAAACTGTCAGGAAAACTTAGTTCAGCTGCCTATGCTATTAAAAAGATCCGTCTAATCACCGATGTGGACACAGCCAGAATAGTTTATTTTAGTTACTTTCATAGTTCAATGACGTATGGGATCCTCCTTTGGGGAAACTGTGCGGATGTTGAGACTATATTTATTTTACAGAAAAGAGCTGTTCGAGCCATTTATAATCTGGGTCCAAAAGTTTCTCTCAGAGAGAAATTCAAAGAAATAAATATTCTAACTGTTGCCTCTCAATACATCTTTGAAAATTTAATGTACGTTCGTAAAAACATATCTGACTTTGTTCAAATGTCTGATGTTCATAGCATAAATACTAGGAATAAACATAATCTTGCTGTACATGCTACTCGCCTCCACAGAGTAAGCAACTCGTTCATGGGTCAATGTATACGCTTTTACAATAAACTTCCCAAAGCGGTTCGTGATTTGCCTATCAAGAAATTTAAAAATCATATAAAATCCAAACTTTTGAAAAAAGGATATTACAAAATATCTGATTATTTAAATGATAAAAAAGCTTGGGAATGAGCTGCTCGCTTAGTGAGTGATATCTTTTCAAAAGCCCTGTGTATTGTTACTTTTGACATTTAAATATATATTATCATCAGATAACATTTTATTAATGACATTTTTTTTTTTTTTTAATGACATTTATATATTATAATTGTATTTTTTATTATTATTATTGTGAATGTGATTATCGTGTATGCGAGCAACATTATATATTCTTATAACATAAATACTGTCTGGCGGGTTTGAGTATTTTTGAATGGCCTACGCAAATGTTCTGCAGATCTGGTATCGTCGTGTGACAGGTCGTTGAGCTCCCTAAGATATGGTTTGAGCTACACGACGACTGATGCATGCGTGCCGTCTGTTGGGACTGGTCAGCTCCAGCCTGATGTGGCTCTTTCCTCAAAAGGCCATTCCAGACCGCGTACATGGTGACACTCATACATAATATTATTTGATTTATAACATGTTTGGACTTTAAAAGAGACTATGACCCTTGAGTTTGTTTCGGCGTTTCTTCTCAGGGATCAGTCAGTTAGGAAATGCCGACCTCAGCGTTCTTATAATGACGTGTAAAAGTGATGTAATGTCCAACTTGCAAAATAAACGATTTCATTTCATTTCATTTCATTTCATTTCATTTCATTTCATTTCATTTCATTTCATTTCATTTCAAACGATTAGTATAACATCTATGCTAAACTGTGACTCTTTATGGAAACTTGGTTATAAGTACCATGGTTTTAATGTAACTGGGGAGGTTGATATAACTGTTAAAGTAAATGTACCATGTATTATATATATATAGTTTTTAAATATGCTGTTAGAATTATTTGTAAGATTATTTCGTTTTTGGTGACTATCCACATGAATGATAAGGTAACTGGCAATATTTTACCAACTTCCCAAAATTCACTTCAAATTGCTATATTAACCTCACGCAGTTACCTTACAAAATGAACTGCTTGTAAATCTATATTAAAACATCGACTACACGAATTTTGATAGAATCCCAACAATAAAATTCGCAAGCAAGATCCGTAGATCCGGCACGAGCAAGATCCGTGCTGAGAATGTAACAAAATCCGTATAATTTTAGTTTACCGGTACTTAATTGGTACTAACTCCGTATCGCCACATACGACTAGTTGTTCTAGATATAATTACGTATGCCTGTTAGTATAATTCGCTATTATATAACTTCGGTAGCACACTATCGGTATTACACCGTAACTGTAAATCTATTGTAACTATAGACATTAAGAAAATAAACACATACAGATTAATATTTGTATATAGACAGCTTTGCAGTACACTTGAAATATTTACCATTGACTATGTGAAAAATTATGGGGGGAAAATATAATTATTGTAAGTAATTTATTTATTTTAAATGATGGGTCTTAAAATGCAATTGGTACCTACACTACGCCACTAGAAAAAAATTGTATTAAAAATTTGAACTATCAACACCGGATATGTAAATACGTAATGAAAAAAATATCGGATTGGTTTGAGACACTTATTAGGAAATATAATTTTGTATATTTAATTTATCACTGTTTGTAGTAAAATATCATTATTTATGGAATAACTTTTATGATTCTATTTAATCCGTGAATCCACGAGAGAGCTGCATATTTTTGTCTTATCCTAAGTGCCACAAACCACAAGCATCTCTGCCTAGTGAAAATAACTAAGCATGACACTTCAAAAATTACATAATTCAATTTCAATTACGCTAACAATTTGTCTAATTTAATTAATTTTTTTAAATTGACAGACACGGAATTTTAACAAATTTCGCGAAATGTGTTTTTTTTTTTCATGTAAGAATCAGAGATTACGTCAAATGTACCGTCAGTCGCGCATAATATGTATACGTTTAACATATTCGTACACTACATGTATTGTACAAAATATTTGTTCCGCAGTTTCGTAAATACATATTAATTTATATACTTAGAATTTTGTTAAAACTACGAAAACTTAAATGCCTCTTTCATGGCTATTCAAAAACTTTATCTCTCTCATATTTATCAAAATTGTATTAAAACAAATTTGGAAATAAAAAGGCATATCACAAAATAAATATTTGAACATATTTATTGCATAACTCAACTGAATAAACAAATAATTTTAGAATATTCTAACGTAACTAGTTTCACGATTTACCAAACTGCGGCACGTGATTGAATTAAGTATAAATATACCATTAACGGTAACAACGTTCAGTCACAAATATCAACATTAATTCAAAACCGACAATTAGATTAGAAAAACTGTTTTATACTACGCTGCCGCATTTTCCGTTCGTTAATGACAGATTGGGACCTAGGGATGGCCGGCCCAGTGTACTGTGTGCGAAGCTAGCACCGTTGTGATCGAAACCATTCATGTACTGGTTGTTCTGCAGCCCGATGAGAAGCTCGACGAGGGCCTTACTTGCGCTCTGAGCGTTGAGGAGTTCGAAGATGATGCAGTTACACTCAGGCTCGGGGTTCTTGAGTGAGCTCTTGGTGCTGGAATTGGAGCTGGTGGAGTTGGTGTTGGAGCTGGGGGCGGAGGAGTGGGGGGGCGCGGGGTGCAGGGGGCAGGACAGCTGCAGGTTCTTGGGGTACTGCGTGGGGATGCCGGACAGGTGGTTGGCGGCGGCGCGGGCGTAGAACACGCACGTGTGACCGTCCGCGTCCGGGTAGTTCGGGTTGCCGTTGTGCTGTGAATAAGATGTTATTGGTAAGTGTTTTGTTTTAAATTATTATGGAAGGGATTACAATATAGTTTAGTAAATAAGTATGTGAATGATTCTAGCTATCGCAAGCGCGGCTGCTGAGCACGAGGTTTCGGGTTCGATTCCCGGGTCGAAATCGCTTTGTGGGTTTTAGAAAGCACAAAGTAGCCCGGAGCCTGGAAGTTAGTGATTGATACACCCGTGAATCGGAGAGCACGTAAATGTCGGTCCTGCGCCTGATCTCTCTGGTCCCCATCGCCATCTCATCGGCAGCGCAGTGCCGCTACAGTACAGTACTGACCCATATGAGCAGCTGCGCGGCGGCGAGGTGTCCGGCGGCGGCGGCGGCGCGCAGGGCGAGCGCGCGGTCGTGCGGCGCGGGCGGGCGCGGACAGCGCAGTGCCGCTACACTACAGTACTGACCCATATGAGCAGCTGCGCGGCGGCGAGGTGTCCGGCGGCGGCGGCGGCGCGCAGGGCGAGCGCGCGGTCGTGCGGCGCGGGCGGGCGCGGACAGCGCAGTGCCGCTACACTACAGTACTGACCCATATGAGCAGCTGCGCGGCGGCGAGGTGTCCGGCGGCGGCGGCGGCGCGCAGGGCGAGCGCGCGGTCGTGCGGCGCGGGCGGGCGCGGACAGCGCAGTGCCGCTACACTACAGTACTGACCCATATGAGCAGCTGCGCGGCGGCGAGGTGTCCGGCGGCGGCGGCGGCGCGCAGGGCGAGCGCGCGGTCGTGCGGCGCGGGCGGGCGCGGACAGCGCAGTGCCGCTACACTACAGTACTGACCCATATGAGCAGCTGCGCGGCGGCGAGGTGTCCGGCGGCGGCGGCGGCGCGCAGGGCGAGCGCGCGGTCGTGCGGCGCGGGCGGGCGCGGACAGCGCAGTGCCGCTACACTACAGTACTGACCCATATGAGCAGCTGCGCGGCGGCGAGGTGTCCGGCGGCGGCGGCGGCGCGCAGGGCGAGCGCGCGGTCGTGCGGCGCGGGCGGGCGCGGACAGCGCAGTGCCGCTACACTACAGTACTGACCCATATGAGCAGCTGCGCGGCGGCGAGGTGTCCGGCGGCGGCGGCGGCGCGCAGGGCGAGCGCGCGGTCGTGCGGCGCGGGCGGGCGCGGACAGCGCAGTGCCGCTACACTACAGTACTGACCCATATGAGCAGCTGCGCGGCGGCGAGGTGTCCGGCGGCGGCGGCGGCGCGCAGGGCGAGCGCGCGGTCGTGCGGCGCGGGCGGGCGCGGACAGCGCAGTGCCGCTACACTACAGTACTGACCCATATGAGCAGCTGCGCGGCGGCGAGGTGTCCGGCGGCGGCGGCGGCGCGCAGGGCGAGCGCGCGGTCGTGCGGCGCGGGCGCGGCGCGGCCGGGCGCGGTGAGGGCGCGCGCGAGTGCGGCGACGCCTCCCCGCGCGCCGCACGTGCGCAGCGCGTCGGTGCCGGTGGCGACGGGCTCGCTGCTCAGGAACGCGCGCCGCTCGTACTTCAAGCGAATCCACCTGGAACACAAATGTTTGAAAGTGATTAAACTTGGTTCGCGACAGACGCGCTCTCGTATTCGCACTCGCACGTTCTCGTGCCCACACTCGCACGTTCACGTGTTGACACTCACACGTGCAGATATGTGAGGCCTTTTCGTGCGCACATCAGTCACTCGCATCTCTATAACTGTATAGTGCTCACCTCTCCTTCTCCTCTCGACTAGACGTGGCCATGGGTTTGACGTGTCCCCTGAGGTCTGCCTCCCATATTGAATTCGCGAGCTCATTGCCCAATGACACCATGACACTCACATGGCTTAATCTGTAATGAGAAAAATAAATATTTCACGTGATTTTATATGTGTCATTGAAATACACTTTATATGTATTTAAGAACTGGTAGTTTCCCTGCGGTTTCACCCGCATCCGAGGGAGAAACTTCTACCCGGACCAAATATACCCGTGAAAATTAAACAGACATTTTTTTTTAAACCGGTTAAGTAGATTCGAAGCCTTAAGAGTACAAACAAATCCCACCCAAAACAAAAATGTGAAAGGCTGCCAAGTTCGATAATATGGGAATGCTTCACCTATAAAAGAAGTGAGATCTGAATAAGTACCAAGTTCCATACACATACCTCAGTTAAAAATAGTTACTTTTTAATGATGTTACTTGGCAAGTTTTCACACACCTTGTTATAAACCTACTAAACGCAATGAATCAAGTATATAATTTTCTATTAAAACTTGCCAAGTAATAGGTATATTAATAAAATTTTGTATTTTAGATAAGCAATTTTCACAAGCTTATACTATGTTATATAAATAAATAAATACGTACGGCCACTCGTCGAGATCCAGCGATCGTACCCGCGATATGTGCGAGCCGAGGTTCCTGTGTATGCCCGAACACTCGATGCAGATCAGTATTCCCAGGTTCAAGCTCGCCCAGTCTGGATCTGTGGTAAGAAATAAATTTATTATTTTATTGTTGAGATATAGCATCTATGTATACTAATATTATAAAGCTGAAGAGTTTGTTTGTTTGTTTGAACGCATCTTTTGATCATCATCGTTTGATCTCAGGAACTACTGGTCCGATTTGAAAATTCCTTTCAGTGTTAGATAGCCCATTTATCGAGGAAGGCTATAGGCTACTTTTTATCCCGGTACGGGAAGTAGTTCCCACGGGATGCGGGTGAAACCGCTGGCAGAAGCTAGTTTTTTATATGCGTACATTACAATTTCGCACATGTATTTCTGAGCACAGAAAGTAAAAATGTATAAATATATTTTTTTAATTCACTGGTTTTGAAAATAAATGCGATGAAATCGTGGGAAAGAACAAGATTTAACTTTTTTTTGTATTTGTGTTATAGACATACTTATAGTTCTTTATTAAATTATCTTTCATGGTAAAGAATGAATAAATTAATGCATATTACATCCATATATGTATTATTTAAATCTAGATGCGAATTCAAATGTGAAGTCCGCATGGCCTCTCGCAAGTTTACATTTCTCAATAGCAATTATATAACTTATGTCATTTTAAATATTTGGATGCACGTGTATATGTACGTGTTAATTTGTGTATGCTAAGTTCTAAAGCAATATTTTTGTATGAAAAGAGATAAAAGTAGTAGAGAGGGTATGTTACCTGCAGCGCCACAGTCACAGCACTTGTCGTTGCCGTGTACTCGTCGGATGTATTGCGTGGCACGGACATCACCCGTCGAGTTGGCACCAGTCGGCATCGGCTGGCGGGACGTCTGTGGGCAAGGAGAATACTATTAGAAACATGCTTTACACTAATATTTAAATAGGTTTTTGAGAAAAAATATACTAGATTAAAATGTTGGTAGCACAGATTTTACTTTTCTTTCTTAATATTAGTAGTACCACGGAGTGAGGAAAGATAAGAAGAACAAGAAGAGAAAGAGCGGAGATGCTATAATGTAGGTAAGTCAGGCGCCTTCTTCTAGGTGAAATTCGTACGGTGGACATGACCGAAACTATCACCTACTGTGTGAGGGTACTCACGAAGCTCTTGCGTTTTTTGAGACGTTTGTGAACGATTATTGGTTTTAAAAAAAATCGGGGGCCAAAGATGTTCCTCGTGCCCCACACACCCGCATTTTGGCGCCATTATGGCACCGCCGCTAGTCACTTGTTCTCCATGTATTGCAACTGACCCGTCCCTGCAGCGCAGCGAGTATCTGCGCCTCGACAGCGGCGACCCAGGCGTCGCGCTCAGCAGCCGCGGCCCCCGCCGCGCCCGCGCCGCCCGCCGCGCCGCACACCTCCCAGCGCCAGCGCTTGCCGTCCAGGCTCACGATAGTGAACTCGCACGACGTCGCGTATTCGCCGTCTGTAGGGGAACAATATAACTTTCAGTATGTAATACATAAACAATGCACCCCGAAAAGTGGGACAGCGTCACCACAAAATCCCTGATGATGGAAGATCAAAAGGAACCGAAGGACCGAGAGCAAGACCAAAGAAACGCTGGAAGATGGAAGGCTATGGAAGAGGCCTTTGCCAAGCAGAGGGACAGCATAGGCTAATAAAAAAAATAGATAAACAATAAGTAGAAGACGAAACCAAATTCGACGTCAGTAGGCAACAACGGTAAACTGAATCATTAGGGGATTAGCTTACAAGCTGAGTGCAGTTAAGTCTAAAATATTTTCCTTAATCGGTTGCCTTTCCAAATACATAAGCCAATTAAAAATATCTCCTTTCAGGAACTTGGTACATCTCGAGGAAACTAAGACTATAAAGTCTGAAATCGCCAACCCGCATTGAGCAAGCTCGGTGATTGACGCTCAATCCTTCGCCGTGTGAGAGGAAGCCTATACCCAGCAGTGGGACGATAAAAAGTCTGATGATGATGATGAAACTTGGGGTCAAACTATCTATCTATACTAATATTATAAAGCTGAAGAGTTTGTTTGTTTGTTTGAACGCGCTAATCTCAGGAACTACTGGTCCGATTTGAAAATTTCTTTCAGTGTTAGATAGCCCATTTATCGAGGAAGGCTATAGGCTACTTTTTATCCCGGTACGGGAAGTAGTTCCCACGGGATGCGGGTGAAACCGCTGGCAGAAGCTAGTATAATATAGCCTATAGCCTTCCTCGATAAATGGGCTATCTAACACTGAAATACTTAAATTTTCAAATCGGACCAGTAGTTCCTGAGATTAGCGCGTTCAAACAAACAAACAAACTCTTCAGCTTTATAATATTAGTATAGATACCTTACATCTAAAAGCTCACCTTCATCCCCATCCTTCTTAACCCCACTACTCTTCATACGTCGATGTCGCTTCTTAACATGCGGCGTATCCTTATCCTGTCCGTTAGTGGATCCGAGTTCGGACTCCGAGGCGAGGGATTGACGGCTGGTGGCTGGTTCCTTCATTGTGTCAAACGCTGACATTAACGCTTTGTCTGTGGCACGGGTTGGCTTGTCTTTGTAACCTGGGGAGGGAAGATTAAAGTTGAATATAGAGAGCAAACGAGGGATAAAAGCATATAAGGTGCAAGCATTTTTTAGGTCAAGCCAGAAAACATACAATTTCTAGTTTGATTCTTTGCAATTAAAATAGATTATCCGGTGGCACAGTGTCCTTGTTTGTCTTAAGAATGAAAAAACATTAAAACAGCCTACCGCTATTAGCAAAGTAACAGGAAATGTCGTTGCTAACAGAAACGCACCTATGTTCCTTTTTTAAACATCTATGTATGTAAGTAGTATTAATTAGAAAAAATATATAAACCCTATGCATTACTCATTTTACAAAAAAACTTTCAATTCGCAAAAACTAATTTAGTTATCAACTTATCTAGCTTTCTTATCAATGTTATTTATATTTGGCACATTATAACGAAACTCACCAATAGACAGTCCGCCGATGCTATCATGTATATCGAGACTGCTGTACCCATTGTACCCGGGCACCGTCGTGATGATAGACTTGGAGCCCCTGGGCTTCTGTCCCGGGACCTTCACCGTCACGTACTGAAGGGAGATCTCTTTGCCGTTCACGTCTTCCATGTAGTCCTGGAGATTAAAGAACAATTTAAATTAAGAGGTTAATTATTTTCGACAAAAAAGGTTGGTGTCTTCATGTGTATGAAGAAAAACTTGTTCCAAATTCAAAGTCGTCCAGAAAGTAAGTAAAACGAAACTATCAAGGAAAGCAGGATGACCAAGTAGTTCTAAATTATATCAAAAACAGATTCTAATTGATACAAAATAAGACGGTTACGTGTAACTAAGGTAAAATATATGTGTAACGAAACTTACATGTAAACTAGGATGATAAGTCAACCTGCCATCATCGCACAACGTCACATATTTCTTCTTCCACTCCTTATTCAGAGCTTTACTACTCTTCTTGTACAAATACCCCTGCTTCAAAGGAATCGCTCTACCAGACCCCAGTTCCCCATTCTTCAACTTATCATCCCCCTTTTTCGAGGGGGTAAAGAGATTCGATCTCCTTCGAGACTTTCTTGACGTCGTCGGCGTCGATGAAGGAGTTGGCAAATCCTTGGACTCTTTAGGGGGCTGTAGGTTATCAAGACAGTGAGGAGCTGTGAACTTGACGTTGTTATTCTCCGTTGCTATGGAAACGAGGCCTGATGAAGACCCGTGGCTGCCGAGGGAGTTGCCCCACCGTGACGACGTGTCTGAGCCATTCGTGCTGTGTATTTCAACGACGTGCGTTGAAGAGATGCCGCTACTGTTTGAGGATGCATCGAAGGATTGGGCGCCTCGGTGTAAATGGTGGGATGAGGCTGATAGAGTGTGATGGCCGCGGGGTAACGAGTCCTGGAAAAAAACGTGATGACGGTTAGTTGATGATTAATATTGCTTAAATTGGAACATTTTCCATCTGGATATTTCTATGGACTAGTAGTGCAGCTATTTTAGTTATGTGTTTATTTTGTAAATAAAGTACTCTTGAAAAGTGAACACTGTTTTTCTATAAGAAGCAATACACCTCGGTAGAATATTTATCTGCAAGTACCCACAACTAGATAATTTTTTTCAAGAAAATTTCTAAAACCTAACAAACATTATTTTCGTAACACAAAATGTATGTCAAGTTACACTTCTTTATCAAGACTTTTACATAATTCAATGTCAGAACCAGCGCAAGCGTAGGCAGTTGATAGCGCAAGTTTCTTATACGGCAAAATAATGGCTTCCTACGGATTCAGACGTATATGGAATTAGTTAGTGACTCACATGATAGTAATTATTATTAGGATAACTAACCATGACCTATTCGACTCGTCTTGATTAAATAACAATAGGTTTAATCGTTGGAGATGAAATGAGGAGGACTGCCGTGACAAAGCGAGTGATGAGTATAGATAAAGGATATAGAGGAAGAATAAAACTGAAGTGATGGATGGATTTGAAGAGGTAAGCCAGAGTCAACAGTAATGGGAGAGACATCCTTGAATAGAAACAGCAAGAACAATGATATCAGAAACTTAAGGATCGAGAAGAGGAACAGTACTGAGGATGGTGGCTAGAATTTCATGTGAAAAGTAAAAAAATCGTGCTCACATTATCAGAGGCCGCTTTTAATGTTGTTTTTCTAACTGGCAATCACCTATAAGTGTTATGTTGTTGCGGCCCAGTCGAAGCATACCTTTACATCCTACGTTTAAGTACAATTTTCCTCTATTATCCAGTAGTTATGGCGTCATTGAGTGACAAACATACAAATAAACTGTGTGAACTATCTTTATGAAGATGAGATGTACTTCCTATACCTTTAAGGTCTTCTACTGTCCATTGTAGCATCATTTATTTTCGATGCGTTTAGACCCTGAACCAAACGAACAAAGAATTAGAGCTAAGACAGGACTTTTTTGTCAGCTTGCTCTTATGGTTAAAATGACCCTGTTTCGAATGCACGTCAAACATAGTTTCTCTGCACCGTTCTGCTGGTTTTTCAAGTAAAAACAAGCAATCGTCAATTGACGACACTTTACTCATGACGTGCGGTTTACATAGACAGTGCCTAGGCTTTATTGTTCTGTGATTCACAAACCACAACCGGTAGCGCCCACAACGTCACAAGTACTAAATACAGGACAATAAGTTATTGTTGACCTAATTTAGGAAGTGGACATCATTGAGATTATCAAACATGTGTGTAAGTATAACATGTATATGTGTAGCGATCGATTGAATCGCATTGTGTTTGATTGAAGCTAATTCACATGCGACTGCAACATTGTGTGAGTCAATGATGTTTGGTGCATTGAAAATCGCAGTAGTTAATTGCAATGTTGATATGTTTGGGCTTAGATCTTCGATATTGTAAATAAACACACTATATTGTTAATTGTTCAAGTTTTCAGGCTTACATTTTAAGACAGGGAATCAACTGTGTATTTAGATGGAACTTGCTTATTCAGTCTAAATTGGTTAGCTTCGAGTTTACTAGTTCTGTCTTAAAAATAGACAACCTAATTCCAATAGCTATGCAAATTACAGGAAGATCCAAAGCCTTAATTGTCTTTATAGGATCTTTGGCCATTTGTTTTAATTGTGTTTAATAAACTATTCGTGAAGGGCAACGCGAACAGGAAATCAATTGATAACAAAGGTCTTTAGGTACTTCCAATTATAAAGACCTTGGTCTTATTTGGGAAGACGATAGGGTAATGATTAAAAAAACGTCTGTTTTTAAAGGGCCCTCAATTAAATGTCACCTGATTATGGTTATCAGCGCCAAAATCTAAAATGTCTAACATAGACGAAGTGGTATACTTAGCTACATGTGATGCTATTTTGTAAGATTATAGTATCATTTCCTTCAGTCTAGTTGGGGAAAAACTTAAATAGGTACTTTAGTATAGGGGTAAACACCGATAAATTCACAATGTACAATGTATGTACTGAATCAAGTGCACTTTGATAAAAAACAAAATAGATAATCCAATACTTTGCTTTTTACTTTCAAAATAAAACCGTTTAACAAGATAGGATATTTTTCACCTACGTTCCTTCAATACCCTTGAAATAATCAGTAACTAGTTTGACTAAAATACGTTCGGCGAGATTTATGGCCATAGAAATACCTCAACTTATGACACACCTTTGAATGACACGAAATTATGTAACTACTAACTACTAAACGTTTGGTTATGGACACCTGTTTCTATTGTGTACTGAATGTCGACTTGAATCATAAAATTGGCAATATTTCAGTCCTACTGATCGGATCATCAAGTTATCTAGGCTTTTGACTGCCTCGTTGGTCTAGTGGTCGCAAGCGCAGCTGCTGTTCTCGAGGTCTCGGGTTCGATTCCCGGGTCGGGCCGAAATCGCTTTGTGGGTTTTCTTGAACTTTCACAAAGCAGCCTGTAGTCTGGAAGTTGGTGATTGATTCACCCGTGCATCTGAGAGCACGTAAATGTCGGTCCTGCGCCTTATCTCTTTCCGGTCGTGTCGGATTGCCGTCCCATCGGGTTATGAGAGGGAAGTTCCTTTATTTAAATCGGGAAATAGTAAGGAAACGAATAACTATAGACCCGTTTCTGTCTTACCGGTTCTCAGCAAGGTATTTGAAAAGTTGATGCTTGAACAGATGTTGCGCCATTTCAATAAAAACTCCATCTTTCACAAAGAACAATACGGTTTCACTAAAGGTCGCTGTACAACCGATGCTGGTGTAACTTTGATCAAGCACATCTTTAAGGCTTGGGAGGAAGCTGAAGACTCTATTGGTATCTTCTGCGATCTCTCAAAAGCGTTTGACTGTGTAAATCACGAAACGCTTTTGCGAAAGCTAGAGCATTACGGAATAAAAGATACTTCTCTCCAGATGTTAAAATCATACCTAAATGGTCGGCAACTTAAAGTTCAAGTCAACGGCGTAAATTCACGAGGTTCAGTGATGGCAATGGGCGTACCACAAGGTTCTATATTAGGTCCGTTCCTCTTTTTAGTTTACATAAATGATTTGCCCTACTTATTTGATAATCAACCGAAAATGGTGTTGTTTGCCGATGACACTTCTATTATTTTTAATATTGATCGACGTAGACGTACCTTAGACGACGTAAACAATTCCATTCTCCAGGTTCAAAATTGGTTCAACGCAAATAACTTGGCTCTTAATGAAAAAAAAACAAAATGCATTCGATTTTCATTGCCAAATGTAAAAAGTATTGAATGTGACATTATACTTAATAGTGAAAAACTAGAATTTATAAATCAAACAGTTTTCCTGGGAATCACTCTTGACAAAAAACTACAGTGGGGACCCCACATTACATCTCTTGCGGGTCGTCTTAGCTCGGCCGCCTATGCTATTAGAAAGGTAAGGCAGCTAGCGGACGTAGAAACAGCTAGACTGGTATATTTTAGTTACTTCCACAGCATCATGTCGTACGGCATTCTGCTGTGGGGACGAGCTGCTGACATTGAATGCATATTTATCTTACAAAAGCGAGCTGTCAGAGCTATGTACAACTTACGTGGTCGTGAATCTCTTAGGGAACTGTTTAAAAAAATTAATATCATGACCGTACCTTGCCAATTTATTTATGAAAATATCATGTATGTTAGGAAAAACCTACATTTCTTTGATAAAATATGTGATAGACATAATTATAACACTAGAAATAAAAATAAAATAGCTATCCCGCAGTTTAGATTATCTAAAGTACATACATCTTTCATGGGATATTGTGTCAAATGTTATAATAAAATACCAGACAACATTCTGGAACTGAATGACATGCGGTTTAAAACTCATATAAAAGCCACACTTTGTAAGCAAGCATATTATAAATTAGAAGATTACATTCAAGATAAAAATGCTTGGAAACATGCTGGTCCTGCTCCATAGGACATACTGACAATATCTATTTAATTAACAAATTAAAATTACACCAGCAAGTAAAATTGTATTGATCTTTTGATTGTTTGTTTGTAACTTTGTACCAAAATATAAACCAATTTGTAAATGTGAACACCATGTAGCATTTTAATTTTAATTGTCATTTTATCCTCATTTGTCTTTGCGATTCTACATGATCTTCGCATGCTGTTACTGTATGTATCAATACATACAAACTGTAATACCATATTATTTTTAAAAAGAGTAACCATGGAGTTTCTTGCCCGTTCTTCTCCATAGGAAGCTACTTTTGGAATGGGCAACTAGAATCAAACTTAGTTATAATTTTGACGTTCATAAGTGCTTGTAAAGGCCTAAATGAAATAAATGATTTGACTTTGAAATGATTTGACTTTGACTTTTGACTTTGAAGGAATAGGGAGTGCAACTGTGTCTGCGCAAATGCTCGTGCACTATAATATGTCCTGCGCAGCTGGCAGATCTCCTTAAATGAGAACAGCCGCCGTGGCAGAAATCGGCCGTGGACGCCATTATCTAGGCTTTTGAGTATCATCCGAATCTCCAGGTCGTGTAAACTGCAGGTTTTAATCACCTAATAGGTAGGCCAGTTTTTTTGGGTATGCTGGCGTTAAGACTAGACACATGCTTCTACTAACTTCGACTTTTGAAGATCGATGGGAAGGTTCATATCTAGCAGTTGATGCCTTCCGTATGATTATAATAAAGACTCAATTGTTTACTATGCTTGATATTTTATGCACTAAATATCGAAATGTTTCTTCTAATCTTCCAGTTCCACAACGCCAAATGTAATACAGTTAGGGTTCACAGGTTCATAGGTATGTTACATTAAACTTGAAATGAGGTACAGATGGTTTTAACGTCGGGATGTTTATGCATGTAGCTAATTAATATGCATGTCCAATGCCATATTGTCTGGAGCAGTGAGAACCTAAGCTCAATGGACTTAATAAGCTTAAGCTTAGTAAGAACGAAGCTGGAACTCAATAGCACATTTGGAGCCAGTGAATGCAAAAAAATGCTTGAAAAAAACAAAAAAAAGCAACAAGAAAACACATTAGCCTAATGACACCGAGAAAGTCCTTCTAAATTCAAAATAATTCTAAGTGTGTCAACAATTTAGCCATTACATCACAAACAAGCTAAATCCAACATTTCTGGTCAAAAATATTACAAAACAAATCTTCCACCGCAAATATAATATTATACGAAAATTGAATAGATTATAAAATTACATGAGAGACAAAATTCGAAGCTTTCTCTCTGTATTCGGAATAGAACGGTCAGTTACATAGACGTTACGCAATGGGTAAGATTACACTCTGATAGTGGTATCAGAAGATTAGATACCTATTGCGTTTGAAAATCGAATATGAGAATTCAGACGTCATGATTGTTTACTATAAAAATAAAATAAATAAATGCGGTTTACATTTGAAATATAGAACAAAAGGAGAGTTCCTATATTATTGCTTGAATAATTCATATTTGTTTTGTTATTATTTATTGCCTAGAATGTCCACATTTTGTACATTCCAGACGTTAAACATTCCACAATTCTTTTGTTGTGTATTAGGCCAGTGCACCTGGGACCAACATTACGAACAATATGTTTACAATCCTTAAAGGTACTTTCGCTTTGAATAGTAGTTATTAATTAATTCCACACGATGTTTGACCATTGACCATGACCTATCCCAAGAATAAATGATTAACTATAAGAATAATTTTAAAGTAAAAAGAAAATATTGCCTATATATCTGCCTACCCGTTTTCACATCAGTCCTCATCATCATCTGCCTAGCCCTTTCCCTACTATGTTGGGGTCGGCTTTCGGTCTAATAACAAGGAGCGACTGCCTATCTGACCTCCTCAACCCAGTTACCCGGACTAAACAATTTCATTTCAGTCCTACTCACCTCAAATTCGAAGCGTATCACTCAATGCACTAAGTGCTGTATTAAGATAAGATAATATAACTTCTATAATACACAAAGGCAAACATTTAACCATTATGTTTAGTTGTATAGATTATTTAATGATAGTGCTAATGAAACGGTTACTTTATTATGAAGGTAAAATCCTCATTTCTATCCAGCATTATAATATTTATGGCCAGTCTTGAAAAGGCCAACAGCCATCTCATTATGTGTTGCCAGTTGCAAATAACTTTTCAAGCAAGAAAACAAAAAGGTTTTATATTACTTTGACATTATCTGATACAAAGCCAGTTCTATAACTATTTTACTGATAATAATTTTCATTTGAAATTTAGATGTTGACCTATAGAATTAATACTGCTATTAATATTTTTGTAATTTATCACTTAATGGACAAACAGTTGTCACCTGATTAGTTTATTTAATTTAAATTCATATTCTCCTATTATTAGCATAAATAAATGTCATCCATACTTAGTATTTGAAATACCATCAGCTCACAAAATGCTATATGTACCTATTACGGAGAAAAAGGAAGGATGATACTATGATCTAACATTAATAAGAGTTTTAAGAATAACACATAAATAGAATTCCCCTGTGTAAACCCTAAAGCTTATAAAAGAAATAATACTCTAGCAATAATAAATAATGTTTACTTTAAAATAAAAATCAAAATAGTTAATCATTACTACAGTAAGTCCGGCTTTTGGAGTGCCAGTAGAGCATATAATTAAACTATTAAATGTAACTAATGAGGCGCGAACATAATTGTCTGTCTAGGTATTTAAACTGCAGTAAATTATAAGAAAAACAAAGTTTCCTTCACAATACATGAAAGTTAATGATAGTCAATTTTTGTGGTACTGATATTTTTAAAGGATTACAACTAAGAAGGTCCTGTATAGAACTATACTCCTTTAATGGTTGGTGCTACGATACTTTCTTCACTTAATAGAAAAAAATTAAAACGAAGTCCTGCGTTGAGCCTGTATGAAGTTTTGTGAGACTTACACTTAGAGACAATAATAAAAATAACACAGATTATTATTAAATTATCTGCTAACATTTTAATATGAACTTGCAACATCATTAAATAATATCATTCAACAACCAGTGCCTTGGATTGCATCATTAAAATTGTACCATAATATTACGGTAAAATTATGACATTGTCTATCCATATTACATAAGATTTACTCATCCCCCATGCTGTTAAAAGAACATAACTAGCCATATAATTAATAGAGAAGATAATTGTGGAGTCTCATGGGACCTCATAACATTATTCTTATTGTTCTATAGTAGAATACTGGTTATTATATCTACAATACTGGCTGTTAACTTGCATCAATGTATAGAAGAGGTTTTTATCATTTATCTACAAAGAAAATGATCTATTGATCTCTCATAGACAATTGAAGTTGAAAGTAAAAGTCAAGTTATCAAAGTTTGATATTATATCTTATCCCTTTTATAGTGATTTTCCAATAATCACTAAAATAATAGAAGGATAATATATTTCCTAGTATCGCAATCTATCTAATCTATTGTATGCCTTAATATTTATTTGCATAAAATATTTTGTTCTATATGGACTCTTTAGGCAGAAAATTAAAAAAAGAACATAAATACTGGCCACTGCAGTAACTCTGGAAGCAAAGCCACATGTTTAGCAAAGAAAAATAAAAAACACATGTTATTTTTTTTTGTCATTGAGTCTCTTTACTGTATGGCTCACACATTGTATTATGCCCATGATGTCTATTTAGTACTAGTCATATCAATTACTGCCTTTTTGCTCCTTAATTCAATTTAATTATGATTTATGCTTGGCTGCTGTAGTAGTACAAATTGTAACAACATCCTATTGTATAATACTCATAATAGCCAAGTGTTATTTGGATTATAATAGCTACATGTGGTAATTAGTACTAAAAATAGTTTGTGAATTTCTTTATGTGAGATTTTTCACTATTTTGAGATGTGTAGGTACTTGCAGTTTTTAGAGGGTTTTGATTGATTTTTATGGATTGTTTCTCAATAATTGAGAATTGTTGTTTTGTTAAAGAATCATGATCTAGATAGATAGTCAATAGATATAGTACCGCATTGATAAAACAATTGTATTATCGAATACGGGCAAACGCTCGGAAGTAATAGTACGATAATTACCTTGTAAAGGAATGTTGAGTGGTTGTGGCTTGGCGAATTCACTAACGGCTGTGGAGTCACAGGCCTGGAACCCCCGGACAAGCATTGCGAGGAAGCCGACAACCTAGTGCCCACAATCTTCTGACACGCTGCAAAACAAAACAATCACCAATATAATCACCACAACACTTAAAACTTTCACATTTCCGATATCCCAAAAGCACGACAACTAGATCTAAACGGTCAATCGAACACATTTTCACGCACATTCAAATTTAGACGATTTCCTACGATCGCGTTCCTCAGCTCTTTGTATGTTGTAGCACGAGCTGCGACGCCTTAAACTTGATATAGGCGACATGTTAGTCTTAAAAATAAGTGTTCTCTCCATCCTTCCATTCAGGATAAGATTGAAAATAAACGTAAAATTCACACAAACGACGCTATAAAAACGTCAAAAAAATGTAAACAATGCGATGTCGCGGCGACGAACGAACGAGAACGAACTAAACGACCGCGCGACTGGGGGCCGGTGTTGCCACTGCGTGCGCCAGAACACCCCGCAAGCGAAACGAGATCCACAGACTAGTTAATAAGTACGCTTGTAGACTCATCACATCGTAGCATCACGCGAGACGATGCGATCGTAAAAAATCTCTATTATGTAATTTTATAACTCTCTATCGATCTCAATCAGTGAAATAGCCGATATGTTCAATATCATTTACGGAAATACTTTAAAATTTACCGAACTTTATGAAGCAAGTTGATCTATATCTTTATAGGTAAGAGGATGTGATCAGATAGGAAGATTATTCTCAAAATGATAAAAGTCAGCGTATCGGTCGAGTGTTTTGACATATTTCCGATTGATAAAAAGACAGCAATGTAGGTACTGAAATGTGGATAGGTACTTTTTATTTTAAATTGTATAGAATAAAAGCTGTTGTATCTAAAATTAAACAATTTGTTTAGTTTTAATAATCCTATGCAAGCATAAAATGTGCATGCTAAGTTTAAACGGCCAACTTTTAACCAGTTTGCTTCTATTCTAACGAATACGAATGCAATCAATAAAAACAAATATAACACAGATCCTCTATGAGTAGGTATCTATACTGAATACAATTCTTATGTAAATCACCAACGGTAGAAACATTCCAAAAAACTGTTGTAGAAAAACGTGAGCTGACATCATCCGAAATAAATATTCAATGTTCGTTTAAGATCGTTACACTTACCGTCTTGGAAGACTCGTTCCACGTTCAGGCCGTACGTAGCACAAGTCTCGTAGTAAGAACATCTTCGCAGTTCATTCGATAGCTTGCGAGCGCGGTTGTCGTCTACCACGCGTGGACTACTTTCACTTATGGCATCTGGAAGAGCAACCAATCATTTAATAGGAAATAGTTATCGGACGCGTGTACGTAATTATGTTAATTTTTTGTATAATATACGTCTTTGGGGTGTCGGAAATTCGTTCTGATAATTGGACTTCATATTTTTATGATTTGTCAGCTTCGTCCGATTTATTGCACTATTTTAAGTAAAGCCATTTAAGTCAAGTTTTTCAATATCAAAGACGTGGAACCCTTATCAATTACAAAACACAAAATTAAAGATAAGCATACAACAATAAGGAAAAGCCGTTTCACTTATCATTCAATTAAAAGTAAAAGCATTATATTTATATCACCGATAAGGTTTAAAGAAAGTGGGTTTAGATAATGAAATGGAGCGATATCTGGAGCAAGGTGAGCATCTCAATAAACCTACCTTGGGTTCCGACCAATATGATCGGAATCTCTGCGGAATTTCTATAATGGGACATTTTATTGAAGTAGTTCGACACCGTATTATAGCTGATCTCGTTGTCCAGGCTGAACACGAAGATTACGGCATCCACCCAAGCCGTAAACTGTAACAAAAGATAAAATATCATAAACATATTTCCATTAAACCTGATAAGAATACAAAATTTAGAAATCAATTTCCTTCAGATGTTTTGACAAATTACTTAAGCGGAAATTAATAATGCCTTCCTGTTTCGGAGAAAATTAGCAGACTTTAAGTTGTTCTGCATATTTTATGGACTGAGCGACTCGATTATGGACTGATGAACATAAACACCCGCACCTCGTCCCTCACGAGACCTTGGTTTGTTGGTAAAATCAATAATATTATAATTATAAGCCGACAGATTTGCTTTGCCTTTTAGAGAATTTGTTCAACCAAGAAGGTATAGTTAATCAGATAAATATCTAGTTTATTTTATTTTTTACTTTCGTACTTGGATTAGAACGCCATATGGCCAAAACAGCAAACTGCATTACAGGGTAGGTAATCCAATAACCTGACGTTAAGAAAGACCGCGTGACGCGAAGTAACCCTGTTGCGAAATATCTGTATAGAAAAACCGCGCCCTTCAAGGGGGACCCATAATAATTACGTGGGGTAATTTCGTGCAGTCGTAAGGGTTTAAAACGGAAGGGTTATGTGATACTTGCGTCTGCAAACATAATGCATGTGGTATGGACAAGGTAATTGCATAATATTGTAGCATTTATAATGATGAAATGAGCATAATGAATGACATAATTGAAAACGTGTGTATAAGGAGGCGTCCTAAATTATTTAGTAGTCCATTATAATTTAATTACAAATGTTTTTTGCTTTGTCTTATTTATATAAGAAAATTATGCAAGGTAGTCGCTTTCTTTTAACACCATCAATCTATGAATAAACTCATTAGTATGTGACAATGACTAGTGCTTGTCTAATCTACATATTTTTTGCAAACTGCTGATCCGTAAACGACGTCTCTATTGTCATGTATACTAGGCAGCAGAAAATGTATGACTAACTCAGCTTCCACTTGAATGAAGATGCGTGCGTGGGAGGGTGTCACCCCTTTCCTCTGAACAACAATCGACGGCATGAGGAGCGTCATCCGGCGGCAGAGTGCGTGACGATGACACGAAAGGAAAAACCTTGGAAAAACTACTCCACCCTCCCCAGGATAATATTCCTTTGTTTTACAGAAAGCAATTTGTATACGTTAAAAATGCAGCACTAAGCACTTCATAAAGTCCATTGTTATATCAGGACAAGACTAAAATAGCTCCTTTATTTCTCGCTCCAACGCTTAGAAAGGGAACGAAAAAATTGCGGTCGTTTTACTTAATCGCAGTATTATTCCGAAAGCATTAACGTAATGTTGTATAAAATGCCAATATATTGCAGAATAAACGCATAATTTAGTGCAGACGTACGCATTTATTAAAATAAATATACCATCTCATCGTTCATTCGACAAATCTTATCGAAAATATCAGAATCAGCTGGATCAAAATAACAAACGTGCGCGCTAATAATCGAGGTCTCATTGAATGAGATGTTTATTTATATCAACGTCGAACGAATACAGGATTATGAGTAGATTGCATGTCATAATGAAATCACAGCCGTGAAATTTGGAAGCGAAGGTTGTAGCACCCGGCCCGCAAAATATGTGAAATACTTTAAACGACGCGTGAAATTATATTGCTGATGACACAAATTTGACACACATAAAACCTTATTACGATATTTGTATCCATGTGAATATTGTATGCGAGAATATCAACCTTATATTCTACATAGGTATGTATAAAAATATGCTGATAGTGAATACCTACCCACTCATAACATTTGCCATAAAAAAGTGCTACCGTACAGGGAGTCAGCATTAAGTGCAAAGTAACGTTAACATCAACGAAGGTTCGTTACCTCCACGTATTTCACACATAATATTCCTGTCAATGATAAGATTATTAAATTAAATGATATGAATATTAAACTTAGTTCTATAATTATATTCTTACCAATCCATGAGAAGGACTCGCTTTTCTAAAGTTACCACTTATTAATGATTCACTGGTTTAGTAACATTTATACATTTTAATGATTTAAATAGTACAATGACATTAAAAAAGTTGATCGGGGAAAGCGACACTGTGTACCCAGGGCGGCACTCTGATGGCGACTGGGCGGGCGGGCGGCTCCAAGCTTGGGCGGCGAAGCCTTCGTTTATTTCCATTTCCCTCCCTCTCCCTGTTCGCTCCCCACAAAAAGAGACAGAAACATTGAGTGCAACTTCAATGCAACCACTGCAAGCCTTTATTCCTGGCATCCGATATCAGGATTAGCATTATGGAGATAATTAAAACAGTAACGGTTCGAAAATAATGAAGTCAGTTTTTGGTACTTATAGTTATGAATGATGATAATTATTGGTTTATATCAACGATGTACAATGAAGAGTTCGACATAGAACATGGCCTTAGGTAGGGCTGCCATCTCTAATTTCGCCAAACCCGGACAAACATTAAAAAAACCCGGACATTTGGAGTAAATCTCATTTTTCCCCGAACGAGTACGATTTTTTTTAAACAAAATAATACCTAATTTGTAATCCATTTACTATTAACATATACTTAAATTCAATGAGGTGCTTCCTTACATGAAAAGTGTCCGGGTTTTCCCCGGACACTTCTTGAAACCCCGCCCGGACGGCCCCCGGACGGCCTCCAAACGAGGACAAATCCGGGGAAACCCGGACGGATGGCAGCCCTAGCCTTAGGTTACTGTTAGCATCAATAGCTTCGACACGTCATCGATTACGTCTAATGGGTACCAACTCTGATAAAATCACTTTTTATGGATGATGCTATACATACATAAATTAGAAGAAAAACATTATTTTAGAATCATAACACAAATTTACGTTTATGATGTAATTATAAGACGCGAAAATCAATTGTTCCCTTTGTCTACATAAAGACAACAACCTACTAATTAAATATCACCTTATAAACGATATAAGCCGATGAACTATGCCATCCAAATATGACTTGCTGATTGAATTATAAGGATTACAGAGATTCAACGCACCGTAATACAATTAATAAATGTAACGTTATATAATTTGGTAGCAAAAGGACTCTGGGGTTGTGTGAATGTACTGAGAGGACTAATTTTCTAGACCTTGAGTTGCAGACGGCCGGAGTTCAAGCCGTGTCGGTCAAATACCCCGTGCAATGTCAGCCAGTGAAAAACGCATTAATAAAAACGCATAAAAGTTATGACGCTTGTTTGGTTAGGTCACTTTTAATTCAATACTATTAAACAAAAAATAGAAATATGTGTTTTGTATATAAAATATTGCTTACGAAAATGAACACTGCATTACGTAAAACGCACTTTCATCTTCTATCGTTGAGGATATAGGGGAAGCGAAACTACATTACGACAAGGAAGTGAGCGAACGCAGCTCGATTCTAGTAAAACTTGTGCGTGTCGTGTCATCCATCGCGCCCCGTAAAATTACCCAAGAATGTGGGTAAAAAATTAACTTGTTTTTTTTTTTATGAATACGATGTAAATAGGCAATAAAAAGCCTTGCTTACTATAATTGGCCTATTATTGTCATTCTTGTTTAATTTTCCTAACATGAATTGCTAAATATAAATAAAATGTTTTTCTATTGAAACTTAAACTTGGTCCATTATGTTCCTAAGTAGGCTAAATGGCACTTTTTCCACAATAGAAATTTCAAACAACAAAAACACATTAAGGAACGACAGTGACAGGAAGTAGCTAGTGCTGAGTACATTATAGTTATTAGAACATTTTCGCTATGGTTCCGCTCATATCTCGCATTATCTTTTGAGGCCAATGTACCAGAAAAAGCGGTCTGTACGTCCGCAAATCATTATGATAACATATCCGGTTTAAAAAAGTACATGTATTGTGATGCAAATTCACTGATTATGCAGTGCAGTATTGTAATTTAGAAAAAAAATGAGCTGATGTTACAATATTTCTAGAAGCAAAGGCAGCGTCAGTAAATAATTTATTTAAAGTAAACGTTTTTCTACCTGTATTAGCACAAAACGGGTATAAATATCGTCATTATTGGTTAACAAAGAAGCTCAGCATTCTGTATTCTAAAACCTCAGCGGCACCAGTATCGTACAACAATGAGTACCACCAAGTATAATTCGAACTATACCACGAACCTTCCAAACAGGTTTACATATCCCCGACAAAGCCAGCGCGAGCGTACTGAAGGTGAACAATGGGCCCTATCAATGTAGGGTTGACTTGGCGGCCTGTATCCCAGAGTTGGGTGTAAAAATCGCACTTTTTTAGTTCTTGATTAACATAAGCATAGCTGCATAGTTGAGCAAAAATCATAATCAATGTGAAGATAAAAACAACACACATTTGAAGCAGTAAATTTAAAAAGCCGAGGATTCGGACACAACGAGACTTTTTACGTGTTACATTTTGTTATAACCATTTCCGTCAGCCCTACAAACAAAAGAGTTACGCTTTATTTTTTTAACGAAGCTTGAGTTGAAGAGTGAATAGCACAGGCCAGGTAACCCGATCTAGAGACGTGACCCGCTCTCGCCTACATTGTTCGTGCCATACGATACTTTTGCTGGACAGCGAATAAATCACTTAGTATCGCGTCATGGTCGGAGAAATGTATCATCGACTTACACTCAATTTGTAACTGATATTCGATAGCCCAAACTATCAGTTATTGTAGCTCATAAATCTCCGAAAAACGTAGTTAAATAAAAAATATATTCTCGATGAAAAATAAAATAAATTGCAGTGAACATTCTAGTCAGAGCATCCAATTTTGCAGCCCTAAGGTCCTTTCACCCGAAGTCCCGAGCTTGAAAAGAGTAATTACCTCAGCTAGTACAAAGTTGGATGAACGTTGAACGCCCTTTAAAGAGGTTACTCCGACAACTAAACTTGAGACACATTCAATAGAATAAATTTGTATTACGCATGAGATAAGGGTCAAAACATTGTGAAACCTTTCTTTAACTGCATATTTATCTTCTCTGGGTCCAGGGTTGTTGACCTGTTACATACTGCGTTTAACGTAGATATACGAATTGTAATGACCTTTAAAACTGCAGACAAACAGATTCAGGTTTCTATGCAGAATTAGAAATTAAGGAGAAATGGCATGCGATGTTTTGAAAAACATAACTGAAATGGGTTATTGTCACGCTTCTGGACAATGGGCCAGTTTATAAAAACTTTATGCAATAAGCTTTCATAGTTTATGCACGTGTTTTTTAACAGTGCCAGTAGATAATAATTTAAACATGTTAAAACATAATAATTTCTACTTAAAGTAATGCCTCAGTAGTCTAGTCCTCATTTTGCTCCATTAATATAAGAAGACATCAATGGATGACGTTGACCGACTTTTCCATTGAAATGTCCAGCAAAATAGTCTTTGACCATTTATTTTTTCAACTGTCTACCCTATAAGGATTGTGTAGCATAGTACCTCCGCGACGAATGAGCCAATAATAGCTTTGATCCTATTCAAAGTGCCAAGGAAACGTGACTGTGAGATTTACCGGCACGTTGTTGTTCATTTTTGTGAATTTCATGAGAAATAAGGACAAGTGAACCGGCTAAATACATGCCATCATTTAGCTAAAACATTTTTCATGCTTTTATATATATATTTATATATAATAATATACATATAATAGACAAGAAACATTTAACAAAGAATAACAAAGCTCTGAGAACAAAACATTGAAGTTAATAAAACCAGGAAGCACCAACAAATTGAAGATCAACATTCAAGTAATATACTCGTGGGTTCCTTGTTTTCCCCTTTTTATCGCAACAGAATCGCTACGAAAACACGTGTAGCAACTTAAAGTAACTGCTCTGTATAAAATGTTAGGGTAATTAATGGAAATAGCGTATATATTTTGGTCCGAACAAGAGAATTACGATCTAATTAAAGAACCCCATACCTACTAATTAAATTGTCTACAACTTAGTATTGCGCGTCCAGTTAGGGAACGCATTTGTGGTCAACGAATTTGTAGCATGCAACTTTAACCTTTAATTTAATGCAATAAAATTGATTATTGTTGAAATATACAGCAAATTGCAGCATTTGTCTATGCACAACTTATCGTTTTTATGATAAAAAAATTGATACTTTTTTTTATTTATAACTTTTATTTACAATACATATCAAAAACTATCCTACTAAAACAAACAACTAGAAAGCGTCAAAAAATTCGTCCCCATCGCTGTCAACTGAGAGCGTGCCCAAGAGGCTGGCAGCATTACCACGTTGGATCGCCATGCTGATTCTTTGTCCGAGGTAAAAGCCAGCCTTTTGGTCACGAGAAGCGTCAACCAGCCGCCTAGAGAGATCTTTAAATAGAATGTGGGCATTCGGACCCCACGACCCGAGGGTTTCAACCCCAAACGGTTCGAAAATATAGTTTCCGACAAGGCCACTATATTTCCGCCGCTTGAGGTTCTCCGCAGCCGCAGCGGCAGCAGCAGCACAGCACGCAGAACTTGGAAGGTGTGATGACTGACACAGGTTGCGTCCCATACTAAAGGCCTACCCATCTTCCAAGGGAATAACGACATGCCGTCTGGTCTCTTACCGTCGTCGCGTGCCAAGCCGTTTGGTTCTAATACAGCTGGTACCCCGACGGCAACAAGAGCTCGACGTATAATGTCATTGATTTTTGCATATATAATAATTGATACTTGAAAATAAAAATCTCCCATGTCAAAAGGAAAATTTTGATTATATGGCAATTTTAAAATCCGAAAATAGGAGTGATGAATTATTTATTTCTTAATATATTGAGGTAAGAGTTCCAATTGTAGGAAATGAAAAATCTAATATAATCGAGCATTTAAGAAATATCCTTGAATCAGTAGAACAAATGCATATAAAAACGTACAAAACGGACAGTTTATCGAGCATTACTAATAATACTGTGAGCACAAAAACCATTGAATTCGTCGTAACTTTTATCCGAAGGCCTACCAACCTACCTTCATAATGATTTAAACGACCTTGGCAGTTTGCGCTTTATTTCCGTGCAAAAGTATTCATTTTAAAATGATAGTGAGAGCTCGTGTTTCGTTTTATTAGCTTTAAAACCCGAGTCTAGATATACGAGCGTAAAATTTTATGATAATCTCTAGCTTTATTTTAAACAAGGAAACGACGTATTTCTTATCTTCAATTGTTCTACGGAAAATATTTTCTTTCAAATCTTAAAGCATATTTTCAAGAAAATATTTTTAATGAGTAGGTAAATGTATATTTGGGTTAAAGTATATTTATGGTAATATTGGTGCCAGGAGGCCAGCAAACTGAAGTTGTCAAAATGTTTAAGCTCTTTTTTTGGGAAATCATCAACTAACCCCGCTGTAGATGCAGTGTAAGTCAGACTCTTTGACTTAAACCCACCATGTTCCTTCTGAAGCCCTTTATAAACCAGGGCCGCGGTAACTCTTTCGAGCAATCCTGCAGCTCTGGCAGAAAGAATTGGTAAAACGGTATATGTGCCACAGCAATGTTCCTACGTATAACTGTGCATGTCTCCTGTATCTCACGGACCTATTTACGTAAGCATCACGTTAAAGCTTACACGTGACCAATAACACCTCATTCATAAAACATTAAGCTTATCTACATTGGAACTCAACACATTATTTAGTCTATTTATGTTCTTCTTTGAATATTTTTGTTTTCGTTCCTCGACTGTTGGCATTAGAACAGGTTTGAGACAAAGAAATTCAAGTTGGTCTTACTGTGGTACAATGCAACATTGTATATTTGAAAATAGATGCATACAAGCTTTTATTGGAGGTTTGTTTGGTCTCAGAGATTCAAAAGGTTGAATCTTTTCATAATAACGCTGAGTGGTCCTCATTATTTGATACTGTCCACACGTCTTTTTGAATTTAACTGTATTAAACTAAATATTCATTTTCATAAATTATTATCATTATAGTAGCAGTATTTCTGACAATCCAATTATGCATATAATACCTTAAGTAAAATATTAAAACTCTAACGAAAGAAGTCATCTAACTTCACGTAGAATACAATTACTAACTGCATCAAAGTTCCAGGCACCGAGCATTCTCATCGCTACTTGCACGAAAGTTTTGTCAGGAAATAAAATATGAGTTGATATCGAAGAGGGTGAAATGAATAAATTAGATAACATTAAATGTATTGCAGCCAATTTCTCCGAACAATTTCGCTGATCAATTTTGGGAAACTTCTGGCAATTAGAAACAGAAGCGGGGAAGCCAATGTAGCTAGCGATAAACAACACCTTGTCTTCGACCTTTATGTTCTTGGTAATGAATGAAATACGGAAGTAACTACAATAAAATAATAAAGTAATTACCTGTGCCAGCAATTACAGCTGCTATCGACAGCCTCACAGAATTAAATTAACGTCATTTTGCATAATTAATTATTTACGGTTAAAGGGTATTTCAATTGCAAGCTTAAATTAAAATTAAAGCGTATTTCAGGGGTCACGTAAGGGTCGTGTTAGTAAGTCAGCACCATCATATTTGTAAGCTCCTTAAAAACTTAAGCTCCTCTTAAATAATATTTGAAAGAGCTGTAAGTAGGCATGAATAAACATTTTCTTTCAAGCTGCAATAAAGATTTAGACCGCAGCCTCACAATACTAAATCAAATGAAGTTCATCTCAAATATTTGACCTTCAAAACACAAGTTTGCGAGCTGATCGCTGTGCGTGACCTATGAGATCAACGCACTTTCAATGTGAAGTAACGGTGTCTTTGGCGTCCAAACTATTACGAAGGCAGTTTTAGATCTACACTGTTTTAACAACTCATTGGATCTATTGCTGCGTGATTTTCTTTTATGTTTCAATTTCCTTTACATGCTGCGAGTTTATTGCTTGTTGTTTGTCGCAGTTGCGAACTTGACGTGGTTTCTCTACAAAATTATTGCGTAAGCTAAAATCGCAGCAATTTTTTCATGAAACTTTGGCCTTTGAGAATACCTCTAGAATCTTTTACATTTACGTATGCACGAGTTTTAGCTTATATTCAAGATTTGTACTGTATCTACTACATCTTATGGAAGACAACCAATAACTCAACTTTTCCACAACGTAAACAACTTCACGTGAGTAACGCACACAATTCTGTAATTTGTACACAGTATGCTTCTCCCAAGCATTTCCATTTTTACAGAGGCCAAGTCCCTGCGAGTGTATTTGTATGTAAATAATAAATACATAAAACTTATTTACGATTCGCACAGGTGCAGGTAACACACTGGGGTCCAAATTTATGAATACATTCCATCGATAGAGCAAGCGCCTTCATTATTAAAGGACATTGTTGGAATAAGCAAATTCTTTGTAGTAATACAGGTAGTGCAAGTTTTTCAAAGCATAAGTTATAAGTACAAAAATCATTAAAAGCTGATTCTTCTTCAAGTCTGTAAATGAAGGGGCTTTGAGCACGGTCCGCAAAACATACTCTATAATAGAAAACTGGGAAGCGATGTTTACAAGAAAATTAAAGAGAAAAATAAAAGGAAACATTTCGAAAAACTTGGACGTAGCGCTGCGCTGAAGGCAGTAAGTTTAATAAAGTTAAAAAGTTCAAAGTGCCGGCAGAATAGCGCGGTTTTACTTATTTGCACGTTACAGCTTTAGAATTTTTCTACTGGTTTTGCTTTCAATTATTTTATATTCTTTCAATATAACACATACATTATTTAGAATAAATAAATTAAAAAAATCAATTTCAGTCGAAACTCAGTAAACGCGACTTTTACTTTTTTTTAAGCGATCGTGGCTTAAGCATTTAAGTAATAGTTGATTATTTAAGTGAGGGATTACATTTACTCTTCCATCCAATTAAGTAGGTTAAGTTACAAAGGCTGAACAAAGACGTTAAAAGCTTTTACGAAGAAAAGGTGCCTGGAGACATATTTAATTCACGTTACCTTCTTTATTAGACAGACGAATAATGCTTTCTTTCCACTCATAGTTTTAATGTGCTTAATGTAAGCCAGACGTCAAATAATTTACATAATCATGACGTTATTGCGTCTGGGTAAATTATGAGTATGGTATTTTTTTTTAAACACTAGAACCACAATTGTTTACTTAAACTTTCGGGCAACCATTACGCAGTAACTACATAATTCTTAGTTATTCGTAAGCAGCAATTTAGAAGATAAGATCAAGGTATTTTTATGATTTAATTTATATGTTTAATGGGTAAATTTGTAGTTTGATTAATGGGCTGTCTTGTGTTCGCAAGCATGTAATATTGCAAGCATTTGCCATAAATCATCTTAAAGAATTAGCTGCGTTTTATTTGGAGCAATTGATACTAACAACAGTAATGATGATGACATGAGAAAAAGCTTTAACAGTAAACACCTGTTAAGTGTATCTAACAGCCTATCAAACGAATTATCCGCCTGTCTATTGGCAGGTTTATAATTAGAGCCACCAATCCCCTACCGTATAGTTTGTATACAAAAGTGGCGACACCATGGCGCCACACGCAATCCCACCCTACCGACTACAAGTACTTTCACCCTACGTAATTCAACCCTATGGACAAATGTCACTTGATGACAGATAATGTAGGACTCAAATCGTTCGGTCTTTCATTCAACTGCAATTACAGGTTGTTTTCTATTCCGCGTCGTGCTGTTAGCGGTTAGTTTCCTTTGTCATTTTAGATAAGGTTTCGAGTAAAATAGTTTGTATAAAGCAGTTTGGATAATTTTTGTTAGAATAAAACGCAGATCCACAAGTTATAAATAGTTGATAAAATGTTGTAAATAAAATGTAGGTAAAAGCAGAATACAATTTAATTTTGTGAAAACAATGTCCAAGCCAGGAAAGTAACTAAAACAAAACCGTATTGATCGTGGTACAGAAAAAAGTACTAAACGAATTTAGCACTCCTGTTTTGTGGCTTGCCGATATTGTTCCCTCGCCTGCACGAGTCTCGTCTAAATAGGGAACACAATACCCCCTATTCTTTGTTTGGAGGCCCCCTACGTCCCTTTGACCTCATATGCAGCAAGTTTCGCTGTATCACTGCATACTTTATCTGCTACATGTTCATTCAATAAGGGATCGTGACGTCATTTGTCATGCTTGGACCGCGTTTGGGGCAAGTTATGCCATTGACAGAATTTTGTCTTTGTGAAAAAATACAGCTAATATTTTATAGCGAGGGGAGTCAGCTGGAACATGCGGTTTGTAAAGATCTAAATAAAATAATATTTGCGTTGTCTTTTCCTTTTACCATTCTAGGCGAAATTGGAGCTAATACAGAATGTCCATTAAATTACCCGTCTATTTTCACTTAAAATACCTTCCAACTAGGACACGTTAACAATTAAGTTAGGTTCTTACTATAAAATTAACTAGACCCTCAAAGTGCCAACCTCGTCAAACGCATGCCATAGATTGTGGGTGTCCTAAATTCTATGATTGGCGCTGGGTCAAAAGATATTGCGGAAAACCCTTTTAACTCATTACTGTTAAAAGCTTTACTCTGCCAGTCAATAGACCACAGCTTCCATGATAGGGTAGACTAATATAATCAATACTGCAAAGTGCAGTGCCTGGAATTTTAAAGGTACGTTCCACCCACCTTTATTCTGCCCATAAAATGTCAAATATTTTTAAAACGACTTTATTTTTCAATAGCTCCACATTTACAACTCAATTTGACCAGAAAATATCTATAAATAAATCCGTCAGCCCCTAATCGATTAACTTACAAACTCGATATTTCGAAGTTTTTATTAAATGGCAACAATTTGTCGACGGGGCGCCAAACCGTCGCGCGACGGCCATCTTGATCTAATAAACGTTGTAAAACTATTAGAGCGGGGCCTTTGAAAAAAGATCGCACGATATAGTTTGCTGACGTGGAAATATTTTTCAATGGAGGTGGTACTTGTTTCTGAACTGAGAAAACTAAAGCATAGTCAATTTTGTCCTAATATTTGACGTTCGAAAGTCTAATGTGAAAGCCTACCTTATCTAAACTTTTTAAGGTCTTTAAAGATGTAAAGGCTTTTTTAAGTCTTCAAAATACCATATCCACGACTTATTGAATCCCCGCAAAATCCGGAGGGCTAAGTTTTTCCATCGTACTTACAGTCAATTAGCGAGGGAAATAATTTGATCGAGAATATCCTGACTATTTTGTCGTGAACTAAACGAGCCAGGTGAAATTCCTGCTTCAGGTAGGGTTGTATTAAAATTTAATTAATTATTTCGAAGTGGATGGTCGTCTACGTTGTTTATCGTCGGGATTTTCATATTTCAAGCGATTTTACACGGTCGGGTGAGCAAAATGTTGTATTCCATCCTCCGAACCCTTTTTGCCCGAAGCTTTGCCAACAGGGAGTAAGTAAGTATTGAAGCGTAGGTAAACTAGTTTTAAATTGTATTTACCTACCTAAAATGAATATGGTAAATGTGTATTGTGTATCTATAGAATTTAGCAGGATTTGAAACAACACTGAAAAGATCTCCCTAGTGATCCAATGAATTAATGCTCAATCCTTCTCCGTGTGAGAGAAGGCCTGTGCCCAGCAGTGGGACGATAAAAAGGCTGTAGCAGTAACAGTGATCCAAACCTTTTGCGGTACCTACCTACATAGACATTTTCAACCTTCCAAAATACATGTTACAAATAGCTAAAAATTGTCTCAAACTTTTCCAAAAGCCCATAGGCATAAAAGTACTGTTAGAACATTGTATTTTGTTCGTGTTCGTAATTAATTAGTTCTTTGAAAACCTTTGTTTGAAGGCAAACTCCTGCCTCGGGGTTACGTTCCGACTCGAGTCAGGATCCCTCAGTTCTCTGCTTATACGTTTGTACAAAGTAAATATGACAACGATATCTGATACTTTGTTTTTTTTTTGGTCTCAGAGTAAACATGGGTTTAATAGGATAACAAATGTTTAGCTTTAGGTTTTTCTCTATCTTGTGAAAGAAAATTGTTAAGAAAAAAAAAGTATTTCGAAAGTACTCATTAATCACACAGGACATGTATGTAGAGGTATACAGAACTGATAGAACGTAGTTTGAAGATATTTCTAGATATTTAATCCTTATTATAATCACGGTCCATAGAAACACATCTGACGTAAATATAGATACCTATATTTATTTAGAACATTCTCATGAACTTTGGGTAGTTGGGAGAGCTTAATCACGACCTGAATGTAGGGTATTTTTAGAACCACCTGAGGTTACAGACCTTTAAATGTAGGATTCAAACAAAAGGGGATCAATATCTGTCACGTAGGAATAGTATTTACACTTCTCTGTCCAAAGGTTCAATTGAAAATGTTGGACAAACAGAAAGTTCTGGACTAATTAAAGGTACGACTTCAAATAAAGAAACCTATTATTTTATTTCTTACTTACAATGAAGTACTAGGTATTGTTTTACGAAACAACAAAGACAAAGGTTTCTAGGCCTTAGCAACAGATTATAAAGTACCTTTACCTACATAATTTAGGTGTTCCGAATTATTAAACGATCGATATGAACTTGAAGGTTGAAGCTCAACAGGTGCTAATTGGTCTAACTTGTGGAATTGACAGAATCGATTATTTATTTAGAAGTAGGTATCGAATAACTTTCTTCTCGGTTTTGAGAACGAAACAAAAGCAAATAATGTCTTAAAGGATCGATACCGGTGTCTGTTTAGTTTGCTCCCGCTTGCAGTCTAGACTGGTCATAATGGAATAATTAGCTGGTTTCAAACTTCAATCTAACCAGGTTTTAAACTGGACGAAAATCAACCAAAAGAAGACGATAAAGGCTAGCTGCAGGTACACATTATTCTTAGTTAAATCTCTTTAAGCATTCCTTTCTCTAGTCTTGTATTTTCTAACAAAAGCAATCTGTAGGTAGCTTGAGAAGCTAGCTCCTGACATTAACAACCCCGTATTTACTCAGGGTTACTGAGCGTCTACTTCAATGCCACACTTAGTCATAATGAATTCATAAGACTCACTCCGCGAAGTTTTCTAACCTTTATGAATAAATCAAGCCGGTAATCTATATTTCAGGGACCCGCTTATTAATTACTGGCAAGGGATGAGGTAATGAATTAAGGTTATTTTGATGTGCTCGCATTTCTAGGAATTTTGACAAAGACTTTAATTTGGAGATGTATGTAAGGTTGAGTAAGGTATACATGTTTTATCTCATGAAAGCGTGTTAGCCATTCTTGTGAGTGCAACTGTACTTACGAGTACATTCACATTATCTTTGTATGTGTAAGTCCAGGAGACTTCAGAAACGACAAAGACGACCAGTCATATGAAGACAATGTGCATGTGCGTACATTGACACACACTAGTATGGCCCACCAGCTTTCGTGAGACCAAACATCTGTATCTACATATACATAGATGTATGTAGGAATAGAGAGTAAAAAGTTCCTAGTATACATCTTAAAAGGCAGCAATCCAATTTTGTATGCAAACAGCCCTTTATGCGTCTGATGCAATGAGAGCGCAATTAGGACGAGCCGGCTAGAACTGGCGTGACGTGTATTGTGTGACGACATAAGAGAAACCTTTATGTAACACATCCTTATTATGTAAATAGATGACACTGGCCAGTAAGGAACATGGTAAAGCCAAAGTTTTTAGTGGAAGAATGAAAAATCTACATTGGACCCAGAAAAGAGCGTCCTATTCATCCTAATACGAATTTTATTCCATTTATTATTTGGGAGACAGGTTGTACCGACGCGTTGAGATATAATCTGTTACTATGCCAACCTACTTCAAATTCCCAAACCACAAACTACCTTAGAGAAAAGCTGCCAAAACACTTCAGGGTCTCTTAAAGCCCTAATAGCTTCAAACTCTAATTAGGGGTCTCCTAAAGTTAAAATTAGAACAATAGTGGTTCGCATGCGTGACCTTTTACCATTTAAGTTTCAAGCTCAAGTACTACCTACATACTTAACTTGGGTATATGAGGTATATGATGCCACTAAAAGACTCCTTTCTATTTTAAACTGGCATTTTATGAGCCCACACGTTTCTAGGGAACTTGATGCAACACTCAATGCAACTGGGTCATAGCAATTACTCGAAGGACAATAGCAGCCAGGATACGCGTGACGTAACAATTTGCTTTCCCGAGGATTCGTGACGTCACTGTACGTACAGCACTGACAAAAGCTTTTCATTTCATGTGGGATTAATTTCTTGGGAGCTGGGTATTGCGTTGCGTTGTACGGCCTTGTATGAAGTTCCTTGTAAAGCTAACCTTCCTCGAGGCTACTAATTTATTCTGCAAGAGAATACGTTTGGCTACTTTGTTTTCGACTAATGTCCGGTAAACCCTTGGAGATTTACGGTATTTAGGAACTGAGCTCATTGATCTAATTTTAGCGTGATCTGCTTAGAGAAATGCCTTATATATTTTTCGCTGTCGAGATAAATGGCAATGATATTTTATGTGAGTGTGTAGGTAGGTAGGCAGATTATATGTAGATAGACGTTTTTTAGCAAACGTGTAGGTAGATGGTTACCGATTGTTCGAAAATAAAATAATTCGCACAATCCATAAAATTTGTTATATCTGACAATTTTCTTTCGTTTGTTGCCCGTGGTACTACCAATAGTACTACCAGTAGTACCACGGGCAATTTTTTCTTCCCGTAGTACTACCAAGCGGTCTGGTAGTACCACGGGCAAGAAAAAACTGCCCGTGGTACTACTGTCAATATTATAGGTTTTTTTCAACCCTTTTGTTGTCACAGTTGATTTCTTTATCTAAGAAAGATATTATATTATAAATTGAAATAACAAATTCTTAAATGTGAAATATATTTTGGTAAAATCTGGTAGTTGTGAAATTTTTCATTGCTCAAAATAGACAAGAGTCAAAAAGACTTAGTTTTTTTCACAAATCAGAATTGAATACTTGCGTTTTTCGGTACTTAGTAAGTACAAGATAATATACTATTGTTTGCGAAGTGAAGGTAATAAAAGACATAAATATATTTTTCTCGTATTATTATTTCCTAAATCGAATTGCTTTAAGTCATTGAATATTATTGAAACAGACATAACATAAAACATTTTTATTTATGTTGTTTTATGTTTCAGTGAAAATGTAGACTTTACATTTTTAATCATGATAGGGTATAAAAAATAATAGCGAACATTCAACTCAAAGAAAGTAAAAATCCTATTTAAAAGAATTAAAAAAGAAGTGTCATACACATTTAAAACTAACAATCTATAGGTATCGATCGCACTGAGTGTTGGTACAGATTACTATAATTGTTATTTCGTAACAGATACATCACTCGATACAAAAAAGTTCGTACCTACCTACTTTTATAAGCACCTACAAATTCCGCGAGGTGAACATTACCGTTGTTTAGTTGGTCTAGCTGTCGCAAGCGCGGCTGCTGAGCACGAGGTCTCGGGTTCGATTCCCGGGTCGGGCTGCAATCGCTTTGTGAGTTTCACAAAGCAGCCCGGAGCCTGGAAGTTGGTGATTGATTCACCAGTGCATCGGAGAGCACGTTAATATCGGTCCTGAGCCTGATCTCTTTCCGGTCGTGTCAGATTGCCGTCCCATCGGGCTATGAGAGTGAAGGAATAGTGAGTGCACCTGTGTCTGTGCAAATGCTTGTGCACTATAATATGTCCAGCGCAGCTGGCTGATCTCGTTATGAGAGAACTGCCGCCGTGGCCGAAATCGGCCGTGGATGCCATTATTATTACTGTTACTGTTACAGCCTTTTTTTTTTTTTTTTTTATCGTCCCACTGCTGGGCACAGGCCTCCTCTCACACGGAGAAGGGTTATTATTATTAGTATAGATTTATCTATTTGTTTGTTTGAACGCGCTAATCTCAGGAACTACTGGTCTGATTTGAAAAATTCTTTCAGTGTTAGATAGCCCATTTATCGAGGAAGGCTATAGGCTACTTTTTATCCCGGTACGGGAAGTAGTTCCCACGGGATGCGGGTGAAACCGCTGGCAGAAGCTAGTAACTGATATACGGCATATTTTAACGCAATTTCTCTAATGCGTTACCTGCTGAGATCTGACCTGTAATCAATTGCATTAAAATATGACGTATATTGTCATCATTTTTAATATCATTTTGTCTTCTCTTTTTACTGTCACTTTTTGGATTCGCATTTATTAAAAATATATTTCTAGCTTTTTCAAGAGCATTTAAAAGCCGCATGATTGTTATTGTATTTTTGTTCACCAACTTATTTAATTTTGAATGATATCCTTCTAATGCATTATTAGTGCGATGTCGCATGCCAAAAACGCTCAGAAGGTTCATGTTCTTAGTATTCATCCAGGTACGCTTGATATAACCTAAAAAAAATTTCATATCAAGGTGCTCACTTTCCCCTCGTATGTAACACCAACCATCTAAAATATATTCTTTTGGCAGGAGTGGTAACGCTGTACACAATGAAACAATTCGCCTTTCAGCCTTGCATTTGTCGTTACCTATTTGTTTCGCTTTTCGCCAAAGACACCTGTGCCAGTGGTAATAACAACCTACTATCTGAGCCTCGGGAAAAAACATTGTGAAAGCGTTAATTGCTGCGATCTCGAAATCACAATGGTAAATTTTTGGTTGAAACTGTGGCAAAGTGCATTTAATTAAATCGAACATTATTTTATAAGTTGGCTGTTTTTTATCCGGTAATAGTGCGTATATAAGAGGAACTACTTTTGTAGTTTCTGCTGTACTACCAACATCTCCGAGAATAGTGAATAATTCCCCAAATGGTCTTGGACAAGCCTTAAATGTAGCGTCCCCGAAAAATTCTGATATACCATTAATTTTGTGTTTAATATCCGGAAAACAAAAAAGTAATATTCTAGTGCCATCCATATAGTAATCTGCTAATATAAGTCCATAATATTTCTCAGGCACTTGGACTTCTTCAGCATTTGTAAACATAGTTTTTGTCACATTTGATGCTGAATTTCGTGTTTGATATAAACAATGCTGTACGCTAGATAGTGATGGTATGTTTGAGATAAGGTGTACACCTTCATCTCTTAATATTGCTGTAGTTTTGTTATACAAGCGAGGTATGGGCTTATCGCTACTGGCACATTTTTCTTTGAGTTTAGCAAGAGCGATATCCACCGTATTCCTCGTCATGTCAGGTTCACACCCATGGGGTGTTCTTAACAGAATAACTTGCTCCTATAATAAATTAATCAGTAATTAGTGCTTTGAAAAAACGATTGTTGCTCAATGAGTACGTGGCTCAAACTTACTTTTATTGTTAAACTTCCCGAGCACTTAGATTTTTTAAATGAACTACACCTCCATATCGAAGAACCGTTTTTATAGGTTTTTAGTTTGTAATATTGGTGCCCATCATCGCCAATAAGTACATTGCCACCTTTTCTTTTAATTATCCTTATCTCCGATGGTAAAGACATTTTACGTGTAGGTAAACAAAAAATTACAACTCAGAATAAGAATTTGTCATGTCATCAAAATTTACTTTTTCTTACAACATGGAATAGGTAGGTACCAAAAAGTTTTGGTTGAATCTTATAGACATAGATCCCAGGTCCGCCAGACATTACTTATTTGCTCAGTAAATCCGTACCATATAATAAATATACCTAAAATATATTTTATTCTCCTTTTGTTACTACACTTCGCAAACATAAGCGCATTATCTTGTACTAAGTACCGAAAAGCGTAAGTATTCAATTCTTATTTGTGAAAAAAAACTAAGTCTTTTTGACTCTTGTCTATTTTGAGCAATGAAAAATTGTACAACTACCAGATCTATTTACGAAATAGTACCAAAATATATCCACATTAAAAAAAAATATATTTTAATTCATCTTTCTAGGATGACAATATCAACTGTGACAACAAAAGGGTTGAAAAAAACCTAAATTATTGACAGTAGTACCACTGGTAGTTTTTTCTTGCCCGTGGTACTACCAGACCGCTTGGTAATACTACGGGAAGAAAAATTTGCCCGTGGTACTACTGGTAGTACTATTGGTAGTACCACGGGCAACAAACGGAACTTTTTTGTATCGAGTGATGTATCTGTTACGAAATAACAATTATAGTAATCTGTACCAACACTCAGTGCGATCGATACCTATAGATTGTTAGTTTTAAATGTGTATGACACTTCTTTTTTAATTCTTTTAAATAGGATTTTTACTTTCTTTGAGTTGAATGTTCGCTATTATTTTTTATACCCTATCATGATTAAAAATGTAAAGTCTACATTTTCACTGAAACATAAAACAACATAAATAAAAATGTTTTATGTTATGTCTGTTTCAATAATATTCAATGACTTAAAGCAATTCGATTTAGGAAATAATAATACGAGAAAAATATATTTATGTCTTTTATTACCTTCACTTCGCAAACAATAGTATATTATCTTGTACTTACTAAGTACCGAAAAACGCAAGTATTCAATTCTGATTTGTGAAAAAAACTAAGTCTTTTTGACTCTTGTCTATTTTGAGCAATGAAAAATTTCACAACTACCAGATTTTACCAAAATATATTTCACATTTAAGAATTTGTTATTTCAATTTATAATATAATATCTTTCTTAGATAAAGAAATCAACTGTGACAACAAAAGGGTTGAAAAAAACCTATAATATTGACAGTAGTACCACGGGCAGTTTTTTCTTGCCCGTGGTACTACCAGACCGCTTGGTAGTACTACGGGAAGAAAAAATTGCCCGTGGTACTACTGGTAGTACTATTGGTAGTACCACGGGCAACAAACGAAAAGTTCGTACCTACCTACTTTTATAAGCACCTACAAATTCCGCGAGGTGAACATTACCGTTGTTTAGTTGGTCTAGCTGTCGCAAGCGCGGCTGCTGAGCACGAGGTCTCGGGTTCGATTCCCGGGTCGGGCTGCAATCGCTTTGTGAGTTTCACAAAGCAGCCCGGAGCCTGGAAGTTGGTGATTGATTCACCAGTGCATCGGAGAGCACGTTAATATCGGTCCTGAGCCTGATCTCTTTCCGGTCGTGTCAGATTGCCGTCCCATCGGGCTATGAGAGTGAAGGAATAGTGAGTGCACCTGTGTCTGTGCAAATGCTTGTGCACTATAATATGTCCAGCGCAGCTGGCTGATCTCGTTATGAGAGAACTGCCGCCGTGGCCGAAATCGGCCGTGGATGCCATTATTATTACTGTTACTGTTACAGCCTTTTTTTTTTTTTTTTTTATCGTCCCACTGCTGGGCACAGGCCTCCTCTCACACGGAGAAGGGTTATTATTATTAGTATAGATTTATCTATTTGTTTGTTTGAACGCGCTAATCTCAGGAACTACTGGTCTGATTTGAAAAATTCTTTCAGTGTTAGATAGCCCATTTATCGAGGAAGGCTATAGGCTACTTTTTATCCCGGTACGGGAAGTAGTTCCCACGGGATGCGGGTGAAACCGCTGGCAGAAGCTAGTAACTGATATACGGCATATTTTAACGCAATTTCTCTAATGCGTTACCTGCTGAGATCTGACCTGTAATCAATTGCATTAAAATATGACGTATATTGTCATCATTTTTAATATCATTTTGTCTTCTCTTTTTACTGTCACTTTTTGGATTCGCATTTATTAAAAATATATTTCTAGCTTTTTCAAGAGCATTTAAAAGCCGCATGATTGTTATTGTATTTTTGTTCACCAACTTATTTAATTTTGAATGATATCCTTCTAATGCATTATTAGTGCGATGTCGCATGCCAAAAACGCTCAGAAGGTTCATGTTCTTAGTATTCATCCAGGTACGCTTGATATAACCTAAAAAAAATTTCATATCAAGGTGCTCACTTTCCCCTCGTATGTAACACCAACCATCTAAAATATATTCTTTTGGCAGGAGTGGTAACGCTGTACACAATGAAACAATTCGCCTTTCAGCCTTGCATTTGTCGTTACCTATTTGTTTCGCTTTTCGCCAAAGACACCTGTGCCAGTGGTAATAACAACCTACTATCTGAGCCTCGGGAAAAAACATTGTGAAAGCGTTAATTGCTGCGATCTCGAAATCACAATGGTAAATTTTTGGTTGAAACTGTGGCAAAGTGCATTTAATTAAATCGAACATTATTTTATAAGTTGGCTGTTTTTTATCCGGTAATAGTGCGTATATAAGAGGAACTACTTTTGTAGTTTCTGCTGTACTACCAACATCTCCGAGAATAGTGAATAATTCCCCAAATGGTCTTGGACAAGCCTTAAATGTAGCGTCCCCGAAAAATTCTGATATACCATTAATTTTGTGTTTAATATCCGGAAAACAAAAAAGTAATATTCTAGTGCCATCCATATAGTAATCTGCTAATATAAGTCCATAATATTTCTCAGGCACTTGGACTTCTTCAGCATTTGTAAACATAGTTTTTGTCACATTTGATGCTGAATTTCGTGTTTGATATAAACAATGCTGTACGCTAGATAGTGATGGTATGTTTGAGATAAGGTGTACACCTTCATCTCTTAATATTGCTGTAGTTTTGTTATACAAGCGAGGTATGGGCTTATCGCTACTGGCACATTTTTCTTTGAGTTTAGCAAGAGCGATATCCACCGTATTCCTCGTCATGTCAGGTTCACACCCATGGGGTGTTCTTAACAGAATAACTTGCTCCTATAATAAATTAATCAGTAATTAGTGCTTTGAAAAAACGATTGTTGCTCAATGAGTACGTGGCTCAAACTTACTTTTATTGTTAAACTTCCCGAGCACTTAGATTTTTTAAATGAACTACACCTCCATATCGAAGAACCGTTTTTATAGGTTTTTAGTTTGTAATATTGGTGCCCATCATCGCCAATAAGTACATTGCCACCTTTTCTTTTAATTATCCTTATCTCCGATGGTAAAGACATTTTACGTGTAGGTAAACAAAAAATTACAACTCAGAATAAGAATTTGTCATGTCATCAAAATTTACTTTTTCTTACAACATGGAATAGGTAGGTACCAAAAAGTTTTGGTTGAATCTTATAGACATAGATCCCAGGTCCGCCAGACATTACTTATTTGCTCAGTAAATCCGTACCATATAATAAATATACCTAAAATATATTTTATTCTCCTTTTGTTACTACACTTCGCAAACATAAGCGCATTATCTTGTACTAAGTACCGAAAAGCGTAAGTATTCAATTCTTATTTGTGAAAAAAAACTAAGTCTTTTTGACTCTTGTCTATTTTGAGCAATGAAAAATTGTACAACTACCAGATCTATTTACGAAATAGTACCAAAATATATCCACATTAAAAAAAAATATATTTTAATTCATCTTTCTAGGATGACAATATCAACTGTGACAACAAAAGGGTTGAAAAAAACCTAAATTATTGACAGTAGTACCACTGGTAGTTTTTTCTTGCCCGTGGTACTACCAGACCGCTTGGTAGTACTACGGGAAGAAAAATTTGCCCGTGGTACTACTGGTAGTACTATTGGTAGTACCACGGGCAACAAACGTTTTCTTTGCCTTATTCAGGAAACTCAGACCGCAAACTTTTCAACTTAAAGAAAAGAGAACTTCTTCACGTAAACAGATAATGCCATCACAAGTGGAGCAATTAAAACTCCTTGCTGAACTTTTCAACGGTTGCATCCGACCTGAAAATAGGGCAGGCAGGCGGGAACAGAGGAACAATGCGGGCCTTCCAATTTCAAACTATTAGAAAGACTGGAATGAGCTCGTGTACGCCACTACTTATAGGAGAATTATGGCATACTGCTTCTGAACGTTTTAAAAGAGTATTTATTTGAGAAATGTGTTTTGAAAATGGAATGGGGAAGGGATGGTAAGCCGATTTTTTTTTCGAGAATTTCATGGAAGTGGGGATGTTTTAGGAATTATGATTGCTTTTATTTTTAGACTATGTAATTTTATGCTTTATGCTTTCGAATATACATGGCAGGTAAATATTACGTTGTGACAAAGCAACAGCTACAAAATCTAGATACGGCTGAAACCTTCAATTTACACATCCACGAGGCAAACCCGATTTTACCGGATCGATGATTGGTTGTCGCCCCGGGACTTTCATCGAAAGTTTTTTATTTTTATTTTGTCCACGTCCAGTACATGTTCTGTGGAGATAGACCAATTTGTATCAAATTGCTGCGGCGAGGTGCCGATATATGGCGCGTGCTTAGATAGGGTGACCAAAATATTGTAAGTGGAAGGACATGAGCAAAAACGTAACTGTTTAAAATAGATCAAGAAATAGAACGTCCTACGCTTTTTTGCGGTTGAATATAGTAATACATTAAGCTTAAAAAGTGAGAATATAATTAGACTTTGTTTCACTGAAGGCCAATCTTGCGAATGAATAGTGCAAGTTTATGCGTTTCAGTAGCTACATGCTTACATGGATTGAACTGCTCAGTTTTTTTTTGGTCTTTCTCTAACCTCTATCTTTTAAACGCAATGTCAAGTAGTTATAAACCTTATGATGTACTTTCAATTCATGATTAAAAAAATATATTTCTAAAAATTGTACAATCCAGTCCAATCTATCCCAAGACTCGTATCCACATGCTCACAGCAGAAGGGACGCGACTATATTTAGATGACTTTATATAGGGACAATCGGGTTGCGGGTCAATCCGACCTAATGCGATGACGTCACCGCAGTCGACAGCGGAAGGGTTAGATAGCGCGTCAGTGCGTGCTCGTAAATCTGAGCGAACCAGGGTTGTCTTAGGATTTGGAGGTATTTAAGTTCGGCTGATGACGTAGGAATGTGTATGTGCTTTATTGTTTTAGGTTCCTTAAGAAAAATAGCCGGGGTAGAAACCATTTAGAGGCACCCGGCCCTGTAAATGTGGAGCGCAACACTACTACGGAAAACTATTTTTCTCATGAGGGATGAAAATGACAGCTGAAAAAAATGTCCATGGAACCTTTGACTTGGACAGAATCTAATTTTGCTACAGGCTTTTAAGACACGAAGAATAACTTCGACTTATTATTTGAGATAAGTAAACTAAGTACTTCTATTCATTGCAGTACCTATCAGCTTTCAACTGCCCGTATCTAACTGATACACGCTAAAACTAGGTCATCGATCCTTGAAACTATTGAATTCAGTTACCGTGAAATCATTACTAAGAGCTATGTATTTACCTGTCAAATAATGGAATGACTGTCTGTTTGTTTCACTGTGATAGCAAAATAGCTAAGCCAATTACTGTTACAACCTTTTTATCGTCCCACTGCTGGGCACAGGCCTCCTCTCACACGGAGAAGCAATCCAATTATTAATGAAGTCAATTAATGAGGTAATAATTATTTTCTTATGTAAGTACCTGCTAGTACGGGTATTGGGTAGCCCGGGTAACTGGGTTGAAGAGGTCAGATAGGCAGTCGCTCCATGTAAAACACCATTACTCAGCTGCAGCCGGTTAGACTAAGAGTCGACCCCAACATAGTTGGGAAAAAGCTCAGAAGATGATGATGAAGTACTGGTAACTACAAATTGAAAGCTACAAAAGACTTTTATTTATTTATCACATCACAATGTTACTTTGTCTTTACATTATGCATACTTTGTTATGTTGTAATAAACTTAGGAGAACTTTATTCTTATGCGACCAGGTCTCCCGAAATACATATAAACCGGAAACAATTAAACTAACAAAAAACAAAACTATAACCCAATGCCCTCCCAGAATAACCATCACACAATCAAAAACAATAACATCGAACTAATCACGAATCGATAACAAGGGAATCGAATGGTCTGTCATCGGCACTCGAGTCAATTAAAACGATAATCGAACTAGCTGCTTGAATTGATTGCCTTGTTCTGACGAGTTTGTTGTTCTGTTATGCTAAGTTAGGGATAGGTTTTGATTTGGAATACATTACTTATTTGAAGTTCCTGTTTTTGAATTTGTAGGTATATCGCAGTCTGACAATGCGGTATAGTGCAAATAATTAAGAATGTTGATGTTAAGAGTTGGTGATTTTTTTTAAATGTCATTCATTCATAACATTATGTGTATATTTTATAAATAGGAAAACAAAAGTTATTATTCTGTTTTCACAGTAAGCATTTTCTTTCAGCATTCCTACAACCTTGCCTTCTTTTTTTGCAGCAAATCGAACAAACGTACGATCAGAAAATGCAACTGAGCAAAGTAAACAACTCACAAAAAACGGGATGTTTTTGTAAATACATATATCGTAAACCCGCTAAGCGGCTTGTAAATTTTTATTCGACAGCATCGTAAAAGTGTATGTTTTGTTGTAGAGTACATAGGAAGCTCTGTATAGTAGATTTGTTAAGTATAGTAAATAAAATGTAACGTCTATTAAAGAGTACCCTCGGTTTATAGCGCAAATCGATAGGAGCATCCTGGCGGAGGTGGCGCGAGTACGTTGTTATACGGCACGGGAAAATAAATGGATGTAAGTAGTATGACGGCAGCCGGCAGGCAAGGGAAAATAAATGTAGTATGAGATAGAGAATTGAACAAAAGTTTGAAATAGAAATCAGGCAAGAACCAAAAATTAAATACCTACTTATTATTGCTTTATGTTTGTAGTGATTTATTGTAAAATAAAATTGTACAGCGAAAAAGGACGCTATCCTAATAGGTGCTATAGTGCTATACATGTTGACACAACTTATCGTCGTCTAAAACAAAAGCTTTAAAAAATCCGTGCTATTTTGTGAAAACTTAACGTGTTTTCCCGTACCGCAAGCAACAACGTACCCACCCAACTAGAGTAGGTCACTAGCTGTTTCGAAATAAATGTTCAAAAGCTCGTCTCTAAACAGATACCACATCGTCAATCGTGCTTCACGCGACGCTATTGTCTTGAATATTTCATTGAAATTCTATCGATTTTCTGTCCAAGTCTCTTTCACTCGATGTTTTTGAAGAAAAGTTATGAACTCACACAAAGTTTGTGGAACTGTGTGTTATGAATATGAACTGTATTGGAAATTGATTTATTAAATTATAGCTACATTACTGTATAGACATATTTAGTTGTTAGTCAATAGAGATTGTATTGTACCTAATTTAACGGGACTTAAAAGTCTTGGATTTAACTTGGAGCCTTTGGAAAAATACTTAGGATATGGTTATCTTCTTGCTAAACTTTGCAACGGTAAAACAGCATGTAACAGTTAAGAAGTAACAAGCAATTTGTACAATAAATCAATTATATCAGGCTTGTTAATCTTCTGATAAAATTGGAATTAATATTACTATCGGTTGTTAACTTTGTAGTCTTTGTTGATTAGTCAGAATATATTGTTAATTGTAGCTAATTCGGTGAATAAATGGTAACCAATATGTACATACTTCATCGCTTAAAGATTACACAAAAAACCTATACCTACCTAGGTTTCTGATTTTCCGTAATGAAATTAGATTTTTTGTTACTTACTAAAGTTTTGTTAGCTTGTAGAAAATGATATTTTTCAAAATAATACTGAAATAACATTTAATATATAAGTAACGTATGACACAATTTTAAAATAAAATGAAAAAAAAAACCTGACACAAATAGGAAAAGCATTTTAACGAATTTATTGTCACCCTAGTGAACCAACCTGCCTAATAAAATTTGTCTGAGTGAAAAATGGTGCCGAAATATAAAATACAATATTGGTTTACAGGTACATACGAGCGTATCGGTTCTTCCGAGGTTTAGGTTTTTTTTATAAATTTTCAGTACATCATTATACGTACCAACCTACATCGCTATTATTTTGAGGTTTTCGAGATGTTTATACTTCTTAGGCACCTACATTAGATGGGTACAGCACAAAAAGTTAACACCTTATTCTCGAAAATATTCCACAATTTAAAGTTAACTTTCGAAAAACGCAAGTTAAAGTTAATTTTATCGTTAACTAACCTGCATTTCTGGAGATCCACCTTCATCTCGTATTAGCAGTAGGTAGCTGTGGCCGTCGATTATAACCTCCTTCTTGAAGCGACCACCTGCAATAGACATAATTAAGAAAGTGCTTAGGAAAAATAATAGGGTCACTATAGGAAACTTAAGTTTGGCTCGTGGCGTCCCCCGCTGTGTGGGACATACAAGTTGAGTAATAGGTTAATGTTACATACATACACCTATGGGGATGAATTTGCAAAAAATAATCAAGTTAGGATCATACCATCTTGCTATTTGTACCTACAATAAGATACTGTAATTAATTATTGTATCGCTACCAAACATTTAATCAAGCCCATTCCTCATCAAAACACCTTATCAATTACTCTGAATCATCTACAAGTGATTAAATGTTTACTTATTAAACATCCCACGATTGCAATAACACCAATTTATCAACGCCCGCCTCTTCATAAGATCCAATCAAATAGCAGGTAGGAAATACATGGACACAAATTTTAATCCAGCAATAAGTAAATTTCTACCATTATCCGTCTCAGTGATAATGATCAAGTTTCCACTGTGGGTTGTAGGTAAGTAAATAGCACTCCTACACAGTAATCAAACCCTCGAAGAGAGTAATCAGTGCAATAATAACGCCCTCGATAGTTCGTTGAACCTTTCCAATGTTGTTTAGACCGGTGGTGACATCTAGTATTGTTGTGGGGAAATGTAATTTTAGTGGACTTGTGCTGCCATCTAGTTGTAATATGTACTAACGAATGTGTGGCGTCCTGACAGCGAGTGTTTGTAGTTCTGCTACTCGCCGCTAGGTGGTAGTGTTACAAGGTTTAATTTATCAAGTCTTTTGATAACTTTATAGTTATTATTATAAAACTCACCTTCTGGACTTTCTTCTTGCATATACGCCCCAGTTAAGTACCGATGGACTAGAGCCGATTTCCCACTGTCCGGTGAACCCAAAACTCCAACGCGAAGTTCTGTTACACCTCGTGACGCGGTCCATTCTTGACTATTTACGAATGAATCTGTAACAAATAATAAAAATGAGTTATTGAATTATCATACCATTTGGTACATAGAGAAGATTTTTGGACATAAATTAAAAAATATATATTTTTAGTGTCGATTCAGTGCTGCCATCTAACGGCACAGTCTTCAACTACATAGTTACTTCCGTAACGTACAGAGAGCGCTAAATGCACAAATTATGTCAAGTCAATGAAATAAAACTAAAAACATCCTATTTTTTTCATCAGGTTAAATATTAAAAAAAAATGTAAATAATCGTTTCATTTGGAGACGGACACATCTAAATATCAACCGAGCGCTTGTTATTTCCAAACAATATTTTCCAAGGGAATCAATAAAGTAAATTCAAACAAATAAACTAAATTATTCATATTACAAAGCAACTTTCACTAGTAACGTATCCCATTACTTCCTGGCTACGGTCACAGTATTAGATAAACCGAGGAATGAAACCAGTTCCCAGTGTACCAGTACCAATGAACCGAGATACGTAATACGAAACCGGTCCGAGATTATTAACACCAATAACTTATTGTAATTAATGCAATATTATCTCATATTCGCTAATCCAGCTCATTAACCTGAATTAATATGCTAATTTATTCGACGCAGGTTGTTCAAAGTATGGATTAAATTCGGTAATCTGCAGTTTTTGCGTACCCTTTATGTAAAATTAACAATGTCCTTCGACATAATAGCTTAGATTTGGATGAAAAGTTGTAAAATGGTAGATGAACAGTCATTTAGGATAGGTAAATAGATTGGCAGGAATGGCAAATATTTTTTTTTTCTACTACGTTAGTAAAACATCTAAAATGAATTCTCCAATGAAAATTTTGAAAAATGTAGCTCAGATTAAGTAGATAACTATTGGTTGTAAATACAGGATTATGTATAGGACAGTCCAAAAAGAGCCCTTCAATAAGTTACACATTTATTACTTAGAGAACACTCATTTGGACTTGGAGTGCACTCATAAAAGTGCAGTTTTGTAAAACACTGCCAGAGTTACAAGTTTACAACTATGGTACACTACAACATGTAACATTTCTATAACAAATGGTGAATGTTATGGTTCTAATGTTAAACAACCAAGTGCTAGCGCTTACTATTATCGCATTTAATCACGGTTCAGCCTTTACGAATGCAATAATTTAATACCGAGTCTATTATTTTTATTTAAAAGAATCTATGTATTGGGAAATGGAGTAAAAATATGCGATGAAAGTTGCAAGCTCTTGAAAATTTGTCGAGCCATAAAGTATGGAATTTTCTACAAATTCATATTTTTAAAATAAAGGATACAAAATGCTTGTCTTGCAAAAAGTTAGCCTACTTAACTTTGTTGCATAATCTTAGGTAGGGAAGTGCGAAAAACGTCGATAAATAAATGTTAGGTTATAACAACCAATCGAAAGTGTTTAGTAATAACTTATACTATTATGTACTACTAGCCGTTTTCCCGCGGTTTCACCCGCGTCCCATGGGAGCTACTGCCCGCACCGGGATAAAATATAGCCTATGTTACTCGCAGATAATATAGCTTTCTAATGGTGAAAGAATATTTAAAATCGGGCCAGTAGGTACTTTTTGAGTTTATCCATTACAACCAAACAAACAAACAAAGTTTTCCTCTTTATAATATTAGTATAGAAAAGGATTGGTTAGCATAAGGATAATAAATGACAATTCTTGTTTTTTTCCAAAATAAGTCGAGTAATTATGACAATAGCGTCAATAGAGTAGTGTTAAGCCTGAAAAAACTGATAAAATTGGACCTCACAAAAAAAGCCACGCCTATTTTGAAACTGAAGAAACTGTCACAGGTAATTTTCACTTTTCTCAATACTAAACACACTTTTCTGAGTCCATATTATGTTTATACAGCTAATATAAGGTACTTGTTGAATCAAAGACATATAATGGGTAATAAAACAAGAACAAATCTATAATTAGGTTTTATAGATTTGTTCTCACTCGTATAATAAAATTGTGCTTTACAATAAAACTCCTATAAAAGATTATTTTCTATAAGTTTCTAGTTTTCCACTATAAAACGACTTGTGCGTGCCTGCGTATTGGATGTCCGGTAGGCACTATTTGTCATTGTAGGGCTATGAAATACGAGTCCAAAACATAAGTGATAGCGTTTATGTCGACTTTCAGTAGCCAACGGTAATATTTGACATCTGGACGCACATTGCCACTTCTCAACAGGTTAGTCAGTGTAAGTAAAGTCCAAGCTTTTAAAGGTTTAAACTACTAAAATTATCTCAAAATAAACGATAAATATTCTTTCCTAAGCTTAAATTTATTTCTATTAGACTGCCCACATCCGATACTTGGCGATATTTTTTTTATAGAAAAAAAAAATAGACCGCAGTGATAGCAATAGCACATCGCACACGCTCTAAAAAAGTTTGGTAAGAAAGTCCTACAAAAGTTCTTACAAAAAGGCTGACGTGGACGGCAGCCTTGTACATAGGGTTGCCAGGTCCTCAGACGCAAAAGCCGGACAGACCTGTGAGTTTGTCCTGACATTTGGGTAAAAAATCCGGACATCTTGTTTTTTTTGTAAATTTTTTTTATAAAAAGTGTAAAACTATTTTTTTTTGTCCTAACATTCGGTCGAAAAATCCGGACGCCTCACATTTTTGAAAAATTTTGGTGTTCCTTAAAAAAAATGGAAATCCGGGATTTTCTGATTGCATTTTAATAAAACAAAAGCAAAATCAAGCTAATATTTCTTTATTATAAATCAGTCCAGCGGTCGGCTGTTCTCGGCTAGCCGAGCGCGCGGCCACCGGTCGCCGCGCTCCGCGTCGCGCCGATACTCGTTCGGCGTGATTCGATCTCGATCCGCGCGCGAATTTCGAAATTGAAAAATCCTACCTAAATCCTAACAGGCCGGATGCCGCTTATTTTGGCCGGACAAGCAATCAAAAATCCTACGTATGTCCTGCTTTATCCTAACACCTGGCAACCCTACTTGTACATATTTCATGGCCTCTACACGACTCTCGCTGTCGCTTGTATCTTGTGCCGTCTTCCGCATCGAATCAGACGTACAAAGGAACTTGATAGGAGCGTCTTGGACTGTAAAATTGCTGCATTCTTTTATAAACTTAGCTTTATTTTCTATAACTTATAAATCTTATATTGTTGTTTTCTAAAAGATTTTCCTGTTGTCCTAGCAAATAAATTGTTAATTTATATGATTATACTGCTGATATTCTCTGGGAAAGTAGGAGTGTTAATTTTTGGAATATATCATGGATTTTTTGTACTTATTTGGGGTTTTAGTACGAAAATAAATAGTAACACCGATTGTGGAAACGAGACCTAATTCTAAAACCCACACATTCAAAATGTTAGGAAGAATTTAGTAACAAGATATATTTTCGAGAACTTTACTACTAGCAACGCTTAATAAAATCAGCTATAAACGTTTAAACAGTTCAAAGCGACACCATAAAACCGAGATTTACAATTCGCAAAAGAAAACGCATTTAAACCTACTTATTTAGTATTCCTTAACCTAATATTGGTCCATTCAACATTCAAACAGTATAAAAACTTCGAAGAAATTTAACGACATGTTTACAAGCGAAGGAATAGCCATATTATCGCTTATTCCCGTACTAAATTACCCGCTAACCAGACCTATAAATCAGTATGGACTTAGGGTCCTTTAGACCCACAAACATAGGGTTAAATTAACATTCATGGGACAGCCCATGGGGTTTTATGGCGGCATCAATGTGTGAAACGAGCTGATTCGTGTTTTTTGGTACTTGAAATTATGGGTTAAGGGGGGCTTAATCTTGTAAGTTGTCAAAATTTATGGGGCTTCTTTGTTAAGGGGGTAAAAAATTGCGACTAGTTTCTTAGTAAATAGTTGGAGAATATAAATATTGTTAACATAATGGTCTACAAATACCTGTAAAATAATAATACCTATAGATTGTATAATAAGAATACAGGTTATTTCTGTAAGGGAAGAGAAACGGCAAAGATTGTCCAGCATCACAGCGCTTTTACACTGGCGAATTTTCCTCCGCGGACTGTAAACAGTAGACATAGAAAACATACGCAGAAAAACCAAAAACTGCGCGACAAAACCCACTGTAATCTTAAACCACTCTAGTTTGGACGTCAAATCCTGCGTCATTTCCAAGTTTCTACCAACTGATATCAAAACATCAATAACCTTTACAGAACTCAATATTGCAGTTACTAAGCTATCTACATAGTTTGGTTATTGGAATTCCAGGTAAATTCAATAGCCTCCAGATATTCCTAGTCTATGCTCAGCTTGACTGAAGCAATCAAGGACTGCTAGAGTTTAATATTGAAGAGACTGTACTACCAAGATTATTTGTAGGACGTTTGTAGCAAGGATTTCTTAGTAATATGTTGTCACCTTCGATTTCTAACTACTGATTTTTATTTTTATGATATCTATATGGCTGTGATTGTAAACTTCTTTCTTGAAAAAGAAAGAGATTTTTGACGAAATACAGTTTTGATTGTATTAAAATTGCTAAAACATAATATTGAAAATGTACACGTTTTTCCATTCAAAGCGAAGGTAGATACAACTCTTTCTATTTTTTACTTTTCAGCTAAAATTACTCTAGAAATCTGTTAAACAACTCAACTTTATGCCTAGCAAAATTAAAATTAATTACGATGATACAGGTTTACGAAAATTAGCCAGAAAGCACATAGCAAAGGGTTTTTCAAATTAATTAATTGTTAATTAACCGTGCCCAAATCTGTTGTTAATTGGAGTGGATCACGAAAGGCGTTATGATTTGGTCAACCTTGACACTGCCCAGGGTGACGTGACGAACTCCCACATAATAACTGCTGGATTTAATAATATAATTATGCTGTAGGCGGATTTAAATAAGGTTTTAAACAAATATCACTACTGGCCCGGGGTACTTTGCTACGTACAAAGTGCACCATTTTGTTAGAAAAAAAGTGATAAATGAAGAACCGCTCGACCTATTTTGTGCTAACCATTTGGTTTTGTGTGTAACCATCTAAGTACTAAAGAATCTGAACAAAGCCTAAACATTTGGTTTGGATAGGTGAAGCCGTTCTTGAGTTATAACATTACAATGATAAGTGGCATTAATTTTTACATAATAATATATGATAGATAATCGGGACTAAATCGGGAAAAGTATGTTAACTATAAACGTACAATACCTTTTTCTATATCCGACGTTTCAGCCGAATTGCACTGACCGTGGTCACGGGTGGACTGACGCTATCGCTCCATGAAGCATAAGGTCTTTGAGCTACCCTCACTTGGCGTCACTGTTTTCATATTTTGAATTTACACTACCTATAATAACGATATCTTTTTACTGGAATATGTACTAACTACTGGGTTTGTGATGCGGATGAAATATACTCCATTAAATAGTGGGGAAATACTGTTATCCCGTGCGAAGCCGGGTCGGGTCGTTAGTTTTTGATATTTTTGTGACAATGTCACTTGCTGATGAACATTATATCAGTACGAGTCTAGCTTTTTCATAACTTTGTTAGGATAGTCTAGTTAGACACGGCTGAATATTTTACATGGCGCTGCTAGCTGTCTGCGAATTCAGCTATCAAATATTCAGGTCGGACTGACACGATGGACTGAGTATATTAACCAATGTCTTGACGAGTTAGTTCTCATAGCAAACTGAATGTATTGTTCGACAGTAGGAACATGTTCTTACTAGTTTATGGGATACGAAAAGCTACAGTCTAATTCAAAGATAAAGTCAAAAACGTTTATTGAATTTTTTGGTACTTACCTACTTTTTTACGTCAAAGTTACAAAAGGACGGCTTGCTCAAACAAAACCCCTTTCACTACTTCCCAGTGTTATGGCTGGAAAGATGAAGCGTTGAAGAACAAACTTTCCAGCAACACAGCTGTCTTTTACAATGAAGGTGCTACTGGACCCAGCGATCAACGATCCAAGCACTGAACTAATGTGAAAATATATAAGTCGATGTCGACCGACATTTTTCGATCATACTGATCGCGATGACCATTACATTTTACCATCACCTAATTGGTAAAGACTATTTAAACCACATTGATTTCTGACGCTTACGAGAATATTAGACATTTAAGGATTTGGATTACGGCATCGTAAAGGATCCGAAACGTCGGGATTAAATAATATTAATACAACCGCGATAAGATCCGTAAAAGTAGTTTTATTGAAAGCTATTTAAACATTTGAATTCCCATATCTTCACACCCAACTACCTCAAGGTCTAAACTAATATGTATAACCCCTGTTATGTCCCTCTGACACGTCGCCCGTGGGGAGTCGGCCGTGCGATGGGAAGCGACGAAGCAGCGAGTCGGCTTCCTTCCGTCGCTAAATGACTGCCGGCGATGGCTTGTGTTTTACATTTTAAATAAGCTTTTTTTTGTCTTTTTGGTTATGTAAATTGGTTGTTAAGTAAGGATGTTAGCTAATCGAACTTTATGTAGGATGTGTAATTGTTTTTTGTTATGGCCGCGATTTTGAATAAGTTTAGTAGAAGGTAGCGATTTCATCTACATATAAGATTTTTGGAATTGTAAATTATGCAGGACTGCACAGTACAGTCATCATTTCTGACAGTATAGAATAGCGTCATCCTAACATAAGTAACCATTTCAATTGAATAAGGTTCAATGGAACACATCAATAGAAAAGTCAGTTTTATATCACCATAGTTATCACGGTTACTAACCCCATACAACTATTAACAGTCAAGTCTACATAATCAAGCAAATCCCATAGAATCTGGATGAAGTAACGCGATCTGCCGATAGATTCACACTGTACTGTTCACAAAGTACACAACTCCTGAGTGCTTTTAGAGGGAGGATAGGATTACCAGCTTAGGTGTGTGTCCCGTTGCCATGGTAACGGCATGTGCGATTCTAGACATTGATAGTGTCTGATTTGTGGAAGATATAAAAAGAGGTTAGATTGGTATGAGGTATTTTATAGCAAGCTGAATTTGGATTTTTCGATACATGTAAACTGGATCAATTCTAATAAGAATGCAAAAGGCCAAATTGTCCAAGAATTAAGTGTATAGATGCTACCTTACATTTTATGTATGGCTCAGAGCTCCAATAATATTAGTATAGTATTCGTACGTATTGTTACAAAAACTAAATAAAAGGTCATAAAGTTATTCCTTTTCTGGTCAAAGGCCATTTACAATGACAGCTCAGCAGCTGAATCTTAGTTCTTAGTTGCTTTCGGGCCAATTTAAAATCATTTCTATTTTGAACTAAAAGCAAAGAGACGTTCCGCCATGTCAAATACATCAGACCCATTTCCGACGGATTTACATAAAAAATCTATATAGTAATGTCCAAAAACGTCTTGACAAATTTATTAATTCATCTCTCGAAAATCTCAGAACACCCTTAACTTGTTACAGTAACGTGCAAAATTGAATGGACTTTAGAATTTCGAATGCAGTTAGTTTTTTGTTTTGTCTATTATGTCTATAGTTATAAATTGAATGTAGCCTTGTATTTGCTAAGGAATAGCGACATGAATAGAAAGGACATCTGCCTATTCAAGTAGAATTTACTACTAATTCCTTCTGTTATTTTTTCATCGAGTGGACACACGCTGTGGTCATTATTTGGTCGAGCACGCTTCGGACCGCCTACAGCAGTGGTTCTTAACCTTTTTGGCATGAGGGACCACTTTACCAAAAGTTTGTCTTGCCGGGGACCACCCCATTGGTTTACCTAAATTGAGGGTTCTTTGATAAAGAATACAAGCACACTTTATTATTAGCACTCATTTCTTTACTCATTTCTTTTAGCAAAAAACAAAAAATTTCAGATTTTAATGTAGGTAATGAGATTTTTGTGATAAACAATTTCCTATATGCAGTTAGTTTCCAAAAGCGCGAGCGAAGCGAGCGCGAAATTTTTTTTCGGACTCAAACCAAAAATTACGTAAAATGTGGCCCAAACGTACTTAACTTTTTATTTGTTTACGAATGCAAATATAAGGGCATATAGTTTCTGAATACGCGAGCGCAGCGAGCGCGAAATTTTAATTATTTTTTAAGACTCAAAGCCAAAATTACTTCAAATGTAGCCAAAACATATTTTTTTTTTCTGTTAGACAAGTAAGATGGATATCTTATATATGTACGTCCATTCGAAAACCCCTGTTCGCATAGATAAGACGTTAAAAATAAAGTTAAACAACGTATAGCAACGTCGCGAAGCAATGCTTCGCGGACCACTTAGAATGCCTCCAGGGACCACCAGTGGTCCGCGGACCACCGGTTAAGAACCACTGGCCTACAGTATCGAAATGAGTAAGAAAATATGTGGTAAGTGGTAGTAAAGTTTTTGCAAGGATTATCATTGCATGGGTAGTAAGTACAAACGTAGTATAGGACGGATGGTATAGGAAACATGATGGTAATGATGAGGTAGGCAAGGAGAAGAGGAGAGCTGAAGATTGAGCTCTGCAATCCTACAGAGGCGGCTTAAGGCATGAGGATGAACTAAATAATATAATTAATGAAGAAAATATGATGTATTTATTATGAGTGACGTTGTAATTACAAAGCCCTAACATATTGTAGTAAAGTTATATTCGAACATGATGATTCTAATGCTGAAAAGGACATTGATTGCAAGAGTAAAAATAGATTTGGAAAATGCTCTAATTTAAAGAATATTTAATACTCTACATCCGCAACTAAACCAAAAGCCGGTATTAACTTTGACACCACAAAAGACTTACAATTAAAAACCTAATTAATCTTACCGTAACCTTTGCTTCCAAAAACGTGGGCGAACCACTTTATCTGAAAGGCGGACTTACAAAAGTTTTTGAGTAATTAGTCCTGCCTACGCGTTGAAAGGACAAAGGTTCATGTTCAAAGCCTTGACTGGTGGTTAAGGTCGGAACTGACAAGCGTAGCGAATGAACTCGGGTACTATAATAACGCTAGGTCTAGGTTAGTAAATAGGTATTGTTGGTATAGGAGTTAAAGTAGTTTCAAGTGTATATGGAAGGATAAGAATACAAGGGGATGACTAAATACATGAAGGATGGATGGATTGTGTGAAAGACGATATGGTTAGAAAGAATGGCCCCTGTGGGATGACGTCAGATGGATATAAGTACGGACGAGGAAGACTTTCGAAGGGCAGGAGAATTTCGAAAATTTTTATTTATTGAAAATTCAAAAAAGGAAATGTTAATTGCATAACACAAAATTTCGTCTGTATATTTTTTATTGACTGTGATGAGCTGTATGAATTTCAGATATGATATAAGTTTATTGATGGATCAAAAAATGATACTACAAGTTTAAGGTAGTACAACTGCAAGTTTAAGGTACTTAAATATTTAGACGCAAAGGAGCCATCATTTATGAAGCGAGTAAAAAAGGTATAAAAGCTAGTTCTTCCAGTACAAAAGGTAACATAAGCAATATGTCCGTGCGAGTAGCTGAACAAAGATCAAAGTAGATCACCAGGAATGTTCAATGATAATATTATTTTATAACTCAAAGTGTGTTTGTAATTCCTCGACCGTTGTTCCTCTCTCATCTTGTTCATTATTAAGTGCCTTATTATAGAAAGGTGTATTATCTATTATTTTTTTTTTACATTTTGCACACGTGTATTCTTGTTCCTGTCCTGTTTTGAAGTTATATATTTGCAATCGTTGCAATTTGTTTTCCGCTAACTCTCTTCTCTGTCAGCCCTACTAACATCCACTGCCTTTATTTTCATGTCATCGTTTAAGAATCAATCCATCTTGTCCTTGGTCTACCTAACCGTCTCCATCCACATTCATAGGTGATACAACGTCAACCTGTTTGTAGTATTAATCGTAGCATTTTTTTACTACTATTTTTCCTAGCTTTTTTCTCTGTGTAATATTTTTTTTAATGATCACTGAGTTACATTTATTTGCAGTTCTTTGTAAGGTTTTATGAAAATAAAAACTGTATCGGCGGTACAAGGTTCAGATATTATGTTTATTAAAATTGAAGCAAAACTATTGCATATCCGTACATTCGACCGTTCAAAGTTCATTGTCGAAATCATTGACATTTTTTTATTCATTTCCTTCACTATTTAATTTGCATCATTATCTATAATACCTACCTATTTCCACCTTTGTGTTACTAAAGTACCTATATTTCCTTATACATTCAGATTTCTGCTTTATATGTTGCGGCCTCGATACGCTTAATGGTCACCCATCCACTCCTTGACCTGAGCCGATCAGCTTAACCTCACAGATCAGCCGTTTAAATTATTGTATTGTAACTTTTAATACAATAGATAAAAACAATCGTTTTTCAACCTTACAGCACAATGGTGCGTGACTGTAACAGCCTTGTTTCATGTAGAACATTTATACTTCAATGACAAGGTACATAAATGGTGTTTGTAAAGTCAGTTAGTTGTTCAATTGTATTAGGAATGCCGTTGATTGGACACTGATTTAGATAGAGTTTTAAGTAATTTGTGATTGCTTTTTAACGTGGTTTTAGTATTCGAGAATCGGGATAAAGCACATGCCACTGAGAGTGTGTTAAGTATGAATGAAGGTAGGTAGATGGATGAAGAGGGAGAGGAAGAAGGAAGAATGAAATGAATAAGGATATGGATAAGAAGGACATAAATGAATAATATATGTAATATTGAATGTTAATAAGACGAGCAACAGGGTGCAATGGAAGCGTAGAATATATTGTGCTGATCCCAAATAAAATTGGAAACAGGGCACGATAAAGAAAAGTAAAAAATAAATAAAGCCAATTCCTTTAAAAGGTGGCCATATTAGCCTTGCAAAAATTGCTGCTCACTTAGTATATTTATTTATTTATTCTTCAACCTTATCACTAACATTACCGATATAGAGGTACAATCCAATGCGTTAGTGAGGCACTTTTCTAACTTCTTACAAAATTAAACATATTCAGGTAATAAAAAACACAAGATACACATTTAAGGTAATAAAAAACATAAAATAATAAAATTAAACAATAAAAACAAAACGAAACAAAACAAAAGTATTATTATGAATTATGTATTATTCTGAATAATACTTTTAAAAGCTATCCATCCATTTCTATTATTAAGTGCTTGTCTATTATTAATAAATTATATCAAAAGTACACATTACTCTGTTCTTATCCCGCAATGATAGTGACGTCAGCCGTCGTGCGCCGGCGCCGGGCGTTGCATCTTTAATTAAGTTGCTATAATAACATTAGAGTTGACTAACATGTGTGATATGGTTGTCCACCTTTCTTACTGGTATTTTTATGTGTAGTTTTTATTATTTTAAAAGATCACAGTTTCTAAATGAGAAAATATCGTTAGGTTTTTAAGGGATGTGAGTAATATTTTGATGATATATTCTGTACCTAACAGTCTGTTTACTCACATTAAACACTGACCAGTAGCTCGGGGATCATAGCCTAAACCAGTAAGTGTTTTCACACTGGCAGACTTAGCTGAACGTTAGTTCACAAATATGTCACAAGTTTCCAGGCTCCATAGTTTGAATCGGTAGTTATCAATCGTTTGGAAAAAACCGACTGAAAAATTCGCCTGTATGAAAACACTCTAAATTGTATTTTAAATGCTTATGATTTCTGCTTGGGCACTTTACTGCAATCTGCATAAGGCTCTTTCATTCAAATTCGTAATTCCTATTCATTGTCAGGTCGCCCACCAACCACACTATTCTATCAGACTACACACGAAGCTTAGTTATGATATTATATCTATGCTTAGTTATATAATAACATTCAAAGCTGTTATGACTTCATTTTACTGCAATATTACAATACACATTGTTAGCAAAAGTATTATAAAATTAGCATTATGTTTAAGGCCATATTTCCAGCCATTAAAACACTTGATAGTTGTATAAACTACGCCTTTTTGAAAGTTTGAGTTTTCTCACATTTGATAGTTGTGGAAACTAAGTTTCAGGTTTCTCATAGTTTTGAAAGAGCATCTGTATATTTTTTTGTGAAATATTTATCCCCCCTAGCGCAGTTGGGCAGAAAAATAGGGATCAGGAAAATATATTTTGTTTTGATATATTATATCTTAGTTATTTCTGGCATTTTTTTTGGTGGAAACTTACTCTTTATTTAGCTAAAAACAAGTCTCGTTGACAGTGGACATTTGGACCGGATTTGCCCATTGTCTTTCAGTCCTATTCTCTTGAACATTAAAGTTACTATGTAGAGGTCGTATTAGATACTAATGTTGTTATGTACGGTTGCTATAGTGATTGTCGTGTAGTATAGAAGGCCTAACTATTCTAGGATGTAAAGGTCAATAACACCTACAATAAAATTGGCTTAAATCATGCAGAGCTATATAACTTTTTACAATAACATGCTTTATATTTAACTGTCTTAAGATTAGAAGGTGTAATGGCAAGATTACATGTTTGCGCATATTTTGTTCGCGAACTAAAAATGTAGGTAAGTACATGCGTCGGTCTCCAGTGCTAGAATGTTCGCGCACAAGGGTTGCAATTTCGCAGACATTATAGAAATGTTCGCAGACATTATAGAAATGTTCGCACACAATTTGTTACTGTTTATTATACAGTGTATCTTGGCCATGTTGTGAATGAGGAGCTAATAGATGATTTAGATGTGGAACGAGAACGCAGGGGGCTGACGATTCGATGTAATATGCTGGCTCGCAGGTTTGCAAGATGCTCAAAGCCAGTAAAGATAACTCTTTTCAGAGCATATTGTCAAACATTTTATACCTGCAGCCTGTGGACCAGCAACACGCAGCGAGTCGTCAGTGCCCTGAGAATCCAATACAATAATGCTTTCAGGTTGCTGATGGGACTGCCTCGCTACTGCAGCGCATCGGCGATGTTTGCAGAGTCGAATATAGACGGCTTCCATGCCATCATCAGAAAAAGAGTAGCATCGTTGATGCGTAGGGTGCGGGACAGTTCCAACAGCTACCTGAGGCTAATAGCTTGTAAGATTGAAAGTCCCATATGGAGGCATTGGATATTATTACATACATTAAAATAAGCTTACTAACATAGATCTTATTATAAGTATTATGTATTACTAACAAAATATGGACAAAATAAGTCTGAAATAAAGAATTTGAATTTTGAATTTGAATTTTGAATATAGCTAGTAGACCAGAAGGTACATTTGTGTGTGTCACTGTGTGGCACACCGATGGAATCTCGTTGACCGCCAGTTGATGCAATAAAATTAAAGCTTCATTAAATCTATTGCTAACACTTTCATCTTGAAGACGAAGAAAGAGTCAGCAATAGATTTGACAAGTCTGAAAGCGAATAGAATAGTTTTCATACTTAACTTCATGATGACAGAAACACCGCCTGTGTAAGCTAGTCCATTATAATATAATAATACTTTTCCATAATAGCCATATTAAAAACTGTTTTATTTTGATAGCCTTGTTATACTTAATTAACATTTTCGAGGCTGCAGTTATCCTTGACACGACATGTCCCATATCGTTTTCATGCTAATTTATATTTTCTGCTTTAAAAGTTAACGAGCGGGTTATGTGGGCTATTTAGTAATTAAATAATTACTTAGTTAGATGATAGTAAGCTAATGTTTTAAGGTATTCGTAGGTTTTCTTCGCTGTATTTCGCCCTAGGATTTTTTTTCTGGTATTTAAAAAAAAAACTGCAAAAAATTGTATGTTTTCAGTTAAATAAAAATTTTCTTGCATTAAACAATATTTTCGTATTTTTTCCCATACGTGAGCGTCAACCCTATTCACCAAAACCAAATTATAAACCAACATCTACATTCAAATCACGCAAAATAAAACCTTATTACTCAAGCAACAAGGATTAACAAAACTGCAATTATGATTGTACAAGTTGTTTCTAAAAATAGCTAGTATATGGACTAATGAGCGCAATTTTGCGTTAAATCGCTCCAAGATGTGGCTTTAAAAGGAAATGTCACCGTTAGCGCATTGCGCTATGTTCTGGTATTATGAAATACTGTACTTTATATTAATTGTAGGATATAGGTACATATCATAGGTAAGTATAGGTTGTGTGAGAATATCTAATCAGACTATATTCTTAGATTTCTGTTACTGACATCAATACTAACGGATACTATTTTACCTACAGGGAAAAAAGCTGATAGAGCTATCTTATGCGATAATAATTTTTTCCTGAAATATTCGGAAAAAATATAATCGCTACTGTAATACCTACACTTTAGGGGCTTATTAAAATGTACAGACTACATTTACATTATTGGCAATCAATATAAAAAGCACGTTAGCTAAAGTAGAAGTCAATTACATGACCTGTCAAAATCTAGCAATTTCTTGACAGAAGAATTGAAACAAAAAACTACAGCATTGTGGCTATGTAAGATGTGATGGAATGCTAAAACAATAATTTCGGCAAACAAAACGCTGGTCACTTAACCAAACCAATTAATCTTACGACTTCTTATGACTTGCGCCATTCACAACCCTTGAATCATTTGGCGCCACATGTCGCCTCGCTGATTAATCGACGCAGGCGCATCCGATTGTGTTGCAAGTGTTACTTCGTGATCAGATGCTTAACTATGACGTCAGTTGTGAAATGGGTGGCGTCGAAGAAAATTAAAATAAAACATTAAAAAGTAATAAAATTGAATTAAATAGTGTTGGGAATAGACAGTTTAGACATTTTTTTTTCATTTTAACTTCAAATTATAGGAATATCGAAAATATATAGGAACTAGAGGAGTTTTATAGGAACCTTTGATGTATAACAACAATGCCATAAAACGTACCGCTACTTGAATATAAATGCATAGCTAAGTATGTTTTAGTGTCAAGCCACCCAAAAAAGTTGAACGGATTTGGATCCAATTCAGTACAACTAGTCATCGCCATATGGCCTAAATTAAAAAATAACAGCTGGTCACTATAAACAAGTACATACCTATATAATACAGAAAATTCTGATTCAAAATACCTAAACAAATAAAAGCTATGCAATAACAACGTTTAATTATGAAATTAACACGTTATAATCACGCGAGCAGTCATTTATAAATAGTGAGTAACGAGCCACCGCTCCTGTGCTAGGCTAGATTTATCGATAGTACTGTGTTGTTGGTAGTCAGGTAATATGTAGAGGAATGATGGTTATTTGTTAGTATGAAGGCTTTTTAACACATATGAAATTATGTTTATATTGTATACGAGCATCTAAAAATACTTATAAATGTCCCAAGTTTTTTTTAAGTTACACAGTTGTGGAATATTAAAAAGGTAGATACAGTTAGTATGGTTGATAAATTTTCTGTTTACTTGCAAAATGTAAGTTGAACTGCAGTATTTCGGCAGTTTGTCCGGGAAGAAATTAATTTTCTATGACAATCAGGACAGCTAAGATGTTCTAAAATTTTAGGAAAATCTGTATTTGTCACTGCAGATAACTTTTACGTTTATCATGGAGTTAGCTACATAGAAATTTTGTCTTTTATACGACAAACGGTAGAAAACAGCTCGTATAAATTAGACCAAAAACGCAGTAATGCGGAAAAGAAGTTTTTGTGTAATTTCTTTTATTCGCTTTGCCTTAATATCGTGGTCCACAGTTTGAAGCACAAAAAGCACTTACGGTACATCAGAATCGCTCGTTTTGTACAGAATGTTTTCAATGCTAGAAAAAGGGGTTGACCAAAAAGAGTATTATGTTTTGCGTAATGCTCAACAGAGCGCGAAATGGGCTGATGTTGCGAGAAAGTTGTTGGTAATGAGATAACGACAGCAATGACATTAGGAAACACAAAACACCATAAAAATGTCTTTCGTTGCGTGGCTCTTTTTATAGAAGTATCAAAAACCATACTTCATTTTATTTATGTAATTTTAAGGTCTTCAGTAGGTATTACTGTCTATATTTTTGTGTTACGATGACATGTAATACTTATACAATGTTATTATACAACATTATTTACGCACGAAACACAATTTAGGAACGTGACTCCTTACTTATTTTAAAAGACACGCTTTTTATCGCGATCGACGCAAAGCCTCTCAAAATGGCACGCCCGTTCAAGAGCCAGAGTCTAAAAGTCGCAACAGACACAAGTGTTCTTCAAAATAATTAAATTAAAACTTTCAATGGCGTCCGTTTCTTCTCATTGTTCTTCCAGCATCTGCTCCAGTTTACCTGAAGAACATCTGCCAACCAAATAATGTGGCATTGAGCCCTTGCGAATAGATCAAGGAAGCTTTGTGTGCAGCCAAACCCTAATCTTGAGTAGTGGTGGGACATCTTGGAAACAAACATCGATATTTATTTATCGAAAAAAAAATGACTCCATTATTTTTTAAAGAAAATTACTCATTGAAAAAATACCTAATGTTTATGTTTAATATTTTTTATCACGTGTTGTATACGTATAATCTATACATATAATAAATCTGTAGAAAAGTAATTTTTGTACATTGAAGAAATTGACAAAAAAAAATAGCCGGCATGTTAAAGGATAACTAACAGAACCCATTTCCATCATTTTTGTCATTTTTGTCTGTTTGTCTGTTTGTCTGTTTGTCTGTTTGTCTGTTTATCTGTTTGTTTGTTCGGGATTCACGTAAAATCTACGAATTCAATGCAGACAATGCTTATATACAAAAATTCTACGTAACTTGGGGTATTACTTAGTTTTTGTTTCATCGAAATCGATTCACTCTATCAAAAATTATGATTAATTTTGTGAATTCAAGATGTAAAATATTACGACACGCAATCTGTTTGTCAAAACTGTACATTTGAATGTTGTACTTATATTAGTTGATCGGCCTATTATTAATCTTTACACAGAAAATCACACCTTTATAAAAAAATATGAAAATTTTGTTTAGCCAAGGTTAAAGTAGCTCCATCTGTGGTAAAAATACATCAAATTTGTCAAAAGAGCGAGGTGGTAAGGCGATTATCACACTGCCCCGCATGATGCAGCGTAGTGCGTGGATGCGTTTTTTTCCGTTGTATGGAAATATCTCCGTTTGTATGGAAAACACGCATAGTCCAACACACTGAAAATGCATCCACGCGCGTTCATGCGGATCACGCACATACATGCGGAGAAAAACGCACCCCCGCGCGTAGGTGCGGGGCGAGACGCAAGGTATGGCACACTTAGGGGATCTTCACACTGCCCCGCATCACGCTGCATCTTGCGTGTCGACGCACCTACGCGCGTTCCTGCGGGAGTGCAGATCTGCATCATCGTGCCGGTTTTTCACGCACTCACGCGCGTAGGTGCGTTTTGTTAATTCACGCACGGCGGCTCTCATCGAGTTCCATTTTCAAACATACACGTCACGCCCATTCGAAATCACGCGCGTCACTGCGGGATTCAGTGTGCCATACCTTGCGTCTCGCCCCGCACCTACGCGCGGGGGTGCGTTTTTCTCCGCATGTATGTGCGTGATCCGCATGAACGCGCGTGGATGCATTTTCAGTGTGTTGGACTATGCGTGTTTTCCATACAAACGGAGATATTTCCATACAACGGAAAAAAACGCATCCACGCACTACGCTGCATCATGCGGGGCAGTGTGATAATCGCCTGAATCCCGCAGTGACGCGCGTGATTTTGAATGGGCGTGACGTGTATGTTTGAAAATGGAACTCGATGAGAGCCGCCGTGCGTGAATTAACAAAACGCACCTACGCGCGTGAGTGCGTGAAAAACCGGCACGATGATGCAGATCTGCACTCCCGCAGGAACGCGCGTAGGTGCGTCGACACGCAAGATGCAGCGTGATGCGGGGCAGTGTGAAGATCCCCTAAATGACAATTAATTACCATACATTCTTTATAGAGGATTATTATTTCAACAGATGGAGTTGTGTATTTTCCGTAATTCACCATATTTTAACACGTAGTGTAATTTTTCGATAGACATTTCAATAGTGTTTGTCAGTTTGCCGTACCACATAAAAATCTAACTATAATTATTACCGTGATGAAAGGAAAATTAATAGTTCTCAGACAAATTTAAAACGGTGCCATCTAAATTATTTTTTGAAAATTACGTCAAAAATGATGACTTTAATGGAACAATTAATTATCATTTAAAGTTACAGATGGAGTTCATATCAGGATTTTTTCATAAACATAGTTTAGCTTATCTTCCACTAATGTGGTGGCCTTAAAACAAATTACTTTGAGTGAGTAGTATTAAGTAGACCTTAATTATTTTTTCTGATGCAAAATATGTAAACTTAATCCTAGAAGAAAGGAAGATCTATCTCTCGCAAGCGCTGCTAAGCGTGAGGTAGGTAATGTAGGCTTCTGTAGCTTTAAAAATAAGCCCAGATACAAAGTGCAGATAAGAAATGGGAGCTTTCTCGATTTAATACCATACACACGTAAAATGCTTTATGCGTCTGGAAACGTACAAATTACGCGTCGCATACCAGAGACATGCTTACCTACTTTCAACTTCTGATCGCAAATACACTGTTCACGATTACGAACAGTCTCAGTAAGACCCGAGCCAAGTCTAAAAAAACACCTTTTATATAAAACTACGTTTGATGTCATTCAATTACAAAAACAGAATTGTTCTCTGCTGCAAATCCTATCCACCTATATCCTATCCTAATCCAGCATGCATTGCAGGTGTGCATTGAAAAAAACCAATGGTATCCTATTCGAGAAGTCAAAAGAGTCGGCCTGCCAACGTCAGCTTTTGCGCTAAGCAAGTGTTCTTAATAGTACCATCAGAATTACATTCATCGTTGAATGAGGTGAATACATTTTCAGAAACCACAATAACAGTAGGAGCCAAAGCGTATGATCGCTTCATAGAGCTCTGATTGGCCCCAGGTGACCAACTCAGGTCTGATTTGTTCGTTCATCAGATCTTTGAAAGTGTTTCGGTGGATACTTACTGTCGTCCTGTTTACGTGTGACACAAAATATGGTATATAAACGTCCTCCGCAAGAGCGAAATTTTCCCGGTGAGCGGTAGTGACGCACAGTATACAACACTTCTGTTTCTTTTGATTTGCTGGCTCCACCAAGAAATGACAAATTGCGAGCGTACATTTTGAAAATCTTGGCAAAACTGCAGGTTTCAAGTACGAACACATGAAGTGGACTCTCACAGATACGTACATTTTGCCTATTCGTGAACTAATGCAAACATTTCGGTGGAGTCCCTCCCGGTTTAGACCTAACCCCTCATTAGGCGTGCGCGATCCTCGGGCGTGTGAGTAGCGCGTGCGTCGCGAGCACGCTGCGTGAGCGTCGCGTTTTGCTGCCCTGCGGCATTTGCAGCGCGCTCGACTTGACGTTTAACTGCTAAGGCGTTTAGCGGGCGGCGGGGATAGCGGGCGTAGGGGTAAGAACGCAACTCGAGCGCCGCGTGCTCGCCGCGAGCGCGTCGCTTGCACTCTTCACACATGCCGCAGGGCAGCAAAACGCGACGTTCACGCAGCGCGCTCGCGACGCCCGCGCTACTCACACGCCCGAGGATCGCGCACGCCTAATGTGGGGTCAGCCTTACCATATTAAGTAAGTGCACAGAAAATCCCCAATTCATACAAGTCATACAAGTGTTTCTCCCCAGTAGTGAAACTATCCTACCCTATGCGCCTGCTGACGATGATGACTCATTTTATCATCCATCCAGCTATTCCCCAACTATGTTGGTGTTGGGCTTCCAGTCACCGAATCTGTTTGAGTACCAATATTTTGCTTGGAGCGACTACCTATCTATCTATCTTCAATCCAGTCAACTACACAAGACGATATCCATGGTAAGACTGACAGACTTTCTGGCTTCTGCTTAGTCGCAGCAGCTGCAGAAAATGTACAAATGACAGCTTTGTCTGACTCAAAGCATATAGACATAGATTATAGCTATTTCCTGTGAAAATTACTTACGCACCATGCGTAATAATTGACTATTCTATATTGCCCACGCAGACGAAGTTGCGGGCAACAGCTAGTACTACTAATATTTCTGCAATATTTTAGTGTCAAACGGTATTAGCATAATTTATTACCTGATAACATTTAATGGAGTGCGCGTATATCAGTCTGTCATTTACATCTATTTTTGTATTGCTATCATACAGTTATAATGATAAGATAATATTGTATTCGTTTATTAATTTCTGTCTTTGTAATATCAAAGTCAGTGACGTATCGTAGGGTATTGAACTAGAGTATCTTTTATCGATAGATAAATGAGGAAGCGGAGTAGCGGAGTAGTGTTACACGATATAAAGATAAGGCTCAGTAAATATTTATTTTGTGTTCCTGTGGACTACTGGCATTGCTTTATAAAGTATCCGATTTGAGGAAAGATTAAAGTTTTCTTTGTTATCATATACTCGTAGTGTTATTATGGTGATATCTGACTGTAGAAGAAAGCTGATAGGCATATAGCTGTTTCATTTTATATAAAAAAACATGAATTTATCGATATGTATATTACAAGTTTTTATCTCATCCCTTGAACTACTCCTTATTCTTTTGAAGCATTTCAAAGCATGATTACATGTTTCCTGATACGTGAATTTCGCGATCATTATTAAACAATTTACCGGCGGTTACCATGGTAACGCCCACTATTTTATTCAAGAACCCCTTGTTTAATAAGTAAAAGATCTGTTTGTGTTTATGATGCAAATCATTCTTTTATGACTTTAATTGATTAAGAATTATGACAGATGACACGTCGTTGAAATAAAAATGCATGGGAAAGAAATGTGTGAAAGTGAGTGAGAATGTTTTCTTTCCGCTTTCTGTGTATGCTAATTTGGTTAAATAAAACAATTGTATTCGAAAACAATTACAATTGGTGTTAAGTCTTAAATTAAAGTTATGTAGTGAAGTGAAAATATCGACAAAAAATTTGATCAATATTTTTAATTTTAAAATTAATTTTTATATGTAATTTTATTAAAATATGTAGTCATACGTGTTTTTTTTCTTACTTTGTTGACAAAGTAGCATACCTAACAGTCGCAGAGTCTATGGATTTCCGTCTTTTGAAGTAAGATTGTTCATTTCGTAAGCTAGCGAAATGGCGATCGTTATTGAATAACAGTTGTCGCAGGAAACCGACAGTAGTTACTATTATGACTTCCACCTGAGACGATGAACCATTTTCAAATTAGCATTTTGTACAAAGTAAGAGGATGATTTGTCTAGATACTGTCTAGTTATTTTAAATCCGAGAGCGAAACGATGGAACTGACTAAGATAAAAATTGGTCTGGAGACAGCTTACGACCCAGAAAAAGCTCTTATACCAATAAATTAATTCGTGATTCAAGAAAAGTTCATTTTTTATTTTATAGGTAAAATATATGAATTTTTTGCACTTTTACTACAATTTGAAGTACAGAAATGCATGAGAGAGGGTCCCCGAGAGACGGTTGATTAGTCAGGGGACAGATTCTATTTTAAACGTAAAAAACTGAACTGGAAAAAATATGATTTTTTTTTTCAGAATTATTTTCCACTCAATGAAGCAAAGTTAAGGGGGCTGTCGACCCTATAGTTCTAAATTTAGTTTGTTGATATGAAAAAAACAGTCTACAGTTTATTGCCTAGAAAACTTTTAAATGGTACTTGCGTCACTGATTCTATCAAATCTTGTTTTGACGTCGTTCTTCAATCTGATACACCCACTTATATCTAATTTTCTGAACGCTGAAATAAATATACGTGAGTAAATTTTTCTTTATATTTAACCCGATTTTTCTAACAAAATATACACAAACGGTTGCAAAAACCCATGGCAACTAACTTCTAAACAAAAAAAAATGAGCACGCAACCAAAAAACAACAACACAAAAATAGGGTTGCACCACCAAAAATAAAATATCGATAACGCAATCGAATCGCGATTTACGATTCAGCTCGTGCTGCGCGGCTAAACAATGGCTTCCGTTTCCTGCCCGCCACGTGCGCCCGCGCACCGAAACATTTCAAATTCGAATATGGAATTCGCTTAATTGGGCGAGATAAACATCGAATAAAGGAAAATTATAAAAAGGTGTATTTTATTAATTTGAGTTGTTTATCACCTTTAAATTCTTTTAAAGGATAGGTTAGTTTTTAAATACGCCATTTATAATTTAATATTAAACGCAGCGATATGAATATACTTTAATGTTTACCGTGTTTTATAAATCAAACTTTCTGCGTAACAATGTCTTTGTTTATTTATTGTCTGGCACAAAATGTGCAAACTGTTCAGCATAACGTCGTGGAAAAATGATAAAATACACAAGTTGCGCAATGTGAATCTAAATATTATTTTCCAGAACTCATAAATAACCACAAGTTTTATTTTGAGAAGAAAAAATAATATTATTTGGGAAGATATTATAAGTTCCTAATATCTTTTGATTTTAACGACTTGTTGAAAACGCGTGCCAAATGTGCCAATATTTTTATATTTAGTCGTAAAAATGTTCTAATACTAACATAAAAACACTAAAACGAGATAAATTACTGTCATAAATATCGGTATCATTAAAATTGATCGCCAATTCTACACATTTTTCCTACGTTTTTAAACGAATTCCGAAATATCCATTAGGGCACAGGCAGATTAGTAGCAACCAGCTTCCACCAGCGGTTTCACCCACGTCCCGTGGTAATTACACTGCAATGACAAAAATTATATTACATAGGTATATCCTAACTAATATTATAAATGTGAAAGTAACTCTGTCTGTCTGTCTTTCTGTCTGTCTGTCTGTCTTTTCTTCACGCCTATACTACTGAACCGATTTGTGTGAAATTTGGTACAAACATAGTTTGGAACTTGAGAAAGGACATAGGATAGTTTTTATTACAAAAAAATATAAAAATAAAAATAAAATTTATTTCGGACATATAGCGCCATCTATTGGTCAAACCAAAAATCACTATTCCACGCGAACGAAGTCGCGGGCAAAAGCTAGTTTATATTATATATTTATTTACCTTTAAAATACCACGATCCTATATTCCAAATTCTTCACTAATAGATTTAACAATCATACAAAAATCGCAACCATTCCTGCTTAGTGCTTACCCAACTTAACATAAGTAAGTAGTACACAGCCACAAGAGAACAGTACCGACTGAATAGATTTCTATTTCAATAGACAATGCATGAGAATCGGATTGCTTCTTGTTTTGTCGTATGTTATGCGCTGATTACCGCTTGCTTTTTGTTAGAAGTGTTTTTGTAAGTCATTTGTTTAATTAGCGTGATGATTTGTTGGTAAGTGTTGATTTAATAGGAGTTTAAGATGGGAAGTATCTACGAAGAAAAAAAGTTCAAGGTTCAAGGCAACTTGAAACAAATTTTCTATTCTTGAGTGCTAATTATGACTATTAAAACACATTATTGTCGTTTATTAATTTTAAAACATATTATTTACATTCAAATATTAAATATACAAATTAAAAACATTTAATAATATAAAAAATAGGTGTCCACAACATATAATTATTATTAACCTTTCTCTTCAAAATGACCTCAGAAAATTATATCATGAGTATCGACCAACTTTTATTTCTAAAACTATCGATAACTTAACCTTCTTACTCCACACATCACTACATTATGACCATACATCACTCTAGCACCATCAATACTTATGTATTTACAACATTCCATATTCAAAAGGACTGTACAAAGAACATAGAGTACTGTAAAAGTACATAGAGGACTGTAATCTCTGTCTATACATACATATGTCTATATATATGTTAATATCGCTCGATATCCCGCTTCATTTGTCGGCTGCATCTGTGTTAGGGTTGCCAGGCAATAAATTCATATTAAGAGCCAAATCCGGGATAAGGAACAGGAAAATGCTAATGAGGTTTTATTAAAAAATGAGGAGGTTAAGGTGATAATGGATTTAATTTGGGAGCGTGAGGAATCTGCTGAAAAAAGTTTCCGAAAAAAAAAAAACGTTTGATGTTAGACCTGAACATGATTGAGTCTAACATATTTTTATCTACACGTACTAAAGTAATAAAGAGAAAACATTTTTGCTTGTTTGTACCCTAATAACTCAAACACTTCTGAATCGATTTGAAAAATCCTTTAACTGTTGGGTAGCTACTATCCCCGAGTAACTTTTTTACGGGTACTGTTACTGTTACAGCCTTTTTATCGTCCCACTGCTGGGCACACGCCTTCTCTCACACGGAGAAGGACACATAGTTTATATTAAATAATCTGCCACATAGCAATGAAGCCCAGCTTTTACATAAATTAAAGTCCTTTACTTAAGTGAATTACACAATATTGCCTAAAAAATGTGTAAATCGATTTGCAACCAAAATAAAATCGCACACATGAGACGGATTTCTATAACTCTCTTCTCACTACGTATCTGATATCTTAAGTAGATTAATTGCATCCTTTCATAGATGCCATGTACGATAAACTAAGCGATATAAATATATCAAGATCTTCGACATGAGGAAAGCCTAGCTTTTGCATGTGACTTTTCTTACAATTTTAGGGATAGTATTTTTAACCAATCATGTGTTAGTTGTTTGCTTCATGATAACTGATGGTTTTGTAATCTATACTAATATTATAAAGCTAAAGAGTTTGTTTGTTTGTTTGTTTAAACGCGCTAATCTCAGGAACTACTGGTCCGATTTGAAAATTTCTTTCTGTGTTAGATAGCCCATTTATCGAGGAAGGCTATAGGCTACTTTTTATCCCGGTACGGGAAGTAGTTCCCACGGGATGCGGGTGAAACCGCTGGCAGAAGCTAGTAAAGAATATTCTGTGAAAAAATCCAAATTTATTTTTTAAGTACAAAAATTTGTATAGATATTCTAGTACGTTGTGTCAACCCTGATTTCCTGCACTTTCAGTATCCGCCGTGCGTTTATTTGCTTTCATATTGACGGGGCTTGCGTAACGACAACGCACTAAAATGCGTCAATTTGCAATTCTGTTGCCATTCTGTTAGCGTAATATTATGAGCTTTGATAGAATATTTGTTTATTTTCCCGAAAAGCTCTATTTTTAGATGCAGGTATGAATTGATGTTTGTCCTCTTTTACGCCAAAACACATGATGGATGAATAAAACTTGGAAGTAATGCTGCTGCATTACTTCCAAGTTACAATATAAGAATTACACGGAAGCACTCGCAAGATTGTCACCCATCCACGGACCGACTTCGCCAAGCGATGCTTAACTTTATGATACGCACGGCATTGATTTCGCCACGAGCTCTTCTTCTTAACCAAAACCTTATTAAACCTTAGTTCTTAATTCTAATCCAAAACAATACCTCGAAAGCTTCAATGCTACAATAACTTTCCCTACTTCTAGCAAATTCTCAAGAGAAAACTCTAAAAGACTTCAAGACCTTACAAAGTTATGACTTACGACCAATTTCCTAGCTTGGAAGTCTTAACGAGTTTCTATTGTAGTTATAAAAAGGGTCCGTGCAAGTAGGTCGGTGTTATGCGACCTCTGCGCTTCGCAAATGGCTTTTCCGATTGCAGTACGGCACTAGTGTTGTGAATGTGTCGACATTGTGTGCCCGTTATGCTCTTGTTGTAAGTTCTTATGTTAAGAAAGAAAGAAACATTTATTTGCATAGAACATAGGTGGTAGAAGTTTATATTTTGTTGTGCATTTTGTTAGGTGCACGTTTTGTTTTAATTGTAATTTTTATTGATCACAGAAGCGAGAAACAAAAATTAACACTGTAAGTCTCTCTATCTCAATAGCGCCTCTGGACACGTGGTCTACAAAGTGTAGTCTCGCTATTTGACATGTCATCGACACGAAATAAGAAGAAGAAGCGCCTCTGGAAGCTTTCTAAGTATTTTGCCGCAAATCAAAACTTCTAGATATTTTATAACAAAAGATGTGAAATTTTTTTGTTGTGCCCGAATCTACGGCAATGTACGTTTCATTTCAATCTCGATATTTCCATTATCGTAGTGCAGCTCTATCTGCGCCCCATTTTCCCATCTCTTGGTTTTAAAGGCTTCAAAATTGGAACGGCACTATTCCGTTAGGTAGGTTGGATTCTTTTTTCGAAATTCATGCTCGGCTAGGCTTTTACTTTTTAAACGTTTTATTAATTTACCGTTCGAATTTCAAATGGTATATCAGTTGACAAGAATAGACAATTCGTAACGGGTTTTTAAATGGTTTATTTCGATTTGATTTATATCGATTCTTAAATCGATAAAACGCGTGACTTTTGGGAAGGTTATTCTGTGGCTAATTGTATAATTTATGTACTAATTTATTAAATGTCAACGATAATTTTGAATTTGAAACGATTTCAAGAATCATTGAAAGTAATTTGATTTACATTAACGACAGAATGATTAGTGACAGCAATAAAATGTAAATAACAAGACGCCATAATGGTTTTATGTTGCATTTAAATTGAGATTATTAGATAAAAAAATAACCAAACAGAAAACGCAACTTGAAGAAATTGAAACGCGAGGTAAATAATCGATTGAAAACCTCTTAATTAAATGTAAATAAATAGGAATATGCCAAACGATTCGAGCAATCGGTATAGTTACAAAGCCTCTGGTTGTATTGTTTACAAACAAAACCAGTTCAACAAAGTAAACTTATTCTACATTTTATTATTTACAACTGTTATAAAGGCTCACGTTTGCAACAACATGCATGCAGAATGACAATGCAATCTGAGGTCAAAATCAAAGTCATTCATGAGTCACATCACTAGTTTACCAACTCGATATGATGCACGTAGTAAATTTTATCGATTACATCAGTGCGATTAATTGTATATGTGCAAGTCTTTTTGTCGTTTACTAACTATGTCTGGCGCAGCAGGATACTAATTTTGGTGTTGTGATCATGCATGTATGCCTCATTACTTGACTCGCTAAATCACGATTTTTGCCGAAAGTTAAGAAATATCACCAAGCTTCAAAACAAATGAAGTCTGCCTTCTCGTGCTGTCGCATATACTCCTAGTGTTCCCTTTTCGAATTGTTATTGGCTTTTTCATATCTCTATATGCAGTTTGTGGACGGTTGACAGCATTAAGGTCCTATCACATGCACCTTTACCTCCTTCACTATCGGCACACCATACCTTCCTAACCCTTCGTAATCTCCCCACAAGGCTAGGATTACTTCCTTACCTCCACGCACATCAGCAATATTTGATCAAGATACCGATCCCAGGAGTGTCGTGCCTATCCGGCAACATATTGCGGAACCTTTTCAATAACGTAAGCCCCTTGCTGACCCCAATAAATTGCTGGGCGCATCTTAACAGGAAGAGGGCAAAGTCATAAGCGCCAGCGATTTTTGAAGGTGAAAACTCCTTAGAAATTACTCTCTATTAGTTCTTTAAGTACGAGCCATTGTCCCATAAGAATCCAATTACGCGAAATCGCCGCCTCGCGTGTGGTGTGGTCATACCATTTTTTGTTGTGCGTCTACATGTCCACTTCAATTATAAACATTGTGTTTGATTGCTGATTTCCAAGACCGGTTTGTGTATAAGTGTTAACCAAAATACTAGGAAGGTACGTACAGAGAATCAGCCGAACATGTTACTTTACAGTTTAACCTCCGATAATGGTAAGTTTCCCCTTTTTTTACATTGGGAATTCGCAATCCACACGCAGTGGGATCTTCGTATAAAATGAAGTTTTACTGAGGGTCTATAATGACGCCATCGCCATGCCACACCGAATATAACTGCTCTATTACAATTTTTGCTGGCCTACAACGGAAATGGTGAAATCCTTAGACATACGCAAGAAGAAGGAAGAATATTTAAGTTCTTCTCAATTTCTTTATTTATCGAAACTATTCCTCAAGTTATGATCCCTTTCCACTCGCCTCTAGCCTCTCATAAATTGTGTTGATGCAACCGTTCCCTTGTAAGCCGACATGAAATTAATTTATTATGAGCACGGCTGCGCAAAACTTTTGCAATTTCGATAGTACCTCCTTAATAGTTCGTTTTTATTCTCATACTGTTTGTCTTAGTTTTGTGGAGAAGTTTGGACAGGAATAAGGTTGGAGATCAGTTGTTGTGCTTAATGGATTTTGGTGAATTTGTGTTTGGATTACATTTGACGTTTGACGAGGTTGAGAATAATTGAGGTAGAAGGGCACCAAAACTTATTCACATGAGATCTGAGGTCTGTCCATATTGCCAGACACAGCTATTGGAATCATGTGCTACCCCTATAAGTCCTGAGCTTGTCAAATTGGCCTAACTAAGCTACCATCTAAAACCTAATCCTCTCAAAAAAACACAGGTAGACCCAACAGCAAAAACGGCAACCCCATCACAATAACACGGACAATTACCCCTAACTCTTTCTCTAACGGTTTCCATAACCATTTGCCAAAATTGGGAGACCATCCTCTAGGTGAAAGCGGTCAATTTACATTCAAGGTTGGCGCTAAAGGGGTGCGCCAGTGAGCGAAGAATTGGACTGCATCCAATGGCCTGTTCTGACCCACTTCCCCTTATATTAGGTCACTGGATTGGATGGGCAATTTGCATTTATATTGGATAGTAGCTTTTACCTGCCAGCTTGTTCGTGTTTATTAGTTTATGCTGTAGGTTTATTGCTAGGAACTTTCTTTATTTTATTGTTTAGAAAAACAGAGGTTGGGTTTTATGCCAATGGTTGAGGGCAATTTCTTTCTTAGTGCCCTCTAGGGGTCTTATTGATAGTGCAAACTGCAACTTTTCTTACCACCTCCTCTGACCCATACTACCTCAAAAATCAATCAATGATCTTCTCGGTATAAATGTAGTAACATAACCACGTTACATTTGGCAGATATAATGGTTGACAGTCCAAGACTGAGACGCCTCATTTTGGCGAGCAAACCATGCAGAGAGGCGCGTCATAACATTATGAAGTCACTATTTATCCAGCCTCTAAAGATGAATGATCCCACATCACCATTTATTTAATGAAATCAGTTTTTGATGCACTCTAAATCGAGACTGATCTCGAAACGTCTAATGCACAAAATGAGAGCAAAATATAGGTCTTAATCAAAGTTGCTTGCGTTAGTACTTGGACTGGTTCCAATTTGGGTCCAAACATGTCGGACTTTTCAATTGCTTTTAGGTAGGAAAATGTGTTCCTATTTCTTGACTAGAAGTTCATAAGTCTTCGTTCATTTGACATGTCTATAGATCATCCATAGCAAAGTTTATTCGTTATTAGCGAAGGCAGATTTCAATAGGCATTAGAAGTCCATTACATGATATAATCTTGGGGATTCTTAGGGCTAATATTCAAAAGACGAATAATTATAGGTATCATTGCAAAAATTATTTTAAAAAAAAGATCAACACAATAATAATTTAAAATTATTCCCACGCGATGTGCCAGCTTGAAATAAGTATTTGTAATATTAAAAATAGAATAAAGACAGCTTGGCGGGCTCGTTCACACGAGGTCGTGGGCTTCGCATATTTTTTTAGATTTCATGACCAAGGCTGAGTGTTGTAAGGTCATTATGAAAAGTTTCGTGAAAATAGTTTTCTGTGCAAACATCAGTAATTATCGTGATCTTACTGCCAGAGTTTATGTATCGTTTTTCAATAGTAAATATACTTTTTGAATCTGATTCTTGTGTGTCATATGAAGTGCGTACTATTGTTGTTACTATCAGTCAACAATATAAGTTCACAAGTCTAAACACGTGAATAGCTTGGCGCTTCTGCAACTATTTAAACGCGGGAAATTGGATGATGCATATAAAATACTTTCGAGATAATAAAATTACGATTCTATTGTCAAGCGTTGCCAAAATCTTAAAATTATTTGCAACTAAATAATGCTGAGTTCTTCTACTAATAAGCATCGGATATGAATTACAAATCATTAAAATTATATTAATTTCGGTTCTTACAATACCCAGTTTCAAATTACATACAACTGCACCTCCTTCTAATCTTAAAATAGATTGAATAAAACTTTTTCGTGTATAACTTTGACATTCAACCTATGACAACATAAACTGTCATTATCAAGTGACAGTTCCTTATTTTACTAACGTCATTCCTAAAAAAAAATACATTTGCATAGATTTTTATTCGTTAATTATATAAACGGTGGAATTTTCATATAAAAATATTAATATATACTGATATAAAAGGACTCATTAAATGGTAAGTGGTTGTTTACAAAAGGGGTCAAGTTTAATTGGTTTTGTAACGTCAAGTGTGACATTTAGGTTGGCACGCGCTGGCCAGGTGCATTCTAGTAATTAGTGTTGTCCGTTAGCGGAAACTAAAAGTTTTTAGTCGATTAGAAAAGTTATCGTATTCAAATACCTCATTTAATTTTAATGCCTATTTATTACATTAAAATGATACGACTTCTATCTTACCTACTCATTTTATGTCAATTTTTATCGATATTTGTTTTATGATTGAAGCTTTAAATCGATGTGTGGTAATATAAATTGCAGTTTATAGGTACAGGCATAGAGCCAATTAAGTATTCACTTATGCTAATTTATAAAAAACCGCAAGCTAATGGCAATTAAAGAGTTGGATAAATATAATAACCTTTGCGTGTTAAATCGTAATAAATAAGTACCTTTTTAATTGCTAACAGGCAAAATACTCAGTGTAATTTCACTTTAAAATCAAGTTTTGTTGTCAAATGTATCTCCAAACATTTCAAATTAATTCCGAGAATTTTATAAATGAAAGTGGGTACCTAATTCAATTAACAGAATTAAAGTTTGACAGCTCAACGTGGCTTGCATTGGAAGCGGTCGTTGCATGTCTGCCCTCCAATTAACTTTACATAAAAAGATTTTATCGCCATGCCCATCGATCTAAAAGTTGATCAAGCTCGAATGCGCCTGATAAATGTGCAACAGATTAGAAATATTAACGTTATCCGTAGGCCTTCCTTCATGTTCATTAGTTAAGAGTTATTAGTCGATTTCCTCAAACATTGCTGCTTAATCGATTCTATTGTTATAGGTGCAGTTATCGATTACGAAGTTGGTGTTAGTTCGTCTCGATTTTTGGCCATCGAAATGAAAATAGCAGTATTTCCAGTTTTCTCAGACTGCTGCTGTGAAAAATGAAATGATGCTTATATTGTTGTTTCTGTATTTTCTATCAAACATAGCTATCATAACTTTTTTATACGCTAATCGGCAAAGATTAACATTCAACCACGTGTGTTGGATATAAAAATTTATGTAGAACGTTGTGAATAAATAAGATTTTTTTAGTACAAAATACGACTTTTATTGATACAGAAGATGGATGGGTGTCATGTGAACATGCCAAGATAAAAATAAAGAAAATATGTCAAGAACATAACAGCATTGATAAACAAATCATTTCAGGAGACACACATGAAACAGAACCACATGTGACCTTAAAAGACCCCATAAATGCACATATGGGTTATTTTATAGTCGTCGGATGTAAAAAATATTGTCAATTGCGCACTTAAAGTCAGAGGAACAATGTTAATAACAGACATCGTAAAAACCTTGAAACTTGTAGTTACTTTAGTCTCTATAGAATTGCAATACCAATCTGTTGATCTGTATCAGCCATTTTAATTAAATGTTAAGGTGAAGTAGCTACTGAGAAAAAAGTTGAAACGAAATTGGTATGCAGAGCAGTCTTTTTGCTACTCTTTGAGTTTTTACAAGTATTCGTAACAGTATTAAAAAAATCGTTTATCAGAAGATTGAGAGCATTTAAATCACACTCAGATTCAACTTCTTTACAAAAAATTTCATTATATGTAGACCAACAAATAGGCTACGGTCTAAAACAATGGTCGCATCTACTAAAACAAATATGCTTAACTTTATGGCTAGTGACCATTTAAAATATGACATAGAAGCCCACGAAACAATACTTAGTGATGTCACGTACAATGACGTTGACGAATGACGATAAAATGACCACACGTATGAAAGCTAGGCAATACAATTGCCAATTAGAACGTCAGAAAAATTGCTTGCACAGTTGGAATTGTTCAAGATATCTGTCATGGATTTATAATGAGTATCAAATACGTCATAATTGGTTTATAATTGTCTGAAGCAACAGTATGTTTAATAGCTCAGATAGAAGTTATAAGTACTACAGTAAATCTTAACACAAATATTGACGTTTGTAAAGAGCATAGTTTGCAATTTACACATGAACTCATTATGTTATTAGCAGCAAAGCAATAATTTTACGGAAGACTAATCTGAATAGCAAACATCGAATTAAGAATTACGTTGTATTGCAAAATAATGTTCGTGCTATGAATAATTCAATCTGAATTGTTTTCTAATCACTGCGCCACTGTTCTCGGTAAGGTAAATGGCTTATTTTCTATCTAAAATCGGCCAGCAATTACACGATATTACCACAAAAAATCAATAGCTGGCTTAAGTTGTCGAAGCTATTATAGGCGATTACTTAATGGTGGTCCGGGATTTCTTAATTACTGGCCAAAATGTGTTATTAATAGTTCGAAAGAAATTGTTTTTTCTGGCGAAATTGGAGCTATTGTTATCCTAACGAGCGATGTTGGTAAATACATAGCGGCAAATTCTCGATTTCACGGCAATTGACTACTAAACTCTCTTATGAAATAGAGGAATTTTAAATGTCTTGTTTGTAAGATATGCAGACTTTTTAAACATTGTTCACATTTATTCTCAACATCTGTTTCAATAACCAAGAAATAAAATCAAAATGAAAAGAAGTCATACGCTACCACTCACCGGATTTCCTCTTTTCATTGACCAGTACCAACGACTTTGTCCTCTTCACCCTCAAAGAGCGTCGTCTGATAGACCTCATTAATGCCTCGGGCATCCTCGAAAATCTCGGAGAGTCCACTCTCTTTTCAGGCATGAAAAAATTCTTCACGGCCAACATCGTCATTTTTAACTCGCACTTCCCACACTTAAAAACTGAATAGTCCAATCGATTACACGAATCCCATCTCTATTTCAATCAATTCACTTATCTGGATTAATGTCGTTCGATTTATAAACACAAAAAACTGTGACTAAACCATTTTTAGTCGATTTTCAAGGTTAGTAAATTCACAACAATTAGTAGGTTATAGACAGCACTATTTAGTTGTCCTTTTTTGTGAGAACGTAACTATTGTTTGTTCTCATCACTATTCCGAAGGCGGAGTATCCTGTTTGCCTCGGTGGTCGTAGATATTAATTTTAGGGGACGCGCGACACGTCCGTTCGTGGAGTCGACACGCGACGTACTGGCAGCCGAGTGGCTAGGTAGCACAGGAGGGGGCTTGCCTTGCGAGTTCGCGAACGTTATCTATCTTCTTATCAGAATTTACCTAGTCTTCATACAATACGGTCGTAAAATTTACCGTAAGTCGATAACCGATGTTGAAATATTTCGTGTAGGCATGACCTAACGTGTAGAGTTATCGAAGATATTTCAGAAACAAGCTTTTTAGGATTTTTTGCGATGGATGCCTTTTTGTTGTGCAACTACGTACAGTGTAGTAAATGTGAGTTAAATTATTTCAGCTAAGTAAAAGTTTTTATAATTACACAAAATAGGTAATTAAAAAACACATTAATAGAATCACACGCGGAATATAAGAATCACATACGGAAGATAATCACAAAAAACGGAAATCGATATTATCCATATACGCACACATCCGATGATCGACCGGTAGTAAACAAACCGAGTTGATACTTAAAATAATCGATATGAATCACACCTGCATTCATTATCCTCAATCTAGTTTCCTTTTGGGGTGGTCAGAGAGTGCCGAGGCTATCCATATACATACATGAGCTTCCTGTGTCACTTGCAATACCTTATGTAGCTTGGATGTATTACTCACGATTTTATTCTTAGCTCGAGCAGAACCTTATGAGGTATTAAATGGACAATGATCTACAAATCAATCAAAGCTTCCATTAGAATTCTGCTGGCTCTTCAACATAGATTTGGTCTTTGTTGTGAATAGAAGGACCCCTATCCTTGAGTGACTGCTATATTTCTTCGCTATATAGGTACCTTCAAACTATTTGTTATGCACCTCATTTATATCGGTTTGATGTTTTTCATCAACCATAAGAAGACGACTAACAATTCTTTCGAAATTACAAGGATAAACTACGTATCTCAAAGTAATATTATCATTTATATCATTTAAAAAAATAAATTAAACGTAATAAAAACTAGTAAAAACGAGTTACTTTTATCAAGGCTTTAGAAGATGTCGCCGTTAATAGGCTTAGCTGAGCAAATTGAATGATAAATGTTGTGTCAGACTTAGGCTTACTTCGCAACCATACTTCTTCATTTCATTTAGACGTTAGTGACTGTAGTTTTTAGTTTTCAGCAACTTTGGTCCTCTATCCTTATCTAAGCCTAAGTTTTTTATACAAGTTCTTTGGTTGAGAACGAGTAAAAATTGAAAAGTAAAGACTGGGGTTTGGCAAAACTCAAATTTAGTTACTGTACTACTTGGTCTTACATGTAAATTAGGATTAGATAAAGAAGATAAGTAAGATATCACAATTGATATAAGAGTTACTTTACTTAAACCTATAAAAGATGATGCAAATGATGCTAAAAATGCCTTGAAACAGGAATGTGCTCTCATAATTCCTCTCATTGACGCCAATTTGGTGGTTTTTAAACACCCACGCTAAAAACTGTAAGACCCACCTTATTTAGCTGCCGAGCATTGAATTTCTTGATTGAGTCATGCCCGAAAATATTTTGATCTGAATGAAAATATTTGAAGTTTTCAGCTTTGCATAAACTGTTAGACAATAGAAGTCATATGTTATTTGGAGATTTATGGATTCTAAACTTTTGTTTGGCTGCTTTTGAATCTATTAATATTTTTGATGTAATTAGACTCTTGAGGGAATATTTATTCAGAATCTCCGCAACATTTCATAATGTGCGAGATCAAATCTGGTACAGATACAGATCACTTGTATTACGCGGATCTTGTTTTCAGTGGTTGCTAATTTAAAGTAATAATAATATAATATAATAATTTCTTCGTCATCATCGTATTTTATTAAGTCAACCGTAGAGTCGCTACAGAACATTACCCAGGATCTGACCATGAAAATGAATCCAAAATTTCCCTCATTCATCCGAAATTAAAATATGCACACAAGTGGCACAAATTGGCCTACATTCATCATCATAACGTTAGAGCGGGCATTCCGTTCATTTAACATTTGTGCCGCACCTACAACCCACTCCCTCCATTGTAGTTACAGCGCTAATTAATTTACTAGCCTTTTTGTTGTTTTAACTCTGAAAAGATTTATACCCTGTTTCTACTACGAAGATCTATATTGCTCTTTGGAGTTTATGGACTCACGAATCAGTTGGGGATCCAAATGGGTATAGCCTAAATTAAAACGTGCAATATACATGTCATTCCATTTAGGTAACTACTTACATAGATGAAAATATCTTCGCATTAAACTAAGTGTTCTCCTAAAATGTAGTTGAAAATTCCCAAATATCCAAACAACGCTAAAGTTTCGGCTTTCAAGATTAATCTTCTGAAATTTAAATGGTAATGGCGACATTAACATTTTGGCCGCTCAACATTTCCAAGATATACACGGTACTCCGTTTTAACCTGAGATTATGGTTAAGATCATAATTCATATTCTGTGAAATGCTCTAGTGGATGGCTTAAATTGTTTGCTGGCTGGAACGCTTTAGCGCAAAACTATGTTGGAATAACAGGAGCTTAAAATATTATACGACGCGTACTCTTTGAAGACAATATTGACAAAAAAGAACGGATAAAAAAGGTAACTGTAGTTATCAATAAAAAAATGCCAAGACCGTACACAAACGCCTGGGGCTGATTGGACTCAGAAGGCGTAGACCGATGTTGTGGTAATACCGTGAAAGGACTTATTTTTAGCAGATGACTATTTAAGGCTAAGATCATTGAAGACGTAAAACCATGAAACGCTGTACAAAATATGCTTTAGATTCACTACGAAGTAGGTAACCAAAGTGTTGGAAGAAAAAAATCCTGGGCAGTGAATGTTTTTTTGTAGGATATTGTTTTGTATTAACAAAACTAACTCTTACGTCAAACTATCGGATTACGTAATCCTCAAGTGCAATAATCAAGTGACCTTTGTTATATTGTGTCTGCAGTGTTGTAGCGTTTAAAATCAAGCTTTTGTATGAATCCCGCCAGGTTAATTAGATAATACAATTAGTATCTATTCAAGGTTTGGGAGAATTGTTAATCCTTTAACAAAGTTTTTTTTTGTTCAGAGCAGTTACAATTGAATTTTAAACCTTTTTCAAATGTGTTTTAACTATAATCAATTAGTTCGCTTTTAGTCACGCTAAACGCAGGTTTTTAGAAATGCCTGTTCTTGATATAAATAGAGAAATGAGATTGGAAACTTTTTTGCGCAATTTGTTTAATACTCATTCTAAGATAATTTCATAGTGCTAAAACGTATTATGAAGAGCAAAACATTTGCATATTTGTAGCCATAGGCTGATAACTCTACCAGTTTGTAGCGGTTACAATCATAAGTAGTGATCAAATAGAAAAAGTTGCAAAATCACATCAAGTGTAAATAAAAGAACACACTTAAGATAGAACTCAGCAAACATCTGTAGAAGAAATCCTAACTAATATTATAAATGTGAAAGTAACTCTGTCTGTCTGTCTGTCTCTTCTTCACGCCTAAACTACTGAACCGATTTGTGTGAAATTTGGTACAGACATAGTTTGGAACTTGAGAAAGGACATAGGATAGTTTTTATTTCAAAAAAAAATATTCCGGACATCTAGCGCCATCTATTGGTCAAACCAAAAATCTGCCGGAAGTCACTATTCCACGCGAACGAAGTCGCGGGCAAAAGCTAGTATGAAATAAAGCAATTAGATTCCGCTGTTTACTAAATGAATAAATATAACGATGTTGAATCTAAATGAAGCGCTGCATCGCTTTATTTGCGAGAATCCACAGAGAATCGTGCAAACTCTTATCGCGGCATCGTAGTTGCACGTTGCGGTTCACGTTTTGCATCAACGACCATTACAATCTGACCTCCCAACCTCTCTTTTGTTTTCTTAAAATGGATATGAGAGCGAAAGAACTTTGTCTTTGAAGATGTCTCGCTAAATTGGACGCTGTATGCCTTAGCTCCGTATTTCTAACAGAGATTTATTTTTAGTGTGATGTTTAGAGGCAAATGTACTACAGAAATTTTGTAAGAATTTATTCTAAGAGACAAAAGATGTCGAGCTTTATGTTGTATAGTATCAAATGTGCGGTGTCGACATACATTGAGATGGTGAAGCGAAACAATTTATTTTACTACAAAGATACTAAAATAAACTAGCATTGGAACCTGTTCTGCTATCTTTGGTGCAAAAACTAACGCTACAAGACAATTATCATTAACCTGTTGAATATACCAAAATAGGGACAGTTGAACAATTTATGTAGGTACATCTTTATCTAGTTTTACTAGGCATTAAAGTATGGTGGATTGTTTTACAACAATGTTTGATGTTTGCATAGTACCAGTTATGTTATTATATGTTTCTTTCATGCATCTGTTTTATCGACTGTTTCTCACACTACTAGAAAACTGCTACTTTACATGCATGGATATCTTCATTTCCAGTGATGTTACTTTCAATTTATCCATCTTGGTAGTTTATTGTACTTTTAAGTAGGTTCAATTTCTACAATCAGTTTGCATTGGACACCATACTACTTTTATTACCTTAGTATTATCAAATATCAAAGTGATTGTTTCAAATTGCTAAGCTCAACATGAAAATCAGTGTAAGAAAACACTGTACCGCACACAAGTCAGAGATCAGTGCTGCAAGAGATTGTTAGACTCATAGCGACTTGCTGATCTTTAACCCATCTTCATGGGTTTGAGTTGCTAACTATTAGTAATCCGGCTTGGGATTCAGCTCATTATATTACACTGACATCGATATTTGTGTTTTCTATTATAATCCACGGGCAATTTATATTTGAACGACTATAGAAATTAGGCTTCAGAGTCCCATTACATTGGGACTGGATAGTGAAAGCGTGCGAATAAGTATCATTTAATGTATTTTTATTTAATGTAATGCAATTTGAATCTTTTATAGGCTTACTTCATTTAAAAAACTCGTTTGCTTTTTCTTCTTCAATGAATAAATTCTTTTCAACTAAACCATCAAGGGCAGCATTTAATTCAAAGCTAAAAATAGGACTAAAACCTTCCATACAAACAGGACCTGCTATGGAATATACATCAAACCTGTCTGTTTAATTGTAGGCTCAATTAATTCAGGTCGTTTTGGGAATGCTGTCCTCGCCCACGACAGACTGGGAACTGGGAATAGAACCGGTTGAATCCTCCAAGAAGATAGGAGCTTCCTTTAATAATTTGTCTGGCTGATAAGACGTGGCAGGAAAGGATAAAGATTTGAGTCAGGTTGTTGGAGATTACAAGCTTTTTGTTGGCTTAGACTTGCTTATTTTTACTAGATTATAGAGGTAGAGGCTGTAAATGAATTATTGCAGTTGTTTCTTAGATAAGAAAGTATTGTTTTGTAATAATAGAAACTTGAATAATTAAATGTGTAGTATTAGAAAAGAAGCGATGTTAAACTAACTCTGGTTTAAAATGTTAATTCGAGCAATAAGGACAGTTAATAATCACAACAGCAACAAATTGTGTAGATAACATTTCAAACGAAAACAACAAAATGCCAGCCATCATTAAGTAAACTACTGAACTAAAAACTGACTTGGAAATTAAAAGTAAACTGCTTTGAAAGCAAACAAAGGCTAGGAAATAATTAATTTGGATGAAAATAGAAGTTCTCCTGTTTAAAGGGCGAAGGCAGACGATCGACTTACATAGTATTTATCTTTTGCTTTTGAAATAACACTTTTTGTATCAAAGAAGTTGGTTGAATTAGCAGACCTTTTGGCCTCTTTGATTATCTGATATTCTTCATCAGATAGTTTGTCACACCTAATTTATCTCACTTGTATGCATTCGTACAAGACCATAAAATGCATGTATTTGTACGCTGCAATGCAAGTCATAGATGGACTTATAATATACTTATGTACTTTGAACCACCTTCTTAAACCTATGTTTACAAATAAAGATTTCATTTTCATTTAACCTATTCTCTACTATACCTATATTCAAGCTTATTATTTTATTCTTCAAATACTTACTTCCTTCGTACAATTTGTCCAACATAACTGACTGTCGTTCATTTGGTCGAGTCATATCAAAGCCACGATAACCCCGCCTTTTCTTCAAAATGAACGGGCTAGAGAAACCTGATAATTGATATCGTGATTTCAGTTGGAAATTGCTTTGAAGATTGAAGAAAAATAAATAGTATTGTTTCTCAATTTCGGCTTTTGTTCATATTTGTTTATTTGGGGTTAGTAGAAGGTACTCTTCTATTATTCGTTTTGCATAATAGGCTTTACAGAATTTGGGACCTGTAAATAATGCAATATTCCGTTTTCAGTTTATTTTGGTATTTGAAGTGTTAGATTCGAAATCGAATAAAAAAAAAAGATTTTGGTGTGATATAATAAATGACATCACATATCGACTGCAAGCAAGCAATACCTCCTATCTGACTCCGGGTGGATTTTAGGGTAGGGGCACAATAAAACTTAATAAAATCCTTATTCCGAGGTATAATGAGATACTGAAAATCCAAGTTTTCTTTTTTTACGCATAGTATTGATTAATAAAGTTTTTTTGTTTTTATTTTGAGTCTAGGTAGTTTAAGGTAGATACAAGTTTTTTAAAACAAAAATGTCAGATAGGAGGTATTGCTTGCTTGCAGTCGATATGCTCTATAAAGTCTTCATAGTATAACAATAGTAATACTTATTTGTGCTGAATAATTTAATAAACACACTCGAAGCTGTGTAAATAATCTATTAAAACTTCTGTTTTGTTAAGTAAGGCCTCACCCTTCTCATATTATCCACTAGAAACATTAAGACACAAAACCTCACCCGTCCACCCGCAATAATAAACTAAGCAAATTATATTGCATTCACCACGTCTCATTGTGAGTAGGATGTTATATTAATGTCTAATTTAAACCGCATAGGAACCAGAATGGAACCTTGTGGCACTCCGTGTAGGTAGGGCAAGTATTTAGATATGGTTGTATTTAAAACTTGTACATAGACTTAAGAGAACAGTTCTGCTTCAGAATAAAAAATACAATATGTTACATAAATATGATAAAAATAGTCATTTGTTATTAATTAATCATAATGATCTGTAGCCTTATCAATTCTGTGACGCACGTGGGCGTTAAATATTTTATCGAAAATAGTGACGCCTTTTCCATCTCACCAATTATTCACTTTCGTGTCTACATCATCTGCCAATTAATGAGAAAGGACGATCATAAATATTCCCATAGCTCACAGCTTAGGATTGAGAATCGGCTTTATCAGACTTGCCTTGAGCTAATTTATTTGCAAATTGTTTTAGCAAAGATGTTCGCCATCTGCGTGGGGGTACAAATATTATGGATTATGAATGCAAAGTATCCATATAAAAGGAATATCGAATGGATAAGCCCCAAGCGTTGGTAATGATACGCCTACGTACATAATGCCAGAAGAATTGAATACTGAATTATTTTCTGAATGACTGATAAAATATTTGTCCGTCAGAGCTAGTCCTATTACAATTGTGTGGGAATTTTGTAACTCGTTTTTAACTTTGTTTCCTCTTTCTAAAGGTCAAGCTAACAAAAGCTTGTTTGGTTTATATTATATGTTATTTTATTTTTAGACTACAAGAGAGCCATCTTGTACCTTTAGAACGTGCGACGTATTTCGAATATTACATGTGGGATTTCATCTAAAAGATTTTTATGCGCAGCATTTTGCTCTGTTACATTGCAGAACTAGATTTATTCTCATAACAAACCTGTGTTTTCTATAAAACTTTCTCGTTCACTTTACGATAACCGTTTACGAGTGCTTGATGACTGCAGATGATGACATAGAGCAATTATTACCTGAAACAAAAATAGAAAAAGTTAGTACCATTTAAATCCCATTAATTCACCATACAAGGCAATACGACATCGTAAACCGAATAATAGAAACATCTACGAATCCTTAATAGACATAAGAATTTTATAAAACTTGCTCGTGTATATTTTACAAAGGATTTTACGACTGTGGCCACAGAAGGCAATGAAACGTTTTACGAGCCAAAGGGACGTACAGAGATAAATTTTAAAGACATATAAAAAGTCCCTTTTGAAAGAAATTAGGGAAACGGTCGGCTATTTGAGTTGTATGTAAATCGATATAAAACGTACTTTATGAGCGAGATGCAGCTTAGCTATTAAATTGCGCAATTGAAATAAAATTTATGTGAAACAACCTGCATTTACTTTCTTTTTTTGTTTATTAATAGTTTTACCACCTCTGTTAAATTTCGCAAACCATGGTTAGATATTTACTCTATTTTATTCGGTTTTTATTTCGCCCAACGTTTAAGCATTGCCATTCAACGTGGCAATGCAGCCAGCCTTTTGGGTACACTGCCGGGTGACAGCGATGAGGATCAATTTTTCGACGCCCTTTATTAGTTATATATTTGACAGTTTTAAGTTTTCTTTTTTATGTAAATATAGATTTCGTTTATTTTAAAATATAATGTACAGATTTTACTCTCATTGTTATTGTATATAACATTAAAACATATCTATTCAGAATACACCTGCAGTATCAAAGCTAGATTTCCTACATCACATCCGCCCACGACCACTCTTGGTCACGGCCATACCAAAACTAGCATTATCAACTTAGTCGAAGCTCTAACACTTAGAGAACGTAACCAACTGGAGACGTCATAGCCATGCCAAAGATACAATTATCATGAGCGTCTAGCATATGCTTTTGTTTGACTAATTTGTCGTGTTTATGCATAGCGATGTGATTGAAAATGCATGAGGGAACTATTACTATTAGAAGCTATGCTTCAGACGCACGGTAACTGGCGAAAATTTTAAATGGAAACTTGTGTCTGGTGTCTCCAGTTGGTTAATATTTGAAGTTTAGACAGGTCAAACTGGTCACTATAACAAAGTAAATGATAGTTGCAGAAGAAAATCACAGAGTAGATAAAGTCGTGTTCATTATTTGCAATACTATGAATAGTATGGCTTCCTTGTACTGTAATAGGATATAATAGGTCGCCGTGACGGACCTTGATCGAGATTATGATGAATGGGACTCAAGAAGGTGTGATATAATTATATTGTTCAGTCTTAGGAATATGCAGATTGACTGCAATTGCAATATTAGGTACACTAGTTGACTTTAGATACATTATGGAAAGGAGGAAAGAGCAGTTAGTCTTTTTTTTTCATTAGTATTCCAATAGTCATGATTTTAGTGTAGTTTTATAAGTCCAGCATGTTAAACTTAGAAGAAGTTTTTAGGACCCATCAGCATGGACATAGGATTAGCATGGCGATCCAACGAGGTAATGCTGCCAGGTGGTTATTTGATTTATGGCTGCCTCTTGGGCACGCTCCCAGTCGACAGCGATGGAGACGAATTTTTTATGCTTTTCAGTTTAAGTTTTTTTAGTTGTAGGTTTTTTTTTGTTTTTTACTAGAATAGATTTTAATTAAAATGTAAATAATGATGCATATAAATGTCAGTACCCATCAGCATATTTTAGTTTTTATTTTTTCACCTCTATGTTACTGACGCGTAATTGGGAAGCATTAGGTAATTAGCCTGATGGAATTCAATCCTTCGCCTTTATCCTAAGACTTTATGACATCAAACACGAACAGAGCACCATTGTCCATTTGAAGTTTGCCATTTGTTGAATTCCCACGGCTCAGGGCCAAACGATTACTATCATCATCATAATGCCAGTCATTAACCGTGCAATGTGGACATAACAGCCAACTGCTTTGGGGAAGTATAACGATGTGTCAACATTAGACTAAGGAACGTAGCTTGAAATTACTGTGCTTAACTATGCTTTGAGAAATGTAGGACTAGTTGGAAACGCATTTTGAGTTATTAAGTTAATTTCTAAGTAAGCCGCACGGGTTTATCAATAATAAGGTTAAGCTGCGCTTGACGCGATCTGTCCGTGGATGGGTGGCTATCTTTTCAAAACGAGTTCGCCCGTTATCGCCATGATTTCGTTATATCATGCAAGGACTCTTAAATCTATTGTCTTCTGGTATGCAGTTTAATATAAAGGATGTAAGAAGGATCGATTCTGTAAAAGTATGATTGAAAATTTAAATTGGAAATACATAGCGTTGAGTTTTAAAATATAGAGCCCTAATTGAAGTAGCATTAACAGACTACTTAGTTAACGAAGTAATCAAACAAATAATTAAACAAACATTAACATCACGAACCAAAACAAACAATAAAGGTAAAATAAGCACAGATGAAAATAGAGATGAGGCAGAACATGTTAGCCGAATTCGTCCAGCCGACCTACATAGCAGATTTACGAACAAAATTATTCATTTCAATGGGACGAGGGTGGATGTTGACGGCGACACAGGTTTTTACTCAGCTTAGTGACATCTGAATTTATTATTAAACTGAACTTAAGAAGTTGGTGTTTCTTTTGAGTTTTTTGATAAAAAGAGACAATTTGATGATGAACAATATGAAAGATGGTTTTATATCTTTAGAGAGTGGTTTCATTGTTAAGGGGTTTTGAAGCCCTATGTTCGTCGTTTCTGGATTTTGTGAATATCAATGTGTCTATCTGTTTGTGTGCACTGATTTCACAGTCACCAGCAATTACCAAACAATTAATACCCAGTGACTTTGAATCCGACTCGATTCGGTATCCCACATTACGCGCGAACGATAATCGCATAATAAATAATCGATTCGATCGAAACTCATCCACTTGTAACTAATATGGGGGATATTCGATCGTAAATTGTATCTAGTTTTGGATCGTAAAGTACTCGAGCCTCGGCGGTATAAGGCGGGAAGGGAATTTTTTTTTGCCGCCTTCCGATACAAAAGTCGCAATGTATACGGTTACCGATATCAATCTTTTACGGTTCAATTGTTTTGTATTTGTAAGACACTTTCACAGTTCTAGGTTTGTGACTTACGAGGTATTTTTATAATCGAGTCGTGGATGTAACCGGCAAACAGAATTGGCTGGCACAACCGTTTCTCAGGATTCAAATAATTTACAAAAAGAAAACACATTTTTTTCTTCCGAAGCAGTAACAAGTCTTACTGTCCTGTAGCATTTGGTCAATTTAATAGTTTCTGCACTACACGAATCAAGGAAGAACTAGATATAACCGGTTCTGCTGATGACAGCGCTTGGACATCTGCCCAACTCATAAGGGTTAAAGAGCGTGAAGAACAATTTTAGGTCGGTGATGTAAATGCAAAGCCAACAAACTCATAAAAAGAAGTGTTCGATTCATTTAGTTTATGATATGTGGGTCATTTATTTAACAGTAAAGGACTATTTAAGTTTGATAGTAAAAACAAGTGTCTATTGGTTTTGTGGACATTACGGAGACAAGACACCATAAAACCCTATTCTAATAACTGCTGTATTGATTCAAGATGTTGTCAATAACATTATTTGCAAGTATCAATCCAGAAATGTTAGACACTGGAAATAATTGAAATTCACCACAATTTCACAAACCTTTGCGGCCGGCTCGCTTGATCAAAGCAACCTCAAAACCGCAGTGGCTCTCGATAAGGTAAAGATCTAGGTAATGACGTAACACAAGTCAAGAACCCCATAAATAAGCAAGGTGTACACGATTCTGATCTAAATACCGAAGCATGTGCTATAATAGACTGAATATTCAGTGTACACCTACATCTAAAGTTACCTATTAACCTCCTTTCTGATGAAGTTATTGTTCATATTTTACGCAGCAATTTGATATATGGTACTGAGTGATAAATTAAATAATACTTTCAGGGACAATTTCAGGGCTTTTTACCAAGGCGTATTCTTGGAGTACACTCTTCCTTGTGGGATCTAATTATGAGCCTTTTGTCTGTTTCTAAATATATGTCATGAATTCTACATAAAATTGCAATTGGTTCGGAGAAGATGTTTGATTTCGGTGGGTACAAGGCTCAGGAAATGTTATTCTTAAGATCTGTGCAAATAACATTACAACTCAAAAGTTTTATTAAACATTGAAGAATCCAAATCCAATAGATATAGATCTAAAACTATATCAATCATCAAGCTATTTTTCTCCGGTTTTCTAGCATCTTATAAATTCTAATATAAACACACCTTGAGCAAAGGTAACTCGACACGATCCATCCTCTGACGTCATTTAACACAAAATATATTTATTTTACGAATCGCGAATACGTAAATGGGTCACAGACGTCCCAAGGTGATGCATTTAGGCGGAGTAAACAATAGAACAGCGGTGCTCAACATGGCCTTGTGGTACTCGTGGATGCAAAAAGATGTTATAGAAAAAAAAAAACTAGTCTTAAGATTTTGTCTTGGACAGATGGTTAGGTATCTTCTAACCTACAGACAGACGTGTGTTGCAGGGGAGTTTGTTGCGCCACTTCTTCTTCCCACACACACATAGGTAGTGGCGAAGGGTGGGCGTTTTGGAGGCTGTCTTTTGTAAATTCCTGACGTTCAAAAAGTGCTGTCTTGCAGCCAAGTTTGAATAAATGATTTTTAATTTTGATTTCTTATGGCAGAAACATTTTTAGCATACTATACTATAATATGGAACTCTTAAGAAAGTCTGCAGTAAGAGACAGTTGGATTTACAATCAATTTTCCAAAAAGGACGAGGTTCTCAATTAGATGTTTGTATTTTTATTATTGTGAAAATATGTGTCATCATCTGGTAAAAAACAATGCGCAGTAATAATAGAACCAAAAGCAATCTGCGTATATAAAAGAAGAGGATCCTAGATTTGACGTAATCCAACAAATGTTGGTCACCACTGAATCAAATCATTCCATCAGCTTTCCCTGAAAAATATTTTGATCGTTTCGCGAAAACATACAAACACTCTGAACCACAACATGTTTGTGTAAGCTGATTAAGATGCATTGAGGAATAACATTGAATGAACCAAATGTTCTGCGGAGTATTGATAAACATTTTGAAAGGGTTGAGGAAGATATGCGTGCTGAAAAGTGAGACTTATTAACATAGTACTAGAATTAACTTTCAGTTGTAATCTAGAAACAGCGTTTTGGGTTATTGAATTATCTATAACCTAATTCTAAGCATGGTATAACCGATATACTGCAGATAGGACCTCCTCAATTTGTACAGTACAGTTTTCAAACGTTATAACTTAAAACCTTGCCTTTGCTAAAAGTAGATTTTAAATTTTTGACTAAAATTGTTTCGTTACCAATTTTACTGAGATCCCACCAGGATAACTCTTGGAAATGGTAACAAATTGCATGTGAACATTTCTAAAACTTGCTTAAGCCTAAGTGTACACATGTGCACGGTAAATTTTGATGGAATCTCGCCATTACACACACGCGTTTAAACTCAGACATACTCAAATTCTACCCATGAACTACTTCATTATCCACCTACCACTAAAGCCCCGCTTCCCTCCATAATTTTATTACAAACTTTCCATGAAAATTTAGCGCTAATTTTCCCACTTATGCCCTAACTAAATATTTCAAACGTTAAAGTTTGAGTGGAACGGTAACTCGAGCTAACCGAAGTTCGCCAACTATAACGACTTCGACTTCCAACTTCGTACGTAAGTACTAGGATGCTAATAACTTGCCAACTTAATTGACACTTCAGATGCGACTTCAAAAGACTTCTTTTGACGGGAATTATTGAATCAATTTAGGTTTTGAAAGTGGTCACTTTTTACTTTGGTCTTTTTCCTCATCTACGAGTCTACTAATACTATTGTACGTTTGTGGGTTCGATATTGTAGAAGATAATCTCTGGTTCTACTAAACCGATTCTGAAAAACCTTGTTCCAATAGAGAGGTACGTTATTCATGTTGTTGTACCCAGGTATAGAAAGTAATGCCTTCTGGACGCAGGTGAAACTGCGAGAATAAGGTTGTCTTTTAAGAAAGCCACACTGAAGTAGTTTTTGTTTCAGTTTTTGAAGAGTTGCTGTTAGTTGTCAATTCGTGTTGTTCACTCGTGCGTGATTGAAGCTTCGCTGGACACAGATCTCGTGTTTTTGTAAAAATATGAGGTAATCCGCAGTTTTAAAACTTTTAAAACTTTCTGTAAGTAGATCGATTGAAAAACTTAAAAATAAACTTTTCTTTTTTTTTCGAGCTTCAAAAACTTATCGGCAATGGCATCTTTTTATTAAAAATCTGCTAAAAATGTGCACAAAATCCTACAAGGCAATACGTACAGCAGTTGCGTAGTGACAAGCTTCATAACGGCAAAGTAATTTGACAAAAGCTATACTTTGAATCAATTACCAAATAAAATATTTCATAACGATCAAAAATAAGTTAAAAAGCTGTGTTCTATTACCCCTACAAATAGCGTAGGTGGTCGACACCCAAACAGTGCTGTCTGCTTAACCGTGACAGTTTTCTCGGTCCGATGCTCGAGGAACCAGGGTGTATTATAGCCTAAGTTTGTTTGTATGGGGTTCAAGTTATAAACGAAAAACAAAAGAATCCTGAAATAACAGCTTTTGTCGATAGGGAGGACTGAGAACTATTGATTCTTTTAAAGACTTCATTGTTGGAGTGAGTTTATTTCCCACTGCTAGTACTTACTGATATTTTAAACGTTACTACCACCAATGACATACTACTAATATATCTAACCCCTGCAATCTATAACAATTTTTGAACTGCATCAGAAAGTGAGTGTCAGTATGACGAGTGACAAGGAAGAATGAAAGCGAAAGACATATTGCGCCCCCAAATAAAATTGAGAACAGGGCTGGAGGAAGAAGATTAGAAAGTCACTTTATTTTTCTTTAAAATGCGTATCATTAGAAATCGTTTCGTTCATAACTTAGACAGCACCTGAGAACGCCAGATGTGACAAAACAGTTATGGCTAACACACCCCCACGACCCCCAATTTGTATGTAATTGATTCAAATATTATTTTAAATTGCCTACCGTGGTTGATTGATAGCGGAAGAACGGATCAAAATATAGGTTTTATGGAGGCAATTTGTAACTTATGGCTTCAAAATGATAAATTGTACGTTACAAGTATATTTCAATTTTTATTTCTTCGAATATTTTAGGTAAGACGTCAGTCTGCGATTGAATGCAGCAAGATGTTGGTTGGATATGTCAAATGAAAATCGAGAGTTTTGTACAAAATGGACAAATGTCAGAGAGGATAATGATGAGGATATATGTTTTGATGTACCTACCACAACACAAAGACTCAAACAGTCACCTTCATGCTGCAAAATCCGAATATGATTTTAGGTAAAACAAAATAAACCTTAAGAAATTAATTATAATCTTTTGGGACTTCAAAAACCCGACTGAGATGAATAAAAACTTAATTTAAAAACCTTTGTCTTTCGGTAAAAGGTATTGCCGAAATATTCTTAACCCTTCAAAGAAGTCGAACTTCGCTTTTCTAAAACTAAGTCAGAAAGCATAGTCCAGCCGTTTTGATTTCGTTAAACATCAGACCCACTGACAGCTGATTGATTATGAAAACAAACCACTGGCAACCTCTGATCACAGTGAAAGTCTAGACATTTTCACTTCCTCAATGCTCAGTAGAAATAATGGAAAGTTGTTCGTTTGTACAATTACACGTTGGGGAAGCGTGACATCGGATATTGCGGGAAATGACTGGGCGCCAACCATGTATAATGTACGCGTATGAGCGGTTAGCGTAAATTGAAACGTTGTTTAAGTCTTCTGATTTGACTGTTGGAAAATGGTATAAGGAAAATGAATAATATACAAAATGTGCATATTATGTCCATTCGATGGTAAATGCATTCGGTAAACACACATAAATGATAAGTAGGTATAAATATTGTAAAGAGGTAATGTTTGCAAATTATTGTGAGCTTGTGACGTTGTACGCAGTTTTATCTTTGGGTCTACTAAACTTATTTGGAAAATTCCTTTGCCAATAGAAAGCCACGTTAGGTATTTGTAAGCTTCATATGCTTTATTTCCATCGGGTATGGGAAGTATTTCCCTCAGGACACGAGTAAAACTGCTGGCAACAGCTAGTCAATGTAATGTAAAGTACACTTAACCACAAGGATTGAATCCCTATTCCCGAAGTTACTATCTTCAAACATGGTGACTGTAAAATGGGTCCTCAATTTAGATTTGTCAGGCTTTTGGGGATCCGCGGTCCCTTGATGACGGTATGACATAAGATCGGATTTGCTATGTTATTTGAGGCCCTAAACGTTGGGGACTCGAATATTTACTGGTGAATTTACTAAATGAAAGTACGCAATTGCCTAGCTTTTTCGAGTAGTTTCACCCGTAATAAAATATAGCATCAGATTTAGGGGTAATGTAGATTGGTAAGGACGAAATAATTTTTGGAATCGGTCGAGTAGTTTGGCGTTTATTTGTTACATACTTTCATCGAATAATGTCTCTTTACATTAAGTAATAGTGCGTACGTTAGAATTTTCTGTATGCGTTGCTAAACTTAGATTTTTGTTCGGGAGTGTAGCTCCCGCGTTCTAGGTTCAAATCACTCTAACCAAGAACAGCTCAATCCCCTACATTTACATTCATATTATAACAATATAAAAATGTACAAAATAATCCATCAAATCAATATGAAGCCATGACGTCACAATGATGGAGACATTACGCTGCACCCTACAGAGGGGACTCAAAAACCGAGAGTGCAGTAAATGTAATAACATGTTGGACCGAGTTGTGGGCGAATAAAACGTAATTGTAGGAGTATTGGGTTCTGTAGAACTTGTTTACTCTGAAGATGAGAGGACCGAAACAATTTTTACAATGTTTTGTTTGTCAAGAAGATGACACTTTTGTTTACAAGCATGTAAGTGCCTATTTAAATAATAATGTGAAGAAAAAATACTATAATGTGAAGTCTCTAGTTTATACATTTTTTTATATTAAGAACTATCGTCAAATTATCGTCAAAACACATGAAATTCTCAAACTTCAAGTTCAAGTTCTCTTTGAAAATTGAATAACGTGAAAACTCATAGTCAACAGATTCTGTAGAAAGCCGACGTTTGTCATTACATTGACTACTTGTAATAAAAAAACGTTTTAATTAAGGATTTGTCGTCACATTTAAGGAACCCTACACTAGTTCCCTCCTAAGCCCTCAGCCAGCACGTGCTGCGCCCTCCCCAACTATAACTAGAGTAAGCAGAATGTTAAATCAGAGTCCTGTGTGATTTTGACAAGGTTTTACTTGTGATCAAGGAAGGGTGCTGTACATAGTTAGAATAAAAAATGTATATAATAACTGGGGTTGGAAGATGAGGTTGTTAAAAAATATTGAAGATGAGAAATGAATTGAAATGGGTAGACAAATTTTATTTTAACAGCGTTATTTTTCGTTTTTAAGTTTACTACTAAAAATGCATGTTACCAAAACTAATTTATTTTCGGGTACCGGTACGGGTACGGTAATACCCTACACTTTAGACATTTCTAGTTAATTAGTCTCTCAACAATAAAACATTTAAATAATTAGGTATTGCTGATTTTTGACGCCAATACAAACACAACATATTTTAATCTTCGCATTCACATATAATTCCGCCATTATTAATGTAATCTGATGTAATCCTTATTTACGGATTTATGCAAATTATAAGGCTTGTTACACAAACACGGAGCGATCACGATCAGCGTATTAACGTGATCGATAAATTAAATTATGTAAAAAATCTCGTTCGGAATTTGAATGACAAATAAATAGGCAATGTAAATGCGAATGTTTGTATTATTGTAAATATTTGGTTTAGTCATTTGAATGTGGTTGAGTTCAGAATACTAAAAATAAAAAAGTTTACTCTAGCACTATTCGTCCGTATCTATGGCTGCGAAGTAAACATTCATTTATATGGTTACATTGTCTCATTAGATAGATGAAATAAATACGAAAAACTTAGAAACCTACTTCAGTACTTTTAGCAATAATTTAAGTAGCTAGTCAGCTCAAATTTCTGATTTCTGGGTTGTTCCACATACTTGAACATAGCTTTCATACAACGTATTGGCAGGCTTCCCACTCAATCCCTTCTACATGGAAACTAGAATAATTTCCAATCAATTAACCTACTTCATTAATGAAGGGATTCAGCCGTGAAAAGGAGGTTACTAGATTCATAGACTAGACACTATTTATAGTTTAAAAATATAGGTATAATCAACTCGTGCATCCATACGTTTGTCCTTGATATCTATACTAATATTATAAAGCGGAAGAGTTTGTTTGTTTGTTTGTTTGTTTGTTTGAACGCGATAATCTCCGAAACTACTGGTTCGAATTGAATAATTCTTTTTGTGTTGGATAGTCCAGTTATCGAGGAAGGCTATAGGCTATATAACATCACGCTACGACCAATAGGAGCAAAGATATAGTGGTAAATGTGTAAAAAACGGGAGAAATTATTTCATCTTTGAAGCCTTCCGTTGCGTGCGCCGTGAAAACGGTTCAAGATACACAAAAAATATGTATTAAAGAATAATAGCTCTTTTAATGATCTAAAAAACAGTCCGCGACAGTGTATGTCTATCTTTTAAGATTAACTCATAAAAACCGTTTTTATGGTACCTAATTTGGTCGAAATAATTTGTTTAAGTTGTATCAACATAATAATATTAATCTTTATTCAAATAAATATGTTGTTGGTTAAGAGTACTAAATCTATATATATAAAAGAAAGTCGTGTTAGTTACTCCACTTATAACTCAAGAACAGCTGAACCGATTTAGCTGAAAATTGGCAGGGAGGTAGTTAGAGCCAGGAGAAGGACATAGGATAGTTTTTATTACAAAAAATAAAAAAAAATACAATTTATTCCGGACATACAGCGCCATCTATTGTTCAAACCGAAAATCTGCCGGATGCCACTATTCCACGCGAACGAAGTCGCGGGCAAAAGCTAGTCTATACTAATATTATAAAGCTGAAGAGTTTGTTTGTTTGTTTGTTTGAACGCGCTAATCTCAGGAACTACTGGTCCGATTTGAAAAATTCTTTCAGTGTTAGATAGCCCATTTATCGAGGAAGGCTATAGGCTACTTTTTATCCGGGTCCGTGCCGAGGTTCCCACGGGATGCGAGTGAAACCGCTGGCAGAAGCTAGTAACTCATATATATGCATGTGCAAGTGCAACAAATAGGTATAGTTATTTATTAGTGCTAATGAAAGAAAGAAAGAAAGAAAGAAAGAAAGAAAATAAGTTTTATTGCGCAAAATGAGGAAACTTAAACTGTATGGAAATAATTGTTTGTGCTGTAAATAGCATTGATGGTTTATAGGTAAGCTTAATTAGCTGTTATATTGTTATTAGTGTAAGTAAATAAATTTAATACGAGTTAAACTGTCGGTTCTTTCCCTCTTGATTAACAGACGAATGCAAAAATCTATTAAATCAATTCATTAGTCTACATACATAACAGCAGAATGCATTAATTTGTTTTAATGTAAAACATAGTTTAATAACTTGTCTGTTAAGAAAGTCGGACCTATATTTCAGCAAAACCTATCAATCAAACGACACAAAAATAAAGATATAAATCCAAAAATCAAATTCCATTTCATATGACCCTTAATACCCCAAACTAACACAATAGATGGACATTTGACATTAAAAGTAAGGGGGTGTTCACAATAGATCGTATCGCGTAGGTTGAGCGTGAGTCGTCGTATGCGTATTATAGCGGGGGTGTGTATTCGGCTTAAACATGACTGATGATCTTGGTTATTGATAGACTGAGAAATGAAGGAAGTTAATTTTAGTCGGTCCTGGGATTTGAGAAGGGTTTTTTTGAGCTTATGAAGCTACTTAGAAATAAGGATATTATTTTATAAATACTACATATTTTGATAGAAACATGTCTGAAGGGAAGTCTTCCATTATTACACATAGTTGTATGAAAAGTGTAGGTCGTTCTCTATAAATATGTGAAAAATATACTGAATACAATATTATGGGTACGCAAATCAGTCCGTATGTACAGTAAACTGCACAATAGTGGTAACTGTCATGCCCCTTAACTCAATAGTAATAAGTACGTTTTTCCTATAAAACTATTGCCACTGACCTGAAGTTGACTGTACATACATTAAATTCTTAGAATATCCGGTAAAAAACAAACCTTTGTACGAAAAGCTGTCATTATGACTCACACAATACCACTCCACTTTAGACAAGAAATCATGATGATTTTACACAAAAATTAAATGCAACAAAACATTTAATATAGTTCAACATTTTCACGTTTCACAGTTCGAAAAAATACGGCACAATATTAATGATACGCCGAAATCGTATCATTGAACAATTTCGGCACATTTGTGTCAGCACCGTTGTGTACACGGATTTAGATTAATGATACGATACCATATAATATCTGCCAAATATTGGAAAGTCAAAAACTTAATGGAAGTTGAAAAATGATTTATCATTGTGTGACTTTATTGCTTTTGTAATTGTGCTTTTTGCTTTCAGGTTCGAAATGAGAGCAGTCAATATGATTTCATTATTTTGTACAATAGGTTTACTTGAAAAAGAATTGAAATAAAAGTTATGAAGATATCAGAATAAAAAACGCTTAAAAACATGATAGATTGTTTTCCAAAGCCAATGATTTTAAAATACAGAGGTAATTCCTAAACATAATATATTTAGTATAGTTGACTGAAGCATGAAGCTGAACTGATTTCTAGGACGTAGTGATAACAGACTTGGAAGAGAAGACCTACATTCTGAAACGTCATAAAGAAAATCTACAGGATCTATCAAGTAAGGAACATAAATGACTGAACTACAATGAATAGCGACAAATAAAATAAATAGACAACACATTCTTTACTACCAATGACACAAAGAGGAGCACACAATAATAGAATAGATAATGCACATTAGTACCACAACAATTTATCCCGTAGACCGTAACAATCCGATCCAGATACTACAACATTAACCAATAACCGTGAACGGAGATTAACTAACACAAACCACAAATGACAATATTTCCCATCACTCATAACGACATGACATTACGTCAAACTTAAACTTGACATTGAGGGGACCGACAATGAACCCCCAATTAAAATGTATTTAGAAAACTAATCCGTATAAAAAACAAGATGTCTGCCTATAAGAAACACGCGAAAACATCGAATGATGTTACCCTTCAATTGTACATGGATATTTGCATAAGATTTGCAATAGTAACTTCAGGCGACGATGAGGATGAAAACAAACCTGAAATCAACCCTGTTGATCTTGACATAGAGTTCAAAATTGATTGTGATTTTTTTGTGAAAGATGAAACATAAAATTCAAGGAACAAAGTTACGCTAATTGAAACTGACAGATGTTATGGTCTTACGTCACTTGATCATTATTATTGGTTGCACGGTTATTGCTTGTGTGAATCATGAAAAAAATTGAGTGCTTCGTAATTATTCATGGTGATACCCAAAGAAGTAATGAGATGTTTGCTAAGCATTGAGTGGTAGAAGCAAGAAATCAATTTCAGCAAAATACCAGTGTTGGAATCTTGGACCTTATAAAACATAACTAAATATATTATTATTGGTGTAGATGCCCACTAATAATAGTAAAATGAAAGGACGCAATAAGGGTCAGGTATTGAAGAATGTTTTTAGAGTCTATCAAAATCAAGTATCTAAATAATATTTGGGATACCGTTTTAATTTCCACAAAAACCAAAAATATCTGCAGCCATATAATCGAATTACCCAAACACATTATTATATCAAAAAGTCGCATGAAAACCATAAAAATCGGATTTATCATCCCAAAAAGCGACATCTCTATTGTAGAACATAATAAAAAACAGCTTATAAATAAAAACGATACCACAACTAAAATAAGATCCCACAAAATTCGCACAAAATAGTAAAAAAAAACTAAATTTTGCTTTGGATTGGGAAAAAAATAGAACAGACTAAATTGCAAGAAGGGACACCCCTGATATATTTTTTATGCAATCCAAGAAGGGTGCAAAATAAAGTTGCAATTTTAAGACGTTCCGATTGGTCAGAAACCGTTAGGGGTGACACCCAAGAGCAAAGGGCGGATATGTAGGGTGAACGAGGGTCTGAGAAAAGATTATTAAATTTTGAAGATGTACCCAGGGAATAAAGACTAAGAATTTATTTGGGTAAAACTGGATCTAGACTATGTAATGATATTAATACGGAGCCATGTTTGGAATAATAAGAGATCTACCTTACAAGAAAATTAAATATTCTGATCGTTCTTATGTAAAGCACAAAAAATGCTAATAGAGCCAAACTTCTCGCCAAAATAAAGTAAGAGACAATAAAAATGAAGAAAAAGATGATCAAGAAATAGAAAGGAACAATTGTGATCATGTAACAGAAGATTGAACCACTCATGACAATTATCATGCTGCTTCAAAATTATAATTTTATTTACTTACTTTACATCTAACACAATAAATAATTTCACGTAATTATCACAATAAAAGGAAACAAGACGGTGCCGGCGAATAAAAATAAAGGAAATCTCAACTTAATTTGAAATTAAAATAATCCTTTTCTCGCACGAAAACAATAGAGGTCATAAATCAAAATATTTTTACGAAGTACAATGACGTTACGGCATGCGCGTACGACGATGTACAATAGACTTTCTCAATATCAATGACATTAGACGGAGTTATCAAAGGCGTTAAACAAATTTATGAGCCGTAAAACCCATTAGAATTATTCGTACACAATAAATCATAGGAAACGTATGGTTGGCCTATGGTAACAGTATAATTTCTCGCTACTAAGATTTGGTTATGGGTCGTTTGGTAAATTGATAGAATTGGTGATGCGAAAACGTATGTAACACACGATTTTTTTAGGGTAATATGGTATCGAAAAGAACAGTTTAGTCATGGAGAGCAATAAAATGTCAAGTTGGAAGAATTGCATGATACCGTAATTGTTAGTTCAGAAGTTATGCTAGGAAACCAGCAACCGTAAAAAATAAGAATGTACAATGAATCCGAAAGCAAGGAGAAAAGGAGATAACGAACAATAAATCTACACTTTAGAATACCAGGGAAGCAAAAAGACCTCCTTGACCCAAAAACTTCGAAGCTTCAATCATAACACGTCAAAAGTGACGTCTTCAACATAAATGCAAGATGCAACGGACTGCAAACAATTGACAATAGAACTGCCGACAAATATCACGACCGGACAGATGTTGTAGCTGAGATTTTACTTGAAAATACGAATAATCGGCGTGCGACTAACTTCCGTGTTGCAAGACCGGTTTTGGTGTTAAAAATAATGTTGAACATTAACAATTGGCTACTTGGGAACGTTTGGATTGTGAGAAAAAAATCAGTCTGAGGCTGATACCAATTTATTTTATTCGTAGAATTAAATTGGGTTTTTAAAGGTTTCTGGACGTCATTTAATCCATATGTTAAGTCAAATTGTCGCGATGGGATTAAATATAAAAATAAAACGCACATAACAAATGAATAGTCGTCTGTTAGCACTGTAATTAATGAGTCTAAACCAGTCTAAACATAAATATGATCTTATGACCATTTTGAAATACATACAAGTAAAAAAAAATATTAACGCTACACTTTATCTATTTAATAAGGTATAGTGTAGAGTGTACTCGTATTGGGTGTACAAATCATAACAAAACTAATTTTAGCTCTGATAAGCCCACTTATCTTTCATTGTATTTTATTAGTAAGTTACATAACTAGCAATTTAGTTAATGTATTGACGAATAATAGTCTTACTCTTTAGTTTTATTCTGGTACAGTCAAGAAGTTTTTCAATTAAACCGACTTCATTGTTCGGAATACTTACGTAAAGGTTAAAAAGATCATAAGCTTATTCAATTAAATTGACAGGTTTCACAATTTATAAATTTCTAAGCCGTGACCTGCTTCTGCCAATACAATATTTAGCAATATGATTATCGATAATGCTATTAAGATTACAATCCAACTCGTTTGATCTAAACAAGATAAAATTGTTGAACAAAGAAACTTTCTCAACTAACAAAATGTTCTAAACGTTATGAAATGTTATTGTTGACCTGAGGGTTGCACCCTTTCTTGTCTTACCCTTTCTCGTCATGTCATGACAATGTCAGAATTTGCAACGTGACAAGTCACGTCAGAGTAGAAATGCAATTTGATGAGGTACGAATGAATGCAGCAAAGCACGTTCATACGCCTTGGGTTGTCGATCAACTTGCAGTGTATCGGTTACTTCCCTGATAGGGTCCGTAGCTTCAAACAAAGGTGAAACAGGTGAATGTCTGGAATTAAATGTACGAGTAATAAGAATTTTATTTCCGAAGTGTGTGATATTAGTATGCTTGAAGTGTTCGTTGGAAATAGCAACGGTGAAAGCATTCACACTAGTGATCCTGATACTATCTTAAGCGGTACAAAGAGGCTGAGAATGGATTCAAGATTGTACTGATTCTGAATGCAAAATATTAGCACTATGTAATATTGGATCGAATTGCATTGTTTGTGAAAGCTATAGCTATCTATCAGCTGTGTTTTAGTGTTTAATTGAAAGTGGCTTGAACTTAGCTATTTAGATTTGCATCCGTAAAACCTTCTCTACACCATATGTTCCATAACGATAATGCCCATTTATTAATACGGTCCAAAAATATTCTCACAGGCCTACAAAACCAAACATTTTGCTCAGCAAAAAATATGATTAAATTCTTCAAGTTTATTTTCCCAAAACTTTATAAAATTGGGGCCCATTCTTCTTATTTAAAGAATTTGCAATAAACAAACCCAAACTTAGCTCCCCATCTACTTATTTTATCAAAATCTATTCAGAAATCTGTCATCTCATCAAATACATGTCTTATGTTGTTTCCAAAAACACTGTTTGAACAAGCTCCCTGATATTCAAGACTCTGATGTACATTATCATCGACAATGTTATTTGGATCTCCAGAGAGAGTTCTATGGTATTTATTACCTTGTCTTAAGGATTCATTTTCCTTGGCTTTTGCTTTTTGAAGTGCAGTTGATACTGGTGTTATTTGATCTAATAAATCGCTAGATAAAGTAGGGGGCTTGCGGTATTCAATGGTGCTATCGAGTGAAGAAAAATAGGCGAAATCGTAAATATTGTAACGTTATAGTTTGCCGTTTCCCGGAGTTTGGAGATCGTAAGTTATGTTTGCATTGCATTATAAGTTGGGAACTATAAATAAACTGTTATATCATGTTACAGTGTCGTTCTTTTTTAAGAGAATTCAGGAGCTGTATCGGTTGAATTTCGAAGTAATTCAACGTGAATAGTTTATTTAAAAATGTTTAGGTACGTAATACGAATGTTATTCACAGACATGCTAAAATTTCACAACCACGTTGGCATAAAACTTAATGAAATCGAAAGGAACGTTAACTAGCAAATTCTACTAGTATTTACACATAATGCACATCCATCTGATGAAAATATCAATATTTTTTGTGCCATTATTTAAATTGGAACTAAATAAACAAGGGATAAAGGAAATTTACTTAACCTAGCGCAAAAAATCCACTGCAATACTTTTAGTAGCAAAAGTAAATACATACACAAATGTACTACAATATCTCTATTCTATTAACTGCATTAGAAAGGATTACATCAACAAAAAGGATCAAACCAATTGTCTACTGTCGCTTGAGGGCAAATAAATTGTTAACTGACGCATAAAAGATTTAGACGCCAACTGTATCTCAACTGCAAAGGGTTGATCCCTAAGACAAACTAATAGTTAAGGATGTGCCAACAATCCAAGTCTATAAAATAAATTCGAATTTAAATTCGGAACACCGTCTATCTTAAGTACTCTAGGCTATTCTTCTATTGTTGTAAAACAGGAATTGGTAGCAAAGAGGTCATGGTCATTTTCTATGGTGTCCACGAAGGTTGGCGTGTTTTGTCTAGTTTTTGTCAAGCGAGACTGGAGTGCAGAAAAAAGGTTGTCACGATGAAGAAATCAGAGTAAGTACCTATGATAAAGACTTGAGAGTGGCGTAACGATAGTTAAGGAATTGTTGTTATTTCGTAATTTTGTATGAATTTTATCTAGTTGTAGTGCTGCTGAAAATATAGTATACTAGCTTCTGCCAGCGACTTCGCCCGCGTGGTGTGTTGATAAAAAGTAGCCTATGTGTTAATCCAGGGTATCACCTATCTATATATCAAATTTCAACCAAAACAGTCCAGCCGTTTTTGCGTGAAAGAATAACAAACATACATCCATACATTCTCACAAACTTTCACATTTATAATATTAGTAGGATTTTACAGCGAAATAAACCATGTTTCCATGTTTTCAAGAACTAAGAGAACCGATATCGAAATAGACTACAAGTCCTTTTGCACACAACGCTAAAGTTATCGGCTACATTATGCTGTTAAATAATTTGTTGCTTAAAATTATACATCAACAATAGAAAAACTTATTCCTATAAAATAAATCGAAACTTCCCAAAATCGATTCAAAAATCAAGATCTCGTAAAAATCGAGCAACATAACAGTCTTACAAGAATAAAGTTGTTCTCGATTCAAATAATAATTCTTATTAGTATTACAAGTTGAAGTGTATGAATGTCGAACAAGCCGCCAAACTTGTTCCCATAACGAATAATGATAATGATCCCGCATTTATAATGATATATTTTATTAGAGCATTGTGGAACAAACAAGACGCGATGAATAACTCCTTCAGAAAAGGGTTGCTGACTGGTGGGATATGGTAACTGGCTTTAATGATGTAAAATATAATTTTGTGTTGAAGCAGATGATATTGAATTATGAATATTCTTTAGTAACATTTCCTATTTCAGTTCAGCTTGTTGTGTTCATTAACAAACAATTACAAAAAGTATGTATAATATTTGAATCTTATAAGAACCCCACTCTAACATGAATCGATATAAATTGGGATAACCAGAGAAACTGAAGTAATGTCGCAGTAACTTCCTCTATTAGCACTATTCGCTTATAAGAAACATGAGCGTTAAAAAGTAATTAATGTGATTGTTCCGTGTTTTAGTTAATTTTCTGGTTAATTATTGTACATTTTCTAAAGCTACCAGCAGAACTTGAGGAATATTTTATTGTTCAACTACAACTAAGTACGTAATAAATGTTAAAACAAAAACAAAATTCACATCTTCCACGAAAACCGTAAAAATTACAATTCAATTTGGCATCACGCCAAATTTTAAGCCGTATACCGTGTCCTAAGCCACAGCAGTGGAACGAGTCTTATAATCCGGCTAGTTAGCGCACCCAATTTGAGACCGCCAAGGGTCGATGCGTACGCGCAAACATTGTTCCCATTCATTGAACAACGTGCAAAAAATATGTCAAACTTCCACTGGTATGGAACGGTCAAATTGTGATTTATCTCGTTATAAAAAAGGGCGAAGATTTCAATATGTTTCTTGTCGTTTGGGAATTGAAAGTTGATGTGAAGTTTGCCCGTATGTACACAAGTATGTAGTACCTTTGTTGTAGAGATATCATTGGCTCACTCCCCTTATAGTCCAATGTGTTGAGATCCACGTAAACCACTGCCAAATATATACATGTAGAAATTGCATGTTACGAAAAAAACAGAATTAACTAACTTTATTTTCGTTTATTATGATAATAAATAATATAAATAACTAAAATAATAGTCTAAGATCCGACCTTACATCGACCTTCACCGTCTTGATAACAGAATAAAATATACTTTATGACCATATATTAGAAAATATATTAGAAATAGGTTGTCAAAAAAAATCCTGGACAGACTATTTTTAAATAATTTTTTTAAAAATAATTTTTAACTAAATTTTGTGACGTGAAGATAATAAGAAAATTTTTATTCTCACTTAAAGTATAAAGCTTTATAGAATGTGCAGCCATTGGGTTGTCTATTATTTACCGACAAACTGCTCGGTTGTCACTGTTGTCAGGTATAAACAGGTATGTTCATAGTAGTTACCTTCACTTGAAATGATAATAGAAAAATTTTTATACCAATAGAAGCGCTGTTTTATTACGAACACGTTGATATAGGGTTGTCTGTGAAAAATTTGAAATGAAATATTTTTTTTAAATTATTTAAAAATAGTCTGTCCAGGATTTTTTTAGACAACCTATTTTTAATATATTTTCTAATATATGAAATTTGTCATAAAGTATATTTTATTCTATTATCAAGACGGTGAAGGTCGATGTAGGGTCGGATCTTCCACTATAACGATACATTCGTTTCACTTCAAACATTTAAAATTAAAAAGATGTCAGATCACTACAAAATTAATGAGAATTGACGTCATATCAGTATGATAACGATACGCTATTTCGCAACTCTAATCATCGCTCCGGTAGCCGTGATCGTCTAGTGGTTAGGACCCTACGTTGTGGCCGTAGTAACCCAGGTTCGAATCCTGGTCACGGCAGTGAACAACACTGTCATGGCGGAGCTTAATCTTTTTTTGTTTTTTTTTTTTTTTTTAAATATATCATTTTATCTTTTCTTCACCATTAATTTTCTTATTTACACCTAAATGTTTTAATTATTTACAATTGATTTAAACAAGTTTTAATAACAATTACATATGGACATGAATTTTAGTGCCATCTACCGGCCAATAGCGAAACCACGCAAGCCATATAATTTAACAAAATTATCATAGATGGCGCTGTTCCCTTCATTTTATTTCGTACTACGGGCAACGCTCAAAGCAGAATATACGAACTTCGCTACTCGTCGATAGATGGCGTTCTTAAACATTTTATTAACTTTTACACTGGATGGCGTTACTAGTTCTTGTTATGAAGTTTCATAGAAAAGCATGGAAAGCGTTGTATGTAGTGGATAAGTTACGAAAGTTTGCGCCGCACCTGTGTTGTTCTATGGGAAGTTTGTAAACAATACGCTGCAATGTAATTGTTAACCACATGCTTTGCTCTAGATGTGAATAAGCTCTTGTTTTGTATGAAGTTTTGTTAGTAGTGAGAGGACACCGTAAGAATGATACCTAGTTGTGTTGTAACTGAATTGCGATTTTTTGGGTAAATTCTGAAAAAGGAGGACAGGTACCTAACCGTCAATTTATTTGCAAGCGTATAATCATAAATAATCTGTAAAATACTGGTTTCTCAGCAGTTGTAAATAAGCTCTATTCTACGAACTAAGTAATTCTTATCATGAGTCATTGAATAACTTAATTGTATTTCACGAGGATAATATTTCACTTGAGAGGACTCCATAAAAAACTTCACGGAACCACTGACAGTCTGAAGCGACTGTAACAGTTGAAGATCGTTTATCAAGACATTAGCCGACTTATATTGCAGAAACAAGATAAGTAACAAACATTATCTGTGAACTTGAGGAGGACCGGATATAATTTCCTAGTACGAACTTAATAGTGTTTTTAAAGCCTGAGTCGGTTTACAAAAAAAAACCCTTCAAGAACTTAAAAGGTCATACGCTGTACTTCTTGTAAATAGACTAATCAGAGATAGGATGAAAGTCGCAGAAAATGTGAACCAAGACTTCAGAGCTGCCTCGGATAAAGATGTACATATTTGTGTTAAATCGTATCACAGTCTCTGAGCCGAATTTCATACCATTTCGTTACCGTGATTGAGAAGCAAATACCCAAGCATCCATGTATTCCGACCCACAAAATTTCACATTTGGGTATACCTGTTTGTACAATATTCCTTAACTGTAATTTTCCTACCTAGTATTTAAATAAGAAGGATTTTCCTGGAAAAACCTTATGCCATTAGAAATAAGCTGCAGGCTCTTCTTTGTCCTTGATACAAACGTGACTTAGGAACTGGGCTAGCGGTGAAAGACCAATTGTGTGTCTGACCTACTAGGTTCGCTTGTTATCTGTAGACTAGAGAATGAATAACATGTAGATAGGGCACGATCGTAACGTTTGGATGAGTAATTTGTAGGATATATTAAAATTTGTACTAGCATCTGCCCTCCTGTGTCCATTTTAATATTAGGATCAGTAATCTACTGACTTGTCTAAACGGACGCAATTCTGTTTACATGCCATTTTTATCCGCCTTTCCAAAAAGGAGACGGTTCTCAATTCGACCGCATATGTTTATGGTCTACGTAACTTTGATAATGTAATGTAGTTTTTTTAAGTTATATTTGCTTTCTGAGTATATTTTGAACACAATAGAAATGTCCGAAGAAACCTGGACTTTGAAGTCTGAAATTGACAATCCGCCTTGACCAAGCGTAATTAACGATCATTCCTACTCTGTATGAGAAGAGGCTTGTGTCCCGCAGTGGGACAAATAAATGGGTATTTTGGTTTATCTTCGATATATTAGGTATGATTCGACACAATATTCTCATTCCCAGGAACTGACAAAGAGATTCTATATTTATAACAAGCCATACAAATAAAATACACGGGTAACAGGTACCTTCCTACTTATTTACGAGTTTTCCGTCATTTCATCATGTTTATAATTTAGGTCAGAATTTTTCTATAAATAGAAAGTTAAGCTGTTGATTTAAGGTTGATGTCAGAATCAAGGAAAGTACCACTAAGTTCTATTAAATATATAAAAAAATAAATATATGAAATTATGAACAAATTAAGTTTCTGAATCGATAAAAAATATTTTGCCTCATTATGTGCGAGTGTCATTGGCACATTTTATTCGGGAACGAGAAGGAATTTCCACGGGACACAGGTGAAACCACGGAACACGTATAAATACTAATGGGCCAAAATCATAAACATTATAAAAGAAGCTACAGAATCCCTAATTGCTTTTACCTATTAAGTTCTTTAAGAATTTATTCCTTCTCTAAAAGACAAACACGGCTGTGGGCAGAACTTAGTCATCCATGTTTACTTACTAAATGACAAGGTACTATCGAAATGCATCATTATGTAGATAAGATGACACACTGACACCTTTACACATTATTAATTATTTATAGCCGTGTTTACTATCTATTGTTATTACGCCTTTAGTGGCATAAGAATGGGCATAGGTGGCGCCACTTGAGCGATGTAATTATCATTATTCATTTGTGATAAATTGATTAAAAAGGTGATGTTAATGTCACACTTAGGTAGATAATGAGTATAATAATATTTATAAATTGTTTTTTTTTTGTTCGTTATTACCAATCAATTGTATCAATAACATCTGTGGGAGGGTGAAATAGAGTGAAGTATTTAAGTAAATAGACAACGAAAAGAATCCTGAAAGAACTATAAAAATCTTTAGATAGGTAGCAAAAGAATACAGAACACGTCAACACGTGTCCTAACTATGAAACACAGGCTTTTAATAGTATACGAACCAAGACACAGATTTAGCCATAGGACTAAAGTCTTCGCGCGTCATAAGTTTTGATCCACCATTTCACGAGACTCTAGAATTTAAACAAACGCGACATAGACTTACAACTTATTACAATGATCAGAACTCACCATCAACTGTTTTCCGCATATGATTCACCGATATCCCAAAGAAGAGGTTTTTTAGCCGTTGAGTTCAGCAGAAGGGTCAAAAGATTTTCCTATCATCATTAGAGGTATAAGCCCCCCCCCCCCCCAAATCAAAGGTTCGTAGTTTCTCACCCCCGGGTCGGCTAGACGAGGCTTCCGGCGACTGGGACCGCACTTAACTTGGACCGCGGTCCCGGTCGCCGGATTCATAAAAATTAAATAATTTTCTTCCGGCGACTGGGACCACTCATCTGTAACTTAAAAAAATCTATCATACAAGCCAAAATCGGTACAGTCAAACGAAAAACTTTAATGACTGCTTTGTACAAACATGGCTAGAAAATTCAACATTCGCAGGTTCATTTACTACTTATGGGGAATTGGGTCATTCGTCATCTCGACACACCATACTTACCACGAATGTGTCTTGGTGAAACTCAAAATTTTACAATTTATTATGTCGTCAACTCGACACGTCAAGATTTTGATACGTGTCCAGTTAGTGAAACTTAATTTATAAACTTTTATGTTTTCACCAACTCGACACGTTTTAGAATGTAACCCGATTTCAAGCAAAAAGTACAGTCTCATTTTCTGTGTCACAAACATCATCGGCCACTGAACGTCCGCTTAGCAAACGCTTCAAACGCGAACATGGACTCCCAAACTACTTAGTACAAGTACTAGGAAATCATAAGTGCATTGAAGCCTGCATTAGCAACTTTTAATACTGTTCTACAATAAAATAATGGTATTGAAATCGAATCATTGTTTGTCACGAGTACCTACTAGGGTAACAGAACTGAACAGAAGATATTCTATCCTCAATATTAATCGGATTGCTAAGTAATGCACATATTTGTTTTTCTGCAATTTATCGACAGAAGACTTTTCAAATACCTTCTGTAATATTTATTTATAATAAAATAAAAAAGTCGTGGTGGCCTAGTGGGTAAAGGACCAACCTCTCAAGTATGAGATATACTTTCTAAGTATATCTTAGACACCATTGACTGTGTTTCGGATGGCACGTTAAACTGTAGGTCCCGGGTGTCATTGAACATCCTTGGCAGTCGTTACGGGTAGTAGGAAGCCAGTAAGTCTGACGCCAGTCTAGAGGAAGAGGTATCGGGTTGCTCGGGTAACTGGGTTGAGGAAGTCAGATAGGCAGTCGCTTCTTGTAAAGCACTGGTACTCAGCTGAATCCGGTTAGACTGGAAGCCGACCCCAACATGCTTGGGAAAAAGGCTCGGAAGATGATGAATATTTAATCATAATACTTTGTTTTTGTGTGTGCATTACTTAGTAATCCGATAGCGAATATCTTCTGTTAAGTTATGTCACCCTAGTACTTGTGACAGAATATGATTCGATTTCAATACCATTACTTTAGTGTGGAACATTATTAAAAGTTGCTAATGCATCTGGCTTCAATGCACTTATGATTTCCTAGTACTTGTACTAAGTAGTTTGGTAGTCCATGTTCGCGTTTGAAGCGTTTGCTAAGCGGACCTTCAGTGGCCGATGTTTGTGACACAGAAAATGAATACATTCATTTGTTGACTGTACGTTTTGCTTGAAATCGGGTTAAATTCTAAAACTTGTCGAGTTGGTGAAAACATAAAAAAGTTGCTCTCGATTTCTCAGGGATTCCATCATCAGATCCTGACCTGATAATTATGGGACCACCTGTGAGGTATACCCTATCAAACAAAAAAATTATTTTGCAAATCGGTCCAGGCGTCTTCGAGTAATCGGTGAACATACATAAAAAAAAATCCCGACGAATTGAGAACCTCCTCCTTTTTTGGGAAGTCGGTTAAAAAGGATTTTTATTCAAATATTACATCGTCGTTTGACTGTACTTTATTTGATTTCAGTTATCATTTATAAGTGGTCCCAGTCGCCGGAAGAAAATTATTTATTTTTTATGGATCCGGCAACTCGGACCGCGGTCCTAGTTAAGTGCGGTCCGAGTCGCCGGAAGCCTCGGCTAGACTAATTGGGGTGTTCCGTTCAAAAAATCGCATTTTAAACCAGGATCGGCGTTGGTGAAAGGTTTCGCCCCCAATCTCTGCTCAGCTTAACCCTTGTAAATTGGGGTGGCGGTGTGAAGTTACAAATCAATATTATTCAAATTTTATGAAAAATGCAGATATCAAAGGAATAGAGGAAAATGACTTGCACGGAGGACTGAGCTACAGAAGGTATCAAACGTAGATGGTGTGTTATTTTTTTTTAAACTATGTACTAGCACCTGCCAGAGGATTCACCCGTGTCCTGTAGGACACACTTGACGTCCCTGGATTAAAAATTGGGAGATTAGCGGTTTCAAGCATGCAAACAAAGTATTTCGTTTAATAGGCAACTTTAGTACTAAATACTTATTTCGAAAAGTTGTACCACTTTGGTTGTAAGTAACGTTAAGTAACGTTAACGTGTAAGTAACGACTTTTCGAAATAAGTCACAACTCCATAAGATCTATAATTCTGGTAATCCTGAAAGTTTTAAATTCCTTAAGACTCCTTACAAGAAAACTTAAAGCCATGCCAAAAAAACAGCATCAGAAAACAGCCTTATTGCAAGCTAAAGGTACCTATCTCATAAAAAATCCCTAGGCCATTACTTTGATTTACGCTACAAAGAAACAATCTGCCTGAACGAAGTAAATGCTGCATAAATTATGCGTAATCGCAGTATGTTGTTCATACTTAATGTTGTTCGGAATTAGATCTGTTTGGGCATCGTTGGGAGTTTGTACTGTATCTTCATTAGACCTTAGTTTAGTATTAAACCATTAATTTCGAAGTACTGTAATTGCTTTTGCATTTGTATTTGAAGATACTACTCTTTGTTTTGTTTAGGTTATCTTTTTTAGCCTGTGGCTTTTCCACGCGCGGATTTTCCACTGTATTTCATGCGGCACCGCTTGGTGCGAATGGGCGGTGTGTAGGAAATATCTTGCACTAACAAAAATAACTTTGTCTTCTGACGCTAAGAGGTTTGCAGTGTGAGGGTCACATTGCAAACTTTTAGTAGATAAGCCTATAAGTTTGATCAGGGTTAAGTATAAATCAGTAGGAAGAAGAATGGTAGTGCGCATATTACAACGATCATGTCTCCCGATCGATTGAGATTATTCATGATCAAAAATAACAAAGAGGCAACACAAACTGTCTGTCAAACATCGGGCCAACTATCGGTCCACAGTTTAATCTGCAGTAAACCCCTGCACAGGGTATCTAAGACCTTTATTTCACCAAAACACCCATTAGAGATCTAGACAACACACATTACTATCACAAAAGAATACATGTTAATCTACAAACAAACAGATACCACTATTCTATCTATACATACACTAGAGGGCCTAATTAACCGAGGCAACATCGGCCGCTATAATTACAATGTATTTTGGTGGGCTTCGGCGTGTGTTCGTAATTGTGGCCTGCCAGGGGCAAGTTTGTCAATCACACTGTCATTATAGACCTTTGTAGTGGCTATCGTGATATGATAACTATATTATTTTGATATTGTAAATAGCAAATATTTTTTTTACATATAAAAGGTTCAGGGTGTTTAGGTACTTATAAAGTTATTTGAATGATTTCTCAATAATATAGAGGTACTGTGCCATTTTTATTTTATTTTATTAGCCAGATAGATGACCGCAATCTTACCTGATAGTTTGCGATAGTCGAAAGTATGTGTCTAGTAAACAACAGCCTTTTAAGTCGTTTCTTGTAAAAATACTAAAACTTATAGTTAGGAAATATTTTTATCTGCCCAAAGAAACTTAATTTCTGCTGCGAAAACATTACAAAGAGAATTCAATACTAGACTTATATGTAGTTATATGACTTGAACAGAAATATCCAAGTTAACAAATTCCTAAGAGTACATAGTTACCATCAACCGACCCTCTCGAGTGAAAGTAGACTGCATTACTTCAAAACTTTACCTGTAATAGAAAATAACCATATAAAAAAAATATAAAAAACTCCACACAAAAAGTCAAACGATAAGCCTATTCGTTTTAATTGAGCAAAAAATGCCTTAATTAAAATTTAAAAACAATAAACGTTTTTTTTAATAACTCGCTGGATGTAAAAATATTAATGGAAAGCCGGCTTCGGGAACAGTGGCGAAATAAAATTATATTCGAGGTCGAAAAAATATCAGCGAGGCAACCATGAAGGCAAATGATTATTTTTTGCATGGCAACACATTGACCCACTTTTAAGGGTTACAATGGAAAAACCCTTTTGACATAAAAAAATCTCGATAATGCCCCTAATATTATAATATAATGTCTCTTGTTTTAGGAAACCAAACATCAACATCTTTGGCAGTCGCGTTACTGGAAACCAGAAACCAGAAAGACTGACAACCGACAACCAAGGGATATCGGAATGCCCAGGTGGAATAAGAAGTCTGTAAGAGGTCGCTCTATGTAAAACACAGGAACTCAGTTGCATACAAATACAATAACACAACATAGTTGGGAAACGGCAAGCCAAAAAGGCCATTCGTCATTCCCACCCATAGAAATCAATATCTTTGGTTCTACCAGGTTACGGCTTAATCAAAATACTAACAATCAGACAGACAAAGATTGTCTGTAAGAGATCGCTTTTACCGTTAAAACCGCCCATAATGTCACCAACTTTTATTACGTTTTGTTTTTGTATTTAAATTGGTGTACATAATAAAGAACATATCTATCTATCAGACAGACAGACACAACAATTTGTAGGTACACAACACAGCAGACGAACCATGCCACTGTACATTTGTCGCCCGGGTATACACGGCTTATTTGCATATTAATTTTGAGCGCTCGAATTTGGGCAACCGCATGTTAAACGTATAGGAAACAGGTGGTATGGAAGTATGGCTTGCTACTGGCAATCATGTGTAGTTACATTCATTAATTATTGATCTATTAAATAATTATCGCGATTAAGTTTTGATATCCTAACAAATATGTTCCAGAATGTATGTCACATGTGAAATGTTTTTAGGCGTTGATTTTACTTTGTCTACACCTTGTATTAAGCTTGTCTTGTTAACGCCACGTCTGAGATTTAGTTAATTTTATTTTTCTGGGTAATATATCCTCTTGAATTATCTATTTACCTATAAGTGAAAACTGCGAGACAATCAGTTCAATAATTTTTGAGTAAGTATACAGTGACAACTATCTGTAATGTACTCTAGTAGTTGCAGGTAAAACCGCAGGATCAGCAAGACTACAATAATTTCCCCAAGGATCAGGTAGAGGCCTGCTACATTTCGCCAGTTGATTCCTATATAATAGGGGGCGGGATCTATCAACTTGGCACAAGTCCAAATACCGAAGTACTGAGTAATTCTAAGTGAAAAATGTACCTTCTTACTTTTATTTCGACTTCTGATAGGGTAGGAAATACCAAAAAATATACGTGGTTATTAATATTACAATAGCGAAAGTAATCTTCTAAAAAATACCGGAACTCTCACGTAAACACAAGTTCATGCCACCATTAACCATTTCATAAAATGAATGTGCCCACATCATAAAATGAAATTATGGAGCATCTCATAGAAAGAGAGCGTCTACGATATTGTTACGGCATTATACAGGTAATCCTGGAAGGAGTACCAAAAGCAAGGAAAGTTAAGAAAAGCGGTTACACATTACGTAATTCAAATCAACTAACTGAAAAAACAATAAAACTGAACCAAAACGGCATAACTAACGAATTTCCCTCGTCCGTACGAAAACAAATAAAATCATCTGAAACTCATAACATTTCAATCTTTGGCGGATCAAAGAAAACACCTGCTTTGCGATTTCATATCAAGAAAGGATAAATTTATTCAATTCCGATGGTTCGGGGCCGCCCTTACGAGCCCTTATGAGCTTTTGATAACTGAATGTTTTCCTCTAAGGAGATCACACACTGAAACAAAACACGGTACGGTGACGGTAATTTTTTTTAACATCGACTGTGATTGGTTCAGTTGCTTATGAAGCTATGTAACCGGCATGAGACCGATTAAAAACTTGGATTGGAATCAAGATTTAAAAAATTACTAATCATCGGGGCAACGGTCGGACGACTCTTTAGTCTGTAGCGTGGCACTCGAAAGGTTGTAAATCAGAATGAATCTATACTAATATTATAAAGCTGAAGAGTTTGTTTGTTTGTTTGAACGCGCTAATCTACTAGTAGGAACTACTGGGCCGATTTGAAAATTTCTTTCAGTGTTAGATAGCCCATTTATCGAGGAAGGCTACTTTTTATCCCGGTACGGGAAGTAGTTCCCACGGGATGCGGGTGAAACCGCTGGCAGAAGCTAGTGACCAATAACCTACTTAGTCAAATGGATTTTTTATAGGTACTTATTCAGTTAAGTTTTGAAAGTCAGCTAAGTTGCATCCAGACAGAATGGAAGCTGACTTCAACGTAGTTGGGAACAGGCTAGACAAATGAATGAATCATCATCATCATCATCATCTCAGCCATAGGACGTCCACTGCTAAACATAGGCCTCCCCTTTAGATCTCCACAGATGAATGATGATAAAAAAATTGAAGAATAAATTTTAATGCCTTGTTTCACATAAAGATGACCCATAGCTTGTGAGTGTGAGATCCGCCTAAAATATTTATTTTTGTTTTCCCTGATGAAACTGGTATTTTTCCAAAGCCTAGAACTGTTTATTTAGGCTAACTTTGTTATACTAATATTATTTGTAACGGGCCGTAACAAAAATATCAGATTTATGTCTAAAAGCCATTTCGTAAGTAATTCTGTTTGCTATAATTTTTATGTTACGTTATTTGTAAGATTAAATTGTGTTAGTAAAATAGATTTACTTTTTATTTTTCGAAATGTTTCATTTGAATATTGGTATTATGTTATTGTGATGTTATTTTGTATCTTTTATTATTTTCGAAATAATAAAAGATACAAAATAACATAGTATTAAATTCTTTGAAACATACATATACGATATCGAATTAAGAACCTGCTTTTTCTGATGTCGGCAAAAACTTTTTCATCATTACATATTTAGCTTAATCCACCTTTTACTTCCTTTTTCCTCAGGCACGGTGGAGTGATGACTTGCGCAAGACGGCTGGCAGGAGCTGGATGCGAGAAGCCGAAAATAGATCTCAGTGGCGTGCACTTGGAGAGGCCTATGTCCAGCAGTGGACCTCGATAGGCTGATGATGATGATGATGACCTTTTACTTCATCAATTTTTAACTACACCTAAAAATATTCCTTGTCTATATCCTACCCTCCAAAAAAAGCAAATCAGCAACACCATACTAATAAAATCACATTTCCATAGCCACCCTTCATAAAATCACATGAATATTTCCCTTACACATTGAATTCAGAGCATGCAGGCAATTATATCATCTACCCTATTACATGCAAATTGTATGAGTACCTACGTCACGGGATTTCCCTAAGGGCACGATCTTTGCGCACTGTTCAAGGGTTAAGAGCACACTGCCAACTTTTAGTCGGCCGACAGTTTGTTCCGGCTCTCTGTCATCTCCCGCGCCTTTTTCCCAACTACCTATACCTATGTACATGTTGGGGTCGGCTTCCAGCCTCACCGGAGGCAGCTGAGTACCAGTGTTTTACAAGAAGCGACTGCCTATCTGACCTCTTCAACACAGTTAAGTATTTGGGCAACAAAAAACTGTATAAAAATTATCATTCATTTTTGTATTGGTTTGTGGTAGTACGCACATAACAACGGTCTGGTATTTGGACGCTATTAGACTGAATAAAAACTTTGATTGAATTCAAGATTTTCTTTAAAAAAAAAATTGACAAACATCGGGTCAACTGTCGGCCGACTGTTTAGTCGGCAGTATACGAGTACTTTAAGGGCACGATCTTTGCGCACTGTTTAAGGGTTAAGGCGGGGATAACTATGTAAGGAAACGAAAATGTGGAAAGGTGAAACATATTATCTTTTTTTTTATTACGTTTGTGTTCTTAATCATTATGTAATATAGGTGAAAAATACTGTAATCTTGCACTAGCTGCATCACGTGGGTGTAATGGTGTCACGTGTGGTGCATTCTTGTGTAAATAGGTTATTTAACACTGAAAGATTTTTTTTAAGTCTATCAATTAATTGTTTTGTATTTTTATTAACACAGCTCTTTAGTAGGATATTTTTTTTAAACAATTAAAACATCCAACTACACATGAAAAATCTATTAAACAGAGAATATTTTAGAAGAGACAACTGGCTTGATTACCAGATTACTTACCAGATTAATAACAATGAGAAATCATTACCGTAATGATTAATTCGATTATGATCAAAGTCAGGATGGTTTCCATGCCAGATAGCTTCGGTAATTAGAGAATAGCAAATACATTACATAACACCCTATTATCTCTCAGGAGGTAATCATATGGCTTAGAATAACTGCAGCTACTAAGCTTTGAAATCCCACATAGCCAAAGTTATGTCTTTCCTTGTAAAACACAAAAGATGGTATAGTTATCGGCACGGATATTGAGCCCTGACCTTCACCTGCGCAGAAGCGATTTATTGGTTTATTGCCTTATGTGTACCGTGCGCAAAGCGATCCCCACTCTTCCGCCAAGAGCTCAATATCCGTGCCGGTAACTATAAATGTATGGCATTACCCCTCATTACGTCAAGTTCATAGAAATAAAAAACATCCTCTCTTCTTATATCTATGATCAGAGTATTTTCAAAGGATTGAGGCTACATCCAAACCACACATCGGACAAGAACGCACGAACCATTTTAAAATAATTTTCCATAACAACGAAATCCAACCCAGTACTCCTATTGTGAAATTGAGCATCAAAAAATGCAACAAACAAAAATTCAAACCTCTTCAACCAGTTAAACAGTCAAGGCTTGTATGCTGGTATCCGACAACGGGGTCAATAGAATCAGGGGTCAGTTGTTGCCTTATTGCATAAAATGCAAAGTTACCGCAAAGAGACTTCGGCTTTTGTCACAGTAACAAAATTACGTTTCGGAGTCCGTTCGACTCGACCTGAGATTGTCCTCGGGGCTTTGAAGACTCACGTATGTCTTCAGTTTATAATGTTGTTGATCTAGCAAGTTGATGCGATTTCTCAAAAGAAATAAGAAAACTGATTTTAACTCGATAATAACTAGCACCCTCTAGTTTTATAAACAAATGATTGGTGCTTATCTTTATGGAGAATCTAGCAGCTTCCATTTTTGGAAGGGTTATACTTATTGAAGAATGAATTACCACATAACATCAATTAAAAAAAGTACATTTAAGAAATATATTATCAACTAGCTTTTGCCCGCGACTTCGTTCGCGTGGAATAGTGATTTTTGGTTTGACCAATAGATGGCGCTATATGTCCGAAATAAATTTTATTTTTATATTTTTTTGTAATAAAAACTATCCTATGTCCTTTCTCAAGTTCCAAACTATGTCTGTACCAAATTTCACACAAATCGGTTCAGTAGTATAGGCGTGAAGAAAAGACAGACAGACAGACAGAAAGACAGACAGACAGACAGACAGAGTTACTTTCACATTTATAATATTAGTTAGGATAAAATCAAGGTTTTCATGTAACATGTTATCTACAGATCACACAGATCATTAAGTATGTTATACACAGAATACCTTTCTAAATGCCAAAGTCAAAGTCAAGTCAAAGTCAAAATCATTTATTAAAATAGGCTAATACGATTAGCACTTTTTAACGTCAAAATTTTACAAGAATGACAGCACCCCCAAAACGCCCCCCTTTCACCACTTCCTAGTGTTATAGCTGGAAAGAAGAAGCGGTGAAGAACAAACTTCCCAGCAACACAGCTGTCTATTACAATTTAATTATTACTAATTTATTTTACAATTATACAATTCAATTTCATCAATTATTAATTTAAAACACCGAAAAATACAAAATAAAATAAATGCCCTATTCACTACAATTTATAAAAATCAGTACTAAAATCTATACAGCCAGGTAGACATATAAAATATTCGTGTTGAAAATAAAGAGTAGCATTTCCAGTAATGATAGTTTGATAGCCCTCTATAGTTCTGTGACAACTATAATTTCTATTCCATTTATTACACAAAAACAAAAGTTCCTACTGAAGTAGGAACGTTTACAAATCCCTGTAATTACATACACTCTCAAAATAAATGATTTGGTGGAAATTGCGTGTAATTGGTCGCCAGTTTTTGAAGACTTTTTTGTTATTCAGATTTATTTTTACGAAAAAGTTTTTTTTTTGGTTAGCGTTGTAGTTGCGTGTATATTGATGATTAAAATGACCACATTGGCCCGATTTTAACTTTTTTTATTCCGAATTTAAGTACAACATTATAGGTTTTTTAATAGTATTCGATGTTATCTAAAATTATGTAATTGGTAAGTGTAAGTGACATCTCAATATATGATTTTTCTTACGAAAGCGGCGAGTTATACTATTGTGTGTAAATACACATGCACATCTATACTAATATTATAAAGCTGAAGAGTTTGTTTGTTTGTTTGTTTGAACGCGCTAATCTCAGGAACTACTGGTCCGATTTGAAAATTTCTTTCAGTGTTAGATAGCCCATTTATCGAGGAAGGCTATAGGCTACTTTTTATCCCGGTACGGGAAGTAGTTCCCACGGGATGCGGGTGAAACCGCTGGCAGAAGCTAGTTTCTTCAAATTACTCGACGACTCGGCCACCACCACTACACGAGCATCTACATTCACATACACACCAAGGCTCACCCGCTTTCTTGAGATAAAACATCTACACTTAATAATTAAATCAGTACGGAACCACAGCAATACTTCAGATATACCAGTGATAATAATTGGCGCTCATCCGAACGAATGTCGGCACGCATCTCATTGTGCTACAACCTTCATGGTTCGATGCGCTGTGAAGTACCGGCGTACTATACGCGTGATCTATGTGGTTGTATGGTGAATTGTAAAGGGTTTTAGGGTTCATAAAAAAGTCAATATTTTAAAACATTTATTAGGGTAAAGTAATCGTATATTACTTCTAATATTTAAGAAAATTTAACTTGAGTTTTAATAAGAAGTTTCCTGAGTACATGACTGTTTCATTTTTATTTTTGGCTAGTAGGCCTGTGTGTGTTTCCTAAAAAAATAATATAAATTAAACTAGTAAGTTAATATAAACTAGTCTTATGTAAATAAGATTGACTTATAGGTATTTGCAAACCAATGTACATATTATGGGTTGATATTAACACAATTGCAATGACGTATATATTTAATGGTGTCGTATTAAAAAAAAAACAATACAATCAAAATCAGAAACAACGATCTCGCGTGTTTATTTGTGTTCACAGTGAACGAATAAAGTGGAATACATTCACTGAAATACGTTTATATCCAATATTATTGTGTTACACAATGATTGACATTATTTATTCCGTTTCAGGATATTCACATCACTACTTGTCATTCACTTGAGGAAATATATAGAGCTGTTGGGTATGACAATTTTTCTACAAAATATTTTCTTCATTTGTTTGTCGACTGAGGTAGTAAAATGGCAGGCAAACGATTTTTTCAACGGCTGGTCTGAGCTAGGACATTTTGCTGACTTTTAGTGGGCGAAAATTAAAAGACAAATAAAAATGAGTAGTTTTATAAAAAAAACATGTCTAAAAGTGCATTTTACTACTCAAAATGATTACTTGAGACTTTATATTTAACTTATGTATCATGTTTCATACACCTACAGTATTTGTAGTAATTTAGAACATGAATAATCTTCTTCAATTAAGACAAGTTTAGTGTATCCTGCTTGAACAATTAACCGTTTCCCTTACACCCAGCTCGTTACGGTGTTAATTATTTTTACAATTTATTAGTGACTAGTAGTTTCCTGCAGTTTCACCCACGATCTCAGAGTAATAAATACTTCGTAGACCTGAAACTTCTTATTTGCTAAATGCTTCACTACATAGTATAAAACAAAGTCGCTTTCTCTGTCCCTATATCCCTATGTATGCTTAAATCTTTAAAACTACGCAACGGATTTTGATCCGGGTTTTTAATTACATTGAGTGATTGAAGAGGAAGGTTTATATGTACATATCATTCAGCACCTGTGCGAAGCCGGGGCGGGTCGCTATACGACATAAACGTATCTTTGCATTGTTGATCAATAGGACTAGAATCTACCCAGCTAGAACTTCTGGCTAAGGTCGCCTGGAAGCAGTGGATGCGGGTTGCTGAAGATTGAGCAAAGTGATGATTCTTGGGGGAGGCCTTATTCCAGCTGCAGGCGTCTGGCGTCTGGCGCCATTATTAGCCCAGAATGAATAATTCGTGTCAAAGCAAAAATAATACCCAAAAAACACAAGAAATGGAAGGAGGTATCAACAGCACTATACAAGTCCCCAACCCTTGCAAAGGTTGCGGCTCCGAACGATCCCATTTGTTCCATTTACCATATGATTGCGTCCCGGCGCCGCTCGCACAATGCTACGGAATTATCTGAAGCGTATTTAGATTCAGGCTTCGTTAGCTGTCTATTGCGTTACATACTTACATGAGGAATTGAGGAATTTCAAGGGATTTTGTAGAGGTTTGTTGAGTTGGGGAGTTGGTAATTATTGGGTTTGTGCTTTCGATGTTTATTAACACTTATTTTTGTATTGAAACAAAACGATAATACAGTTCCTGAGTTGAATGACAGTAGGATATGTATTAAAAGGTGGTATAGGATCATTAAATAGGTATTATCCCTGGAATATAACAATTTTACTTATCTTGACCTTAGCAAACCACTTTCAAGCGTGCCAAACAAACCGACTCGCAAATTCGGATTTACCGTATCTTTAAAGATTTTCAAAAACCCAAGAAGAACACCTATTAAATAAACAAACCAAAACAAAACACATAAGAACTTCGAAATCGCACCGCAGTATCATCAGCGTGAAAAATAACGAAAAAAAAAAGTAAAAGTAAAAAAAATAAAATAAACATTCCGAAAGAAAAATAACGAAATTTTTCAGGTACGTTATCTTGAAGAGAAAGAAAATCTCACAAAGGAGATAGCATCCAACAAATAACAATTACTTACTGGAGTTGAAAAAGGGAGAAAAGGGCCCGTGTCAATGTCGCTTCGATCCCTATTCTGAGGGACGATACTGAAACGATATTTACTTAAGCAACAGCTGAAGTTTGTTTTGAGAATCGTGCGGTGTTCATAGATGTGTGAAAATTGCTCGTGTTTACGTTTTTACCTGGCTATCGCGTTATGATTTCATGTTACCTATTTAAAATATTGTTTTGTGTGAAAAACCGTAATTTCAAGAGGCTTTATGGGTTTTGTTTTGAAGTCAACAGACAAAAGATTTATATAGTCATAGTTGTTATGGGCTTTGTACCAGTAAGTCACCACTGCCTGTAAATCATCATTATTAGAAATGTAATTGGATTCCAACCCTACTGTTTGCGCTGTCAATCTTAGCTCATTTACGGGGTGACAATGATTTTAGTTCATATCACTATCAATCTTCAAAGAGGACGGTAGCGTGTCTCCCTTCCTGAATATTACACGACACCCTACCTTAGTATGAATCTGTGGGGTGCATTAAATATTATTAGTAAATAAATGAAACTTCCTCACCATTTGGATATGAGAAATACGTTATTTTAAGAAGGCGAATGAATAAGTTTAATATTGTTCCATTCGAATAATTTATTTCAGATAACCATACATATACCTATTCTGTTAATATCAAGGTATTTTCTACTTTTACGACTTTGACGGCATCTACAAGGAAAATGCCTCCGATCCAAAATATCGTAAAATACTCGTTTGTCTTTATCGCAGCCTAACGATAAGGTATCTTCGATGAGCCCCGAAATTACAGGGTGACTGAAATTAAATGTAAATACCTTAAAAAATTGAGTTTCTTTTGTGTACCGTAAAATGTTGTTTGGTCCGATGTTAATTAGAGATAGCTGCTAACCGCTGAGGATGTTCCTAGAGGGTGAATGGGGGTGCAAAATGTTTATTCCAATTATTTGCTGTCGTTTTTCATAATTATACCTTTTTTTGAGCCTATGAAATGTGAGAAATGCTTGCGTCATTTGTTTATCTGGTATACAAAATGTTTTTCAAGCTGACTCCTTTCATAAAATATATTTAACTAGCGGCCCGCCCCGGCTTCGCACGGGATAACAGTGTTTCCCCACTATTTAATGTATGTTATTATACATATGAACCTTCCTCTTTAATCACTCTATCTATTGAAAAAAACCGCATCAAAATCCGTTGCGTAGTTTTGAAGATTTAAGCGCACAAAGGGACATAGGGACAGAAAAAGCGACTTTGTTTTATACTATGTAGTGATTCATACTTCTTTCTCTGTCAATTGTTCGGGTGATCGGGATATAATGATGAAGATGAGGGTTAATTCTATCTAGGTTTAATGTCAAAAGTCACTATTCAGAAGACACCTTTCTGGCACACACACACAAATATAATTTGTCTTCTAACACCGAAAACGTCTTACCCACAATAAGTATGTAGGTATGTACGTCAATTAACTCTTGCTTTCTGGCAGAAGTAACACGTATGATGACAGTACTTATCCTTAATATACCAAGGAGGTTTACTACTACAATAAAACCTACTTTCATATACGAGAAAGTTTCAGAACGTAGTCTGTGTTCTGTACTTCCAAGGCATGTTTTCAGCGAACGCAAAAACAAAAGTTCTGTTTTCTTAGCTTAGTAACTTTGCCGTTTATAAGAGTGCTTTCAATTAAGTGGTAGTATATTTTTTGTGATGTAATTAAGTAATTTCTTAGTTCATTTGCTGGATTTATTGAGTTTTTAACGACAGTATTTACTACAGAAACGAGGTATTTTCAAGAAAACTTACCGTTTGACTAGGGAGAAAACGTGAGCAAATTGCTAAATGCTTAGCTTAAGCAAAATGCTTAGACTGAAAATCTAAGCAGTTAAGAATCTCAAATATCTTTCAAATACCAAAGAAAAAAGCTCCCAGTGGTAACCTGCAAAGCTGCATAAAGAAAAATAGAATCCCCCAACCTCATCGCTTGCACCAGCCAAACTAAAGACGCAGTCCATCTATATAAACTAACTTCTAAGTGATGTATTATCCCTATCGCCAAATATCCACGTAACTAATTCGGAGCCAGCGATAGCTTCATTACCTGTCCAATCAGAGGCTCTCGGCTCGGGGCAATTTGCCGATAGCTAAGATATAGGATTGCTACTACCGCTCATTAAGATGACGAGCGTCTTGATTTGTAGCGACATCTGGCGGCGAGTAGGCGAAGTGTTAATTGAGGTTTTCGCTAATAGATGGCGGGATGTGTGAGTTGTGTTTTTATTTGGTGAGCTTTGAAAAAAATGTTTGTTAATCGTTATTTTTCTGTAGCATTGTTTGCGGTTTTTACGCTTTTGCTGTCAAACCATTGAACAAGAACAAGAAAAACACTTGAAGAAGACATGACCCAAAAAAATATTCGGTTTCGCCAGTTTAGTAACAACGTGACAACTTTTGCATAAGTACACAACAATATTATTATATTGTAACAAAAATATTGGAGTTCAAAGTTTCAGTGACTCGATGCAAAATATTCAACATCTTCTTAGACAGGAAGAAGACCTTTTTTACAGAATTATTCAAAAGAGGAAAAATGGCAATACTGTTTAAATTAAGTAACGATGTTTTTACAAGTCCCCCGCGGGTGCCATGGCAACCCTTCGTTTGCAGTTTATTTTTAACCCCCGACGCAAAAACGACGGGGTGTTATAAGTTTGACGTGTGTGTGTGTGTGTGTGTGTGTGTGTGTGTGTGTGTGTGTGTGTGTGTGTGTGTGTGTGTGTGTGTGGGTGTATGTGGCATCGTAGCTCCCAAACGGATGATCCGATTGTAATGCGGTTTTTTTTTGTTTAAAAGGAATGTCATTCGGGAGTGTTCTTAGCTATGTTTGGTGGAAATCGGTTCAGGTCTTCAAGGTCATCAGCTCGTTTGTAAGGTGTGATAGGAATGTTACACGCTCAGTTTACTTGCAAGCATATGTGGGATCTGAAATTTGAAACACTAATGTCTTCTGGAACCACTGAGCTGGTCTGCTGTTAGAGCACGAAGATAGGAGACGTAACCCTGAACTGCCTTTTAGTAAACCCATCGAGTTTGGGCTCGTTGAATTTGTCTTGACGAGTTCTCTTCATGTTTCTAATTGACGAGAACCTGATGCTGGAAATGGGATATGGCGGATGAAACCCCGGAATGCCGGAATGAAACCCTGGAATGCCGGAATGAAACGGATAAACTGATTTATATTTTTGCTGAAAATCTAGAATGACCAAAGGTTAATCTTTATTGTTTCTCAATCTGTGCAATTCTCCCAGAGCCAGTTTGTCATGAGGATTGTTAAACAGCTTCCTTTGGCCGAGATCGCCTATAGCGACCCCATCTTAAAATAAAATAAATTAAATGAAGGAAAAATTAAGGAGCTCCTTCAAAAAGCATGAAATAAAATTAAATTATAAATTTAAAAAACCCCCGACCCAAAAAAAGTACGCAATTATTATGACAAAAGGTTAAAAACGCTAAACCCTATAAAAAGCAAAAAATAACCTTTAACACTACGTAAGTACCAACTAAAGCATGTCAGACTAAACTCAATTTTGACGTGTCGGGGGACGACGCATTTTCCCGCCCTTGTCTCAGCATGGCCCCCACAAAAGTAAACATGCATCCCTGTTATATTGTAAGGGGGATCTACATTCTAATTGTTACTAATTTTTGAATTTAGAGCCTGTGTTTTAAATCGAACATGATAAAGTCATATGCATTTAGAATTACACATATAGATAGTGTTAAACAGTTTGTTGTACGTTGTAGTTATAAGATGTCTCTCAGCTCAGTATGCCTGTTGGCAAAGTCCTCCTCCAGTAGCTTAGATACAAAATACACATGAAAAAAAAAAAAATATACCTACATAAATTAATTGAGTCAACTTCATACATATCTAAAAGCAATTAGGATCTGAATTCTATAAATCCATTTACTAATATAACGGTTTACTTAATCCAAATCAAAACGTAGGATACTTACCTATACCTAAGTATCCTAGAAGTACCCTCGGGACGCAGCAGGTGAAACCGCAGGCGAAAGCTAGTTACCTAATAAACTATTGTCCCAAACGGTAACTAAATTATTTCTCACCCCCGGCTATAGAAAAGCGTTAAGTAAAAATACCACCGAAGTAACCCTGAGGCGAACAACTAAATGCAATTTTACACTATGCTCACACCATCAAAATTCACAGCATGATTCCCTCATAAAAGGCGGAAACATACGGTCGTGTTTTGTGGGCGGTTTATCGCAATTCGATTACCCACGGAGTATGGAAAGATGAGAGATGCTATAATGCCGGTAGGTCAAGCGTTCTACTAGGTCAAATACTTAGGGTGGGCGTAATCAAAACGATCAGTTCAGTTACGAGTGAATTTACGAGGCGTTGGGGTTCTTTGAGACATCTGTCAACGATTTTTTGTATTACAAAAAATGGTCGGGTATAAGGGCGAAGACAGTAACGTTCCTCGTCCTCCGCTTATCCGTATTTTGTCGCTCTACTTTCGTACGACATTTTCCGTTATGGCACCTCCGCTAGTCATTTTGTTCTCCATGGATTAACTACAAAAGAAAGAGACAAAACAGTGTCGCGTTGAAAATCTCTACAAGTTTAGTGCTAAATAGGTCAGTGAGTTGCTCTGAATTGCCCGCGGTATACACTAAGTGAATTTTATTGTTTTTGCTAGTCAGTAAAGTTTCATAAAAGCTACAAATTGGATTTTGAGTACGTATAATGCATTGAAACAATGTACTGTTGTTTGTTATTTGAGTTGTTCCACTTTTTAATTTAGATACTTTTTGAAGCAGATTTTAGTTTAGTCAAGCAAATGTATTTGGACGATTTATGTAAATGCTTATTATAGAGGTATATCTCACTGAAACGTAGGAAGGCTCCCACGGGACGCAGGTGACACCGTTGGTGGCGCCCATTAACATGTAAAATAACTACCCGTTTTCCCGCGGTTTCCCTCGCGTAACTACTGGGAAGAGTGTAGCTTTCCAACAGTGAAAGAATTTTTCAAATCGGTTCAGTAGTTTAATATTTTCAAAATCCGACGTAAATAAGAAGACACGATACATTTATAACCAACATTTGGTCCGTCGGTCCTTTATTTGCAACATGTCCGTCCACCTTAAACTCCGGTATGCTCACGTGAGTCCAATTTCCCTTGCCGTAGGGCAGCACGTTAAGTTTTACACGGCGACAATAGCGTCCGTCGTGCGGCCCTATTTCTACCCCATTGTCCGTCACAGTGAACGGGACACCTCGGTTGAGCCGGCAGGTGTCGTGCAAGGCATAAGCGATGGCGATTTGAAATAGTGTTAAGTATTTTTTGCTTAGAGCTCTCAAATAAGAAATATTGTAACATCTAATTATGTAATAACTATATTCTATGCAAATAAATAAATCTATCTATCTTTCTATCTATCACACACTACAGTATAACTAAAATGTCGGCCGATAGTTCGCTAGATGTTTGGCTGTTAGTTTGCTTGGAAGGTGATTTTGAATCTAACCAAACTTTTTGGTCAACACAATGCAATACAGTTCTTACCAATATTTTATGTGCTTCAAAGGTAAATAAACACAAAGCAAAATACCGATTTAAAAAAATATTTCAAGACTATAGGCTACTTTTCATCTGAGTGTGCGGATAAAATCGCGCGGGGTGGGGGTGTATACAGTGAATATTAATGCTTGTCGCTATTCATCTATCCCTTGGACCGCTACAATACCATCAAGGTTTGTGGGGGATCCGCATTTGGGGATCTCCAGCAGTCCCCGAGATAAGACGCCGTGATGTCTGCCATTGCTGTTTACTGTTTGTTCTAGCTATTCTTGTAAATATTACTTGGGAAACTGAGGTACCTACTTATACAGAACCTCATTTAGAATTCAAGTGTCTGTAAGTGCTAAGATTTTATTTTAAATGCCACCAAGGCACTTTCACACAATCGATCTTTCCGTGCGGCAACGTTTGATTCATACAGGCGCTATTGAGCAACAACAAACAATTGACAAATACTGGTAAACGACACACACGCAACCACACGACATCACATAGTTGTCTTGGATGGATATCAAAATAAAGAAGACGTTACAGTTCCTATTTAAATAAATTCACTCCCATTTCTAGATAGTTCGCTTTCAATGGAATATAAGAGCACTTACTGGCTTTCTTACTGGCAAAAACTTTTAAGTAACTGAACATACGTCAAGCTAAAGGTAAACCAAGAATTAACTTAAAAACAACATCAACATGCCACAAACAGAATGAAATGTTTGAACAACAATTTGTATTGCAACCCCATTTTAATTTAAATCTCTTAAAAGAGAGAATATTCAATTTAAAAGTTTTAATCAGATGCAAATCCTGTCTTTAATTTTGTCTGTGCAATGGAAACTTCTTAAGGACGGGGTTATGGTAAGTTTGCACGCTACCCTGCTTCTGAAGTCGAAATGTTATAACAACTAGATATAGCCCAGTAAAAGAGTTTCTATTTACTTGATGTTTAAGAATTTCTGAATTAATTCTGAAAAAACTTGCACTAGTAAAAAATGTGACGCAAATACATATTGTTACCTACATTGGATTGCTCTTATTGGACACATACAGAACTGCATTGATCAGATCTATTATCGTGTCCTCAAAAGACTGACAATGAATTCTATTCTTTATTTTGTACAAGAAAAATAATAAACAATATAAATTAACTTCCCTCCAGCAGAAGTCAACGAATTTCACTTACTTGCCCTATCAGGATCTCAACTTATCTCCAATCTGAAGAGCATTCAGTATTGTTGTCAGATGTTGGGTTTAATTAATCGTCTTGTTTAGACTGCTCACTTTATGTGTAAGACTTCTGTTGACCACTTTATCAGAGGGAAATGAAAAGCTGTTTAGAACAATAGTGAAGTTACGGAGAACGTCTTATTTTTTTGATAATTTTCTAATGCATTTTTATTAAAGTAGTTTAAATTAAAATAAAAACCGGCCAAGTGCGAATCGGACTCGCGCACAAAAGGTTCCGTACCAGAGCAAAAAAATAATGTTTGTTGTATGGATTCTAGTTTTCAGTTGTATTTGATTTTATAGCGGCAACAGAAGTACATCATCTGTGAAAATTTCAACTCTCTAACTATCACGGTTCATGAGATACAGCCTGATGACAGACGGACGGACGGACGGACGGACGGATGGACGGACAGAGAAGCGAAAACAAGGTCCCGTTTTACCCTTTGGGTACGGAACCCTAAAAAGTATTAATAATTTATGAATAACTTCAAACTATTTAGACAAAGAAGAGGATAGTGGGGCAATTAAGGTATAGTTCAACAGACAGCTTTCAACATAACCTTGGTGAGACTTGATTAAAATAAGTTCGATTTGAATATAATTTGAAGGGCCTAGTCGAGGGGAGAAACCTAGATAGTTGGCATTTAGTTTTGAATTGTGCTTGAACTTTGATTCAGGTTATGTTAAACCTAAGAGCTTCTGATAATATAGAGGAGGCTTAACATGTCATGGCCCGTACTAATCAGTTTTAAGCCCTTCAAACAAATTAATTTATCGAAGAATTACCTTTTGTTATTGAAATGGACATTTACATAGAAGTAATATTGTGCAGAATCTAACGAATTGCCTCTTATTTTCTGTACTAAGGGTCCTTTTAAGCACTGTCTGTATCACCTACCTATATGGAAAAATCTCAAAAAAACCGCAGCATTAATTAAATATTACTCAAAAAGCAATCGCAGATGTCATGATATGTCATTTAAGAGCTCGCGAGGCAAATTGCACGTCCGGCCGAGTGCGTTAGTTTACCCCATCGGCTTAACTTTCCCTCGTTAATTGGATTTCCATGGGGCCCATAGACTGGGTGGTTATAGGAGTTTATCGAAATTGTAATTAAAATTAGGATTTTGTATAGGTATGGATTTTATTTTAATTTGTGTCGATTTTTAAACATATCGAAAAAATATAAATGCTTTTAGTGACCTTAGTGTCTGATTGTTCTATGTATAAATATGAGATACAATTATAATACAGGACCATGCCCTTATTAAAAAAATTAAGACAAAATAAAAAGTAAAAAAGATCAAAATTACACTAACTAAAACGATACCATAATAAAGCAATATTGTTAATCAAGAACACCGCAATTTTCCATTCTAACTTACCATTCAACCATTAAAATAACCCATTAAGCTTAATTTTCAAAATGGACTTTTTCAAACTCAATAAAATCCGATAGCATGAAATACCAACCCTTGGAAATTCGTATTTAATTAAACAGTCACCCCTGGGAGACATTATCGTCACGTACCTACCAGAAATGGCCCATAAATTTATATGATTCACCTCACACGACTTGTTTCGTATGTCCCGTTTCGACCCAAATTATTATTGTTTTGATTTTAATGTCTGTTATAATAGAATTAATTTTGAATTGAGTATGGAAAGTTTTAGGACAATTTATTTTTATGGAGTGGTTTAACCCATTTTTATTTATTTTACCTTAAAAAATACCTCTTCGCCTAGTGTAAATACCACAAAAATGGTCTATTGATTCCGGCCGGAGTGGAACACAAAGTCTTACAGGTCAATGAACTTAAAAAATACCTCAATATACCAAAATATAGCGGGAACGATAAATGTACTCGGAAACTTCTGATTAGCCAGTAAGTTATTACTTACCAAGAATTCGTTTAAAAATATACACAATTTGAACTCATAAAACGTTACAATTGTTAACATTATTCAGTCTTAAATTGTTCTACATGCAAATGAGAACAAAAAAAAAGTATGTTTATTTTGTATTCCAGTTGTCTCGACGAATATGTTAGTAACGGCTGACTGGTTCATTGACTACCGACAACGGAATGACCATTTCCTTCTGGTCGCTGCGGTTTTTAGGGTTCCGTAGCCAAAATGGCAAAAACGGAACCCTTATAGTTTCGTCATGTCCGTCTGTCCGTCTGTCCGTCTGTCACAGCCGATTTACTCGGAAACTATAAGTACTACAGTGATGAAATTTGATGGGAATATGTGTTGTATGAACCGCTACAAAAATATGACACTAAATAGTAAAAAAAAGAATTGGGGGTGGGGCCCCCCATACATGTAACTGAGGGATGAAATTTTTTTTTTCGATGTACATACCCGTGTGGGGTATCAATGGAAAGGTCTTTTAAAATGATATAAAGTTTTCTAAAAAACATTTTTCTTAAAGTGAACGGTTTTTGAGATATCAGCTCTCAAAGTCGTAAAAAGTATGTCCCCCCCCCTCTATTTTTATAACTACGGGGTATAAAATTCTAAAAAAAATAGAGGTGATGCATGCTAATTAACTCTTTCAACGATTTTTGGTTTGATCAAAGTATCTCTTATAGTTTTTGAGATAGGTTGATTTAACTGTAATTTTGGTTAAGTTATTGTGCTTACACTGAAAACGATGGCTGAACCTTATTTGATCTATCTTATAAGGTTCAGCCATCGTTTTCAATAAGTTTATTATATTTGCTGCTACGGAACCCTTTGTGCGCGAGCCCGACTCGCACTTGGCCGGTTTTACGTAAGCAATCAGCTGACTACAATGTTTATTACGCGGATAAAATGGTAAAAAAAATCAAGGGCTTTAAGAAGTATAAAAAATTGGATTGATGTATTTTCGCGAAGTTGGTGCACTGATTTCGGAATCACTTCCAAAGAACTTGATACTCTCACTAGTGTAGGAACGTAAAATATACTCAAACTCCTACGTCCAATGGTATATGTAGTTATGTCCATAAATACCCATAAAGAATACCAATTTTCTCTTGCATCATAAATTACTCAAAAAGACATGAAAGAATTACTAAACAAAAAACAATTCTAATTTTGGCTGTCAGCTTAAAATTCACCATCATTCATTTCTTGGGTCTTACCAAAATCCATTATATTTCAAAATATCCAGAACACCAGTCAATTCAGCATTAAAACCAATTAGAAATTCAATTATCCACGTGAAAATAGCACAAATAAATCTAAGGGAAATAGGTACAGTTAGAGTACCCGCAGACTGCAAACTTTTAGTCGGCCGATAATAGTTTGTTTGGGCTCACAAATTAGTATGAAGATGAAATGTCTTACGCACGTTACAACGGTCAGGTATCAGACGGACTTAAAAGATTGAATCCAGATTTTCTTTAAAAAAAATGTTTTCGCTTACCATCGGCTCAACAGTCGGCCGGCTATTTAGTCTGCAGTATGCGGGTACTCGAAGGGAAATATTGTTACCCACTGTGTCAGGTGCAATCGTTATGGCAATAAATTGTGGACTTCATAATACACCCCTCGTTTACCAATCTGAAACATTTCTTTTTTCCCATCCCTGCCGGCACCATTTTGTAAAGAAACGTTGTATATTTTCCCTGAATTAAGGTAATTTCTTGTCTCATGATCCAATTTGAATTAAGATGTCGGGGGTCGGAGTTTTGGGTATTTTCGAAATGGTTGCTCGAATTTTGGGGAACATGGGGTTTATTTGTACTTGCTAAACGGATAATGACTACCGAGTTGTTAGGAAATGTTTTCTAATAATAACTTACAGAAGGATAAGCGTATATCAACTAATATTTTATTATTTTTTATGTTTATTGGCAAGCTACACTCTTCCCGAGTAACATAGGCTATATTTTATCCCGGTTCGGGCAGTAGTTCTCACGGGACGCGGGTGAAACCGCGAGAAAATGTCTAGTAATTTATATAAGAAAATGCAATATCTAAGATATTGTTTTTCATCGACCACAAATACATTGATCATGTTTATTCAATAGAAGCTTGTGGCTTTTGTCTTAGTCATAATAATTGTATGGTTTTCTAGATTGCAATACTTATTTTCCTAGTATATCGATATATTGCAATATATTTAATTACAAGTGCTTAAGCATATTTTATGACTAATTTGAAACGATGAAATTTTCAAGATGATTTTGCTAAGGTCACAAATTCACACCGCACATTTCTATTCAAATCCTTCAATAAATCTTAAAAAATACCCTCTTAAAACGTACCTTAATCTTTTATAACCCAATCTAATTATACTAACAGTCGTTTATCTTGAGGAGTTAAAAACGTACAATATGCAATAACGAGTGCTATAAATCAGAGGGAACAAGAGGTAGCCCCTTGTGGCACTGCCTTGAACGGGAGTGACTCCCTCAGTGATTCAAATGATCGGACAATATTCATGTATAGGATACATGAATATTGATTATTATACATATGTATTAAATAGAGCCATTTATTTGTTACTAGCTTTTCTACGCGGTTTCAACCACGACTCGGTGTAACTTCATATACAGGGTGTTAGTGTGAACACCGTTATCCTTGAAACCTATGATCAGCGCAGATAGTGTAGCTTCCTAACAGTGAAAGAATTATTCAAATTGGTTCCGGAGTCTATTTGATCCAAACAAACAGTCAGGTCTTTCATTTAAGTAAATAGATATGGTTAATTAAATTATCTACTAATATTACCTCAAGTATTTTTTTTTATTTTAGGGACAAGCTACAAACTTACGAAAACAATTTTATTTTTGAACTTTGACTCAAATTTATTGGTCCCAAGTGTGACAATACTCCCGAACTACGAGCCTCTGTATTGTAAAGACATGCTCACGTAAAGTAAACAGTTTCCATACACAACTGCCTACGTAATTACATTATAAAACAATGAACAAATTAAAAAGGTTCGCTGAAAATCACAAACCGCCAAAATATTTAGTCAAAGAAAAGTAAACAAAAAAAAACTGCAAGCAGTATGAATAAGAGCATGTAACAAAAATACTTACAGCTTTAAGTATAGGTATTTGTAGAGAAAGGCTTTCTATTCGGGTGCGCAAAATAGTTCCGCTGGTGGAATACTAGCAGGTAAAAAATAAACAAAGAGAAAAAAAACACAAACCTTGAACAAACGTTTGAAGGCATTCTTTGCATAGCAGCGCTCGATACTCAACTATAATTGAATGATACGTGTCACTGGATCGAGGCTAGAACTACTCAACTGACAAATAGACTTGATTCTTTTTTTTTTCAATCGGAATCACGTGGTATAAATCCTTTTTTAGAGGTTGGATCTAGCTTTTGTTTTTTATAAGGTTTAGGTAGGTAATTGAATCGGTATTGGGTGTCAAATGAATTTTGTATTTGGTTCTAAACTTCTAACGTCTTAATTTATTCACGGGTACTAGGTTCTGTCAGGTGTTCCACCCGCATCCCTTGGGAACTAATTCACACATCCGGATAAAAATTATCGTGCAGTCTTTCTCGATAAATAGACTTACTTATTTATAACTGAACTTATTTTTTCAAATCGTTTCTAGTAATTCCTGAAATTAGCTTTAGAACAAGATTCTTCAGCTTGATAATATTAGTATACATTATATACAGATTTCATTTCGTTCAGTTCGATCAAACTATCGGCCGACTTTTCGAAGTGCGTCAACCCTTAACACGTCAACTACGTACTCAAAAACCCATAGGTACAATAACTCTCACAAAATAAAGATAGAACAACATAAAAACATAGCCGAAGCACCCTTCTATCTGAAGTATCCACTCGCGAATATATCACCGTTACAACGCGCCATAAATATTGAATTTTATATGGAAACTGTTTTACCTTACATGTGCATGTCTTTACAATACAGAGGCTCGTAGTGCGGGAGTATTGTAACACTGGGGACCTATGAATTTAATAACATTTATTTTGGAAGTAGGTATTTGTCACTGAAAAGTTTTTTAATCGCACTAGTAAGTCTTGTGATTCAAATAAACTCTAAAGCTGTATTTATTCTTTTATTCTTAGCAACTATGCTCGTTACCTTTACATTTTCGTTTTTAAGTAACGTCTCGCATCAAAAATCTTGAAAATGGTTTTAAAAGAGCAAAGTCAGGTTCTTCGTGTAGTACAGTACCTATGCAAGATGCCACCTCTAAATCTCGATGCAATATTTTTCATGGCATAGCACTATATAGCAAGTTCACAAATGAACACACTTCGACTGAGACTCTAAAGATTACATGCAAATAAACATAAAAAATAACACAAAATTATTAAATCGCAATTTGGACTCGCACGGGTAACAACAGACAAATCGCTCAAAAAGAATAAGTAATGAAGCACGTCTGGCAATATTTTTATTTTACATTGACAATTTAATAAGCCCCTTTATGCAGCTCCCTAACCCTGTGATGGTTATGGTGAATATTGTATGAATATTGCTATTATGCCATTTGTTTTCTATCAAGGTTTTTTCCTGTAAGAATTTGCTTACCTTTATAACAGTCTAATCTTATGAATATTTTAAAGGTTTTTAAACATCGTCTTACTCAATTGTTTGCACGATTTCTGTTCAAAAATTTCATGGTTTCCCTTCTCATGTGATTTTAGGCCCACATAATCTACTGGTATAGAGTATTACGAACACCTACACATCGCCTTGCTTTAAAAGTAAAGAATTTCTGGCCGGTTCTTTGCCATAAGACCCAATCTCTGGTCCCTGTGACCATGCACCTAGCTTTTGACGTGTTATAAGAACCTGCGATATTTAGTAACGCATTCGGTCTTCTATGTATTCATACTTACCAGCAACATATAATTCTAAATATTCAGACCCAAAACGTGGTAAATTCACTGTCCATGTTCCACTATAAGACGGATGACCAAACAGTCAGTATATTTACTAATAAGATTAGTGGCCCGAAAGTGATCCAACCTAAGCGGATTTAACGCGAATAGCTATAGCTTGCAACTATTGGCTGCCAGTTAATTCGATAAACGACTTTACTGTAAACGTTATATTGAGAAATGGTTTATTTTTAATGATTGATGTTTGGTTAATAAAGTACTTATTAAAATTATAGAGGTAACAATAATTTTGGAAAAGTCATTCATTGAGATAATTATTTTTTTTTATAACAATACATTCAAAACTTGGTCTTCCATGAAAAAGTTCTTGACATGTCTTAGTTTATTTCTATGATTGAAATAGAATGGTCACGAGAATCTTCTTGCGTCATCCTAATCCTATTAGGTCGAACGGTCATTCGCGAAGTCGGGTTATCTTACCTGAAACAATACAAAACCAAACGTAAATACAATGCCAAGGAAATAAAGGTACATAACCCGCAGAAGTATAAGTACATGGCCTACGTACTATTCCGCGCATGTGGATAAAGTGTTTTCAAGCAATATAATCAAAATTTCGTTTATTCATTTTCTAACATATAAATAACATTTTTAAATATGTATTACTAGCTTCTGCCAGCGGTTTCACCCGCATCCCGTGGGAACCTCGGCACGGACCCGGATAAAAAGTAGCCTATAGCCTTCCTCGATAAATGGGCTATCTAACACTGAAAGAATTTTTCAAATCGGACCAGTAGTTCCTGAGATTAGCGCGTTCAAACAAACAAACAAACAAACAAACAAACTCTTTAAGAGCGTGTACGTCAGCCGCGCGCCATTTGGCCTAAAATGGTACTTTTCAAACCACTGTTTCTCAGTAACTACTTATCCTAAAACTATGTTAATTTTTAATAACGCAAGGTAATTTCACCGTCTATATAGTTAATTGAACAAAAAATTCGATTTATGTAGTTTAAATACTTAAATCCCCTGTAACGTAATATATGTTTTATAAAATTCCCGTTCAGCGTCTGTTTCGAAGCTCAAATTGATGTGAAAACAGTGACAAATCTAATCATAAAATTTTTTTTACTCATGGATAAAATCCCCCTGAATATAGTTAATTGAAAACATTTTTTAATTCAGGTCCCTATCTTTCAGAAAAAAAATATTTTAACAATGTCAAATATTGTGAATTTCAAATGCTTTTTTCACCTGCCTATCTTACTTAATTTAATATAACAATTATTTACTATAGTAATATAACTCTTTCTTTAAAACATAAAATTAATATTATAATTTAATCTCTCGTTTTTATTTTTTTATAAATTATTTAAAAACTACTATAAAACGCTGCACGCGAGTCAACTCAAACCAGACCGCCGCGCGGCTTCACAGAGGGAGGACGTGTCGCTCCGTAGCATCGCGTAGGGTGAATGACCTTTGCCGTGGATACCGAGAATAGTCGATATTTTGAGCGCGACCGATACATCTTGATACGTTGGGGAGTATATTTTTTTTATAGTTTAGTTTATTTTATATATTTATTTTTTTTGTGTTTGATTTAGGTTTGCGTGTATGTATGTATCATAGGTATGTAAGTAATATGTGGGTTAATCTTACGTTTCAATTTTGAAGAATATTTCTTTAACCGATTGATCTAAAATTTTGTATGCACGTTCAGTTTGGATGACAATACATGATTCACTATGTAACTTCCTTCTTAAAATCCAAGATGGAGGAGCAATTGCTTTTAATATGCATTCCACAATAAGGGTATCAAATGAAAGAACTTGTATTGAATAACTCGAAAAAAATGTAAGATCACTCTCATTCAAATATGGCAGACTTTTTAAGCTTGAAATTAATTTTGAAGCAAATATACTTAAGCAATCAAAACATAATTTTGTTTCGATGTTCGGTTTGGGTGACAATGCACGATTATCTTTGTGATGTAAATTTAAATCCAACATAGTGGCAATTTTGGCAAGGCCAAATGCAAACTCGTCTGGTAAATTACTATAACCTGTGTCTGCTGCCTGAGATAGTAGACCCACGCAAATCCAGGTCAATGGCACTAAGAGACACTAGGTACTAATTTTTAAGATTCCGAACTTTTTTATTTTATTTTTCTTTTTATATAATTTCAAAATAAATTTATACATTTAAAACAACGTGGTTTCATAAAAAAATTAAAACTGTGTCATTTATTTACTTAATTTTTGTAACAATTTATAAATAAATAAATAAGTGCACTCGAAAGGACTAAAATTGGTTGCTTGGCTACATACATATACAACCTTATTTTTTGTTAATGCGAAACTTGATACACCTGTCTAGTATTTTTGTGTAAAGAATCTATTTACAAAATTTCACGACTGTATCATAAAAAAACACAAAGTTTATAAGCTTGTAAAGTCAGCAAAAATTCAAGGTCACCGGGTCTTCAAGGGGACTGAGGGGTTTTTTTGCACTTGCTACTAGTTGTTTACTGTTTCCTAATACTCGATATGACCTGCCATGACCTGTGTTGTACTTAATGGCGGCGATGTCCAACTTTAAACTTTTTTAAATAGTTTTTGAAAAAAATATAACTTGCTGTAAAAACTATTGGAATCGATTCAGTTACTGATTCTGAACAAACTATATTCAGGTTTCGCATATACTAAAAATAACGTTGTATACGTGAAGTATGACACGCACGCACACAACCAAGATGCTAATGTACCGCATTTCTTGCGTTGAATTACCTATACTTGACATCGCGCGCCGAACGTACACGCTCTTAACAACTTATTTTCATGCTTTCATATTTAAGTCGTCCATAGATTTACACTATTTTCTCGCTTATAACTATTTACTAAATATTATATTTTTTGCTGTACTAATTTCACTCGAAAGGATCAAAATGGTTTGTGTGACTATACGTGAAGTATGATAGGCACGCACACAGCCGCGAGTGGCCGCGACGCTAGTCTGCGTGATTTTTTGCGTTGAATTACCTAAAGTTGACATCGCGCGCCGAGCGTATACGCTCTTAACTTTATAATATTAGTATAGATTATCATGTGCTCGTCTCGGCAGCTTAACGAATTATCATCATCACACCTTAAAATAAATTAAAAGTATTAATCATTCGCCAATTACGAAGCAAGCATACATCATCGCAAATTAATAAACGCTAATAATAAATACTTTATTATAAGGGTTTGTATGTGCAATTATGGACGAAGTTATCCTTACGAATAACTACCGGAGATATATCGTGAAAGACGGGACGGTTGACATATGTCGGGCATGTCACCATCCGGGTGAGTCTATCAGACATATTATATCTGGTTGTTCTCGTTTGGCTAATGGTGAATATTTGCACAGACACAACCAAGTGGCCAAGATCATCCACCAGCAGCTTGCTCTGCAATACAACCTTGTAGACCTTGAGGTACCGTACTACAAGTATGCGCCCGACCCAGTTCTCGAAAAGGACCATATCACGTTGTACTGGGATCGATCTATCATCACTGACAGGACTATTGTAGCCAATAAGCCTGATATTGTGGTGATAGATCGATTAGCGCGCCGCGCAATGATAGTCGATGTCGCCGTTCCGCATGACGAGAACCTTGTGAAAGCTGAGAAAGAGAAACAAATAAAGTATCTCGACTTAGCGCACGAGGTTGTCGCCATGTGGAGTGTCGACACGGCTGTTATTGTGCCGATTGTCGTTACGGCCAATGGTTTAATAGCCAAGAGCCTCGACGAACACCTCAGGAGGCTCTCGTTGGGCGGCTGGATCAAGGGACTGATTCAGAAGGCAGTACTCCTTGATACGGCACGTATTGTGAGGAGGTTTCTGTCTCTGGGACCCTAACCACCGGTACCTTGGACCCTGTTCCCGATATCGGTGGCAACCTATTTTTTATATTTTTAAATGTTTTTTATTTTTATATTTAATATTTAAAAATGTAATAAATATGTGCAAGAATAAATAAATAAAAACCAAAAAAAAAAATACTTTATTACTCATAATATATTAACAGCTTCCAACTTTATTGCCATTGTTGATGATATTTGTCAAAAATAATTAATCACAGTAACAGGACAAAGGAGGCATTTGACAGATGATTAATTTTGGGAAATAACGGTACAGGTGCGTCCTTCGCGGTGCAAACAACGGGATAAATATTTTAGAACAAAATGACATAGGCGGATAAGCTGCCGTGTTAAACAGGCGAAAGTCATTATCCTGCATATATCACTGGCTAATTCCCATAGCGAAATTTGTAGGTACAGTGTACTCTGGTTCAACCACATAGGAGCATTCAACATAAAGACAGTAAGTATTACTCTTGATTTATGATAAGGATTAAACGTCGATAGCGCTCATAATGGAATAGATTATTTTGATAATCCAACTATCCCTACTTATGAAGTATCTTTTAAAATAACAAATAATGTATCAGTTGTAATGTCAACAGATATACAGCAAAAACAAAAGCAATAGAAGTTTATCCAAGTCAGCCTAAAAGAAGATGAACAAATAAACTGTTTGCCAAAAAGCTTATCACTTTTCCTCTGTAAGTAATAGTCGTAACTCGAATAACAAGTCATGGCCAATGATAGGAAAGGAACCCAAATATCTCGATTGGTCACTACAACGGGTAACGGGACTATTTGTCAAGCAAAGGTTGAGTGTACAAGTGTTCGGGCTTTTATTATCTTTGGGACATTTTTTTCCTTGACTGTAAAGAGTACTTGAAATTCTGGTGTTGAAAACAAAAATGATAATTTTGTGTAGTCATCTAAAATTACAACTTTTAAAAGTACACTTAGCTACAATTAAAACTTTTTTTGTTTAAAAGCATCGACCATCTCATAAGTATAAAAAACCCCTAAAAGTTATAAATGAAAACGAAAACACACATCAAGTAATAAACGAATTCATCTTGCAATCGCCGCTTAAACAGGACCATTTACTTCCACCATTAGTGAATTCCATCCCCCTGAGGTTTTCTCTAGTTTGCATCACTCAACAAAATTAACAGAACGTATAACAAGATTTGCTTGTTTAAATGCAGCATAAAGAGTTCAATTTGCTTCCTTACCCTAGAACAGGGTTGCCAGAAATTAAGATCAAGTTGACCATGTCCAAGCTTTTGTTTGTTTCATGTTCAAATGCATTTTCCATTTCAATAAGCTTTCTCAGTAGGTACTATTATGGAATAGTTACTGGTCTCGGATTAGGTCTAGTAGTGAAAAGTTCTGCTAGATTAATTTCATCAACATCATCGACTTGACAGTGCTTGGTTGTTGTATCATCCATATACCGATATTGACATAGGCATTTGCTAAAATTCCTTAAGCGAACCCATGAGATGATGATGATGATGATGTGTCTATGAAATTAGAAAGCATAGAATCCTGTCCTTTTTTTGGTAACCCTACCCAGTATTAACCCCCACTCTCCTAATAGCGAGGAAGAGTGATAAAACTGCAGTAAAAGTGGAGCAATCGGTATTACTCCAGTAGATTGTGGGGAGCAAACAGATATTATGGGGGAATCATTCCACTCTCGATCTTTGTTTTGAAAGCTATGAATACTTCACTCAACAGTCGATAGGTTAGTTTGTTAACATAATTCTGGATTTTTATTACATCAGTTACTAAACTTAACCTAGACCTTAAAACGTAACTTCTAAAGGTAACGGTTTGTAGCGGTTTAGTCAAAATGTAGACTGTATGTTTTCGATTAATTTTTGGCAAACAGCCTAGACAATAGGGCTATATTTTGTTTCGTGAACTTCTATTTTCGTTAAGGCACAAACTAAGTTTATGTTATGCCTTGGTATAAATATTTTCTAGCCAGCGACATGGCACTGGTAACAAACTGCCAATGGTTTGCCAAATATTGGTTAAGGGACTTTTATAAGAACCTATGCTTCAATTCACGAATTAGTCTCTAAGAGCATGATTGAAAGACAGAAGTGATTATTGGAGCAGATCGTTGTGTATATTATTTTCAGTTAGGTACCGCCTATCATGAAATAAATCTCTGAATTGGTGAAGGTTTAAAAGACCCATACAACCAACGCTATACTTTATTCCATTCCATTGAAAACGCCACTCACGCACTTCTTTCAATCCTCACATGAATTATTCTCAACCAGTACGTAAATAAAGCTTCCATTCAAATCCAGCATTAGGTAAACATAATGTTGTTTCAATAGCTTCGTATATTAACGCCATTATTATACGGTTGCCGGAGTCTGAGTGCGGATACGTGACCGCGCATATTTCAACCATTCGCTAAAACACGTTTCAATTTTCACGAGATTTTCATGAAAATGTACGTCGTTCTTCATAATCATGGTGATTTGGTGGCGTTTTGATAGGGTTTACCTGAGTTCACTCATGTGCTGATGAGGATCTTATTTTGTTTTTCTCATTTATTTTTGGTTTGGGAGAGACGATAACGCGACTCGGGCGGTTGTTTTCCGCATGTGTTGCGGTGTTATAGGCAGAATATATTCCAATTCAACAAAGCTTTTGTTTACAGAGGTCAGCTGTAATTGACAAACCCCGCATTCAGATCAGTTGTCAGGGCTCAAAACTAACAAGTCTGCTTTTCAGGCAGTGGCTTAAAAAACATGTACTCATATTACTGCAATCATACAGACATGAACTCCATTCATCAAAACGGCCACTTTCTTAAGAGGAAACTCATGTTTCTACCACAAAATGTCACATAAAACGATAGTAAATTACATTTGCGCAAGGGGCCAGTATTATTTACAACTGTAATATAGGAACGCATAATAGTACCAAAAGGACCCAAGGGCCTTCTGGGTGTTGAACCTAAAGAACTGAGCATGATAGAAAAATTGGCCTTTCTTAAATAAGATATTCAACGTTACATACACATTATTAAAAACAGTTCTGAAGGTCTTCAGGTGAGTTAGACTAGGTATTTTGTATAAGTAACTATTGTCCCAGTTTCAGATTGAATCTGGAGTAAAACTTGGGGTCCGACACAGAGTTTTAGTTCAGGGATTGGTAGAAGATATTTTCTACGTGAAAATGAATTCATAACCGAGGAACAGGATGAAAGTGGAGTCACTACGGCAAGGTTCTTTCCATGGATACAGGTAAAATTTCGAGCGGAATTTAGTAGAAAATATGATGGATGGGAGACCATCGTTGTAAGATTACAACGATGGTCTCCCATCCATCATCATCTGATGATGTCTCCCATCCATCCATCATCATCATCATCATCATCATCATCTGATGGGAGGTACTTATTTATACCTGAAAGAACACCTTGTTTACCATCTGAGTCTAAATACAACATTGTTTACTACAAACTATTGTGTAACCAGTCAATCGTCGCGTACGTGTGAGCTGGGAGCGCTAATTTTATCGCGGTGCCCCTAATACTGCGGTCTAATTGGATTGTAACGCGGCCCTGTAATGGGGTTTGCTCTAGAATTTTCTATAGTAAATTCTTCATATTTGATTTAATTATTCAGAAAATTTTACTGCTTTTTTTACTGCTAACTGGAAAGCTTTAATTAATTAGCTGGAAAGCTTTAATTTTCTTATCTTCTTGTTTGACTGACTATCTTTTGGATTGTAAGCTCAGTTGTTGTTCATGTTAAGATTCTATACTTTTAGGCGACTTCTCTTCTCTTTACAGCCTACTTACTAAAAATCTTTACTTAGTCTTTACCGGTGTACCGTTACTTTCTAGGCCTACATTTTTAATAACAGTTATCTCTCCAGGCATACTTTATATAGGGCCTGTTGTTCGTTCAATTTAGACATAATAAACCAGGCCTTTCACAGCACGAACTAAACTGGGCCTGTCATCATAGATTTCCCTCCGAATTTTCTCGGCCAATATTTCGTAGAGAGCTGTACAAAGCTTCATCCAAGCTCAAAATTTATTAAGCCAGCCACAAACTGCTCATCAACCGTCACTTCGTATGATGGAGTTCCGTACATTAAGCCCAGAGCACACGAGCAACACGTCATGCGCGCAAGATTAATGTTATTCCGAACACTAGAACAACCTAATTTACATTCTAATCGGGAAGAGAAACAAAGACTTACTGACGTAGATGAGTGGGTAACCAGCTTTAGTTTCGAATGCGTAAATCTGTTTTCAAATATGGGGAAGCAAAATATACATACGTATCTATGTATATTACATATTTCCTTCAACTGTCGCGTTATTTTTGTCGATTACTATGACATAAAAAACAATGATCAGTTTAAAAACTATCATAGGTATATCATTCTTTAACCATTACATTTTTAACCATAAGAAATCTTACATTCGTATCATATTTTTAGCTACAGTTAAAACTTGTCTTTTATTTGAATCTGTCTGCAAAAGTAATAAAAATATCAAGATGACAATACTACATTCTATTTAAAGTAAACTTTCGAAAGTGAAGTCATAGTAACACGGATTGCAACTTTCCTTCTTCGCTTTTCATGAAGTTGTTAGTTTTAAACGTCCATAACACTCAAGCTAGAAATAAATGTACTGTACTGCTGAACATTATTAATTACTTGTACTCTCGACTGTTATTTTTCCTTGTGTTTTTATTGCTGTAAAATCATTCATTACTGAAAGCATCATAAAATACAAACACAAGCTTAGAAAGCGAGTTTGAAAGAAATTAATCGTTTTGCATATTAACAAGCTTTTGAATCATAAATAGAGAGAGGTACTTCTTGTTACCAACGAAGTTGACTGTAGTTGGTTCACTTCTGATGACATGAATTTATAACGAATTTATAGATCAGAGTGCTGAAACTTCTCAAAGGTTAACAGATGCGGTATACCATCTGGATGAAATTAGTATAGTAATAGACTTCATGCAGATCAATGAATTACTTCCTAAAGGACATACAAGGTATCAAATATCAACATTTACCTGTGAAAACATTCATCTCTATATCAATTGTTTACCTCCCTACAAAATGATTCTCCTGAACCCACTTCAGAAAGTAGATTTTCATCAACAACAAACCCTTGCCGTTCACAACATGTCACGGCAAGATTAATGTTAGCCCAAACACTAACAGGATATTAAGTTTCGTCCGTCCGTCCGTTCGGACGCAGGGTTTGAATTCTGATTGTACGTACTTTAATAATGTAAGGACTTTGATAGTGGTTGGGCAAAACCGTTTGTTTAAATTTAGGTGTGAAGCTGTTGTTATGTGGGAATGGATTACTTTCATTTTCATCCGGTTTTCATGGATAGTGACAAAATCGTCCCTTTTTTAGAACGTTCGTTATTAAATGGAATCTGGTCATCGTCGCGTCGCTCGTCTACATTTTCATACATACATTTGCAATACCGAAAGACATTGCAGACACAGAGCAAAAATGTGTAATGTGGCAGTAATTCAATTAACATTAGTTAGTATTGTTATTATAGTGTTACTTATTAAAAGAGTTGCTTCATACACAGATAAAATTGTTGTTAATCTACTTATTCATAATGTAGTGAATAAGTATCATTTTGTATCAACTTAAACTTCAGATAAACTCAGCAACAGTTCATAGATCCAAAGCGAATCCAAGAAACTAATAGCCACCCTTTATCAACGTAGAACAAAATCGATAGGGCCCAAGTAGTGGGTAGTGTAGCGCGAAATAACGTTCTAAAATAATTAATGAACAAGAGCTTTGTCAAGACAAGCTCATATTATGAGCTGGTGTATTGTGTCATGTTAGAAATTATTATGTAGAAGTATTATGTGGCAAGTGAGAACAGGATTAATATGTATGTTATGGATATCGTTTTCCTTGTAACGGGTTTCTATGGTGATACAGGTAAGATAAACTATTGGATTCATTCTTTGGTGACACGAATGTTCTAGTTAAACTGAACATTTTGAATTATATTGCTGATTTTTTTATTATGTTTTATTGCTCCTTTAATTTAAGTTTCGATTGAAATTCAGTGTTGCATTTAACTAACGATCTGAAATTCTTATGACATTAACCGACTTGTATTTTTATAGATTGATAACGGCTTTTCTCAAATTCATTTGTTTCTGCGAATATAGATCTTAGATTATTTAACAAAAGGAGCATTGACCATATCCTATCATAAGGCTTGCAAAATAAAACTATTAGACTATATTTCTATGCGGTTTCCTGCAAACAGATTTTTATAAGTCTAAATTCCTCCACGGCATTTTCCTCTATTTTTAATCATTCCAAAATAAACAGACCATACAAGTAACTAAAGCAAATCACCCAAGTCAATTTAACATTGATTAAGACGAAAACGTCTTCCAATATAGTGCTTTCCCCATCGACAGTACTTCTAACGTCATCTCCGGTCTCCGGTCCACTGGCGACACCTACTTCCAAAATGGCTGTCGCGTCTTTTTCCTTTACTGCACGTCGCATTTGTAACAGTTTAGTAGTGTTACACGTGATGGGTTAGGGTTCCTTTGAAAAAAATGATAGTTATTTGCAAATTCACCTTGGGATACATTTTGCTTATTAGAATAGGGTATCTACAACCTTCAGTTTTATCGAGGCAGGTGCCTGCTCAAATCTACAAAAAATACATATATTTTTTTATGTGAATGCCTAGAAATATATATAAATAATTTCATCAAATTCTATTTAGGTTATATAATAAATCTAATTAATTAGAAAGCTGAGCAGCCAAATAAACTTAAGTTGTGAACGTTTATAGACTAGACATTTTTCTAAAGATATCTCTAGGTGCCTTTATATTAAATATGAGAAAAATAAATTAATCTTTTCTGAAAGCATTAATCAAAATAAAAAGTAAGAAGATAATAAACGTGTATCTCCTCCTACGTATATACCTCTAAATGAAGAGAGATTTGCAAATTGTAAAGGGAAACGAGTTATAGAAGCGTAGGTGGTGGGCTTGCAGGCCGTGTTGCAGGCTTTGTGTTTATTGCTAAACGCTGCCAATACACCTTGTTATAATGATAGCAATCTTTAAATCTGTGCCCTTTTTGAAAGTACTGGTACTAAGTTACGTAGAACCTAGTATGGTTAAAAACTTCAAACACCAGATTTCACCAGGACTGAGTTACAAATCTGCAGGATTCTGTGCCCATAACATAATAATGATGACGTAGTTTACTTCGTTAATTAGAAACAAAATGAGGCCAAATAGACCCGTAACTCAACAACAATAGCTGACACAAAATGTTAATTACAGTATTTCAGTGACCCGAACATTTTACCACATACAAAAAGGGTCATAAAACTCAAAAGACCTTTAATTAAAACTGCAAGCACGGAACCCGCAGTAATGTTAGCGATGTCATCTTGGGGCTCCAAATAAAACTAGAGGTTCCCGCAAAAGTCCCGCAGCAATGTGACGACACAAATGTACGGAATACTTAGCGTTGGCGAGTGAAAAATATTTTCAAATTTAATTTCGCAGGTTCAGAGTTCAGTTGATTTTTCTACGTCTGGTAGGTCATTTAGGTCATACGGGTGGTAGAGAATACTTATGATGACATTATTTTTCACAAGCTACATATTTTTCTTATTTTACAACAGCATCAGACAACCTTCAATTGAGGCTTCACCTAAAAACCTAATAGAATATGCACAAACAGAAATATCATCATCGATCCTGCTTAAAATTCTGTGAACACATAACATGAAAGGGGTAAATCCCCCCGTGACACATAACACAAAAATTCCGTTAGTGCTAAGCTAAAAAATCCAGGCAACGTTCGGTCGTTTAGACCGGAGAAGCAACATGGACACATTAACACGAGCCGGCCACACTTAGCCTCGTGTTTTCACGGAAAACACTTGAATTTTCACACGACCCCCGTTACCTCTGTGACGTAATTGAAGTAGAGGAAACCTATGTTGGCATAAGCTGAGGCGATTTTTTAAAGCTATTGATGATTTTTGGAGGTTAAGGCAAATTGGATCTTATATTTTGTTTTGATCAAGATCGGTCCTTGGATCCAAATATACCTGAAAGGATAACGGTGCAAAATGGGCATAAGCAATAATAAGTAATTCTGAGGAACACTGAATTAAACGGGGAATGTAAAACACTGGTACTCAGCTGAATCTGGTTAGACTGGAAGCCGACCCCAACATAGTTTGAGAAAAAGGCTAAACAAAAAAGTGAATTAAATCACTTCACTAATCCGTAATCTAAAGGAACAAAGTTCAAAGCATTTCTCAACATCGAACAAGCAATACAGACTAAATAAAACAAAACACAGTTTAACAGCATTTAGCTTGTTAGCAATGAAACAAAAGACGCTATCTCTCAAACAAGGAACACTACCTAAGACATCGCATGCCACGACCGGACCGACGCGTTACTTTCTAACAGTATTAAAAGAAAGGCTAAGTTAATTGAAAAAGGCACAATCGTATGTGCTTTCCACTTTAGTGCTCCCGGGAACTTGCTTTTGTGGTTTGTACTACAGATTACGGTATAGGTTTTATTGGTTTTCCTAGTGTTTTAGCTTTGTAACAGCAAGGTTTGATGCCGCAAAAGGTAATCTCACAAGATTTTGCAAAACTCAATTTTCAGAGAGGGACACCAAAACATGAATAGAAAATGTGCTGTTTTGACTGTAAATACTAAAATAATCATTCATGGTGTGCAAGAAAACGATGAAATACCTATTAAGCAACTTTGTCAGACTGATAAAGATAAAGGTGTTATAATTGACGAGAGAGGTGCGAGAATAGTACAGACTAATAAATATAATACGGAAACGGATCACATATTCGAGAGGAGTGTGGAATGGAGGAACGATGCAGTTGATATGGAATGTGAAAGTGAAAGGGACGAAGGGCTAGGAAACACACCCATTGTGATTTAATGCATGTGTATTTCCCGCGTTAGCAATTTTAATGGATATTGGACGCTAAAGTCGTGTTGGGAACATTGACTGTGGCTTGTGAGTTTTGTACAATTTCAGACTTGTAGTAAGTATTTAATTGTTATATTTGTATATGGCTGGTAAAAAGGTGAAGGAAAACATCTTGAGGAAACCTGGACTATAAAGTCCGAAATCACCAACCCGCATTGAGCAAGCGTGGTGATTAATGCTCAATCCTTCTCCGTGTGAGAGGAGGCCTGTGCCCAGCAGTGGGACGATAAAAAGGCTGTAACAGTAAGTATTTATAGATATGGAAGTATGTTTGTAACAAAGAATTCAGACACACATCGTTCTATGGCAGAAATAGATAAACAGATAGAGCTGTACGCTAGTCAGTTGTTTTTTTGCTATGGTTTGGTTTTACCTAATAACGTTTCCTTAGGCAAAACGTTGCTATCCTGTTTACAACAGATTCTTTTATACACAAAAATATTTCTTCAAAGCTAAAAGAAGACTAACGAATATTTTCATAAGTAATTTAAGAAACCCCGCATATCTCAGGGCCAAGCTATCGACTTAAGTAACGCGCCATTTTCCCAGACCCTCAAGGCAAATAACATAAAACGATTTAATTAAATAATATAACGCATATTTATTTTAATATCCCTCCTGTACTGTTAAATAAATATTTCAAAGGGCAAATTTTCCTTAAAGAAGAAGGGACGAGGTTCCTAAGGTAATTACGTAATTTGCCATTTGAAGTACAAATCGGGGTTGAATGCAGGTACTTTTTTACCTTTAATTAAATATGAGGAGTATATCAAATTCAAGGTACGGAAAGAGGATACATACATTTACGTTCAAAAAATATACTAAAGAAAACGTACTTTTGAAAAGAATGTCTGGAGAAAAGTTTGTTACCAAGTGTACCTGTGGTAGTTTGAAATACGTTGTCAAGTACCAATTAGGTTTCTTTTTTATCATACTTACTTGTTAAGTGTATACCACAGCCTGCTGGCCTCAATAACAGTGAATTGTGACTTGGATGAAATGGACTTTTGTCAACGTGTAGGTATTCACGCACAGCTGTACTTGACTTCTTAATGTAAGAAGGTGCTTTTGGCAGTATCAGTTCAGTAGACCAGCCAATGACGATGTCGAAGATCGATTTCAAAATGAAGTATGCAATATTTCAGTCGTTCTAAAGTGCAGGTTGGTATTTGAATACATTATGCATTTGTCTGAAAACGAGGGCAGCAGATGGGAGTCGTTATATCTAAATGTTAGAACAACTTATTTCTAGTAAGAAATATTTGCAAAGAGGCCGTGATAAATGGATGTAATTCTTTGTAGAAATAAAGCTAGATAAACAGAAAATGTAGTAGTAAAATATTAGGTAATTATACGTACTAACACTACATAGAGATAATAACAACAGAATTATGAAACAAATCTTAGGATACACGGGAGATTAAGCCTAGAATACAAAAGAACAATATATAGGCTGTAATAAATAAGACAAAGCTCAGATTTTTATACATATGAGATGGTTCTTATATTTTCCAAATAGTGTCAGTTACTGGTTCGTCAAATGTGTATATCAATAAAATAAAGATTAAGCTAAGTTTCTTAAAATTGATCGAGCTAACCTCATTAACAGGTCTGACACAATAGTTAATGAGGACGCAGGTAAAACCATGGGCGAAAGCTCGTACAGATGTAAAATAAATAATATCCATTATTATTAAAACCCCCACATCATACACGACAAGCAACTAAAGTACAACATCTTTTTCCACAATAGGCAAACAGAAAATCTTACCCATTTCACCAAATACATTGAAATTGAGCCAAGACGTTACAGTCACGAACAATACTGAGTCTTGCGCACGATTCTATTTGAATGTTGGGTGAACATGCCACGTACCCTGACAACTCCCAATAGGACCTAACTCACGGGTACTGTGTCGACATTACTTTATTGTGCCAGTTTGAGGGTATTTTGTGAAGTTGTTCAGGTATCGTTATTATTTGACGATACTTTTTTGTAAATTCGCTAGACATGTATGGGATATCTGAACTTATTTTCAAACTAGTGAATACTGCCACACAAATAGGTATCCATATAGCTCTTTTGATTCATTCATGACGAATCCAAAACTAAAAATATCTTTTAAGCCCCTTTTAACGACCACAGAAGCATCACTTTGTGAAGCTTATGCACTAACAGCAGTATCGCTTACATTGATATTGCTCAGCCATTTAAATGGAGCAAACGCATCTAAAACATGTTTAAAAATAAACCAGTGCTTTCCTCCTCTTGGCGAACGGAGCGTGAAATTTTCAGCAACCCCTTTATCATTGTCCACATAGGAACTATTTCGTGACTACCCTCGTTATTTTCTCCCTAATGTACTACATTTGTCACTGTGTTGGTCAAACATTCTAGTTTTCAGCTCGTTTTGGCAAAACGGGGCTTAATGTTCACACCTTTATTTTATGGGAGAGCAGTTTTCTGGATTGTAATAAAAGATTAGAGTGGAGTAAGTTTTTAATATAGTGGATGGAGTAAAATATTACTACAATAAAAGATTTCACCTTTCTTATATCGTAAAAATCAACACGAAGTGACCATGTATTGTAAACCCTTTGAGACTGCTTTGACAGTTAACCGTCTAAAATTAGCATGAAGTTGTGCATGTCTGTATATTTTAAATACTATGAAATTTCAGACTTTCATAGGAATCCGAGCTATTTCCGCATAGCAAATCTAGGCAGAAATAGCTTCAACTTTTTGACTAACTCTCTACTCGTTGAAAATTTAAAAGTTAGCCATTCAAATCTATGTATTCAGATTCGACTATTTAGAATAAAAACTCATTTGCAAAATGACTGTAATATTTACGCACATATTCATTTTTATGCAGTAAGTAATAGACCTACATTTGTCCCAGACTAGGTGGGAATGAAACTGACAAAGAAAGTCCTAATCCAAAAGTATAGGCTCAAAAATCAATTCAAGCCAAACTTTAAAGCGACCAAGTTGGAAGTCATATGAAACTCCGAAAGTTTTATACAATTTTCAACAGCATATCGCCATAAATCTCATTCGAACACATAGTTTGCGAAGCTTGCATGTACTTGTATTTCGTATGTTGAGAGTTGTTCTCCTAACAATACACTAAGTTATACGTGGAATTCGGTGTCAGATTTGTAGACACGTTTGTTAGAATAATATAAGTTCTAGCTCATGTTTTGATACTTGGGAGATTCTTGTCTGTCTTAGTTAGTTTCTAGTTTGTTGCAAGTGCTCTTTGTTTGATTACGATGGCTCTGTAGTACCTCTTTGAGATTACATTCTTGTCTTGTCCTTATCTTCTATATTGATCTTTACAATTTATGTCCTCAACGTTATCAAAGAAAATGCACAAGTATAAAGAACGTCTAATCCTACACGTAAAGAAAGAATAGGATTATCTTTATACAAAGGAAAATCAAGCGTACTTCGCGATACATACCAAAGGATAAAACTGCATTTTCCAGTAGAGTTCATTCGGAATAATAATCAAATACGTTTATACACTCATCTGCATATAGCATTTGAACTATTTTGAACCCATTTTCATTCATAGCAACACTGGTATTAAAATGGAGTGGCAATACCGGCGATCCGCATAGAAGCATGCAGATTGCCTCGTAGACGATCACATTTTTCAATTTGTTCTGCAGTATATGCTGTTGTGGAGCTGGCTTCGAATCGCCACTGAGGTTTATAAATACGTTACGTGCTATTGTTCCTTTGTTTGTTTCTGTTACTCGTGTTTTTTCTTTAGAATCTATATCTACTACAAATTCTTTACCTGATTGCATTATTTCTATGTATCCATTGTTTTAAGTGATTGTCAAATTCTCTCAAAACTGCGCGTCAATCTGTTTGCTCAAGGGGATAAAGGGGACATTTCTAGTGAGTTCCTAATCCAACTACAAAGTTCAATTTCAGGCTGTAACTGAGTCCATTTCCCATTCGGTATACACTTTTGGCTGACCTAGATAGTCTTTATGTCTAGTTAACGATTCAAAGCCGGGCTTGTTACCGCTGGATTCATTTTTAGGGTTCCGTAGCCAAAATGGCAAAAACGGAACCCTTATAGTTTCGTCATGTCCGTCTGTCCGTCTGTCCGTCTGTCACAGCCGATTTACTCGGAAACTATAAGTACTACAGTGATGAAATTTGATGGGAATATGTGTTGTATGAACCGCTACAAAAATATGACACTAAATAGTAAAAAAAAGAATTGGGGGTGGGGCCCCCCATACATGTAACTGAGGGATGAAATTTTTTTTTTCGATGTACATACCCGTGTGGGGTATCAATGGAAAGGTCTTTTAAAATGATATAAAGTTTTCTAAAAAACATTTTTCTTAAAGTGAACGGTTTTTGAGATATCAGCTCTCAAAGTCGTAAAAAGTATGTCCCCCCCCCTCTATTTTTTATAACTACGGGGTATAAAATTCTAAAAAAAATAGAGGTGATGCATGCTAATTAACTCTTTCAACGATTTTTGGTTTGATCAAAGTATCTCTTATAGTTTTTGAGATAGGTTGATTTAACTGTAATTTTGGCTAAGTTATTACGGAACCCTTTGTGCGCGAGCCCGACTCGCACTTGGCCGCTTTTTATGAGGGCTTCGAGTACGTAGAGAGATTCCTTTCAAGTAAGTGTGGAATAAAATTAGAATTTTATTTCAATGTAAAAGATTCAAATAAATCCTTTCCTAATCGGAACTATTTTTATAGCGTAGTAGTAGGTAGATCCTGCACACATCTTCAACACATCTTGTGTCTCCCGCTTTTGCCAAATTGTTTTAGGATCAGCTTCTAGTCTAACTGAATTCGAGACAGACCGAAAGTTATCCCTATATTAATGGTAATCGATTCATAGACTGACCGAAGCAACTGCATTTTAATTGATTGATCGATGGGCGCCGCTGGTATTAAGCTCGGACACTTCGGATACTCGCATCAGTGAAATATAAAGTGCAAATAAATGTCAGGCCAAGTAACTGGACAATGTTGGCAGCATAACTAGAGTTAATTAATAAAGCAACAGATACCCAAAGCCGATTAGAGACCACCACAGTTTCAATCCACTGACGCAGTGCATGATTGATTGATATTAATGAAATCTCTGACGTTACTCCAATCAGATGTAGGTTAATTGATGCGAAATGACCATTAATAAACTACTAAATAGAATGATTAACAATTGAATTTCATTTAGTAAGTGACATCAGCTATTACTGTGGTAGACATTACAGAAAATGAAGAAGATAGAGCTTAGATTAAGGCCATTAAAATGAAACTTTAATAGCAGCTTAAGAAAGAATGTTAAAGCAATGTTTGGTTCAGAGAAAAATCGATCACAAAAAATAAAAGCTTAAAGTAGACAATTCTCTCGAAACAGCAAAGGGAAAAGAAAAGGAATTTAAAAAAAGTCTTCAAAGATTTAAACGACCAAGAAGTCTTAAACGACTGACGCGACCTTCAAACACCCACCCTTATCCCATTAACCTAATAAAACCAGCATCACAGACAAAACTCTTATCAAACAAGCTATTAAAGATCCAAACGCCAATATTAAAAAAAAAAGAACATTGCAGTTCACGTCATAACATTACATGGTACAGTTGGCTCCCCTTTAATGGTACAGTTACCATGAATGCCGAAAAATGCGGGACATTTGACAGTTCATGGGGAAAGGGTTGGACATGTTCTATAGATGAATAGCTGCCGAGAATTCACGTAAAACGGAATTCCGCCACAAAGGTAATTTTGTCTCTAATACTTTTTTGTTGCTTTTTGGCGAAAAACTGATTTGTGTTGTTATATTTTTCACAATTGATCGTCAGGTACTTCAATCAACTTTGAACAATCTGTTATCTACCAATTATTCTTCTTTATCGCTACCCATTTGTTAGCATCGCGTTTAAATGGAACTTTTATGTTCGAGACTAATTTTGGCAAGACTATTAGTCACTCCATAATTCTATCATCGATCTTCGAGTCTATTACGAAGACGATTTTGATCAACAGACTGTTATGGCAGAAAATATTATTCACAGAAATGAAAAATTAATGTTTGAAAACAACGATAATATCGCAACGCTGTCGTGTTGAATAAGAAGGAAGCATTAATTAATGTCAGTTCAAGTCAAACTCTTACTTTTATTGGCCTATTAACATCGCCTATAAATCATGTCTGAAGTACTGCTGGCACTAAATGACAAGTTGTTTTATTTGATATCAAGTTTTTATTTAAATCTGTGAATGTTTAACTTCTTCAAGTACTGCATGATTTAACATTTTATTTTTGGCTCAAATAAATGTGTTTTTAATGAAAGCATGACAACATTTTTTCTGCCTTCCAACTTTTAGTGTAATCGAATAAGACGTTCTGACTTCTTACTGACTACCAGAACAAACAATTTAGGTAAGGCATATATATACATTATGCCCCAAGATAAATAGAGACAGCTTTGGCACCCTACTTGCGTAAACGGTTCCCTGTCCTGGGACGCATGGGCACAGCATCCTCGTTTATTCCACATTCAACATACCCGTCCAGTATTTGGGTCATATTTGAAATAGTCGCGACTTGAATGGGCTTTGATGGCAAAATAGCTGAAAGGCCGATCTCATATTGCATACGTGGATTCGCAGGTGAACCGTTCAATGGAGATTTATGAAGCGAATTTGTTTTGAATATTCCCGAACGGGATATCAGAAAAATATACAGACTGTTTGGATTGAATGTGGCAGCAATGTAAAAAGTTCTGTCTCAGCTGTGCGAAAACAACCTCAATCAAACACACAGTTCAATTGGATCCAATTCGAGAGTCCAGTTCGAAAACAGAACTCTATCCGAGGTTGTGTTGATGTCGAGCTAGGTCACTGGTTCGTTATTTGGAAGCAAACTCAACTTCACCATCAAAAGTTTGCATCAAGCCTATTAGGTTGCTGAATGAAAGTGTACATAAATGGACGTAGCGCTTGTTAAATCATGAACTCCGAAAATGTAAGCTTTTGGCAAATAAAAACACAATAACTACAGAAAAACAGGTTTTGTAGTAAATAATAAGTTAATAAATCATCCAGATATACCTACAGCAATAAGCGAATTCAGAAATGTGATAAAAATAAACTGCCGCGATTTACACGAAAATAAATATAGAGCATCCCAAACGGTAACTAAGTGGATAAAAAAACCGTGAAACAGACGAATTTACTACATTGAGTGAATTATTGCAACATGTAGTAACGCCTGTGCAAGTTCCAACAAAAACGGTACAATTAATCGCCACGAAAGTTCATATATTTTGAACTTTATTCCTTCGCCATAAGGCTCTGTAATCACGATAATGACATGATGTCAGCTTCACGGTTGCCACCGCCATTGTTATGCATATTACATGTCTATAGCATTCACTCGTGGACTAAACATGGAGACAGAATCGACCGATCCTTACTAGATAAGCTAGAGTTTTCTACGTTCACGATTATTTTTCTCACATTCGGCAATGAATAGAAAATAGCGCAGACCCAACATGTTTCTAAGATTGAAGAATCAATTGTTGGAAACGAGTTTCTATTCTGTTCGTAGTCAATTTTCTAGCAATCTAAAACTACTTACCTACATTCTACATCAATTTTTCAAAGCAGCATGTAACTTGTGTTTGCGAGTTCAATTTACGAGAACCGTATGTAAAGGTTCTGGAAAAGAATGTATCTGAATTTATGTATTTCCATTTATAACAGGACAAATACGTACAATTTTGCTTCAGTAAACTTTGGTATTTTTGTAACTTCTTCGTCCTACATCCAATGTGATACAAATCGATGTGATACAAATGTGATATCTTACTCAAAAATCGACGTCGCCGTTATGTCTACAATACTTAAGAAACTCCCGAAATTATCGCTATAAATATCATTTTACAATGAAAAGAAAATTTCAGAAAACTTCTATAAAGCAGGTGTCAATTTCATATTTGTAATAAACGGGAGCATTAAAAAAATCTCCAAACGATGTGGAGGAGAAAATCCGGGGATTAAGTTTCACGAGTTTCTCTTAAGAACTGATTAATTGGAAGATTGGAAACCAGCCGAGCCATAAAGAATTCGAGATTTATTGGGTGAGTAGTTATCAAAACGGTGCACAAATTGAAAATGCGGATTTAGCCCTGTAAGAAATTGAATTAGATACTTTTGAATTGTATTTATTCTCCTCTGTTTCTTCAAAATGCTTTTTAAGTAATAATTTTATTACCTATACTAGCACCTTTCAATGCAGTTTTTGTACTTGGTAAGTACATGCAAAAACATATCAAAAGAATTAAAACTACATAAACAAACAGCAAAATAATTACTTTTCATAATTTGTTTCCATATTTGCTTGTTCAAACAGCTTTAGTGCTGCTACCGATTCACAATTTTCATCGGCAAAGTTCTATTTTGGTTCTTTTTTTGCTTTTACATGCATACGTGAACTCATTCCATTTACCAGCTCCATTCGCTGTACATTGGTGTCCACACAGTTTAAAAGGCACCGGTGCACGTTGAGTTTTAATGACGCGGGCGTGCGCTGTCATTTTACAACATTTAATGGATGCGCGATCGATACACACCGCGAAAAAGGTAGAAAAAACTATGCTTGTTACAAAAGCTTTGCAAACTTCCATGTTTTCCTTTTTCGGTTGCAGATTATTGAATTTCTATTGGACGTTGTACCTGGAATTTGTGAGATTTTGTGGTCAACATACTGAACATACATCTATCTAACGTTCAGATCTATAGAAATATCACGGCTGAGATCAAAGAATCTTTTATCCCAACCACGTGCTTTGCTTAGCATCTACAGGATATTGTGAAAGCTTGCGAATCTGACCACGGAATAGTTAAATGGAAACAGATTTTTGCATTATATCCAAGTACGAGTTACTGGATTAAAATTGAAAAAGGTTTAATAAAATATAGCATTTATCCTTTAATTTGCACTTAAACTAACTGTACAGGTAGAAAATGCGTAAAACGGTGTTGGTCCCGGATTGGAAATAACAAAATTACGACCTAAACCAGAAGCCAATAAATAGTTCAAAGGAAATAAAAAGAAAATAAACGGTAACATGTAAAGAAAAAAGAAAGTGCGATATAAACTGATGGGGTCGTTTCGTATGCGACGCGTTGTGAATTTTTAAACAGTAAACCCGAGTAGTTTTGATCTATTTCGCGGAACCAACCGGTTTTTGTACGAATTTCGTACGAATACTGTTTGCGTTGAACTTGTGGTGAGCTAAGTAATTGCCTCGCTTTATATTTCGAATTTTGGTGCTTGGAATATGTTAGAGTTACCTCAATGAAATATATCTAACATCTGTGATGCAGTTCTGAGCCGCCTGCAAGACCGCAGACGGGAACACGTAAATATGATTCTGATTATATGTACTTTGGTAGCTTATGAAAGTATTTCGACCTTTTATGTAGACGATATTATTCGGGTCAAAATTTTCTGAATATTCGGGCTTTCACTCAAATTCGGGTCACTTGTTTAACTCAAATAGAAGCTGTTCTTAATTCACGTCCTCTCACCCCTATTTCCTCTGATCCGTTAGATTTTACTGTCCTTACTCCTTCACATTTTTTGATTGGACGATCACTAATGGCTGTTCCGCATCCACAGGTGTCTGATGTAAACATCGGCCGCTTGGAGCGCTACCACAGAGTGGAGCATATTAAGCAGCATTTCTGGAACCGATTCCATTTAGAATATATCTCTCTGCTGCAGCAAAAGACTAAGTGGACGTCATCTACAGGACAACTGGCAGAGGGAACGTTAGTTCTCATCAAGGAGAGAGGACAACCGCCAATGCTGTGGCCACTGGGACGTGTCACGAAGGTGTTCCCGGGGAGCGACGGGATAACGCGTGTAGCTGAGTTGAAGACGCGTAAGGGAACAATTCTACGTTCCTTTAATAATCTTTGTCCACTTCCACTATAGATTGAATGCTTCAACCCGGGGAGGATGTTCACGCACACAAGGCGTGATTCATAGCTGGCACCAGGGCCCGACAGAGGGCGTCGCGTCACCGAGGCGGGGGGGACGGCTGCCAGCAGCAGCAGCCCGCACCGCACCGCCGCACTCCATCACCGGACACAGCCGACGACGCGCGCGCATACTTGTCTTTGTTTGCCAACATTTTGTACTGTCCAGTGAACCATTATAGCTATTATAAGTATTAAGTGTTACAGTCCACTTTCATTTAGTACCTTTAGTTAAGTCCTCTACAAAAATTATAATGATTTTATATTCTCCTTTTGGCTATTGAAAATTATTTGGAATAACTTTCAGCTTAAGCCCCTTGTCATTTGGTAAGCATTGCGAAAGTTTCAGGGGTTTTCCCAAAAAAACCGCAAAAACCGCTGGACATTTTATAAATTGACTGTCAAAGTAAAGAACAGGTTATTTATCGAGCGATGGCATTTTATATTGGAGTGCCAAAACTAATGGGTTCCGGACTATCGGAATTCCTTTTGAAACAATTTGAGACCCTTCGTTCGCAAACTCGAGCAATGTTAGCATGAACTTACTGACCATTGTTTGATAGTTACGTACTTCCATTTTTAACCCCCGACGCAAAAACGACGGGGTGTTATAAGTTTGACGTGTCTGTGTGTGTGTGTGTGTGTGTGTGTATGTGGCATCGTAGCTCCCAAACGGATGATCCGATTGTAATGCGGTTTTTTTTGTTTAAAAGGAGTGTCATTCGGGAGTGTTCTTAGCTATGTTTGGTGGAAATCGGTTCAGGTCTTCAAGGTCATCAGCTCGTTTGCTAGATGTGATAGGAATGTTACACGCTCAGTTTACTTGCAAGTATATGTGGGATCTGAAATTTGAAACACTAATGTCTTTTGGAACCACTGAGCTGGTCTGCTGTTAGGGCACGAAGGTAGGAGATGTAACCCTGAACTGCCTTTTAGTAAACCCATCGAGTTTGGGCTCATTGAATTTGTCTTGACGAGTTCTCTTCATGTTTCTAATTGACGAGAACCTGATGCTGGAAATGGGATGTGGCGGATGAAACCCTGGAATGCCGGAATGAAATGGATAAACCGATTTATATTTTTGCTGAAAATCTAGAATGTCCAAAGGTTAATCTTTATTGTTTCTCAATCTGTGCAATTCTCCCAGAGCCAGTTTGTCATGAGGATTGTTAAACAGCTTCCTTTGGCCGAGATCGCATATAGCGACCCCATCTTAAGATAAAATAAATTAAATGAAAGAAGGAAAAATTAAGGAGCTCCTTTAAAAAGCATGAAATAAAATAAAATTATTAATTTAAAAAAACCCCCGACCCAAAAAAAGTACGCAATAATTATGACAAAAGGTTAAAAACGCTAAACCCTATAAAAAGCAAAAAATAACTTTTAACACTACGTAAACTAAATTTTGACGTGTCGGGGGACCGCTTTTTACCTTCATAAATACTTACATAAATCAAATGATACCTACCTAATTACAACATTCGTTTAAAAAAAAAACACGTATCTAAAGTAATGAATTAGAGCGGTCCCCCGACACGACAAAATTTAGTTTCATCATCATCATCAGCCTATCGCAGTCCACTGCTGGACATAGGCCTCTCCATAGAGGTATTTAGCCTACTGCTATCACGCTGGCCAGACGGGTTGATAGAGGGTTTTTTTTTCCGAGTTTTCCTTCTCTCGCACTGGTGTTCGGTGCATTTTTGACTCCATTAGTCGACTTCTACGACACCCACTGGAAGAAGGGGTAGCGACATATGTATTCTTAAGCCGTCGCTACACGGCGGCAAAATTTAGTTTACGTAGTGTTAAAAGTTATTTTTTGCTTTTTATGGGGTTTAGCGTTTTTAACCTTTTGTCATAATTATTGCGTACTTTTTTTGGGTCGGGGGTTTTTTTAATTGTTTTCTATTGGTTGAAGGGAATTTCGTGTTGTTCTAAAGTTTTTGTTCGAATAGGATTATTTTGTTTTTGTTACATTCTTTTGTTTTTTTAGCCATTATGTTAAGTGAAGCAATAGCAGATTTTGTAAAGGACTTTACAAGATTACGAAGATTGACGGAGCCCTATCCAACGACTAGGTTTCAAACTTACTTCACTCTCATTGTTGTTGAACCAATCATAAAACGACTAAGCTACTGAAATCTCTTCCTAATCTTTCAAACACTGATCGGACTTTAATCAATTAAATATTCCCTTTAAACATAAACTTCATAACAAAATTATTTATGATAATCCCACTGAAGATAAACAGGGTGGTTAAAACTATGTAAATCCAGTAACTTGAGATATTAATTACTACATCAACGAACATTTTGATTAGCTTGCCTGAATTTCAGCGTAAATACTGGGTTTATTTTGAGATGGAAACAAACATGCAGTCTGTGGTTACGTAAACTGAAGGTGCTGCAAGATCCTGTTCTGTTTGCTGTTTATTTATGATTTTGTACTGACAGTTGGTTGTAAATTAACATGATGTTGTGCCTGTAAGTGAAATATTTGTTGACGATGTCTTAAATAGACCGCACACCAAGCAATATGGCTGTATGTATAGTATAGATCAATATATCTAAAATTAAAAAAAAAATAAGTAAAACAAAAATAAGATATTCATAAAAAGGCCCAAAATAAATTCCTACTATGTTTTAATAAACGAAGTGCAAGTATCAAATAATAAATGTCGCTCATTACAGTGGCCCACGTTGGGCGCCATAAAACCTCTCATCATATTGATGGAGTTTTTGATGACGTCACATAAACGTAACAGCCTAACTTTGTTTATTCCCACCATGGTACACCATAAAGCGTAATGAACGGAGAATACTGTATCAATACATATTAAGCCCTCAGCTTAATTAAATCTTGGTAAATGTTTACTGTAAATAGGATGGTATTTATGCAAGGTTATGCTGACGGGAATTTTAACGGTTATGGCGGTGGATCAAAATGGGTATTTCGGGTTCGGAAGGTCAGCTTTAATTCTGATATTAATATAGATTATAGACATAAGTACTTCGATAGTCAAACTCATTCTCAAAAGCTCATGAATTGAGGTCACCTTCATTATAGATATTTTTAAACAAGATTGAAATCCTTACTAATATTATAAATGCGAAAGTAACTCTGTCTGTCTGTCTGTCTGTCTGTCTGTCTGTCTTTTCTTCACGCCTAAACTACTGAACCGATTTGTGTGAAATTTGGTACAGACATAGTTTGAAACTTGAGAAAGGACATAGGATAGTTTTTATTACAAAAAAAAAATAAATAAATAAAATTATTCCGGACATATAGCGCCATCTATTGGTCAAATCAAAAATCTGCTGGTAGTCACTATTCCACGCGAACGAAGTTGCGGGCAAAAGCTAGTAAAATATAAAAGTACCTTGAAGCTTAAGACTTTCACACATAATATAAGGAAGAAATTGCGCGAAGTAGGTTACCTTAAATCACAAGGAATTTTCCCTGCACATAATAATATTATTAAACTAGAAAATATAAAACCTTGGAAAATAGATAAAACAGTGAAGATAACCGTAAATATGAGCACGCTAGCTAAGAAGTTAATATAGATAAATAATATAAAGCTGAAAATGTGGGTAGTTCATAATCTCGTCTAGAAATTAAGACAGAATAAAAACTAAAAGCTACCCAAGACTGGTTTTTAACCCCCGACGCAAAAACGACGGGGTGTTATAAGTTTGACGTGTGTGTGTGTGTGTGTGTGTGTGTGTGTGTATGTGGCATCGTAGCTCCCAAACGGATGATCCGATTGTAATGCGGTTTTTTTTGTTTAAAAGGAATGTCATTCGGGAGTGTTCTTAGCTATGTTTGGTGAAAATCGGTTCAGGTCTTCAAGGTCATCAGCTCGTTTGTAAGGTGTGATAGGAATGTTACACGTTTAGTTTACTTGCAAGCATATGTGGGATCTGAAATTTGAAACACTAATGTCTTCTGGAACCACTGAGCTGGTCTGCTGTTAGGGCACGAAGATAGGAGACGTAACCCTGAACTGCCTTTTAGTAAACCCATCGAGTTTGGGCTCGTTGAATTTGTCTTGACGAGTTCTCTTCACGTTTCTGATTGACGAGAACCTGATGCTAGAAATGGGATGTGGCGGATGAAACTCTCCAATGCCGGAATGAAACGGATAAACCGATTTATATTTTTACTGAAAATCTAGAATGACCAAAGGTTAATCTTTATTGTTTCTCAATCTGTGCAATTCTCCCAGAGCCAGTTTGTCATGAGGATTGTTAAACAGCTCCCTTTGGCCGAGATCGCATATAGCGACCACATCTTAAAATAAAATAAATTAAAAGAAGGAAAAATTAAGGAGCTCCTTCAAAAAGCATGAAATAAAATAAAATTATAAATTTAAAAAAACCCCCGACCCAAAAAAAGTACGCAATTATTATGACAAAAGGTTAAAAACGCTAAACCCTATAAAAAGTCCCCCGACACGACAAAATTTAGTTTAGTCTGACATGCTTTAGTTGGTACTTACGTAGTGTTAAAAGTTATTTTTTGCTTTTTATAGGGTTTAGCGTTTTTAACCTTTTAGATAGAAAATGAAACAATCCTTTAGGATAATATCGAATAAAATAACCAGTGGGAGTTATTTCGAAGTCTAGACGAATAAATAAGATAAAATAGTATGTCTGTGTGTTAAAGTATATGAAGCTTACGAAGATCTTTTAGAGTACGCGCACAGTACAAACTTTTAGTCGGCCGATAGTTTGTTCGGGCTTATAAATCAGTATGAAGATGAATGGAAGTGCGCAAATTACAACGATCAAGTGTTTGGTTGGTATAAGACAGACTAACTTTAACTTTTAACGCTTTTCTATACTAATATTATAAAGCTGAAGAGTTTGTTTGTTTGTTTGTTTGAACGCGCTAATCTCAGAAACTACTGGTCCGATTTGAAAAATTCTTTCAGTGTTAGATAGCCCATTTATCGAGGAAGGCTATAAGCTACTTTTTATCCGGGTCCGTGTCCAGGTTCCCACGGGATGCGGGTGAAACCGCTGGCAGAAGCTAGTCTTAAATAAAAGACTTAATAATGGCGTCCCCGGCCGATTTCGGCCACGGCGGCTGTTTTCATTTAAGGAGATCAGCCAGCTGCGCAGGACATATTATAGTGCACAAGCATTTGCGCAAACACAGGTGCACTCACTATTCCTTCACTCTCATAATCCGATGGGAAGGCAATCCGACACGACCGGAAAGAGATCAGGCGCAGGACCGACATTTACGTGCTCTCCGATGCACGGGTGAATCAATCACTAACTTCCAGACTACGGGCTGCTTTGTGAAAGTTCAAGAAAACCCACAAAGCGATTTCGGCCCGACCCGGGAATCGAACCTGAGACCTCAAGAACAGCAGCCGCGCTTGCGACCACTAGACCAACGAGGCAACATAAAAGACTTAACCAACTGTCGGCCGACTGATTAGTCTTCAGTGTGCGGGAGCGCTTAATAAAATTCATGACTGTAGCATTTGGTACTGAAAATGGAATTGTATCATTGTAAATATTTGTTAGCGCTATTGCTGTTTCGAATATTATTTCAACGCTGTAATTATTGCAATATGTAAAAGGGTTAACGATTCAGTTATAATGGACGCGCCTGCTCACGGTGTGCCAAACTTACATGTGCATATCTAAAATTATATTTAAATACAGACTCAAACCTGTAGCATCTACTTTTATCAGTCTACAATCCAAATAAACATAATTTCGAAGGAAGAAACATTAACTTAATTAAATATTTACAGCTTCCTACCTGTACAACAGTCGCTTCTCAGAATACTTACTGTCAAGTGAAGTAGCATAAAAGTTAGACCAAAAAGTCTAGCAAGAAAGACAGTACAGACATTGTACGTAGTAGCCAGTGCTTCATAAATCTAGTATTAGCACTGTGTAAATAATGGCGGAGACAAAGTCAATTACGCTGCAGTTATTCTAATTTCCCATAGGAACTGAGTTTACTTGAAATATTACGAGCCAGAGTACATTTTATTCAATCTGTTTTTCTTTTGAATATTTCAGGATAAGGTTTGGTTTATGATTACTTTGGGTTATGAGTTGTTATGGTTGTCACAAAAAGATAAATATATAATTATATATTTAGGACTAGCTTCTGCCAGCGGTTTCACCCGCATCCCGTGGGAACCTCGGCACGAACCCGGATAAAAAGTAACCTATAGCCTTCCTCGATAAATGAGCTATCTAACACTGAAAGAATTTTTCAAATCGGACCAGTAGTTCCTGAGATTAGCGCGTTCAAACAAACAAACTCTTCAGCTTTATAATATTAGTATAGATGTGTTGCCGATAATGTATTTCTTGCCAGTTTAGTGTAGGTATGGAGTCAGATTTCAACTATCCAGCAATGGATATATTTTGGTGCCCAACCCGGATATCAAAGCAGAATACTTTCCGATAACCCTTTATCATATTAAGGGAAAGAAAAAAATATTAATAGAATTTCCCAAACCTGAATGGAAGTTAAAAATAAACACAAATACCTATTTCTGCAGTAAGTTAGCAGTGCTCAGTGCCAGGAAAAACAACGATTATTCAATTCCATTTTGGTACTTGTCCTCATAATTTCATTTGAGTACTTCGCAAATTGCAATGTATGTGCCAATGGTTTGGCCAAATAAAAAAGTTTTCAATATAACTTTTCGTGACCTACATACATTCAAAAGCAATTACTTAATCAATGGTACTCGGTCACATCCATTCAGACTGGAAGCCAACACGAATATAGTTGGGAACAGGCTAGGCAGATGATGTCTTATTTGATTAATATTTTCTGGACTTTAACAAATCTATACTAATATTATAAAGCTGAAGAGTTTGTTTGTTTGTTTGAACGCGCTAATCTCAGGAACTACTGGTCCGATTTGAAAAATTCTTTCAGTGTTAGATAGCCCATTTATCGAGGAAGGCTATAGGCTACTTTTTATCCGGGTCCGTGGCGAGGTTCCCACGGGATGCGGGTGAAACCGCTGGCAGAAGCTAGTCTATACTAATATTATAAAGAGGAAAACTTTGTTTGTTTGGTTGTAATGGATAAACTCAAAAACTACTGGCCCGATTTTAAATATTATATCACCATTAGAAAGCTATATTATCTGCGAATAACATAGGCTATATTTTATCCCGGTGCGGGCAGTAGCTCCCACGGGACGCCGGTGAAACCGCGGGAAAACGACTAGTAGCTTATATACTAAGACAAGTATCATCCTACATCAGCCTAAATATCAAAAAATAAATATTCTTTTCCGTAATTCCGTAGGATATTTGTCTCATACGACAAAAGCAGTCCCGTCTCCAATTATCGCTTTATGATTTACACAAAATCCGGAAAACAGCTTCCATATTCCAACACAAAACAAAGCCGTTTGTTTTCGTAATCATAATATATTTTCTTACCCAAAGTCAGCGATATGATAATATGGAGACAACTTAAGCGTTTTTCCTCTTTACCTGAAACAAAGGAACAATTTCGTTATTATTAGTCCGTGTAAGTAGAAAATGTAATAAGGATATTGTGTAACGCCTTTGCTTCTACATTTACGTAATGCTGTATTAAATCGTTTTGAGTCTTTTTGTTGTTTATGGGGGGAAATGATGTGATTTATTTACGAGGATATAAGATGAGGACCTACTTCAAAAATACATTATGCAATTTTGTTTTCTAAAGTGTTATCTATGAAATTAGTAAACCGATACATATACCAATAGACCTTTTGTGCCAAACATGATAACTTTTATTCCTTAGATACAAAATCTGTACTTTCAGGTACTAGAAGTGATGTAACCACCAATATTACGGTTGTTTCCAAGACGATTCGCAATAAATCAGAACTTGGTACAGTATTAAGTTTATCCAATTTTTATACAAAGAAACTTAAATCAATCTTGCAGCGAGCGCGGACCGTGAGATTCAATGACTGCACCGATAAAAGCGAAATGAAATCCGGTTCAATGGGATTTTATAGAATTTCAAGACTGTTACTCTTGATAGAATTCTTCTTTATGTTCAGTATTTCATTGTTTGTGAAATTTTGGCTGTAGATGTTTTCTTGGAAGTGGTACAACGAGCTTCAGATTGTCTTAAAGAGTCAGCGAAGCTTTGACAAAGTCCTCTAAGTTGAGGACTGCAAAACAAAAAGGTACACAATCCTGAGAAGATCTGGATGTGGATCATTTATATAAATTAATAGATTTTTTGGATAGTCATGCAGCTAACGCAACGTCATCCTTATCATTTATCATCGATAGGATTCGCAACAATCCCTACCGATGACAAGTCGCTATTTCATTGTTGCTTTCTTATCTGCTACTACCTGCCATAAGTTTAGCTATATATTTTTCATGTAGCGTGTTAGCATTTGACAATATACAATGTCGTTTTGGAAATCACTTAGATCGAGTAAGCGTTTCCGCAAAGAAATTACAACTGAATAGAGTGTGTGTGTGTGAGAGAGAATCTTGTGGAGTAATTTGTTTTAAGTATAAGATGTCTAAAGTAATAACCTCTCCTAACTCCTTGGCTGCTTAGCATCTCATGTCGTAGTGAGAATCGAAATAATGAAGAAGAATAATTTAAAAAATATCATTTGAATTAATCTTAAGTCCTACAAGCAAAACAACAATTTAAGACATCCCTGAAACTTCGGTGTCCATCACAATGGTGCAAAAAAGACCCGTCAGCAAAATGCTGATTGACGCATCGTGCATCGACAGTAACAGCGCTGGTTTCACCAACAATCTATCAATCACGATTAAACCAACGTGTCAGGCTTTCCCAATGGAATAATATGACGTCACGCCTATGATACTCTATCAGGTACGGTGACATATCGCTGGAAATGATAGATGAAGAAGTAGTAATACAGCCAAACCCATGAATGCTCAAAATGCGTATGAATTGTGTTCTTGAACTTATCCAAAATTATTATTTAGAGTCGTTTAAGAATATCGTTATTTTATACTCTGTTTGTTTGAGGTCTCTACAAGATCTGAGGATCTACATGTAACGATGGATGGATCGCGTGAAAGGCGCTATAGCTCGAGCATTATTTCATACCATATCGTATTTCACACAATCCATCCATCGTATCTTTGGTCATCCCCTTCCTCTACATCTAACCACATTAAAGCTTGGCTACGAACAGACCTAATAGGGATCAAAATAAGTACCTTAATGCTAATATTGCGTCTGACATCAATAGACCTTCAACATCATCAATTTTCAACAACAAACCAGTTAGACCTAACAAATGCCAAAACCAAGTTTAGTGAGCACTACAAATGGTTTGGAACATCGCAAATAACACGTAAACGTATAATGTAAGCCGTGATTCAAAACGAAATGGACTGTAGTTAGGATGTCCCCCGAGACAGATCTATTATCGTTTGGTACAAGTCAAGAGTGATCGCTTCTTTCTTACTAACTTCGTAATCTGCAGTATTGTTTTTAATGGATGTTTCGGCTATGTTAAAGATGTGTGTTTTTATCATTTCCAGGTTTCGCCTTTCATGAAAATTATTTCATCCTGTTTTTGCGGGAGAGACCAATGAAAGCTCCAATGCGTTAAACTGTATCATTGCCAGAGTGAGTACTATTATATCATGTTATACACCTGTCTTATCTTTTTATTCTTACAATTCACATTAGCATTACTAATATATAGTGCATAACGCAGATTACTTGATATTACTTCTTATCAAGTATGCATAAAATCTGCATCTTTATAAGCAACTGTCTCGGTTTTTGCTTACGTCAGCTCTTATTTACTTTACACACGGATAAACTTTAATACGCAGTCCCGCTGCAATTTCTCTTATAATACACATTTGCATTTTGTAGTTGACGTAGCCAAGCTCCTGTTTTCCAAACGTATTTGCGTAATGCATTGTAAAATTCTAGAAGAAATGAAACAGAACCAAATAATCGAAAAAGGAATCAACATATTTTCTTAATTCGAATTCCCGCCAAATAGACCACGTGGTCTAACCAAAATGGTCGCTGAAACGATGTTGCAAAGTGACCGCATGCTAAATTAAACGTTTGCATTCTGCGGCCGACGGTCGTCGCGGACAGACGCGGAGACCGCTGACTTTTTAATTACATTTATAATTAAAATGCACGTCACGCCGTGTGAGCTCCGTTGTGCACCGGAAAATTGAATGTACAAATTAGACAAAAAAATAAAAAGACCACCCCCTGCTCTTTCGTTGTTATTTTCTACGTGAATTGCGATTTCGGTTTCATTTTCTCGCGTACCGGTCTGTCTGAGATTCGCGTTTATGTTTGAAAAGCAAAATAGCATAAGCTGAAGCGAAATCATTTACGCGGGTTTAGCAGAATGAAACATAATGATAATGGCACGAGGATTGCTTGTAATAGTGGAAAATGTAAACACACATTGTAGTACAAGTAGGAATACCAAATATTATCGGAACATTCGTAAACATAATACAATATACTGCTTCCCAACGTACTTATTATGTACTATAATCTGCTTTAAACCTGTTAATACCTAGCCTTCGTCTGTTTGTTGTAGTGCTCATTAATTACATTTTACTTTTGTGGAACAAATAACACTCTATAGTTTGCGATTAATATTTTACTATGGTCTCAGTGAAGAGAATATCCTAATCCCAAAAACATTAAGCGCCTGATCACAGAATCCAATTTCAATAAAGACAGCTTCCATACCCTTTTCTTGTACAAAGAATACCGTACAAAATAAAAGCAACAAAGGACACGATGATATTATTTAAGTAACGGAAAGTTTCACCTCGAATTGAATTTCAGAGTATACCGGCAAGACTAATAATGGTTGGAGGTGGGCAAACGGAATACGCGGGAACCCTCACTCTCGCATGTGGGATCAAAAGAACGCTCGTATTATATTGAAAATCTTCAGAAAGCCGAGATTGGGTTTTAAAATTTTCATTAAGTTTCCCCAGACGGCTTTCTTCAGTATAAGGCAGCTGGGTCTTTTAAATTTTGAATACTTCGGTAGAGTTCAGCTTTATTGTATGCAGTGCATCGTTAGTTTTAAGAGCATCTATAATTTAGTAGTATTGTTCAGAGGGGTGCTCGGTCACATTTGGTGTACAAATAAAATTGTATGTCATTCGTCATAATGAAAAATTACAATATTGTTTCAATTTTCTTTTATTCTTAAGTCTTTATAACCTTGTCTTAAGCAAAGGGTTTATTAGAGTTCATTTTTGTTTACTACTATTGTCTTCATCTTTGTGTGAACTTTCAGCAACTGGATCATTATGATGTAGGCTGCTAGACTACGATGATTCACTCCGACCCTAATAGACATGAAACTTAGGAATATAATCACCGCTAAGGGCTGTACAAAAGCCTAATATAAATCATATAGTTGCTACAATGTGTGGAAACTTTACCTCATAAATAACGGTTTGCTGTGGGCAGTAGCAGCTTTTAGATAAATTTCAGTAAGTAGCAACATATTTTAGCCGACACATATATCATGGCTGAGATGTTTTTAGTTTGTATGCAGTGGGATTAAACTGGAGTTATATGTATATGTTTTTGATAACTTACAACTTTTTGTTTAATTCGTTTTTTACCAGCCCTAAATCACAGGATTTTAAAAGTCAAAGTACATTTGGCAGAATTAATTTTAGACGTACTTTTAAAAAGAAGGAAGCCAAGTTTCTGGACGAAGAACTTGGTTGTTTATCTTGAGCTTAAAGCACTTAGCCCTTAGCGAGACTAATGATAACACAAACAGATTAGGCACATAAAACTTTTCTTTCCGCGACTTCTTCTAGAAAGAGACAGGGAAAAGTAATCACGCTAATGAAGCGACTGTCTCCCTTAGAATTGTGGATGTGGTGAATTCTTGAACGCTAGACTGAGAAGCTGGTTTTGTACTTGGGAAAGCTATATTTTGCAAAAATATTTATTAAACATGCTTAATTGTAACAGATTCTATTCAGCTTTTTGTTTAGCGATCTTCAGTTTTCTAGAATTTTGACTGGACTTACAAAGGTGGTAAAGGAGTACCCATGATATAAGTAGAAAACCATAAATTACAGGGCATCCAAAAATAAGAAAGGTAAGTTTAAACTGAATAAATAATTACCTTATTCCATACAACAAGTTACAAATGACATCACAAAGACAGACACCATAGAAGGACCTACTATGGAAGTCCCGGTTGAAAACGCAGTACAAATCGAACAATGCTCAAACAGCTCAGACAATTGCTATGCTCTACGCGTGGCGTTTGTCCGACAACGGACCCCTCAAGTTGTGGCCTATTTCACGCCACGGTAGGAAGGAAATGAATAATAAAATGCTTTGCGAAACGTTTTTACGGAAGTGTCGCTTTGTATGGGACTTGTTAATTAGAGGACGATGTTTACTGAATTGAGTTTAGAAATGTTAGGATTTCTTAGGTATGTACACTTTTATTCATCTTTTGCCTTGGGTTTTCCTAACTTTCTTGGTCCAACCCTAGTTTAACAATAACGCTTTTGACTCTAACAACCTTTTTTGGTTAAGCCTTCCTATTTGTAAAAGCAGATTTTAAGACTTTCTGGCTCCTGACTTTCAACGCCATGATTAGTTTTAAATTTTCTTGATTCCTTTCTATTCTTAAATAATTCAAATATACTCTTTGATTTGAAATACAAGTTCTTAGTAGTTTCACTTCTAACCGCCTGTAATGTTCTGCATATATTTATGTAGTAGGGTTTGTTTGGTTTTACGCTAATGTACGTCCATAATATTATTAATTGCCTCGTAAATGGTACTGTTCGCTGTTTTCTAGCTTTGATCTGTAATTTCCTCGTATGCTTTTGACGTAAGTATTTACCCGGAGTTAACACTACATAATTATGTTTGTGGGAGAGAAAAATAACAAATTGCAAAGCCGAGTAAAAGACGTATGGAGTAAGTATACATTTAGAAAAGTGCTCAAATGAAGTAGCATGTTTCTTAAATGAGTTAAACTGTGTAAAGTATAGCCTACCGCAATAGGGGATAATTCATCATGAGTGACAGAAAAGTGGTTCAACATTGCCATAAATCTGTAGCTGCTTTACCTCGTTACCCGTCTGAAAGCAGAATTTAAAAAAGCAACACTTTATATTTTTGACCTTGACTTTGAACCAAAATCTAAGATAATCAGAGAACAATCTGATTCACGTTTCTGATGAACAGAAATAACTTTCTTATATTTAGGATCTTATTATGTAAAATATCGTTATTAACTTGAAGCTCACTACCTCCAGATTTCCTTAGGTCTCCCACGTAATCACAAAGGCTCGGGTCATCAACCCCAATGATGTGGGCCCCAGAATGGCAATCGCCAGGAACCTATAAGGTTAGCTTCCTGCACACAATGGAATAATTTGCGACGGTATAACCGTAGTACTGAGCTTTATAAATTTTCATAAGAGTAGCGGTCTGGTGATTAATTTCTTTGTTGTAAAGGCCTTGGAAAATACATGTTTGGAAATATTTTATGAACTTTTAACATGTCAAAAGCTTCAAGAAATTCTTTCCCTTTATAAATGAGGAGGTAAGGTTTTCTCTATATCATTTCTAATAAGAAGCCGAAAATCTCAGTGGCGTGCACTTGGAGAGCCTATGTCCAGCAGTGGACTGCGATAGGCTGATGATGATGATGATGAAGGTTTTCTAACATTTGGACGAGCTTCAACTTGTAAGTCAATTACTGATCAAATACACAAATTGTTGTGTACCTATTCTAAACGTAGCGAAAGCCGCATGCAGGCAACGCAATCAATTTCCTCCATTCAATCAGTTTCAAACTTTCAACGAGCTAACTCTCAGATCGCCAGCTTGGCATACAAGACAAGTTTCACCTTTTGGGTGGCCAGTGCCCATATTTGGATGCACCACCTTTATATAGAAGTTTATGGCTTTGTCGGTAATTTAAACACTAAAAGTGGACAAAGTTTAATGTCTCGTACTTAGGCCTCTAGGACTTGCAAATTTTATGGGCGTCCAGCTATTATACGACTTTTTAACCTCCCTGTTCGCAGACTTACTGCCGGCCGTTCTGTCTGCAAGGTGGGACTTAAAGTTACAACTTAGTGAGACAGCGACATTCGTTTAACAACTTAATAATAACAACGGGACGACAGTGTTACGACTTGTTAGAGGTTTATGAGGTGAGTGTTATTTCGCAAAAATACAACAGTTTTTTTTTTCAGCTTGAAACTTGAAGTTACTATGAATAATGTGAACAACAAACAAATGTGACCCAAAGCTCAGTCCTTACAACAGAAGTTGGAGCCTTTAGTACAAATTTCGAGAGCCCCAGACACCCTATTAAATCTTGAGCACAGACTCGGTGTAATCCGACAAAATTAGTTATTCAAAAGTAATTTACATGCAGTGTCCGCTGTCCCGTATTAATAGTAATGTTTGTTGCAGAACTGGTTTACTGTTAACTTGTAGGTCACATTGTATTTTGAGGATTTATACTGTGTTATTATTCATGTTTCTTTAAGCTAAGATCGCGTTAAAGATTTATGAGCGTATTTTTGGTGAGCGCCATTATTTACTCGAGTGTATTAGCATTTTGTAACGTACAAGAAGGTTTGCTAGGATAATCTTATGTAAGTCTTACAAGTGCTATTTCTTTTAGATCCACAGCTGGCCGTTTAAACAAAAAACAAATTGTAGAAAACAAATCAAGCTTCAGACAATCCAAACATGTACTAGACTAGACCATGAGATGAAAAAAGTCTGAAAACATGGCCGCTAATAGAGCAAATAAAACCGTCTCAAGACAGCTTTTTCAGTCTGAAAGATTCAAAAAGAAAAATTGGATTGGAAGTCAATCGAACCGCGACGGAAGCAAGTGCTGGCACTAAGCAAGTTGGATGAGTTCCGGAGCATATGTCGCGCTCGGAGGAAGCAACGGGATTGCTGTGTAAACTGCATTGTTGACGCACCATCGTAAGTCAAATGTTGGGCCATTTTGTTTAAGAAAAAGAAGAAACGGTGTATACTTACTTGCTGATTGGGAACTATTTTCCTATATTGAGTAATATAAGGATTAGCAATTTAAGTAAAACTAAATGATTTCAAGGTATTTTGGAATTTGATTTGGATACTCACACAATGAATATTAGCATGTTAATGATGCCATTGGAGCCAGTACAACAACTGATGGAATCAGCAATTTAAACAATTGAAACAGCAATCAGAAAAAATCGTAAACTCCAAATCACACACCAATTCATCGAAACATCAATAGGTCCATTGGCTTAATAACCGCACAATTAGCAACGACATCAACAAATCAAACAGATGATAATACGATCGAAACCATTACACTCTGATTACCGCGATCAGAGTAATTGTGCAGTCGCAACGTTTGAACACGCCTTAATGTCCTTACATTTGTGAGGCCGCTTGTCATAAGCTTGGCTGTGAATATCGTTTCCGATGGCTAATTTGGGAGCTATAAGTTCCATATGCTGTTTTGGATACATCGATTTTGAAAATCAAGCTGTGTAGCCCAAAACTTTACTGTTTTCTACATCAATATTTCTCGTGTCTTTGTAATGTAACTGTTAACTTAGTTCTGCTACGTCAAGAGTGTATTTCAATAACGTCATAATATCATCTATCTCCTCATTAAACACAACATGCACAAACTTAATTACCCTCGAAAATTCATGGATCGACACGAGTCATTACCATAATTACCATTACCATAATTACGATTGAGTATCGGTATCGGATGGAATCGATTATATAATCGAATGGGGCGATGACCGTAACCCTATCTCGATCATTCGACTTTATCATCGCGTCTCATGGTGAATGATAGTTATGGGGTGTAAGTACAATTTATGGGGTCGCCCGTAATAATATCGATGGCATTCATTGACTAAATGAGGTCCTCTTTACCTCTTTACCAATCTTTCTTTTGTTTCGCGTATCATCCTTATTATTATGGTTTTGTCCATTTGTTCGTGATTTTATGCAAAAACAGATCGTCTTTTGTCTAAAATTGAATATGAGAACAGAGAAAGTCCGTCAGGGACGCATCTTTCCAATTCTAGATTTGTACCAAAGTAACCTCGCAACCTGTATGTATCAAAATTTCAAGTCCTAACTGCAAATCTGATCAACAATTATTTAGAAGCTTAAACACATACTTGCATATGATATGATTACCCGCATCCATCAGGGAGAATTCGTTTACATATCACACTTGTTGCATCATTCGGCGATGCCCATAGTGCACACGTATGTACGGGAATATAATCCAGACATGTTTTGATATAACTATACGCGCTAAAGGTATACTTTTATCAAAATCAAAAAAATCAAAACTCATTTATTCAAACTTGGCTGCAAAACAGCACTTTTCGAACGTCAAAAAAAAATTACATAAGACAGCCCCCAAAACGCCCACCCTTCACCACTTCCTATGTGTTTTTGCTGGGAAGAAGAAGTGGCGCAACAAACTCCCCAGCAACACATGTCTGTCTGTAGGTTAAAAGAACCTTTCAACAAAGTACAATGAGTATATTGCAGTATGCAATACGCAATATTGTCATAAAATAAAATTACATTTAAAAATGATTTATAAAAATCCACCACATGCTAGCTAGCACTCACCCTACGTAACTTGTCTAACTCAAGCATTGAATAAATATGATGTGAAAAAAAAAAATAATTGTATAGCCTCCAATTATTTATAATAGTTTACGAGGGAGTGCCCACCTTCATGTGATATTCTATTGATTATCAAACAATATTAATAGCACTTATGTTTTTCTTAGCGTTAGATCCTTAGGCTTATGTGTATTATCAACAGCTTTTTTATCGTGAGACTGCAGGGCTCATGCCACTTCCCACACGGAGAAGGAAATATACCTGCAGTACATATGTACCTACAGTGATATGTCTTAAGCTATTTTTAGTATTCTCCTACCTGATTAGCTTATTGTCTTTATTTCTACACAAACCAGAACAAACATACAACGTGAGCAATTGCTAATTTCATGTCCTAATCTGTGTTTCTTACTAACTTTCCTAAATTGAACTTCGAAATTGCACAAACAGACATCCCTACAGTTCAAATTATATCGATTTATCATCGATCATTGACCGCGTAACCCGATCGACTCGATCATTGGACCTTATCATCGATTCTCACGCTCTTTGCCTCTGGACTGACGTGTGTTGTGCTATAAATATACCCCTGCCTTTGTTTATATAGGGCTTTTAAACCAGGGTAGGGTTCTGACGTCATTTAGGGGTCCTAGGTAGGTATTTAAGGGTGTTCAAAGTTGGTAATATGGTATTAGTTGTATTGGGAATAAATAGATAGGGCCGATAGTTTTGAATAACTCCAAATAGCATTTAATTATAAAAACTGTTATTTCGCGTTTTTACGCTAAAATTATTAAACTATAATTATTAAACAGACCAAGAGTCTGATAAAGAGCGTAGGTTACCTTTTATAATAATAGCTCGTCCCTCGTGATGCGAGTGGAAAGACGGGATACAACCAGCCAACAATAATATGAAAAAGAAAACACAAAACAACTACAAAGACTTAAAAACCTTGAACTTCATCCCTCGAAAAGAAGTTCATATCCAATTAAAATAGAAAAAAAAAAAAAACATTGAGCATTTCAAAGGAAGCAAAGCAAAATCGTTGGCGGCACACACGGGGCCCTGGCCGCGAATCCTATAAAATCCTCACTAACGTAGTACAGGTACCTACGTCTATAGACATCAGTCGCCTTCATATTTCATGTGTGTTTTTAATGTTCAAATCCTTTTGGGATTATGGAGAATAAACAACTTCCCCTTTGAAGCTTAAGATCTTAAAGTTAAAGCTACTCATCATGTAGGGAATTATGAGCAAAAGTGAAGCGAGAAACATGCAACTTTCTATATAAAAAAATCTAGCTTTAATGGGTCGTATATAGTTTTTATTTTGTTTGTACCCTAAAAGGTCCAAAACTACTGAATGAGTAAACTACACTCTTCTCGAGTAATACAGGCTGTATTTTATCCCGGGACACGGGTGAAACCGCTAGCAAAAGCTAGTACCCAATAAATATTAACATTACTGCACCGGAACGATTTTTCTGTTTGTATTCAACTATGCGGAATACTGTAATCAACTCTTCAACATTTTAAAACGAAGCACTGATATAAATATTGGTTTTTTACATTTTAAAACGATTTGATATTTTTTCAGAAGACGAATTTTAAATAGCTTTCTTTGAAACCTCTCTGTTTTTTTAATAACCTATGTTTGTTGTTTTTCATAAAGTACTCTATGATCTTACAACTGAGAAAATTATTCGTGGTTTTTCGAACTTGATTTCCACGAACCTGTTAATTTAATATTTCAATAGCAAGGATCCTTTTTGGATAAGTATTTATTTATTTACATAATATTTACATTCATTTTAAAAAGTTTAAATAAACTTATATATATGTATATACAACTTAAAACTAATACAGTGCATCAAAAAATTGCTCCTCATCGCTGTCACCGGGTAATGTACCCAAAAGGCTGGCAGCATTGCCACGTTGGATGGCAATGCTCAACCTCTGTGCGAAATAAAAGCCAGCCCTTGGGTCACGAGAAGTGTCAACAAGGCGCTTAGAAATTTCCTTCACAAGCGCGTGAGCACTCGGACCCCACGGCCCGAGAGTTTCAACCCCAAACGGCTCAAACATGTAATTCCCGATAAGGCTACTATATTTGCGCCGTTTGAGGTCCTCTGCTTGTGAAGCGGCGGAGCCAACACAACACGCAGTTCTAGGAAGATGGGATGGCGCAAGAGTGTCGACGCAGGTCGCGTCCCACACTAAAGTCCTACCCATCTTCCACGGAAATAGCGACATGCCGTCTGGTCTCTTGCCATCGTCGCGTGCCAAACCATTTGGTTCAAGTACGGCTGGCACGCCGACGGCAACAAGAGCCCGACGGATCACGTCGTTGATATTCGCATGTCGTGGTATGCGGCCCGCACTCCGACTGCACGACAGGCCGTGGTGACCGAGGCTGCTGACCGCTTCCCCGCAGTGGCAGCGGTGAGGAGTGCAGCACGAAGCACCCAGACGCAGGCAGACAGCGAGTCTGAAAGTGGTGTCGTCAAACATGGTGCCTATGTTTGCCGACGGAAATGCGTGAAGCCAAAGACCTGACTCCCATTCACCCACAGCCAGTAGGCGTGCTTGCTCCGCAGAAGTAATTGACGTATCAATGAGATTTTTCCGTATTACTCTGCAGAGCGGCTCGTCCCACTGTCTCTGGGAGGATGGGTTGGCGGGTGGATCGGTATTCGGGCATGTGACTTTCCAAGCATTAATAGCCTCCGCCAGGCATGGCACCTCAAAATTGATCAGTGTAATAGGTAGGATTTTCCTGATCAATTTGTCAGTGCCATGGACGGAGGAAATAAATGCCGGTAAACTAATACTGGAAATTTTGCGGACGCCAAGCCCTCCCATACGAATGGGAAGTGTAGCTTGAGACCAAGCTTTGTCGTCCAAGGCCACATTTAAAATTGATGAAAGTGTATGTCGAATTATTTTATCAATTTGATCCAAAAGGTTGATGTGCTTCCATAAATGAGAAGCACGCAAGATGTAGGTTAATTTGGGGCCAAAGCAGCAGTATCGTAGGATGGTGATGGCTGAATGTATATTAATTTTGAATAACCTTTCCGAAATATCATTGAAATTTTGAATTTTGTTCTCAATAAAATCCGAAAATGACTCTTCCAGTATTGGTGACCCCAGGAGGCATAAAGAACTTTTGTCTATTATTTTTATGCCATCGGCTACTGCGTTAAAATTTTGGAGTGTCGTCTGTCTGTCGGTTGTGTCAGATATAAAGAGTTCGCATTTGGAAATGTTTAGGTCAAGGCCAATGTTATGGAGTTTGTCTCTTAGGAAAATGAAATCATTAAGTACGGTATCTCTGTTGCCTCCCAGGGTCCCATCGTCGAGATACCAGACATTAAATTCTGAATTTAGTTGCCGAATTATTGGGTTAATTGCCAAACTAAAAATCACAGGCCCGAGGGGATCACCTTGTTGACAGCCAACAGCGGATTCTAATAGGTTGTCCCGATAAAGTAATTTTGTTGGATGTCTATAACACTGCCAGAGGAAACTGAAAATTTGGGGTATTTCTTTTTTAGCTTCTGCCAGCAAGGTGTCCCTGTTCACCGAGTTGAATGCGTTCTTAATGTCAACCTTCAAGATGACATCTCCGTTCCCATAATTTAGATAGGTCGACAGGGCGTGTACGGCAGCCTCGCAGCCCCCTTTCGAGCCATAACCTAGCTGCAGGGGCTGAAATTTGTTCGAAACGTCCTCACTATAAAATTTACAGCAGATTTTGGCTGCCATACGACGATAGGTGGTCCCCACGGCAATTGGACGAATACCGCCATCCTTCTTGCGCAAAGCACAGAGGTTTGCTCCATACAGAACGTCTATGACGGTTTCGTCCACCTTGCCGGAGAGCATAAGGTTGGTCAGGGCCGTAAGCTCTTTCAAGAGCGACTCACCAGCTTCCCCGGCGCTTGGGCAGGTGAGATCCTTCAGGTGTTGCGGACTCAAGCCATCGAGGCCGCCTGCGGAGCCGCTCCTGAAGGAGCCTATGGCTGTGACCAGGTGTCGACCTGAAACTGTGAGGGTATGTGCGTCTGAATCAGGAGGGTCGGGAAAAGAGAGGCCATCTGCTGGGGCTGGGTGTTTACTCTCCAGAGCGAAGAGCGTGTCTGGAGAACACGGAGCCACCACATCACTGCTAAAGAGAATTCTAGCAGCCCCCCGAATGTCACCCTCACCTAGCTTTGATTCCACTAGGCGGGGAATATTAGAAAGTCTTTGGGTTGGTAATTTGGTATCGAAATCTTCATGGCCTAAAGTTACGCAGTTGTCTTTAATTTGTTTTGTCAAGGACTTTTTGTTTGCCAAATTTTTCTGAACATGTAAAACTCTATATGGGAAGGTGAGCAATTGCTCCCAAGCACGTTGCGAGTTCTCCCGTGCAGCCAGGCGAACACAACCTGCCAAGTGTTGAGCAACCAGAGGCCTGGCTCCACGGGGAACCCGCTTTAATACCGGAGTTGAGTTTTTTAATTTAGATAATTTTTGCCAGAAGGGATCGGTGGTTGGTGTCGGGTTTGTAGCAGTCGCATTGGCAGAGCCTGCACATTGGGATTTGTGGATCTTCCCAATGTGCACGCTCAAGCCTCGCTTACCTCTGAAGAAACGAGCTTGGGGGCACAGGGGGCATCTCTCTAGGGCATCCAGTGATCCAGAAGATTGACATGCACTATAATCCATATCATTCCCGCTGCGCATCCGTGTGCTGCGGCTCGTTTTATTTACACTTATAATAAACTAAAAACTTTTGGATAAGTGAGTACATGTAGATCTATACTAATATAACAAAGAAGAAACTTAGAAACCTTTTTTTTTGCATCCTAAAGGCACCGAAACTACTTAACCGATATGAAAAAATATTTCACTGTTGGAAAACTACATTCTTTCCGCGTAACATAGGCTATATTTTATCCCCAGTACGGGCAGCAGTTGCCACAGGACACGAGTGAAACCGCGAGAATTCAGAAAGTCTTCTATAGAGTCTCCATGTTCATCTTCACAAGATACCAGTCCCGCTTTCTAATCACATAAATAACTTGTACGCAAACCACAAACGCCACTCCAATGCCATATAAACTTCATCACCAAATGTACAAGTTTACATAAAGCCAAACTTGACGTTTAGATGCAAGGTAACGTCAACTTCTGTAATAAACTTCATATTATGTGGACGACTTTGCTTTGCTTTGAATTCATATCTTCTGCTAATAGTGTAAAGAGGTGTAGTTTGTAGTGTATCTTTGAGTGTTATGAACTATGGTCTTTTATTAATTGCAACTCGTGGACACATGAAGCGTGTCGACCCATCTACATAAGTATCTTGTGATGATGACAACCTTGTAATGATAGAATTTAAATGATGTTTCATCAGATAGTCTTCACTAACAGCGCTTGCACACCACCCGATTTTCCGCGCGACACGTTTCGGTTTCACGGGTCATCGTTTGAACGGCAGTTGTCAATTGTTTGATACACGCGGAAAAACCCAGCGGAAACTTCACTGGTATGGGTAGTGTGAAAGCGCTGTAAAGGCTTATTCTGGTGCTGTTCAAAAGTCAAGATAGTGAAATAAAGGCAACAAAACCCAAATTCCAAAAGTAAAAACTGAAGACAGAATTTCATCCTTGCCAGTCTTATTTTGGACCTATTCGACATAAACGAGTATGTTGGTTCTAATTAAAGGCAAATAATGTGACCTCTATTCATGGAAACTACACGAACCACATACTTGAAATTTCGCAGTCAATGTCACTACGTCGACCCTCGTCCAAATTCTACGTAGCATGCGTGACAACGTCACGACTCACGGTGCGTTGAGATGTCACAAATGTGAACCCACCTTTATATAGCATCTAGTATGGGGAATGCCTTAGCAAATACAAGGTCTGTAATTTGGAGATTCAAAGCACACCTTCTGTACGATTGTAACAAAGAACCATCTTCATGTCAATTTCAGATTATTCATTGAGTGAGATCAATTATCAAGTATCTAAGTCACTGATTTCAGACAACGTATATGGAAGAAACGCGGATAGATTTTACTTAAAACTGATCCAGTACATCTTATATCTACTATCTAGAATAGCTCGGTCATTAATTAGTCCTAAAGTATATGCAGACTTACCGCACGGCTTCCAGCAAATTCGTTAATGCAACGTGTCGTTTTAAGCCCAGACAGAGAGTCCTTTAACCCCCTATTCACAAAATCTCTTAATCCTCTTTTACACTTCCCGATGGCACGTGGTAGTAACAAAAACAAACATCCCATTTGTTCAACTAATACATATTTAAAGAGCTGCTTCCAAAAACGTACCATGATCATTACCATTGGCTACACAAATGTGGACAAGATTGTACATAATTAATCATGTAAGTAGCCCAACTAACAGTTTCGTTGCAAAATCGATGGGAGCAGAAAGAAGGCTTACTGCAAAGCACGTTAGTTGTGGTCCAATAGTGAGAAGTACTTGACCTTCTTAATAGTCATCCAAACTTACAAATTCTTGATTAGTAGATACAAAATCATGTATCTCGTTTACATGAAGAAATCCCTTCACAACCCCTATTTGAAATTGTCAGGTGTGTTTTCTGACTTTCGATCTAACTAAACACCAAACATCTCAATCGGCTCAACTTTTAAATTGAACCACACATACCAACATTTTTTCAGTTTGTCAAAACTACATGGTAGAGTGTATGCGTCAATTTTTGTTATCAAAGGTCACAGAAATTAGGTATTCGCGAAAGAAAAAAACATTTTTGTCTCTCAATTTAAGAGGTAGACTTACTAAGATAACTGGACTAGTTAATTATATTAGTGTTGATAAACTTTCTACATCTACAGATAGCTTGCATCTACCGTTGTTCAGAACTCCGCTCCGAGCAATGTGTCTAACGTTAACAAAAGCTAAGCTTCAGTTTGATGCTCCTGAAACTAAAGTTATAATGACTTGGGTATTACTACACACTACTTGTCTGGTAATCCTTCAGTGTTCCAGAGGTATTGTTTAGTCACACTTTATCGATTTATTTTGGTTGACTTAGAATAGCTGGTCGATAAATACCTATCGATAACGATGGAATCCTTAGTCTTATCAAGACCTTTTATCTTTTCGATTATTCTTTCAATTTGTGATTCATTAATTTTGAATTGTTTTTTATTTATTTGTTGATCATATCACATATTTACTTTAGCGTTAGCGTCAGGCAGGCGGCCGACTGTAAAACTTATGCCAAAACAAATTGCAGTATGTTAAGGTCCGAATATATTATGACTAGAAAAGAAGAAAACATGCTGCTTCCACTCCAAACAAAAATTGGATAAGGGCAGGAGGAGGATGATGATCACATATTCACTTTGCCATTACATTCTCTTCTTCTGATTACTTATACTTAAACAATTGGATTGGAATGGTGTTAAGTAATTATCTAGACACACGGCAGTGTGTCCGCCAAGTTCGAGCAAAAAAGCGACACACCGGCCGTGGGTTATATTACACGAACCATTTCGGGCCAAATTCGACCCCCCTATAACTCAAAATCTATTTTATTTACGCATATCAAATTACTAGTATCTGTTGAGAGCCCCTCACTTATCTAAAATACAAAATTTCATTAATATACCTATTGTAGGTCTTGAGATATTGACATCAGAAAATCGCTATTTTTACTATACACTCACTGACTGACTGACTGACTCACTCATCAAAAACCTAGACCACTTCCAATGGTCGTATTGACTTGAAATTTGGCATGGAGGTAGGTCTTTATGTCAAGGTAAAGGAAAAAATCTGAAAATGGCCAAGTGTGAGTCGGTTTCAAAATAATGAAGGTGTAAAATACTCAGTGTAAATTTATACCCCTAAGGAACTAAAACGAACTAAATTTATCTATATTTATATAATATATCTTCGAATGGTCGTACCGATCTGAAATTCGTTACAAAGGTTTGTATTTAGTCAAAGTAAAAATCTGAAAACGGCCAAGTGTGAGTCACTTTCGAAAATAACGAATGTGTAACTTTGATCCACGAACATAATATATGATAACATGTCATGTCAGTCAATTGGTAAATCTAATCCATTTAGTTAATCTAGTTCATTTCTTTGTAAGAAGCATAGTGCATATTCAAAAATCTGAAAGATAGTATAAATGAGTCATTTCCTTAACTAACTTAATCATAAGAAAAAAATAAAATAAACAACCTTACAAAAATAAATGAAATCCCACCCAAAACAAAAATGTGAAAGGGTGCCAAGTTCGATAATATGGAAATCCTTCGCCTATAAAAGAAGTGAGATCTGAATAAGTACCAAGTTCCATACACATACCTCAGTTAAAAATAGTTACTTTTTAATAATGTTACTTGGCAAGTTTTAATAGAAAATTAAATACTTGATTCATTGCGTTTAGTAGGTTTATAACAAGGTGTGTGAAAACTTGCCAAGTAACATCATTAAAAAGTAACTATTTTTAACTGAGGTATGTGTATGGAACTTGGTACTTATTCAGATCTCACTTCTTTTATAGGCGAAGGATTTCCATATTATCGAACTTGGCACCCTTTCACATTTTTGTTTTGGGTGGGATAAATTTAACATCGTACGCCGAAGCTTATGAAAGCAATACATTTACTATTCAAAATCAATCTCAAATTACTAATACGAGCTACCTCTAATTACCCAGGTAATATAAATAACATCACCTACCTACATACAGGACAGACGCTACAGTCTAACTAATTTCCCAAGTTGGACATTGTGATACTGGTCGATAGGAAACTGAGCGCGATAATTAATATCATGGATGGGTTAGACTGCACGTGAAACTTGTACAACTGTATTATAGCCAATGATGATATATTTGACTGTTGTGAGCTTGTGTTTGGTTAAGATATTAAGTTGGATTAATCTGTACAGTTATTATAAAGCTAAAAAGTTTGCTTAAACGTGCTTATCTACTTCTGCTGGATCGATAATGAAACATATTACGGTGTTAGATAGCCCATTTCCAGTAGTCTTTTGCGAATCCTTATACATATTTTCTGTGTCTGTAATTTTAGGGTTGCAACTATAACGATATTATGCGACTTGCACTGCTGCATATTGTTCAGAAATAGCAGTTAGATATTCCAAAGTTATTTCAGTACCTTACGTTTAAATTTTCAAGTTTCGAACAACTGCATACAATTGTCGAGTTCTTAAAAAGGCGCCAATCAGTTTTTCTTGACTTCCCTTATTTTATTTCGAAAACAAAGTAACATACAAAAATATATATTGAATCTATACTAATATTATAAAGTTGAAGAGTTTGTTTGTTTGCTTGAACGCGCTAATCTCAGGAACTACTGGTCCGATTTGAAAATTTCTTTCAGTGTTAGATAGCCCATTTATCGAGGAAGGCTATAGGCTACTTTTTATCCCAGTACGGGAAGTAGTTCCCACGGGATGCGGGTGAAACCGCTGGCAGAAGCTAGTATGAAATATGTATGTAGTCAAGGGAAAATTGCGTGGAATAATCCCCCAAAAAATCATTAATGGAAAACAACAAAAAAGTCCCTTTATTGTCATCCCGTATAACTTGTAACTGACAACAAAGGGCGAGGTCATCAAAGAAACAATAATAGACTTTACCTATAAAGAGTCAAAACCGACCCTTATTACCTCCCACGTGAATCGAAGGTACAAACGATAGGTACAACGTTCCTATTCGTGACATCCCAGTATTTAAGCCCGGAGAAATATGCGGGGAAATTATCCCGGCATTTGATACCGGGATAATAGAGACTATCGCAGCGAGTTTATCGAGTTTTGTTACGATAATATGTTCGTTTACATAAATGCTGATGTTGATTTTGTTTGGTCGAATTGAAATGGTGTATCGTTGTTGGGAAAACAATGGAAGTTTTTGATTCAATGATTACTTTGTAATTGAGTGGCGATTCATTTGATGTGTGCTTTTTACCCACGACGGAACGGAGCAGGTATATGCGTTTAGGGTGAGAGATGTGCGTTTGTGTGTTTGTGTGTGCGTTTGTGCAAAGTAATGTTCCCACATATCTTCTAAACTAATGATCTGATTTTGATGCGGTTTTCAATAAAGGGTTTGTGTTCGATGAGTTCATGTTCTTAGATAGGTGTCATGGCTGTAACTCACTAGGGGGCGCCACAATATTAGTCCAAACAGCAAAGTAATGTTCCCACCTACCTTCTAAGCTAATGATCCGATTTTGATGCGGTTTTCAATAACGTTTTTGTGTTCAATGAGTTCATGTTCTTAGATAGGTGTCATGGCTGTAACTCACTCGGGGGCGCCACAATATTAGTGCAAAAAAACCCACGACGGTAAAAATCTTATTCAAAAATAATAAAATAACTCAAAACCCCCGACTTAACCCAATTATTATGTAACTAAATATTATTACCATAATACATAACCGAGGAATAACCGTCGGGGGCTGCCTTATCTATATGAAATTTCAACAATTAATCATACTCATGAGTGTATTTTATGCCATCGTTAAACATCTACAATTCTTCAATAATTGTATTCACGACACAGAAATCCTTTAGCTGGTTTAATGCAGCCCCCGACGGTTATTCCTCGGTAATGTATTATGGTAATAATATTTAGTTACATAATAATTGGGTTAAGTCGGGGGTTTTGAGTTATTTTATTATTTTTGAATAAGATTTTTACCGTCGTGGGTTTTTTCAAAATTTTTAATTTTGCTTAATTTTATTTCAGACTTTTTAGAGAGCATATACGAATTATAGTTTTAATAATATTGCAATATAATCGTTTCACACTAATATAGCAGCGCCCCCTAGGGAGTTAATATCGTAAGACTTATCTTAAACCATGCACCAATCAACTACAAGCCCATCGCTGAAAACCGCATTGAAATCGGACAATTCGTTATAATATTATTGCAATATTATTTTGCACTAATATTGTAGCGCCCTCTAGTGAGTTACAGACGTATTTTTTATTATTTGGGAACATGCATTAAGCACGTTAACATTGCTGATGAAAACAGAATTGTAATCGGACGTTTTGATTATATTGCAACATTGTATTGCGCTAGCATTGTGGCGCCCCCTAGTGAGTTCTAGCCATGACACCTATCTAAGAACATGAACTCATCGAACACAAACCCGTCATTGAAAACCGCATCAAAATCGGATCATTAGTTTAGAAGGTAGGTGGGAACATTACTTTGCTGTTTAGCACTAATATTGTGGCGCCCCCTAGTGAGTTACAGCCATGAGACCTATCTAAGAACATGATCACATTGAACACAAATCCGTTATTGAAAACCACATCAAAATCGGATCATTAGTTTAGAAGGTAGATGGGAACATTACTTTGCTGTTTGCACTAATATTGTGGCGCCCCCTAGTGAGTTACAGCCATGACACCTGTCTAAGAACATGAACTCATCGAACACAAACCCGTTATTGAAAACCGCATCAAGATCAGATCATTAGTTTAGAAGATAGGAGGGAACATTACTTTGCACAAACGCACACACAAACACACAAACACACAAACACACAAACACACAAACGCACATCTCTCACCCTAAACGCATATACCTGCTCCGTTCCGTCGTGGGTAAAAAGAGCAAAGTAATGTTCCCACCTACCTTCTAAACTAATGATCCGATTTTGATGCGGTTTTCAATAACGGTTTTGTGTTCGATGAGTTCATGTTCTTAGATAGGTGTCATAGCTATTAATCACTAGGGGGCGCCACAATATTAGTGCCAAACAATGTTACAATATAATCAAAACGTCCGATTACAATTCTGTTTTCGTCAGCAATGTGTACGTGCTTAATGCATGTTCCCAAATAATAAAAATTACGCCTGTAACTCACTAGAGGGCGCTACAATATCGGTGCAAAATAATATTGCAATAACATATTATATAGACTATAATTCGTATATGTTCTCTAAAAAGTCTGAAATAAAATTAAGCAAAATTAAAAATTTTGAAAAAACCCCCGACGGTAAAAATCTTATTGAAAAATAATAAAATAACTCAAAACCCCCGACTTAACCCAATTATATAGGAATAACCGTCGGGGGCTGCCTTTTCTATATGAAATTTCAACAATTAATTGAGTGTATTTTATGTCATCGTTAAACATCTACAATTCTTCAATAATTGTATTCACGACACTAGAATCCTTTAGCTGGTTTAATGGCAGCTCCCGACGGATATTCCTATATAATTGGGTTAAGTCGGGGGTTTTGAGTTATTTTATTATTTTTCAATAAGATTTTTACCGTCGGGGGTTTTTTCAAAATTTTTAATTTTTTATGGTCTGATTTGCAACGAGCTTTTTACAGATTCGGGTATATGTTTTAACAAAAATAAAATGTTTTCAATGACTGAGAAGTTTTGACAGAGCGGTCTAAAATTACACTTTGATTATTGAGCTGTTCTTTTGAATTGTCCAAATGGGACCAAAATCTCAAGAAGATCCAAAGAAAAATTACATGTACCAAGTGCTTTCGGTTTCTGTTTTCCCATAATTTTGACCAGCTCTTCCAGAATTTCCTAAAACAAACATCTCATATATTTGTAGCATAAATCCCGGGAAGTTCTAACATCTCTACATCAGGCTATTAATGGGTAGAAAGGCTATAATCCTCAGCTATTTCCCCGAAATGCCGGCGGCTTATCCGAGGGACTACCCTGAATTGTGACGTCATAACCAATGATGTTTGATGAATATTTGATACAGGACCAAACGTGTTAATAATTGAACATGTTATTTCACATAATTAGTGATAGAAGAATTCATGAATGTGAGTAAGCCATGCTTGCCTGCCGGGGCTGCGGGATTGGTCGAAAGAGTTAGCGCGGCCCTAGTACATATAAGGCCTACGAAGGAACACGATGGGTTTTAGTCAGTAAGAGTCTGACACTCCCTCGCGCTGCTAACCCACAGCGGGAGGGGTCATTTGATGATTTCCCATCAAAAGCCATACTTGTATATGTAAATGTATATGAACATTGTCTATGTATGCCTTGGAGTGTCAGCCACTACCGAGTTCTTCCTCGCTTACGCATACAAAGACATGTACATTAACGCACATAAGTATAGCTCACTTGTTCGTACAGAAAAGCTTAAGAACTGATAATTAGGGTAACGTAAGGGGATAGAGGAAAATCCAATCTTTTATACATGAGACAATTTCCTGAAAGATTTTAATTAGCTATATAATTATTTTCAGAAAGTTATTTTATATTGTTTGAGATTATTAATTTCTCGTGAAAGGCAAATTAAACCTGTTTCAAAAGTTTTTTCGTTGTAGGTTACGAAGAAAGACGATACAATAATGTAAATGAATGTGTTTTTCTTTCATCACTCGCTAAACTTGGGTTAGTTAGTACCACACGTTTTTATTTCAAACTAGTTAAATATTACTAAAGTTAATTTAAGTTAACGTCGAGAGCATCCCGCCAACATAATAACGGTATAAGTTTATTTATTAAAGTATAACAACGTTGGTTCCCGTGCACCTTGCTGGGACCAAAATTCTGCTGTGGACGGGAAATTGCATAGAACTCCCAACCTCCCAATATGTGGGGAAATATCAACTAATTAATTTTAAGGGTTATGGGGAAATTAATAGAGAAAGCTGATTATGTGTTCGGGGTAATTTGTTTTAGGAGGTCGTTGAACGTTATGTTTTGGCTTTATGTAGCTAAGTTGATGGTACTGGTTGAAAAGCGCTTTGGGATCCCACAACCTTTTGAGAACAGCTATTCAGAAATTATAGAAAAGAAGCGATTAGGCTCAGGTTTGCCGATAAAGTAAATGACAGTTTACTCACGTTAAATTTTTCAAATGGACACACTCAGAGACATTTAATGGTTAGGTACTTAAGCCGTTCCTTAGTGCAGAATTTCTATGAGAATCTGTCACTAAGGAGTGACTTAAGTAATCATTAAATGTCTCTGAGTGCGGGGGAAAGTAAGAAAAACTCTCGTTTATACAATCGGTCAACTTAGGCCTAACTCAGTTTTGCCAGTGCACTATAGTTCGACAAATTACGTTTTTAAATACCACATTATAGAAAGAGTCTCCAAACCATCAAGCCAAGACAATTAATACAAAAACCTCCAAGCATCGAAACTTCATATCCGACCCCAACATTCCAAAGAAGCTACATTATTACGTAATAGCCCAAACAGGCATTTGAACTGCAACAAATTAAATACCCAATGTCGCACTGTTACCTCGAGCTATAAACGAGAAATTCAGTAAAACAGGATATTGCAAGCCACGGCCAATATTCTGTGGGATACTAAACTTATATTAAAGCTGTGTTTGCTGGGACAGCCGTTAACTGGGTTATTAATGTGGGTTTTGGTCGTGCAGTACATTTAAAGTGTTTAGGTGTTAAAATGTAAGCTTAGGTGTGTAGTTTTAAATTGGAGTGTGTGGCTGTGGGCGGTTTTATGAGGGATACCCCATTTTGGTGTAAAAAAATTTGGTCCCTACCGTATAAATTCAACAAAATCGAATGAGCACCTCCTATAAAATGAAATTTCTTTGATATCATTAGAAAGGGTAGGTAGGAAGGTGTAACAAACTTAAATTAAAAAAAAAAAAAAAAAACACCACACACAGGAATCAAGCAACCAAAGCAAAGCAAGTCGCGAAACCTTATAGAATATTTAGACAAACTCCAACAAAATATGGAGTTGCCGGAAGGCGGAAAACTTCGTCACCTCGCACACCACTCTCATAGCGAAACAAACAAAAACTAAACAACAACTTTACTAAACATTTGCCTAACAAAAACACCTGTAATTTTAAACTGGCTGAGTTTGCTGACTTGCTTAGGCAAGCTACAAAAGATCCAGGGTAATAAAATCCTACAGGGAGAGAGCAGGAGATTTGGAGAAAGATACCTCGGATTGAACACAAGGGGCTGTATAAGGAACGTTGTCTTATACCAGTCTTAAGTTCCCCCACTTTCGGAGGCTCACCTATTATTTCCCCTAACAAATTAATAGATAGAACACCGATAGAGGTACGGAAAAACCGGCTATACTCGGTAAAAGACTGACATTTCTTTGCATCCCACCCGTAGAGGACGAGGCCATTTAAAATTTTTACTAGTATTATAAAGAAGAGAATTGAATAACTAAAGAGATTGTTTGTTTGGACTGAGATAAGCTTTAAAAAAAAATATGTCAGTGTTAGATATAGCCGATTTTCGAGGGGCTGTAGGTTACTTTTTATCCGTATGCAAGAAGCATTTTCTCAAGAAGCGGGTGAGTACACTAGCTGAAGCTAGTGAGTAAATAAATACAAGAAATACGAGAACAGATTTTGAACGCGACACCAGATTTTTGTATGTTTTTTGAGTACAAATCACTGCTATCATTCGTTTCGGATTCGCTAGTCATTGATTTATACCTGGCGGAAGTGTCTACGGTCAACATTTTCGTCCGTTCAGGAACTGGGTACCATCAACTGGTCATTTGTTTTTTTCGATACAGGTGTTTGAATACGATATGGTTCAATTTTTGGTGATTTATTTTTAATATTTTTGGAGATATTTTCTACAGTATTATTCTACTAAGCAATGAGTTTCCATCCTTTAGACGCCAGAACTAGAGAACTTTTGTTGGTTTGGATACGAAAAAGTGTTTAAGGTTCCTGTGAAAGTGAAGAAGCTTGTTGCAGTCTAGGATGCATAAGAGCTTTCCTCACAATTAATTAAATAAATACGAAAAAGCCGAATTATGTTAAATCACAAAGACAAACAAACTACACCTCTCTTCACGGGTGTGGCTTTAATAATCTACACCATAACACCTTCAAGGGTAAGACAATAAAATCTGTCGTTTTATCACCAGTTTGCAACCACCCGAAACACCGGCTCTAATGGTTGTTCGGTGTTTACTTCAGGACAAAAGCCTGGCACGCTAAATCTAATATATAAAATTCTCGTGTCACAGTTTTCGTTCCCATACTCCTCCGAAACGGCTTGACCGATTCTCATGAAATTTTGTGAGCGTATTGAATAGGTCTGAGAATCGGCCAACATCTATTTTTTGTCACCATCCGACTACGGGACGCGGGTGAAACCGCGGGCGAAAGCTAGTATTTTATAATATTTGCTTTAATGCCCAACAGCTATTTGGCATACCTGTTTTATGAACCTCATTATAATATTAACTTTTGTTACACTGAAGTTTTTTTCGTGAACAACTTTGACGGTGAAAATAATATTAAATGTAAACAATTCTTTTGTAAAGCGATATTGTAGTTGAAGTAATAAAAAAATAACCGACTTCCCAAAACACTAAAAAGCAAAAAAAAAACTAATTTTAGGTGCATCGGCCTAGAAGTCGGTGTCTAATGGATGTCCCTGAGTTAATTTTGCCACCGACTTCTAGGCCGATGCACCTAAAATTAGTTTTTTTTTGTTTTTTAGTGTTTTGGGAAGTCGGTTATTTTTTTTTGTAAAAAAGTTTTTTATTTTCAGCTTTTCAGTGAAACGAATAAGGTCACTATTCCACATAACTGGAAAGTTCTCATTGATACGAAGAATATAAGCCCAAGCACGAGGTAGTTTTCATTTTCAGTTGTCGAGCTCCCTCGACCTTCTCTGGTCTCCATCATCAGGTCAGCTCCAAACCTTCACTGTTGCAAAGGTCTCGTCAATACAAATAATATAAGCCCAAACACGAGGTAGTTTACAGACTCAGTTGTCGAGTTCCCTCGACCTTCTTTGGTCTCCATCATCAGGTCAGCTCCAAACCTTCACTGTTGAATAGTGCTATCAGACATACATATGAGTGTCAAGGTTTAACCCTATGTATGCTTACAACTTTCGAATGTTGCCCTCGATTTCTCAGGGTTTCCATCATCAGATCCCTGACCTGATGACTATGGGACCAACTGGCAGCTATTCCGCGTCGAACAAAAAAAGAATCACGTAAATCGGTCTATAAACCTCGGCGTAATCGATATACATACATAGAAAAAAAAAAAAAAAAAAAAAAACATACCGGCCGAATTGAGAACCTCCTCCTTTTTGGGAAGTCGGTTAAAAAAGCCTATCATTTTATTGAAGAAAAGAATCATTATCTAAATACACAGATCACGTTTGTTGGGAAGAAAATTACATGTCTAATAGACTTTATGTACAAAATGAAAAATGTTTTACTCCTGAAATCTTAAACCATGTTAATTCCAAATTCAAAATGGCCAATGTTTACTAGCTTGGGGCGAAAATAAGGATACCAAAGTGGGACTGTTGAGAAAGGTACTTTCGTTAACAATATGGAGTATTAAATGTATTGACGTCATTATAGCTTGTATATTATTTTCAGAAGTAACATGTAACATTCCGAAGAAGATCGAAAGTAAAAAGAAAAACTATAGGGAAGGCATGAAAGAGAAATCTTTTTAATTTGACACCTCTCGACTTAAGAGATGTCAATGACCCTTGAAATATGAACCAAAGGTAAAAGAACGAATGGATGTTATATAAAAATGAATGAATGAGTTTAAGAACAGGTGCCCCTTGCGATGCTAGAGACCAAGGGGCGAGCCATCTATAATTACAATCGATAAATTTTGTATGAGAACTGCACCCTCTAATAAGGTCCCTTAACTTCAAAGTTTCCAGTTTACGTGATCTAATTAAAGCTAAAGTTTGTTTTATTAACAATAATTTAGCTAATTACGTTATTACAGTAATTTGTAGGAGCGAGTCGTGTTTTGTTATTTAATATCCGAGTTGTTTTGTCTTTCTGGCTAATGGATATTTGTTGCTGTCTTTTCTCTTAGTTTCTCTTGAGTCTTAGGGGATTTAGTGTGTAAAGAATTGTTTGAACTCGAAGGTTCTTTACCTGGAGCTTCAAACTGAGTTAGGTATTGCCAGTACTGTAATGAATGAACAAGTATGAAGATATCTTGAACATTCTTAATCCCCCAGGGCACGGGAGCACCTACGGGAAATGACTAGTTTCCTACAATCTCGTTAGCCTCCCTCGTATTTTATTAAGAATCCGAAATCGCTCGTAAAATTAGTTTTAATGTTCGTTTACCGTAAAATGGCTATAAACTAATTTATGACGGATGACGAGGCGGGAACCTAACGTCTGTCGATTCGTTCAATCATAACAGGGGTGCGATTCATCGCTGGTTTTCTACAAAACTGCTGTATCAGTTTTCATGCAATTAGTGGCGAACTATTTTTCATGTTGCTTGCAAACAGCAGATGATAGGGTGCATTTCCAGATTAAGATAAATTAACTGCTGATGTGTATTTTAGTATACCTATTCTTAGTACAGACGACGGCACATCAACCTACCTCAATCTCTCAAAATTCTTCAATAGATTTTCAACCTTATCATAATAGTGGTTAGTTTTTTATTCATTTGGACAAATTAGGGTAGGTTGGCCAGCTGTCTGTACAGTTAATTTGTATAGATATTCTTGTAAGTTTCCAACCAGCTTTTCATCATGCTCCTCAAAACAGCAACAAACAAGAAATAGAAGCGACTCAGTTCACAGTCTCAGATCGATTGAACACGAAAGGACATGTTTATTATCGGAACGCATCGAATCAATTGCCGTTCTGCGTCGCGGGGAAGATATTGTTAGAGCTAGGAAACTAGCGATTTTATAAAGAGTGGTTTGAATGCTAAAGCATTTTTTGCAGAATTTCAAGCAAACTGATTTGTGACATCAAATAAAGTTTAAAAGGTTTTATGTGTCATTTATTGTGCCGTTAATAAGTCTATGGCAACTAGCCAATTCAGATTCCATTTATTGGAACCTAGATTGAAACAGTCGAAATTAGATTTTTAAGATCAGTTGGAGTGTCAATTATAAACTTTATACTATCATTCATTTGATTTCCCAGTGATTCATTCATTGGGATTCTGATACTTCATGACCAAACTTGCCAGTTCACAACTTCAGTATGTATGCAATTTCATCTTTTGTATTGTGTCCGCTTTTTTCCTAGCCTGATTCTGTCGTCAACACCACACCCTTCAGTCATCTTTCAATCGTCTCTATTCACGTTTGAACATTAAATAGATGTTCCAATTAGATTATATTATTTACTAAGGTATATAGCGTGTTTATAGGGCTGTCAAACAATTTGCCTACAAAATAGTAATAATAATGGCGTCCACGGCCGATTTCGGCCACGGCGGCTGTTGTCATTTAAGGAGATCTGCCAGCTGCGCAGGACATATAGTGCACGAGCATTTGCGCAGACACAGGTGCACTCCCTATTCCTTCACTCTCATAACTCGATGGGACGGCAATCCGACACGACCGGAAAGAGATCAGGCGCAGGACCGACATTTAGGTGCTCTCCGATGCACGGGTGAATCAATCACCAACTTCCAGACTACGGGCTGCTTTGTGAAAGTTCAAGAAAATCCACAAAGCGATTTCGGCCCGACCCGGGAATCGAACCCGAGACCTCAAGAACAGCAGCCGCGCTTGCGACCACTAGACCAACGAGGCAGTCTACAAAATAGACGTTTAATTAGGAACAAACGAATTCTTTGTGAAGCCCTGAAGGCTGAATACAATCCGTCTTCAATTTGGTGTCTACAGGTTTCTGCTTAATTCATTTTGCAACCACTTTCTAGAACGTTTGTTAAGGAAAAGTTATTTTTTTTCGCTCTTCTGTGTTTTTAGAAAAGGGTTTGATTTTTTTTCAAAAATTGATTCAATTTACTAGACCAGCATTTAAATAAATACCTAGAAAAAATCTAGAAATCACAGCAAATCCAAACAATTTTGTGAGAAATCTACCAGCTGATACAATACGTTTTTTTCACCCCATATGAAAAAGAAAACATGATAACCGAATCACGGGCCTTTACCATTAAAAATAGCAATGTGAAACTGGGAGTTTCCAGTAGAATGAACATAAGGGGGTATATATTGGCTTTGTTAGGTAAACGCACATATGTATGAGGGAAATCATGAGTGTACTGAAATATCTGATTTGGGTTCGGTGGATGTTATTTTTTTATTTTGATTTGGGAAACGGTTGCTAGGGGATTATTTGATGTGATGTTATTTTTTGGTGTGAATACTTGTAAAATTAAATTATTATAACAGTTGTAGTAGTAGTTTCTTATAATAATTTTGATACTGTCATCATGTTAGTGTTTCTATTGGTGTTTGTAGAGCTTGAGCTCCCTTTACCGAATACATAATTGATTTATTCGCCTTTTAAAGAAATTGGAGATCATCAGGCAAAGTATCTCGAAACTTTAACTCTCAGAAACAGATTAATTACCTCAGCTAAAATATACAGTATCCGAACCTCATAATCAGTAAACAATAACTTCTAAATTAATTAAAATCGAAACGGGACCTTTAAAACTTCCAGAACTTTCGAGGGTCCAAAAAAACCGTTCAGGGTTGAAAAAACTTAAATCATTAGCGTGAGTACAACAGCCAGACAGGCGGGTCTGTTTGCTTTCAAAACAATTTACATTGAGTCCAGTACAAGTGGTCGACGGGGTATTTTCGACGAGAAAAATGAACTGTTGCATAGTTTTTGTGAAATATTTCACCGGCTATTTCCCGTTTTATGAGCGAAAATTCGAAATTTAATCTCAAGATCGAAACTAATATAAGTAATAGAGTGAACATTTTTACAGTAAGTTAGTCCTCTGGACCGATCTATTTACAGGTTTTGGATCACACACCTATAACTGATTTCAATGAAAGTAAACGGAATTCGGGATCACCAGGAAAACATAAACACACAAAGTACTTAAAACGTACCTTACCTATAGACAAAGACCACATCACGCATCTCATTCACCCTTCCATAGAAAATCCCCCATTCCTAAATCCGGAAACACGGTAATTCTATAACGAATATTTAAAAAGGGACTTCTATATCCCGCAATACAGGCACAGGATGTACCCGCAATACACAGTTTTCAGCTGAAAACATTTTTCATAATCTGAAAACGGCGGTAAGTACGAACATTTCAGCACAGCATTACGACGAGATATGAAAGGCGTATTATTTTTAATCCTGCCATTCAGTGGCCCGATTCAGCTAAAAATATTTTTTATAATGAAAGTTATTTTTGCAGTTTTTTCGTTTGATTTTTTGAAGACTGCTTTTCTAATGCGGTTTTGCTTTTCGGTGTTACACCTGGCTTTTTAGGGTTGTTGTGAAAGTTGAACTGAAGGAATTTTGGAGTTTATTATCATTTGCTTTGCTAGGTTCGACTCTTTGACAGTTGAAAATTTTTGGGTAGCCGTACAACATTATTTGCTTTATAAAACATTATTAATGCTGAGATTAGGATTATCATTTAGTCACACAGACATGAAAGTTTCTAATCACACTGAAACCAATCAGCTTCAGCAAATCTACCAAAGGAAACCACTTTTTCTCCCAAAAACCCAAACTACGATAAGGTTTCAGATTACTTCTTCCATTATTGTGTTGGAAAGTACACAAAGCAATAAAACACAATAAATTAACGGCACAATTAACTGCGGAGGTAACAAGAGCAGTAATCAGCCAGCCGAAGGGAGTCGCCATGAATGTTAAAACGTTTCTCTCGCAACAATTCCATAATCACTTCTTTTTTATTTTGCGTCGTAGTTTTAAATTGGTGTTTTAAATTAAGTGGGCAAAGAACCAACCTCTCGAGTATGAGGGCGCGGGTTCGATTCCAGGTCAGGCAAGTACCAATGCAACTTTTCTAAGTTTGTATGTACTTTCTAAGTATATCTTAGACACCAATGACTGTGTTTCGGATGGCACGTTAAACTGTAGGTCCTGGCTGTCATTGAACATCCTTGGCAGTCGTTACGGGTAGTCAGAAGCCAGTAAGTCTGACACCAGTCTAACCAAGGGGTATTGGGTTGCCCGGGTAACTGGGTTGAGGGGGTCAGATAGGGCAGTCGCTCCTTGTAAAGCACTGGTACTCAGCTACATCCGGTTAGACTGGAAGCCGACCCCAACATAGTTTGGGAAAAAGGCTCGGAGGATGATGAGTTTTAAATTGGTGCTATTTGTAGCTGTTTTAAAGCTATTGCTTCCTCATTGTCTTTAATGTGCTGTTTTGGTAGTGTCACTAGAAACATTTCGTCATAAATGAGGTATGAGGCATATATAATGTCTCTTTAGATTCGTTCGTCTACATATTCTATTCGATACTAATCTATTCTAAGACAAACTATTAAAAACTATTTACTAAACTATTAACTATTAAAAAACTACCCATAACATTCTATAAGTTGTTTTTGGCTTGATGACATAATCCACTGCGTTTGATATTCCTACAGAACTAGGTATTACAATTTTCTTCTCATAATATTACTAAGATTTCATCATCATCTTTAAAAAGAAAAACATCATATACATTGAAAAACGGAGCAATCCTACACAAAATGCTGACTATGCAGGTCAGGATAGGCAAATACAGATTTCCCGAACCAAATATTGACACAAAAAGGCTTTGTATATAAGAATAATGCGAAACATGTTCGCTTTCATGGACGAAGTACAAGAGTACAAGTATTAGATGAACAGAATAGCTACACAGATTTTTGCTAAGATGTAATGTCGGGAATTTTTTGGATAATTTTACGGAACAATTCGCGATGAGAAGCTTCGTACGTAAACAGCTACGTACAAAATGTTAACGTAGAAATAGCTCGCGACTTATTTAAGAGAATGTTTTAATATGTTGTCGCATATTTGCCGGGAAATAAATGTGAGGTGCTTACGTTTATAACAGAAACAACATGTTTCAAATTCAGTACCAAATGGAGCCATTGTGGGACAGTTTATGATAAATAAACCTTCGTATCAGGACGTTTTCAATGCCAACGTTCTATATCCAACCTTTATTTCGTTTTATTTCACTTTGATGATAAAGTATTCAAGTTCGAAAAGGTTAATTTACATTTTGAGGCCTCAATAAACAAAGATTTTATTATCCTAACACGTTTCTTTGCTAATAAAGACAAGTGATAGCGGTCCTTGTATCTAAATAAGTCCTCCTACGATTTTGTGTGGGATAAATAGTGTTTTAAGCCAGGAGCTGATAAAGTCAAGAATTCAAGATACGCAACAGTTGGCAACACAACATACATAAGTTAGCAACTTTTGGCCCTATTTCGAGAAGGTAACATAGCAAGTACTGGGGAGGCCATATCTCTCACAAAATGACCTTTCTTTATAAAATATTCAAAGGTTAGAAGGACGGAATTTTTAGAAATAATAATTATTGCTCAGTAAAGCCAAGATCGTAGGAAAACAAAGTTACTGGAAGTAATGTCGGAATTTTATATTTCAATTTTGACATTGCCTAAGATCAAACGTAAAGGAGACGGAAACGTTGTTTTCGGATTTGATAAGGAAAATGATCCTAAGAAGGTTTGGTTATTCATGAATATTTGAAGGTACACACAGAAAGAATAGAATACGGAGCCAATTATGGAGTCATTACTTATTTACTGAATAATCTAGTAGCTATCTAAACATAAACAAGACTTAAAAAGTTTGTCATAAAAACTTTTTTACAAAAAAATATAACCGACTTCCAAAAACACTGAAAAGCAAAAAAAAACTAATTTTAGGAGCATCGGCCTAGAAGTCGGTGTCTAATGGATGTCCCTATGTTAATTTTGCCACCGACTTCTAGGCCGATGCTCCTAAAATTAGTTTTTTTTTGCTTTTCAGTGTTTTTGGAAGTCGGTTATATTTTTTTGTAAAAAAGTTTTTTATTTTCAGCTTTTTAGTGATACGAATAGGTCACTATCCACATAACTGGAAAGTTCTCATTAATATGAATTAAATAAACCCAAACAGTAGTTTTCATTTTCAGTTGTCGAGCTCCCTCGACCTTCTCTGGTCTCCATCATCAGGTCAGCTCCAAACCTTCACTGTTGCAAAGGTCTCGTCAATACGAATAATATAAGCCCAAACACGAAGCAGTTTACATATTCGGTTGTCGAGCTCTCTCGACCTTCTCTGGTCTCCATCATCAGGTCAGCTCCAAACCTTCACTGTTGCAAAGGTCTCGTCAATACAAATAATATGAACCCAAACACGAGGTAGTTTACAGATTCAGCTGTCGAGTTCCCTCGACCTTCTTTGGTCTCCATCATCAGGTCAGCTCCAAACCTTCATTGTTGAATAGTGCTATCAGGCATACATATGAGTGTCAAGGTTTAACCCTATGTATGCCTACAACTTTCGAAAGTTGCCCTCGATTTCTCAGGGTTTCCATCATCAGATCCTGACCTGATGACTATGGGACCATCTGGCAGCTATTCCGCGTCGAACAAAAAAAGAATCACGTAAATCGGTCTATAAACCTCGGCGTAATCGATGTACATACATAGAAAAAAAAAAAAAAAAAAAAAAAAAAAAACATACCGGCCGAATTGAGAACCTCCTCCTTTTTGGGAAGTCGGTTAAAAATATTAAGAATGCTCCCAAAATCATGAAACGAAAACCAACAAGTGTTTCAGTCCATCATTGAATTCAACCGTGCAAATAGCGTAACCATTTTAACCCTTTACAAAATATTGATATTGAGGGACTCAGTTAAATGTAAAGTGCCCATTTGCTCTGCAATTTTGAGTTTTAATCTGTGAACTGTAATGTTTACTTTCGAATGTCAACAGCTCTGTCGATCGTTCAACTTGTTTAATTTAGGCCCGACGCACCTTTGTGTGATAATAAAATAAAAAAAGTTTTCCTACATTTGCCCAATACCCGGCTATAGCGCGTCAAAGAGAATTTTTGATGGGGAATTTGATTAAAATGTGTGCGGAAGGAAAATAAAGAGTTTTTGAAAAAAGGGCAATATTTGCTATTGAATGAGTTTACACTATTGATGCGGATCACGTTTTGCTTTTTTGTAAAAAATAAACCATTGTGACGTATCGGAAAATATTTTAGGTACGATTATAATGGACATTGCCGATGCATTGCCATGAACGAGAAATAGAATACCACTTTTTAACCGACTTCCCAAAAAGGAGGAGGTTCTCAATTCGGCCGGTATGTTTTTTTTTTTTCTATGTATGTACATCGATTACTCCGAGGTTTATAGACCGACTAGCTTCTGCCAGCGGCTTCGCCCGCGTGGTGTGTTGATAAAAAGTAGCCTATGTGTTAATCCAGGGTATCACCTATCTACATACCAAATTTCAATCAAATCGGTCCAGCCGTTTTTGCGTGATTGAATAACAAACATACATCCATACATTCTCACAAACTTTCACATTTATAATATAAGTAGGAAGTGGGATAATATCATTGGTAATAGGCATGTTTCATATTCAGAGAATAAAAGCCGGTATCAATATTAGATTGAGTAGCTACTGTCCACTAATATTTGACAAATACCCAGTAATAGGTATGGTATCATAATATGCGTTAACTAATATATTCAATAATATGATTACTGAAAAATGACCCTAATATAACATCTCTAACAAATACAACGGAACCAATTTAGAATTTACGAAACAGGACCAATCCACATAAACGACCATACAACCGACAATACAATTTTTCCACGACGGTACCGAAGCGCTCGGCCGATACCCAACCAAATGCGTGTAACGAAACCATAGCGCGATCTATTTCGATCCCAACGCCATCTATCGAGCGTAACGACAACTCGGATTATTTATCTATACTCCGTTCGGGCATTTTCTTTGTACTAAAAGTACTTTTTACTATTTATTTACTTTTTTCCGATGAATTAAAACAACATGAACCGAACTCGTGTAACGATCGACACCATTGCGCGTAGTACTAATAGAATTATCTATACTCCGTTAGAGTATTTTCTTTGTAGTAAAACTTTTATTATATTAATATTAATTTTTTTACACCTTTTTACTGTTTATTTACATTTTTCTGATGGATTTTCCGATGAATTAAAACAATAACATGAACCGAACACGTGTAATGACACCATTGCGCGATTAACGCCATCTATCTACGGAGCATAGGAACAGCTCGACATTTGACCAATAGATGGCACTGTATGTCCGTAATAAATTTTATTTTTTATTTTTATTTTTTGTAATAAAAACTATCCTATGTCCTTTCTCAAGTTTCAAACTATGTCTGTACCAAATTTCACACAAATCGGTTCAGTAGTTTAGGCGTGAAGAAAAGACAGACAGACAGACAGAAAGACAGACAGACAGACAGACAGACAGACAGACAGACAGACAGAGTTACTTTCGCATTTATAATATTAGTTTGGATTTGCGTGATTATTTTTTTGTTCGACGCGAAATAGCTGCCAGTTGGTCCCATAGTCATCAGGTCAGGATCTGATAATGGAAACCCTGAGAAATCGAGGGCAACCTTCGAAAGTTGTAGGCATACATAGGGTAAAAACTTGACACTCAGGTGTATGCTTAAAAATACTATTCAACAGTGAAGGTTTGGAGCTGACCTGATGATGGAGACCAGAGAGGGTCGAGGGAACTCGACAACTGAATATGTAAACTACCTCGTGTTTGGGCTTATATTATTTGTATTGACAAGACCTTTGCAACAGTGAAGGTTTGGAGCTGACCTGATGATGGAGACCAGAGAAGGTCGAGGGGACTCGACAACTGAGTATGTAAAATACCTCGTATTTGGGCTTATATTCTTTATATTGATGAGAACTTTCCACTTATATGGATAGTGATAACTATTCGTATCACTGAAAAGCAGTAAATAAAAAACTTTTTTACAAAAAAATTAAACCGACTTCCAAAAACACTAAAAAGCAAAAAAAAAACTAATTTTAGGTGCATCGGCCTACAAGTCGGTGGCAATATTAACTTAGTAACATCCATTAGACACCGACTTCTAGGCCGATGCACCTAAAATTAGTTTTTTTTTGCTTTTTAGTGTTTTTGGAAGTCGGTTTAATTTTTTTGTAAAAAAGTTTTATGTTGAGTATACGAATTGCAAATGTTATCGTATAAAACTTTCTTTACCATAAATACTGACTTTAGATAAGAAGATTAAATTCAATAAATAATATAGACTTGATCCCAAATAGATGTTTACTCATCAACATTCAAACCCATAACATAATTAATCTCGAATATCGAATCAAATAGCATTGAAAATGGCGTTCGAAAGCCCGTCTCCTCTTGAGCCACTTACCAATGCTAATGCTGGCTTTTAGTTCCATTTGCAAATGGAAATTAGTTGACAGGGGCTCAATCTATGATAGTTTCGTCTACTGTCCTGACCGCACCAGTCTACCTCTACACAATCATGTTTGGCGTCCCTCAAGGGTCTATAATTGGACCAGATTTCTTTGTAATGCATATTAATCGGTTTGAATGTTTATTTATAAGGTGTAAATGTGATCGAGATGTGTTTGTGTTACGTGATTGCGTTGCTTTAATTACAAGCGCATAGTTAGTAGGTTTTGAACGAAACAATTAACTTTGTGATGTAAGTGAAACTTAAGTCGAAAGATTCATTGACAAGGAGAGTTTGATGATTAATAAATAGGCCCATAAAAAGATTACAACTCTCGTACTTTCAAACTGAACTTCTAGTGCAGTATAATTTATAAAACACAGCAACTAACAAAGAACAAAACTAAACAGTGATAAATCTTCGTTTTGCACACAATTATTCTCGTCTGGTACACGACTTATGTTTCAATGTCTGCCTTCAGTTCGAGCTCGCACTTCATTTGTTCCTGTCGAAAACTCCTAGCTAGCTAAAGTGTTTGTTTTTAAAACGATCTGCGAGAGGGCTATTATTGTTTCTATTTTATCTCCGGAGACAGTTTCCTTTTGCTGAAGTGGTAGTGCTTGGGCGGTAAAAGTGTTTTAGTATTGAGTCTGAAAGTCAAATCGACATTAATGTAGTGGTCGTTGACAGCTATTTCATTTTAAAACATAGAGAGGTATCGTGTTGTTTTCTCAAATTATGTAACTTTGTTTTGTTGGTGAGAACATAGTATTTTTTTATCTAAATTAACTTTAGATAACAGGATAATGTAATATTTTATAATATCTGGCAACAAACTATTTAAGTAAGAAGCATGTGATTACTACCTACATGATACAGAATCCGGACAGTGCATGTTGCATTATCATCAACGAAATTAAAATGTGCTATTTGCTCCCAAAACAAAAATGCGAGGCAACACCTACAGATTCCCAATAATTAGCTCCTAAATCGACTAACTACACAGACAAAGCGTTACACGTTTGATGGTAAACCACAATTTCACTCACGAACACATTGTACCTGGGGCTAGGCATATTGTGGGGTTGTCGCATTACGACAGACCACTTACTACCCCTCTTAGAGGTAATTAGTTTGCGACCTCCCAGATTCAAAGGGATGAATGCACTATTTTACATCAATAGGATTAAGTTTGATGCGAAAACTATACATGAATCAGTTTAAGATTCCGTTACGATGGTGATTTGAACTTCTAGCGTAAATGATTTGATTTCTTCATTAATTATTAAATCCACTTTCTTATTCTATTATTTACCGTCACGTTGATTCTCAATATTGTTTTTCTGATAAATCCAATTACCTGAAATAAACAGAAGTATATATTTTAATAATATAGTCATTCTAAGCATGAAAATCAATTACACGTTACAAATAAAACTTGTTTCTAGGATTTTCCACAAGACAGTGTAAGGAAAAAATTATTCTTAATGTAAAAAAAATTCTCAAGTACTTTTGTAAGACTCGTTAATCTTTATTAGAAACACAGAAAGTAGTTGATGTTGAGGCTAAACAGATGAATATTGGAAAGATAGGCCAAAAGCAACATAATCTTTATAGAAATATACCAGTACCTTATGCTCTAGAATCTATTAAAGTAATGGAAGCCTATATAGCTTCAGCACGCCAATAAACCGCCCCGTGACACTAAACCTTATGAGCCGGGTCTCTGAATTATCTACGACAGTCGTAAACTTTGTTTCGTCATGCGGCATATTTTCCTTTATTTTCTAGTTTTCGTGGTCAGAGATAGTTTTATTGAATTTAGTACAAACACGCTACGATAAAGGTTGGTTCATTTTCAGGATTGGTGTATTGTGTTGGAAAAGTATCTTGGGTTTCAATGTGTTTTATTTTGAACAAGACCTTTTGGTGGATTGTTCTTTGTGTGTCTAGACACTTGTGCCCATGATTAAATAAATGTTCAGTAGTACTTATATCAATCTCTGCCTACACCCTATACCTACGTGTGGAGTGGATAAGGTCAAACAATATTTAACCAAGTCAAGTTGACATTTACTTATTAGAAAAAAATCGGGAACGTAGTTCAAGCCATTTCTACTTCGATACATTTCGGCGCAAACCGGTAATATCTGGTCGAATCCGCCGCAAATTGGATTGGACCGCACTGGCGTACCGCGACTTTTGCATCGTAACGTCTATTTTATTTATTTTCTACTCTGCACGGGTAGCTCCATGATTTTTACATACCACCAGAATGTTAGAAAATTCAACACGTACCCGAATTTGTTTAGCTCAAAATAAAATTGTTGCATGTTTAAATTTTCATGCGCCACTAGTAAATCATATAAAGTCTTCCACGTTTTCTGAACGAAAAACCTTAATGGGGGAAATCCTGAAAGTTTTTGTGATCTTGAGTGTCATGAAACAGTTATGGATGGTTCTATTGCTCGTAAAATCCTGATGGACGTGGATCATAAAACAAAGTGAAGCCATAGATCCCTTTTGCCGAAGCTGGCAGTTAGAGAAACGCATAAATCCCCGAGACTGTAACTGATGCATCTCAGAGTAGATTTAAATTACCTCGGAATGCTCTAATCTATCATGTCCTGTTGTACGATTATGCAACCGTAGGTGCTTTGAAACGCTGAATACTATGATAGGCACATATCTATCTGCAATTACAACCATTAAATGTTTATGTCTGATCTATAACTGGAAGAATTGTTTTTAAAATACTCCGAAAAATATAATCACTTTCCAGAAGCACAAATTTTTCGTACACACACAAACTTTAATTTTTCATATTTTGCTGCACCAGAAAACCTCATTTCATTCACAAAAAGGCAAAGTACGAAAAAATAATAGCTGGTTCACACAAAACTCGCGGTCGAGTAAAATTGTAGCTATCCTTTCCTCTCCAGCACCGCATCGTTGCCATTTTGTATCATTTTAAGATATTTTATTACCTTCCCCGTCTGCGTCATTTTCACGTCACGTTTCCCGTAAAATTTAATTTGTCACAAATATGCGGTAACTTTATACGCTGACAAAGAGGTATGAAAAGTTCCTGGTTAAAATTCAGGACCCCTTTTTTGCTGTCGACGGCGCAGTGATCGGCGGGTTTTTATTTATTTGAAAGATAATCTGTTTACACACATAATGAAATCAATGTAAAAAGGTTAAACATTTTGGAGCATTTTTAGTTTCATAAAATTTTTATTCGCTTTAAAGTAATGAAAACCAGCATGACGTTATCTATAAAAACAATTTACGTTTTCGAAAAAATGTTCGCAAAAAACGGAACAAAGCCGTCAGAGGAACTACTAAGACTGTCCAGAATAGGTCAGCGTATTGTTCCTTTGCCCTTTGATAGGATTATTGTCAAATGCCTTTGTCTCTCGTACCTTTGTGAAGTTTACGGTGGGAACCTCCGCCATTGTTAATTAAGGTACGGATTTGGCAGTTTTGATGGCTAAAGCTGTGAATGCTGTGATACTATAGGAAAACCCTTTAAAACATTTATAAAACAAAGTTCTTATTTAGTTTGTATATAGACGATATGATAGTGGCATGTCTGGAAGAGTCCCTTTGATGTTGTCAATCCTTTTGTAGCTTTTAAGAGGATTTGAACGATTTAGAAAACAAAATACACATTTCAAATGCTAAAACTGTTATTTGATACATTCCGTACTCGAGAACATACATAAAGCTGAAGTTGAAGTATTTATTGAAATAAATACTACTGTAGGCTCAGCATGAATCACGAACAAAATAGGTTTTTCCAAGGTCTGAAGAAATCACTTCTAGGTGAGATATTACGTAGCTACTCCAATACGTACAAAAGAACTTATGAGGTACATTTCAGCAATCTATTTGTCTATCGGGAATCAGCTTTGAAATACCAATGCTGATTACATTTCATATGTATGCAGGCGGCATACATAAGCCCGTAGTGTTGCCAGCATTCAAAAGTAGGAATATTAACATGTCGAGGAATGTGCACTCGTAATCATTTAGATGGCAATTACCTTTTGTCAACTGGATTATGAATGTTCGTTTTATTTTGAGTGTCATTTGTCACTAGTGATCTTTTTATAATGTTACTATGTACATATGCACATATTTTTTGATTGATTGAGGAAAAGGGTCTACATTCTGATTAAGTAAGTAAAAGTCTTTGTGTTTATATGTACCTCTATTGTCCATTAATTTGAACAATTTTATAAGAGTGTCACCAGTTTCAAATGGACAAGGAAATATTTTTTTCATATACATAATTATATTTTTATATAGGTATATCATATATTTCAAATAGCGCTTAAATTCCAATACTATATTATACTGAAGTTTTCTACTCAATTAAAATTAATATAGCCGCAAACCGCAATTTTGCTATAACTATTTTTGACAACACAAATTCAAATATGCCCCATGCATACATAACTATTCCCAGAATATTTCTAAATAAATTCAAAAACTTCCCATGATTGCATTAAATTAAAAAAAAAACACTCCATACATAATTACATAACATACTATTCCCAGAATAAATCTAATGAATTCAAAAACATTAAATTAATACCACATGTAAATAAAACAAATTCGTGTAAACGATCGTATCACAGATGAGTAAAACCACACAGATACGACAGAACACTAAACAGTAAATTAAACTGAACAATATTTAACCTACCCATAATTAAGGTTTACTGGATTACGTGTTACATTATGGTAATTATCAACTAACCGCTTGCTGCACCGCTGGACAGTTACCATGGTAACCGTTATTTATTAAACTTTCTGTTAAGCTTTAAAATTATTTTAAGTACAGCTTTTATAATTATGAAATTGATGGTTTTATACTGTTACAAGATTTTGCCAGCGGTTTTGCTCGAGTCCCGAGTGACCTACTCTACTAATTCTAATGTAAAGCCCGTAACTTACATTGATAAGTGGACTATCTAACATTGAAATAATGTTCATATCGGACCAGTAATACCTGAGATTAAGGCATTCAAACAAACAATTCGTCTCCTAAATCCCCAGAGTTTAAGTAATCTACGTAGATTTCACTTACCATGAATAATAGGTTTTCCCATTAAAATCTATATTTATTTAAGATGACATTTACTTCATAGAATATATCGTGTGGGTTTCAACTTATTGCGATACACCCACGTGGACGGTGTCTATAAGTAGATTTAATTTATTACCTACATTATCTCATTGATGAGAATGATAAATGTAGGTTTGTCCAGTACCTATTAAAAAGCAACACTTATAAATACGGATATCACTTTCACTGCCTCCTATCCTTTCATTCGATAGTTCGCACTCCTATATGATATTTTTTCCTTTCTCTTCATGCTCTAAAACAATTTTCAGCCTCAATAAAAGCATTAAAAATAATGCCTAATACATCCGCCAGTCACTTTATTGTTGTTCCATTAACATGTCCGCGAAACTTTGGCGTTGAAAAGAAAAAAAAGTTGATCTGTCAAACCGACCCCACTCGTCCCGGAGCGAATTAAAAAGTTCACACTTCGCCGTCCATTCACTTAGGTATGGCAGATCTGAGCCTCTTTTTATGAAAAAAAAAGGTTCTATGGAATATTCCGTACAGAGTATATTTTTAGGGGTGGCTTGTCCTGCGAGGAAGAGAAAGTGTGGTTTTACTAGCTGTATCTGTTTAGCTCTCATTCAAAATTCAAGCAGTAGGAGAACCTACTTTAAACCCGGCTGCTGAAAGATGTTCGAAAGAGTTACCACGGCTCAGGCATATAAACGGGTTCAGAAGGAACATGGTGAGTTTTAGTCATAAGAGTCGGACGGTCGCTCAGGCTGCACCCACAGCAGGAGGGGTCATTTGATGATTTAAATAGCTATTATTTCTATTAGAGTAAGGACTAATTTTGTTATGTTAGCAAGCACATAATAAAGCATGTTTATCTACTCTATTTACATAAAATCATTTAAATAACTACTAATTGATAGAATTTTGATTAGCTTATCACAAATAGTTTTAAACAAGTTAACATTTATTTTACGTTTGTTTATTATTTCAAAACTTCATCAAAATAACCAAATACCTAACATAGGTACACGGAGTGGTAATCCAAACTGCATTTGCTAAATAATTTACTCAAAATAACCGTCGTTTTGCGAACATCAATTATTAATTACAAACAGAATATGGCCACTTTATTCATGCTCTAATTGCTTTTCTAGTTTATGAAACAAATTAAATAATGGTATGTAGTTTAGTTTATACACCTGGTAAGTTTTTTTATGATGCCTCTTCCTTTTTATATTTTTTCAGTGCATCATATGCACTTTCGAGAAAATGTAGGTATTACAGAATAAACAAGTCATACTTTTCTATTGAGAACCCATTGCCATTTCAACGAAGGCCCAAATCTCTCTCTACTCATCAACATCTCTCTACTTTTTGAAACTGATAAGAGATCGAAACCAAGATCCTCATGGCCAAAGGTTATTCTACAACTATACCGATTCAGACAGTTCTGTCTTCGAAAGGTCTTCCGAAAAGATTTCCATCATCAATAACCCTATTATATTCAATCTCAAAACAAGGATATCCTTCACACTCCACCACAATACTTTATGGAGTGCAAAATCAATAAAAGCTTAAGCACTTAAACACTTCAGTACAAACAAAACATTCGTAAAGGCACCAGTTCATATATTAAAAGCTATTTATTCGCCTCCCATCGTATCTGATCAGACGATCATATATTTTATCGGGACGCCGAATGAATGCTAAAAGAGTTCGGAACTCTTCGGGACTGATCGGGGAAGCAAAAAAATTTTGGAGTTGGTGAAGTAGTTTATTTATTTATTTAGGTTAACCGACAATTGTATACATCTTACACCTTTACATAACAGGAGAAAAATGATTATACAAGTGCAACAAATAATTATACGTACAACAGTATGAATACATACCTCCTCAATCATCTATACTAATATTATAAAGAGGAAAACTTTGTTTGTTTGTTTGGTTGTAATGGATAAACTCAAAAACTGCTGGACCGATTTTAAATATTCTTTCACCATTAGAACGCTATATTATCTGCGAGTAACATAGGCTATATTTTATCCCGGTGCGGGCAGTAGCTCCCACGGGACGCGGGTGAAACCGCGGGAAAACGGCTAGTGTTGTTTAAAATACATTAAGTACAACATATAAAACTATGTAAATAAAAATAAATAGTACCTACCTACTTCTGTAACTTGAAGCATGTATTCTTCTTCATTGTTCATGTTTTCTGGTCCACATTGAATCCTGCTCAGTTAAATTTTCTGATGTTGATGCGGATATGCACCTCGACTGCCTATGAGATCCAAGTTTTTTCTGGGATATGATTGGCTTTCATAAAATCTTGCTACATTTGCCTTAACTTACAAGGTAAATAGTGTGACGTCACAAAAACAAGTTAATTTGGGTTGTGGGCAAGACCGTCACTGTGTCTGACATTGAGGTAGGTCATGACTCTTGTACCTTATTTATGTACCTACCTAATATAACCGTTTATTGGATTCGTCAATAAAGACATTCCTAATACCTATATAAACACCGCATCGCTTTCAAGGCATAAATGAGAACTGACAGGCGTAATTTGTGTACTCTCGACTTTCGACATCTCAATTTCTTCTGAATTTAATAACAGATCAATAAGGTTCGTTTTCATCATAAAGGAATGTCTTTAGTTTAACGTCAATTGGACGAAAAATAATGATAAAAACATTAAGGCGGGATTCAGCCAGTGTGCAACACTATTATGCACACTTTTCTTCTGTACTACTCGCTCTTAATTAGCTAATATATTTAAATTACGTTTTTCTATTTATCTTCTACAAACTATGACTACATTGAAAAAAAAAAAACAGGTTATCATCCTCTTATCCCAGTTTTATTTGAGGTCGGCGCAGCATGTTTTCCCCTCCCATACTCTTCTATCTACCATCATCTAGCAAGTAACGTTATTTCTAACTAGCTTCTGCCAGCGGTTTCACCCGCGTCCCGTGGGAGCTTCTTCCCGTACCGGGATAAAATGTAGCCTATAGCCTTCCTCGATAAATGTGCTATCTAACACTGAAAGAAATTTTCAAATCGGACCAGTAGTTCCTGAGATTAGCGCGTTCAAACAAACAAACAAACTCTTCAGCTTTATAATATTAGTATAGATCATATCGACTATCTGTACCTACGCATAAACATAAAAAAACAGGTAATAAACTTTTTTACCTACCAACATAATTACACAATTGTAAAAAGTTTTCCATACAATTTCCATAAAAACGTGCAGATATTATCTGTGCAGGCGCACGTATTGAGCGATGACGTCACAGACGCACGCGCTGCTTTCCCGGACGCAATTTGCGTGTGAAGCTCCCTCTATCTCACGCTCAAGTACCACGTGCTAGTTGCATAATATCCAGCTGCGGGAGATAGTGTAGCAGCTTTATTTTTGTGTGAAACATACCTGGTGTTTAAGGCACATGTGATTTATGTGTCACTTACCTGCTGTTTAAGGCATATATGATTGAGAACTAATCTACGTAAGCTGGTCTATTTGTGTCTGCGTGATTTTCTTCGTACCATGCAGAAAACGAAAAAAAAAAAGATTAAGGAACATAGAACCAGAGCAAAAGCAGTACCTATCTGTATTTCTATAATTAGTATTTTTACTATTCATCTTAATGGAATATATCACAGGTTCGTACAGAATTGAACAATCCCCATAAATCAACAAGTCACACACACATCACCCACAAGTTTCTTACAGCCATAAAACAAAATGATTTATGAACAAAACAATATAACAAAAATCTATCTAAGCCACTCACGCTAAATCCGGGCATTAAGAACAGTACAAAACATCCATATTTCATTATTTAACGGATCTTCGGAACTCCGTTAAAGACTTGCAAAACTTTTCTAAAGTCATCGATCAATTTTAGCCATTTCCCTAAAACAAACATTTTAGACGGTGCGATCGATCTGCCGAACATAGAGTAGAAAAGTTGCTTTGATGTTCTTGTCAAACTTGATTGATGTAAATATTTAGTGTGATTAGCTTTTACACTGTTCACAGCACCTATTTTTTTATTTTCCAGATGAGATTTGAAGCAGTGTTCTTTGCCATTAATACAAATAGGCAATTAAGTGTATGTGTCCCATTCCCATGTCGCCGGGTTAGTCATTCAAAAAGGGCTATCTCATAAATATATTGTACTAGCTTTTGCCCGCGACTTCGTTCGCGTGGAATAGTGATTTTTGGTTTGACCAATAGATGGCGCTATTTGTCCGAAATAAATTTTATTTTTATTTTTATATTTTTTTGTAATAAAAACTATCCTATGTCCTTTCTCAAGTTCCAAACTATGTCTGTACCAAATTTCACACAAATCGGTTCAGTAGTATAGGCGTGAAGAAAAGACAGACAGACAGACAGAAAGACAGACAGACAGACAGACAGAGTTACTTTCACATTTATAATATTAGTTAGGATTAGGATTTCCAGCGACCAATATTGTGAAATATTTAGCAGATTGTTCAAAACATGGTTCAAGCAAATTCCTTGTTACATTTTAAACCGCTTCCTTCTTGTAAATACGTGCACTTTAAAAATCATGACATTCTCATGCCTCGTTAGAATGGAAACACGATTACAATGGTATGGCAATTTCGAAATTCTAAGAAAACTAATTCCACTAACGCATTTTGCAAACAATTGCATTGACTCGTACATCAAAAAACACGTCTGTTTCAGCGAAAATTTAATTTAAATCACTTTTATGGTCACAGAAATTCCAATCAAAATAAAATGGGCAGTTAAACTTTGGGATAAACAGCACTAATTCCTTAACGCTTAAACGACAAACGTTTTACGATGGCCGAAACACTTTTATCCGATTTTGTGCCCAGTTTTTACCCCCTTCTTCAATGTTTCAAAGCGTTCAGTCGTCGGCATTTGTCGTTTATGGGACATTTACTCGTAAAACTCATTCAGTGTTTATCAATACCCCATAATAATATAAAAATAAATTGGCTACACCATCTAAGAGAGAATCGACGGCTATTTATATTGATGGATTTTTATGGAGAGAAATCAATCGATTCCTAATTAATTAAGTAACTGGAATAGGTATTTTTACCTCCCACAATCTCCGATGTTATTGATTCAGAGGAAAATGGGAAAACGAAAAGTAAATTGGCTCTTACCGATAATTGCGTTTATTACTTACACTTTTCTCAATTAGGTGGAGTAGGTGCTCTAATTTATACCTAAGTCAGGTATAACTGAGGTCTAGAGGCACGTAGAAACGGCTGAAACCAAACATACGGCAGGCACAGATCGTACGTTTTAATCTTGGCAAACTTGAATGAGATATCAGATTTCGGACCTAAGCTAACATTGGCTAAAGGTTACCCTCGATGCTGTAAGCGAAAACTGTTGGATTACATAAGCCTATTTGTATAAGCACTTGGATTTAATTAATAGGAGAACGCTGAAGTATCATTCTAAGCTCAGTGCAAAATTAATGTCAATTGTGTTGGACTTTCAAATATAGATCATAGATGAAAATGCCATATACTTCGTGGGTTTTCCGAACATCTCTTGCCATTATCTAGAAGAATAAGTCGTTTTGTATAATGCAACAGCATTTTCAATATGCATCGCAGTAAATAAAAGCTTTTAGTGACCATCACTATAATTTTTGACTGCATTTTCTGAATATTGTTTCCTCATGATACCTACATATGTCATCAATTTTATAACGCTCTCAGGGCATATTATCCATAGAACAATCTCGCTATTTGCAGTTTCATCGAAGACCAAAATCAACAGGAACATTTGCGTCGTGAGCTTTTGCCGATTTCCCAACGTCTTAACATTCAGTAAAAGGTGAGCAGATCTAAAACTCCTTAACAATTAAATGCGATGTGTACTAGCCAGAATCGGGTTAATGGGCATGAAAGGTGAGCGTCTGACATTTTGTTTTAACGTTCGTTTGTGAAGGTCTTAAGGACTAGGGCATGTAATACCGGAAGGTTTTCAATTCCGATACTGATTTCCGATATTAGATCTCAATATCGGAATTCCGATATTAATATCGGAATTTCGTTATTTATTTAGAAATTGCACATTTTATCCATAAATTGCACAAAATCGGTATGCGGGTGGATTGAATACAATAAAAAACATTTCAATATTCTTAAAGGAGATCATTCAAGTCTCGAACATTTTGTACCCAAAAATGAAAGTGCCGGCCAGAGTTCAAAAATAATAGATTCTTGTAGAGAATAATGTCCTGAAGATTTTTTACTATTACAACAGTCGTCTACAGTTAACCCTCAGGCTGCTATTTGACTTTGAAAATACAAAAAAATCCAACAATGTTTGGAGCATTACATTACATCCCCAAACTGGAGAAGGCAGGCGCTGCCTTCAAACGACTCGTGCCTAGCCTGGGAAGTCATCAAATTACCCCCCTCCCCCCCTACTGCTGTGCGAAAGTTAAACTCTTACTGACTAAAACCCATCATATGCTTCTTATGCCCTTTATGTACCAGGGCCGCGGTAACTCGTGCGAACAATCCCGCAGCCCCGGCAAGCCTTGGCCCTGGTGTCAGCCCCACTGGGGCCCACTGGGGCCCACTGGGGCCAGAGTAAAAATATCGTAGATTCTTGTCGAGGATAATGCCCTGATGATTTTTTACTATTATAAGGAACGTCTTCGGTTAACCCCCAGACTGCTATTTGAGTTTAAAGTGTGAGAACCGTGAATAAAAAATCTATACTGGAATGTTACGGGAAATAACGTCCACAGTATTTTTTTACTGACCGAACGTCTACGATACCTCTCCTGCTACACCGAGGAGCCTCTTACTGATTTAAGCCCATCATGTTCCTTCTGACCATTTACCACGGCCGCGGTAACTCTTTCGAACAATCCCGCAGCCTCGGCAGGTTTTGGCCCTGGTGGGCCCCACTGGGGTTTGCTGACTCGCTGTGGAGGGACGGTGAGCCACTCGAGATTCTATAGGGGCGAGGGGGAATGGAATGTCTTCGTCTCCTTCTGCGAAGCATGCCAGAGAAGGAGGCGGTGTAATAACTGAGAGATCGCGCCTCTCATCCCTGCCACTGCGGTGGACGTGGAAGACACCACGCGCATCGGATATCGAGACGACTGCCAGCCATCGTAGACGTGGGTCCGTGGGCGATGAGTTTCGGGAGGCTCATCGTCCCTCCGCCTCCTTGGAGACAACAGGCCCGTGTGGGCGGAGAGCGTTGTTCCAAGCCCTCCACAGAGACTCAGCAAACCCCAGTGGAACCCGCCAGGGCCAACACCTGCCGGGGGATTGCTCGAAAGAGTTACCGCGGCTCTGGTACATGGTCAGAAGGAACATGCTGGGTTTAAATTCACGGTTCACACACTTTAAACTAAAATAGCATTCTGGGGGTTAACCGAAGACGTTCCTTATAATAGTAAAAAATCATCAGGGCATTATCCTCGACGAGAATCTACGATATTTTTACTCTGGCGTCAGCAATCCCCAGTGGGCCCCAGTGAGGCTGATGACACTAGGGCCAAGGCTTGCCGGGGCCCCGGAATTGATCACGCGAGTTACCGCGGCCCTGGTACATAAAGGGCTTAAGAAGCACATCATGGGTTTTAGTCAGTAAGACTTTGACTTTCCCTCACACTGCTAACCCACAGCGGGAGGGGGGGGGGGGGGGTAATTTGATGACTTCCCAGGGTAAGCAGGAGTCGTTTGAAGACAGCGCCTGCCTTCTCCAGTTTGGGAATGTAATGCAATGCTCCAAACATTGTTGGATTTTTTCATATTTTCAAAGTCCAATAGCAGCCTGGGGGTTAATTGTAGACGATTCTTGTAATTGTAAAAAATCTTCAGGGCATTGTTCTCTACAAGAATCTACTATTTTTTTACTCTGGCCGGCACTTTCAGTTTTGGCTACGAAATGTTCGAGACTTGAATGATCTCCTTTAAGAATATATGATGTGTTTATATTTTAAAACTCAAAATACAGAAAACATTGTCCGATTTCGATATTGCGATATTGGGTCACCCAGGATCGGAATTGTAATATCGGAACTTGCACTCCGAGATTCCGATATTGCGATATTCCGAGATTCCGAGATTCATGCCCTATTAAGGACGCCATGCCTTTTGACGCTACTGAGGATAAATTGATGTTTACGCTAAAAACTTAGACCTGTTTGACTATCTACAGTCTTTTTAAGACCTCATGTAAAGCGTGTGTAAGGTCTTCTAAATCATATAAAACATTCTAGAGACTTATGGATGGTAATTGCAGTCCTAACAATTATGTTAATTGAAATTCGATCAAACTACAGTGAACTTTTAAGGCAATGTAACTCATATATGTTGGCTTAATTAACAGGGTAACTGCATTATGATAAAACAGATATTATCTGAAAAACATGGAACAGTCAAACCACCAATATCTGCCCGAGACATGATTCCAAACTCATGATAGTGTAATCCTAGTGGTTCTTTATCCACACTAGAGTAATTCTCTCTGCACATGCCTTGACCTACTTGAGGTGAATGAGGTCCCCTGGGCGGTTACTTCAGTGGATACCGTGAAAACGTGGGAGCCATCCATCTTACTATCGGGCTCAAGGCATTCCTAATACATTCTTAAAGTGTCTTTATTAACGTAACCTATTTCGTAGTCTTGCTTTATATTCTAGTGTTATTTGGTACATTGTAATTTATTAGCAAATATTTCGTTTAATAGTTTCATGAATGTTTTCTTAAAAAATATTATACACAGTAATTGTATTATATAGAGGTAGTATGTCTTTATTGTCATTTCGGAGACTAATGTTTTTTTTCTGTATGATTTCTTGCAGGGTACTTCTAGCAGTAGTCGATCTGATTGACTGTATGGAAGACAAAAACCCCAGGTTCTAGGCCATGGCGTAGGTACGCGAACACAGCATTGATGCTGGATGCTATTTTTAAGCACAGTGAAAAAGTACAATACCACGAAAATACTAAATATGGAGGAAGATGTTCCGTTAGAATTAATATTCGCACAATCAGACTAAACGCACTGCAAATCACAAACACATACTCTACACAGTATTTCCGATCAGAGCAAATATTTGCGCAACACGACAATTGCATCCGGACTTCGGGCATGCATGGCGAATACGATAGTCACATGTATACAGTACTTAGTACTTGGAGAGTCATGTCATTGGAGAGGCCATTATATTAGGTCACTTGGCATGCTTTGGCCTCTTGATGAAGGATGGTTTTAAATTTTCTGTGTTTGGTATGGTAGACGTACGGATTTTTTAAAAGTGAAAAATCAAAATGCTATTATAAAATAGGCTGAAACACAGCACTTTTCGAACGCCAAATATTACATAAAAACACCCGCTCTTCACCACCTCCTACGTGTTTTTCCCCAAGCAAGCAATTATTATTATTAGAGAGTAATCCCATTTTTCTGAATATCTTGGATGCTACAAGATGTTTGTAGTATGTAAATATTTTCAAAGCCAAATCATTTTATACGACTTTCATAATACTCCTAATGACTCTTGCGAAGAATATGTTGACGACTGACAAAAGTACCTATGGCGCCAAAAATCCCACGGACAACGTATTTTCATAAGCAGATAAATAATATTTGAGCTTATATATTTCGAAGATATCGTAGCTGCATTACCAAGGAGTTCACGATCTGATTTAGAAAGCACCACCACCATGGATACCATGATAATGAACACATATTATTCTTTGGTCGCCTTTCTAATAAGGACCAAATTAAACCTGTCACTTAATACGGATGCACGTCATCCCAGTTCACATAACAGAGGAAGATCCAACCAACCATTTAACGAATTAACACGATGTTATTGAACTTCGCACTAAAAATAATAACTACTCGTCAGAATTGGCGCTAAGAGTCCGCTGGAAGTCTGCCAATGGTACCTTCAAGCGTTACAGCGCTTCACACATTTTACGGAACAAATCGAGTGTGAAACGATAGGTAGCTTTAAGCGGCTGGATTGTGTTTTTGTTTGAGAACTTCTGTCTCACGTTCAAGTGTCGCCCGTGACTTGGTTTTTTGGTCGCTGATATGAGGACAATAGTTAGGAGTTGTAGCTTTCGAAGTTATTATTAACTTCGAAAACAAGCACCCAATACAGAAAAGGCTATTGATAGAATTGTTTCACAAGATATTATTGGAAGTAAAGACTGCAATATGTTAGACCTATACATTTGCCTTCCACATAACAGCAAAGCACCATCTAATTCTCATAATTTTTTGACCCTCACATAAAAACATGATGACTCTGAAAGCAACAACACTAAAACTGTAATAATCGTATTTTTTTCATCAGTACACAATTTTCGATATCCCGCAAAGTAATACTCCAGTGAGTTTATGTTACTGAGAACGTCGCAAGTTATTTTTGATCACAAACGGAAAGATGAACTATCTGTTTATATCCTTGGGATATGGAATGAATTTATTGCTTCCTTAGATTAAATTCCAGGGGCGGATAAAATTATATTTTCAAGTAGCAATTCTGATGAAAATTCATATATTGCTAATTTAGAAATAACAGATCATGACAGTGTCAGTGAAGCTTATCTAAGTACAAATCTTTAATTTCCAAGGCCTAGGTCAGTAAACAAAGTCATTAATTTTGCTCAGCGCAAAAGACTTCAATAACGTAATTAGCATGCAAAATGGTTTACCCGTTTCGGAGAAAAGATCTACAAAAGGCGTGATCCAGCTTTGTAGTTAATGATGCGATCTTAGATCATGACAGTAATGATACCGCTTAGAATTCAACTCATACAAAACATTTTGCACGTGGATGTAGATAAGGTTATTACTCTTTCTTTTGTTTCTCATTTTTGTACGCAAAGCTTTGTTGTAAGGCGGTAAGCCCCTCATAACTATGATTATTATGAAGTGACATTGCAAGTTTGGTGTCTGTTTCTTTTCAAATTATATCGTAGATAATAACTTAATATGTCCCTCACTTATATTTTTATCATACCTATTTATTACATCTGGGTTCACTCTTACAATCTCAGGCCGAGGATTTCAGGTGAACTTAACTGCTAAAATCCAAAAACATGGCTACTGTAATGAAAGTCAGACTGTTATTATTAAACAAGAGTGGCTGTTGCTCGAGAAGTTATGGTATTCGTGTTTTACGACCCCTCCCATCAATAGTTTTCACCAGTTCCTTTTACGATGCTCACCGTATGGTATTTTGGTCGACCCCTTGAATTACCTACATTTACCTTCGTTTTCCCAGTCACCGATGACCACAGTTTTAAATTAGCAATTTCTTGCGCCATCCTCGAAAGAGATTAGGTAGCTTATTATTAGCCTGACAAAGCATGGCACAATGCCACACTAGATTTACAAGACTTGCACTAATTAGATTCTCACCGCGATCCTGCCCCTTTGCCAGGAACGCCGGGGTCAGCTTTTACTGCAGCCAGAAGTAGCTGATTATTTTCTCTAACAGTCTGAGCTAAAAAGATTAACTGAACTAAACAGTGAAAAAAGACGAACACTAGTTGCTTATTACTTGTTTAAGACTAGAGTAAACATTCGCCGCTAGTCAAGATAATATTTTTAAGCTCGTAAACTTGAGTGCCCGAGGCGTGAATTAATTAACTACGAAGCAGTAACTATTTTAAAACTTGAAATCTTTTAATTAGTGGAACGGAACCCTCTTAGTGCAAGAAAGTAGTTAAACCGATCTGTTTTCGTATTAGTGTTGATTAATTTAGGTTTTGATGGAGAAGAGGTAACTTGTTCCCTTCCCTTATGATAAATATATCCTTTAATATAATCTCTTTTGGTTCTACCAAAATGATGTAGCAATAACATACAGGGAGCCATTTGAAATAAGCCGTTCAACCAATAAAACTTTTGTCACCAATAGGAAAAATACCTACTTGGACGAACATTATTACCTAGCTACTGTGACACTTTCACAAAGTTGGCAATATTTGGGCCCCAGCTTACACCCCCAATGAAAAACCGTCAAGTTACGAGCCAACTTCAGCTATAAACACAGTCTCAATTGCAACAGTTTGGCAACAGTTGATAAAATCGACTGTTCTTTCTTCAAGTTACCGTGTTAGTTCCTAAGACAAATATTGGTTTAGTGATTCCAGAAAGTAGTGTTAAGTGTTGCCTGCTGAGTGTCCCAGTCGAATTCACGATCGGATGGTCTCAAACGACCTTTTTTAGAAGTCCTGTTAACTTTGTCTTGAATAAGTAAGTAAATAGTTGTTGTAGTGGCATCTCCGCCAGAGCGAGCTTTCTAGAAGATAGCTGCAATATAAAATTACTTACCTACCTCACTGAATATCTAGGAGGAAAATTTATTATTGAAGTATCCACTTCGCTATTAATAATTAACAAGCTCGACCATCCCGCCACACGACCAACTCAATCATCCATGATTGAGAAAGTTTAGAGCAACAGCCGCTAGACAAAATTCCAGACTCTGATGAATAGTTAGGCAGTCGGATATTGTTCAACCGAATGTTAATAAAATATCACACGGCAATTGTTATGTGACAACTTTGGGACACTACGGTATTTCAGTTTTGACGAAGGTTTCATTTTGGCCATGTTTCAATTTCTAACAGTTTGCAGTTGTAGCGACCTCGTTGAGCAAAAGTTTGTGTGCATAAGCCGGGTACGTTGTTGTGCCTTCCAACCGATATTATTCGTAAGGTATATTTTAAAGAGACGGTCATTTTTCTACGTTTATGTCCATATTATATAACGCTGTAGCTCCCTCTTACGACACCCAGGGGAAGAGAGACGATGACCTACTTACAGCTAAGTGGTACAGCGTTTGAAACTTATGCATTAGAAAATTGTTTACGCTTATCATATAGAATTTACGTGAATTTAATATTACTAGCATCTGCCATGGCTGTTCTTGTTCGCTGCACTTAAAAGCGAGATGATACACAATTTGAAACAGACTCAACTTGCACAGAGGTATTTAATTAAGCTTCCGCTAAATTTGGGGCAGCATTAACATGGAGCCGGCGGGTATGGGATCTATCTTTTGTAGTCTTGTTAGCTTAGGTGAAGCAAATGTGTATTTTGGCCCTTCACTGTTAAATTGTGCAGGTACAGCTTAGAATTTTGTTTGATAACTCTTTTCAAAGGAAATGCTGGTTCTGGCATTTAGAGTGGGTATTTATCGTACTTTTTTGTTGAAAGAAGTTATTTATATGACGTTGATACTCCGTTTCAATGTGAGTGCCATTATGCCATATTTTAACGTCATAATAACAAAACTAAGTCGTTAAATGCTGTCAAACGTTATATCTTTTTTTATAATCATTCCATCCAGTTCCAACACACATAAATGCAAGCTTCTTTTCTAAAACTACACGTCGAACTTTTCTTTTCAACGTGCCTTTGAAAATAAAATCCAACAAATTTTGAGACAGGGGCTGACAGCAAAATGCTCCTATATTTGAAGCCAAGAAAGCTCGCATTATATTCTTGAATTCAGACAATCCTCGTCAATCATACTCATCGTTCTATTTTCATCTTCAGCTAGAAATTAAAGGTATAGGAATGAAAAGAGCTTTTTCAGGAAACGTCGGTTATGGAAGCAGAAAAAATGTAGGGCCATCAAACGATCCATCTTCATAGATACTGGCAAATTTCTCGGAATCTTACCCAAATAAAATATTCACTTTTCAGAAGTACGTAAGCTTTAGCTTTTAGTACCAAGCATTCTTAGCCAACGTTTTAAATAGCTCCTCATACCTTGTTGGATGTGTTAGACCATTTTATTATATCCGTCTTGACATTATTAGGTCAACATTTTTCGATTTAATTGAAACCAGTCCAATAGTTTTGCTACATAATCCACATCTTCAAGGGTAAATGATGAGACATCTGTGTGTAAATCTGAAAGATTCAGTTCGTGGCCTATTTTTCTATAACTGAGTCAACGTCTAAGAATGCTGGTCTTGTCCATGTGACTGTTTGTCCTCTAATTCCCGCCAATTTAGGGTTAAACGGGTAAATCGAAGTGATGTCACCAGTGAAGTTCTATGTGGTTCGTCTATTTTTAGGGACAGTGTTATAAAGGAAGTGTTATGCTATTCGTCACGTACTTACTTAATGCGAATGAGAGTGAAGTGTTCATTCAGTACTGTTTAAGTAAATTGACACAAATTCTTCAGCGAATGTATTTCCTTGTTCAGTAACTTCAATTGTAGACATTAATTAATATAATGATGATTCACGAGAACTGAAAAATATATTCGGTTTGCTGTTAGAGATACTGTAAAGAGGAGATGCATTTCACGGAAATAAACCCGAACTTCAGTAGAATATAAATTGCACGACAAATCTAATCTGTGACACTTTTTGTTTCACAATAATTTTAATTTATATTCCTCAGGGGTTATCAAACCGGGCGACTCAACCGATAAGCTTGAAATATGCAAGCGTAGATAAAGAGTTGAGTATTTTTGGCAATTTGTTTAACCTTTTTATCTTTTTGAAATCAATCTTTTGTACTTTTTAAGTTGTTTTTTTTCTTCTTTGTCTTCATTATGTTACGGAAGATCTTTCAGATAGCAACTCATTACATGAATTATGAAAGCAACTACGAGTTCTGGAATATTCCAACTCCTGCAGGCTCTTATAAGTTCCCCAGTTTCCAGGCTTGTTGGTTAGTTAGTACATTATTTACAGAATGAGATGTGCTGACGTAATGCGTTTGTTTGTTTACCTGTGTGACAAAGTTTACACAGTCTTATTTAGAGGCGAAGATTTGTACAAATTGATGTAGATTGATGTAATCTATTCTTCTGTTATTTTTGTTTGATAATGCTTTCATCATCATCATCATCATCATCAGCCTATCGCAGTCCACTGCTGGACATAATGCTTTAAAATGCTGATAATTTCGATCAACCATTTTTTAAATAAAACCCTTTTGTTACCAAATTCTATAGGACAACAAGCAAGTATATTATGAACACATTACCATTGTATTGTTGGGTATTTTATCGATCTACCCACATGAGGTCAATAGCCTCAGAACGAGTTAATCTGTACTCGTAAATCACCTCTATTAGGTAAACATGAGATAAGAAAGGCTAAATAAACATAAGAGCTTGTGAAATGTATTTTATTAAGTTCATTATAAACGCAAGTGTCACCTGTAGATCCTTCGTTACGAGACCACACAAAAGCTGCCCACAGAATTAGTATTTTAATAGACAGATATTTAAAAATAAGCTTGGAATGTCCCGACTTCAAGAATTTTAATGATCTCTTCAATTGTATGTGTTGGCAGGTATGTTGGGCTTCTAATGATTTTGTCATTAGGAGTCCTGACTGATCACTAAATATGGAGCCAACAATCACCATATAACAGATACAGACTTATAAAGCTTTGCATAATATGCACCTTGTTAAAGAATAGAAAATTCGATACATGCCTCGCATTTGCCTACAGGCACAATCCATGAAATGCAATCCCAGTTAATCACTACCTCAACAGATACAAATGCTAATAACATGCTTGTATTAGGATGCAGTACAATGAAGGACATTTCGGACACTACAATTTGAACCACATACACACAATAGTAACAGGTGCCTCAAAACATTACTAGGTGTTATTGCAAAAACGTCAGTTTACGCATGACATGATTTGAAAAAAAAAAAAATGTATTGGATTATTTTAAAACACATGTCAAATTTTTTAACACCATAGTACTTTACTTACTTTTTTAACACCGTATCTTCATGTCCATCTAGGTCGCCGGCACCTTGATTGCATTCTTACCGTTCAGCCATAGGTCTTCCAACATACGTTCTTCACCCCGTAAATGTTTAATGACTTTTAAATAGCACCTCCAGAGTCCAGGCGCTCCAAATTCTTTGCCATATAAATAAATTATGAATGTCATTTATAACAAACATTAGTTGTCCGGTTGTCCGTTATTTCCAACAAAATTATAGCTATCAAAATGTCACATTTGCTAACGAGTTGTTTTTTCTTTGCAATTTAATGGAGTGCGTTCAACGTTTGGTCGACCTTTGGTGAGTGAGTTTCCTTTATAATTTTGCTGTCCTCTGGTATTTATAGTTTTGGGTGGTCAAGTATGATAACATTTTCATTGAGCTTCATGAATTCTATAAATAAAAAAATATATAATTTAGTCAATTTTGTGTGGCTGTCTTTAAATTCGAAAAACCGCTGTCAATCTCATAAAAACAGGACTTCCTCTTCTCCGAATGAATTATCTTTTGAACAAAACACAAGCTTGCAACATGTAACTTTCAACAACAACAAACATAATAGTTAAGACAATAACTACACTAATATAGAGAGTGAAGGTACACTGGGTAGTTTAGATACAGCACTTAGCACTTTGAATCCACTTATCACGGTAACTGCCTTGTCTTATCTCAAAGCAAGACATTGCACAAAGGTAGTGGTAGATGTAACTGCTAGAACAAAAAGACCGTTATTATCAAAGCGTCTTATACCTAAACGGTTCATCTACATAAGGACCATTAAAATTTTAGGTTCCGTTGTAAATGTTCCGTGTTTAGAAAGGCATGGTTTGGTAAAATTGTGGCTTCCAGATCAGAAAATCTGAAAACGGGATAGGAGACCTGGATTGGCAGTCCTTGCGTGTTAAACGGGTACACGGCTACCCAGCTGCATCTTATTAGAGTGGAAGCTGACTGTAACGTAGTTGGGTCAATGCTAGGCAGACGATGTCGACAATGACTATGCCAGTCAAATAGGTAAGTTATTCTTTTCTAACATTCAAATCGAAAAACAGAGCTTTGTTCAATTAAAAAAATAGGTATATTTCAAAGCGTACTAAAGGTCAGAATAAAAAAACAGAAACACCAAAACATATATTCGATTTTATTTGAACATTGTATAAAACAACGATATTTTATATTTTAAAGAGCTCGTATCTCTAAAACAATAAGAACAAAAATACCTAAAATAAAAAAACAATTCGCTAACACGTAAATGTAGTCATGGACAAAAATTGGTTACTTATTAAAAAAAATAGCTACAAACTCAGTAGCCATTCCACATTGTTCTAAAGAGAAATATTTCAACGCAGAACAATGGAAACTGTAGAGAATCTTCACACAATAATAAACATTTTATTTGTCCATAATGTTGCTCTTAACATTGAAAATAATAACAATAGGAAATGCGGTCAGTATTGAAAGCGACAGTCTAAGAATCTAAGAAAATGAGAGTCCTGTGAAAAAACGCACAATATAGTGAAAGTGGTTGTTAATTAGCGGGTTGATGAAGATTTTGAGGTCACACAGGGTTCACACGACGAGAGTTTATCTCTGTGATCTGCGTATGAAAAGCACCAATGTTAAACAACTAACAACAGTATGCTATTTCGCGATATACTAACAGATAGTAGGATCAGACAGGTTTAGTAGTCACGATTTACTATTAGTTCATGGAAAGCCGTGTTGGGAAAATTGCGGTTCACAATGGTGCGTGCACAGGGAATATTGTGCGCTTACGCATAGGACCATATCATATACATAGATACAATATGTTCCTGGCAACACAAAGTGCCATAAAGTTCTGCAGTTGTCCCACCTGTTTTTGTTCACGCTTGTTTATTGGGCAAGTTCAGTTCGATTTGAACTTTAGGTTTCATCATTAGATAAACATCGTCATTATAAAACCTGGGCTTCTGTCATTTTTCCGTCATATCTTTCATCTTCATCTTTATCATAACTTAGTTGAGTCCTTAGTCGGACTTTACGTTAGTGGACCTTATCGTGCCTCATATCGCCTAGTCCTCAGGTTTAACACTCCTAACTTCTGCATGTTATCTTTTCCAGTACATTTACAAACACTATATAGTTCACAGACTCCGCTCTCCGTGGGATGAACCAGCTAGTTAAACTTTTAAACTGATTAAAGCATAAGCTACTGCTGTAGTAGTAACCTGTGTACTGAAACAATTAAGTTTCCTAAATTACTTTGGCTAAATTAGATTTTTGAAAAATATAACAACAGGTTTATTCAATAGCATTGTGTTTCTAATATTATGTTTTGTAGTATCGTTAAGTACCTATTTACGTAAACTGTGGACAACGATATTCGTTTATTTTTTGTTGAACGACGGAAATTTATCTTACATTAAAAAGATTTGGTCATACAAAGGATTTATTTGATAATTCAAAGGGCCATTTTCTCTTTGTGCCAAAGGATAGGAATTTCAGAACAAGTAAAACCAAAGTCTGCCTTGCTTATACGCCAGTTTCAAGGAAGTCTTAGTCCAAGCTCCTTTGTTTTTGCAAGATCAAATATTTTCTTTTCATCTTAAAAAAATCGGTTATATTTTATAGGACAACCTTCAGTTTGATATTCTGTTTATACTTTACTAGCTTCTGCCAGCGGTTTCACCCGCATCCCGTGGGAACTACTTCCCGTACCGGGATAAAAAGTAGCCTATAGCCTTCCTCGATAAATGGGCTATCTAACACTGAAAGAAATTTTCAAATCGGACCAGTAGTTCCTGAGATTAGCGCGTTCAAACAAACAAACAAACTCTTCAGCTTTATAATATTAGTATAGATTATTGACTAGCTTCTGCCAGCGGTTTCACCCGCATCCCGTGGGAACTACTTCCCGTACCGGGATAAAAAAGTAGCCTATAGCCATCCTCGATAAATGGGCTATCTAACACTGAAACAATTTTTCAAATCGGACCAGTAGTTCCTGAGATTAGCGCGTTCAAACAAACAAACAAACTCTTTAGCTTTATAATATTAGTATAGATATTGAAAACAAAATAAAGAAAAGGTACTTATAAATTCGATGTTTTAACATCATCTACCACATTTCTGCACCAACTTACTTCAACACCATACAGAACACGACACAACTGTATTCCAACTACCAAAACCGTGTCGGAAATGTCGAAACACATTTCTTGAAAAGCATCACACACAGAACACAGTGCCTCACCATCTGTTATGATCTTACCTCGGTGGTCTTCCAAGTGTGAAATGGCGTAGTACCGTTGCGGCTGCAGATGTAACGGTGATAAACGATTAAATAAAAGAAGTCTAAATAACACTATCGCACATCGGTATTACGGTATAGCGAATTTATCGTACTTGCATTTTAGTGAGAACACTGACTGGCAATTTTTATGGGTTTTCCTAAATTCGGGGGATGTTATGACTTGTAAGGTGTTCTCTCATCTTGAAGTTTAACGTTGAGGTTAGAAACATCAGTATAGGTATTTTCATACCTGAGGTAAAGAATTCCCAAACCTGAGTCAGATATTGATTTGAATTTGAATAACAATGACAACACGGGATAAATAAAGAATTCAAGCAGGATTGGACAGTAAAGTTAGATATGCAGTTATTGATTTTTTAAATGATCTTATAACAATCACGTTTATTTTTATTGAATGTACCTACAACATATCATGACATACACAATATCTTTAAAAAACAAAACAGAGTACTATCATAACATAACTATGCAACAGAAGTCGATTGTTTAATGCAGTCCTAAAATTCTATGATATTTTGGAAGCATTTTCCGTAGCGCAAGTAGTACTAACACAAAGTATACAGTTTGAAACTGCATGCAACATATTGGGTGTTGTGAAGGTAATGGCGCATAAGTAAAATGTGTCGCGTGGAAACCTGCTGGTATTACGACAAAGTCTTAACTAAGTAAGTTTGCAATTCTAATGTTAAGAATATTTTTGAATGAACGTGAGATTTTCGCCTGAAACAAAATAGTTTATTTATTGCAAATTGTTTCGATACAGGAGCTTCAGATCCTTAAAACAAAAGTACTTACAATGATTTTACTGTTCACTGATTATATTACGCAAAGTGAAATTACGGGCAGTTGTAATTTCCGAACCATATAACTTGAGCCTCGCTGTTTACTGAACAATATTTTCACGTATTGTATAGCAAGGGTAAACAACTTTACGTTTATTAAAACCTTATATGGACCATCGGTTTATGTGAACGCTTTTTATCTTATAATAAAACCTGTTTATTTTCTACCCACGTAGATCACAAGAGTCAACTAGGATGGGTCAATGAGGTGTTCAGCAAATTAACAACGCGTGCCCACATTAGCAAATTCATAAATAGATTCTGTAACACCGCACGAGGTCGTATGACTTATCATTAGAGGTAAGAAATCTTCAATGAAACGAACGTTAAGAAATGTTATATCGTTAGTTTTATGAGCGACTATAATTTCAGACATGTCATTAAAAAACACGTAATATTATAATCGATTACAAAGCTAATAAAACTATTTATTTACCTACTGGCGCCTAGAACAAATTGATTCCTGATATTATAGCGTTTACACCAATTGAAAGATATGTTTGATCCGAACATAGCTCTGAATCATTTCTAAATCCGTTGAGCGTGTTCGACCATTTACAATTGCAGTATTATGTACCACTATTACTTATAAAACTGATAGGTTGAATTTGTTATTTTGTAATCGTTATGTAACGATACAGATTAAACTGCACCTAACTGCAAAATCGTTATGATAGATTGCGGCTAGCAGCTAGACTTGCAATAATAAATCAATTAAAATCAATGGATACTTGATTAATATTCAGATATCAAAAACAATATACCTAATATTCTAGGTGTATAACAGCAAAATCGTTATGATAGATTGAAACTAGCAGCTAGATTTACAATAATAAATTAATGAAAATCAATGGATGCGTGATTAATACCGTCAGTACCTAATATTCTAGTATTTGCGAATATGAAGAGACGGGCGACCTTCGTAATATTTAATATCCTACGTGAATTAAGCATGCATCAATGCATATTCATTAAATAAAAATAAACCATTACAGACAATCAGAGAAATACAGAAGGTTGTAAAAATTCGACACGGATCATTACTTAAATGTTTCTTAATATTAACATGAAATCGCAATACGCTGTAATTTTTTGTTAATGAATTCATCGAAATTGGCAAAATGCCAATCAAGATGAGGCATCTTAATCTTAAATTAATAACTATATCAAATTCATTATTAAATAATTCAGTTATAAAGGCCTATCCATACTTAAAAATTTGTAATCCGAGAATAAGTATGACATAGAAGACTTAAGTCTTTATAATGCAGACCAGAAGTAGCAACCTATATTTACTGCTGAACTTGGGTAACCGACCGTACCACAAAATGCGAACACACGTGGGCAGGACCGGAATCATGTCCTTTAGTCCCAGCCTTCCAGCGTAATACAGTGTAGATTTGAATCAGGGGTACCGACAAGTAGGAAAGAACCTTAAAATTATATGGAACAAGGTTGAATATTGTATGCCCATGTCCAGTGTTTATTAACAGTAAGGGTATATGTTTTCTGGAATTATGGATGAACACAGACACGCCTACGAAGTAAAGTCTTGTGAGATGCAAACAATAAAATATTTGTTTATCTTGACGACATTGTTGTTGTGTTACGGTAATAGAGAACAGTCCAGTTACACACGCACACATGTGGACTGAAGAAAACATGTTTTCAATGTAGAGTATGAGTAATATTCGATTAATAGTCGATTTAAGATTAAAGGGTTTGTGAATGAAGCAATTGTATTGAGAATGTTTGTTTTAAAGTAACTACAGATGCAATATTTTAAAATTGTAACTCTTTACGATAGCTAGAGGTAGATGCTAAAGTAATTAATTACATATTTGCGAACGAAAAAAAAAAGGACATTATAGTGAAATTGTGCCAATAAGCTCTATATATTTTGTTATTGTAATTGTTACGTAATCCGAAATTAAACTTCCTCATGTTACAAATGCTAATTGTAAACCAACACAAGAAGTAAGCAGTAAGGTTCCATTGTAACAACAAAGCTTATGATTTCAAACAAACAAAAACTTTGCGTACGTTAACACAAACCAGCTGTTTACTGTAAACGTATTTAATGATAGAAACCGAGTTTACATTCATAAAACAGCTTCTTAATGATACGATATAATTAGTAAGCGATTATGCGGTTTGCCTTGCTCGTCCAAATTAGGAGTTATCATGGTTGGCGATGAAACACGTGTTGCTATTGTAGCTTCAACAAAAAGTCGTAACATCTGTCTAGAGACGATCGTAATTGGCGTCGCAAGTTAAGACAAACGTGTTCGAAAAACCAGTGTGAAGTGGAGAACACGCAAGAGCAAGAAATCGCAATTTATATGGGAGTAACCAAATTGTTAATTGAAACCGGTTTTCGTAGTGCATTATGGTCATGGGTTGTTAGTTTTGTTATTTATTCTCATCTGGTGTAGCATCTTCGTTGGTTAAATAAGTTACTTGGTTGTTAGCTTAGTAAGTTCTCGTGTCAAAATCATTGACGATTGTCAAGGATAGCTATCTATCGATATCTTGATAGAGAGACTCCCTCTTCCAGTCCCACAAAACAATTAAATACATTTACTGAAGAAAAATACAAGATTACGAAGCGTTTGTCCGAACAAATTGGTTCTAACTTGGAACCTACTTCCGATTTTAATTGCCCTTCCGATACGACGTTCGATTCCTCTTAACATCCACTGCCAAGTGGCGGTAATAGCCGTCTCTTTAAATGTTTATAGTCTGGAGTACGTTCTCTGATCTGAACTAATCAGTTATCAGTGAAAGAATTTTCTATCGAATAGGAATAACTTGGAATGTTATTTTTCTGGAGACTCATCTTAAAATAAACGCATTAGGTGAAGCAATAGTTTTATCATTATTCGTTTAGAACTTATCTAGTGGACCATTGTCAACGTCAATAGTTTAAAATTTTATTAAAATTGATAAAGTATGTTGCAGTTTCACCTAAATAAGTCCAAGTTGTGACAGCTATAAGTAAGTGGCTTATCTTAACGATAATCACAAGAAAAATGACAGTAAATTCCTGAGTCAGCGAATCTTAATCCAACATAGTCATACAATGTACAAAAAAACTCAAGTTTTCTAACCATCTCGTCATAATTAACACTTCAGTTGATGCGTGAACGTGTAAACTGTAATTTAGTTCATCTCGTAGCCAGTAAAAAACTCTGTGTACATAACAGTCAATCAGTGGGAGCAAAAAGTACAAATTGGTTAATAATTCATCAGGACGAGTTCGTTACTCCGACTGTTGGAGGTCCCTACACTGGCAACGCAATTTTGTTTCAGGGACTCTGCATTATATTGAAATTTTATTATTGCAGCGTTTGTATTATGTTCTTCTCTGTTCAACACGAGGATCATTATAATAGAATGTTTTTTTACTGTCAGGTGTACTGAACTTGTTTTGGACACGTATGAAACTTTTTGCTTTATACTCAACTCATCACGCAATACAGTTGCGGTTCGAACACATTTATTAAAACACGCCATGATTATCGGATTACATATCTTAAGAGCTATTCCGTAAGAGTGTTACTGGGTTAAAACTGATTTTAAATTGCAAATATCGGATGCAAAAATCAAAGAATACAGATGAGTGAAATATTAAAGTTGAACATTGCTTCGCAAATACCAATGGCAACAATTTCCACAAGTTTAAATACGATAAGAAAGAATAGCATGATATTGAAATAACATTGCAAAATGGTAAACAAAACTGCAGCAATTGCTATTATGTAAATGCTGTTTAAAATAAAAGCACCCAAAGCGAGCAGAGCGTTAGGTGAAAGATTACAAAAGTACAGAATAGACAGAGTACAGATAGATGGTTGACCTAAATAATACTAGTGTTATAGTAGCCTGAATACTTTATTGAACAGCTAGAAATAAACTCATCAATCATTCATTAGAAAAAGAAAACAATGCTTAGTATACGGTGCAATGCAAAGCGATTGTGGCAGTTGCCATTGTTTAAATGGTCGATAAAAAGATGGTTTTAATACACCCTACTTTTAAACGATATTAGCATTACAATCTATCATTACTCATTATTGAATAGTTTCTGACAGTTTCTTCAGTATGGTATTACAATGATCATCAAGAATAGAACTAGGCTCCCTTACTTGATTTACATAAGTTCCCAAAGTACTAAATTCTTGTTCCGAAGATTCTCTTTTACTTTGACCTGTAGTATTCGACCTAATCTTCTGACATTTATTTTGCCTTATCAGGTTTGAAGAATAGTTAAAAAAAATAACCTTTTCATCTTTAAAAACCACTCACGATGTTAGAGTTACTTCACCTTTTAGAGCGAATACGAAAGAAATACCAACGTAGTTAATACACGAATCGTCATACGCATACCAATTTATGACGGTATCAGTATTTGATACATTTAACTCAGTTTGTTGTTCTGTAATACAGTACGCCATTATTCCATCGGGTCCCATGTGATAGGGAGGGATGCGATCGTCATTTATCGAACACGGTACCAATCACGGACACGCAGGTATCTTTATGTGTATCGATTTATTATCTTAGGGAGAATTCGTTTTCAGTATTGTGTACAATGCTAATGATATTGATGCATATGAAGCCGGTACCAATATCTGTAGACTGTTCAGTAACTACAATTTTTTCATCGTTAATGAATTTTCCAGGAATGTAAATAAGAATGAGTCTTTTTCAAAGAATTTATAATCAAAGAAATGTTGCTGTTATAATAATCCGTCATACGACCACTCAACCCGTATCGCGGCTTGTGCAAATATATTGTGCACTATTGATTCTTTAATATCAAACGTTGATACGGGACTTGTGAATCTATCACACACTACAAAAATTCTACCTGCAATAAAAAAAAATCTGATCTATTTTTCCTGTCCACGTTATTTCCTCTTTTTTGCCCCGTATTTGCTCAACAGCGTTGAAAAAATGTATGCGATGCTTTAACGAGCATTATTAGCTTGCTTTGTTGTTTTAAATAAATGAAAAACAAACTCGCTTTATTATGATAATGCAAAATATATTTTCATTGAAAATGTGAGTAAACCTCTTGTTTGAACGAGGCGGCCGGCGTTAGCGCTTGCTCAATAACCATTGTTCAGTATACAAGCTTTCATTAAAATATCTAGTTTATAAGTTAGGTATCTGAATTTTTATTCTAGGACGTGCCCCATTGTTGGTGTTGCTACATGAACAAAAACTTCTCCTTCGTCTTGTCTTTTTTCAGATCACTCACGATTTTCAGTTTTTGCAAAAGTAAATAGATTTGTATCATCAGGATTTGCTTTCAGTCCAAAATAGCCTATTAAATATAAGTCATGCACAGACACATTTTTCTGTACGTCATATTCCTACTTTAAGAGTCGGTACAATGACAGTGCGTTGAATAATATTTGACCGCGGCCCGACCTTGAAATTCGTCAGTTCATAACATTGTGGTACAAACCGGTTTGCGACCATGCCACAGTAAGCCTGTGTGTATAAGTATTCAATAATTAATATGTAATTGGATATGCTCCAATCTAATTAGTGTTTGACAGACTATGATTCCGATTTCCTTTTGGGTATTACGAAGTTACTTTCTCCAGTGTTAAGATGTTAGCTACTAAGATGATTTAGTACCTTCTAATCTACTTCGAGAAGAATCGAAAAAATTTAGACTTTGAGAAAGGTGTGATTATTAGTTTCTTACACGTTCCGTGTTTGACAGCAGATTTCAAGACTTTTAGTATATTATGATAACTCATGTATACTAACCATATTAAGACTTAAACTTTTTTGAAGAACTGCGTGGAAACCGGCTGTCATGGTATGGGCATGTGATGCGAAGGAATTAGAATCATGTTGTGAGGAAGATGATGAGTATGAATGTGGACGGATATAGTGGAAGAGGAAGACCAAAGAAACGATTGATGGATTGTGTGAAAGTAGATATGGTAAGAAAGAATGTTACTTGAGAGATGACGGCAGATAGAAGAGTATGGAAGGAGAAAACATGCTGCGCCGACTCCAAATAAAATTGGGATAAGGGCAGGATGATGATGATAATTTGTATTTCTCTGACCATCGCCATTCTGCAGACTTTTTGAAATTACGATCCTTAATTAATGATTGAATCGTCTTCTATACTCAATAAGCTTACAGTTTGATTATGAGAGTGCAGCAACTGCAACAAGACTCCATCTATTCATAGAGCACATTAAATATCAACTTCACAGTTCCGCGATCCGTAATTGGTTCCCGGATTTATGCATACGAGCGAAATATTACACATAACATTCACTACGGAATGTCTTTGAATGTTATTGCTTTCAGCTCAAAGACTTTGATTACAAGAATTTCCAGGTATGGAGTATTCCCGTAGTTCGATACATTCAATATTCATGAATGAACGTCGAGGTACTTAGTGTGAAATGAAACTTCTGTCAGATGGGACGGTAGATGATAGTGTAGCAGGTTTTTCATCATTCACATGTAGTATGGTATCAATACAATATGCTCAGCAGAATTCCTAGTTCGGTTTTAAGCCTTTGTGCTGGTTTCCTGTCAATACGCAATACCTGTACCCCTATCTGAGAGGCGTTGCATTTCTGTGTCAGCCTTCGGGAAAACCAGGACTAAAATTACTGTATACATAGAAACAAGAAACAGTGGAGTTATTAATCTGCTTGAAAGCAATCCAAAGTTCTCCTTAGAATTTCAAATTCATCTGTTGAAAGACCTAATTTTACCAAAAATCTTTGATCATACCAGACTGTCAAAAGTTAGAAACTTTAGCCTTTTATGAAAATCCAGATCTAGAACAATCGTTTGTTCGACAAATTCTTCAGACCGATAATCACAGGTACTTACCTTTTGAAAATTATTGAGAAATGAAAGTTTAATTGGGCACGTAAATCAAAGCGTTTACAATTTGAATTTAACAACTTTAACTGACGTGCTAACGTCAAACAAGAATCTAAACATCTTCAAAGGGATATCGAAAGATGTTTGCTTTAGTAATCTTAGAAAATGATTTTCGTAATTTAGCCTACTTTATTGTAACTTGATACTGCACTTTTTAATTAAAGCAGTACTAAATTAAATACAGTCGTAGCAGGTATAATAAAAGAAGAATAAAATATTTAAGAAAGGACACTGCGTCAAACTCAAAGGGCTTGTTTAAAAAGAACTCGTTAGAAAGCAATGATGATAGTAAGGCAAAAGCACTACTAACGACACTAAAATTCTCAGTATCAGAATTCATAGTTCGAATTCATCAAATTACGAATGCTTACCTAATCAAAGAAATGTCAAAGCCTGCTCCCAAGGCATCAAAAACACAGAATTGTATTTAATTAAAATTAATTGCTACAGCCAAAACATAATTAGATTCCAAGTTTATTGTATCCAGTGACATTTGACATTAATTACTTATTTGCACGTCAGCCACTGGAGGGTAGAATCGTATTCACCTTGGCTGAAGAGATTAATGATGCAGCGGAATGTTCAATATTAAATCAAAATTGAATGGGGAGAATTCAGCTCTAATAATAACTGAACCAAATTGTGAAACAAGCAATCGGTAATCTAATCTTGGGCATTTTGATATTGCAGAATTTATTACTCAGAACGGACCTGAGAATTATGGAAAACTGATCGGATGAAGCAGGTTAAAAAAAATCTAAGCCACAAGATCGATAAGACTGTATTCTAAGCTAAAGCTTAAAGAAAAAGCTATTGGAAAAATGGTATCTCGTAAAAATTTTAAAACAGCTCTCATGCAAAAATTACCTTACTTACATGACCTACTTTCGTATCCAAGTTTTCGAAGTGAATTCCCTTGCTGGCTCTCAGCCAAGCGTTTATTTAATTAAAAAATCTGTTTCGTGTGTAAGTGTTGGTGTAAAGTAGCCATCTAATGGCAAACCGTGAGGTACTTTCGGGGTACATTCTGCTTTTAAGGCTAAAATTACAAGAAGCCTTCCAATACCTGTTTTTATAACTTTAACCTTAAAAGTATTACGGTTTGCTTCATCCAAATCTTGTGCTGGTATGTCCGCATTCAAAGAATTGAGTAGCGAAGTGTTCGTCGACGAAAAATGTGTGGCATTTACTGGCACTCGAATATCTGCGGGTCTGAATAAAATTTTTTTTCCGGATTTCAATATTTGAGTGTATGTGACTCGATTTTATTACCACACTTACATTATGGTTCTCCTTTGAATGCAATGCATTAAGTGAGTAAATAAGCTTCATATTCTGTAATGGTTACGATATCGTGGTATATGTTCACATTATACTTATTCGTGTCGAATAGATTCATATCATCGGCCTTTTGATCCCAGTCGATTGCCCACATCGCAACATCAGTGCACATAAAGGCCGAGATCAACTCAACGTCAACTTATTGACTCTAAAGGGCACATGTCGAAAATTTCTCTATTCAAAAAGTAGAGCACTGTATGGTTAAGAAGAACAAAGATCGTCAATTATTACCTAATTGCCTTAATACATATCAACGAAGATAATAAGGTTTCGATCCGAAGTACTGTTACTGTTACAGCCTTTTTATCGTCCCACTGCTGGGCACAGGCCTCCTCTCACACGGAGAAGGATTGAGCATTAATCGCGATTGAGCGATCCGAAGTAATACTATGACAATTAAACAAGTAACTAATGAGCAGCTTAAGAAATTCGCAGAATGTTATCTACCCTGAAGAGATTGCTAAATAAGAACAATTTGAAGATCGCTTTGTAAATGAAAATCCTGAGGATCTTGAAGAATAAATTCCAAGACATCTGTCTGGATGTAAACGAACAGAACCAGCTACACTTGAGACTAATTGATTTCATACTTCATTCCGATTAACGTAATCCTGAGTTGCTTTGTACCGAGACATTTTATTTAGAAAAGAAAATATGTAGCTAGTTATATTTGTACATAGTGACGCTATTTATGAGAGCTCTCGCTGTGTAAGATGCACTCTAGAGCTTAATGTCAAGATCGTGGTCAGGGGAAATTGTGGAGAGTAGCATAGTGGGAGAATTTCTATTTATTTTTGTATTGTAGGTGTCAGTTCGAGCTTGTCCTGGAACGTACTACTTACCACTATCCTTATTATTTCCGTTTAAGTTGGTATGCCATCACCTGTATATATACCATTCCTACATACACCATGCATAAACTACTACTTAATAAATCTAAGTGCGTTTATTTGGCAAAATGTTTTGTATTGTTCTAGATTTAATAAATCGATTGGACTAAGTGGTTCAATGACCAGTAATATTCCGGGGCAGCTAAGAGTATGTAGGTAATATACATGACGTTGATATGAAATTACGCGTTTCCTTCTGAATCATTTACTGAAAGGAAATGGGCGTATAAACATACTGATAGCGAATTTTATTATTAAACAATAATAAATATTTATTAAGAGAACGCTGACGCTATGCCTGTTAACACTCATGCAACATTAATAACTCTTTTACCGTACATTTAATTGCTCAGCATACATTTGCTTGAAGGAAAACCCATGAATTCATTATCTTTTCTCGTAATTGGTTACTCAGGCAAAATTACTAATTGTACCCATATTATACAATGGACCTAATCAAACTTCATTACTAGGATTTGTTGATTATATTTAAAAAAATAATAATTTAGATAGAGTTTGCGATAGATGTCGAAAACCCATACTCATTTTACAAGCAAAGAGACTAGGGTAGCATAATCCACTAAGCATAATTGGCTCATCTTCAACGAGGAGTGCATTATTCAAATTTTTCAAGGGTGTGCTGGCAAGCTGCCGACTCTTATCGGACGATGCCTACTTACAGCTGAAGTGCCGACATAACACCACCGCAACGAACGCACTTGCCAAGTTAAATGTCAAGATCGTGATTGCCAAGGATTTTTCGAGGCCAAGCTGTCTAGAACTCAAACCGTAAAGGTTATTGTCTGACTTGTATCTAATTGATTTGCTACTTTTTTTTTTTTTGGAATTCCAATGAATATTCGAAATGCGAAGCTTCTATCGCTGTCCCAATTTCCCTTCCAATAAAAGAGAGGTTTAGTTTGTGAACTTGCAAATCAAGGGCTTAAAGTTAAACGCATACGTTCGGCTTAACTCTACATATTGCAATCTGTAGAGATTATCTTCGGAATTGAAAATGTTGAGAGATTTTTACCTGAAAGTATGCCTGCGCAAACTACTGCAGTAGCCGTAAATATGCAATTTCAACATAAGTTTTGCGGACTTTACGTAGTAATCCTAATAATGAGGTTGCGAATAAATAGACATCTTATCTGGGAGCGCTGCAGTGACCTATTTTAGTGAGTTGCCCCTTAGTTATGAGAGCACAGAATAAGCAACTGATTCATTTCAGATTTCTCCCAGTCCCAGGTGAGCAAATAGCTTCATTTATTTTATATTGTTGAGCGCTGATTGCATTTTCTGACCTACATTTCGCCAGTTGCATTGCCCGAGCTGCTCAATTGTAGCACTTGATGAAGGAAATGGGTAAGGACCAAATACACACTAGCTAGGAAATAAACCTCTAAAAGAAAGCTGGTCTCGGGCTGAAGTCCGCAATGTGTATTGGAATGAAAATTGTAGGAGGCTTATTTTTAGCGAAATTGCGACGTCACGTCGTTGAATAAAGACATTAATTCCTTTCACAAAATAGAATCTAAAGATCAGATCCAAAAATACGTCTGGCAGATTAGAGAATCTCGTCTGTGCTTCAACATTCACTAACAAAAGAACTCAAGTCGTTCAATAGCCCAAGTTAATTCCAGAAACAGTCATTACAATAAATTCTAATTACTTCTTCTGGAGTCTGAACAATTATGCTTTCAACTGTCTTAGCCTGACAACCGGATAGTTGTTTTACTTTCATTTCATAATTAACATAAAATGTTCAGTATAATAACAAAAAGGGTACTGTAATTAGTTTTCTGTTTCTGCTACCTCGGACAAGCATCCAACGTATTTCAAGTTATCTAGTTTCATATTTGTAATACTTGGCGTATCTCCGTGCTATGCGAGATATTAAACTATGTAAAATAATAACTGGATTCCTTTGATTACTGCACAGTTCTGACCTTAATTTGCTTTAGAATATCTCGTGAATGCATTTTGTAAATGTAGGGCAACGATTGCGTAGAGGATGCTTAAGTCTGCGTATTGTGGAAAGACGTAGAAGGAAAACGGACCCTGGCAGGGGGCCAGGGTAGCTTACGAAGATCAAGTATTAGTGGGACGGAAGTGATGGACAGCATTTAGTCTTCAACAACATGAACAAGCTTGGATAAAATGGTGTACTGTATTTTGAATAGGCTGATGCTGAAGATAGGTTTGGAGAATAATAAAGAATAACATCTCCAATACTACTAATACGCCCATTAAAGAGAGAGAATTTAGAGAAATTAAAACCAGTTCCTACATTCAACAGATAAATCATAGCAATGGTGACCTTACATTAATTTCCAATGACCTCATTCATCACATCAAACATGAAATGATACACAAATCCAAACTAATATTATAAATGCGAAAGTAACTCTGTCTGTCTGTCTGTCTGTCTTTCTGTCTGTCTGTCTGTCTTTCTGTCTGTCTGTCTGTCTTTTCTTCACGCCTAAACTACTGAACCGATTTGTGTGAAATTTGGTACAGACATAGTTTGAAACTTGAGAAAGGACATAGGATAGTTTTTATTACAAAAAATAAAAAATAAAATTTATTCCGGACATACAGCGCCATCTATTGGTCAAACCAAAAATCTGGAGGAAGTCACTATTCCACGCGAACGAAGTCGCGGGCAAAAGCTAGTAAGGGAATAAATCACGAAACGTCACACTAATTGCTCCCTATATTGATTTCAAATCAGCACATAACCAGTCGGTAAACAGGTCGTAAATAAACCTATCTACCAGATAAGTTACTGTTATCAACTAATGATATTTAATAGCTAAACTATCAGTCTTCGCATTTCTAATTAACTTTCTTGATTAATCTCTCTGAAGCTATTACAAGATTTGATAGAATGTCTTGTGGAGCAATATGCTGTATTACCATTTTTGGTATTTGTACTTGTTTCTTGTTGATTGTCAGTTTTTCTTCGATTTCTTGTTACGATTTTCGCTAGCATACAGGATTAATTATTTATCTGCGATTTTTGTTAGAGCCGCCATTTCATAGTGAAATCTCTCTACATACTTCAGAAAATTATTTAGTTACAGAAATAATTTAAGGTATTGGAGATTAGGTATTAATGTTTATTAGGTATATGTAACTAAGAAGTTAGGTCATGAAAATAATTTTCTTGAAGTGACAAACAAGAGCATAGGTATTATCTTTGTTTACCTACCTTTAGGTTTGTAACTAGGTAATTCCTGGGTAGATATAGTAATATCGTAATAAATTTTCCTTTCGAAGTTTCTGCTCCCTTATTTTTCAATCAGGCGAGAATCGCGCGGAAATTATTTTCTAAGATATGTACTTGAATGTGTCCAGAATCAGTTACTGATTTATTTTTAAAAGGGAATGTTATACGTAGTGTAGCTAGAATGCCAATAAGATATCGCTCTAAGAACTCTACCCTATTTGTGTCATAGGTACCTAGGTATTTGTAAAAAAAAAACTGTAACAAGGGACTTCCCAGGACGAGATTTTACACAAAGAGATTTACTACAACCACACAGGTTGTAATAGTATTATTTGCTAAACATAAAGACGCCGTTATTCATCCTCAAGGAATAATACCGTTGAATTCCTTTGCTCAGTTTTGCTACACGAAAAGAATGGATAGCCACTATTTTTCCGGGAAGCGGCTGAGAAAAAAAACAACACTTTCTTAATACTTTGCTACTAATGATTTATACAACTAAGTATACTTGTAACAATAGCTATTTATTGACGTTAATAATACCTACTCCAATGTTTACTAACCTAAGCTAGTAATAAAATGATAATTCTATTATTACGAACTACAATAGGTAGGTACCGGTTTTCTGACAACAATGGCTAATAAAGAACTTAACCTGCAAACCTTGACTTTGGCACGAACGTCTCGTTTCACAGCAAGAGGAAATCCGCCATATAAAAACTGGTTGTTATCAACTAAGGATGTCGTAAAAAGTGGAGAAAGTATCGACATTCTTATAGTATACTTACGTACTTACTCTACCTACATTAACTTCACACGCGTTATTGTTTTCGGATTGTTATCAAGCCGCGTATTTAATAGGCGTTCGGAATGTTTGTGTCCATCTTGCAATGTTACCGGTCACCGGTATCTATTGTTCAACGGGTTTGGTCTTCAAAAGGCCTGTCAAATAACACAGGTAGCAACATCAGACAGGTTAACAGCATTCGGTGTCAAAATCAACCTTTATTTTGATACATTTTAGTTAGATCGTCATTTGTTTTGGAGTCACGCACAAAACGGCAGCCGGATTCCTAATTCAAATTCGTTACACAATGAATGGAATATATGAGACGCGAATAAATTCTGGTTAAAGGTGGTAAGCACACTCGTACTGATCGTAAATACACAAGCTGCGCATTATTAGGTTATCCAGCGTGATTTATCTAAGTATAAACAACTTGGACGCCCGTGGTAAACGCACGATAACATGTAAACAAACAATCAGTACTAACCTTCTATAGCCACGACGTGATCCCTTATCTGCTGGGCCAGCAATGGATCAGGTACCAACTCCACAAGGTCGTAAAGAGCGTAGATGGAAGGATGCACGCTTTCAAATCTTTGTATCTCCTGTCTTATGGACAGCGACGTGTTCAGGCAAGCCTGGGTATGCTGCCGGCTACACATCGTGCTTCTGTAGCTCAGCATTGGGCCGGTTAACTTTGACAATCACAACACTACACTGGACGATGCATTCTACCAACGCTTGGTGAGCGACCCGTCGCTCATCGCGTACAAAAACTTTACCAAAAATCACTATTTCGTATACAAACGTGCATTTAACAAGCGTAGTACACAATAAACACTTTACACTGTGATTGTATTGGTTATGATTGTGATGTAAATAAAGTAAACAACCAATCAACGCGTGTTGTAATGACAGCGGCGCGAGTCAACCACCCCGGCGGCGGCCATTACCGAACTGTGTGTGGCGTTTTGTTTCGCGTGTGGCCGACCGACCGAAGGGGAGAATTGTCAAAATACAAGCATGCTGCGCTACAGCGCCATCTTTGATTGAATAGCAGCAACGCTTGACTAATCTACAAACATGACATGTAACGAGTTCGACAAAATAAGTACAGATGGCGCTTACATCTAAATTGAAAGTTTTACATGTTTGTTTTTGTGTGAAGTGACTATGTAGTTTAAATACAAATAATATTAGATGAAGATACCTCACGTATATACGATTAATTTGTAAAACATAATTATTTTCATGTAAACATACGTAAATGGTATAAAAATTCATTATTTTTCAGGTCTGGACAGTTAGAGACTTGGGCGCATGCATAACGAAAACAAATTGATGGAAAATAATGTTCGCGTTGCGTGATTAAAGTAATCTTGTGACTTCGTCAATATTTCAGACACCTATTGCAATGACTTAAAACTCTAAATTCTTCTATGATTAGTAGGTAGATATAACCTAAGTCAGTAGGTATATAAATAAAGATGAAAAACGGTTTTTTCTATCCGTTATACCTACCTATTTTGAGGATTTTTTATTTATGCAGTGGAGAGAGAGAAGACTTACCTACAACTCAATAAGTAATCGAAGTCTTTCCCATGAAAATATTTCATACCTAATAGGTAATCAATACCAGTCCACACAGCTTCCGCATTTCAATAATTATTTCTTACGAATTTAGTCTGGTCCACCTTTACTTTCAATTTAGGTATTACAAAAAAAAACAATTAATATGAATAACATTAATTGCAATGTAGTTTTTTTAATCAGAAAAGTTCTCAGTGTTTGTGTTACAGTAAAAATTAGGTAGTAGGTAGGTACCTAAGGATTGCTCTATCCTATTTTCCTTATACTCATACTAATTTGACAACTGTTGCCATTGTGTGAATTTTAAAAAACTAAATTAGATACCTATAAGTAGTTAAATAGATATAGGTAGGTAGTTCTCGCCAAACTTCATGGTTGCTCAGAACACCGCGCGAGTATCTGCGTAGGTACAGTCAACTTCAGGTAACAGTTTTATAGGAAAATCGTACTTAGATATTACTATTGAGTTAAGGTGCAGGACAGTTACCACTGATGTGCGGTCTACCGTACAAGCCAACACAATACAAGAACTATGGAGAGATAAATATGCAAATCGACGCCTTAGAGTGAAAACCTCGTTAGTGTAAAAGACAACTTTTCAGGATGAACATCAGTAAAGGATGTTTTTTGCGATTATTTTCCAAGAAACGTAATAAAAAAATATTGAGAAAAAATGCATTTCTGAGGTTTTCATTCTAAGACGACGAAATAGTACCTATGGGCTACATGCGCGTATTTGTGCTCCGAAATTAGTTACAAGCCGTCATAAAGTTAGGCGACAAAATTGCCCATCGTCAATTATTTTTCCCGGTTTACTTAGTTATTTTGTTATATATTTTTTTTTAATTACCTATAATAAATTGTAATGACTGCAATGAAATAGCCCGCATAAGTTATAGTCACTCTAAAAAGAGTCTAAATTTTCCTTATTATGTCACCTCATTAATGCGCTATTGTCTCGCCTTTCCTTATTTTAGCACATAGATACCTATTACCTTTACTTACCACATATTATAACTATCTGAGGATCTTCAAGTGTCTTGGTAACAGCACTTAGGTTGATAGATCACAAGGTTAAGCAACCCTTGGTGCGGTCAGTGCGTGGATGGATGACCATTTACGTTTTTCAAATATCTCCGTGTTTCTGAAGCCACGTAGTCCTTACCATGACCAAATGTTGAACCGCAAAATGTTCTCCTTTTTGTTGAAAATTGAGAATGTTCATCTCATAAATTATGAGAGTCAGACTTTTACAGACTAAAACCCACCTCCGCTCCTTCTGAAGGAATTTTCCCTTAATCGAATACTCCAGACATTCGCTTCACATAGTTAAAACAACAAACAATTACGCATATGTAAATTACATAATATTTATAAGAACGTTCTTCCTCTTGTTTGTAAACTGATTATATTCAAGCCTCAAGGTTTAACTGCATTAAGTTACCGCACAGTTATCTCGTTTAAATTCAGTCAAATATTATAAATAATTGTAACTGTGGCTGCTTCACATCCGGTCTTCAGGCAATCATAAATAACTAGCGAGTTACTTTTTGATTTAAAAGCAATTTTTAAAAAATGAAAATGAATATATCTGAGCAAAGTCTTGATATTCGCAACCGTCATTAAGTTTGGCGACAGTTAAATCATCATCATTATCTTCTTAGTATTGTCCCTACTATATTATGGTCGACTCCCAGTCTAACTGGATGCAGCTGAGTACAAGTGTTTTACATGGAACTACTGCCTAGTGTGCCTATCTGATCTCCTCAATCCAGTTACCTAGGCAACCCGATACATCATTGTGAGACTGTTTGTCAGACTTTCTGGCTTTAAGCCATCCATATAATGACGTCTAAAGATGTTCTGATGATAGCAGGGACCCACGAATTTTACGAGCCTTCCGAAACACGGGGGAAGTCAAGATGTCATGTCAAGATGGTCAACAATCACAATATATAATAAGCTCCCAAAATTATGGAGGGAACAAAATTTGCAATCACTTAAAAAGATATTAAAACAGTTTTTGGTTAAGAAGGCATACCATACCATACATGATATTTTTAAATGACTAAAGTTGACTATCACATTTTTTAAAGATTACTTGGATTAATTGAACTGTAATTTGTAAATTGTAATTATTTTAACTGTAATGTAATTGTATTGACATTAATGATTGTACTGATGACTATAACTGTAATAACTATTATTATTTGGATAATATGAACAATAGAATTGTGATAATTTAATTAATGACATTGTAATCTAAACTCATCTTTATATTTGTACGCCGAAAGGCCAAACATGTCTGTGCTTTACCACGTTTCTTTGTACCATCTGCATGTTACTCATGTTATGACAAATAAAATGATCTATGTATCTATCTATCTATCTAAAAATCCATGGACCGACCGCGCAAGGCATGACCTTATGATCTATCGACCCTTGGCGCTTTTGGGTTACCTAGCAACCAAAAAATATTAGGGCTATTATTTTTTTCAATATTCTCATGATATTAATATTCTGTTACTAATACTTACAGAACATTTTGACATGAAATTGACAAGGCCACGAAAAAGAAAACAGCTCCGTCGAATATTTATGATATTTTCTAGTTCGTGTTTATTTTATAAGACCCTATACTAAACTAAACACACTTCAATCAAGTTGTTATGAAAAAGTTCCATCATGGATGCCGTATAAAAATAATAAAAAAAAAGTTAGTTTGTATTTTTAGGGACTGGCTAACGTCAGCGGTTTTGCCTGCGTCCCGTGAACTAGACCACGTATCGGGACAAAAAGCCTATAGATTTCTTGCCTTCCTAAGATATATGTATAAGCTATCTTTACTGACTAGAAAACATCTAGGTAGGTATGAATAAAAAGTTTGTGTACTATTACTATACTATACTATTTATCCGGGTGAGGAGGTGTCCCCGGGTGGGTAAAATCGCGGGAAAAGCCAGTAAAACATAAAGAAGTTACCCCGACCCTGACCGAGATTTATTTTATGAAGTTCTCCCGTTTTCATCACTTGAAAAGCCTTGAAAACATCAACTTTTACCGATATTGTTATTATGAAAGTGGCTAGTAGTTTGACTTAACTGATTTTGAAGAAATTCGCTAGGGAGAGATGAGGCGTTGTGAATGGTCATAAGTTACCAAGTTTTCAAATTAATAATAATGTAGTCCATACAGGAGTTAAAACTATTAAGTTTTGTAATAAGATGTCTTCATTTAAGGAAAGAAGAGGTTGTGAGATGAAACAACCTTCCTTCGAAAGAACCTTATAGTGGATTTATAAAATAGTAATAAAATCCTCGTGGCTATAAAATAATCATGCATGTAGCAACAATTTTAATACCGTCATCATCCAGTTGTCATCCCGCGCATATAAAATTAAATAGAGGGAAATAGGTTGTAATATAATGCGTGTGGGCGATGAACTACATCGTTATTATGAAATAAGTACTGCAATTACTAACAGGAGTCTACTTTCAAGTCCAGAAAATTCAGAAATTACGTTTTCGGTCTCAAACTAAGAAAGAAAAAGATTTTATGCGTATTTTGAACGTGGTAACACTGGTTGAATACTATGCTGTCTCTGATCCGATCGGTGTTTCCAAATTCAAAATTGTACTGGTCCTAATTTAAATCTATCAAACCAGCCAGTATCAATTCAAATGTCTCGCTCAACCGAATTCGTTCCATAATCAAATATCAATCACGGTGCGTATTGATACAGAACGTTATGTCGAAATGTGTTATTTTTTAAATAACAAAACGGCATGTTTATTTGTATTTCCCAACGTTACACTAACATTGTTATATTTTTTTAATTTCACGACACTTATTGGGACTTTCGTTCTCAATCAGACAACAGTGACAATCGGACTGTCGTGTCGAGCGGTCGTCCCGCTCGCGGGAAATAGTGCTGTGATACATATGTAATTTCTTAACGAGTCGTCATGTCCAAACTCAAGGTAATATTGATAGTAATTGTGCGAACTACAAAAAAAAACTTAATGATAGTAACCTTGGAATATTATCTCGGGTTGATGCATTTTTAATCTTAGTTTAAAGTTAATCGAATTGTTACAGTTTGCTTTGATTATGTGTGGCAGTTTGTTTCACGGTCAGGATCTAGCTTCCTTCACAAATGTGTTGACACTTGTGTTTGTTTTGAACGATTCAGAGATCGTTTTCAGGAATCTCTGGTAAACTTGATCGCACTGTTTTTGGTTTGGTTTGTGCCTGAAAGGTAAATTAGGATTAAGTTTTATTTTATTTTCATTTGTTTATTAACGTGAATTTTACATGTGGGAAAAATGTTGTAATTTAAATGTCATGATATTTAGTTCTTATCAAACGGCTTTTTTGACAAAACGTGTAAGGCTTGTTTCTGTTGTATTCCAATACATACTTAATACAGGTTTTTCGTATCGCTTATTTTGTGGAAACAAAAGTCGTTAGGTATTATTAGTTTATGCGAGTATCAAGAACATCTTCATTTTAATGTGAATAGAATAAAACCGTGTATTAATGAGGCTTGCAAATGCCTACATGAATTAGCAAAAAATACTATTTATACTGACATAATTATTTTAGATTTTTTGTAAAAAAATAACTTTATAAAAATCTAAACTGTCTCCCAACTCAGCAAAAAAAACTCGTAGGTATTATTAAACATTTAAAGCATTTGACAAAAACTTTAATAATATAATCATAAAGAATGACGCACTCCTACATATTTAATTCACCGCTTAGGCGCTTGACGTTTACCACGATTATTCAGTCAGGTCGACTGAAAAATCACCTGAAAACTTTTCGTATTTGGTAGGCAATTTTGAATTTTCGTGGGCAAAATAACCGAGAGTATATTTAAATACATATATTATGCGTATTACCTACATAACTTCCGCTGCATTAACCCGTTGTAAGCCGGGAGCGCAGACGAAAGACACGATTGATTTTCTATTGTTTTATAATTTGCGAAATATAAGCAGTTAATTAGTAAGCTAGAAAAATGATTAAAGCCTAAGTTCACCGACAGCATAAACGGCCGCTTTTTTTATTAATTTTTTTACTTTGAAAATTCAACGCGAACGTTATTTATGGCGTCGGTGTATTTGGGCCTTGCCTCAGTGTTTGCTATGTTTTATAGCGTAAGTGTTGTTTAAGCCTTATGTTATGATCGACTCGTGTGGCTGTTAACCACGAGCTCCTCTGACAGTGATGAGGCAAATAAATAATATTTCCCGGATTTCCTTTTTACAAGACAAAACACTTTTTGCGACATAAACCTTGCGGTTACAGTTGGCAAGACAATAGGAAAATCTGACAGTTCTTGACGACAGTAAAATTATGTAAAGGATAACTGAAGCATATAAAATTATCACCAGGTAATCAACGCTCGTTATATAGAAATATTAAAAGGGAAACTCCATGAAAACACCAAGTCAGATTTTTCTTGAGATTTATTAGCGTCCTTACTTAGAAAACACCAAGTCAGATTCCTCTTGAGATTTATTAGCATGTAATAATATAATATCATTTAAATCTCTTTGGCAGTCATTACGGCAGTCAGAAAGTATGGCAACCAGTCTTACCAAGGGGTATTGGGTTGGCCGGGTAGCTGGATTTAGGAGATCAGTTAGACAGTCGCTCCTTGAAAAACATGTACTCAGCCATCAGCCGCATCCGGTCCAACTGGAAGCCAACCTTAACATAGTTGGGAAAAGACTAGGTAGATGATTAAGTAACATCCAAATATCTTTACTGTTACAAAGTAGGTTACAAGTGACTTCGTAATCCTACTTATATCCTACTTATATTATAAGTATGAAAGTTTGTGAGAATGTATGGATGTATATTTGTTACTCAATCACGCAAAAACGGCTGGACCGATTTGGTTAAAATTTGGTATGTAGATAGGTGATACCCTGGATTAACACATAGGCAACTTTTTATCAACACACCACGCGGGCGAAGCCGCTGGTGGAAGCTAATACACAAAAAACACATACAACCAATAAAGAATGCGTACCTCGTAATCCTGCTATCTTTGAAGACGGTTAAAAAGCCACTAAACCGCGAACAAAGCTAGTGAACTTATAAGTTATAAGTACTTATAATTCTGAAGGCTATTCATCGACAAGTACCGTGAAATCCGTCCCGTTTGTCTAAAACTTTGCACGTCAAAGTTGCTATTGAAAATAAACTTTCCTTGAACCAGCATCGGCTTTCGCGTTGTTATAAGTTTTGTGAAGTTTAGAAGCAAAGGGTGAATAATCTGAGATATAATTATGACTGAACTCGAGTTGTTTTTTTTTAATTATTCTTTTTAAAAGATCTACAGGACTTCGTGTTTTTGCTTTGATCTATAATAATGGCGTCCACGACCGATTTCGGCCACGGCGGCTGTTCTCATTTAAGGAGATCAGCCAGCTGCGCAGGACATATTATAGTGCACAAGCATTTGCGCAGACACAGGTGCACTCCCTATTCCTTCACTCTCATAACCCGATGGGACGGCAATCCGACACGACCGGAAAGAGATCAGGCGCAGGACCGACATTTACGTGCTCTCCGATGCACGGGTGAATCAATCACCAACTTCCAGACTACGGGCTGCTTTGTGAAAGTTTAAGAAAACCCACAAAGCGATTTCGGCCCGACCCGGGAATCGAACCCGAGACCTCGAGCACAGCAGCCGCGCTTGCGACCACTAGACCAACGAGGCAGGCACTTTTGATCTAGGCACTTTTGATCTATAGTAATATAATGAAGACCATTAAGTATTTTACCAAGACAAAGCTACGTTACTTGTGAATGTCACAGGAAAGTATTTCCCCCAGCACGCAGTTGAAACCGCTGGGAAGCAGTAGGTAAATAATAGTGATGGTTTGTTGGCAAATGTTAACATAAGGTTTTTTGCAAATTAACACTTACCTGCCTGAAGACTGATATTCAACCCTCGAGCATCGGGGCAAATTAATTATTTTAGCCCAGATCTTGATGCATTATTTTCTTTATAATAGTCCTCAGGTATTTAATAAAAAATTGATTTATTAGTTGTAACTCACCCACTGCAGCCATATTTACGATTGCGTGTTAATTGGTAGGGTCAAAGATGCCCATATTATAAAGGTCCTATTGGACCCAATTATAAGTCTTTAAGTTACGTTCGGCAGGAGCTGGATGCGAGCAGCCGAAAATCGATCTCAGTGGCATGCACTTGGAGAGGCCTATGTCCAGCAGTGGACTGCGATAGGCTGATGATGATGATGATGATGAAGTTACCTACGTTCCGTCCTTATTATATTTTCTTTTCACATAATAAGATTTGTATGTAAAGTTACGATCACTGTAGTTATGTAACTCTCTGTTGTAGGTATACAAGGTGTTGATTTGCATTTGTGCTATATTTTAGGAGGAGGACATAAAATACCTACGTAAATAATCGATTAGAATTACAGTAGACGGGAAATAGCGAATATGCACTGCTTTTTTTTGTCATTGTAATGTCGTAGTATTTCAGAAGGAATCCAATTTTATGAATGAAATTTCTGAATGATCGTTGCGTATGCTTTGTGTTTCCGTTTGTGTGAGGGCGCAGCATGGTTTTAAGGCTAGTAACACACGCGCCAAGTTTAAATACGACTAGATGACATTGAAGGAATTCCAAAAAAAAAAAAAATTAAAAAAAAATACGTACCAATTTTTTCGAGTATCGGTCGAGAATCATTAGCATAATTACGTCCTTGAATATGGCACGGATGCAAATCAACATCTTGTATAGGTATTTTTTTCTTCCATGCAAAAGATTATTATTGTTATAGCCCTAGACTAAGAATATTGGAGTTCTGAGAAAAAAGTTCTCAATAAGTATCTCCAGAAATGGCTACTTATGTTACACAAAAATAGGTCCATTCTTTGAGAATGACTTTTTTATTACAGAAACAATAGAACATTTCAGCACATTTTATAAGGAACAGTTATTATCAGGTACTTACATTGTTTGATATTAGATAGTGTAGGTATATATTTAGTAAATAAATACGTTACGAATAACTGAATATGTAAACAATTTCTTTACACGTGTTACAAATGTCTTTTACTGTTAACTTTTAATTTAAACTCTGACCTGTAATTAAGGAAATAATTAGTATTTTTGAATCAATACTAGGACCTATGTTCCGCCAGCTGTTTCACTAGCGTCAAGTGAGAACTGTTTCGTGCATGCGGATAAAAAGCCTTCCTCTATTAATGGGTGTTTAACACAGTTTTTTTTATCGGATTGTTTGTCAAACAAACACAATTAAGCTTCATAATATCTTCTTCTTTTTTAAAACTTTACTATCCATTGATGTTTAAAGAAAAATATTAATGCATATAATAATACTAGACTAACATAAGTAATCACTCACATAATACGGCTTTAAGAAATGCAAAGGAAAGTTGAAAGTTTTCAGCCAGTGAAAAGTTCACCGCCCTTTGTACCACATTTCATTTCGGATTCGTAATCTTACACGCAAACGGGCTAAACGTTCAGTTATAATTGAATCAATAACTAACCTTAATTACTAAACATTCCATTTTATTTTTATTCCGATTATAGAATACTAGCTGTTCCTGCGGTTTCACCCGCGTCTTGGGCAAACCCATTTTTATAACCGGGTGAAAAGCCCATGTCCTTTCTCCAGGCTCTAGTTAGACTGTCTGTGACCTAAGGCCCACCAACTGCGTAAAAGTTCGAAAACTACTGTTTACTTTGAAAATTGTACATCAATGAAGAAATCCATCCGTCCTCCGAGCCTTTTTCCCAACAATGTTGGGGTCGGCTTCCAGTCTAACCGGATTCAGCTGAGTACCAGTGCTTCACAAGGAGCGACTGCCTATCTGACCCCCTCAACAGTTACCCGGGCAACCCAATACCCCTTGGTTAGACCGGTGTCAGACTTACTGGCTTCTGACTACCCGTAACGACTGCCAAGGAAGTTCAATAACAGCCGGGACCTACAGTTTAACGTGCCATCGGAAACACAGTCATTGGTGTCTAAGAAATACTTAGAAAGTACATACAAACTTAGAAAAGTTACATCAATGAAGAAAACTGACGTTTATCTAGTCGGTGAACTTAAGCCGTATTTGTTAGGTACGTATATCGTCACATAATGTACGTATCTATACATAAGTAAATGCACTATTGACATAGGTACCTATATATTATAATGTCTCTATTTGCTTGTATTTACAATGAAGTTCAACAATGTTGGACGGTGGGACGGGGCCTTAATGTTGTACTATTGTTGGTAAACTCAACTATATTGCTGAAGGTTAAAAACCTAGTAATACCTATAGCTATTCTAGTTGGGTCTATTAAATGTTGTATTGTGGGATTTATTTTTGATGCCACGACAATATTTATTTATTTTCAAGTTACAACGTAGACAGTTAAACTCAAGTTCATTTGTTTTTGCTCCAATCGATTCCTTCCTTTTTATTTCGTTATCTATGATTCCTTCACTGTTTCTTTATTTATCAAGTATCTGTAGGTACTATAATATATAAAGTAGGTATATTTTTTGAGAAGAAATATACCTACATATCTAACTAACACTTTCTCCAAAATGTTTCTTTTGTAGTGCAATTTAAAGTGCAAATAATTCATAATTTTCTTCCCACCACAAACCGAAAACTTGAATTTCTCAAATTTGCAACATCAAAATTTTCAAGATAAGTTACAACTAAATCTTAATAATTAATCATGGTTAAAATTACCTGTGAACTTGGTATCCAAAGATGGCTTGCCACAGCATTGTTTTCAAATTAGATTGTAATCAGGCACTTGTCATTCTACACCTTTATCTTTAGTAAGAGGAAAACCTTTTGTCCTTTTAATGTGCCACTAGGCCACTCTACTTGTTACATTGTCTTTTAAAAAGGACAGTGTAGATAATGATCTGAAAGGATATGGGGATAGTGTTGAGTCATCTTTAGTTCCGATCGGATTAAAATTAAAGACAGTGATATAACTTTTACATGGGCTGCGAGATTGTTCGAAAGAGTTACCGCGGCTTGGCAAACAAAGGTCTCTAAAAATTTTGACAGTAAAAATCTGACATTCCCTCCCTTTGCACCCATCTGAAGATTTCAGCCAGACCAGCCTCTCAAGTATGAGGGCGCGGGTTCGATCCCAGGTCAGGCAAGTACCAATGCAACTTTTCTAAGTTTGTATGTACTTTCTAAGTATATCTTAGACATCATTGACTGTGTTTCGGATGGCACGTTAAACTGTAGGTCCCGGCTGTCATTGAACATCCTTGACAGTCGTTACGGGTAGTCAGAAGCCAGTAAGTCTGACACCAGTCTAACCAAGGGGTATCGGGTTGCCCGGGTAACTGGGTTGAGGAGGTCAGATAGGCAGTCGCTTCTTGTAAAGCACTGGTACTCAGCTGAATCCGGTTAGACTGGAAGCCGACCCCAACATAGTTGGGAAAAAGGCTCGGAGGATGAGGATGATGATGAAGATTTCCCATTTCCAAGGGATACGGAAAAAGCGCGCTCAAAAGCTGAAAGATTTTAGATCCGAAAGACGCAAATGGCGCAAAAGATATAAGAACAGCACACTTTATTTACAAAGATCATGAAGTATTAAGATATTAACAGTGTCTTCGTAGCCCTAAATCTAAAAGGGGTATAGCCGTAGAACATAAAACAAGGCAGTTTACCAAGTGACAATATTTAAACCTTAATCATTGTACCGGGGCACGATCGGACGCGACCGCGAACTATGAACAGCGATTATGGCCGCTTAATGGTAGAAAAACACAATTAAAACGTTAGGTTATTTTCTTTGTAAGTACACTGTTTTCATTTGGTTGTTGATTTTTCCATTAAAGGTGTAGTTGGAGTTATTTATGGTCTCTGCACACAGCGGGCGCGGCGCGACGGGACGGGACGGCGACGCGACGCTGAGCAGTTGTAATGTACTAGATATTACGGACGACATCACACAGAGCCGTCCCGCTCGGCGCCACGCGACGCGACGATCTAGTACATTGTGTCACGTCGCCGTCCCGTCCCGCCGCGCCGCGCCCGCTGTGTGCAGAGACCTTTAGTTAATCGAGTGAAGTCGTTTGTAAAAATACTTTTTTTTATAGCGTTTTTTTGATTCGAATCATCGTTTAGGCCATCTTTCCATCTTTTCTTTGAAATCCCTGTCCACATACATCTATACTACTAATATAATAAAGACGAAACATTTTTTTCTAAAGTCTTCGAAACTACGGAACCGACTTGAAAAATTCTTTGAGTGTTGGAAAGCTACAATCTTCCCGAGTTAAGTACATAGGCATGTAATTCATTTTATTTCGGAAATTCCCACGTGACGCGGGTGAAACCGCAATAAAACACCTAGTACCTACTTGAAACACACGTTGCAACTATCTTGATGGCATAGCTATAGCATATCATAAGAAAGCCAAAAGGATTACTTACTCTACGAAAATAAACAATAAAAATAAATATACCAAGTACTCATAACAGCAGAATCAGGCTGAATTCCTTACAGAGAGCGATAGGCCAGTTTGCCAACCACAAAAACTGATAAGTACACGGCCGTTACAAAAAACACGCGAGTCGAGATCAACTGTATTTAATTGTCGCAATCAACGGGCGACGCATAGTTTTTGAATCGCTAGTGTATCGCCAAACTTGTATTGTATGGAATGTGAGACTGTAGGAAAGTTGACAATTGATAATATAATCGTGGATCCAAGTTCATTATCATCATCTCAGCCATAGGACGTCCACTACTAAACATAGGCCTCCCTCAAGTTAGGTACTTACTAATATTATAGATGCTAAAGTGAACGTTTCTTACCCTTTCGCGCTAAATGGCGTAATCAGTAGATTCAGTAGTTATGCAATTTGTCATGAAGCTGAGACCTAAAAAAGGGAGACAGGATTTTTAGTTATGTTTGAGAACGAAGTTCTCATAGTGAACGAAGTCGCAGGTGAAATCTATGTAGTTTTCATGTAAGAATTATCATTGCAAGAGCAGGTGTTAATCTGTATTTAATACAGAGATACTAGGGAATATGTGCAAAAACAAACACAAATGATCATCAAAAAAGATCGCATTCTACTAAAACATCTGAAACCCAAATGTCTATGTTCGCACCGTATGTTACTACTGATTTCACCCACAACGTAGTTAATACACTCGCTAGCAAATAAGACGTTTACGATTGATATATCGTTACGAGTGATTCAGTAATTGAACTCCGCATTTATATAATTTGAGCTATTAAAGAATTGCTATCATACAGTTGGCGTGAAACAATTTAACTTGCTGAAACAGCAAATGGTTTGTTCGAAGCAATAAAGGTTAGTGTGTCATTTGTGAAGTCAATATTAGATTTAGATGATATCATTTATGCTGACAAATAAGTCTGTGGGAATAATTTCTTCAATATGAATGTTAAATGCTCATCAAGATTTGTTGGCTATTATAATATGTTTACTCTGTACTTTATCACATTATTTACCTGCCTGTCTGTACCTATCTTTTTATTCGGCATTCTCAAATTCCGATGGGGAGTCAGTCTGATGAATTGGAATATTAAGTATCACAATATTTTGCCTATCATCCTTTACCAAACGTTTTTATCGAGGTACAATGTTTTGGAGAGCCAAGCTTGAGCCTAAATAACTCTTGGGTTTGTGTCCTGAAAATCCAAGGAATGCTGAAAGAAGTCGTAATTCTAACTTAATTATACAAACTGTGGCCTGTAGGCTAATGGAAATTGATCCAATTAAGGCTAAGTAGGGCTGGCCCATCCTAAGTGGTCGTCTTGAAAAACTATATAGCCACTTAGTGCCAGGGCTTTTAGAATACCTATAGACTTTAGCTAATCATAGATAGGTTGGGCAGCTAAGTTAATAATGTTAAATCGTAATGTTTCTTTCAGTACAAAACTGTTCGAAGACTGTTTGAATTGTTTTTGTGATTTGAGGAATATTAATTTACTTCTTCTCGAGTTTTCACATGTTACACAAAGGACACCATTATATGCATAAAGCTAGCAAGTTCGCTTACACAATTGCGCCAAAAATTGCTGGCTACAGGATCACTAATCTTTCGTCTGCCTCGCTGCCTCTAGTGGTCGCAAGCGCGACTGCTCTGCACGAGGTCTCGGGCTCGATTCCCGGGTCGGGCATAAATCGCTTTGTGGATTTTAGAAACTTTCACAAAGCAGCCCGCATTCTGGATCTTGGTGACTGATCCACCCGTGTATCGGAGAGCACGTAAATGTCGACCCTGCACCTGATCTCTCTCCGGTCGTGTCGGATTATCCTCCCGGGCCTTACCGGGCTGTGAGAGTGAAGGAAAAGTGAGCGCACCTGTGTCTGCGCACATGCTCGTGAACTATTTTATCCTGCGCAGCTGTCTGATCTCCTTATATAAGAACTGCCGCCATGGCCGAAACCGGTATTTTTATTATAAATATAATCTTTTCCTCATACTAGAAAAGAAATAAATAATAATAAAAACGAAGCTATAAAACGGACCAGCCGCAAAGTCTGCCACACTCACAACGCCATTTGTACGAACAATTACGAGCGAGGATTAGACAAACAAATCGTTTACGACCAGCATTAATCTTTACGCGTCAATGAAAGATATGATCGTAATTGCTGGGTAATGGACTATAAAGAGAATTTTATTAGCTTGGGTGACGGGGCCGATAGTGAGATGCTTCCGAGATGCGAAGAATTTGAAGGTGAAAAAGATTCTTCTAAAAGATTGATGTAATATAGGTCGTCATCACCTCCCGAGCCCTTTCCTATCTATGTTGGGGTCGGCTTCCAGTCTAATAGGATGCAACTGAGTACCAGTGTTTTACAAGGAGCGACTGCCTATCTGTCTTCCTCAACCCAGGTACCCAGCCAACCCATACCCCTTGGTAAGTCGGGTTGTCAGACTTACTGGCTTCTGACTACCCGTAACGACTGCGAAAGATTTGCGCTGCGATACTACTCACTGGTGTCCAAGATTTACTTAGAAACTGTGACTGACTAAGTATGAGAAACTCGATATACAACGGAAAACATAAAGGCCCTATGCCCATAGATATAGATATATGTACCTATATGATATAGATGACGATGTCGTAAGCTGCAGGGCACATATCACATCGAATTAGATTCAATTACAACAGCACGCGAGCTCCCGGTAATCTGGCCGGTGGCCTAAAATGTCGCTCCAACTGTCAATAATGATTGGCATTTTTATTGGACGGGAAAGGGTTTTTGACGGGTATTATAGAAACGGAAATACTTGTCAAATAAGTATGGGTACTGAAGTTGAGAAGCTGATGAGTTGAGTTTGATGGTATTTTTTGATGATGGATTTAAAGTGTGTGTAACTAAATAATTTAGTTAAATTTGAAAAAAACAAATAGGTCTTACACTATGTTCAAAAGATTAATGTTACATTTGTGACATTTAAAAGAAAAACATCACACAAAGTAGTGTCATGACTAGATGGTCTGTCTCTATGTTAACTGACAAGTCTTTCCTTTGTCTTCCACATGTTTCTTTTTTTTTCATTTTAGTCTGTTCCCTTTGGTGAAGAACGTAACCCGTATTAGTGTATAATCTATGGACTAAACCTATCTCATATTCATGAATAGGTATTATCTATACACAATAACTTTATTTGCAAAGCTCATTTTAAAATGTAAAGTTACGTCCACTAATTTGCCATTAATTAATCCATGCGGCATATTAGCGGCTCCCACGTCACGCCGTGGGAAGAAACCCGATGTAGGTACAAATGTGATGGAGCGTAAACTGCTGTCTTGTGTAAACTTTGTTTGTAATGTATTTGTCTAGAATATTGCGATATTTAATTACCTATGTAGTGCAGAGATTGAGATACATACTTGAAGTGACCATAGCTTTTCTGATAAAAGTTGGGGTTGATACATCTGTGTCGCTGTCTCGGAGTATAAGTATGCCAAATAAACAACCGGTCAAGTGCGTCTCGGCACAGCGCACGAGGGTTCTGTACCATTACCTATAAAAAAATAACACTTTTGTTCTCCTAAAGTATCTAGGTATCTGTTTTATTCTAGTAATTACTGAATATTTGTTGTTAAAGCCGCAACAATAATACATCTGTGAAAACTATAACTCTCTAGCTAGCACATTTCTTGAGATATAATCTTGCTGGCACAAGCAGATGGACAGACGGATTGATGGCTAGGGAAGTCTTAGTAATAGGGTCCAGTTTTACCCCTTGGGTAAGAAGTCCTAAAAAACCTTTACTTTCAAAATACATGCAAGTAGTGTCAATAGTTTCCTACTCACCTCTATCTATTTATATAACTTTATCTCTAGTATTGGTGCAGATAAACAATGGTTACTAAGCAACAATCCATTAAAAGCTAATAAGCAAAAAAGTGAATCTATTCTCGCTATAATATCGCGTGTTTCACCAATTAATTAGTAGACTGTCATGGCGACAGAAATTATCTGATACAATGTATTGATGCAGGACAATGTAATCTGGAATTACTTTAAGTAAACAGATGACGACTGAAATAAAAACATAGACATAAACGAACATAGTGATAACGGAACATAACGTAATACTTATTTTTGAACAGCAACTGTTTTTAACAGCCAGTTTCTTAATCAACAACTAAAGTAAGGTAACTTACTTGACCATTACTGATATTTTAACAAAAACATCTTCATAAAAGTAACACCTAAACTAAAAGTCAATAGAGTTACCCTGGCTGTAAGTAGGTACAACAGTATTATGTATATGTATATAGAGTCAGACCACGAAGGAAGGAAATTTTGTTCCCCATGAGTCAGACTCTTACCGATTAAAATACATGCCTATTCTAACTTACAATGTCAGCTATCTGTTAGTCCCAGAGGGGCCCAATAGGGCCAAGGCCTGCCGGGGCTGCGGGTTGTTCGAAAGAGATACCGCGGCCCTAGCACATAAAAAGGCCTACGACGGAACACGACGGTTTTTAGTCAGAGAGTCTGACACTCCCTCACCGCTGCTAACCCACAGCGGGAGGGGTCATTTGATGATTTTTGACGTCATTAAAAAAAAAGCTATCTGCTAGTGAGAGTTCTTGTAAAATAATAACTCCATCCATTTTGTAGACATGCTGCAACTAAAAAGATTTTATATTGGCAGCAATTAGTTACAGTAAGTAAAAGGTACTCCACCTTTATCTTTTTTTAAATAATTAAGTATCTTTATATCGCAGTAATTAAACAGTTCTTATGTATTTGTTTGTAACCAGTGTACAACGAACCTTGGAAAAAGGAATGCAAATCTTAAGAAATCGGCACAAATCGACATTCTAAATAACCCCACGTAAATAATATAATGTTGCAAAACTAACAAAGAACATGTACCTACCACTGTGTTACAACACAAATAATAACAATTTTCTCTTCAATGAAGTTTTTTATCGATTTTATATTCGGAGAGACACGATTCGATTTATTATGTAAAACTGACGAGGTATATTATTGGATCGTTTATTAGTAATTATTAATTTTTTCTCACGTTAGGTCAGCGATTTCGAACTAGTGGTCTGTCTGCTCGATTAACTGTGGATAACAATTACTCAACCACTCGTGGTTTTTCGATTACCTACAGATTGAAATTTGACAAACGTCAAAATTCAATCTCAATTCGCTAAACAACGGATGAGTCTATTATTGTAATCCACAGTTAATACATGCAACAAATCTTTCTCGTCTCAATACATTACTTTTTAGTTTTAAGATAAAAAAACTACATGCCTAATAAAGTATACCTTTATAATATAACTAGCCGTTTTCCCGCGGTTTCACCCGCGTCCCGTGAGAGCTACTGCCCGCACCGGGATAAAATATAGCTTATGTTACTCGCAGATAATATAGCTTTCTAATGGTGAAAGAATATTTAAAATCGGTCCAGTAGTTTTTGAGTTTATCCATTACAACTAAACAAACAAAGTTTTCCTCTTTATAATATTATACGCTATCCACGGAAGCAAGAGCTAAAAGGTAAACAAAGAATGACACTTTTTCAAGATATAAACCGACCTATGACAAAACGTCACATCTTTGTGCAAAATGTTCGCAGTATCTGTGATTTTGTCATCGGTCGGGTTATACAGCCATCTTGAAAAAGTGTCATTCTTTGTTTACCTTTTAGCTCTTGCTTCCGTGGATAGAGTATAGTATAGATTATCGTACCGGCTGTTTGTACGACTGTATGTTCAAGAGATGACACTGGTGACAGACCTATATAAACCCATGCGCGGCATCGTTTCGTTTGAAACTGCTCTTATACGCCAAGTAATGAAAGGCCAATAAAAGGACAAATTAAATCATCATCATCATCATCATCTCAGCCATAGGACGTCCACTGCTGAACATAGGCCTCCCCCTTAGATCTCCACAGATACCTGTTGGAGGCGACCTGTATCCAGCGTCTTCCGGCGACCTTTATAAGGTCGTCTGTCTACCTTGTTGGTGGACGTCCTACGCTGCGCTTGCTAGTCCGTGGTCTCTACAGTGGTTTCCAAATTAAATAGGCAAAGAAAAAAATAAAAAAAAATCTTTTATATCATAAAAATTTAGCTTCTATTTTCAGGTGTTTTTTATGTATGTACTAGCTCGTAGTACATGAACTAGATTTGAGTGTCAATGAGGGTTTTTGAAATTTTTTCTGCCACCGGGTGGCGCCACGTATGCGTCTGGTCCAAACAGCTGTCAAATAGTATGGAATTGTAGGTGCCGAACTTATTGTTTATTGAAATTCTGTTATATTGGAAGTGTTATTGATTTTATTATGGACTACGGTCAGAATAAGGTTTCCGAACTAAAAATTGAGCTAAGAGAGAGGGTGCAAAAGTCACTGGTACTAAGGAAAAGCTTGTTGAAAAATTTGTTAACACAATATGATTTAGTTTTTTTAATTTACTCAACCGCAATAGTAAAACAATAATGCAGTGCTTTAATTATAAAATAAAAAAAACACTAAAATCGTTCACTATTCATAGTAAAGATAAGCACTTTGACAGTTATCTGGACCTGACGCTCGGTGCTGCCACCTCGTGGATTGCCATTTTAGAAAACCCTCATTGTATTGTGTGCATCAAACTGCATTATGACACGTCACGCATTGTGTGCTAAACGTGTGATTGTTGAATATGCAACATAGTACATAAATCGTACTATGCTGAACAACAAACATTGTACAATTTGTAACCTCAGCGTATGCAGACTAAATCTGTTTTTCCATAGGTAGTTTTTATGCTTTTGAGGATAGTTTTTACCCATATGTCAAGAAGGGTTATGATTGCCCATAGTCTTTCTTTCTTAAATTTAAATGAAGTCAAAGTAACCTCATACTAGAGACGATGTTATCCTAGAATGCATGAAATACTCCTGAATGAAGATGCGGGAAACTAGGAGTTGGCTTAAAACATTTACGCAGATTCAAAAAATGATCAAATTTGAAATGCCTTACTTCAAATTACCCTCAAACATTCCCAAAATCACTTCACACCACATAGCACTATATCCCAAACAAAACAGTTCTTCACCTATACAGCATAACCAGCGCTGTCCATTTAAAGTCAAAGCTAAACGGCTAATCCCTTACAGCTGCTACAGCGCTGAGTGTATTTACTTGTACGGGCCCAAGCGAGTGCACTCAGCTCTTAGACTAAACTGTAACTATGTGTATGTGAAACTACTGAGCTTAGCTTTGTGGTATTCCCAGCAGGGATAGCTAAAAACAAAATTTAGGGGATTTTGGAGAATTAGACTATTCACTATATCTACCACCCCTATATAATTCCTTATTACTCCGTTATGTACGGTGTTATTCCTTATGTACTATCCCTATATATTTATTTCATACAACTAAGTTTAAAGCTAAACCTAGATGGACTGCCGGGGCTGCTGCGGGTTGTTCGAAAGAGATATGAGGCCCTGGCACATAAAAGACCTACGACGGAACACGACGGTTTTTAGTCAGTAAGAGCAAGTCTGACACTCCCTCGCCGCTGCTAACTCACAGCGGGAGGGATCATTTGATGATTTTTGACATCGTTAAAAAAAAAGAAAACCTAGATGGAGCCGCAGTTCGGGCTTTGGCCGTAACATATAGACTATTCCAAAACAGGATTATTTTAAACTGTTATGAATTGTATAGTAGATAACATCCTTGAAAATAACTTGTAGTGGGGACAAACTCTGCACTTTGCGTTCGATTGCGAAATGCCGAAAGAAAATGATACTACTTACCAAAAATGTTATTTACTGCCCGTTATAATTACCGTACTAGGAAACACACACAATAAGATTTATAGGCTACTAACGAACTATTTAACAATTTTCACTGTTCATAACCAACTAGTTCCTTCAATACCAAGTTGGAAAGGAAACCAATTAAAATTATATTTTCTTTGCGTGTGGCGTGACTACTTCGTATTATACATATAAAGTTACTTCTCGTCTTTTATAAAATTATTTCTCGAGCTTCGAACAATGGAGTCGTTGATTTTTTCTCAAATAGAAATTATTTTGCTTACCTTTTTATTTATTTGTATTTTTAATTAAAACGACGTGTTGTGGCTGGATGAGTAGCAATGTTAGTAAAAATGCGGACGTATGTTCATTTTGCAGCCCTTCATGTACTGGGGCCGCGGAAACTCTTTCGAGCAATCTCACAATCCTGGAAGGTGGAGATAGAACTTGTACTCTTTTCTCTGGTGGTAATTGGATAATCTGGTTTCTAGCCGAGGTTAGATAATAGGCATTCTGTTTGTACAGATGAATACTGTTTTATCGGGACCAGGCTAGGAAGATGTCAATTTGGCAACAAGTAAATACGACACCTTATTTCGAAAAGCCAAAGCAATCTTAAGATTGTCTATCACAAAATGAATAAAACACGACTTCATAAATAAATATTACTCACTTTTAACATAATTACTTTAAGGTCAACATTAACGTTCAGCTCTCACTTTATATTCAAAGGAAATTAATATGAAATTACACATAAACGTTCCATTTAACTATTGCTAACGTAAATAGTGAAAAACGCCAGCCATTATTGTTAGCACGTGTTAAGGACGTAGGTAGTCAGTTGCCATTTTCACTGGCATTATATACGTTCTACTGGCATTATGTACGTGCCAGTGGCACAATGCGCCTGCTGCTATTATATTGCACAACAGAATTATAATGGTTAGCCCACAAATGGACTGTTGGAAACGATTGAGTCTAATGCTTCGTAGATGTTTTGTTGTGGATCACTAATCTAATTAATCCAAACTAATATTATAAATGCGAAAGTAACTCTGTCTGTCTGTCTGTCTGTCTTTCTGTCTGTCTGTCTGTCTTTTCTTCACGCCTAAACTACTGAACCGATTTGTGTGAAATTTGGTACAGACATAGTTTGAAACTTGAGAAAGGACATAGGATAGTTTTTATTACAAAAAATAAAAATAAAAAATTAAATTTATTACGGACATACAGTGCCATCTATTGGTCAAATGTCGAAATGCTGTTCCTATGCTCCGTAGATAGATGGCGTTAATCGCGCAATGGTGTCATTACACGTGTTCGGTTCATGTTATTGTTTTAATTCATCGGAAAATCCATCAGAAAAATGTAAATAAACAGTAAAAAGGTGTAAAAAGATTAATATTAATAATAATAAAAGTTTTACTACAAAGAAAATGCTCTAACGGAGTATAGATAATTCTATTAGTACTACGCGCAATTGTACGCGGTACCGTCGTGGAAAAATTGTATTGTCGGTTGTATGGTCGTTTATGTGGATTGGTCCTGTTTCGTAAATTCTAATTTGGTTCCGTTGTATTTGTCGATTTAGTACAGACATAGTTTGGAACTCGAGAAAGGACATAGGATAGTTTTTATCCCAAAAATCCTGCGGGAGCGGGAACGTCTCAAAAATCCCGCGAGATCGGGAACTATGTGGGTAAAACCAAAAATCTGCCGGAAGTCACTATTCCACGCGAACGAAGTCGCGGGCAAAAGCTAGTAGTGTTATAAAAAAATATATTATAATAGGTAAATGGTGATAATGTTTTGTTGTTGTTTATCTTCTTCTTCTCTTATATATAAAAATGAATTGCTGTTCGTTAGTCTCATTAAAACTCGAGAATGGCTGAACCGATTTGGCTTATTTTGATTTTAAAATGTTTGTAGAGGTCTAGGGAAGGTTTAAACGATACGAAGTTTGTTGGGTCAGCTAGTATTTAGTATAAAAACAATAAATGGCAGGCAGTCTTGTTAAAAGCGCAGTCTATGAGCGGTGATAGAAATCATGCACGAAATTTAGTGTAGCTACTCGCTACAAGATGGCGCTAGTATAAGAAGTCAAGGAAACTGAAATCTTTGTGATTCAAGCAAATTTTATTTTAACGTGTCGTTAAAATTTTATATAGGTATAGTGGTTTTTATGTGACAACATAATCAAGCAATCCGTTTGAAAATCACAATTTATTTTTCCTGATATCAATATTATAAATGTTACCATTTGACGAAAGATGGCGTAAAATACAATCAATTTTTTCAACGCTCGTTCAAAATGCATAAATTATTATTTACTAGCTTTCGCCCGCGGTTTCACCCGCGTCCCGTAGCCGGATGGTGACAAAAACTATCCTAAAACCTTCTCCCGGGTCTAAGTTACCTCCCCTTTTTTTTTTTTTTTTTCCGACGTCAAAAATCATCAAATGACCCCTCCCGCTGTGGGTTAGCAGCGGTGAGGGAGTGTCAGATTCTTACTGACTAAAAACCGTCGTGTTCCGTCATAGGCCTTTTATGTACCAGGGCCGCGGTATCTCTTTCGAACAACCCGCAGCCTAAGTTACCTCCCCTCTAATTTTCAGCCAAATCGGTCAAGCCGTTTTCATGTTAATGTCGTTTGGAAAGCGGGTTTCATTTTTATATATATAGATTATTGCATATAATAATAATTTATTCGTTTGTTCCGAAACTTTAATACTTTTCCAGAAGTATCCTAGTAGGTACATTTTTAAAACTTCCGTTTAAAGTTTTTTTTTTTTCAATTTAGGGTAAAGGCGGGATAGATGCCCCACATTTTGAAATATGCTTCTAATTTAATAAATATTGGTTCTACATTAATAACACCTATGAATGTAACTAGTTTAATCCTTTATGTTTATTTGTGATTTGTCTTTTTGGACCTATATACTACACGTTTTGCAGATTTTAGCTTTTTGTAGAACTCAATTTTTGGGGATAGACGCCTACCCCTATGGATAGATGCCCCACCTTGAAAATACTAGCAAGGATAGATGCCTACGGTGCGGGATAGATGCCCTTCATACTGTATAAATATATTATATTAATAATATTTATATATTTTTTAACTTTAATTTATTTGAAATGAAAAGTATTTTTCAGTTTTTTAAATCTTTTTATATTCATTATTAGATTAATTAAAATTAACACAATAAAATTCTAAAAGTATTTGTTCAACAAAAATAATGTATTTTAAAGAAGAGGGATCAAAATTGCCCCACGTCCTATAACAATGTGACGTATCTCAAAAAAAAGATGAAAATGTTAAAAAAAATATGGCATACTCTCTAATTTTTTTTTTTACACCTTCATACGAAAAAAATGCTTTAAAAATTGTTCAGGCGCTGTTATGAAAACATCGTTCATAGGACTATTTATGGACTATTTTACTAAATTATTTTTTTGTTTGATAGGGTATACCTCACAGGTGGTCCCATAATCATCAGGTCAGGATCTGATGATGGAAACTCTGAGAAATCCAGGGCAACTTTTGAAAGTTGTAGGCATGCGCAGGACAAAAACTTGACTATAAGGTGTATGTCTTACAACAATATGCAACAGTGACGGTTTGGAGCTGACCTGATGATGGAGACGAAAGAAGGTCGAGGGAACTCGACAACCGAATATTTAAACTACCTCGTGTTTGGGCTTATATTATTTGTATTGAATAGACCTTTGCAACAGTGAAGGTTTGAAGCTGACTTGATGATGGAGATCAGAGAAGGGCGAGGGAACTCGACAACTGAATATGTGAACTCCATTAGACACCGACTTCTGAGGTAGTTTACATATTTTGCTGTCGAGTTCCCTCGACCTTCTCTGGTCTCCATCATCGGGTCAGCTCCAAACCTTCACTGTTGCAAAGGTCTATTCAATACAAATAATATAAGCCCAAACACGAGGTAGTTTACATATTCAGTTGTCGAGTTCCCTCGACCTTCTTTCGTCTCCACCATCACGTATGCTCCAAATCTTTACTGTTGCATAGTGTTATAAGACATACACCTTATAGTCAAGTTTTGATCCTGCGCATGCCTTCAACTTTCAAAAGTTGCCCTGAATTTCTCAGGGTTTCCATCATCAGATCCTGACCTGATGATTATGGGACCACCTGTGAGGTATACCCTATCAAACAAAAAAATAATTTAATAAAATAGTCCATAAATAAACCTATGAACGATGTTTTCATAACAGCGCCTGAACAATTTTTAAAGCATTTTTTTCGTATGAAGGTGTAAAAAAAATAAATTAGAGAGTATGCCATATTTTTTTAAACATTTTTATCTTTTTTTTGAGATACGTCACATTGTTATAGGACGTGGGGCAATTTTATATGGATTGTGATCCATCTTCTTTTAAACCCTTATTATAAAATATTAATTATTAAGTTTCGACATGCAAATCATAAAAATCATTCTTTCTTAAAAACTAAAATAACACAATATACTTAGCATCATAATATTTAACTGGACAGTGCTTTAAGTTTTCCACATCTCGAGCAAAAATTTCTGAAAAGTGTACAGGTTTCATGTAACCAGTACTGACACATTACACATTGAATCCAGTCGGATTTAGATTTTGTTTGTTCATAGCTTTCAAAGCATTCTATGCAGTTATTATTATTTGTAACTTTAGGCTCATCCTGACCATCTGTTTTAGTCTTCTTTACCGGCAAACCTTTAGTTTTCTTTCCCTTTACTTTGTTCTTAGGTGAATTGTCTTCATCTTCACTGTTTGAACTGTAAATCATTCGTATCAATAAAAAAGTGTAAATACCTATACATAAACGCATGAAAACTATAAAAAACACAAAAATATATTAAATATACAATATATTCAAAGGACTTATAATACACTCATGGTATACGTGGTGTATGGAGGGATAGATGCCCCTAGGGGCACCTATACCGTAAAAAATCAGGGCAACTATCCTTTTTGACAGGGACAGATGTCCTAGTATTTTTTTAAATAAATAAATACAATAGAGCAACTATTTACATCAAAATGTATACTTCATGAAACAATATACATACGTAATAAAAAATTAGACGGAATTAATATCTTCTTATAAAGTTATACAACAGCAAATACTCACCTTTAAAAAATTTACGCTCGCTTTAAGTTCGCCGCGGAGATGAATTCACACACGAGCGAAACGCGACCTCAACCCTCGACGGTGCGTGGCTAACTTAGGTGCGGGGTGCTTGCGGCTTCTAGTTAAACGGTTGTTTCTTAATCGCGAGCATGGGAAGTTAGGTTTTTTAAAAATGGGGCATCTATCCCACTGCGGCATCTATCCCGCCTTTACCCTATACGTATTTTATTTTTACTTCCATTCTTGTTTTCGTTTTTCAATAGTTTTTAATAGATACCTAGTCAAAGCTGTTACTGAAATGATTGAGATTACTCACCTAAGTTAGTACTTAAAGTTTCGATAGACGTGTCAATGACTTTCAACAGTTCAATGACCTTTGCATTGGTAAACTCTGAGATGATCCAATATTATTATTATGTGAGAAGTAAAAATTGCACTGTTTGTTTGTGTGCTACTACAAATATTAGACATAAAAGATCATAAAAACTGCTCTTCGGAGAAGGTTCTGTGTGTCACCTTTCAGTTTGTTGAATTTAACGCAAAACCTTCAATCCGTTCTAACAGTAGTGCTAGTAAGTACATAATATTATAACATAATATACGTATTATAAGTGCATAAATAACTCTGTCTGTCTGTCCGACTTTCAAGCCGATTACTGAATTGATTAAAAATGTACACAGTATATTTATTTATTCCCTGAAAAAGGAAACAGGCTACTTTTTATTCGAGTGCGGAGGGTATTTCCTTTGGAACATGGGTGCTAAACAGACACACAAGGCATCATAAGAACCCGTGTCGACGGCGCGCGTTGTTCCACGCGCTCCTCAAGGAGATGTCAGCAACCCCAGCGGGGCCCAGTAGGGCCAGGGCCTGCCGGGGCTGCGGGTTGTTCGAAAGAGATACCGCGGCCCTGGTACTTAATAGGCCTACGACGGAACACGACGATTTTTAGTCAGTAAGAGTCTGAAACTTCCTCACCGCTGCTAACCCACAGCGGGCGGGGTCATTTGATGATTTTTAACGTCGCTAAAAAAAAAAGGCATCATAAGAACCCTGTAACTTACTACTTACATCCTTCAGTATTTTTTGTTGGACCAACATAAAGTTGTCACAATACTAGAACAAGTTTTAAGAATTAAAAAAACAAAGAACCTTCATAGTGTCTAATTGGTATTTTAGTTAGAGCAATGATTAAAAATAAAACTTAATTATTGAGTTGTCCAAGAGGTATAGAAACAAAAAACTGTCAATGAAAGAAAGAAGAAAAATGAACAGAAAAGCATTTTTTTTTCATTAATAATTTTATTTTAACGTTTTTTACTCTTTATTAATACAAAATATGTCACACAACAAATATCGTCATTATTATCAGAACTGCATCACATGCAATAATGCAACCGGCATACCAGTAAGGTATTGAATTGAATAGGACAACTGTCTGCGGAGCCTGTTTCGCAACCTCAAGTAATGCACCTATAATGTTATTTAAGGTCTTATTTTATGAATAAAAACTGGTCAAGAATGTATGTGGGAACCTTGTTTTTATAGAACTGGAAATATGTTTGTTATGGTACCTTTATATTGCAGTTAAGCCATGTGGTTAATTCATAGGTACTTACTTAAAATATTATTAAGGAAAGTAAGTCTGCCTGTCGTGTCATGCCAGAACTACTGCACTATTGTGAATGAAATTTGGTACAGGCGTAGTCTAGAATCTGAGGAAAGACATAAGCTATTTTTAACCCGGGCCATCATCCTGCTTCTTTTTGGGAAATACCTAGTTCTTACGGGACGCGGGTGAAACTGCTGGTAGAAGATAGTCCCTCATTATAATACCTCTACATACTTTTGCACTTGACATTACTATAGGGATAACAATTAACAAAACGTTCACACATTTATCTTCTGTCATATTGTGTTCACTAATTATGTAGGTCTTTAACGAGTAAATAACACTAAGTTGATGTTTGTGTATGTACAATACGGTGTGTGGTAGTGTGCGTCTCATTCATAATAATTTGTTTGTGTGCGTATGAATTTTAATTTCTACTATGATTATTGCTTAATTTACACAGTTCCTATTGTTGGTTATTCAACATGAAATATCCTAATGGAAATATATGTTCAGGTGATCATTTATACTGCGTGTTCATTATCTTAACCACAAGATTTTTGCCAGGTGAAATAATATGTACCTATATCTATTTGTCAGAGATAGATCAATCCTCGGGGAAAAAATCGTTAATATGCTTGATCGTGCTAAAATTATGAACTAATTTCCCAAGTTCTTTAGCGAGGAAGATGATATTACAGGAACTAACCTATCATATTTATCAAGGAAGACAGTAGACATACTTTTTATCAGGGTGCGTATCCGTCAAGTAGTAAGTATTCACAGTTCGGGCGGAGACCAGTAATTTATTAAATAAATTCATTTAATAAAAAAAATATAGGTGGATTACACATAAAAAAATCTGCATCCTGTTCACAAATTCCTCATATAAAAACAAACCGTTAAATTAATATAAACCTGTACAGTCGGCTGATCTTGTGTAGTGACTAATCTGTTAGCAAATTATAGTGATGTGACATGCGTGGGAATTCGAGTTGTCGGTAAAGTCTGGCCGGTAGACACATGAGCGACATACAATTTTTATCAGATTTTTTTGTATCCGTTACTATCTAGCAGTGGCTATAAAATCTTCTAGTTATTCCCAGAGCAATATTTGGCTACTTACTTCCTACATTGCCACATATGTATTTTTGTCATGAATCAAAATGTATATCGAACATCAAGAATCAAAAGTAGATTAGTTTATGACAGTATTTACATTTTAATATTGAATTAAGTTAATTGTATAAAATAAACTTATTCTCTACATACTTGGTACGACAGATAATGATGGTTCCCTTTATTTTAAACCAATGAATTAAAAGTTAAATCGCAATTTTAATTATTTGTTCAAAAGCCGCACCACCTTTGCTAACATCAGCTGTCACACGTGAATAAAAACGGTTCAACATTGACCAATTTTGTGACTCAGTCGTTGTCTGCCATACGCGGACTTATGACAAGTTTTTTGCGCAAAAAAATAATAATATTATCCGTTTTCTACCATTTTAATAAAACACCATAACTCAATAATATGACTTCATAATTCCAATACAAAAAACTATTGATAAACCGCCAATTTTATCGATACCTCCACACCTAAAAACTCATGTTTAAAAAGTCACTATCACTAAATAAGGATGTGCAGTTATAATAACTGTCTTAAGAATAAAAACAGTATCTATCACATACGGCCAGTATGAAATAACCATTGTATAACATATAGATCCCCTCTACGTTCGTACTATTGCTTCCTCAAGCTAGTGTTGTGCGATTGACAGACAAAACTGGACGTTTGGTTTGCAGTGCGTTCTATAGTGACAGTGCTTTGTTATGAAGTGTCAAGGAAAAACGCAGTAAGTGATTTTGGAACCATTTTTACATAGGGAATAAGGAGTATTTTCTTTCTTTCTTATTTTAATGGTGATAGGGGAAATACTTTGTTGAATTTTAAATGTGTTTGAGTTTTCTTTGCGTGCTTTCTCTGCGAGTGATAAATGGTGTTAAGAGAGAAATTCGAAGTGCAAAGTCCGGTGTTATGTTAGGTCATAAAAACAGTAACTCAAAGTTTGTATTTAGAGATCTATCCAAATTATTTTAGGTGAAAATGCTTGTTATAAAACGTGTATGAATAAAAACAACAATATCGAGTAAAGTCACCGTTAATTAGGTTCTGGCCGTGAATGTCCTTCTGTGACTTGTAAAACTGTACAGACGTGCACAACGGTGTTTTGTAAGAAGATGTCATGAATACGCGACTAGGTTTAATAAGCTCAGTGAACCCTGACATTATTTTAATATTACTTTTATAAGAATACTAGCTTTTGTCCGCGACTTCGTTCGCGTGGAATCGTGACTTCTGGCAGATTTTTTGGTTTGACCAATAGATGGCGCTATATGTCCGGAATACTTTTTATTTTTATATTTTTTTGTAATAAAAACTATCCTATGTCCTTTCTCAAGTTCCTAACTATGTCTGTACCAAATTTCACACAAATCGGTTCAGTAGTTTAGGCGTGAAGAAAAGACAGACAGACAGACAGAAAGACAGACAGACAGACAGACAGAGTTACTTTCACATTTATAATATTAGTTAGGATTTACAGGTATTAGTCACGAAGGTCATTGCAAAAAAAACTAACATTAAAGTTTTTTATTTTTGTTTAATACATTCTATATTCTTTTCTATATTCTTTATAAATTGTTGCTATCCTCAGAGAATCAACGAATTGAAACAAGTAATAATATTCTTGACCTTTCACGAACACGCTATGTAATCTAAAGTATTTTGTTTGTTTATTTGATATGGTAAAGCAATGAAACTGGCTTCCGCTAGCGGTTTCACCCGCATCCCGTGGGAACTACTATGCGCACCCGGTTAAAATGTAACCGATAGCCTTCCTCAATAAATGGACTATCTAATTAACACAGATTTTATATAGTTCATAATTTTTTCAATCATAAATAACTTTTCAATTAATTTTATCTACTTAAGGAAAGCCAATTAATAATAATAATAAATCTTTATTTCGGAATTTAGAGGTACACTCCATATTTTACACATATAAAATAAAATAAGTAACCACCTATTAGTTAATCGCTATAATTTATTTAATTACTCCGCCGCAGTAAAGAGTTAACATCTTAATAAAGATATTTATTACAAGTTACTTATTCCTCACGGTTTCACCTCCGTCCACTTTCAGCACCTGGAGAAAAATTTGCCTGAGTTACTCCTCGTTACATCAGCTATCTACCAGTAAACATTAAAACTCTGGTTAAAGTCGGTCTAGCTATATTAGTGATTAGCCGAAACAAACAGACAGACAGACAGACTGACTACATGCAGAAACGACATTTTTCTGTAATTCAAATAACGTCGAATATACCTACATTTTGGTTCACATATACATGCTAAACCGGCTTATTTTAAGTACCTACTATAGCCCAACTTCACCAACAACAAAAACGTTAGTTTTCTTAAAACTATTGTTTACTAAGAATTTTCACGTTCAGTGTTCAAATTAAACAATCGTTTTAAGAAGGGCGGGCGTTTTGGTGGCTGACTTTTGCAATTTGACCTTCAAAAAGAGCTAATTTTCGGCCTACTTTAAATAAATGACTTTTTATATTTTTATTTTCGTGTCCGATTTTCAAAATAAACAGTTGTTTTAAGAAAAGCGGGTGTTTATTTTGTGGGTCTTAACGGGCCTGATATTAACATACTAATATAACTATTATTTACTTCACATAGTGACTAAAGTGAGTCACTAGAATGCTCGGGGTTTCCCCCATATCAAGTGGCCACCCCTTGTTTTTCTTTGAACTAGTTTTTTGCCCAGTTTCACTTGTTTTCCGTATTTTATATTTTTTATTGCATATAAAATGTTTATTGCTTTTTCCGTACACTGTTTGTAATGTAGATAAAATGAGGTCAAGTACGTGACAAGTTTTACTCTAATCCGAGCAAAATCACGGCATTACACTAGCGCTGCATTAGCTAAAGTTTAGGTAAATTAAAAGTAGCTACTTTAAATTATAACCTTTTAGCTTGAAAGAAAGTAAGTTCAATTTTAACTTATATAATATACTACCTGAAGTTTTACAATAGAAAAATATCTAGGTACTACATTGACACCTTATTACATTCCCATTTAGCAAACACTACATACGTAAACACCAATACCTCTATATTTTACTAGCTTCTGCCAGCGGTTTCACCCGCATCCCGTGGGAACTACTTCCCGTACCGGGATAAAAAGTAGCCTATAGCCTTCCTCGATAAATGGGCTATCTAACACTGAAAGAAATTTTCAAATCGGACCAGTAGTTCCTGAGATTAGCGCGTTCAAACAAACAAACAAACAAACAAACTCTTCAGCTTTATAATATTAGTATAGATTAATTCAAGTTTTATTAGCATCGTTCTCAAACACTTCAAGTTGGCCCGAATGTGTTCGCATGTACCGTTGCCGCGCTGTCAACTAGCTCTGTGTATGTAAACTGTGATGAGTCAACGGTAAACCGCGCGAACGTGCTTGTGCGAGTACTGTTGGGGACAAAAGTGTTTTCAACATTTTTCTTTTATTTTTTTTTTCAAAAATAATGATGGGAGCTGTTTTGTACACCGCTGATATTCAGGTGCATCCAGTTAGACTGGGAACCGATGTCAACATACTTGGGAAAAGGTTAGGCTGATGATAATTTATTAACTTGGTTATTGACAATACATAGTTACATAGAAAATAAGTATTGAATATCGGCAGATTTCGCAGTAATTCATGAGAATAAGACTCTTTTTTCTGAGCGTTAATTTCTTTCCCCGGGACTCGGTGGAAATAGTGAAAAACAGTTAGTAAAAATGTATTCAAACATTATATTATTGTTTCGTACAAAAAGAAAAATAGGGTGTATACAATATATTGGACTGGCTATGTAAGTACGTTTCCCCCAAGACAACTTTACTTTTTTGGCTTTTTTCGTTGAGATATAACAAATTTCATGTCCGTGACATTGCAGACAAACTGCAAGAGTGTCGCTTACGCTGGTACGGACACGTTTTACGGAAACCGGCCACTTACGTGGGGAACAAATGTCTAGCCATGGCGCCTCCGCCCGGCCGGGGCAGACTGGGTAGACCCAGGAAATGCTGGCTTGACGTCGTAAGGGATGACATGCGTGCCAATGGACTAACCACCAGGGATGCCGAAGACCGAGCGAAGTGGAGGAGAAGAAGCAGGAAAGCGGACCCCGGGCCCGGAAGGGCAACCGGGACAACGCTAGGATGATGATGATGATGATGATGATAACAAATTAAGAACCTATAGGATATAACTATTATTTATTTGCAAAAACACTTCTTACGTCATCTTCATTCATACAAGCAAGGAAATGTACATTACTATAGCAATTTGTTTGTATAGGTGTAAGTGAATTCACGTACTCATCTATACCAACCAACCTGTAGGTAAATTCAACACGTGTTGTGTTGGCACATTCGTTTTTCCTAGTATTTTTCTTGTTTACTGTAATACAGCTAGCATCAAATATCCGCTCCAAAGTTGACCACTAGTGTCTAGGACACTTGAAAACAAAGGATAGGCGTCATATGGATGACTTCAGGGGAAAAAAGTTATTTGTCACTCGCCGTTTTCCCGCGGTTTCGACCGAACACCGTGGAAACTATTGCCCGTACCGGAATAAAATATAGCCTATGTTATTCGGGAAGAGTAGAACTTATTAACAGTGGAAGAATTTTTCATATCGGCGCAGTAGTTTCAGAGCCTTCAGGGTCCAAACAAAAAAAAAAACGTGACCTCTTTATTACATTCGTACAGATTATCAAGGATTCATTGTAACTAAACATTATAGATTTCAATGTATAAGTCTAATATATTGTACGATTATTCATAAATGAAGTGCATGCAACATGCAACTGATAGAATAGCAAAAACGTTTTGAATTATATTTTAAAAACAATCATTGTCTTGTCATAGATATTTTCAAAACAGGCTTTTTATGCGATGTTTTGTCTATGTCAGTGGTTCTTAACCGGTGGTCCGCGGACCACTGGTGGTCCCTGGAGGCATTCCAAGTGGTCCGCGAAGCTTTGCTTTGCGACGTTGCTATCCATCTTACTTGTCCAACAGACAAAAATTAAGGTTTGAAATGTAGCCCTTTTACGTAATTTTGGTTCTGAGTCTTAAAAAATAATTAAAATTTCCCGCTCGCTTCGCTCGCGTATTCAGAAACTGCATGCCCTCGTTTTTACATTTGTCAACAAACAAGAAGTAAAAGTACGTTTGGGATACATTTGAGTCCGAAAAAAATTTCGCGCTCGCTTCGCTCGCCATTTGTAACTACATACGTATGTGTAGGTATGTCTTTCTTTACATTTACTTACCTACAAAAGAATAGAGTACTTGCGTTTTGTAAACGCTGAACATGAAACCGTTTTTTTTTACCTAGTGGGGGGTCCACTAGGTAAAAAAGCTATAAATTCGTCCGTGGGTTTTTAACGCTTCTGATTGTTAAAAACAAGCATAGAAATCTGTTGCATGCCACTGACGACATGCGTTTAGCTTTGAGTAGTACTGAACCAAGAATTCAGAAGTTAGTAAAGAGAAAACAGTCACAAAAATCTCATTGAATTAAAATCTCAATTTAGGCAAACCAATGGGGTGGTCCCCGGCAAGACAAATTTTGGTAAAGTGGTCCCTCATGACAAAAAGGTTAAGAACCACTGGTCTATGTCCTAGTTTATGGCATTGTTTCGGGTTAGTAGGTTAATGAGTTCATTTAATTATTGTTTTTTGAAAATCGAATGTTTAATCTATGATAATAACGGCCAGTTTCTTCACCAAAAGTTAAAGTTAAAGTAATGTCTAAAGTAAAAGTAACGGTCAAATACGTTTTTTCAAGGCTAAAGTGACAGAAAAACTAATAGAAAAATTGAATTTGACCGTTACTTTTACTTTAGACATTACTTTGACTTGTACTTTGGCTTTAACTATTGATGAAGAAACTGGCTGTAAGTATGTGTAAAATGTCGTCCCACTTAAATATTTTCCAAATCATAGCGTTCTTATCGATATTGTTCTTATAATGATTTATCATTATTAGCTGGTAAGTTCATTGGAAATTAATAAAACAATAATATAACAGGTAGAAAAATAGTTAGAAGTAAAAATAAAACTGATAAAGGTTTTGTCTTAGACTGTACTACGATGACAGTTTCAAGTTTGCAAGCTGGCTTGTCACGACCTCACGAGAAATAAGTAAATAATAATGAAGTTCAAAGTCTATTTTAGAACTCCATGGATGACGATGTTTAAGTCATTTTCCGATGTTACTTGGGCAGTTGGATCCGATACTAACCTAGGTATTTATAGTTTACTGGCTTAGTAAATGGCTCATCTTCTTACCACATCATCGCCTGCTTAGCCTCATCAAGCAAAAATATCAAAGTTCTACGGCCTAGCCATATCCCAATCCTGTTTTGATGTCGGCTTCCAGAACAACCAGATGCAGCTGAGTACTAGTGGACAGTCTTACATGGAGCGATTGCCAGTCTGACTTCCTCAACTCAACGAATTATCTTTATAACTCAATATACATTAAAAATATGCATATCCGTTAATGAATAAAAAATTAAATGAATGACAGACAAAAACGGCATTAATTTATTATTACTACGTCTTAAATTCTACAAATGAAGACTAAGAACTAACTTTAGATAAGTTGGACTCACACTTGTGTTGACAAGCGTACCGACGGTGACAGTCGAGCTTGCAAGCTGTCTTGCACACAAGTAAATACAAGGCAAAGATTATTTTATAGATGTGAAAGATAATATGTGAGGGTTTAACAATCTACCATACTTTAAAAAACATAATTTTTAAGTTACATCATTTAAATTCATTTGAAAAATCCATAAAAAAATATTAAACCATTTCACTGTTTCATTAGGTTTCAATAAATTCATATGCATCGTATTTTCATTTCACATTTAGTCTTAAACTTGTATTAAAAAAATCAAAGAGGGTATCTTTCCCAATAAAATTAAGCGCCATAAAACAGTTCTTCCTAGTACAAAAAAGAATTTAAATCCTACTTAAACAACGAGAAAAATCAAAACGCACTTCACGCATAATTCAAATTACATCTCCAATCAATGATACTCAATAAAATCTATGGCCGAATCCGATACTCTTTATCGAGTTGCGCATGTGTGGGTGGATACCGAGGCTGCGCTCGCGCACAGCTCAGTCATCGGCCGGTCAGACGCCGCGACTGGCCGTTCCATTTTCGAAATTCGCCAACCAGTAACTGCATTCGAAATTCAACATCGTTCGTATTTTAAATCTTTGTTTATTACTGATGTTTTATAACTGGCCAGAAACAAACTAGGTAAGTTTATTTAAATTATGATTTTTCTAAGAAATGTTTGTTTTTTTTTTTGTGAATGTTCTTGTGAAATATGAATGGATTCGATTTACAAGTATTACAGCGGTTTGTCGGTGTTTGACTATAGTATTTTCCTTTTTTTTATTCCGATTTAGATTTAAATAGTCATGGTTAATTACTAGTTAAGTATAGGTTTAATGTACGTGGCGTACAATCTTTTAATGATCAAAGAATGTAACGGTTTTTAAATAAATGGAAAAGATAGGTAGGCCTACCCTTACCAACTGATATTTCCTCGCAAAATAAAAATTAAGGTAGCTTAAGAAAATGTTATTATTGAAACTTGCTCGGTTTAAAAGGCATTATTTTTTATCAGTTATAATAACTCTAGTGAAACTTCAATAATGTTAGCTATGCCATGGTATGCTTATAATGTTTGTGAAAAATTCTCTGCGTAGGTTATTCAAAGAATCTTTTTGTCTTTTTTAAACAATTTGCTTTTCAAAACATTTTCATTAATCGTGTTTAGAATATGCGTAAAAATCTTTTTAATGATTGTGGGTGTGAGATTTATTTTTTTGAATTTTTGAATTAAAAACGCCATTATCATTCAAAACTGAGAAGACGACGCATTGACCCTGAGATCAAATAAAAAACAGATAAATGTGTACCTAACTGAGAAATGTATTCACACTGCAGACTAAACAGTCGGCCGACAGTTGCCACGATGGTTGGCATTTTTTTTTTATTCCGATGATTCCGATCAAAGTTTTCGGTCGTACTGATACCGAATATCTTCGTAATGTGCGTACATTTCATTCATCTTCATACTGATTTGTATGCCTAAATTATCGACCGACTAAAAGTTTGCGGGTACTCTTAAAGTACAATATATCGAACACCTACTAAAATGTTTTGCAAAAAATAACTACACACAAAAATAATTCAATTTCACGGTATTACTAATAAAATTGTAAACACTTTTTAAATTTTCCTTGTGACTGTACTCTCAAAATTGTTATTCATTGTTTTAAATTGTTTTTGTGTAAACATACACTGTTTACCAACACAATTATTGTTTTTGCTTCACCTTGAATATGACATCACAAATATAGTGATCTATGAAAACTAGAATTCAGATTTTTTGTCTAGGTATATTTTAGACTAAGAATTTGAACACGTTTGAGTCTCATTACTAGTAGTTGGAAGTCGGAAAGTCTGACAGTTAGTGTAATTTAGGAGTATCCACTGTGTTACCTGGGTTGAGGAGGTCATATAGGCAATCCTCACACTGCGAGAAACACTGGTCCTCAGCTGATGGTGATTACGAATCTATCCATCGTTTCTTCTATATCCATCCACACTTAGGCACTTACACCATGCTGTATAAGTATCGTCAAAATTATCAGGCAAGACATAATACCACGGCCAGCCCCAACTATCAGGTTACCTGTCAGGTTTAGGTACTAACTATCAGGTTACCCAGGTAACGGGGTTGAGTAGGTCAGATAGATTCCAAGTCAAATAGGTCGACTGGAAACCTAGCCTATTATAGTTAGGAAAAGGCCATACAGATAATACACTATTTGTACTCACTATAGGCACTATAGGCTATGAGCAAGCGTGGTGATTAACGCTCAATCCTTCTCCATTTGAGAGGAGGCCTGTGCTCAGCAGTGGGACGATAAAAAGGCTGTAACAGTAACAGTAACTCACTCTAGGGTTCGATGGGAAGCAGGCTTCAATATAGTTTGAAAAAAGCTAGGCAGCTGATATTAACCACTGGACATATAAATTGCATTCCCTAGACGATGCGTTCATTAACATTGCAAATGCACAATGCAGGTGTCTAGGGACTATTATAGAGGCAGGTTACGAGTCTAAGTGTGAGGGCTGGGGAACCTGTTCTTTTATTCTAGGGTAGGTTGTAGGTATTTATACCTTAATACTTATTTATAGGTGAGTTTATATGTGATGATGATCTTTTTAGAAGAGTGTCTGTTCGAATTAATTTTAGTTAAGTAAAAAAATATCATCACGCAAGACTCTAAAGTACTTCCATTTTTGCAAATGTAATTAGCAGATTCAAGAGAGACAATTTATTAAAAGAAATGTTCATTAAGTGTATGTTTTAAAAAACTTACAAGTAAGTATGAAACTTAAAATATGTTCATTTATTTTAATTTTATATACACACAATATACCGAAAGTAATCGTCATGATTGCAGATCAAAATATATACTGTACTTAACCTAGAAATAAAAGCTTGTAAAAAACCGCTGAACACAGCTTTTGCATTTGAGATTTAAGTGTTCAGGTATTTTGTACTTTTCATCGGTTAATAGACCTTTGCTGCCGACTGTACCTTCATTTTCATGAATATTTTGAAAATTAAACTAAGCAGGTATTTTCGCAAATCATTATCAAAAATCGTAGTTTATGCCAGTCGGTAATTAAAGCCATGTGCAAACATTTTATATGTTTTTCATCAAATAAATCTGCAATTCAATATAGCACAATAAAGATAATTGCTCAACAGGCGCGTGGTATTGATTTACACTTGTTTTTAATTATTATTACAGCCAGTTAATTAAATCGATCGTACAGACGCAAGCAGATCAACCTACCCGAATCTGTATTATTTATCCAATAGAAACTTACACTATTGTAATAAGGTTGAAAATCTCAAAAAGATTGAGGTAGGTTGATGTGCTGTCTGTCTCTGAAATAAGCTAAAATAAATAGTTTTTCACTACTCTAATAACCACCTACGCTTTTTGAGACAACAATTGAAAATACTGCTTAATAATACCTACATATATCATCTAAGTACGCTACTTTTTATCTATGTGCGGGAAGTAGGTGGATCCCTCGGAACGCGGATGAAACCATCGGCAACGGTTAGATTAGAAAGAATTCTTAAAATTAAACGAACCAGCCAGTCGTATTAAAATAATAGTTTAAAAGAAATATTATGATGTACATAACAATTATCTATACTTAATATTATAAAGAGGACAACTTTGTTTGTTCGTTTGTTTGTTTGGTTGTAATAGATAAACTCAAAAACTACTGGACCGATTTTAAATATTGTTTCACCATTAGAATGCTATATTATCTGCGAGTAACATAGGCTATATTATTTTATCCCGGTGCGGTCAGTAGCTCCGACGGGACGCGGGTGAAACCGCGGGAAAACGGCTAGTTTAATAATAAACTCATTATATAATGTTCTCAAGAGTGATTAATATTAACTTTATGTACCTCTACAAAAACTTTCACATAACAATATATTAAAGTAGGTAGGTATATAAATAACAAAAATTGATTATACAACCCAAGCAAAATCAACAAGCATCAATTTCTTGCAACACCGATTTTTAATTCATTCGATGTACCATTCGATTTTAATTTATACCGATTAACCGGACAACCGTATCGAGAATGCAAAACTGCATAATCGATCCCGTGCAAAGGACATTGGCTTTTTATAACATGAGATTCCGTTAGTTTTTTTTTTATTTAAAAATTATGCAAGATGCTTCGTGTCACCGACCCTGGATTTACCAGTTTTGAAGTCCCGTATTAAAGGGACTAATGTATTCAGAAGTATGCAGATGTATTCGATACCTTATTTACATAACTGGATGGTTTAATTTCGCTTGGTATTTATTTTAGTCTTGAGTGTTGAGGTTCTATAGATAGAATGTTCTTAGTATTTGAATATGCATTACTAGATATTGCGGTGTCTTAGGTTTTTTGCAATTAATTGATGATAGTAACGTGTGCAGAGGATCAATTAATTGGATTAAAATTGATTTCAAACTAGCTTCATTCAATTAACCTCCAATCCAAACGCTTAATTAAATAAACAAATTGTTTTAATTTTTTTGTGAACAAGTAATATGAATGACATCAGGTAGAGGAAAAGAGCATGGATGACGATTTCATGCAACGGCGACCCTAAATAGAACTTATTCACTGATATCTGCAATAGCGGATTTCCAAAAGCCAAAAGTTACAAAAAAATTATTAAAAAGCCAGCATTCGAGCTCACGCATTTTTAATCAGCATACATTTCTAAACGTCAACACATATAAATATTTCAATGGTAAGGCGAACATTGTACAAAAACTGAGTTCTTCAATTGTTCTGAAGACAACGTTGACACCGTGAAGATGGTTGAGTCAAGGACTGTTTCGGTTCGACGCACACCACTGCCTCTACATGGCTATGGTACTGGTGAATAGATATAGACAGACTGTTTGTCTGTGTGTCTGTGTTTTAGTATAGTATATGTACTGCCGAAGCAAGTACAGGCAGGTGTGTGCGGATTTTGTGAATTTCGTTGTGTGAGTGAGATTCTAGAGAACTCTGTGAAGGTTTGAAGGGATAGTAGTTTGGAACTGTTACTAATGTCATCTTATAACGACAGGTACAAACAGTCAAACCGCGAAATGATTCTACAGTTGTAATTTAAAGAATTCCTGCGAAAAGGCAATTTTTTTCTCACTCAACAAACTTAAAATATCAAGATCATCTTATCAGCATAGACAATAATGTTTACCTATTAATCATAATGTAAAATCATATAAAATCCTTCGACACAACAAACAATAAAAAGAAATCAGTCATCAAGTGATCTGACAGTTGATGTATCAAACTTCAAAGTTTTTGCGATAGTTTTGTTTGTTATTTCTAGTTTTTGATAATAAAGTATTGTAAGGACTGGTTATAGGTACAAATTCGTCTGACCGAATAAAATTTTCTGATAAGTGCGACATAAATATTATTTGCAATTTCTCGAATGCACTTTTCCTGATACCGGAAGGTAACACTTGATATTTTTGTTATTAGATTCTTACAAAAAACTAATTTAGTTTCTGCCTTTGCCAAAATATAATAAAGCGAAGCCACAAAAGGTTTAATTATAAGACCAAGGCTGAGAATTTAAGATAGGAGCATTCAGTATTCACATTATACGTTGAGAAAGTAGATCTATAAACAGCTGTAAATGTTTTATCATCGGTTTAAAATTTCGTAACATTATATTTACTGCATATAATGCAATAGCACTCTAGATGTAGTCATCTTGATTCGGCCCTTATATTACAAAATATTACGTAGACTTGTTACATGTATAGCCGAAATTACATGCTCTTCAAGGCACTGGTGAATTACTATGAACTTCCAGATTCTGGGCTGCTTTGTGAAAAGTTTTTTTAAAACCCACAAAGCAATGACCCGACGTGTGAATCGAACCCGGGACCCCCTCCGAGACACTGGTGTATTACCTACCCTCAACTATCAGACTCCAGGCTTCTTCGGGAAAGTTTTTTAAATCCTACATAACCATGGACCAACGAGAGAATCAATCCCAAAACCCCGTACACAGCAGTCGCGCTATACGACCACTAGACCAACCTGTAATGAAACCATCTAATCAAAGACCTTTTCTTTCAGACGATGCTAAAAATCGGCGGCGGTGCCCTGCTGATCGCGGCCATTGTGGCGGTCTTCGTGGTCGCCACCCAGGGCCGTGATCCGGACCTAGAGGCACTCGAACATGAGGGTCGGGAGTACATCTTCCAGCTAGACAAGGCTATGGGCAAGAGGAAGAACAGAGCCAGTCTGTCGGAGTGGGATTACACGTCCAATATCACGAAGGAGAATGAAGAGAAATGGGTAAGAGAAATCTGGAATCTTTAATCGAATTCTTAGATGGAATGGGTTTCTTTTACCACACTGCAAGGAAAGGTTATGGGTTTGAATCAATTTATTTGGAATTATGTAAACAAAGCAGTTTGAATTGGAATCTTGTAAAAGCCACAGAAGTTGTTTCTAAGGCATAACTGCTGTGTTTTAACAGTCTAAAATTATGTTCATCACTCAATTTATATTCCTGGGCTTTGCTGTGTTTTTCAAACGTGTTCAAAAGTCACGTGATCAGACTTATCAAGAATCATAGACGTAATAAAATGCCTGTGATTGCCGTTTTACATCTAAGAAAATTCAATTAAAAAGTTAATGTTCAATTTCATTGCTTACACGCGCTCTTAATGGCAAGATTGATTGTTAATTGTACAATAAGGCAAACATAATAATTTGATTAGGACATCGTTAATTATAATCGCAACTTAGGATTCGATGAATTGATTCTTTTTATTTATAAAGCTTCTCATCTACGATTATCAATCCTTTACAGTGAATTTGGCCGCTTATTGTTGATGAGTCTTCTTCCCTCCCTGTTCCTTCTGATAAGTAGTTGCGAAATATTTATTATCTTTCAGATGAATGAAAGAAAAATATCAACTTACATATATAACCGTCTCTGTGTGAGAAAAGGAGTGGGACAATAGCAATGCTGACGAATGATGATGATGATGCCACTGAACAAATATTCTCAAACGGCCTTTAAAATACTTATGCAAACTGTTTCAGATCCAAATCCGACTTGAGTTATCGCAACAAGAGAAGCGAGCTTGGGAGGAGACAAAAATGTACAGATGGCAGGACTTCCAAGACTTCACTCTTCGGAGGATGTTCAAGAAGTACAGCCAGCTAGGAGTGTCAGCTTTGCCTGATGATAAATACAAGCAACTGATGAGGTCGGTCTCGGGAATGGAGTCGAACTATGCGACTGCCAAGATCTGTGATTTTAAGGATCCTACTAAGTGTAATTTGTCTTTGGAACCAGGTGAGGCTTTTGATTACTATACTATCGAACTACCTTTAAGTTTTTTAATTATCATATTCGTATCATTTATTAGTGTTTCACAAGTTTTGACAAGGTGTTACAGTTACAGTAGATTTATAGCTAAGGAGAATTGTGGACCCTGTTAGATCACAGCAACATTAGGCATTTAATGCCAGTACATCACTTTTTTAAGTAACGAATTTATTTCCATTCTGGATTAAAAAGATGAAGTAATTTCTTTTGACTCAGAAAATCGGCTAAGGTTATGTAAAACAGCATTTAGAGCGTCTGCCATACTCCAATACGTTTAATAACAGTTACTTTTTATGTCATAATATATAAATAAAGGTTACTTAACCAATTCCAGATATTACGGAGCTGTTCTCAAAGAGTCAAGATCCCGAGGAGCTGAAACACCTGTGGGTGGAGTGGCACAAGGAAGCCGGTGCAAAGGCCAGGACTAACTTCACAGAATATGTCACCTTATACAATGAGGCTGCTAAACTTAATGGTGAGCATATTGATTATGAATGAGAATGTAAATAAGGAAAATGTCTTTAGCATGCACTTGCAAGGTAATTGTTACCTACCGTAATGTTAATGAAGACTTACAAAAGTATATCTCTTAAGTAGTATCTCTTTTTTATTCTAGAGCCTGCTGGAAGAGATATCAAATGTAAAAGCTTTGTACTATTTTTCTTCGTGTCTGTGTGTAACTGTGTACATAAACTGTTAAACCGTCTCTCAAAAGAAATCAGAATTTTAAAAGAACTCGTATAATTTGTTCTATTTCAAGCCACCAGTGATTAGTAATACATTAAATACTATATGTTGAGAATATGATAGTTCTAAGAAATCACTTGTTTTAAAATGCTAACATAAACTGTTTAAATCGTTGACGTAATAAGTCTGATTATAATTTCGTAGAATCCGTTCTGTTAAACTATATCAGAATAAATATATGTACATATGTACTTCTTATGTGACTTGTAGATGAAAAGAGGATTTCCAATATTCATAAGTGTTTCTTGGCAATTCCAGATTTCAAAAACGTAGCCGACTGGTGGCAGTCAGAATACGAAGTCGATGACTTCGAGCAGCAGTTGGCCAAGCTCTGGGAAGACGTGAAGCCACTGTACCAGCAGTTGCACGCGTACGTCAGGAAGAGGCTGAGGGACAAGTACGGAGATCACGTGGTGTCGGCCAGAGGACCTATCCCTGCGCATTTACTTGGTAAGACTTACATTCAAATTATAAGTCAAAGTTAATGGATACTGACAGCAAGAAAGGGAAACGTAAAGGATCTGAATATTTGCTGACCTAAAATAATTTTGAAAACATAAAGAAGAAGACCGAACAAAAGCATTTTGAATCAGAAATTGAAACTGTCTGTTCTTTAAGCTTATAATTATAACTTGAATGGTAGCTAGTAATGATCGAAGAACGTTGGATCTATTAATAATTCTTAAATGTAAATTATTGTAATTAAAATTCCAGGTAACATGTGGGCGCAAACTTGGGGTAACATAGAATCGTTCACTCGCCCCTACCCAGACAAGAAGGAGATCGACATCACTCAATCCATGAAAGACCAGAACTTCACAGCTTTAAAGATGTTCCAGATGTCTGATGAATTCTTTAGGTCACTAAACTTGACAGCGATGCCTGAAAAATTCTGGAAGAATTCTATTATAGAGAAACCTACTGATAGGGAAATTGTTTGCCATGCGTCAGCTTGGGACTTCTATGATGGTGAAGATTTTAGGTAATTATGGTTAAACTGTATAGAAAATAACAAACCTGGTGCTGGTGGACAAAATGATATTTGTCACTGTACGCTTGGCTACTAAACCTTCCATGGATGTAAACATTTATCAAAGATTAGAATTCAATGTTGGCACGACATTTTCATATCTTTCCAATAACAGTGATGCATGCGTAGGTAGTCATTTAATGTGCCTATAAAAGTTACTTGCGATGAATATTTACTGTTCAGCTTCAAATAAATGGCTCACACACAACAATTACCAAAAATTCAAAATTTTTTCTAACACAATATTTGGCTTGATTTTGAAGGATCAAACAGTGCACATCGGTTGACAAAGAGTACTTTGAGACCACACACCATGAAATGGGACATATACAATACTTCCTCCAATATAGTCATCAACCATTTGTATTCCGGGACGGAGCTAATCCAGGTAACTAATGTCTATTTGTTATACCAGGATCAAAATGTGTACTTCAATCAACATAGAAAATTTTAAAACGGTGCATCACGAAATGGGTCATATCCAATATTATTTGCAGTATAGAAACCAGCCGTTCCAGTTTCGGGAGGGTGCCAATCCAGGTATTTCGAATTTTGGAACGAATAAGAATTATTATTTATCTTTCGATCCTGTTTTCACAAAATTCGATTACTCCATCATGTCTGTATTTCAATCATAGCATTATGTATTGTATTTCCTCGATCAGTCTTTCATAAAATGGGTAATTATTTTCTACAGCTTGGTCTATCTACATCATCAGAATGCATATTCAACGCTAGGGCTCTTGAAATATTTATTAATACACATGAGTGTTTATGTTTATAATAATAATATGTTTAATGAATTACTTGTATCTATTTGACTGTCATATGTTTGAAAAACTCTTGGGGAACATTACTGAACTATTCTGTAATCTCAAGATTCGGTAAATGTTTTAGGTTTCCATGAGGCGGTGGGAGATACGATTGCTTTGTCAGTATCTTCTCCTAAACATCTGAGGCGCGTTGGTTTGAGCACTGGCGATGCTGAAGATGAACAGACTGAAATTAATCAGCTTTATAAAATGGTGAGATTACCTATTTTTAATCTAAAATATCCTTTACTTGTTTACGTCTTGGCTTGTCTTTCTATATCACTATAGCTTTTGATCAGTTGAATCTATTTGGATGCTGCAGCTGTGTTGAAAGCAGGTGTTGATTATGTGATTCTAATGGTCATAACCAGTTCGAAGTTCAATTCAGCCGTTTCAAAGTTATTATAGATAGTTCAACTCAGATTTGCGCGCGGCCCTATGTGTGCGTCGGCTTGTAAATATACAACTTTCATTCGTGTGACAGTGACGTCGTCTGAGCATGACGTGTTCTTATCGCTTTTTCTTATGGGTACAGTCGTTTACGAAAATGTCTAGTTCTTCACGGAGATAATGTTCAAGGAGTCAGGTAGCGTTTCAAAAATAAACAACATTCAAAGCTTTTTATTATACATTTTATACAGTTTTTCATTATTTTCTCATACGTCTTTTCAAATTGACATTGACAGTATCTAAGAAATAATTGAGGTGAAATATCTAAGATGAATTAAATACTCCTTACATATTTTCTAGCTCATATAAATAAACATTAAATTACGTAATAACTATTTTTCTTTAAACAACCGTATACAACCCCTAAATAACTGTATTTGTACCCGACTGTACCTCTTGTCACGCACACAAAGTCACTGTATATGTACAAGGGTTACCCACACATAAGGCCGCGCGCAAGACTGAGTTGAACTTACTATAGCTGTATTGTCATTTGTTAAACCATTTGTTTAAACCATTGATTGAATATCATCTCTCCATCTTTCCCCAGGGTATAGACAAGATTGTCTTCCTACCATTCGCCTACACGTTAGACATGTTCCGTTACGGTGTCTTCCGAGGTACCACGACTCCTGAGGACTACAACTGTCACTACTGGAAGCTCAGGGAGATGCTGCAGGGAGTTGAACCACCCACCAACAGGACTGAGGAGGACTTCGACGCCGCTGCTAAATACCACGTTTCTGCTAATGTGGAGTATGCTAGGTGAGGAAGATGACGAAATCCTTATGGTAACGGTTTGATTCGTTTACCGTGGCAACTACTCAACGTACTCATATAAAAAGTAGCCGACAGCCTTCCAATATATGCAATATTTTTTCAAATTGAAAAATTTGTTTTTGAGATCAGCCCGATCCAGTAAACTGACAAAGTCTTCAGCCTAATATTAGTTTAGTGTAACGCTGAAGGTTCATAATAATGTACTAGCGACCCACCCCGGCTTCGCACGGGTGCAATGCTGATACTAAATACATATAACCTTTCTGTTCAATCACTTTATCTATTAAAAAAACCGCATCAAAATCCGTTGCGTAGATTTGAAGATTTAAGCATACATAAAGATATAGGGACAGAGAAAGCGACTTTGTTTTATACTATGTAGTGATAGTGATGCCATAAGCCAAATTTGTCAATCTTTAGGGCCATCACCATATAATGTGTTCTCCAACATTCCAGATACTACGTCTCCTTCATAGTACAGTTCCAGTTCCACCGCGCCCTCTGCCAGCTGGCCGGGGAGTATGTACCAGAGGATCTGAACAAGAAGCTGGTGGACTGTGACATTTACCAGAGCATCGCTGCTGGTAACGCTTTGGCGTAAGTTGTCATTCAAAGACAAAAACGTTTATTGAAACTTAGGCTAGTTTTTAGCACATTTTCAAGTCAAAAATTACAAAATGACTCCTGGTGTCTATTACAATTTTATTGTAAACTCTTTTTATTACATGTCAGTTACTGCCAGACTGCAGTAGGGTTTTGTTTATGTTGCAAGAGTTAGAAGTTGTGGTAGCAACTGTTTTTTAGAGGAGGAAAAGGCTGTGGTAATTATTTTTGAACTTCCTCATTTTGTGAAAGGAGTTACGCCCGTACAAAATTGTAGCTACAGACAATTTAACATAAGTAAACAGGTAAATAAATTAGTAATTATTATATTTGGTAATTTCAGACGAACTTGTGTGTGACAGATTTTTGTAGTCTGTTACATTACAGCATTTGTCTTGTTATCTGCAACATCAGAAGTTCTTTTACCTTGTTCGAAATCAGTCCTTACTCTTACTCTTTTTATCTAGCATTTTTTAGAAAAAAACTTTAATATGTCCTCAGGAACATGCTCAAAATGGGATCCTCAAAGCCTTGGCCCGACGCAATGGAAGCGCTCACTGGCCAGCGAAGAATGAAAGCCGATGGTCTACTGGAGTACTTCAGACCTCTGCACGACTGGCTGACGGCGGAGAATCAGCGCACAGGAGAATTTATCGGATGGGAGTCAAGTAGAACACGTTAGTATATTATTTTAATCGAGTATGAGCCACTTTAATGGAACTTTCTCAAGGCAACGGGCCGATAAGATGAGCGTTGCCGCGCGAATTTTATCCGTTGAAGATCTAGAGAAAAAAAACATGTTGAAGATTGTTGCTAGGATACTCAGAAGGAACTGCTTCGTAACAAGTATTCTTGACACAGCTATGATCTAGACTAGTAGACGTCAAACTTTGTCCCTGTGGATACTTCGACGATTAATATTCTTCCTCAAGCTAGTGTGTTGTTTTATAGGCCTGAAAATTCTATTCTCTGTCCCTCCACAAGTCATCAAACTCAAAAACGTTTATTCAAATTAGGCTGATAAATCAGCACTTTTAGAACGTCAAAAACAAAAGGCAGCCCTCAAAACGCCCGCCCTTCATCTTCACCACGTCCTTTGTGTTTTTGCATCATATTCTATAAAGTTCACCTCAATTCACACCATTTTCCTCTTGTTCCCAGAATACTGCACGGCGGAGCAGCGAGCGGCGTTAAGCGCGAAGGAGGCGAGCAAACCCGAAGCGCAGGAGGCAGCGGAGTCGTGACGCGTCCAGTACTTACTACACTTAGTCTAATTGATAGCAGACAAGCAACACAGTATTCATAATAAACTTTTTTTTTATAAGGAACATGCAGTATTTTATTTTTTGGTATACAGTCACACATCTTTGGCAGTCGTTATGGGGAATTCAGAAGCCAGAAAGACTGACAATCAGTCTTACCAAAGGTTTCCGTTTGCCGAGGTAAGTCTTGCGCAAGACGGCTGGCAGGAGCTGGATGCGAGAAGCCGAAAATCGATCTCAGTGGCGTGCACTTGGAGAGGCCTATGTCCAGCAGTGGACTGCGATAGGCTGATGATGATGATGATGATGAGGTAAGTCGGTCGAGGAGAACTTACAGAAGGCATTCGTTTCATGGGAAATTCAGGTACTATATCCAGTATAGGAGCTATATCCAGTGAGATTGGAAGCTGACCGAATAGGCTAGGTAGTATAGTATGATGATACCATACCATACTATTGAGATCACAGGGAAAGTTTAAAGTTGTGACATGACTAGTATAATTTGCTAGGTTAGAACCATGACTTGCGTTTTACTAAAGTTCCAAACCTAGTTACACTCTCATATCTCCAGAGATAAAGAAATGATCGACAAAATTTTAAGTGAGTGCAAAGTGGCGTTCTGATAAATAGATGTCTGATTACGGACGTGGCAGATGCTGTTATCTTTTGGGTGTTGAAATAACAGAGTGAAAGAGGACTCTTCAAACACATGCGAAACATATTTCGAAAATGATGCCCACTGAAACTGGCAGCTGATAGGTTCAAAAGTGATTGCCTTAATTTTGCCATAATCTTATGCCCAACTGTAGAAGATCTGGATTGGATTAAAAAATAATCTACGTTCTAGAATATATCTCTGATAATCTCCATCAATGTCAGGATCAAGGTTATCAAAGTAAATAAACTCTGTTCAATATTTTGATTCCAAACACGAAGTTTTGAGGAAAAATCCTAGAGAATATATTTATACAAAGCAAACACGTTTGCTTTTGAAGCAATGACAAGTGCATGGGAATAATGTCGTGTAACTAGTTTTATACAGCAGCTTTGCTTGTTGTGAAAGTTAATTTGAGGAAGAGAGGAATGCGATTCTAATATATGTAGGTAGGTCCAATTTGAAAATCGCAAAACATTGTTAATTTTTTAAATTATTTTTTTACAGACTTCTGAAATGAGCCATCAAGAGGCACTGATTTAAAAACCTAATTAAACAAAGAAAAATAGTTTTAGAGACTTGAAATCCACGACTGCAAAAGTGTAAATAATTTTTGGGCCTAAAACAACCATCACCAAAAAAACATCAACATTTTCAAAAGCAACAAAACCAAAATACAATTTGCATATGTTATGGACCATGTGATTAATTCGGGCATTATTTATAATTGTTGAAATGTTCTTTTTTAATGGGAAATTTTAAGTCTAACCACAAAATTATTTATTGGACTATTGTCATCTAATTTACTTACTCGGCATCGTTTTTCTTGATCTCATTTTTCTTGGCTCGTTTTTTTTATGGTAGAATTTAATTTGGATTCAAAACATTGTATTAAAAATTGAAGTCAGTGACGAAAACGAATCGCTGCAAACCCGACTCCACGTAGTCTTGTCTGCCCTACCCCTAGAGTGCAATTCAAAACCGCGTAGGCGCGGAGGGTCAAGGCGGCCTGCGAGCTGAGGCGCAGGTAGTTTTAAAGCTCGCCGCCGTGGCTGAGGCTGGCCGGCGGAGCCGGCCAGCAAGCCGAAGCTGCGGAGGTGAGCGTGAAAACCATCTGCAACGATAAGCTCGCATGGTACCGCCGGAGCCCCGCAGCGCCGGAGCCGTGACAGAAGCCATGCTTGCTGCATGTTGCATGCTATTAATATTTAGTTTAAGTTAAATGTCAATAACAATAAAAAAAATGAAATTAAATATGTTTATATTACTTTGCCCAAAAGGTCACGGGCAATATGTATAGTGCCCGGTCAATTTAATTATTTGAATAATTATTATCAAATTGCACTCTCATATTGGGCATTTTTCATAATGACCGGGCATTATGTATAATGCCCAATTTATCACTTGGTCCATAACACATACACCTCAAGACCTGTTCTTGAACCCCACGACAGAAATGACAAAAATGAAAAAACAAAAACCGATCGGGTTTGTATCAGTATACGTATCGCCAATTGTACTGACACGGATTATCATTCAAGGAGTGCTTTAGATAAATACGTATCGCATCCCGTCTCAAGTAGTAGTGTGTGGTTGATAGACGAAGGAACTAGCCGGTAAGAAACATTTTTTGTTGCTATAGTATTCTTCTTAATGATGGTTATTTTTTTTCTTGATCTTGCTTTTGTATCTTCAAAAAGTTTTACTTAAAGTTTTGAGAGTGAGAATCAATTCGTTGATTTCGACGAATTCTACATATTGAGATAAGAAGTTTATATTATGCGTGCAATAATGACGTCAAAAATAGTGTTAAAGATAGTTAAATGGGCGTACGGTATGATGGAGTTGAAGATGCAGCTTTTATTAAATTACTTTGCCATTGCGAAGTTGGCTACAACATTGCTTTTACACTAGGCGTATGCTGGCTTCAATAGGAAAGTTCTTTGTAGAAAACTATGATACTGTCGCCAGGCCTGCTAGTCGGGGTTTATAATAATAGATAATCACAATGAATGAATCAATAAAATGTAGTTTGACATCTGTTAGGTCATTCAGAAAGTTGTTATTATCCTTCACGCTTACAAAGTAGGTAGGTACTTAAAGTAGGCGGAACGGGGAAAAGACGTAAATTGTTATTTATAATGTCAAACAGACAAACAGTGGACAGGAGGAAGGACGTCATAAAATGTTTATTTTGATACGGAACCTTATGAACGTAATAGACTTGACGAGCAACTTCGTCCACGTCCCTAGTCTCAAAAATCTATTTTTTGATTAATTTCATCTCAATTTCTTCAGCTGTTTTTGAGTGAAAGCGTAACGATTAAAAAAATGAATTTATAATATTAGCAACCATTGGAGTAGTAATAGAAGTAACCCAGTTTCTGATGCCTCAATTGATTGTAGAAAGAGTTTATTTACGTTATTGATGCTGAATAGAAGTTTAAGGTCAATTAGATTACGTGGTTTACAATCTTCCTCTCATGGCCCAGGCATAAACTATTGTAAAAGATTTGTAGAACTAAAAATGTTCTGAATCCCTACTACCTAATAGTTCTAAGATAAATAAAGAATCAAAAGATAAAAAAGCTTGTCATTCTGTAAACAAAGAAACACTTAATTTTCCTCATAATTTTGTAATTAACAACAATTATTTAAAATTAAGTAGATTGCAGCTCGGCAGGCTTATTATAGTACGAAATGTCATCAAAGAGAATCGTCATTCTACTGTTAATTAAAAGAAAAATTTATTTAACTTGCTCGCCAAGTCGTGTCGAACAAATATAAACTTTGTGCTGCATGGTATAGAGTTTAGTTTTATGTTACGTCGAATCAGGTCTTAATGTTTTGTAAAAGTTGTGGTCAAGAATTTTTGTTTTGGGATGAAATCGAAAGAGCAGAAGCGATGTCTTGTGAGTAATCATTTATGTACTTATATTTCTTTACGGATAAGAATTTACATCTTTCGAAAAGGTAAAAAAATATCTGGCGGTCCTTATTTCACTTATAATATTCATTCGGATAACATGTAGCATAATATTTTGTGTCCGTGTGCGTATGCGTATCACTACATAGTATAAAACAAAGTCGCTTTTTCTGTCCCTATGTCCCTTTGTACGTTTAAATCTTCAAAACTACGTAACCGATTTTCATGCAGTTTTTTTTATCAGATAGAGTGTTTCAAGAGGAAGGTTTATATCAGTTTATATGTATAATGACATCTATTAAATAGTGGGGAAATAATGTTATCCCGTGCGAAGCCGGGGCGGGTCGCTAGTGTCATATAATATGACTTTATGCCTAAAACATTTGAACTCCGAGTACCTATTAAAAGAAATGCTTTACTTATATTATTTGACAATAACTTTTAACCTCTTACAAATAATATTTCAAATGAGTAATCTGGCGGGCCAGTACCTACATAGCGCGGGTGCAGAAGAATTCTTTGGCGATACCCGAGCCCTCGAAAAATGTAACTAAAGGCAATAACAGTGTTGTTCTAGCTAGTAAGACTCCGGCAGACCCCTTCGCTGAACCCATATGGAGGATTTTCCCCCATTGTTAGATATGTTTACAAATTCAAGTTATATATTATTATATATTATTTTTTCCCCAAAAATGGGTACTTAGAGATCTTATGCTAGTAGTACAAAAATAACGTTAGAAGATTCTGGTGCCTATCCGTTATTCTGTCTGTTACCTTCAAGAATTCTTTACGCAGAAGACAATAATGTGCCACAAAATGGTCACAAATATTTGACTTACAATGTTTTGCGTTTATGAATACCGAATGAATATTTGACGGGAGCTATTGTGACGAGTTTATGTACTACTGCAAAGTCAACGTTTTTTATTTTTATATTTCAAATAGGCCTATGAAAGTTCTTTCAAAACGTCAACCTAGTTGCATGGTTCCAAAGAGTGGGTCTCATGGAGAAGACGATTCTCTTCAAGAAACTCCTTTGACACTCTTTTTTGCATTGCAGTAGTATCCTCATAATTTTTAACTGGCCATTAGATATAACCCAATTATTTTTGGTATTATTGTAAGAGAAAAATTGTATTAGAAGTATTCCATAGATCAATAAGTTGACTTGCCCTCAAAATAATTGTTTCTTGTCAGATTGTCGTTGGAGGAAAGAATATTGAACTAATTTGTTTTTAAGTTACGCCTTTAAAGATCCTACGTCATACTTGCGTGTTTATTGTTTGGTCTAGATTCTTCTTTCCTGGAACCATTTGATTTAAAATTATTATAAAGAAGCAATTCTTTGAAAATATTATGTTAAACAAATTGCACCTTGTTTCATTTGGTCTAAAACATCCACCAGTCGCATTGGTCTCGCCTCCAATTTTCTCGTCACACGAATCTCTTGAAATCCTAAAAGCATGACTCGTTAGTAATTAATTTACATGATAATTACTGTTTTTGAGTGTGGACCAATGGTTTGACCACATTCAGAGGTAGTGATGGTGGTGTGTGAGAAGTGACAAAATTTTCGTGAAATATGCCTTGTGGATATTTTAGCCAGACGGCTAAAAAGGTTTTGTTTGTAAGTACAAGCAGTATTGAAAATCATTTTTTGGGATGTAATAGTCTTAATTGAGTTTTAAGAATTAGAACAGTTGTGAAGAAAAGGTGCAAGAAGAATATTCTAGTTTTTTTTCGATTGATCTGATCTAGGAAGATGGTAAGGAAAAACAAATGAAAATAAAAATGTCTGCGCAATTGTTACAAGCGATTGCTGAGTTTAATATTTCAATGTTTGTAGGCGCCATACATGTTTTGGTGATGATTTAAAATTTATCTATGATCTAACTAGACCCAATAAATGGGACCATTATTAAAAGGTGTACATCGTTATCCTATAAGATTGTTTCGTTGTCACCAGAGAATTTCTTTCTCAGTCACACAACTCTTGTGGTAGATAAGATATATGTAGTTCATGATATAAATTGTAGAAGATATAGAGATTATGAAGATATTTATCTACTTGAGATTTGAATTGTCGAAAAAATATTGTGCTGTCTGTCTTTCTGTACTCGAAGTTTCTTTATCTATCTCTGAGATCGATATCGGATTCGTTCTAAATTAATGACTTGAATTAGTTTCACTGCAATTTAAATCTTCATTTAAAAATCGACTAAAATAGACTGCGTCTAGACTTGGTTGGATGTTTTAAAACCTTTTTTACACGCGTTTACTTATCTCTCTACAAATTGACGTACTTCGACACGATACAAATTAAAAACAATCACACATTTAGCTGAATAGAATTCGATCATTTCGCTTCTTAAGCATATTCATTTGGAGGCTATCCTGGCTCTCAACCATGTTATTTTTAAATTGTTGTTTATCATTGTTAAAACTGAACCCTCTTCACCGGCAGTCATTGCAGAAACCGACAGTTAAACGACAACTGTCTTTCTCTACGATATAATAAATACAGCACCTTACACTATAAAAAAGTTTCAATAAACCGCCTATTAAGCTTGTCTTTAAATACCTAGTAATTTTTTCACACAAACGTCGTCGAGGTTACCTATATCTCCACAATTATTTTTACCATCCGTTCTGCTCAATTTGGCTCCAACAATATTGTTCGTTGGATCATTCACCTCTCCTTGTTCCTTGACACGCTGTTTTGTCTGACTTTTTAGACTGAGGCTTCACTATTTATGCATTGATATAGGATTGCTTGCTTCATTGCCAGTTGTGAAACTGTGTAGTCTAGTGAATCTTGCAGGTTGGTTCTATATTTTATTTTGTTAAGCTCGGTTTATATTTCGTTTTGTGTGTGGTGTTAGGCTCATTATTGGTGAAAATATGTGGAGTTTTAGTGTCTAGTTTATATATTTATATAAAATTAATTACTTACTACATTGCTTATGCATGTATATTCACACAGGTTTTGCTAAGGATGATAAAACTACAGAAAATAATTATTTACATACATTAATAGAATAGTAATCAGTCACACTCATACTAAATCTAATACAGCTGGTAGGAAGAAACAATAGGTACTAAAACATTATGAATGCCTCTCGCAAATTGATTATTACATAGGAAGTTATATAAGATTGAACTCATCTAAAACCATAGTAGTACAACTCTGAATTTATATTAGGTACTGATCAAGGAGACTGGGTGATAACCGATCCTAAACCCAAAGAACAGCTGACAATCGTGATCAAAACATATAAAAGGAGAGACCTTAGGGAAGGTTCATATCTCGTATTGTAAATGTATGATCGACGCGCTAACACATCATTGGTTAGGTGTGAATGATTGAATGTTTTGTCGTATATGAACCTTCCCTAAGTCTTAAGGTGGATAGAACATGCTAACGTTAACAAAATCTCAGTATGGTTCAAAATTGAAAAACTAACTATAATTAATGGTTTCACAGTTGATAATGAAGATCATCGGCGAGCTAGCCCTAGTGGGCGCGATCGCGTCCGTCTTCATAGTGGCTGCTAAAGGGCGGGCGGTGGAAAGGTTAATTCTTTTTTTTATGAAGATGTTATTATCTATATATCTATCACTAGCATCACCGATTGAAGTCATCACGTTACCACCGGCTATCGCTGGAAACCAGCGCTGGAAATCTCGGGTCGCAGCATTAAGCTGAGCGAGGGCCGTATTGCGCATTTTAAGACGCATATTTTGCCCTTTAATTTTTTTTGTGTATTGTTTATATTGTCCATGTCTTTATGCGCAACAAAACTTATTTTCTGTCTTCTTCCTTTCTTTTCTTTAAAGGGCGGCTGAAGAAGCTGCCGGCAGAGATTATATGAGGAACCTGGACGAGATCATGTCTAAAGCCAAGAATAAGAAGACGATCGCCACGTGGGACTATGAGAGTAATATTACTAAGGCAAATGAGAATCGACTGGTGAGTCAGATTTGTGATTTGTAGCAGTGTATTGTTTGTAATATACAACCAAGTTATGTTTACATACACTGGTACAACTGGAGTGGGTAAGCAATAAGATTGAATGATTATAGAGGTACAAAAGACTGCATTGAACATTTTATATTAGTAAGATCAAATAAGATTTTTCAAAAGATACGGGAACGGGCTACACATTTAAATCTGGGTGTAGGTATTTATTAAATTGCCGGCAATCAACGGAAACCTGTTTTTTGGAGGCTTAATTTTGGAAATATTTGGTGTTTAACCTAATTATTGATTTTTTGACCTCACAAGTCACGTTTAAGTGGATAAAACTTATACAAACAATAACCTTGTTTGTTCTTTTTTTGTTTTTTAGCTTCAAATATCTTTAGAACTAGCGGAAGAAGAGAAAGAATACTGGAAAGACACAATGAGCTACCTCTGGCACGAGTACGAAGATCGAGATCTCAAGAGAATGTTCGAGAAGTATTCCAAGCTTGGTACTTCAGCTCTGCCTGAGGATCTGAATGAGAGACTGATCAATGCTATTAGTAACATGCAGTCGACATACGCTAAAGCCACTATTTGTGATTATAAGGATAGGACCAAGTGTGATTTGCATGTCGAACCAGGTAATGTATTAGTACTTATCTTCTTCTTCTCTTACACATATATAAAAACGAATTGCTGTTCTTTAGCCTCGCTAAAACTCTAGAATGGCTGGGCCGATTTGTCGTACCTATTTTGGTTTTAAAATATTTGTAAAAGTCTAGGCAAGGTTGAAGGTGAAATATGTTGGGTGAGCTAGCGTTAAAAAAAAATATCTACGCTTTGACTACCATTGATAATGTAGGTTTTCTGTAATATATCTTTTTGAATATTCTAGAGGTAACAAATATCTTCGCGACCAGTAACGACCCTGAGGAGTTGAAGTACACTTGGCTGGAGTGGCACAGGGTCGCTGGCGCCGCCTCCAAGGGCAACTTCACCGAGTACGTCGCTATGGACAATGAGGCTGCCAAGTTGAACGGTAAGCGTTGTCAATTCATTAAATAATGCGTAGTTATGGAATTAAAATGTGTCGAGTTTAAGACATCGATTTACTGCATCAGAAGATTATTTGAAAGGTATCTTACAGACTAAACAGTTGGCTGACAGTTGATTTTTTTAGGAAAATCTTGTTTTAAATCATAGTTTTTAGTCGGTCTAATACCGGCTAGATCCTTGATCTTTGTAATGTGCGGACTACAAATTCATTTTTGTACTGGATTTATGAGCCCAAACAAAATATAGGCCGACTAAGTTTGAAGTGTGCGGGTAGGTCAAATATCGTAGTCTCAAACCAGTTGGTGGCAAAGATTTAACAAACAGGATAGTATCATCTGTGCTATTTAGGTTATTGACACTAAAATCAGCAACCCTTCAAGGAATCCACAATCTAATTTCAACTTAAATTCACCAGGTTACGACAGCGTAGCAGAATGGTGGCTCAGTGAATATGAGGCTGACGACAGTGAAGACCAGTTTGCAGCACTCTGGGCGCAGATCAAGCCTCTTTACCAGCAGATACATGCGTATGTCAGGAGGCATCTCAGATTGAAGTATGGAGAGGATGTCGTGCCGGCTAGAGGACCCATCCCTGCACATTTGTTGGGTAAGTTCTTGTTGATTTGGAATTTTATTTGAACTCTATACCGTCAGTTTAGAAGTGTTTTTGGCTTGTAACCTGTTTTTCAATTCTGAATCGTAGTATCGAAATTGCATCCTTATAATTATGTTTGTACAATTTATGATAAGTCAGTGGCGTATTCACTTAATTGGTATGGCAAGATTAATATGAGAGATTTTAATGAAAAAAGAAGAGCATTAGGTAATTAAATATGTCAGATATGAAATACATTTACAGTAGCATGCTTAAGTCAGCTACGCTTCACCTACTCCTCCTGTAATAGGCATTGCATTTAATTTTGATTGCACATTCCAGGTAACATTTGGGCACAGACTTGGAATAACGTGGAGAAGTTCACCAGGCCGTACCCCGATAAGGCTGAAATTGATATCACAGGAGCTCTGCAAGCCCAGGTTAGTCATCACATATATAATAGGTTTTAAGGTGAACAGTGTTTTAATCGAGTACTAGAAACCTTACCTTTACCTTTATTGCTTTTTATTTATTGAATTCGACGTTTTCATCCACATGGATATGTCAACCCAATCGTACCCTAATATTTAGTGTCTTACTTGTAGACTGCTTATTTGACTTTCACAGTACTTCCTCAGTAGGATAGTATATTTTAGAAGTCTATTTATTTTAATATTTCTAGAACTACACAGCGCTGAAGTTCTTCCAAACCGCTGAGGAGTTCTTTACTTCTCTGGACTTGATGCCCATGCCTGACCTGTTCTGGGAGAGGTCTATTATTGAGAAACCTAATGACGGTCGTGACATGGTCTGCCATGCTTCTGCCTGGGACTTCTTTGATGGTGAAGATTTTAGGTACGTTTCTTTCATAAGTTTTAAGTGTTAAAACAGTATACATATTTAACAGCATAAAGTTATCAGTCTCTTTCATATCCATCATCATATTTATTATTATACTTACCGTCAGTTGCACAAGGATCCATTAAAATTGAAACTACATTAAATATATTGCTAACACTTTTTATCTTGTTGACAAAGAAAGAGTCAGCAATAGATTTAAAGAAGCTTTAACTTTACGGATCTTTGTGCAACTGACGGTTAGTCGTAATCAACAGGCTCTTGGCTAGTGTATCTAGAATTTTAAAATTAATGGTGGTAATGGTGCTAGGATGGTACAAAAAGTTAGCTGGTCACAACTCCCGCACATCAATTTCAATGGCACTACCATTCCAGTCAAGGACACAGTCAAAAACCTAGGTGTACTTATTGACAAACATCTTTCCTGGGGCCCTCAACTGCAAGAGGTTAGTCGCAAGGTGTTTGCATCTGTCCGGTCCCTGAGACGACTGAGGAACTTTCTCCCGACTGCCACCAAAACTGCGCTTGCACAATCCCTCCTGCTTCCCATGCTTGATTATGCAGATGTCAGCTACCCGGATCTCACAGAGGCACAATTAGATAAACTTGAGCGACTTCAAAATGTTTGTATTAGATTCATATTTGGCTTGCGCAAATATGATCACATTTCTGAATTTCGTTCAAAGCTCAAGTGGCTTCCTATACGTCTTCGCCGGAATACTCATATCCTGTCTTTACTATACAACATTTTGTTTAATCCCACTAATCCCCCTTATCTTAAAGAACGTTTCAAGTTCCTTCATGACACACATACAAAATATCTAAGGTCATCAGAAAATTTGAGGCTCGAGATGGCGATGCATTCCACTAATTTCTTCGACAAATCTTTTACTGTTCTGGCTGTTCGGCTATGGAATGCATTGCCCGTTACGATAAGACGGGCTCAATCATTAGCCGTTTTCAAGAGTATGTTAAAAGAACACTACCTTTCCTCCTAACGGTAGGATACTATTCCTATTTGCAAAAATCTATATTTAGCATTGACATTATATATAAGTATATATGTATTTATTGTTATTATTATATATATTTAGTTTATAGTTTATGTATTTATGTCAACAATATTATTATAGGTACACAAGTTGCAGGAGCAAGTGTACACTTTGCCTTACTGCCTACCATATATAATCTTTTCCTTCTCGTCTCAATCCATCCTAAGGTTGTCTGGAAGAGATCGCTCTTAGCGATAAGACCGCCCATTATGTCACCTACTTTAACTACCTAGTTTAAGATCAAAAATGTAACATTGGTGTACCTAATAAAGAATATCTATCTATCTATCTATCTATTAATGTTTTCATTTCTAGGATCAAACAATGCACTACGATCACAGATGCGTTCTTCAAGACTACTCATCACGAAATGGGTCACATCCAGTACTACTTACAATACAAAGATCAACCCGTCATCTATAGGGCTGGAGCTAATCCTGGTATGTAAAATTTTCTAGTCTCTCAAAGTTTTACATAACAGGCTTAATTGATCCAGCCGCAGATTCTTATATCGGCTACGTGATCGAGCTTTTATTGTATAAAAGCAATGGGAAAATAAAATAGCCTCTAACAAACTAATTCATCTTTTATTCGACGACAATCTAACAGAATTTCATACCTGAAGGTTTATATTTGATATTTCAGGATTCCATGAGGCTGTGGGTGACGTCATCGCTCTGTCAGTGGCCACACCAAAACACTTGAGAGTCATGGGGCTCTTGGAAGACGGACCTGAAGACTTAGAGTTTAATATCAATCAGCTTTATAAAATGGTAAGAACTCTGTTCTACTCGCATTTTAAGAAAACAACTTAATGCACCCGGTTGACAGTAGTCTATATCCTTTTTTGGTTTAAGACTCTCTGTGCAACAAATTTCATTTAAATCGATTCAGTACTTTTAATGTGAAAGCTGGAGAGACAGGCAGAGTTATTAACATTTTGGACATTAAATAATTATTGCCATTTACCAGATACAATGTGGTCTCATAAAACTACCAATGCAAACAGTATTTTTATTTACTTTCAGGGTCTTGACAAGATAGTCTTCCTTCCCTTCGGATATCTCCTCGATCTATTCCGTTACGGTGTCTTCCGAGGCACCACCACTCCTGAGGACTACAACTGTCACTATTGGCAGCTGAGGGAAGCCCTCCAAGGTATAGAGCCTCCTGCACCGAGGTCTGAAGACGATTTTGATGCCGCTGCCAAGTACCATATTTCCGCTGATGTGGAGTATATGAGGTGAGATATAGATGATAAGGTTAATCGTAGAGTTGACTAATAAGGTCTTTGTTAAAATAGCTGAACTTAATTTATTTGAAAGGGCGAAATGTCACGATATTTCATTCTCGCAAGATGGAAAGAAAATAACTTTTTTTAAGTAGTTTTCTAGTAATAGTCGATTTTTAATTTTCTACTACTATTTAACAAGCAATGAATGCTTTTAAAGTGAAATCAAAAATTAATAAAGCGCCTACAACATATAAGGAGCAATGAAACAATGAACTGCATATACAGATTAGATGGTATATTTCTTTGCAAGGAACCTCTACCTCCACTTCAAAATTCAACGTATACTACACACCAATTTTAATATTATCTCTCAATTTTCAGGTACTACATCTCCTACATCATTCAGTTCCAATTCCACCGGTCCTTGTGTCAGCTGGCTGGAGAATACACAACCGGGGATGAGAACAAGCTGCTCTCCAACTGCGACATCTATAAGAGCAAAGATGCTGGAAATGCTTTGAGGTAAGGAACGAATTACTTACATTTTAATTTTATTAGCTATAGCCAGCAGTTTCATCAGCTTTCCGGATAAGGCACCCAGAAAAAAAGAAGCTTGTATGAAATTTTGATGTATAAGCTACGAGCTGTTTATATTTTTTCTGCTCCCATTTCCTGTGGGAACTTCTTCCCGTACCCTGATAAAATATAGCCTATGTTACTCGGGGATAGTGTAGCTGTCCAACACTGAATTATTTTTCAAATTAGAAGAGTAGTTTCGGAGCCCTTAGAGTCCTTCTTCTTCTTCCGTCCCTGTTCCCGTTATCTGGGGTCGGGTCTCCACACACTACGGCGCCAGGTTGGTCTATCCTGGGTTGTCAGTTTTGGCAATTGGGCTTTCTTAAGGTCTCTTTTGATGCTTGACCATTCGGAGCCTTTAGGGTCCAATAAATAAAAAAAAGTTTTTCTCTTTATTATGTTAGTTTAAATATAGACTAGTATAGATATTACTACCAAGTTTAATCAAAATCTGTCCAGCGATATGTGCGTGAAGAAGTAACAGACACACAAACACCTTTAAACCTTTTTTCTCTTTCAGTAAAATGCTTCAACTCGGTTCTTCCAAGCCCTGGCCTGATGCAATGGAGGCGCTAACTGGGCAACGCAACATGGACGCCAGTGGGGTGCTAGAGTATTTTGCACCTTTGCACGATTGGCTTAAGGCTGAAAATGAAAGGACCGGCGAATTCGTTGGCTGGGAACCTAGTACTGTCCGTAAGTATTTTTTCATGACAAGAAATTGCAATTCAAAGTATTTATTTACAGTGATGGGTAGATATTAGTCTGACTCTTTTAGGTATTTTGTTATTAGGAGTTTGAATTAATAGTTTGAGTTTAAAAATAATTTGCATTAAGTATAGAAACTTTTTCTCAACGCGAACTATCATCAAAAACCTATAATTTTTTTTATCCTTTTTTCAGATAGATCTATTGTTTCTTCCATCATTTCTACTTTAGAATATTTATTTGTAGATCTTATATAACGGGAAAATTTTAATTTTATAACCACCTCTTTCTAGCGTTCTGCACAGCTGAGCAACGTTCTGCGATGGAGACCTCTGGCTTCAACAAGAGACTGATGAAATACGCTTCCATGTAACACTTCCCTTCTAATAAATACCTATATTTATTAATTACTCACTGAAAAACTGTTTTTTTTTTATGATGTCAGCTTTTGGATGTTCTCTACTGTATGAAGCCTCCCAAGATATCTTTGCTTAATAAAAGAAAATTATTAGGCGATTAACACACGGCTTCGCGCACCGCCGCGGAGGGCGGTAGCGCTCGAACAAAAGAGCACCGCTCGAACACGCGGTCAGGCGGTGTACGTGTGTTAGGCATCAACAGATTTAATACAGGTCAATGCGACATGAGATCCGCTTCACCGCATACCGCGGCGATGCGCGGTGCCGTGTGTTAATCGCCTTAGCCCTAGAATTTCAAAAGGCCATACAATTTTATATAAGTTCCATGACCATATACTACGTAAATACCATCATGACATACAGTATACCTTATCCTGGAGCAAATATTATTATGCATTTTCCGTACAATACCACAAAGAAATGTTATGGTTATTATGAATAAAGAATAAAGGGTAGAAAACAAATCACATGAAACAAATCAGGTATTATCATGATTTGTTTGCATGAACAATAACAACCGAGATTACCAATAAATATACAATTTCAATTACAACACTCCAAAACGTATTTTTGTATTGTAGTCTCCAAAACTAGTTTATATAATTGTTTTTTTTTTGAGACAACAATACCTGAAACTTATTACCAAAATGTACTAGACTGTGTCGAAAGCAATACTATAGGTTTCGAAGTACGAGTCATGGTTCTAGATGAAATAAACTCAATGGCAGGATGTCACGCAATGGCGAAATGACCCTGACCTCGTGACGACAATTTTTGCGCTACTTTAAAAGGTCAGAATAGTTATTGTTGCCCTTTTGAGGGTAGGGCTCACTTGTAATTAGAAGATAGTTGGGTGTTTAACCTTCGATTTCAATGATTTTAGAGTTTGCATTTCGGAAATGGTATTACCTATTTATTGAAATTGAAGAAAATATATTATATTCAGGGTCCATTGTAGGTTTTTTTATTATCATGTTCCTTGACTGATGGTGTTCAGTAAATAAATCTTTATTCATACACACCTACATACGATTACACAATACTATACAAAGGTACTTTTCTACAAGCCAATACTGTTTATGATTTTGAATGATGATTTATCTAACAGTCTAATAATTAACCTTATCTATCAGTTAAAACATTCTATTCTTGTTCCTTATAACTATGGTATGAAGTAATGCATCGGAGAGCACGTTAATGTCTGTCGTGCGCCTGATCTCTCTCCGGTCGTGTCGAATTGTCGTCCCATCGGGCGCAAAGAGTGAAGGAATAGTGAGTGCACTTGCATCCGCATTACTATAATATGTCCTGCGCAGTTGGCTGATCTCCTTACATGAGAACAGCCAATAATCGTCTAGAAAGACCTCACTATCATTATAGTTCCATTACTGATTTTCAACGGAATTATGAAGAGGGACAGCGCGAACGCAGTCCCTCACTACCAAAAATTACGCGTCCGAGTTATCCACATTAGGGATAATCGCAGGGGTCAACCCATCCGCAGTGCAATGGATGGACCTCGCCCTGGGGGAACCGCCTTCTTGATCACGGTATCCCCTACGCCAGGTAAGTATGAATTCACTACAGTACGGCGCGAGGGTCGTTCGACCGCGGAGAATCTTAACACCGCGATTCAGAAATCGAGCGGATTTGTACAGCGCCATCTAGTTATAAAGTTGGAACTAAATGGGGTTGGGGTGAATACAGTGGGGTAGCTCTATTCATACGAACCCTATTGCAGCTATTCAGAATAAGTAAAAAGATACTTTGTTAAAATCGTGTTTTTATTCGTATATGGTTTTGTAGTGAAACTGAATTGATCATACACTGCACAGTGTTACGCAGTAATATAGCTGAGACAAAATTTGCAATAAAAGGCATTATCTACAAGAATTAAGTTCTATAATATATGTCAGTAGATTGAAGTAAAATCTTTACCTCGAAAAGTGATTAAGTACAGTGATACCAATGTCACACATACGATTTATTAAAGCTAGTGATTATGGCACGCTATCAATTTTGGGGTAATAATGACACTAGTATGTTTCCTACTAAAGCAAGGGCGTGTAAGAAGGTGGAAGGATGAAGTCATTTTATTAATGAGATATGAAACTTAGAGTGAAGTAAGTAAAGGGTTTATTCCAAGTCTAAAAATGTCTTACATAACAAGCATGTGAATCTAGAAAAGTGTCATCTATGCATCTCCAGGATACAACCTATTTCCATGCATAATTTCATCTCAACCTTTTCATTTATTTCAGCGTAAAGGGTACCTATTAAAGTCACTGTAATGTTGTTATGAATTGTTTGGCAAAGATTAGGGAAATATATTATCTTAAAGCAAGTATGTATACTAAGTATGTAGCTTGAGTCCTAATCGTACCTATATCCGTAAATAGAAAAAAAAACTACACTGGTTTGAATTATTGATCGACTCTTTAATCAAATGGACAACAATAGATTTCAATTATATGGATCAGCACCAAACAGAACGCAAAAAAATGTTGACATGTCATGTATGATAATACTATACATTTGATTATTTAAAAGAACTATTAGGGCGTAATTATTTCCCACAATACGATGGTAAACAAAAAAAGGGATTTTCGCGTGTTACATTTTTTATACTGGTTGTTGATACGAGCCACTTATAAATAATATAACAATCATAATTTTGTAGGTAGTTAGTAAAATTTCGAGATAGACGGCCTGTAAAGATACCCGAACAACCAACAGTTCTGTATGCGTCTTGCAGTACCCATGACCCTACTACGTCATACTGAGTATGTCCGATACAGGACCAAATGGTGTGGGTGAAGAAGTTGGAGTTGCGCCACAAATGGGAGGTTTAGATAAACCTATGAAGAGAGGTGGTTCGAAAGTGGAAAGAACAATATTAGTGCATAGTTGGAGAATTATTTTTCTAATCAAGTGTATGTGCCGATCCATGAAGATATTGTTCACCCCGCAGAAATTAGTAAGATGTGGTTGACCCTATAAAACAATTTAAATAGACGTGGCCATAAGAAGGACTTGTCCTACATAACCCAATATTTCCCACAGTAAGTCAACTTTTTTGTCACTCGTTATTTTTTTTTGCTACATGTTTTTCCGGTCCACTTGTCTGTTCGTGACAAGGACTTTTAATGTTATTATATGTTAATATCTTTTGTTTACGAACTATTGTGACTATTGTAATGTAAAGGCGTCACCTTCGGTCATTAGTTAAGCTATGATTCATGGTAAGATGATTCACTTTGATGGTTGAAATGATCATCATCAGCTTTTTGAATAGACTCACTGCAGGACACATAGTTGAATGTACCCACAAACAATTTGAAAGGAAAGGATAGATGTTATATACTACTAGCTGTTCTCCCGCGGGTTCACCCGCGTCCCGTGGGATTCACTGCCCTTACCGGAATAAAGTATAGCTTATGTTACGTGCAGATAATGTAGCTTTGTAATGGTGAAAGATTTTTTAAACAGATCCAATAGTTTTTGAGTTTATCCATTACAAAAAAGCAAACAAAGTTTTCCTCTTTATAATATTAGTATAAATAAGGCGTTCAGAAAACCTGTTCTGGGATCCATTAATTGCTTTACTTCTTCTTAGCGAGTGAGCGATCATTTTTTTTCTTCATAATATTATGGTACGTGCATATCGAATTAGTGAATTCTCTCCATCTGTGTACCAAACAAAACAGTTATGATGTTATTTGAGATACTTAGCACTTTTCTGTATAGAGGGAATGAGGAAGAATATAAGTTTTGTTTATATAAAAGGCCTTATTAAATAAACTTTTTGTATTATCATGAGTAGGTAAATAATAAATGATCCTCCTGCAATTACGCAAGCTAAACAGAGGATGCCTTCTATATTTATTTTAATTATAATTTTATATAGATCGGTATGACTGTACTTGTATTGTACAAAGATAATTGAGTCATTTTTGTTGTATTTTTCACTGGAAGTCCAGTCTATAAATAAAATTAAGATCTGTTTACTATTCTCGTATTTATAACAAAAGTCATCTAGCCCTAGCCTTTGAGCAACTGTGTCGGGGTTGGCTTCGAGTCTCATCACCAGTGTTTTACAAGGAGCGACTGCCTATCTGATCACCCGATACTTTTTGGTAATAACAGAAACAATATTCAGGTTAAATCAATTTTTTTTTGCTAAAAATTCGAGCATTATCATATCTTGTTAAACCACTTCAATTTACCTATATTTTGCGACAAAATATTACAATACATCAATTAAGTTTCCTAAAAAATGTATAGGTTTGTACTACTAACATAATTTACTGCAAGATTAACATAGCCTTTATGTCCTAGGAAATAAGGTTCATATTAAACTAAGATTGTCTTGAGATGTCTGACGGCCTTGCAAATCGTCCGCGGTCACCACAAACGCAGTCGTGCGCATAATGAATATAAAACAATTTTACTATTATAAATAAGTGTTTGTTCGAGTCATTTTACGCCAATTTATGTTACGAGTGGCAAAAAAGTCACTTGCATGGCGTGTCTTGGTAGCGTCACCAATAAGCAGATATTTTTTTTCGGATTTTCTAGCTGTACCTACGTTTTTTGAAGGGCTCAATAGCCAATCATGAGTTTTGAGGCTAGACTGTTTGGTAACAGATTCATTATTATACCTCTATAAAAAGGTATTGTTTCCGAATTACTGAGTTTGTGACGTTGTGGGGGGTAATACCTGGTTGACTAACCTAGAGGAATTAGTACCCCACTGAAATGGGTGAACCGAAGATGGAAGCTAGAAAAAAAATCAGTAGTTTCAGCAATACAACGAACTTTATACTGTAACAATATCACCTAACTCAAAAACGTGCACAAGTTACAAATATGCAAAAAAGTACCACTATCACATATTTGTCAAGGGCTTATTAACCAACAGTTTTATGGTAAAAATTGTCCTTGCTTTACCATATTCACCAAGACGCGGTAATGTGTCACTTATGTATGTACGCAGGTACAGAATTCCCACGGCGAAACTGGCACAATAGGAAAATTGCGTCGTGTGTCTTGTATGTTTAAGGAGCTGATAATACCGAGTGAAAAAACTTAGTATAAATTAATATTATAAATGTGAAAAGTGGTTTTGGGTATTTGAACGGATATTGATGAAAGTTTGCTGTATAATATAGCTTATGTATCAGAATGACATATGTAGGTATATGTTATGAGTACTCGTAAAAAGCCACTTTTTAACTTGTAGGTTTGGTTTTATCCCATATTAGCGGATGATGATGAATATTGGCAGTAATATAGGTTGTATCAGAATGATATTGCTTTTTTTCTGGGTTCGTGAAATAGTTCTCTCTGGAACCTGATAAAATTGCTTGCAAAAACTACGTGTCAGTATTTTTATTTGCGAAGGAAAGAAGAAAGACAGATTTTTTCACAGTAAGTACTTACTATTTATATGCATAACAAACATGCGATCTTGTTTTCCGTGAATCATTAGATGATACACAATATTAAAGTTTGTGCAGTACCAATATAAAGTGTAATAAAGGGGTTTTTACTGAGATAATTACATAATATTCTAATTAGGGTGCTTATGTATTATGGTAGTGGTGTTTATTACACTACGTGTGTTATATCATTGTTCCATGCAAAAACTTATAATCCTCTGAGACTCGGTCGTGAATCTTGCAACTCAGTAAGTTACAGAAGCTTAATTTATTCAAATCGTAGTATTTCATTCGAATATGTAGTCGCATTATCAACTCTATAGAAATCTCTATGGTTTTCTTGTACATACATACGTTTAAAGTTCCCCGTTTGATTTGTGTAGAAGACGATGGCATCTTGTTGTAGATATTACGCATGTGCGTGCACTATGTGTTGTTATGTTGTAACTTATACCTACTTAGAAAGGTTTTTATAAAATTTTCAATTAATGGTCTCTGCACACAGCGGGCGCGCTGTGCGCAGAGACCATAAAGGTTTTCTTTTGTCTGCTTTCTTGGAGGAGTTTTTGACGAGCTTCTTCTAACGGTTTACGGGTAACCCGCGTCACGTTTGAACTAATTTTCACACCCTAATTGAAAGTAGGTTATATCCTTTCTGAATAAATGGGCTTTGGAACACTGAAGGTTTTTTTTTGTTTGGAACAGTAGTTTGTTGAAACCAGCACGTTTAAGCAAACAAACTCTTCAGCTTCATAATATGTATTTGTATAGATAAGACAAAGTAAGCGTGAAGATTTAGTTCAACTGTACTATATCGCTACCTATACCTTTTCTTTAACGTACAGTGAGTGAACTTAAAAAAAAAAGCTTGTAAAAATGTATATTATTACCTCACCGTCGCCATACCTCATTAAAAAAGTACCAGGAGATAATAACAGTAGAACAGGTCACGACTTCCTCCGTTGCGTTATCTATTACTTTCACCACCTCGGGAGTAATGGGATCGTGATGTGCATGGTAATGTGTCATCTAATTGTTTAGGGAATTCATATTGTTTTGAATTATCTAATTAATAATTACTTCGGCATAATAAGTTCTTCGTTAACTGTTGCCGATTGATGAAAAACTACAATACTATTTGATACCATCATGATGCCCCTGATCAAAAATACTTCAATTCTGGATAAAATAAGTGGTTTGAAGTGTTTTTTTTACACATCTAGACTAGCACTTTTCGGCCAAAATTAGAATTAATTAGAATCTTAAATGTAACTTAGTTTTAGTGGATTTAGTGAGAGTTTTCGCACATGCAACATACATCACAGGTTATATAAAGAGCATATCCCTTCTGCTTTGTCCTCTACTACCTTTCTGCTTTGTCCAGTAGTACTTCGGTGACGACGAGAGAGTTTTAGATCTTTTATTTTGGCCAACAGACCATGATTCCAACTAGGCCACAAAATTCCTAGAACGTCAAAATATTCAAATGACCAAAGTTTCTTCGTAATCCTTAATTGTTAAACGATGTTAGGTGCAGTACACACTCACGGTGACGCAACAAATAAGTGTAACACCATGTTATATAATGAAGAATTCATTACAACTGGGATTTTACGTCCTTTGGGTAATTGTGTACGCGCCTTAAGTTGGTTTCGAAAATAGTACGAGTGGTTGATTGCTATTTTGGGTGTGAGAAGTATACTAAGAGGATGCTAAGAAATCGGTAGATTTTCCTATAATAAATTGGCTGTGATTTTTGAATTCTGTAGGAATGTATTCTTATTGGGTACCGAAGTAAGGTATACTTTGTATTTCTGTTTGCTTGAACATGGACAAGAAGGCTTACGAATCTTAGGAAGCACTGTTCGGATATTAAAATGTTGTTGAGTTAAAGATAGACTATTTATTCAAGAAGGCTATTTATTATAGATACTAGCCAAATATAAAGTACAATAAGTAATTACAGAATAAAGATTAATTAATAAGCTCATTCAACTAAAACTAATGATCTACTCAAGCGTAAAATGACATCTTTACAAGTTCATTCATTTTCAGCCTATTACTAAATGCTATAAAAAATAATTAGCATGCCATTCCTAATTAACCGTCAATTAATTTTCAGCATTGAAATATTGTATCAATGCCGTTCAGTTACCCTGATGGGATGATAATCAGAAATTGATAATTAAGCATGAAATAAACATAAGTTGACTTTCAAGCCGAAAAATATACTAACGAACAGACTTATTTTATGAAGAAAAACATACTGTTACAGCCTTTTTATTGTCCCACTGCTGGGCACAGGCCTCCTCTCACACGGAGAAGGATTAAAGCATTAATCACCACGCGTGCTCAATGCGGGTTGGTGATTTCAGACTGTATATATAGTCCAGGTTTCCTCAAGATGTTTTCCTTCACCTTTTTATCAGCCATTGGTGTCTAAGATTACTCAAAAAGTACATACAAACTTAGAAAAGTTGCATTGGTACTTGCCTGACCTGGAATCGAACCCACACCCTCATACTCGAGAGGTTGGTTCTTTACCCACTAGGCCACCACGACTTTAAGAAGAAAAACATACCGAAAAACAATTTTCCCATCGTAATTTAACTAAAGATTTTACTAACGTTAAAACAACATACTCGTACACAAATTTCGAAAGATATAATCAATTCGAAATAATTAAGTACGTATACAGTTTCCGTGGGATAATAGAAAAACTGAGAAATCCACGGACGGTAAGGAAATCTACAGTATATTTAACTAGCGTTTATTATAATTATTATGTACAGTGTAATAAAATAACCGTAGATAATAGTAAATAAGTAAATATACGAGTACCTATAGCAAAAGGTACGCCGGATTAGCTTTCATAATAAAACAGCAGCTTAATAATATGTTGATTGTAAAGCTGAGATTTTCTTTCGCAGATACAGATCAACCCTAAGTCAATGCTTACACAATCCCATATAACCCTATGCATCGGCAATAAAACGTAAGACATGACGCATTATGACCTCAAGCCTATTAGGTACGCAGAGCCACAGTCAGACAAAGCCGATTCACACGGCCCGACTTCAGAAGCCACCATACCAGCGAACAGTCGTAAACGCGATACCAAACTAGCACCACGCACCATTGGCTGCTAACCTCGCGCTACTGGGTCGAACAGGCCACCTTACCATGGACTATCTTACAAACAAAAACCCCATAATGTGGTTCCAAGTTATTCTGGTGCTCTTAACATACTCTTCAGCTGAACCGCAGTTGGATTTGCCGCCAATATCAAGCACGCAGAGAAATTATGGTGGATACGGTTTTTCGTCTAGTACGCCAACTTCTATAAATTCTCCTGGGAATCAGTACGATGTGAACAGGAATTTTCAGTACAGTTCTGCAAGACCTGTTTCTTCGTCACAGGCTCCAGGAATATACCCTGTGTCATCCACCCCTTATAGCATAAACCCTGATATAAGTAACAATGGCTATCCCAATCTTGACTACGGGAATGGTCGAAACCCAAGTTCGACTTCAAGACCATACGATGAGAGAAACCGTGATGATTCAATTGATATAAACAATGATCCGAATTTCAGGAAGAATGATCCTAATTTCGTTCGCACTGATCCTAATTATGTTGGAGCGAATCCCTATGAATTCAATAGGGGTGTTGTTGATGGTAACAATATAGATGATAGGTTGCAACATGTGAATGTGCAGCAGATTAAAGACTTTTTGGCTCAGGCTGATGATCAGGCGTCGAAGGAGTGCACTAACAATGTAGCTGCTCAGTGGAACTTTGAGACCGATGTTAGTGATGCTACTCAACATGCAGCGGTAAGTTTTTTAATTATCCTTTTTACATTGTGTATTTGGATTTTCCACAACCAATTCTTACAGCTTGACGTTGCGAAACAGTTTTATAAGCCTATTTGAATTATACGTTTCTGAGTTTCAGTGATTTTGAGGTAGAAGCATTTCATGCCTTAGTGGTAGAAATGATTTGATGATAATAGAATCTTTACAAGACCGTGACCTGCATTATGAAAAAGAATAATTTTAACCAGATATTGCCAGTAGTGTAGAATGAATCTTAATATTCATCTTTGTTTATAACGATCGTTAAGTCCCTATATAGCTCAGTTTAAACTCTGCCTCATTTGTCACACATTATGTATTCAAGGCATGTTTAATAATCATTTCATCAATGTGTCTACTTTGCATACAGAATTGCATTTTAAGGTTTGTTTTTAAACTTTAGTTAAAGGCGCCATTGAAGTCCTATGGCAAGTTTAATTTCTAACATTTGAATCACAAAATAAGGGTTCTTAAAATCTTGATTTGGTTCTGTTTTCTCGGTTTTGATGAAACATGTTTCAATGTTATGTTTTTATTTCCCCATCATTTTCCGAAATAGTAGGTATTACAATTTAGTAGTAATTGTATTATATTTACGTATTGTAATCACGTCTCTCTCTTGCGTCATATCATTCATCACCGACTCTTACATTGTCACATCTTACTTTTGCCTGCCTTCTTTCTAAGACTTCTGTTATACCTTCACGATATTAAATAACCACATATGTTTATATACTATGCATAATACATACAAGTACCTACATAATATTTTAATGGTCATCCGTCCACCATGATTACAGGCAAATGACTCTACTATCTGAGATTGTTATCAAATAAACAATGTGCTACCTCCCGCCATGTTAAAATGACATGCAGCATTTTATAATGCCTTGGGAACATGTAGTTTTGTTCTTAATTATCCTCTTTAGAATATACTTCTACTTCATTATGCTGTGTGCTATATTTTGTTTTGTTTGTTTTAGGGTTCCGTACTTAAAGGGTAAAACGGGACCCTATTGTTTTCGCTCCTTTGTCCGTCACCAGGCTGTATCTCATGAACCGTGATAGTTAGAGAGCTGAAATTTTGACAGATGATGTATTTCTGTTGCCGCTATAACAACAAATACTGAAAACTAGAACTAGATAAATATTTTGGGGGGTTCCCATACAACAGACGTGATTTTATGTCCGTTTTATGAATAGTGGTACGGAACCCTTCGTGAGCGAGTCCGACTCGCACTTGGCCGGTTTTTTGTGTTGATACTATTTAGTCATTGTTGTCGGGATATTTATTTTGTCTCATTATGTCAGCCAATTGTCATCCATTGCTGAACCTCCCCCAAGGAATACCAACCATCCCGGTAATGGGCAGCCCGAATCCATCTTTACTTTGTCTAGAATCTCTTATTCTTGTCAATAGTGTTCAAGACATGCATGGAGAGTTGTGCTTGACTGGAAAGTCCTCGTGGTATTACTAACTCACGAAACCGAATTCAGCAGCAGTAGCTCCACAATAAGGTATCAAAATCCAACCAGTGACCTTAAAACCTGATGAGGTGACCTTAAAACTATTAAAACGAAATTCCCAATTAAAGCGGTAGAAATTCTCATTTCACACATTCCCATAGGCTTATCTAGTGGAAAGTTTCCGGGTAGCGGTTCCCATAGGCGAACAATGTATGTGAGATCTGCAGTAAGTTTCTATGGTGTGTCTTCATAGTTTTTTTGTTGTACTGTATTGTGTTCTACGTCAGATGTTATAACTTTGTATACGATGTTATGGGCAGGTTTCTAGACGTAATGATTGATTATGATATTGTGTGTTATCGAAGATTGTGGGAGATTATTGTGGCTGCGGAAATGCGTGTCATTGATTGCTAATGAGAAGTCGCTATTAGATTCAGTGAACATAGTAAAGATGATTTTATCTTGCTCCTTTTGGATTGACTATGAGAATTTTCAAATACCCCGATTTCGGGTAAAAATTCAAATCTAGTCTTGGAACTACACTACCTAACATTTAAGTAGTAAAGGTTTCAAGGTTGAGATAGTTTATTTATTTATTTAAATGCAACGTAAGTGCTTACATAACAGACACCGCCTCAAGCTAATTCTTATTCTCTAGTAAGAAAACCTCTAGTCTTCTTCTGAATTAAATCAGTCACATCCTATTCCCTAATATTATTTTTCATGCTCCTATCTATCTGTTCCCTGGTATTTTAAGGCCCGCTGATTTACATTTCCTTCTTGTCATTCATAAAGTACATATTAGTCAGTGCCCTAATATTGACCGGCACAAAGTTCTCAACAGCACCATTCTTATCAAACTATCAAGCTATACAATCGAGATCTAATTATTATATTTCTTATACCATTAGTTCGTGGGAACATTCGGTAGTTAGTGTTGTGACTAGTTTCGATATGTTACTGTTTTGATAGTTTTTTGTTTTGTTGACCTTATTATCGACAATATCTGCATGATTGAATGATGTTTCACAGTGGGTGGCATTAAAAAATAAGTATTTTTTACGATACGCATTTACCTTTTTAGGGTTCTGTACCCAAAGGGTAAATCGGGACCCTATTGTTTTCGCTCCTCTGTCCGTCCGTCTGTCACCAGGCTGTATCTCATGAACCGTGATAGTTAGAGAGTAGAATTTTTCACAGATGATGTATTTATGTTGTCGCTATAACAACAAATACTGAAAACTAGAATAAAATAAATATTTCGGGGGGCTCCCATACAAAAAACGTGATTTTTAGGGTTCCGTACCTCAAAAGGAAAAAACGGAACCCTTATAGGATCACTTTGTTGTCCGTCTGTCTGTCTGTCTGTCTGTCAAGACCCTTTATCTCAAGAACGCGTGGACGTATCAAGCTGAAATTCATATGAAATACTCAGGTCTATTGTCCCTTTAAGCTGTGAAAATATCAAACTTCTAAGCCAAGCCAATCAAAAGGTACATCCGATTATGTCGATATTTTCAACAAATTTTCGACACTCGCAAAGGAATCAAAACCTACAGGATACTTCCCGTAAACTCAGAGTCTTGAAATTTGGCACGAAGCATTGGCATATAATGCAAATATAGGAAAAATTTCGAAAATCTCATTTTTTTAGTTACATAATATAAAAAAAAATATTTTAATAAAATTAAACTTACTACCTTATTTCTCACGAACGAATAAAGGTATCAAATTGAAATTTATACCAAATACCAAGGTCTATTGTCCCTTTAGGCAGTGAAAAAATCAAACTTCTAAGTTAACGCGATCAAAAGATACAGCATTTATACCGACACCTTAGACGAATCTCCGTCACACGCTAGGGAATCAAAACCTACAAGGTACTTCCCGTGAACTCAGAATCTTGAAATTCGGCAAGAAGCAACGTTATAAAGTACAGATAAAGGAAAAATTGCGAAAATGATAAATTTGAAGTTACATAAAATATTAAAAAATCAGGTGTAAACATCAAATATTTTCCTCATTTCAATGGAGAATTTAAACGACCAAGTTTGACGGATTTGAGAAATCATTTCTTTGTAGTGAAAGAGTATACTCGCCGTTTATTTCCATTGTCATCAGGTCAGGATCCGATGATGGAAATCCTGAGAAATCGAGGGCAACTATCAGAAATTGTAGGCATGCATAGGATTAAAACTTGATTCTCAGATGTATGTCTGGTGATACTATCAAACAGTGAAGGTTTAGAGCTTACCTGATGATGGAGACGTGAGAAAGTCGAGAGTACTCCTCAACGGCATGTTTTAGTTACGTCGTGTTTGGGCTTATATTATTCGTATTGACGAGAACTTTTCACAAAAGTTAAAAATAAAAACTTTTTACAAAAAAAAAAAACAACTTCCAAAAACAACAAGAAAACTGTTTATATGCATCGGTCTAGATCTCGGTGGTTAAATAAATATAGATGCATCCTCTAGACACCGACTTCTAGACCGATGCACCTAACATCTTTTCAATTTCTTTCTTGCTTTTGTTTTCTTGTTGCCTTTTATATGTTTGAAGTTGGATTTGTTTGTAAAATGCTACAAAATAAAATAAAGCCGACTTTATAAAACAAAGAAAGGGACAGAATTACACTTTTGTCAAGGCTCTAGAAACGTAAAGCCAGCAGCCCCGAATCCTACTCTCTAGCAGTCGTTGTTACAATTCGACAGTTACAAGTCGTCAGGCAGTTTCGAAAAAAACATGAAACTGGGGCTCGTTAGGTGATTAATCCCTCAAAAATAAAAGATCCCCTTCCTGCAATGGCTGCTTTAACCCAAGTTAGTAGTGAATTCTCATCACCTAAAATAAAATAAGCTCCCACACAAGGTTACGTTATAAATTGTAAAAGAGTTCCCATAACTATATCTGATCTTTGCTATCGATCCCACAATGGCAGTCAAACCTATTTATGTGGAAAGTCTTCGCCAATACGAATAAAATAAGCCCAAACACGTGGTAGTTGCAACATACCGTTCAGGAGTTCCCTCGACTCTCTGTAGTTTCCATAATCAAATCAGCTCCAAACCTTTACTGTTTACTAGTACCCTCAAAAATACAGTCACATGTCTGGTTTTGATTCGATGCGTGCCTACAATATTCAAGAGTTGCCCTCGATATCTCAGGGTTTCCAGATCCTCATCAGATCCTGGTCATCCGAATTGGCATCTTCCTTCTTTATGAAAAGTTTTTAACAATAAAAACTAGCATTGCAACCTCTACAATCCTCTGAAACTGCTTGTCTTTTATATTTTTCAAACGATCCTGGACATTCGTCTCCATGGAATTTCAATAAAATATTTATATTCAAAGAAACGTCATACCATTCTCCACGATTTAAAACTACTTTGATTCATGTCCGCCACTTTTTACAAAGCGGGTCAGATATGCCCAATGACCTTTAAGACATAATTAGTTATTTTCAATCAGATTTCTGAATGATGACTATAAAATGTTGTATATGTATAAATAACTTTAATAAAAGAACTTTTACAAGGTACTGGCCTACTATTTTAGTTATATTATAAAATAAAAAATATTAACTACCTATTTTGACTCACACGAAATTACCATAACTATGATTGTTCTAAACTGAACGGTTGGCGCGAGATTCACTTTTTATCTATACAGGATTTGTACGGAACCCTCGGTGCGCGAGTCCGACTCGCACTTGGCCGGTTTTTTTGCTCATTTTTGCTCGATATCCATAAATATATATAGAATATTAGTTTGGATGGTACGGAACCCTACGTGCACAAGTCCGACTCGCACTTATGTGATTTGCATACGTCTACGAACTATTTTGATTTTATTTGAAAATGATGACAATCCTTTTGTGCCTGAAAAGGACTGAAATAGAGTGAATGGATTCCAAAACTCAATTTACAATACGATAGAATATGATTGTATTTTTGGTGTTTCGAATTTAACACGTCACTGTTTTGAGAGAGATTGCATAATGTATTTTGAATTTATTGTCAATGATGATGAACCTTAATTTTCCAGACCAGATCTTTGAGTGACTACAGTAGCGGTGGTTACCTTTAACTGTGACATGGAACCTATGTGTTAATCTTAAAACAGTAGATATTGACCGTGTTACCAATCATTGCTTAGCCGTAATATCCGCCATATTGTATCAGAACAATGAAACTATGGAGTCACCGATAAACAAATAAAAGGTCACATTTTGTTTGTTATTTAATCGATTGAAATCGAAATCAGCTGTGGAAATGCGCCGGAGTTCCGGAGGATGAATTTGGAAACAGAGACAAACTAGCCATGTTTATATAGAATCACCGTGATACAGTGCCAGTAATTCATGATTTGTAAAAAGTGACTCCCAGATCCATACAACTTATGAAGTGAATGCTGAAGACCATCTTACAGTTGCCAAAATTATTTGTACTAGTAAAATTGAAAAATTCTATAACTGTTGGAAAGCTACGTTGTGTGTTGAATAAATTGATTTTCTTTCTTTCTTTTCTTCTTTCTACGCTCTTCCCGACAACATAGGCTATATTTTATACTGGTACGGGCAGTAGTTCTCACGGGACGTGGGTTAGCATATGTCCAGACCAAATATACTAAAGAATACTAGCAGGATAGTTACTATTCCTGTCAATCCCTTCAAAATTTAAATAGCAATCAGCATGAACGCGTGAGGCCAATAATAATAATCATTAGCAATACCATTACAATAACAATGTACAGTAATTGTCATTTGCCAATTAGTTGCTACCATTTAAAATGGTGGATGCCAAAGATGGACCAAACGGAGTATTGCTAAATTATCGACGACTTCTTTTGAAAGGTCGTTAAGACTTCTTTATGTTAAGAATGGGCAGTTATTACAATACCACTGCTGGAAAAGCAGCTAAGTCAGACTTTTAGTGACTAACTCTCGCACTCAGAGACATTTAATGATTACTTAAGTCACTCCTTAGTGACAGATTCTCATAGAAATTCTGCACTAAGGAACGGCTTAAGTAACCATTAAATGACTCTGAGTGTGTCCATAAATCTCATTATAGCCTTCATTTAGCCTTCTGAAGCTAATTTCGTCCAGGGGATTCAGAGTCTTTTGTACAACCCACGAGATTGTTACGCAAGTTTCATACGAATTTCTATCTTTATTTTTAAAAGTTGATTGTTTTTTAATAATGCTCGTTAATGATCCTATGAATGTTTGAAAAAGAAAACTATAGTTCAAAGAGAAAGTATTTTGGATTTGGTCAGTTCAATACTTTAATAGCACTTTCTTCAAAAGCAATTTTCCCATCAGAATACCATTGTATAGAACTTGATACCATTACATGAATTTTATGTGTCTAAGTACACATATCTGAGTCTCATGTAGTTTCAAAGTTCATCATCATCATCATCATCATCTCAGCCATAGGACGTCCACTGCTGAACATAGGCCTCCCCCTTTGATCTCCACAGATACCTGTTGGAAGCGACCTGCATCCAGCGTCTTCCGGCGACCTTTATAAGGTCGTCTGTCCACCTCGCTGGTGGACGTCCTACGCTGCGCTTGCTAGTCCGTGGTCTCCACTCCAGCACTTTTCGGCCCCATCGGCCATCTGCTCTGCGAGCAATATGGCCTGCCCATTGCCACTTCAGCTTGCTAATCCGGTGGGCTATATCGGTGACTTTGGTTCGTCTACGGATCTCCTCATTTCGGATTCGATCACGTAGAGAAACACCGAGCATAGCCCTCTCCATAGCTCGTTGAGCGACTTTGAGCTTTGAGATGAGGCCGATAGTGAGAGACCACGTTTCGGTGCCGTAAGTCATCACTGGTAACACACATTGGTTGAAGACTTTCGTCTTGAGGCACTGAGGTATGTCGGACGAAAAGACATTGCGTAGTTTCCCGAACGCTGCCCAGCCGAGTTGGATTCGGCGGTTGACCTCTTTCTCGAAGTTGGACCTACCTAATTGGACTACTTGTCCTAGGTAGATATATGAGTCAACAACTTCGAGTACCGAGCTTCCAACAGAGACTGGGGTGGGCTCAACATGGACATTTGACATAATTTTCGTCTTGTCCATGTTCATTTTCAGGCCCACCCGTTGTGAAACTCGGTCGAGGCCCTCGAGCATCATACTGAGTTCCTCCATCGACTTTGCCATGACTACGATATCGTCGGCAAACCGAAGGTGAGTGATGTATTCGCCGTTGATGTTGATGCCAAGTCCTTGCCATTCCAGGAGCTTGAAGGCGTCTTCCATTGCGGCGGTAAACAGTTTCGGGGAGATAACGTCCCCCTGTCTTACGCCTCTTCTCAATGGAATCGGCTTTGTGCTATGCTCCTGTACTCGGACCGACATGGTGGCGTTATCATACAAACACTTCAACACCTCGATGTACCGATAGTCAATATGGCATCGTTGGAGTGACTCAAGTACCGCCCATGTTTCCACCGAATCGAAGGCTTTCTCATAGTCCACAAACGCTAAGCATAATGGCAAGTTATACTCCTCGGTCTTCTGTATAACTTGCCGCAGCGTATGGATGTGGTCTATGGTACTAAAGCCTCTTCGGAAACCGGCTTGTTCGGGAGGCTGGAAGTCATCAAGCCTGTGTTCGAGACGGTTCGTGATAACCCTTGAAAACAGCTTATAAACATGGCTTAGAAGTGTGATGGGTCTGTAGTTCTTCAATAGGCTGTTGTCACCTTTTTTGAAGAACAACACCACCCCACCCCGGCTCCATGCTTCAGGCGTTTTGCCCTCGGACAGGACGGAGTTAAAGAGCTTCTGGAGGACTTTAAGTACCGGTGTTCCACCCGCTCTCAGAAGCTCTGAAGTGATTCCGTCCTCACCCGGCGCCTTGTTGTTCTTAAGCTGCTTCAGGGCCATCCTAATCTCGTACAGACTGATGTCCGGGATATCTTCGGTATAATGTCGGGACAGCTTGGCTCTTGGGTCTCCTGCCAAGTTGTCAACGGACTTTGCGACCGAAGTGTATAACTGTCCATAGAACCTCTCGATCTCGCCTAAAACCTCTGCCTTGGTCGACGCTATGCTGCCATCCTCCCGTTTCAGCTTAGTCATCTGGCTTTGCCCAATAGACTTGTCCTTTGCGAACACTTTGGAGCCTTGGTTTCGCTGTATGGTCTCTTTAACACGATTCGTATTAAAGAGACGCAGATCGTGTCGCAAGGACTTGGATATTCGTCTATTGAGCTGCCTATATGACTTCGCATCGTGGGAAGACTGCAACTGTAGCAAGCGTCGTTCAGCCATGAGGTTTAAGGTTTGATCGGTTAATTTTTGAGGTCTATCTTTACGACAGGGTCTAAAAAACTTAGACCCTACCGTGCGGACAGTTTCCACTAGTCCGTCGTTGATCTCGTCCACTGACACTAGGTTCTCGAGGCAAGCAAAGCGATTAGAGAGCTCGAGTTGAAAGCTTTCCGGGTTTTGAATATGGGACCGAGTAGGTCGGAGCGTAGACTTCATCAGACTGGACCTTTCAAGTTTAACATTGATATTCAGCGAGGCTCTTACGATTCGGTGATCGCTACCGGTTTTTACCCTGTTGATCACAGAGACATCACTGAATATCCGTTTCTTGTCGGTCATGAAGAAGTCTATCTCGTTTCTCGTGAAACCATCGGGACTCAACCAGGTCCATTTCCTGTGAGGCGGCTTCTGGAAGAAAGAGTTCATCATGAAGAATTCCTCTTTCTCCAGAAAGTCGGCCAGCCTCTGTCCCCTAGGGTTCCGTTGCCCATATCCAAATTGCCCCACTCTCAACTCATCACCACTTTTCTTGCCCAACCTAGCGTTAAAGTCCCCCATAACAACAGTGAAGTGGGTTTTGGAACTATGTATGGCCCTACTTACGTCCTCATACATAGTCTCCACCTCATCATCGGAGTGTGACGAGGTCGGTGCGTATACCTGAATGACCTTCAGCGAATATCTTTCAGATATTCTGAGTATTAGGTATATCACCCTGTTCGACACACTGTCGATGGTTGTTATGTTGTTTACGAGGGACCTGTGAACGAGAAACCCGACACCACCTTGGGACTTTTGGTCGCCCTCCCGGTAGTAGAGCAAGTTACCAGACTTCAGGGTTACGGTGTCCTCTCCCTCTCTACGGACTTCGCATAACCCTATAATGTCCCAATGTAACTTGCTCAACTCCTCTTCCAGCTCGCAGAAGTTTCAAAGTTATCAAAGATTAATCCAGGCTAAGTTTTCATCCGATTTGTATAACCTTTGTCCTTGAAATCACTGACCAAAATAGTTGAAGTAAACACTATTCAGTACAACTAAGCCAGTTAATTCCTTTCAACTTTGTCTCCTAATAGCCAAAGCATCATTGTTCGTTACTGTTGTTTTTTCCTTCCCCTATGTAGTCCTACTGCTGGGCTTAAACCCCATAATCAACTCCAAATACTCTTTTGATAAACCAATTAGGTTATAATATTCTGTATTAGTGCCACTAATCTGGTCGACTGCAAAGCCGTTTTAAGTTAGAAACATGAAACCGTGCAACTAACTCAAATTTGACTTTGAATCGAAAATTAACACAACAATCAACATCAAAAATCATTCCCCGCTATACCCTGTAAATAAATATATCTTGACCTAAAAGGCATGATAACAGAACAATAAGATATTTCATTACACCAAGGCTTCTCATTGTGTTCAAACCATTATAATTGTTGTATATAGTTATAGGAAAAGCTTATGGTATATGTAATGGGTTTGTGACCATAGTAATGTGTGGAGTGACACTTGTGGTCGTTTCGAATGAGGTATGAGGTGCTTCCTGTAGGTCATTTTTTTGTTGTGTTTGAATCGGTTGTTGAGAAGATGGCTTTTCTTAAGTCAAATGGTTTATCTGATGTTTTCCAACTTTCCCGTCCTGGGCGCAGCGGGAAGGAGTGTCAGACTGTTACTGGCTAAAACCCACCTCTGTTCTTTATGGAGCCTTTTGTGTTCTCAGTCTTCGTTACAAGATTGTGGTATATCATTTAAATAATCTCATAGACTTCGTAATGGTTTAGGCATTGATCATAAAACATGGTTGTGAAGGTTCCATAAAAGAAAATGAGATTTAAAAGCATTCCGACTATGCTCCTAAAATTTATCAATAGTTTCCTCTGACTGCCAACATGATCTTTGGACCAATCTGTGCGAATCAAGTATCAAATATCAAGTTCGCCAATAACAATAAAAAAAATATATAAGTTCCTAAATAATAACAATGTCTCTTCAAATACCAACTAATTTCCAATACCAAATCTTTTCAAAAGCAGCCCCGAATTAAATTCTTAACCCGATTACGTCTATCAACGACTAGCTTAAAAAAAATCACCACAAAAAATCAACAATGACTTTTGAACCAATTTTTTTTTCCTGAGATAATTCAATAACTTCACGAATCATACAAATCAGGTTATCAATACAATTTCAGTGGAAACCTTGGAATTCACTTGGAAAAAAACACAATTTGTTGACAATAGAAAATTGATGAAAAAATGTATGGCTTATTATGTTTTTATAAGATGTATTGAGCAACACGTATTTGAATACTGAAAGGTTCTTTCAATGTCGCTGAGGAAAAAATTAGGACGGAGTAAATTATGGTAAAGTTTTGGTATCAGAAGTAACAATATTTTGATACTAGATGTTACCCGTGGGTTTACCATCATATCGAGGAAACTACTTCCTGTAGCCGGGTAAAAAAAAGACTATGTTTATCTAAAACACCTGTTGGAAGCGGTCTGCCACCACCTATCTATATGAGGGAAAAGGAAAATATGTCTCATTCAACTTCTCAAAACTAAGAGCTTAGTTTGAGAAGTAGAGTATTTTCCCTTTTACAGAAGGAGTACAATAGATCTCCTTTTTATTATAAGAGAAATTGCAATAACGTATTTAAAATTAATTTTGGCAGTCTTCCGACCTATCTGGAACATTGCAGCAGTAGGTACATACAAGTACACAAGTGCTTATGAAAACCAAAAAGCATTGTCCGATATAAGGTCTGATTTGATTATCAAAACGCGAATTGGTAGTGACACATAGTATTTGCAGGGCAATGTTAAATTGCTTAACTTTTTCACACTTTTCATTCATTCTTAAAAATAGTGGTTAGGCAATCGTGTTGATTCAAAAAACCGCTTTTGCACATACATATTTTCATAAGAATTTGATGACTATCCTTCACCTTGGTTTGAATTCAGCAGAATCAGGGTCGAGAAGTTGTGACGTCATAAAGCTAGTTATTTTTCTGTTATCAAAAATTGTGTGACCACGGTTGAGTTGTAACGCTCTATTGAATAATGTACAAGTTAGTGTCTGCGTTGTTGCGTTCTATTGAATCGTTCTAGTGAGTGTACAATTTTACACAAATATTGTTTTCTGTTCAATTTTTATTTTGAGCAAAAAACGCTGTAGAATTTTCATGCATATAAAATCACTAGCTTCTGCCAGCGGTTTCACCCGCATCCCGTGGGAACTACTTCCCGTACCGGGATAAAAAGTAGCCTATAGCCTTCCTCGATAAATGGGCTATCTAACACTGAAATAAATTTTCAAATCGAACCATTAGTTCCTGAGATTAACGCGTTCAAACAAACAAACAAACAAACTCTTCAGCTTTATAATATTAGTATAGATTGGCTTAATACAAAACTCTGCTAAAAATATATAACACAATGTAATCAATATTCGTTAGTAAAATACGTACCTGCGTGGTACCTACTCATCCCAAAATTCAAATTAATAAATCAAAAATCATTTAAGCAAACATTTCCTGTCAAACAGACCATCCACCATGCTTTTCAAAACCCATTCAACCGCAATGACTTTTCTATTTACCAGTACAACCTTTTTACGCAACCCACACACGACGTATTGTGCTAATTGATGACAAAAGACGATCCTGACCTTAGAATCCTCAAAACCACATTACAGATGAACTTATTATCAATTTTCTGAACCTTATTCCAACCGGTTAAAGCTCAAAATTCAGTAGTGCAGTCGCAGCTGTAAGTTGGTGTACAAGTGCAAATGGATTGCATAGTAGTGTGCCAAATATTCAAGCACTTTTGTACTGGATAGTACATTTGTTTGTAAACTTGAACTAGTTTGTGCATGAATGGGTTATTTTGTTGGTTTAGATCTTTTAGCTTTTGTTAGCTTTTTTAGAAGTTTGTTGATTATGATGGATAGATTGCTTTATGGAAACTGGTGGTTTTGTTTGAAGTAGTACTTTATAAGATTAATATATTTTTATTCTAAGACTGATGACTTCTAAACATAAGGTTAGAATACTTCCTGCTGCTGGGCTGCAGAACTGTTTGAAAGAGGTATCGCGGTTCTGGTACACATATGGCTCCAGAAGGAACATGGTGGGTCTTTGTCAGTACAAATCTGATCTGAGGACGCTAAGGTCTCTCATTTGATGATGATCACAAAAAAAAAATAGATTGGTTTAGTAATTTTTCTGTTTCATAGGATATATCACCAAATATGGCAGTGTGTTTGTATGTATCATATCAGTTACTAGCTGTTGCCCGCAACTTCGTCTGCGTGGGCAATATAGAATAGTCAATTATTACGTATGGTGCGTAAGTAATTTTCACAGGAAATAGTTATAATCTATGTCTATATGCTTTGAGTCTGACAAAGCTTGTACATTTTCTGCAGCTGCTGCGACTAAGCAGAAGCCAGAAAGTCTGTCAGTCTTACCATGGATATCGTCTTGTGTAGTTGATTGGATTGAAGATAGATAGATAGGTAGTCGCTCCAAGCAAAATATTGGTACTCAAACAGATTCGGTGACTGGAAGCCCAACACCAACATAGTTGGGGAATAGCTGGATGGATGATAAAATGAGTCATCATCATCAGCAGGCGCATAGGGTAAGATAGTTTCACTACTGGGGAGAAACACTTGTATGACTTGTATGAATTGGGGATTTTCTGTGCACTTACTTACTATGGTAAGGCTGACCCCACATTAGGCGTGCGCGATCCTCGGGCGTGTGAGTAGCGCGGGCGTCGCGTTTTGCTGCCCTGCGGCATGTGTGAAGAGTGCAAGCGACGCGCTCGCGGCGAGCACGCAGCGCTCGAGTTGCGTTCTTACCCCTACGCCCGCCATCCCCGCCGCCCGCTAAACGCCTTAGCAGTTAAACGTCAAGTCGAGCGCGCTGCAAATGCCGCAGGGCAGCAAAACGCGACGCTCACGCAGCGTGCTCGCGACGCACGCGCTACTCACACGCCCGAGGATCGCGCACGCCTAATGTGGGGTTAGGTCTAAACCGGGAGGGACTCCACCGAAATGTTTGCATTAGTTCACGAATAGGCAAAATATACGTATCTGTGAGAGTCCACTTCATGTGTTCGTACTTGAAACCTGCAGTTTTGCCAAGATTTTCAAAATGTACGCACGCAATTTGTCATTTCTTGGTGGAGCCAGCAAATCAAAAGAAACAGAAGTGTTGTATACTGTGCGTCACTACCGCTCACCGGGAAAATTTCGCTCTTGCGGAGGACGTTTATATACCATATTTTGTGTCACACGTAAACAGGACGACAGTAAGTATCCACCGAAACACTTTCAAAGATCTGATGAACGAACAAATCAGACCTGAGTTGGTCACCTGGGGCCAATCAGAGCTCTATGAAGCGATCATACGGTTTGGCTCCTACTGTTATTGTGGTTTCTGAAAATGTATTCACCTCATTCAACGATGAATGTAATTCTGATGGTACTATTAAGAACACTTGCTTAGCGCAAAAGCTGACGTTGGCAGGCTGACTCTTTTGACTTCTCTAATAGGATACCATTGGTTTTTGTGCAATGCACACCTGCAATGCATGCTGGATTAGGATAGGATATAGAGGTAGATGGATAGGATTTGCAGCAGAGAACAATTCTGTCTTTGTAATTGAATGACATCAAACGTCATCATCATCATCATCATCTCAGCCATAGGACGTCCACTGCTGAACATAGGCCTCCCCCTTTGATCTCCACAGATACCTGTTGGAAGCGACCTGCATCCAGCGTCTTCCGGCGACTTTTATAAGGTCGTCTGTCCACTTCGTTGGTGGACGTCCTACGCTGCGCTTGCTAGTCCGTGGTCTCCACTCCAGCACTTTTCGGCCCCATCTGCCATCTGCTCTGCGAGCAATATGGCCTGCCCATTGCCACTTCAACTTGCTAATCCGGTGGGCTATATCGGTGACTTTGGTTCGTCTACGGATCTCCTCGTTTCGGATTCGATCACGTAGAGAAACACCAAGCATAGCCCTCTCCATAGCTCGTTGAGCGACTTTGAGCTTTGAGATGAGGCCGATAGTGAGAGACCACGTTTCGGTGCCGTAAGTCATCACTGGTAACACACATTGGTTGAAGACTTTCGTCTTGAGGCACTGAGGTATGTCGGACGAAAAGACATTGCGTAGTTTCCCGAACGCTGCCCAGCCGAGTTGGATTCGGCGGTTGACCTCTTTCTCGAAGTTGGACCTACCTAATTGGATTACTTGTCCTAGGTAGATATATGAGTCAACAACTTCGAGTACCGAGCTTCCAACAGAGACTGGGGTGGGCTGAACATGGACATTTGACATAATTTTCGTCTTGTCCATGTTCATTTTCAGGCCCACCCGTTGTGAAACTCGGTCGAGGCCCTCGAGCATAATACTGAGTTCCTCCACCGACTTTGCCATGACTACGATGTCGTCGGCAAACCGAAGGTGAGTGATGTATTCGCCGTTGATGTTGATGCCAAGTCCTTGCCATTCCAGGAGCTTGAAGGCGTCTTCCATTGCGGCGGTAAACAGTTTCGGGGAGATTACATCCCCCTGTCTTACGCCTCTTCTCAATGGAATCGGCTTCGTGCTATGCTCCTGTACTCGGACCGACATAGTGGCGTTATTATACAAACACTTCAACACCTCGATGTACCGATAGTCAATATGGCATCGTTGGAGTGACTCAAGTACCGCCCATGTTTCCACCGAATCGAAGGCTTTCTCATAGTCCACAAACGCTAAGCATAATGGCAAGTTATACTCCTCGGTCTTCTGTATAACTTGCCGCAGCGTATGGATGTGGTCTATGGTACTAAAGCCTCTTCGGAAACCGGCTTGTTCGGGAGGCTGGAAGTCATCAAGCCTGTGCTCGAGACGGTTCGTGATAACCCTTGAAAACAGCTTATAAAAATGGCTTAGAAGTGTGATGGGTCTGTAGTTCTTCAATAGGCTGTTGTCACCTTTTTTGAAGAACAACACCACCCCACCCCTGCTCCATGCTTCAGGCGTTTTGCCCTCGGACAGGACGGAGTTAAAGAGCTTCTGGAGGACTTTAAGTACCGGTGTTCCACCCGCTCTCAGAAGCTCTGAAGTGATTCCGTCCTCACCCGGCGCCTTGTTGTTCTTAAGCTGCTTCAGGGCCATCCTAATCTCGTACAGACTGATGTCCGGGATATCTTCGGTATAATGTCGGGACAGCTTGGCTCTTGGATCTCCTGCCAAGCTGTCAACGGACTTTGCGACCGAAGTGTATAACTGTCCATAGAACCTCTCGATCTCGCCTAAAACCTCTGCCTTGGTCGACGCTATGCTGCCATCCTCCCGTTTCAGCTTAGTCATCTGGCTTTGCCCAATAGACTTGTCCTTTGCGAACACTTTGGAGCCTTGGTTTCGCTGTATGGTCTCTTTAATACGATTCGTATTAAAGAGACGCAGATCGTGTCGCAAGGACTTGGATATTCGTCTATTGAGCTGCCTATATGACTTCGCATCATGGGAAGACTGCAACTGTAGCAAGCGTCGTTCAGCCATGAGGTTTAAGGTTTGATCGGTTAGTTTTTGAGGTCTATCTTTACGGCAGGGTCTAAAAAACTTAGACCCTACCGTGCGGACAGTTTCCACTAGTCCGTCGTTGATCTCGTCCACTGACACTAAGTTCTCGAGGCAAGCAAAGCGATTAGAGAGCTCGAGTTGAAAGCTTTCCGGGTTTTGAATATGGGACCGAGTAGGTCGGAGCGTAGACTTCATCAGACTGGACCTTTCAAGTTTAACATTAATATTCAGTGAGGCTCTTACGATTCGGTGATCGCTACCGGTTTTTACCCTGTTGATCACAGAGACATCACTGAATATCCGTCTCTTGTCGGTCATGAAGAAGTCTATCTCGTTTCTCGTGAAACCATCGGGACTCAACCAGGTCCATTTCCTGTGAGGCGGCTTCTGGAAGAAAGAGTTCATCATGAAGAGTTCCTCTTTCTCCAGAAAGTCGGCCAGCCTCTGTCCCCTAGGGTTCCGTTGCCCATATCCAAATTGCCCCACTCTCAACTCATCACCGCTTTTCTTGCCCAACCTAGCGTTAAAATCCCCCATAACAACAGTGAAGTGGGTTTTGGAACTATGTATGGCCCTACTTACGTCCTCATACATAGTCTCCACCTCATCATCAGAGTGTGACGAGGTCGGTGCGTATACCTGAATGACCTTCAGCGAATATCTTTCGGATATTCTGAGTATTAGGTATATCACCCTGTTCGACACACTGTCGATGGTTGTTATGTTGTTTACGAGGGACTTGTGAACGAGAAACCCGACACCACCTTGGGACTTTTGGTCGCCCTCCCGGTAGTAGAGCAAGTTACCAGACTTCAGGGTTACGGTGTCCTCTCCCTCTCTACGGACTTCGCATAACCCCATAATGTCCCAATGTAACTTGCTCAACTCCTCTTCCAGCTCGCAGATCTTTTCGTCAGTCCTCAATGTGCGAATGTTGTGTGTTACCAGGGCCAGTCGTCGTGGGGGTGGGTAGCCGGATCTCTTCCGGAGATTCTTAGCACCCCCTGCTCCGCCGTTACCTTGACCGCTACCCGCGCCAGGGATAGCGGAGCTGCCGGGGACTGGGGGCCTGGTTTCTGTGCTTCTCATTAGGGGGTAATTGCCTTTAATCGCCACGCTTGGCAGGCGGGTTGGCGATCGCAGTGAGGGTGTGCAGTACGCGGAGGACGCTGCTGCCCGACCTCCGGTTTGTCCCTTAGTCGCCTCTTACGACACCCACGGGATGATATGGGGGGAGCGCTATTCTAAGCCGACGTCCCACGGCAAACGTAGTTTTATATAAAAGGTGTTTTTTTAGACTTGGCTCGGGTCTTACTGAGACTGTTCGTAATCGTGAACAGTGTATTTGCGATCAGAAGTTGAAAGTAAGCATGTCTCTGGTATGTGACGCGTAATTTGTACGTTTCCAGACGCATAAAGCATTTTACGTGTGTATGGTATTAAATCGAGAAAGCTCCCATTTCTTATCTGCACTTTGTATCTGGGCTTGTTTTTAAAGCTACAGAAGCCTACATTACCTACCTCACGCTTAGCAGCGCTTGCGAGAGATAGATCTTCCTTTCTTCTAGGATTAAGTTTACATATTTTGCATCAGAAAAAATAATTAAGGTTTACTTAATACTACTCACTCAAAGTAATTTGTTTTAAGGCCACCACATTAGTGGAAGATAAGCTAAACTATGTTTATGAAAAAATCCTGATATGAACTCCATCTGTAACTTTAAATGATAATTAATTGTTCCACTAAAGTCATCATTTTTGACATAATGTTCAAAAAATAATTTAGATGGCACCGTTTTAAATTTGGCTGAGAACTATTAATTTTCTTTTCATCAAGGTAATAATTATAGTTGGATTTTGATGTGGTACGGCAAACTGACAAACACTATTGAAATGTCTATCGAAAAATTACACTACGTGTTAAAATATGGTGAATTACGGAAAATACACAACTCCATCTGTTGAAATAATAATCCTCTATAAAGAATGCATGGTAATTAATTGTCATTTACCACCTCGCTCTTTTGACAAATTTGATGTATTTTTACCACAGATGGAGCTACTTTAACCTTGGCTAAACAAAATTTTCATATTTTTTTTCTTCCGAAGTTACTTATAAAGGTGTGATTTTCTGTGTAAAGATTAATAATAGGCCGAACAACTAATATAAGTACAACATTCAAATGTACAGTTTTGACAAACAGATTGCGTGTCGTAATATTTTACATCTTGAATTCACAAAATTAATCATATCTTTTGATAGAGTGAATCGATTTCGATGAAACAAAAACTAAGTAATACCCCAAGTTACGTAGAATTTTTGTATATAAGCATTGTCTGCATTGAATTCGTAGATTTTACGTGAATCCCAAACAAACAAACAGATAAACAGACAAACAGACAAACAGACAAACAGACAAAAATGACAAAAATGATGGAAATGGGTTCTGTTAGTTATCCTTTAACATGCTGGCTATTTTTTTTGTCAATTTCTTCAATGTACAAAAATTACTTTTCTACAGATTTATTATATGTATAGATGTATAGATAATATAAACCGTCTGCGAAATTCCAGCACAATCAAAAGCCCAAAGAGCGTGCATCGGTTTATTAACCAGTGAAAATACAAAATGTTAAAGCGTAGAGATTAGTGTAAGTACCTGCCGCGTTATTAATTAACCCCATTATATAACAGCAAATAAAACAAAGAAGCGATGAAGCTCAACGCGATAAAGCTAAGACCTTACAGTAGCCACTTCAATGCCGCCACAGAATAATGAGACGGCTATTAATTCTCACACAAGTTAACGTGTGTCTATTGTCAATGATAGAGGACATTCCCAGACTGTGGCGTTTCGCAATCAAAACGTGACGATGACTTCTCGGGATTTTTGTTGTGAGGAACTTTGAGGAAATGTGGTGAAATAAGGGTATGGTGTGGTTGCATTCTGCCTCCACGACAGAATCTGTAGTATTATGCTATTAACTAACTAACATAAAATATATACTTGTATAGTGCTTGAAAGTGTCAGAACTTTACTGACTAAAACTCACCTTTCTTCCTTCTGAAGCCCTTTATGCATCAGGACTGTGATAACTCTTTCTTCCCCCAGCTTCAGGTACTTAGTATTGAACCTAACCTGATATTCATTAAGATTTTCTTTGAATTCAATTGTAACAGAAGTTTGAAGGCTTAGGCTAATATTAAGTAACACATGTATTATTTTGTTTTTTATCCAATTTGTAATTCTAAAGGTGGGTGTTCTGTAGAGATGTAGTACTTAGTTAGATACTCTTTGGTGTTTTATATTTAATACCTGGCAGGACAATAATGTAAATGGATTTGATTTAGAATAGAATAAGTTTTGATATTGAAGTGTGTCACTTCACCCCCGAGTCAGAAAATAAACCAAAGTTAAAGTTCCTTTTAATGTTTTCATTGAATATCCTGAAGATCCCCGGTCCCTAGCGCGCCACGCGCTACAGTTCTTACCGCCTGTAGTTGCAATATCATTAAGTTTTTTCCATTGGTATCTGGCTTTACCAGAGTGGAATACAGTTCTAGGAGGCTTTTTAATTTTTTTTTTGTTTCCTACGGCATAACGTGGCAGAACTTCAACTTTCATGCAAATTATGATATGCGATGTTGATATTTACGTCATCCTATCAGTATTTTTCATATTATATTTTCTGCATGATTACAGTAGTTTTCTTGTTACACTGCATTATTATCCTAACTAAGTACATGGTAGTTAAACACCTAGGTAGGTACTTTAATACGATTAACTAAGATCGTGACAAGCAGAATGTGCGATAATTTCAATGAATAATTAACTCATAAACATATTCTCAAGTTCAAAACCAGTTCCTTACCGTGGGAAACAGAATTCGTTATTACTATACGTTGTTATTTTATTTCAATTGTTGAGTTTTCTTGATAAATAAAGTCAAGTTCAACATGCGCTTTTATATCTTACACAATTTGGTTTATGTTGTCATATAATTTTTGACGTCGGAAACTTAAGTTGGTAGTGATGTCAGAGCAATCATGAAGAGTGTGTAAAGTATGAATGTTGATGGATGAAGAGGGGCAGGAGAAGATGGATGATTGAGATGAGAGTATATGTTAGTACGACGAGACTGAGTAGAATTAGTCGATATCCCGAATCATACATCAATCACTCATCATGTACTCCATCAATTTGACATAAAATAAACACCACTTTAACTAATCCAACCATAAGACAAATAATTAAACAACCATATTATAATCAATGAAATAAGCCACAAAACCACTTGAACTTGAATCTGAATGATTGCCATCTCCAAGTAAATCAAGGTTGCTTAATGAATAACATTGTTCAGGGAATTATGACACTTCTGCTGTTTCTTTGCGGGCAAGGTCGCGGTATAAAGTAGTGTTATTAGCACGCAAATCTGCGAAATTTCGTAGAAGGTAATATTTTGAACTTGAGGGCGTATGAAAGTGGCTATGTTTTGTGGTAGGTCTGTAGGTTAGGAGGTCATAGTAAGTCGTGATGTAGATTAAATTTTTTGGTGGTGCATAGAATTTAAGTAGTTACGAATTAATATCATGGTTATGATCTTTACATTAATGTTTTTCTCTGTAGGTTCCTATAATCCGTATTTTGTTATGTTTGAGACATCATTATTTACGTTCGTAATGTAAATAAATGGGGTATTCTTCATGATAATGCTCTTTATATTACTGTTTCTTGTCGGTACAATCCGTATTTTGTTATGTTTGATACCTACATCATTATTTATGTTCGTAATGTAAATGAGTTATTCTTGTAGAAACAATAAGAATGGTCTCTTTCCGTTTATTCCCCTGTCTAGAAATGTTTTGGAGACGAATTCAGTTTTTGTAACATTGCAGTAAATCATTTGCATTTGAAGTTGATTGTATGGTTTTGCCCTTATAAATAACTCTTAATGCTTATCCTGAACTGTGAGGAAAAAAGTGTGAACCCACAGATTTTAATTATACAATTAATTCTCAATATTTTAACATTAAATAATTTTGTTCATCCGGTTTTTGTTATTTATAACCATGAATCATAAACTGATGACCTGCGTTCATATTTTGACCCGAGACAAATTTAAAAGAACTTAACAGAACCATGAGATGGGATAATTAATTTAAAATAATCCGCAGTTTTTCAGTTAGAGATCAACTTTTTAAGGAATTTTTGACTTCCCCGGACTATGCATTCCTATAAGAGTTTTATGAAAGGGGCAAATACTTAAATGCATAGATTTTAAAGAAATTATCTAGAATAGCATCGGATTTTCGGGTTTTAGAGCAGAATAGGCTGCAATCGGATTTGGGAGTAACTTTACCGTGTCAGATTGGCAAATGAGTTTTCATACATACAACTGAGCTTGTTTACTGCAGACCGAGAGATACGAAAAAATACTGAAACAAAGTGCAGTACACAGACGATTCGACAATCGATCGATTGCTCCGCTCGGCTTTTGACTTAACCACGAGCTCTTACATGAAAAAACTAACATTGATAGGTCTAATTGATCCATTAACGTGACTTTTTTCCTATTAAATACAGCATCAAGCTAAAAAATATAAAATGAATGTAGATCGTGTAATCATGTCACCTTCATGACAATAATTATCAATTACAGTAAAATGATTCATACTTAATATCAACAATTCATCACGCTATATGTAACTACTCTTAGAGTACCCGCAGAGTCGCACACTGCAAACTTTTAGTCGGCCAACAGTTTGTTTGGGCTCATAAATCAGTATGAAGATGAATGTAGTACCCGCACTACAAAGATCAGGTATTTAGCCGGTATCAGACCTACTGAAAAAATTTATTGGAATCAAGATCATCCCATCCTCCGAGCCCTTTTCCCAACTATGTTGGGGTCGGCTTCCAGTCTAACCGGATTCAGCTGAGTACCAATGCTTTACAAGAAGCGACTGCCTATCTGACTTCCTCAACCCAGTTACCCGGGCAACCCGATACCCCTTGGTTAGACTGGTGTCAGACTTACTGGCTGCTGACTACCCGTAACGACTGTCAAGGATGTTCAATGACAGCCGGGACCTACAGTATAACGTGCCATCCGAAACACAGTCAGTGGTGTCTAAGATACTTATACTTAGAAAGTACATACAAACTTAGAAAAGTTGCATTGGTACTTGCCTGACCTGGGATCGAACCCGCGCCCTCATACTTGAGAGGTTGGTCCTTTACCCACTAAGCCACCACGACTTTTGGAATCAAGATTTTGTTTTAAAAAAAAATTGCCTGCCTTTGGGTCAACTGTTGGCCAACTGTTTAGTCTACGGTCTGCTGGTATTTTTAAAAGCATCACGCTATCTGTAGGTATGTAGGTACTCTTAGTCACCAAAATAATTGTCGTAAAAAATCAACCTACAATTTATCATTGTTTTCTCACTGAATGACGTCACATTTAATTAAGCCTTCATAATTAACTCGAGTTTAATAAAAAGTGTCGGTAATTTTAGGAAAACAACAAGCTTGTAATTGTCTTGGTATGGTTATTATCAGGTTTCTTGTATCTGAAACAAAAACGTCTTCATGCCTTTAATTAGAGACTGAGAAACAACAGCGGTACCTAATATCGAAACCATCTTTTGTAATAACAAAAATTACTACTTACGTTCGTTTACTCTTGTTAGAAAATTATAAAATTACGAGATAAAAATTTTCCACTCACTCTCACAATAATCCAGACATACCAATAGTATCGTCTTCCGTCTTTTAATCGCAAGCAGCAGACTTTTACTGACTAATCCTACCTGTGTTCTCTTTGGAGCTTTTTGTGTACCAAGGCCATGGTCTTTCGAACAATCCCACAACCCCGAAAGCTTTGTGATGACAATTATCATTAAAGTCCAAAATCTTTGTTCTTATATCTATGGCCATAATATTAATGTTATTTTCCCTTACATTTCAGTTGGATGCCCAGCAGCGTTACACCCTATTCCAGCGTGGTCTCTGGGAGGCAGCTCAGCAAATACCCCGCGGTGGGCTCCGGGACTTTGCCACTTATAGGCAGCTGAGGTTGCTCTCCATCATCGGACCTGCTGCCTTGCCACCTGATCAGTTGGATAGGGTGAGTTTTTCAACTATTCTTGTGGTTTTGTTTCTGTACTTAAAAACGCTTATTTTTGAGAACGACATCTTCCTAGCTTGTTACTTGAGAATAGCATTTTTGCGTAGTCCATGATACATCCTTTTACAAGCATTGAAACTGCTTCATACTAGTAATTTTAGACTATTTATCGTAATTATGTTATCAACTTTTTAGGCAGTTGAAAATTCCACCACTATCATGTCATAGGTACCTAACTAAAAAATTAAGGAACACTGTCTTGCTGTACGGTCCTTTGATACTAATTTATTACAAAACTGCAACTCATTGCTCAACATCTCTCACATCATTTATTTATATACCATCATCTATCATTATCTAACAAAACACCTATCAAATTCCAGTACAACCGCATAATCAACGACATGCTAGCAGTCTACAATACAGCCGAAGTTTGCGCCTACAACGAGCCTTTCAAGTGCGGCCTACACTTACAACCAGAGTTACAGTTCATCATGTCACACTCGAGGGACTGGGACGAGCTGCAGCATATCTGGACTGAGTGGAGAAGGAATACGGGGAGGAGGATTAGGGATCTATATGAACAGCTCGTGGATCTGACTAATCAGGCTGCTAGGTTGAATAGTGAGTTTTGGTCCTTTTTTGGTTTGTTGAAGTGGTTTTGGGTTGAAATTAAATCTAAGCCTGCCACGCCTTTTTGGTAAAACATTGCGTCGTTCTGACTTTGTCTATAATTCGCGAATGTTTAATAACTTTTTAAGTAACGGCAAATCACTGTAGTCTTTATTAAAAAGTATGCGGCATATGCGGCATTAATTTCTTATAAACTCCTACCATTTTTAACACAGACATGGTGCACAGTAGAGCTGTGTTCTTACAATATTGAAAGGCGCTTGCAGACTGTTTAGGTCATAAGTAATAGGGTTTTATTCTTGTATTTTTCAGATTTCACGGACGCCTCTGCTTACTGGATGTTCCCTTACGAAACCAATAACATGAGACAAGAAGTCGACGAAGTTTGGGAACAGGTAAAAAAATCTTTTATATCATAATTGATCTGAAAATTATTTAGAAGACTTTCTCTGTACTTTTGAGTTTTTGAACATGGCCAATCATCATCATTCTAACCCGTAACGACTGCCAAGGATGTTCAATGACAGCCGAACATGGCCAATGTGCTCTAGGAAAAAATATGCGAACTGGTCTTAATCGATTTGTCTACATCATATTCAATACTAGCTTCTGCCAGCGACTTCGTCCGCGTAAGATTCGGACATTGTGCAAAGAGAGGAAGAAATACCGAATAAACACCAGCCTATCCAATTATCTAAATATATGCTTATCTACTACTACTTTACCTAAATAGAAATAAAATGTAAACTATTAATAATTTGTAATTTGAACGAATTTTTAAACCATGCCAAAATAACTAATATTTACCTATATTATAAAATAACAACAAAAGAAAATTCAAAATAAATTATTTAAGGTCGTCAATAAAATTATTGTCGGTCAATAAGGTTGAACACTCCGAACGTCTATTCGCATCAATCGCATCAACAGCCAAATGTTGTATGAAGCTCGCGCAGCCACCGCGCCGCGAGCCGCGTCGAGCGCAGCGACCGTTGCACAAAAATGATCCTTATAGCATGATTCAGTATTCACTCGCGATGGCTACCATATTTCATGTATAACTTTGGTATTTCTTGACCGATTTATATTATTCTTTCTTTATTGAATACGTAATAATGTCAACTTTTTTTAGTTAGTGTGAGTGAGATTATTATAAACGTAATAGTAGACAAATATAATCAGAAAGCTCCGAACTGCTAAGCTACCGAGAGTTAAACGTGTTATTGCGAGCCAACCATAAAAGATGGACATATACTGTCGAGGTATATTTTTTACATAATTTTAAGGAGAACATTTCTGACCTACATGGTTTCTGTGTAGCTTTAACCATTAAGGCTGCACACGCGACGGAAGCAAAAAAAATGGAGTAACTTCTCCCGTTTTCCCTACATTTACCTTCACTGCTCTGCTCCTATCGATTGTAGCGTGATGAAAAGTATCCTATAACCTGCCCAGGAGTATGAAGAATCATTGTACCAAGTTTCGTTGAAATCCGTCAAGTAGTTTTTGTTTCCATAACGAACATACAGACAGACAGACAGATAGACAGACAGACAAAAATTCTACTGATTGCATTTTTGGCATCAGTATCGATCACTAATCATCCCCTAATAGTTATTTTGGAAAAATATTCAATGTACAGAATTGGCCCCTCTACAGATTTATTATAAGTTTAGATTTTCTTCACAATAAGGGCTTATTTCCCACCACCAACACCAAACAATTTTAGTCGATGGTTTACCTAACTACTCTTATTCCTCTTTTCATTAAATTTCTATTATTTACCAAACACCAATCTATTCAATTCCAGATCAAGCCCCTCTACGAGCTTCTCCATGCCTACGTCCGCCGTCGTCTCCGGGAAGCGTACGGTCCTGAACGTATCTCCCGGTCCGCGCCCATTCCGGCTCACATCCTCGGAGACATGTGGGGACAGAGCTGGTCGGGCATCGTGCCCGTCACGCTGCCGTACCCGGGGAAGAACTTGGTGGATGTTACGCCGGAGATGGCGCAGCAGGTAAGGGAATTGGTGTTTTGATAAAGAGATAATTGTTTTTTGAGTAGTTCAAGGAATTGATGAAGTGTTATAGAAAAAATAAAATATAGATAAATAAGTCGTATGTGCACAGCAATACACAGTCTACAAATATTAGCTACTGACCAAGAAAGTGTGTGTAGACTTTATATTTTTTTTAATAGATTTTACTTCATGACACATACATTATTGGGACCAAAATAATCGTCTGGTTGAACAGTAGTCCAAGTTCTTTTGTACCGCAGTTTCTCTATTTTTACTGAATTTTGGATGATACACTGTAATCTAGAGCTTTACGGATTAAAAGCCAGGGCTCTTGGTACAAGTAGAATCTATTGTCTAGTTTGATGGATTTTATATAGGTACCAATGATTTCAAGAATCTAACAAAATATGTTTTCTAATTCCAGGGCTACACTCCTCTAACAATCTTTCAACTAGCCGAGGAGTTCTTCGTATCTATGAACATGTCAGCCATGCCTCAGGACTTCTGGGCTCTGAGCGCGTTGCAGCAGCCGGGTGACCGACACATACACTGCCAACCTTCAGCATGGGACTTTTGTAATAGACATGATTATAGGTGAGGATGAAATTAGGTGTTCTTAGTAGAAGTTATGGCGGAAATTTTGAGAAATTTGTTCCACTACTTCTGCTTCCTAGCAACAATAGGTACATAGGAAGTTTTGGGGGCTGTATTTTGTAAAAAGTGCTGATTGTCCCTACTTTGAATAAATGTTTTGTTATTTATTTTACTTTATCTATATTTTGTTGAAATTGAAAGTAATTTTATCACAAAGACCTCTTTGTTTGCGAAGGCACTAATCCTGTATTTTTCATATCTGTAGTTTAAGATAGTTCTGTTGCATGTGATTTAAAAGTTCAGAAAAACCTCAGCACAGGCGTTTCTGATTCTTTTAGTATTCAATGATTTTGTTCAGACATGAATAATAATAATAGGGTCGTATAGTAAATGATGTAGATAGTTGTCCTAATTCTTAGGTTAACTTACCCTCCCAATCATTTATTTTTTCACAACCTACTAAGGCTTTATTGTTTCATTTCCAGAATCAAAATGTGCACGCACGTTGACATGAAGGACCTGATAACAGCGCATCATGAGATGGCGCACGTTGAGTACTTCCTCGCATACATGAATCTTCCCAAAGTCTTCAGAGATGGTGCAAACCCAGGTTAGTAGCATTTGTATTTCTTCATTAAAGGCAGTTTAGAAGATGTGGACTTTGATTTAAGGAATATTGAACTTGAATACCCTCTATTAATAAACAATCTATTGATTTTTGTGAAAGCAAAACTCGCAAGATTTTATGATGCAAAAGACTTAATTGATCTTTGTATTTTCAAGACAGACAGACCCAGTAGATATGACACAGAAGTCCTAAGATCTAATATATAAAAATGAATTGCTGTTCGTTAGTCTCATTAAAACTCGAGAATGGCTGAACCGATTTGGCTTATTTTGATTTTAAAATGTTTGTAGAGGTCCAGGGAAGGTTTAAACGATACGAAGTTTGTTGGATCAGCTAGTAGGTAATATTTTAGTACTTAAAAAGCATATTACAGTACAAAAGTATAAATAGGTAGTAAGAGTAAGATATTGATTCAATCACGTCTACTTTTCTCATAAGAGGATTATGATTTACCAATATTTTCCGGTGTAAAAGCTATCAGTTACAACACATATCGATCAATATGTACGATCGCATTAATCTTAAGTATAGGAAAACCTATGTCTTGCTCATACGGTTGCTTTCACTTGTAAATATCAACCATATTCTTTTAATGTTAGAAAATTAAAATAATCGTACACCTATGTTCGTTTTTGTTCGCTGTAATTTGTTTTATCGAAAGAAACGAGGCACATAAAAATATTAACTACACTGCTTTTTATCCTGAATGTTATAAAACGAAACTTTTTTAAGGATTTATTTTTAATGCTGGCATACACACTCTTTGTCAGTTTCGATATTTAGTTACTCATGATCCAAGATTTTTAACGGAATCAAAATTCTGCGTATAGATAAATCCACTGCCACACGATAAAAAGATAATATAATTAATAAAACACAAATAAAAACAAAAAAAAAACAACATTTAATTTCCATCTAACACTCTAATAACAGAACAGTAAAAACAGCACAGCACTTACAAACGCCATCTGTTGGTAGTTGTGTGCAACGCCGGAGTTACACAGGTCTGTGTTGCAAGTGCAATACGTGACGAATAGGTCACCGTTGCCGACGACGCGCCGACAGGACTGACCTTGGATCTGGTCTTCGGCTAGGTAGCCGCATTGACGGACGACTCGGGTCTTGCCGTAGACTGTGGAGAAGAAGTATACGAGGGGTGATAACAATAATAAGAACAAGCGGTCTGTACTGTGCCTGTACTGTGTTTCTTGTAAGAAACGATTCGTTTAATTATGATGATTTTATGAGGATTTGATATGTCAAAACTACATTAGAGGCCCGTTAATTTGGGAACATGCCCGCTCGAATCAAACTTTTGATCTCTAAGAGCATGCATACAATACAAATATTGAATTCACGATTTTATAATCTATTTATCCAAGTCACTATTCCGGGTTGCCGAGCCCAAAATATTTGATACCTGAATGATTAAGCAAGCTTAAATCTTTGCAATCTATAAGTCAATATAAAAAGTGACACTCACTCTCCATCTTAATAGATCTGCAGAAGGTTGGCTCTAAAGTTGGTTCCAAATGTTCTGGTGGGTCCCTCAAGGAGCAGTTGATGATACCCAGACTGAAGGAGTCAAATTCCTCTCCACAACGGGGGTCATAGGCGCTGTTGCAGTCATAGCATAGGATTGAAGACGCTAAAATCAGAAAGAGTTATATTACTGATATTGAAATATGTTAGTAAAGAAGACAGGGTCACTGAGAGTGTAGCTGTGACTGATACTTGTAGGGACGAGGTTGATTTTGTGTGATGAATGCTTTAAAGGACAGATTTCAGCTAATAGAGATGAGATTCATAGGAGAGGAAATAATATTGGAAGAAGATGATCTTAGCAGTGGATATAAAAAAGAAAGACTTACAGAGTCAATTCATAACAGAAGACAAAAAAACAATATTTATGCATGTATTAGTTCTGCTTCGTGTAAAAGTTGAAGTACTTATTTGTGATGTAATAATAATCCACTTGTTAGGCCTTTCCAGTTGATTACCAAATATCCTTTAACTGAAGGAAACTAAACGAAAGGAAAAAGACGCCCTATTACTTTCAGTAGAATTTGAGTCAAGTTCAGGTACTTGCGGTCAGTAATCCAATTTTGTTGTACATTATAGGGTTTCACGTACCGTCTGACCGCTGTGACCTATATAGAAATCAATGGATTTGGGACATTATATTTTGATAATGAAAATTCTATTAAACTTTTTCCTGTGACTGGGAAATTCGTATTTACGAACATGAAATGGCGCAAGTTTACTAACCACTAGATGGTGCTATTTTCTGCTAGAATCAAAATGTGCTTTTCTAAAATTTTGAAATTAGTTAAAACGTGATGGTATGGTCATTGTGAATACCGATTTTGTAAGGAGTCTGAAGGGTTAGTAAAATCAGAACAGATGATCAGCCGTATCAAATCTAGATCGGCTGCAGGTCCAAAATGGATTCCCCCATGTACCACGTAATGTGCAATTTTGGCTTCAAAACCTAATCTTAACGATTGGTCAAAAACGTTCGTTGGGTTCAAAAATCTTATGAGGAGTCGAAAATGATAGATTTATGTACAAAAGTAGTAAGAGCACACATTAAAAAAATAATGAATTTATGTACAAAATATTACATGAATAGTAATCAGACTGAGATGAATTACAAACTCAGTCAGGCAAATGACGAACAAACAAAACTCACCATATTGAACACAATATAACAAACTGATACTGAACACCACAAGATAACGGGATAAGGGCTGCATTATCGAGACCTTAGAGACTCCGAACACTAGACGTGGTAAAAGGGAACTGAATTATATGCGGATAACGAAACGTAATTAGATTAGTGGAGTGGACTAGATATGGTATAAGAATGAAAAGAATATGTTAGTATGGAAAAAGAATATTCAGCTTTTATGAAGGTGATGGATATAACGAGAATAATTTTGTTGATGATGATGATGCTGGTATATGATGAAGATATTCATGATGTAGATTTGCGAGAGAAAACCATGAAAAGCTGAGTTTTCATGAAATAATTATGGTCAATGCGAATATAATGTAAAATTATAAAAAAATCCTTATACCAAGCTGTTCTGCATCAATAAAATGTTTTACTTCTTGATAGCAGTAGTTGCGTTATTTATGTAAGTCTATCCTACACACTTCTTCTTGCCATGTCCCCAATTTTATATGAGATCGGCGCAATCTCTTTCGCTTCCATTCCTTCGTGTCACTCACTCCTTTCTTATTCATGTCATCTTTCAGGCAATCCGTCCATCTTTTCTTAGGTCATCTTTTAAATCCTACATACATCTATTACTAACATAAATAACATGCTTGTCATTGTATATCTAAATGCCGTCTATATCTTCAATCTCAACATTATGTTCAACAAAGCCACACTATTATTTAATCCAACATTTATCCAAGATACGAGTAACTATACAAGAGTTAAATGACTGTCTTACATATTACATAATAATTAAATCTAAGCTGAAGTGGCTTTCTTACGAAATGCTGGCGCTGCGTGTTGGGAAATTATATGAATAGAGGTAAAATTGTAACGCGTACGTTTAAGATGGCTCTTGAGAAACTTGGTACGTGGACATAAAGAAGACGTACATAATGTTAACGTGACTAAACTGACTGCTACCTGGTAGCAAACTGACGATCATAGTGTACTTGGACTCCAATGATAAAAATGAAAAAAAAAAAAAACATGGAAATCGGAAAACAAGCAAAGAGGCTTCTTCCAGAAATTATAAAAATAGGTAATTGGGAAATGAGCATGGAATGACGAATCAAATGATTTTGCCAAAGAAAACTGGGTTTACTATAAGTCTATTTTAAGACTAATCTGTAAAATAAGGATTAACTTTGAATTTCATAAATTATTTAACTAAGGTGTTTCTAACACGGAGGCGAGGGTCTTCTTGCGCCTGTACGACTGGCGCGAGGAGGCTCAGCGCCGGGGAGAAACCCCGTTGCCGCGGCAAGTTGTCGCGCAGCGGGCGGAGCTCCGGCGCGATCTCATGGTGGCCTGGAGGGAGCGACTGTCGCAACCCAGTGCAGGGCACGCCACCATCGTGGCGGTAAGTCCCCTCTTTGAGGAGTGGCTTGGGAGGAGTCACGGCGCCCTCACGTACCGCATGACGCAGGTCCTCACCGGACACGGTTGTTTCGGGAGGTACCCGCACCGCATCGGTCGTGAGGAGGCGCCCGGGTGTCACCATTGTGCGGACAGCCCCGAGGACACGGTGGACCACACAGTCCAGGTGTGCCCCGCATGGGAGGGGCACCGCCGGGTCCTCGTCGAGGCTTTGGGCGGCGGCGACCTCTCGCGTCCGGCCTTGGTTCAGGCCATGGTCCGGGGCGAGAGGGAATGGGATGCCGTCGCCTCCTTCTGCGAAGCGGTCATGCTCGAGAAGGAGGAGGCGGAACGCCAGAGAGTTCGCACCTCTCATCCCGGCCGCCGCGCTGGACCAGGTAGACACCATGGGCGCCGGGTGTCGCGAGATGACTCCCGGCCACCGTAGGCGTGGGTCTGTGGGCGGTGAGTTCGGGTGGCTCATCGTCCCTCTGTCTTTCTAGACGACAGACCCGTGTCGACGGCGCGCGTTGTTCCACGCGCTCCTCAAAGAGATGTCAGCAACCCCAGCGGGGCCCAGCAGGGCCAAGGCCTGCCGGGGCTGCGGGTTGTTCGAAAGAGATACCGCGGCCCTGGTACATAAAAGGCCTATGACGGAACACGACGATTTTAGTCAGTAAGAGTCTGACACTCCCTCACCGCTGCTAACCCACAGCGGGAGGGGTCATTTGATGATTTTACGTCGCTAAAAAAAAAAAAAAAAAAAAAAAAAAAAAGGTGTTTCTAACACTCCAGTTTTCTATCGCTGGTTAAGTGATACACAACACAAAGTTACCTGTAACCTGTTTCGTAATGGAAGTATTCCTGCTTTCACAAATACGCTGCGAAGCTTCCAAAACAAAACAAATTCAATTTTACACAAGACTTATTAGATTTTTTATTCAAAACAAAAAAATATAAACTTCTAACGTTTATTAAATCTTCTAATTATTCTTAATCTTTAAAAAAAGAAACTATATAAATAACTAGAAAACAAAATTGCACATTTCACAGTCGCGCGCGCTGTAGGAAATTTACGGAAATTAATGCTAACGATTACGGAGCTCCGTTACGCAACTCACGCGCATCTTACTGCGTGTGTTGTTTACAAGCGGTCTCTAGCGTCTGGATGAGACACGGACATATTTATTTTGAAGGAATTTGTACTCATAAATATTTTGTTTTTAATTTTAAATATGTAAAGGTTTAAACTTCATCGATATTTTGAACCGCCTGTGGTGAATCAAAATACACTTTTTTTCATTTTTAGGTATTTATTTTTCCCTAAAATCTAAAATAAGAAAATTGCAATGTGCATTACTAAGAAAGAAGAGCTTAAATAAAAAAGTTAATAAGTATAAAATTTTAATAAAAAAACAAACGCTTTAAGCAAGTTCTTAATATGCTAAAGCCGCATCTAGTCATATCTGGTTTGTTTCCGACATCCATGTACTCAAACACTTGATTTTTTGGTCGTCTAACTTGCGCGAGCGCACATCGGGGTCAAGTTCAAGCTGCGCCAGATTCATTTCTATGCAATACGTAATGTCATGGTTCCGTATTTATTATATGACTTACATTTTCTATAGATCAACACTTATTAATATTAAATAGTGATTCATCAGTTTTGGGCCTTATGATTATGTAAATTGCGTTTGGAGAAATATTGACACAATAAAATTATACGGTTCTGTAGAGATTTTAGATTTTAATAAGTTTTAAAATATTTTAAGAAAAGCAGTTTTTTTAGATATTTTAAGTATTTTCGAAAGGATAATGAGCTGTCGTTTTGCAAAATCAAAATATCTTATTCTGATTTATACTTATTATGAGATCGTACGGTATGACTACCACATAAAATTAATTTATAAACACTTGGAAAGTGGAAAGTTTTTATTTGAAATACTTACGCAATAACGCAACTCGTAAATATTTTCGAAATGCGTTTCGAGTAAAAAGATTAAAATAAGCACTTTCTTTATGAATATATTTCTAATTATTTTTATCGATTATTTTATATGCGCAAAAAAAGTGTAAATTATATACTTACTTTGAATTCAATCTTCAGTATTAATAAATCCTAATACCAACATGGAGCGACGAAAACCAACAAGCATATCTCGACACTTTGGAGGAAAAATCTCTACAAATACAATGGGAGCACAGCGATGACATAGAGTCATTTTATTTAAAGATAGTAACGGCGATAAAGCAAAGTCTAAATGCTGTCACATCAACAAAAAGCCGTAGAGCTATTCTTACCGAAGAAACTAAACAACAACTTAAGAAACGCATCGAACTTCAAAACAAACCATCCAAAACCAAAGAGGAGAAACAAGCACTTACAGATATCTACAAAACTACAAACAAAATGCTAAAAAAGGACTACGATAACCACAGAATAGAAATAATTGAAAAGAACCTAATTACCACTGGTAGCCAGAAGAAAGCATACAAACAAATAAATACAGAGAAAAAATGGATACATACACTGAAAGCAAAAACATATACAAGCAAACTACAAACGCGAAAAGACCTTATAAATATAGCTACTGAATTTTATACAAATCTCTATCAAAAAGAGTGCAGCGAAGGAAACGAGTTCCGAAGATACGAACTACAACAAAATACACCCGACGTCGCGCCTTTTGACTGCGGGGAAATATTGGAAAAAATAGACAAATTAAAAAAGGAAAAAAGCCCAGGTCCTGATAACATCCCGAACGAAGCTCTTAAAACTGGAAAGAAAATGTTGATAGGCCCCATCACAAGTCTATTTAACAGAATCTTAGAAAAACAAGAAATACCTAAGAGCTGGGGCGAATCTCGAATAATATTGTTGTATAAAAAGGGAGATCCTACAGATATAAATAATTATAGACCTATTAGCCTGTTGCCAACATTATACAAGCTATTCGCCATGTGTTTAGAAAAACGAATTGCAACAAGCGTAGAGGCGAGCCAACCAGTGGAACAAGCAGGATTCCGTCCGGGCTACTCCACCATAGATCACATACATACATTGGACCAAATAGTAGAAAAACACACAGAGTTCAACCAGCCCCTCTACCTTGCCTACATAGATTACGCAAAAGCTTTCGACTCAATTTCACACGAGAGTATATGGCAAGCGCTCACAAACCAAGCTGTTTCACAAACCTACATAAACATACTCAAAAACATATATAAAAATAGCACAAGCAGGGTGAAACTGGACAGACTTGGACCAAAAATCTATATAAAAAGAGGAGTCAAACAAGGAGACCCATTGTCCCCAAAAATATTTATAGCCGTGCTACAAGATATCATGAAAGAACTTAAATGGAGAAAGAAAGGAATAAAAATAGGTACACAATTTCTTAGCAATCTGAGATTCGCAGATGATATCATAATATTTGCAAAAACAAGCAACGAGCTGGAAACAATGATAAGAGAACTAGATACAGCTAGCAAAAAAATAGGCCTACAATTAAACACCTCAAAAACTAAAGTTGCAACTAATAGCATACAAAGACCTATAATAGTAAACGGAACAGCTATAGAGTACGTGGAGAGTTATATATATCTTGGGAAACAAATATCATTTAAGAAATCAAGACACGAAGATGAACTACAACGCCGTATCAATATGACTTGGAGAAAGTACTGGACCTTTAAAGAAATATTGAAAGCAAAACTCCCACTGAAGCTCAAAAAGAAAGTTTTCGATTCATGCTTACTGCCCTGCCTGTCATATGGAGCACAAACTTGGATTTTCCTAAAGAAAACAATACACAAAATACGTACCTGCCAGCGCGCTATGGAAAGAAGCATTTTAGGCATAAAGCTTAAAGATAAATGCAAGAGCGAAGACATTAGAAAAAAGACACAGCTAATAGATGCAGCACAGCACGCGCAAAAACTCAAGTGGAGATGGGCGGGACATGTCGCCCGCATGACTGACGAAAGATGGACAAAACGAGTCACTGAATGGCCAGGTCCAAGCGGAACACGGAGTAAAGGCAGACCCAAGGACCGCTGGATTGACGAAATTCAGAAGATTGCAGGAAAAGATTGGATGATGAAAGCAAAAAATCGAAAAAAATGGAACAAGCTGGAGGAGGCCTATACCCAGAGCGGGGCCATGCGTATACACTAGTCTAGATTTTTATTCAGTTTTGTTTTATTTACATTCAATTTAACTTGCATGGAAAATAAAGGCTATATTATTATTATTATAAATGTATGTCTCTTCCAGACCTCGGGACTATAGAGTCCCGGATTTTTGGGAGGCGAACGTGGGGCCGAAGCCAACACGCTGAAGCCCTTTTGAGACAACTTTAATGAAATGGTGACACAAAACCGACGATTATCCCTGTATACACTATAGAAATGTACCCAAGGACAATCCCCGGTTCTGTGCTAAACTATTGCTAACTATGGATGAAAACTACTTAGGCTATTGTGATGGGATGCTAATGGACTAGGAATGGGGAAACTACGGGAACTATGGCACCTGCCGATGACAATGTATTAAATACATGTTAAAATGGCAGGTGGAGACTCGCCAACTCACTTACTGGGCCCCCGGAAATCAGTCACTGAAAAGCAACAAGAGGGCAACAGGGACATGAGCGGCTGAGAAGGGTGAGGATACCTCGGCGGACTTTAAACGCAGATCACGCGCTCCCTGTGGGTCCAGCATCACCGGCCCACTCGCCACTTACCACGAGGCACCTACCCTCCGAGCGGGCTGCTAACCCTACTCTAGCGACTCCACTCTGACCGGCCGATGAAGGCAAGCCAAGAGGCGGGAGACCTATCCCCCGTCATGCTTCACTCCGGCAGGCCGGAGATGGGGGACAGTATACTCTCCCTGGAGCACTCGGATATATAGCCCCGCGGGGTCGCTACTCCCCGTCATCCGCCTCAGATGCCCTGCGGGGCTTATTATTATTATTATTATAATACCAACATGACCGCAGTGGTAGTATTTTCTTTTAATAATAACTATTAGGTAATATTTATTAAAAAATAATCTGAGTTTGTCTCATTTTTCTGCTAATCTCCATTCATCTCGTATTATAGTAGGTATAGTTTTATTCATTATCTGATATTCATTTAAATTAATGAATATTTAATTATGTCACTAATATTTCCGAGATCGGCTATTCATAAAGCATAGTCGCGGGTTAAACCTAGTAATCGATACGAATACTGGATTTTATTTCCGCCATTTTGTTGCGCTTGAGTTTATCAATCGGGAGCAGGTTAACATCCGCGTGTCGCTTTCACCCGGCGCGTGAGCATTGCATCTCGCATTGTTATTTCAAACTATTATTGATTAGTTAAGTTGGGTTATTGGATATTACATTTATTAATTTAATCAGTAAGATTTTTTAGAGTTTATTTAGGTATTTTCTGTCCTATCATATAATTGTTTTTAATGAAAAACAGTAAAAAACTAAAATCATATATTTTCTTTTAACTTTGTTGTATTTTTTCTTACTTTTTACTTTGTTGCAATAAAAACATTATTTAGTTAGCAATTGTATTTTTTCTATCTAATATGAAAATACTCAGATTTTTGATATAAAGAAAATATATCCATATTAAGATATTTTTAATTATTGGGTTTTCATTTAATTTGTTACCACGTAAATATTTCACTTAAAATTCAATTTAAAATCTCCATTCCAAGATAATCTTATCTCACAAACTCACAACATATAAATACAGATCTCAATAGTCCGATTACTTACAAAACAGAAGCTTAGTTGCATAACCCTCTTTTTATTACTCGGTGTCGGAAGTCACCCATATTTGGCGGCACGCAGTGTATCTCTCGCATACAGAGCACATTGTTTGCGCGTGCGCATGTGATTCGTTATTTTTGTGGCTTTTGAATGCTAATGGCGTAATGACGTTGTAAGTTTTTGTTGTGGTCTTTCTTGGTGCTCTAGTTTGTTGCGAAGATGTGACGAGCTGTTGAAATGATTTGGATGTTACAGTTTTATTTTGGACGTAGGAAATCATCATGAGAAGGAAAGATGTCCTTGAATGATCTTTTGGTCTTGATTGTCAATCTATTTATTTGAACGTAACTAAACTAATTCCCATAAACTTGACCATCAAAACTATCACAGAATGCCTTTAAAAAAATCACAGTCTGGGACCTTGAGGTCAAGACTCTTATCAACAAGAACATAATTGGAATTGTACGTTTTTGAAAAAGGCTATTATTAGTTTGAATTAAAAATCAAATCTGAACTCATGGTCTGCAAACAGGCTCGTGATCACTAAATGATTTGCCAACGATTAAATAATTTCAACTATTATATCTACGCTTCTCCAATAATTCTCTATCATTAAAGTGCTTGGCTAATCCAGGACAGCATTCCGATACCCGTTCCAAATAAATAACACGATTACATAATATTTATTGACACATTAAACGCGTATAAGGTATCAGGAATCTACGATATTCTGTAGGAACTATTCCGGTTTATTTTTGTATCACTTACATAGTATCGCTTTCCCTTCACTAGTTCCTGCTTTTATTATTAGTTGCTAGAACTTTGTGGAACTGTGGCTTTTACTTGCTTTATGAATAACGTTATTTGATTAATTAAAATGTAGAAGAAATAGTGCTGTAGATTTAGATGAAATTTTGAAGCAAGCTTTTGTAGTTTTTGACATTTGACTGAAATGCCGATGCTGTTGTTTTTTGAAGAGTTCTCATGTCTGAAACTATGAATGTATGAAAAATCATTATATTGAATTGAACCTCACAATACATGTAAAAAAAATGTTAAAGCAATTTTTACGACATCTTTCATATTACACTTTTCTGTAAATATAAAAAAAAAATTAACATATAACTTAAAACCAAAAAGCTTTCGTGAGGTCAATTACCACCACATGCCTAAAAACAATTTTACACTTGCAACCAACAATCCTTACGGAAGGTAGACGCGATTAAAACATCGACCATAATATACCTAGAACAGCCGTTCCACCAGCCATCACTTCAATCTGAGGGCACGGCAGTGCCCCAGCCAAGACTCGAGCAAAGCGGACACGGCCGTAACCATCTTTTCTCGAAGCGTTTCGCGGCTATTTCAGCCCCCTGTATCTTCCATGTGAACAAAGCTAGGAGTTTAGGTTTTCGATGACCAAGAGTAAGTATTAGAACAAGCTCAGTCTCAAAATTACAAGACATTTGAATAAATAGTTTACGAGTTATGAGCGATCAAAGTTACACCATTTTGTCACTGACTCACTGACCGATCATCAAAAGTCTAAGGTACTTCTAGCAAACATAGAACCTTCAAATTTGGCACCAAGATAGGTTATTAGCTACATATAAAGGAAAAATTATAAAAACCTTAACACTTAATAAAAAATAGGAAACAAATTTATATTTGCGGTTTTTCAAGAACATTGTGTATGAATTTTGACTGCATTGATAACTTTGTTATTTATTTATGTACAATATATTATGTTACTATTTGTTTTATTGTTACGTAGTGTGGTATATTGTTATTATGTATTAAATATACATACATATGAATAAAAAGGCTAGGTTAAAATGAAATGAATAATGTTAAAATCTTTCATATGAATGCAGTGCGATAAATACTGCATGCTCGCTCGATAGATGGCGTTGTCCTGGTCTAAATCGCGCTATGGTTTCGTTACATAGCTTAGTATAAGTAGTACTTTTAAAAAATCCTATAATTTCATGTGATAGCGCCATCTACCTCTGAAATAAATCTCTTTTATTCTAAAAGATATTCGATTCAAAACTTCGACAATTTCGAAAAGGACAATGCCAGGGTCTGGGCTCAAAGTTTGCCCAGCACTGGGAGTAGTTCCAGCTGGTTCCATAGTGCAATCTGAACACGAAATCCAAATATTTTTGAAATCGGTCCCAGAGGTCCCGAAAAAAACCGGTTCAAATGTTCTCCATAGATAGTCACTTAACAAAGCCTGAGCCATTTGCCCAGTAGTGAAAGTGGTCGAAATAGGTTCTTTACTGCACTGTTAACACGAAATCCAAATATTTTGGAAATCGGTCCCAGAGGTCCCGAGAAAAAGTGGTTCTAATGTTAAACTTGATCAGTCACTTTATAAAGCCCAAGCCATTTGCCCAGTAGTGGGAATGGTTAGAATAGGTTCTTTACTTCACTGTTATCACGAAATCCAAATATTTTGGAAATCGGTCGCAGAGGTCCCGAGAAAAACCGGTTCTAATGTTAATCTTGAACAGTCACTTTATAAAGCCCAAGCCATTTGCCCAGTAGTGGGAATGGTTAGAATAGGTTCTTTACTTCACTGTTAATACGAAATCCAAATATTTTGGAAATCGGTCCCAGAGGTCCCGAGAAAAACTAGTTCTAATGTTCAACTTGAACAGTCACTTTATAAAGCCCAAGCCATTTGCCCAGTAGTGGGAATGGTTAAAATAGGTTCTTTACTTCACTCTTAAGACGGAATCCAAATATTTTTGAAATCGGTCCCAGAGGTCCCGAGAAAAACCGGTTCTAATGTTAGCCAGCCATTGTTAGCTAGCCATGCAGCCACAAACCTAACAACCTCTTTTCTTGTACATTATAATAACAACCTCTTTTCTTGTACATATATTTAGTGCATACATTCAGATATTTAGTGGTTTCACTGTTAATAGGATAAAAAACAGGAATAGACGTTTAAAGGAAATTGTTGTTTCTCTTGCTTTTCAGTCTCTATCTACCACAATCAGTCCTAAGTTCGTGTAGCGTCATGCAATTAATATCCGTAATGGCAATGGAAAAATCTTATCAAGACGAATAAAATAAGCTCGAACACGAGGTACCAGTAAATAGATACCGTTGAGGAGTTCCCTCGTCTCACTGTCGTCTCCATCTTCAGGTTAGGTTTTAACCTCCACTGTTTTGTGGTGTCGGAGACATATACCCGAATGACAAGTTTTTATTCGATATGTGCTTACAATTTCCGAGAGTTCCCTATTGTTTTAAGGTTTCTATCACCAGACCCTGGACCGAATAACAAAGGAACCATTTGGAAAGTAAATCCTTTCAAACAATAAAATAATTGTTTAAATCGGTTCGTAAACGACGGAGTTATGCACGTACAAACGTAAAAAGAATACAAACTAACTGAGAAACTCCTCCATTTTTTGAAGTCGGTAAAAAAAAAATCTCGAGCAATACCTCGTATTTGTCGATTAATATTATAATGCATTTCAATTAAGATAATAAAAGTGATATAGTTAAGAGTTCGTAAACATATTTTTCGTAATATTGAATAAGAGTCAAACCAGTTTTTCTCAGGACTCCTGGGATAGATTTCGAAATATTTCGGTCTGGGACCTATTATAAGCTTATGGAACCTAATGCACTATGCAGTTACCGTGGACAACTCTTGAGCCCAACTTCCATACAAAGAATAGCATTGTCCTTTTTAGTTTATTTAAAAAAAAGTTGTTTACGTGCTACTTTAGGTGTACATATTTAGTTTGTTATATATTTAGTTAGTTGCATGTAAGTTAATTTAATTTGTTATATACTTAGAGAAGAAAGAGACCTACAAAAAATAAATGAGATCCCACCAAAAACATTAAATGTAAAAAAAAGCCAATCCTCTACGCAATTCCTCCACCGTAAAAAGTTTTGAGATCGCATAGAAGCCAAGTCCTGTTCAACTTTATTTGTAATAATAAATCAATATTTTGTGACTATATCAATAGTTTTATTCACATTACAATAATATTGTCTTGGCCATGAGCACAAGTTAAAAGTCGCTCCTTGAAATAATGGCTAAGTCAATATTATTGTAATGTGAATAAAACTATTGATATAGTCACAAAATATTGATTTATTATTACAAATAAAGTTGAACAGGACTTGGCTTCTATGCGATCTCAAAACTTTTTACGGTGGAGGAATTGCGTAGAGGATTGGCTTTTTTTTACATTTAATGTTTTTGGTGGGATAAAACTAGTCTAGTACTAATTAGTGCATACATTTTTCAAGTTACGATGTTTCTTTGTTTCGTAACTACATTGTTTACGGCCTAGTTGCAAGCGAGATACCATTGTTTCATCAAATACCTTTGTTGCCAAACTTATCCGAAGATTCTGGTACAATCGGTGGAACACAGAGTATGGATAAATGAGCGGAGATACCATATGCATATAAGTCAGGCGACTTCTTCTAGGTGAAATTCATCGGTGTGCAGGATCAAACGATAGGATACGAGCGACTAATGAGGCTTCGGGTTCTTTGAGACATCTGTCAACGATTTTTGGAATTACAAAAAAATATCTGGTCCTAAAACGTATTTAAGGCGGAAACATAAATGTCCCATGCTCACACGCTCTCCTGCATTTTGGCCCACTACTTTCTTAGGCAATTTTCCAATATGGCACCTCCACTAGTCATTTTATTCGCCACGCGGTGGAATTATATCTTCACGGTGTTGAAAGCAATCGTGGAAGGTAATTTCGTATGTGATGGATTGGCGGAAGATTGGTAATGACGGGAAAAGTACATTGTTAAGACAAATAATGAACGCTGTCTTCATTCAATTGTCAGTCGTGGTGACTGAATTAGTATGGGAAACCCAAGGATAAATCGAGAAAAAAATACAAGAAAATTAGCTTGACAGATGGTCTTCAAAAGACATGATAATTTGAACTATCTTGGCAAATGTGCAGAAATAAAAGTCAATCCAGAAACGCGTTGTGAAGTCAATTTGTGATCTACTCTTTCAAAGACATGTACAGCCTGGTATCCTACAGGTATCTTTACTCTTCATGACTATGACGATCGACTACCAACATCACGTATTACGTACTACTTATTCCTATTATTTACCGAGACATACATTAACTACGCAATTCAAAATCAGTTTTTAACCTTATGCCACTTTCTTTGTCACCAGGTTTCCACGAAGCTATCGGCGAGACAATAGCCCTCTCCGTCTCCTCACCTCGTCATCTCCAAACCCTCGGTCTGGTCCAACGCTCGGTAGACGACACAGCCCACGACATCAACTATCTCTTCACCCAAGCTATGGATAAACTGGCCTTCCTGCCATTCGCGCTCGTCATGGACAAGTGGAGATGGGATGTGTTTACGGGAGATGTGAGAAAGGAGCAGTACAATTGTCATTGGTGGAGACTGAGGTTTGTATTGCCTATTTTATATCAATTGCTTTTTGTCAAATAGTATTTACAGTGTCACAACTGATGAATGAAAGTGTTCATGAGTCGTGACACTGACAGAGAAATATACAAAAATGGGCTGTCACGGGTCACCTGCAATTTTTCCGAAGAAACGCAACCTTCAAACTTTTAAGAAAAAAAAGGTATTCATACTTAAGGCTTTCCATACGGCATATTAACACGTTTCAAATGTTTTTCATTGACATCAGCCAAGCCACATATAAGTTTATGCAACATCAAAAATGAACTTCCAAGAAAAGTACAACAGGTTTACAAAAAAATACAGAACACCAAGCATATTATCACATCAAAACAAATCAAGACAACTTCCCAATACACTAATCAGATCATAATCTGCATGGCATAACACATAATGGGCTATAAGATGGTACGCAGTAATGTGCCTGCGCATCGGCCGTGCAGTTGAGTAACCGTCACCCTCAGCTGACGGTTACGGCAGACGCTGGTTATCTTGACCATCTTTGTAGTGTGGGACTGGTTTTTCTGTGGGTGGTTGAGTGTTCTTGGTCGGAAAATTTAAAATTAGCAGTTTAGAAAATCGTTGAGTTTCATTATCAATAAAAAATAGTTAAAAGAATGAGGGTAGATGCATACTTTAATTATTTTGGAAATGCACATCAGGGTTGAAAAAAATGATTTTGAAAGAAGAATAGGTTCACAATAGATGCACATAAAACAGCGGAATATTATGGGAGGTTGTGGGAAAAACGGAAATATAAATCTGCGATATTTTTTGCTCTAAGAAACAGAATTTTTAAGCTTTGTCAGCCTCCCTATTTGCCATAAAAAAATTATACCTTTTAAATCGCTACTCTATTCCCATTATTGATAAACACATACAGTGTACACATCAGGCATGTTGTAAACACGCACAAAAAAAAAAACAAAATTAAATTACTTCACACTACATCCATCAATTATGCATTACATTTAAACCGTTTCAACTAACCAGCCCGCTCATTATTAGTTAGATAATTCCAGTTAACTCACGCAACTACATGACATAATGTTAACGGTCCGACGAACAGTTAAAATATTCGTTTACTCGTATTTTCTAGGTCAAAATAGTAAATTATGAAGTCGTTTTTTTTCGGTCTAATCAATCATCAAGTTTACGATAAATATGATTTGTTGTATGTTGCACGTGTTATGTATTTTTGTATAAGGCTTATATGCCTTGTAGAAGATATTTACTAGAGCTTTGTTATATTTTAAGCTTTTCGAATGAGCGCGGAAATGCTTTGCTCAAGGAGCTTTAAATCAAGTATGTTGTTTCGGCTCTTATTTATCCTCATTTTATCTTCTCCAAAACACTACCATGTTCACTGCAGAATATTTAGGTATTATTTTCTAACAAAATACTTGTATCTCAAACTGAATCACCCTCACTTAGCTGAAAGTTTAACTCAACAACTAAAATCACAAAAAAAACGACTAAGCTCCAAAACTACAACTAACTACGGGACTTTAAATCCAAAAAACACATATAAATAGAAGAATAATTGGTAATCTTTATGAAATAAAACCAAATAAATCAATCTTTCGCAAAACTAATAATCAAAAACAAAAGACAGCCATAGCAATAGACCCTTTTTTTTTTTTTTTTTTTTTATCGACGTAAAATCATCAAATGACCCCTCCCGCTGTGGGTTAGCAGCGGTGAGGGATTGTCAAACTCTTACTGACTAAAATCGTCGTGTTCCGTCATAGGCCTTTTATGTACCAGGGCCGCGGTATCTCTTTCGAACAACCCGCAGCATAGCAATAGCCCTCGGTTGCAAGAACGCAAATGAACTGGTTCAAACCGCGATGGGATTGCACGCCGGCCTTGACTTGCTAACGGGTTCATATCTCCTATGAAAGTAAGAGTTGATAGTGCCACAAGCGGTAGCGGGTAGCACTTGTTTGTTTTGATGAAAGTGAGAACTTGAAAATGAAGATGAAAACTTGCAACTTGCAATGATATGGCAAGATAATCGTATCTCCTTATTGGGTGTGGACTTATCCAAGAAGAATTAATTTCTGCGATAGAACTATTTAAAGTAATAATCCTTTAGAAAGATTCTGTATTTTTATAGTTGTCATGAATTAAAGACATTCTGACGAATACAATCAAAGTCTAGGTTTATTTCATTGTGAAGTAAACGAATAAATGAAATTACTGACGAAATAATTTTTTTTTGGCCATAAGTATCTAAGTTTAAAAGCTTTTCTGACTCACAGAAGAACAGCCCGCTATCTCCCATCAACATACTCTCTTCCCGCAACGTACTATGTTACAGAATGCATTTCTGATATTATGTAAGTTCAAAATCTCGAGTTAACCAATTGACCTTATTTCTGTTAATAACACACTTATGTTGATAATATTACACAGCTTTTAATGTGCCTACGTTACAAATGAGTACCTTCGACAATGTCAAGATTAGGAAAGAATTACGATCGAGTGTTGTAAATAAATGTTTGCCAAACTTAATAACTTAATTTGTTGTTTCTAATAGATGTGGCCAATTTTAGAAAACAAATATTATTTTAATAACCGGTGATGATAGACTGACAATTATTCTACATACAGACATTTGACTACACAAAGAAAGACAAATAATATTTTTCCAATTTATTAACATAAACGATTATGTGCAATAATATGTATGTGTATTGTGGTATAGAAAGATGAATTGATGAAAACGTAACGAAAACATTTATTTTTCCCTCAGGGAGCAGTATCAAGGTATCAAGCCCCCAGTTCTTCGTTCCGAGTTGGACTTCGACCCTGGCTCCAAGTACCACATTCCGGCCAACATCCCCTACATAAGGTAAGTCTAATCTAGTCAGCACTATTATCAATCTACAACTTTATGTCATCGGTCTTAATTGAACGGGTCAAAGGACCAATGTTTTTGAATTGGTCCTTTTGTCACTGAATTTAAATTGGATTAATTTTATAAATTGATATTGAATTGAAAATTACGAGTTTTATTTTAATGAATTGTCATTTATTGTGCAAATCGCCTGATATAAAATCACTTCGAATTGGTTCACTACTGAAATTATGTTAAGAAATGTATTGGTTCACAGCTCATTTTATTGTATTCCGGTTGTATAACGTTTCAGTCATTATTATTTTATCTCGATGACATTTAGGAGACCTATCCGTATTTCGATACTTTCTTTTGTTTTAAATGTCATATTTTTTGTAAGACGGTAAATACATTTATAAACAAAACACGTAAGTAGGCTTTGCATTTTGGCGGCCTTCTTTTGTTTTGATGTTCAAAAAGATTAAAAAAATAAAAAATAACATGTGTGAAAGTAAAATTAGAGTTTTTGACTATTATGCCAGTTATCAGAAGTAATATAGTATGGGAGCTCTTCGAGTAACTATGTGAAGTTTAATTTATTAATGGCGATACTTCACTTACAACGATTTAATTTTACTCCTACTAAACTTCCAACATAAAAAATGTTGAAATGAAATAACTAATTTAAGACCTATCTATAAAGCCTTAACTATTTATACAAACACACAAATACTAAGCATTGCACAATAGTATTACACCATTCCTTTTAGGGCTAAATGGTCAGCCTCGGTCTACAATGGTGAATGTGCCGCGATTTGTGTCGTGCAGTGTAATTCATGTCCGATACAGTTTTAGACTGCAGAACTACCGGCGTTCACACGGTATTGCGAGATACAATTTAGGGCTAGATTTTGGATATGTTGCGTTTGAATACTAGGATGTTAGGAGATCTAAGAGATGAATAAATGTAGTTGTTTCGATTTGGAATAATAATTATGTTTTCAGACTGTGACACTACCGCTTACGTAGCTTAAAACTGGCTGATAAAGGAAGAGTTTTTTTCACTTCTTTCGATCTTGAGCAGCAAGTTTGATGTCCTACCGTTACTTATTGTTTAAAAAATCGTTTTGGAACGATGTGAAAACTTTGGCTAGATTTTCTTACACAGCGTCGATTGCCGTTAATTTCTCGTAAAATAAATAACTTACGCATCGTAAAGAAAAGAATTTAGTCGTTGCAAAATGTGTATACCTATTACTTGATATTGTAAAACTGCGTGCGTTTTTCGGTCTGACTATTCACGATAAACTTAAAAATATCAAGACGAATTTTCAAGCAATTTTCACAAATATAAAGATTGAATCAAGTTTATTTTAACTTTTTTAAATATTTGTGTAAATGTCTATGTAAATAAATACTGCATTTTCAAACCTTAAAAAAAAAAGATTGAATCATAAGAAATTTCTAGATATTATACATACACCGGGTGCAGCCGCTTCAGGCAGCTAGTTGAACAATAATAGAAAGTGTTAAACTAAAACAGTATTTCTCCTAACTCATTAGTTATCCGGGGATGAATAAAGTTAAGTCGACGTTACCCGATAGAGTTAGTTATGTAACCGTTACGTAAGTGCCGCGGTTTCCTTAATGACACTGCAGTTATTTGCAGGAAGTTAACTCGTGTGCAGTGCGGTTTTTGGGTGACTAACTGAAGTTTGTAAGTGTTTGGTTTAGCATGTGGTGTGTGAATATTTTTTATCGACTTTGCAAAAAGGAGGAGGATTTCAAGTCGAATCTTTTTAAAGTTTCTTTTTTTTTAAATAAAATTTGGTACACGGACTTACGAGCTCTGTAGAGGTAGATCCTGATATACGCAAGCTTTTTACCGAGTCGTGGGAAGTAGTACCCTCAGGACGCAGAACACACATACACATTTTGTCTATAGTAGGATAATCTATGTACCGTCGATTTATTTTCATCTTAGTCTTCATTACCAATTAATGAATTACATAAATAGATGTTGTAACCGTTATGGTCGTTTATCATGTGTCAAGGTTCAAATTACAAAAGTGACACCTTTTAGGCCTAACACTCAATTAAAATTAATTATTTATTACAAAATGATTGGAAAATATGACGCCCTTGACTCTGGGTAAATAAAATCGTTACTGAGGTTAATAAATAAACTTCTAGAAAAAAATGCTTATGTACTGTTGATAGCCCCTTCTCCATGTGAGAGGAGGCCTGTGCCCAGCAGTGGGACGATAAAAAGACTATTACAGTAACTGCTGATAAAAAAGCGAAACTGATGATGATGAATTAATGACATTTTTGAATGACTTGTTTTCATGCAATTGTCATTGTCGTTTGAGAGGTTTTTTTTCCAAGATATTTTATGCGTATACTCATTAGTCATACTTATGCCATACCACGAAATACTTATTAAAGTTATAGTGCAGCATAGCGTTAATTACTTATATGTTTTAATTAACATAATTGTTGTTTCTAAAGTATTTTTTTTCCGCATTCTTCTTTAAGTCGATAGTATTTTTTACTTTCTGTCACCCAACCATTTCTTCTAAATTCATCAATTAGAATAAAAAACTGTTAAACTAAAAATATTAATTAAAATAGTACCTAATAAAACTATTGATGAATTAAGGTATTCGTGTGTGAACTACACCTTTTCAATACCTACATTATTTTCTTTACCCAAAGGCAACATAAGGAACTCGTATTTTGCAACTTATCTTTAACCCACGATGTCAGAGGTCCACATAATTACATACAGAGGTCAAATTAATTAACACCTCACCTCATTAGGTACTACATAACATACTACAAGTATTTCGATGAGATTTCCATACATTGGCCCATAATTACGAGCAATTAAATCAGAGTTCTCGTAAAAACTTAGAGTAATGATATTATCACTGTTTCTCAAGGCGTAGGTATTGTCATTTCGCATGATATGTATCTCTGAACATGTAGGTTGGTGAAAGTTTAAAAACTTCTTAATATGAATAATTTTTGGATTTTGTTACGTGTATGTGTATTTGTAGTTTGTATCAATTTTGTTCTGGAATTGATGATCTCATTGGCTCTTTATTTATTTGTTTGTATTTCGAATGTGCGTTTTATGTGTGGCCAGTATTTTTTATTTGTTCAAGTCTTAAAAATGAGGTTCAATCAAGAGTTTATGTGCATATTTTTGCGGTCTTTGAAGAGATAGATATTTTTTTGCTTTGATATTATTTTCTAGAAAGAATAATAATTGACTGTTTACTTTTTTCCGGTTGGCAAGTCATGGTTGTAAGAAATTCTGTGTTCATTTCTTGATAATTATGAAAGTGCATACTAATACCTATCGTAATATCTGTGTTCAATAAGTTTGTGCCGTAATCCTGAGTTTATAAGTTATTGCAGTAATAAAACGAGTACATAAGTATCATTTATATCACCTTTTAATACTTTCGTTACTATTTACATCGTCACAGGTACATAGCAGTCACAATCATTATTTTATATTAAAAAAACAAACAATTACTAAACAAGATAACACTTTAAAGCTAAAGAAAAAATAAAGAGATCAGTTCTTTAATGGTGGTGGTGGTCTTCTAGGCCTCCCTCGTAACCCCCTTCTAGTCCTCCATGACCGCCCTCCTCGAGTCCTCCGCCGATGCTCGCGCCCTCACCATGGAACTCATGATGAGACTCCTCGTGGTGTTCATGGTGCACAACTGGCACGTGCACCTTCACGGGGTAGGGCACATGCTTCTCAACGTGGTAGGGCACGTGCTTCTCAATATGCACGGGGTAAGGCCTGTCAACAGGGATCTTAACTGGGTAAGGCACCTTCTTCTCTACTGGGTAAGGAATCACTTTCTCGACTGGGTAGGGTACCGGTACATGCACTTTGACAGGTACTGGCACTGGTTTATCGACGTGCACGGGCACTGGGTTATCGACATGCACCTTAACGGGGTAAGGCACGGGTTTCTCTACTGGGTAAGGTACAGGCTTCTCAACTGGTACGGGCACAGGCTTCTCAACGTGTACTGGTACTGGACGATCGACTTCCACCTTTACTGGGTAGTGGATAACTTTTTCGACGGGGTATGGTACTGGCACCTTGACTGGTACTTTCACGGGGAACGGCACTTTCTTTTCTACGGGGTAGGGGTGTGGCACGTGCACCTTGACTGGGACGGGTACATGCTTCTCGACGGGGTAGGGGACGTGTTCATACACTTTCACTGGAACGGGGTTGTCGACGTGAACTTTCACGGGAACAGGCACGTGTTTCGTCACTGGGTACGGCTTAGGGATGTATTCGGGTACTTTGATGTATTCCTTGACTGGGAAGTGAACGGTTTTGACGACGGGGTAGGGCTGTGGTACGTGTACTTTGACTGGGTATGGCACCTTCTTCTCCACTGGGTAGGGGATGTGTTTCTCTACGGGGTAGGGCACGGGAACTTTCTTGACGACAGTGATGGTTTTGTGTACATGTTCCTCGTGGCCGATGTGGTGTCCTTCATCACCTCCTCCTGAGGAGCCTCCTCCGAGGTCATGTCCGAAGGAGCCGATGTCGCCACCTCCAAAGTCTCCGCCTCCGAAGTCTCCGTGGTCACCGTAGTACTCCGAGAGTCCTCTCTTGTCTTGTCTCTTTGTTTCCTCCGCGGCTTTAGGTTCAGCCTTACTGTCCTTCTCTGCCTTCTCCTCTGCCGTGGCCAGGCTTATTGCCACGGCCAGGATTAAGGAAGACCTCTGAAACGAACAAACATTACATCGCATTAATTAAAACTGCATTTTCTAACTTTAGTGTGCACAGTTTATCTATGCAAAGTGTTTTCACCAAGGAGATTCACCATGACTAATTTTATACAGCTCCGATCAGAAACGGTATTAAAATTACATAGGAAACGCTAAATGAAAAGGGAAATTAACTTATACCAGTGAAATCTAGCTGGAAGTGAACACAAGAACTTTCCGAGCATTGTGGGACAAGTCATAACGACTAGTTATGCGAATAAGGAAACTGGTTTACGTAATATTGATCTAGTAACGTGTCATTCACTAGATAATTTGATTAATTACATATTTGCTGCACTATAATACGAGATGAAACAATAGGGATCGATAATCGAGTACGTGAATCGATTGATCGCTTTTTTGGAATTCCTTGGTCACATGAAAAAAAAACACTTAGGACACTTTAGTCGAACTACACACACATATATCACTTTATCACTATTTTTATTGTACTGACCAATAGCTTCATTTTCGCTTAGCCCGTTGTTCAGCGAAGTTACGCCGTGAGTGTATTTCAAACACGCCAGTTACCACGTTTTATACCTCATGCAAGTAGTTTCGTATGTATGAATGTTGCAAACGCTTTCGCTGGTGTGCGTGACGTTTGTGTGTGTGAGTGTTGGTTTTTTAAGAAGATGGGATGTGGTGGTGTATCGCTGATTGATGAATTGGTTCGTGTAAGTGGGTCGGCGAAGAAAGACTAAGATTTTCATTTGTTTTCTAAGAATGAACTCCTGGATTGGGTCGCTTATACTTTTTTATTTTTTACAGTACTTATATGTCCAAAAACAGAATAATAATAAAACAATTAACTTCATCTTAATTAACAATAATATAAATGGATAAATGCCGATATCGGTGGCCACCTATTTTTTTTTTAATATTTTTATGTAGATAATATTTAAAAATATTATTAGTATGTATTTTGATGAATAGGACTAAAAAACAATTAAGTACAAAAGTACCTACTGCTTATTTCTTTGGAAACCTTAGAGAATGGTGAAGAAAATCTGAATAAAACATTGCTTGAAGAAGCAGACAAACGGTGTGATCCATTTGTGTCGTAGGCGTTTGCGTATGCGCGTATTTTTAGGTAAACTTACTACGCTATGTTACTATAATAATGTTTAATGTAATATTAATAACATAATGATTAGCAATCTATGGGAAATACCTAAGTGCATACGGCCTAACGATAATAATTCTGATCTCATTGTTTTATCTTCATCTATTAAAATTATTCCACTGTAGTACGCCAATATTTACAATACAATATATCCGTAAATATACCTACATAATTGTCTAGAGATTATAATTGATAAAATAGTGGTTTTTTGTTACTTTGTTTTTGCTATGGAAACCCCACAAAACTCATTCAATTGATGTATACTGTTATACCTACGTATGGCATTACATGTTTTATTGGTAAATAGCTCAGCTGATTTGGATTAAATTCGGCATTAGAAGAAAGATTGGTTTTTTGCCTACAACTAGCTGTTTTCTTTAACTAGCCTCCGTACCGGAATTCAAATATAGGATATGTTACTCGAGAAGAGTGTATCCTTTAAATATTGAAAGAATTTTTCAAATCGGCACATCAGTTTCGGAGACTTTAGGGTACACACAGATAACGAAAATAATGTTTCCTCTCTTACTAATATAATAAATATTAGTAAGTAGAGATATAGTTCTATATATTTTATTGTTTCTGAGCGTAAGAAAGGGAAACAGCTATATAATAAGTTATTCGTCATGTTGAACTAGCATTCTTGACACGCATCCGACCAATCAGAGCAGAGCTTGCCATAACATCTGACAGGTCATAAATTATATATTAATCTTTTTATCGATTCACGCCTAATATATTGTAAAATATTTAAGTAGGTATGTAGTTCAACAAAATCGTACACCTTCAACCTATATGTATAAAATATTGTTAATAGATGTTAATCCAAAAATCATTAACAAACAACAAATTCACAAATTCATGTTCCTGTTAAAGTTTTTTTTTTGTATTTTACTCGTCAAAAAAATATGGACTCCAGAGATGATAATAAAATAAATCAGATAGAGTAAAAAGAACTGACAGATTCAGATTTTTTACATTCAGACTAAAAAGTAGGTCTTCTATAAATCTAAATATAATACAAAATATATATATATATCAATATATCAATACAGTTTAACGCAACCATATGTCAATAACCATCATTCAACCAGAATACAAATCCAAGAAGAACAACAGAAACACAACCTCCATTCGCCCCAGCTTCCAGAAGCATCAGGCAACATCGGACCGTGTAGACGCCGGGGGGCGGTAGCCCCCTGGCCGATCATATTGAAAATCTGTGAAGACTACAGTGTATTATTTTTTGAAGACATTTGTGAAGACTACAGTGTATTATTTTGATTAAAGCTTTTCCATTTTTACTGTTTCAATGTACGATGGCAGTAGCGACGCCGGAAGCAGCGTGTGTCAACCTTCCACATCGGCTGAGACCTCAGTAAGATGCCCCTTCTGTTCCCAGGCAAGATTTTTTAAAGGAGAAAGGGGCCTGAAGATACACTTAGGCAAAGTCCACAAGATGCAGAGTGTATCTCAGTGCCCCTTGACCCCTCAAGTTACTACACCTCCGACAAACCATCTCCTCTGGAACTCACTTTCAAAATTAAAAAGTAACACCCCCATACTCAAAAGAGTGCCCAGGGGTGCAAGGCGGACTGTTGCGTCAAGTTTGGCCCAATGCGTCCGCCTCGCAACCCTGGAAAATTCAGAAAGCGCCTGGGAACAGTTGCTCACCCTTCCCTACCGCATCCTACATGTTGACAAAACTCAGATAAATAAAAAATCATTAACCAAACAAATTAAACAAAATTGCAGCCTTTCGACCTCCATTTTCGTCCCAGACACTTCAGTAAATTCCAAATTCACCTCCAAGGACTTGTGTCAACATGTAGAGAATAAATTAAGCGAGGGTGACATAAGGGGTGCTGCTAGGATCCTTTTCAGCAGCGATGTGGTGGCGCCGTACTCTCCAGAAACACTTGCCGCTCTGGAGAGTAAACACCCGGCTCCCTCGGATGACCTCACTTTCCCCGACCCTCCAGATCTAAATTCCGACCACCTCACCGTTACAGCCCAACAAGTAGCTGGAGCCGTGGCTTCTTTCAGGACCGGCTCTGCCGGCGGCCTCGACGGCCTGAGCCCTCAACATCTGAAGGATCTTGTAGGCTCGGGCGCTGGGGAAGCTGGTGAGTCGCTTCTGAGGGAACTTACGGCTCTAGTTAATCTTATGCTCTCCGGCGGTGTGAACAATGCCGTCGTGGACGTGCTTTACGGAGCGAACTTATGTGCGCTCCGTAAAAAGGACGGCGGCATTCGTCCCATTGCCGTAGGGTGTACATACAGGCGTATGGCAGCCAAAATTTGTTGCAAGCACTATCATGACGTGCTTGCTAATAAATTTCAGCCCCTGCAACTCGGATTTGGTTCGAAAGGGGGCTGTGAGGCTGCTATACATGCTTTCTCCACATTTTTAGACTCAAAAATAGGTGAGGTCATCCTTAAGGTTGACATAAAGAACGCTTTTAATTCTGTTAACAGGGACACCTTGTTGGCCGAGGCTAAAAAAGAATTACCCGAAATTTATAGTTACCTTTGGCAATGTTACAGGCACCCTTCTAAATTACTATACAAGGACCATGTTTTGGAATCTGCAGTTGGATGCCAACAGGGTGACCCCCTTGGGCCGGTCATTTTCAGCTTGGCTATTCACCCCATAATAGAGAAACTAAATTCAAAATTTAACGCTTGGTATTTGGATGACGGTACCCTAGGAGGAGATAGAGAAACTGTTTACCAAGACCTCATATTCCTAAAAGAAAAATTTCATTCGATTGGACTGGATCTAAATTTATCAAAATGTGAAATTTTTGTTCCTGACATCCCGGACAGACAGACGGTCATATCAAAATTTAATGTCATAGCACCTCAAATTAAAATTCTGGACGAAACATCATTGCACCTCCTAGGTTCACCTATTTTGGAAGAAAGTTTCACAACATTCATAGATAACAAAATTTCAAATTTTAATGACATTTCGGATAGACTTTATAAAATTAATCTTCATTCGGCTTTTACCTTAGTAAAATACTGTTGTTTTGGCCCAAAATTTATATACAACCTTCGCTCCTCTCCCTTATGGAAGCAGCCACATCTTTTAGACAGAATTGACCAAATTATCCGTACTACTCTTACATCTGTTTTTAATTTGGCCTTGGACGACCGAGCGTGGCTTCAAGCCACCCTTCCGATCAGATTCGGTGGCCTCGGCGTCCGCAAAATTTCCAGTTTAAGTCTACCGGCGTTTCTATCTTCGGTCTGCGGCACTAAGGAGTTGACCAGAAAAATTTTAGCCCCTTCACTGGTCGATTCTGAGGTGCCGTGTCTGACTGATGGCATGAACGCCTGGAAAGTGGCTTGCCCAAACACAGCCTTCCCTGAAAACCCGGCTTCCCAGAGACAGTGGGACGAGCCGCTCTGCAGATTGACGAGAAATAAACTAATTGAAACATCTGTCAATACTGCTGAGCGTGCCCGCCTACTGGCTGTGGGAGAGTGGGAGTCAGGGTTATGGCTTCACGCACTGCCGTCACCCAGCGTTGGGACCATGCTGGGTGACACTACATTCCGGCTCGCTACATGCCTACGCCTTGGCGCTCCCACTGCGGCTCCGCATCGCTGCCAGTGCGGTGAATCTGTGGACCGCCTTGGGCACCATGGTCTTTCCTGTAGCAAAAGTGCTGGTCGCATGGCACGACACGCCAGCATAAATGACATTATCCGTCGTGCTCTTGTCACCGCCGGAGTGCCAGCCATTTTAGAACCCAGAGGCTTGGCACGCGACGATGGCAAGAGACCAGACGGGATGTCTATAATGCCTTGGAAGATGGGAAGGTCTTTGGTGTGGGACGCAACCTGCGTCGACACCCTTGCACCTTCCCACCTTCCCAGTACGGCGAGCTGTGTCGGTGCAGCTGCTGCAGCCGCGGAAAACCTCAAGCGGCACAAATATGTAAACCTCACCGGCAATTGCATTTTTGAGCCGTTTGGGGTTGAAACCCTGGGACCATGGGGCCCAAGTGCCCACAGACTCTTTCGAGAAATTAGTAAGCGATTAGTGGAGTCCACTCGTGACCAAAGGGCTGGCCTATACTTCGGTCAAAGGATATGCATTGCCATCCAGCGTGGCAATGCAGCCAGCCTTTTGGGCACGATCCCAGCTGACAGCGATGCGGATGAATATTTTGATACCTAGTTTTAATATTTCCCTATAATAAGATCATTTTGTAAAACTATTGAATAAATTAATTTAGACATTATGTAGGTAAGTAGGAGTTATGTTAATTTACTTTTATTAATACAAAATAAGATTTTATAAAGTAAAAGAATGATTCTACTAGAGTTCAAATATAAACATCTTAGACAGGAAGAAATGTCAATTGATTACGTAACTGCCAATACAAATTACCAGCAATTGATCTAACTGTACATCAATATGCCGCTAGCATCCTAAGTTGTCCTAAACGTGGAAATATTTTAAATGTTATTATTATCTACATCATCATCCTCCGAGCCTTTTTCCCAATCATGTTGGGGTCGGCTTCCAGTCTAACCGGATTCAGCTGAGTACCAGTGCTTTACAAGAAGCGACTGCCTATCTGACCTCCTCAACCCAGTTACCCGGGCAACCCGATACCCCTTGGTTAGACTGGTGTCAGACTTACTGGCTTCTGACTACCCGTAACGACTGCCAAGGATGTTCAATGACAGCCGGGACCTACAGTTTAACGTGCCATCCGAAACACAGTCAATGGTGTCTAAGATATACTTAGAAAGTACATACAAACTTAGAAAAGTTGCATTGGTACTCGCCTGACTTGGGATCGAACTCGCGCCCTCATACTTGAGAGGTTGGTCCTTTACCCACTAGGCCACCACGACTCCATTATTATTATTATTATCTACATGAAAATCTAAAAAATAACAGGCTTGTAGTAAGTATACCTTATTTAAAACTTTTCACGTTTTTGTAGAATTTATTAACCCCTTTCCTACAATGCATTGTTATATCTGTTATTATGTTTTCATTAAATAATCATCAACCCTAATAAAAATGGATTCTGTAAAACAAAGAATAAAGTTCTACACACACACAGTTCGTATTTAACTCTTGATTCAAAATTTATTTATTTAAATTTATGCAATCAAACAATTACAAAGGCGGACTTAATGCCATGGGCATTCTCTCCAGTCAACCTTAAGGTGATGCAGAGATAACATGGTAGGTACATTACTTACTTAAAAAGACATGTATAAGACAACTAGAGATTAACATAATTGAATACTAAAATAAACGTAACAATCATCATCATCCTCCGAGCCTTTTCCCAATCATGTTGGGGTCGGCTTCCAGTCTAACCGGATTCAGCTGAGTATCGTCTTCCAGTGCTTTACAAGAAGCGACTGCCTATCTGACCTCCTCAACCCAGTTACCCGGGCAACCCGGTACCCCTTGGTTAGACTGGTGTCAGACTTACTGGCTTCTGACTACCCGTAACGACTGCCAAGGATATTCAATGACAGCCGGGACCTACAGTTTAACGTGCCATCCGAAACACAGTCAATGGTGTCTAAGATATACTTAGAAAGTACATACAAACTTAGAAAAGTTGCATTGGTACTTGCTTGACCTGGGATCGAACCCGCGCCCTCATACTCGAGAGGTTGGTTCTTTGCCCACTAGGCCACCACGACTTTTTACGACTTTTGTAAATAAACGTAACAAGTTGTAATCTAAAATGTAAAGCCTTACTGCCAACACCTAATGTTACTCTATTACAAATCAGATTAGCTGTGGCAAATTAATTTAATAATAAAAACAATTCAAACAACAATCAGAATGACTACCCACACAAAAATATTACTTCAGTACCCTAAACTAAGCAACTAGCAATAACCATTTAATCACCACCGCAATAATGGTAAAGAAACACTAAAACATTATTTTTTATCACTAAAACTGGGTCAGTTTAGCTATCCGAAGGTTTTCCCATTCACTTAGGCTTATGTTTCAATAAACTGATTGCTTTTTCTTACTTTCGTTCAGTACAAGTGGTTTGCCTTGAGATTTCCATGTATGGGTTAGCCCTTGACGCTTCATGCGCGGTTGAGTTCATTGAACTCGACGTATAAGTTCGTGAAAGAAAATATTGCAGAGCAGTGATCGAATTCTGAAATAGATTAAGTAACTTTAGATGTAGATTTATTTAATACTTACAGGTGTTTTGTGAAAAACGAGTAGGAAAATGAGAATTTTCAGGAAAAAAATCTCATACGAAAATTAAAAAATATGTTTTCCATGAGTCTTTTTTAATAAGACTAACCAAAGCTCGTGTGTACTAAGCTCGTGTGTACTAACTAAAGTCGTGGTGGCCTAGTGGGTAAAGAACCATCCTCTCGAGTATGAGGGCGCGGGTTCGATTCCAGGTCAGGCAAGTACCAATGCAACTTTTCTAAGTTTGTATGTACTTTCTAAGTATATCTTGGACACCAATGGCTGATAAAAAGGTGAAGGAAAACATCTTGAGGAAACCTGGACTATAAAGTCTGAAATCACCAACCCGCATTGAGCAAGCGTGGTGATTAATGCTCAACCCTTCTCCGTGTGAGAGGAGGCCTGTGCCCAGCAGTGGGACGATAAAAAAGGCTGTAACAGTAACAGTAACGGTAAGCTCGTGGCATAAGCCCTACTATCCTAAATTACCAAACTTTGACGTTGAAAAATTCACTATCCTATTTTCAGTTGCGTTCAGATCTGTTTTCTTAAATAAATAAGTGTTTCTTTATTAAAAACTAAATCTAAAACGCGACTCATACATTTATAGTTGCAGCTTTCTGCAAAAAACCGCTTAGGTACAGATCAAATTAGTAACGCGAGCTATAAAAACCGTAACGAATGCATAGACAGGAAATATTCGAAAGCGGTCTAATGGCTAAAATAATAATATATTGTGACCTTGACTGTACTAGCAAAGTTGCCTAATACATCCATTCATAGTAGAAATTATTAACATCTAGAGCTGTTTCATTTGAATTGGTAAATGAAGGATTTATTGTGGGCTCTGATTATTTGATGCAGATTAGGACCACACACAGACACGTATGCGTGTGTACTCAAACACGCGTAATGTTATATCACTGGTGCCTGCATTGTATCTGCATCGGCAGTTTATATATTAATTTTCCATTAAAAATAATAGATAAACCACCACAGAGGAAGTAATCGGCAATAGCAAAATAAGGGTGTGCTAAGGCTCAGGTATGTTTTAACGAATGATAAGACAAGAACTGATTCATACGAAAGGTAGAAAGTTAGTGTAAGCGTAATACAAACGCAAAATCCGGGTGCTTGAAATATTTTGTTAAGGACTGAGATTCAAGTTATAGCTAGTCAGTCACCGAATGCCCCCAAATATATTTTATTCCTACTATTTTATCGCCCAGTTGACCAGTGATCTAATGGATATGCAATTGGGTATGGACATTCAAGATAAAAATGCTTGGAAACATGCTGGTCCTGCTCCATAGGACATACTGACAATTTCTAATTAATTAACAAATTAAAATTACACCAGCAAATAAAATTGTATTCATCTTTTGATTATTTGTTTGTAACTTTGTACCAAAATATAAACCAATTTGTAAATGTGAACACCATGTAGCATTTTAATTGTCATTTTATCCTCATTTGTCTTTGCGATTCTACATGATCTTCGCATGCTGTTACTGTATGTATCAATACATACAAACTGTAATACCATATTATTTTTTTAAAAAAGTAACCATGGAGTTTCTTGCCCGTTCTTCTCCATAGGAAGCTACTTTTGGAATGGGCAACTAGAATCAAACTTAGTTATAATTTTGACGTTCATAAGTGCTTGTAAAGGCCTAAATGAAATAAATGATTTGACTTTGACTTTGACTTTGACTTTGGAGAGAGATGTCAACTTTATTCTTTCTAGATGAATAATTATCACATGGGGTTAATTCGATAAGACCCGCTGTGGAGACAGGCGAATTAATGTCAGACTTTGACTGAAAAGATTCGCCTTATTGTGGGTCATTCAGTTTTTGATTTGACTCAGACATAAAAAGCTTCAGGTGCAATTATACCTAGTGCCGTGGTAACTTTTCCAAACATCCCACAGCCCTAGAAAGATATATGAAACCCTGGAGACTTTCAAAGGCATATTTTTACCCTCGACACTCGGTTAAACCTTGGGACCCAAAAAGTCGTGAAACACTTTTAATAGTATTTTTCCACTGCCCACGTATTGCAATAGGAAACAATTCACCAGAGTAATCAGGGCCAAAGAGATGCAATCTGCCATTATACTTACACCAACCATTGCGTTATATTGCGATACTCCATCTGCATTTAACGGGAAACCTGCTCTAGATTGTAACATGTTTAATAGTGATTATTTGTGTTATATAACAGTGTGGGAGTACTGTTTGTTGATGTCAATCATATTAGGTTGGGTAAAACAAATACATGTTTGAAGGTCAAATTTGAGATTAGTACTTAAAGAGTTTTTACTCTTTATACATATAAACATAGGTACACCCATACTGCTTTTTGGTCACTCGAAGTGTCGACAAGTTCTTTATGACCAAGTGTTTCAACCCCTACGGGCTCAAAAGTATAGGTGCAAACGAGAATATTATATTTGCACCTCTTGAGGTTCTCTTTATAAGTTTTTGAGTAGGTATTCCTTATTTTCTAAAGTATTAGTCATAGAATAGTTCAGGTCACCTGCACCGGTTGGTGCAGTCATTGACCTTTGTATCAGCTGAAGTTAATTGAAGATCGCGCACTTAGTTTAACTTAATTTTGTTGCCATTCCTTACGAAAATAGGCTGGTCTTTGAAATTGTATTTAATAAAATAACATAACCTAGAAGTCTGTACATACCACCAGCCCTTTATCGTAACTCAGTCAATATAAAGCCTACTGACATTTCGCTATCCTCACATCAAATGCCAACATAATATCAATTAACACTACTTGCACAAACACGCAACATTATCCGACATTTCTTAACAAACCCAGTTCACTTTCCAGCCTTGCTTCATTAAATCTCATAATCGTATTGAATAATCTTCAACTGTATTAAGGTACATTTTGAATGACAACTGCCGACTGCAACTGTCAACCGCACATGCCGCGACTACATTAAATGAATATCGATATCAGATGTCAGGTATCTCGGGATTGTTCGAAAGAGTTACCGCGGTCCTGGTAAAAAAAGGGCTTACGAAGGAACACGATCTTGGGTTTTAATCAGTAAGAGTCTGACACTCCCTCACGCTGCTAACCCACATCGGGAGGAGTCATTGGATGATTTCCGAAGAAAGATGTCAGATATCTGACAGCAACTGAATATGCTGTTGCCGCTTCGATCCAAAACGGTTTCAATTAAATACATAGAAACCAGTAGTACAGCGACGACTGACTTCGTGCACTCGCGGCATGTTGCATACAGTTGCAGTCAGTAGCTAGAATTCAAAACGTACCTTTACAGTTAAAAACAACAATTACAATTTTATTAATAAGCTCTTATTAGCATACACTGGCGGCCACGAAAACCGGCCGCTGTAGATTATAATACATAATATAGGTAGGTACGTTAGTCAGACTATTACAGACCTAGGATGTAATAGTATGGTGATGTACGCAACTCGTACACTTAGTGGCAGATTTATTGACTCACATTTATTATAATTTCAATTTTGTTTTGCATTTGTTTTTTGTAACGTGAAGTGATGAATGAATTAAGAATTAATGAAGCTTTTAATTAATAATGCTGTTGTTTTCATAAAATGATAAGCCAAATAATGTTATGCAATTTTATCCGTGTGCGTAGAAATATGAATAAATTAAGTGATTTAATTTAAACAGAAATAAAACAAATATAAACTTCTTATTTTTTAATCTATATTCAATTCAAATATTTCAATACAAAACAATAAAAAAAACGGTTTTATAAACGGGTGTATTTAACGAAACTCTTAATAATAGTTGGTTGTGTTGTGTTCATTATCATTTAAATTAACCGGTTGCAGACAATCGCTATGACAGACAGATTAAGTAACGTAAGCGAGCAGTTACCGTTTTTCAGTTGTGATGTAAAATGGTTTAACTTTTACTTACTTTATTTAAGTACGTTTCAAGCAAAAAAAAATATTTTTCACCAGCCGATATTCCGCGATTTCACCCACGTCCCGTGGGAATGACTGCCTGAACCGGGATAAAATATAGCCAATGTTACTCGGCAAGAGTGTAGCTTTCTAACAGTGAAATAATTTTTCAAAGCGGTTCAGTAATTTCGGAGCCTTTAGGGTACTTTCAAACAAACAAAAAAAAAAGTTTCCTCTTTATTATATTAATACAGATTATTGGGGTTATTTGTTTCTTATTTATTTTAATAATTTTATTAGTTATATAAACATTTGTTTTATCTTTTGAAGCAATGTTTGATACAAAATTTGCATATGCATACTAGAACTTTATAGTGCAGTCTATTGACCTGTCTGACATATCGAATTACAACATTAATTCTGAAATGAGTAGCTTATCTATACTAATATGATGAAGCTGAAGAGTTGCTCTTGTATATTTAAGTTCCCCCGGCACGCGGGTGAACCAGTTGGCGACCCAGTACTACGGTAAATATAGTCCATACTTAGTGTTTCTTAGATTTAAACATAAAAAATGATAAATATTATTTGATTGCACTTCAGTGGCCCAGCCGAATCTCTAGTTTTTTTTCTGATCCTGAGATGCGGGAATATTATAATCCTTAATACAACGCAAGTAAAACCAGGGGAAAGGCATGTGATAATTGCTATCAAATTCTTCGTCACTGTCTCCATTGCCTTCACTATTGTCGCCTACACTTGAGAGCATTTTATTTCACAAACAAGTTAACAAACATTTTTAAACATTGCGTTGACTTTTATTACATATTTCCTTTGTAAGTAATTTTAAAAGAAAATGTTCTTACACAATTAATTGTGCGTGGGAAAATAATTTTGTCTTGAAGTGTAATAATTATGAAATAACTTTGAAATTAAATAAATCGAAGTTTGACGACATTTTAATGGTGTTTGATTATTTGATTACTGGGTCCCAAGCTATGTATATGTTGAAATGGTAGGATGTTCTATAATAAGACAATTTGGTTATATCAAATATTTATACAATCATGTTAAAACACAGCTTTGTACCTATGAGCTTAGTGCACAGGTGAACTTACGAACTTCTGAAACACGGGCAATCTGGTACAGTTCCCTCAAAGTTCCAGTATCCTCCTTCGGTCAGTCGGTACAAATCCTGATAAAGTTGTGATGAATGGCGGTTCGTAAAAAAAATCCCGAACACAAAACAGCGCATTTGGCATTGGTACCCCCTCCCATTTTCATTTCATTTACAGTATCCTGCCAGTTCTTCTCCATAAGATCCAATCCTTGGACCACCTAGCTATTGACGTGTCGTAAGAACCTGTAATAGGCGTCTATGTAATAAAATCCTTTGACCATCCCCTTCATCCGCTGATGCCTAAAATTAGTTTCTGCGCGGCGACTCGGTTTAGCGGAATTTCGACCGGATGAAATGAATGTTGCCAAAAAATAACATTTCGATAATATCAACTAATCTGATGTGATAGACTGTATCCGTAAAGTATTACATGAGTTACCGGTGTTTGTTATTTCAAAATCTATACTAATATTATAAAGCTAAAGAGTTTGTTTGTTTGTTTGTTTGTTTGAACGCGCTAATCTCAGGAACTACTGATCCGATTTGAACAATTCTTTCGGTGTTAGATAGCCCATTTATCGAGGAAGGCTATAGGCTACTTTTTATCCGGGTTCGTGCAGAGGTTCCCACGGGATGCGGGTGAAACCGCTGGCAGAAGCTAGTACAAAATATGTGCCTATCTTTGTAGGTACAAATATGAGAGAAGTAGATGAGATGGTAGCAGAAATATTACAAAGTTACTGGTAAGTTAACGATTAAAACTGTGTTAAATTATTTCGAAAAAGAGATTATGATGATACACGTTAAAGATAGTAGAGGTAATACTAGTACATAAAACATCAATTCATTTTGTAATAATTGTTTATTTAATGATCAAAATTAATTGTTATTGCCTGGAGCAAGATTGGCAATTGATGAGTCTTGTTACAAATGCCTAATAAAAACGTCACTACTTTTGGTTTTATTATGCAAATACTGTTCATCTTATTTATGACACTCTTTCGACACTCCTGGTAGATTACGAATAAGTTATGTATGTTATCTATACTAATATTATAAAGCTGAAGAGTTTGTTTGTTTGTTTGAACGCGCTAATCTCAGGAACTACTGGTCCGATTTGAAAATTTCTTTCAGTGTTAGATAGCCCATTTATCGAGGAAGGCTATAGGCTACTTTTTATCCCGGTACGAGAAGTAGTTCCCACGGGATGCGGGTGAAACCGCTGGTAGTTAATAAAAAGCGTGTAAAAAGTGTTACATATGTAGGCATATGCCCGTTATTGGATGTAATGTATGTCCTTGCTAATTGCTTAAAAATCGTGCTGAATTAATAATGTCTTGCTTACAAAATATCATCATCATTTCAGCCATAAGATGTCCACTACTGAACATAGGTTTCTCCTATTGATTTCCAATAAACCATACAGCTTACTAGTTCAAATTATAGTAAATTAAATAAAAGATTCGGATTGATTTTAATTTTTCGATGTCGGTTAGTGATAGACGTCACCAATCAATACTTATTTAGTTGTAAGAACCTCACGATTTACTTACTACTGATCAGAGCAGAGATAGGCGCGAGTTTGTGCTCTGCAAGCATCTAGAGTGTTCTCTCGAATGCGGAATACTGTTGTGCAAGATTACTTAGTTTATTACTGGCGAGGTGGGGCGCTAGTGACAGCAGAAAATGTTGTAGGTGTATTAGGGCTTGAGTTTTTTTCGAAGAATATTTTTTATTCACGTTCTGAAGGATCTTCACCCCTAATTTAATTTTAATCACTACATTAGAGTGAAAGCGTAACAAACAAACTCACTATCGTACAAAGAGTACCTAAGGGCGTCCATGATAGCATAGAAAATTATTTGTTAAGTCATCGAATAGGATCTCCAAGATATTATTTAAACCATTGTTGTTACATTAAATTAATTAAATAAAATATATCTATCTATTACTATGGCCAATTTACTTTTACAAATCAGAGTTAGAAAACATATCGGGTGTGTCGTTCATAATCACATTAAATTAAATGCGTTAATATACTGGTTAATATATGTCGATTAACACAAAGATAAAAAAAAAATACGTAAAAATAAAAAAATAATTTTTTCAAACAAAGTAAATGGAATAAAAATGTGCAAAAATTAGAACACCATATAAAAGTCAGTCATTACAAACAACTGAAATTCTCCCTTGAAAACTGACAGCTGTCAACTGATCAAAACATACGATACTCCTAACTTTATCTCTGCTTTACACATGATGTTGTAAATTATAAAAACGAAAAATGACTCCTGTGGTTAAACCACTGAATGGATTAGGTTATTTTTTTTACAATTCGCCATAGAATATCATAAAGTATATGCGATATGATTTAATGTGATTGTGAACGACACACCCGATATATCAATTGAGACCACGTTGATACTTTTATTACAGCTAATCTTCACTATTTCGGCACGAGTAATCTACTAGTAATAAATTAACACTTATTGCTAAAATATGCATAAAATATCTAGATAACGAGAACATCAATATTAACTATGTAATTTGGATTCCTTTCGGCATATCATAATTAATTTATCTGCATACTATTATAATTAAATAACCATTAAAATGATTATCGCCAATTTTGGGCATTTAAAGTAACTTTCTTAAATCTAAATAACATTATTATTTCTTGATTTATAAGTAATATCGTGGACAAACCCAATACGTATAATTAACTACTTAGTTTCCACCAGCGGTTTCACCCACCTCCCGAACTATTATGTGCACCTGGATAAAAAAAAAACAGCTCAAGCAGTTTCATAAAAATTCCTCACACTCAGTCACAACTCACTATCTCTATCTCACCTTTTCCCAACTATGCTCGGGTCCGCTTCCAGTCTAACCGAGTGCAGCTGAGTACCAGTGCACCAACAAATATTCTTCGTCCTTTATAATATTTTTGTGATAGTTCCCGCTAATAGTGGCACTACACCTCAACGCCCTAAGCTACAGCAACTTCGAAGACAAATCGCCAATTCTTCTAACATTAAAATGTATGAAATCGCTCCGCCATCAGCGTTTACTTTACGATACGGCTTCCGAAGTACGATGGTGTGCGCGATTGTACCATGTACAAAGCTTGGCTAGTAATATTGATTTCGATCTATTGGTTTGGTGGTAAACTGGGTTTTGTAGCTGTAGGGATATTGTTTAACACTTGGTTTTATCTGACTAGTAGATATTATTATGCGTATGTAGGTATTGCTTTTTGCAAAAAAAAAACTATTTCTTACAATTTTATAGACTGAATCAGTGACTAGTATTGTTAGGACAAACGGACAAAGCAGTAAACTAATTTATAAACTTTTTGCTGAACTATATTGAACTATATTGATTTCACCAAAAATTAGACCATCCATTGATTACTTCAAGGCAGATACTCCTTTGTACGTGTTATTTAATTCTTTATCTGGATTTGGTATGAACATTTTCAGGATTCAGTTTAGCAACATATGAATTTATGCTAAAGGAATTTTAAAAATTAAACATTTTACTTAAATTGAGAAGAAAATGTATTTACATGAGACGAGTCACATAGAAAAATTTACGTACAAAAGATACCTATTTTAAACTCACAATACAAAAACAATCATTACACACTTATACAACAATAATTTAATTGCAACTAAAGCCTAAATGAAAAGGGTTGCTCTCTTTTAATTCTCCATTCATAAAAGTAAGTGACATCAAGTCTTAAACTCCTAACATTCATATAAAAAACACAATAATCGTGTTGATAATTAAACATGAACATCACTACTTCAGCTCACCCACTAACGAGAAGTGAACAAATAATAACACACGCACATAACTGGCAGCAAACATATTATCCAATGTGAAAAACGTGTACATCTCAACTGATACAACGTAACTTTTAGTGATGGGCGCGATTCGATAAAATCATATATCGACTATTTTTATATATTTTTTTAATATATTTATTTTTTTATTGTAAATATTTGTAAACGTATTTCTTCTGTAAATATCTATGTAAATAAAATTACCACTATTAATATCGATAATCAAAAAATTGCTTTGATTGAAAATCAATGTAGAAGATAAAACAAGATGATAATTAAAGTTAATAACAAAAAAAACTCTCGCGTTATTAATAACGTAAGTAAACACTGTAATTAAATAAGATAAAACTTCAAGTTTATGAGCTAGTATTTGCGTAACAAGGTTTAATGAAAGTTTTAATCGGTTCTAGTTATTAATTGCTACAAGTTGTCATAACTTATCCTTTGTCGGATAGAAAACAGAAAACAGGGATTGATTTTCTCGGTAGCTAGTGCTCTGTTTTACTTGAAGGTCTATTTGCCAATAAAGGCACATAATACATTAAAAAAAGGCTTCGATCCCTTTATATAAATTATCACGTATCGATAGTAACTGAATGCTAGTCAAGTATTTAAATACAGATTTTACACAAACAAGTAACCATATTAACCTGAATACATTTAAAACAACATTACTACTCGCAACTTATCCCAGAATCAATTAATAACAAAATATCGCAACGCAGTGCAAACAACGCTTAAGTAATCCAATTACTGAGCTATGCATTCTTATCAAGATAAATTATTTTATCGATTAAGTAACAACACTAGCGGTTATGTAAGCGGTGTGATCGCGGCCAGCGTTCACTCTTCCATTAAATTTAATTGCACGAGTGTGTACTGTGAAGATGAAAATCTTATGAAAAACGGCTATTGATCTTGGTTTGTTTATATAAATAAATAAAAATATAAATAAATAAAGATTAACAAAGAAATTTTTGTTTGCCTTTATTAGTGCAATATGACAAGATTTGCATAATTGATTAAATTGGCAGCAAACTGACAAAAAAGGTTATTTATTTATTCAAGTTTTATTTAGAATCGGTTTAATAAATATGGTTATTGAGTAGAGAAAGCCACAACAAAACTATGAGTATGCATGTTGCATACGTATATATTTTTTTACCATAGTGTACGTCATACGCAATATAAATATTTCATTAATGCCTATTACGGTTTTTTTGCCAAAATTTAATTAGATTTAATTTCAAATGTTTACATAACTTTTATTTCTAAAATTCTGCCATCTTAATGAGTGTAATAAATATTCATTAAATTATCTAATTCGCATGAAATTCACAATTACACAAGTATGTGTGTCAAAGATCACTTAGTTATTTATTATTTTGCATAATTTTGTTTAGATGTTCTTTAAATTGGCCAATAATGTTCGCATAAATTGATCGATCAAGGTTATGCTCGTAAAATGTGTTTTTTATTGCTATAATACTATAAAGTTTCTTACTGTATCTTCCAAAAACAACCCGCTGCTTACGCTTTTTGTTGACATTATTAAGAAAAAAATTACACAGTTCTCAGTGTAAAATCTTTTTTTTTTTACATTTAATACTGCATTAAAGTATTAAGAGGACGAATTGGAATTTTTGGCGCCAAGGATGTCAATTTTTCTCAGTAAATACAAAACGGATCAAAATACAACTTGGTTACCTGAAAGTTCATGATATAAGCCTTATTTTGTTAGTTGTAGAAACATGATTAGGTAACTTTTATAACAGAGAAAAATATATCAAACATACCTCTTTTTAAAAAGAGATTCACATATTATGGGCAAACGGGACCGATTTAAGCCTCTTAACTTTTTTAGTAGTTGAGTATATACATACTCTTTAAAATGGTAGTAGGAATTTTTATTAAATTATCATTTCTAAATATTAAAATTACAAAACCATTTTGTCGCTTACGACTTTTAGTTATAAGCTAGCGCGCGTATTGTTATCCTCGCCCCGCTCAGACGCTCCGACCCCTTTTGGCGCCTTAGATGCGCGTGCCGGTTATGGAATTATTGTTGACCACTTCCTCGCCTTAACAACTATGCCTTTTGTCGATAACAGTACATCGCTTTGCGTCGACTCCCGCGCACAACCACAATATATCGCGAGCGCGCAATAAGCTTCCCGGTTTTTTATCGATCATTGTACGACACGATGACAGTTCACACCTATCGATAATAATCATCGTGTTTCTATGAAATGTCACAACACTGTTTCCGGATTGGTACACCTAGTTTGTATTTTCTTTGTATTAAAGTTATTAAGTTTTCAAAGAGAATACATGGAATGTTTTGATTATATTGTTATGTACCTAGTATGTTATTATGCGAAGAAGTATTATTAGATTCAGCATATCTAGTTATTAAATATACTATGACCTAGAAAGTGTGTAGATAAATTAATACCAAATATAGTTATTATGACATTGCAATATAATATATTAATATGCATTTAATTTATGTAATATAATTCATCGTATCTTATAATATAGAATTGTAACGTATGCATACGAATAAAAAACCTATGGAAGAAAAGCATTGATACAAAATACATCGAAATTCATATCCAATACTTCTAATTTAACAATTATATACGGAACTATATTGCTACATATTATGTACTCGTTTAAGTAACTTATAAGCACACCATTTAACACATATTATGTTGACAAGCATAATTGTCTGTTACACACGCTCCAACCATTTCAAAAGTAACACAATGGGTGACAAAACGTCTTACTGCATATTTTTTAGTCCGAATTTCGATTAAAAAAATATTGTTAATTTTTATTTGCGTGATTAGACGAAGAATTATGATGATCGCAATGCAATTAATAAAATCTATACCAAATCAATTAATCAAGTATTTTATAACAGCGGGATGTTATTATCATTATTCTTAGAAACGTTTAAATATATCGGTTATTTGGTTACGTGCTTTATTATAGGCGCATGTATTTGAGTGGCTTATTAAGACCTGATTAATAGGAATAAGTTCCTAAACACCAATATTGCATAAAGAGGCATACTTATTGCTCAAGACTTTTGGAGTAGGATATTGCTTTATACTTCTTGTTTCAAGAAAATACCATTGACTTAAGCTATCTACGTAATTTTTTTTGGCATTTTCTTTCATCCTTAAGAAAGAACTATGAAAGCCTTTAAAAAACTTTAATATAATCATCATTTTCTATGGAATTTTTTGTCCTATTAGATTTGCAATATTTAAAGCTACCACGGCCATACTAATATACGAGTATTCAAAGCTTCAGATCGCGAAGATTTTTCACGAAAATTGTTTTGTTCTCTCAATGTAGATAATAACATATAATGGGGCCCTGCCATATCGACAAAAAAAACCCGTACACTCCCAGATATGACTGTGGAACTGGAATTTTTGCATCGAGCAACTAGAAAAAAATATATAATAAGGTGTTACCAGCCTTTATCTTTTATCCTCGTCTAGTAATAAAATAATAAAAGCGTTATTTAATTGAAATGACTTGGCTGCAATTTTACCGGTTATCAATATTGTGTAATGTCAGTGGGCTAGCTTCCTGGCTATTAGCTGCAAATCATAGAGTAGCAACTTGCATTATTCAGCCTTTGACAAGACGGCTTGTTTACAGGATTATGTAAAGTTGCAGTTTGATGCAAATTCCTGCTCTGTTGGTACTGTAGCGCGTGGCGCGCTAGGAACCGGGGATCTCAGGATATTTAATTAAAAGATTGCAAAATAACTTCAGCTTTGCGTTTATTGTTTGGGCTCGAGGGGTGAAGTCACACACTTCAATATAAAAACTTATTCTATTTCTATTTATATCATTGTCCGGCCAGTTATCAAATATAATAAATAAAACCTACTTCTAATTTACTTCAGTACTACATCTCTACATCAGCTACGCCCTTAGGATAAAGTTGAAACTTTATCTCAAAAGCGCAGCTTTAGGCGGACAATCATATAAATGTTACCTGCCTAAACCTATCAGAAGTTTACCTACGCACGGAATTAACAAAAACACGTCCCTTACAATGGGATAGTTAACGATAGCATGCGTAGTCAATGATTTAATTGTGCCATGTTGCACCACAATAACGCACGTTAGCATTAACTCGCACACAACAAAAACCGTGCGAAAAAGTTGCGTGGCGTGTTGCTAAAAGCAAAGGATATTCAAAGTGAACACCCGTCCTGAAGGGATTACTTTTCAAGCGAAGAAAAACTCTGTATTGACAACTTACAACTTCGCCGGACGCTAACGTGTCAGATGAAGGGATAAGTCACCGTTATCAAAGTTTCTCACCTATGGGAATATAATTAAACATCTCATCCAATAATTATTTTTAAAAATTTTGGAATATTAAATAATAATAATAATATAAATAAATGAAATATAGGGATCATAAATCTTCGGCAGAAACCATTGTGTCAAGCAAACACTCCTCGCGAGGCTATGCCCCTTATTGCGAAGTTGATCTCAACCTCAATTCAGCATCCAAATATTTTTCTAAACCAAATCAGATAATAATTTTGGGATCAGATTTACAGAGCATATTTTAAAAAACTTATAAAAATAACACAAGCTTGACCACATTGGTTATCTTCATCTTCCTTCATATTGAAGATGAAGCAATTCTGCCGTGGACATCATCTTCTCACGAAGATGGAGTAGCTCATCATCTTATCCCTTCATTGGCACTCGTACAGGATAACATGAAATTATAAAACACGTATTAGAAAACAAGTCTTATAAAGTAAAATATATCCTATCTTTATATTTATCAACGTTTTGTCTGTTTAAAAATTGAAAATTATTATTACTATTACGCAGCTGTATAATATGCGTATTATACTGCGCTCTTATCCTCCCCTCTGAAGGACAATAGTGATTATCATTATTATATTTTCTATAATTGGACTTCTTGAAGCCCTTAGGCCTTGCTTGCCTACACTGCACTATCTCTGAATTATGATTCTTTTTACACTTCGGAACACACCGTTCGTTTCCTTTTCGCGAAACTTCATTCCAAACATTATTTACATTCATTACATTTCGAGAATTATTAAAGTTAATTTTATTTCCGTTATTGTCAATAGGTATCTGTTATTTTGACATTATTTTTGTCACTATGGTGATTGTCTGTCAGTATATTTGACATAGACACCTTTTTTCTTAAAGTCTCAATATCAATAAACTTTGCAATAAACCTCCTTTTCAAAATTAGATAATTTTCAGAAAAATCTACAAAACAATTATTTTTAGAAAGAAAATCTCTACCTAAAATTAAATTTTGATAAATATTTTTAATAATTAGAAACTTATGGCTGAAGAAACAAGAATCTATTAATAAATTTAACGATGCTTCTCCTAAAACTGTCAAATCAGCACCAGAAACTGTAGTAGCACAATGCTGCGAGCTCTCTTTGATTCTTTGAATGTTGAGTTTTGTTGCAAACTCCTCAGATACACAAGAAATCGAAGCTCCTGTGTCCACTAACGCCCTGAACTCCTGTTGAGCAATCAGAACATTAATAAATGGACCGGTCTCACCAGACTTATGTTCTACTTCCGATCCAATCGCAATCGCATGTAACTCCACAGGCTCCACGTTCCACTCCTCATCGTGTTGTTCCATCTCTTTCTCTCTCATCTCCCTGTCTTTGCTCAGCTGCACTTCTTTCGTCATGCTAGAAATTAATTGTGTATTAATTGGTGTTCCTGGAGAATTTTCATGTTTCTCAAGGTATTTCTTATCATCACTCATTGGTGGAATCACTGGCAAATTGATAACATTTCTCTGTACTTTTCCAAATAAATCTCTCATTTGAAAAAGTGTCTCACGCATCTCATATTTTGACGCAAAGAGCTGTGAGCCTAATATGGCTTTGTATTCGACAATAAGCCCTTTTAAGTACACTTTAATAAAAATGTTATCGTCTGCAATGTCTGCTTTGGTCTGTAAACCACACAGACGATAATAGAATGACAGTAATTCTACTTCTTGCTCCTGTCGAGCGTTGTAAAATTTTTCTACATAATTTATATTATCTGGGAACTCTGCCCTAAGTTTATCGCATAGCGTCTTATACTCAATGCCCTCCACGTAAATATATTTGAAAAACGTCAGAGCAGGGCCTTGTAAATATGCACCTAGTAACAGTGCTAGATCCTTTTCCTTCCATTTATTTATCGCAGCAATGATGCGAAATTGAAGAAGAAAGTCGTCCAATGAAATGTCATTGACGCCCGAGAAAAATATAATGTCTTGAGACATTTTTCACATAATAAATAATTAAAATTCCACTTAGCTCTTTTTATCTTCGTGTTCCAATTTTTTACCAGAACTTATAATGCCCAGGAATCCTTCTACCAGGCTCTTCTTCCTTCCCGTCTTCGACGTCGTGTCACCACGCGACTTTTTCGCGGTAATGACCTGAAAATTATACTGGGGCTTTGGCGTCGGCGCCTCCACCAAATTGTAGCGCGTGGCGCGCTAGGAACCGGGGATCTCAGGATATTTAATTAAAAGATTGCAAAATAACTTCAGCTTTGCGTTTATTGTTTGGGCTCGAGGGGTGAAGTCACACACATATAATACATTGTAGTCTTTGGTCACACACTTCAATATAAAAACTTATTCTATTTCTATTTATATCATTGTCCGGCCAGTTATCAAATATAATAAATAAAACCTACTTCTAATTTACTTCAGTACTACATCTCTACAGTACCTATGCTAAATTGACGAAAGAAAAGTTTTAATGTCTCTAACACTTTCTTTATCGGTCTTCCTAAAAGTGGAATTGGGAATTTTGTATAAGATATACGGGTTCCTTTATCTATACTAATATTATAAAGCGGAAGAGTTTGTTTGTTTGTTTGTTTGAACGCGCTAATCTCAGGAACTACTGGTCCGATTTGAAAATTTCTTTCAGTGTCAGATAGCCCATTTATCGAGGAAGGCTATAGGCTACTTTTTATCCGTGTCCGTGCCGAGGTTCCCACGGGATGCGGGTGAAACCGCTGGCAGAAGCTAGTAAATAATAAAACTAGGCCTAACTAAGCTGAGATAAGGTTTGCTAATATAGTAACATAACATTCCACGATTTTTACGGATGGGATAAAAAGCATGCTATGGAAGCGAACTAGACGTCCCTTTAGTTAGAACATCTTTGTAGATTCAAAAGTTTATATTCAAATTCGGTAGCCAAGCTTTCGGGAGTTGTTAACCGTTGCAGGTGTAAAAGATCACGTGTAAGCATTGGACGTAAACTGCTTTCAACCGGTCCATAAGGATAGGGTGGTCTTTGTTCAGCAGTTTACGTCTTGAGTCTTTTTCCATGCATGCTAAGGAATAGGTACTGTATAGGTATGCTAGAACAACATTGTACTAATAATGAGGTGTTCTAGAATGATGTTACGTAAAGTATTTTGTACAGCCAGTGATTACCTCCGCCAATACATCGTGACGGCCCGATTGTTAAACAGTGTGTTGCTATGTTTAGTAAACTGTACAGTTATTTATTGATATGAAACCTTTTTTCAACCGACTTCAAAAAAAGGAGGAGGTTCTCAATTCGGCTGTATTTTTTTTTTTTTTATGTTTGTTACTCGATTTCTCAAAGACGCCTGGGCCGATTTTAAAAATTCTTTTTTTATTTGAAAGGGTATGCTTGTCATTTGGTCCCATCGTCATCAGATCAGGATCTGATGGTGGAAACCCTGAGAAATCGAGGGCATCTCTTGAAAATTGTAGGCGAGCATGGGGTAAAAACTTTATATTTATGTGTGTATCTGATGAGACTACAATACTATGGAGGTTTAGGGCAGATCTGACGATGGAGACGACAGAGGATCGAGGGAACTCCTAAACGGCACATCTTAACTACCTTGTGTTTGGGCTTATATTATTTGTATTGACGATACCTTTGCAACAGTGAAAGTTTGGAGCTGACCTGATGATGGAGACCAGAGAGGGTCAAGGGAACTCGACAACTGCATGTGTAAACTACCTCGTGTTTGGGCTTATATTATTTGTATTGACGAGACCTTTGCAACAGTGAAGGTTTGGAGCTGACCTGATGATGGCGACCAGAGAGGGTCGAGGGAACTCGACAACTGAATATGTAAACTACCTCGTGTTTGGGCTTATATTATTTGTATTGACAAGACCTTTGCAACAGTGAAGGTTTGGAGATGACCTGATGATGGAGACCAGAGAAGGTCGAGGGAACTCGACAACTGAATATGTAAAATACCTCGTATTTGGGCTTATATTCCTTGTATTGATGAGAACTTTCCACTTATATGGATAGTGACAACTATTCGTATCACTGAAAAGCTGTAAATAAAAAACTTTTTTACAAAAAAATTAAACCGACTTCCAAAAACACTAAAAAGCAAAAAAAAAACAAATTTTAGGTGCATCGGCCTAGAAGTCGGTGGCAAAATTAACTTAATAACATCCATTAGACACCGACTTCTAGGCCGATGCACCTAAAATTTGTTTTTTTTTGCTTTTTAGTGTTTTTGGAAGTCGGTTTATTTTTTTTTGTACAAAAGATTAATGGTTATTTTAGGGCGACTGATTTAATTGTCCGAAGAGATTAATGCTTGCCGGAAAATATTAATTTACTTATTGTTCTTCATTATCTAGAATATGAATAATTTTCTAAAAGTTTTCTTGGACATTTCCCTTTATTTTGCGAATTGAGAATAAAATAGCTTTTTTTGTTTTTTACAGGTAAGTCAGCTACAGTCCATATAAACTACAAGGAAAAATAACCAAAAACAACTTCTAGCCATGTGAGTATTTAGTTTTCATATCAAAGTCTACAATAAAAAAAAATGTCTGCTACTGGAATAAAACTTGGCTCACTACCGCCATTTACAAAACGGTCGCTTTCAGAACTACTAAGTTTTTGTGAGAACTAAATGCAAGATTTAAAAAAACCTCCTTTCACTTTCCGTCTTTTTTCTAGCGGCCATTTACTTAGCAGTACCACGGACCGTTCATAGATGGCACTGACAGATCGTCACAACTTCTATGAATAATTTTTTCGTTAAACTTTTTCTCTGTTTAAATTTTATAGTAGTACTGTTTGTATACTTATGTAAGCTTGTTCGAAAGGAAGATTAATTATTTCAAATAATTGTATTAGTGAACGCTTTCTTGATATGAGATGATTTAAAATGGACAGTAACGTAATTTCCTGTAATCTATGTGGTACAAATTATATGTGCTAAACTGATTACGAAAAAGTTAAATTCTTATTCTTTATTGAATTTACATTTAACTCTCTCTACATACATATAAGTACTACAAAGTAACATTTTTTAAATAAAAACTTAAGATTTGCCGGGAAATTGGGTATGATGATGAGGATACCTTCCGATGTCTTGCCAAGAAATATTTCCAATTAGGTACGGCAAAGGACCATTCCTTTAACTCGCATGATACGAATCAAATACAGTAGGTAGATACTATTTAGACAAGAACAATTTCGCAAATCTATACCAGCAGTACACATTACATAAAGCCTACTATTTCAAACAGTCATATTACAGATCGAATAGCCAATAATGACCAACAATTGCAATGGAATTCCCATCAAGTATCAAGGCCAAGTATTGAGAGCGAAAGTACTTAACACACGTAATAAGGCAGAACAAAGTACATACATACATCTATACTAATATTATAAAGCTGAAGAGTTTGTTTGTTTGTTTGTTTGAACGCGCTAATCTCAAGAACTACTGGTCCGATTTGAAAATTTCTTTCAGTGTTAGATAGCCCATTTATCGAGGAAGGCTACTTTTTATCCTGGTACGGGAAGCAGTTCCCACGGGATGCGGGTGAAACCGCTGTCAGAAGCTAGTTGAAAATAAAATGACTAGCGGAGATGTCATAACGCAAAATCTCCCAAGAAAGGAGCGCGCCAAAATATGGGTGTTTGGGGGACAAGTAAAGTTACTTACGTGCCTTCTATGGAACCTGCTCATTATTTTCAAAATAAAATGAACAATCAATCAAGATCAATCATTTACAGATTTGTTTAGTTCAAGTAGCTGATCACGCCTACCGTACGTTGTGGATCTACAACTTCTACAAGAAGGAGCCTGACCTACCTTCCCTATGGCATCTCCGCATCTTTCCTTCCTCCGTGATTAAGAAATACTGCTACTGGTGGATATCCAGATAAAGTGCTTTTTGTTAGTGACGATTTTTGAATGTATAAGTTACGAAATGATCTGGGTGTCAATCAAATGTCAGTAAGTGCAGTTAGTAAGGGCAAAAGTCATGCTGATTCATGAATAGATATCAAAATGGCTGGCGCTGCGGTTGGCCCATGAATGAATGACCATGACTTTTTGATCAATTTTGTTTTGAAGAGTGTGTTGGATACTTAGAGGTAAGCAAAATGAAGACGAAAGTAAGTTTTGATACAAATCAAATAGACATTCCCGTTTCACCGTTTTAAGTGTTTAACTAAGTAATTGAAAGCATAATCTTCATATGCTATAATAGCTATATTTATTTAAGTACACTGAGGGCCGACCATGGGCAGAAGGTAGTCAGATAGATTTTACTTGTTCAATGAACGAGTTTTAACAAATTAGAAATACTTGCTTGAGAATTCAATTAGAGAAGTCATAATAGGTATTATACCTCAAGAGGTGTCCATAATTTCGCAGAAATTACTAGAATCCAGTAAAGGAAGTAAGCTGTTGAAGGATGCCATTATTTATTACGATATGTATCGCAATACTTAAGTCTAAGCTAACACATTATTGCTTAATGATTACTTAAGAACGTTTTACTGCTTTAAAAGACTGAAGGCAGATAAACTACAGACTTATCGCAGAAACGAACCGGAACGAAAATTGTATGTGTTCTACTTTATTGCTGCGAAGAAATCTTTTGCTGTTGGTACACTTACAAGGCTACATTTGATAATCCCTTCTACCTCTAACAGTGTTGGGGTCCTATTCTGCTTTGTAAAGTTCCATCAGGATAAGCGTAAGGGAACACATCAGTGACCTACAACTTTTGGATCACATGTGGGATCCTCCTCGGACCTGAAGAGCCTGCAGATAATATTTGGGGATGCTTTGAAGCCTGAGGGTGATAGTTATCCCTGAGGAGTGAACAGGTATTAACCGAAAGCGATACCAAAACGGATGGTGTTCGAGTATTTGGACATGTGTTGACAATTGGGACATAGCATTTTTGAGTCATCTTGTGAATTTTGAGTCACCTTTTCGAAAATTTTCTCATTACGACCTTGAAAGAAGCAATCTTATGCAATATATGAATGCGTTCTTATTGCATCATTGTACGTACTTTACTTTTCGCCATCTGTTTTGTGGGCTATTTACCTGGTTAAATGCCACTTAAATATTTAACCGCTTGACCTCCCAAAAGGTGGATGACCTAGTGTAGGTCATAGTCCACATTTGAGAATGCTGTAGCCAAAGCTATGTGTTAAATTCACGTAGACATATGCCTAGATATTAGGGATCCTAATCATCATCATCTAAGCCATATGAGGTCTACTACTGAAAACAGGCCCCCTTTGGTTGCCGTTGGAAAGGTACTGTTGGAAGCGACCTGATTTCAGCGCCTATCCAAGATCTATAGCAGATCATCCGATCACCTCGTATGTATGTTAAATAATGAAATGAAAATTCCCTCTTACTTTCAATGTCTTTTGTAATTCTGTACATTAAATATATTTCTATACATCTAATGTAACCAAATCCTTGAACGAAAAATTATATCACACACACATCTAATCCATCATTACATAAACTAGAAATAACGTCAGTATCCAATTTATCATTTGATCCACCGATCGACTAACGTATCACGTTCAAAGCAGGTTTTTCCTCAAAAAGTCCGGCGAGGCACTCGTGCGCATCGTTGCGTTCCGTTATGACATAACTCTCACTATCGCTGAGTCGCGTCTCATTGAGTTGCTCTTGACCTTGAAGAATACTCTCGATTTTGTTTGGAGAAGAAAAGGTGTGAATTGTGGGCCGTGTTTTGTTTTGGTTTAGGCGTTTGTGCCTTTTTGGGGAGTAGCGTTTTGTAATAGAGATTTTTGAAAGCATCGAAGTATGTATTATAAATGTGTCTGTATGTTTCTGAGGGCTCTGTTTAATGACTTGTTTCTATTAGTGTTTATAATGGTACAATGGGTACTTATAATTGTTGTTTGTGGTACTTTAAAAATATTATTACTTACTGCACAAAAGTTCGTGAAGGTAGCGATGGTGAAAACTTTAACACTGAAACAAATATTGCTTATTTAAAATACAATAAAAACTACAAACCAACATTCAATTTCCAATAAGCAATAAAGTATTTAAACTCGACTATTTTTGTTGATATTTATTTTAACAACACTCCTAAACAAGATTCTTCCATTCTAAAAGCTCTGACTTTTGCTAACTAATTAAAATCAAAGTTCAGACCGCAGAATGCAAAATAATTGTATCGAAGTCTATCAATCAAATTCTTAATTGCTTAGCAATGATAAATTGTATTGTAAAACAGATCACGCTTGGTGATTGTATCTTTGTTTATGTTTTATGAGATCAATCATAATAGTTTTTATTACGTTTATGTAATAGTTGGTGGAGCTAATAACTGACTATATATTTTTAGTTAATAATGTTTGATTAGAAGTTTATAATAATGTTTCATGAAAAAAGGCAGCATGGTTAAATAACAAGATTTTCTTGGGGTTTCGCTTAATTAGATTGTTATGCAAAAGAAATTTTAACATATGGCATGTTACCATCCAATCCATGGTACCTACTTAAGTCTGAATGAAAAAGGACCTGTCTCAGCAAAGCGGTAATTTATGTAGATATTTAAGATGTCATTATTTAAATACTTAAAAGTCTAACATATCAGATTTTGTTATAAAATATTAAATCACACCCACTTTCCTAGCGATGTTACGTATGAAATTAAGTATCACATTCAATTTAAATTCCTCAGCTTAAGATATATTAATCAAACTATGAGGAACTCTTACAAGTTATTGCTTTCCACCACATTAGGGCTAATGCTGGCAACATTAACTTATCCAGTTTTACAATGAATATTGCGTGGCATTCCCTACTGTTGCCTTTTATGACGTTTGAAGAAAGTCATACACATAACTAGTAGGTAGTTGTTATTAGATAACACATTCTTGTATAGGATGGTTTATTTTATTAAAGCGGGTAAGACATTTTTGTGTGTGTGAATGTGATGCACAAAGTCGGGAGCACTCAGTTGTTGCCCAGTCGTCGAGTCACACAAACACAGTGCATGGACTTGGACATTTACACACACAATCGGGGTCACGCTCTTTCGTACTGCTGTAAAAGGGTGCATGCATATAGCAATGAAGATTTGTTGAGCAATTTTGTTCTATTTTAGTCAATGAACTTTTGAAGCCCGACCTACAAAGAAATAAAATTATATTACCTACTTTACTATCTAGTCTAGACTAGATTATACAATACAAAATTGAGTAAGGTATATTATGTTTAACATACGAATGTTATAAGGACCAATTTTTCAAAACTTTTGTTTACCCGCTGGATACTCACTGTATCGTGTTAGGTACTAAATTTTATTAATAGTAATAGGAAAACATAATGAATTTCAGAATCAACGAAATAATGAGTGAACAAATAAAACACATTTTATCTTTATTATATTAGTATTAAAACTTGGTAATAGATCTACAAATACATTAGACAGTTTCTAGTAAGATTTCAGACGACTTGAATGCCAGGAATGTTAGTTAGCAACAGGTAAATTATCTAACGCTAATGGGGCTTGCAGATTAATATTTATGATGCCTTGATAGCAGTTATATATATATCGAATCCTACAAGATATAGTTTAATATCTTGTAGGATTCGAAGGCTTCGTTCATAAATACCTAATTATTTTAAAAAGTACGTTATGTATTAAAAGTAAAAATAATTATGAATTATTATGACATCTGGAAGCCATCCCCACCATAGCTAGAAAAATCCTAGGATGTTGAAGGTTTTTAGCGGGGTTAGAAACTATATTTGGGTAGTCCATTGGTTTTATGTTACTAGCTTGTATCACTATCGCTTTATTCATTTAAAGTCAAGAACTCAAGATAGGAATCGACACTATCATTGATTTCAAAACACATTTTGTGCACTACAAGAATAACAAGTTTTAGAAAATAGCTGCTAGTTTGTTATATAACTGTGTCACCATAACTGCATTTTGTTTACTACTCTACAATGACTAGTTTACTATGTTCACTAAGAGAGATCTACTTAACATACTGTCAGACCCAACCAAACTTTTTTTGATGAGGTCTTCAACATGGGGGTCTTAAAGTCAATAGCATTCTAGGAGGCATTCGTAACTGTATCTTCGAAGTTCGATGAAATATCTTCGATTTTGGTCAAATATACAGTATTATCCAGCCACTATTTCACTAATAAATAAATGGAAAATAAATATAAAAAAACCCAATTGATAACCTCCTCCTTTCGTTAAAGGTCTGTTAAAAGAAAATATGAGGCACATTTTACCAAAGCAATTATTTTTCACGAGGCAGCCTTTTTTACCCTGTCTAATGATCACTAACTCTACAATGGAAGGAGTCACACATGATTGCAGATGTGTGACGACTTGAAAGTGCATTGGCACACATCAATAACGCTTACCTATCTGATTGTCTGTTTAGAACCAGTTTATTATTTCGCGTTTCATAATCGATTGATCGACCGTCGGAACTCGTTTTGAATTTGCTATTCGATTGATCGTCTTTTCGGATTTTAAGTTCATTTGTTTTAGTTAGAGCGTGGAAGGATATAATAATAATAAATTAATAAATTAAATGCTACAATAATGCCATTTAAATATTTCATAGGTACTAGAGTATTTTCGTCGACCTCGACGGCGCAATGGTCACCATTCCGGACTGCCGAATCTGAGATCCTGGGTTCGATTCCCGGTTCGGTCGACATTTGTGTATTGAGTACACTTGTTGGCCGTGGTCTGGGTGTTGTAATATATGTAACTACATGTAGTTTATCAGTTGTGTAGCACCCATAACACAAGTTAATTAATAACTTACCACGGGGCTAACCGACCGTGTCCCGACACCCTTATTTCTAAATACAATTTTGATATTACTATTAAACAACATGAAACCTTTCAAAATTAGATTACACGCCAAAAAATCGATATGAAATTATTCATCAAGGTAAAGAGTTCTAGACAGAACGATTTTGGACAACGAGAATGGTCTTGATTTTTTATAATGCACTTATTTATTTAAATCCTAATATATTCAGTGAAGGTCACTGAACTATATGATTCATAATTGATTGCATAATATGCACATTTCATTATTTTTGTTCATATTAATATTCATGAACAAACGTCCTTATTATACGTTTTGGAAAATAGAATTCAGTAATTCGTAAATTTAATTAATCTTGACGTAAACGTTATTTTTGATGCCACACTTTTCAAAAATAAATTGCTCCAAATGTTTTGGTTCATTAACTACCCTAACTGAAAATCAGCACTGCGATACCGATTCATAAACGAAATATTAAATGATAAACTGCGCTATTTTTACAAAAAATCATTTTTTTCATTACATACATGATTTCGTGTTAAACCTGTAATGATTTTCGCCTACCCCACATGGAGTGAACTGTTGACATTACAAAGAGGTTAATGACCCTATTGAACAACAATTATTACGCGGACATTCGTTAATCACACAAGCTCATATGAGTATATGAGGTCACATTTATAATGTGCTAGCTTCTGCCCGTGGTTTTCCTCGCATTACTTTGGAAGGTCCCAGTTATCTCACTTAGGCTGATTTTACAGTCATGCTGATCATGCGCTGACCATCAGCGCCGATGACCGCAAATATATTAAACTCTATGAAGCGTTTTTGAATGATGCGTAGCTGTCAGTGCCGATGGTCAGTGTGATTGTAAAACTGGCCTTAGACCATTTCTAATCAGTCTCTTTACTATGTGCTCTGAAAGAATAACAAAGTCACAGCATATTTCAAAACAGTTTTTAACTGGGGGGATTTACTGAACGATCCTAAACTTTGGATCTATGCTGAACCCATTCATAAAATTCCTTAACAAATAAAAAGCTAAGTTATTTAGTAAGTGTCCCGGGTTATTTTATGCTGTTAAGGGTGAGTAGCAGCTCTCTGGCAAACTGTCGCATATAAAGTAGAGCTTTTCATTTCAAAAGATGAGTCGATTCCCTACTTTTTGTTAAAATATAACAAACATACAGAAAACCAAATCCAACCTGTCGATAAAGATTTGTAATAATATGTCAAAAGCTTAAATGTCAGGTAATGATTAATACCGTTGCTTCACTCGGTCAGCGGGTAGTCAACGCAACTTGGATATACAAAAGGAGTTTATGACATTTTAGAGGTATACCTACATGTACCTCGTACACTAAGAATACCAGACTGCAGACTAAACACTCGGCCGACAGTTGACGAAATCGTAGGCAATTTTTTTTAGGGTTCCGTACCCAAATAATAAAACTGGACCCTATTGTTTTCGCTCCTCTGTCCGTCCGTCCGTCCGTCCGTCTATCACCAGGCTGGATCTCATGAACCGTGATAGTTAGAGAGTTGAAATATTCACAGATGATGTATTTCTGTTGCCGCTGTAACAGCAAATACTGAAAACTAAAATAAAATAAATATGTTGTGGGGCTACCATACAACAAACGTGATTTTTTTTTTGTTCGATATCGATAACGGCAACAGGGAGATGCAGTTTTATAAATAACTAGCTTCTGCCAGCGGTTTCACCCGCATCCCGTGGGAACTACTTCCCGTACCGGGATAAAAATTAGCCTATAGCCTTCCTCGATAAATGGGCTATCTAACACTAAAAGAAATTTTCAAATCGGACCAGTAGTTCCTGAGATTAGCGCGTTCAAACAAACAAACAAACTCTTCATCTTTATAATATTAGTATAGATGCTACGGAACCCTTCGTGAGCAAGTCCGACTCGCACTTGGCCGGTTTTTAAGAAAGACTTGATTCCCATCAAAGTTTTCAGTCGGTTTGATATCGGCAAAATACCTGATCTTTGTAATGTGCATACTACCATTCATATCTTCATAGTGATTTATGAGCCCAAACAAATTATCGGCCGACTAAAAGTTTGCGGTGTGCGGGTACTGTAGTTTCATTGTAAGATTTGTATACTTAGTAATAAAATGTTATTTATTACAAAGTTCATCGATAGTCGTAAATGACAGTTGGTATTTCACGGTTAATAGAAGAATGGAATACATATACAAATAGCTGCAAGAAAGTTAGCGTATCATAGTTCATGAAGATGTCAGTCTTACCTTTGAATGCTCAAACTTTAGTTAATTAACGGCAAGTCTCACTGAAATGTTTTTACTGTACCTATAGAAATTTATATCGGGTGTGTCGTTCATAATCACATTAAATGAAATGCGTTAATATACTGGTAAATATATGTCGATTAACACAAACAAAAAAGAAAAGTACGTAAAAATAAAAAAATGAATTTTTCAAACAAAGTAAATAGAATAAAAATGTGCGGAAATTAGAACACCATATAAAAGTCAGTCATTACAAACAACTGAAATTCTCCTTTGAAAACTGACAGCTGTCAACTGATCAAAACATTCGATACACCTAACTTTATCTCTGCTTTACACATGATGTTGTAAATTATAAAAACGAAAAATGACTCCTGTGGTTAAAAAACTGAATGGATTAGGGTATTTTTTTTACAATTCGCCATAAAATATCTTTAAGTATATGCAATAGGATTTAATGTGATTGTGAACGACACACGCGATAAAAGTGTGATAGAGATAAAATTTGGTATATTTAAGTTACTCTTTTATGTACACACAAACAAATAATTAGCTGGGCAGGCAAGTGGCTCCACCCGGCGCTGCGCGGTGGTATTAAGAGAAACATACATGTTAGTGTGCGTAAAGTTCACGCGTGTATTCCTTCGCCTGGTTATTAATGTGCGTACACAACGGGTTATTGGATACAAACCTCAATAACCCGTTGTGCACGCACACACTTGCAATTTCTTTTTACTATAATACTGATGAGAATATGAAGTTAAAATTTAATAATGAGACTATGAAGGCTCGTAGCGGAGGCGTAGAAGCGTTCGTCTAGCGAAGCGGAAGTTTTAAGTTCGAGTCTCACATCTGCATAGACGTTTTTCATAACTAAAATCATTTTTTGTTTTCATTATGTATTTTTTTTATTATTGTAAATAAAATAAGAATATTAATCTAGATTTTAATAAGGAAGTATAAATTAAACAATTTGTAATAAGAAAGCAACAATATTTATTGACTAGGTTTATTTATATTATAATCACAAATTAAAAAGTTTTATGTATGACAAAACTATTCTAAGTCGGACAAGAATTAGCGTTATTTTTCATATTCAGTGGGTAATTATTAATTTATTAGTGATATGAATAAACATGTTAGTAAGTTAGATAATTATTAAGATGCAGGTATCTTAAATTGTAATCTTACTAACAATAACATCACACACATAAAACAAATTTCATTACCCCCTGATATTTTTATTAATAGCCAATTGGTGCGCCACTAGACCTGCATGGAAGAACATTTTTTGAGTTATAGCGGTCACCGTCCTTTCGCCAAAGTATTTTGCGACCATCCTTGTCCGACTTAAAACATTTTTCATCGCTAAATATGACTATATTATTGCACCAATCAAAATCCAAACATTCTTTTGCGAACCCAGTTTTGTTTGTGAATGTCGGATAGTAAAATTTTCTTAGCTGGCCTACGACATTTCACGCCAGCTGCATGCAAGTGGTTCCTTATAGTTTGTAGTGTCACATCATGTTTAGTCGCCGTGGAACGAGTGCTGAGGAAAGGCTCAACTATATCACGGTGCCGTGCATTGGCTTCTGTGTATGCAAATCCAGCCTTCGGTCCCGGTCGGCGAGGATCAATGTTTCCCGTATCGGCATATCGATGAACCCACAATTGCACAGTACTTCTCTGTGAACAATAATTAAATATTGATATAAATAACAGCAATCGATTACATTACATACAAATCTAAATCAAAAATATAATCAAAAATTATATATATAAAATATTATGTTACTTATATACCTATATATATTACATATAATATGTATAATATTAAACTTCATATTATAATCACATAACAATAATCACAGTATATATAAATATATTATGTTAACATGACATTTAATAACTATTATAATAATAAAATAAAATTACTCACCGATAACTTTAAACGTCTCGCAATTTCACAAATTGAAACGTTTTGCTCATGCAAAACAATTATTTCTGCTCTTAAAAGTGTAGTCAAATGATTCATGTTGATTTGACAAACAAAAGCACTCCTCTCTCAATAAACGCAAAGTATGTATAATCACAGATTATTACAATAGTTGGTATAATGTCTAAAAACGTATCGAAAGCCCGATAGTCAATAGCATTATGAATTTATGACGGTGAACTTAAACTAATAATTAGCTTAGATATGGTTTGTTATTTTTAGAGGGTAGACAGTAAATATATTCGATCCAAAATACAACGCAGACTTACTATTACTTACGGCCAGTTTCTTCATCAAAAGTTAAAGTTAAAGTAATGTCTAAAGTAAAAGTAACGGTCAAATTCGTTTTTTCAAGGCTAAACTGACAGCAAAATTCATAGAAAAATTTAATTTAACCGTTACTTTTACTTTAGACATTACTTTAGCCATAACTTTAACTTTAACTTTTGATGAAGAAACTGGCCGTTAAAGCAATGAATTCAACAAACAAATGTAAAATATTTTTTTTAAACATACAAAAATCGCTGAGCCGTAAGCGAGATTCGATCCTACGGCCCCAGCGGCGTGGAATCTTAATTTCTATCCGCTCGACCAACGCGCTATAGAAACGATAGTTATTGATGCCAAATTTATGCGTCATATTCCATCATTAGAGGCATAAGATATTGCAAATGTTTGAGTGGGGACACCGTGTTATTGTGAAGCAAAACTATTGAGTCACATCTGGCGCGGCGACTGATGAATAGGCGAAGTAAAACACGTTTTGCTTTACGCACACTAACATGTATGTTTTTCTCAATATCACCGCGCCGCGCCGGGTGGAGCCACTTGCCTGCCCAGCTAATTATTTGTTTGTGTGTACTCTTTGATTGGAGTCTCAGTATTCGACCGATAATCTTCTAGTAAACAGACTTTGTTTTATTTTTTATTATGTTTTTTGCTATCATGCGATCGGTCTACCATAAGCAGATGTTTGAATGAAAAAGGTCTGCATTTCAAGCGAATTTTTAAGGCAGTGAAAAAGCTTTTCCTCATTTTAATAGCAAAAGTAACAAGAAAAGTTACAAGCTATGGGTAAATAAAGAGTAAATAAAGAGAAAAACTAAATAGTAAATGGTATCTTATATTATGACATTATAAATGAATTAATATGGATTTTCAAGAGCGTTCTGATGTTAGAGCAATCGATATTTCCGTAACGATTATTTTAAGTAATCGATTTCAGAAGTTTAGAATGGAGCGCTCTTATATTTAAAAGTTGCGTAAATATGAAAACTAATAAATAAGCAATCATAATAAAATAGGAATATCTTAATCCTATCATCACTTAAAAGCTATTAAAATGATGGGCCATAAACAAGGTGTTTAGTAGGCAAATGTATTCAAAAGTTCAGGGTCATGATCAAAATTGTCATTAACCTGATTATGTTTTTGTAAATCAATTAAATCTTACTTTGTCCTTATTAAGAAGCTGTACATGAACTATAGTATTGTTTTTATATATGATTTATCTATACTAATATTATAAAGAGGAAAACTTTATTTGTTTGGTTGTAATGAATAAACTCAAAAACTACTGGACCGATTTTAAATATTCTTTCACCATTAGAAAGCCGTATTATCTGCGAGTAACATAGGCTATATTTTATCCCGTTGCGGGCAGTAGCTCCCACGGGACGCGGGTGAAACCGCGGGAAAACGGCTAGTTCATAATAAATAGGACACATAGGAGTTGTGTACTTAGATTTAGAATCATTTTCATCAAAAGTAAAAGATATTCAAGCTTTTCTGGAGCCTTTTAACTATGCATAAAGGTAGGTCGTAGAAGTAGGTCCCAACCTGTGACTCAACAAGACTTCAACAGTATCAGAAAAACGCACGATTTGCGCCTCAGATGACTTCAATAGATAACAATGTAAGTAAGGCTATTCTCACAGGAATTCACATGACATTATGTCGACAGCATGACGTAAACACTTCCTGTCAATTCCATCTCAATGCATCAGCTGCTTAACATAATTTTAAATACTGAGAAACTGCAGTTTCGACAACCTGCATTATGTATCACGCAAGTGCGAATAAGCTACTCATACCGCTGAAATTACTGCAACGTGACTGGGATGAGAAATACTACGTATATAGGTATGTGTTACATAGTTTTCAATTTCAACATAATAAGTACTAAAAAGTTTTTATTACAATATACCAAAAAGGCTAATTAAAGGCAATTATTTCGCAAAAATATTAAAGTACTTACTCGTATCGATACCAATCGAATTGTTCGATTATTAAAACAAAGCTTGCGCAAAATGAGGTTTACATTTTCGTAATGGCGGACCGTACATTTTGTCGCATTTAAGTTGAACGTAAACAGCAGCATGTAATGACATGTCGCAATACTTAATGCTCATAAAACACGCGTTGTAAATCAAGTAACACTGATTTTGAAAGATCTGCGTTAAGTTAGTAATCAATCTGCAATTTGACAAATGGACGCTCAGCGAATTGATAATTTTATGCATCGAATTTGTGATCATCTAGAACGATCGAAACAGGAACATGGCTGCGTTATTGATTAATGTTCACGTAAATACTGATAGAACATTGTAGTTAATTGTAATCGTGTGAGATTACGTCCGCGTAATATCGCTGCGGATTACGCAAAACAAAGATCGCGTACGGCGTGTTTATTGTCAAGAGTGAAAATGTACCAGGTTTCGTCACACGCGTAACTAGCGGCTATACGCTTGCGATGCTTCTATCTGGGTCATATTATTTCGCATTTCGTAAAAACTTACTTACGGACCCATAACGTTACACCCAATTACACAGGGACAATGCACGAATTAAAACAACGGACATAATTATTACCATAATTGGCGTGGCCATTTATTTTTCACAATCAGTTCGTTCATCCAAAAAATAAAGGGAAATTCAAAAACATTCTTTTTTCCGTCTTAAAATAACAGGTACATAAACTCAAACGTAACTTCAACCGATTAAAAAAAAATAACAAAAAAATTGTAGACTAATAGAGTATTTAGTTCAGTGCGTTCGATCGCGGGTCGTGGAATACGAGTTCCTAGGATCTGGTACCACGACCACTATCCATTATGGGGTATTTCACGCCCCCCGTTCGCATTAGTGCTAAGCTTATATTTATGTATCACATTCAGACGTCTGCTCCCTGCAGCCTTAGTAGCTATCATGATGACCATATTCGTGGCCGTGTCCGTGACCGATAACAACGGGGACTGGTACTTTCACTGGGTAGGGCACGGGCTTCTCAACATGGACTGGCACGTGCTTCTCGATGTGGACTGGGTAGGGCCTGTCGACGGGCACCTTAACGGGGTAGGGCACGGGCTTCTCCACTGGGTAGGGGATGTGCTTCTCGACGGGGTAAGGCGCTGGCACGGGCACCTTCACGGGGTAAGGCACTGGCTTCTCAACGTGCACAGGCACGGGGCGGTCGACTGGGACCTTGACGGGGTAGGGGACGGGCTTCTCTACGGGGTAAGGCACTGGCTTCTCAACTGGGTAAGGCACAGGCTTGGGAATGTGCACGGGGTAAGGCCTGTCAACGGGGACCTTGACGGGGTAAGGCACTTCCTTGTACACGGGGTATGGGGCAGGCACATGGACTGGAACCTTCACGGGGTAAGGTACCTTCTTCTCTACTGGGTAAGGAGCTGGCACATGGACCTTGACGGGTACGTGCACCTTCTTCTCAACGGGGTAGGGCTGAGGTACGTATACCTTGACGGGGACGGGCCTGTCTACTGGCACATGGACGGGGTAAGGTACCTTCTTCTCAACGGGGTAGGGTTGGGGCACATGCACGGGTACCTTGACGATCTCTTTGACTGGGTAAGGAACGTGTTTGACGACGGGGTAGGGTGCGGGAACGTGCACCTTGACGGGCACAGGAACCTTCTTCTCTACCGGGTAGGGGATGTGTTTCTCTACGGGGTAGGGGACAGGTACGTTCTTGACCACAGTGATGGTCTTGTGGGAGTGGCTGTCGTGTCCACCGTAACCGCCGCCAAAGCCGCCATCGAAACCACCGCCGAATCCTCCGTGACCGCCGTGACCGTAGCCCAGTCCGATGTCGAACACTCCTCGTTTCTCGTGCTTCTTGTCGTCCGCCGCAGCTTCCTTGTTATCGGTCACTGCCACTTCTTTTTCTGCTTCCTTAGCTTCTTCGGCGTAAGCGAAGGCCAAGAGAGCCACCAGACTGGCGGCCACGAGCTGTTAACAAAAACAAAACATGTTAGTATCAGAAACGGGAGCAAATGTGATTGTAAGAATGGAATTGAAAGTTATTATCGCAGTTGACTAATTATCTGGTGCAAATATGCTTCGAGGCTCGCTGTTATAATGAGTGGTCAAGTTAAACATCGGCGACTACACACAAAGTACGCAATTTCCTTGTTGCGTAAAATGTTCTAAGTAGGACAAGGGGGTTTTGCATATCCAGGCACTGTCACAACCCTAAGGTTTTTATAATTATTTTGAGCACTGTCACTTGATAATTTTTAATAATGTTGAATATTTAAATGTTGAACACACCATGTGCCTCATGATGCTGCACTAGTAGGTTGCACTGAAGTCAGCGAAGTCCTGAATGCGAATGATGCGTGATCGTTCGTAGCTTCGCTATATATATGCGGTAAGAGCGGCCGAGCGAAGAAAAAAAATGGCGGCACTCTATAGGACCATGTTACACTTTCGCTTTTGAGGGGGTTCGGAACGGAGCGAGCCGAAATGCTCTATATCTGTCTACGCTAAGATCGGCGACCGGTTCGCAAGCAATGATATAATTTAAATATAATTAATGTAATCGTCTAATGGCGATCTGAGAATGCTTTTCCTTTGTAAGGCTTCAAGGTTGCAATGTTCAACTGTTCATGTAGTGTGTTGCAGTTTAGCGGATTCTAAACAGTTACTTCGATGTGTTTTTCGTTGCTTTAGCTAGTTAGTCAACGGTATCCTTGGAAGTTTCTTGAATAATTTCATTGGTTTGGCCATATTCTAATTTCTAATTAAGTGCTTTTTAGTTCAATAGCTAATGCAGTATGTTTGAGCATAATATAAATAGTAAGGCCACAAATGTGCAAGATTAAGCAACATCCGCATCTATTTTCCTCAAAAAATTGTGTCCTTTTGTGGCTGGCTAATAAATTAATATCAAAATCATGCTAAATCCATACTTTGTTTTATTTTTGAGTAATAATTTATAATGAAGCTTACTCTTTGTATTGATTCGATTTGTTTGTTTCTAAACAATCTCATAACCAATGTAAAATAATATTTATGTTACCATAATAGGAACCTACACTTATTTGATTGTTTCTTTTAAATTACAAAAGTTGTAGATAGGTATCAAAAAAGCTATTTTACAAATTCTTATGCAAGCTTTCAAGATCAATGAACATCTGAACCACATACCAATTGAACAAACACTTTTCTCATACAATCATTTACTGGTACTCCACCCCAACATAGATGGGAAAAAGCTAGACAGAAAATGATATCTACAACAATAAATGTTCAATTGTTCATATCAAGTGTGCATACAAAACATGCGTATCGCTTACATGCGATTACACTTGCATTTGCATACATTTGCAATTTCGTGATATTAACCACTTTGAAGAACATTAAGAAAGGTCATTAGTTGTTTTGATTCCAGTAGGCTTGCAAGGTTAAAATTACGAGATTTTATTTATGACAAATTGAATTATTTATGTCTTTTTTTATTTGATTGCGATATACATACATATTTCTAATTATTTAAATGCTCGAACTATGGTGGAGTATGGGGTTACGCATTACATAAATATGTAGGTAGTGTATAGAAATATTTTTACCCTCATTACGGGTGTGTAAAATATGGTTATTTAAACGAATAGAATTAATATCAAGCTTATCATTGTCTTCCATATACATTATGATAAATGAGGATAACTTACAGGAAGACAAAATAAATCAAGTGGAAAAATGCTAGTGACAAACCACACTGAACTTCTGAAAAAGAAAAATGGAAAATATGTAAAACCGGTTAATTTAATTTTGCTTTCAATTTTGAGAGAGTGTGCAGCCAATTTAATACACAGCAAAATAATAAATTATATCGTTAGAATGTGACTTCGTAATTCTTAAAAATCTTAAAATTAAATCTTAAGTTTCACTTTCAGTTGTAAAAAGTAGCTGTGTCGCATTCTTTTAGAGTATTTTATGTGTAAAATACAAACACGAATTATCTACACTATCGTTGTTCATTAATTAAACCATTCCTGAAATTTATTGTACCTATATAAATCATCATCTTCCGAGCCTTTTTCCCAACTATGTTGAGGTCGGCTTCCAGTCTAACCGGATGTAGCTGAGTACCAGTGCTTTACATGGAGCGACTGCCCTATCTGACCCCCTCAACCCAGTTACCCGGGCAACCCAATACCCCTTAGTTAGACTATATAAATAACATAAGTAATTCCCCAGATTTTCCCATATCCCCATATTTTCCTTATAGTCAATATGAACATGTCTACGCTTTAGTCAGTAAGAGCCTGATAAACCCACACAAAAAGTTCCCTATCATATAATACCATAAGTAACTGCAACTACCTTAACGTGGATATGCCACATGTAGCGACATACTTAAATAGTGGATCCCATAATAAATTTTCGTTAAAAAGCCTATACTGACCTTAAGTTTTCATCCTTGTTTACCTACATTATGCAAAAATGTTAACCTTCATCTACCAATTTCCACGACTCTATTACTACAAACTAATTTGTCAACTATGATTCTGCCAAATGCAAATGGGTTACAACAAGAGCTTTGGCAAGTAAGCTAGTTGTTAAGTAAGTAAATGAGTAATAGTCTAACTTGCAGTCGATCGCAACATCGGACAGTCAGTGACAGTAGAAACGTGGATGTTAGAACATTGTAGATGTGCTATCCATTTCTTGTAAGCTAGATTCAAATGGGTATCAAGTGATTGTTTTAAGGCGTGTTTGAAGTTTGGTAAAAATCATCATCTTTCTGAATAGGTACACTTCACGTTCTTAGAATTGGCTCAATTTGGAATTTTAAGTCACATCTAAGATTATTCGTTGTGTATATAAATCCGTTAAATATTATTTTTTATTACATGAGTTAAAGTTTTTTCAAATCACTTTGCAAAATATCTTTGTTCGGAAAATATACCACTTTTCAACTAATTCCTTTCTTTTGCCGTTCTTCTTTTGGATTTCCTAGAGATGCTATAAAAATTGTATTCATTTCATACTATTTACTTATGTGGATGTTGGATTTACATACATTATAATCTTCCTAAATCCATGTTAGAGCGGGTGAAATGATAGTGCCTACGGGTGCTTGCTCAAACGTGAGTCGCCTACGCTGGAACAAGTTTCAGTGTAATACTTACGGATAAGATGCATGTCTATGTTTTACCTTCGTCAAATCATAGATTGGGTTAACTAGTTAGTGCTGAGAATTTTGTGAGGATCTATGGTTAACCATTGGACATATGGTTTTTTTTTTGCACCATTTTTTTGTGTACCTGTTCTTATAGTAATTAATGTTAAAATTAAGTGCTCTGCGTGATTTGTACATTGTTGGCTTAAGCACCTAAGTTTAATTGTATTTCGTCTTCTTTTAAAATAGAGGTATTTGCCCACTTTGCGACATAGGCATATCTTAGCATGAGCTATATCGCCTGGTCTTCCCTCATATTTACGTAACTAATTTGTGCTAATTTTCGCAAATTATAATAATATCAGTCTGCTGGAGGGCACATATGCGCACTATATGTGCCCTCCAGCAGACTGATATAAAATAACATATTTATAACATCACTCGATTGAGTGTTAAAGCATCAAAATTACGTAATTTTGATTCAAAATTATAAGACGTCTGCATTTTGGTGCCAAGGTAGACTGCACGACTGCAAGTTGAGTAGATGCACATAACACTAAACATGACATTCAAAGTGGGCGGGGCCCATTCGTCATAGCTTATTTAAAGTTTACACAAAATATTTTCAAAACGGTAACCTTAGAATTTTAGGACATTATTGTTTCATAGTAATGCAAGAAAAAAAAAGAATTTATGAAATTCGAATTTAACGAACTCAGCAGCATGCGTGTCGGATGCAGCGTTGGTGGAGTTAGAATTAACAACATTAGCTATGCAGATGATATGGTGCTGCTGGGTCCGTCAGCAGGGGCAATCAGAGAGTTACTTAACGTGTGTGAAACCTACGCTGCTGCACATGGTTTAATTTATAATGTTAAAAAATGTGAATGCATGGTCTTTAAGGTCGGTGGCAGGAGCCGTGAGGATGGACCTGATCTATATATTAACGGATCAAAAATAAAAAGGGTATCAACTTTTAAATACCTTGGTCATTTTCTTGCTGACGACCTTAAAGACGATGCAGATATTGAGAGGGAGCGGAGGGCTCTAGCGGTCCGAAGTAATATGCTGGCCCGTAGATTTGCTCGGTGTACTGACTTAGTGAAAATCACACTTTTCAAGGCGTATTGCCAGAGTATGTACACGGGCAATCTATGGGTCAGTTACACTAAAAGATCGCTGGATGTGCTGCGCATCCAGTATAATAATGCTTTCAGGATGCTCTTGAGACTGCCTCGGTACTGTAGTGCCTCAGAGATGTTTGTGCGAGCTCGCACTGATGGCTTCCACGCTATCTTGCGCAAAAAAACGGCATCGCTTCTGAGGAGAGTGAGAGACAGTTGCAACAGCATCCTGAGAACAGTAGGTGAGAGCTATAGCTCTCCAATCATGAGACAGTTTGTGCAAAGGGTGATGGGTACTAACACTAGATAATAAGTTTTCTGTTATAGGTATGTTTTACTAACACTCTATGGATTATTTTTTTATCCGAAATAAAAGTATTATTATATTATTATAATAGCGTATGTAGGCGTGGTGTCATTAAAACGTGTCTTGAATTTTACTGTGATGCATCAGAAGGAAAAACTTGGTGGTGAAAAGCTTGTTAGAGGTCGTTTAAAATACTTACTGCTTTCCTTATGATTGACAATATCAGACATAGAAAAGAAGGTACTACTTTCAAAATACCTATAAGTAAGGGTCCAATATGAAGCCTAAGGATCAATTTCTTAATCCTATTTTAGCTAAGGATCTAACCCTTCACATCATTTGTATTGTACAATTCGGTTAATATGAGCCGCGAAGATCGACCAAAAACCACTAAGTTTCGCAATACAAGATATACTTTATGTATGCAGAAATCCGAAATGATTGGACTCTCAATGACATATTGTCAACACAATCACTTTGGCATAATACTTAGTTTAGTTACATACACTTAAGACCAGAGAAATCGAATCACAGTTACAAAAATCTTCATCCATCTTTAATCTAAATATGCAATTTCACAATCTTCAATAATAAATATTTAGAATTTTAAATAACCAACTTGTAATCAGTTTGTCTATACTAATATTATAAAGAGGAAAACTTTGTTTGTTTGTTTGGTTGTAATGGATAAACTCAAAAACTACTGGACTGATTTTAAATATTCTTTCACCATTAGAAAGCTATATTATCTGCGAGTAACATAGGCTATATTTTATCCCGGTGCGGGCAGTAGCTTCCACGGGACGCGGGTGAAACCGCGGGAAAACGGCTAGTTATTTCATAAAAACAGTATTTACACATAGTGTTGTTGATATAAATAATTATATGTCTGACCCGAATTTACCGCTTCCTAGTGTATCATGATTTTGATGAAATATTTATTTCTGCATAAAATATGCATGAATTATTTCGATTTTGATTACAAATGGCCTTCGCATATTTTGTTTGTCATTGTTTTCTATGTTTTTGAATTAGTGTGTGAATTTTGAAAAACCTTTGTTTTATAAACGGAAGTTGTTCTAACGCATAGAAAAGATACTTTTGATTATGTTTTATCTTTCTATCTTGTTCCTGCGATGTTATCTTTGCTGGTTTCTTCACAAATGTGACATTGAGAGGCGTGCTCGTCATAATTCAATTAACTTTGTTGCTTCGTTACAAAACAACGTAATTAATAACTTCAAATACTTATGTTAAAGTAACAATGGTTATGATTATTCTACTTTAGTTGTCATTCTATTAACATTGTACTTAATTTAAGTTAAATATCCATAGCGCTCGATGACGAAGACATCCTTTTCGATCGTGTAAAATACGTATATTATTTTTGCATAACTGATAATCTAGTTCAATCAAAACAAGATTATATATTGTACTGGCATGCATATGCGTGCGTTAATTAATAGTTAATAACATAATACCCAAAAATGTAGCGTTTACTTAAACATGAAAATATACCAAGTTATTAAATACCCTGACGTGTTTAACTAGGGTAAATCCTGTAGAGCCTTCAAAATAAAACGCATCTATTAATCAATTATATTATTAAATAACTGCAGTACGAATTAAAACATTTTTTATTGAGGATGCTGCTCATTTAAATGCATTCAAGGCAATTTAGTTTCTCTATATAATAATACTGCTTATTGTGTCAATCTTTACTAAAGCATACGAATTGTACGTTTGTTCATAAGTATTTTTACATAATAGTATTATAACAAGAAATCAGGATAACACAAGTCGTGTTCTTGAAGGTTGAGGGTTAGAACTTTTTCAACATGTTTCTGTTAGAGCTTTTCATATACAGTGCCCACGGTAACTCTTTCGAACGGGTGAGTACCCGGTCCAAGAGTGACCTCTTTCGACGGAACCCGATTTATTTTATAGTTATAATAAAACCTGGCCGCTTTACAAAATTTTGTTTATAAGCCCTTATCTTTAAAAATATCCACTGAATCCTAAAACATACTTTACTGCTAGAATTACTTACCTCTATTAAAGGTAGGTAACATCGGGCTGACAAAAAGTGACAACCATTGTGAATGTCCAATTTCTTCTCGGTTCATCTCCTTGGAACAACTCTTTAGAGGAACCTACTCTTTGAAACCTACTCTGTGCAACTAGTATGACGTTTCACAAGAGCTTACAAAGGCCTATTTGAAACCCACCGGAAGATATCGCCAGGTGAAACCGCGGGTCAAAACTAGTGTTATTCCTCTTATTGTGTCAATGATTTATCTACGTAAGTAATGATTTATTGTGAATGAAGATAAATTAACTAAGAAGCTTTCAAGGTTGATGTAGTTCGATATAGGTAAATGGTATAGGTAATACATGATTAGTGAAGAGTAATGCTATTTTGGGTACGTAATACGATTAATGAAATATGAGCTATTTTAAATTATCTACAATACGTAGTACTTATCCTAACTAATATTATAAATGTGAAAGTAACTCTGTCTGTCTGTCTGTCTGTCTTTCTGTCTGTCTGTCTGTCTTTCTGTCTGTCTGTCTGTCTTTTCTTCACGCCTATACTACTGAACCGATTTGTGTGAAATTTGGTACAGACATAGTTTGGAACTTGAGAAAGGACATAGGATAGTTTTTATTACAAAAAAATATAAAAATAAAAATAAAATTTATTTCGGACATATAGCGCCATCTATTGGTCAAACCAAAAATCACTATTCCACGCGAACGAAGTCGCGGGCAAAAGCTAGTCAATTATAAACACAAATTCAATTTGATACCTAAGTAAATTAGTATTTTTTCTGTAAGTAAATTCCTATATTTCATTGTAAGGATTTATGACTATTGTAATTTACATGGATATAAATATGAGTGCAAAGCTTTTTCAATTTAGATCTAGACTAGCTTCTGCTAGCAGTTTCACCCGCATCCCGTGGGAACTACTTCCCGTACCGGGATAAAAAGTAGCCTATAGCCTTCCTCGATAAATGGGCTATCTAACACTGAAAGAAATTTTCAAACCGGACCAGTAGTTCCTGAGATTAGCGCGTTCAAACAAACAAACAAACTCTTCAGCTTTATAATATTAGTATAGATTACTACTAGCTTTGGCCAGCAGTCTTACCCATACTCAGTGGGAACTACTCCATTTCGCTCTCCCGGATAAAAAGCAGCTTAGAAATGGGCACTTTGTGAACTTTTCTTAAAATTACAGCGTCCAAGCAATGCAACAAACAAGCACTTACCTAAGCTTTAGTTATACCAGTAGGTAAAGATGTAACTTAAAGATGAAATGTAGTCGCACCAAAAAAAAATCTGCAATCCTGAGGTATTGAAACCAGCCCACAAACGCCATAAGTGTCAACGTCATCATGCCCTTTACCTGTCATGACATCACTATCAGCCGTCACGACCCACCTTCTTAGGTAATCACATGAACTGGCTCACTTGTACTGTAATCTATACTTATAAAGTAACCTGTTCTCGTTCTGCATTCTGCATCCTAAATGATGTTGTGTATGTGGGAATGTGAGTTTGTTTGTGGCTCATATTTTTATATTGAACAGGGTAACGGATTTAGGTGACATTATCTAGTAGGATTCTGAGGGAATTACTTCACGTATCTATAAAATCTTACCCTAACGTATAAAGATATTTTAGGTAAAGTTTTATAAAAATCAATTCAGTAGTTAGGTGATGCGTAAAAGTACAGCCCCAGCAGGGTTCCTTAGCACAGAAGCCTGTCGGGGTTGCGAGGTTGCTTACGAGAGTTGCCGCGGTCCTGGTACATGAAGGGCTCTAGAAAAAACATGGTAGGTTTAGTCAGTTAGAGTCTGAAGCGTGCACGCTGCACCCACAGCGGAAGGGGTCATGGTCTCCTTCAAATTTCCTAGTTCATATTGTTATACTAAATGATTGATTTGAGAAGTCTGTTTACCTACTTTTATCCATCCGATTACATAGGTACTCGTAGTTTTCTGAATACGGCTGAAACCGCCGAAAATAGTTAGTTTGTTTATACTCTTGCAGATGTGAGGTCCTCGTGAAATGTAACTGGTTTGAGTTGCGGTCGATTTTGATAGCTCGGGTCACGTGCAATTAATTGTTGCAACAAGGACTTTGACCTCAGACGTATTTTACAACGGCCGCTATTAAAATTGTTGGTTTTGTGTTTTTAAGATAAGTATGTGGTTTACGATTCTTCGAAGGACTTATTTATTTGCAATTTAATGCATCATAGTTTTGTAGAGAGAGCTTTCGAATGCCCACTTATTTTATGCAATGATTTCAAGAATTAACGGACGGATTCATATGAAAAAATAAAGGAGTTGAACATAGAACCTTCTTCTTTTTGAAAAGGCAATGCAATATTATAAGACGAAGTTCTTATAATACATAGAATTTACTCAAAGTTCCTTTAAAACAAATGCCCATCTGCAATATATCGTGAAGACAGAAGCAACCAATATTGTCGTTGAAAAGATAATTGACAACTATACATTTTTTTAACGACGTCAAAAATGATCAAATGACCTCTCCCGCTGTGGGTTAGCAGAGGCGAGGGAGTGTCAGACTCTTACTGACTAAAAACCGTCGTGTTCCGTCGTAGGCCTTTTATGTACCAGGGAAGCTATACCTTACATATAGCTTTAATCAGACCCGTCTAGACAAAATAGTCGATAAGTACCCAAAATGTCTAATATCAATTCCGATTTGACGGTCACAGCACCTACGACTAAATAGCAAGGGTTTAACCCAAGAGTGAATAATTTCACGGCAAATAAAATGCTTTGTGTATGTCCGACTGATTAACTGAAAAAAACCTCTTTAAATAAATGCAATGAGGAAATTGTGCGATTAACTACCGGTCTGTCTAATTTTAGGTTAACAAATAGACAAATGCATAGTTTTTTGTTATTTATTTTTAATTTGTGTGAAACATTGTCTAAAGAGTGTCTGCGTAGTCAATAACAATAAGCTTATCTCTTTATGGAAATCTATACTAATATTATAAAGCTGAAGAGTTTGTTTGTTTGTTTGTTTGAACGCGCTAATCTCAGGAACTATTGGTCCGATTTGAAAATTTCTTTCAGTGTTAGATAGCCCATTTATCGGGGAAGGCTATAGGCTACTTTTTATCCCGGTACGGGAAGTAGTTCCCACGGGATGCGGGTAGCAAAATATAAGGACAAAAATGTAGATATGTTCATTTTTGTCCATGTTGCTACTACCACGCTCCAAGAATCGTGTTCTTCAAGCAGGATTACTTCACTAAAATTAAAATAAATTATTTGTTACCTAACAATGATGTTGAACGATAAGACCAAGAGTCATTTTTATTCTACTACTATTTTAAGGCCTTCTAGTGCTGAACTATTCCTAAACGATCTATTAGGTTATACAATCATCTACCTAGCCTTTTCTAAACTATTGTAGGGTCGGCTTCCAGTCTTACCAGATGCAGCTGAGTACCAGTGTTGACCTCCTCGATCCAGTTGCCCGGTATTTAGGTAATACCATAATAAAATCAATAAAATGCGTACTATTATAAATTTCTCCTTGTACCAAAACACTGTCAGCTGATCGAGTGCGTCGTGCGACTATCGATCGTTTGCTCTATTATCGATACTCTGAGATAACGTTTTCGTAATAGGCTTCGAACATACGCACTAGGCGAGAATGAAGTGACGTTTTTGTTGTGCAAAACGAACGTGTGATAACACGTTTTGTTAGCAGTTATCACTGCTCAATTTATTTTCATAATGCATTATGCCTTCATATATTTCACATATGATTTACATATTCACAAGGGTTAATCAAAATTGTCTTAAACTACTGATATTGGCTTTTAATTCAATTTATTTAAAGTTTGTCAAGCTAGTTTGTTTTTTCACTTGAAAAATAGGTGGACTTCAGCTCTGTAATATCAGTTAATCGCACACAACCGAGAACCTTCTTTTTTGAAGTCGGTTAGAAATGATTCCAAGCAAGATAAAAATAAGTTTTATAGATACGTATATTTTTATTTTGTCGTATTTTAGTACAAAAAAGAAAAGGTATTGACATCGAAAGATGTTTATTTTGTAACTGATTGTACGGTCACAGTCGTCATAGTAGGCACGGCGGCAACGCGAAACCGGTTTACTGACGCGAGCGCTGCTTCAAGCACATAAGAATAGTTGGTATCCATATTTTGCTGATTTTAGGGTGGACAAAAGAATGAAATTTTTTTTTTTACTGATGATGCAGATATGTCCTGTTAATGATTCTGGACCACCAGTTCTTTTTTGTGCACTGCTTAAAATTCATTCCTGTATACATTCAAGATATCCACAACATAATCTTAGATCTAAAATCAAATAAATAGCCCAATGCTCCATATACATAAGTTTATCCCACATACATATTGATGTGACAATCGTGGTCAGCTTTAATTTGTCCGTCACCGCAAAATATTCGGAACAGCTACGCTCATCTAATGCAGAATAGTAATGTCTATTATTCTTAGAGAATCGACCCAACTGGATAAACTATTGAAGTGCTCTCAACTGGCAAAGGTATAAGCTAGCTCTGCTTCATGTGTGCATCAAATTCATACTCGTGTTTGAAAATTTTCTCATGTGCATGCGTAATGATGTGATCGAAAAACAAAATCGATAAAGTTTTATTCTAAACTTTTGTAAGTTGTTTAATATACCTTATAATTACCTTATATATGTGTCCCGACATTATATATATTATATTTACATATATAATTTTGGTGGCGTTGCCTCGCCTCCCGCACGCTTTTTAGCATGCTGTGTCGCCTAGAGATTTATGTTCTTGGCAGTTCCAGTTGGTTGAGTGCTCTAAGAATAATGCCTATTACTTGATTATGCTACCAGTTAGTTCAATTGACATCATTTACGTGTTTCTGTTTGAGTAACATAACATTTGTTTTGGTCTATTGTTGGGTAAATTGTGTTCTTTTATTTCCTTGTTTACAAATATTTGAAGCCAGTTTAGAGCATTGTCTTTCAGGGTTATTGCCCTTTGCTGCCATCAAAAGAATTGATATTCTGCTTAAGACATGTTCTTTTATTTAGTATGTTTGAACTCTGAAAAATTGAATTGCATCTTCATTTAATTCAGTTTCTTTCCAATTCAATTCAATTCTTGCTTGAGTGAGAAATATAGATTGAGAGCTTATTGGCTGGCTTACTTTTATCATAGACACTGTTCAGGTAAATTATAACTTATCTTATAAGTCTTCAAACGAAAGAGAAGTCTCTAGTATATATGTTACAGCCATAGTGATTAAATATATATTATACATAATCACTGGTCATTATATATATTACTTTATCCAAATTGAGTAGATATTATAAATAATAGCTAGATAATATGTATGTTATGGACCAAGTGATAAATTGGGCATTATACATAATGCCCGGTCATTATGAAAAATGCCCAATATGAGAGTGCAATTTGATAATAATTATTCAAATAATCAAATTGACCGGGCACTATACATATTGCCCGTGACCTTTTGGGCAATGTAATATAAACATATTTAATTTTTTTTTTTTTATTGTTATTGACATTTAACTTAAACTAAATATTAATAGCATGCAACATGCAGCAAGCATGGCTTCTGTCACGGCTACGGCGCTGCGGGGCTCCGGCGGTCCCATGCGAGCTTATCGTCGCAGATGGTTTTCACGCTCACCACCGCAGGCCTCAGCCGCGGCGGCGAGCGTTAAAACTACCTGCGCCTCAGGCCGCCTTGACCCTCCGCGCCTACGCGGTTTTGAATTGCACTCTAGGGGTAGGGCAGACAAGACTACGTGGAGTCGGGTTTGCAGCGATTCGTTTTCGTCACTGACTTCAATTTTTAATACAATGTTTTGAATACAAATTAAATTCTACCATAAAAAAAAACGAGCCAAGAAAAATGAGATCAAGAAAAACGATGCCGAGTAAGTAAATTATCCAATAAATAATTTTGTGGTTAGACTTAAAATTTCCCATTAAAAAAGAACATATAATTTTCAAAACAATAATCAAAAAATATGTAGCAAGTAACAGAATTTATTTATTAGAACAACTGCCACCCTCGCACCGCATAAAATATAGCTTTATTATCAAATTGCCCAACTGTCATGTAGCAATATAATAATGCCCGTGCAATGTGATAAATAATGAAGTTAAGATAGTTATTAATCACTTGGCCCGATAAAGCTAGACATTATTCATAATGCTCGGGCATTATAAATAATGCCCGAATTAATCACATGGTCCATAACATGTATAATATGCAGACTTATTACTTTGGCTGTAACATATACATATGAGGTTCTAAAATAATTGAACAATGTCTATTCGCCAGTACCAACACTAATGACATAACTAGACGCAAGACGAATCTGCCTCGCATTCTGATGATGATATCGTCATTTACATTCAAGGTCTGACTGTGGAATGCTCAGTGAAGACTTTCTTATTCATTTTATACCTCAGCTTTACCTAGTTTGATACAATTTTACCCAGTAGTAAGGATGTATTATAAGGTTATGATGCTATGGTAAAGATCCTTTATTGAAATCAATAAATAAATAATAGTTTTCGGTTGTCATTTGATCATCTTTGGTAGTCGTTACGGTTAGTCATAAGCCAGTCTGACAACCAGTGTTACCCGGGTAACTGTGTTGAAGAGGTCATATAGGTCATATAGGCAGTCGCTCCTTGTAAAACATTGGCACTCAGTTGCATCTAGTCAGAATGGAAGCCGACCCCAACATACCTAGTTGGAAAAGGTTAGGCAGATGAGTTTTCCAGATGAAGGATTTTTTATGAAATTGGTCTTGTTACAAAACAGCAATTTTAATAAGCATTACTTTATTATACTTCAATAAATTCCTAAAGCTGCGTCTACGCTAGGAGAGCCGAGCACGAGCCGAACACAATTCGTCTAGTGTGGACCAACTTACAAGCCTCTAACGAGCGCGCTGCAAGCATTTCGTTCGTGCTCGGCTGCGTTCCGCCTGTTGTCGGTTTTGCCCTTGTGACGCATTTTATAAAAAGGGCTTGGTTGGTTGCAATAGCAGCGGCTACTGCAATATTATTAATATCATCCTTATTTGCCAAGAGCCGCGAACTCACTGCGGAAAACTACGTTCGAGAACAGTGATCGTTGTAGGTTCGTTGTACGTCCACACTTGACGCCGCGAACGACAAGCCGAGAACGGCTCCGCTTGTGCTTCGCTCGTGCTCGGTTCTTCTACCGTAGACCCGCCTTAAAGATGATAATACAATCGTGTCTTGATTAGGACATTACTTAATGCGTGTGAGCTATTCTTGTACACTTTGTCATCATTAAGCTATCAAAATAGGCAGTTACGGAGTTCCCATGCCTTGTAAACGCTTAGAAGATAAGAATTTATAGTTTCATTATTTTGGAAATGTATGCTATTTTGAATTACAAAGTTCGATAAATGTATTATTACTTCCTTAGTAATTATTTGATGTAATACTGCAATTTCGGGTAGTAATAATTAATGATTACCTACTTACAGAAAACTGTTGTTCCAATTCCATTTGGATTCACTTACACTCACGCATAGGTTGTTGCGATATGAAAAACATTCATGTGTCCTCATAAAAATGTGCTAACCATTTAGATTCAGAATTTACATAATTTGGTTACTGTAAAGAAATAATACGAGAAGCCACAATAATAGTCTATCTAAAAACAAACGCAGCGTTTCAACCGCGGCGTTTTCCCCACCAGTGCGTGACCGTAGATCCGACCGATTCTTAAGTGTTATTGCACAAGCGTTTCCCAGCGCAGTTTTCGTGAAGCGATTGTCATTCCAAGGTCCTTATTGTTCTTTTACAAACTGTCTTATTTTTATTAGGACAATGTTCTTTAATTATTTCGAGAACGATTGCGTTATTTTTGGGCTGGCCATTTTTGGTTGATGCATTTACCAAAATAACTTTACGTACCAAGTAAGTTTTGGTTGGTGGTAAAGTAGATGTATTTGGTTTGATGTACTAGACTTTTGCCTATATTTTTTAAATATTTAATTGGAAAGCAGTAATCGGTAAATATATCTTAGCGGTACTATTAAATACCTACGTTATTTATTTTTTATACTCAGTTTACCAAATCTGTTATAAATTAGGTATCTGTATAAACTAATAAAATTAAAAACAATAGCAAACACACAAAACACTTTATTCGATTACACTCAATTCAAACCACATATTTTTATGTTTCAATCGTCATTCGCCCAACTGCATAGCACTGACAGGATCCATAGTGACATAAACAACCGGGGCCCAACTTGATTGTACAAATAGGATCATCATTGGCATAACATTCTGTAAAAAAAAATAATGACGATTATTTTAGTAAGGCCCAAAAAATAAGATGTCATTGTGAACTCGGTTTTAATTTTTAAAAGAAAGCTGGTGGTTGGCGTCTTTTTACCAGAGCTTATAGAAGCAGTTGCAGTTGAGTTTGTTCGATCGCTTCAATCTCGTCGTAACTTATTAGAATTAGAATTTATTTATTTGCTTGAAATATAATAATATGTAGGTAACTGATTTCAGAATGGACCAAGTTTGCATGGCAATATATCTTGTAGGATCTAATTTACGTACAATCTTGTAACCAAAGGAGAAAGGCTTGTGTTTAAACACCACCCAAAAAAGTACCTACTTTACTACCAAAAAAATTCTAAACGGTTACCAAAATGGATAAATGGTCACCAAATAACGTTTCCAAAAATATTATTAAATAAAACCATTTTTTCGGATTATTGACTACTAAAAAAATATATGGACGCCTTTAAAATACACTTTAGACCAAATATTATATATTGTCACTACTTAGATGTTACCAATTATGTAATACCATGACTTCTAATTTGGTCATTTTTGTTAGACTAAAAAAGCTAACGATCGCTAGAATATTTCCCAAATACCAATTAATATACTGGGGTTCCCAAACGTACGTCGCTTATTTATTGTTATATGAATTTGGGTGTAACTCAGTACGTTTAAAATGTAAGCACGCAACATGCAGCAAGTATGGGTTCTGTCACGGCTCCGGCGCTGCGGGGCCCCGGCGGTCCCATGCGAGCTTATCGTCGCAGATGGTTTTCACGCTCACCACCGCAGCTTCGGCTTGCTGGCCGGCTCCGCCGGCCAGCCTCAGCCGCGGCGGCGATCGCTAAAACTACCTGCGCCTCAGCTCGCAGGCCGCCTCGCCCCTCCGCGCCTACGCGGTTTTGAATTGCACTCTAGGGGTAGGGCAGACAAGACTATGTGGTGTCGGTTTTGCAGCGATTCGTTTTCGTCACTAACTTTGATTTTTGGTAGTAATATTAATCTTTGAGTTGGATAGAATTTGGTGACCATTAATCCATTTTGGGAACCAATAATAATATTTGTGTAAGATTTGCGATTTTTCTGATGTTATTTTATTTTTTTTGGATCATAATATTATATACTTTAGTGCCCTTTTAATAAAGTCAATTTATTTTGTTTTGGAGTTGTTTATTTTATTTGGTGCCTCAGCTTAGAGTCTTAAAAATATTTTTGATGACCGCCTAAATTATACCCAAGGAGGAATGCTCGTAGGTACTATCCATACCTATCAAATTCTTATAAAGAGTGCTAGCCGTTTGTTAACATTAAGGCACTACTTTTAGGTCGAGTTTTTTTCTGCTTAAACGCACCTAAATGCGTGCCGCATAACCTATTCCTACCTTCACAGATTAAATGATTGAGTAAAATAAAACTTACTCAATGGACTGATGAAAAAATATAATAATGTACTTTAATTTAGTGATGATTTTTTATCAACTTGATTCTGTTTAGGGCTGTTTTGAAGTTGGTCTTTCTTCTGTCGCTTCCTGAAAGGCACGGTATTTAATTTTACCATATGTCAGGACGAATAATGATGGCTTCTAGGCCGATTGTCAACCACGGCGGCTGGTCTAATGCCAGTTGCGTAGGACATATGGTGCACAAGAATTTGCACAGACACAGGTGTGCTCCCTATTAATTAACTCTCATAGCCCGATGACACGGTAATCCGACACGACCAGAGAGAGATCAGACATTGATATGAATAAAATTACATACCTGGCATATATCTCAAAAGCCGAATAGATGAAGTAGCAATATTTAACAGCATAAATACGAATAATATAACGATTCTTTTCCACCCCATGATGAACAAACAAATATTATGTTGCTTAACATTCCTCTTATATATTTGTATATTCGATTTAACAGTAATCGATAAAATGTAATTCTTGTTTATTATTATGCTTTTAACCGTAGATAATTTTAAACACTAATGTATTAAATGTTAACATATTTTATTGTGTTTATTTAATGTTTTTTAAATAACTCGTTGATTATATTTTGTTTCAACCAAAATAACAAATTAAATAGTTACTGCTCCTTAATTCATATGTCGTGACAATTCGTGGTGATCTTTGATAGCCTTACTGAATTCCTTATATCATTTACTATATACTATATATTACATCAACTAAGGGTTGAGGTTTATCAGTTATCGTAGAATTGCCTCCTTTATTAGTTATTGTGTAATTAATTAGGTACAAATAAAGCGTAGTAGCGTAGCGTGGCGTAGCGCGGCGTAGCGGCGTAGTAGATTTTTTATGTACATACATTGAAATAAAATCTTTTAGAACCCAGCTTTTGTATTGTAAAAACATTAAAAGAGATAAACTTTGCACAGTAATATGAATTATAGTGTATTTCTCAAGATTTCATCCGCGTCCGCGTGGGAACGACTGCTAGTAGGTACCTTTACAAAATATAGCTTTCCAACATTGAAAGAAAAGACAAATTTTTCAAATCGGTTTGTAGTTTTGGAGCCTTTAGAATACAAACAAAAAAAAATATTATACTTTATTATATAGTAAAGACTAAGAAACTAAATGGATCTCCCATATTATAATTGTTACCTATTGTAGAATGTTCATTTCATATGCCATTTGACCCTACACGCACCTACAATTGCGCACGATAGTGCAAGCCATACCCAATTTCACAAACTTGTATTAATTTAGGTTTATATGTATTGTTGTAACTATTTATATTATTATTGTACATGATTATTATCTTTTGGTTGTTCAATGTTTAATGTATTGTTTTTTTTTTTTTTGTTACAGGTAAGACCAAAGCGAAGGAAAATAGTGCCTCAAAAGTACAGTAAGATTTTTTTCATGCTGACGTTTATTTTGAATATTTTTATCTCATGCCTTGTGATTGAAAACATTTAAGCCATACGTTCCAGCAAATAACCTAAAGAAGAAAATGATAACTCCATTTAGATCGCTTTACTATTACGCTGTCACTATTTACAACTGCTTAAATTATTCCAATCATAGTATTGGGAATATTTCACTGAGTTTGTTCCCACGGAACAAATAACTCATTACTGTCTACAATTCTATACAAAAAGAGAGATAACATCGACAAGGCTTTCGTTTCAAAAGATCGTTCTAAATGGAATTAACATGTTTTAGTCGACATTGCAATCTGATTAAACACTAAACAAACAGTCAGTAGGTATAATGCCTGTTTGTTATAATATAAGTAAGGCCTACATTTGTTTTCTAATTATTCGGTTCGGTTGCGTGTACCTACATAGAAATTGTAAAAATTAATAATGTGGAAGCAAAGGCTTTCGTTCATATGAAAATCACACTTGGCTAGGTTATCTCGCAAAAAAAGAAACTCGACAATGCAGAGACGATATTTTTTTTTCAAAAGTTACTTTTTAGGCCACACCAAAATCGAAATCAAAAAGCATTTATTCAAAGTGCTGAAAATCAGCAGTTAGCCAAATTCTATAAGACAAACCCCCAAAAACGCCCACCCACTTATTTTGTGTACTATACTAGGAAGAAGAAGGGGCGCAATAAACTCCTCACCCTACAATAATAAAATTGAAGTAAAAAAATAATAAATCGCTAGACCGACCCCGTAAAATACAAAGTATATTATGAACTCAATCTTAACATATTTCCAGTCACGCATAACACTAATTACTTGCACTAAAACTACAAAATAAACACTAGATAATTGTATACTTGAACATTGCTTAAGCAACCAGTAGTTTAATCACGTAACGAACAATTGCTTTCGTTTCTTCTAATCTATGAAACTAGTTTTGTAGTCTATATAAGTTTCTAGATGAAGAATATTGTTGTTTTACCCTCCCCTTCTCTGGGCTCTGTCGACTTGATAATTGTAAATATGGGCTCTGTACCTCCCTTTGTAACGTGAGAAATGTATAGGGCAACGGCAACACTATACTTGACTGCAGATATTTATACGAATTTGTGCCGTATTTAGTATACCGGAAACGAGAGAAAATATTGTGTCGCCGTCAGTATTTTTATCGCCCTGCGGAGAATAATTGAGCGTTGGTCTCAACCCTTGATCAATGCCGGTTGGTGATTTCAGACTTAATAAGTAGTCCAAGTTTCCTCGAGATGTTCCTTCACCTTTTGATCAGCCATTGGTGTCCAACATACACTTGTAAAGTAAAATATTACATATTGACATATTTCATGGCAAAAATATCTACCCCTAAGAATGTACTAATGTTTATTTCTGTACGTCCTTTAATATTTATGTCAGTTAGCGTATAACATGGTACTTTTCATGCGAGTACTAAATATTATTCCTAGCGAGGAGTTCGTAAATGCATCTCCAATAATTTCCTCACATCACGCATTGTAAAGCTTCAGTGTATCCCATAGAAGCAAACATTTTGACAATGGTTAAATTACAGTAGTTAACCATTAACAAAGGCACTGCATTCAATTAAATCCGTCATAAATTACACCACGTATAATACAGTGTATGTATAAGTTTCCTAACATTACCTTCGCGTTAAGAAAAATACCGTGTTGCAATGTCGCAGTAAGATGTCCACATTACGTATGTGGAGCAAAACGTACGGACGTCCAGTCGTAGCCAGTGGAGGGTGGTGCAAGTCATAAACAGAAGCTTCATAATCATCATCTTTATCAGCCTTTTTATGATCCGACGACTGGGCAAAGGCCTCGTATTATCCGGAGAAGGAGACTTTATAGTCCAGGTTTCTTAAAGATGTTATCTTTCGCCTTTACGCAGTCAGCTTTACAATAATTCAACCAATTTGGTAAACTTCTGTAAGGTAATCCATTTTAAGAAAAGAGAGAAGAAACGATTAAAATAAATAAATAAATAACCCGTTTATTTCCAATCTACTAAAGTTATTTACATGCGATTACTTTTAAATATAAGTTTAAGTATTTATATAAAGTTTTCCCTTTTCTTCTACTCGCTATCGTTACTTTCTTCGGTACCATTGATCGGAACCCCCTCACGGGTATAGGCCTCTTCCAGCGTCTTTTGCAACTGTCATCCTTCGTTAATAATTACTTGCAAATGTATTATAATAACACCCAAGTCCTGTTGTGTTCTTGCGGACAGTAAGAATTGACTAGCACACTAATGAATTTACACTAATTTACACTTGGCTAATTAGGCTATGTACGGAGTCAAAACATTAATCGCTCCTCGCTTATAACAAACACCAAACCCGCACTCATAAACGCATGCCTTACAATAATTTGATACCGAATCATTATAATTACGAAAGTCATTATGCCCCACATAGCATAGAGGGCGTTACGTGCGCTAGCTAAATATTATTACATTTTTTGTTCAGACATAATTAATTTAGACTTTGTACTGCTAGAAATGTTTAATTGTTAAATCTGATAGAGATTGTAATCGCGAGTGATAGTTTCAGTTTCGTAACTTGAAATTTTATATGTATGCGACGTTATTAAGTGGCTAATGAAATGTTATATCTGAAAGAGTCAATCTGATTCAAATAATAAAAACCGGCCAAGTGCAAGTCGGCTCGTGTACAAAGGGTTCCGTACCATTATTTAAAATGAGCAAAAAAACACGTTTGTTGTACGGGAGCCCCCCAAACTATTTCTTTTATTTTAGTTTTCAGTATTTTTTGTTATAGCGGCAACTGAAATACATCATCTGTGAAAATTTCAACTCTCTAACTATCACGGTTCATGAGATACAGCCTGGTGACAGACGAACGGACGGACGGACAGAGGAGCGAAAACAATAGGGTCCCGTTTTACCCTTTGGGTGCGGAACCCTAAAAATTAGAAAGAATCAAACTGTCTAAATGACATTAGGTATTATTATAGGGTTACTAGATGTTTCGTCCAGTTGACAACTGTCATATTAAAGGAAAATACTACAGTTTGTACCAACTGACAGCTACTGTCAACTGCACCAAGAAATGGTCAGACTATAAATTGGTATCAATAATTACCAAACATTTAGAAACAGTATAAAGAGGATGAGTATTGAACAAGTGACCTTCAACGGTTGAGTACGTATTGCAAAAACGTATCAAGATAAAATATATCATCAATATTATAACTATCTATGTACTTATATGCTTTGGGTGGGTACTATCTCTCATTGTACTTCAGTAGGTATAGAATGTTTCTATATAATAATCTCAGACATTAAACTGTTAAAAATAATTTACTAGCTTCCACTCCCAGTTTCACCACGTAATGAGGCCCCGCACGCGGATAAAAATTATCGGCAGTTATAATCATATCAATCATATTTATGATTGATATGATTTCAGTAGGAGTTTTAGTCAGGAAATGTATTACACAATGATTTATATTTTATAAGCTAAAACTTTAACTGGATCCACCCAGAAACTCATTTATTTAAAGAACTCATTTACAAGTCATTATAATTCTTTATTTCCCATTACAAATCTTCAAAAAGTAAGTAAGTACCTACCTTTTTAAATAACTGACCACTTGAAAATCACTTAAAACAAAAACAAAAAAAATAATTGCTTTAAAACATTAATAAATTAGTCACGCATTTCTTTCTGAAATCAGAAGTCGTTAGCAAGAGCACGACCCTTTCATTCAAGATTTTAATAAACGTGATGAAGCTGACAGTCTACAATCTTAAATTGTTATGTAAGCAAAAATAAGTCTTACACATATGTAATAAAGTCTAAATTCTATATTGGCTTGAGTATTGAGCATACCCGCGGCCAATTTTTTTTTATTCTATTCAAATTCGCGTAATTATAGTTTTTTTGTTAAGAGTTCTATTATACTATAAAACCATCATCATCGTCATCTTTCTAGACTTTTCCCAACTATCTGGGGGTCTGCTTCCAGTCTAACCGGATAATGCAAGACCGACGTACCTATCAATGAATATTAAAACAAATTAAATAATGTTGATTTGAGCACTTTTAATATGCAACGGGACAATCTATTGAATTTGAAAATGACCTAGTTTTACTTATACTTATCATGACATTTAAAGCTCTAGACAAAAAGTAATTTGATCTATTCTGCCTTTCACAAAGAAACAATTGCATAATTGTAAAAGGTAATAGGTATTAAAAGTTTTATAAAAGTGGGTCTGATCAATGGCTATACTGCTATACATAAATGCTATACTCTCAACAAACTATTGGTTTTTCTGAGGTTTGTGGATGAAACCGTAGGAAAAAGACAGTAACAGTATAAACTCAATTATCTATACTAATATCTGGAACTACTGTACTGAAAAATTCTTACTTAGCCCATTTATCGAAGAAGGCTTATAAGCTACTTTTTCAATGGGATGCGTGTATGTGTAGTAAAACCGCTGATAAAAGAGAGTAAAATTTAAAATGCCACCAAAGTACGAACCTGCAACAGTTTCACAGCATTAATAAAACCAACTTTATTTACTAAATTAGCTCATCAATATAATCTAATGATGGCGGAAAATGTCAAATGATGACACAAAATTACCTACTCTCAAATATGACGAAAATTGATTAATGGTTTAACTAATGATCCAAGTTTCATGTACCCAGAAAAAAGGACTAACCAACACCTTTCGTCAAACTGTGTTAATAAATCTGTCGTCAAAGCTTAAATTCTGTATGAAATTCTGACAAGAAAAAATGCAAACACAAGCTCTTTACTTCATCATTAATAAAATGTTTTTAACTCATTTACGGCACAATGAAAGTTAAGTATAATTTCGCAAACTCATATGACAATCTTCATAAAAAACCTCAAAATACCAAACATCCAAAATGCAGTAATTCGTCAATTCGTACAAAAACAGCGAACATTAATTTAATAACCCTCAATTGGCGACAATGAGCGACATTTCAAAAGGGTATTTTTTCAATTTCATGTCCAAAATGAGGAGCAATGATACGCTTAACGCCTTGAGTAATCGGACAAGTCATACGAATGTGAACCGTATCTCGTCACGGTAAAGTTTCAGTGATATACCAACTTGAAATGCGATGTTTTTTGCAGTAGGCATGCGAATTGGGTTAGGTGTGCAATAAATCTGCATAATCATACTGTTAATGCATAACAGTTTTTTTTTGTGTTTTTCGTTTCAAGGCTATGCTCAAATGGATTACTTAAGGATTACGTGAAGTTACCTGGTTGTTGTAATTGGGCATTTTATTAGTACTTAGTCTAATTTTTCTAGACTATTTAGCTTAATGAGTGTTACATAAGAAAGTGGTTCGCACTTAAGTTGTTTTTACAAATTATTATTTGGCTATACATGTTACTAAGTTGCACTTAGAACTGCATATAATGACGTCATTCTACTTATATATTGGTAGTTTTCTATTATTGCTCAATTTGTTTTATATGTTTTATAGGAATTTATCTGAAGATTCGTCGTGTGAGAGACTGACATTATCACCTTTTTTTTTTTGTTTTTCTGCACCATGGCAATCTGTCCTAGAACAATAAGCCAATGAGTGGACCGACTTTTAGTCTGTTGTGTTTTGTTTTTTTTTTTATTATTATTATGAGAGCGGTTTCAGGGTAGCTCTCATGTCCTTATGCGAATCCAGCGTTGAGACTAGGGACGTCATTTCTCCTGAGCCTCGAATGCTGTTGTGCTCCTGTTCCACTGAGTGCTAGTGCTAGCTCATTTGTATGTTGCGCAAGCCTTTTCTGATATCTTACGCTATGTTGGCTTAAACTATAATAAAAGCCAACTACATAATAACTCAATTGTCAGTAATTGAAAATAACCATTTCGTTTTACTCGACACTAATTTACACAAAAATATCTTCACATCACATTATCCTCATACAATTTATGCAAACTGCAAACATTTTACCTCAACGACTTGACGCCTCTTTCACGCGAAACTTATGTTAATTTTCTTTATAAATTAATTAAAATCAACTATAAGTAATACATCATTAAGTTGTAAATAGTGTTTAAAATCATAATTGACTACACAAAAATATCTTCACATCACATTATCCTCATACAATTTATGCAAACTGCAAACATTTTACCTCAACGACTTGACGCCTCTTTCACGCGAAACTTATGTTAATTTTCTTTATAAATTAATTAAAATCAACTATAAGTAATACATCATTAAGTTGTAAATAGTGTTTAAAATCATAATTGACTATATAGTAATTTTTTAAGGGTGAGTTGCCCCATTTAACTATAACGATAACCAAACCATAACCCGAAGTGAAATGGTGGCCCATTGGTAAAATCGGCGATTTGACAACTGAAAATGGTTCGGTTATCGTTATAGTTAATGGTGAAACCTTCCGGAAGGGTTTGTCATAGCTTCGGGATCTGAGCGCAAAAAAATGCTAGTGCATAGGTCGTTTTTAGATGCAATAAAATTAAAAAAAATATTGACCAATATATTCTGTAGGATTCTCCTTAAAGTCCTTCATATCTTCGTAGATCTTCAATTATAATAATTATTCAAAAGAAACGTCTGCCATTGGACGAACACTCATAAATTCTCAAATGCCAAAAAGCGATTGCGCAAACTTCGGATTATGATCACTGTTTAATATATAAATAACTAGCTTCTGCCAGCGGTTTCACCCGCATCTTGTGGGAACTACTTCACGTACCGGGATAAAAAAAGCCTATAACCTTCCTCGATAAATGGGCTATCTAACACTGAAAGAAATTTTCAAATCGGACTAGTAGTTCCTGAGATATTGAGATAGCGCGTTCAAACAAACAAACAAACAAACTCTTCAGCTTTATAATATTAGTATAGACCAGCGGTTTCACCCGCATCCCGTGGGAACTATTTCACGTACCGGGATAAAAAGTAGCCTATAGCCTTCCTCGATAATTGGGCTATCTAAAACTGAAAGAAATTTTCAAATTGAACGCGATAATCTCGGGATGGTCTGATTTGAAAAAATCTTTCTGTGTTTAATTACATTGCTCATATTTATCGAGGTATGCTATATATACTCTTATAACAGGGTACGAGGAAGAATTTCTTTGGGGCGCGGATGAAACCGCTCTCGGTTGCTAGTAAGATAATACGAAGTTAAACATGCATTAAAATCAGGATAAATAATTGCAATATTTGATTTTTATTCAAATATCATGATTTTATTAATTTTTAAATGGTATTTATTTTTATTTTATGAACAAAATATGTATCATTTCTAGTTCGGTCAACTTTCAGTAGATATCAATGATGAACATACGTAATCAAATATTTTTTGTATGTTTTATGCTAGTGTTTTATTAAATTGAATCAGATAAATTCCTATCTTAGGGTAAAAAAATTAGCTTGCATTCAGCAAACCTAGAGTTCAGATTCCTTGAAAAAAAAAAGAAATACCAGTACCTAATGATAATATGGAAAAATGGTTAGGTATTACACTTGACTCAACAAAACTAGAAAGATGGTTATATCCTATCGCTATGGAATCATTCTGCAGAACTTACTTATCAACCGTTGAGGCAGGTAAGCAACAACATGCCGCCAAAAACACAGGGTGTTTCTCAACCAACTACAAATCAAAAAACAAACATTTTTTGCTCTACATGTCGTAACATCTTGCATCAGGCTCCCGTTATTATAATATAAGTATATCGAGTGTTAAGCACACACATTTATGAATTACTACACATACACACACACACACACACACACACACGCACACATGCACGGTTTACACAACCGCACTAGTAGTAATAAATTGCAAATGTTTTGTTTTTATTTTGCGAGTAGGATGCCTTTCACGAAGCGTGTGGGTACTGGTGACGATAAAAGTGTGTCTGTGAGATTAAAATGTCACTAAGTATACTTAAGCAGAAGTTTTTTAGAAGAATAGCAGGGTCTAATTTATGAAAGAAAGCAATATAGTATTTATGTGCTAAAATATGGTGTTGAAATCTACGCTACCAGTAATCTACTTAGGTTAAGATTTTAGATTTAATATCTGTTTGGAATGGGTGGTGAAATAATGCACTGGTAGTGGTGGAAATAAGTTTATTTTCTTACCTCAAACTAACACGGTATTGTAATATTGATCCGTCTTTCTCTATCTTGGCTTCCAGTCAATTTTCTCGCTCCCGCAAACTAAGAGTGAATACTCTTAGTTTGCTCGTACATCCATTCCCTTTTATTCAAAATGTATTCCACAAATCATTGAATTCCAATTCGTTTGTAAATTGTAATCAAAAATGATCTTTATTAACAAGCTCATAAAAAAATATTGCTTTATTACTAAAGTAGAAAATCATCTCTGAATTTATATGTGTTTAAATTACTTAATTAAAAATATCTGCACTACATTGCAATATTACAAGATGATCAATTATTGACAAATATTTCGAAATGTTTCAATCATTTTTATTACGGTCTTACCTAATAGCATAAATATTTTCTCAATAAGTGTACTTTCAAATTTTGCTAGTGTAATGTGTGCGAATTCCTTTCTTTTTATGCTCTCGTATGAAATCTCCTTTCATTTGATATGCTTGTTATACTTTTTAATTAATTATAATGTTTATTTATATTCAACTTAAGTAATAAGGTTGGTCTTGATATATTACAGACATATCAAGAACTATCATTATTTGCTATAAAACCTACTTCAGGGACTCAGCGTATGAAATACTAAGTATTTTTATAAAAAAAAAAATATACGTACTTTTATTCAGTAAACGCTTTAAATATAGCTTCTTCAGTGTTGATAACATACAAAAGCAACTTTCGTTTACCCTTGAAATCACGAATAATACAAGTTACTAGTTTCCACCTGCGGTTTCACCCGGGTCTCAAAGGGAATACTTCCTGAACATAGATTAAACGTACGCCATATTAGCCACCGCCAAGTCATCGAAATTCATCCAGTAGTTTTAACGTGACACATGAACAAACACCCATGCTAACAAACTTTCGTGTTTAAAATATTAGTGGGAAGTACGATATACTTTTTGAACAACGAAAACGTATTATTCTGTGTACTACATGGACTTTAAACTAACTCCTATTATTTAAACTCGGGGACTTTGATCATAAAACTAGCTCTCACATACTTTAGAACTATGTATTAGTTTCGCGTTTTCCTCAAATCACTCTTACATAACAGTTAAATATTTGGTTCAAGTAATTTATTGCTCTTAACCACTATCTCTTTTTTAAATAATTAGATGTTATTTCAGAAGGCCTACGCACACGAAGCGTACTGTAGGTAGTAAACACTAGTGTAAATTATTTTAAAAATGTATGTATTTCTTGTTCTCGTCCAATGGTGCATTTATAAGTTAACGTCAGTTTTTCTAAAAACCGATTTTTGCTTTAAAAATTGAATGTGAAAATTCATGATAGGCAGTTGTTTTAAGAAAACTGACGGTGATGTTGTCGGTGAAAATGGGTCGTAGTCTGTAAGCGGCACAAAAGAAGCAGATTACTGGCTGACATAATCCTTATTTCTTTCGATTACTTAGACTTATTTCTAACAAAGAATTAACAGTATAGGCTGATGATTAGATAACATTATCAGCAAGTGAGAAGTTTGTTTTACAGAAACGCTGAAAACCTCAAATTGAAAATCTCTATTTTTTATATGCTACGCGCTACGTAGCTACGAATGCGACAATCAAAACCCATAACATCATTATTTGAGTCTATTCTTATTTTTACTACAATTGACAAAATATTTTAATTCGGATTACAAATAAACCGAATACTTTAATTAATATCAATAGGATTAATCAGCCAATTAAATACTAAGCAACAACTACGCCCTCTGCCGGTGTCGTGTAAAACCGCATAGAAACTGTTAAAGTATATAGAAACATTCTATACTTTCTAAACCTTGGGCTGACGGTAACTCGATACCAATTTATAGTTTACATGCACTTAGCGTAGATGGCGTTGTGTCATGTGGAGAAAGGATATTTTATTCGAGTGGGGTAAGCACTAGTTTAAGTAATTGTTAGTAGTCCTTTTGGACTAAAAATACTAATGTACTTAAGAAACTAAAAATCAAATTCGTTACAATTTGATTTTTAGTTTAGGGATACATAACTGAACCGGATTCTAAGGCCAAACATTACCTGCAACGATGCATTTAAAAGTGTTCTGATACTCAGCTGCATCTAGTTAAACAAGAAGCCGAGACCCTAATACATGTAGTTGAGAAAACATATATTTGTAAAAAAAAACAATATATACTGAAAACTCTTATCTGTTTCTAAAATGAACATTGATAATAATGCCTAATTAACTGTACCAAAGATATGTACATATGTCATTGAAGGTGCATCCACATCGCAATAACTTCTCGTGGAACAATGTATCTAAATATTAGTGGACAACATCCGATAACAATAAGTATAGTACAGTCGCAAAAGTTGAAGAACATTTCCTAAAGTTAAAGTATTGTATTCTGCTGCTCTACAAAAAGCACAACAATGTGGCACCTTTATAATATCTCTAAAAATGTTTCACTCTTTTTCCATTGTAACAGCACATAAAAATGCATATTTATTTACAACATAGCACTACCGACCTCTTTCGCAATAAAAACAGCGAATCACAAGCTTTTCCCATGTAACTTGCAAACTACACTTGCGGACAATAAAATGTACACAGTGTAATTTTTGCACTACCAATTACGGTTACATGCCAAACCATTGGGCAATGTGGTCGGCTGATTCTTGTTTGATACTAGTAATTAAACTTAGTTTTCATTTCCTTGTTAGTAACGTCAACGTTGCAAGAATTAAATCTAGTATTTCGAGATATGGTTTTGAAACTGTTAAGAGTAGTAAGGTAGTCTTGTAATTATAATAATTTGTTATTGAGCTTACTTAATGAATATTCACTGGTAACAAATCTAGACATAGATATGAAGAGTTCGTAATAAAACTAGAGCTGCTTTTTAGTGATCTGGTTTTCTTTGTCATTTATTTATTTAGAACATATAATTTACATTTTTAAATATTAAATATAAAAATAAAAAAATGATCTGGTTTATTATTACTATTATATATTTATTTGTGTAGCGAATAAATTAAATTATACCTTCATTTTTTCTCTTAAATTTTTTTGTTCTCATTTATCCCTCAAAATTGACATCATTATACGAGAAACACAACAAAACCCTAATTAATATTCAACTGTAATTATCAAATATTATTTTTCTATTGTGTGCAAGTTTTTTCTTGCTCACGTGTACAGAAATGCGTGTGAGCGTGCTACTAACAATGGGACAAAGAATTCTTTGTATCATGTAGTAACGTTTTCATACATATACACGAACACTTGCAGTTTGATGTGCAATGGCTGAGAAAATGCATATTGTATTGTATGACTTGACTTATCAGTTCTTTGGTGTTCGCTAACATGACGTTTGTGAAAATATAATGAGTGGTCGGTTTTTTTTGCACGTAGTGTAGTGTGTCGATGTTGGGTGGAAAGTTATGTATTATTTTGTCTATATGTATTTTTGATCATGTTTAAAATTATGAGAGTTTTAGATAGATTTCAGTTGCAATAGGGTTGTTTCCTAGTATTCATTTAGTTAAAAATAAATTAATGCACCGAAAGTTCACAAAACTAGAAACACGATAAGCTATATCATATTATTTATAACTAACCATATAATTTTTAATTAATTTATGAAATTTTCATTTATAGCCTATGACGTCACGCCATTAAAAACGACGAGTAGAGACCGATGTCGTCATTCTTTCTACATCTATATTTGACAATGACAAGTATTTGACAGTGACAGATATATAACCCGAAATAACCTCAGAATTAATGTTTTGTTTACTTGCTTCTGTGAAGTTCTGTGTGTTAATTGCATTTAAGTGATACAACTGATAAAGAATTATGGAGAAAGGATTTATGAAAGCTGATAGTTCCAATCTGCCAAGGGTAGACTCTTTTACGGTCGCTCAATTCTTTGCCAATAACACAGATTTTTATTCAGCGGAACGTGGATGAACAGTTTATTTGCAGCACTAAGGGTCGTATTTCCACAGCCTCGCACAACACAAACCTTGTAGGTATTCATTTTATTTAAGTTCTTTGAAACAGCATCGAATCTTTTTATTTTTATTTTTATTTTATTCAAAAGGAACTCTATAGTATAATAATTATAAAAAGTAATTTATAGATTTGTGCTCCTTCAGTTATAGGAGAACACATCATGCATATATCATCTTCAAAGTTAAAAATCAAAGAAAGTTAAACAATATTAAATTAAACAACACATGAACTTACAAATTAAATTAAACATTTGAAATTAAAAATTATATTAAATAGTGAACCATTAAAGAGAAACATTAAAAAAAAATTAAACATTAAAATTATAAAATATTCTAAAACACAAATAATACAATGAAAGAGGTAACAATGAATAGGAACTATAGAGATCAATAAAATTATTAAAATTATTAACAATATGTATTTGGTAAATGTGTGTGACCTGTCGATACGTCAACATAAAACAGGGTCTGAAAATCTTTTCGAACGCTGACACAAACATAACCTCAATTTAAATAAACACAAACTTTACGTTTCTTTGCACCGTTTCATTTTACCGCGTACACAACTCAAAACATTAAGGTATTTTATTTTTGTGCTAAATGTATAAAAATAATTTATAATATGTATAAAATATTATAGTTTTTGTAGTTATTTTATAAAAATAAATTATTAAAATTAAGAAATCCATTAGTTGGTATGTTAGTTTTTTCTCGTTAGATGTGCTTTAAAATGTAAAGGAATGAACAGACAACAATGACGTCACAGTTACGTGATCTAGCGTTTTCTGAGCAATATTTTAAGAGAAATAGAAAATATAAAGATTTGAGACGAAAAATGAAAGAGAGCGTGATCTTAAAATTATTTAGAAGCTATCTAAATAGATTTCCAAAAATTGGAAACAACCCTATTGTGTTATCGAAACCCATAGATATTAAAGTTTAATCTAAACCATAATGTCTAAGTGTGTACTTAATATTTCCGAATCTTGAGTTTAAAAAAAGATCCTAATTGTATTATCCTTCTGAATCAATCCAGATAATTATTCTGTTAGTTCTCATTTAGGGTTATATCAAGTTATTACACACACACTTGGGATATATTCCAATTATTTAAATTTTAAAAGTACAATAGTGCGTACAAGTCTCAAACAAAAACCACGCAATAATAAATAACCCAAAAGATTCCATAAAACAAACATGCACTTGACCGATTTAAAAAGCATGTCAAAATTCTAAAAGTATTACTCCAAGGTCGGCAAATAATAACATAGACGGCACAGACGGTTACTCCACTTTTGTTCACGTAAAAGTGATTCTCACGTAATCTGTAACCACGGTAGATTGGAACTTGAGACAAAAAATGACTATGATCTTAAAAGTAAAGAAATTGTTATTTTTTTTCTTCAAAATGGTTAGTCCAGTTTTTCTTGCAGGTGGATAAAAGTAGCCTATATGATATTCTGATATACAATTTATGATTGCCAAGTTTCAGCAAAATGCATTTGGATATTTTGCGCGTCATATTGAATTACATACATGCCATGCACACATACTTTCTCGTTTATAAGGATTCCAGGAGATTTACATTTCAGAATTTCAATTTTGTGTTTCAATTCAAATTGTAAATTGGTTGGAAAATAATTTGTTTATTACTTTTTGGCGTAATGTACAAATAGCCACAAAAACTTTGTAGTAAAAAATTATGTATTATTTCCTCCAAGTCAATATTTACACTGTAATAACTTTTTACAGCAGTTCTGGCGAATAACATAAAATTATTATTGTTGTACAACCAAGTAGCTTGTAATCGAAGGTCAGACTTTATGAGTATACTCGATACTTTACACTTCACACTGCGATTGTACATTTCCTCAATCGATTGCTTATTTCCTCAAATCAACTTTTAAAAGGCCTACAGTTCTGAAGGTTAGCTTTTTATAAGGTTTGTGATTTTTGCCAGCAAAAAAAAACAATTAGGATGTGAGTTGGGTGCGGGTGGATGGACGGTATTGAAATGGAAACAACGAAAAATAACTTTTAATTATTTAATTTTTTCATACTTTTTTACATTCATCTTAAACCTAAAATGGTAACCTTTATATCACTACGTACACGTACGCTCATACATGCATGACATGTTTACATATAAATATACAAAAAATGATGTGTTTCCTTTTGCTGGTGTCCCGGCCATTAGGCGAGATTATAAATAATATTTCAATGATCGCTTGGCGGATGAAAATTTATAATATTAAAACTAGTATTATTCTAATGGCTGTAGTAGGAGCCTCCAAAGCTCAAGTGGCTGGAGTGGTCGTGGTCGTGCTCGCTAACCAACACGGGGACCTTGACGGGAACTGGGTAAGGCTTCTCTACGGGGACTGGGATGTGCTTCTCAACGTGCACGGGGTAAGGCCTGTCGACGGGCACCTTCACGGGGTAGGGCACGGGCTTCTCAACTGGGTAAGGCACGTGCTTGTACACTGGGTATGGCTCAGGGACGGGCACCTTGACGGGCACGGGGTAAGGCCTGTCTACGTTGACGGGGTAAGGCCTGTCGACGGGGACCTTGACGGGGTAGGGCACGGGCTTCTCAACGGGCACGGCGACTGGGACGGGCTTCTCAACAGGGTAGGGAGCAGGTACGTGTACGGGGTAGGGCCTGTCAACGGGCACCTTAACGGGGACACCAACGTGTTTGATCACTGGGTAAGGCTGGGGAACGGGAACCTTAACTTCGACCGGGTATGGCACGTGTTTCTCCACGGGGTAGGGCTGGGGCACTGGCACCTTGACGGGGTAGGGAATGTGTTTCTCAACGGGGTAGGGCTGAGGGACGAGGACCTTCACGGGGTAAGGCCTGTCGACGGGAACGTGGACGGGGTAAGGTACCTTCTTCTCAACCGGGTAAGGCGCGGGCACATGGACTGGGACTTTGACGTACTCTTTCACGTGAACAGGCACGTGTTTGACGACCTCGTAGGGCTGTGGTACGGGCACTTTGACGGGGTAGGGCACGGGCTTCTCGACGGGGTAGGGGATGTGTTTCTCGACGGGCACGGCGTATGGGACTCCCTTGACGAGGGTGATGGTCCTGGTGGTGTCGGAGTGCTGGCCGAGGTCGATGCCGTAGCCGCTGTAGGCGTGGTCATCGACCAGGTTGTATGCTCCGCCGAAACCATGGCCGCTGCCGATGTAGCCCACATCTAGCCCGTGAATGCCGTATCCATAGCCGAGGTTCAAGAGACCACGTTTGTCCAGTTTCTTCTCCAATGGCTCCGCTTTCTTTTCTGTCGTCTTCTTCTCGCTGGCAGCTGCGGCTGCTACCAGCAGGAAAACTAAGCAGAACTGTGGACAAAGGAAAATGAACCTTAGTATTCAGTTGACAACTTTTATTTTTCAATGAAAGATTTTGTTCGAGGACCGCATTGTGTGCGAACGTACGAATGTACGACAAAAACATAATAGAATCAATCAAGACCATTATCCAATAACTACGTAATATTTAATTATTGCAGTAATTAGTGTGCCAGTGCATTGTCGTTTTACAATGCAATTAATAACTTTACTGCTGGTCTACTCAAGTGTGGAGAGGTATTTGAAGAAAAACTCAGGGAAATTATAAATAGCTAGTCTTCCTAGTGAAAATATTCAGGAATATCGATTACTACAGAAGTAAAGAAGATATATAATTTTAAAATTTGAAATTATAATTAAAAAAACAGCTTTTTATTAATTATGCGGAAGTATTCAAGTCATTCTGACATTTGAGCTAGATGACTATTAAATATTTCAATGTCAAGTACAATATAAAATTCGAGCATAAATGCAAAAATTACAATCATTAAAAAATCAAAAACACCTGATTAAAAAAAGCGGTTACTTAACAACCCGTTAACAAGTTTCAAAAAAGTGTATTCTATTCTAACACACCTAGAAAAACTGCATTAATAACTCAATCAAATGACTTAACACTGCCAAAAGATGCATTATTAATTGCATCGCTGTAATAAACTAGAAGTATCGAAGCAAATCGTGTCAATACACCGTTATATAACCACGGTTAACGTATAGTTAACGATCGGTTAACTATTCACTACGATATTGCAAATCGTCCGTTTATCAAGGTTTCGCAACCGCTTGCGAACGGTGACATGGAAATTACTGTCATCAGTAAACAACTTGTATTACTAAATATGGTTTATAAATCAGTTTATTAATACATATTTTAATTATCTTGAGTTTTATCATCGTTAAAACTGTTAAGCTCTAAATAAATAATTCTTTTGCAATTGAATTGAAACCCAATACATAGAAGATTCAGTTAAGTCAACATAAATGGAGCGAGTACTTACTTGAACCACTTTTATGTAACGTTATGTCATAAGGATTATATTGTAAACATTGACTAATCCTTATCCTACGCACAAACTCTCAATTCAAATAAGTAATCCTAAATAATGTTCCCGATTACACAATAAAACTTTCCACCTTAACAAGAGATCAAAATTAATCAAAGATTTAAGTCTCCATGTTTGAAGTTTGCAAAATACCCGGACAATGTCAAAGATTGATGATACATAACCCAGATTAAATTCAATTGAAAGTTACGTGAACAATAACCTTGGTTTAAGTTGAGGAATGAAGATAATGTGCAAAGTCACCGGTATGTGTTGAAAATGACTGATTGCCTCAAGTAGTTATTTTAATTAAATATTTATAATGTGCCTGCTTTTGTCTTATATCGTCATTGTTAGCTAATTAAGGAAGCTAGATTCTTAATCGAGGCTTAAGAAGTGTCTGCGCATTATGAGCACATTTCCCATATAATGTTCCAATTTTTAGTCTGCAAAAAGATGGCTATCAAGCAATAAGTTGAGAAATATCCCCTGTAAGCCCGTACATCTATTGCAATACTCATTTAAATAATATCACGCTGGGTACAAACGCTTGGTCTAAGTACTCCATAATCGTCGTTCACAAATGGCTCGGTTAACTTTTAGTGGTGCAACTCCGCGTGTATCAAGTATTCTTTGTTAGAATTTTCCCAGCGTTGTTTTTTTTTATTTTTGCAATTTTTGCTATTACGCTTTTTGGAGTAGGTACGACCTTGCATTGTTGCTATTCAAAAGAATTTTTGGGAGCTATTCTTTGTAAAAATCAAACGTTTCTTTTCTGAGAGCATCTTAGTAAAATGAAGAAGGTTGGATCACTGTTCTAGAGTACTTTATCTTATATGCCAGTATTAACGAGCCCCATATAATTTGTGTAATGAACACCGTTTGATCTATTACTTACACATCTACGGTTACAAAACCTGGCTGCCGAGAATATACCATTACTGCGACATAATCCACAACGCAACGAGTCTCATGGACGCGTTATTGTACGTAACTGCCTGATTTAATCTCACGAAAAAAGTATCACGATATACATAAATTAGCCAATGAGAGAGCATCTTTGTGACGTCATAGCAGCATCGTGAGCTTGCAAAGGCGTACAAATAAGATCTTGGCACGTGCCAATATGTAAACAAACTTTATGATGTTCAAGATATCTTTTTCTCATATTTAAGTAAATCATAATTTGAATATGCAACATAGATCTGTCAGATTTGTAATGACTTTCATAAGATTAATATAGAAGCTATCGATTAAGTAACATTCGATTCCAGTACCAAAAACAATAGTCGAAAATTGTATCGCAAACATTTTCATTCGCATTGTTTTGACAGAAAAGATGCTAATCAGGTACAAAGAGAACGAGGTCGGTTGGCGATCGGGCTGCTTCGGGTCGGTTCGTGGGATACTTTGCTATGGGGCTTTCGCAACTTAGGAAATGGGTCGCGACGGATACTTACCTAACTGCGACTTTAGCTATACCTATGTTAATTGCGAGTTCGATAAACAAAGAAGTTTAAGAGAACCATATTTGTGAACGCGACACGTATCAAATACAGTCATAACTAGATAAAATATAGCCAATTTCCCAGCAAGAAAATAAATTTTCAAATCAGTTCAGTCGTTTTGGAGCCTTTAAGTTACAAAGAAACAAAAATTATTTTCTCTTTATTTATAGATGTCTCTCATTTTCGTCCAAGTAAGTGGAGTTGAAATATATTTTTACTCAGACCAACAATACCAAGAAATATTGCACCCATACATGGTTAAAGATCGCGGTTGACTATTACAGTAAAATGTGCCAGTTTTACTCGTGTTACGTAAGTAATACTATGGCACACGGTGACCTGGCATGTGATATTATGACATGACTTATGCACATCTTTAATGGACGTCTATTTATATCGCGTATATGGTCGATTGAAATATAGGGTTCGGAATTTTGGACGGGCCTGCGACGGTCTTTTATTTTTTTTTCAAGGCGCGTACTTCTACGGTTGTTTTGGAAAAACGCATTAAAAACAGTATGTTGATGCTAAGTATTTTGAATAAAATTAATTCTATTATTTTTTCAATAGTTACTTAAATAAACTGTCAATCGAATATTAATTGGTGGAATGGCAATAGTTTCGGCCCAATAGAACACAATCTTTTGTGAATTTACTTCGATAAAAAAGTATTTGTTATCTATTTTTTCCAAAAACCGCGCTGAAGCCAAGTCTTTATGTTTTCACACACAAATGCAGTTACTAAGAACTAGTCAGTTTAGGACTAATAACATGGACTATAAAAGGCAAATCTGGTTATACAGGAAACCAATAAATTTAACTGGTTTGCACTCTACTTATTGAGTTTGCTTTTGAATAAGTTATTTCTTCAAAGTTTTGCTGAAATTGAGCCTATTAATTGTAGCTGCAATTAAAATTTAACCAATGAGTCAGGAAAGCGTAGGTAATAGATATTTATACCTGAATCTATTAAATTGTTACTGAATTAGAGACCGATTGGTGATTTATGAACATTGAATGAATTTTCTTGAGATTTAAGGAAAACACAAAAGAATATAGGTAAGATGATCTACGTAAAATATCTCGCAGCTTTTAATATGAAACATTAAAATCAAGAGCGGTGCCGTTAAAAATTATCAAACGTGTATTTTCAAAAAAATACACAATTTGTTTTAATAAAGTCAACTAAACTCTTAATTTTATCTCTTAATTAAACAATTACCATTCAAACTCAGTATTTAGCAGCTAATATCTAATTGTATTGTTACTAAATCTAAGTTTATCTATTCGCACGGGTCGATTTACAAAAAACAAAACTGACATTTACATCTTTGTTCGAGACTTTTAAGCCAAATCTTTTCAACGTTTTGTGCAAAAATTTATCTTTATATTATTACTAGCTTTTGCCCGCGACTTCGTTCGCGTGGAATAGTGATTTTTGGTTTGACCAATAGATGGCGCTATATGTCCGAAATAAATTTTATTTTTATATTTTTTTGTAATAAAAACTATCCTATGTCCTTTCTCAAGTTCCAAACTATGTCTGTACCAAATTTCACACAAATCGGTTCAGTAGTATAGGCGTGAAGAAAAGACAGACAGACAGACAGAAAGACAGACAGACAGACAGACAGAGTTACTTTCACATTTATAATATTAGTTAGGATTATTTATTATATTAAGATTTATTTTCTGAAAGATTTACAAGGCAAATGTTATAAATATTTTGTAAAAAATTCTTAGTTTTTTGTTTATTATTTCTAGTAAATACTTAAGATTTCTTTTCTGCGAAGCTCATATATGTTAGTAGTTATTACATCTGTTTTTCTGAGTTGCCTTCATGCAATTTACGCATTAACTGGGCGTAGCATTGACTTATGCCTTCCTGGACTCTCTTCCTAGTTAGACTGGACTTAAACCTGTTGGTGTCGATCGAGAGTAAATTCTCTATTGTGACGTAACTACGGATTACTCATCGGTAATAATTTATAGTTTAATTTATTGGAGTTAAGGGGCTTTGCTTTGGCGTTTTCATTATCAGTGGGTCGGTTAAATCTTTTTGGGATTTGAAAATGGAAGAATTATTTTTAAATTGGATTAAAATGGTCTTGATTTGAACTATGATTTTAAATACCTACTACACTATTAAATTGCTCTTATTATTTTTGGTACAGATAACGTAATTAATATTTTTGATTTGATCTTATTTTTGGTTCTTAAATTAAAATAAAGTGTTGACTTCAAAAAAGTGTATCACATCCCGTTTTACACACTGGTGATATTTGAAGTAAAACCTGTTCCACCATTGTTCAAACGGCAATGAATTTGAACATTCATTATTCAATAAACTATTAAAAATCACTTTTAAATTAACCGATTTAAAAAACAATGGTATAACAGGCCCTAAATCACTTCACAAACACGGGACACATTAATTCACTTTTTTGAAGTCATCACTTCACGTCACTGCACTTCACACACTCACCGTTGTTTTCATAATGCCTCTTCAACGGTGGTTGGTGTCGGGAATCGAACTGGATACTGTGTTGAGTGTGTTCTGTGTTTTTATAGGTGGTTATTTGGCGATACTTTCGCCATTGCCCCCCTAGCGGGAATAGGCTGTTTTGTGTCCGAGTCCTTCGTATACGGCTAGACGTCGAACAGAAGACAGACGCGCCGCGCGTTCCAAATTTAAAAAAAATATTCACGAATTATTTTTCGCTCTAATTACGCAACAATTATTTCGATTCGATAATAATGTTGGATTTTTTTAGATTCGATAATAATCGTTCCGTGTGTTCATGGCCTAGGGTATCAATTTTGGTCGACATATTTTTGAGTTATGTGTATTTTGCAATTGCGTATCTTGAAGTTAAATATAAGTGTTTCCGCTTGGTATTTAATACTGGTCGGCATCCTGCACAAAGATTACAGCTTCGTCCGTAATAATTGTAGTTTGCGTATGTCGGTAATGGTCTAGATCGTAAATTATGTCGATGTTCTAACATTTATCGATATTTCGCATCCTTTTGATTGTTCGACTTTTGGATTCATTAAGTAAACAAAGTGGACGATGGCAAATATTGTAATATATTATTGATATTATCTACATATTTTGTTTTGATTGAAAGTTCAAAGTTCTTTGTTCTGATCTTGTTATGTAATTACTACAACAGTATCGAAATGCATTTGCATATTGCATCTTTGTTGGTTTTTGGGGACGATATTAATATAAACCTACTTACATAAATATCATCAATTAATCTTATCTATATACCTAACTATGTATATGAATCTAATGGCATTCTTAGTTACTTCAAACAGTTGTATGTAAGTTCGATTCTCGGGTAAGTTATTTAACATATTGCGTTGACCTTTAATTAGGCCTTTTGACCTTATTTTATAGAACTTGAATATCTCTTATTATGCGGTGAAGTCGGATAAACATTAAATTGAATCAATTGAAATAGTATTTTATAGGCGACGAGATCAAAACACTTTATGTACTTAGCTGATAATGGTGCAATGGTGGGACTCAATGTGCATTATCGTTTACAATAGTTTTATTTTTTTCTATATGTTCTTAGTGAAAATTTGATCAAGTATAGGTACGCATAATTAGGTATGTATGCATACGTACTTACATACAATGAAGTAGTTATTTGTGATTAATTTTATTTTCATGATTTAATAAGCCTACAATAGGAATTATTTTGCGGATTGTCATGAAAAGATGACAATCAGTGGAGGGCCACTTCTTTTTTTGGAAGTCGGTTCAAAAATTACTTATTTACAAAAGATTGCCTTACAGAAACTTGATTCTTTGTTGATGTCTAAAAAATCTTATAATAGTCAAAAATCGTTCAATATTTATTCTTCAGTCTGATTCTTATTTAACAATTTTACAAAGATATCGGATATATCCTTTCAGAATATTTTCATTATTCTTTATTCTGAGTACGATTAATCTTAACTAATATTTTTTTGTTTATTTTTACCTTCAAGACTCCGAAATTGCTGGACCAATTTGCACAATTCTTTCACTGTTGAGAAGCAACACTGCCTCAGGTATATTTTATCTGAGTAGGTACGGAAAAATTTTGTCCGCGACGCGGGTGAAACCGCAAGAAACCACTAGTATCAAGTAAATATTATAAAACAATGCGTTGCGAATTAACTGAATATCAAATCAGTTTGTCACGGAACTAATGTATGTAGTTATAGATTTTGTATCAATTGTGACAGGGCTATTGACATAATTATGCGTAAATACGCATATTTCTAGATATAACCAACCATGACCTGGTTTGACACTGATTCATTGGTTGTAATCCTGACTTTACGTGTGTTTGTCTGTATGTTTAACTCTTACTATAAACCAATAACTTTCGTAATCAAAATACTTACACAAATAAATAAGTGTTATGAAATCGTTTGTGACATACTGACTGTTTCTTGCGGTTTCACCTGTGTCCCGGGAGAAATTATTTCCGTATGCGGATAAAATATATAGCTGAAGTCGTCCGAGGATAGTGACGTTTCTCAGCCATGAAAACAATTTAATTTAATTCAAATAAGCTCAGTAGTTTTAAATTAAACAAACAATAAAACGTTTTATGATACTAATATAGATGCAACTAGCCGTTTTCCCGCGGTTTCACCAGCGTCCTGTGGGAATTACTACTCGTGCCTCGATAAAATGTAGCCTACATTATTCGAATACAGTGTAGCTTTTCAAAAGTAAGGAGTAAATTAATTTTTCAAATAAAGTCAGTAGTTTTCTAGGATACAAGCAAACAAACAAAAAAATGTTTACTCTTCATTATATCAATATATTGTCCCTTATTAACATAAGTATATATAACCCTTACTTTTTAAGTTAACTAATTACAACTTAAGTAGTTTTCGTAAAATTGAAATGACCCAACCAGACCATAAAAGTACAGAGGTTACGCATAGTTTACAGACACAACATTATACAACATCAATAAAATAACAATAAAATCATTGCTTTTAATTATTAGGTATAAACATACATTATTGCTTTTCCTAAAGCACATTAAAACTAAGTTTATTATTGTTTTAATTAATTTTATTACCATAGAAAAAAAAATACTTCTGCCAAAGATAATTTCAAAATTCTTATTTCAAATGGGTCTCTGCAGGTGCTTATGAAAAGCCAGTCTCTAGTTGCATGGTTCTTCATGGAGAAGAACAGGCTATCACTCTTCCCTTCAAAAATAAAGCTATAAATAAATATACTTTTACGATTTGCCATAAAAGCGGAAAGCCAATCACTTCATAGTTCTATAGGCATGCTAGTAACAAACGTGTGATTACAATCCCATTGACTTTTAACCTTAGAGCCATAATGTGTGAATGTTCTTAGTTTTCCAATACCATCTATGTATGAGAATAGAATAGGTACAGGTTTAAGTTGAAGGGCTAATAGGCTGTAGTGTTAAACAGCCCACGTACAAATGTTGTTTATCCCCGCGGATCCATCTGCGACCCGAACTTCTCTCCGTACCTGGATTAAAAGTAGTATATCCCCTTTTTTAGGCTCTAGGCTTCTATCTATATTCTATCTTGAGGAAACCTGGACTATAAAGTCTGAAATCATCATCCCGCATTGAGCAAGCGTGGTGATTAACGCTTAATCCTTCTCCGTGCGAGAGGAGGCCTGTGCCCAGCAGTGGGACGATAAAAAAAAAGGCTGTAACACAGGCTCTAGGCTCTTTCTTTACGAATTTAATTTAAATCGGTTCGGTTCAGCGCGTTCCTAATAATAATAGTAGAATAACAGAAATTAATTTGGCGGCGAGTTTTTCGTATAAAGATATCGAATTATAGCTATTCTCTCATATTGTCTATTAGGTTACATCACTTTATACAACCCAATAAAGCAATACTTGTTCAGGACGAGCAATAAGTGTTGCGAATATTACGTCAATCGATAAATCAATTTTATTCGATTAAATGAGGTAGCTCACGTCGTACTTAGTAATGCATTATCACTTCATGACGCATTGAGAACTCAATTAAATTGCATTAAATCATAAAACACTATCGATAATTATACAGGAAACCCTTTTTTATCGAATACTTAACATTTTAAAAGGTTTACTGCCCTTCCTAGTTCGAAAATTGCCACCCACGCGGAAACATGATCGATTCTCATACCGATTTTTATGATCGATTTTGACACCGATTTTTCAGTCGATTCTTAGAAGGATATAGTTGAATCATACCGGAATTATTACGTTATTTTCTTTGAGGATATTTAGTAACAACATTTAGTATATACTGCAGGATATGTTCAAAATGAATCATACCTAGTAAAACTCGATTTGTAGGTAATTTGAACGAATTACACATTATTAAAAATTATTACTTCAATGTTGGTAATGCCTTATAACTCTTTGTTATGACTTAATCAGGTTACCACCGTTATAAATCAAATTTGTTGAGGAATCAAATAAACTTGACGGTTGAGGCCGCAACGATTATATATTATAGTAATTATTTCGTTTCTAAAACCTAAGTAGGTGTTACACAATTACCTAAATAGGTCTAGAAATTTAATTAGCAATCATTATTATGCAATAACATAGCACTTTGAGGAAACCTGGACAGTAAGGTTTGAATTCACCAACCCTAATTGAGCAGGCGTGGTGAATAAACACTCAATCCTTCTCCGTGTGAGAGGAGGCCTGTGCTCAAATGTGGGATGATAAAAAGTTTGATGATGATGATTGTGTTATTTTCGATCGTACGCGGTTTTTCTTTGAAGAAAGCTATACTTTTTAAGCCCTAAGGGGGCTAAAATCGTATGTTTATTGTATAGATCAAAATTATTAACAAACCCTTAACAAGGAATGAATAATACCACAAATTACGTGCTGACTAAAAAACAAATGAATTGGAATCTTCACCATGATAAAGACCACGTAGACCGCGTAGGAAGATTTACCTTCCTACGTATCATTCATTTATAATAATAAATAATAATAAAATTTATTAAAAAATAATGTTTACAAAAAAGAACACTAATCCAACGGAAACAAGTTTTCCTATTACAAGGATGATACAATTAATGTGCTTACAAATATACTAGAACTAGAATATGAATAACGATAGATTCGGAAAATGCATTATTTGATAGTGGACCGCCCGAACTAGGTTTAATTTAAACCTGTGTTTCAGGTCATCATCATTTATACTTAGATCTACATACAAATGTCGATATCTTTTGTTTACCAAAAACATGGAATTTATAATTAGTTTTTTTATAAAAACAATCACTTATAAGGAAGTTCATTTCCAGTTTATCGTAATCAGCTCCGAATCTTGACCCAGAATCGAAATCGTGGCCGTTTTTGATACAATTTTTGACCTTAAAACACCGCCAATGTTGCCAGTCACTTCCCTTTTTAATAATATTATTATTATAATAAGCGTTATTGTTATTATTACTGCCAAATTGAAATCGTGTGGAGCCCTTATATTGTTATTAAATCTGTTAGAAGATAAATTGGTTACGTGATCATATTTGTAGGGCCTTCCGAAACCTTTTGTTTTACTGCTAGTCGAAAATAAGCAGTGAAGATGTTGTATATATTTCTATAAACGTGGGTATTGTAGTAACGCGTGTTAAGTATATGTACAAAAGCAGTTTAGTTTAAAAAACATTTTTTTGATTCAGCTAATTCACTTTAAAATATGCCTAATCATCGTCCAATTCATGAATCAGTACCTATAGCTGAAAAAAAGCGGAGTAATACGCTGAGCCAATTTTATGCTTAGATTTAAGCATAACTCAGAAATATAATATCCAGTTGCGGATACACTGTTCGATAGAATTTCTGACCTCAAGGAGGAACATTTAGTTTCTTGTAATAATGGACATTGAATTTATATTGAAAATCACAACGATAAAAATAGGACTACTCTCAAACTTAATCTTAAACTGGATAAAAAAGAACTCAATTGCTTAGCAACAGCAAAACAATTGACAGTAGTGTAAAAACTATATGCAATTCTAAATATGGTTCGGTCCGTTCCGCTCTCGTTAAATGAATAAAAGTCGAATTACATGGCACAGTAAACAGTGTATATTCAAGTATATAAGTAAGTATCTATAATTAGGTATATCTACTGAATATTGGAAAGGCTTAAGTCGATCAAGCGTGCAGCACAATCTTATTGTAGGTTGGGAGACTGGGTGCGTTATCTTTTCACCTTTTTTTGAAGCAAACTTTTATAACGCAAGTGCTGAGGACCTTTTTAAGCATTCTTTGCAGTCGAGTTTAAACCTGAAATAAAGAAAAAAATCTAAAGTGCAGCACACGCTGGCAAATGGACTATAAAGATTTAACTTTTTGTATTAACAACAGAAGCTTTCCAGAAAACTAGACTTTATTACAAATTTTCAAGCTGTCAAATGTCTACGCGGGCCAGTTTAACCACCAATAACACATGACAATGTTAGTCGAGCTCTCGGTCTATTCGGCGGCCGGTTCCGGTCTCCAACGGCCTTGAACTCGAACGAATACAGCCCAAAAGTAGTGCATTGAACGAGACGTAGTTAATTCTGTGATGTATTTTTTTATGACGTCATTTGTAGATGTACATAGATACCTACTTATTACACGCATCATCATCCTCCGACCCTTTTTCCCAAACTACCTCTATGTTGGGGTCGGCTTCCAGTCTAACCGAATGTAGCTGAGTACCAGTGCTTTACAAGGAGTGACTGCCCTATCTGACCCCCTCAACCCAGTTACCCGGGCAACCCGATACCCCTGGTTAGACTGGTGTCAGACTTACTGGCTTCTGACTGCCCGTAACGACTGCCAAGGATGTTCAATGACAGCCGGGACCTACAGTTTAACGTGCCATCCGAAACACAGCCAATGATGTCTAAGATATACTTAGAAAGTATATACAAACTTAGAAAAGTTGCATTGGTACTTGCCTGACCTGGGATCGAACCCGCGCCCTCATACTTGAGAGGTTGGTCCTTTACCCACTAGGCCACTACGACTCCACTAGGCCATTACGATTTAGACGCTAACGACTTATTGAAAAAAACTACTGTAAAAGATGTTCAAATGACAGCCTTTCTAACTTTTGTCAGACTACTACTGTAAAAGATGTTCAAATGACAGCCTTTCTAACTTTTGTCAGACTACTACTGTAAAAGATGTTCAAATGACAGCCTTTCTAACTTTTGTCAGACTACTACTGTAAAAGATGTTCAAATGACAGCCTTTCTAACTTTTGTCAGACTACTACTGTAAAAGATGTTCAAATGACAGCCTTTCTAACTTTTGTCAGACTACTACTGTAAAAGATGTTCAAATGACAGCCTTTCTAACTTTTGTCAGACTTACTACCTTCTGACTACCCGTAACAACTGCCAAAATGAACTACTCTTCATGACGCCCATCCAATGACCGAACACACCAAGCGTTGCTTAACCTCATGATCTTTCGCTCCGTGAGCCTGTTACTTTACCACAAGTACCATTTTCTTTTTAATTATCTGTTCAATAATAAAATTAAATCTGGCACCATAATTTGATACGACAGTATTAGTATTAAATTCACACTGAAATACATTACTTGACATTCACCTAATTACGGTGAGGTCGGCGTTAAGTGTGAATTATGTTCACTGTCCAAATTCATTGTCCAAATGGATCAAAAGATAAATTTATTTAGCGGTATAAATATCTGTTAGAGTGAATGTACTTACTTAGTGGCTATTTTGGTGCACTTCAAATTGATTAAGATAATGCATAAAGCCTGTTTTTACAATGCAGGTGCTTTAAAAGTTTTAATTAATTTTAATTTTTCCCGAAATAACCTATTTAAAAACGAGAAACACCAATAAAGTTAAATACACACTCAATGCACATACAGTGTAACAAGGAAACTCATATTATCTCCCGTAAATTTTTCCGAAACTTAATTTTACTACTAGGTACTTACCACAACGAATCGTGTTAAAAGTAGCTCGTATGATATTCTGGCATTTAAGAATGATACAGTTGCAAAGTTTTATCAAATCCTTTTTGTAATTATTGCGAGAAAAAGTAACAAACATTCCATCATCAAGACATTCATAAGCTAAACTATTAAGTTGGTCACAAGGGCCACTGAATTGAAACATACCTACTACTATATTAAAGTAGACCATCTCATCTATGACTCACGTAAGACATTACAATCTTGCCCAACTTCCTACAAAATAAGGCTAAAACATTTTCACACATAAAATTATTTACAATCAATCAACTTGGCTAAATTACTACTACTTCCCGTCAATTTTAGTTCACCTTTATACCAGTAGCGGTTTAATGTGAACCAAAGTTTAGAAAGGTTACATTCAAGTTCAAGATTTAATCTGTTAACCTTGTCATTTGCTCTTAATATTGGTTCAAATGCCTTTGTTTGGTTCAACTTAGTTCTGAACTTTGTTGACCTATTAACTTTACGGTAATGGGCTGAGTTAGTTAAGTAATAGATTACAATAGTGTACGTTTAACTTAGAAGTAAGTCTTCGCAATTAAGTAGGCTGGCTTTGAGCTTCGTGCGACTGATTGTCATTTGTTTAATTGAGGTCTTTAATTTGAATGTAGTTTTTTTTTATTTCACTAGAGCCAAATAGACACAGAAACTGTGAAAGGATGACATTATGGAATTCAAAAAATTATTGAGTAGAGCCTAAGCTACTCTTATGCGGAAAAAAGTTTCCTCGGGACGCGAATGGAACCGCAGACATCAACTAGTTTCATGATGATCTATCATACATGAGAAAAAGCCTAAGGTTTATAGAAACTCTGAGACCAGGACTGGCTAGTTCATTAAAGTTGCAGCTCACTCGATATGAAGCAGATCACCTCATCTCACCAAGATACATCTAAATGAACCCAAAAGCGGTCATTAATCGAGTAAGCTATCCATCATTGACGATGATACTATTACACCAGTTATTACTGTAATAACTGACTAACTACACACTCATAAATTATATCTTAGCCTCCGCAACGAAATCACCTTGCTGCTAAACTAATGCTAATGATAATAACAATTCTTCGAAACAAAATAAACGAAGAAAAGATTGGATTATTTTTTAAAATTAATTAGTTATAAGATTAAGTGGGTCATGTGTTCTTATTTTATATGCTTTGTGTATTTTTCAGCTGCAAATGATTTAAGAAAATAGGTATGTATTTTACACTAGCTGTTTAGTGTGGTTTTAACAGACTATTGAGGGAACTACTGTTGTTTCTTCATAATAATGTAGTTTCAGAATAAAATGTAGCCAATATACACACACAGACATAATGTGACTTTCTATGGAAAAAATATTTTCAATTAGTAAAGTATATCCAAAGAAAATCCCTTCATAAACTCACAAACTACCCGTCTTACCACAAAAACTTTTAAACGTCAGTTTAAGACTTATCTAAAAAAATGACAGATTATGACGTTGAAATAAGGTCCATTTTGCAGCCACATTTTTTTAAGACAAGTGTTTGACACATGTTTAAGTTTTTGTAGTAAGACCATACTTGTTTAATTTGAGGTATAAAGCCCTACAAAAATAATGAAAATAACTGTCATCAAGTAACTTTTCAATGTTGATGATGATTTCAAAAAGTTTTAAAAAGATACTTCAGTCTTCTATCAGCAATATCATCCGATCAATCACGTAAAAACAAAAGCAATCGATATGGGAAAATCTCCATTATATGAAATAACAAAAGAAAATTGGGCCTATTGTTTTTTAGAACCTTCACAAAGTGGGCCAGAGCGTTCCCAGATCAATATGCTAAATCTTACGTAATTTCTACGTATGTATGGATTTTTAACGCTTATTTGTTGCTTCAAAAAACCTGAGGCCGATAGAATAAAACGTTCTTATGGAAAAAACATGTGGTAGTAATAATTGCAAATCTGTCTAATACTAGTTCTATCTCCAAAAGGAGAAAAAACATCATCATCTCTCTGCCTAACCTTTTCCCAACTATGTTGGGATCGGCTTCCAGTCTAACAGGATGCGACTGAGTGCCAGTGTGCGACTGTCTATGATCTCCTCAACCCAGTTACCCGGGCAACCCGACACCTAATTATAATTCAAAAAATTTAAATCATTTTATGTGTAAACTAGCTTCTGCCAGCGGTTTCACCCGCATCCCGTGGGAACTACTTCCCGTACCGGTAACGGAACCGGAAGGCTATAGGATAAAAAGTAGCCTTCCTCGATAAATGGGCTATCTAACACTGAAAGAAATTTTCAAATCGGACCAGTAGTTCCTGAGATTAGCGCGTTCAAACAAACAAACAAACTCTTCAGCTTTATAATATTAGTATAGATTAATATTTGTGCATCTGGTTTGTGGAGCAATGTCATAAGCGATCCATGTTACAATTCCTGCAAGACTTATGCAAAAACAATGAGATTTAATTTCATCTCCCACGTCCTTCAAACAGTTGATTTACGATTTCGTAATACCTACATATAATGTAATGATATAACAGATCATAATCGATCATATTACGAATGTAATCTATAGTAATGTAATCAGTTGAGACGTTTTTGATGTACTTAATGACAATACAAAGGTCTTCAATTTGGAGCGGTTAATTTTAATGTATTGTTCATGATATCGTTTACGGTAGATTTATGAAGAATTATACTGATTGATGTAAATTTTTTTTAAGGCATATCTTACGTTGAAGTGAGACTCCAACATTATAATGTGCTAGATGGTAAATGGCAATTAAGTGTGTACTACAATATACCTTTACATAAGATATATGGTAAAGGTTTGTTATAGAGCCGTTGTCTGACAGTATCAAAGTCTATTTTACTGAGATCTGTAAAGCAGTTACAAAACATTATCCTGTTATCCTGTAGATGATGATAATCCTATGCATCAAACTCCATTAAGTATATCTTCGGCAAACTGAGATAGTCGACCTCATTTCAGCAAGCACAACTGCTCATTCTGATGAACTTACAGTCATCACAGCTACTGAAATAATCACCACTAATATCTAATAATTTAAATTAAATAATTTAGCATCTACACTCATATTATTTGCTAAGCTTAAGACAACTAAATATTACAATAGCAAACACTGTGAAAGCCAACTTTCGCAATAAGCTGCTGACCCCAGCGACCTTGGTAGGGCCTGTATGAAACCCGAGGACGCGTTGAACCTCGTAAAACCAGATACTCACAATGTCATGGATCAAGGAATCGGTTGAGTACTTGTGGGTAAGGTAACCTTTCAACAAATTGGGTAAGGGGATCTTAATTAGTATAGCAACTGGTATGCAATATGTTTTATTGGGTAAGAAGATCTGTTCTAAAATAAAATACGACAGCTTAAGCCCAAGTTCACTGACAACTTAAAGATCCATGTTTCCTAAAACAACTGTTGCATAGTGAACAGTTATTCGAAGAACTGACGTTTATTGACGTAACTTGGGCCCCCAAAAAAACAAAGTAAGATTTGAAATTGAAATGTAAGAAAAGGCTTAACAGAGCCTCAGATTGGCTTAAACATTTGCATAAAATGTTGTTACATACACACCTAGCAAAACTATTATTTCACTATTTGCAACTAATGTACGAAAAGTGCATCGTTTTCGAAATATTTCGTAGAGGAATATTTCATGAAATCCATCTTCTTGCAAAATGAATTCGTACCAAATCTGGCTTATTTAATTTGGAGCAAGTTACTTTTATGCATATCAAATATCTTAATAGTAACATTATGAGAACGGACCTACAATATCGTAGGTCGGTATCATTTAGCCCTCCTATGAGCTTTCATAAATGCACTATTTAATTCTAGATACCTAAGTGACACATAAAAAGAACAATGAATTGCTATTACCATGCTGAAGCATATGTAACTCTTCCGTTGGTTAGTGGTGGCAAGCGAGACTGCTTTGAACGGGGTGCCAAGTTAAATTTTTTGCTCTTTCTGATAGCTTTTTAGGCTTTTAGAATCTTTCACTAAGCCTTGCCAGGAAGTTGGGGGTACCAGCAGCCGAACAGAGTCTGGAAATATACGTTGTCTTTGTCACAATTCCTCTTCAGACGCGGTCAGGAGCATTTGAGAAAACTATAATAGCAGGGCTCGATACAAAGTAGTTAGTACTTGATAAGAATCACCTGTATGAATATTTAATGTACAAACTGTGCCTATTTCTTTTTTAGTTTTAATTATAAGGTCAACCAAAGTCGGGAAAAAATTTATATATTGGTACCTGGTACTACAAGTTCCTCGATTAAATGCATTTTTGACAAGTTATGTCGGTATGGATTACTCATGAATGTAACGGAAATATGAACATGATTTTATGTAAATTATTTTATTGATAAGTCGTGGTGGCCTAGTGGGTAAAGGACCAACCTCTCAAGTATGAGGGCGCGGGTTCGATCCCAGGTCAGGCAAGTACCAATGCAACTTCTAAGTTTGTATGTACTTTCTAAGTATATCTTAGACACCATTGACTGTGTTTCGGATGGCACGTTAAACTGTAGGTCCCGGCTGTCATTGAACATCCTTGACAGTCGTTACGGGTAGTCAGAAGCCAGTAAGTCTGACACCAGTCTAACCAAGGGGCATCGGGTTGCCCGGGGGACTGGGTTGAGGAGGTCAGATAGGCAGTCGCTTCTTGTAAAGCACTGGTACTCAGCTGAATCCGGTTAGACTGGAAGCCGACCCCAACAGGATTGGGAAAAAAGGCTCAGAGGATGATGATTTTATTGCCCATATGTAGGTTCTTGGTTTAGCAAACTAAATATAAATGTACCAATTCTTGTGACTACTGCGATTTCCTAAACATGTCTGGGATCTGTATTAATAAAGTTTTTTTTATTGTTACAGGTAAGACAAAGATACAAGTAATAGGTACCTGTATCATCAAATATGGAAAATGGTATGTACATACGTATGTAGGTATAGGTACTATGGAAACAACCCTTTTTTTGGCAGCTGGGTAAGCGATAAAAGTAATACTATGAAAACATAACTTTTTTTGGCAGCTGAGTAAGAAATTAAACTTAAAGGAATAGCATCAAATCGTGGTAGGTATAACACTCATGGGATAAACAACGATTTATTTTGACCTCTTATCTCATAAAGTTTTATCCATTATATCCATTTACGTTGTAATAAATAAAATAAGCATGTAGAATATAAACAACTGGAACATTAAAGTAATTTACCGTCAAATTATTTTCTTTTATAAACCAGCGATTAGTCATATTTACAAGTTAACTGTAATAAAAAGTAACCGAGGTCGTTTACCGATATAAATCATTAACTGGAAAGTTAAAATTCATGGTTAGACCAGAGAAGGGTTCCGGGTAAATTTGAACTTATTAAAATATGATTTTATACCCTGTTAAAAGTAAGTAAATATTACTTGGAATTTAAAAAGGAAGTCACTAGTTTCGACAAGCTGATAAAAGTCCCAACTGTTGCTAATAAAATAAAACTGAATCATTTCTTGATATACTTGAACGCGGTAATCTCAGGAACTATGTCCGTGCCAATTTTTAAATAACCTTTCAGCGTTAGATAGCCCATTTATTGCGAAAGCCTATAATGTTTTATCTGGATTATAAAAAGCTACGTTTATATATATTTTGTATATCGTATTTTATTTTTAGTTTTGTATAAAGATAAGTAGTTTAAGTTTGTAAATATAGTGAGTACATTGTATAAAATAAATACTTAGCTTTAAATAAAAAAAAAACTAAAAGCTACGTGTGATATTAGAATAAAGTTCCTTCGGGATATGGCATAAACCTCGAGAAACGGCTGGTTTTAAAACAGGAAGCAATTTTTCAATTCTATTTCTGTGAACCCATGTTTTTGGGGATTTTAGAAAAAGGAATGGTTTCTTTTTGAAACCGCATGTTTTTACATATGACTCAGCTCTTCAAAGTATCATTTCCGACACATTTAAATCACTTCAATTTAAGTTGACATTTAAAATCTAAGCCACTTTGTCCCTACATGGTAATCTCAAGGTAAACATTATTCCGCATTCAGCTATGAATTAGAATAATTTTTCACACATGCCTGCAACATTCTATACTGTTATTATTTAATAAAACACTGACATATTAATTATTTATCATACATTTGATATCAACAATTATTAACTAGTTTTTAACTACTTCGTATGGTTGACAAATAAAGCCTTTTTGATTCTGTAAATCTGTTGTCTGTAATCTGTGGATTATACAATTTGTTCCCTAATTAGAAGAACCACAACGAAAAAATAATTGAAATAAGACAATAAATTCAATTTTAAATAAATAGCTAAAAAAGCGACGTTACCACTTCACGTGATAACCTATAAAACTACTAATAACCTATAAAAAAAAGGGAAATTATAAGTGCAGCCACAAAAATATTTATTGGACACATGATTAAACTTCTAATTTTATAACTAAGCAACGGGGAAATGACATAGCCTCTAATAAACTAATTCGTCTTTTTTACAACGCCAACTAAATATTCTATAGAAAGCTTCAAGTAAAGATCATCAATTATTGTGACTTGTCCTTCCTATTTATACATTGTCATCTAATTTACTAACTCGGCCACGTTTTTAGTATATTGCCATTTATAACCTTCAATTAAAAACATTGTATTAAAAATTGAAGTTAGTGACGAAAACGAATCGCTGCAAAACTGACTCCACGTAGTCTTGTCTGCCCTACCCCTAGAGTGCAATTCAAAACCGCGTAGGTGCGGAGGGGCGAGGCGGCCTGCGAGCTGAGGCGCAGGTAGTTTAAACCATCTGCGACGATAAGCTCGCATGGGACCGCCGGAGCCACGGAGCACCGGAGCCGTGACAGAAGCGATGCTTGCTGCATGTTGCTTGCTTACATTTTAAACGTACTGAGTTAAAAAATTAGAAGCTAATTAAATATATTTTATGATGTAATTTAATAGTATTTTAGAAGGTTACTGTTAGAATGCATGCTACAAATTTAGATGCTAAAAAATAACTATCAAGCCGAGTTGTATTTAGAGTGGCTTACTTAGAAGATAACTAGTGGCTAAAATAGTATTATTTAGATGCTCGTTAATTGTGGCTGACTTAGTAATTTAGAAGGCAACATACATTTTTGGGGGCGAATAATGATATTAAAAAGAAGCCTGTTTAATTAGCACCCTAAAAAAAATTAACAACTTACATTTTTATACCCAAAACTTGGTCTTCGTTTAACTTTTTTTGCAAACTGTGCAAATCTTAATAGGCCTAGTAATCCAGTTTATATACCTATTTAATTGTCAATGCTACATAAACATTATTGTAACACTTTATTTTTATTATAAATAAATGCAAACCACTGCAAAACTATTGCTTGGCACAAAAACAATATAATTTTAGAGACTAGCCCAGAAATAAAACATACACGTAATACCTACTAATTTCTTAAAAAATAACAAGATTTAATTAATTCTAGAATATCTAAAATTATCCTAAAGTTTTCAAACTAAAAGCAATTTTATGCAAATTAACATGTTCGTCACATCCTTCTATATTAGTCACTTAATTTACTAGAAGTAATATCCTATATGGCATGGAATCAGCAAAAACTTACCTACATACTAAGCATGAATGAATGAAACACATGTCTAAAAACTTAAATACTTTATTTCAAAAGGAATATCGCAGAAATGTCTATAGAGTAATTATGAATGCTAATAGCCCAAAAAAACCTTCTCTTGATAATTAATCATAATCAAAAAGCATTTACTCGGAGAAGTCAATATTATCTGAGACAGCTCCAAAAAACGTCCTCCCTTCACCACTTCCCATGTGATCTGCTGGGAAGAAAAAGTGGCGCAACAAACTTCTCAACATCAATTGTCTAATTTCGTAATGTAGAAGTTCCTACTAAAGTTACAATTTTATTTACCGTCCTAATACAATAACTTAATTCTCAGTTACGAAACTCCTGAAGGCTTTCCATAACAAAGGCATTTAAATCCGATATGATACCAAATTCACAATCCCTGAGTCATGGCTTACGACACCATGAAAGGGTCGTTTCCGCTTGTACCCGTAACCGCGAACGAGGCAAGGCAAACGGGCTACTTGTCCAAATTCCTAGAAAGGTTGCAGACGTGAAGACTTTTTGTGGGGATACTGTTTCGCGATTTGTCTGTGGAGAGGAGAGTGCTTATTATAATATAGGATAAACTGGGTCATTACATAACAGGACCAAAAAAGAATGCAAAAGAATTAGAACATTAAAAAAATAACAATAATAAGTGGGAGGTATACGAAGTGGCTATAGAAATTATATTATTAGCCAAAGAAATAGATCAAGACAACAACAAAACCTACAAACTATTTCCCAGCTAATTAAAATTTAGGATACCATGTGATTTACACACTCTTGGAACTCAACTAATACAATTATGAGAACATAGGGCGCTAACGTTTACCACACAATCAGCTGACACATAGTCGCCAACTGTGTCTTAGCCTAAAATCCCTCGTGCATAAGTCCAAAGGCCGTTAGGCACTGCATAACCCAGTCTATTACGACTTACGAGTATATGCCATCGGGAGATATCGCAATGCATCCGGCCCAACGTCCTTCATTTACACCATACTTTTACTAGACTACGATTTGTGAATCAAACTTTGCTATGTCATGTTATACGTAGTTTTTTCTTGATGAATGTAAGACCTGTTTTAGCGGAAACCAATTTAGTTGGTCGTTTAAATGTCATCAATGCTGTAATTCTTGTCGTTTAGATGTTTTTATTAAAATCATTGACTAAAGATTTGCGATCTATAATAATTTACTTTAGATATATGAGATAGATGGAAAAATACCTTTGACTAGTTATTATCATAGTCTAAGCTAGCCTCGTGAATGCCATAGCATAGCTTTTGTTTGAAGAATGATCAGTCCTATGAAGTATAGACAATAAGTATGATAGGTATTTATCGTCTGTAAGGGTATATGAGAAGAGGCCTGTGTCTTGCTTGCCTTGCTTGCCTGTGGATAGCTTGAATTTAACTACATTTGTTATATAAGGTACTGAAGATAATATTCGTAGCTGTATCTAGACCCTGCAATATGCATAAATCGTACCCCTACTTTTAATTAAAACAGAGCAAAATATTGTAACTTGTTTACCAGTTTTGCTATTACATGGATTTGGTAATATTGAAGTGGTCTATACCCTACATTTATCACGATTAGATTTCTCACAGACTGGTTCACTTGCGTTGGTTGATAAATGCTTATTAATTGCATATACTTGATCTGAATATTTGTACATCATTTCGTCTTGCAAGTGTCAATCTGAAATATTTGTGTTCTGATTTCATGTCTCTATTTTACATACTTACTTTCTGATATAGAATTATCCATTGCAGAATTTTTATTTCTTATCTTACATAAACGGTGTGTCAAATTAGTTTCCAAACCAAAATAACTTGAATGAAAAGATCTTTTTCTTTTTCAATCATCAATTCCTAAAAGAAGTGCCTGAGAAGTCATCCTATCCTAAACCTATAATTTAATCTTACCATCTCGAAACCTGGTCCATCTTTGATGACTACTGTTTCTTCATGCCCATCATTCTCTCTGCCACCATCTCCCACAACTATATTAGACTTTTTAAATTCCTAAAAATCACCATCACCATAAACCCTATAGAACTATAAAATCGCCAGTGTCACCAAATGTTGCAATCGTTCGGCATTTTAACGCGCAGTTTCCTTCTCCCGACTCGTGTTCCGCTTGCGACACGACATTGCGTATGGCTGGATTAGTCGCACGCGCACCTACGATGCGATTATCTGTCGTGTTGACATACTGCTATTAAGGTTTTCATTTGTTTTGTGTATTGTTCGTTTAATTGGCGTCAAAGGCAATGAAATTTGCTGTAGTGTCTGTGTTTACTTGATTGTCGTACTTATCCGTCTTTCTTTTATTTCAAGTTGTAAAGTCATGGTCAGCTCAGCTTTTTTATATTTTAGATACTTACACCAATAGTTCATGTTGTAGTTTCTTCGTCATATTTTTTATATCATGGGTAGAGAATAAGGCTTTGTTTCAATGCATGATTTGCGGTTGATAAAAACACTTACCATACTAATACACATACTTAACTATGGTTAATGTTGAGTTTCCCACTGCTGTATATAGCCTGTAGCTATGGTTTCACTATAATGAGGTAAATACCACTATTTTTCTCGACAAACAGGACCTAGCACTTTCGTGACCACGATCCTATCTCCTCACTATCATACATACACACAACAATACCTATACATATGAATATACTAATTATAGCAGCTTCCCACGGTATCTCCTGCCTCTCGTACCTTACTCCAGTACTTCCCGAACCTGGGTGAAATTACAACCTTTGTCACCCAAAGATACTGTAGGCAGCTTCTCAACGGTGAAATATTTTCACAAGTTGGGTCAATAGTTTCAGAGCCTTTAGATTACAAACAAATAAAACTTTTTTATTATTAATATTAGTACAGATATGAAAAAAAAACACTAAAAAGCAAAAAAAAAACTAATTTTAGGTGCATCGGCCTAGAAGTCGGTGTCTAATGGATGTTACTAAGTTAATTTTGCCACCGACTTGTAGGCCGATGCACCTAAAATTAGTTTTTTTTTTGCTTTTTAGTGTTTTTGGAAGTCGGTTTAATTTTTTTGTAAAAAAGTTTTTTATTTACTGCTTTTCAGTGATACGAATAGTTGTCACTATCCATATAAGTGGAAAGTTCTCATCAATACAAAGAATATAAGCCCAAATACGAGGTATTTTACATATTCAGTTGTCGAGTCCCCTCGACCTTCTCTGGTCTCCATCATCAGGTCAGCTCCAAACCTTCACTGTTGCAAAGGTCTCGTCAATACAAATAATATAAGCCCAAACACGAGGTAGTTTACATATTCAGTTGTCGAGTTCCCTCGACTCTCTCTGGTCTCCATCATCAGGTCAGCTCGAAACCTTCACTGTTGCAAAGGTCTCGTCAATACAAATAATATAAGCCCAAACACGAGGTAGTTTACATATTCAGTTGTCGAGTTCCCTCGACCCTCTCTGGTCTCCATCATCAGGTCAGCTCCAAACCTTGAATACTGTTACACTGTTGAATAGTACTTTCAAGCATACACCTGAGTGTCAAGTATTTACACTATGTATGCCTACAACTTTCGAAGGTTGCCCTCGATTTCTCAGGGTTTCCATCATCAGATCCTGACCTGATGATTATGGGACCATCTGGCAGCTATTTCGCGTCGAACAAAAAAAGAATCACGCAAATCGGTCTATAAACCTCGGAGTAATCGATGTACATACATAGAAAAAAAAAAAAAAAAAAAAAAAAAAAAAAAAACATACCGGCCGAATTGAGAACCTCCTCCTTTTTGGGAAGTCGGTTAAAAATAGCTAGTATGTTAGTACGCAGTTAGTATAGTTGGAGAGAGGCGATCGCGCGCCCTTCAAACGAGTCCGGCTGCCAGTTCCGGTAGCTGCAACTGAGCAGAACTGTGAATGTTGTGGATAAGGCATTATTATGAATAAATTTGAGGAATGAAATATAAAAGAAGGGGACACTAAAAACACTAAAGAATGAAGGAAAGGAGACTAGGAGGTCGTGAGGATAAAAGTATTTAAGGTGCAAATCTTGGGACTGGAAGGACCAGGTTGAGGGATAGAATTGTAGCATTGGACCTTTGATACTTTTTGCAATATGATGTTATTTTTGAAGAGAGCAACTTCTAATATTACCAAGAGTTTGGAATTGATAAAGTTTTGATTTAGTTCCAAAATCTAGTGAAAAGGACGATCACCTTTACTTTTATGTTAAAATGTCTACAATCAGATATGTTGGCTGAAGCACAAAAAGAAGTACCCAAAATTTATAGTTTTCTCTATCAATGTTACAGGCACCCATCAAAATTACTTTATAAGGACAACCTATTGGAATCTGCAGTCGGATGCCAACAAGGTGATCCCCTCGGGCCAGTAATTTTCAGCCTAGCCATTCACCCGATCATTCGAGAGCTAAATTCCAAATTCAACGTTTGGTATCTAGATGATGGGACCCTGGGAGGCGATGTAGAGACCGTATTTCAGGATTTCATTCATTTAAAACATAAATTTCATTCCATTGGTTTAGAACTAAATTGTACAAAATGTGAATTATTTATTACTGACACGACTGACAGACAAATGACAATATCCAAATTTCAATCATTAGCACCACAGATTAAAATTATAGATAAACAGTCTCTCCGCCTCCTTGGGGCTCCCATCCTAGACCAATCTTTTTCTACATTTATTTCGGAAAAAATTGATAATTTCAACGATATTTCGGAACGCCTACAGAAAATTACAATGCATTCGGCCATCACAATAATTCGACACTGCTGTTTTGGTCCTAAATTTACATATTACCTCCGTTCTTCTCATCTCTTTAAACATAGCCACCTTTTAGACCCAATTGATAAAATTATCCGCCATACCCTCAGCTCCATTCTCAATGTGGCCCTGGACGACCGAGCCTGGCAACAAGCCACATTGCCCATCCGGATGGGAGGTCTCGGCGTCCGCAAAATTACCAGTATTAGTTTACCGGCATTCATATCCTCGGTTCACGGCACTGAGAAATTAACCAGGAATATTCTTACTCCAACACTGGCTGATTTCGAGGTGCCGTATTTAGCCGAGGCTATGGATGCATGGAAAATTACTTGCCCGAACGAAAATTTACCCAGCAACCCGTCTTCCCAAAGACAGTGGGATGAGCCGCTCTGCAGAGTAACCCGGAATAGTTTGATAGAAACGGCAATTACTCCTGCTGAGCGAGCGCGCCTACTGGCTGTGGGTAGATGGGAGTCGGGGCTTTGGCTTCAGGCACTACCGTCGTCAAACATTGGCACCATGTTTGACGATACAACTTTCCGCCTCGCTACTTGTTTACGTATAGGAGCACCGTGCTGCTCCCCTCATCGCTGCCACTGTGGTGAGGCTGTCACCAGCCTCGGACACCACGGCCTGTCGTGCAGCCGTAGTGCGGGCCGTATTGCGCGGCACGCAAATATCAACGACATTATTCGTCGGGCTCTTGTTGCCGTCGGGGTGCCAGCTGTACTGGAACCAAATGGCCTGGCACGCGACGACGGTAAGAGACCGGACGGCATGTCTTTATTCCCTTGGAAGATGGGTAGGCCTTTAGTATGGGACGCAACCTGCGTCGATACTCTTGCGCCATCCCATCTTCCAAGTTCTGCGTGCTGTGCTGCTGCTGCCGCTGCGGCCGCGGAGAACCTCAAGCGGCGGAAATATAGTGGCCTTGTCGGCAACTATATTTTCGAACCGTTTGGGGTTGAAACCCTCGGGTCGTGGGGTCCGAATGCGCATACCCTATTTAAAGACCTGTCTAGGCGGCTGGTTGACGCTTCTCGTGACCAAAAGGCTGGCTATTACCTCGGACAAAGGATCAGCATGGCCATCCAACGAGGTAATGCTGCCAGCCTCTTGGGTACGCTCCCAGTTGACAGCGATGGGGATGAATTTTTTGACGCCTTTTAGATATAGTGTATATATATATTTTTTTTTTTATTGTTCTACTAGGATAGTTTTTTTTTTGTAAATATCTATGTATATAACTATGTAAATAAATAAAAATTTTAACTTCTATCAGATAAAGATGTACTTAAGAAGAATTCAAAATGGAGTCTTTCTGACGATGACATATTTACCTATCTTTCCATAGAGATACAAAAACCTGCCTTATCCACCAACCTTCGTGCATCAGCACGACCACTATGACACATTGCAACACAAAATAATTAAAACTTCATTCACATATAGATCACGAGATATTGCCAGGATAAGACAATCACGGAACATTAATCACGACCGAACTAAAAGGAAGTCCATTTGTATTTGTTTATATTAGTACTTGGTCCTACAGGTCCTGTTGGTCGACAAAGATTGACCGTGGATTTCTATAATATATCTATCAGTCGTTTTTCGATTGATGAAGTATGTGTTTGCTGTGATGCGATGTTATGATACTTAGCTGTGTTGAGTGTTGAGAAAAAAGTAGGTCGTGATTGCTTTCAGAATCTATGGTAAACAGTAATATTTAAAGCTGAATTTGTTTTTATCATTATTGAACGGCCTTATCTCAGAAACTGGTGGATCGATTAGGAAAATTATTTCATTGATAACCCATTTAAAGAGGATTTTTTATTTGGATAAAAGTTGTTTCCACCAAACGCCGTTGAAACCGCTATTAGAATGTAGTCAATAAATAAGTAGATACAATATTATCTTTCTTTGAATAGTGCCAAAATCTCCTAGATGGTTTTCAATCATAAAATAATTCTTGCCCCTGAATAATCGTGATTGACAACCCTTCTTGAAAATATTCGTATACAGTTTCTAATCAAGTGCGTAATACTTAGATCTCTATATAAGTATCTACACATAATATGCCTGTCCTCGCGTGACAACCGAGCGGATATTCGCGAAACATGTTGATCTACAGATATAATTAATATCCGCCGTATAGATGAAAGATATTGGAAAGAATTAGGTTACTTACATTGTGGTACAGGGTCATTGGAAAATATAATTAGTGGTCGATTTATTGGTGTCATAATTGATATTGTCGTACTTATTAGCTTAAGCTAAGTAGCTAACCTCCCCACTCAGAGACATTTAATTATTACTTAAGTCACTCCTTAGTGATGGAATGTCATACAAATCCTTCACTAAGAAATGGCTTAAGTAACCATTAAATGTCTCTGAGTGGGGAGGTAAGTTACTTTCGATACATCGCGGTCGCGGTTTAGAATTGGCTTTTTATTGCCTTTTATAACTACGGGTACGAATCGTTTTCTAAATATGTAGAGCACGATTTTGGGATAATTAGGAAATGAGAAGTCTATAAGGTACTATTAAGCATATTTATCCCCTAGAGTTCGTTATATTCAGTCAAAGTTGAGGATACCTTTCAGTGTTGAGTGAAAAACTCAGTTGATTTTAACTTCATTATTGCAATCATTGGGCTTTTTTGCTCTGTATTACACATACCTACATCATTCGAGGAAATGTCAAGCAACACATATCAAGAAAGAAAAACCATTACGCACATCAAAAAAATCCGCGATTTCTTCAAAAATCAATAACGCAAAGGGTACTTACGTGAACGAAAGTGCATTAATGCTCAAATGTCAATGACCTCAAGCTGTGGTATATGTCAACTATCAAGGCTGACACGCCCGCAAATGTCAGTACAGTACCTGAAATGTGCAAGGTTGTGGGTTCGAGCCCTATGCGTCGTTAAGTCTTTATAATGTTCTTTGTTTTAGTGTGACTTAATTCCATTTGCGTCAGTTTCAAAATGGACAGCTAAATATTTTTTTAATAACTATTTAGAGCTAAATCTCGATAAAAAGTAGTAAAATGCGTGTGCATCTTAATGGTATCAGTATGCAAAAAGCAATGTAATTTAACATTGCTTATGCTTCACATACATACGGCTCTTGTCAGATTCTTTTGAAGTTTTAATTGAAGAAGTCACCATGGATATTTACGAACCACTTATTGTGAAATAATGGCTGATTTCAGAGGACTGTATTTTGATTCTCCATGTAAACATTGTGTATTACGGTATTAAATCCATCGTAGTTTTCATACGATTGCCTACTCCGTCAATTATATCTTTCGCAGCGTTAGCCTCAACAAGAAAATTTTATGATTAACAGACAAACACCGTAAAGATTATTAATCAGCAAATCCGCGAACTAACCACGAAATTAACATAAACACAAAACAATAAAGATATCGATCATTTGTAACAAAACCAAACCGCAACGGCTATCGATTAGGATAATTTACGACATTAACCGGTCACTACTGACAATAATTAACCAGATTCCTACAATATTATTTATAACACATGCAATACGAAATCTGGTCAATCTACAAAATAAACGTGGCGTGAATATACTAATAAATTATTGATATTAATTGGTAGTTGTTACATCATTAATAAATCATTTCTATGTTTGTATGTATGTAGAACTTATTGTAAATCGGATGTAACCTACATTTATCTTTGAGTAATAGAAACCTGCTATTTTGCATAGTCCTTCCTGTATCCCATGGGAGCATCTCGCAACCACCTTGTTCAATTTTATATTTTGACAAGTCTTTCAAATATTGAATAAGGTTGATAGATGTCTGATTGAAAAGGCAGTTAGGCTGGGATTAAAACTTCATAATAACCTCTGCTTTCTAGAGCCCATCTTGACTTTTTTGTTTTGTTTTACTTGTCTTCTCTGTAATTATTCTAACTTTTTTTTTTATTTCAAATACGATACTAGTTGTGAGATATGCAGGTAGGTACTTAATACGATATGCCACCACATTTTTTCCTGACATATTATATTCTAAGACTTTACATAAGCTAGAGGTGTTGTTAACAAATCTTCATTTTCATATTATCTTAAGTATTTCTAAATATTTTTTATCTAATTAGTTTAAATATATGCAAATATTGTTGTGATAAGAATGTCACAGATCACAACAAGATTGCTAGCATAATAGATAAAATCTTAGAAATCTGAATTAATTAAGAAAACTGGGCCAAAAAATCTATGGCATGAGATATGCATTGCAAATATCAGATAAACAGTATTGAATCATCAGAAGCAATAATTGATTAGACATTTATTGAAATAAGTCAATTTATACTGTTGTTATGTGCTTCCAGCGAAGTAATGAATGCTAAGCTATGAAGAAGCTAATGCAGTGCTAAGTGACGTCATTTTTTATCGCAATGAAACTTAATAAAGTGCATAAAAATAATATAAGGAAATAGAATTTAGAAAAAAAATTCAACGTTTGGTATCTAGATGATGGGACCCTGGGTGGCGATGTAGAGACCGTATTTCAGGATTTCATTCATTTAAAACATAAATTTCATTCCATTGGTTTAGAACTAAATTGTACAAAATGTGAATTATTTATTACTGACACGACTGACAGACAAATGACAATATCCAAATTTCAATCATTAGCACCACAGATTAAAATTGTAGATAAACAGTCTCTCCGCCCCCTTGGGGCTCCCATCCTAGACCAATCTTTTTCTACATTTATTTCGGAAAAAATTGATAATTTCAACGATATTTCGGAACGCCTACAGAAAATTACAATGCATTCGGCCATCACAATTATTCGACACTGCTGTTTTGGTCCTAAATTTACATATTACCTCCGTTCTTCTCATATCTTTAAACATAGCCACCTTTTAGACCCAATTGATAAAATTATCCGCCATTCCCTCAGCTCCATTCTCAATGTGGCCCTGGACGACCGAGCCTGGCAACAAGCCACATTGCCCATCCGGATGGGAGGTCTCGGCGTCCGCAAAATTACCAGTATTAGTTTACCGGCATTCATATCCTCGGTTCACGGCACTGAGAAATTAACCAGGAATATTCTTACTCCAACACTGGCTGATTTCGAGGTCCCGTATTTAGCCGAGGCTATGGATGCATGGAAAATTACTTGCCCGAACGAAAATTTACCCAGCAACCCGTCTTCCCAAAGACAGTGGGATGAGCCGCTCTGCAGAGTAACCCGGAATAGTTTGATAGAAACGGCAATTACTCCTGCTGAGCGAGCGCGCCTACTGATGTACAATGTAAACATACGTGCATGACAGAAAAAAAACTTTAACCTACAAAACGAAGCGTTGATAATATTTTTCTCAGCAAAAGATAGGTATTTTTAATGAGTAGCTTTTGGTATAAATACAACTCGATGTAGCAAAAACTTCTAAACTTATCATTCACATCCAAATCCTTCAAACAAAATATTTTTTACTAGAACAACACTTTCGTGTACATCTCATAGCATATCTTACAGTAGCCCACGTCCCCAAAACCGGTTGTTTACCCATGTGTAAACACTACATTACATAAACAAGACTATACTAAAACCGACACTTTTGCTACATATATGGACAGTAACATTCGCTGACAAAACGTGCGATTCGAGATCACTGTGTCATCTTGCACCATCGTAAGAACTCTGATCTTTTGCACTTTTGTACTTGTTTATTTAACACCATATGGTTACATTTCGTATCAGTTAAGTAGTTAATAAATATGGATTAAGTTTTTTTTCTTATTTTGTAATATTATTTTTGTGCCACCCATACTTCAAGCTTTTAGTCGGCTGTTTGTTTGATGTGGTTCTCAATCAGTATAGAGATGAAAGATAGTGCATACAGGTTACTAAGTAAATAGATGGGATTTACAACTTTATAGCTTATTCTACAGTATTTTACATACTTAAACTTATTATTCCCTAACTCCTATTACTTTGACCATACTTCCGAAAGTTCAGAAATTTCTGATGAAATTAAGCAATACAATGTCTGCTTTTCATATCATTCTTTATTTATTTATTTATTTATTTATTTATTTAGTACACTATGGAGAACTTACAGCTAAACAAAAACTAAACAATAGAAGGAGACATAGTCGACAGAGAGCCAATTAAAAGTCCTCGCTTATAATATCAGCCTAGAAATAACGTGATCACACATCAGTGCAACGTTTTTAGAGATAATAATATAAGTTTTACACAAAAGCATTTTAAAACAAAGATAAAAAAAATGAGTAGGTATAACTAAATTTCAAAGTAATATACTAAATCTGGGCTACTAAATTACTTGAAAAACTTAAGGCTCAACGACCTTCTGGCTGCCGCCACACTTGTTGAGAAAGGATCCAAATCATGCAGCTTGCAAATCATATTGAGCTGCCTGCTCGCACGCACAACATAACTGTTTTGCCTATAATTCGTGTTTGAGTGGGGTACATATATGGGAGGATTAAAACGTAATACTCTACTCGGCACGTTGAATTTAAATTTAGATAACAGCTCCGGGCTGTCAATAACATTATGTAATATCTTTAACAAAAACAGACAATCGGCAATATCACGTCGGTCTTTGAGTGGTAATAGATGGTGTTTCTTACAGAGTTGGGGATAATCGACTGAATGATATGCAAGGTTTTGACGAAAGCAGATAAATTTTATGAATCGCCTTTGTATGTTTTCAATGCGGTCGATGTACTTATTGTAACGCGGGTTCCATATCTGAGAAGCATACTCCAGGTGACTCCTAACATAGGTGCAGTATAAAATTTTTAGTGTCTTGACATTTCTAAAGCACTTAGAAACGCGCATTATAAATCCAAGCATTTTGTATGCTTTTCTTACAACGGCATCAATATGAGCCTCAAAAATGAGTTTATTATCATGATGAACGCCCAGGTCTCGGATAGAATCGCACCTTGGCAGAGGTTGGCCTGACAAGGCATAAGTTGTGGCTATTACTGCTCGTTTCCTGGTGTAAGTAATTACCGAACATTTTAATGGATTCAAGTCAAGTTTATTAGTCCGACAGTAGTCTTCAAGACGATATAGGTCAGCCTGCAGCGCTATCCCATCTTCAACCGAAGAAATCTTGGCAAACACCTTCATATCGTCAGCAAAACATAATAATTTTGATGATGTCAGGCACTGGTCAATGTCGTTTACATAGATAACAAATAATAAGGGACCGAGCAAGGAGCCTTGAGGCACTCCGCTAGGCACAGATACCCAACTGGACATGTAATTATTGAGCACTACCGCTTGCGACCTGTTGTCAATATAAGATGAAAACCACCTCAGGAGGTCTCCTCGAATTCCCATATAGTTAAGCTTCTTAATAAGGGATTCGTGATCAATTCGATCAAACGCTTTGCTATAATCCGTGTAAACGACATCGACCTGCTTACCTTCGTCCATGGCATCGGTGATGAAGTCATTAAATAAAATGAGATTTGAAGTGGTAGATCGTCCTCTTAAAAAACCATGCTGGAATGTACTAAATGAGTTGGAAAGGGCGGGATATAACTGATTGTAAATAATTCGCTCAAATATTTTAGCAATAATGCACAATTTAGATATGGGTCTATAATTGGTAAGTTCCGATTTAGACCCCTTTTTATGAACGGGTGTAATAAATGCGGATTTCCAAACTCTGGGGACAACGCCCAAAGAAAGAGATTTGGAAAACAAAATTGAGATAGGTCGGGCAATGGAAGATGCACATTCAATAAGAAGCTTAGATGGTATATTGTCAGGGCCAGTACCTTTTGACGGGTCCAATTTGTGAAGTAAATCTGTAACAGTGTCTATCTTAATTTCTACACGACAAATATCAGATGTTGTTGTAACACTGTCAGAGGAGGGAACCAAACCTAAATTGGAAGAATTTGGGCGGGCAGAGTCAAGGAAAGTTGATAAAAAGTAAGAAGAGAAGGCCTCACAAATACGGTCACCAGTAAGTAATAACTCATCGTTATATTTTAATGTACTGGGGATAGAATTCGTTTTATATCGCTTTTTAACAAAGGTCCAGAAATTTTTCGGGTTATTTTTTATAGATTTCTCCGTTTCATTGAGATAACAGTTATAACACGAGGCTTCCATTGTCTTAACTCTGTCGCGCAAGTATTTAAAAGTTAGTTCATCGGAAAGATTACCATAAATTTTGAATTTCTTAAGATATTTATATTTTTCTTTAATGGTTTTAATGAGTGACGCACTATACCAAATTGGGTATGATTTTCTATGTACAAGCTTTTGTGGTATATGCCTATTCTGAAAATCTTTTATGGTTTCCATAAAGTATTCCACTGAATCATCCAAAGACCGCGATGAAAACTGATGTGCCCAATTAATGGCATCAATCTCATTATTAATGGAATTAAAATCGCCCTTACTATAAATAAATCGTAACCTAGGCGCATGATCAAGTGGAGGTATTTCGAAGATATCAGTGGTAATTATCAAAGCGGGATGATAGGGATCAATAGTCACTAGAGGGTCGGTGCACTCACTAACAAATGACAGCTTATTTGAGAGGACCAAATCCAACAATTTCCCATACCTGTTGACCACACCGTTATATTGTCCAAGATCAAGCATAGCTAAAAATCTAATTTTACTCTAACACTCTTAACACACATGATTAAATATCCTTAATTTTGTCTCTGTATATCAAAACATTAGCCAACTTGCATGTGATTCTCAAAAACCATAGTCATAGTAATGAAGCAATATTATTCAAAGAACTACATATTAGAAGTCAGAGGCAATTTTCTCACATAGTTAACTAGGTGTCAAAACAGATGATATGTTCTTTGTTACGTAAATAGCTCGTAAATCATAAATAGCCTTGAACCAATCAACTGCCGTGATTTGTAAAGCAATGCGGATTTGTAATGTGATGGGGTTGGTTTTAATTAATCATTGAAATGATTTATTGAGTCCGACTATATGAAAGATTTTTTCAAATCGGTCCAGCAATTTCAGAGATTAGGTTGTTTAAGCAAATAAACAAATTGTTTATCTTTATTGCTTCAAGTTAACTGCCTATTAATACAGTCATAACATAATAGCTAAGTAACAAAAACACTGAAATAATATTATTCAGTACATGAAGGTGCAACTGATAATGCCTTCTGAAAGAAGACGGATCACAATCCATACAAAATTGCCCCACGTCCTATAACAATGTGACGTACCTAAAAAAAAAGATAAAAATGTTTAAAAAAATATGGCATACTCTCTAATTTATTTTTTTTACACCTTCATACGAAAAAACTGCTTTAAAAATTGTTCAGGCGCTGTTATGAAAACATCGTTCATAGGACTATTTATGGACTATTTTATTAAATATTTTTTTTGTTTGATAGGGTATACCTCACAGGTGGTCCCATAATCATCAGGTCAGGATCTGATGGTGGAAACCCTAAGAAATCCAGGGCAACTTTTGAAAGTTGTAGGCATGCGCAGGATAAAAACTTGACTATAAGGTGTATGTCTTATAAACACAATGCAACAGTGAAGATTTGAAGCTAACCTGATGATGGAGACGAAAGAAGATCGAGGGAACTCGACAACTGAATATGTAAACTACCTCGTGTTTGAGCTTATATTATTTGTATTGAATAGACCTTTGCAACAGTGAAGGTTTGGAGCTGACCCGATGATGGAGACCAGAGAAGGTCGAGGGAACTCGACAACAAAATATGAAGTCGGTGTCTAATGGATGTACCAAGTAAGTGTAAGTTTATTTTCCCACCGACTTCTAGGCCGATGCTCCTAAGAATAGTTTTTTTTTTGCTTTTCAGTGTTTTTGGGAGTCGGTTTTATTTTATTGTCAAAAGTTTTTTTTTTGCTTTTCGTGACAAGCACAGTTGTTAGTATCCGCATAAGTGGAAAGTTCTCATCAATACGAATAATATAAGCCCAAACACAAGGTAGTTCACATATTCAGTTGTCGAGTTCCCTCGCCCTTCTCTGGTCTCCATCATCAAGTCAGCTTCAAACCTTCACTGTTGCAAAGGTCTATTCAATACAAATAATATAAGCCCAAACACGAGGTAGTTTACATATTCGGTGGTCGAGTTCCCTCGACCTTCTTTCGTCTCCATCATCAGGTCAGCTCCAAACCTTCACTATTGCATATTGTTATAAGACATACACCTTATAGTCAAGTTTTTATCCTACGCATGCCTACAACTTTCAAAAGTTGCCCTGGATTTCTCAGGGTTTCCATCATCAGATCCTGACCTGATGATTATGGGACCACTTGTGAGGTATACCCTATCAAACAGAAAAATAATTTAATAAAATAGTCCACAAATAGTCCTATGAACGATGTTTTCATAACAGCGCCTGAACAATTTTTAAAGCAGTTTTTTCGTATGAAGGTGTAAAAAAAATAAATTAGAGAGTATGCCATATTTTTTTAAACATTTTTATCTTTTTTTTGAGATACGTCACATTGTTATAGGACGTGGGGCAATTTTGATCCATCTTCTTTTAAATAAAAATACTTTAAAATCTTGAGAAATAGTTGCAAGTGCATATCCTTAATATTTATTCCATTTGGATAGGTATACCTAACCTTTCTAAGTAAATGTTAGACATCAATGACTGTGTTTCGGATGGCACGTTAAACTGTAGGTCCCGGCTGTCATTGAACATCCTTGGCAGTCGTTACGGATAGTCAGAAGCCAGTAAGTCTGACACCAGTCTAACCAAGGGGTATCGGGTTGCCTGGGTAACTGGGTTGAGGAGGTCAGATAGGCAGTCGCATCTTGTAAAGCACTAGTACTCAGCTGAATCCGGTTAGACTGGAAGCGACATTGTTATTTAGGAATTGTTATCTGACATTGGAAAGTATGAGAAAACTATTTAAAGTTTTCATCGAAAACAACCGTTTTCACTACTCTAAGAATAAAAGTGTTTCCCATCCCCCTGCACCCAAATAAAATGTCTATGTCCTTTCTAAATATCCACACTGTGCACCTACATTTAAATTTTCGGCTCAGTAGTTTTGCCATAAAAGCACTAAGTACAGACAGACAGACTTACTTTTGCGTTTATAATATTGGTAAGGTCTATGTACACTGTTGCTGTGTATCATATTAGTCATCTTTATTCAAATATAGCAGTTATTTCATTGTTAAAAATATAATTACAATAACGTTACACTTACCGCCAGTAATATTAAACCACGCACACGATACATAATTTCCCTGACCTTGTGCGCAAATAATTTCGTCTTTATCTTACTAAATCTTGAGAAACGCGTGTGCTTGTGCAGTTGCGCCATTGTTATTACGCCTTTTTTGGTAGGAGTGTAACTTGACCGTTTTGTATGTACCGTTTTATATAAGGTGCTTTAATATTACCTGCCAGGACTTGAATGGGGGGTAGTATTGCGTTTATAGATTACAATAGTAAAGATAAATAATTGATTATTTGTCATATTTTTTTTCATACAAAAAAAAAATACGTATAAATTTGACTTAATTTATTAGTTTAAAACCATCCAGTTCATCAGATCAATCATCCAGAGATGCGCGTTGCCACTCGTACAGAACAGATAGAAAGAGATGGCAGTTGTGTTCATTGACGAAGTGACAGTACGCGCGTAATTTGTGAACCACGTTATGCAGAGTAGAGCCAATGTTAATTTAACTTATTTAATGTCTCAAATTGAATTGACTATTCCGGGGAACGAAATTTCTTCACTACTGTAATCTATAAACGCAATACTACTCCCCATTCAAGTCCTGGCAGATAATATTAAAGCACCTTATATAGTGAGTGAGTGAAACAAGTGACTTTCGTTTATTTATCCAACTGCCAAGATGGGTAATGTTTTTCACTCTTACCTTATATAACTCGTATCCTGGAAACGGCAGAATGGATTATGACAAACAGCATCATGGGATTTGTCTTAAATACCCAAGTGTTCTTAGATATGTAGTGGTAGAAAAAATAATAAGACGAGACCATAGATAAACCAAATTACAGTAGATATGTTTCAGTAAGTTGATATTTTTTAATCCCGATGTTTTTTTTTTGTAAAGAAACTGCACGTAGACAAAGGAATAGGAAAAATTAGATTTATTTATGCAAGGTCTTGGAAGAATACTATCAAGTTAGTTCGTGAAAAACTAGATAAATTCAACGAATTCTTTCGAAATGAAACACTGAAACAAAATCAAGGTTAGAAATCGCTCACGGCAGGTGTTAAGGTTGATACTGATTTCCATAAAAAGATGCGTATATTACATATACGTTTATTTAGATAAATGTTTCTAATTAAAATAAACGCTCGCATGTTAATTTTAATTTAGATTCATGCAGATGATATCTTATTGCCTCTAAATACTTTAAGATGTCGCAATTTTAACGCATTTTCATTAAGATATTTTTAAAAACTGCCCATTGGTATTATAGTAATTTATACGATCTCGCATACTTTTATGGTAATAACTGCATAATATAATTTAAAATATTGATGTTTTTTTTTTACTTCAGACTTCAGGCTTCCGCATCGGCCAAGAATTACGTGTTACTTACAGATTTTGTATCTCACAAAAGCAGGCAAGCCATACTTGTATGTGCACATTGTCTTGGCAACAAATGTAAAATTTTCATAAATATTAATTCAGCTCAAAGATTCAGGCATGTTCTGTCCTTATCTACTAGGTACCTTACCAACAATATACCGGTCCCTTTCCGGCATAGAATATAAAATGACAAAGATACCTATAACGACTTATGAAAGGCAAGGACAGTTCGCCCTACAGTAAACTGTAAAAGTACGTTTTGGAAGCAAGCTGCCGACTGCAACTGCCGACCGCACTTGCTTGATAATCTTAGGGCGACTGCACGTGCTGCTGTCGCTTCGATCCAAAACGATTTCATGTAAACAGTTGCGTTCAGCAGCCCGCTTCCAAAACGTACCTTAATTATTATTACCATTATTGTATGGTTAATTAGTGTTGTAACTTAAACTTACGATACAGTCGTTAGAAAATAAGTGGGTAGGAACGCCTGAAGGGAAAATACCTCGCAGAATTTCTGCTACGTAATTTGAGAAAATACTTTACTTCAAGTCGCATAACGTTTATTAGAAAATCAAGTTATATCGCATAATCTACAGCAACACTGAACTGTGTAGTGTCGCTTACATCAAAATAGTTTTCTTTTGGTACACACACAATTCTTTCCCACTAAGTATAAGTTTTTCCTCTGGCTTACAATTTAAGCTCAAATGTTTAAAATGTTAAGTAACAAAAGCTATACATTATAGAGGCAGAAGTTGCTCCGGAATGCTGGTGAAACTGCGAGAATACGGCTAGTGAAAAATAATTAAATGAAGTGTACACTAGAACATAAAAGTCCTATAAAAGATACCTTTAGGTATAAAATAACTCCTAGGTACTTACTACCTAGTTATTACTCGCGTGCCGTACCTACCATCCTTGATCTAAACAACACGAACAAGTATTACGCGCCATCTCGCGGTGATTGCGCAACTAGAGTTTTCCGACACTTGTGACGCAACCCTTTTTTACTGGCCGCCAGTGTAGGGTTGAATGACATACCGATGTTCTGCGGAAGATGTGTAAGTTTTATATATTAATTAATGGCGCAATTGTCAGGTGAAAACTTAACCACTTCAATGTCCACTAAGTATATAGAGATACCTACAATAGTAAACAATCAATCGTTGAACAATCAAACAAAAAACAATCATTGTGTATGAATAAAAACAATCACCTTTGCCGAATAAAGCTATATGATATGTAAAACGTCTACGTCAACTTCTTTGAGCAATTAGATTGATCTTCTTGGATCGTATATGTGTGCACCATCTGTATGACTCTGACTGCACAAAGAGGAACATGATACACTCAGGAAAAACGATTGTCTTGAACTCATGCGATCCTGGTACCATTGCTTGATATCATGATATCGAAAAAAAATCTTGGTCTCATAAAGTCCTTAATTATTTCATTAAATTGTTGCATTCACGGTACATGGCTCAAATATGGTTGGTTTAGATCATAGGTTTCTTTAAAGTAACGGATTCCAGGGTCATATTAGAGATCAGGGTCATTAAATCGCTGATGAAATACAATTCGAAAAAATTCAAATTATCTCATCATATTTTATACCCTCCGGGCATGTAACATGCAGCCAAAAAAATGATAGGCTGTACATAAATTTCGCAAATACATGACACAATCCGTCAAGTAACATCTTGTGAGTTCGTTTTATGAGGTCCAGTTACATTTTGAGGTCAAAGCCACTTTATAGCAAGTGAAATTTTGTACACACATGTAATTATTATATGTCTGTCTGTATGTAAATCAGTCATTATTTGAGATGATTTGATTGCCTCAAATAGATTGCCTATCTTACAATATTAGCTGAGGTAGATCGTTGAGATCATAAATTATAGTGATAGTGGTTGTCTAGAATCTAAGTATAATTAGTTTTCGCAATGTGTTAATTTTCTTTTGGTAACCATAGGCAGGCTTTTTTTTAATTCTTACCTACCAGTAGTAAAGCCGCGTACAGACTAGGGATTCCGACTACGTGGTTACCCGTATAGAATACGCTACGAACGTACCTTAAGCTATGCTTGGCATGCCATAAAATATCAAGCTTAAATACTTGACATAGGTACTACACATATCTGTCAATTTAAAGTTGCACTTTACACATAGGATTATCCACAGCCAACTCAAACGAACAAGGAATCAATTGAATTATATAACCATACACGAATTCATAAATATTGATTAAGAAGTTTAACAGCCAAACGGATAATTTGCATACATTTCCTCGTAATTTCTCTGACACTTTATTAGTTGAATTCTAGTTACTATCTGTACTTGGATTCTTGTTCGTAGTAAACAACATTTTTGAGCCTGTTTTTAGCTTCAAGAGAATTTGCACGCGACATGCAAATGGAGAGTGATTGATTCTCAGTTTTCTGCAAGATCGATTTCTTTTTTTCAAGAAAATTCGCAATACAATATATTTTTCAAATGTAATCAAAACAAAGGTTTGTAACACCCTGCTTTGCAAACCTGTTTGTACTGCATACTCATGTTTTGAACAAATAAACGATCTTTATCTAAAGCGAGGTGAAAAGCAAGTATTTCCTCTGAGCCATGCACCGTTAATGATTATATTTTCATAGCTACATCAGATTAGGTACATAAAACAACGCGTAACAGTTTCTTACTCACTATCTACTCTCATAAGATCCAAATCTTCTTCTTAATTGTAAACCAATTAATTATAAAACACCAATAAAATGCAAATAGAGTGTTTACAAACAAGACATCACACGATTAGCCAAGCAGTGTCGCAATGACTCATCAATGACCTTATTTTTTACACTCAATACATCAGTGAGTTTGCTATTGACCTACACGATGATTAATCTGCTTTGGATGTAGTTACGATACGTTTTACGCAATTTTAAATTTTTATTACTGTTTTTTAATAGGCTGTTTCACTTGCTTATGAATCTTCATGTCCTTCTGTATTCGTTTGGTAAAAATTGGTAAAGTATTTTTTGTCAAAGCCTAAACGATGTTATTGTTTTGAGGCAACGTTCTTGGCGATAGCAAAATCAAACAATCTGTCTCTCGGTGCCAGATGACATCTATTACCAGTAGCTCCCCAATTGTAAAACAATGTAAGCCTACACATTGCAGTTGATTTTCGGGGAAATTCAAAGTATCACCACATTAGGTCATTATTATTTATCCAACCATTAAATCTAGTTCCTACAATTAAAACCCACATTAAAAAGCCAGTATATACTCCACTGGAATCTACTAAAAAAGCCGAACTATTCTGAACATCTCCACAAGCGTCCACCTGTCCAGTTAGTTAGTTTCGCTCATAATTCAGTTCAAGTTAACTTAAACTTTCCTGTCACGTAATAATACGGAGGCTGACGTTCAATGGTGGATGTTTTAACGCGACTATCTCTGGTAGTGTATGAAGTTAACTGTAAAGTTAGTTTATAGAAGTTAAGTTCTAAGAAAAATGTATGTTGGATACTTTACATAGTTTTTTTTTTCGAATTTACACAGATACAATACGGTAAAAAGGGAGTACCTAAGTATACAATAAAAAATAGAACGAAATCTAAAAGGTGTTCAAAAATTCCTCCCTATCGTTGTCGACTTGGAGCGTGCCCAAGATGCAATAATATAATTTTATGCTAGGTATAGGTATTTTCCGAGCCGGTTCTCTCCCAAAGTCCGACTATATTGCAGTCATGAAATATTTTTTCTGGTAAGAAGCTGTTCACAAAAGCATATCATAATTTATATCGGATATTTTCCTCCTTTCCGGGAAATCGGTTGGAAACACTACGGGACGACAAAGTTACTCGACGAGAGTCATACTTTACCTTCTTTCTCACCTGCACACTACACAACAGTGTTCATACTAAGATCCTGTATAACGACATTCTGCGCTGACATCCCAACAAATCAAGCAGACGTAACAGTTAATTGGGTCTGTTTGTCAACCTGCACATAGTTCTTGCACACGGCTTCTTTTAGTATCGGGAAGTCATTTACATTACGGTGGATAGTGAGTTTTATGCGTGTAGTGTGTTTTGTATGAAGTTTAATTGATGGTAATTAATCAATATACATATATGGATTTTGCAACTGAAACTACAACTCTTTATCTCTTTAAAGAACAACTTCTCAATCATCAAAGATCAATCATCCATTTTCACAGTAATAAGAACTGCCCAATACCAAGATGGTTGGTGCCCAAGGTCCTACGCTCAGCGGAGGACGGCAATATTCTGATATACTTAATGATGATGAAGACAGTAAAAAGTACGATACTGCTAATGTTTGGATCCTATTTATTCGTATGTAGATAGGAATTGGCATAGGATAGTAGGTAGAAGATCGCTCTTGAGGACTTCTTCAAACACAGGCTGCATGCAGAATATACGACATGAACGAAACTAAAAATCTTTATGCAACGATAACACAAAAACACCTAAACCAACACTAAATAAACAACTCGTCACACTCAACATCGTAATGGCAATAATATGACAAGCTACCGAATCACCTGCCACTGTTGATGTGTAGTCTGCTCACCCACAAAAGTGTTGAGGCGTGAACTATGTTCAATATGTTCGTTCATCAAGTTTGTAGTGCAGTACAACAGTTGTTCCGTTACAGTGGGTAAAGAGTAAATAAATTTTATTATTTACTGCGAGTGCGTTTCAGTGGACTGTATTGAAATGTATCGGTTTGGGGTTTGGTGGGAGTGTTAGCGATTACATTTGTTTTTCGATGATTTGCTTCTCCTAGTATGATGATTCGTCTTAATATTATAGAATCGGGCCAGCAATGCAAGTGTTTTTCTTCTTCACTCATTATCAGAAAGCCATTAAATAAACCCTTCCTTTCATAGATCATTACACTTTTAGCTTGTCGGATGGCACGATAAACTACAGGTCCCGGCTATCATTTGAACATCTTTGGCACGTTACGGGTAGTCAGGAACCAGAAAGTCTGACAGCCCCGTCTTACCAAGAGGTATTGGGTTACCCGGGTAACTGGGTTGAGGAGGTCAGATATGCGGGCGCTTCTTGCAAACACGAATACTCAGCTGCAACCAGTTAGACTGGAAGCCGACCCCAACAAGGTTGGCAAAATGCTAGACTAGACAGCAGATGATGACAGTATCAGGACGCCATCATAAGATTTTTTTTCTGTCATTGATTACACTTTTACGTGGCAACACATTAAATAGGTTTCAAATAAAATATATCTAACCCAAAGGCTATGTAACTCGCCGCAATCAAGACCACAACACTACATTACCTCATAAAGCTCATTACACACTATCAATAACTCTTAGCTATCGGTACTAACTTGAATAATTACTGATTGATGGTGCTAGCCCGTAAGAGATTACAACATGCTGTTTCTTTTAGTACTTCATGGATGCTATAATGTTACCGAAATCCATACTTATTTTGTATAAAAACTGAAGAGTTTGCTTACTTCAATAGGCTTACCTTAGGAACTTTCATCTCGCTGGGAAAAGGTTAGGAATTACGGGAACGATTTGAAAAAATGTTTCAGTGTTAGATAGCCAATTTATGGGCTGCGGGGTTGTTAAAAAGTAAAAGTAAAGTAAAGTAATCTTTATAGTAATTTGTGTGTTGTTGTAAATTGTGTGTGTGTATCTGTATTTTAATTTGTGTGTATTCGAAAGAATTACCGCGGCCCTGGTTCATAAAGGTCTTAAAAAATAACATGATGAGTTTAAGAAAGTAAGATTCTGACACTCTGCACAACGGGAGGGGTGAGCATGATCTTTCATCGAAAAAAAAATGGCCATTTATTGCGGAAATTACATAGTGAGTGAATATTGCATCTTTTCCTAATAACACTTTTCCGATGATGAAAGATGGTTAAAAAAACAAAGTGTTTTCACACATTGCACCCTATTTCAAATTATTTAAACTTTAGAAACGGATTTTCATTAAATTATAGTTATTATCTTCAACATAGAACCACTGGTTTTCTTCTAACAAGCTTCTTATAATTGTAGGTCATTATGTCTCACCTTGGGGCCTAAAATGTTGCTGTAAGATTTTATTGCGTTTTTATTTTAAGACATCGCAATAAAGTATGGCATGAATTTATTTGTAATTAGTTTAATTGGATCTTTGTTTTTTTTTTTTTGTAAAATAGTCTTAATTTAATTTATTAAGAATTATTGAGGTTACGCATTGGTTAGTGGTGGAATGCTGGTTGTTGAGAATTTTGTGAGTTCCAGTTACAGTAGGTGATTTTCAGTTTTATCCAATTAGGATTGTGCAATTTTGTAATACCTATTTTTAATTTTATCAGATAGTAAACATTTCTAATAACACAGCAGATCTTGACTTTTAACTATCTGACTTCCAAAAAGCTTATTCTTAATTTTTTCCATCTCATCGCAATTTCAACCCATCGTGGAGTAAAAAAAAAATATATTAGATAATGTATGTGAGACAATCATTGTATAACGTGTTAATGAACAATAACAGTTCATTAAATAACTTCATTAGTGTAACGATTATGTGCGGGTATTTGAATTCATGAATATTGTAATCCACTGGATTAAGTCAGTTGCGGTGCGAACAATAAAATTATGAAAGAATAAGTAATATGATATCTAGGTAGTTACCGGTTTTTTTGAGCCGGTTGTAGTTACGAAAATTTTTATTTATTTTCTACAAATTATGCCAATCCTTCATTACAAACTGCATTTAAGAATTCTGCAATTTAGAAAAAAAAGTTAAAAAAAAAACTAAACACTTTTTTTTAGATTAACTTAAAATAAGTATGTTATTTATTTTGAACCGGCATATAAATAACTACCAATGGGCTATTAAAAACTGGAAAAAAATTAAAACATCAAGATTTATTTTTTAAACCACATCGTAACACCTCAACATCTAAAAACTGTATTACAATTCAATCAATCGAACCACTAACATAATACTCGAGCGCCATTTTAGCGGCCACCGATGGCTCTTACAAAAACACGCGATAGCCATAGCATTTCGACACAATTCTAACATGCAAACCAGGCCAATTTCTTAACATACCAATAGCAAGTGAACCAGAGAACTAAGGTAATTAACTTACTTAGTTTTAGTAGACCATCATACAGGTTCAAGTAGTTCGTATGATTGACGATGACTTTTTTTTTAAGTTAAGACTCATTTTTATTACTTACCTAAATCGTTGTTTAGAATCAGTGTTTAATCCGACCGGTTTGATTTTAGAGTTCCGTGTAATATTGGTCGTGTGTGGCTTTTTTATTGGTACGGAACATATCCGTTGTATGTTTTTAGTTTATCCCTACTAATATTATAAATGTGAAAGTAACTCTGTCTGTCTGTCTGTCTGTCTTTCTGTCTGTCTGTCTGTCTTTTCTTCACGCCTAAACTACTGAACCGATTTGTGTGAAATTTGGTACAGACATAGTTTGGAACTTGAGAAAGGACATAGGATAGTTTATACTACAAAAAATATATAAAAAAAAAATATTCCGGACATATAGCGCCATCTATTGGTCAAACTAAAAATCTGCCTGAAGTCACTATTCCACGCGAACGAAGTCGCGGGCAAAAGCTAGTTCATAATATTTAAAAAATATTGAGATTTGGAGTTTTGCAGCAACACAAAATATCGCTTATTCAGTGATACAGAATATGACTGAAATATACAGACTAAATGTGTTCACCATTGTTCCTTCTTGAGCCCTTTGTATACCAGGGCCGCGGTAACTCTTTCGAACAATCTAGCTCTGAACTGTCTGCCGGGGCTGCGGGATTGTTCGAAAGAGTTGCCGCGGCCCTGGTACATAAGAGGCCTACGAAGGAACATGACGGATTTTAGCCAGTAAGATTCTGACACTCTCACACTGCTAAGCCACTGTGGGAAGAGTCATTTGGTTAGTTATATCCCACAAAAAAAGCACGGAACTGTATGTCACGTTTATGTACATTACATTTACTATATCTAGACCTGTTACATACTTAACTAATGTAGTAGGTACACAAAACAAGCCTTTTATCTATTACCCGTGCATCACATAACGTGAAGTCTAGTCCGATCACTCAATTAGTGTCGACAACACGCAGGTATTCATGAAAAATGCGAACACTGAAAAACATAGATGTCTGTCTAATAAACTTAGTTATTTAGTATTACCAATGATCTAGTTTTCTTTGCGATTATAAACTTGTCTAACATGAAAGAAAAAACACATTAACTGCACTTTATTAAGTAGATAATGTAAAAATTGTTACCTACTTTATTTTATCCGGTTAAGTGCGATTCAAAGTCGCATACAAAGGGTTCTGTACCTAATGACAACAAAATATTTTTTTGTGCTATCTTTTCTGGTAACGGATGTAAACGGACTACTACATTCTTTTTTAAACAACTTTGTGATAATAACAATTCTCTATATTACTTGAATTGAAAAAAAAAACATCTAATTCAACAGATAAAAATGTTTCAGAATCGGATCAGCCGTTTTAGAGATAATCTCTTACAAAAATTACACACAGCATCTACCTGTTTACAAGTTAGAACGTAATCTGTCAAGCAATACCTATTGCTTGTCAATAAAGATTATGAATGTTCGAAGGCAATGTTTAGCAATTTGTCATATTAATACGTTGTTGATTTACATAATTATATAAGACGACCTCCAACAAATTAATTTTGTTTGTAATATTTAATAATTATTATAGAGGACGGGAAATTGTCATTCAAAGAATAAATTTGTTGTTGCAATTGAGAATAAGTTAATTCATAGAATGAGACAAGTTACCTTGATACTGCCTGTATTTAGATATCAAACACAAGTAATAGGTGATAATAGAAATTGCTAAAATAATGTTTGTCAAAATTCAGAGAGTCTGACAAGCAGTCTTACCAAAGAGTATTGGGTTTCGTAGGCAAAGATAGGCAGTCGCTCCATGTAAAACACTGGTACTCAGCTGCATCCGGTTAGACTGGAAGCTGACCATAACATAGGTATTTGGGAAAACGCTAAGCAGATGATTAAAGATTCAATTTAATGCAAGTAAATATTAACAACTATGTCGACTATATAATAACGACTAGACATTTCAAATCTATGTTCTTGTTACATACTTAATAGCCCTTCATAGTTACACTATCTGCCAACAAAACTGACCCATTTATCGCTTACACAAACAAGACAAACTAATAATTTCTATCTCTCGACTTCCTTCAGCTATTTACTTTTAAGAGTACACACTGCAGACTTTTTAGTCGGTCGATAGTTTGATCGGGAGCTTGATATGTACGGAGATGTTTGGGAGTGCGCGCATAACAACGATCAGGCCGATTTTAAATTTTAACAGTCTTACTTATAAACGTGAATTAAATAATAAGATATACTTAAGGGGTGTTTAGGAAAAAATCTTACTTATAAACGTCTTAAATGAGCTGTCAAATTAAGTAGCCTCACACCCTTGTTTAACCCGCTAATTAACAAAATGGCTGGATCTTTACCAGCTGATTTTTCATTTCCGGTTTATTGACAGCTCAACTTTTTAATTTTATATTTTACGGATGCCATTGTTGCCATCACACAACGTATTGATGACAAATATTTTTTTAAGCTACCAACATTCAGGTAGTGCTGAGAAATTAGTATGTTTTTATGTCATTATCTGTTCATTACTTAAGACATGCTTAAGCAACGTTTATAGGTATAAAAAATTTAATCACTACTTAAGGCTTTAAGTAGTAATTAATTAAAACAATGCTTAGAAGATGATTAGTTGATTTTTATAAGTAAGGCTGTAAATTATTATAGGATTTATTTACATAGATATTTACAACACAAAAAAAAACTATCCTAGTAAAACAATAAAAATAAGAAAAAAACACTATATCTAAAAAGCGTCAAAAAATTCATCCCCATCGCTGTCAACTGGTAGCGTGCCCAAGAGGCTGGCATTACCTCGTTGAATGGCCATGCTGAAATATGAAATTAAATTATTGTTTTGATTTTAATGATTTTATTAAAAAAAAAAAAAAACAAAATTTCCAATCGTCGGACCAATTGTAGGCCTACTGTTAAGGCTGCAGTGTGTGGTACTCACACTACAAACTTTTAGTCTACCGATAAGTAATTGTTTTGGGCTCATAAATCAGCATGAAAATGAATGGAAATACATAACAACGATCAGGTATTTGACACGTATCGGACCGATTTAAAACTTTGTTTGAATTCAAAATATTCTTAAAAAAACTTTTTTTTTCCAAGCATCGGTCCAACTGTCGACCGACTGTTTAGTCGGCAGTGTGCTTGTACTCTAAACGACGGCTAACCGGTCGTTAAAGTATTAATTCAGGTTACTAGTGTTATATGAATGTAATGTTATCATGACTTATATAATGTAGTCAATTCCCATGAGAATATTAGATATTTGAATATGATAAGTAGGTACAAGCTGTCATGTCGGAATCTAAATCAGTAAAGTATCAGTCACTGAAATGTGTCTAGCTGTCGCGTAGGTAGCGCGTCTGCTGTGCACGAGGAAGAGGTGCAGAAGCGCTTTGTGGGTTTTAATGATAAAGTTAACAAAAAAGTTTTATTTTCAGTTCGCTTTAGATTTAGATTCACTAGCTGGAAATAAAGTCAATAAAAAATTAGATTAAACACGAAACAGCGCTTACATTCAAATCTTTAGATTTTATTTTTGATCCTGGGATAAAGCGAAATATTTTAAGGCTTCAATTTCGAAAATTCACATTACAAACATTTGTAATTAAGGCTATAACCATTAGCGTAACTTTTCTGGCACGAACTCCGTGGAATACTGGATGTGTTTTAATGGACCTAACGTGTTCACAGATTAGCGATTCTAGGTTTCTAATTCTATTTTTCTACCTATTTATGTAGGTATTTTTTTATGTTGCCAATATTTTTATTATATTAGCTAAGCTATCTATGTACAGTTGCAATCAGAACTTCTTCCAAAGTTTTTTTTTTTTTTTATAAGAAAACCATATTTTTTTGAGGTTGTTTCCATGTACCATACCATAATGGCCATTTACTTATGCCCACCAATGATTTGTATAAAATCCTTTTGTCCCAAGTCTACAGGACCTCTTTCAAACAAGCTACTTACAACTTTAAATCAAAGCCAATTTCCCTTGTCCACAGATACTTCGTGAGCACAGTACTTCAGTTCCAGATTCACCGTGCACTATGTGAACGCACCGGTCAGTTCATACCTGGCGACCCATCAAGGCCGCTGCACAAATGTGACATCTACAGGAATCCAGAGGCTGGCAGGATTTTGACGTAAGTTTCCTGTTTGAATTTAGAATTGCTGATGCAGCTTTAGTACTCGTGAGGCTTGTGACCTCTTTTGAGTCATTTATGAAATTAGTGGCCAGTTTCACTGGTTACTGATAAACTCTCCTATTTTTATTCTTTTTTTATTTTTTATTAGGGACAAAAAACAGTTACATGCTAGAGAAAATACAAGAAAATACTTAAAACTAGTTGCACAAACATGTAACCCACTCCAATGTCCACATGTCAACATAAGAATAAGAGAAGAGAAGGAGTGCGGTATGAGTTAACAGAATACATTGCCTTCTGCGTGAGCCTTTTGTATATAGATAATAATTAATGTGGTATACATATAATTTAATATATTTAATTACATTATTCTTAATTCTATTTATTTTAATTTTAAATCAGAATTATTATTTCAATTAATTCAATACAGTTTATTATATTCTAATTCAATTTAATTTAATTTATTTTCTATCATTTTAACTTAATTTAATCAATCTGTTTAACTAAAGTAGGTATATTTATTAAACTATAATAATATTATTTTGTGCATATTATGGGCTTTTAGACAAAATATCTATAGCTTTTTTTTAAAATATCCTATAGATAAAGCCCACCACAATCTAATCTGATAGATCAGTTTTGGATAGCAATATCTGTCAGAAATTATGGTTAGGCGACAAGAATCAGTTTCCCTACTGAACAAAATTTCAGTAATAGTTACGATATAATTTTGGCTGTGTTAGGATAAATCAATTATCGTAACATAGTAAAAAGTTGAAACCTTCACTTTTATTTTACTCATTTATCTCCTAAACACACAACTACCTCAGTAATAGCTAGCTATAATAAAAAGCAATAGTAATCAATAACAATTTAACATAAAGCGGAGATATCAATCTTAAGCGTGAAGCGGTTCGGCCTTGACCGTAACGGTTGTATTTAGCTTTATATGTATAACGCGGTTATGTGACTAGGCTTATACCGCGGTTCTGGCTATGTTTTTTTTTTATTGAAAATGCTGAGAGGAGATTGGAAATCCATTTTTTTTAAATTGTGTTAGTTACACTACTTATTACTCAAGAACGGCTGAACCGTTTAAGATAAAAATCAGGTAGCTTAGACCCGGGAGAAGGATATAAGTTGTTTTTATCACCATCCTGCCAAGCAAGCAGCTATTTCGGGACGCGGATGAAACCGCGTTCGTAAGCTAGAATGAGGATATTTTTTTGCTTTTTCAAAATATGTAGTTGATAAATTATAATGTACGTCAAACGTCAAAAATATGCACTCAAAATGTCATGGAGTGAATTCATTGACCGTTATTGACATTTATTAACAGGATAAAAATCATGAATCAGGAAGCGATTATCAAATAAAAAAAAACTATTCAGGATTTCTGTTAACCAAAAACTAATTAAACTACAAAATAGTCTAGAAATATTTAAAATTATTATTTGACATTGAAATCATCTTTCAATGTTTTAACATACAGATATAGATTATCCTTGAAAAATAACAAGTTGCAACATCCAAAAAGTATGCGACAAAAAAACGCATTTTAATTTCTATAAAATTGTTAATTTATTTACACCACTAATTATAAGCATATACAAAGCAATATGCACCTTAATTCTTCGATATAAGACCCACATTAGGTCACAGTTACATTTTCAAAAATAGAACATAGAACCGATCTAATTTCAACTGTACTACTTTCACGGAGAGTTGAATTTCATACGGGTAGGAGCGCCCTAAAACAGATGAATAACCACACTCAAAGTCGAACTTTATTTCTTTAAGAATAGGGTTGAAATTGGCTTGTTTTGTGGTGTAAAAATAAAGCATGGTGCAGACAATTGCGCGTCTCCTTGCGGATGTGACCACTTGACGCTATGGATGCGGGCTGCATTATTAAATTTTATTCGTTAATATTGTTACATTGTTGAATTTAGTTTTCATGTTAGATAAATGTGCCCGAGGGTTTATTAAGAAATCTTCCATCCGTGTCGTTTGGTATTTTGTTAGCACCAAATTACTTTATTAACTTTGTTCCTTTTTGGGTCTTTCTGTTACCTTTACTGTTACCGGTCCAGAAAATGGTATAAATCTCAATGGTACCATTTTATATATTTCTATAAGGTGGCCTACCAAAACTTTTTCTAATATTCTAATAGTTGCTATTTCGTAGTCGGCTATACACTTACAAAACTACAATTCCCTTACTGACAACAACTAATTAAGGCCAAACTTCATTGGTGCGGATCACAATGACATTTCAAAATTCGTCAGTAGCCCACATACTGTTTACATTAGTTAAAATTCCTTTACGACATTCTTTCTCAAATACATAATATGTTTAGTAAGCAGATACCTACATATTCTGTAGTCAATATTCTCTTTCCATCAAATAAAACTATTGTCTTTTATAGGTTCTGAAAATTCCTAAGAATCTCTAAATAAAGAGTAAAAGTTACTTGGAATTTTCGCCGCCAATCTGATAATCTCTCCTTACCAAAATCAACTAGTCTTTCAACAAGTCGACCAACCGCATACAAAGTACTCGAACACCGCTGTTGTAACAGCTACCTCCTACTATTTTATGATACCCTGGTACATTTAACAGCAAAGTTACAGCAAGCGTAAGAGATACGTCGTTTGTTACACTTACATAATAAATTCTCAAGACGATTACAAATATTTTAAAGACGACAAAAATGTCGGGTAATCGTTAAAATATGTAATGTGCAAACAAATATGTGTGTGCAATGTAGATTACAATTGCAACAAGCACGTGATACGCAATAGGTGTTTGTCAAAACTGAGTTGAAGATGATAAAACCGGCAAAAAATTGCTCGGTCGTCAACATAAGTAGATTTTTATGTTACCTATTTATGTTTACCTAATTTAGTTGGTGTTCTAACTAATCTTTAGATTCTAATGCCAAATCATTTATTTCAGTTAGGCTTTTACGAGCATCAAAAATATTAATAAGTTTGATTCTAGTTGCCCATCCGAAAATTAGTTTCCTATGGAGAAGAACGGACAAGGAACTCCATTCTAATGTAAAGTTCTAAAGTATTAGTTGAAAAACATACACAGATTTATTCTCATGCTAAGAATTTTGTTGTGTTAAGAGCTTGATACTACCGCCCATCACTGCTTGTTAACAATTTAGTAAAATGTAAGAAGAGTCAAATAGTAGGCCCAGCTATTAATTCCGCATTATTCATCCTATCTTTGACCCTACTTAATGATGTTATCCTTAAACGTGTCTTAAATGCCCCCTAATTAGTATCGGCTTCCATAGCTAAATCTCTACCACGTTCTGGCAAATTCCCAAATAGGTTGTATTAAGCGTTTTACTGGCAAACCACTACATCAATTAAGCTTTAGTCTGATAGTTTTGGCACCAGTATATTTATTTAAGGACTTTCTACGGTTTTTAAGGGCACTTTTTCACACGGAATATAAATTATCCTTAAAAATCTAGAAACATACTTATAATTTCTTTGCTACAGTAGGTAACTCAAGTCATAATGTTATACGAGTAGTTTTTTTTTTATGTTAAACAGGATCTAGAATAATGTCTTGCCTTGAAGGTGCATTGACATGATGCATGCATTGTTGATAACAATCTGGTCGTGAAAATAATGCAGGGCACAAACAAAGCTCTCCGCGAAAAGTTTAAGTTAATGCAAGTTAAACGTAGTTATCTCTCAGAATGATAGACCTAATAGCAAAGCGAAGAGAAGTTATGGTTAATGCTAAAATGTACCACTGTTCTCAGCAATATTACCACTACGAAAAGTAGCTCGTAGCTCTCCGTGTTCAGCTATCACGCCGAAACAATGGATATGGGTTTGAATGCCTTAAGAAAGGACATATACTACTTTTTATTCTGGAGTAGTAAGTAGTTCCCTAGTAGCGAGCAAATAAACTGACGCACAGCACAGAAAAAAAATATTCTATGAAATTGAACAGCTTGACGATTTTGTATGAGAAATTAGCAATAACACTCCATACAAAATTCCTTATAACATTAATAAAACAATAAAATACCTTACAACGCACGTTCTATAAAACAAGATGATAAATAAACCAACATGCACAACAGCTAGATAGATATAGTACCCAATTGTAATCCGAAATCGTGACTCGGTTGCTGTCCTAATTACCATTGTACCGAGGTATAGGAAGCTTGGGCATATGGGTCGGAACGCTTGCGAAAACGCGCTGGACCTAAGTATTGGAGCCCTAAAATGCTGCTATCTGCAGTATAATTTTAAAATTGATCGTCTGGTTTTGATCGTGAAATATGAAATCATTAGTTTGGAAATAGTTAAGAAAGTCACTCCTTAGTTCATAAGAGGTTATTTTGATGTTAACTAAAGGTGCGTGGAAGCAAATGTTTCCACATTTTCTATAAAAACAACCACTTTAAAAAAACGCAATGCTATCATTTTGAAAAACCTAACAGTTGATAACTTTTATAGCTATAAATTTAAAAAAACCCCCGACCCAAAAAAAGTACGCAATTATTATGACAAAAGGTTAAAAACGCTAAACCCTATAAAAAGCAGAAAATAACTTTTAACACTTCGTAAGTACCAACTAAAGCATGTCAGACTAAACTAAATTTTGACGTGTCGGGGGACCGCTCTAATTATCTAATTAAGATTCGTGTTCTTTTTATATACAAATGTTGTAATTAGGTAGGTACCTATCATTTGATTTATGTAAGTATTTTTGAAGGTAAAACGCGGTCCCCCGACAACACTTTATCACGAACCCCCGCTACTTTATCATGTAAAAAATGTAGGCTGCATCCCTGTAGGCGTATGAAAACAATAGAAAAATATACACAAAAATAGCAATAATGAATCTTAAAATGGCTAACAGTTTTCCCTAGTCTACTTTTATGTAACGTCAATTTTAATAAAAGTATCAATTGCAGATCGTGGCAAAGCAATGTAGCTCTAGAAACATTAAATTCCACCAATAACATATACAACACAGCAGCATTTTAGCTGTCCCCCATAGTCTACATTTTATCCTAGAGACTGGACACTTATGTAACGGCATGCAGATCCAAATCTGTTTATAGTAGCCAGTTGTGAGAATCTTATTGAATCATACTGCACAAAGTGAGGTAATTTAGGTTAAGCTTTCACTGAGGTAAGGAATTTGATGGGTTGTAAATTTTAGTCAGGATTAACGTTTGATATATTGAAACGGGTAGAGTAAGATTTGTTAATGTGCTATTAGTGTCAGAACTGAATGTCTGATTTGTAACTTTTTGCAATGGCATTTGTTTGTCAGTAGGTACCTGCTTGACACATTTTTTGGCAATCAATTTTACTGGGGTTTATACTGCAATTAGTTAACATTTGTGGAATTTCAAGCGACGCTTCTTAATTATTTTACCCAAAGCTTGATAAAAAAACAAACCAATTCAAAAATCAATGTGGATCTAGAGATCAAAACTTCTAAAAAATCACGTAGAGTACAGTTTAAGAGTAAAAAGATTCACAAAACGAAGGGATGTGTATTATAGTATTTACCTCTATAGTCGTAATTTATACTCAAAATAGCTTTTTTAGGAGACGAACTGCAATATAAATTACATAAAATGTACCGGTTACGTGTTCGAGATGCATGCATTTGGTTATACCAAATATGGTCTTTATATGGCAACCTGATTAACTTAAAAATCGTATGTCTAACCAATTGACATATTAACTGATTAATAAAAGTCAACTGGAGAAGAATTTGTGGTGAACACGATCTCGTAAAATAAATATCCTCTCTTGGGTTGACCTCATAACTAAATGTTGGTATTCTTGGATGAAACTTAGGAATAGGGTAATTCGGATACTTTGGAATCTCTGGGTAATGTTCTGAGATACTAAATTATTGCAAATACTGAAAACAAAATGGAATACATTGTGTAATTTTAAAATCTCTTTCATGCTCTTATTGATGAATAAGTCGTCCCTTTGTAACACGCTTACTACTACTTTTTATAGTTCCTATTAAAGTCTAACTAATTCACTGAATTCCCCTAAATAAATAACATTACCTACGTCTTGTACCTTGCATCAATAAGCATCTCGAAGTAAAAAAATCATCATCATCATATCAGCCTAATACTGAACATAGGCTTACCCTATTGCTAAGCAATCAATTAGTCAAAAATTAACGTCCAAAGAAATATTCATCAAACTCCATCAACCGCGCCAGATGCCGGAATGGTGGAACGCATACATAATCTCGATGTAGGAAGCTTAGTCTTACACAATTTGGTCCAGTAGCCCTAGAACATTGTCTTGAAGAATTATATAAGACTATTCCTGGTTTCGTGTTACCTACAAGTATGGACAACAAAATGACTAGTGGAGGTGCCATAACGGAAAATCTCCTAAGAAAGTAGCGCGCCCAAATTCGGATCTGTACGGGACGAGAAACATTACTGTCTTCGATCTTATACGTTTTCTTTAGACCCGGTAATCTTTTGTAATACCAAAAATCGTCTCAAAGAAGAAAACAACTCGTTATTCACTAGTAACTGATCGTCATGCCCACCATGACGTGCCCGCCATGCCCACATGTAACTATTTGACCTGGCGAAGGCCCCTGACCTAGCTGCACGATGGCATCTCCGCTCATTTTTCTTTAGTTCATGCCTACAACTGACACCCTGCTTGAATTAAGGCGGTTATGTGAGCTTAAGTAAGCCGATATTGTAGGTTACGGACGGAGTTTGGATTTCAAATAAAGCTGAGATTTTTATCTTTCTTTCTTAGATAATTGTGTACTAATAGGAATACTTTGATTTTGAAATCTGCAAAGCTTAAAGCATATGCCTACATAGTAGGATTTGCCATAGAAATGCTTGTAATACTTCTAAGAACATACTCTTTTCTATGTGTTTTTGTTGGCTGTGGAAAGCTATGTGTATTCTAGTCAAATATTTACAAGTAATGATATTTTCCTTAAAACCTTCCTGAGTTTTTACAAACCACGTCATTTATAATAACCCGAACAGAACTAGAATTACAACATTTTAAAATCCCCTTCAAACCTTTCCAGGCGCATCATGGAGCGTGGTTCCTCAGCACCCTGGACGCAGATTCTCCAAGAAGCCATTGGTGAAGGCAGGTTGAATGGAGAAGCACTTCGGGACTACTTCAGGCCGCTGGAAGACTGGTTGAGAAGCGAGAACTTGAGGACTGGAGAATATTTGGGCTGGAGTTACGATGGGGACTATTGTAAATTCAGGTAAATGAACCTACTTATACTAGTTTTATCTTTGTCATCTACAAGTGCCTATAAACTATTATTTGAGACTAAAACAATACTGAAAATTAATATTATTGTTTCATCATCATCATCAACAATCATCATGATCACCTTCCATCATCTCAGCCAACGTCATCATCATAATGACCAACTTCCATCAACCGCCATCGTCGCCATTGTAATCATCATCCTCATTACCTCTATCACTTGAAATTATTCATCATCACCATCCCTCATCTCTATCACCTTTATTGAATCACCATCATCATTATCACTCTCACTGCAATAGTAGGTAATCACCACTCTCATTAATACCACTATCACCAATAACACCATATGACCATAACCATATTTTGATTGGATTCAAGTATTTCATTAAAAAAAATTGCCAACCATTGGGTCTACTATCGGCTAGCTGTTTAGTCTGTGTGGTACCTCTACATATCAGGTGTTTTTTGCCATATTGTATTGGCAATAAGGCAATATTAATAACATGAATTTCTTTTATTTTTTCAGTATCGAGACAGCAGGATTGCAAGTGTACGGTGGCTTCTACAACGCAGCGTATCGTCACTATGACGTCACGAGTTTCGTCACGATCCTACTAGCGTCACTGCTCACCACGGTTTTTGCTTTGCGCTGGCGGTAAAAATAATGACGAAACTTTTTGACGTAATGGCATGATTTTTATTTTTTTTGTTTTTGATAAAATTATTTATTTTAAGCATTTTGTATGTATTTGAGACACTGAATTTTGGGCGATTTATTTTGGTCCCTTTTTGATTAGTACAAAGTTTTAAAGCATACATTATATGTAATGTACATCATGTTGTGTCTAATAATATTAATTAATTAATTTAAACAATCTGTCTCTCTCAGGGTTTAAAAAACAAGACATGTTTATATTTTAGAAGACTAGACATTAAGGAATTTATATATTTTTGTAAATAGCATAAACTAACTTGAGATTTTAGTGTGTTATTGTGATATAAAATAAACAAAAATACTTTTAATGTGTTATTTTATTTTCATGACATGAGCATACCAGTGCATTTTTTAAGCTTTTAGCTAGGTATTATTCTTAAATAATAAATAGGGATATTTTTTTTGTTTGTTTGTTTCCGAAAGCATTGAACTCTCTCTTCGTAGGAACGAACCCTTGCGTCATATCCCAAAAGATAAAATAAATTAATGCACTTTTGACCCGACATGGTCCTACAATTTGTCCCCTCTGATTTAATGACTTATTTATAGCTTTCAATTGAGATTAAGTTGTTAGATTCGTATCTAAAATGTAAGTAAGTACCTACAGTTATACTGTCGTAAGTTAATAGGGGGTTATAAGTAATAAAAATCACACTTACTTAACGTGATTTTTTAATCAATATGTACAACCTAGGTAGATCAATAAACATACCTAAAATAAATATATTTATCACATACAACTTTATTTATTGGAAAAAACACTGTCATTACAGAAATCTGAGAGTCAAACATTGCAGGTTACAATCAGCATGGCTCCGTCTACTTCCTTGAAAATCCCTTTGAACTTCATACAAGTTTATTTACTTGAACTACGCGTAATAACGCGTATGTTTTTATTACACACATCGGAGCAATTTGCCAAATAAATCACATTAGCGTCGACCTTCTATCAGAAAGAAAACACAATTTTACTCTCAAAAGTCACCGTATTTTGATAGAAACTAAAATACAAACTAGGTCTAGGTACAATAATAGAAAAGGCAGTTTTATTTAATCAACCGACAATATCGTATTGCGAAATTACTTTGCAGTTCCTGTTCAAAAGTTGGTCTTATCGTGCCACTCAAAAACTTTAAAACGTGTAGGCGCTCACCCCCGCCTTTTCCATTAGCGTGAAGACGACGCCTCTTTGAATTCCTGTCCGCCTAGTACCTCTGATTAAATTTCAATTCAATACATTCCGTGGAAAATTCATGAACTAAAGTTTTCTCTATATTATCTGTGGCAGATAACCACTTTTCTTTCTGTTTTATTTTTCTCGTAGGGAATAATTATTATATAAATCTCAATTTTTTGAAGATTTATTGTTAATTTTTAAACAATCGGAATATTTATGTGTTGTTTTTTAAATTAATATATTGTGCTTACAAAATATATATTGTATTGTGCTTAATAATTTTATGCTTCTAACGAGTAAAAAAACATTGCATTTCTATCGTGAATACGGACCAGTCCGACACCAAACAGTCCGTCTGCAAGGTAACATTTTTACCCTACGAAAGAAATACATATTACGAAAGACTAGGCAGTATGGTCGAAAGACTTTAGCCTGCCCAATGGGCAAAAAAAAAAGTAACATTTTTACTATGATGTCTGTGTTCGTTTACGTTGGCGCCCGCTCGGTGCAAATGAGCCCACGTCAAACCTCTTACGGTTTCTGCTCGCTTAGTACTTGTGATCCTATTAGTATTGATCAAATTCTGGTAATCCCACTTGTGTTAATTAACTATTTATAGCTCAATTGTTTTATCTGTGCAATTTTAATGAAAAAAAAACATAGTGACAAGAAATTGCTATTTCACGTGGTCTTTGTGTCCAGTAACAGTGTCTACGAAGCAAAACAAAGGAAATACCAAACCCTGGTAAACCCAACCGTCGTCACTCAAATCTTGTTCTTGTTATTGATGACAGCCTAGTAATACCGATAGCAATTGAACGAACGAATGCCAGTCTACTGACAACCTGTTACACGGCACCACGCCACTCAACAAATACTCAGATTTTTAAGTTCAAAAAAAGGAAGAGGTTCTCTCATTTTGAATCTTTTCTCAATTCTGTCATTCACTGACTTAAGCAATATTTTTAATGAATGAAGTGTGTGCCGCCTACACGTTACTATTGAACACACACCTATCATGAAATGATGCTGTAACTGGCCTTGTAAACTGGATAGGTGCCTACAGCCTAACACCAGGGTGACTACCTACTTAAACCACCCAACCTGTGTCGCTAAAATGTAATTTTCTACCAACGTAATTTGATTATTACGGTGCTACAAAAGCTACTCAGGGGGCGAAATCTCCATACAATAAAATTATTACAAACACAATGACATGCAAAGTAAACAATGCACCCTATTTACATTGTACTACTGTCCCCTGTTGATTTTATTAGCTTGAGAGCAGCACCATACGAGTATTCCGAGATTCCGACCAAGCGACGCCCGCCGAGCTTTGTACGAAAGATTCACCTCCTACTGTTCTTGCTTGCCTAGTACTCAAAAAATTGTTTAGATATTGTGCTCTATGACGTAAGATGGCGCTATTTACATCTCCTTCGGGCTATAGCAGCCTAGTACTTATGATACCAAGATACCACCACTTGATTTGTTAAAGGTGACAAAAGTCCCTTTTTAACCGACTTACGAAGGAGGTTCTCTGGTCCACGAGTATGATTAAAACGTATAGTAAGTAAGTACCTCATGTTGGCGTATTGTATTTGTGCTGAAGTGATACTGACGAAGACTACACAGTTGAGATCTCATTACTTTCACGAATGCTGCCATAGAAATTTTGAGACATTGAATTAAAGCAGTGTAAAGATTTATTTTTCTTTTTTTCAAGTCTTTCTTCTCTTCGGTACTTATATTCTTTTTTATCACAAGTTTGCATACCGGCACATCTATGTCAACATTATGTTTTTTCCTTCTATGAACACAAGGAAGGAATTTCTATGAATGAAAGCTATTCTGCCTGAAGTCAGAAGAAAGTTAGATGTGTTTTTTTTTTATCAAGAAATATAAAAACAATAAGCACACCAACGCCGTGCGCTGTATACGATGGCATGCAAGAGATGCAATTGCTCATAGTTTAACACACAATGATAGTGTGCTTATGAAGACATAATAACTCGTACCTATTATTTTCAGAGGAGTATGGACAAAGAAGAAATGTTTTTTTTTTGGTATGGCATCTCGCAGTTAACCGGTATTTTTCCTGTGGATGCCTAGAATTTAAGGCCAGGGGCGTAGTAACTTATAAGCTAGGTAAGCGACTGCGCTAAGGGCACCCCCTGTGGGGTCGGACCTAAGAAGAAATGCTGCACCACGGAGGACAGTGCTGCACCGACCCTAACTTATAGGACAGTAGGATGATGAACTAAAATATTATTGTACAATATCTCCATTTGTTTTTGAAAAATAATTATTATAGTCATTTACAATATAACATACATGTACAATATTGTATATATACCTATACAATTTGGACATTACAACCCAGAACTGTTATGAAAATCATTTGAATCTCTGTTTACCACTCTAGAACATTTTCAACAAATATGACAATAAACATAGCAATAAAATGGTTTTTAAAAGCGCTTTAATATCCCTTTTGCAAATAAACATTGCATCCCCCAGTGAACAGTTTATTTACTGTTACTCTTCAAGATAGGGGCTGTTAGCCGCCACCGTGACGCCGAAAGTGTACGAACAGTCTCTAAGCGCTGCCTCTTACGTTTTATAAGAGCCTGGTACATTTTTAGAGTTAAATATGCTGCTTAGGCAATGCAAGGGGTCTTTTTGTTGTTTCGGTGAAAACAGCTGATATATATGTAGCTGGTTTTCTTTGGTGCTTAGATAAAAATGTAAAGTTTTTTTTCCATAATTGCAAAAATATTTTGAACTAATAATACATCTTGGAGTTTGGAATGTTATTTATGATTGGAAGGACCGCTTTTTCCGACCGTATGTGACAGGTTATCATGGTACAGAACTTCTCCTAAAAATGTATTTCTCCATTCGCGTTCCCCTGATAACTTGACTGGAATCACTCTCGCAAGAGCAATAACAATGTTTTTAGTTTTCGTAAACAAGCGGGTTCGATGCCCGCCATTAGGACGCCAATCTTGTTTTCCAACTTAGAGGAAGGAATTGATGCACGAATTTATGGATTCAGAATGTGTGTTTTAATATAACTGGTACTGTACATAAGAGTAGGTACTATCATGGAGTACATTTGAAAATGTTTCATACAACAAGAAAGTTACAAAGTAGACTTTTAAGCGCTGGCAAGTATAGCAGAAAAGCATGATAAAGTTTAGTACTTAATTTTGTTTTTTTTACGCTACCAATGCACGGTGCATGCCGCTCCGTGTGTGACCGTTCTTATAGTAGAATCGAGAATGCAAACAACTTTTCTCAGTTATGCAGTCTTAGTACTTCGACGTACGATTCCAAGAAAATTGTGTTTATTTTTCGGAAAGCAGGAAAATAACTTGTGCAACTAACGCTTTGGGCAAACTTTTTAAAACTACTCTAAAGTTAATGCAAGAATTTTGTGTCGTATTACAAGTTTTATTTTCACATTGCGCTGATATTATTTCAGAGTCGCTGGGAGTTTCAGTTGAGTTCACAGAGCAGTTACAGATAAATAAAGCTAAACAAACATGTTCAAGAAACAGGAAAGTTTTAAGATATTTTGATGCCTATTATTCTTAAAATAGGAAATAAATACATTAAAGAGTCCTTGGCAGGAATCAATTTTCTGAGTCTTCAATATCCTAATCGCCAAATTACACACCCACCCCACATATTAGTACACAGTACAAAAACCCTTATCAATAAACAAATCCTAAACAACCATCATAAAATTGCCGAAAGCATTCTAAAATTAGATTAAAATTCCGTTTGAAGTAAACAACCCTTAGTTATCGATATTTTTATCTAAACAGTCCCATCTGTCCCGTATCCCAGTCGCGACCTAACTGTACCGCGCGTTACATGTGCTCCGCGCTCCGTTGAACTTCTGATCGCCTAGTAGTTTCTGTGAATTTGTGTGTGTTAGTTCCATGTGGTTTGAGCTGTTTTCTGTGAGTACTAAAAACTTAATAAACTTTTAACAGTAATTAATTAACTAATAATTGTGTTTCTTTTTTTTGAGTTGGAATAGTTGTTATTTTCTTTTTCTTCTTATTTCTGAAGTTAAATGTGAGGGTATTTACATAATAGTATTTAGGTCGATAATCAATCGAATTATAAAATGGATAAAACACTCAAATTAAGAATAATTTTTATAGTCGCATAATTGAATCCTAAACTTATTTAATGGGGTTTAAATTCAACGTCCGTTTAGCAACAAAAATCCACTGCCCATAAATTATACAGAAGGAAGAATGAGTTCAAATTAACCGTCCAATGGTAAGCTTCTATATTCTTCCGAGGATAATTTTAATACCGGCACAAAGTGGACAAGTGTATGCTATAGTCATTAAGCCAATTAATCTCCAGTACGCTGCTGACCCAAATAGCATCTGCTTTGTGTATCAAATGAAAAAATACAAATATTTACATAGCTTTTAAAGCCATTTTTCATTTTAAATAATTCGAGGAGCGTTACGTTTTAATCCTTCTCATTTTTCTCTAGGTCGAAAAAACTTACCTATTTTGGAGGACGGGTCTATTTAATTGTTTTGTACAAAAAGTAACTGAAATAAAAGGGAATAATTTTGTTATAAGAACCTAGGTGAGCTTGTCTGATAGTTAGTTCTGTAGTTTTGAGGTAATACACAAGCACAGTGAAAGTGAAACTCCATAATGTTCTACCGTAATACGGAATTATTCACCCCTATAGTTTCCCTAGCGGAGTAATCAATTATGCTTGTTAAAATAATAAGGGTGGATGGTGCATTGACACGCTTTGTAACTTGGCTCGCATAGATTAATTAACTCTTCCGGGGGTTCTTTAGGTACGCAAATCACTCATCATTAGCCCTTATCACAATTTTATTTTGTTTAATTGTTTTCTTCTTACATACATATGTTCTCTTTTATCCGCCGTCATCTCACAAGTAATATCATTTTTAGCAATATCGACTTTCATACAATCCATCCATCGCCAATCACTATAATATTATGCATTTTTAATGAAGAACTGAGAATCAAAAAAAAATGCTAAGACCATTAACAATTTCAACAATAATGAACTTCAGCTCAAAGGGACCAAAATATCATAAAGTAGGACCAAAGGGCCAATTTTAAGAATCGTTCCCGTATTCGATAACAATTGATGCTACTGCAACCTGCAGCCTTGATATGCTTCTGGCCAATTAATCACAACTATTATTAAGTAATCTAAGGCGGAAATATACTCGATCAAACCTCATAACATGTAGAATAAAATAATAAGTGTAGCACACAACTGCGCAGCTTGGGCACCTATCTAAATAGTTCACATCCTTTCCGATAGGCCTGTCGCTTTATGTACACTATTAACTAATGATGTCGTTGCACATTCGTATAGAAAGTATCTACTGATAATAATGTATTAGGAGAGGCAAAACTATCGTATAAAGTCCCTAAGTCGGTGAAACTCAAACGTGAAACTGATACGGATTGTGAAGAACTATATATGATAAAACATGGACGAGTTGAGATAGTTAAAAAGAATATCTCAAAAGCTACATCTAATTGTATCTTCATTTTCAGGCTTTTATCCAAAAGATCTAGTACCTATGACCCTATGGTCTTCCATCTGCCTAGAGTAGTTTACATAGAACGACTGTCACTCTGATCTCCATAACATTATTCCCCGTTCATAGCGAGTGATCCTTGGTAAGACTGCTGGCATTGTCAGTCTATCTTGCTTCTAACGACTGCCAAACCGTTAAAACAAAATTTAACGTTCAATCAATCAGCAGTTAACAATAAATATCTATAATATTTTGTCAGGGAACACTTACAGTAACTATTTGATGGACCCCTCGATCCAAACAATCGTCATCCGGTAGTCAAACGCGGTGCTTATAAAATAAATGGGTACCCCTTTGCTCCCATTTGGTCTTGTTTGAAAAGTAGATAGGATATAATGTGGTAATGCTGTGTTGCAGTCATTCACACCAGTTTTAAAGGGATAAGAGTATGTAGTTTACGATGAAGGATGCAAATGCACTGAAAACCAGTCTAAATGATTTCTTATCAGGCATGTTATTAAATTGTAATAGGTAAGTTTTCTGGACTGTCCCACGGCTGGGCAAAGGCTTCCCCATGTCATCGCCAGTAGATAGTTTTCGTAGTAACTCACATTGTTGTTCTTAGTAATCGTATTACATATACCTAAATATGAAAGTTTGTAAAGATGTTTGTATGTGTTTGTTACTCTTTCACGCTAAAACTGCTGCTTGGATTATGACGAAGCTTGGCAGTAACGCAGCTTATAAAATACTAGCCGTTTTCCCGCGGTTTCACCCGCGTCCCGTGGGGGCTACTGCCCGCACCGGGATAAAATATAGCCTACGTTACGCGCAGATAATATAGCTTTCTATGGTGAAAGAATATTCAAAATCGGTCCGGTAGTTTTTGAGTTTATCCATTACAACCAAACAAACAAAGTTTTCCTCTTTATAATATTAGTAAAGGTAGATATCAGACAGAATAACGTAGTAGGCTCCTTTTTATTCACTGTGTGGGAAGTAGTTCCCCTGGTATTAGGTAAAATACCCGGTAAAATCGCTAGCAGAAGGCACCTACACAATACAACAATGTCTGAAGAATCGCCACCAAAATTGCACTTAACACCCTTAGTCTCAATTACACATCAGCTTTCTAGACCTCACAAGACCAAGTACATTATAATGCCAACACTTCTCTCTATCAATTGGACGAATGGACGTTAAGTAAGAAGCTGGCTTTCATTCACAAAGAGGTCGACGGCACTGATAGCAGTTGTGACGCGCCAATCGTCGCATCCTGCCCAATTGCGCGCACGCATGCGAAACTACAGACCGCGTGCGTACACACACATCGGAGTTGCAGGACGACAATATATCTGCGGGATTGTTCGAAAGAGTTACCGCGGCCCTGGTACATAAAAAGCCTACGAAGGAACATGATGGGTTTAAGTCAGTAAGACACTCCCTCACGCTGCTAACCCACAGCAGGCGGAGTGATTTGGTGATATCACATAAAAAAGGAGCACAATATATTACAGGGATGTAAATATTATTATCTATACTAATATTAAAAAGCTGAAGAGTTTGTTTGTTTGTTTGTTTGAACGCGCTAATCTCAGGAACTACTGGTCCGATTTGAAAATTTCTTTCAGTGTTAGATAGCTCATTTATCGAGGAAGGCTATAGGCTACTTTTTATCCCGGTACAGGAAGTAGTTCCCACGGGATGCGGGTGATCGATTATACAAAGTAAAAAGGTACTGAACGAAAGAGTTTCAGTGTCTGAAGAACTAAGTAGGTATATTATTATCTGTTTATATAAAAGTATTATGAATTTCAGGTCTTAATTTATTTAGGAAGTATGCAAGGTGAACAATTTCCGTTTTTAGGGTTCCGTACCCAAAGGGTAAAACGGGACCCTATTGTTTTCGCTCCTCTGTCCGTCCGTCCGTCCGTCCGTCCGTCTGTCACCAGGCTGTATCTCATGAACCGTGATAGTTAGAGTATTGAAATTTTCACAGATGATGTATTTCTGTTGCCGCTATAACAACAAATACTGAAAAGTAGAATCAAATAAATGTTTTGGGGGACTCCCATACAACAAACGTGATTTTTGCTCGTTTTCGATAAATATATATATCACTACATAGTATAAAACAAAGTCGCTTTTTCTGTCCCTTTGTACGCTTAAATCTTAAAAACTACGCACCCGATTTTCATGCGGTTTTTTTTTATAGATAGAGTGATTAAAGAGGAAGGTTTATATGTATAACTAGCTTCTGCCAGCGACTTCGTCCGCCTTAGATTCGTACTTTGTGCAAAGCGAGGAAGAAATACTAAGCACCAGCCTATCCAATTATCTAAATGTATGCGTAGTAGTAGGACTATTTCACCTAAAAAGGAAATAAACCTACCTAGTTTATAAAATAACAACAAAAGAAAGTAAAAAAATAATTAATTAAAACCTAAAAGTCGCGCTGATAATGGATGATAAGCAAGATTTGTTAATATCAATTATTGTCGGTCAATAAGGTTGAACACTCTGAACGTCTATTCGCATCAATCGCATCAATAGCCAAATATTGTATGAAGCCCGCGCAGCCACCGCGCCGCGAGCCGCGTCGAGCGACCGGCGACCGTTACACAAAAATGATCCTTATAGCATGATATTCACGCGCGGTGGCTTATTACCGTATTTCATGTATAACTTTGGTTTTTCTCTACCGATTTATATGATTCTTTTTTTATTGAATAGGTAATAATGTTAACTTTTATTATTTAATATGAGTGAGGGTGTTAGAAACGTAATAGTAGACAAAATATAATCAGAAACCTCCGAACTACTAAGCTATCGAGAGTTACACGTGTTATTGTGAGACAACCATAAAAGGTAGACTTGTGCTGTCATGGGATGTTTTTTACATAATTTTATGGAGAACATTTCCGTCATACATAGTTTCTGTGTAGCTTTTACCATTAAGGCTGCACACGCGACGGAAGCTTAAAAAATGGAGTAACTTCGCCCTTTTTCCCGACATTTCCCTTCACTGCTCTGCTCCTATTGGTCGCAGCGTAATGAAAAGTATCCTATAACCTGCCCAGGAGTATGAAGAATAATTGTACTAAGTTTCATTAAAATCCGTCAAGTAGTTTTTGTTTCCATAACGAACATACAGACAGACAGACAGACAGACAGACAGACAGACAGACAAAAATTCTACTGATTGCATTTTTGGCATCAGTATCGATCACTAATCACCCCCTGATAGTTTTTTTGGAAATATATTCAATGTACAGAATTGACCTCTCTACAGATTTATTATAAGTATAGATAACATACATTAAATAGTGGGGAAATATTGTTATCCCGTGCGAAGCCGGAGCGGGTCGCTAGTTATGTATATAGAATACTAGCTTCTGCCAGCGGTTTCACCCGCATCCCGTGGGAACTACTTCCCGTACCGGGATAAAAAGTAGCCTATAGCCTTCCTCGATAAATGGGCTATCTAACACTGAAAGAAATTTTCAAATCAGACCAGTAGTTCCTGAGATTAGCGCGTTCAAACAAACAAACAAACAAACTCTTCAGCTTTATAATATTAGTATAGATTAGTTTGGATGGTACGGAACCCTTTGTGCGCGAGTCCGACTCGCACTTGGCCGGTTTTTTTAGTATTTTTAATAAGACTGAGCGCTATCAAAAAATAAATCCTTCGGTAATCAAAAAAGAGCAATATTAAAGGGCCCTCTCTTAATCAAAGCCCTCTCAAGTCAAGTCTTTATTATTTCTATTTAACAAGCCTACTTAATCAGACCGCTTTGATCAAAAATACTTCAGTAGAAGTTTATATCACTTTAAAATGTCAAGGGTGTTCCATTCAAAAACACGTAACGAAAGGATCCACTATAAAAACAAAAAAATAAAAATAAAGTTAGTGTCCGTGCACACATGCATCATATAAAAGCTATCAACGATACCCACACATATGCAATCAATTAGAACATGTGTGTGAAACAAAAGTATTCCAAGTTCAACATTTCTACTGTTCGAAAATTAAATTATCGTATTTTGTAAAGTTGCATTCTTACCATATTCTTACAAAAGTTTTTTTTTATACTCTAATGGCATCTGTAAATATGAGTACGTGTTTAGCATCCATTGATGGCTTTCAGAACAAACGTGTATATCTTAGCTCAAATAGAAGCAGCATTGGATAAGAAATGATTGCCGAAACATCTTTTATGAATGAAAGTGTTGAATGGGCATTGAACTTTAACCTTAAGATGTTTTGTAGTAGAATCTATTTTTAGCTGAAGTTGCATCACTCTTATTGCAAGTTTACAAAGCTTACATTGACCTTACTTTTGAGATGGGTTCTGAAGTAATATGGAATATATAATATTTGATATTTCTTCCCTGAGCCCTTCTTAAAAACCTTTAAAGATGTTTGGACTAAAAGATATTGCAGAAAAAACCTTTTTGTAGCCAAGACATGAGGACGACAAAAAAGAATTGTGTCCTTTGAACTAACGGCATTTATCTGAACGATAAGAAGAAAGAAGAAATAAAGAACCTACTATTTTTTGTTTTGAAAAGTATACTCAACAATATGAGATACATCGATTTCTGAAGCAGAAAAGACACACAAAAATTCATTCACAACCGCTTTGACTTTTCTTTCAACAATTTTTAAGGCTTCTCACAGTTAAAAAAGTTTGCTCTCATAATAATTATGGAGTAGATCGGTTCATCACTCTATCCACAGAACACAAAATGACGTTCCACATTACGCAACGTTCAGTATCACACAGTTATTGGTACAATTAATTCAGCTGCTTCCCCCCAATGGTTAGTTGACCCCGGAGAGCCGTCATACTGTCACGTTACACGAATTATTCTTCTGCTAATAGAAAGTCACGATCAAAGGGAATTTCTTTTTTTTCGTCCCTCAATGAGGGTTTTCTAAAATGGCAATCCACGAGGTGGCAGCACCGAGCGTCAGGTCCAGATAACTGTCAAAGTGCTTATCTTTACTATGAATAGTGAACGATTTTAGTGTTTTTTTATTTTATAATTAAAGCACTGCATTATTGTTTTACTATTGCGGTTGAGTAAATAAAAAAAACTAAATCATATTGTGTTAACAAATTTTTCAACAAGCTTTTCCTTAGTACCAGTGACTTTTGCACCCTCTCTCTTAGCTCAATTTTTAGTTCGGAAACCTTATTCTGACCGTAGTCCATAATAAAATCAATAACACTTCCAATATAACAGAATTTCAATAAACAATAAGTTCGGCACCTACAATTCCATACTATTTGACAGCTGTTTGGACCAGACGCATACGTGGCGCCACCCGGTGGCAGAAAAAATTTCAAAAACCCTCATTGAGCGGACCTTTTGTTTGAGAGTGTGTGTGTAATGTAAGTGTTGACTTCGTAAGGGGAAACGGTTTTTGTATGTGTGTGTGATTTTGCGTCTGTGTGTGAGTTGGTGTCTTTGTCGTGTCTACGTTTTTCGAATGCTTTATCGCTATTTCCTTGATTGTTTTAGAGAACGGTGCTATGTTAAGAAATCGAGCTTTCCTTGCTTTAATCTTTGTAGTAGTCATTTTTCAATCTAAATTAAATTTTCCCTTGTTCCTGCAATTCCACCTGCACCAATATCCTTAAATCCTTACATGCGGCTTGCACCAATCATGTATGTTATACTAACTGTTACAGCCTTTTTATCGTCCCACTACTGGGCTCAGGCCTCCTCTCACACGGAGAAGGGTTGAGCATTAATCACCACGCTTGCTCAATGCGGGTTGTTATACTAATTGACACAAAATAAATGATCAGACTTGGGAAATAAGAGCAGAACCCATTGACTAACTTACTTAAAATACGAACCTGATATAATCATAATCACAAAGACATAATTACAAAGTTGTGTCTTACTTGAGTCACTATAACAACAGCTCACATTCCGTAGAGGGTTGTATTGTTAACCACAATCATTATCAACTTCTTATTAAACTCATTAGAATAGGGGTATTTACTATTGTCCTTGTTTCTATGGCATTTTATTCTTTTACTCCATTTAAATATAATGTTAATCGCCTGCCATTGAAGGCCTAACTATCAGATAGGTATAATCTCTTGAAGGACGGCATCCATGTGTCTGGTTTTCCATATCTGCAAAAAGAAAAAAATATGAGATCAGACTAAGGGTAGGTTGCACCGAACCATAATCAGACGAGAAATCGACTCTTTGACCAGTTCGCGACAATTTGACGGCTGGTTGAAGTTTGGTTATCGTTATGGTGCAACCCAGTGTTAGTTACTTAAACGCCTAGTTAGTACGGGTAGTTTTCGTTATTATTTAGTTGGTTGCATTTTCTTATTTAAAGCGAGATTTAACTGTTAAAACCTGGATCTGAAATATTTTTTTTCTTAGCCTTTATTGTCCCTCTGCTGGGCAAAGGCCTCTCCATCTCTTCTCCACACCTCTTGATCCTTAGAGTGCTCCCACCAGTCAGGGTTGTAGGCGTCTAAAAATAACAAATAATAATATCCTAATTTTTTTTCATCCCTCAGGTGCTGTTGACCAAGATGAGTCCACATTAGTGCCATGGATAGTGGATAGTGTGACAATGTGGGTGTTTCTGGACAATGTGCTGAGAACTATAAAGTCTAGAGCATGGTGCGTGGTGATAGTCTGTGCGGTGATCATCGTCATGGAGACAGCGGCGCTGAATGGGGATAACGTCTGCATGGTGAAACAGAAGTAAGTGGTGGTGTTTTTTTATGGCTTGACTAGCTTCTAATATGCCATCTATCTTTTGATTTGCGTCCTCGAGATAGAATCACGGCATCAGTCTCATACAAGTTACTTCTAAATAGTATCTTTACAAAGTAAAACAACACAGATATAATATTAAGAATGGCCGATAGTCTTTCTCTAAAGATGGTCTGTCTACAATTCAAGTGTGTCTCAAATCGGATCAATAGTTTCTGAGATAAGCGCTTTCAAGCAAACAAATGAACTCATTATCCAGCTCTCTCAATAGAAGCAGCGATATAATAAAGCTTTTGAGTAACACGTAAAATACTCTAAGATCCAGTGCAAAACCCAATATTTTTTATAATATATATTTTATAAGTTTAACTTGAATTCCCTAAGAAAACGCAATTTTACTGGCTTAAAGTCTTACTGGTATTATTTTATTCATGGCAAATATCCTTCAGAATGGATTCGATATGGGATTTACTACGCCCACATGTTCACTTGAAATAAACTTGATCTTACGTTATCATTGTCCTCGGGGATAGAAATAAAATTTAATCAATACTCATACCAATGCAATGTATGTAGGCGGTGTTCGTATGGTGTTCAATGAGATATCAAAATCTAAATCAGGTTCATTGCTTACGTAGTTTAGTTGCTTACACTTTGTCTTCTTAATACTGTGTGTATCACTTTACACTTCATCACACTAATACTATAAAGGCGACAGTTTGTGAGTGTGTATGTATGTTAGTTCTTCCTGCACAAACGGCTCAAAGGGCTTTCATGAAACTTGGCGTTATATAAATAGCTCATGCTTACATTTTACATTGTTAAAGCAGACATAAATACATCATCAATATTAACTGTCGTGGTTAACAATTTTTAACGTCCTAGTGACAACAGAAGAACAACGAAGTCCTAGTAGGTAATACTACTTTTACTCCTGTTTTCCCCTTTATTCACGGAAGCCTAAAAATCGAAATAGGAAACAAACATTTTCTAGTGCTAGTGTCCTAAATTCTGGTCCTTTCACTCTCGTTCGAGCCTCGGGGTCCTACGGTAATAGTTGGTACTGCACTAAATAACTAGCACTTGGCACTTTATCAGTGACTGTTGAACATTCTATCATTCAGCATTCACTTCTCGTAAACAAAGAAATACTGCTGCAGTAGCAATGATGAATTATCTTTTTATTTTATTAGGGTTGTCAATACTTTGACGTTTACTCAAAATATGACACGGTGATTCATATACTAGGTAACGTCATGAATAGAAGAAGGTAAATAAAAATTAAATCTTAAATTTACTTTTAATATTATAAAGCTGAATCTAATATCAGGAAATAATGGACCAATTTGAAAAATCTTTCAGTTTGAAATAGCTAATTTATTGAGGAACACTATAAGCTGCTTATATGATTGCGCAAAGTAGTTTCCACGGGACACAGGCTAGTTTTAACCGCTATTTTCTTCAAAGAAAATATCTCCGCCCTCGACAAAGACATTTCCTAAAAAACGTAATCTCCAAAATTGGAAATCTATAAAGGACCACAAAAGGGTTGCCTCATAAATTGAAAGCAAATAACCCTGAACTATCCTAAGCAAACGTGGTACGGAACACCAAAGCCTCAGTTTCTGAGAGCCACATGGAGAACAAAATGACTAGCAGAGGTGCCATAACGGAAAATCTAAGAAAGTAGCGCGCCAAAATGCTGGTGTGCGGGGGACGAGGAACGTTACTGTCTTCGCCCTTTACGCCTTCTTTGGACCCGACAATATTATGTAATACCAAAAATCGTTGACAGACGTCTAAAAGAACCCGAACGCCTGGTTCATGGTGGTCATGCCCACCGTACGTATTTGACCTAGAAGAAGGCGCCTGACCACATCTCCACTCATCTTTGCTTGCTCCGTGGAGAGCCCTACTCCAAGAGGCGTTATTAATCCTGATAGCTTTAATTAATTACCACTTTCTACATTACCATTTCACAGGAAACTGAGGGTAAATGTTACATTACGAGTAAGAGCTCCTCAAAATTAAATTGCAAATTCACAGATACGAATAATGAATGAAATTATGAACTAAAATGCTTACGTAATAAAATTTAACAAGGAGCTTTTAATAGGAATTGTGTTTTGATAGAAGAAAGATAATTTAGGTACCTATCATTTTTAGAACATCATCGCACTAGAAATAAGAACATGAAAGTTTGAACGTGTGAACATAATTTGTTACTCCTTACACATACGGACATAGATCATTTACATCAAACGGACCTACAACTTACAACTACATCAAAATAGCGCATAGGTTTCTTTTATCGGTTGCTATAACTAAATTCTCTGCCATATATGTATATTTTAGTCAAGAAGGCACTATGGCAAAATTGATAAAAAGTTTTGCAGCTCTATTTCTTTTTATAATGATGGTTTTTTATTCTTGCAATAAGAGGTCTAACCATAGCTTATCGAAATCGATAAATGATAAAGTCGTCTTCCAACAGGTACAATATCACGAAGAGGGTGAAGTATCGAGCTCCGATGTCGGTGCGGACCTACGAGTGGTGCTTCTCCATGCCCCCGAGGTGCTCCAAGTGGAACACAGAGATGAGGGACTTAACCAGGCTTGAGGTTTGTATGCTGTACATGATCTATCACCCAATAAGTTCCTCATGGTGAATAAGACCTTATGCTATTGAAATAGGGTTCGGTTTTTGATGAAAATCCAGGAATATTAGGTATCTTCCCCGGTCAGCAAAACTATCAATGAATTTTGCAGAAGTGCATTCAGATATCACAATGTTTTTTTCTAGCGTAAAGCACTATGACATAACAAATAATGGAATTGACGAGAACCAAGGTGAATAATACGGGTCACTCAATTAAATTTAAATATTCCTATGACTTAATGAGGAAAATATACAGTTTAGATGTCAACAGCTTAGTGCCGGAGACTATCCTTGAGAAAAACTAGATCGATTGTAAAGTGACTGGACTTAATAATGACATTGCATTTTTAATGGCATCACACACTGCATGATTTTTCTGCGGACAAAAAATTATCACTAGTCCCGCGATGCACATGAATTTTGGTAGTCAGGCTATCTAAAAACGATATCGACAATATTATTGTAGTAAGGGAAGTGCTTGAAATTCAGTAATTATTATTTAATGATATGTTAGATACAAATTAAATCTCATACTTCTCTCGGCTCCCTGCCAAAATTACAAGTTTCCTAAAAAGTTTTCTCGGTTATCCGTGTAAGTGATTTTATTTTTGGAATTGCATATGGAATCCTGTTGGGTCTATTTGAACTCCATAAAGTCTGATTTTCAAGAAGAAATCTTGTCGGAAACGCAGCGATCTGTCGCATGATTCATCGGACAATGTGACTGTAGTAATTTGCATCGTTTACCTCACCAGCAATCATTACATTAACGTGATCGTGGATCATGCTATGAGCCTAATGGAGTCCCTTTCTTAATGTTTCAAGTTCATCTTTTGTTTACATATTAGAATTTATATTACTTTTTAAACTAAGATTAAGTTCAAAATTGCTCACTCAGTGACATGAAAAAATGGTCACTTTATGTGCTTTTAATTATTCTGTTATTATTGTAATAATTTATGTCTAATCGATAGATGACATGTTGTTACATGGTCTATGTTATGCCTTCTTCTTTCTAAAATACATCTTCGACAGCTGTGTTCTTTGAAGATGTCGGTATTTTAGATATATTATAGCCCGGTTCTTTAATTGTGAATAATTTTGCAGAAGATTATTTTAATGATATGTATTGCTTCTAACATTACAGACAGAAGAAAGGACGGCAGAAGTAGCAGTATGCTGTCCAGGGTACAAGATGAGGGATGTGTCTTGTGTCCCTATTTGCCCCAATGGGAAGACAGGACCTGGATGCTCGGAAGGTAGGAAGTTTGGTACCATTGGTAATATTGTCTACAACTACATATGTAGATTTATTTCTTGTCAGTTGTTATCATAATATTAACATACAAAAGTTAATTTTAGGTTTGGATAATTGTAAATGCTAAAAACATCAATGGAAAGTAGAAAACTTTACTATAATAATGTAGCAACCTACGTCTCCCAGTGGATCAACACTAAATTGGTTAAAACAATGAGGGTTTCCAGTTAAAAATGGTGCTAATGCATTCAAAACCAAATTGAACCATTTCAGATTGCCCAGACAACAAATGGGGACCGAACTGCATCCACGTATGCAAACGATGTAGGAACGGCTTCTGTTCACCCATCACGGGTGAATGCGAGTGCTTAGATGGATGGCAAGGTGAGAGGTGGGTGGCCACTTTACTTTGCTAAGATTAACTTAAGTTTTTAACAATTATGAGCTAGTTTTATATGTATAATGGTTGAAACAGTCGCAAATATAGCAGCTATATGTTCCACTTAAAATGTCACAATAAGTGTATGCAAATGAGTGTAATGTTGCAATTTTTTTTAACAATTAAAATCATTTTTACACAACATCCATGACTTTTTCTGATCATGAAAAACCTTAGCTATTCTTCAATAAGTAAGGATATTTTTAAAAAATTGTACAATATCAATATAGTGTCTATTTATTTTTCAGTTGTGATGCGCGCATGCCCCCAACGACAGCAACAACACTATTAGAAGAGCTATTAACAACTACTACTAAACCTACAACTCCTGCTAGACCTAAAGTAACACCTTCTAGAACAACTAAAATGACCCCAACTACTGTGGCTTCTCCTAGCACTACAGTAGCTACTCCTAGCACTACAGTAACTTCACCTAGAACTACAGTAACAACACGTGAAACTGTTGCAACAACGCCTAAAATGGTCACAACTTCTACTATTGCAACCACTACTCTTAAAACCACAGTTTTTCCTACGACTACGACATCTCCAGTAACTGAACCAACAACTACAACAGTTGCAAGTCCGTCGACAAATACTACATTTACTACGACGACAATTTTAAGCACTTCATCAAGTACCACAAGGCCTACTTCAGATGAGCCAGAGAAAACTCAAGAAGAAATACCTAAACCTGTAACGGAATACGATAATACGACATTTGTTACTACAAGTACTTCAAAAACCTCGGAGTCTACTATCAAAGCAGTAACGCAAAGAATCAGCACTAAACCATCACATAATACGACTGAAGCCATGCAAACTACTACTGAATTAGTAGTAGTTACAAAGGCTGTACCTACTGATGCCGTACAGCAGAAACCTGCTGAAGTTCCGACTACAACTGAGATTCCAACCACATTACCAATCCCCACAGAAACAATTATGAAAATAGAGACGACGAAAAAGGAAACTGCTGTAAGAATACAACCAACAACAGTCAAATTCAAACCAAAGGAAATCTGGATAAGACCAGCTCAAAAAGGTGAATCTCCTATAGTAGAAACAAAGATTAAAACTACTCATGAATTTCCAAGGTACAGAAGTGCTAATAACAAAGAACTGACACCAGCCATTACTACTCCAAAGACGATAATCGTGTCTATAATACCAACTTCAGTGTCTTACACGACATTCAAAAAGATTGCTTTAACTTCATCGTTAACGTCGACTAAGAGCAGTACAGCTACTCAGTCGTTGAAAAAAACAGAAAATGAATTCACTAAGCCAATGTTGACGGAAACTTCAACACCACCTGTTAAATTGAGTCCAATATCAAGAAAAGACTTATTGGCTACCTCGTACTTTATAAATAAAACCCTGGTACCAAGCACTTCTGTTACCCTAAAGACCACTTCTTCAACTAAATTGACTACTTTAGTAACAAAGCCTTTAGAAGTTACTAAGACTATACCTCGCATTAATAGAACTAACAGCATGACGACTGATATTAACAAGAATGTTTCTACTCATGTAACAACTACTTCTCTCAATGCAAGAACTGCACTGAAAAGCAATGATTCACTTACAACTTCTACTAGTTCCACTAGATCTTCCATAACTACAACTGCAACCCAAACTACAACGGAACAAACAACAAAGCACATAATAAAATATGTAACATCTAAAAAAGTGTACGTTGCACCTGTAACTAAAAAGTACAAACCGACTAATCCACCAATACCTGAAAAAGAATCCAAAAAGGCTAACGTTACTAAAAGCATTAAAAAAGTCACAACAGAGGGACCGTCAGATGATGAAGAATTTCATATTTTGACAGAACCAGAACATATAACTGCTGTAATGGGTGATAAAGGAACTGAGAGATCAACAATAGACTTGATATCAGTGATAAGTATAGCAGGAGGTGTGATGATGGCAGTTATCACGGTAGCAGTAGTGATAGTCATGATTGAAAGATGCAGGAAGCCGCGGTATGAAGATGTGAGGAAGATCAATGATATAAGAATGCGAGTCATGATTGATAATAATGATGTACCACCGCCGTATGTAAGAAGCATCTTTCATACACCGTTGCCCGGTAAGTTTGATATTTATTTACGTTTTATAAGTTTCTGATAGGAATCGAAGCTTTATTACGAACTACCCAAGTAGCAAAATGTAGCCCTGTAATTATCCTAGGAGCACGTATTTTTTAATCCTATAGAAATCCTGTAAACGATAATATAGCCGCATTTGGGCGCAGTTTATTGGACTATTTCGCCCTATAGTCGCTTTGTTATAATCCGGTAAAGTGCTATTTGATTTTATAATTACCTTATCAAGTGCTTTAACAAAATATATTTGTCCTATAAAAATCCGGCAAATGCATCCAAAAAGAGCGATTGGTCCTTTTATGATCTGGCGCGTGCCGCTACTAGAGTAATTGGTCCTACAGAGATCAGCGTAATATCATTAGTAGATTCATTCAGTCGATCATTCGCTCTTTTTTCGTTAATTCATTGTACTGTGCTTGTGCATGACATTGAATCCTCTTTTATTTTCAAAAGATAAGTAAAGTCACATTATAATAAGGTTTGTCATTATGTAACATTTGCCATGTGCCTGTTTCGTAAAGAGTGCCTACACAACTTGCGAAAATAATTTTATTGATGAAATGTTAGACGATAATAAACATATCTTCATACGCCTTCAAAATTTAACATTTTCATTATTTGTTAATTCAGTAATAAATTAATAAATACCTGTCCGACATAGGGTGCCATTACATTGCATTTATCAGAACCTTTATATGACTTTTTAATCTAACTTAAGACGCTTATATGACATACCTACGCCACCATATTTAAGTTTCAAGGTTCCTTACTTATAAGAATCAGAGGATATGCTAACTTGCTGCTAAAAATCCGTTAAGGGTCATGACTAAGATAAAATTGTTCTATAATATCTTTACCTCTAGCAGCTTTATCTGTGGCATTTATAGGAAGTGCATGTCTTATAGAAGAATGAAACAAGACGTTAACAAGATAAAACAATCTTACTAAATGCGATTATCGGATCAAAAGTCACACTTTGCTAATAACTTTTATAACTTGCATTTATAAGACTGATCCTGACTGACTGCTCTAGTAAGAGTCGTGTAAAATAATCCTATTGACATTTAAAAAACTAAACTATAGGGTCGAAAGTACTTGTAGTGCAAATCATCTTAGAAGATGCTTTAGCAGGATCAGTGGCCTAAGTTAATCCGTCTACTAGATTTCTATAAGGCGTGTAATCTTATTAGTCAATTGCTATAGGAGAATTTTGCTAGTTGGGTAGCGACCAGCTCAGGCTTCGCACTGGATATCAGTATTTCCTCATACATATAAACCTTCCTCTTTATTCACTCTATTTATTAAAAAAAAAACCGCATGAAAATCAGTTGCGTAGTTTCGAAGATTTAAGCGTACTACGGGACAGAAAAAGTGACTTTGTTTTATACTATGTAGTGATTATAATTTTATAGTTACCGGCACGGATATCGGGCCCTCGGCGGAAGAGTGGGGATCGCTTTGCGCACCGTACACTTATGGCAAGAAAAACACACACCCTTTTATTATTTATTTTTTCCTAAGTTCCCTATGTAATTTCATACTGGCTCAATGATTTAAAGAAAGATTTTATATTGATTGATTTAATTGAGAAATGGAAATTGGGATAGAATTAGGTAACAAAAAGTTTCTAATTTAAAATATAGGTTATATTTTCTAGTTTGACAAAAAAAACTACTTCGTACCTTGGTACTTTTCTTGTTACCTCGAATTTAATTTATTCTTTAATGAAATGAAAAACATTTTTTATAAAAAAGAAAAATATATTTCATAAAAACTGGTGTCAATTAAATTGGCCCGAAGTGTACTCGTCGTCCTGACGTACGTCAATCGCAGCAAAGAACCAATCCCGAGTGACGGCTTTGACGCGATGCGCTGTGGGCCAATCACCGCTTTACCGCGGCCCCCGCGCTCACTTCATACCACCAAAGGGACCCAATAAATCGCTTCTGCGCAGGTGAAAGTCAGGGCCCGACATCCGTGCCGATAACTGTAGCTAGTCTTTTGTCCTCCGTGGTAGCTACTCTGAATTTACTCCATTGAAAGATACTACACATGATTGTAGTTGTGTTGTGTACGCTGAAGATTTTAATCATGAAGCGCAGCGTTGTATGCAAACTAAATATCATCAGTAAATGCTTACAAAACCTGTACGAACCGCTATTTCGATACTGTGCACAACGGCCCATTAGCTCAGTTGGTTAGAGCGTCGTGCTAATAACGCGAAGGTCGCGGGTTCGATCCCCTCATGGGCCACGAAAGTTTTTTCATAATTTTTTCATTGTAAACACAATAATTATTCTTTTTCAGACCCGCCAACTTCGGAAAAGTGTCATTATCAGCCAATCTCGACTTTGGATCGGAATCTAAAACAGTTTATGAGGCCCGTGGTAGTACAGACGATTTCTCCAATAATGCTGGAAAATTTCAGAGGTAAAACTGATTAACTCAAGCATGAATAAAAAATGAAGATCAATAAGATATAAACTATCTCATACTATTTTCAGGTATTCTAGAATGCCATTATGACCATCTTCCTAGAAGGAGCCATGATTATAGCACAATGGAAACTCTTTCAACAACGCCATCTATGAGCGACGGCAGCGAACTACGGCACCTTCGAGCTAGCGTTACAGATTCGACAATAGAAGCGTTGAAATGCGAAGCCAAGTTGGACGTAATTGATAACACGACATCAGAACCGTTATACGCTGAAATCCCTTGTTGGAGGCCCCCATCTGAACATGCTATTGAAATCATGAACTTGAATGGGGAAGCCGTCACTGAATTATGACCGCTATGTTCAAGTCATTCGTGTTCCTTAGCAAGTAGTTCTAAATTATTTCAATAGATGGCGTTGTGTAAAACTTTTAAATATGTTAACTTACCAAAGATTTTGTGTGAATTATTAGAGTGAGGAGAAAATATTAATGAATGTATTAGGATCGTCATTAAATAAAGTTAAAACTAGAATATTTGTATTATTTTTCTATTATGACGTTGAGGAATAAATACTGGGTTATTCTGAATTCTGATAATGAATGTTTCAGATGCATAACATTGAGAACTGTTTCGTGGAAACCGTGTAATAAAGAGATAAACTTTATCGAGGTTAAAGTGCGTGGGTATTACTGCTCTGCTATCATGAAACATCCTACGTCTCGTGTTTGGACGGATTTCGCAAAAATATTAATCAGTAGCAGCAAATTGTAGGAAGGTTCCCCAAAACAACAGATTTATAAAAAGTGTTTTTACCTACCAATTCTTAAGCAGGTATTTCAGGCTTTCTGTAGGACAGAAAATCGGCCTGATTTTTTGTAGGATTATCTGACTAGGATTAGGATACCTACTATTGCGTTATCAGTGTGTTTTATTTTCTCATAAAAGAATCGGTCACCGATTATTCGCAAGGGCGGGCAGCCTTAACCAGTAGGTTCCTAAATGAAATCCAATCCTGATCCTAATACAAGCTGTTGATTTGCATCCGTGCCATAGTCAAGGACGTAATTATACTAATGATTCTCAACCCAAATCAACAAAAAAATTGGTACAAAAATTTCTGATTTTAATTTTTTTTCGGAAATCCGTCAATGTCATCTAGCCGTATTTAAACTTGGCGTGTGTGTTACTGGCCTTAAAACCGTGCTGCGCCCTCACACAAACGCAAACACAAAGCATACGCAACGATTATTCATAAATTTCATTCATAAAATTGGATTACTTCTGAAATACTATGACATTACAATGACAAAAAAAGCAGTGCATATTAGCTATTTCCCGTCTTCTGTAATTCCAATCGATTATTTACGTATTTTATGTCCTCGTCCTGAAGTATGGCACAAATGCAAATCAACACCTTGTATTCCTTTATCCATTTAACTTTCTTTAAGATCAAAGTTAGTAGGTCAATCATCTTCAAACCATTTGTGACATGATAAGACTTTGTTGTTTTTATTTCGCAGAATTAATATTGACCGTAAGTAAAATTAGCGATAATTTCGTCTAGCAACAAACCCAGTGTGTAAACAATAACTTAGCAAGGACGCTGATACAATACAAAATATTGAATTCAAAATGCTAATTGTCCACCTAACAATTTTGAAGGACAGGCCAACATTTTTCAATATGCAAAAAAAGCTAATGAAGCAAGGAATAAAATGGTTAGTTTAGCCTCAGATCAAGGAAAGACTTTAGCATAATTGCCGATCTCAAATGTAATTGAAACAATACAGCAGATGATTTTACTAACTTAAATATTAAGTTCCGAAGGAAGTCTGATGGTGCAATCTGATGATTTAGAAATCAAAACCTATAAATGAAAAGAAAAGCTTTACTAGGTCACGTGAATTTTAAGAAGGTCCAGCAATGAAAACTACGTAAGTATTGGCACTATGTAAGTAAGTAAGTATACCTATTAACTAGTGAATCTAACTAAACCAAAACAATAAGATGATAATGCTTACGAGATCTTGACCGAGCCTTGAGCGATAAGTATAGCGATTTTATTAATTAGTAGCAAACATCAAAGAAACGAATTAATTTGGTAACGTACCAGTTAATTTTCGCGTTTAATTATGTCGGAATTTTAATTAAGATATGAATTTGAGCTAATTTGAACTACTTAAAAGACAATTATTAAATTAACCTTTAATAATTAAGTCTCAAAGCGTAATTTCATAATTTATATAAGTATGGTATTATTAGGTTTACCGACATCGATATTTTGGGCAGTGAATTGAAAAATGCTCAGCTTAGATGCGTTGAAAACTAGTCTCTCAATGTGTTCCCGGATTGATAGATGCACTTCTGTTTGTCGCATCCGGGGATTGGTTCCTTTCAATCTCCACAGCCTCCGGCAACGCTGTTTTTTTAATTCACCTTTCTTTCTTTTTTAAACTCTGTTAGAAAAACTTTCGCATTCAGCATTTTTAGGATTTCCTACCTGAAATAGGTGTGTACGTAGGTAGGTACGTAAACTATGGAATCTTTTTGTTTGTCTGTCCAATGATGAGTTATTTCGTAGCTTCCAATCGTACGTTCTGAATGCCGGTAATAGCATCTCAATGTAGGTACCTACATGTTATTTTGATGTATGAGCCATTTTTCAACAAAATCCGATCAGTAGATTTGCGGGAAATTAACAAAAATCCACCCACAAATACACACATCCATCAATTTTTACGTTTATATTTGGCATAAAAATGCTCATATTGAAAGAGATTTGAGGTTGAGTGTTACTAGTGCTGAAAATTGTATTTTCTTGTTGCGGGGGTGGTTTGTACCGGATTACGTATACACGGTCCGGACGTAGGTGCGGAGCGACGGAAATCAGTGCACCGTGACGTCATACACTATTTACTATGTTATGGTGTCCACGGCCGATTTCGGCCACGGCGGCTGTTCTCATTTAACCCAGCCAAGCTAAAAAGCCAGCGCAGCTGGTTGATTTCCTTAAATGAGCCTATTGCCGAGTGGGTTTCAGTCAATAATGCGTCGGTTTTGGTTTTGAAAATGTGGATCATGGTTTTGAGAAATTATTGAGCAGTAGATAAGTATATAAATTAAAAAATTGTTGTGAATGAGATTTTTTAAAGCAACATTTAAAAAACACACTTACGCTTCGCATCGGCCTAGAAGTCGGTGTCTTATGGATGTTCCTCAGTTAATTATGCCACCGACTTCTAGGCCGATGCACCTAAAATTAGTTTTTTTTTTTTGGCTTTTTAGTGTTTTGGAAAGTCGGTTTAATTTTTTTGTAAAAAAGTTTTTATTTACAGCTTTTCAGTGATACGAATAGCTGTCACTATCCGTATCAGTGGAAAGTTCTCATCAATACAAATAATTTAAGCCCAAATACGAGGTATTATAGGTATAATATAATATGTAAATATTCAGTTGTTGAGTTTCCTCGACCTTCTCTGGTCTTCATCATCAGGTCAGCTCCAAACCTTCACTGTTGCAAAGGTCTCGTCAATACCAATAATATAAGCCCAAACACGAGGTACCTAGTTTACATATTCAGTTGTTGAGTTCCCTCGACCCTCTCTGGTCTCCATCGTCAGGTCAGCTCCAAACCTTCACTGTTGCAAAGGTCTCGTCAATACCAATAATATAAGCCCAAACACGAGGTAATTTACATATTCAGTTGTTGAGTTCCCTCGACCCTCTCTGGTCTCAATTTCCCTGTCTTCCAACTAAGTGGGAACTGGCCCCTCTCCAAACATGCGCTGACCAGGCAAGCCATCAGGCCTTGAGGCGATATTTTTGGTTTTCAGCCTGGCTACCGCCACTCTCAGGTCCACCCCAGTCACCTCGGGGATATCGTCGTCTTCGGGTGTGTGGTCCAGTGTTCCCCGCACGGTGGGAACAGAGCGCTAACCTACTGCTCCACCATCTAAGGCCGAAGACTCTAAGTCAGCGGGGGGCCCATGGGTGGAGCTTGCCCCGCACCATTTTGTATGGGCGCCCCCACGGATCTCTGTCCAGAATACCCAGCAACTCCGCATTGGCCAACTCCGAACTTTCGAACGCTGCCCAGCCGAGTTGGATTCGGCGGTTGACCTCTTTCTCGAAGTTGGACCTGCCTAATTGGACTACTTGTCCTAGGTAGATATATGAGTCAACAACTTCGAGTACCGAGCTTCCAACAGAGACTGGGGTGGGCTCATCATGGACAATTGACAATTTTCGTCTTGTCCATGTTCATTTTCAGGCCCACCCGTTGTGAAACTCGGTCGAGGCCATCGAGCATCATACTGAGTTCCTCCATCGACTTTGCCATGACTACGATGTCATCGGCAAACCGAAGGCTTTCCATTCCAGGAGCTTGAAGGCGTCTTCCATTGCGGCGGTAAACAGTTTCGGGGTAATAACGTCCCCCTGTCTTACGCCTCTTCTCAATGGAATCGGCTTCGTGCTATGCTCCTGTACTCGGACCGACATGGTGGCGTATTATACAAACACTTCAACACCTCGATGTACCGATAGTCAATATGGCATCGTTGGAGTGACTCAAGTACCGCCCATGTTTCCACCGAATCGAAGGCTTTCTCATAGTCCACAAACGCTAAGCATAATGGCAAGTTATACTCCTCGGTCTTCTGTATAACTTGCCGCAGCGTATGGATGTGGTCTATGGTAGGTACTATAGCCTCTTCGGAAACCGGCTTGTTCGGGAGGCTGGAAGTCATCAAGCCTGTGTTCGAGACGGTTCGTGTTAACCCTTGAAAACATGGCTTAGAAGTGTGATGGGTCTGTAGTTCTTCAATAGGCTGTCATATAAATACTTACTTTAAAAATATTTCTTGTGACTGCAACCAGTGAAATAGGTAATTAATAAATAAAATATAATACTGAAATTTGTATACATTATGTATAATATTTACACAATACACAAGATACTTACTATAGAATTACAAGTGTGAAAGAAACTGACAACTTTCGATTTCAATGTTTTGTCGCCTGAAACCTGAAGAAACGTGAGGTACGCCATGGATTTCTGACTCTGATGGTCCGTTAGGGCAGTATAATTAAAAATAATGCCTCAAATGTCGGAAACACGGTGATAAATTACTAAATCAAAAGTTTATATGATAGAAATTACACATACAAACAAAATTGTAGTGAATCGAAGGAAAAGAGAACTTAACAAAAGGCAATAAGGACGATATCGGGTTTTGCATGCAACTTATAATGCAAGTCCCAATATCCGGCATTATATTCGACAGTTCCAAAGGAAAATGAGACTTATTTCAAGGTATTAAGTACACAATAACGGGTTTCGGTACAACGTCTGCTACCGGGTTCATCGTGTACCAATAACCGGTAAAAAAACTAAGATTTTAACGGGTATTGGGTCAAGTAGGGGTTTGTTGGTACCAATAGATGTGAACGGCAAAAAAAAATATTTCTCAGTTAGATTCAGCACAATTTATAGGTTACATCGAAAAATAATATATTCAAATATTTGCAAAAATTAACACTCTTACTTTAAAGTTATCCGTCTCAGAATGGCTAGCTCATCAATGCGACGTGGTAGCTTCGGAGTTCACTGTCAGAACTTTAATTTTTCATATAACAAACTTTTGTCACCGTATATTTTCGAAGATATTAAACTTATTGGACAATATTGCCTTTATAATAGTACAAAATATTACTGAAAAGGTAATGCCATACGCAAACGTTACTTAATTGTTGGTACAAAAATGCAATAAGCAAAAAACTGACTTTTAACGGGTACTGGTACCTTAACGGAAATAGGTGCTTTTCCCTTACCACGAGTTATTGTCGTCTATATCAGATCTTATTAATAACCTATGAAGGTAACTACTAATTGATATCGAAAAACAGTAAAGATAATTTTTCAATAAGCTGGCTGTTTATCGTGGCTTTCTATGTACCCACATAACCCACATGCTTTGAAGGAACTTCTTCCCGTACTCGAATAAGAAACAGGCCATAGCCGGGTCCGATTCATCCGTCCTATCTATTTGTTTACCGTGAAACGACGGTGAAAATTGGAATACAAGGTCAATATAGGGATCTACCTACTATTTGAATTGAAGGAGATCATTAGATAGATGCTATTAGTTAGACAGTCCAATTTTCATTCACCTAATGAAGTACATAGGAGGTACCTATGTAACGCTGTTTAATATAGGTAATTATGTGAGTCCTAAATAATGACATTTTCCTGTACTGTAGATAGCAACATGCCAAATAACAAAATAACATCTCTCGAGGAGCTAATATAAGGAAAACCAAAAGATGTTCTGATTCATATTAATTCTATGAATCAGGATGAAAAAAAACTACCTGCTTAAGTACCTACCGCTCTAAGATTAATAGAATTACGTTATCGATTGTTGGACTATAGGTACTATTCTGTGTTGAGTTGGTAAATACATATTTTTTAAACAAAACGACGATAGTTTAATATTTTGCAAAACATTGCATTATCTCATAGTTTCCGACAAATGACCATATCTACAGAAATGGGGTTCAGTGATAAATAAATAAACTGTGCCATTTACTTCGCAGGCTGGTATTGACGAGAATTGTATAATACGAAGATTATTAACTACTAATTTGATATATTGATTGTATTTTGCAAATAGCAACAGTAATAAAAAGTAGAAACTTTTGAGTCCTTTGCCCCATCTGTTTGTCTGTTCACATGATCTTAAAACCACATACTTAACAATTTTTGCCAATAGGCATGTTGTTGCCTTCTTGTCCCAAATACCTATAAGAATAACATAAAATAAGAAGTAAAGTGACTGACAAGCGATTTGGGAGCTAAGTAAGTATCTATTTTTTTAACGAAAAGAAATCCCTAATTATTTGCCTAGTTTTTTTCAATTTTGAGTTTTATGAATCACAAATATTTTTTTAACATACCTACCTACCTGCTAAGTAAGTACTTAAGACTAGATTTGACTGATGCGAAGGTAAGGTAGTTCTCGAGCTGGGGCCCGATTCTCCTAAGTTAATAATGTCAAAATCGAATAGAAATCGAGTCGCAATAGCAGTTTTAACCATATCGGGCAGTCTGCTATTAACATAAGACCAATCGTATTCCAACGACATTCAATTGGTTTGCGATTGATCTGCTATTTTGGTGATTTTGGTCTATACGGTAGTTTGATCTACATTCATTTTGCAATCGTAAATCATTTGCAGTCAAAATGATTCATTATTGAATGACAGAAAAGGATAAAAACGTTTATTTCAAAGAAAAAATAGCGGAATGCCACATACGCTTCAATCGTAATCGAGTCGGGATTGGATCTCAGTCGAACCGAGTCGAACGTGAATCGTATGTCGCTTAAGTAAAATTAGGAGAATCGGGCCCCTGAACATTCAACTAAAATTGCATGCGGAACCCAGTCCCGGTAAACAATTCGCGCTTGTTCAAGCTGGTATAGCACTGTATGCTAATTATATCGTCAGTGTGACATGAAGACTAGTGGGACAAACAAGTGAGATAAGTTGGTAAGTCTACATTATTATGTCATAGCTTATTATTTTTGTAAAAAGTTTTATTTATCTGGATACCTAAGTTATTGAAGAGAATTAAGTACATACTTTATCGTGTAAAGTGTAGGTACCTAAGGTGAATTCGTGATTTACTTTTTAGTAGTTAAGTATATTTTTTTGTTTGGGAAAATTAGTTTTTTTATTTTTTGAAACTGTTTAAAATTAAACGGAATAAGTAATTAGATACCTACTTATTTAAATATGGAGTAGTTACCCACTGTACCAACACAAGGATTTTTAAATAAATGTATCAGTTTCCGTCCCTAGGTATTGCAAAATAGATAAACGCGATACCACACATGTAGAAGCTTTTATTGTTTAACAATTTAGCATTAAGATATAAAAACAAGATTAATATATTTATTCCTGATATAAAAAAAATATTATTAGATTTTCAAAATTATAATTTATATTTTTCTTATTTATTCTTGTTTCTTTTATTCCAGATCAACATGCGTGTCCTAATATTAGCGCTGGCATTGTCCTGCGCCTACGCCACTCCCCAATACGTGAAAACTGCAGGAGTGAAGGGGGGGTACAGTGGTCGAGGGTACCAGTACCATGGTGGAGAGAGTCTTGTGAGGTCAGTGTTATTACCATAAGATAAAAACTCAAGGTCAATTTTTGTACCAGAGCTAATATCACAAAGGGGTATCGGGTTGCCCGGGTAACTGGGTTGAGGAGGTCAGATAGGCAGTCGCTCCTTGTAAAGCACTGGTACTCAGCTGAATCGCGCTGTGTGTGATAGCTGTACCACCAATAAAAAGTTCTAACATCAAAGTCAAAATATTAGGAAAAAAAAATTTTAGGTACCATGGTCTTTCCTAATATCATTTGCCTAAGTAGGTATTATAAACATCCTTCAACCTGTCAGTACTTACTTGAAATATGATGTAATCCAATGCAAATTAAAGTGAACACCCGCAGCCTATGAGATCATACCTACTTAGAGGCACAACAATACCTTTAATTTGAAACAGTCAACATGATAAAAAACTGAATAAGGTCAATTCGTAAAGAGGATTCTCACAACATTTTGAGGGTTCTACTAATACATAGAACTAGCAAAACTAGCTATAGGTAGGTATCTATATGTACCTATTACTTATATGCCCAACGTATACTTAAATATCTAATTAGCCAACACAGCATCCAAGCCGAGAAATAAATACTGGGGCATTGGGGAGCCCGCGAATGGGTAACTGGGTTGTGGAGGTCAGATAGGCAGTCGCTCCATGTAAAACACTGGTTCACTGCTGCATCCAATCACATTGGAAGCCGATCCCAACAAAGTTGGGAAAAGTTTAGGCAGATGATGGCACTATCGCTACCGTTATGAGCTTCGGGTCTATAAGATGTTAGGCTAACAATGGATCAATATCTATGTTCACAGTAACTACAGCAGCACCCAGAACCACGCGTATGGTGGCTATGGCGGGTACGGTGGCTACACTAGAACCAACATGACACAACCAACTAACTACGAGAAGGGTGTCTGCTACATAGAAGTGCCGTGAGTATCTTCCAGATTTATCCAAATTTTAATTTGAAGCTACATAAGACACTTGACCCTGATCAAATTAAAACTGCTTTTGTTGGAAGAGGTCTTATTATATTACCTATAGTTCATTCCCTTGATGTTTATGAACCCTCGTGCTTATTACTCCGTTTTTATTCTCCTTTATAATGATTAATGCACATTTACAAGTAAAGCGCTTATTACACTTGACTAAATTCAGTCGTCTAATTAGGATTCAGAAAAAGAACGAAATTAGAAGCTTCTAATCACACTGTTCTAAATATAGTTACTAAATCAGTTGCCTGCTGAAACGCAACAAAGGCGGACGTTTATAAATAAAATGGCTCCAGTGCTGTCCAAAAATAAAAATAAAAAACTATTTTCTTCTCACGGACTAGTAAAAAAAGTAAGGACTCCGCGTCACCTACATAAAAGTGAAGCACCCAAAACAAGCCGGCTCCGTGTAAATACGAACCTACACGCACACACTTACATAAACATAAGCCGATAGACCGCCATTACGCTCGCGACCATCATCGGTGACAGTTCATATTTTTCGCGTATAAAAAATTGACATAATGCCGTCATGTGTCGTGAAATGGTGCAAAAATAATACCACTTTACACAAAAAGTGCCAAGGGATTACTTTTCACAGGTAAGCCAGTTCTAATAACATTATTTTCTGTCCTTTTTTAAATAAAAATGATAACAATATTTGGAACACAAAAATAGCCAGTGTGGCCACGAAAAAAATAAGGACTTTACCCGAAAAAGTGGGTAATCCATAATGTTCTTGGTAGATACATTTTCTTTATTTCTTTGTAGGTTTCCTACCGGAAATGAACCTTGGATAAATGATTGGGTGAGAATAATAAGGAACTCTAGAGGTCAAGAAGATTGGACCTCAACCAAGAGTAGTGTGGTATGCAGCATACATTTTGATCAAAATGATTTATATACCACGTCAAAAGGACGCCATAGTTCGCAGCTTTCTGATTATATTTGTCTACTATTACGTTTATAACACTCTCACTCACATTAATTAAAAAAAGTTAACATTATTACCTATTCAATAAAAAAAGACCAAAGTTATACATAAAATACGGTAGTAAGCCATCGCGCTTGAATACTGAATCATGCTATAAGGATCATTTTTGTGCAACGATCGCCGCGCTCGACGCGGATCGCGACGCGGCGCGTGGGCTTCGCGAGCTTCATACAATATTGAGCTGTTGATGCGATTGATGCGAATAGTAGAACATTGTTACGATTAGGATTACCGAATGTACTTATTTTATTATGTTTTTTTTTGTGTTGGTAAATGGCCTTACTTACGTGTCAATTTTCAATTTCATTTTCACTTGCATTTTTATTTTATTTTATAAGTACTTTGAAAATAAATCACTCAAACGCACATTGTATTATTATTATTAATTGTATTTTTTTTCTAAAATCTACCTCCATATTTATTGCACACCGATGGCAAAGAAGCAAATTAATTATATTATTACTTCCTTTTACTTTTCTTTACATTCAGATGAAACCAAAAAAACTGAAACTCAACCAAGATAATTATAGGTAAGTAATTTATATCGCCATTCCGATATCAGATTGAAGGCTCACCAATTTCTTTTTATTTAAACTGTGTGTGTCAGAAACCCGTCACTTTGATACACACAATGATGGGAGAATTATTTGTTAGCTGGCATCCCCGTAACGCATACATTGACAGAACAAAAGTTGCTTCACTTTCTAGTATCGCGGCGCGGAGTCCTTACTTTTTTTACTAGTCCGTGTTTCTTCTTTAACGTTTTTATTGTGGCATTCTTATCGACATTTTTGTATATGCTGAGAAGCACTTCGAAACCTTCACATCTAATACTTTTATTTATGTAATTCCATAGATATGGCATGTCCTTATAAAGTTCGATTATATGACCTAAAACGTCTTTTTCTTTCGTCGCCATTCTCAATTTTTCAAATAACAAACGGCATGCGACATATTGACACAACCACTCGCCGAAAGTGCTGCACACCGACTAAATCGACTAAATGCGATCATACTTTCCTAAACTCGACTCTAATTAGATTTCTAAATGATTTAGTGAGTCAGTAGCCGTACTTTTTCCTAAATTTAGAAACCTACCTTCCTGAATGCGATTACATTTGTCTGAATTTAGTGACTAAATCATTTAGACGACTGAATTTAGTAAAGTGTAATAAGCCCTTAAAGCTTGTCACAGTTCAATCAGTCAGTTTCCAGTTTCCAAGATTGATTGTCATGTCATTGAAGCTTTTTACAAGGCAGCCGCGTCATCACATTATCATCTAAATATAAGCTTTTAAATAAAATAGTATAAATATACTTACTCATACTTATTTATTTCTATTACGTTACAGAACAGCTAGTTTGGTCAGAGATCCGTCCCACGTTCCTGCTGGCAATGGAGTAAGTTTATCTAAAATTTCGTTAGCTAGATATTTGCAAGCTTCCCTAGAGTGAAGTGATAGTTCAATCAATCTATACTACTCGTAACATAATCGACAAGATACAATTTTTTACAAACTACACTGAATCGATTTATCAATTCCTTAGAAGCTATCCTCCTCCGAATAACATAGATAGGCTATATTTTATTCGGGTACATGAAAAAGCTTCTACGGGACACTAGTGAAACCGCGGGATACAGCTAAGTAAGTATAATTGTTACGGGATCTACCACAAAAGACCAACAGGTCTTAGAAAATTATATCAACACCTGTCTCAAACTTTGTTTCCTCAGTCTCGTCCAGACCTGAGCCGCATCAGAAGCTGCTGCACCGGCTACATCAGGAACATTCACAACTACAGGATCTGCGACCCAGTATGCAACCAGGAGTGCGTGAACGGGCTCTGCACTGAACCCAATACCTGCACTTGCTTCCCAGACCATGTGAAGAATCTGGCTGGATTCTGTGTGGCTACCTGCCCTATTGGTTGCCAGAATGGACAATGTTCGGGAGGAGAGTGCATTTGTAAGGATGGATATAGGTTGGACTCGGAGAGCAAGTTCTGTGTTCCTTATTGTCGGGAACAGTGCGGCGGTATGGGAGGAGGTGAGTGTTAATTTTACTTTTATATCACTTTTATAAGGACTGTATTTTGTAAGTATTGTTTATTTGGACAATGAGTTAGGTGTGATATACATATGTAAATGCCGTGGAAGTTTCTATAATCACAACTGAGAATCTGACTCAAAATTCAGAAGATGTAAAACGAAATGTTTTTGAAATCGATTAAATATTATCTAGAGGTAGTGAAGCAGTAATAGATGGTGCTAGTCGATCGATATAAACACAATAGACAATTCAAACAAATTCGACCCTGAACTTATTGAAGGCAATTGTGGGTGATTTAGATAATAAAATAAAATGTTACTTATTTCTATTATGGTTAAAATTTGTCAAAACTTGTGACCTTGTGGTAAAATCTGATTCTGAAGTAGGTATCCGTTTTTTATTAGACAATTGCTCCAATAAAGTAAACCTATTTCTGTATACATTTGAGTAGATACCTACCGATCTAATAAAGCATATCTACCCACCAGAAGAACAATGCACTTTTAAATGAAATACCTTTTGTTTCCAGGAAACTGCACAGCTCCAAATACCTGTGAATGCAAGCCTGGCTACAGGTCCACTCCTGAAGGTTCCTGCAAGCCTGCCTGTGACAGGTGCAAGGATGGACAATGCGTTGCACCTAATGACTGCCGCTGTTACCCAGGCTACACCAAGAATCAATATGGAGACTGCATCCCACAATGCTCAAGGTATCTTATCGTATTAACTTTAGAGACCTTAAGTAAAGAAGGCATTTAATTAATTTACAGGATTTTGTAAGAGTTGGCTTGTTCCAGGGCCTGTACACCACCAAACCAGTGCATCGCTCCGAATGTGTGCGATAACCCTGCAAACCCCACAACAACTACAATACGCTCCCCTTATGCTCAACATACGATTAATGGGACAGTTGTACCTCACGGTCAAAATCCTAACTACCCAGGTTATCAACAACCGTACTATCCTGGACAACAACCCCCCTACGCTCAACATACAATTAATGGATCAATTGTACCTAATGGTCAGAACCCTCAAAATCCTAACTACCCCGGTAATCAACAACCGTATTATCCTGGACAACAACCCTATTACCCAGGACAACAACAACCGTACTACCCTGGTCAACAAAACAATTACCCTGGCTATCAGCAACCCCGTCAACCGGGCCAGCAACCTAACTACCCTGGCTACCAACAACCTGGCAATCAACCATCCTCTTATCCCGGCCAACAACCCGGCAGTCAACAGCCGAATTACCCTGGATACCAAGAAATAAATACCCATGTGTTCCCACATAATAATTACCCAGGTTATCAGCCCAACTATCCCGGTTACCAAACAACTAATCAGACTGGGAGACCAAATGGAACACAGCCATCTTACTACCCAGGCAGTCAATATAACTCAACCAGCCAACAACCAAGCTATCCTGGTCAGAAACCAACGTATACTCCAGACGGTCAAATCATTTACGTGAATATACCCGGCAGCCAGCCTAATCCGAACCCAGATAGCCAACATGTCAGCCCTAGCCCCAACAGCCAATCCCCCAACTCAAGCCAGCCACTACCCAATTCTGGAACCAACTATCCCACCAGTCAATATCACCCAGGTAGCCAACACTATCCGGGACAACAGCCAAACTATCCCGGTTACCAGCAACCTAGCCAGCGTCCTATCAACGCTGAGCCTTACTATCCGAACAGTCAGTACTATCCTGGTAGTCAACCAAACTATCCTTATAATCAACAAAATGGCTACCAGAATCCGAACCAGCAGTATCCTTCACAACCTCAGTCTGAGTATCAGTATATCTATCCGACCAATCAGATGTCAGCAATGGCACTGCTGTGCTCCCAGCCGTGTATCAATGGCACTTGTGTCGGAAGGGACATGTGCGCTTGCAATACTGGATACGTGCCCATCGATGGTGACACATCTAGGTGAGTGTATTCCTTGAATGAATGTACCTATGTAGAAAAATGCTTCGTCCATTATTAGGTAATTCGTAAAGGGGTTAAGTAAGTATATAGAAGTTTGTAACAGCGTTTTTTCTTTTCTTTTCTGATACCTACGCAGACTTACCTGATACGTGCGACACATTCCAAAAAATAAAAATCTCTCCCAATTTTTGGTGTAAATTGTTTGCAATACAAAAATCCGCTAGTTGTAAAACTCCAACAAAACAATAGATAGACAGGTATCTACCAAATTTTTTTTCATGTTTTCAGGTGTGAGCCCCATTGCACGGGATGTTCAAACGGTGTTTGTGTGTCACCCTACGTGTGCCAGTGTAACCCAGGTTATTCCAAAGACTTCAGTGTCAAAGGTCGCTCGTCCTGCGTCCGTCGCATACGCCGATCCGTTGAAACGCCAGCGCTCAATGTACGCAATCTGCTAGTATTCGAAATACCAGAGGAAGAAATGATTGATTAATTAATTAAATATGTAGATATGTAATGTACTTTTTGACATGTTCTGGGTGTTTTATTTGTTGTTGTTTATTACCTAGCTGATTTTGGAAGATCATAAAGAAACATTCAAAAAGTAAGATAATGTAGGTAGGCGTGGTATAAAAGAGAGTTCATGAGGTTGGTACAAAAGGGAATACATAAGAAAGTAGGTACATAGGGGTACCTACTACACAAGATAGGATGCTGTTGGTACATAAGGGAGTGAGTACCTACCTACCTAAAAGTTTTTTTTTACTTTACCTACCTAACTAGAGCAGTAAAGCGAATCCTTGAACTGATATGCTCTGCTCCAAAGACGTCCAAAGAGCATGGTGCCTACCTACTTACAATAAGTACCTATCCCGAAAATAAAATCACTGATCTTATCTTGGATGTCTACCTACCTACATAAGACAATAAAAAAAAAACAAAAGTATTAACAAATGCCTTATTATAATTGTATTGTAATCTTAAATTAAGTACCTATTAACTAATTCAAAAGTGAAACTATACACAAAGTCATACAGTAAAGGAACGAATGACACGCTATTGAACAATCACAGCACTGTATACAATGTCCCAAACAATTGAAGCAACAATTTTCATCACTTTTCCTCGAAACTTCATCACCAACGTTCATCGGTTCGAATCCATCACCTTTAAAATTCGAATTTTGATCTTCAACTGCGTCCAATCCCGGTTTGGTATAAACAAAATCTTGATTGTCCATCATGACAATGTCAATAGACATGGTCAATTCAATTCATTATACTTTGTGGCTTTTATGACGAAATTCTTTTTTTTTTCTCGCATAACCTTGGATAATCATTTACTCATCTCCTCATCTCAGTACAAATCACAGCGCAGTTTTGCCGATTCAATAACTACATTTTGCCATACATCGATCATTTTATTGCAATGGTTTTAAAAAACGAATAGGTAAGTACGTCCAGTTGCGCCCGCGCCGTCGGCATTACTAAAGATCGAGCTACAAACAGGGGCCCGATTCTCCTAATTTTACTTAAGCGACATTCGATTCGCATTCGACTGCAATCCAATCACGACTCGATTACTATTGAAGCGTATGTGGCAAGCCGCTATTTTTTTTTTTAAATAAACGTTTTTATCCTTTTCTGTCATTCAATAATGAATCATTTTGTCCGCAAATGATTTACGATTGCAATATGATTGTAGAGCAAACTACCGTATAGACCAAAATCACCAAAATAGCAAACCAATCGAATGTCGTTGGAATACGATTAGTCTTATATTAGTAGCAGAATGCCCGATATGGTTAAAACTGCTATTGCGATCATATTGCGATTCAATTTCTATTCGATTTTGACATTATTAACTTAGGAGAATCGGGCCCCAGTTAACTGACATTAGTTCCTACTGCTTGCTAAGTAGTTAACGAGACGTGCCGTGCATCATCGTAAGGAATAGAAATCTAACGTCATATGAAGTCTATATAGTTCCTATCTACCCATTTATGTATTAGATATACGATATAGGTACATAATATAGGTAGGTACGACAAGTAATCTATTCTTTGTTTACTAATAAATAATAATAAGTCTGCAGAGCTTGTTTGCTAATCTCAGGAACTAGGTACCTACCTACTGTTCGCGTTTTCAAAAAATCTTTTAATTTATCGAGCTGTGCTACCGTAGGTTTCTAGAGGTATAAAGCATATTTTTATAGCGATATATCTATCTACCTACTTATAACTCAAAGGTAGTAGGTACCTGTGACCTGTGTATTTATTAATTAAGTATCTTCGTACCTAGTTCACCAACACGCATGTCCAGCGCAGTATGATTAAATCCTCGCCCAAAAGAAGCCTTTCTCCAGCAGTGGACTTTTTTCAGCAGTGACGACGTAGAAAACTATAGTTAAAATGATCTTTTTAAATGAGGGCGCAACAGTTGCCATATCTCGTCAAACTGCGACATGCTATGAAAAAGTTAGCAGGCATTGGGTACTAAAATATTTTTTATAATCCATTTAGCAGTTTAGTGTCAAGTAGTTTTCGTTTCCATAACGAACATACAGACAGACAGACAGACAGACAAAAAAATTACTGATTGCATTTTTGGCATCAGTATCGATCACTAATCACCCCCTAATAGTTATTTTGGAAATATATTCAATGTACAGAATTGACCTCTCTACAGATTTATTGTAAGTATAGATATTCGCTAGTAAATGGTATGCATTAGTAAAACCACAAAGTCAATAAATAATAAAGCATTTTCTCATTTAAGGTATATTTCTATAGACATTACTTTTGTAGGAAAAAGTAAATTAAAAAATTGATTCTCGAGATTTGTAAGTTTCAAAGGTATCTTCAGCTTCTGAAATGACATTAAATATTTTTCTCTTGACTGTGTACTGTAGCCAAGTCGGGAACTGCTTTGTAGTCTCACACATACTTTCAAAGAAGGAGTCCAAAGGATGTTTATTCCGTTCCCCATACTGACAATTATTTCTATCCATATCTATCATAATTTCTCCAATTTCATTATCAATTTTTCTTTTCTTGAACACATGTTCGTTTGGTAGAGAGGCCTCCATTTTATCTATGTGAGATTCTGGGGTTAAATTCAATGTGTTTGAAGTAGACGGTTGTATTTCCGAGAAAGTGTTCACAGGTGACGAACAAGAGTCTTTGTCTTCATCGCTTGAAGCTGTTATGCATCTTCTTCTTTTCCTCGTTTTCATGTATGGGAGAAGGAATTCCATTATGTCGGCATATTTCCACTTGTTGCTAATTACTGCATCTTGTCCGCTTGCTAAAGCCCGTGCTCTCTTTAAGGAGTCTCGGTGACTGTCCCGTAACTTTTTCCATTCTGCTTTTGCTGTTTTTACTGGAAATTAAAAACAAAAATCAGTTTTTTAGGGTTCCGTACCTCAAAAGGAAAAACTGAACCCTTATAGGATCACTTTGTTGTCCGTCTGTCTGTCTGTCTGTCTGTCAAGACCCTTTATCTCAAGAACGCGTGGACGTATCCAGCTGAAATTTACATGAAATACTCAAGTCTATTGCCCCTTTAAGCTGTGAAAATATCAAACTTCTAAGCCAAGCTAATCAAAAGATACAGCCGATTATGTCGATATTTTCAACAAATTTTCGACACTCGCAAAGGAATCAAAACCTACAGGATACTTCCCGTAAACTCAGAATATTGAAATTTGGCATGAAGCTTTGTCATGTGATGCACATATAGGAAAAATTGCGAAAATCACATTTTTTTAGTTATATAATATAATAAAAAATATTTTAGTAAAATGAAACTTACTACCTTATTTCTCACGAACGAATAAAGGTATTAAATTGAAATTTATACCAAATACCTAAGTCTATTGTCCCTTTAAGCAGTGAAAAAATCAAACTTCTAAGTTAACGCGATCAAAAGATACAGCAGTTTATACCGACACCTTAGACGAATTTCCGTCACACGCTAGGGAATCAAAACCTACAAGGTACTTCCCGTTAACTCAGAATCTTGAAATTCGGCACGAAGCAACGTTATATAGTACAGATAAAGGGAAAATTGCGAAAATGATAAATTTGAAGTTCCATAAAATATTAAAATATTATTTTTGCTTACATGACATAAAATATTTTTTTAATAATTATAAAATTACTACCTACCCTTTTTCACATGAACGCGTAGAGATATTAAAGTTGAAATTCATATCAAACACTTCTTAAATCTAATTGCCTCTAAACTGTGAAAAATTCTAAATCATTCAAAGGTCATTGGGCACCTTAGTATGGAAACCATACCCACGGCGGACACGAACGAAATATAGCACAGTATAATGATATAAGGCTCTGATTTACGATGGCATTAGTCGTATCAATGTGAACCATGGGAATCTAGAGAAAATCAGGTTTAAACATCAAAAATTATTTATTCATTATATTTTCCTCCTGATATTTTCCTCATTTCAATGGGGAATTTAAACGACCAAGTTTGACGGATTTGAGAAATCATTTCTTTGTAGTGAAAGAGTATACTCGCCGTTTATTTCCATTGTCATCAGGTCAAGATCTGATGATGGAAATCCTGAGAAATCGAGGGCAACTATCAGAAATTGTAGGCATGCATTATGGTTAAATCTTGATTCTCAGATGTATGTCTGATGATACTATCAAACAGTGAAGGTTTAGAGCTTACCTGATGATGAAGACGTGAGAAAGTCGAGAGAACTCCTCAACGGTATGTTTTAGTTACGTCGTGTTTGGGCTTAAATTATTCGTATTGACGAGAACTTTTCACAAAAGTTAAAAAAAAAAACTTCTAAAAACAACAAGAAAATTGTTAATATGCATCGGTCTAGATCTCGGTGGTTAAATAAATATAAATGCATCCTCTAGACACCGACTTCTAGAACGATGCACCTAACATCTTCTTCCTTACTTTCTTGTTTTTGTTTTCTTGTTGCTTTTTTATACGTTTGGAGTTGGATTTGTTTGTAAAATGCTTTTTAAATTCATTTTGATAAAGACCATTATGACCATTACGACCTACCATTACAAGTTACGACTGGGAATGTGGGTATTGAGATATATAAACTAAATGAGAACTATTTACAAAATAAAATAAAGCCGACTTTATAAAACAAAGAAAGGGACAGAATTACACTTTTGTCAAAGCTCTAGAAACATAAAGCCAGCAGCCCCGAATCCTACTCTCTAGCAGTCGTTGTTACAATTCGACAGTTACAAGTCGTCAGGCGGTTTCGAAAAAAACCTGACACTGGGGCTCGTTAGGTGATTAATCCCTCAAAAATAAAAGATCCCATTCCTGCAATGGCTGTTTAAACCCAAGTTAGTAGTGAATTCTCATCACCTAAAATAAAATAAGCTCCAACACAAGGTTACTGCAATAAATTGTAAAGGAGTTCCCATAACTATATCTGATCTTTGCTATCGATCCCGCAATGGCAGTCAAACCTATCTATGTGGAAAGTCTTCGCCAATACGAATAAAACAAGCCCAAACACGTGGTAGTTGCAACATACCGTTCAGGAGTTCCCTCGACTCTCTGTGGTCTCCATAATCAAATCAGCTCCAAACCTTCACTGTTTACCAGTACCCTCAAAAATACACTCACATGTCTGGTTTTACTTGATGCGTGCCTACAATATTCAAGAGTTGCCCTCGATTTCTCAGGGTTTCCAGATCCTCACCAGATCCTGGTCATCCGAATTGGCATTTTCCTTCTTTATGAAAAGTCTTTTAACAATAAAAACTAGCATTGCAACCTGTACAATCCTCTGAAACTGCTTGTCTTTTATATTTTTTAAGCGATCCCGGACATTCGTCTCCATGGAATTTTAATAAAATATTTATATTCAAAGAAACGCCATAATTTAAAACTACTTTGATTCATATCCGCAACTTTTTGCAAAGCGGGTCAGATATGCCCAATGACCTTTAAGACATAATTAGTTATTTTCAATCAGATATCTGAATGATGACTATAAAATGTTGTTAATAAATAACTTTAATAAAAGAACTTTTTCAAGGTACTGGCCTACTATTTTAGTTATATTATAAAATAAAAAATATTAACTATTTTGACTCTCAGGAATTACCATAACTATGATTGTTCTAAACTGAGTGCCTAGTGCGAGTTTTGCAAGTTAATTTTTTCGATGCGAAGATTGTCATACCATTGAATCACGTATCACTCATCATAGAATTGTTTATTTAATAAAGTATGTCATCGGTACTTGGTCGTATTACACTTGAGCTCACTTTTGCGAGTGTAATCATTATTAACCGGCAAAATGAAAGAAGAAGTAATATCTAAATCATGTGACGTAGCATACGACTCTTTATTTCAATAGACTTATAATTACGTATCGAGTTGTGAATGCTGCCAAAACTCGGAATCAGCACTCTGAACGGTTTGCGCGAGAGTCACTTTTTATCTATACAGAATTTGTACGGAACCCTCGGTGCGCGAGCCCGACTCGCACTTGGCCGGTTTTTTTTTTAAGGAACTCAACAATGAAACAAAAGTTTTGCAAAAATAAAATTAATTTTATTCATATTTCATTTCAAATAAATTCCTAGGTACCTGGCCTGCTAGTAAGTTGATTGTTTGATTTATTATGCAAAGAAAACATGTTGGTATTAGAAATCTGTATTTTTAGATCTTAACATGGCAGGTAGGTACAGTTACATACCACTGCCATACATCATGTGCCTACTCTATGGGGCCAAAAGTCTTGAATCAATAACATTTAGGCAATGCCAAGTATTGGAATAAAATTGGGTACCCGTGTAATTAGGAAATCTATAATTATTCTACCTAAATTGGGAAAGTAGTGGATCTATACAGGTAATAACTTACTGTCTGGTATGTCTTTGCATTTTAATTCAGCGACAACTCGCTTCCACGCCGTATCTTTTTTTCTCATATCTCGATAGTCTTTACAGCCTGTATCCCACAAACAAGGCAGTTGTCGGATCATATCGATAAATTCCTCCATGGTTCACTGATTTCACCTCGCACTTTTTTCTATAAACCTACAGACATTATTTCAATTACAACGTACACACTACGCACAGCATACTTAAGTATTTAATTGTTAACACGATTTATTTTATTTCTTCAGTATAATAATGTCGCTTTTATTCATCATATTTACGTATATTTCTTTAACTAAAACCTCCTAAAACAATAACAAACACAAAGTACTCAACGCTGACACTGACATTGACGTTACACAAACTGTCACCATTTTTTTTTTTGGGAATTTAATGACCTGGTAACTAAGACCTTTAAGTAAAAACTGTCACCATTCGTAACAGAATAAAATAGATAGAAAGATATTCTCGATATCATTGATAAAGGACCATTAGTGACTTGTATGAATACTGTCCCAACTTTTTCAATTTGGTTTTACAGTGATTAAGTCTATGTCATGTATAATAATAATAATAAATCTTTATTTCGGACAAGTCCATATGAGCGATACAAGAAAACACAGATAAATACATACAAAACACAACACAATCACATAGTAGTATGTAGGCTTATCCAATGCCTCAGTAATGGTGAATCCCACCTATCTGTCAACACGTTCAGGATACTATTGGAACTGGTTCGCACTCGGTGTAACAAAGAAGCGCATCGCTTTCTAATGATGGCATGAAACCCGTCAGTGTGCGCGTCTGCGAACATGCCCGAAGCACTGCAATACCGGGGCAGCCCCAACAGTACCCTGAAGGCGTTGTTGTATTGTACACGCAGGGCGCTGTACGTCGTCCGCGTATAGTTAACCCACAAGGAACACGTATACATCGACTGGCAATAAGCTTTAAAAAGCGTCACCTTAACAGCGTCACTGCATCGTCTGAACCTGCGGGCCAACATATTGCTTCGGACCGCCAGCGCCCTACGTTCCCTCTCCATGTCTCTGTCATCTTTCAAGTCCTCTGAGACCCAGTGACCAAGATATTTAAAGTGAGACACCTGCTTCAACTCGCTACCACTTAGGGTGATAGGTACTGGGGTATAACTTTTATTACCGGCTTTAAATACAAGTATCTCACTTTTTTTTGAGTTGTATCTCAGTCCATGACCCTCCGCATACGTCTCACAAATTCGGACTAACCTTTTCAATGCTGAGATTGAAGGACTCAGCAGCACCATGTCGTCCGCATAACTAATGTTATTAATACTAACTCCATCAATATGACACCCGACGCCAGTGCTGCTGAGTTCGCCAATAAGACCATTCATGTACAGGTTGAAGAGGCGCGGTGAGGTCAAGCCACCCTGCCTCACACCACAATCCAACCTGTACACATCTGATGATGCCCCAGCCCACCTTACAATATTAGTTTGCCTATTGTACCAATACTTTAATATAGTTACAATCTCTTGCTCACAAGATGTCTCCCCATCCAATTTTTCCCATAGCTTCTTGTAGGAGACAAGATCGAATGCCCTTGACAGGTCCAAGAAACAAGCATAAACTGGTGTCTTTCTGTTTACATAGTACTGGACAGTCTCCTTGAGACACATGATAGCACTCTCGGTTGATAAACCTGACCTGAAGCCAAACTGCTGATCGTGAAGGTTTATATGCTTATTCAAGTGTTTATCAAGAAGACTGTCCAACACCTTGGCTATAATTGTAGCTAAAGATATCGGCCTATAATTCGACATGTCCGAGACATCCCCATTTTTGTTTTTTACTATTGGTACTACAACTGTATGCATTAATTGTTCAGGTAAGTATGAATGACTTAAACACAGATTGAAAAACATTGTTAAAACTCGTGGTAAATGAACTCCGGCATATTTTAAATGCTCTATACTTAACCCATCATGTCCGGGAGATTTGCCTCGGACCATGCCCTGAATTATATTCCTAATCTGTTTATTTGTGAACCTGACAACGACACCCGTATCCTTGCCCCTACATGGCCACATATCCTCCTGTACATCCCCAACAGGTAAGGAATCTACTTTAAAATGAAGACGAAACGCCTCAGCTATTTTAGATGATTCATTAATGCCGGCGACGCTCACTGGATGGCCAGGTTTTGGATTAAGGCTGTTAGTATTTTTCCAAAAGTTCTTAAAATCTTTCTTTGTGTGATGATCTGCTATTATATCCATTTTAATTTGCTGTTCATTATTTTGACACCATTTTAATTTCTGTTTAAATATGTTTCTAGATTCGTACATGTTATTATACAAATCTCCAGTAGTAGGTTTCCCTCCGACTATCCACTCTAAATAGCACCGCCTAGCCACCACATGAGCCTCAGTATAAGCTTTTCAAAGAGCACTTTATTTGATTATATAGCAGCCAAGTTCGATTCCGAAGCAAAAATATATTTTAGATCGTTTAAAAATTATCCTACATAGCATGCCCAGCGCATTTAATATGGGCAAATGCTCCTTTAGGGGAGACAGCAGTCCAGCAGTGGACGTTTTTATTAAATGACGACCACGATGTAGTAGTTACACACGGAAAACTTAAGCCTACAACAAGTTCATTCATAAATTCATAATAATTATTTATGGTTTATTATTATTTTTGGTACAGCTGTCCCCGTTATTATCATGAAAGGATGTGCGAGATTATTACTCATAGGTACAGATGATAAGAAGGGTTGTGCCCCAAAAGCTAAACAACCGAAGGTGAGTACCAAACTATAAAAGTAAAGTATTAGTAAACGTATGTAACTGTTATTAGGTTTTAAAGTTGAAATTCAAAATAATGCTCAATATTTTCTTCCGCCTGTTTTAGGTGTCGACCTAAAAAACTAGGCATGTAGGTTCATAGGTACGTTTTCCAAACCACAAAATATGCCATGCAAATGATTTATCGAGGGGATTTATAGTTGAAACTTATTATGCTCAACAACAAATTAAGTTACGATGAATCAAACTTTGATAACAACTTGGGTACGTAGATTTGCGCAAAATCACAATATTCGTCATTGTCATCTCTCGTCTCGTCTCTCGTTGGACGTGCGACAGGATGGGGGCTCCAATGTTGATTCGTTTCATAGTGTTGTTACAGCTTGTCAAAGGGTACTTAGCATCGGATGGAATATGCACCACTACTGTTATGTAAGCCTTTCATTTATTTCTAAAAAATACTTCCAAATTATTAGGTACATTTTTTATGTTATCATTTGCCCCAAACTAGGCAAAGCCTGTATCTGGGGCGCTAATTTAGACAGGGTTTACCAATACAATTTAATAAAAATATTTTGTTTTAAATAATAATTTCGGTTGGGCTTTTTTCTCCCGAAGTTTTTTTTAACAAAAAGATTAATTTAATTAAGTAGGTACTTAAAATAGCGCACGTTATCTGCAATTCTGTAACTATTTAATTTTTTCATGAAAATCGCTTCAGATTTTAAGCATTAAGTTAACCATCATCGTCTGGTGTCTGGCTTCTGACTACCCGTAACGACTGCCAAGGATGTTCAATGACAGGCGGGACCTACAGTTTAACGTGCCATCTGAAACACAGTCATTGGTGTCCGAGACATACTTAGGAAATACCTACTTACATAAAAACTCAGAAAGTTGCATTCGTTGCCTGACTTTGGAATTGAGAGTTGGTAGTCGTGGGCTTCACTCTCTTCTAAGCCACCACTACACCTATGTATAGTGGTAATAATACCTATGCATTTACCTACATTACTTTATTATCCCTGTGGGTCCCCGTAAGTACTTACTTATTTTTATTTAACAGGAAGACATTTCGTAATCGCTACAGTTACGTGGAATCATATCGGAGATACGTGGACAAAGACTGTTGGTTTTGTTTTAACCATTATGAATGGAGAACTTTCACCCAAGTCGCGTATTATACCAAGAGTGTAAGTTCAATAATTTCCTATACAAATGTAAGGTAACGTTAAATGCACAAACTCTGAAAATAGTTTGATCCGAACAGTGAGCAAAATCAATTAAACAACTTTCAAAAAATCTTTATTAAAAATATTGCCAAGTTTACTTAATATTTAACACGTGAAATGAACGAACTCGCGGAGAAGCGTCGAGTCCGTCGCCGCGTCGCCGTCGCCGTCGTCACAGTCGCAAGAAATGATCAGTCAGATCAAAAGACGACAGAAAGAAACGATGATCATTAAATATATTTTTCAATTCAATTAAACTTGTTTGTGAATGGTTGAGGTTTTACGCACTTAACGTTGTATTTCTTTGTTAGTCAACAAGGGTTCCGTTGCTCAAACTGAAAGTAATGCGATCGGCCCCAGGCTAGACTATGTATAACCCGATTTATGTCGATTTTCCTTCGGAAAATCTAGTCATCATCATCCCGTCTCACGGCTGGACACAGGCCTTCTCTCACACGGAGGATTGAACGCTAATCATCACGCTTGCTCAATGCGGGTTGCTGATTTCAGACTTTTTAGCCCAGGTTTCTTCAAGATGTTTTCCTTCACCTTTTGATCAGTCATTGTTGTCTAAGATATACCTACGATTACATAGAAAGTACCTACCTACGTAGAAACTTAGAAAAGCGACATTGGTAAGTACCTGTCTGACCTGGAATCGAACTTAGACACTCATTCTTGAGTGGTGCTTTACCCACTAGGCAATTTTCTTCAATACTCGTCGAAATAAAATTAACATCACGTGTAAGACTTACTGTGGCCGTAGAACATGAATATGTCTATCGTACATAATGGGTATGATTGGGTTTTACCCAAATCAATTAAATTATGACAATCCCATCCGTTCCATGTGTAGGTGCTTATCTGCTCACACGTGCTTCCGTTTCGCCTACAATATGAAATAGATCATCCGAGGAACATCCAGGATCATCATCTACATTATATATACTAGCTACTGGGTATACCTACTAGCAGGCCTTACTATATGAAACTGCAAATTTTGTTAAAACAAATTCAAACTTATTTAATCTCTTATCAATTATTTCATATTTTGTCTCTCGGATGTAATTAGTCGTAGTCGGAGAGATAATAATATTTTTATTATTTATTTGTTTAAGGGGGGCAATTGCCCTCCCTGCCCCTCCCTCGCTACGCCACTGCATAACATTAGAATCCACTCCTAAGCATGGTAGATAAACTTCATAACTACGAGCATCGATTTGCATCCCTGCCACAGGGGTTTCACATAAAATACGTAAATAATCAATTGAAAGTACGGTACTTATACGGGAAATAGCTGATATGTGCTGCTTTATTTGTTCTTGTAATTTAATAGTAATGGCATCCTCGGCCGATTTCGGCCACGGCGGCTGTTCTCATTTAAGGAGATCAGCCAGCTGCGCAGGACAAATTATAGTGCACGAGCATTTGCGCAGACACAGGTGCACTCCCTATTCCTTCACTCTCGTAGTCCGATGGGACGGCAATCCGACACGACCGGAAAGAGATCAGAGAATAGTATTTCAGAATTAACCCAATTTTATGAATGAAATGTATGAATGATCGTTGCGTATGCTTTGTGTGAAAGCGCAGCACGGTTGTAAGGCTAGTCTAGCACTCTCGCGCACAGTTTAAATACGGCTGGGTAACACTGACGGATTTCCGTAAATAAAAAAAAAAATACGTATCAATTTTATTGTTGATTTGCGTCGAGAATCATTAGCATAATTATGGAATTTGGGACAGATGCAAATCGAAAGCTTGTAAAATAAATGTTTCTTTCTTTCTTTCAGCCTATTGAGCACGCTCTTAGTCGATGGGGACGAATTTTTTTATGCTTTTTAGTTTTAGGTTTTTTACTACCATAGTTTTAATTAAAATATAAATATTTCTAAAGGTGTTGTTAATATTTTTTTATATTGTAAAACAATATCTCATTCGTATTTTTCAGCATCAATATGCGAGTAGAGAAAATGTCTGCTGCTCTGGTTACATACGCAATCACGAATACAATACGTGAGTAACATTTTTGAAATTAAAATACATAGATTAAGTACCTATAATTCGATCTATTAGACGGCCAACCATTCAACTCCTGACTGATAATTTCCCACGGAATAATCGAACGAAACAATAGTTTACTTTGTCTACAAACAGCTTAAACAGCACTTATGCGCAAATGCGTTTACCTACTGCATGGAAACAAATTTCCATTGAATAAAACTTACTACTATATAGTTTTTTTAAATTAAGATTTCATTATTAGTTTGTACTGTGTATTATTGTGTGTTAATATACTGGTACTCAGCTGTATCCGGTTAGACTGGAAGTCGACTCCAACAAAGCTGGAAAATGATGATGAGATTACCTGCCTAACTTGATTCGTATTTATTTCTTACTAGCTGATCCCGCGAACTTCGTATCGTTTAAACCTTCCCTGGACCTCTACAAACATTTTAAAACCAAAATCAGCTCAATCGGCCCAGCCGTTCTCGAGTTTTAGTCGAACAACAATTCATTTTTCTTTATATAGATAGATAGATAGATTAAGCAGTTAGGGACTCTTATTTCGAAAATAGCTACTCGCGTCCAATGGAAATGTCTTCGCTCATCCGAAAATATCGTGGAAAACTTGAGATAATTTTTTTATCCAAACGTAACCTTAAACCTTCTTCGATAAATGGGCTATCTAATACTGAAAGAAATTTTTGTACACTATTTATTTCCTGAAATTAGTGCGTTTAAATATATTATGTAAGCTTGCTAATACTACTGTACATTTTATTATTGCAGACTCGTGTGCGAACCAGAATGCCAGAATCCCTGTCTACACGGAGAATGCGTAGCCCCTGAAAAATGTGAATGCTACAGAGGTTATGTCAAGGCAGACACCTACAGCTGCAAGCCGTTCTGCTCAAGTGGCTGTCCACATGGTAGTTGTGTTGCACCCGAAACTTGTGACTGCGACTCTGGATGGCAAATGGTTCAATCGAAAAGTTCTGGGAATAAATCATGCCAGCCAGTATGTTCAAAGCCCTGTGTTAATGGAAGTTGTATAGCCCCTGAAAAATGCGAATGCAAAAAGGGTTATGTTAAGTTAGATAACTATAGCTGCAAGCCGTTCTGCTCAAGTGGTTGTCCCCACGGCAGTTGTGTTGCCCCAGAAATATGTGTCTGTGACCCAGGATGGCAAATGGTTCAATCGAAAAGTTCTGGGGATAAGTCTTGCCAGCCAGTATGTTCAAAGCCCTGTGTTAATGGGACATGCATAGCCCCTGAAAAATGCGTATGCGAAAAGGGTTATGTCAAGTTAGATAACTATAGCTGCAAGCCGTTCTGCTCAAGTGGCTGTTCCCATGGTAATTGTGTTGCACCCGAAACTTGTGACTGCGACTCAGGATGGCAAATGGTTCAATCGAAAAGTTCTGGGGATAAATCGTGCAAGCCAGTATGTTCGAAGCCCTGTGTTAATGGAAGTTGCATAGACCCTGAAAAATGCGAATGCAAAAAGGGTTATGTCAAGTTAGATAACTATAACTGCAAGCCGTTCTGCTCAAGTGGCTGTCCCTATGGTAATTGTGTTGCAACCGAAACTTGTGACTGCGACTCAGGATGGCAAATGGTTCAATCGAAAAGTTCTGGGGATAAATCATGCCAGCCAGTATGTTCAACGCCCTGTGTGAATGGAAGTTGCATAGCCCCTGAAAAATGCGAATGCAAAGAGGGCTATGTTCAGTCAGACACTTACAACTGCAAGCCTTTCTGCTCCAGTCGATGTCCCCACGGCAGATGTATTGCACCAGAAATATGTGTCTGTAACCCAGGATGGCAAATGGTTCAATCGAAAAGTTCTGGGGATAAGTCTTGCCAGCCTATTTGCTCCAATCCCTGTGTTAATGGAAGTTGCATAGCCCCTGAAAAATGCGAATGCAAAAAGGGTTATGTCAAGTTAGATAACTATAGCTGCAAGCCGTTCTGTTCAAGTGGCTGTCCCCATGGTAGTTGTGTTGCACCCGAAACTTGTGACTGTGATTCAGGATGGCAAATGGTTCAATCGAATGGGTCCATGGATAAGTCTTGCCAACCTATTTGCTCAAAACCTTGCGTAAATGGGACGTGCGTAGGCCCTGATAAATGCGAATGCAAAAAGGGTTATGTCAGGTTAGATAACTACAGCTGTGGACCATTCTGCTCCAGTCGATGTTCCCATGGAACTTGTATTGCTCCAGAAACCTGTGTCTGTGACCCAGAATGGCAAATGGTTCAGTCGAAAAGTTCTGGGGATAAGTCTTGCCAGCCAGTATGTTCAAAGCCCTGTGTTAATGCAAGTTGCATAGCCCCTGAAAAATGCGAATGCGAAAAGGGTTATGTCAAGTTAGATAACTACAGCTGTGGACCATTCTGCTCTAGTAAATGCTCGCATGGAACTTGTGTTGCTCCAGAAACTTGTGTCTGTGACCCAGGATGGCAAATGGTTCAATCGAAAAGTTCTGGGGATAAGTCTTGCCAGCCGATTTGCGCAAAGCCTTGTGTTAATGGAAGTTGCATAGCCCCTGAAAAATGCGAATGCAAAAAGGGATATCTCAAGTTAGATAACTATAGCTGCAAGCCGTTCTGCTCAAGTGGCTGTCCCCATGGTAGTTGTGTTGCACCCGAAACTTGTGACTGTGATTCAGGATGGCAAATGGATCAATCGAATGGGTCCATGGATAAGTCTTGCCAGCCTATGTGCTCAAAGCCCTGTGTAAATGGGACGTGCGTAGGCCCTGATAAATGCGAATGCAAAAAGGGTTATGTCAGGTTAGATAACTACAGCTGTGGACCATTTTGTTCCAGTCGATGTCCCCATGGTAGTTGTGTTGCTCCAGAAATATGCAGCTGTGACCCAGGATGGCAAATGGTTCAATCGAAAAGTTCTGGGGATAAGTCTTGCCAGCCTATTTGCTCAAAGCCCTGTGTTAATGGGACATGCATAGCCCCTGAAAAATGCGAATGCAAAGAGGGCTACGTTCAGTCAGAATCCTACAACTGCAAGCCTTTCTGCTCCAGTCGATGTCCCCACGGCAGTTGTGTTGCCCCAGAAATATGTGTCTGTAACCTAGGATGGCAAATGGTTCAATCGAAAAGTTCTGGGGATAAATCGTGCAAGCCAGTCTGTTCAAAGCCCTGCGTTAATGGGACATGCATAGCCCCTGAAAAATGCGAATGCAAAGAGGGTTATATCAAGTCAGATAACTACAGCTGTGGACCATTCTGCTCCAGTCGATGTCCCCATGGAACTTGTGTTGCTCCAGAAACTTGTATCTGTGACCCAGGATGGCAAATGGTTCAATCGAATGGCTCTGTACATACGTCTTGCCAGCCTATTTGCTTAAAGCCCTGTGTTAATGGAAGTTGCGTAGCCCCTGATAAATGCGCATGTAAAAAAGGTTATGTCAAGTCAGACACCTACAGCTGCAAGCCTTTATGCTCAAGCGGTTGTCCCCATGGTAGTTGTGTTGCACCCGAAACTTGTGACTGCGACCCAGGATGGCAAATGATTCAATCGAATGGCTCTGTGGATAAATCTTGCCAGCCGATGTGTTCAAAGCCCTGTGAGAATGGAACATGCGTGGCCCCAGAGACTTGTGAATGTCTCCCTGGTTATGTGAAGCTACCTTATATTTGTCAGCCGGACTGTGGAGATCGGTGTCTGAATGGTGTCTGCACGAGTCCTGGTATTTGCTCGTGCAATCCGGGATGGTACAAAAGTGACTTAAATGGTACGTGCGTGGCAGATACGCCAGAAGTTGGTGCAAGTGAGGAAAACTGGTGAGTTGTTGCACATACAATTATGATGTAATATAAACACTGTTCGACTGTAATACATTGTTTTTTAAGTCGTTCTTCCCACAAGTGTTTGGCTAGCACTAATGGTCACATTGCATTTACTTGTAGCTGCCCTGGTAACGCGTATTTGAAATAATTTCACAATATTGTAATCTTTATCTTTTCTGCCTAAAGTCAATGAGCATTTGTTTTCAGGGTGCTGTCTAACTGGATATACATCTTAGCCGTTGTAGGCCCCGTTTTGTTGGTGGTTGTCATGGCGTGTCTTATAATATATTTCAAAAGGAAGAACTCCAAGATTGGTAAGTTGTCACACAAATCGATCGTTTTTCCGTCAGTCTTAGAAGGACTCATAATTTTGGAAAAGAAATGAGAGAATATTTTCAAGACGAATTGAAAGTTTTGTGTTTCTATATCTACTCTCGTCTATTTAACTCTAAACATTTATGCGTGGTCATTATTCTTTTCAGATGAATCCGTGGAACTTCCAGCTCAAGAAATAAAGTCAAAATTTATAAGTAAGAAGAGACAGGCGTACAACATTAGCAGTCAAAATTCAGAGCTTTAATATTTATAATACAACTAGCAAACCCGGCGAACTCCGTTTCGCCAAAAGATGGTTTCGTTTTATGTAACAGTTACTCATGACAAACAATGATTGGATTTCAATACCATTATATTTAGGGGATCTTCACACTGCCCCGCATCACGCTGCATCTTGCGTGTCGACGCACCTACGCGCGTTCCTGCGGGAGTGCAGATCTGCATCATCGTGCGGGTTTTTCACGCACTCACGCGCGTAGGTGCGTTTTGTTAATTCACGCACGACGGCTCTCATCGAGTTCCATTTTCAAACATACACGTCACGCCCATTCAAAATCACGCGCGTCACTGCGGGATTCAGTGTGCCATACCTTGCGTCTCGCCCCGCACCTACGCGCGGGGGTGCGTGTTTCTCCGCATGTATGTGCGTGATCCGCATGAACGCGCGTGGATGCATTTTCAGTGTGTTGGACTATGCGTGTTTTCCATACAAACGGAGATATTTCCATACAACGGAAAAAAACGCATCCACGCACTACGCTGCATCATGCGGGGCAGTGTGATAATCGCCATTGTAGAACATTATTAAATTGTTGCATTTATCTGGCTTCAATGCACTTATGATTCCCTAGTACTTTTTTGTAACATTAATTCATGCTATGTATCAGAGATGGCGCTGTATGTGAAAAACGATTTACCCACTTTTCTGTTGAATTATTCCTGATTATTCCTGAATTTTCTTTACTATAAACCTCACGGAGCCCGAGACCTTTCCAACGAATGCAAAACCGTGGAAATCGGTTCGTGCGTTCTGGAGTTATAGCGTCAGGGAGGAAAACCGGACTTATTTTTATATAATACAACAACAACAATAATAATCCACAAATTAATTCTAACCTGTAGATAAAAATCTAACAGCGGTTTGAAATTCTTCTTAATAGAAGTACTATCCAAGATAGACATTTATGTTGTAGTCGTAAACTGCTAAAAACTACGGCACAGCCAGAAGGATATTTATTATTAATGAAATATTATCTAGGTACCTATGAGAATTATTTTGATATTTATAAATGCTGCCAGCCTCTTGGATACACCCCAGGTGGGCAGCGATGAGGCGGATGTTTTTGATGCCATTTTGTAATTGTTATATTATTTTAGTTAATTTAATTTGAGACAGTATGTGTTAATAATTTGTTGATAAATGTTTGATTTATTAATAAAAAATAACTAAATATATGTAATCTTGGAATTCTTATAAAAACACAGAAAAATGTAATGTAAATAAAACAAATAAAAATGTAAACATAATTTATTAAAAAGTAAAATGGCCAAATTTTATTACTGCAGCAGTGTTGTTGTAAAGTTTGATAAAGGTATCTTCCTCTCCTACTCTGTCCCTAAATTATTTGGGGTTAGCGGGGTTAGCGAATTGATATACAAGGTTAGCGCAACATGTTATTAGCTTCCTCTCTGTCAGCCGACATACCAACATTCAGTCCCTTCTTATTTATATCATCTTTCAGACAATCAATCCTTCTTTTAATTAGTCAACCTGTGCCTCTCCATGCAGTCACATTCATGCGTTGCTTGTGTTTCATACCTTCTCATCTGACCTCCATTTCTTTTCTCTCACTGGCTGTCACTACTTTCGCCATATACCTACTCATTCTGCACTGTATCCGTCTTGTTTGCCTATTGTCCTATATCCATCTCAACATTCTCATCTCTGCAACACGTTCTCTTTTCATTGATCTGATGTACCTAGTATGTTAAAATTAAATTCTGTTATTGTTTTTAAATAAAATTACACATTTGTTACAGTAAACTTAGTCTCGTTTTATTTTTCCTTCCGAGTTGTTCCAGACACTATCTGTATCTGGTATCAAGCTAGAATGTCCTTCTTGTTTGGAAGTTGGTTAAGAAGAATTTCGGTTCTTCATCGACATCGCAAGTAATTACAATGTTTTTTTCTGTCAATACGATAGATGAGTTGCCACGAATGATTTTTGGATTTACGTATCTTATTATTGTACTACTATTATTAATTAAATCTTTTTGGATTAATAATTATTCATCAGACTAAGTCAGAAAAAGTCATGGTGACCTAGTGAGCAAAGAACCAACCTCTCGAGTATTAGGGCGCGGGTTCGGTTCCAGGTCAGGCAAGTATCACTGCAACTTTTCTAAGTTTGTATGTAGTTTCTAAGTATATCTTAGACACCAATGACTGTGTTTTCGGATGGCACGTTAAACTGTAGGTCCCGGCTGTCATTGAACATCCTTGACAGTCGTTACGGGTAGTCAGAATCCAGTAAGTCTGACACCAGTCTAACCAAGGGGTATTGGGTTGCCCGGGTGTAGTAACTGGGTTGAGGAGGTCAGATAGGGCAGTCGCTCCTTGTATAAAAAGTTAGTTGATATCAACTAACTTTTTCCTCCTTAAAGTTTTTTAAACAGGATCCTTGGGAACGGTCATTAATGGTGTTTTATTAGAGAGTGCGAAGTAGCTCTTTCGAGACCACGAGTAATCAGCTTGCAATCGCTTGCAATTAAATTCAAACTTAAGTATGACGGAACAGGCCATCTCTCTCCGGTCGTGTCGGATTGCCGTCCCATCGGGCTACGAGAGTGAAGGAATAGTGAGTGCACCTGTGTCTGCGCAAATGCTTGTGCCCTATAATATTTCCTGCGCAGTTGGCCAATCTCTTTACATGAGAACAGCCGCCGTAGCCGATAATCGGCTAGGAGGACATCATGATGAAACAATTTACGTGTTTTCTATAGATTTATCAATAGGGATGTTGATGAAGTCCATGTTTTGGGGGAGTTAATACCTAATGCTGGACTATTTCCCATACGTCATTGATTATGTTGTTTAATCCACTATCGCCTTCCTGTTGGAACCCGGCAGCGAGCATGCAAGGTCAACAGTGGTTCCGTACCTACATAATATTCATTTATTTAGAGAAATGTCCTCTAAGAAGTAAGTACAACTAACGAGACGTTTGGCTTTTTTGTCAAATCAAACCCTGTCAAAGGTTTAATTTCAAATTATTTATTTTGACAATAATGGGTGGGTTCCATAGAAGGCGTGTAAGAGCGGGGCTAGTAAGGTTCCTCGTCCCCCGAACACCCACATTTGGCGTTCGACTTTCTTTAGAGATTTTGCGTTGCGACATCTCCGCTAGTCATTTTGTTCTACATGTCCTTGCCAAACTGGAGCATATCGCAATTTCAAAACATTTGTTCTACGGATCCCTAAAACTGTAAATATGCAGGATGCAACATATTTGATAAGGCTTTGATTGTATATTCAAATCCAAATAATTCAGTATCAGTGGCGCTACAGAGATAGAACGATGTTCTTGATAATTTTAACTGTTTTTTTACAATTGTTAAATGTTCTTAATGCAGAAAACAGAGTTTGCTCCGAGGCAGAAGGGTGCGTATATCTTGAGTTAATATTCTTCTTCATTTTCGGTGTCATGTTTATTCATCAGCACTTCTTCTCTTCACAAAACTAGGAAGTGACAAATAGGGGGCGTTTTTGGGTGTTGATGGCAAACCTCATTTTCCTCTGATGGCCGTTTTTCTAGTAAATTCATGTATAAGATAAACCATTTCATCATCTCGCAAGCCTTTTCCCAACTATGTTGGGGTCGGCTTCCAAATGAACCATTTACTCCCCCTTTTTTCTGATCAGTCCACCTCATGGGCGATCTTCCTCGTGGCTTGGTACACTTGAAAAAGAAGAACGTTTTGATGGTACAACAAGTTTTGAGAAAATATTTATATTCAAACTAGCTTCCACCGGAGGTTTCACCCGTGTCAATGGGAACTACTTTTCGCACTTGGATAAAAAATAGCCTAAAAGCCCTGCAGCCTTTCTCGATTTGAGATTGTTGAAACAGATTCTTTAGCTTTATAACATTCGTAAATCATAGGTGTGTCACCTGTGGTATACCTATGAGGTATATTATACCCAGTGTTATTGAGTCATATTTTGTAGTAATAACACCATAAAAAGGCTTAACCCTTTAATGAACTTGAAGATAATATAATGCTGAATGTTTAAATATAAACAAAATTATCGGACATGAACGGGTTAATACGCAATTATCATTGCCGTCATGAGAAATATCCGGTGTTTGCGATTTTATATTAATAATTGTGTAAAAAAAAAACACCAATGTTTTCCCAATATTCTTAGTTGACCTTGATATATATTTCGATCAAAATGCAAAATTTATTATGAAGTTGAAGCACACGTTGATCTTTCCACTAGGCTGTAATATACAAGGGCTTTCTATAACATGGGCTAGGTGTTATCTATACTAATATTATAAAGAGGAAAACTTTGTTTGTTTGTTTGTTTGGTTGTAATGGATAAACTCAAAAACTACTGGACCGATTTTAAATATTATTTTACCATTAGAAAGCTATATTATCTGCAAGTAACATAGGCTATATTTTATCCCGGTGCGGGCAGTAGCTCCCACGGGACGCGGGTAAACCGCGGGAAAACGGCTAGTATTTATCTACTTTTTATCCATGTGCGCGAACTGGTTCCCGAGTATACCGATATTATGACATGATATGATTTTGAATTATTTATTATGAATTATTTGTTGTTGTTTTGTTTCCATTTACTTATTTACAAAATTATGTTTCAGGGGGTATCGTAATTCATACGAAACGTACAGGGCGACAATGGGGGTTTGGGTGCCAGATCGAAGCTGTACGGGTAGTGATTGTAAAAAAGTAAAACAAGTCTACACTTATATAGCAGGCCATAATGTTACAGTAAGTCTCACTTTTCCTACTTTGGGGTAAATGCGAGCTTTCTATCTACATTATTATCAATCCTTAATTAAAATATTTGCTTATTTTTCTTTCAGAAATATGTGACGTCAATGAAATTATCCTGCTGCTCCGGTTATGAGAGAGATACTACTTATTCCACGTAAGTAAAAATAGTCCTGCATAATTGGTCAAATTATGATACAGCAAAACAATATAATTGCGTTTTTTTCCAGACTGGTCTGTAAACCGAAATGCTCGAAGGTCTGCATTCATGGCGAGTGCAAAGGTCCAGAGAAGTGCCTTTGTTACAAAGGCTATACGTTGGACCCTGCAAACCAGTACAACTGCCTGCCTCACTGCAGCACACCATGTGGAAGAAATGGCACTTGCGTTGCTCCAGACAAATGCCAATGTGACAGAGGGTACCAAACTAACAAAAACGGTACTTGTGAACCAATTTGCAACCCGCCTTGTGTTAACAGCCTCTGCGTAGCCCCAGATACGTGCAAGCGTTGCACGGATGGATGTGATCACGGCACTTGCGTTGACAACGTCTGTGTATGCGACCGAGGCTGGAAAATATCTGGCGACAAAACCTGTCAACCTGTATGTTCAAACACCTGTATAAACAGCAACTGTGTAGAACCAGAGCACTGTCAGTGTCTAAAAGGATATGTAAAGTCTAGCACGTATAGCTGCAAACCTTACTGCTCCGGCGGCTGTCCTCACGGAAGCTGTGTAGCACCCGAAACATGTGTCTGCGACGCAGGATGGCAAATGGTCCAATTTCCTTCTAAGGTCAAATCTTGTCAACCGATTTGCAGCAAGCCATGTGTCAATGGCACATGTGTTGCGCCAGATACCTGTGAATGTCTGCCCGGCTACGAAAAGTCAGATGTAAATAATATTTGTGTACCCTACTGTTCAGATTCGTGTCAAAATGGCACTTGCGTGAGTCCACACACTTGCCTTTGCTATCCAGGGTGGGCGATGAGCCCCACTCATGACATCATGAATGAGACTTGTGCACCTGTATGCAGCGAGCCTTGCGTCAATGGGACTTGTGTATATCCAGACACTTGTGAATGCCTCGATGGCTATGTAGAATCTGAGAAGAACGTTTGTAAGCCACATTGTGCAGGCGAGTGTCCAAATGGTACCTGCGTCAAACCCGGCTATTGCGTCTGTGATTCGGGATGGTACAAAACTATTAATGGCACGTGCATAAAGGATGAGACTTCTAATGATAAAAGTAAAGGTGCTGAAAACAAGTAAGTGAATAATTTCGTCAAAGCCTTATTCTATACGCTTCATTTTATTTGATGAACTGAACTACTTTAAATGTTTGTTTTCAGAGGGTCTTCTGCCTGGGTGTATGTTCTAGTCACACTGCTCATTGCTGTTCTCGTGGCGGCACTCGTTGTGTACTTCAGACGGGTCAGAAGGTACCAAACTCTTGAAGACGGTGAGTTATTGAAAACATTATTTTTTTATTCGATGAATTAAATGTAAGTAATATTAAATTCACAGCTTTTCATCCCTATGCGACGTGATAGAGGGGAAACCGCGGCTGGAATCTGGTTCTTAATGACAAATTACATGTACAACTTTCATTATGTATGATGATTAATATATTTTTTAATTAATTTCAGATGGAACCGTGATACTACCAACTCAAGAAGTAAATACATCAACATTATTACATAGACACCGAGGGAGCTACGAGATTGCTAAAAACTCTGAACTGTAATTAATCTAAGTAATCTAAGTAATTTCTAGTAAATCTAAAAATCTAAGTAATTTATGTGATTCATTTTATTTTTTAATATATAACTACTATATTTGTATAGACGCATAAAAGGTAAACAATCTTGATAAGACTTTTGACACAAATAAATAAACAATTAACAAATAAACTACTGCTTAAAATTATTAAGTTATTATTATATTGACGAAGTACCTAATCATTATTGTTGCATTTACATGGATAGCTGCATTTTTATTAAATTACTAGCTTTCACCCGCGGTTTCACCCGCGTCCCGTAGCCGGATGGTGACAAAAACTATCCTAAAACCTTCTCCCGGGTCTAAGTTACCTCCCCTCTAATTTTCAGCCAAATCGGTCAAGCCGTTTTCATGTTATGTCGTAACAACGGAAAGCGGGTTTCATTTTTATATACAACACATGTAACGTAATTAACGCACACCCTCAAACACCCTAATTAGAATATTATGTTATAATCATAATACATACACTGAATTTTTAATTTAACATGTATATGCATTGTTATTTACTAAATTAGTTATACCAATTCTTGGAGAACTTTTTGGTCATACTACTACGCACGCAAATATCGCGCCGCGCGCCGCTCGACTCGACACAACATAACGAAACTACGGAAAATTTAAAAAAACCCCCGCCCCAAAAAAAGTACGCAATTATTATGACAAAAAGTTAAAAGCGCTAAACCCTATAAAAAGCAGAAAATAACTTTTAACACTTCGTAAGTACCAACTAAAGCATGTCAGACTAAACTAAATTTTGACGTGTCGGGGGACCGCTCTAATTATCTAATTAAGATTCGTGTTCTTTTTATATACAAATGTTGTAATTAGGTAGGTACCTATCATTTGATTTATGTAAGTATTTTTGAAGGTAAAACGCGGTCCCCCGACACGTCAAAATTTAGTTTAGTCTGACATGCTTTAGTTGGTACTTACGAAGTGTTAAAAGTTATTTTCTGCTTTTTATAGGGTTTAGCGTTTTTAACCTTTTGTCATAATAATTGCGTACTTTTTTTGGGGCGGGGGTTTTTTTAAATTTATAATTTAATTTTATTTCATGCTTTTTGAAGGAGCTTAATTTTTCCTTCATTTAATTTATTTTATTTTAAGATGGGGTCGCTATAGGCGATCTCGGCCAAAGGAAGCTGTTTAATAATCCTCATGACAAAAACTGGCTGTGGGAGAATTGCACAGATTGAGAAACAATAAAGATTAACCTTTGGTCATTCTAGATTTTCAGCAAAAATATAAATCGGTTTATCCGTTTCATTCCGGCATTCCAGGGTTTCATCCGCCACATCCCATTTCCAGCATCAGGTTCTCGTCAATTAGAAACATGAAGAGAACTCGTCAAGACAAATTCAACGAGCCCAAACTCGATGGGTTTACTAAAAGGCAGTTCAGGGTTACGTCTCCTATCTTCGTGCCCTTACAGCAGACCAGCTCAGTGGTTCCAGAAGACATTAGTGTTTCAAATTTCAGATCCCACATATGCTTGCAAGTAAACCAAACGTGTAACATTCCTATCACACCTTACAAACGAGCTGATGACCTTGAAGACCTGAACCGATTTCCACCAAACATAGCTAAGAACACTCCCGAATGACATTCCTTTCAAACAAAAAAAACCGCATTACAATCGGATCATCCGTTTGGGAGCTACGATGCCACATACACCCACACACACACACACACACACACACACACACACACACGTCAAACTTATAACACCCCGTCGTTTTTGCGTCGGGGGTTAAAAAAGCCGACAATAAACGAAGTCTTATTACCAGTGGTCGGAATAGGTAGAGCTATTTGGGGTGAATGACCGCAAACATTGATATTAACATGGACATGCCTCTGAAATCCCGGGATTTTGAAATTGTCGATTGATTTAAGTGAGTTAATATGGGTAAGTGGGCAGTTATGAGCAGGTAGTAGGTGAGCACCCAAACAGTATATACTTACTTATAAACACACACAGGGATCCTGGAACGTTGTTAGAGGTAGCTTCGTGAAATATGAATTAATTAAGTAAAACTGTTAGAAACGATACTAAATATACTTTACTGCACAAGGAAATATTAAATGCCTACACAATACAGAATAGAAAAAGATAATATCGCTGCCACCGGCTGGAGGTACGCGACGGCTGAGGGGGAGCGCGAGGGGAGTGCTAGCGCCGGGTTTACGCGGGCAGCGGGAGGGGCGCGGGATCGGCGGGCTTACTACTTTAGTTAAGTATATTTATATATCGTTGTAGACAGACCAACCAGTAATGTCAACTGTTTTGAAAATTAAATAATATATCTAACTCGATCATCGCATTTTATTTATATTCCATGTCTCCTATTTACTATAGTAAACTAATAAAAGTGGATTATCCATTTAAATATAATGTTCTAATTAAGCACTGACAAAAGAAAGTACTTAGTTGTTTTTTTTTTAATTTCGATAATTCCCGGAATTTTTGGAAATATTTGGCATATCTATGTTATGTCCGCATGTAGCAAATAACAAAAATACTTCTACTTATTCCTATAAAAACTACTTGAACAATGTTTTTTTAATTCCAAGAATTCCCGGGATTCCGGGAAATATTTGGCATATCCATGTTATGTCCTCATGTCGCAAGTAGCCAAAATAGCTCTACCTATTCCGACCACTGCTTATTACTTTGAGTTACTGTCTATTTGAATTTGTTTTGACTGTACAGGGTTAATATGACAATAATTTCCGTAGTTTTAATTATTTTCGGGATAAAAAATTACCTGAATTAAAAATGATATAAATCGATTCAGTAAACGCATCTGAACAAACTAATTTCAGGATGTGCGTGTCACGATGTTAAGTTACATGTTGTATAAGATATATATCAAAATGTTTGATTTACCTTTTACTATCCTATCCTAACTTATGGTCCTCATACAGCTTAGGTAACTATAAAGAAAAAAAAATAGTTTGAAAGTGATCTCCTTATCGAGTGAGCTGCAGGTTGAATCACCTAACAAGCTCAACTGTCAGAGTACAACTCAGTAAGCAATTTCGGTTCGAATCGAACTCGAGATCCCGTGCAGAGCAGTCGCACTATGCAACTAGTATGCCAACAAGGCGGTCTTGAAAGTGGTATAGGTATACGAGAAGTTATGTGGAATGTGGATACAATGTGAAGAATGAGGATCATGTTGTGAGGAAGGGTTTGACCATGAACGTGGATGTCACCAAGTTCTATCATAAATTGTTCGATGCATTTAGCAAAAGCACCATATAATAAAGTTTAAACATTGAAACAATCTTTTGAACATCTTTGGTAGTAGTTACGGATAGTCAGAAGCCAGGAACTCTTATACCAGACTTATCTAGGGGTATTGGGTTGCCCGGGTAACTGGGTTGAGGAGGCCAGATATGCAGTCGTTCTTTGCAAAACGCTGGTATTCAGTTGCGTCCGGTTAGACTGGAAGCCGACCCTAACATAGTTGGGAAAAGCCTAGGAACATAAAGTAAGACTTTGTAATAGATCACCCTCAGGATGTTTTTAACAACTATGGCGAGATAGTTATAGAGTTTCGGGTACCTTGTATTAGTCATATTTCCTGAAGCTTTGTGATTAGAGCCAAATCCACTATCTCCATAGTCATCCTGTTAAAAAACCCAGCTAAGACCGTATCATTATGACTACATTTGTGGTCCCGTACCTCGTAGGTTATTTTCAAAGTTAAGACTGGGTGTTACATGAATTCCTGGTAATAACATTATTATTTACATTACATTTGTACATTGATGAATTAGATCCTCACTCATTTATTGAACTATTGATGTGAACCCATTGATATTTAGATTTCTATGCGTGAAACCACTACTTATGTAGTTGGAGGAGTTAATAAGTCTACATACATGTTATGTGCAACTCTCCTTACCAGTCAGTTTAAATATGTGAAATAGATACCTGTATTCTTATAACACATGCATGCTCGAGATCTTCCTGGCAGCAGTGGTCCATATCGTTCCGCATAACATTTGTAGGAATCTGTCAACCAATCTTACGTATGAGTAAGACCCAAAATCGTTTCGTACCACTAAAACAATAAAGACTACCTCGACTGAATTACAACGAAAACTTGGTTAAAGTACATAGAGTCTTAAATATAAGGTTTAATCCGAGTCTTACGTGCCTGGACTAGGATATAATGTGTTTCAGGCGAGAAGAGCTAAAATAATATAAAATCTTATACTTATTTTACTTATTTTAATATAGAGTTACAGTAATATGTGTAAATTATCTGTAACGTGGACAAGTTCAAAGTTGTTGTGACTTTTATAATATTACCAAAACTTAACGTCTAGATTATTAATGAACAAGTTACTTATAATTGTTTAAACCACACAACATATTGTATGATGACTGATCGTATGACTCATACGATTTTGATAAATACATATGGACCATAAAGTTCAGACTCCATAATTTTTGTCAAGGGAACCCTAACGTATAGATACGGGATGAGCATTGGACACAGAATCCTTGATTTGATGCTAAAATCCGAAAATCTCAGTGTCATTGATATCACGTTACAATGAGGACGTTATCATTAATTTTAATTGTTTTATTGCAATTATATTGTGGTTATAATGCGGACAACAGGATTTGTACTACAACAGAAGTGTGAGTGTATTTCTTTTTGTTTTTAAGCTGTGCTAAACAGGGTGTTTTGAAAAAGCAACCGTCTAAGGTACTTTTGGAAAAATCATTCGACCTACAAAGTGTTTTTTTTTATTTATTATGTTCAGTTCAACACTAAGACGTACAAATATTACAATATACTGAAGTATAGAAGGAGCTCTATTTCATAGAATAAATTAGAAAAATATTAAGTACTACATACGTAAGTTGACCCGTATTTCTTTCGAAAGCACCTTTCAGGTACTTTCAAAACCATTATTTCAATTAAACAGTAAAATGCCAATGTTTATAAATTTAAATCATCACAAATAATTTTAGGTTTTTGTATAAAAAAAAACTTACTAAATAAAGTATTTACGTCGACGTGTCATATCGTAAGCGATTGTTGCGCCCACGCCTGTAATGCTGCTTACTATGTTGTCCATGATTCAGCCTGAATTATAAAAATAACTGATTATAATTTTCCTAAATTCACCTACTTAGGTATTCAATGCATGAATATTTTTTAAAAGTTATTTCTTAGTAGTATAGACACAACAATCAAAAAAAGCACACTCGTCTCGAAGTGGTGATAGTACAATAAACGAAGACATTCGGGATAACAATATTTCCCCACTATTTATTATATGTTATTTAATGTATGTATGTTATATCACTTTATCTATTAAAAAAAACGCATGAAAATCGGTTGCGTACTTTTGAAGATAGCGGTAGCGTACAAAAGGGCAACGGGCCATAGGGACAGAAAAAGCGACTTTATTTTATACTATGTAGTGAATTATGATTTACTCAGATACTTAGTTTTAAGAGTTGGATACCTATGTGCATTTATATCATGTTCCCATAACTTGAAACACCATCACGATTCTCCTGGTCTTAGAGCTCCCGCACACTGTAAACTTTTAATCGGCCTTTAGTTTGTTTGGACTCATAAGACGGTATGAAGATGATATAATATGGTGATGTGGTATTTAGCACATTATAAAGATTCGGTATTCAGTCAGTATCACACTTTCTTAAAAAAAAAACCATCGCGTCATGTCGGCCGACTGTCTGCAGTGTGCTCTTATCCTAATTTTATTTATCGCAGCTGCCCGTGACCATGGATGCTGTTAAGATGTCCGAAACGTCGGGATTAAATAATATTAATATTTTAAATAATAACCGCGATAAAATCCGTAAAAGTAGTTTTATTTAAATCAGAGCGAGTCAGAAGCGCAGCTGGTCTTCTACGGTTTCTATGTCATCGTTCCCTATTTAAATCTCGTACTTCATATTTTTCAGAATAACCCGCAGACAATTTGAGTCGTATTGGAGCAATTACACGGTTAAGGTGAACGACCCAAAATGCAGGAGAAGGCTTTGTCCTAAAATCATACAACGAAGAAGCTTCAGAGCAAATCGTGTAGTAACTGTGAGTTCGATATATTTGCATTACATATTTGAACTCATCATAATTTCCCGAGCCTTTTCCCAATTATGTTGGGGTACGGTGCCAGTCTAACCGAATGCGGCTAAGTAGGTACCAGTGCTTTACAAGGAGCGACTGACTATCTGACCTCCTCAACCCAGCTACCCGGGCAACCCCATTGGTTAGACTGGTGTCAGACTTATTGGCTTCTGACTACCCGTAACGACTGCCAATGACGTTTAATGACAGCCGGGACCTACAGTTTAACATGCCCTCCGAAACACAGTCATTGATGTCTAAGATATACTTAGAAAGTACCTACATACAAACATAGAAAAGTTGCATCGGTACTTGCGTGACCTGGAATCAGACCCACAAACTTATACTTGAGAGATTGGTTTACCCACTAGGCCACCACGACTTAATTAATATTTAAACTATTAACAAATAACAAAACTATTTATCTAAAAAAATATCCGCATCGCTATCCTTGGGGATCGTGTTCAAAAGGCCGGCTGCATTGCTACGCTGGATGGCAATACAAATTTTTTGACCATGTTATGTTTTTACGTATGTATACTTTGGGACAGTGACGTGTTAGATACCTGTCTATGGGCCTTGTGAAGCAGCTCAAAGTCACCCAGAGGCAATGTAAATAAGGAGTTCCGCAGAAGAACCAAAGTCTCGTGGTTTCTTTATCTCGTTATGTTCGAGCTACCAAAATTAATGAGCACTCAAATATTTTCAGAAAAACGTGACATCGGTCAAACATGTATGCTGCACCGGCTTCGAGCGAGATTTAACATATTCGCGGTAAGTAGCACTAATTACTACATACGATAATCAGCAATGAATCATTTTACATTAGGTGCAGTTTCTTTCTGCATTACCCATAAGAAAAATAGATGTGTAAAGATGATATTTCTACATTTTCAGATTGGTCTGCAAGGCGAAATGTTCAAAACCTTGCATAAATGGTTTCTGTCGAAGTGCAGAGGAATGTGGCTGCAACTTAGGTTATGTGTTGGATTTAGCTGATAAGTATCGCTGCCAGCCGTATTGCAGCAAATCCTGCGGAGGAGGTATTTGTATCCTGCCAAACGTATGCCATTGCAACAGAGGATATCGATTTCTCAATCAAACCTGTGAACCATTTTGCAGTAAGCCCTGCGTGAATGGCAGCTACTGCGCCCGTCCAGAAACCTGCGAATGCATGATAGGATATAAAAAATCTGCGGATAATATCTGCAAACCTCACTGCTCAGATGGTTGTCCCAACGGTACTTGCGTCAGTCCGGAAAAATGCGTTTGTAACGTGGGATTTCAAATGGTTATCAAAAACGACACTATGGAGAAATCGTGCCAGCCTATATGTTCACTACCCTGTATTAACGGCACGTGTGTAGCTCCGGAATCTTGCCAATGCAAAAAAGGGTATGAAAAAACGGACAACTACAGCTGTAACTCTTTTTGCTCTAGTGGGTGTCCCCATGGAAATTGTATTGCTCCAGAAACTTGTGACTGTGACCCAGGGTGGGGAATGGTTCATTCAAATGACACTGGGGATAAATCGTGCCAGCCTATATGTTCAAAACCCTGTATAAATGGATCATGCGAGGCTCCAGACACGTGCCAATGCAAAAAAGGGTATAAAAAAACGGACAAATACAGCTGTAAACCTTTTTGCTCTGGTGGGTGTCCCCATGGAAGTTGTGTCGCTCCAGAAACTTGTGAATGCGACCCAGGGTGGGAAATGGTTCAATCAAAGAGCACTGTGGATAAATCATGCCAGCCTATATGTTCAAAGCCCTGTATTAATGGCATGTGTGTGGCGCCGGAATCTTGCCAATGCAAAAAAGGGTATGAAAAAACGAACAACTACAGCTGTAAACCTTTTTGCTCTGCTGGATGTCCCCATGGAAATTGTATTGCTCCAGAAACTTGTGACTGCGACCCAGGGTGGGAAATTGTTCCATCAAATGGCACTGTGTATAAATCGTGCCAGCCTATATGCTCAAAACCCTGTATAAATGGATCATGTGAGGCTCCAGAAAAATGCCAATGCAGTGATGGGTATATAAAAGTAAATAACTACAGCTGTAAGCCATTCTGCTCCAGTGGTTGTCCTCATGGCAGTTGTATAGCCCCTGAAACTTGCGAATGTGATTCTGGATGGCAACTGGTTCAATCGAATGACTCTGGAAAACAAAATTGCCAACCTAAATGTTCGAAGCCCTGTTTGAATGGATATTGTGTCGCTCCAGAAGAATGTCGGTGTGCAAAGGGTTATGTTAAGTCAGATGACTACAACTGTAAGCCCTTCTGTTCCAGTGGGTGTCCTCATGGAAGCTGTGTTGCTCCGGAAACATGTAACTGTGAATCAGGATGGCGTTTAAATCAGACATACGGTACTACAATCCAAACATGTGAGCCATTTTGTACCACCCCCTGTGTGAATGGCATATGCGCGGCACCTGACACTTGTGAATGTTTACCAGGATATAAAAAATACGAAAATAACATTTGTAAACCTCACTGTTCATCTGGTTGTCACCACGGTACCTGTGTCGGTCCAGAAACCTGCATTTGCGATATCGGATGGAAAATGGCAAATGATAATAAAACTTGTGAGCCAATATGCTCAATACCTTGTGTGAATGGGACGTGTGTAGCACCAAAAACTTGTACATGCTGGCCCGGTTATAAAATAGCTCGTAGATTTACTTGTAAACCTAAATGTAGCGGAGGATGTCTTCATGGTATGTGTGTTAGCCCAGAAAAATGTGTATGTGATTCCGGATACGAAATAGCAACATCAGAATTAACAAAGACAGAATATTGTCGACCCATTTGCAACGAACCCTGTGTAAATAGTAGATGTGTAGCACCGGATACCTGTGAATGTAACCTTGGCTATACGAAAACCAAGAAGAATATCTGCGAGCCACATTGTCCAAGTGGGTGTCCAAACGGTTTTTGTGCGAAGCCTTTTGATTGTGTTTGTAATCCAGGATGGGAAATGACACAAACGAATGGTACTGCAAATGCTAATTGTAAACCAAAATGTGCTACTCCCTGTGTTAACGGGATTTGTGTAGCCCCAGAAACTTGTGAATGTCTCGATGGTTTCATGAAATCAAGGAATAATGTTTGCGAGCCCCATTGCCCAAATGGGTGTCCAAATGGAGCTTGCATCAGTCCTGGGATCTGCAAATGTGATTTAGGATGGGAAATGACACAAATTAATGGTATAATGAACAGAATTTGTCAACCAATATGTGAGAAGCCATGTGTAAATGGCACATGTGTAGCCCCAGAGACTTGTGAATGTCTGGACGGTTACGTAAAATCAGAAAAGAATATTTGCCAGCCACATTGTCTTGATGGATGTCCAAATGGAGCTTGCGTGAGTCCTAATGTATGTAGCTGTAATTCAGGATGGGAAATGAAACAAACTAATGGTTCAGATAATAAAACTTGTAAACCTATATGCACTCAAGCCTGTGTTAATAGCACATGCGTAGCTCCGGAGACTTGCAGCTGCCTTCCTGGCTATATGAAGACAGAGAATAATATTTGTACACCTAGATGTTCTTACGGGTGTCCAAATGGTACTTGTGTTGAGCCTGAGACTTGCATTTGTAATTCAGGATATGAAATGATACACATAGATGGCAATATGAACAAAACCTGTGAACCAATATGTGATGTTCCTTGTTCTAACGGGATTTGTACAGCCCCGAACACTTGTGAATGCCTCAACGGCCATGTAAAAGTAAATAATAGTGAATGTTTACCACATTGCCCAGGTGGGTGTACAAATGGAGTTTGCGTTGCTCCTGGTTTCTGCGAATGTAATATAGGCTGGGAAATGATGCAAGTTAATGGGACTATGAACAAAACTTGTGAACCTATATGTCAGAGCCCTTGTATAAACGGCACGTGTGTCGCGCCACAGTCTTGTGAATGTCTCCCTGGGTATGTGCAGTCAGGAGACAATGTTTGTCAGCCGCACTGTGCTGATGGCTGCCTGAATGGCGTCTGTGTGAGTCCCGATACCTGTAGATGTAACCCGGGATGGTTCAGAAGTGATCTCAATGGAACTTGTGTAGCAGATACTGCTGCCGTTAGTGCCAGCAAAGAGAATGATAATTGGTAAGTTTACATTATTAATTTATTGTAGGTATTATTTTATGAAATGGCCTGTGTTAACTAGTTCTATGAGAGAAAAGTTTATTCATGTACTTACCTTTAAAATATATATTGTTCACAGGGTGGAGTCCAACTGGATATATATGTTGGTCACTTCACTTGCCATTTTATTGGTTTTGATAGCGATCATAATTTTCATATATTTCAGAAGAAAAAAATCTGACAAGGATGGTAAGTTCTTTTCTGTGTACCAACTAATACATTGATCCTTCCTTCATGGCTCTTTTAGAATTTAAGGACAATGGGCAATTCACGATATTGAGTCAATCAATCCTTTAGTTCTTCTAACTCCCAAGTCCACGTAAGTCCAATTTCTTAAAACAGCTGTTTACTATGAATTTAAAAAAACCGGCCAAGTGCGAGTCGGGCTCGCGCACAAAGGGTTCCGTAATAACTTAACCAAAATTACAGTTAAATCAACCTATCTCAAAAACTATAAGAGATACTTTGATCAAACCAAAAATCGTTGAAAGAGTTAATTAGCATGCATCACCTCTATTTTTTTTAGAATTTTATACCCCGTAGTTATAAAAATAGAGGGGGGGGACATACTTTTTACGACTTTGAGAGCTGATATCTCAAAAACCGTTCACTTTAAGAAAAATGTTTTTTAGAAAACTTTATATCATTTTAAAAGACCTTTCCATTGATACCCCACACGGGTATGTACATCAAAAAAAAAAATTTCATCCCTCAGTTACATGTATGGGGGGCCCCACCCCCAATTCTTTTTTTTACTATTTAGTGTCATATTTTTGTAGCGGTTTATACAACACATATTCCCATCAAATTTCATCACTGTAGTACTTATAGTTTCCGAGTAAATCGGCTGTGACAGACGGACAGACGGACAGACGGACATGACGAAACTATAAGGGTTCCGTTTTTGCCATTTTGGCTACGGAACCCTAAAAATGGGTCTTTGTCATGCTTAAGAAAGGATTTTGTTTCTGGTCATCATCTCCCTAGCCTTTTCCCAACTATGAAGGATTCGGCTTCAGTCTAATGGATGCAGCTGAGTACCAGTGTTTTACAACTGCCTATCTGATCTCCTCAAGCCGTTATCGGGTTGCCCTGTTACTCGGGCAACCCGATATCCCTTGGTAAGAATGGCATTTGTGTCTGATCTTAAATTTGTATAATTATATCTGTTTTTTTGTTTACAGATGGTACTACAGCTGTTCCAGACCAAGAAATAACAACTAAAATATTTTGCAGACAAAAGGGTACTTACGATGTAAACGACAAGACTACTGAACTTTAAATGTACTTAGTGCAGTTTTAAGCCATTCCTATTTATTTATTATCAAAAATAATTAAATTGATTTATTTGAAAGTATTTCTATTTTTTTTTTTGGCATTGTCCTTAAAAGTATAAAACCTTATTTTGGCTCTGTTTCACTGAATCTACTTAATTTTGATAGTTGATTGAGTATATTCCTAAACATATATTTGTGTTATCTAGTTTAATAATTCGTGCATATATCCTTTAATTAATTCTCAATTTACGAATAAATGTGAACTGCGCAGATATATTCTGTAAATGAATATTGGACTGAATTGAATCCTGCTAATATTATAAATGTGAAAGTTTGGGAGAATGTATGGATGTATGTTTGTTAATCTTTCTCGCAAAAACGGCTGGATCGATTTGGTTGAAATTTGGTACGTAGATAGGTGATACCCTGGATTAACACATAGGCTACTTTTTATCAACACACCACGCGAGCGAAGCCGCTAACGGAAGCTAGTATAAAATATTTAAAACAAAAACATTTTTATTTCATTCCAGTGATTTAAAATACATCCCACAAAAGTTCAGAAACAGCAAATAATAAATAAATTCTATCATTACACTCGTATTTAGTGACTCAATGAAAATAGTACCTAGAAAGATAACGTATTTAGCTTAAAATAACATAGATTATACATGTAACAAAACAAACGACTGCAATGGATTAGATCTCACGTACAAAAAACAAAAACAAAACGTTATTGATATATATTTAAGTACAGTCAATAACTTTAACTCTTGCATGAGTCTTGCATGATATTTAGTTTATGCATTACCACAGATAATCATTATCCTCCTACCCTAAACCCAATTTTCTGAAAAAAAAGTTGTTCAAGAGCCATGGTGTCACAGACAGATTGACACAAATAGAGTCCAACCTTGTAACACCCCAGTTTTACGTTAAAATAATCACAAACTGAAAATGGACCATTCGGAATAATCGGGTTAAGTCTTTCACGAAACTGTAGTGTTCTTAAGGGCCGGCGCCCACTGCCGGCGTGGCACGGCATGGCACGGCAAAGGATTTTAATGCTAACTAAGTTATTTTGAATCTTATTTCAATGAGTTTAGAATCTATGTTACTTTATTTGTATAACACGACGCCGCGACGTGCCGCAGGATGCCACGGCATGACGCGACGTGCCGCAGGATGCGGTGGCATGCCGCGGCGCGCCACCGCATGCCGCGAGACGTATGGGACACTTAGGGGTCGAGGAATTATGATTGCTAGCTAGTTGAAATAAGGTTGAAACTTGTACAGCATTTCGGTGGGGCGCAGGGCGCAAAATTGATGAATGCCAGAGTGGCTGGGCTTTCAGCTGGATGCCACGGCATACCACCGCACGCCGCGGGATACCACTGCATGCCGCGGAATGCCACTGCACGACCTGCCGTACCATGCCGTGCCACGCCGTCAGTGGGCGCCAGCCCTAAGTTTCCAATATTCTACCGATCTGTGAATTTGCTTGCTAGACATAGAATTTTGACATAAGCCCCATAATAATTTTGCTATGTTTTGCTAAGCGAAGCAATACATAGATAGAATATTGCAATTGGCCGTTAGTTTTTTCTGTTAACTGTACTTTAAGAGCGCGCGCACACTACGCAGATTTAGTCGGCCGATAGTTGATTTTTGCTCAAAAATTATTTGAAGATGAATGGAAATACACACGTTACAATGATTAGGTATTTGTTCGGTATCAGAGCGACTAAAAACTTTTTTAATTAAAAAAAAAGTCCTATCAAGGGCCGACTATTTAATCATACACATACCTATTTAGACGTAGTGTAGTGTGTGCGCGTAGAAAAAGATGATAAGCATGTTATTGTTATGCACACGTTGTCTAAAAGCTATACTTTTATTTGTATCCCTGACTATTGTCTAACAAAGTACACGTCAAAAATATTTGGTACAGTTGTTTAAATTAAGTTATTATTTATTTAAGAAGGTCCTATTAATTTTAACAATTTATACTAAGTAGGTAATAATAATATTTCCAATTCAACATAATTTTGAAGAGTAAATATGAGGTGTCTTGTTTTTGTTTTGCTTATTATTTTACAAAGCTCAAGAATTTTGACTCAACTATGTGTGGAAACTCGGATGTAAGTACTTCAAGCAATTGTATTTACTACAAACTAGCTTCTGCCTGTGGTTTCACCCACATTTCATGGGAAACTCTGCACGAACCCGGATAAAATGTAGCCTATATATAGTCTTTCTTGATAAATGGACTATCTAACACTGAAAGCATTTTCGAATCGGAAAAGTATTTCCTTAGTTTAACGCGTTCAAACAAATAAACTCTTCAGCTTTATAATAATATTAGCATTGATTTGCAATTTTTCCGTAGTTTCATCCGCAACCCGTGGGAACTACGGCCTCTAGGTAGGTTCCTTTATAAAATGACTAGCTTCTGCCAGCGGTTTCACCCGCATCCCGTGGGAACTACTTCCCGTACCGGGATAAAAAGCCTATAGCCTTCCTCGATAAATGGGCTATCTAACACTGAAAGAAATTTTCAAATCGGACCAGTAGTTCCTGAGATTAGCGCGTTCAAACAAACAAACAAACTCTTCAGCTTTATAATATTAGTATAGATATGACTCTTAAAGAGTGTAGCTTTCCAACAGAGAAATATTTTTTTAAATCGGATCATTAATTTTGGAGCTTTTAGGGTGAAACCAAAGAAAAAAAATGTTTTCTCTTTATTACAATTGTATAGAAAACGGGTAGTCAGAAGCCAGTAAGTCTGACACCAGTCTAACCAAGGGGTATCGGGTTGCCCGGGTAACTGGGTTGAGGGGGTCAGATAGGCAGTCGCTTCTTGTAAAGCACTGGTACTCAGCTGAATCCGGTTAGATTGGAAGCCGACCCCAACATGGTTGGGAAAAAGGCTCGGAGGATGATGACATTTGTATAGAAAAATTGATTCAAGGTAAAAGAGCTTTTTCCAATATTTTCATTGCTAGGCGTTACCGAGATGTTCCTGAGACATACAACTACACATACCTGGAAGCTTACGAGAAGTCTTTCTGTCTCTTCTGGTGTACTGACACGAGGGTCGCCACCGCAGTGGGTACGAGAACAGTTCGGGTGAGTCATCTCCTCTCTAACTAGGGGTTTCTATAACATACCTGTTGTTTTACGATTAGAAATTGATATTTGACATAATTTATGAGGAACTGCCTAACTGTGCAAAGGTATCGGGTTCAATTCTCGGGCCGAAACCGCTTTGAGGTTTGCACTATAATATGTCCTGCGCAGTTGACCAATCTCCTCAATTTGTGAACCGCCGCCGTGGTCAATAATCGGCTGGGATATCATCATCATCATCAATTTATAAAGAGCTTTTGTCAAAAATCAATCTGTAATCACAAACTAAAGGATAGATATGTTATAGAATTCCGCAGTTATTGTAGTCAAACGTGAATTAATATGTCACAAAAAATATTTAATCTGTCTAGTCTTTTTGCAACTTTGTATGCAGTTCACAGTTTAACAGAATGAAAACCAATATTCAAAATGTACTAGGATAATTAAAGGGGCATTTACTTAATATTGAATTTTCTGAAAGTAATGAAACCTAGTGAATCTTCTATTCATGATCAAATAATTCAGGCTCTGTATGGTCCTCGACTTCTTACGTAAACTGCAATTTCAGAAATTAGTACCGGAGCAAGTAAATGTATGCTGCGAGGGTTACATCCAAGATGAAACAGCAGACAACAACAGGTAATAGAAATCAGTCTTCATATTAGTTGAAGCTCCACGTTTTACTCACGAAAAGTATTTTTTCAGCATTCACTGCAAGCCGTATTGTTCACCTTCTTGCATAAACGGCTACTGCAAGTCCCCAGGAGTTTGTACCTGCGACGTTGGCTATATGCCTGACATCTTTGATGCACACAACTGTTCTGCCCTCTGCATTAAAGGATGCGACCACGGCACCTGCACATCACCCAACACGTGCGAATGTGATCCAGGATATGAACTTATCAACCATGTTTGCGAACCAATCTGCTCAGACCCATGCGAAAACGGAGCTTGCGTAGCCCCGGAAACCTGACAATGTATCCCAGGCTACAAGAAATCTGAATACAACATATGCGAACCATATTGCTCTGGCTACACTGCAATCGGTGAATGTATTGTCACCATCACTTGTGAACCCGGCTGGGAAAAAGTATTCAATGGCCAAATGGAAGTATGCGAACCATATTGCTCAAAACCTTGCGAAAATAGCACGTGTGTAGCCCCAGAAACTTGTGAATGCTTGCATGGATACGAAAAGTCTTTGTACGAGATACGGTCGTTGGACCATATTTGTTATCCTATATGTTCTAGTTGTGAGCACGGAACCTGCGTAAGTCCCCAAATGTGTGTTTGCGACCCGGGATGGTACAAAATGGAGTCAAGTGGGGCATGTCTGCCGCACTGCGATGAGAAATGTGGTAATGGGAAGTGCGTGGCTCCGAATACCTGTGAATGTTTACCAGGACACGATGATAAAAATAACACTGGATGCGTTCCAGTCTGTGAGAAATGTGAAGGTAGCTGCGTTGCTCCCAATACGTGCGTTTGTGAACCCCCAGAGGAAACGATGCTTGTGAATGAAGAAGGTACGCCGTGTGACTGTGTTGAGAACTGTTCTGATGAAGCTAATAGATGTGAAAGAACAGTATGTGTGCTATCTACTACAGAAAGTGTGACTAAAACCGAGCACGTTGAAGATCTTGAAGTGACGACTGAGTCGACAATTCTGAGTACAACTGAGGTTTCAATAGATTTGAACACAATTGACAAGCCGAACAGTGATCCTAATGAAATAGTAATTGAAAAAGTGTCTTGGTAAGTTATATGTTTCTTTTACTACTTTTTAATATTTTTACTGGCAGAAATAAATATACATATATATATATATATATTTTATTATATATTATATATATTTTTTTTTGGACAGGAACAGTTACAACTGGGTCTACGCATTGGGGTCTATTCTTATTTTGATAATTATAACTCTGATTGCCGTAGCCATTTTGAAGAGGAAAAATTTAAAAGCATTGAAGGAAAAAGTATTTAATTCACATGGTATGTACTTACTATACATTTCTTTGTATTTAAAAAAAGTACTGACTTTTTCAAAGTCTTTTATAATGATAATTTCATGGTTTTTAATGCCAACATTAAAATTTACAAGCCAACATTAAACTTTATGAATTTTGCAAATACTTAAGTACTTATACATTTTTTTTTCAGATGGGGATTTGACAACTGTTGTTCATTATAAACAAAACAGCTGTTCTTAAACTAGGATTAGCAAAAACCTAACGTCTAAGAAAAAAATATATACTTAGGTAATTATGTTTATTATCACGGTGTTAAAAATAAAACTTCATACCTACTTAATTATGAAACATGTATTGTTATTTATTTGACAAGATCTACATATACATATTACAACATACTCAACGAATTTATTATCATAAAACTATGAAGTTGTTAATTTTTATATCAATTGTGCTAATTAATATAGAGCACACCCATTTATTTTTTCTCAAAACTTAAACAATATTATTTACATTACAATAAAAAAAACAGGTAATATTTGCACTATGTAAAAATACAGTTAACAAATGCCGTATTTAACAAATGAAACTTTTCTACAAAAAACTTTAAACAGCCACCATTTTCATTTATTAGGTACATTTAACGTACATTCATACATATAAACATACCTTTTTTTTTTTTTTTTTAGCGACGTAAAATCATCAAATGACCCCTCCCGCTGTGGGTTAGCAGCGGTGAGGGAGTGTCAGACTCTTACTGACTAAAATCGTCGTGTTCCGTCATAAGCCTTTTATGTACCAGGGCCGCGGTATCTCTTTCGAACAACCCGCAGCCCCGGCAGGCCTTGGCCCTGCTGGGCCCCGCTGGGGTTGCTGACATCTCTTTGAGGAGCGCGTGGAACAACGCGCGCCGTCGACACAGGTCTGTCGTCTAGAAAGACAGAGGGACGATGAGCCACCCGAACTCACCGCCCACAGACCCACGCCTACGGTGGCCGGGAGTCATCTCGCGACACCCGGCGCCCATGGTGTCTACCTGGTCCAGCGCGGCGGCCGGGATGAGAGGTGCGAACTCTCTGGCGTTCCGCCTCCTCCTTCTCGAGCATGACCGCTTCGCAGAAGGAGGCGACGGCATCCCATTCCCTCTCGCCCCGGACCATGGCCTGAACCAGGGCCGGACGCGAGAGGTCGCCGCCGCCCAAAGCCTCGACGAGGACCCGGCGGTGCCCTTCCCATGCGGGGCACACCTGGACTGTGTGGTCCACCGTGTCCTCGGGGCTGTCCGCACAGTGGTGACACCCGGGCGCCTCCTCACGACCGATGCGGTGCAGGTACCTCCCGAAACAACCGTGTCCGGTGAGGACCTGCGTCATGCGGTACGTGAGGGCGCCGTGACTCCTCCCGAGCCACTCCTCAAAGAGGGGACTTACCGCCACGATGGTGGCGTGCCCTGCACTGGGTTGCGATAGTCGCTCCCTCCAGGCCACCATGAGATCGCGCCGGAGCTCCGCCCGCTGCGCGACAACTTGCCGCGGTAGCGGAGTTTCCCCCCGGCGCTGAGCCTCCTCGCGCCAGTCGTACAGGCGCAAGAAGACCCTCGCCTCCAGATCCCACGGTGGCAGTCCAGCAAGTAGGCCAGCTGCTTCGCGGGAGATCGTGCGGTACCCCCGGATTAGCCTGATGGCTATCACCCTTTGGGGCACGTTCAGGTAGCGTACAGCCCGCGGCCGTACCGAACGTGCCCATACATATAAACATACCTGCTGATACATTCAGTAGGTATGTTTATCTATATAAATAAAAATGAATTGTTGTTCGTTAGTCTGATTAAAACTCGAGAACGGCTGGGTCGATTGAGCTGATTTTGGTTTTAAAATATTTGTAGAGGTCCAGGGAAGGTTTAAGCGTTACGAAGTTCGCGGGATCAGCTAGTATTTAATATATTTTGGTTTCAATCACGCCCTCGAATGGTTGAAATCTGAAAGAAGGAGTTACAATTATTATACACTGGTTCTTTATTAATCTTACATGAAGGCAAAATATTATTTATTACATTAAAAAAAAAAAACATTATTTTAAATCATACAGTATCATTATACATATACCTACATCCCGCACCCGCAAAAAAGTCGAGGATAGAAAGGGCAGCCCAGCTTCCCAACAGAGAAATAATTTTTCAAAGAAGTTTTGGAGGCTTTAAGGGCCACAAACAAATTATTTTTTCCTTCTTATCTATTCAAAATAAAAAAACTGAAGTTTTGAAAAATTATTTCATTGTTAGGTAGGCTATTTATCGAGGAAGGTTGTAGGCGTACTGTTTTATCCAGATTCGTACACCGTGAACCGGGTGAAATCGTGGGAAAACGGCTAGTCATATAAAGGACAGAAAAAAGAGTAACACAACATACCGTGTCCTCGCCTTCTGCATCGCGTGTAAGTCATCCTGATGATGATGGCGAGAAGAGTTCCGTATGCAAAGCCGCAGACTGTCAGCACTATGACTGTTTCCAAAGAATACTGCTGAACTGGCTTCTCTTTAACTTCTGAATCTGGACTGAAATTGCATAACACATTACACATAAGTCATTGAACATCTTTGCCAGTCGTTACGAGTAGTCAGAAGCCAGTAAGTCTGACACCAGTCTACAATACACCCAAGGGGTACTGGGTTGCCCGGGTAACTGGGTTGAGGTCAGATAGGCAGGCGCTTCTTGTAAAATACTGATATTCAGCCGCATCCGGTGAGACTGGAAGCCGACTCCAACATAGTTGGGACAAGGCTCGGGAGATGATGATGACCCAAGTTCATCGTGTCAGCCAGTTCGTCGATAACATCAACTTATATTTTTCTAAAAACAACTGTTTATTTTGAAACTTATAAGAAAACTGTTGCTTATTCTGTCGGTGAACTTAGGCTTAAACCAGACGATTTTATTAAATAAACCATAGAAAAAAGTGCATGTATTAATTAATGTTTAAAAATTCTACTATGTTTTTATTCATTTGAGGAAACCGACGTTGTATCCACATGGCAAAGTATCCAAAGGACTTATTGGCCTAAGGTTTCTTCAAGACGTTATACTTTACAAAGTCATTGGCAAGTACTTATAACTTCGAAAAGTTACATTGGTACTTGTGTGATCTGGAACCCCTTTATCTATACTTATAATAAATCTGTAGAGAGGTCAATTCTGTACATTGAATATATTTCCAAAATAACTATTAGGGGGTGATTAGTGATCGATACTGATGCCAAAAATGCAATCAGTAAAATTTTTGTCTGTCTGTCTGTCTGTCTGTCTGTATGTTCGTTATGGAAACAAAAACTACTTGACGGATTTCAACGAAACTTGGTACAATAATGCTTCATACTCCTGGGCAGGTTGTAGGATACTTTTCATCACTCTACGATCAATAGGAGCAGAGCAGTGAAGGTAAATGTTGGGAAAACGGGAGAAGTTATTCCATTTTTTATGCTTCCGTCGCGTGTGCAGCCTTAATGGTTAAAGCTATACAGAAACAACGTATGAAGGAAATGTTCTCCTTAAAATTATGTAAAAAATATACTATGACAGTATATGTCTCTCTTTTATGGTTGGCTCAGAATAACACGTTTAACTCTCGAACGCTTAGCAGTTCGGAGCTTTCTGATTATATTTGTCTACGTTTATAATACGCTTATTAAAAAAGTTAACATTATTACATATTCAATAAAAAAAGAATAATATAAATCGGTAGTAGGTACGCATAGATTTAGATAATTGGAAAGGCTGGTGTTTATTATTTCTGTATCTCTTTGCACAAAGTCCGAATCTAACGCGGACGAAGTCGCTGGCAGAAGCTAGTTCATAAATATAACAGGTAATGAACTGCCTATGATCGAGACCGGGCGTTGATTGGCTTCAGCAGTGGACGGCAATTGGCTGATATGATGATGATGATAACAGTGATATTTACTATTTACGTCAATACTTACTCATCAGCTTGTCTACTGTCAATATTGACGGTTTTATTTTTTGGCTGCTCTTTACGCTTAACTGGACCCTCTATGGTAGCACCTGTTTTAGTAGTTCCTATGTTTGTTGTTAAATTCTCTCCATTTAAATTATTTTGTGAAGAATTATTTGATCCTTTTTCCAAATTTCCATTTTGCAAGCTTATTCCAGTATTATTTAAATTTTTATTTCTGGATTTGTCCTGTGTATTTCCATTGCTTCCACTTGGTACGTTTTGTACATCATTGGGTAATTTATTTATATTTTTAGGAGGACTTACAGAGTTGTTGTGAAAATTCTTATTTGAACGATTATCCGTGCTATGTGACGTTTGCTGTTTTAACTCTTTAGATTCATTTCCTGAATCCTCATTTGATAAATATTGTTGTTTTTTTCTAAATTTGTCTAATGTCTTTCCGTTTAGTATGTTTTGTGGACTATTTAGTAATTTGTTTTCATTTCCAGCGTAACTTTTAGAATTTTTGGCTTTATTAGGCGGATTCGCCCGGTTACCATTTTCTGTAAATTCATTTACCAAATTTTGTTCTTCGTTAGTTGTCGTACTTTGCGGAGAGCTATTAGATAAATTATCTATTATTTCAGTTGGCTGCTTCACTATAGCGTTATCTACTGTCTTTTGTTCCAACTTATACTTTGTTTTCTTTTTTTCTTTTTGCTCCACAGATTGAATATTGGCTTGTTTTCCTATATTAACTGTATTTGGCAGGAAATTTGTCCTTCGATTACTAGTCGTGCCATCAGTTGTATACTCTTCGGTGTTCGGTAATTCTTTAAAAAGTTTATGAAGATCATCGCTTACTGGCACTTTTTTATCTAGTTTATTATAATCATCAATCTCTTCTTCTAAATCCCCCATCGCTTCAAACTTATCGTAGATTTCACTGCAATGAAACAAAAAAAAAATATTGAGAATCAGTTATACATATAGGCGCAGAAGGCACACATTATATTTCATCTGTATTGTGATTTTTGTAAAGGTTTTACAAATATAAAAGTACTTACCCAATTTTCTCACACAATCTGTCCGTTGCAGTTGTCCTGTAAATAATGTTTAATATAAGATTAGTAATAAAATAAAATTTCTATATTTAGGCAATTTTTTGCTGTAGTATTTTGTATAAGTATAATAAACTTTGGTCTTAGTTAAGTACTTAAAGGACTAAAGTACAGTTCGAAGGAACTACTCCTTCCTACTAGCTTCTATCTATCCATAATTTCAACTCAATCACTTCAAAAGTAATTTTACCATTTTTATAAAAAAAATATGCTACATTGTTATATAACATATTATACTCACATGGTTGAACTCAAACCATTTAATCCGTTATCAATTGTGCATTCCACCTGAAAATAAAACAAGATTATTTCTATTAATTCATCATCATTTTATGTCTATTTTTTTTTTGTTTTGTATTTTTCTTTTGTTTTTGTCCTTGTGTCACTCGCGTGAATAAAATGTTTTTCTTTCTTTCTTTCTTTGTATCAGCATCAACCTCCTGGCTTTTGTACAAATACTACATACCGTGGTGGTGCGATCACCTCATGCGTTTGAAGTCCTCCAGATTGGTTAAAACCGTTTTTCACTCTGAGATAAGTACTGGCAAACGCCAATCTGGAGGTCAATATTTACTATTGACATTTCATTTTCTATACAATCCATTCACATTTTTTTTTGATAACAGATTTAATTTTAAAATACTATTTACCCTACGTTCTTATAAGATATTACACCCATTGTTTGTTTGTCAGAAAACCATTTAATAATTAAGCAGTTGAGTAGTAAAATCATTGCAACTTACCGGGTTATTTCTGGATATCTGTTTGCTGTAAAAAAAAAACGAATATTTTAATAAACTGCAGAAAATTCCACTTTTTTGTAGACAAATGGACGACCAATACACAACCGCCGATAAACATGCCTTGTAAATGTATATGTCGCAGGAATATGATAAAAACGGGGATTTGATCAATTCCCTAAGGGATTTACTGAACCAGTTTAGGGATTTGTTCAACCAGTTTAGGGAACTGAACCAGTTTAGGGATTTGTTCACTGAACCAGTTTAGGGATTTGTTCAATTCACTAGATTTGTTTAGGAAAAAGATAAAATCGTGTTGTTATTTTAACATCCTCCGTGATTTGATCAAATCCCTTAGGGAATTGATCAAATCCCCGTTTTTATCATATCCCTGCGACATATACACTAAATATAACTATTAACTGGTTGCAGAGGTCCAGAAAAAACTATTCCGTTCAAGTGTTTCAAAGGATTTCTTAGTTTGTGCGGAAAATATTTATACCTAATCATTCACTTTTCGATCCGAATCATCGCGATTAAAGTCTGTTGTATGATCTCTATAGTACCTACATCTTATGTAATACGAGTATACTGAGGTAACAAAAACGACTAAGCGTAAGTCCCAATTTATTTTATTTGAGATTTTCGCAACATGTTTCCTTCTTCCAAACTCATTTCTCATCTCGTAAGTCACATTCAAATGAAATTACATATTCCCCATCAACCGTTTCATTGGTTGCCCTTTACCCCCCATCCATCCTCGTTCAGGCCTAAAACCTTCCTCAAAACATGATCTTCAGTCCATATAAAATACAATAAATAAATATTGTGTATTATACATATTATTAGGGACTTTGCCAGGTTCTAAAATAAATAAATAAATATGATAATATAATCATATTTTTGACAAATTGTTAATTTTATATAAGTAACTTACTTGGAACAAGCACATATCGACACCACCAGCTTAACACTGAAAGAAAAATGAATTTGAGAATGAGTGCATTTATGAATCAATTTCATGGAGTCAACAATTTAAACAATATACATATTTGAAATTACTACTTACACAGATTCAAGTGTCTCTCCAGAGTAACAGTGACGTTTATCTTTTTTGCACAAGAACTAAAATAAAAAAAATATATTGTTAGGAAAATACATTTCGATTATTGCACGAACTTCTCTTGCACTCATAGAGTGAGTTGCGTCATTTAACTGTAACTGTGATCAAACCACAACATCTGATGAGAAGAAGTCTTAAAATTTTAAAATATAAATAAAATACTCACATATGATGGCTCGGGCGTTAGTGTTATATTTGTATTATATTGTGGTTGCGTTGTAATCACACCTGGTTCGTGCGACTCCAACCGAGTTGCATCTGGTTCATTCGTTGGAGGCTCCTTTGGTTCATTCGTTGGAGGTACCTTTGGTTCATTCGTTGGAGGCTCCTTTGGTTCATTCGTTGGAGGCTCCTTTGGTTCATTCGTTGGACGCGCATTTACTTCTGACATTGGAGGCTCCTTTGGTTCATTCGTTGGAGGCACATTTACTTCTGATGTTGGAGGCACCTTTGGCTCGTTCGTTGGAGGCTCCTTTGGTTCATTCGTTGGAGGCTCCTTTGGTTCATTCGTTGGAGTCACCTTTGGTTCATTCGTTGGAAGCTCCTTTGGTTCATTCGTTGGAGGCACATTTACTTCTGACGTTGGAGGCACCTTTGGCTCGTTCGTTGGAGGCACCTTTGGTTCATTCGTTGGAGGCACCTTTGGTTCATTCGTTGGAGGCTCCTTTGGTTCATTCGTTGGAGGCACCTTTGGTTCATTTGTTGGAGGCTCCTTTGGTTCATTCGTTGGAGGCACATTTACTTCTGACGTTGGAGGCACCTTTGGCTCGTTCGTTGGAGGCACCTTTGGTTCATTCGTTGGAGGCACCTTTGGTTCATTCGTTGGAGGCTCCTTTGGTTCATTCGTTGGAGGCTCCTTTGGTTCATTCGTTGGAGGCACCTTTGGTTCATTCGTTGGAGGCTCCTTTGGTTCATTCATTGGAGGCTCCTTTGGTTCATTCGTTGGGGGCACCTTTGGTTCATTCGTTGGAGGCACCTTTGGTTCATTTGTTGGAGGCTCCTTTGGTTCATTTGTTGGAGGCACCTTTGGTTCATTCGTTGGAGGTACCTTTGGTTCATTCGTTGGAGGCACCTTTGGCTCGTTCGTTGGAGGCATCTTTGGTTCGTTCGTTGGAGGCACCTTTGGTTCATTCGTTGGAGGCACATTTACTTCTGACGTTGGAGGCACCTTTGGCTCGTTCGTTGGAGGCACCTTTGGTTCATTCGTTGGAGGCTCCTTTGGTTCATTCATTGGAGGCTCCTTTGGTTCATTCGTTGGAGGCTCCTTTGGTTCATTCGTTGGAGGCTCCTTTGATTCATTCGTTGGAGGCAACTTTGGTTCATTCGTTGGGGGCACCTTTGGTTCATTCGTTGGAGGCTCCTTTGGTTCATTCGTTGGAGGCACATTTATTTCTGACGTTAGAGGCTCCTTTGGCTCGTTCGTTGGAGGCACCTTTGGTTCATTCATTGGAGGCTCCTTTGGTTCATTCGTTGGAGGCTCCTTTGGTTCATTCGTTGAAGGCTCCTTTGCTTCATTCGTTGGGGGCACCTTTGGTTCATTCGTTGGAGGCTCCTTTGGTTCATTCGTTGGAGTCACCTTTGGTTCATTCGTTGGAAGCTCCTTTGGTTCATTCGTTGGAGGCACATTTACTTCTGATGTTGGAGGCACCTTTGGCTCGTTCGTTGGAGGCTCCTTTGGTTCATTCGTTGGAGGCTCCTTTGGTTCATTCGTTGGAGTCACCTTTGGTTCATTCGTTGGAAGCTCCTTTGGTTCATTCGTTGGAGGCACATTTACTTCTGACGTTGGAGGCACCTTTGGTTCATTCGTTGGAGGCACCTTTGGTTCATTCGTTGGAGGCACCTTTGGTTCATTCGTTGGAGGCTCCTTTGGTTCATTCGTTGGAGGCTCCTTTGGTTCATTCGTTGGAGTCACCTTTGGTTCATTCGTTGGAAGCTCCTTTGGTTCATTCGTTGGAGGCACATTTACTTCTGACGTTGGAGGCACCTTTGGCTCGTTCGTTGGAGGCACCTTTGGTTCATTCGTTGAAGGCTCCTTTGGTTCATTCGTTGGAGGCTCCTTTGGTTCATTCGTTGGAGGCACCTTAGGTTCATTTATTGGAGGCTCCTTTGGTTCATTCGTTGGAGGCACATTTACTTCTGACGTTGGAGGCACCTTTGGCTCGTTCGTTGGAGGCACCTTTGGTTCATTCGTTGGAGGCACCTTTGGTTCATTCGTTGGAGGCTCCTTTGGTTCATTCGTTGGAGGCTCCTTTGGTTCATTTGTTGGAGGCACCTTTGGTTCATTCGTTGGAGGTACCTTTGGTTCATTCGTTGGAGGCACCTTTGGCTCGTTCGTTGGAGGCATCTTTGGTTCGTTCGTTGGAGGCACCTTTGGTTCATTCGTTGGAGGCACATTTACTTCTGACGTTGGAGGCACCTTTGGCTCGTTCGTTGGAGGCACCTTTGGTTCATTCGTTGGAGGCTCCTTTGGTTCATTCATTGGAGGCTCCTTTGGTTCATTCGTTGGAGGCTCCTTTGGTTCATTCGTTGGAGGCTCCTTTGATTCATTCGTTGGAGGCAACTTTGGTTCATTCGTTGGGGGCACCTTTGGTTCATTCGTTGGAGGCTCCTTTGGTTCATTCGTTGGAGGCACATTTATTTCTGACGTTAGAGGCTCCTTTGGCTCGTTCGTTGGAGGCACCTTTGGTTCATTCATTGGAGGCTCCTTTGGTTCATTCGTTGGAGGCTCCTTTGGTTCATTCGTTGAAGGCTCCTTTGCTTCATTCGTTGGGGGCACCTTTGGTTCATTCGTTGGAGGCTCCTTTGGTTCATTCGTTGGAGTCACCTTTGGTTCATTCGTTGGAAGCTCCTTTGGTTCATTCGTTGGAGGCACATTTACTTCTGATGTTGGAGGCACCTTTGGCTCGTTCGTTGGAGGCTCCTTTGGTTCATTCGTTGGAGGCTCCTTTGGTTCATTCGTTGGAGTCACCTTTGGTTCATTCGTTGGAAGCTCCTTTGGTTCATTCGTTGGAGGCACATTTACTTCTGACGTTGGAGGCACCTTTGGTTCATTCGTTGGAGGCACCTTTGGTTCATTCGTTGGAGGCACCTTTGGTTCATTCGTTGGAGGCTCCTTTGGTTCATTCGTTGGAGGCTCCTTTGGTTCATTCGTTGGAGTCACCTTTGGTTCATTCGTTGGAAGCTCCTTTGGTTCATTCGTTGGAGGCACATTTACTTCTGACGTTGGAGGCACCTTTGGCTCGTTCGTTGGAGGCACCTTTGGTTCATTCGTTGAAGGCTCCTTTGGTTCATTCGTTGGAGGCTCCTTTGGTTCATTCGTTGGAGGCACCTTAGGTTCATTTATTGGAGGCTCCTTTGGTTCATTCGTTGGAGGCACATTTACTTCTGACGTTGGAGGCACCTTTGGCTCGTTCGTTGGAGGCACCTTTGGTTCATTCGTTGGAGGCACCTTTGGTTCATTCGTTGGAGGCTCCTTTGGTTCATTCGTTGGAGGCTCCTTTGGTTCATTCGTTGGAGGCACCTTTGGTTCATTCGTTGGAGGCTCCTTTGGTTCATTCGTTGGAGGCTCCTTTGGTTCATTCGTTGGAGGCTCCTTTGGTTCATTCGTTGGAGGCAACTTTGGTTCATTCGTTGGAGGCTCCTTTTGTTCATTCGTTGGAGGCTCCTTTGATTCATTCGTTGGGGGCATCTTTGATTCATTCGTTGGGGGCTCCTTTGGTTCATTCGTTGGAGGCACATTTACTTCTGACGTTGGAGGCACCTTTGGCTCGTTCGTTGGAGGCACCTTTGGTTCATTCGTTGGAGGCACATTTACTTCTGACGTTGGAGGCACCTTTGGCTCGTTCGTTGGAGGCACCTTTGGTTCATTCGTTGGAGGCTCCTTTGGTTCATTCGTTGGAGGCTCCTTTGGTTCATTCGTTGGAGGCAACTTTGGTTCATTCGTTGGAGGCTCCTTTGGTTCATTCGTTGGAGGCTCCTTTGATTCATTCGTTAGAGGCACATTTACTTCTGACTTTGGAGGCACCTTTGGCTCGTTCGTTGGAGGCACCTTTGGTTCATTCGTTGGAGGCACATTTACTTCTGACGTTGGAGGCACCTTTGGCTCGTTCGTTGGAGGCACCTTTGGTTCATTCGTTGGAGGCTCCTTTGGTTCATTCGTTGGAGGCTCCTTTGGTTCATTCGTTGGAGGCAACTTTGGTTCATTCGTTGGAGGCTCCTTTGGTTCATTCGTTGGAGGCTCCTTTGGTTCATTCGTTGGGGGCACCTTTGGTTCATTCGTTGGAGGCACCTTTGGTTCATTTGTTGGAGGCTCCTTTGGTTCATTTGTTGGAGGCACCTTTGGTTCATTCGTTGGAGGTACCTTTGGTTCATTCGTTGGAGGCACCTTTGGCTCGTTCGTTGGAGGCATCTTTGGTTCGTTCGTTGGAGGCACCTTTGGTTCATTCGTTGGAGGCACATTTACTTCTGACGTTGGAGGCACCTTTGGCTCGTTCGTTGGAGGCACCTTTGGTTCATTCGTTGGAGGCTCCTTTGGTTTATTTGCTGGAGGCACATTTAGTTCATTCGTTGAAGGCACGTTTGGTTCATTTGTTGGAGGCACCTTTGGTTCATTCGTTGGAGGCACCTTTGGTTCATTCGTTAGAGGCACATTTAGTTCATTCGTTGGAGGCACGTTTGGTTCATTTGTTGGAGGCACCTTTGGTTCATTGGTTGGAGTTACCTTTGGTTCATTCGTTGGAAGCACCTTTGGTTCATTCGTTGGAGGCTCCTTTGGTTCATTCGTTGGAGGCTCCTTTGGTTCATTCGTTGGAGGCACATTTACTTCTGACGTTGGAGGGTCCTTTGGTTCATTCGTAGGAGGCTCCTTTGATTCATTCGTTGGAGGCACATTTACTTCTGACGTTAGAGGCACATTTAGTTCATTCGTTGGAGGCACGTTTGGTTCATTTGTTGGAGGCACCTTTGGTTCATTGGTTGGAGGTACCTTTGGTTCATTCGTTGGAAGCACCTTTAGTTCATTCGTTGGAGGCTCCTTTGGTTCATTCGTTGGAGGCTCCTTTGGTTCATTCGTTGGAGGCAACTTTGGTTCATTCGTTGGAGGCTCCTTTGGTTCATTCGTTGGAGGCTCCTTTGGTTCATTCGTTGGGGGCACCTTTGGTTCATTCGTTGGAGGCACCTTTGGTTCATTTGTTGGAGGCTCCTTTGGTTCATTTGTTGGAGGCACCTTTGGTTCATTCGTTGGAGGTACCTTTGGTTCATTCGTTGGAGGCACCTTTGGCTCGTTCGTTGGAGGCATCTTTGGTTCGTTCGTTGGAGGCACCTTTGGTTCATTCGTTGGAGGCACATTTACTTCTGACGTTGGAGGCACCTTTGGCTCGTTCGTTGGAGGCACCTTTGGTTCATTCGTTGGAGGCTCCTTTGGTTTATTTGCTGGAGGCACATTTAGTTCATTCGTTGAAGGCACGTTTGGTTCATTTGTTGGAGGCACCTTTGGTTCATTCGTTGGAGGCACCTTTGGTTCATTCGTTAGAGGCACATTTAGTTCATTCGTTGGAGGCACGTTTGGTTCATTTGTTGGAGGCACCTTTGGTTCATTGGTTGGAGTTACCTTTGGTTCATTCGTTGGAAGCACCTTTGGTTCATTCGTTGGAGGCTCCTTTGGTTCATTCGTTGGAGGCTCCTTTGGTTCATTCGTTGGAGGCACATTTACTTCTGACGTTGGAGGGTCCTTTGGTTCATTCGTAGGAGGCTCCTTTGATTCATTCGTTGGAGGCACATTTACTTCTGACGTTAGAGGCACATTTAGTTCATTCGTTGGAGGCACGTTTGGTTCATTTGTTGGAGGCACCTTTGGTTCATTGGTTGGAGGTACCTTTGGTTCATTCGTTGGAAGCACCTTTGGTTCATTCGTTGGAGGCTCCTTTGGTTCATTCGTTGGAGGCTCCTTTGGTTCATTCGTTGGAGCCACATTTACTTCTGACGTTGGAGGCTCCTTTGGTTCATTCGTAGGAGGCTCCTTTGATTCATTCGTTGGAGGCACATTTACTTCTGACGTTGGAGGCACCTTTGGCTCGTTCGTTGGAGGCACCTTTGGTTCATTTGTTGGAGGCACCTTTGGTTCATTTGTTGGAGGCACCTTTGGTTCATTTATTGGAGGCACTTTTACTTCTGACTTTGGAAGCACCTTTGGTTCATTCGTTGGAAGCACCTTTGGTTCATTCGTTGGAGGCTCCTTTGGTTCACTTGTTGGAGGCTCCTTAGGTTTATTTGCTGGAGGCACATTTAGTTCATTCGTTGGAGGCACCTTTGGATCATTCGTTGGAGGCTCCTTTGGTTTATTCGTTGGAGGCTCCTTTGGTTCATTCGTTGGAGGCACCTTTGGTTCATTCGTTGGAGGCACATTTACTTCTGACGTTGGAGGCACCTTTGGCTCGTTCGTTGGAGGCACCTTTGGTTCATTCCTTGGAGGCACCTTTGGTTCATCCGTTGGAGGCACATTTACTTCTGACGTTGGAGGCACCTTTGGCTTGTTCGTTGGAGGCACCTTTGGTTCATTCGTCGGAGGCTCCTTTGGTTCAGTCGTTGGAGGCACCTTTGGCTCGTTTGTTGGAGGCACCTTTGGTTCATTCGTTGGAGGCACCTTTGGTTCTGACGTTGGTTCTGGCTCAATTTTAGGTTTGTGCTTGTGTGCTTCAACTATTGGTTCTAATATACTGCCAAAATATAAGTTATTTTTAATTCCAGTTTTTATGTTAATTGTATATATTTGTCTAAGTGATCAATTCAATACTTACGTAGGAGTAAGAGCCTTACAAAACTCCTTCATATTATCTACCCTGCAATAAGATATATTATATTATTTTTGTAGTATCATGTTCTTTACATACGTAACCGTCTTCCTTAGGCAGCGGCTGCCATTTGAACATCTTTTGAAGTCTACGGGAAATCGGAAGACAATCCGTCTTACCACAAAAACTTTTAAACGTCAGTTTAACACTTGTCTAAAAAAATGTCAGATTATGACGTTGAAATGAGGTCCATTTTGCAGCCACACTTTTTTTAGACAAGTGTTTGACACATGTTTAAGTTTTTGTAGTAAGACCAAGAAAGTCTAACACGCAGTCTTCACAGCCACCCGGGCTGCCCGGGTAATTGGATCGACAAAGTCAGACAGGACGTCGTTCCACGGAAAACATTGGTTCTAAGGCATCTGGTAACCGTGGACTGGAAGCCGTGGTACTTTGAGTCAGAAATTAGTGAAGCTTAGCAAAAGAATAATATTTTAAAGCAGTCTACGAAATGTATGAAATATTTTCGTTCCAAACTCAAAATTGTTTATTCTTTGGTAATTAAATCAAAATGTTTAAATTGAAACGCTTATATTGTTTCGTTTTACTTGTAACTATGTATGTTTGTAAGAAAATCTTAGAATCTTAATTTGACCCACTGCCCGTTCTTCGATTAGGATGTTTGTACACGCTCTGAGTTCTGAGTGCCTAGTGCGAGTTTTGCAAGTTAACTTTTTCGATGCGAAGATTATCATACCATTAAATCACGTAGCACTTATCTTTAGAATTGTTTATTTAATAAAGTCTGTCATCGGTACCTGGTCGTATTACACTTGAGCTCACTTTTGCGAGTATAAACATTATTAACCGGCAAAATGAATAGTCACATGAATATCTAAATCATGTGACATAACATACGACTCTTTATTTCAATATACATACTTATAATTACGTATCGAGTTGCGAACGCTCACAAAACTCGGAATCAGCACTCTGATGACATTACATGACTAGCTAAAAAACGTGATTACAAATCCAATTAATCCAAAAATTTTAGAACGTGATTTTTAGTTTTTTTAACTATCTTTTTTTTTTCGAATATCTAAACAAAAGATGGTTGTCGTTGTTTACTATGGTTGTCAAAACCCGCACTGTTTACCATTTATATTCTGACTGGTTTCAGTTGACAATTCTGTCAGACAGTACAAAAACTGCTGTTTTGTCTTGAAAAATTGACACATTCATGTCAATATCCTATATTATGTGTTGTAAATAAAAGTGACGGATTTACAGGGAGATCATACAGGGTGTTATAGTAAAGGGTTTAAAATGAGTCGGTTAACAATATTTTCACTGACTTCCTAAATTCAGGGATGTTTTCTCAATTCGAATGTTTATTTTTTTTTGCACATAAGTATCTGTAGTTTGCGAACCAATTTTAAAACTTAATTGTCAGGATTCTAATGTGATCAGGTATTTAACCCTGTATCATCAGTCATATCAGAAGAATCAGTATAGATAGAATATAGATTTAGAGTGGATAATGAAACCTTGAGAAACCGAGGGCAAATCTCGAAAATTGTAGGCATAAGTACATCGAGTGAGATATTGACCACATCATTATTAAGCCAGGATGTGGTTTTTAGCCATTTACAATTAAAATAACACGTTTTGCCAAGTAACTTAATGGGGTTTTTTTCCTTATCAAACTATTTTGAGCAAAACAAGTTCATGTTTTCTAGGTCATTTTTATCAGAGCATTTTTTGTAATCGTGAGCGGTAGGTATTAGTTAATAATTTAATTTAAATGTTTAATAATAGTCAGTCGTTTCCTTAAAAATGTTCAATTACTATGAATTATTTTCCATATACCTATCCCATTATTACTAACACAAATTAAGCCTATTTTTTTCACAAAATTCGTCAATATTATTCTTTTTTTTTATTATTACACCGCCCTAGTTTAAAAACAAGGTTACCTACCTATTTATTTCCAATGTAAGTACAAAAAGTACGACGTAATATTAATCAGCATTTTAATTTTTTGGGTCCCTCACTCAAAACGTCTGTCACTAGGCTTTTTTCAAATCGATACAGTAGTTTCGGAGCCAAAACTAACAACAGAAATATTGTTTGTACCGTAAAACATAGTTTTATGAATACTACAGACAGTGGAATAGATATAAATGAATACTCACATTTCTTCAGTATAAGATGTTTCTATTTTTGATTCGTCTACCAAGCACTCAGTCTGAAACAGAGAAACACCCTTGGTTAATAATATTATCACATTTCACATTCATCAAACCACTGTAGTGTAACTCTGGGTAGTTAAGAACTTGTAATTTCCGAGTATTATTGAAACTTAAAAATATTAAAAACCAAAGTCACAGTCAATTTTTTTTTATTTCAAATAGACCTATAAAAGCTCTTTCCAATCGTGAAACTAGTTGCACGGTTCCAAAGAGTTGGTCTCTTGGAGAAGAAGCGGCAAGAAACTCCATGGACACTCTTTTTAAAAGAAAATTAAATTAATTACAATAGTTTTCTATCTATTCGTTACACAATGCAAATTGAGCTAAAAATGTATTAATAAATTATACAAATATAGTCAAGGTTCGTAACCTTGCCCTATAGAGGTATATTTGATTTGATTCATATTATCCATGGTATTATCCAAGTCGTGGTGGCCTAGTGGGTAAAGAACCAACCTCTCGAGTATGTGGGTGTGGGTTCGATTCCAGGTCAGGCAAGTACCAATGCAACATTTCTAAGTTTGTATGTACTTTCTAAGTATATCTTGGACACCAATGGCTGATAAAAAGGTGAAGGAAAACATCTTGAGGAAACCTGGACTATCCTAAGTCTGAAATCACCAACCCGCATTGAGCAAGCGTGATGATTAATGCTCAATCTTTCTCCTTGTGAGAGGAGGCCTGTGCCCAGCAGTGGGACGATAAAAAGGCTATAACAGTATATTATCCATACTTTGAACGGCAATCTGTGTATCTATGTAAAAACAAATCATAGAAAAATACTAGTTTATACTACATGAATGAATGTACGCATTACATTCGTAATAGCTTAATTGATCTCTTTTATGTATCTGTTACAAATAATTATATTTTGTACGTCTCTACCCGGCCACGGGATATTAAAGTCCTAGATTTTTGGAAGGCGAACGTGGGGCCGAAGCCAACACGATGAAGCCCTTTTGAGACAACTTTAAAAGAAATACGACGACTATCCCTGTACTATTAATAATGTCAATGTTTACATTCCGAATGGTAAAATGTGACTGAGCTTTATTATAGTTTAAGATAAAGATGAATTCGCTTATATTCTACAATAAGTGAAATACAATAAAACTGAATGTTTGACTTACAGGTTTATTACTACCATCGTTGTATCTGAAATAAATAAAAACAAATAAGGATCAATTGACAATGTTAGGTAAAAGTTCAAATAAGCATCAATTTAAGTCTACCGGCTCACTGCAAACTAAACAGTCGGTCGACGTTGGCCCGATAGTTGGAAAAACATCAGAAAATCAAACACAACCCGTCTTACCACAAAAACTTTTACCGTCTTACCACAAAAACTTGTAAACGTCAGTTTAAGACTTGTCTAAAAAAATATCAAATTATGACGTTTAGGTACATAATATGGTTCATTTTGCAGCCACAATTCTTTTAGACAAGTGTTAAACAGGTGGTTAAGTTTTTGTAGTAAGGCCAAAAATACATTTCGTACCTACTCATCAAGCTCCCGATCCAACTGTCGGCCGATTAAAAAGTCGTGCGAGGATACTCTCAATTCAATCAAATGTTAAAATGCTTGCTATTAAGGTTTATAACTTACATGGTGCATTTACAGTATTGGATAGTCTCTTCGATGATCGAACCTCTGTAAAGAGAAAAGTACAATTTGAGTGTTAAGAACAATTATTTTAGTATTTAAAAAATCTGATCGGTAGATCCAGATTACCATATTTTGGGTAGGGATGGTTCTCGATGAGCTGATGCTCTTCACCGAAGTTGGGGCCTACATTTTATACTCATATTGTTGTTGTACTTTGCTCTCATTATTTTTTTTATCTGAGCATAGTTTATAGAATCGGTCATGGAATATGGGTTTGTCATGGATTTGAAACAGCCACTGCTATCAAAGTAGCCGGTCGGTGGCTTAACACCAGACCCACGTGACTCCTGACTCCTTGCATGAGACAGTACTTACCCTGGCGTAGAACGTTTCACAGCTGCACATTGTCCGGAGTGTATATTGTGGACCTGGGTCAATTACAAACAATTATTTAGGTGGAAATAATAACTGTTAGAGATATCGATATTTCTAATACATATCTTGCTGGGGCTGCGGAATTGTCAAAAGAATTACAGGGCCCTGGCATAGAAAGGGCTGCAAAACGAAACATGGTGGGTTAAGTCAGTATCTAACAGTCACTCACGCTGCGCCCACAGCGGCAGGGTCATGATGATCTACCACCAAAAAAAGTGGTTCTTATATGTAGTAGGACACCTCGCCCCTCTTCTGGCAAGCGACGTCTTCACGTTATAAATGACTCTTCCCTGTGTCAAGCGTGCAAGGCAATGCCACGTGCGTAGTAATACATATTTATAGTGCACAAGTATTTGCGCACTCACAATTTCCTCATCATAGCCCGATGGGACGGTAATCATACACGACCGGAGAGAGATTTTACGGGTGTATCAATCACCAACTTCCAGGCACCGGGCTGCTTTATGAAAGTTTCTAAAACCCACAAATCTATTTCGGTCCGACCCGGGAATTGAACCCGAGACCTCGTACACAGCAGCCGCGCTTGCGGTGACTAGACCAACGAGGCAGTTATCTATCCTACTTATAATAAATCTGTAGAAAGGTCAATTCTTTACATTGAATATATTTCCAAAATAACTATTAGGGGGTGATTAGTGATCGATACTGATGCCAAAAATGCAATCAGTAAAATTTTTGTCTGTCTGCCTGTGTCTGTTTGTCTGTATGTTCGTTATAGAAACAAAAACTACTTGACGGATTTCAACGAAACTTGGTACAATTATTCTTCATACTCCTGGGCAGGTTATAAGATACTTTTCATCACGCTACAATCAATAGGAGCAGAGCAGTGAATGGAAATGTTGGGAAAAAGGGCGAAGTTACTCCATTTTTCAAGCTTCCGTCGCGTGTGCAGCCTTAATGGTTAAAGCTACTCAGAAACCATGTATGACGGAAATGTTCTCCTTAAAATTATGTATAAATATACCATGACAGTATATGTCTATCTTTTATGATTGGCTCACAATAACACGTTTAACTCTCGATAGCTTAGCAGTTCGGAGCTTTTATAATACTCTCACTCACACTAATTGAAAAAAGTTAATATTATTACGTTGAATACGTAATAATATTAACTTTTTTCAATTAGTATAAAGAAAGAATCATATAAATCGGTAAAGAAATTATACATGAATTACGGTAATAAGCCATCGCCCGTATACTGAAGTAGTAGTAGGTACGCATAGATTTAGATAATTGGGTAGGCTGGTGTTTATTTCGTCATCTCTTTGCACAAAGTCCGAATATAACGCGGACGAAGTCGCTGGCAGAAGCTAGTATTACATATATATCCATCTAATGAACGCAGATTGTATTTATCTAGAATAAATACCAAGAAGTGTCGTGTTGTCCGGAACCCGGTCTTAGACTAGGCTAATTAGACTGTCGCCCCATTTTAATCACTGGTAGAAGAAGATGAAAGACAAATTAAATAAATCATTCAATGCTGATGAAGCAAATAAGTAATGAAAAAAGATTAAAATTATTCTAGAAATTAAAATACACTTACCAATATAAAAATTAAACAATAATTAACTAGGTACATTCTGAAGAAATGACCACCGCACGGGTGGCTGAAAATGAGTCTCTATCTTAGTTAAGTATCAACGCCAGCGGTCTTCGGTCGAATGACTAATGACCAATTTATGGAATATTTTTTTCGTTTGCTAAAATGATTGGAAGGTTTGAATTTCCTCATAGGTTTTTAGGGTTCCGTACCTCAAAAGGAAAAAAACGGAACCCTTATAGGATCACTTTTTTGTCCGTCTGTCTGTCTGTCAAGACCCTTTATCTCAAGAACGCGTGGACGTATCAAGCTTAAATTCACATGAAATACTCTATTGTCCCTTTAAGCTGCGAAAATATCAAACTTCTAACTAAGCCAAGCCAATCAAAAGATACAGCCGATTATGTCGATATTTTCAACAAATTTTCGACACTCGCAAAGGAATCAAAACCTACAGGATACTTCCCGTAAACTCAGAATCTTGAAATTTGGCATGAAGCATTGTCATATAATGCAAATATAGGAAAAATTGCGAAAATCTCATTTTTTTTTAACATAATATAATAAAAATATTTTAATAAAATGAAACTTACTACCTTATTTCTCACGAACGAATAAAGGTATCAAATTGAAATTTATAACAAATACCTAGGTCTATTGTCCCTTTAAGCAGTGAAAAAAATCAAACTTCTAAGTTAACGCTATCAAAAGATACAGCAGTTTATACCGACACCTTAACGAATTTTCGTCACACGCTAGGGAATCAAAACCTATAAGGTACTTCCCGTGAACTCAGAATCTTGAAATTCGGCACGAAGCAACGTTATATAGTACAGATAAAGGTAAAATTGCGAAAATGAAAAATATGAAGTTACATAAAATATTAAAATATTTTTGCTTACATGACACAAAATATTTTTTAAATAATTATAAACTTACTACCTACCCTTTTTCACACGAACGCGTAGAGACATTAAAGTTGAAATTCATATCAAACACTTCTTAAATCTAATTGCCTCTAAACTGTGAAAAATTCTAAATCAACGCAAAAATTCAAAATGCTGAGGTAGGTACCTACCTATAATCATAGCGCATATTTTGAAATTCGCCACTACTCGCAACGGAATCAAAACTTAAAGCCGCTGACATTGAATCTTGAATTTTGGTATGAAACAATAGCTTAAGGTAACCTAACAGAAAAACCCGAAACCTTTTAAAATTATTTTTGCTCATTTTTGCTCTGGTACGGAACCCTTCGTGCACGAGTCCGACTCGCACTTGGCCGGTTTTTTTTGATACGGAATAAATTTGTCTAGGTATACATTTTTCTGAACTAGGTACAATCGGCACAAAAATTAATTTAATATTAAGTATATACGTTAATAAATGGTTAATTAGTTTTTGTTAATTACCTTTAATATTTTCTTGCTAATGCGACATGCTTCATTTTGACATGATTTTTATTTATTTATTTATTATTCAGCTTTCGCCTACAGAAGCTGCACATTGGGTATTTGAAAAGGTCAAAAATAAAATCCATTATTATATTAACTTGGTAAATAAATCATCTTAAAATTATGTCACTTTCATAATTTATCGTTACGATTGAAAAAAAACCGGCCAAGTGCGAGTCGGGCTCGCGCACCGAGGGTTCCGTACAAATCCTGCATAGATAAAAAGGGGGATAAATATAGTGACCACCATAAAATGCTTTGATACCCTTAGTTTTGTAACCAAAAAGATCTACTTAACACCAGAAAAATAAAGCCTAAAAATACCTCTACAATAGTACCAGCTATTTTAGTCACGACTCCACTTTAAATTGTGTTCGACCTCCAAATTTTGTAAATGATCACCAAATCTTGTCGACCAAATTAATGTATTATTTTTGCCTAATTAAATCACTGTGATTGCCATAAAATGTAGGCTTATTATCAAATAAAGTATTATGATGCCATATTAAGTTATATGTATATGTCACCGTAAGATTACAAACATCGTTAGATTACAATCTATCTCGAGAGATTGTAAACTGTCGAATTATTGTGAACCGTAACATCTGATTGCAATTTAACGCATTATTTTTCGCTATATTATAATCTATCGATGAGAAATTGTCAAATTGTCAACTGTCCGAAAGCTCTCCCTGATTGGTCAGTCTTTTTGTAAGATCGACCAATCACGACCAGCCGTTCTGTTCCCATGGAGTTCCCGTAGAGTTAGGAATGAAATAGAGGTGTCAGTTAAATAAAATAAATGCTCTTCAAAAATTCTTCAAGTATTTATTATTTAGTACGAGTATGTAGGTAATTAAAATTCCTGACATATGGAGGGAACAAATTGTAACGAAATATTTATTCTTCAAACACAAATTGAAATTGGAAAATTATAAGAAACTTTTATAAAAAAAAAAAAAAACAAAACAATTAGGTAGTTTGTCTTCAAACACAAACAAATATTAAAAAAAAATAAAAGCCTCTTATATAAAAAAGGGAACTTAATTTTGTCCTCAAACAATTTAAATTGGACAATAATAAAACAAACTTGAAATAATAAACAATCATTTTATCCTGCAATTCAAATGAAAATGAAAAATAAAATTTTACTATTTTCATTATGCCCACTGTAATATTTTTGTAGCTCTATGGTAAATTCGTTCGGATTAACAATATAATTTTTTTCTGAGTTATTTTGTTGACCAGGCTCAATATCCGACATGGCTAATATTATTTAATGAGAACACGTAAGTTTCCACGCATATACAAATATTAAAACACGAGAAATTAATGTAATTTAGGTTATGTTCGGAAACTAACACTAATTTGTTGGTTTATCGTTCAAACTGCTTTTCTTTGGTTAATCACAGATAAATTTTACATCCTCAACACTTTTATATAACTAATTCTAAATAGGGCTGCCATCTCGAATTTCACCAAACCCGGACAAACATTAAAAAAACCCGGACATTTGGCTTAAATCGCTTATTTTCCCCGAACGAGTACGATTTTTTTTAAACAAAATAATACCTAATTTGTAATCCATTTACTATTAACATATACTTAAATTCAATAAGGTGCTTCCTTACATGAAAAGTGTCCGAGTTTTCCCCGGACACTTCTTGAAACCCCGCCCGGACGGTCCCCGGACGGCCTCCAAACGAGGACAAGTCCGGGGAAACCCGGACGGATGGCAGCCCTAATTCTAAAGAGTTATTTTCAACAGGAAATCAATTTATAATCACGAAAACACAGTTGTTTACACAATCGACAACAAACGAAATAAACAAACAAAATGGCGAATGCCGCAGCGGCGGGGGCACATTACGTTCTACCAATCAGCGCGCAAGATGCATTCCGTTCTACGCCAGTTGACAATTTGACCGCTTTACATTGATAGATTATAATATAGCGAAAAATAATGCGTTAAATTGCAATCAGATGTTACGGTTCACAATAATTCGACAGTTTACAATCTCTCGAGATAGATTGTAATCTAACGATGTTTGTAATCTTACGGTGACATATATATGTTATGGACCAAGTGATAAATTGGGCATTATACATAATGCCCGGTCATTATGAAAAATGCCCAATATGAGAGTGCAATTTGATAAAACTACCTGCGCCTCAGCTCGCAGGCCGCCTTGACCCTCCGCGCCTACGCGGTTTTGAATTGCACTCTAGGGGTAGGGCAATTTTTAATATAATGTTTTGAATCCAAATTAAATTCTACCATAAAAAAAAACGAGCCAAGAAAAATGAGATCAAGAAAAACGATGCCGAGTAAGTAAATTAGATGACAATTGTCCAATAAATAATTTTGTGGTTAGACTTAAAATTTCCCATTAAAAAAGAACATATAATTTTCGAAACAATAATCATAAAATATGTAGCAAGTAACAGAATTTATTTATTAGAACAACTGCCACCCTCGCACCGCATAAAATATAGCTTTATTATCTAATTGCCCAACTGTCATGTAGCAATATAATAATGCCCGTGCAATGTGATAAATAATGAAGTTAAGATAGTTATTAATCACTTGGCCCGATAAAGCTAGACATTATTCATAATGCTCGGGCATTATAAATAATGCCCGAATTAATCACATGGTCCATAACATATAGACTCCACGTAGTCTTGTTTGCCCTACCCCTAGAGTGCAATTCAAAACCGCGTAGGCGCGGAGGGGCGAGGCGGCCTGTTAGCTGAGGCTGAGGCTTATAATAAATTCTTACATTTACCAACTCATGACGGTATATCTTAGGTCTTACTGGAAAATCTTAGGACTTACCATAGGTCGAGCTTTTACAGTAACATATACATTCTTACGTGCTCTCTTATGTACTCCTTTTATGTACTCCTTTTATGAATTCTCTTATGTACTCTTTTATGTACTCCTTTTATGAATTCTCTTATGTACTCCCTTTATGTACTCTCTTATGTGCTCCTTTATGTGCTCTCTTATGTACTCTCTTATGCACTCTCTTATGAAAAAAAATAAAAAAACATACCTACAACATAAATTCTGAAACACTGGTTGGAATACCTTACTCGACAAAGGAAATGGCTTTTTCATATAAAAAAAAAAAACAGAATCGATAGCAATGAAATGTTTACCAATGGGTTCGTTATGATAGACCTTTGAAGGTGCCAAAAAGACCGGCCTGAAATCCATGGGGTATTGAAGCTTTATCATAGTATCACAAAAATAGGTTATGTTGAATTTATGTTGATTTTAAAGCCAATAGTTCAGAGTCGGCCTGGCGATTAATAGGTCTTGTATATAATCACTCCAGATACGATTAAGCACCGACCTTACCTACTTAGAGAGGTTTTGCAGTTATATGCAACCTTCACAACCGGCTATGAAACGGTTTTGGAGAAATTATCTATGAAAATCGCGCATTGGTCAAATATAACAAATAACTTAGCGATGCAAAACGGTCCAATCACGAGTCTGCATTCAACTTCTAATGAATATTAAACAGTAATAAAAGTAAACTTTTTTGTGAACTAAAATCATGGTCGAAAAACGCTATAAAAAGAGAACCCCATGGTTTTAGGTGATATGAAATATTTTTTTAATGCTCACATTATACTGACTCCAATCATACATATGAAGTTTCTGTCGACTCTTGCAACTCAATATTCAAAAAGATGACAGTGATGTCCCAAGATTACTGCTTTCCGTAGCCGGATGGTGACAAAAACTATGTCCTTCTCCCGGGTCTAAGCTATCTCCTCTCTAATTTTCAGCTTAAACGGTTCAGCCATCCTTGAGTTATAAAATGTGTAACTAACACGACTTTATTTTATATATATGTAGATAGATATTTGCTTTTAATTGAAATGTAACAATTTGTTAATCTAATTAGTTATCTAGAATATTTTTTAAATGACAAGGAGATATAGAGAAGATCCTAGAAGAAGAAGATATAGAGATAAAAGTTTGGGTAAGTCACTAACTATAATATTGGCAATGTATGAATGAAAACACAATCATTTTTAATAAATTTAATTATTCAGCACTTTAAATTTTTAATTTTATAACAAATTAGCTAAATACAACATTCACGGATTCACATTTAGGCCGACTTGCACCACTGATCTTGATACTTGGCTGGTTTTAAAGTTAACAGAGATAAAATGACGGAGATGTTTAAAATATTTTACGTTAAGGTATCTATTTAATAATTAGCTATGAAAATCTCAGCTTTCTCTAATAATTTAAACTTAACATAATTCGAACAGGGTACCTATAATAAGATGCAGTGGCAAGATCGGAGGTGCAAGCGAGCTTACCTCCGCACTTAGGCCTCTGCCTCGAATTTTGCGGGCAGCGGGGCGGCAGCGGCGGCGGCGCGGGCGGTCACCGTTTGACTGGAGCTCACCGCTCGTTGCCCGCTCCCCGCGCCGCTGTATTCGAGGGCCGGTCCATTTGATTATACGCGTAAGATCCTGCCGCTCCCGCGCCGCCGCCGCTGCCGCCCCGCTGCCCGCAAAATTCGAGGCAGAGGCCTTAGAGACATTTAAATATTACTTAAGTCACTCCTCCTTACGTCAAACGATTTTCAAAGAAATCCGTCACTAAGCAATGACTTAAGTAACCATTGAATGTCTCTGAGTGCTAGGGTTAATGTTTCAGAACATATCAGCATTTACTCGACTACTTTAACCCGTGAGAAACATTAAGAGAACCCGCCCACTACAGACTTAATAGTCGGCCGACAGTTGACCGTTGTTTGTAAATTTTTCTTTAAAAAAAAATCTTAATAAATAATCAAAGTATTCCTCAGACCTTTGTAATGTGCGTACTTATTCATCTTCATACTGATGTATGAGCCCGACTAAATTTGTAGTGTGCGGGCACTCTAAAACATATATTATGTTACCTAACTAAATCTAGTCCATTTCACATTTGCATGCCCTGCTCCGGTGGAAGAACTGAAAGAAAAAGATAAGTTAATCAATTGCAAATATTTACAGAACCTAAAAGATTTTGTGTTGACAAAAAATAGAGATGGAAGACTGTCTAAAAGCTTGAAATTCATGAATCTATTTCATTTTCGTGTGTACTGATATGTATAATTTTATAACCCCAATACCTATTCAGATACTACTACAAACTAACTATGCTATAGGTATATAAGCGGGTTTCAATAACCTGTACTTAATTCCGTTGATTCCTGACCACGGAGAAAGTAAATAACAGAGATACCATTAGGAAGGTAGGTCAATCGCTTTCTTGTAGGTCTAAGTAACGTATGGTAGGCGATCAGTTACTATAACTAACGAGACGTTGGGGTTTCTTGTCAATTAAAACCAATCCGTCAACGATTGGTCTTGATTGCTTGTTTCTTTTTTCATAGAGAGCGTGTCAGGGCGGAGCTAGTAATGTTCCTCGTCCCCCGAACTCCCGCATTTTGACGCGCTACTTGCTTAGGACATTTGGCATTATGATGTCTCCGTTATTCATGTAATATTCATTTTCACCCTTCATTTATCATATTTCATTAGAAATGAAATGTCTAAATACAAAATGAAACACGAAGCCGAATGAATTCATTAGTGAACCAATGCAACGAATCTAAATATTCACATTCGGCTTCAAATCAGTGGAAGACAAATGACGGTCTGAATTAAAAAGACTCTTCGGATTCCCATATTTTTTAAGGTATTCCCCAGGAAAGGTCTGCAATGTGACCAGTTTTTCTGTCATTCGAGCCGAGCCGTAAGGCATGGAATAAATTAAAAATGAAGCATTCTGGACTGAACTTGAGAGAAGTATATGATAACACATCTTTAGTAAATTTATAGACAGGTTGTTGAACTTAGCAGTACATGAAACATATTCAGCCTTACTACAAAAACTTAAACATCTGTTGAACACTTGTCTAAAAAAGTGGGCTGCAAAACGGACCTTATTTCAACGTCACAATTTGTATTTTTTTTAGAAAAGTGTTCAACAGATGTTTAAAAGATTTTGTGGTACGACGGATTATGTCTATTTAATGCAGCTTAGGAGTCGCTGAATATGATTGTGTTACACCTTAAATGTCGGCAGGACCCTCTTGGCGACGTTGCTTCGTTGTTTTGCCCACTAAGCCCGGTTGTTCGCACCCCCTAAAGTGAGATTATCAATTTTAGTATACGGTGTAACACGTCGTAACAGATTCATCAACTTTTAGACATGGACTTAACAAAGAGACGTAGCTAGACAAATGGACAGATACATGTAGAATTTTTTAAGACACATACGTTTGTAGAAGCTGAATATTATAAGACGTACCGTAAGATCGTTTTCTATAGCGGTCGTATGCGTATTTGCAGCCGATGGCAACGAGGACTCCGGCAGCGAAAGCGCAGAACACGCCTATCACCACGACATGGATTGCAACTTTCGTCGGCTCTGGCTTGTTGGCCACCTGATGACCAGCTGCTGCATCGTGGCCACTACAAAATAACATTAAAGCATTTATAAAATAAGAGAATACAAAAACAACTTTTGAAATTGCAGCAGGTTAAGTAGGTTAAATAGCAGCGGGTCGATCGATCCTAAGGTTATGCAACGCTTAGTGCGCTGGTCCGTAGATGGGAAACCATTTTGTCATAACGGCTTCCTCCGTGCTTCGTAAAGCACGTTAAATTGGTAAGTTCTGGCTTTCATTTAAACATCTTTGGCAGTATATACAGAAGCCAGAAAATATGAAAAACAGTCTCTGCCCGGACCTGGTTGTCCGGGTTTAAGATGTCAGAGAGGTAGTCATTCCATGTAAAAATACTGTTGAAAAGGGCGAGTCGGATGACGCTAACACAACTTTTTTTCCACTACCTCTTTCAAAGGAATAAGGAGTGTTCCGAATTTGAAACTTACCTGTTGCTTCCTGGCGTTCTATTGCTTCCTGGTGTTACTCTGGCATTTGTTTCTGGCTTCACGGTGGCATTCGTTTCTGGCTTCACGGTGCCATTTGTTCCTGGCTTCACGGTTCCATCGCCGCTTCCTGGCTTCACGGTGCCATTTGTTCCTGGCTTCACGGTTCCATCACCGCTTGCTGGCTCCACGGTGCCATTTGTTCCTGGCTTCACGGTTCCATCGCCGCTTGCTGGCTCCACGGTGCCATTTGTTCCTGGCTTCACGGTGCCATTTGTTCCTGGCTTCACGGTTCCATCACCGCTTCCTGGCTCCACGGTGCCATTTGTTCCTGGCTTCACGGTTCCATCGCCGCTTCCTGGCTTCACAGTGCCATCGCCGCTTCCTGGCTTCACGGTGCCATTTGTTCCTGGCTTCACGGTTCCATCGCCGCTTCCTGGCTCTACGGTGCCATTTGTTCCCGGCTTCACGGTTCCATCGCCGCTTCCTGGCTTCACGGTTCCATCGCCGCTTCCTGGCTTCACGGTTCCATCGCCGCTTCCTGGCTCTACGGTGCCATTTGTTCCTGGCTTCACGATGCCATTTGTTCCTGGCTTCACGGTTCCATCGCCGCTTCCTGGCTTTATGGTGCCATTTGTTCCTGGCTTCACGGTTCCATCGCCGCTTCCTGGCTCCACGGTGCCATTTGTTCCTGGCTTCACGGTTCCATCGCCGCTTCCTGGCTTCACGGTGCCATCGCCGCTTCCTGGCTTCACGGTGCCATCGCCGCTTCCTGGCTTCACGGTGCCATTTGTTCCTGGCTTCACGGTTCCATCGCCGCTTCCTGGCTCTACGGTGCCATTTGTTCCTGGCTTCACGGTTCCATCGCCGCTTCCTGGCTTCACGGTGCCATCGCCGCTTCCTGGCTTCACGGTGCCATTTGTTCCTGGCTTCACGGTTCCATCGCCGCTTCCTGGCTTCACGGTTCCATCGCCGCTTCCTGGCTCCACGGTGCCATCGCCGCTTCCTGGCTTCACGGTGCCATTTGTTCCTGGCTTCACGGTTCCATCGCCGCTTCCTGGCTTCACGGTGCCATCGCCGCTTCCTGGCTCCACGGTGCCATTTGTTCCTGGCTTCACGGTTCCATCGCCGCTTCCTGGCTTCACGGTGCCATCGCCGCTTCCTGGCTTCACGGTTCCATCGCCGCTTCCGGGTTCCACGGTTCCATCATTGCGTTTTGGCGGCTCTGTCAATTTTATATTGACAGCACTGCAAAAAAAGAATTATTGTATTTCGACGTGGCATGTAATTGAGAAATAAATTAGCGTAACAAATGGGTCACTACATACACCCATATACTTATATCGTTACTAGTAATGATAGAAACATATGTAAAAAACTTTCGTGATAAATGGCTAAAATATTCTGTTCTCTGTCATGGACATTGTAACTCATTGTTTTCAAAGTACTTACTTTATGTTCTCACAAAGTTTAAGAGCCGCATTGGTTCTGAAAAAAAAAAATTGAATTAAAAATAAAATCTTGCTTAATTGCGTGTAAAAAGTATGAAACCACTTCATTTTTGCTCTCGACTGAAAGACGACCACATTAGACAGAAAAATGTGAACCAAATGATAAACAAGTGGACTCGAATTGGTATGATATAATCTTGATTGGTCATTTTACAGTGATTAGAAACCCCGCCATCTCAAAAATTATAGTATTTTAATATCTTTCATCATCAATATGCAGAAGTCTGTTTTATGTTCAAGTTTAATCCAGATCTGACTAGTATTTTTCAGTCATGCGTTTCAATACAGGAATGAATTTTAAGCAGTGCAAAAAAAAACTGGTGGTCCAGAATCATTAACAGAACATATCTGCATCATCAGTAAAAACAATTTTAAATTTTTTTATCCGCCCTGAAATCGGCAAAATATGGATACTAACTATTCTTACGCGCGCCGCGCAGCGCTCGCGTCAGTAAACCGGTTTTACGTTGCCGCCGTGCCTGCTATGACGACTGTGACCGTACAATGGGTTACAAAATAAACATCTTTCGCTATCAATAACTATTATTTTTTTGTACTAAAACACAACAAAATAAAAATATACGTATCTATAAAACTTATTTAGCTATAAGTTGACAAAGTTTTTGCACTGAATAAAATTCATTCCTGTATACTCATATGAACCCAAAAGTTTATAAAATTAATGTCTGGATTTCAAGAGAGACTTTGACCATCCGTTGTTTCTTCTCAATGGTACATAAATCCATTCATCTTCATACTGATTTATGGGTAAAAACCAACCATTGGCCGACTAAATGTTTGTAGTGGGCGCGCGCTCTTAGTGCCCTTTCACACGGCAGTCCAGTTTTTTGCAGGATACCGTTTATTGCAGGATCCCGTTTGATCGCATAAGATATTATATGCTAGCGTGTTCACACGAGCAAACCGCTTGGTAAAAAAAATCCCGTCGATTTGTGCAATTAGGTTTTGTCACTTGAAACTGGATCGTTCGTCCAGTAAAAAGCGGGATCCCGTTTAATGACACATATATGTATTTTTATTACATATATGTATGTATATGTATAGCAGTGTTCACACGGCTTCCTGCGTACGGTTTTTTGCTGGACAGTGTTTTTTGCGGGAAAGTGATTTACAAAAATACCTAAAGTCGAGCGTTGTGTCACAATAGGATGAACCCAGAATCTTCTATTTCGCTGTCGACGATGCCGATAATACCAATAGACTAGCAATGTATTCACGTCCAATTTCGCCTGATCACTAGCGTAGAAAAGGTCAAAAAACAGGAGCAGCCCTTTCACACGGCAGTCCAGTTTTGCGGGACCGGCCTTCCTGCAAAACTGAACTACGTGTGAACACAGCGTCCGTTTTTGCAGGATACAGTGAAATGCCGGTCCCGCAAAACTGGACTGCCGTGTGAAAGGGCTGTTATACTTACTCAATTACAGATAAGTTGCTAAATTTTTCCTGGCTGATACACTGAAAAAGAAAATATTTTATTAATTTTGATACAGTCCAGAACCAGCTTTTTGGGTAGACTGCCGGGTGACAGCGATGAGGATCAATTTCTCGACGTCGTTTATTATTTTTTAGGTTTTCTTTTTTTTATGTAAATATAGATTTAGTTTATTTAAAAATATTTAATAAACCTCCGAAGCTATTTTTAATTTAAATATTTCTCGAGTTATTATTATGTTATTACGTATTGTGCATTTAATAAAACTAAACCTATACTTACGTGAAAAAGACAAAACTAAACTTGTAAATCGCGTTGAAAATGAGAATCATTTAAATTACCATACTTTTCGAAGTTAATAAGCTAAGACATCGAAAATTACTTAATCGTGTACTCATATCGCAAATGATAATATTACGCCTCGTAAGCATTTGTCGTTAACTAAGGTGAAATTTGAATTTCCCGTGCCTTGTCGTGACATACATATTATTTATAAATATGTAGGAACTAAATATGTATATTTTATAATGTTTCAGTTGCAAAAAACGCAAGCAACCAGTCTTACATTTGGATTACAACGTGTATAAAAACCTAACGTATTTCACACAAATTAATTACCAGTGAGTTCAGATTAAAAATAATGGCGTCATTTATATAACTGTTATCGACATGAGGAAAACAAATTGTATTCGTATTATTAGCCTCAGGTCCCAGAATGTTTGGTCAGCATGTATTAATAACTTTGTTTTAAACAAAACTAGCTTTTGCCCGCGGTTTCACCAGCGTCCCGAGACAACTGCCACCCGTAGCACAAAAACTATCCTCTTCTCTCCCGGATCTTAGCTACCTCCCCTGTATTTCCAGCTTAAACTTTTCAGCCGTTCTGTAAGTGGTGTAACTCACTCGACTTTCTGTTATACTGATCGAATGTTTGGAAAATACTAGGAGCTATAGCTAAAACAAGACAATTTATAGATAATAGTAATGAATAGATAGATAAATAGATGGCTTACCGCTGTTGGTGGATTAGTTGGAATCGGCTTACTGAAAATTAATATAAATTATAAGTTAGATATAACTTATAAGTTAAATACAAATTATAAGCTATATTAAACAGTATAATGAATGTTCACACAGAATTCTCTAGACGATCAATTTAACTGCTCACCACCACGAATGCTGAAATGTAATTGATTGAATTTGTATCTATAGATCTAATATTGTAGACTAGCTGCTTCCTCGCCGTTTCCGCCGAACGTTCCCATTTTCCCGCATCCAGACAAAATATAGCCTATGTTTGTCGGGATTTTTCGAGCTTTCCAACAATGTAAGCATTGATCAAATCGGTTCAATAAATTCAGGCAGGCAGATGCTTTTATTATATTCCACGGAAACTTTTTCTTGTAATAAAAATCTGATCATTTTGATAAGAAAAATCATACTTAAGGTATGATTAAAATTGTTTGGGTGAATGTCAAAACAAAGAAACCACAGAACGGATTTTGATAAAACTTTTCAGTAAGGTTGCTTATAATCAGAATAACATAAAACTGTATAGTCTACTATCCACGTGCGGGGAATAGTTCCCTGGGAATGTGAGTGAAATTAAGCGTTCCTAAGTATTTTATAAATTATAAACTGTCACTTACTTTGTACAGGCGCATAGAACTGTGGCTGAACTAAAGCTGCAAAAAGAAAAGATAATCATTAATACAAAATCAAAACTTTTTATTTCAAATAGGCCTATAAGAGCTATTTTGAGGCGCCAAGTTAATTGGCTCCAAAGAGTGGGTCTCATGGAGAAGAACCGGCGAGAAACTCCATAGACGCCCTGATAAGTAATTGTTTACAACAATTCAATAGTTTTCATCACATCAAGTTTTTACAGAAATAAGTACCTATAGGTACCTTATTTATGTAACCACAAAACGTTAATTAATCATCACACTAAAAAGTTTATATATTCGCTAGTTATATATTTTCACAAGAAAGCGAATACACTCGCAAGAAATAAATTGTCAAGCCTTGACTAATAAATTTTCTATGACATTCTAACGTCAGAATTACTTGAAACAGCCCCCATAAACGCCCACCCCTCACTTTGAAAGTTTGATAACATGGTATTGTAAATCTGAATATGATTTTACAATGATTTTTTCGTACAATCTATTAAAACTTACATATTTTCCCAGACATCTTTATCCACTGACACCGTATCATCTTCTGCTCTGATATTTACAATCTGAAACAAACAAAATAATTGTAAATACCTCTATAGCTATTAACTAAAACAATCACCGCTGAAAGATCAGCTTTCATTTGATATGAACTGCATCCAAATCGATTCAATAATGTTAGTAAACTCAAAAGATCGAGAAGTGTGGAGACAAAATGGGGAGGCCTTGGGCCTTAGGCCCAGCATTGGGAAATTCAGGCTAAGAACAAATAAAATATCAAATAATGTCAGTGTGTTGCAAAATCGGATTTGAACCAGAAAATATAAAATTGATGTCCAAATTGTCTTAATTATTGAAGAAGTGAAAACCAAAGATTATAATGAGAAAATAATCCAACAAACACATCGTGTTATATAGAAAATTTTAAAATATGTGATAATCTCTATCAGCCAAACGACTATCTGTTCTTTTTTTTTATTTAAGTTCAAACTCAAAAGCATTCAACCTACTTTTTATAAAGAAATGGAATGTATATATATATATTAAATTGTATATCTATAAAATTTTAAAATATGCAATTTTGTCAGCTCAAAAAAAAACGAATAAAAACACGCCGATTGTTCATTACAAGATAAAAAGTTTATTCCATGAAACATTATTATCAATGAACCGGCGAATTTAGATTGCATTGAGTTACAATTTAGTCAAAAACCGGCCAAGTGATCCGCCCGCGCCACTGTTTTCACTTCATGTTGGTTTTCAGCACTTGGTATAGTAACAACAGAAATGCATCATCTCTGAAAATTTCAGTGGTCTATAAGGGTTCATGAGATTACACCCTGGTGACTGACAGTCACGTTTTACGCTTTGGGAATGTACCCCTATAAACATCTCCACTGGTTGTAAACACTACAGACTAAACATTCGTCCGACCGTTGACCCATTGATTGGCATTTTAAAGAAAATCTTATGTTCGATCAAAGGTTTTAAGTAGTTTTGTACCGGCTAAATACCTGATCTTTCTAATGTACGTTCTATAATTCATCTTCATACTAATTTATGACCCCAAACAAATTATTGGCCGACAAAATTTTTTAATGATTAGAAATTAATAATGTATGTAATCAGATAACCTATAACGTCCCTATATGCAGATTTATCAACACTTGGTATAAAACACCGAAAGCTTCGTGACAGCAAATCAAAATTAATAAAGAAATCGCAATATACTGTGTTACGAATTCGTGTGTAAACTATGACTTTGACAATTAATTTTACGATTAGAGTCAATGGCGATTAGATAGTCATATTACCACAAATTGTCGGTCAACTAGGACTGTTTAACAACACACACGTATGCTTATAAAATCTACATATTACACTTCACCACTTCGCAAGAGAATACACCAAAAATTTCTCAAAACAGACTTAAAAAATGAATACAATAGAAGTCCAACTCACCAAAGAGCAAAAAAATAAAAATAATAAATAACACTTCATTTTGAAAAACCACGACCTTTTGGGTCAATGGTGTTGTATGGAATGAAATATTATCAACGTGTAATACAGTTTAGTCCTTCGTTATTCGTATGACGAATGATTAAATACGCATGTATTGTATACCTATTTATAAAGCTTTGACATTTGAAAAAACCACAAACAGTGGATGCAATGCTGATATTTTCCTGATTTGATAAAACGTTTCAGCAGTACGATATATTTAGGGTACCGTGTTAAGTGTAAAAGGCTTCAGGCAGAGCTGTTACAGATTCAACAAGAAACATCAAGATCGACGTGCAAATATTAGTCAAATATACATCTATATGAATAAATACCTACAAGATATTATTTTTTTACCAAAATTAAATCGATTGTTGCTTCATCAAAATTGTTGATTTACCATCAAAAAAGCTTCCATCATATCCAGTAAGAAAATAATGTAATGCGCTGAGAAGATTCGATTGCATTTTATGTTTTATCCATATCCTAATAGCGTTATCGATCCATCCATTTTAGTCACCATCGATCTTCTAACTTATCCTGCCATGATCCTATGAAGTGGCAGAATGTAATAAAATATTTTTTCTATTTATTTATTTATTTATTGCAAAAATGTATACAGTTACAGAAATGCATCCTTATCCTAGGTATACATTACCCTGTTAGGGCGCAGCAAATTAACTTAAAACTATCTCAACACAATATATATATACTGTTTAATTCTTAACTAGACTTAAATTTAAAAGGATAATATAGTTATTTATTTACATTATAATTGTGACTTAATAAATAAATACATACATAAATAATGTATATATATATATATATATTACATTTGTGTATAAGAAGTTAACAATGTTATCAATTTCTTAATTATTATATCGACTAATATTTATTGCACAATGTTTATAGGAACAACACAATGTTTATAGGTTTATAATACTGTTACGTTGTTTTATTAATTATAGTTATTTATCACTTTAAGTTTCTATCTTCTAGGTATTCCTGTACACTATAGTAGCATTTTTTAATCAGCAATAACTTAAGTCTAGCTTTGAATCCCCACCGAGGGTGTCCCCACGTTGTCGTCGTGGTGGGGCTTGCGTGCTTCTAGGATCCTGGAGCTCTGCCGGTAGAGTCACTCATGCCGGAAAGGTTCAGGGGAGAAGCCAGACGAAGAGGGACCCAGGGAGGGGCCGCTCCTGACCAGTCGACGCTTGTGGACATGGCAAGGATGCGGCCATACCCGCAGAGGTGCAGGCGCACTGAAGCGGCGCTCGTTTGCTCCTCGTTCAACGAAGAGCAAACCTTTTGGCGGGTTTGCTGAGCCGGGATGGCTGGACAGCAGACGGAGGCATGCCTAATGCCGCCGCCGAGGGCTCGGCTTAACCGCCCGGCCCAGAGGAAGGACACCTCTTAGATAAAAAACCACCTAATCCCAAGTTTCGGGAGCGCGGCGAGGGGATGAATGGCCGTGGGGGACACGGTCGTTAGCGCTCCCACCTGTTGGGGCCAGCCGCCCCCAACAGTATGTAGGCTTGCCCCGGTATGAGGCCACTGCCGGGGTGGACAGGTACTTGTTCTCATACTCGTGGGACGTATATGGATAGTAATATTAAAAAAAACCCAAACAAAAAAGACGATAGGGAGTGGGATGCGGACTCGGACTGCGAGTCCGTATCCAGTGAGGAAACTGCGGGAGACTTCACGGTCCCCCGCAGCAAGAAGGACCACAGAGTCGAGGCCTTCCTCAAGAGGAAGGCGGACGACCTGGGGTCTTCCTCCGGTGGTCGCGGAGCTTCGGCCAAAAAGGCCGATAGGAGGCTCGTTCGCGACAGGGGCAACGAAGGAGACCACCAGAGCTCCTCTGAGGAGGACGCATCGGCCTTCGGCTCTGACCGGGAGAGGAGGGCGGACTTCGCGAAGACAGTGGAGTCCGCCTTCAGAGAGGTGACCCTTAAGAGAAAGAAGGCCAATCGCAATAGCGCGATTGAGGCCGCTACCGCCTCCATCACCGCTGCAGCGGTGAGCAACTTTGGCCTGGCTCCCAAGAGCGAGCTGGCCAAGTTGCAGGAACAGGTAGCTCGCCTCACGGCCAACTTGGGGTCTCTCGTAGAGGAGAATAGATGTCTCCGGGCGGAGATAGAAAGGATGCGCGAGCAGGAGGCGGAGCGAAGCGGGGCCACCTCGCGGCAACCGCAGTCCTCTCCAGGGGAGAGCCAGGTTCTGGCCCTGGTTCGGCGGGAGATGGCGGCCTTCCAGGCTCGCTTCTCCGTCCTGGAGGGCAGAGTTCTGCGCCCTCCCCTCGCGGCGCCGAAGCCCCAAGCAGCCCAAAGGGCCTCTTATGCGACTGCGGCAGCATCGGCACCGAGCGAACCCCCCGTCGCGGCGCCGATCGGACCGCCCAGGGGGGCAGCCGCCCAGCCGAAGCCAAAGGCTGCAACGGCGGTCCGGGCGCAGAGGACCCCGGTGCCACCCCCAGCACCGGTCCCGTCGTCATCACCAGTGGCGAGACGCCCCCCAAAGCCGACTCCGTCAGCGACTACTTCTCCTCCCACTCAATCCGAGTGGCAGGTGGTGGGGGAGAAGAAGAAGAGAGGGAAGGCGGCCAGAAAGAAAGCCCAAAGGCAGCGCCGCAAGGAGCGAGCCGTCGCGGCTCAACTACGCGCCCCTAAGACCGCGGCTGTGGTGCTCACCCTACAGCCGGACGCGGTTAAGAGGGGCGTATCGTACCGCGACGTGCTCGCTAAGGCAAAGGAGGCGGTGGACCTAGCTGAGCTGGGTATCACCGAGGGCCTTCGGCTCAGGGTGACCGCAACGGGCGCCCGAATGCTGGAGGTCCCGGGAGCGGCCAGCGGGCCCACCGCAGACGCTCTAGCCGAGAGGCTCAGAGCGTCCATAAGTGCGGACGATGCCCGAGTCTCCAGGCCCTACAAGTGCGCGGATCTGCGCATCATGGGCCTGGACGACTCGGTCACTACGGAGGAGGTGGTGGCCGCCGTCGCTAGGACGGGTGGGTGCTCCGCCGATGAAGTCAAGGCGGGCACCTTACGTCCCGACTTCAGGGGCACGAGCACCGTTACGGTGAGCTGCCCCGTGACGGCAGCCAAGACAATCGTCGACGGCCGAAGATTGTTGGTTGGCTGGGTGTCGGCGCAGGTCAAGCTGCTTGACCCCAGACCACTGAGGTGCTTCCGATGCCACGTTGGGCACCATGTGGGAGTTCGTTGCACCTCGGAGGTCGACCGCAGCGCCCTCTGCTTCCGCTGCGGTCAGCCCGGCCACAAGGCCGTGTCTTGCAGCGCCACGCCGCACTGCACTGCATGTGCGGCTGCTGGAAGGCCAGCCGAACACCGGGCGGGGTGCAAGACCTGTACCCCACCCGTCAAGACCAGGGGCAAGGGTCGGCCGTCCGTCGTCGCCACAGCCGCCATCTACGCGGTGGCCACTGCCGCAGCTCCCGCGGCCGCCGCCACCTCCAATGATGCCGTCGCTGCCGGCGAAGTCGCCGCTGCTGCTGCTGCCGCGGTGCCCGCTTCTGGGCCTGAAGAGGAGGAAGACGTGATGGAATTCTAAAACGGCTCCACTACGCTTCCTCCAGGCGAACATCAACCACTGCGCCCGTGCCCAGGACCTGTTGCTCCAAAGCATGGCGCAGTGGTCGATCAACATCGCCGTGGTCGCGGAGCCGTACTTTGTCCTTCCCAGGGATGACTGGGTCAAGGACCTTAGCGGCTCGGTGACCATCATATCGTCGGCCGCCGCTGGTACTCCTTCCCTCGAAGGGGTGAAGAGTGGAAGGGGTTGCGTCGCAGCACGGTTCGGGGAGATAGTTGTTGTGGGGGTATACTTCTCCCCGAACCGAACTCTCGCCGAGTTCCACAACTCCCTCCTGGAGTTGTCTGTCGTCGTCGGAAGCTACACCCTCCCTGTGCTAGTGTTAGGGGACTTCAACGCCAAGAACTTGGCCTGGGGTTCCCGACACACGGACGCGCGGGGAAGGATGGTGGAGGACTGGGCGCTGGAATCAGGCCTGGTCGTCCTCAATCGGGGTTCTGTCCCCACGTGTGTACGGATGCAGGGCGACTCGGTAGTGGACATCTCGTTCGCCTGCCCCGCTCTGCTACCGCGTGTCTTAGACTGGCACGTCGAGGAGGGGGTGGAGACCTATTCCGATCACCGGTATATCCGGTTTGACGTCTCCGCCCAAAATCCAAACGCGCCGGTCCTGCAGACCCCGAGTGGTCCACGTTGGGCGCTAAAGCACCTTGACCGGGAGCTTCTCCTGGAAGCCTCAGTCGTGCGGGCTTGGGTGTCATCACCGGACAGGCCCGCCGACATCAACGACGAGGCGGAGTGGTTCCGGGAGACCATGTCCGAGATCTGTGACATGGCCATGCCCCGAGTCCTGCCAGGACGCGCCCGACGCCAGGTGTACTGGTGGTCCAGCGAGATTGCGGCCCTTCGTGAGGCGTGCGTCGCTGCGAGACACCTGTACACCAGACACCGCAGGCTGCGCATCCGCCCTCCGGATGCAGAGGCCAGGGAAGCGGAACTGTACGAGGGATACAGAGCTGCGAAGACCGCCCTCCAATTGGCCATCATCCAGGCCAAGGACGTGGCCAATACAGAGCTGCTGGGGACTCTGGACAGAGATCCGTGGGGGCGCCCTTACAAAATGGTGCGGGGTAAGCTCCGCCCATGGGCCCCCCCGCTGACCCAGAGTCTTCGGCCTCAACTGGTGGAGGAGGTGGTGAGCGCTCTGTTCCCTTCGCGCGGGGAACACTCTCCCCCGCCCATGGTTCTGCAACCCGCGGTGTCGACTGTGGACCACACATCCGACGACGACGATGTCCCCGAGGTGACTGGGGTGGACCTGAGAGTGGCGGTAACCAGGCTGAAAGCCAAAAATACCGCCCCAGGGCCTGACGGCGTGCCTGGCAAGGCCTGGGTCCTGGCCCTTGAGGCTCTTGGGCCTCGACTTAGGGAGCTTCTCAGCGCATGTATGGAGAGGGGCCAGTTCCCACTTCGTTGGAAAACAGGGAAACTGGTCCTCATTCGGAAGCCGGGGCGCCCTGCGGACTCTCCGTCCGCATACCGGCCCATCGTGTTGCTCGACGAGGTGGGCAAGCTCTTCGAGCGAGTTGTTGCACACCGCCTCGTTGCGCACCTTGGGGGGATGGGGCCGGACCTCGCGGACAACCAGTTCGGTTTCCGCAGGGGGCGCTCAACGGTGGACGCCATCATGCGCGTGAGATCTCTCACGACGGGGGATGCTGTGTCCCGGGGGGGGGTCGTCTTGGCGGTGTCTCTTGACATCGCCAATGCCTTCAACACCCTTCCCTGGAGTTGCATTAGGGAGGCACTCCGGTACCACCGGGTGCCGACCTACCTTCGTCGCGTGGTCGAGGCCTATCTGTCGGATAGGTCCATCATTTACCCCGGTCACAATGGGGAATGGAACCGGCGAGAGATGTCGTGCGGTGTTCCGCAGGGGTCGGTACTGGGGCCGCTCTTGTGGAACATCGGCTACGACTGGGTGCTGCGCGCCGACCTCCCTAGCGGCGTCAGCGTGGTTTGCTACGCTGACGACACGCTGGTACTAGCACAAGGGAGGTCGCACCAGGAGGCAGCCGACATAATGGCGCGCGGGGTTGCGATAGTCGTTGAGAGGATCCAGCTGCTGGGACTGGAGGTGGCATTGCACAAGTCCGAGGCCATGTGCTTTCATGGGCTTCGGAACGCGCCACCTTCAGGTTCCCAAGTTACGGTGGGAGGGGTTACCATCGGCGTCGAGAGGGCGATGAAGTACCTAGGACTCGTCCTCGACGGCCGGTGGAACTTCGTCGAACATTTCCGACGTTTGGGCCCCAAACTGGAGAAGACAGGTGCTGCCTTCAAGCGGCTCCTGCCCAACCTGGGAGGCCCAAACGCCCCCTGCCGTAAACTCTACGCGGGAGTCTTGCGGTCCATGGCCCTTTACGGGGCCCCGGTATGGGCACGTTCGGTACGGCCGCGAGCTGTACACTACCTGAACGTGCCTCAAAGGGTGATAGCCATTAGGCTAATCCGGGGGTACCGCACGATCTCCCGCGAAGCAGCTGGCCTACTAGCCGGACTACCACCGTGGGATCTGGAGGCAAGAGTCTTCTTGCGCCTGTACGACTGGCGCGAGGAGGCTCAGCGCCGGGGGGAAACCCCGTTGCCGCGACAAGTTGTCGCGCAGCGCGCAGAGCTCCGGCGGGATGTCATGGTGGCCTGGAGGGAGCGACTGTCGCAACCCAGTGCAGGGCACGCCACCATAGTGGCGGTAAGTCCCCTCTTTGAGGAGTGGCTCGGGAGGAGTCACGGCGCCCTCACGTACCGCATGACGCAGGTCCTCACCGGACACGGTTGTTTCGGGAGGTATCTGCATCGAATCGGTCGTGAGGTGGCGCCCGGGTGTCACCACTGTGCGGATAGCCCCGAGGACACGGTGGACCACACAGTCCAGGAGTGCCCTGCGTGGGAAGGGCACCGCCGGGTCCTCGTCGAGGCTTTAGGCGGCGGCGACCTCTCGCGTCCGGCCCTGGTTCAAGCCATGGTCCGGGGCGAGAGGGAATGGGATGCCGTCGCCTCCTTCTGCGAAGCAGTCATGCTCGAGAAGGAGGCGGCGGAACGTCAGAGAGTTCGCACCTCTCATCCCGGCCGCCGCGCTGGAGCAGGTAGACACCACGGGCGCCGGGTGTCGCGAGACGACTCCCGGCCACCGTAGGCGTGGGTCTGTGGGCGGTGAGTTCGGGTGGCTCATCGCTCATGTCTGTTTTTAGACAACAGACCCGTGTCGGCGGCGCGCGTTGTTCCACGCGCTCCTCAAAGAGATGTCAGCAACCCCAGCGGGGCCCAGCAGGGCCAAGGCCTGCCGGGGCTGCGGGTTGTTCGAAAGAGGTACCGCGGCCCTAGCACATAAGAAGGCCTACGACGGAACACGACGGCTTTTAGTCAGTAAGAGTCTGACACTCCCTCACCGCTGCTAACCCACAGCGGGAGGGGTCATTTGATGATTTTTTACGTCGTTAAAAAAAAAAAAAAAAAAAAAAAAAAAAAAAAAAAAAAAAAAAAAAAAAAAAAAAAAAAAAAAGCTTTGAATATACCTAAGGTTTCGGTGGAACGGATACTTTCAGGTAACTTATTATAAATTTGAATGCTTCGATATTCTGGGCTATTTTTAAACATTTGTATTCTAGGTGTAGGTAAAATTAATTTATTTTTGCGTCGCTCGTTCTTTTCGAAGTTGAACATTTTTATATTTTTCTTAACAAAAATGGCTATTTCTAATATATACATTGAAGGTAATGTTAGAATTTTATTATTTATAAAGTGGGGTTTACAGCTGTCTGTTGGTTTTATGTGAAATATTATTCGGATAAGTTTCTTCTGGGCTATAAATAAATCTTTGGCATCTACACTGTGCCCCCACATGATCACACCATAGCGTAACCATGCGTAGGCATACGCGTAGTAGGCAGTGAGAGCACACTCGGCTTTTGTGTTAGTTTTGAGAACACCAAGTCCATATGAAAATTGTGATAATTTTGTTTTTATCTACTCGACATGTTTTTTCCAGTTTAGATGTGAGTCCAGTGTGATTCCAAGTAATTTAAATTCTTCGACTTCTTCAATTTGGATATTGCTAGTTATGGTTTTGAGGTTGATTTTTTGTTTTTGATATGGTTTGAATTGTATTATTTTAGTTTTTTTATTGTTTACTTCAAGGTTGTGATGTAAGAGCCAAGATTTTATTAGGTTAAATGTTTCGGTTATTTTTTGGTTGTATTCTTGATTGTTTGTTGGGGTTTTAAAGAGGATGGAGATGTCATCAGCAAATAATACACAAAGGTGGTCACATATTTTGGGCAGGTCATTAATATAGACTAGACTATTTTCTGCACCACTGTAATCTGTTAATCCAGTTTCAGCCATTCCTCAATTTTGTCAAGATGAGATTGCAGGAGTGCATTAGGAACTCACAGATTTTGTGAGTGAGGAAAGTAAAGCTTATATGTTGTAAACGTAATCGCGTCTGTTATTGTTAGATCAGCAGTGTATAAATTGTGTGGAAACCGGTCCCAGTATGCTTCCTTGCGGTAGGTACCCCTAATTTGACCTCATGTGTATTAAAAAAAATATTGAACTTTACTTCAAAGCATCGCGATCGATCGATGAGGGATGATTTTATTATTTGGTAGAACGAGAGTAGAAGCAACTTCTTGACTTAATAGAGTAGGGCCTCGTACTCCACTTTGTCAAAAGCGTTACTGACGTCCAGAACCACTGGTGAGCAATATTATTAGTTTTTCTTCTAGAAATCTGCTTGTCACGCCGCCAATACGGTGAATTTCGCCAACCGGTCCGTGGTTTTCCCGAAAGCCAAACTGGTGGTTTGGAATAATTAAATTTAGATGTTACTTCATCATCAACCTAAATAAGTAATAAAATAATTAAATGGCAACAGAACCCTATACAACCTATCTAATATTTTACGCAGGAAAACAAACGCACTGAACTTTGTTATCGAGAAGTTCAAAATGCCAATGTTAATTAAAAACCGTTACTCTTAGGTCAAATGAGAGCAAAAAAAACCCTCGGGAATTGTTTATTTATTTGAGGACAAGGTCACATGGGCGATTTTTAGCATGGGAAATCTGAATATGACTTTCCACTATAGGTGAGGGATTTTCAGTAGTTAGCGAATTATCGATTTTTCGGGAGGTCTTGTACATTTATCGGAGCCGATTGCTTCGAAAGCGCTTAATGAAACGTTTATATTTCTTCTCGAATCTGATGAAGTCATCCGAAGTTAATAGTTTCTGTGATATTTCCAGATTCGAAGTCAAAGTCAATGTATTTATTTGCACATGAATACAGTAGGTTCATAAGTTGTTACAAAATGTATGTGTGTTCGGTATTCACTCATAATATAATGACATGCAAATTAGTTTATTCACACATAAACATGCAAGTGATCAGTGGCGAGGCGTCCTTATAAGCCGATTCCCATCGGCTTCCCTTTCGAATTTCAAGAAAGAAGCATAGGTATAAGTTATAATATAGGTATAGGTATAATTAATATAATCATTTAAACCACACAATTTAAATATGTACGTATAACAAAACGCCTACCACCGTAAAAAAAATTGTCTATAAATTACTTGAAACATTTTGCTCCTACTAAACAAGCCGCGGCTTCCTCCTCCATACAAAACTACGCTTGCGTGACGTCATCCACGCCGCGCCGCGCGATGTTCGCGGCATAAGGGCGAGCGGTAAGCCGGCTCACGGAGCGGCTTCCGCCAATCAAAACTCGCGAGTGAACGAGAAAGAACGCGTCAAGAGTAGAGTAGCTATATCTGTCTACGCGCGAGTGACAGCGCTTAAATATGTAAACAAACAAATCAGACAAATATTCACTCTCATTGTTCTTATTTTGTTTTAGATAATACCATTAACAATTTGTTCTTTGTATTACTTAATTTAATTTATTAGTGTGTGTATCATTTGGAAATAACATAATTCGTGTGTGTACAATATTTTATGTTAGTTTAAGTGTTTTAGTTACATTATGTCAACATAGATGGCGTTGTGCATTTTTATTCAAATCCTGAATCGCGGTGTTAAGATTCTCCGCGATTTAATGACCCTAGTTGTGAATTTATAGTTTTTTGAATTCACTAAGTACGAAATTTTGTTTAAGTAGTTGGCAGTATCATTACTCCCTACTAATCCCCGCGATCGCACTGTGTGACCTGGTACTCAGTACAAGTACAGTACTGCAGCGTGTGTTACCTAGTGAAAATAGAGGTACCTACGTTAAAATGAGTTACTTTGATACGTAGACAGTTGGCATCAGGTTTCTTTTTAGTGTACCTACTTTTAAAACTTAACTAGGATAGCATTTATCGCATTAGACTGTTTTCCGACGACAGATTATTTACTTTAGGAAGGAACTTATTTTTAAAGGTTAAGTTTTGAGAATAAAAACGTGTTATAAAACTCGGGCACGCGGCTCGTGTGAATTACCTACCAATATTACGTCTATATTAAAATTACTAACGTCCTGATGGATAAATACCTACGATAAATATCAATGGCTAACAGGCCGTTGTAAATTAAATACTTAAAATGTATTGTTTCTAGTGCCAAGTTTTCTCAGATTCTAGTAGTTAATATACCTAACTAAAGATAATAAAGTTTTATAGATATTAATAATCTGCTGAATTCCTCGAGAAAACATATTCAAACTATCAGTCTCTCAGTCAGTGCTAAAAGGTGGACTGAGAAATTACCTCCATTACCTCTCCCCCCCCCCATCCCTGAGTACTCCCCCCTCCCAGTTTTTTTTTTGCTGCGGCTTCCCTATTTCATTAAACCACCCTTCGCCACTGCAAGTGATAAAGTTCACCTATTTATCTTTTGGTTTATATTGTATTCGGACGATCAGACCTGCAAGTGTGCAATGTTTCATACTATGTTTTGGTCATCATTTTGTTCATCGTAGTTGATTTTGATAGGTGTGCGTTCACCATAAAAACTCATACCAATCATTTATTTTTCTTTCTTCTGGAGTCATTTTTGTTTCCAAGAAGTTTATCGAAAAATTCTGCGGATGTTTCATACAGGCTTATATACGATAAGTAGGTAAGGTCGATATACTGATTCATTAATGATGAAATGAAACCCAGACTCCACCAAAGAGGATCAGAGCGGAGAAGATTTTACAACCTACTAAGTTTCTAGACGATAAGTAATATCCAAAGGGTTTGGAATCCTAAAGACACAGCAATTCATTTCTTAGATGTTAATAAACAGAAAGTATTATTTTTGTTTTCTTATTAAAACAATTTAAAAATTGGGGATGGAATGAGTATTTTTGAAAGCGACATTTAACTGCACAGGACCAATACCTCCTGCACATTTTGCATCTGTAAAGGGAAGTATACTCATGTTGTTTTTATACCATCTGCCAAGCCCTTTCGCAACTATGCTTTGAGGCCGGTTGCCTGTCTCTCAAGCAGATCATCAGAGTACCAGTGTTTTACCATGGAGTGACTGCCTTTCTGACCTCCACAACCCAGTGATCATGGAAAACAAAATGACGAACGTAGATGTCATAATGCAAAATCCCTTAAGAAAGTAACTTAGTCCAAAATGCAGGTTTACGGGGGACGAGGAACGTTAATTTTTTCGCCCTTCTTTAGAACCCGCCTATTGTTCGTAAAATCAAAAATCGTTGACAGATGTCTTAAAAACCCGAAAGCCCCTTTTGTTGAATCGTAACTAACCGTTTTCTATTTTTGACTCAGAAAAAGGCGCCTGACCTAGTTGGCTTATGGCATCTCTGCTAATTTTCTGGGGGAGACGGTGGCACCGAGCGTTGCTTAACCTTGTGATGGATCAATTCATGCGGCTGTTACTTACTCATAGATTGTTCTTACAGTAAAAGAAAATAATTTCCAATATTTTTCAACATTCCCAATTAAAGGCGAATTTTTTTGTATAAACCTTACTTCTTTTTAATTTAGCTTCGGAATAGGCATTAATTAAAATAATCAACTGCGATATTTCCACCAAATAAACAGGTTTTTCCTTAGAATAACAATATTAACTAAGCTTATTATTTCACATTTATATTTAGGTCTGAAGCTGAAATAAATATGGGACGTTTTTCCTAGTTATTTAAGGAAAACATTAGCAGAATACAACATTGCAACTGAATGATAGAATCGCTATACTTAACGTTATAACGTCATTCGAATTAATAAAGAAACCTTTGAAAACAGACTTCCTCCTAAGTTATCATTTTCAGAATAATTGTAACTATCGCATAAGTATGTATATTTATTTTAGTGTTTTTTTTTTTAAATAAGAACATTTAAGATATATATATTATTTTTATTGTAGACCATTATTGATTATGATATATTGTAAACTAGCTTTCGCCCGCGGTTCCACTCGCGTCCCGTAGTCGGATGGTGACCAAAAACTATCCTAAAACCTTTTCCCGGGTCTAAGTTACCTTCCTTCTAATTATCAGCCAAATCGGTCAAGCCGTTTTCATGTTATGTCGTGACAACGGAAAACGGGTTTCATTTTTTATTTTATTTTTTTTTCAAATATTTACATTAATTTTAAAAATTAAGAATAAACTTATATATACAGCTTAAAACTAATACACTGCAATGGCGGCATTGCCATTCAACGTGGCAATGCCGCCAGCCTTTTGGGTACATTACCCGGTGACAGCAATGAGGAGCAATTTTTTGATGCACTGTATTAGTTTTAAGCTGTTTCATTTTTTCAATATATTGTAAATACATACAAACCAGTAAGTAATGCAGCTGCGGCTAGATCGGATATTTATCCGGTATCAGATCGACTGAAAACTTTGATGAGAATCAACATTTTCTGGGAGTATTTACTTAAAATAATAAGAATAAATACAATTTATGATAGGGAAATATTAAAACTAAGTATCAAAATACATTTTCTTAAAAAAATAATTGCCAACATTCAGGGCAACTATCGGCCGACTGTTTAGTCTGTAGTGCGGTATTAGCCAACTTATGGCTTTCAGTCACGGAAACTAGCCACGACGATACATTGCATTGTTGTAATCACTACAAACATACACGTGTAACTCAATTAAGGCAGACTGAGATAATTAGTGAAAATATATAACTTTGAAGGTAACAACCGATTAAAGCTTTACATACCATATTAAGACGCAAAGGATTGGAACGTAAACTTTTAATGAGATATATTTTACAGTGATTGTGACATCAGGATCGCTGTCACTTTATCCAATGTGAAGAGACTGTATTTCATTTCGTCAAATCCATATGTATTTCGAAGGATAATTTGAGAGGAGTTACAGCCATTCTGACGCACACACTCGGTCTAGAGGTTCAAGAATTCTGTACTTTCATGCATGTAAACAAACAACGGGTTGAGTAGTTTGTTTTACGCACGGAGGAAAGAAAGATAGTGGAGATGCCATAGGGAAGGTAGGTCGAGCGCCTTCTTGTAGGTCAAGTAACAAACAGTAAAACAATCTGTCAAAGATTGGTCTTGATTTAGTGTTGATGTAGTTTAGAAAATAATGAGTAGGTTCTACAGAAGGCGTGTAAGGGCGGAGCTAGTAACGTTCCTAGTAGCGCGCCAAAATGCCGGTGTTCGGGACACCGGCATTTTGGCGCGCTACTTTCTAAGGAGATTTTGTTATCCATGGTTTAACGACTTCCGGTCTTTTCAATCTGTTGGTCACAGTACCTGTCGCGAGTTTATCATTTTCCCCCATCATAAAAAGTGCACAACGCAAAACCGCAAAAAAAGTTTTCACAAAAGGCATGGTAACTCTTTCTCATAAATCCCTAGCTGGCTTTGGCGCTGTGGAATTGAGTGCGTGTCATCAAATGTTTACCTCAACTGTGAATATCCACTCAACGAGGTGACTAATGATATTATTCATGTTTTTTTTAATCACGGATGTATACTTCCTCTCTGTATTTTTATCATCACTAGATTTGACGTATGTCTAAATACTAAACCAACCAAAAAGGACTGTCGTGGCCCTTTCAAATTTAAAAATAATTTATGCTGTAAACAGTAAAAGCTGTTTCTACACACAGCGATTTTCAAAATCTTTATATTTTTGGTAAAATTCTGGCATCATACAATTCTAAAAGGAAAATAATGTATGTTTCCTTATTTTATTCAAGGTCATTGTTTCTGTTATAACTCAATAGGCAGGGTTTAGAGAATTCGCCGTTTAAAACTTCGCGTTTCATGAGAAAACCTGTAGTACACGCACACCACAGACTAAACAGTCGGCCGACAGTTGACGCGATGATTGCCAATTTTTTTCGGGACATATTATTCCTCGAAATACATGACGAAATGAAATATAGTTTCTTCACACTGGATACGGTAAAATATCTCGCATAAAGTTTACGTTCAATTTATTTGCAACTTAATATGTAGGCTACAACCTCAAATCGATTATTACCTTTAAAGTTAACAATATGCGCTAATTACCTCAGTCTCCATTAATTAAGTTACACGTGTATATTTGTAGTGATTACAACAATGTAGGAAACGTATCTTCGTGGCTAGTTTCCGTGACGACTGTAACGGATAGTTTTCAGTTGACTGGAAGCCGTAAGTTGTCTAAATATTAATGTTTTAGCGCAAACATGTGTTTCGAGGAGCTTGGGTCGGTCGTTAGTAAGATTAAGCAACGCTTGATATAGAATAATTGAAAATTTTATTATTATATATTTTTTTTATTTTATTACTAGCTTTCGCCCGCGGTTTCACCCGCGTCCCGGATGGTGACAAAAACTATCCTAAAACCTTCTCCCGGGTCTAAGTTACCTCCCCTCTAATTTTTTAGCCAAATCGGTCAAGCCGTTTTCATGTTATGTCGTGACAACGAAAAGCGGGTTTCATTTTTATATATATAGATTATTAAATAGCACATTTTCAAATAACAGACATAATTACGCTATTACTATATACTTTTATAACAATTAGTCAGGACTATTATAAAGAATTACAAAGTATAGTTATCGGGAATTGCATACGAATTTCCTTCCTGACAATACCTCAAAGGCGATAAGATGTTGGCAATGTTGCAACGTGTTATTTAAAAGTTCAAAGTAAACAATCCTTTTATTGTTGAAATCTACCTTTTCTTCTACTTTTAGAAGGGGAAAAATAAACATAGCACTGACTTCTAGAGCCATGTCAAAATTTTATTTTTTTCTGCAAGCCCAGACATAATTACCTATATAATGGACTAGACTCCACCAACGGTTTCACCTGCGTCCCGTGGAAAGTAGATAAAAACAGGCTGTAGACTTACTCTTTAATTGAGCTACCAAACACAGAAATCATTTGTAAAATCGGTCCAGTATCTAATCAAGTAACGAACTGTTCAGCTTTATAATATAGGTACAACATATTATAAATCGTCCATAGTTAGTTTGTTTTGTATCTATCATTTACCTGTAGTTCCTAATTTAGACATTCAAATATCCAGTGTCCATCAAATATTTATCCTGTATTTCGCATAAATCTATAAAAGCTGTCGATTGTTGTTTGTGGCCTTTTCAAACTATACAAGGATCGGTTTCTACTAACTTCCCCTTTTTGACACCTGTTACATAGCGAGAACTATGAAATGAACTAAGAAACTTTCACGAAGCAGTCCGGGGTCTGGAAGCTGGTTTAATTCACCCATTCATCGGAGAGCACTTAATTTCGATCCAGGTCTCAGGATCAGGTTTCGATCTCTCACCGGTCGTGTCTTGTCGTCCCATCGGGCTATGAGAGTGAAGGAATAGAAAGAATAAAAATAGAAAGAAATAAAAAGAAAACATTTTCATAATTTTTTCATCATTTGAAAAAAGCCGCCGTGGACGAAATCGGCACTGGACGCTATTAGGTATTAAATTACATAGCGACAGTATCGCATACTTGGGGTAAAAATTAAAATAAAATCATAAAAAAATTGTTTAATCCTCTCACAATCTTTAAACTAAATAAAAATCGGATCCCACACTACCCATCTTGTTTCGTTGTTTATGACTTTAAGAACACGAGTATATGGAAACTATACAGGAATGAATTTTATCCAGTGCGCAAACTTTGTCAACTTGTAGTTAAATAAGTTTTAAAGATACGTATATTTTTATTTTGTCGTGTTTTAGTACAAAAAAGAAAAGTTATTGATAGCGAAAGATGTTTATTTTGTAATCGATTGTACGGTCACAGTCGTCATAGTAGGCACGGCGGCAACGCGAAACCGGTTTACTGACGCGAGCGCTGCTCCAAGCGCGTAAGAATAGTTGGTGTCCATATTTTGCTGATTTTAGGGCGGACAAAATAATGAAAATTTTTTTTTTACTGATGATGCAGATATGTTCTCTTAATGATTCTGGACCTCCAGTTTTTTTTTGCGCACTGCTTAAAATTCATTCCTGTATAAAGTGCAGACGTGTATCTTCTATTTGCTGTAATATCATAATGTTTGCTGTAGGAGCTGCCTTAGGTGAACCGCACGAATTAGCATAATGAGAGACTGCAACTGTCCACGCATCTGGAAAATACAATACAGCTCATAAGAATCAGACGTAATATGTACACCAAATAGAACGATTGTATAGATACCTCTTCCAACTTACTTCAATTACACTCTTCTTATTTGCTAGTATCTCGTACAGAGGAGCTGGATCATCACAATAATCAGAAGGAGGAGGAATAGGCCACCAGCAGCGATTGCAACCCACGTGCCATCAATGCCGGCTACACTGAAAGTGCTAAATAGGCCGACTGGCTTATATTCTGGATTTTTGCGTTTATGCCATTTGGTGTGGTGCTTTGGCTTATTGCAGTGTCTATACTCACACCCAGACTCACAGCAGCGAGGCTTGCAGCCATTATCAGTCCTATTGTATCCACGATGACAAAGACATTGATTCCGCTCACGGCATCGCCCATTGTTACAGGGTGGTGAACATGCGTGTACAGGTTTATAACAAGTATATTCGTCCGTGTCATGCTTCTTGTAGTCAGCGTCACAAGAGCAGAAGTCGGGTGCTGAACATTTCCCATTAACACAAGGCTTGAAGCAGATAGGTTCGCAGCCTGAAGCTGTCAGATTGTAACCAGGGTTACAGGAACAGTTATTAGGCGCAAAACATTGTCCATTGGTGCATGGTGGTGAACATATTGGCACACAGCCTTCCCCTTTAAGCTCGTACCCTTTGTGACATTCACATTTCTCCGGTGCTACGCAGTCGCCGTTGCTGCAAGATCTGCACTGTGGCTTGCAGGTCGAGTTTATACGTTCGTATCCAACAGAGCAGATGCATTGATTCGGTGCAACGCACTGTCCATGATCGCAGCCAATGCAGGTAGGCCTGCAGACTGCACTGTTGTCTGTAGGCTCATAGCCCACGCTGCAGATGCACTTGTTGTGCGCTGCGCAGGTGCCGTTTACGCAGGGGGTGTCGCAGATGGGATTGCACTTGAAAGCATTGCTGGGATCAGACGCGTAGCCGGGCTTGCACTCGCATCGGTTGGTCGCAACGCAGCGCCCGTTCACACAGACGGAGCTGCACACAGGCTGCACGCAAGCGCCATAGAGGAACATCAGTGGCGGCTCGCACACACACTTGTCCACGTCTACGCAATCACCGTTTATACACCCCATATTGCATACTGGCAAGCACTGGTCGAGCTCCTTGTCATAATAGTATTCACTGCAGCAAACAAGCTGTATTATCACATCCTGTAATTCATACAAGAAAAGTGGCATTGGCATAAAATATTTTAAACAGTAGCTTTATAGGAAACACTGTTTTTGAAATAGAAATAAATAATTCAGAAAACTACTTAATCAGAATCTACGATACGATAAATCGGATACGTACGACAAAAAGATACAGGGACATGACCTGGAATGAGTTGGTATATTATGAAGATATATATGAAGGTATATTGATAAGGTAGTAAGGTATATTGGTGTTGATGAAAAGATTGTAACAAGGACTGTGTAACAAAACATCCCATGTTAGAACTCTAAGAACTTCCGCACTCTGAGAGAATTTTCCGAATGTTTCGAAGTCGGTTAATAAAAGATAAGTTAAGATAAAATGTGATGAACTATCAAGCAACTAAAATATCGCAGTATGTCGAGCTCTTATCCTCTCTTCAATTTAAGATTACTTTATTCTTACATATTACAAGAATAATTTGAACCTCAGTATTGGGGTAGCTGTTTTTCTGCAAAACTGATCTCTTTTCCCTGGTGTCTCCATCCAAGCTCTTGATCCCAGTTAACATGTGCTGCAAAAAGTTGAAGAGTTATGTTTTGATCAGGTACTTAATTGTTAATTGTACAATTATCGGCACGAAACTTGAGCTCTGACCTACATCTGCGCAGAAGTAATTTATTGGGTCCCTTTTGTGGTGTGAAGTAAGGAGCGGGGACGGGCTAAGGCGGTGATTGGCCTGCAGTGCATCGCGTCATAGCCGTCACTCGGGATTGGTTCTTTGCTAATAAATCACTTCTGCGCAGATGTAGGTCAGAGCTCAAGATTCGTGCCGATAACTATATGTAAGTGAAATAAGTTGAGAGTTGGACAAAAACCAAAAAATAAAAAATAAATAAAGATATTAAAAAAATATATTTGTAGGTACCATAAGTTAATCTCATATCATTTTTTTACAGGGTGACAGTATAAAAAGTGATCGTGAGAGTATAAGAATTATGAATTCATACAGACCTGTATATTTTTTCGACTAGCCAAAACGCCTTTGATGCTAAGGAAAAAAAGTAAAATTTTAATTCAAATTTTATTACTTGCAATTGTATTTAAAATTTAAACACACGTATATTTATTTAAAATTTAAATAACAAATAAATATACGTGTGTGGTGTGTTTAATAAAAGCCGGTAAAATACCGATGATGTTATTAAACAAGATCATCAACTGTTGAGTCTATTTCACGGTGGGTGTTTCTCAATGAGCATAAATTAAAAATGCTTCGCATGATATCCTAAATTCTATTTGGTTATCTGATTACCCCTAAAGAATATCAAATATATGGGAATGGTAACCGTGACGATTGGTGTTCATGTGGTAAGGTGGAATCTCGTTACGACTAAAGCCCATCCACGATGACCAAAGAAAACCCAAACCTTCTCGTAGGAATACAACTTGAATTCCAATTTTAAAAGGGATTTATTCGCAGGGCCCCAGTGCTTTTGTTATGGGGTCCCTTGGTAGGTTACCTGTGATACCATGTGATGACCATGACCATGGCCATCCAAGTGCTTATCTAATCTTCTATCACCGCGTCCGCGTCCGTAGGTGTTAAAGCCATTCTTCGTAGGTTTACTGTTATTTACTTTTACAGTGATTCACGATGACAGGAAGCAAGGTTTTTTGAGTCCAATATCTTATTTTAATAAATGAAAAAATAAAAATTAAATATAAAAAATAACAATATTTTATCACCTACTTGTGCACTGGTTTTTCGCAAACACCTTTGTCTCCCAATTTCAGTGTTACACTTATTTCCACAAATTGAACCACATTGATAACTAGAAAGACCACATGTGCCGCTTTTGTCGGCAACATAGTGTATTCCGTCAGTTTTCATCTAAAACTACGTTGTTTCTGTACGAGAAGTTTTTTACGATTACCAAGTAAACGAGAACGGAAATAATAAGTCATTTTTGATAAGAGATCATTAAGGTTTAATCATATAACATTTTAATTGACCAAAATATTATTTTTTCCTTTTAGAGTAGCTTACTATTTGGCTATTAGGCTTAGGCAAAAAATCTGAAAGGCCGGCACACGGAATACACGGACCGCTTGAAGCAGTCAGGGGCAACAGCTCGACCGGTTCATGTATCTCCACGTCCATAGAACTCTGCAGTTGACAACTTGAAACTGTCGCCCCTGACTGATTCAAGCGGTCCGTGTATTGCCGGCCTTTCAGATTTTTTAAAGGAAAAATATGATCTTTTCTTCTTGAAACAGTTGATTGCATATAATATAAACTACATAATTTTGAAGAAGTAGTTATTACTACTTGCTTATTATTTGAGACTACCCATTTTTTTGTCTATCATTCTTCGCCACTCTTTCCCTCACATTTCAACACACCCCACTCAACTATTTCAGTCTTTCTTCTTCCTTCTACTTACATAAAAAATCATCTAAGTACATTCACTTTATCACCTGCCTAGCCTTTTCCCGCTACCCGTGTTTTATGCAGCAAATGTCTATCAGACCTACTCGATCTAATTACCTGAGTAACATAATAGGGGGTATTATGTATGGTAAGACAGGCAGCAATAAAATTATTTCAAGCATTCTAAGAAAAAAAAAAACTAAAAAACACGCTTTTTATAGAAAAACGAACTAAAAAATAGAAAATAAATTTTAATGAATATAAATGAATAATAGTGTGAATACAAAAAAAAAATATTTTAAAAAAAGCGTGGGGTGCATGGTGTCAATAGTTATAAATATTTTATTGACAGATATGAGTACACTGATTTTCATTTCGATAATATCTTAAAAAGCACCCCACGCTTTTTTTATATATTTTTTTTTGTATTCACACTATTATTCATTTATATTCATTAAAATTTATTTTCTATTTTTTAGTTCGTTTTTCTATAAAAAGCGTGTTTTTTAGTTTTTTTAAACTATTATTTATTTTCTACTTTTTAGTTTGTTTTAAAACTATTATTTGTTTTGTAGAATTAAAATTCTCTTTAGTATACAAAAATTTGTCAATATTAGAGAAAACGGCTAAAGATAATTATTGGAAATAAAAATTAACATCGAGTCCTGCCTTATCGACTGTAGAGAAAAATTCTAGAAAATTTTAATTAATTTTCTTACCTTATCGACTATAGATGAAAATTATATAAATTAACAAAAATCATATTTTGCAAATTGAAAAGCCTAGAAGTCGGCGTCTAATGGATGTTACTAAGTTAATTTTGCCACCGACTTCTAGGCCTATGCACCTAAAATTAGTTTTTTTTTGCTTTTTAGTGTTTTGGGAAGTCGGTTTAATTTTTTTGTAAAAAGGTTATTTATTTAAAGCTTTTCAGTGATACGAATAGTTGTCACTATCCATACAAGTGGGAAGTTCTCATCAATACAAAGAATATAAGTCCAAACGAGGTATTTTACATATTCAGTTGTCGAGTTCCCTCGACTTTCTCTGGTCTCCATCATCAGGTCAGCTCCAAACCTTCACTGTTGCATAGGTCTTGTCAATACGAATAATTTAAGCCCAAACACGAGGTAGTTTACATATTCAGTTGTCGAGTTCCCTCGACTTTCTCTGGTCTCCATCATCAGGTCAGCTCCAAACCTTCACTGTTGCAAAGGTCTTGTCAATACAAATAATTTAAGACCAAACACGAGGTAGTTTACATATTCAGTTGTCGAGTTCCCTCGACCTTCTCTGGTCTCCATCATCAGGTCAGCTCCAAATCTTCACAGTTGAATAGTGCTTTTAGGCGTACACCTGAGTGTCAAGTTTTTACCCTATGTATGCCTACAACTTTTGAAGGTTGCCCTCGATTTCTCAGGGTTCCCATCATCAGATCCTGACCTGATGACTATGGGACCAACTGGCAGCTATTCCGAGGCGAACAAAAAAAGAATCACGTAAATCGGTCTATAAACCTCGGAGTAATCGATGTGTATGTGTAATCTCCTCCTTTTTGGGAAGTCGGTTAAAAATTGAATAATTTTATCAAATTAGTGTATTGTCATCGGTCCTCAATAAATCTACAAAGTTTGAACGAAATCTGGCCGTTTAAAGTGGGTCAAAATCGCGCCCAAAGAAGTCGGTTACAAACCTACAAACATACAAACATACAAACATACAGGTGAAGCTAATAAAAAGCGTGTAAAAAAAAACACTTTTAATAATAACTCGTTTATCTCTTACAAACTAAACTTTAGTCTTAACTAAACATCGTTGGTACAGGTACGGACTAAGGCAGGTCCTCTGGTCTCTGTAGGAAGGTGTCCGTATTCGTCACATCGTCTTCGCCTTCGTAACACGAGGTGTCGTCGACGGACACTCTGCTGTTCCTCTGAGTTATTAATGTGTGGGGCACTGTGTACATCACGCTGTCTAAATTCGTATCTGGAATTTATGAAAGCATTGATTAATAAGTGGACTAAATGTCGTGATGATCTTTTTATTACCCTTCTTAGGACGAAGGTTTCTTTTATTACCGTAAGCCAAGGTTTCTCCATTAGACAATAACAATCCCAAAAACACTCATAAAGTAAATAAGAGTTTTACAAGTCTTATAAATTTTGTTGTTACTCATCAGGTTTAACACTAACTATCGCCTATTCAATTTAGGCAACATGATAATGATACCTGTTTGTCACATTTTTAGGTTTCTGAACTTATTCCAAAATAAACATTCTTTGATCGTAAGTAAGCAGTACTGAGATTGTATCTTACAGCTCACTAGCTGTTTCCTCTGTCCTGGAAACGATTACCCGTACTCGGTTAAAATAAGGCGCCTATGTCACTAAGGAATAGCGTAGCTTCCCAACAGTATTTAGTTTAGTTCCCAAAATAATTGAGTTGAGTTTGAGTTTTGAGTTTGAATAATGTTACAAATAAGAAAACCACTTACTCTCACTAGTAGGTTTGCCATAATCGTTCCTCTTATGCCAAATCCTCTGCATCACGACGACAACCAGGATGAGGAGCAGCAGACAGGCGCCGCCTATCGCCATCAGCATCATATTCATACCGGCCATCCTGGAAATTACCAAGATTAACATTAAGACTTTTTTTGAAATGGGATTCATCATGATTGGAGAAGAAAGAATAAAAAACACGCTTTTAGCATGCACTAAAATTTTTGGACTAATTGTATTTGTAACGACGTTTCTTAGCTGTACATGTATTGTCATCAGAACTCAGAGCATATCCACTCAAACTCAAGAGCACTCAAACTGTCATCGTAATCGAAGAAAATGGGTCACATTAAGATTCCAAGATTTTCATACATTAGTTCTTTACAAGTGAAGCTAATATTATATAAGCGTGTTAAAAATTAGGAAGACAAAATTTATTTGCCAAAATAGGCATGACACTGTTTTCTTCAGGATTGTATAGCGACTATTATAAATTACTGGAAACACAGATGAGGATAACTTACTTAACGTCCGAGGCCACGGCCTCTGCGGGCATCTGAAGGATCGCCAAGACACACAGCGTGTGGTTGGCACACCGACACACTTCTTTATTGTCTTCACACTTGCCGTCGCACAGGTTACAGTCGATCCTGGAATTTACACCAACAACGATGTTAATATAAACATCTTCACTGCAGCAAAAAATTACTCCCAAGAGATGGAGATGAGGTCAAAAAAGTTGTAAAAGACGGGCATGCTGTTTAAAAAACGGGATATATAATGACCAAAAGGAAGAACAGAGGCCAATCTACTTACGGTTTAACAGGTTCGCAAGTCTTCGTAGCATCGTCATATTCGAAGTCGTCGAAACAATTGCACTCCCCATGCAAACTGCAGGTGCCATTGAAGCAAGGTGGGTCGCAGGGTTTGTAGCAAGAATACTGGTTAGTGTCATCCTTCTTATAGTCGGTGTCACAAGAGCAGAAGTCGGGTGCTGAACATTTCCCATTAACACAAGGTTTGGAGCAGATAGGTTCGCAGCCTGTAGCTGTCAGATTGTAACCAGGGTTACAGGAACAGTTATCAGGTGCAAGACATTGTCCATTGTTGCATGGTGGTGAACATATTGGAGCACAGTCTTCCCCTTTAAGCTCGTATCCTTCGTGACATTCACACTTCCCAGGTGCTACACAGTCGCCGTTGCTACAAGAACTGCACTGTGGCTTGCAGGTCGAGTTTATACGTTCGTATCCAACAGAGCAGATGCATTGATTCGGCGCAACGCACTGTCCATGGTCGCAGCCAGCGCAGGTAGGCCTGCAGACTGCACTGTTGCCTGTAGGCTCGTACCCTACGCTGCAGATGCACTTGTTGTGCGCCGCGCAGGTGCCGTTCACGCAGGGGGTGTCGCAGATGGGGTTGCATTTGAAGGCGTCACCGGGGTCGGGCGCGTAGCCGGGGCTGCACTCGCACCGGTTGGGCGCGACGCAGCGCCCGTTGACGCAGACGGAGCTGCAGACGGGTGCGCAGGAGCCGTTCTGCGTGACGTAGCCGGCGTGACACTTGCACACGCCGGGCGCTACGCAGTCACCGTGCTCGCAGCCCGAACACACGGGCTGCACGCACTCGTAGTTGACGAGCACCAGCGGCGGCTTACACTCACACGTATCCACATCGACGCACTCGCCGTTCTCACAGCCCATGCTGCATATCGGCAGACACTCATCAAGGTCCATGTCGTATTCGTAGTTGTTGCAGCAAACAGCCTTCTTCAGCCCTTTCTGAAATTCAGACATGTAAAGCTCAGTACTTAACATAACAACAGCGTTAAAAAAAGTTTACATATTTGTGATTATAAAACAAATAAAGTTATGATGTAGAACCAAATCTAAAATTACTTTTAGGACTTCATCACACCAATACTAAGATTATTTTTTAATAGACCACGCAACTGGCACTGTACGAAGACAAAATAAAACATAGGTATGTGTATAATGAATATAAATATTTGATGACAAACTTACCGGTACTTTGTGCCCCCTGGAAAACAAAGAAAATACATCATTAGTAAGTTTAAAAAGACTTGAACTTTAGGACTGGTTAAACAGATGGGTAAAGCAGTTTCGCATTCGGGGTGTACGTAATGCATAATTACACAGCCCCTCTGATGTTGGAAAAACTTCTATTTAATCATATAGTGGAAATTTTTATTCAATAAAGCCAGTAGATAACTTAAATTGAACTTTATGTATAAGACACAAAAGTACATAATCCTGGCAGATTGTATGTTGACGCACTATTTTTATCAAGAGCACCGCAATGTGGATTGATAATAACAAAATTACTATTAGGTAGATATTTCACAATGTGTGTTTTGCATGTAGTAAACAGAATTAATTAAGTAGGACAATCAATGGCTATAATTAAATTAATTAAAGCACATTGTTCTTACTTTCCTTGTTTGAAGAAAGGTTTTTGCCCAGTAGAAGGAAAATGATTGTTGTAATTTTTTTTCATCAGGTTCACCTACCATATGTAGATGACATTTTTATACTGATTTGAGTTCATTTAACTCAATATAGTTAGTAGAAGTCAGAATGACCTTGCAAAAAATCGTGATAAAAATATACATTTAATGTTTTAGTCATATATTGGTTAATTTCCAGTTTGATAATAAATAGGTTGTTAAAGCAATAAGTAATACATATTTAACATTTGTAGATCTTTGACAGTTCCTGTTGTGTTACGGGAAATCTGGCAACCAGGTTTGAGAAGGCCGGATACTCAGTCGCTCCTTGTAAGATATTGGTAAAACAACCACAATGCCGACCACAACGTAGTTGAGAAAGGTAAATGGTGATAGATAAAGTTATAGTTATCGGCACGGATATTGAGCCTTGACCTTCACCTGCGCAGAAGCGATCCCCACTCTTCCGCCGAGAGCTCAATATCCATGCCGATAACTATATTATTTATATTCATATATCAAATAAATTAGTATGTTACGTTTTGTTTATTAAAAAATCGTTGTATATAGATAACAAACTTATAACTTACAGATAATTCTTAAAATAAATAGTGCAATTTATGTACAGTGTAGTTTAAAGACAGACAAAGAGCCAATCCGATACAATTTTATGACTTTTAAAGTACATTCAATGACAGAGATAAACCAGGATATGTCTTATCTATTATCACTAACCTTTGACAAAGCTTATTGAATTGAAAATAACAAGCCTAAAAAAACTATAAATTGAATTGTAAAGTTTGGCTGAAAGCTGTCTTACTGCGAAAACTTGTGAGATAGTCTTGTACAAAAACACGTATACACTTATTAATTACAATATTCCATTATTGATAAAAAACTCATGTAAGATTGGTATCAAAACATTCCCCGCAAAGTGAACTTGCGTGTCTCAAGGTGTAAAAATAATGAAGTGTACACATATTTTTTTCGGTGATTGTACTGTAATGACCGGCTTACCTGAATCTGAATTGTTTTCTTTTGGCACATTCTCTAGGGCTAATTAGACACGGATTAATTTCTCTAAAGGAACAAGATTTTATAGCATTAAAACGCTGTTTGTGTGTATATGTGTTTATGTGAGTAATTTCAAATCACTACGTCGAGAGTGTTCAAGTTTATGAGAAGTAAGTTAAGCTTTTTAAATATTATCCTTTTTAGTTGTTAACTGTGGCAAATGATACATAAATAATATTTTTTAATATTGATATAAGATTGGATTACTTTGTTAAGAATTTACTAGAAACATCGTTCATTCGCAACGGTTATTAAAGCGGCATTTCAAAACAACTCATATAAAAAAGATAAAAGGAAGTCTTACAAAACATTTTCTTCGCAAACACCTTTAGTGCCCAGTTTCAGAGCTTCACAGAACTCAAACAAATGAATAGTAATAATCACAAGAGTCACAACACGCACGGCTTTCGGCTCCAACATTTTGCATCACATAGGTATTACTTTACATGAATGGCCACTATGTACAAATGCACGAAGCCGGACTACTTCCCTTGTTTTATAACTCATTAATGTACCACTGTATATTACAGTGGACAATGACTAACGTGCGATAGCGAATAATCACTTCCCGCGGGAGCATTCGTTCCCACAGCGTCCGCTCGGTGAATACAAAATTCACAAAAACCGTACTTCGATAAACTTGGCACGTTTCACGTAACTAATACTGTAAAAATAACAACAAATGAACAAAATGTAATCAAAAATACGTAATTAAATTAAATTTGAGTGATGTATATAGGGTGTTTGTTTTGTTGGTGGCGCGTGATTGGTCGAGTGTTCGCACGACGAAAGCTCGCGCTCGTGTCGCGGTAATACTTGATGTCGATTACTTGAACATCTTAATGCGCACTGCGGATGACGAACAATGCCATTTTGCATAACGCAAGACAGTTTTATAGACGTCCGGCGCTTCGTAATAAATTTTCGTCGTGACGTCGTTCGGGATAGGAATACATAATTATAATCACAACGCAATATTAGTAAAATGTGAACGCACTACGCTATTGTGAGGTTGAGACCACAATGTCACGTTTGCTCGCGGCTACGACAAATGAAACTCTGTGATTTTAAACTGACGAATTGAATTAATATTCTTATCAGTCAGTGCTTTAATTGTGTATGTATAAGTATATGTGGTATGGAAGCCAAGTTGCATTTGTGTTTTGGTTGTGGTAGGTAATATATTCGCAGCCAATGAAAGGACAATACTCAATAAACCATAAAACTGTTTGTCGTTCAATTAAAACTACGCTGTATATTTGTTTTTACAATGAGTAATTATGTTTTGACATTATTCTTATATAGCATCGACCATAACTGGGTGATTGACACCATAATATTTATAGTGTAATTGGATGTAAACAACTTGCTGACATTGTAACAAAATCTTCATTTCGATCACAGTTTTTGAGAGTAATCATATCTCATGTTTATTTACAAGGTACATACCTACTAATAAAAACTCTTAAACATGTTACTTACTAACTTCTAACTAACAGTAATAACTATATCATGCAGGTGTATCTATAGGTCCATCTACCATGACGCCCGGTCCCATTTGAGACCGCCCACCGCGACTTGTATCACTACGAATACAGCCTATACTTGCGATTGATTGATCATTGTAAAAATTAATAAACTGCCAATATATTATTGATTAATTCAAAATAGAATGCAGGTTTACATAAAAATATATTTTTAAACTGTTTTTTCGAACGTGCTATTATCAGAAAGTATTGGTCCAATGTGAAAAAATCTTTCACCGTCGGTTAACCCATTAATCCAGGAAGACTTTAGGCTACGTTTTATCCAGATGCATGAGACACGCGTAAAACCGTTGGTGAAAACTGTAGCTGTTATGGCAGGAAAAAAAGATGGTAGCTTTCGAATATGTCTAGATCCGCGGCCACTAAATCGAGTAATACGACGTCAACATTATCCTTTGCCTACATTGACTGAAATAGCGACCAAGTTGAAAGGTGCGCGGTATTTTAGTAAACTAGATGCAAAATCTGGCTTTTGGATGATACAGCTGGATGACAAGAGTGCTGACTTGTGTACATTTGGGACGCCATTCGGCCGGTACCAATATTTACGTTTGCCATACGGCATAAATTCGGCTTCTGAGGTGTTTCATGCTCGAGTTAGGCAGTTGTTAGAAGACCTGGAAGGCGTCGACTCATTCGTTGATGACGTCATCGTCTGGGGTTCTACTAAGGAGGAGCATGATGAGCGCCTTCGAAGCCTTCTGGAGAGAGCCAATGAGGTAGGTATAAAATTCAATCCAGAAAAGTGTGAGTTCGGTGTGAATGAGGTTACTTATTTGGGCCATAGATTTAGTATTGATGGTATGAAAATAGACCAAACTAAATTAAAGGCGATTACTAATATGCCGAGTCCAACAGATCGTTCATCACTCGAACGCTTCCTCGGTATGGTTAATTATGTTAGTAAATTTATTCCTCATTATTCGGAAAAGGTTGCACCGTTGCGTAATTTGTTGAAAAAAGATAGTGAGTGGTGTTGGGGTGAGTGCGAGGAGGTCGTGGTAAGCGAGTTGAAGCGTGCGTTGTGTGCGGCGCCCGTGCTGGCGCTGTTCGAGCCGCGCGAACCCGCCGTGCTGTCGGTGGACGCGAGCGCGCGCGCTCTCGGCGCGGTGCTGCTGCAGGCCGGCCGACCTGTCGAATTCGCTTCAATGACGCTCACGGACACACAGCAAAGATACGCTCAAATTGAAAAGGAGATGCTGGCAATAGTTTTCGCTTTGGAAAGGTTTCATCAATACATCTTTGGAAAAAATGATGTAATCGTTGAAACCGATCACAAACCTTTGGAGGCTTTGTTCAAAAAGTCACTTGACTCTGTGCCGGCTAGACTTCAGCGAATGATGCTTCGCGTGCAGCGTTATGACTTTCAGGTAAAGTATACGCCGGGAAAATATATGTTTGTTGCCGACACTTTATCTAGGGCCCCGCTTCCTGATTTATTAAATAATAAGGTATCGGAGGAACTCGAAGAACAGACATGTTTCTTAATACAAAACCTAAGATTTAGTGGTGGTCGGCTTGAAACTGTAAGGGTGCATACTGAACGAGATGAGGAATGTCAAACTTTAATTAATTATGTATTGAACGGCTGGCCCATTAACAAGTACAATGTGAAAGAAATAGCTCGCCCGCATTGGAGCTACAGAGAGTGTTTGGAATATGTTGATGGAACGTTGTTAATGAATAACTTGGTATTTATTCCTAAAACACTCAGGTCGGAGATGATAGAACGCGTGCACGAGGGACATCTCGGTATAGACAGGTGCAAGAGGCGTGCGCGTGACGTCATGTTTTGGCCAGGGATGTCACGCGACGTGGAGCGCGCTGTGCGTGCGTGTCGAGTGTGCTCGCTGCATGCACCCCTGCCGCAGCGCGAGCCGATCATAGCACACCACATACCTGGGTTACCATGGGCAAAGATAGGCTCGGATATTTTTGAAGTCAATAAGAAATATTTCTTGATACTAGTCGATTATTTTTCAAATTTCGTGGAAGTTTCGCCGTTAACAAGTATTTCTTCAAAGCAGGTGATATTAGCCATGAGGGATCAATTTGCCAGGCATGGCATACCCCAGGAATTGATATCTGACAATGGACCTGCCTATTCCTCTAAGGAGTTTAGAAATTTTGTTGAGAACTGGGGATTTAAGCACTCGACATCGTCACCTAATTATCCGCAGTCAAACGGACGTAGTGAGCGTGCAGTGCGAACAATAAAAGGCTTGATATCCAAGTCAGTACATTCGAATGAAGATTTCTATTTAAGCTTGCTTAATTACAGAGCAACGCCACGAGATGGCATAGCGAGCCCTGCCCAATTGCTGATGGGCCGAAGGTTAAATACTCGTCTTCCGTGTCACCATAATAAACTGTTGCCAGAAAGGGACAATACAGCTGATTATAACAACTTGATACGAAATCAAATTAGAAGCAAATCGTGGTACGACTCTCGTGCCCGGCCGCTTCCTGAATTAAAAGTAGGCGACAACGTTGTGGCGCTGGAGGGGCCGCGCCGGGAGTATGCGCGAGTGCTGCGGCGCGCGGCCCAGCCTCGCTCGTACTTCGTGCTCGATGGTGCGGGCAGGGTGCTGCGTAGGAATCGTAGGCACCTAGTGAGGGTTAGTTCTCCTGATCCTGAGCCGTCTCCCGCGACATCGTCGCAACAGACGACTTGTGAGGACGATGTCACCCAGGAAGATACTGGATTAAACCATTCTTCTAGCGAGTCGGAATGTTACGATTCCTGTCCTGAACTATATGATAATGTATCTCCAAAATCATCAGTTGGCCAAATACAAAATAAGCGAACTGAAAGGGCAGCTGCAAGGGTAGCTAAAGAAAAGTTAAAATTTATGAATTAATTACCTAAACCCCCATATTTACCTACTTATTATTATAATATTAATTCATTGAATAATGTCTTGATCAGGTTGATGAGTAGGTATTAATATGTTCATTTTGCATGTTTGCTTATAATTGAAACCAATTTACTTTGTGGAAAGAAAAATATATCTATTATTGTTGTATCGTACTTCTATTATTCTATTAATATTTTAGAATGTGTGTAATTAATTATTATGTAGATATTGTTACACTCTTATTTTGTTTTAAGATGGTTGTAAACAATATGAGGGATATGATAATTATATGTAACGTGTATTACTGATTCCCATTTTGAGTGTAAAAGCGATAAGGTAGGTAATTAGGTATATATGTATAAATAACTTGCAGTATTAAGTTTAAATTAAAATTGTATTGCAACTAAATATAGCTCCTATTCCTTGGGTCACATCATTGTTACTGTACTTACTTATGTTTTTATTTTGTTGCAACTTGTATGGTTACTATTTAAGTATGCTAAGCTCAACCTACATTAAAATGTTATTGTTTAAGGAGGGAGATGTAGCATATTTAATATTAGTGAAGTTGAGGGTGTCTCGAAATAAATCAGTCTGTGTCAAGCTATCTTGTTGTTTTACTACAAAAACAAGTATATAAATAACGTTACATATGCATAATAATATAGGGCACCCTGTATTTCAATGTCAGTTTAATACCTAACATTAACAGCTTCCTCATAATCGTTAATTATGAATAAGGTATGAGTGCATATAATATAATTTAATTAACTGTTTTCAAAGCTTTTAAGAACAACAAGGTCAAATGGCATATCATTATGTAATTATTACTTAGTATATAATTAGTAAAATATTTGGGCAAGAATTTGTCATAGGTTTAGACGTATATTATTGCTAATTAGTATAATCAAATAAAGTACAAATTATAGTCAATGACCAAAAATCTTTCCAATCATCAAACTAGTTGCACGGTTCCAAAGAGTTGGTCTCATGGAGAAGAACCGGCAAGAAACTCCATGGACACTTTTTTTATACATTGAACATTATTTTATACATGGACTGCATTCGTAAACACGATTTTGTGAGACTAATAATTGAATGCATTCTACATTGCACTGCTACTTTGAAAGTCGTTAAAAGCAATAAAATTAAGACCTGCTAAACCTTGTCTTGTCAATTAGCACACAGTAAATTCCAATGTATTGCCAATTACATGTATTTTTATTTGTATGATTTCTATTGATACACTAATTCAAATAATTGAGTTAACACGAAGCGTTTTATTTTCAAAAACCAAATGAGCGTCACATTTCTTTATAAACCCGATCGTCAGACGGTTTTTTCTATTTTCTTATGAAAACTGACAACTGTCAACCCCCCTTTACACACGTTTTTCATTCACATTTGACGCATACACATTTTTTATGTGACTCCCTTTAAATTATGTGTTTAAGTAATCGATTGTGTGTGTATTTAAATAAAACACTAGACACTGTAACTATTCACTACGCACCTCTATCAACTAATTTAATGCGTAAGGAAAACAATCCTTTAAATGGATAACGATGTATATTTCAAACTATTTAATCGGTTTATTGAATTCTGTATCTTATTTCTCAGCCTAAAAGTCCAAAATCGAAACGACGATTTGTTGTTTCGTTTGTCTTATCAAGTTATGTGTTTGTTACGGGATTTTAAGCTAATTGACATTAATTGTACTGAACTTTGTAAAGAGTTCATGAACAATACAAACAATTACCCGAGATTTTTATTTGCTTTTTCAGATTTCAAAAAAGCCTTAATCTGAAACTCAAAATCATTTATTCAAAGTTAGCTGCGAAACCGCACTTTTTGAACGTCAAGATTAAAAAACAGTAGTAAGTACACAATATGCACTGAGGATATTGGAAATTTACTTAAATAAAAAAGTTATATCATATTTTTAATGAATCACATTAGAACCTGTTATTATAATAATAATAATAATAAGCCCCGCAGGGCATCTGAGGCGGATGACGGGGAGTAGCGACCCCGCGGGGCTATATATCCGAGTGCTCCAGGGAGAGTATACTGTCCCCCATCTCCGGCTTGCCGGAGTGAAGCATGACGGGGGATAGGTCTCCCGCCTCTTGGCTTGCCTTCATCGGCCGGTCAGAGTGGAGTCGCTAGAGCAGGGTTAGCAGCCCACTCGGAGGGTAGGTGCCTCGTGGTAAGTGGCGAGTGGGCCGGTGATGCTGGACCCACAGGGAGCGCGTGATCTGCGTTTAAAGTCCGCCGAGGTATCTTCACCCTTCAGCCCCTCATGTACCTGTTGCCCCCTTGTTGCGATTTAGCGACTGATTCCCGGGGGGCCAGTAAGTGAGGTGGCGAGTCTCCACCTGCCATTTTTACATGTATTTAATACATTGTCATCGGCAGGTGCCATAGTTCCCGTAGTTTCCCCATTCCTAGTCCACTAACATCCCATCACAATAGCCCAAGTAGTTTTCATCCATAGTTAGCAATAGTTTAGCACAGAACCGGGGATTGTCCTTGGGTACATTTCTATAGTGTATACAGGGATAATCGTCGGTTTTGTGTCACCATTTCATTAAAGTTGTCTCAAAAGGGCTTCAGCGTGTTGGCTTCGGCCCCACGTTCGCCTCCCAAAAATCCGGGACTCTATAGTCCCGAGGTCTGGAAGAGACATACATTTATAATAATAAGCCCCGCAGGGCATCTGAGGCGGATGACGGGGAGTAGCGACCCCGCGGGGCTATATATCCGAGTGCTCCAGGGAGAGTATACTGTCCCCCATCTCCGGCTTGCCGGAGTGAAGCATGACGGGGGATAGGTCTCCCGCCTCTTGGCTTGCCTTCATCGGCCGGTCAGAGTGGAGTCGCTAGAGCAGGGTTAGCAGCCCACTCGGAGGGTAGGTGCCTCGTGGTAAGTGGCGAGTGGGCCGGTGATGCTGGACCCACAGGGAGCGCGTGATCTGCGTTTAAAGTCCGCCGAGGTATCTTCACCCTTCAGCCCCTCATGTACCTGTTGCCCCCTTGTTGCGATTTAGCGACTGATTCCCGGGGGCCCAGTAAGTGAGGTGGCGAGTCTCCACCTGCCATTTTTACATGTATTTAATACATTGTCATCGGCAGGTGCCATAGTTCCCGTAGTTTCCCCATTCCTAGTCCACTAACATCCCATCACAATAGCCCAAGTAGTTTTCATCCATAGTTAGCAATAGTTTAGCACAGAACCGGGGATTGTCCTTGGGTACATTTCTATAGTGTATACAGGGATAATCGTCGGTTTTGTGTCACCATTTCATTAAAGTTGTCTCAAAAGGGCTTCAGCGTGTTGGCTTCGGCCCCACGTTCGCCTCCCAAAAATCCGGGACTCTATAGTCCCGAGGTCTGGAAGAGACATACATTTATAATAATAAGCCCCGCAGGGCATCTGAGGCGGATGACGGGGAGTAGCGACCCCGCGGGGCTATATATCCGAGTGCTCCAGGGAGAGTATACTGTCCCCCATCTCCGGCTTGCCGGAGTGAAGCATGACGGGGGATAGGTCTCCCGCCTCTTGGCTTGCCTTCATCGGCCGGTCAGAGTGGAGTCGCTAGAGCAGGGTTAGCAGCCCACTCGGAGGGTAGGTGCCTCGTGGTAAGTGGCGAGTGGGCCGGTGATGCTGGACCCACAGGGAGCGCGTGATCTGCGTTTAAAGTCCGCCGAGGTATCTTCACCCTTCAGCCCCTCATGTACCTGTTGCCCCCTTGTTGCGATTTAGCGACTGATTCCCGGGGGCCCAGTAAGTGAGGTGGCGAGTCTCCACCTGCCATTTTTACATGTATTTAATACATTGTCATCGGCAGGTGCCATAGTTCCCGTAGTTTCCCCATTCCTAGTTCATTAGCATCCCATCACAATAGCCCAAGTAGTTTTCATCCATAGTTAGCATAGTTTAGCACAGAACCGGCGATTGTCCTTGGGTACATTTCTATAGTGTATACAGGGATAATCGTCGGTTTTGTGTCACCATTTCATTAAAGTTGTCTCAAAAGGGCTTCAGCGTGTTGGCTTCGGCCCCACGTTCGCCTCCCAAAAATCCGGGACTCTATAGTCCCGAGGTCTGGTAGAGACATACAAGATAATAATAAGCCTCTTATCCTGAACTGCTTCCTTCCTTGTTATGTGATTGTCTCTTAATTAAGTTATAGAAAATCTCTGAGTTCAGTGTGCCTCATGGCAAAGGCCTCCTCTAACAATTTCCATTGTACTCTGTCTCTAGCAACCCTTCTCCATTTTGGGCCTGCCGTCATTTTTAGTTCATCATCCCATCTCTTGCTTTGTCTTCCTCTGTTCCTTTTCCCATCTCTAGGGTACCAGTTTGTTATGGTGTTGCTCCACTTCTCTTGTTTACCGCGCAGCATGTGTCCAGTCCATCTCCATTTTAGACTATCTATTTTAGTAAGTACGTCTGTGACTTTGAACCTGTTATTAGGTATTCTCAAAAATTATCTCGGATACCTACAAACAATTCACTTAAAAATGGTCACCCATCTATACACCAGCCTCAGAGTGTGCTGTTTAACCTCGCAACCTTTAAATAACCATTTGGTGCATAAATCGTATTGACTTGACTGTTTCAACTCCCAGGAAGTTGGATAGTTTATCTATCTTAAATGGACGAAAATAACTTAGTAAGTTACTTGCAATAAATATAGGACCGACCATTTTATCAGTACAGTAATAATACCTACAGTCTAACAATAGTAAGTGACCAGTTTAAGTAGACCTTGTAACTAATAGAGCTTTCATACAACGAGAGTTACAAGCAATATGGTTATTATTTACACATGGTTACCTGTAGGTTATCGGTGCTGGTAGGTATATTAATAATACCTACCTAATTTAAATACTTTATGTATGTCTATTAATTACTTTAGAGTTATGAGATCTTGAGATTGCTCTTCTTTTTATTTGCTCATCATCGAAATTGTTTTTCCGTTAACAACGATTTCTGGCAAAGCTCGAATCTAAATCCACCTTGGGAGGTAATACATTTACTTTTCAGCATCTAAGGCTTTACTATAAATAGCCTACTTATATAGTTGCATAAGTCATGCACATTTAGGTATCAAAACAAGTGTAAAAAAAACCGCAAGCCACATTTTGTGATCGTTTTATTTTTGAATGTAGGTAATTATTAATATAACTATATATTTTACCTACAGTAATAGGGTAGACTAGGAAAAAAAATGTCTAGGAATCTAGGAACAACGTGCTAAAACGTATAAATAAATGCATTTGAAAAACCATTCCTGAAAACCAGTTTTCCTTGTAGTTGACAAGGAAAACTGGTAATAATACGGAAGACAAAGGAACAAATAAACCAAGGATATGGTGGGAAAAACAATGGTAATAATAACTAGCTTTTATCCATGCTTTGCTCTTGTGGCTTTTTCCATATTAACATTATGCAACTGTTTCCATATTAACATTATGCAACTGTTAATGAGTGGAAAAACAACCAACTTATAGACGTGGTGGCCTCGTGGTTAAAGCAGCTTTTAGAGTACCCATGTAACTACTGAAAGGTATGTCATGAACTTTCTAAATATATCTTAGACGCCAATGACTGAGTAAAGGCGAAAGAATACAACTTGAGGAAACCATGGACCTTAATGTTATCCATTCCACCTTGAACAAGGGGGGTGCTTAACGCTCATATATTTTCAGCATGGGTTCATGGTTCAGTTGATGTGAGTTCAAATTATCTTAATAACTAGCTTCTGCCAGCGGTTTCACCCGCATCCCGTGGGAACCTCGGCACGGACCCGGATAAAAAGTAGCCTATAGCCTTCCTCGATAAATGGGCTATCTAACACTGAAATAATTTTTCAAATCGGACCAGTAGTTCCTGAGATTAGCGCGTTCAAACAAACAAACAAACAAACTCTACAGCTTTATAATATTAGTATAGATTACTATGTATGTTCTGAGTAAGATTCTAGAACGAGTATTAGGCAGTCGAAACAATCAGCTCTTTCTGACTCATGTGGTGACTAAAACGGCACTCATGCATAGATAAGATGGTGATCATGTTTTACATTATTGCGCTAAAGTTGCACTCATCGCAGTCCTGTTAATTATTTGACTGACCAACCTTCAGTTACAGAAATATCCATTAAAGTTCAAGTTTCTTTAAATCTATTGCTGACTCTTTCTTTGTCAACAGGATAATAAGTTTTAGTAGTAGAAATAATGACGCTTTAATTGGCAAAAATCATTACAGGAAATTTGGTCGTATTATTTCTAAGCAGGCCTTAATGTTTAAAATAAATAAATGTTTACAAATAAAGTATCTTGTATCTTGTATCTGGTATTAATCAGAAGAAAAATTAAGAAGGAATACGACGAGCTTTATGATCAAGAAATACCGAAAGTCCACTCCTTTGTGTCACTAAACGCATTAAGTTAAATCCAAAAAATCATAGCCATGTTGTGTGCCTTTGACTATAAGAAACTATTTACAGCATAGTTGCAGTACCTAGGAGAAGGATACAGAGAAGTAATAGGATATTATTTGAAAATAACTGAATCCCTAAGCGTCCATTTGTATCCTGTCACGTGTTTTAACCAACACCCACAATCGATAAAATAGCTGCACCACAGTATTTAATAGGAAAATAACTAGTTTAATATAATTACTGTATATTGTAAATAGAAATATTGCAGTTGATAATGCAATTGCGTCAAACGGGCTAACCCGCCAACAACAAGGGAATTGTTTGCATTCCTGAAATGTACACAGAAACAGGAATAATTCCTTCATTGAAAGGATTTTATGGAATGAAAAAAAAAAGGATTATATATGTTTTTAATGTCTTAGGGATGATTTATATAAGGCCGGGCCGTGTCCGGGGCGTGCCGTGTAGGTACGTGGCTCGTACGGGGCACGGATGCGAAACGTTACATACATTTTGTGTGAAGCAGTTTATATTACACCGTGCATGATCCGTGGCCCGTCCGGGCCACAAACGACGCTCGTCTTTAGAATTTCGTAAAAGCCCGGACACGGCACGGCACATCCCGGCCTAATATAAATCAATCCTTAAACATCTCGTCAAAACCTTTTTCTGTTTAAAACTTACAAAATATGTAAGTGGTCAAGTACTACTTTCAGACACGAGGAATCTAATGGCTGACTTCGGAAGGTGTAATATAACTAGAAATACAAAAAAATAACTTTGACGGGCTCTCATAGATGAACGCCAACTTTAATAATTACGTCAGTTATATAATTTAAAAGTTCTATGGAATCTATTTTCTAAGTCCCATATGGCACACTGTTAATAAAACTGCATTATTTTGATTAACTATCTGTGCTACAAATCTTATGTACCGTTTCACCAAATACCAACGCCTTAAAAAATTTAGCAGCCATAACGATCAACATTTTGGGCTAGCAAAAAATCTAGGCACAACATACCGTACTTTCTTTACAAGCTAGAATATTTGTACGTGACAGGAAAGTGTGACCTCAAATAGCTAGGTTTTATTGCTTATACGCTGTTATTGCTTTTGCATTAGGAAGTACCACCCTGACTCTAACGGATGGTAAGGTTGACCTATTGTGACTGTCGACTTAGTGTTATAGAATACCTAGTACCTACCTGTTTTTTGCAGATCCATTGATAAGTTTCCGGAAGTACCTACATCCCGAACAAAAATGGCAAAAAACCTTGGCATTTTTGTTGAAGGATAAGGTATTGGTACAGATAGATTGAAGTTTGTTTGTACCAGGACATAGTCGAAACCACGGGTGACAGCTAGTTCATAAGTATATTTCTGTATGCCTACTTACAGCTTGTCATTTTTGAACATTGCACACGATAGGTACTATTAGCCACTTTGTGGGCGGAGCTGGAAATACCGGACTTTGATTTACTAAATTCCATGTACCTATTTATGCATTTGGAGTCACCAAAATTTGATTAGGTACGCTACATTATAAAATAAATACATATAAAAACGTATAAACACAAGGATAATAAACAATTGTAGGTAACTACAGCATTTACCCAGACAATTATTGTAATCAATTCAATAAATTGCCTATCATTGCAATCGCTGTCATTAAACATCTTTGGTAAGTAGTCGTTACGGGTAGTCAGATGCCAGTAAGTCTGACACCAGTCTTACCAAGAGGTATCGGGTTGCCCGGGTAACTGGGTTGAGGAGCACAAATAGGCAGTCGCTCCTTGTAAAACACTGGTACTCAGCTGCATCCGGTTAGATTGGAAGCCGACCCCAACGTAGTTGGAAGAAGGCTCAGGATTTGATGATGATGCAATTGCTCCGAACTATCTAAGATTGCGTAAATTCTTTTGAGTACATAGTATATATAGTATATTTATAATAATTTCAGAATCCCTAGATGTTGTCATTGTTGTTGATATGAAGATCTTAAAAACAAATCCGGGATAACGTAATAGCCTATGTTACTCGCAGATAATATAGCTTTCTAATGGTGAAAGAATATTTAATATTTTCTTAATAAATTAGAAATATTGCTTTTAATAACGAAGTTTATATTCCAACGGTAGCTGTACAATTACCTATGTCGGTTAGAAATGAATAGATAGGTAGGAGCTTTATATACTTTAGCATATTTTCCGAGATGCAACCTTGTAAATATTTATTATTGTGGCGGGTAAGTAAGTTATTTATTGCGCATTTTCCCTTTAATATAACTATTGTAAAACTTGATAACACTCACATTAAAATGTAATACATTTCACAGTTAACTACTTCCAATGCTTAGAATATGAAAAAAAATACCATGGCATGATGGCATGAAAATAAACTTCATCTTCTGCGTTTATTCCTAGGTACTTACCATTATTTTACAAGGATCGACTGCCTCTCTGATCTCCCCAACCCAGTTACTTTGGCAATGAAATGTAAGACCGGTTGTCAGACTTTCTGGCTCCTAACTACCCGTCACGACTGCCTAAGATGTTCAAATGACAACCGGGACCAACAACTGAATATGCTTTCCGTAACACGTGCATTCAAAAATTCATTAACATAATTTTAATATGACTATAAACTAGAAACTAGTAACAGTTAATTAACATGCATTTTTTCTGTTAACACACACTTTTAATTTTGCAACAACTATGTTGCATTCGATAACAGTAGTGATAGGAACAAAGCCAGCGAACTTATCTAAAACAAGGAAAGTTATTTATACTCCCAGTGCGGATATAATAACGTCGTATGTTTTAATATATTACGACAGTTAGGTATTCATTGTCATTTCATTCTTGGAATTTAAGGATGTTTGGTGGTTTGACATCATCATCTAACTAAGCATTGCACAGCCAAAGCCAAATATGTATGGTTGTATTAACATGTATGGTTTTATCTGTGTCGAAGCATAAGGCTTGCATAAGCATAAGGGAGTCACTACAATGTTAGATGACTCCCGACAAGCCTAGGACTACTGAAACGATTTAGAAAATTGTTTCACCCCTGGGAAGCTACAGTATCCACGTGTAACATTGGCTATATTTTAACAAAGTCAAAGTCAAAATCATTTATTAAAGTAGACTAATACGATTAGCACTTTTTAACGTCAAAATTTTACAAGAATGACAGCACCCCCAAAACGCCCCCCTTTCACCACTTCCTAGTGTTATGGCTGGAAAGAAGAAGCGGTGAAGAACAAACTTCCCAGCAACACAGCTGTCTATTACAATTTAATTATCATTAATTTATTTTACAACTTAAAGTTTAACCGGGTACTTAAAGTCGTTCCCACGGGACGCGAGTCATCCTCATCATCCTCCGAGCCTTTTCCCAACGATATTGGGGTCGGCTTCCAGTCTAACCGGATTCAGCTGAGTACCAGTGCTTTTTCCCACGGGACGCGAGTCATCATCATCATCCTCCGAGCCTTTTTCCCAACCATGTTGGGGTCGGCTTCCAGTCTAACCGGATTCAGCTAAGTAAAACCTGGTAAAACGGTTAAAATCGAAGTACTGTTCACTGATTAATTACGAGATAATACTATAAACTCCTACAAACTGGAACGGAGGTAGGTTCTTTATGGAATGAAGACATGCGTTAAGGAGCAATTTTACGAAAATCTACTCCTGAGGGGGTTAAACGTTAGGGCACGCCACCATCGTGGCGGTAAGTCCCCTCTTTGAGGAGTGGCTCGGGAGGAGTCACGGCGCCCTCACGTACCGCATGACGCAGGTCCTCACCGGACACGGTTGTTTCGGGAGGTACCTGCACCGCATCGGTCGTGAGGAGGCGCCCGGGTGTCACCATTGTGCGGACAGCCCCGAGGACACGGTGGACCACACAGTCCAGGTGTGCCCCGCATGGGAAGGGCACCGCCGGGTCCTCGTCGAGGCTCTGGGCGGCGGCGACCTCTCGCGTCCGGCCCTGGTTCAGGCCATGGTCCGGGGCGAGAGGGAATGGGATGCCGTCGCCTCCTTCTGCGAAGCGGTCATGCTCGAGAAGGAGGAGGCGGAACGCCAGAGAGTCCGCACCTCTCATCCCGGCCGCCGCGCTGGACCAGGTAGACACCATGGGCGCCGGGTGTCGCGAGATGACTCCCGGCCACCGTAGGCGTGGGTCTGTGGGCGGTGAGTTCGGGTGGCTCATCGTCCCTCTGTCTTCCTAGACGACAGACCCGTGTCGACGGCGCGCGTTGTTCCACGCGCTCCTCAAAGAGACGTCAGCAACCCCAGCGGGGCCCAGCAGGGCCAAGGCCTGCCGGGGCTGCGGGTTGTTCGAAAGAGATACCGCGGCCCTGGTACATAAAAGGCCTACGACGGAACACGACGATTTTAGTCAGTAAGAGTCTGACACTCCCTCACCGCTGCTAACCCACAGCGGGAGGGGTCATTTGATGATTTTACGTCGATAAAAAAAAAAAAAAAAAAAAAAAAGGGGGTTAAACGTTACCAATTCAGTAGTTCGCATGGAAGACCTGTTTTTGAAATGAGGGATTTAAAATTGGCAGTTAGCCCGTTTACCCTAAAAAAGTTGTACGTATACGAAGTCCCGGGCGACCACATCTTATAAGGCAAAACTCACATGAGGGGTTTTCCCCATTCGGGTTCGATCCCAGGTCAGGCAAGTACCAATGCAACTTTTCTAAGTTTGTATGTACTTTCTAAGTATATCTTAGACACCAATGACTGTGTTTCGGATGGCACGTTAAACTGGAGGTCCCGGCTGTCATTGAACATCCTTGCCAGTCATTACGGGTAGTCAGAAGCCGGTAAGTCTGACACCAGTCTAACCAAGTGGTATCGGGTTGCCCGGGTAACTGGGTTGAGGAGGTCAGATAGGCAGTCGCTTCTTGTAAAGCACTGGTACTCAGCTGAATCCGGTTAGACTGGAAGCCGACCCCAACATAATGGGGAAAAAGGCTCGGAGGATGTATGTATCACATGAGGAGTTTTAAGTGACTTCCGATGAAATAGGAGGTTCTGAATTCGACATTTTTTTCTGTCTTTGCCACTCGCTTTCTCGAAGACTTCTGGTCCGATTTGAAAAATGTATTATTTATATAAAAGAGTGCCATTTCTTACAGTCAAGGTCGAATGATGAAAACCCTAAAAAACGCACGACTCTCGAAAATTGTAGGCACACAATTTAAAATTTTTATTTAGGTCAAGGACTGAAAGAAGATGAAAGCTCTTTCTTGCTATATAGCAAGTATACAATACAAATACAAGATAGCGTGACTCAGCGTGAGCGAAGCAGGCGCGAGATTTTTTTCAGGTTGAAGACTAAACTAATGAAAAGTGTTTGTACGCAGAATTTTTATTGCGGCAACAGTAATACATTTTCTTTTATGATGCATAGCTACCTAGAGAATACATGTATTTACTTACACTTGTGTATTAATGGTAGGTATGTATGTTATGATACCACGAAATAGTTTAGCTCAATAAATAACCTCCAAAAATTTTCAAACTGCACTTAATGACAAATCTCGTTTATATAAATTGTATTCAAACTCTTCAGGAGTTTATGAAATTGCAAGAAAAAGCTTTTTAAAAGACAGTTACACTCAAACAAGTGTAATAATTGTATTTCAGTTACTGAATAGTTTGAAGCATTATCAGCGCCATCTTGCGACAATTTAACGAACTGCGAACAAACCAACTGAGCAATGTTAGGCCGTGTTAGGCGATTATCACACTGCCCCGCATGATGCAGCGTAGTGCGTGGATGCGTTTTTTTCCGTTGTATGGAAATATCTCCGTTTGTATGGAAAACACGCATAGGGGATCTTCACACTGCCCCGCATCACGCTGCATCTTGCGTGTCGACGCACCTACGCGCGTTCCTGCGGGAGTGCAGATCTGCATCATCGTGCGGGTTTTTCGCGCACTCACGCGCGTAGTTGCGTTTTGTTAATTCACGCACGGCGGCTCTCATCGAGTTCCATTTTCAAACATACACGTCACGCCCATTCAAAATCACGCGCGTCACTGCGGGATTCAGTGTGCCATACCTTGCGTCTCGCCCCGCACCTACGCGCGGGGGTGCGTTTTTCTCCGCATGTATGTGCGTGATCCGCATGAACGCGCGTGGATGCATTTTCAGTGTGTTGGACTATGCGTGTTTTCCATACAAACGGAGATATTTCCATACAACGGAAAAAAACGCATCCACGCACTACGCTGCATCATGCGGGGCAGTGTGATAATCGCCATAGTCCAACACACTGAAAATGCATCCACGCGCGTTCATGCGGATCACGCACATACATGCGGAGCAAAACGCACCCCCGCGCGTAGGTGCGGGGCGAGACGCAAGGTATGGCACACTGAATCCCGCAGTGACGCGCGTGATTTTGAATGGGCGTGACGTGTATGTTTGAAAATGGAACTCGATGAGAGCCGCCGTGCGTGAATTAACAAAACGCAACTACGCGCGTGAGTGCGCGAAAAACCCGCACGATGATGCAGATCTGCACTCCCGCAGGAACGCGCGTAGGTGCGTCGACACGCAAGATGCAGCGTGATGCGGGGCAGTGTGAAGATCCCCTTACGTGCCCAGTTCTTTTTCAAAAATGATTTAAGATTTTGGACTATGCGTGTTTTCCATACAAACGGAGATATTTCCATACAACGGAAAAAACGCATCAACGCACTACGCTGCATCATGCGGGGCAGTGTGATAATCGCCATAGTAATCATATATTCTTATTTGAAACGCATCATATGGAAAAAGATCCTTTTCAAATTAATATGTATGGTTTTGTTTAGATCGAGTTACAACTTTAGTAAAATTACAGAGCACATGTAACACCGCCATTTTGATACTACTTACGCCATCTATTTGTCAACTTTAAAACTAACTGTAGCCATAAAACAGAACCATATTTAATAGTCTCACACCCACGCAATAGATGGCACTACTAAGCAATTAAGTGTTAATTTCCAGTTTAATCCAATTTCATTTTATTGTCATTGTTCTGGTAATATTGGTCTTATTTTATTATAGGAATACCTAATATGAAACAGTTTTCTATTAATTATACGTGGGTACCCTGTACCACTTAAAAATAACACTTTATTGACGTCAGTGATAGATTCCAGATTTTTTTAATATTTTCAGATGTACTTAAGATGTGCCTAAACTGGGAACTTATTTTAACTCAGAATAATTTTATTGTATACTTACTTACCTACAGTTTGTTGAAACCCAGTGGAAAACAGTGTGAAATCAGTATTTCCTTATTGCTGGGTATGTTTATTATAGCTATAGGATATGACCATTAAAATTAATATTTACCTAACAATTAGTCATAACTTTATGTGAAGACTAGAATAAGTCCTCGTAGTTGAATCCCGTATATTATCCTCTTTTAGCTCTAAAAACAATGTTGCAAAAATAAAGATCTAAGTAATCTTCCTAGTCCTAAAAATGTCAATAGAATAATATCTGACAGGAACTTCCCAAAATGTATCAAACGATAACTAATTGAAAAAACACTCCTTCAAAAAGATTAATTACAATTACCTACAACTTAAACTTTTTTTACCCTTCCTATTTACGAGTATTTCCCCTTTAATAAAAATACTATCAACAGCTTGTCATCGCGGTATGATCAAAAACAAAACACGCTCACTATTCCAACGCGAGACCACACAATCCTTTACACTTGTAATGCAAGCGAAGCCGCGTGTTCACACTAGTGCAACGAGGGACCGGACTCGCGTCATACGTGTTCACGCATACAATATCGAGCAACGTCCTGCGACTGCGCCGATAAATCTGATATGCAGTGATGAATGAGCCTGTCACGCACTTCCTAATGCAGTGCTCGAATTTGATTTGTTATTATTGTTATTCAGGATGCTTTCTTTATCTTAATGGTATTGCGGGTTCCTTATGTGAGGGCAAGAACTTGTGATGCGAATTACATTGATTAGTGAAAGTTCATTAATGACATCGATACAGTTGATATATCTACCTACATGAAGGAGTTCGGTTTTGACAATATTCACGAATTTTGTCAAATAATTGAAATTAAATGTGCAAAGTCATGCTGTACCTACAGTATTTATGTGATCAGGTGTCATGACTGTAATTTATAAACATGCATGGGTGTCAACAAGTTAAAATAAGCTCACCTTATCGGCGTCGAAGAGCAGTTCCATTTAACGCATCCACCGTCCTCGCAGTATCCTTTACACTTATCGTCACAAGGCACAACACAGATATTCGCACTGCTGTCACTTTTCACGTAACCATTCTTGCAAGTACATACATCAGGCGCAGTGCAGAATCCATTGACACATTCGGAACACTTGGGCTTACAAACACCTTTGATTTTAACGTAACCACTATGACAGGAACAGTTATTTGGAGCGACACAGTCACCGTGAGAACAGCTGTTACACTTTGGAGCACATGTCGTTTTATTGACAGGCGTATAGCCTTTGTGACAGGAACACTGGTTAGGTCCTATACAATCCGCGTTCACACAATCGCATATCGGTTCACAAATGGAGCTGCTCTTATGTCGGTAGCCTTCGGAACAGGTGCAAGTATTAGGAGCGGTGCAGGTGGAGTTGACGCAGGGGTTGTCACATATAGGCACACAGTTGAGGTTCTCATCAGCAGTATAACCTGGTTCACATTTAAAGCAATGTGTGGCATTGTAGGATGTGTAGTCTTCTTTGCAGATGCAAGTGTTGTTGGCTTGGCAGTCGGCATTGAAGCAGGTTGGTTCGCAGACAGGGGTGACGCAGGTGTTCGGTCGCTCGGGGTCGATGTAGTTGGGGGGGTCACACTGGCACTGGTCCGGAGAGACACAGCGGCCCCCGTGGCAGCCAGTACTGCAGATTGGCGCGCATTTGTCTAGCTCAGCGTCGTGTTGCCAGCCGTTGCAGCATACCGTGTGGTTCGTCCAGGTTAAATATGTCTGGAATAAGCGAAAAAATAAGAAAATTATTATCACTTAAAAAATGAATAATTTAGATGAATTAAGATTTATGAAAAACATAAGAAAATTGACAATTAAGTAGGTACCTCAAATCTATATTTCCTGACGACACACTTTTTCCGCCCACACCACTTATTTATGGCTACATTGTACGGTTTTTTTCGTCGTTGTCGAGTACTAGAAAAAACATAAAAATTACTTCAAATAAACACCTTTAAAATAAAACCGATAAAAATAAATTACAAAGAAGATAAATTGGTAGTTCCAATCTCAAGAATCATCTAAATCACCCTAAAATTGACAAAGTTACAAAAATAATCAGATTTGAAATTATTGAATGAATATTTGCAAATTAATGTGATGATTGAAATTAGCCTTGTTAGTAAAAAAGGTATGCTTTTAAAACTGTCCATCAACCTACATAAGTCATTCAGCAACAAAATTCAAACCAAACAGTTACCTGAGCTTCACAACACACACTCCTTCACCGTTATCATCCAAAGCTTCTACAAAACAAACAAACTCCACTAACAATATCACTAGAAAACAAAATACTATCGTTTTCAAACACATTTCTACAATGCCAGTTACTTAAAAAAAAAAAAAAAAAACTATCACGAGCGAACTTTTTGCAACTTCAAAAAAATTACTTTATCATAAGATAACTTTTTGGAACTCAAAAAAAGATTAATTACGTGAGAAAACTATTTGGAATTAAAAAAAAATAAGTTTAACACAAGAGAACTTTTTGGAACTTTTTTTTCGTTTGTCGTCGTAAATCACAGGACCACTGTGTCAGTCAGTCAACTACAATATAATGATGTGTGCTATCTCCTAAACTATTCACAATACTCGCTAAGTAGGCCGAGGCGATAGTGTCAGCGATTCCGAATAACTTCAAGTTGAGCTTTTTGTTAGAACCTGCTAATGATGGAGTCATTAGATGGCGATATTATTTTTTAATGATTTTGTAGAACCTTTAGCTCGACAATTATTTGGGTAGTCGGTAAAGTTAAATAATTTTATCAGTATGTGTGTACATTGATTGGGAATTAGCTTTTAAAATATTTGAACAGGAAGCGGTAAGTATAAGTCGATGATTCTTCTTTCGTTATCAAGAAGACAGGAAAAACAGAATGTAAAAAGCTCTCAGTGTTTAAAAAGTATCAATATGTTGAACAAATTGTGCGTGCATACAGTTCTCATAATATAATCATTGTTATAATGTGTGTAGTAATATACGTTTCTATAAAATGCCTAATCAATGCAATAAGACCATTCTAAATAACATAGAGTTACACAATTAGTTGCTGTTAAGGCTTTGCCCAAATAGGCACCTTACAATTACAATGATTCAATTATCGAGTTTTTCAGCTAAATAGTAAATTATCACTAACACTCGCTGTAACTTAGACCTGCACTCACATAATTATGATTATTAAAATTACATCGTGTAATTTGCCTTTTTGAACCTTATCTCAAAGCAATAAGGTAGCAATTGTCTTACAATAAAGACAATGAGTGTGCGTCCTGTGAATTTGCATGCAAGTCATTATCCTTCTTATTCTTATCTATTTATAGATTTGCACTTGAAGAAATTAAGGTAATAGAAGTCCGTAATTAACACTTTTAGTATTTACCTAATTTTATTTTTCCAAGTTAGTTATTAGCGTGTTGATTTTTCTAAGTAATAAGATTAAGTTTCGTGCCGTATCGATGACTTAGAAAATAAAAACCTACATTATATAAACCTAAATAAAAAACTAACATTATAAACATGAAAGTTACTGTATCTGTCAGTCGATCAGGCTTTCATAATTTTCTACACTGATTCTATGGAGCCTGAAAAAGGACGTAAGCTACTTTTTACCCGGTCTCGAAAAGTATTTCTCCTGGGACGTGGATAAAGCCTCAGAAAACAGCTATTAAATTCCATTACCTTAACTTATTTTTTTAATTCATTTAGAAGTTTTATAGAGATTATCTATACAATTCACAAACAGGGCTGTCCCATGAGTCATATGTAAAACACGATGATTGTTTAACTATTATGTCTTTATCGTGGATAGTAAAACTATAGTTATTGCAGGTGAGGTCAAAACAAGCAATATACGAGTACTTTGACTTAAATGTGGATCAATTTTAGTTGTCTTTATATTCAAAGCTGGTTCCACATCACACTAATATAGGAAACATGGCTATTTTACCTTCTGCCCGCGGTCTCACCCTTGTCCCGGGGGAACGACTCCCATTACCCGGATTCAAATAAAAGTATCCTCTATATAACGCTAGTCGAAAAAACTCGTTATAAAAAACTTTAAACTTACATTATAAATAGTTCAAGATATGTGTGGATGTGTATTGTCTCACACAAAAAGAACAGAACAGATTCTGATAAAACTTAATAGTACAAAAGTTCCTTTTTATCCGGATGCAGGAAGCAGTCCCGTCGGAACATGGGTAAACCCGCGAATAACAGCTGGTAGACCATACAATCAGAGTGGGAACATCTTTGGACTAATTATGAAGCTATCATTACATCCGTTGCCTGTATAACAATTGGGCCATCACATTGAATGGCTATGACTAATCTTTCTACTGTACTACTGCTAATCTATGTAGCTTCAATGTTAATGTTTGAAAAAACTACCTAGCCTTTTCCCTACTATACTGGGTTCCGCTTCAAGAATAATCAGATGCAGCTGAGTACGCGTGTTTTACATGGATCGACTGCCTATTTGTCCTTTTCAACTCACTTACCTGGGCAACCCAGAACCCAAATATTCTGATTTCTGACTACCCATAACGACTACCACAGATGTACCACAGATGTTTAAAGGAAAGGTTTTTTTACAACAGTCGTAAAAAAACAGGATAATAGATTAGTGGGCATACCTTAATATTTCGATAACAGCATACTTTATCCCTCGGTCACAATATGACGAAGATAGACTTTGATAGAACATAATACACCAGGAAGATAACATCCCCGGTAGATATAAAATATAACTTGAATGAATGCTAATGGGCATTTCACAGGAATACAATAAACATTATAAATACTATACTTTATCAGCGCATCCGTCAGATTTCACTATGCGTGTCAATGCTCTCGGGGACGCTTTCTGTGAACCATTCGCATACTATTATATTTCTTTATAGATAGATATCATCGTATCGTATGTGATGTTTCTCGCAGCTTTGAACATTTGTGCTTTTAGTTTTATTATTTTTTCCAAGTAGGTTAAAAAGTTAGATATCAGAATGCCTCAATCTTAAATTGTCTGCGTCACAATTAGTTCTAATCGAAAAATGTGTTACGGCCAGTTTCTTCATCAAAAGTTAAAGTTAAAGTAATGTCTAAAGTTAAAGTAACTGTCAAATTCGTTTTTTCAAGGCTAAACTGACAGCAAAATTCATAGAAAAATTTGATTTAACCGTTACTTTTACTTTAGACATTACTTTAGCCATAACTTTAACTTTAACTTTTGATGAAGAAACTGGCCGTTAATCTCATAAAGCCAAGTCGCAAAATAAGTACATCTTTTTAGTCCACATCTCATAACGTCTAAATATCAAAGTGTAAAGGTAAATCGCAAAATGACTACATCGCAAAAAGTTCATACAGTTTTGTACGCGCCAATATCAGATAATAAATATTTTCAGAAGATATTAAATATTGTTTGAAAAAGTGAGTGAGAGATATTCGCAAAAAGCCCTACGGAGATAACGGAGACTTTGAAAATAGATTAGCAGAAACATCTGTCTTACCTCAAGAGAAAGACAGACGATGATAACATAGGATGCATACAAGATTATGGTTATCTTGTCATGTCAGGCGGAATATCCACTCACGTGACTACCGATACCATTGTTCCTTAAGCACTTCGGTGAGTCTCAAGCCATAACGTACAATCTACTAGGTACCTCTGTATTATTGTAACAGATAATAAGGATTATGCTTGTAATATTTTACCGATGGACCATCACCTAATGGTGTTGACGGTCCACAGACTAGAACTCCATGCTGGCTTGTAATATTTTTCGTAGCTGTGTGATTTGTAGTGTCACTGTCATTGAGTTATAACTATGTAGTAAAGGTAGTATTTAGCAAATATTATGAATCTTCCAGTATATCACCTTACATAGATTTAACATCCAATGTAATTTAGGCAATATTTAATATTTGTTCTTCTAAATTAACCATTTCCAATCAATCCAAATTGAAGCTTGCTAAGATATCTTCGTAGATAAATCATTATGGAATAACAACCTGGACAAAGTATTTCGCTAACATCACTTATGTTTATTAAATCCCAAGCAAATTCTTTAACATCGTGATCCTATTTATAGACCCATTGCCCAATAGTTCAGGAAAATCTGCGGATATAACAGTGTCCGTACGTACGTATGTAAATTCCCAATAATCGCTAATGAATGGTAGTATGTCATCGTGGCTCTTATAATAGACATATTTACCTAATTAGGTCCTTTTGTTATATATAAATGTACAATACTATGGCAAAATCCGGATTTGCTTGTTTTGTTTTGCCACTAATCATATAATACTCTACCTTTGTCACTTACCATATTATTGTTTTATATTATAAAATATATTTAATCATCGGCAGGGACATTGAGCCCTGACCTTCACCTGCGCAGAAGCGATTTATTGGTTTATTGCCTTATGTGTACAGTGCGCAAAGCGATCCCCACTCTTCCGCCGAGAGCTCAATATCCGTGCCTATAACTATACTACATATTTTGGGCTAAATCTGAATAGTCAAGACTTGAATCTTATCTAAAAAGTTAACTATGCAATAACCAAAAACATGTGTTTAATTTTACGACTGTTCAGAAGGGCTCGGGCTGTTTGTTGCTTCTAAAATAAGTTTTTTAGAAAAGGTGCTTCTGTGATTAATAAATACATTTTACATTGCTTTATAAATATAGAATACCTAAAACTTTATGTTTAAGATTAGGTGTCTACTATCAATTGACTTCTAAGTATTCGCCAACAAAATAGTCACCACGTATTATTATAACACCCATAGATTAACCACAGAATTATTATTTATTCCTTATGACGTTAATCAAAACCAAAGTGGTAACTATGTCATTACAAACCAACCAATGTACGGGACGCAACGTCAAGGAAACTCTTCTATTTGTCAATTAATCATACATTATATGTATCATATAATTTAAAATATGGTTATATAAAATCGTGAAATATTGTGACTTTGATTCGTCACTAGTAGTTTTAGTGATAATGTGAACGAATGTAAAAATAGTTGCGTGAAAGTAAAAATAATGAAGCTATTTGTGATGTGTGTAATTTTCATGGTAAGTAGGAAAAGTATACTTATTTAATTTTTATTCTAAAGAAAAAAGGAAAATCCTTACTTTTAATGTGAAAGTAACTATTTCTGTCACCCTTTCACGCCAGTGTTACTGAATACAGAGCTTGAAAATGGACATTGACCACTTTTTATCCGACTTCAAGAGGTTCTACAGGACGTAGGTGGAATGTTAATTTTGTTATGACAATTGTTTATATTGAAAACTATAAAAAAAATATGTAACATAAGGTTTAGAAGAAAAAACTGTTAAGAAGAGTTCTATAGACTTTCTTGTTTGAGTTTTCTTCAATAGACCCAATACATACTTACATGGAATTTGTGGACAATTTACAAAAAAGTGTTACTTATTATTTTTCCTGACACTTTATGTAATGGATTTCTATAAAAGTAACGCTTGATTTCATAATTTATCTTATTTTTGTATTTACTCCTAGAAACAAAGTAAATTCAAGTAACGACATATTGCCTTTTTTTATTCGCCTTAAAGCTAATCAAATGACTCAGTTACGTGCTTAAGTCATCAATCTATTATTAAATTATGAATTCATATATTTTTTTAATTGGTTGCAAAAAGTGTTTACTTTATAAGTTGTTGACCCTTTTCAGAAGCTCTGTGGGTGATATTATTTTAATTACAGTGTGATCTAGTTACCGGTTAAGAATAAGTATTGTCCTAAACTACATTTTTTTTCTTTGAAATTGCAGAACATCTACGTTTTCGAGGAATGCGATGCCAAATGCGACCAGTATTATTTGATAGTCAAAGAAAGTTCGTGTCCACGTGAGAATTTACGACCACAAAAGATGTAAGTCCTACAATCATTTTTATTTTTGTACCTATTAACGTCATATCAGCGTAAAGCTTTACTTTAGTATCTAAATGAACTCAGTATCCGTAAGTCATCATCATCCTCCGAGCCTTTTTCCCAACTATGTTGGGGTCGGATTCCAGTCTAACCGGATGTAGCTGAATACTAGTGCTTTACAAGGAGCGACTGCCCTATCTGACCCCCTCAACCCAGTTACCCGGGCAACCCAATACCCCTTAGTTAGACTGGTGTCAGACTAACTGGCTTCTGACTACCCGTAAAGACTGCCAAGGATGTTCAATGACAGCCGGGACCTACAGTTTAACGTGCCATCCGAAACACAGTCATTGGTGTCTAAGATATACATACTTAGAAAGTACATACAAACTTAGAAAAGTTGCATTGGTACTTGCCTGACCTGGAACCGAACCCGCGCCCTCATACTCGAGAGGTTGGTTCTTTGCCCACTAGGCCACTACGACTTTTTTTCTCTATATCTGTAAGTAATCTGATAAAATTCACTTATTTTATAGACGCGACATAGATTGGGATGACATAACCTACCCATGCAACTCAACAGACCCTGAAGTTATTCCTTTCAACAAAGAATGTGTTCTAGAAGTAGTATACCATGACACATCGATTGGATGCACAAAACACGTGAAGAAAATTAACTATCAAACTCATACCACAATACCTGATGAAAGAAAAACAATAACAGACAGATATAAAAATATAAAACTATCAACTACTACAAGCATGACTCCAAAAGCCGATGAAATTGAAACAGCTCATAAAAATGAAACTACAAATGAAGAGATAGACACATCGGTGTATGACGTAAATGTCATTTACATTAATGATATGGAAAACAATAGCACTTCCCACTCCATTACGGAAACAAATAATACACATGGTGAAGTAAACTGTGATTATGCTGAGACTATCTGCGGTGGTGAGAGCCAAACGGAAAATGGTTTAAATGAAACATTAAAAATAACAATACTTCGGGATGAAAAGAGCCCTGTCCAACCCATATTTACGGGTTACTTTTTAAATTATTCTAACACATACTTAGCTCCACCGTTCAAAGACATCAAATCCGTGAACATAACATGTAATGTTTTGAAACACTACAATTGCAATGCTAACATAGACAAAAAGTCCGTTAAAGAAGTTAACATCTATCTCAAAACTAGTTACGTTCAAAATAACACGGTAACTAAATATTTTAACTGCACAAATAACTTTACGACCACAATAAATAATTCAATTGATTTAAAATGCAATAACACAGACTTTGCTGAACATAATAAATTCACTTTACTAAATCCTCATCCTAATGTTACAACTACAGAGAAACCTGTGAATGTTACAGAACAAAAAATAATAGATAGAATACCAAATAGTACTTTGGATAGTCCAATCAATATAGCGAAGTATGATTTAAATCTTATTTATTTGAATGAAGACGAAGATAATGTGTCTAACTCTACCCAACAAACTATTTCCTGTGCTTATGCTAACATTTGTGGTGACACAGACAATCACGAAATAGAAACAGCAAAATCGCTTCAAATGTCAATCAATCGAGATGACACCAGTCCGATCCAACCAATATTTACAGGTTATTTTGATAATCATACAAAAATACATACAGATTCACTGATCAAATACTTCAAATCTGTGACTTTGAAATGTGCAATTTTAATACGGTCTTCTTGCAAGCATAACATCGGTGACGGAACGATAAAAGACATAGATATATATTTAAAATCAAACTATGTCCAAAACAATACAATAATAAGATATCCTAATTGCACGAAAAATTCTATGACTTCTGCTTCAAATAGTACACTTAATTTTCAATGCGAAGACATTTCTTTTGCTGAACACAATCCACATATATTATTAACTCCACAATTATTGAACAAAACAAATGAAGCGAAATATGACAATAAAACTGATGTAAAAATCATCACAAGAGTATGCGTCGCAGAGGAAAACGTACATAACGAAATATATTTTGATAACTGTTCGAATGATTTACATTTCGGTAGTGCTATAAATGTAACCACACACAAAAGCTACCAAAACAATAACAATATCAAAGCAACAGATGATTTTGAAAACGCCACAACAAAACCTTTTAGTGCAATGACTAACGATTATTTAATACAATTTCTTATAACATCAAATGACAATTGTACGAATAACTTGGCTCAGAGTGTTCATAAAGGAAAAAATATTAACTCTGGCATTAGTGGCACAAGAACACTTGGAAAAGAAACTTATGAATTACAATTATCAAATTGCACTGAAAGTAATTACACGAACTATACGCAACCTCAAACACAAGACGAGTTAATAATATTTTTACAAGAACCTGCATCAAATTCTAGTAATACGAAATTATTTAACGAATCCCTAAAAGAAGCCAAAGAAAATCGAAACATTATATTACAGTGTGATTTCCTAAAGCGGAACAGCAGCACAAATAATGCTACTGACAGAAATATTCTTAAATGTCTATCAATAGATTTGGATATTCATAATAATACAACAAACAACAAAATTGCAAAAGAAGAAAAGAAAGTCCACGTAAACTCTGTAAGAAATTGTACTACATCTAAAACTGATTGTAAAACAAATGACACTCATATTAAAGACAATGCAAATGATAAAAGAAATTGTACTGCATCTGAAGCTGATTGTAAAACAAATAACACTCGTCATAAAGACAAAGCAAGGAACGAAGTCATTGAGAATAAAGAAGTCAAAAAAGAAATTAGTAATTATGCTGAAGTTAAGCCTGATTACAGTAAAGGAACCTTTAACAGAAGGACAGATATCGTCAATGGGGCTATGAAAAGGAATTCTGAAGAATACAATGAAGTGGAGAAGATATTACTCATAGGACTTTCTTCTTTAGCTGGAGTTAGCATGGTGGTGGTCTTGGCGTTAAAATTCCGTCGCAAGTCACAATCCAGCGACGAGAGTGGTGAGTAGTCCAATATTAATATTGACCTCTTTTGATAGGTAATGCTATTATTATAAATTCAGGGATGTTGCCGATAGGTTGTAAAAGCTGTTCATTGAATCAATTCTGAACCTACTATGTTGCAAATATAAAATATTGTGGTAAACATAACATTTGACTTTTGCGAAAAGCTTATAATCCAAACTAATATTATAAATGCGAAAGTAACTCTGTCTGTCTGTCTGTCTTTCTGTCTGTCTGTCTGTCTTTTCTTCACGCCTAAACTACTGAACCGATTTGTGTGAAATTTGGTACAGACATAGTTTGAAACTTGAGAAAGGACATAGGATAGTTTTTATTACAAAAAATAAAAATAAAAAATAAAATTTATTACGGACATACAGTGCCATCTATTGGTCAAATGTCGAAATGCTGTTCCTATGCTCCGTAGATAGATGGCGTTAATCGCGCAATGGTGTCATTACACGTGTTCGGTTCATGTTATTGTTTTAATTCATCGGAAAATCCATCAGAAAAATGTAAATAAACAGTAAAAAGGTGTAAAAAAATTAATATTAATATAATAAAAGTTTTACTACAAAGAAAATGCTCTAACGGAGTATAGATAATTCTATTAGTACTACGCGCAATTGTGTCGATCGTTACACGAGTTCGGTTCATGTTGTTTTAATTCATCGGAAAAAAGTAAATAAATAGTAAAAAGGTATGAAAAAAATAATAACAATATAATACTACTTTTAGTACAAAGAAAATGCCCGAACGGAGTATAGATAAATAATCCGAGTTGTCACTATGCTCGATAGATGGCGTTGGGATCGAAATAGATCGCGCTATGGTTTCGTTACACGCATTTGGTTGGGTATCGGCCGAGCGCTTCGGTACCGTCGTGGAAAAATTGTATTGTCGGTTGTATAGTCGTTTATGTGGATTGGTCCTGTTTCGTAAATTCTAATTTGGTTCCGTTGTATTTGTCGATTTGGTACAGACATAGTTTGGAACTCGAGAAAGGACATAGGATAGGTAGTTTTTATCCCAAAAATCCTGCGGGAGCGGGAACGTCTCAAAAATCCCGCGAGATCGGGAACTATGTGGGTAAAACCAAAAATCTGCCGGAAGTCACTATTCCACGCGAACGAAGTCGCGGGCAAAAGCTAGTTTTATGATAAAAATGAACAAATTAATATGAAGCATCAATAAGATTTTAATTTTACGATAAATTATGAATCTTGAATAACCTTATATCTAATTGTAATTGTTGTATATAGCTACCGAGTAAAAATAGAGATACGACTATTTCACTTGAGGAAAATGAGAAAGAACTATGTACATATATTATTTGTATGGTACCTATCAGTTATCACACTTCTGATATATTTTTAATGTTTTCAGATTCTCCCCCTGCCTCCGCAGCACGGCCAAATGTAGCAGTAATGGATGAAACTGCATTTTGAGATCATATAATAGAATTATTAGTAATCGGATGTACTTTATGCCGATTGGGTGTATCTACTAATGTTTTCCTTGAATGACGAATTTTTTAACCGGCTTCCAAAAATGGAATTATACAAAAATGTGTATACTTCCATTATACATATAAAAACGGTTATAAAGGTAAAACGAGAAAAATAATGATTATGTCGCTTAACTATTTGGCTTTAATTAATTATTTGTAAAATGTTGTAAATAAATATATTATAATTTTGTTATATCCGTTATAAAATTCATTACCTACTTTTCAAATGCATAACATTTCTACCTCATATAATTTTCCTATTAGCATGTTCACGGCGATATTTATAGCAATTGCATAATAAAATGTGAAAAAAAAATATAGCACGGCGGCTGACGCAAGCCACAACTCAATCAAAAGAACGTTTTTAATTACTCCACTAGCAACCCTTACTTAACTTGCCAAGTGAAAAAACCTGCCCAAGTAAAGTACGCGACATAATATTTTTTGCAAAAATCTGCCTGCTTTGCAGCTTTCAAAATTAACCCCGAAAGTTGTGAAGATATAGAAAATTGGACTTGATCCAACTATGATTATTATACATAGTTTGTATTTATAAGTAACACAATCACCGAGTATTTTGCAAGCACCTGGCTTCGCCCGATCCATCGATGTCCCCCGCGCATGCCCCGTTCAAACCACCCATTACATATAGAAATCTCATGTCAAACATAATTACGTTTTTTACACCTTATGAAGAAGGTCGTAAGAGCGGGGAAGGAGCTCAACTTATACTGGCCTTGAATCAACTTCAGACAGCTTCGACTTCGGCCGAACTCGGGAAAGATCGTACGTTTCCGTCGCGAGTAGAACCTCCGTAGTTTTTCAGACGGTGAGGGCCCTACTTGGGAATTTTTGTTATAGTAATTAAGTTGTACAGGTTATGTAACATAATCTTACTTTAAGCGTACCTACTCATATTCTTGTGGTTTTCTATCTCTATACTCCATTTGCATAAATTATAAAGACACATTTTAGGTATAATAAGTCAGTACCTAAATAGATCGGATAAAAAATGATGAAAGATGTGAAAGTTTGTGTTAAGTAAAAACAAGTTACTGCTACTTTTAAATACCAACAATGTGTAACGTTATAATAAAAGCAATTATCAGTAGATAATACGTCCTATCTACCTAGTTCAATATCTTCAAGAAAAACCGGCCAAGTGCGAGTCGGACTCGTGCACGAAGGGTTCCGTAAATTACAGTTAAATCAACCTATCTCAAAAACTATAAGAGATACTTTGATCAAACCAAAAATCGTTGAAAGAGTTAATTAGCATGCATCACCTCTATTTTTTTTAGAATTTTATACCCCGTAGTTATAAAAATAGAGGGGGGGGACATACTTTTTACGACTTTGAGAGCTGATATCTCAAAAACCGTTCACTTTAAGAAAAATGTTTTTTAGAAAACTTTATATCATTTTAAAAGACCTTTCCATTGATACCCCACACGGGTATGTACATCGAAAAAAAAAATTTCATCCCTCAGTTACATGTATGGGGGGCCCCACCCCCAATTCTTTTTTTTACTATTTAGTGTCATATTTTTGTAGCGGTTCATACAACACATATTCCCATCAAATTTCATCACTGTAGTACTTATAGTTTCCGAGTAAATCGGCTGTGACAGACGGACAGACGGACAGACGGACAGACGGACATGACGAAACTATAAGGGTTCCGTTTTTGCCATTTTGGCTACGGAACCCTAAAAACTGAGGACTCTTGACCTTGACAACGTCCCCTGTCATCACCAGCCCCTAAAAATGTATGTCACTCAATATAGTATAAAGCAATCGTCCTAATACCTCCCTGTTGTAAGGGGTGCAACGCCCGCGCCGGCGCGCCCCGTCGATACGGCGCCGCCACACCGCCGCCCTAGCCCGAGCGGCCGAATGCACGCGCTCCGCACAACGCCGATAACTCAACATTCACACAAATAAAATCCAAAGAAAACCACCAAAATACCACAAATAACACCAATCCATCACAAAAACCCGCGCAATTTTCCCACAAAAAAGTGAACCCGCCATCTTAGACATAGCTTTTGAAATTCGAATTTATATTCCTTTTCTTCGTGTGCCAGTGACACAATGACTGCAAGAGTGCTGTGATGTTTGAAATTGGAATTATTTTTTGGAATCAGTGTTAAGTTTTATATACTTTTTTGATGGTTGACATAATAATTTGAAGTTATCTAGGCCGCATAAATAAATTGGTGATGTGACAAGCTTCTTGCGTAACAATCCGTAGGTAAGTCGCTTCTTCTGTATTTGTGATTTACTCATAAACTTCATCGATTAGGCTTATCGAAATAGGGTCATTATTCTTGGCAAGAAATTTTACATCGGACTCATTTCTTTAGCATCGCGTGGTCTGTGAAAATTAGCATACTATCAGCACATTTATTATCATTTCGATACTAAAACTTTAGTCCGAATTCCCTCCATATTTTCCGATCCCTATTCATATAAGTAAAACTTGATATTTTTCATTAGAATACTTAATATCCCTAAAGTAAGTTCCATTCGCAACGCTTTTCGCAACGCCATTCGTATTACCATAATCGTAATTTAAGGAGCCTGCCTGAAACCCCTGGACTAGTAAATTGAGGCCGAAAATGTTCATAAAGCTGTAAATTTTGCTGGTGTAAAGACTCCATGGTACAAACTTTTCTAGGTATATACACGATAGCTACGCAACGCCTTCTTTATGGTAATGGAAAACGAAAAAGGATTTTGTTTAATTTGAAAACGGAGTAAGATTTTCTATAGAGAGCGACCACATTGGGAGGGAAGATATAAGATCGATTTTTTCAAGCAGTATACTACCTCTATACATACAGTTCAGGTTAAATCACGATAACTGAAATTGGCTGCAAAGCAAGAAGCAGAATTTATGTTACTAAACTCGTTCCTTGAATTACTGATTTTGTTAATGCTGGGTTTGTTTTTAAAGATACCGGCGAAACAACACAATAACACCTATGTATGTATATGTATAGTCTGTCTCCAATTTTTTATTATGATACTCCAATTTATTTATGGGATAACTGCTAGTCATGCAGGCAGTGTTTTGCCGGAAAACACGTTACTCCTTGGCAAGAGTATGATCAAAAAGTAGTTAAACTAGCTGACACCAGCGGTCTTACTGTTGTTACTGTTACAGCCTTTATATCGTCCCACTGCTGGGCACAGGCCTCCTCTTACATGGAGAAGGATGGAGCATTAATCACCACGCTTGCTCAGTGCAGGTTGGAGATTTCAGACTATATAGTCCAGGTTTGCTCAAGATGTTTTCCTGCACCTTTTTATCAGCCATTGGTGTCCAAGTTATACTTAGAAAGTACATACAAAGTTAGAAAAGTTTCATTGGTACTTGCCTGACCTGGAATCGAACCCACACCCTCATACTCGAGAGGTTGGTCTTTACCCACTAGGCCACCGCGACATTTTACCATCTTTTACTTTTTACCAGCGGTCTTACCTCCATTATTTTGGAACTAGGCACTTCACGTAGCCGGTCCTACAGGACCGATTTATAAAAACGCAAGTCTCCAGAACTACAGTTCTCAACAGCTCTTCAGCCTCAAAATATTAGTACAGACATCAAAAGACTGTAGTCCTGAGTATGTTCCACTTATAAAAATTCATTTTAGAAGCAACGTTCCTTCAAGATAACAACGCCCACAGTGTAAAAACATTCCGTACTTCAAAGCAGCGTGAATACCAGTAGACTCACATAACTGCATACTTGTGTAAGTATGAGTGCTCACACGAAGTAGTTGAGTTGTTCGCGCGTATCAACACGCGCTTGAGATAACTTTGTAGCAACTGTGCACTTTCATGAAGCTTGGAGAACGTTAAATATTAACATATAGTGTGAGAATGATATGATGGTAAATGTTTTGAATATCAGTTGCATGGGTCGATCGATCATATCGATTTGGTTTGGTCAGAAGCCCAAAAGATGAGTACACACATTACAAAGGCCTGGTATTTAGCCCGTATCACATCGACTAAAAAATGTCATTGAAAAATAGAGGTATATAAAAATGCCAATCTGCAGTTGGGACTGTTTAATATGGTATTAACTTTCCCTTTTATGGCTTTTATATAAACCTAGAACTATATATAGCAATAACCCCTAACGTTTCAGAGAAAAACAAGTACCTGCACTTTAGCGAATATATGTACGCTGATCAACTCATACCATTTATCCTCATTTCCATATTGAAAATACCTAAAAATTACCAGGAAACAAAATACAGCTAAAATTTCAGGTGTTATAAATCTTGCGCCGTCATTCTGACGTTGTGGGAACATCAATCTAGGCAGGCTTTTTTGTTTGCGCCTAGAACTTATTGATCCATCCCTTTGTTGCAACTGAAGGGCAACCATAACAAATTCAATTATTACTGCGGATCCCTTTTCCCTATTGTAACCTAATTATGGTAGAAATGGTGTGACGATTTTTGTGGCTGTCAACAGTATTTAGATATGGCATTTTATAGTAATGTAAGATTGTTAAAAGCTGAGTTTGATTGTTTCTTACGCTTTTTGCAAAAATGGATGAACTGATTGAGATAGTGGAACCGTATATAGGTACCATGAAATTGATCTTAATACCAATACCATTTTACGCCTTTTAAATCTTACCTTAAAATATTCTTGCGATTTGAGTTGACACAGGCATAGTAGTCAATATTGACCTAGTAAATAAAACAGGTGGTTATTACAAATGTCTATTTCATACGTAGGTGAATAAATGGAAATATAGAGCTGTCATTATATTTACATACAGGTACAATACATATAGGTACAATAGAACTCCATAATGAACTGTTATAGGTATGAGCAGTACCTACTAGCTAATGTTACGCTATATTAACCCTTTTGGGAATTCAAGGATTATGTGGTACATACCTACACCGTTGGTAAACTGTGACTGAATAACTATGTGAACCTTTGCGGCTTTCGGAGTATGAGCTTCCGCCCACGGTATTACTTACATGGCAGGGGAACTATTCCCATTATCTGAATAAAAACCTATGTAATTTCCTAGGCTCCAGACCAAGACTACCACTGTACCAAACAGTTATTTTGGAGTAAAAGCACGACAGACATACTTTCATACAAAGTTACTTTCGCTTACTTTTTTACAGTAATAATAATTATCAATATTTGACTTATTTACATTTTTCGGAATCCTGAATGAGAAATTACAAATTCTGCTAAGGTAATATATCGCTTAAATAAAAGGCAGTCCATACCCGTTGTTTACCATAATTTAATTAAAACATTGCATTAACATAATTTCAATTAATTGTTGATCCGGAGTTCGTTATCAATAACTTAATTAATTACCGCTGCTTGTTCATTTAATGAAGGCGTTTTGTTTTAATGCAAGAGTAATTAAAATCCTCAGGATACTTACTTTATACTAACTTATCTAATCAATCGATCTTCAGGGATGAAACCACAGATTACTTAAGTTAAACACTCATAGTGATTTGAAACACCTTCAAAACAGGTTTTATTTGATTCCAAATGTGAAGTACATCAGGTTGGCATGATAGGTCATAATCGTCATCATTATCATTCCCTGTCCATATCCCAGTTCATGCTCAATGTGGGTTTGGTGACCCTTTTTTTTTTTTTTTTTTTTTTAACGACGTAAAAAATCATCAAATGACCCCTCCCGCTGTGGGTTAGCAGCGGTGAGGGAGTGTCAGACTCTTACTGACTAAAAGCCGTCGTGTTCCGTCGTAGGCCTTCTTATGTGCTAGGGCCGCGGTACCTCTTTCGAACAACCCGCAGCCCCGGCAGGCCTTGGCCCTGCTGGGCCCCGCTAGGGTTGCTGACATCTCTTTGAGGAGCGCGTGGAACAACGCGCGCCGCCGACACGGGTCTGTTGTCTAAAAACAGACATGAGCGATGAGCCACCCGAACTCACCGCCCACAGACCCACGCCTACGGTGGCCGGGAGTCGTCTCGCGACACCCGGCGCCCGTGGTGTCTACCTGCTCCAGCGCGGCGGCCGGGATGAGAGGTGCGAACTCTCTGACGTTCCGCCGCCTCCTTCTCGAGCATGACTGCTTCGCAGAAGGAGGCGACGGCATCCCATTCCCTCTCGCCCCGGACCATGGCTTGAACCAGGGCCGGACGCGAGAGGTCGCCGCCGCCTAAAGCCTCGACGAGGACCCGGCGATGCCCTTCCCACGCAGGGCACTCCTGGACTGTGTGGTCCACCGTGTCCTCGGGGCTATCCGCACAGTGGTGACACCCGGGCGCCTCCTCACGACCGATTCGATGCAGATACCTCCCGAAACAACCGTGTCCGGTGAGGACCTGCGTCATGCGGTACGTGAGGGCGCCGTGACTCCTCCCGAGCCACTCCTCATGACCCTGAATTAAATATAGATACTATAAGGCACAATAAAAGCTGGTTGGCAAATGTTAAATGACCATATATTATATATGTGTTCTCATATAGCAGGAAAATTAAATGAATTGATAATAATAAAACTTTTAATAGTATAAATGAGGTTTTAACACACAATTTAATAATTGTGGCTAATTAAGGTTGTTACGCACATACTCAATCAATAAAGTCATGTGAAACAAATATGTACTGGTTTAAAATATCAAGCCTAACAGTCTGATCAGGCAAACTGTGCTGTAGACGTTATGACGTAAAGAAATTATGCGATCATCAAAAAAAAAATTAAATTAACTGTTATGGTTACGTCTTCTTTCACATAAAATTGATCATTAATAATTTTTAGATCCGTAAAAATAGGGATACCTATTCTAAAATAAAAAGAGCAATATTGCTTCAACACCCTATCCCCCAATGAAATGAAATGAAATGAAATGAAATGAAATGAAATGAAATGAAATGAAATCGTTTATTTTGCAAGTTGGACATTAAATCACTTTTACACGTCATTTTTAAGAACGCTGAGGTCGGCATTTCCTAATGACTGATCCCTGAGAAGAAATGCCGAAACAAACTCAAGGGTCATAGTCTCTTTTAAAGTCCAAACATGTTAAAAATAAATCAAATAATATTATGTGCGAGTGTCACCATGTACGCGGTCTGGAATGGCCTTTTGAGGAAAGAGCCACATCAGGCTGGAGCTGACCAGTCCCAACAGACGGCACGCATGCATCAGTCGTCGTGTAGCTCAACCATATCTTAGGGAGCTCAACGACCTGTCACACGACGATACCAGATCTGCAGAACATTTGCGTAGGCCATTTAAAAATACTCAAACCCGCCAGACAGTATTTATGTTATAAGAATATGAATATAATGTTGCTCGCATACACGATACTCACATTCACAATAACAATAATAAAAAAAAATACAATTATAATATATAAATGTCAATAAAAAAAAAATGTCATTAATAAAATGTTATCTGATGATAATAATATTTAAATGTCAAAAGAACAATACACAGGCATTTGAAAAGATATCACTCACTAAGCGAGCAGCTCATTCCCAAGCTTCTTTATCATTTAAATAATCAGATATTTTGTAATATCCTTTTTTCAAAAGTTTGGATTTTATATGATTTTTAAATTTCTTGATAGGTAAATCACGAACCGCTTTGGGAAGTTTATTGTAAAAGCGTATACATTGACCCATGAACGAGTTGCTTACTCTGTGGAGGCGAGTAGCATGTACAGCAAGATTATGTTTATTCCTAGTATTTATGCTATGAACATCAGACATTTGAACAAAGTTAGAAATGTTTTTACGAACGTACATTAAATTTTCAAAAATATATTGCGAGGCAACAGTCAGAATATTTATTTCTTTGAATTTCTCTCTGAGAGAAACTTTTGGACCCAGATTATAAATGGCTCGAACAGCTCTTTTCTGTAAAATAAATATAGTCTCAACATCCGCACAGTTTCCCCAAAGGAGGATCCCATACGTCATTGAACTATGAAAGTAACTAAAATAAACTATTCTGGCTGTGTCCACATCGGTGATTAGTCGGATCTTTTTAACAGCATAGGCGGCTGAACTAAGCCTTCCTGACAGTTTAACAATATATGGGCCCCATTGGAGTTTGGAATCAACGGTCAAACCAAGAAATACCGTTGACTCAACAGGCTTCAACTCTACTCCATTTAGTTGTACATTGGTTGGTAACTGCCTTACGTTTGGCGTTGAGAATTTAATTAACTTCGTTTTAGATTCATTTAAAAGAAGATTATTGACATTAAACCAATGAACAACCTTAGAGAGTGCATTGTTAACTTCGTCAAAATTGTCGAGTTGGCGCTTGATTTTAAAAACGAGTGAAGTATCATCGGCAAACAACACAATCTTGTGATTATCCCTTATGTGATAAGGGAGGTCATTAATATAAATAAGGAACAAAAAAGGGCCTAGAATTGAACCCTGTGGAACCCCCATGGTGACCGTAGATCCAGAAGACCTCTTACCGTTGACATCTACCCTCTGAATTCTATTATGCAAATAAGAAGTCAGAAGGTCAAGAGCCTTATCGAATCCCCCCCCAAGTCCCGTATCCCAGGTCCAATAAGAGCCGACAAGGTAAATATATTGAAGGTTGCATCCTCAATTCCAGGCAGCCTTGCAGCCACATCGCATTTCCTTCAGCAAACATCCACCCTGACAAATACGTACTGATAAAAATAACTTGTATACAATACTAGCCGTTTTCCAGCGGTTACACCCGTGACCCGTGGGAACTACTGCCCGTACAAGGATAAAATATAGCTTATGCTATTCAGGAAGAGTGTAGCTTTCTTACAGTGAAAGAATTTTTAGAATCGGTCCAGTAGTTTTTGAGTTTATTCATTACAAACAAAAATACAAATGTACCTCTTTATAAAGTTCTAGCCGTTTTCCCACGGTTTCACCCGCGTCCCGTGGGAGCTACTGCCCGCACCGGGATAAAATATAGCCTATGTTACTCGCAGATAATATAGCTTTCTAATGGTGGAAGAATATTTAAATCGGTCCAGTAGTTTTTGAGTTTATCCATTACAACCAACCCAACAAACAAAAAGTTTTCCTCTTTATAATATTAGTATAGATAGATAAACATTTCCACTTTTCAACAAAACTTTAAACAATTATATTGTTACCGCAAACAGGCCAACAAAAGGCTGAAGTACTTTCATACCTTTTCATTCAAAACTTGTTTAAAGCAAACGAGGAAAAACGCCCCATTTTACTGGAGCATTTTTCGCATTTCGCCCGTCAAATGTGTGTAGTACTTATAGAAGTGGGCATTTCATAAAATGGCCACCATTTGACTGCAGATATACTGCGCCACTCGCACTGCAGAACTGCAATTTATTCTAAAATAAATGGCTTTCAATACTAAAAAGTCGGTTTAGAATATTTATTTTTATTTTGTGTGCGAAGTCAATGAGTTGTGAATATTGGTGCAGTTTGTTACATAGCTTTGGCATTGCTCTTGATTCTGGTTTATGGGTAGCAAAATATCCTTGTTTTTGTCGAACAATTTATTTCTCCAATTCAATCGTGGACTCATCAATAAAGATTTTAAGGTTTACTCAATCACGAAACAATACATTTTACCCTTTATTGTTTCGGTAGCTGAATGGAATTCTGAAACTGAATTAGAATAAAATATTGACGAAAAAATAATCAAAACAGTAAAATTACTTTATTAACTTCATTTACTACATATATATTCGTCCCACAACCTGAACGAACACAATACATACTCTTATATGTATGTATAGCGAGTAGACAACACTTCGTGACTGAACATAATGAGAGTCAGAGCCCTGTGTGTTCAGTATCAAATATATTGTTTGTGATATCAATATATCGTATCAAGAGGAACAGTGATCCGGCAACTGTCAAGTATCAGGTGCTTGCATTACAAATCGTTTTAAAATTAAGGTTTTTAAACACAAGACGATGAAAACACAGTCTTATAGGTTAATACCTATAAGAATATTTTTTTCAATTAACAGTCTTCCAGAATTACTGCCTTATAAAACGAGAAAATCTTCATTTAGCAGGCAGTAAATGTCGATCAAATTTGTCTGACACGTTGCCTACAATTTACTTCGATGCTCGTGGCAAGCCAGCTACATTTTCCGCTGCTGGGTAAAGTTCCTTACCTCGATGTTCGTGGCAAGCCACCTCTAACTGTCACCCTAGTGACAGTCATATATCTTCTAACCACAACTTCAAAAGACAAAGGTGAGGATCACATCAGTCTGCAAACCCATACATCTATAACCAAAACTATTAAGCATTCCTAAGGTCCTCCAACAACCGTATTCACCGTCACAGTCCCATTAATCAAAGTCAAGTGTTATTACTAGCTCGCATGAACATACGACCGGTTTCCACCACAATATGACAGGTCTCTTCTATACTGGTTATCTTGGCATGTGTAAAGTAACCATCGTAACTTGGTCCATAGTGATTTAGCGGTTTCATACTTAAGGTTAGGGGTTGAAAATTGCTGGAATGTTTTATAAAGAGCTGTTGCTATGCTAGTGGGTTTTTAATTGTGTGAAAGATTTTTTTAGTGCTTGCCTACTGCTGTGTAGTTTTTTTTTATGTTGAAGATAGGCTTTATAGGCAAAAGCATAATATCACAGTCAGTTTAATAATTGTCTGTGGTTTTTATAATTTAATATTTAAAAATGTAAATAATATGTTGACAAATAAATAAATGATATATGTCTGTAGTTTAATTTACTTAAATATAAAATGTACGATTGTTTTAGGTATGTGTTGTGATTAAAAGCAACGTTTCCCCTAATTACAAAGTCTAGTCATTAAACACACATCTCTATCTTTAACAGATGAACTGATTTTGAAAATATTAGAAACAAGCTGTTTCCCGCTTTTCAAATCGGTAATTAATTTCAGAGCCGTTAAGGTTAACTGCAGATATTGAGAATATTTTAAAACTACAGTCTTCTGTTTTCCGATATTATATGAAGTGCATTGTCTGTCGTGCTCATCTAAAATGCATTGGTTTTGACGCCAGCACGGAATAAAGATATACTTAGCCTGATGCACTTCAGTTTCTGGGTATCTACTTTTCTTGTAATAAATCAAAGTCTGCATCAAGCTGACTGTTATGTATATTTCCTTTTGGTCATACAGTTACGGTTTGAAGCCAGGATCGAACATCTTTATTGTATTTTTCTATCTGTTTATTTACATTTGCTGTAGAAATCTATACTAATATTAGGTATAAAGCTGAAGAGTTTGTTTGTTTGTTTGTTTGTTTGAACGCGCTAATCTCAGGAACTACTGGTCCGATTTGAAAATTTCTTTCAGTGTTAGATAGCCCATTTATCGAGGAAGGCTATAGGCTACTTTTTATCCCGGTACGGGAAGTAGTTCCCACGGGATGCGGGTGAAACCGCTGGCAGAAGCTAGTAGGTAATAATGATAAAGTTTCTTCAAACGTAACAAACAGACATGCGTTGCTGGGGAGTTTTTACATCACTTCTTCCCAGCAAAAGCATATAGGAACCAGTTTTCCAAGTCCGACTTTTTCAAGTTCTGACGTTCAAAAAATACTTCTATATACTTATTTACTTCTTAAAGGGGGAAATGTCAATGCCTAAAATTCTATGAAATTTAATAACAACTGCCAATATGTGGGTGCATTTTCCTATGCACTGTGACGCCCACAACTTGTAAATAACACTATGAACGTGAAAGTACGTTTGTTACCTACACTTTCACGGTTACATGAAGAACATGTGCTATAGAAATAGGCCCTTAGAGACTAGTATACGCTACTTTTTATCCGTGCATAAAAAATAAAAGTGAAACATCACATAGAATTAACTCCAAGAAGTTGGTCAGTAACGAGTTCACGATGGTAAAATACTCCAAATGTACCAGGTATCAAATGACAAACTTCAGAGGAGAAAAGATATCTGACCAGAACTGTATAGACACGTGATATTATATTCTACGTTTGTCTTAAACTTTTTGAACATATTTCACCACCAAAACACGCCTATCTACATAAAAATGACGCCAACATTACAAGCTATTTAGATCCGATAAAAAGGCATAAAGCGTGCGAATTGAAGGCGATTGTCGTAAAGTAAGGCGAGGTGAACTGTTCGTTCGTGCATTGCCATGGACATTAATCATTGCGGGCGCTAAAATGCGCTAGTGTGCGATTTCAGTTACCTTACTTATAAACTCTTTTGCAAAATAAGCTTTCCTGGTAGAAAGTTCGCCAGCGTTCGATTAATCAATAATTAAAACTGCATTTTGAGTTTTCTGAAAATCACGTCTTTTTCAAAATGCTGACGAACTTTCTACCAGGCATTAGTCCAAAGCAAGGTTTACCAGTTTCTTAGCATTTCTCCCAAATTCAAATTTAGAATACACTCTCACGCATGCTTCACTAACCCTAATGATGCTAGTAACATCCTACAATCATTAAAACCCTTTGGAATACACGTAAAGTCCTTAAAAACCATGATTTCGCGTAGGTGCCCGCTTTTTTTGCAAAAGAGTGTATATTTATGTATACAATGTATTTTTATTGGGTATATTAACAGTTATAATGTAATTTGAAGTTCCATATACTTATACGTGTGCCTTTTTGCATAATTGAAATTAATAGTTTTCCAATGATGATGAAAATTGTATTTCAAAATTACGTAAAAAAACGTTTACTTTTCACAAATTATCTTATATTAGAGCTTAGATCTGATAAAAAGGCATAAACCGTGCGATTCAAAGGCGATTGTCGTAAAGTAAGGCGAGGTGAACTGTTCGTACATCGTCATGGACATTAATCATTGCGGGCGATAAAATGCCCATGCGTTCCGTTACTCACGCTAGCGCTGCTGTGAGCGATTTTAGTTAGCTCACTTACAAATTATTGAATATAATGTATTTTTGCTGGGTATATTAATAATTATAATGTAGGCTGATATTTTATACCTACTTAGTTCTGTGACATTTGTTTATGGAAAATGAATGGTCTTTAACTTTTGAGAAGCCATATATTTCATGTTAAAGTTACCTACTTTGTGTCTTAAATTAGAACTTTAAATCTATAAAAGATCAGTGTGAACAAGAAGCTTTCCAATATTATGAGCTTTCATCACTGCGTGGTTATTTTGATTAAGCAAACAAAATAGTTTTGCAACTCAATTTGTTAAGAGTAAACATTTGATCAACACCTTTATACAAACCAGCCGCAACTTATTATTGGCATCAATAAAACAACCACAATTATATACAATTTGTAAAATATAAAATCGTCAAAATCAACCCCTTTGCTACGGCCTACGAATGCTTGTAGCGTACATTACTACGTCAGTGCTACGCGGCGACTACGCGTCTGCAAGCGTAGCATCCAATTAATTTTATTATGATTGGAAGCTAAAATACATTCTCTTCGGACACAATTTGAGACAAAAAACAGTCACACAGTTCAAAGGAATCTAAACCTATTCCTAAGAGAAATTAGGTTTATTTTTGAGCGTAGTCTGTCTAATCCAATCCAAAGCTATAAAAAGTGAAGGAAAGCGTCGCGCTAATTGGAGAGAATCTTAAATAAACGTTTTCTTTGCACCTGCATCGCTTGAGAATATAAAATGTTGTTCGGTTTGTACTGTGGAGTTGTGGAGGTCGGGTTTATGCAGAAAGAAGGCTAAAGCTTAAGGTTGTTATAAACGTATTTTGTATGGAAACTTTGGAAGTTTGGGCTCATCCATCAATGTAGATAAAATTTAGATCTTGGTCAGTGTGAATTTTTGGTCGCTAGTTAACTTTTTTTTGGTCAGTGAAAAATCTGAATACTGTGAGAGGGAGTGCCAGACTCTTACTGACTAACACTCGTAATTTTCCTTCTAGAGCCTTTCGTGGCCACAATAACCCTTTTGAACTATGTATTTAACCACAACAAGCTTAGACGCCTTAATGACGCTTGTATACCTTCGTCTAGATCAACTTAATGAGTACTACTAGTTACCAAAAGGCTTATTCTGATCATGTTGTTCAAATGGTTGTTCTGGTTCTACCAAAATTGCCTTGAAAATCTGAATTGTCCATCAGTATATTCAAGTTTTAATCATTGTCAAGTTCCCAAAAGTCAATATTTAATACATCAAACTTGCATACGTTACCTTATGAATCCATTACAGATCCACCTCTGCTTAACCCTATGAAAAAAAGTGTTGCAAGTTATTTCTGAACAAATGTTTACACACGATAGCAGCCCGGGTGGTATCGCGTGTCGCGATCGAATGAGATTACTAATTGTTATACACCACACTTTAATTAACTACATGCCTCGTTATTATTGTACGTATAATTCTCTTTTATTAAATATTCAATGGTTTTTACTAACAAGTCCGGTGCTATGAAGGTTTTTGGAGTGAATTTGTTGACCACCGGTCATTATTTAAGTTGTTAGACTGTGATTTCTGATCCTCTTCCAACCCGTAGTGGCCTAGGCCTACAAAACCGGCATACATAAAACTTCGTATGATTTTCAATCATGAAATGCGAAATGCGTTTCGGAAATGTCATCCAAATTGCAACCGTGACCAAGGCACCCTTTCTCCGCCGAGGTTTCAAAATTATTCGCGCACATTTGTTCGCACAATTTGGATGGAATATCGTTATTAAAATGACTTCTACACTACTAGTCAATAACATTGCAATCACAACACATATGAACACACTTTACACGTGTGATGTCGAACAGAAGGGAACCGACACACGTTACCGACTGCGCCGTCTCATTTCCGGACAAGAAACTACACAGTTTCTTCCACTATAACGTGAAATAGAAAGTTATAGGTATTTTCTTCTAGTATATTCTTTAAAGAAAGATAAGTTTGTTTAAGATTTTCATTTAAAATGTTGATTCGATTCCGGCTCATTGGTCAGACAAGAACCAATGAGTTATTTCTTCTTCACAATACACTTTCTAAGTATCTGGGACACCAATGGCTGATTAATGGTGAAGTAAAATATCTCGATCAAAACCTGGACTCTCTATATCCAAAACGGGTATGAAATTATCAACCCGCATTGAGAAAACTAATAGGAATAGTGCCAATATTGTTTTCTCCTTTCTCGGAACAAACAATGCTCACACTCAAAAAATAATAATAGGATGGCACAAAATATGTGCTATATACACAAAAGGGACTATCGGAAATAAAATCTCGACAGCATAACCGAGCGCCATGTATCTTCGAAAATAATCTTAATCAGAAAGGAGATGGCCCAAAAATGCTAAAAATAACTACGAGATATTTCTGATAGAAATTACTGATATCGAAATATATTGATTACCTGAAGTATATATTTCCTCTAGGAGGTGTAACAGTGTCTGGTGACTTTTGGGTATAACAGAAACTAGGTATATGTTTGCGATTCACATCAAGATTTTAAATGCGAATGTTTAAATAAATATTTTTGCTGAATACTTCTACAATAGGTTTTGTAAAGTTTTCATTTATTTACATAAACTTCAAATTAATAAAACCATGTAAATAAACGACATAGTATGTATGTAGATATAGTATAGAACCTATAGGGGTCAGGTCAGGAACCCCACTTTAATACGTTTACGACTTAATCAATTAGTCGCCGAAACGTATATATAGAGGTACATACGTGTAACTATATCGTTGGGATACTACGAATACTACACAGCCAAAAGTCTGTTAAATTAAAGTTAATTACAATCATCGGGTTCCAATAACGAAAAACCATTAAGTACACAGAAGCATAGGTATAGATGTTTTGAAAGCCGTGACCTACCTGTGTGTATAAAGTACTGGCTTCTGCCAGCGGTTTCACCCGCATCCCGTGGGAACTACTTCCCGTACCGGGATAAAAAGTAGCCTATAGCCTTCCTCGGTAAATGGGCTATCTAACACTGAAAGAAATTTTCAAATCGGACCAGTAGTTCCTGAGATTAGCGCGATCAAACAAACAAACAAACTCTTCAGCTTTATAATATTAGTATAGACTTGCTTCTGCCAGCGGTTTCATCCGCATCCCGTGGGAACTACTTCCCGTACCGGGATAAAAAGTAGCCTATAGCCTTCCTCGATAAATGGGCTATCTAAAACTGAAAGAAATTTTCATATCGGACCAGTAGTTCCTGAGATTAGCGCGATCAAACAAACAAACAAACTCTTCAGCTTTATAATATTAGTATAGACTTGCTTCTGCCAGCGGTTTCACCCGCATCCCGTGGGAACTACTTCCCGTACCGGGATAAAAAGTAGCCTATAGCCTTCCTCGATAAATGGGCTATCTAACACTGAAAGAAATTTTCAAATCAGACCAGTAGTTCCTGAGATTAGCGCGTTCAAACAAACAAACAAACAAACATACAAACAAACAAACTCTTCAGCTTTATAATATTAGTATAGATATAGATAAGTCTACATGCACATTGTCTTTTTACATTACATAAGTATTTAAGTAAGTCTCTGCTTTCGAAAGATAAAACAGGTCTTATGACACATTACCTCCTTTTATCGCCTAATTATTTGCACATACAGTAAGGAAACTCACTCAAAAAGCAAATCAATAGGTTTTACTCACCTGCTGAAATGGGCCTGCTATACAAAGTAACTACGTCATCGATGACGTCACGGTCCCTCGGGCGCGTCAGTCAACCGTGGACGGCTGTCAGCGCGTCGGGCAGCGTCGGCCAGCCCGGTAGTACTTTGTCGATGACGTGCGATAACCAATTGCATTGACTGGTTAACTTTGTTGGCGAGTGTATCCAGTTGAGCATACAATATGTATGTATGTACAGTGATGCGGTGGTCAGTGGTGTGTTTTGTTATTTAACCAGAAAGTTGACGATTTTTATTTTTTTTCCAGAATCCCAAATTAGGTAGTTTTCATGTTTGTTGAGTCTATTTAATTTTAATGGTTGTTAGTCGATGTAAAGCTATTTATACAAAAGCGTGCAAAATCTTACCACTTTGGGTACCTATCTGCATACAAGTTGCAATTACGTTTGGTCCTTTCGGCGTATAGGTAAATGATAAGTTAAAATTATTACAATCTATATTGAAGGGATGAATGAAAGCGATGGTGAAGAGACGGTGACGAAGATATGAGATAAGATATGAGAGATAAGAATTATATATAATCTTCATGATTGATACATAATAACATCAATATCATTACCCGACCATTCAAAAAAAACATGGATGTGTACAGACGACAGACCATCGACCTACCCCAATCTGTCATAGACATTCAACCTATCATTAGTCTAAGGTTAATGATCAATTTGTACAGTTTGACAGATTCGGGTAGGTTGACCTGCTGGCGTCTGTACACATTACCAGCTTACCTTCAGTAATCGATACTGGTCTCAATAAGTCCTGTACGCTGATAATGTCCACAACCGCACAGTATGCCAGCTGTGTCAAACTTTAATGGATGCCAATATAAACATGCCAATATAAACATGCCACTTGAAGTGACAACCTTATTTTGATTAATACTTTTTACAGTTATTTTGGGTCACAATAACGTAAATTATGCGTAGGTACAGCTAAGGAGTGGAACTCCCTGCCTGATTCTCTGTTTGTCAATCTTTGAATATTCATAAGTCAATAGATAAGCGTGATATCATTAGGAGATATAGGTGTCAAACGCGACCATGTATTGAATACTAGCTTCCGCCAGCGGCTTCGCCCGCGTGGTGTGTTGATAAAAAGTAGCCTATGTGTTAATTCGGGGTATCACCTATCTACATACCATTTTTCAACCAAATCAGTCCAGCAGTTTTTGCGTGAAAGAATAACAAACATACATCCATACATTCTCACAAACTTTCACATTAATAATATAATATACAACATGTAACTTAATTAACGCACATCCTGAAACTAGTTTGTTCAGAATCGTTTACTGAATCAATTTATATCATTTTTAATATAGGTAATTTTTTATCCGAAAAATAATTAAAACTACGGAAATTATTGTCATATTAACCCTGTACAGTCAAAACAAATTCAAATAGACCGTAACTCAAAGTAATAAGACTTCGTGTATTGTCGGCTTTTTCCGTAGTTTCGTTATGTTGTGTCGAGTCGAGCGGCGCGCGGCGCGATATTTGCGTGCGTAGTAGTACGACCAAAAAGTTTTCCAGGAATTGGTATAGCTAATTTAGTAAATAACAATGCATATACATGTTAAATTAAAAAATCAGTGTGTGTATTATGATTATAACATTATATTCTAATTAGCGTGTTTGAGGGTGTGCGTTAATTACGTTACATGTTGTATATATATAAAAATGAAACCCGCTTTCCGTTGTCACGACATACATGAAAACGGCTTAACCGATTTGGCTGAAAATTAGAGGGGAGGTAACTTAGACCCGGGAGAAGGTTTTAGGATAGTTTTTGTTACCATCCGGCTACGGGACGCGGGTGAAACCGCGGGCGAAAGCTAGTAATATATAAATATGTAAATATATATATATAATATAAGTAGGATATGCCTCGTTGGTCTAATTGCCGTAAGCGCAACTGCGAAAATCGCTTTGTGGGATTTAGAAACTTACAAAGCCATCTGGAGCCTGGAAATTGGTGACTGAATCGACACCTACGGCTTGGTCCCAATAGCTCCTGGCAGTACGCTGACAATGTAAACGAGTCCACAACCGCACAGTTTGTGTAGCGCGTCAGACTTTAATGGATGCCAATATAAACATGACGCTTGAAGAGACTACCTTACGTTGATTGATACTTTTTACAGTTATTTTTAGCCATTTTGGGTCAATTTATGAGTCAAAGGAAGAAAACGATTTGGGAACACTTTTATTATGCGTAGGTATGCTAAGAAGTAAACCCTGAGACTTCCTTCCGTGTAACGGGGACACAGGGTATAGTAATATAATGATTTCGCATATCAGAAAAAAAATATGGCCCATAAATCAAAATATAGGTTTTTATTTTATCAGAGTTCGGGATTTAGTTCCCTAGAGGCGCTGGCGAAAATGCTGGAACCTATTTTTTTTTTTTGACAGATAAACACTTTTAGTTTCGATATTAGGAATAGATGACGGATCACCGGTACAGCCGGTATTGATATACGGCAGCTAACCCTCACAGGTCAGTCGCCCCCACGGGAATACGGGCGTGACGGGTAGGTTCATCATTTATTTACTGACTGAAGTGAATATATGGGACGTTTTCTTTCAGTTTATTAATACATAGAATAGGTATTGAATATAGGAACCAGTATGTCATATTTGAAATTAAATGAAGCTATTTTAATCTGCTGTGCAAAAGTATAAATACGATTTTACGATGCCACATTACTAATTAACCATAATTATAATTTTATTAAATATCCGCAATTTATGTGACTCAAACTCCAATCATTATTGATTATAATCATTTATATTAATTTTCCTCGTTAAATTATTACAATCACGGCGCAAAATCGAACCAAGTAGATATTTTAACGTTATCATCAAATTCAAAATAAAGGGACCCAATGAATATTATATCTTGATGCCACGAAAGTGGAAAAAAAATAATCAGAGAGGACGGAAAGGGTCGCAGGAGATATCATATTTAAATTGTCAATTTGTAACCGACAATACGATTGTGCCCCAACCTCTGGGATGAAAGCCGAAAGTACCCCCGGCTTCCTTTTGCAAACGTAACAACAACGATTTTCCTGTTTTTCTTCGAGGTATTTAAAATGTTTATTTCTGTTTAATCTGTACGGTTTTTTTGTAAATACCTACCAGTTTACTTACAATTACTTAGCGAGGTTATTTTTTCAACGCGGACGCACAAAAGTTTCAGAAATCTACTAAAGAATAATGTGGCTTTATTTTGGTAAAATAATTTTTAAAATTACATCCAAAGGTATGGCTACCAGTAACATTATGGACGTTTTCTCTTGATGAAAACATATAATTTTCATTAAAATTTTGATTTTGAAACAAGCAATTACCGACTGTACTACATGTTTTTTTATTCGCCAGGTTGATTCTCTCTACGGGCCAAACATTTTTCGTTTCGTTTTGTACCCTAAAAAAATGTTCAGCCCCAAACTACAGGCTGATGTCAAACTTTCCGCCGACTATCTGTCAAAAAAACGCCAAAACAAATTGTTGAACAGTTGAACAGCTCACGCCAACCTGTTGGATGTTGAACGTTACTTACTAGTGTTATTTATGTTTTTTTTTTATATATACTGTAGGAATTAATAAATGATGTGTCGAATGAAAAAATAGGTAGATGAAAAAGTTACATAAAATAATAATTTGGTTAAGATAACTATGAAGCGTTATAGCGATGGATAAGTAGATATTTATAAAGTAGCTTTAGCAGCCATAAAAAATGAAGCAGTGACTGGAATCATTTTTTTATCACCCAAAAACCAGTAAAGCTGAGTATCCTATTCGCTTTCTGTATGTTAAACCCTCTCTTTTAAAACCCCAAACATTACCATAACTAATTCACCCTGTATATTCGAACATGCGTGATCAACAGTTGTATGTCAGTAACAGAACTATAAAATTATAATTGTTACCAACAGTTAATGTTCAGGGTAGCTTTGCGTTACAGTTACAACTAATATTATTATTACACACGTTATCAATTAAAATGTTTACTATTTCAATTCATGTTTCGATAAAAATGCCGTAAGTTGTAGAATGATTAATGTCTCTGCACACAGCGGGCGCGGCGCGGCGGGACGGGACGGCGACGCGACACAGTGAGCAGTTGTAATGTACTAGATATTACGGACGAAACAGACCCGTCCCGCTCGACGCGACGCGCCCGCTGTGTGCAGAGACCTTAAGATTAAAGCATCAATACAAATATCGATTTTAACGATACAAGTTTTTATACGTTACAGATTTAGTAAATAAAGAAACTTGTAATAAGATGTTTATGTTATACTCATGTTACAAAGCTGAAGAGTTTGAATTCGCTAATCTCAGGACTCAGGAACCATTGTAGGAATGCTGTAGGTTCTCTATATCCGGTTGCGTGGTGTAGTTCCCATAGTCCGTAGTCCATTTTTGTAAGCATGGAAATCCAAATATTTTAAGCTCCATAATAATATAATTTTATAGTAATGATTCTAAGTATGACATGTTATATTCCACTGGGCATTCAATTGCCAAAAACGTCACTCTTGTCCAAACATGTTCACTATTAAACATTTACCGCCTCATTCCAATAAACGACGAACAAGCAAGACATAAACAATGATAAAATGCTGCAAGTTTAACGTATGCTTTATATGAATTTTCTAGTTTTCCGGCTCGATGCCAAGTTTTAAACGTCTGTGAATTGGACAGGTGTCACTATTTTACAATATTATGACGTAACTAGCGTTATAAGTTACAATCTATGGCACGTAGACTCTGTAATATAAGTACTGTCTTTAATTTTCTCGAATCAATCGATTTTAATAGTCTTAACAATGCCATAATAGGCCCATATTAGGGTTAATTACGAAAAACGTCCTGTAAAGTTTACCAGTTTATACTGTTCTAATTTAAGCGTTTTATGTACTTTAGGTCACATAAAAAACTTTTTTACAAAAAAAATAACCGACTTCCCAAAACACTAAAAAGCAAAAAAAAACTAATTTTAGGTGCATCGGCCTAGAAGTCGGTGTCTAATGGATGTCCCTGAGTTAATTTTGCCACCGACTTCTAGGCCGATGCACCTAAAATTAGTTTTTTTTTGCTTTTTAGTGTTTTGGGAAGTCGGTTATTTTTTTTGTAAAAAAGTTTTTTATTTTCAGCTTTTCAGTGAAACGAATAAGGTCACTATCCACATAACTGAAAAGTTCTCATTGATACGAAGAATATAAGCCCAAACACGAGGTAGTTTTCATTTTCAGTTGTCGAGCTCCCTCAACCTTCTCTGGTCTCCATCATCAGGTCAGCTCCAAACCTTCACTGTTGCAAAGGTCTCGTCAATACGAATAATATAAGCCCAAACACGAGATAGTTTACAGACTCAGTTGTCGAGTTCCCTCGACCTTCTTTGGTCTCCATCATCAGGTCAGCTCCAAACCTTCACTGTTGAATAGTGCTATCAGACATACATATGAGTGTCAAGGTTTAACCCTATGTATGCTTACAACTTTCGAAAGTTGCCCTCGATTTCTCAGGGTTTCCATCATCAGATCCCTGACCTGATGACTATGGGACCAACTGGCAGCTATTCGGCGTCGAACAAAAAAAGAATCACGTAAATCGGTCTATAAACCTCGGCGTAATCGATGTACATACATAGAAAAAAAAAAAAAACATACCGGCCGAATTGAGAACCTCCTCCTTTTTGGGAAGTCGGTTAAAAATAATAAATCAATTCAACCTGAAATCAACTTACATCTCGACCTCATAAAAATACGGGTCTCTGACTGCTTTATTGAACTTGTAGAAATAAAATAAATATTATCTTATTCTGTATTTCGGTAAAAGTATTTTATTTCTTGGAAATAAGGAACAAGGCGAATCAATATGGAAATAGGACACAGTTGATTGGTTTTCTCTCATTCGTTTTTCTTCCCCACGAACTTAACAAGAAACAATTATGTATACTAATTTATGGCTGGCTGTGTTCTTCTAAGGAACTAATAACATATTAGTTTACTAACATTGATCAACCATACCATATAATTTTACGATATGCTAACATTATCTACTCACACCTCATAGTACCTAAAGTCAATGCTAAAGTTGACATTTATTAAAAGCATTACACACAGCCTATTTACATCTTGTATCTTCCCTTACATCTGCAAAATGTCCACCTCAATCACGGTTCCAATAATACCGATGCCATAAACTGCAACTTTCACGTCTATAGGTCGGTACGTCGCGCGGTGATGTCGTCATGGAGGTGGTGTTGCCGCTGGCGGTGGTCTGCGTCCTGGTGAGCGCAGCTCCCAACGCGACGCGCGCGCGCCGCCCCGACGACCTGCCCGACGAGCCAGTACTGCCTGAAGATGATGATGAATTGCATAGATTGGAGTACTACGATGAGGAGCGGATTAATATATCAGGTCAGTGAAAGTTTACTACATAAGTATAGGTCAAAGGAAACTAGAAGAGTTTGTTTTTTTTAATAAGGAAATTGTTTTAAGTAAGACTCGTCGTACACTTTTTAGCTCGGTAATTAATCGTAATGTATTTGTCAATAGGCAAGAATAATATCTTAAAGTTTCTCTGTGAGGAAAAATGTATAGAATACGTAAGTTCATGTGAGGAAATGTCTCTTGTAAATAAAACGAAAATCTGGATCCTTTGATATAAAGATTATGTAACTATCCTATTTCCAAGGCACCCAACTAGTACACGTGACTGTACCCGAACATCCGTAAACAGACACAATTGTAAATAATAGCAGGAGGCCTTATCGTGACACGTGTCAGGATATAGGAAGTATGCTCTCCATTTATTACACTTAAGTACGTACGTTTTTGTCGGTACCTAGCAGAGTAGTTAATATGTCCTTTACTTCTTCTTCTTCTTAATTATGTTCTTTTGGTGTATGAAAAATTATATTTACGAAAATCATGAACTCATTCAAGGGAATAACTACAAACTTTGTCACTCTCCGTATTTCGAAAACAGACAAACTTATATCATCAACAACAATAAAATATTAAACGTTAAACATTCCGCGCAACTTAGTCTTACTCACGTTACTTAAAACTTAACTGTGTGCCAAGTTAATCCATTTAGTGCAAGTCAAAACAATAGTGCGACGCGTAATGGAGTCAAATGCAGTTTAGTGTTAGACTAGAGCTGAGCTCTTTATTGCTGTTTGTAGGCTTTTGTAAGGCTTCGCTTTAACTTAGAACTTTTATACGGTATAGTTAATACGACCTTCATCGTTATTAGCAGTGGTCGGAATAGGTAGAGCTATTTTGGCTACTTGCGACATGAGGACATAACATGGATATGCCAAATATTTCCCGGAATCCCGGGAATTCTTGGAATTAAAAAAACATTGTTCAAGTAGTTTTTATAGGAATAAGTAGAAGTATTTTTGTTATTTGCTACATGCGGACATAACATAGATATGCCAAATATTTCCAAAAATTCCGGGAATTATCGAAATTAAAAAAAAAACAACTAAGTACTTTCTTTTGTCAGTGCTTAATTAGAACATTATATTTAAATGGATAATCCAATTACTTTACTTTTTCACTAAATGTCCTTTGTAGATATTATAAAAATAAAAAACACTTACCCAAATGTGGTAGGTAAATCAAATAAACAGTTTCAAATGTATCCAGTCCGCAAAAAACAAATCAAAATTCGTAAATCCAAGCCAAAGTATTCGTGTTAGTAAGATTCCAGAAACCAGTTAACAAGCCAACGTCAAATAAAATAAGGAACACAATAAATCACACGTGCGCACTCTACAAGCCGAAACAAAAGAGTGAGTGAAGCCCGCTGTACCTGTATTTGTATAAGTGAGACAGCTAATACTTTAGACGTTTTAAGATAGAAAGAGACAAAAAATAAGCGACGAAAACAGCGCTTACGACGGGTTGGCAACATGGAGCATAAACATATAATAATAAAAGAGAGATAAATTGGTTTGTTCTTGATGTATCGATAACTTAGTGTAGCAGGAGCTGGTCAGGAAAACTCGTAGACTGATTTGACAATTGTGTATTACATTAATTACAATAAATACGAAATAACAAAATGCGGCGTCACCGCCGTGGTAAAATGAGAAGCGCCGTCTCGCTCGCAGCGGCGCAGGCGAGCGCTCGTGCCCGCCGATCCCGCGCCCCTCCCGCTGCCCGCGTAAACCCGGCGCTAGCACTCCCCTCGCGCTCCCCCTCAGCCGTCGCGTACCTCCAGCCGGTGGCAGCGATATTATCTTTTTCTATTCTGTATTGTGTAGGCATTTAATATTTCCTTGTGCAGTAAAGTATATTTAGTATCGTTTCTAACAGTTTTACTTAATTAATTCATATTTCACGAAGCTACCTCTAACAACGTTCCAGGATCCCTGTGTGTGTTTATAAGTAAGTATATACTGTTTGGGTGCTCACCTACTACCTGCTCATAACTGCCCACTTACCCATATTAACTCACTTAAATCAATCGACAATTTCAAAATCCCGGGATTTCAGAGGCATGTCCATGTTAATATCAATGTTTGCGGTCATTCACCCCAAATAGCTCTACCTATTCCGACCACTGGTTATTAGGCTTGTAACGTTGTTTGCAGAATATTAGTTAGAGAAGCTAATTGAAGAAAAGATAGTGCAAAAAGTTTAGAATGTATTAATCCACTTTTTTCAGGGACGTCTAAATTGTTAGAATCGCCTGTCAAGTGTTTTAAATCATGCTTTAAATGACGGAACGTTTTACAAAAAACAACATTTGCTCCAGCATTTTTTAGAATAAGTATGTTGTATGAATATTCACGCCCAACTTTAAACAAACTCCACCGTTCTACTCCGGAATACTTTATTGTTTGTTCACATGTTAACAATATTTTGTTGCATATCGCACGCATTGTCAACAACAGAAAGCGAAAAAAGGTATACAAAGCGAAAACTTGTGTCTGCAATTCACAATAAAACAATAAAACGGAAATAAACGTCGTACGACACTTCGCGTAAAGCTGGGCTCCGGGCAGGAATGCGAAACTTTGAAATGATAGCCAGACGAGACATTTGGACTATGCAGCTTTAGATGTCACAATGAAGAGAAACTGAATAAGTTAATTTCCTAAGCTTTTGAAGAACAACAAACTTAATAAAAAGGAAGGAACTAAATATAACGAATGTAATGTAAAACCAATTAAAGGCAGTTACTTTTAGACACGAAATGTATTAGGACTATGCTGACAGCCATGATTAGAATGCTTCTGTAAAATATAGCAGAGAAGATGACAGGACCTAGAATAAAGCATTATATGAGAGGTTGACAATGACGACCAGAAAAAAACATATTATTCTCTGCACATATTTTATGCTAAGCTGATCTAATCATTTAATTAAACCCAACATACCTTAAATCTAATGCAAGCACCTTTACTGCATACCAAGCCGTAACAAAAGCTATCATTATCTACCGAGTTACCACATATTGTTCAGAGCCGACCTTCGTTGTCTCCCCACTTAGTGGAGCTCCAGACATTATGCAAGGGAGCTGGCAGCCAGCCAGCTACGGACAAACAGCCTTCCAATAATGTATAATGAAATTGCTGAATTGATGCGACCCCGCCCTCTCCAACCGCCGTGGTATATTCTGATCGATTGTTTTTGGAGTTCTTGGTGGTTTTATTCAAATATTTAAAGCTATTTGAGAAAATACGCCAGCGTTTTCACCCGCGTCTTGTCATTTCCTCGATGACTGGCTATATAGAGCAACGAAATATATTTTTTTAATTGGACGAACGAATCAATTAATACGAACGAACATATCAATTCTTTATTTATGATTTATGATGAAAAATATGGTACCTTCTTCATAAAGAAAGCAGTCCAGACCCTATACACGCTTCTGCACTATATTTTCACAAAGCACCATTAACGGACTATTAACAGCTTCCCTGGTAGATAAAGGCACTTTTCATCCAGTGAATCGAATCAAGCTATAAATAAAGAAGTCGTTACAAACCCAACACCTTCCTCTTGTAAAAGTTGCAGTTTATCCGCAAACGGATGAGGAAACACGTCTTCACGAATCGCATACTGATGTATCGGCTGCATAATTCATAATGCGCGGGAACTATGAATAATTCCAATATAACCGTTCGGTCCAATTACGGCAGACTTAGCTTGTAACTGCTGCAGCAGGTTCGGGTTCAAGGAATACCTTCAGGTTGGGCTGATTTCTGGATACGGTTAAGATCAATTATCTACCTTCATACATACACATACTTATGTTGTGAAAAAAACAGTTATGACGTCTTCGAATCTTCGGTTATTCTTCTCGCTTAGACTGTCTCTTCCCCCTTGTTTTTGTTTTTCTCTTAAATAGGTATTCTTCTTATATTTCAGTAACCGACATCCTTTCTATCTATATACCAATCTTATGTGAAAGTACCCAAATTCTATATCTCGCTCTCAGATCAAAGAAATTCTTCGATCTGAGATCTCGCTAAATTCTAGATTAAAATTACACAAAGTCTACCCTATTACCAGATTAAAGATATAAACGAACAGGTTCAATGAACCAACAAATGTTGCTATTTTTATGTGTAGTCAACGGACGGGGTAAGTATCTATTGAAGGCAAAGTTGAGTGCTATAACGATCCCGACATCGGAACTATTGCTAACAACCTAACATTTGTGACACGATACATGATAAATGTATTGGTTTGGCAAAAATACATTACGTACAATGTAGCTTTCTATGTACCTATATAGATATTTCTTTGACGCGGTTTCATAACTTAATAAATACTCCGCTTGTGTTTTTTTTTTTTGCAAAGCAATGTTTAATACTTTTTATATTAAATAGCTTCTGCCAGCGGTTTCACCCGCATCCCGTGCGAACTACTTCCCGTACCGGGACAAAAAGTAGCCTATAGCCTTCCTCGATAAATGGGCTATCTAACACTGAAAGAAATTTTCAAATCGGACCAGTAATTCCTGAGATTAGCGCGTTCAAACAAACAAACTCTTCAGCTTTATAATATTAGTATAGATTAATTTAATAAATACCTCTAATATCTTTGGTTTTATGTTTTATACAAGCTTAAAGCAAAATAAACAGTGTATTCATGTCGTTTGCCAAAAACGAAGAGTGACTTCAATGCATTGCAAAAGATTAAAATAAGCAGTAAAAATAGGCATTAGGTGTTACATATTTGTATTTTCAGCTGTAAATAAAACCAGTATAGGTCATTACTGAATTGATAAGGGCATTAGGTAAGTATGCATTTATTTTCGTGAATGCATAGATAGGTGCCTAATATGCATGCATGTGTAATGTCTAAACATAAATTCGATTATCCTCAAAACTTGACTTGTCGGAAAGTATGCATCGACAGAGATTCAAATTCAAAGAGCAGTTGCTAACTGGTACAAAGTTATTTACCGAAATGGTGACTAAAATATAACATTGTTTGTGATGGCAGTAGAACTGTTCTACTATTTAATATAGCATATCCTTCTACTATGTTTAACACGAGTCTGATTAAAATCAATACAAAAACTACAATTTACTACAAAACTGTTACCTTACCCTACTCTTTAAACTATTAAATGCCGTAGAAATAAATTAAAAGAAGGTAGGTAGTAAACCAACAAGCCTTCGTCCAACTTTAAATACACCGGGTACAGAAAAAAATCTGGCGGTCAACTGATTCAGAAAACTAATTTAACTTAAAATCCCCGAGATCAGAATAAGAGAAGGAAAATACTAACAAAGCTATGCTTCAGTTATGCAAATATACGAAATTGCATTTTCGTCGCAAATTTTCAAAAATATGTAGGTATGTTTGAAATATTTTTGTAACTTTTGCTAGTTATATACATGTGTGGAGGTGTCATGTCTAGCTTACAACGTCACCTCTTCATTTGTTATTTTTTATAGAAGAGATATAAACGATTAAAACAGTATTAGGACTCTTCAAATTTAACAGACAGACGTGTGTTGCTGGGGAGTTCGTTGCGCCAATTCTTCTTCCCAGAAAAGATACATAGGAAGAGGTGAAAGTGGGCGTTTCTTTGGAGCAGCCTCATACAATTTTGACGTTCGAAAAGTGCTGTTTGTAGCCTATTTTTATAGTGTATTTAAGTTTTACTACGGCCTATCACACATTTGTAAATTATTCCTTTTAACATATTAAATAAACGGAACAAATTAGCAAAACAGTTCAAATATACAATTATTGCGGTATGAATTACCACAAACCAAAGATAATAAGGACCTATAATAATATAGTTATTGTTTACCTGTTTGTCTGTGTTTACCGACCGATAGCTTCAAGGTATCGTCGTCTCGTTCACGGAGGAAGGAAAGATGAGTGGAGATGCCATAAGGCAGGTAGGTCAGGCACCTTCTTGTAGGTCAAGATACGTACACAGTTACTTAACTAACGAGACGTTTGGGTTCCTTGTCAAATAAAGAAGAATCTTAAATTATTGGTGATTCAGTTTTCAAAAAATGGGCAGGTTCTTAAGGCATTATGAAGGATCTAATAACGTTCCTCGTCCCCCGAACACTCGCATTTTGGTGCGGTACTATAATATGTATTTGGAGATTTTTCGTTATATGACATCTCCGCTAGTCATTTTGTCCTCCGTGGTCTGGTTTCAGTGTTGAAGTGTCCTAGACATAATTATATGGTGTTGTCACACAAGAATATACTGGAACTGTCTGGAATGTTCTGTGATGGCAATTTGGATTTCTCAGAAATATAATGACAAAGTGCTAATTTTGTTTCGGGAATTTGTAATTACTAGAATATGTTTGAAATTAAACCTCTCTTTTTCGTAGTTTTGTATATTTAGGTAATGCGGTATAATTAGTTTTAGTAGAAAAACTCTGCGTAGAATTTTTGTCAACATTTTAATTTAGATTTGTAATCATATTTTCAAATTATGTTCCATGCTTTCAATGATTATTATTAGATAAAATTTTAAAGTTAAGGATAATACTCAATTATTTCTTTTTTCGGTTTATTCATTAATTGAATCTTTTGAAGATGTTATAAATTAGACTAATTCTCTATGTCGCAAACTACACTTAATATTTACCACTCATAATAAATGGGATTTTTGCTACAAATCCTCGCATCCTCCGGATTTAACAAATAGGTTTCTGTAACGCCACGGGGTGACAACACGATTTGTGCGAAACGGACATTCTCGATACGCATTGTTTTGACATGTGTCAAAAAATAGTAAACGTATTCTATTGTTTGTTGTTTTAAATATATTATTTTGCATGTGAATACATATACAATAATAATCTAAGGTTAAGTAATATGTAATCAAATCTGTTTAAAATAAAAATATCTCCTCTTCTGTCTGTTTTGTTCGAGATAAACTCGAAAATTACTTAATTAAGTAACTCATTTTCATGCTATTTTCTATACCTAACAGATATTGAGGTCGATGCGGAAGATTTACCCTATAGGTCGCTACTACTTATTAAATTAAATTCAGGGCTCTTAAACACAAGCTACCGCATTGCGGCTTCCCCATAACTGACGCCTGATAAACTAATTTGTGCGCTATCTTTTAACCAGATTAGAAATTCTGTTCCTGCTCTCTGCAAATATATTAGCTTGTAGCCCTTTTGTTTCACGTAAGTAAGGTTAAATAAGTAATTACGTAGGTAAGGCCTAATTCATTGGTTTAAGTAAATGTACATGTTTTTTTTAAAGCACTCAAAAAGCTCAAACATTTTCAGGTTTTATGTTTTGTGCTACACAATAGAAACCTGGACTACAAAACATAATAAAATACAAACCAACACCATTCACAGTAACTCACTATAGCTAAACAAAGGAGTAGTTTCCAGCACTACCTTGGCCTATATTCAAACGGGCGTCAAAAGTTTTTCCAATAAAACAAACAACAGCGCATTCATCATCTCATGGTCACCTTTGACCGACTACGACTGTCCACAGTTTACCTAAGAGACGCTCACCCTACGGCTAACTGTCACTTGCGATGGAATCTCACAGATAAATGGCTATTTCCATGCCGCAATCAGTGTTAATATCATTGGGCGTCGTAATCACAGCTTGGTAATCGGATGTTACAGGTTGGTCTCAGCCTTAAAATGTCTACTGCTAGACAAAGACCTCCCCCAAGTTAGGGGGGCGTGCGTGTCGGTGAGCGCACTGTAGGATATTTTTTTAACTTTGGAAATAATCTTTGATGATGTTTATAAAACATAAACCATACAAATAGCGAAACAAACAAAACAAAAGCTCTTCCAGCTTTTATTTTTGAAACTACAATAGTTATGATCAACATCGTAATGCTTCTATACCCACTTGAACGAGCGAGTGTATTATACGGTAGCGTAAATCATAAATTATTTGTGCAACTAACTGTGAAATACGTCCAGTCGTAAATTATGAAATCTCTCAGCTGCAGGCCAAGGATTTGAGACATATTTCTTCGGAGATTTGTGCAGCATCTTTTAGATATTTACGAAAGTACGTACATCTTCACTTACTCCCGGGAAATGCGATGTGGTTTAGCTTTTCAGACATACCTATTGCTAGATTAGATTTTTGTCGAGGATATGCTTGCTTTCTGAGGGAACTACCGCGAACCGGTTTAAAAAGGAAACTATAGGTTTCCTTCGTTGAAAAAATATATCTGTTTTTTTGTTTTGTTTTGTATGGCATCTTGCAGTTCAGCCTAGGAGGCTCAGCAGTCAAATACCTGTGGATGCCTAGAAATCAAGGCCTCCAGCCAGGGGGAAAAAAAGCTTATAAACTAAGTGACTGCGCTAAGGCCATCTGTGGGGAAGGAATTGTTCAGCTTCATAATATGTATTGCGTATATTATGAAGCTGATAGTCTTGAATTATGGTGTCCCTAGTAGTAAGGGAAACGACGACCTACTATGTTTTACGGCCAATAGCAAAACAGATACGCTATCGACGCGGCCCGAATAGGACAATCGTCTATTTAGCAAAAAAAAACTATCGTGTATTCTATGTCAGACTTGTTTTGCTCGTAGATAAGGCTCTGTTGATTGTTCTCCGTGGATTGGATGACAAATTAGAGGTTTTATTTGATTATTCTTTTTCTGGACTAATGTCCCAGGGCTGTCAGTTTTCACTAATGAGCCCCATGCCATGAGATAAAATTCGAACGCTGACTGTTTGCTTACTCGCCAATTTGTACCGACGGCCAATTCACAGATATTCACAAATAATAAATGTGTGAGTTGTGTTAAAGAAAATAGCTTTTAGACCGTTTCTAGAGAGAAAATTCGTAAGTAAATAAGCAAGCTATCCAGCATGATTTGTTGGCTATCGTAACTACGCCTAAATAAGATATAATAGGCTGCATCGCAAAACACATTCTTGAACTTTTCTAGGACCTGTTAAAGCTTGTAACAAACCCTTAAATCCTGGGTATTTTTGACTTCCAAAGTACCACGATGAAATAGGAAAGACGAATTTCCCTCAGATGTATCAATTCGTCCCGGACGCGCCCTTGAGCCTGACCTGGTTACCTTGACCTCGCATTATGGGAGATTACTTGGATCTATCGATCGACACTGCAGGTATAGATTATGGTACAATATGATATTATTATGTTTTTGAGTTAGCTGCACTATCTGTGCTTGGAGTCTCCCATATAACATGAACATTAAAGAAAATACAACTTATTTTTTTAAGAGAAAGATTCATACGTACGAGTACTTACTTGAGTGATTTTGAATAAATTAACTGAATTTGGTGCGTTTTGTTTGAAATTCGAATGTCCGAAGTTCCGAGGTTTAATTATAGGAAGTACAGTTCCTATAATTATATGTGTATGTCCCTTTCGAAGTTGTTTCACGTGAGAATGAAATATTTATGACTAGTAGACTATTAGAGTAATGAACGTACACTTGCGCATTTTATACTAACTTACGTATATCTGAAATCACATCAGGGTTTTAAAAAAATAAAATACGATGAATGTTGTTCGATTCCATGGCAACTGCCATGTGCATTGTGCATATGACATAACATTCTGCATTCAATCTTCAATTTATCGTCTCGCAGAATTAACGCTACATATTTTACCTAATATTTTCTGTCATGGATTTCCGCAAAGTAACGCCTGGTTCCATAATTAAAATAGCACAAATATAGGAATGTCACTGTATTTTTTTCCAAAATGTGTCGTACAAATTATTGGCATGAATTTGAACTGGCGGTCGCTTTCGGAGTCTCTCCACGCATGTAAACTGTCGAGCTAACAAAATTGGGTCACACATTACGTATTCATACATTAATTTTTGTTCGCTTTCACCAGTATAATGTACGTCATTAAAAAGTTAAATAGGTTATTACATTTTTGTCCTTTTTACCGAAGAACAACCGGTTATATCCTCTTAAAACCACTGTATTAGGCCTCCTTTTCCAATTCAGAAATTTTGTCTAAGCACAAAGAGATTTTTTTATGTTGTTCTCGTTTTGAGATGCATACAGACACAAGTGTTCACACTTGCAATGATTTTAAATCTTCTGTGTGGGAATAGAACAAAAGAAAACGTATTTTTAAATCATTACGAGAAGGAATAAAAATTATGAAAGTTTTCTATTTATAAAATTCTGAATGAAATTGAGAAGGGTGCTTGAAATTTCCCTCACACGTACATTAACGACAACATTAAATACACATTCGTATAGGATCATAAAATCGTTTGCCGGGATGCGTTTATGCATGTAAATAATCCATAAATAACCTATTTCCCACGCTTAACTGAAATATACTTATGACACGTGTGTTTATTTCCTGGCAATGCTTTTGTTCCTTAAATAAAAGTAGGTATAGTTATCGGCACGGATATTGAGCCCTGACCTTCACCTGCGCAGAAGCGATTTATTGGTTTATTGCCTCTTCCGCCGAGAGCTCAATATCCGTGCCGATAACTATACTACTTTTCTGAAACCGGGTAAAAAGTAGCCTACTTATGTCTTTGCCCAAATGTGTATGTGTACCAAACTCCATTTAAATCGGTTCAATAGTTTTGACGTGCAAGCTGGACAGCTTGTAACATCACAAAAGACTCCAAGAGACGGATATCAGGGTGATCATCGTTTTTTATCTACTTGTAGACCCCCGACACAATCTTAATAGCAGAAATTAGTTCTTTCGCGCTTTAATTTTTTACTCTCGTCTCAAGGGAACGACGTTACGCACTAGGTAAGTATAATACTTATTCCCCAAGTTTCAATCTTTCTGCATGGCTTTCATTTAAATTAGTTCTGCCGCTTTATCGTGAAAGCCTGACAAGCAGAGACTATGAGGGACTTAAAGATTTACCTATGCCAAGGAAAGAAAGAAGAAGAAACCATGTTTCATAGAAAAGTGATCTATCGTATACGGGAAACTCAACTCTTCAAAGTAGATGGAAGTAGGTACTTAGATACTTATCTAAAGTTTCCATCTTTCTTTGACTCATAAACCGTATCTACCGCGGTTTCCTCAAAGCAATTAATACAACGTTCAAAAAGCGAACACGGCAGCCATGTTAATGACTCAAAGACTGGAGGTGATAATCTCAAACGTTTGAGAGTACTTCGTTAGACGGCAGCCAATTAACTACTCCCATTGTAGAAGTATTTGGTATTATAGTAGATACCTGTAGTATACTTGAAAGATCATTTCATGCTGAATGTCGAGTGTTATTGTCGTAATTAATAAGTGGTTTGTTCGATCCTGTGGTGTGAACTAGAGCCGATCTTTTGGATGTTTGCAAAATTTGCAAATTTGCAAATCGACAAAATATGTCATCATGTGCCTAGCCTTTTCCTAACTATGTTGGGTTATTATGCAGATGATGGAAAACCAGTGTTTTACATGGAGCCACTGCCTATCTGGCCTGCACCACCCAGTTACCCGGGCAACCTGGTAACCCTTGATACGACTGGTTTTCTGGCTTCTGACTAACGTAACGTAACGACAGCCAATGATATCAAGAAAATATCAACTATTGAAATATCGTCAAATGACATCAAATCAAATCAAATCAATCAAATCAAATCATTTATTTCATTTAGGCCTTTACAAGCACTTATGAACGTCAAAAATTATAAATAAGGTTGATTCTAGTTGCCCATTCCAAAAGTGGCTTCCTATGGAGAAAAACGGGCAAGAAACTCCATGGTTACTCTTTTTAAAACATAATGGGTATTACATTTGGTATGTAGTGCTTACAATATTTTAAGGGTTGACTCTGAGAAAGTTATACAATGCAGGTTGGACTAGGAATTAATTGATTAATTTTAATTATATGAGAAAATTATTATACAAACTAATTTTAAGAAGTTAATGAATTGAACAAACCAAGTTATATAAAGCAAAAAAAAAAAAAATGAAGACTTGACATCAAACAACAGATATGGGTAATATCAAAATCAAAATCAAAATCAAAATCTTTTTATTTCACATAGGCCTTTGCAGGCACCTATGAAACGTCACATTAGTTAGTTGCACGGTTCCAAAAAGTTGGTCTCATGGAGAAGAGCCGGCAAGAAACTCCATAGACACTCTTTTTAAAAAGTAATACAGTCACAGTACAAACAGTCTATTACATAACAATAGTAAGCTCACAAAATTATACAATGCAAGAAAGTTAAACTGTAAATCGATATAATGCAAAGGGAGAACAGAAAGTCGTTTAATTGCCAGGGAAGCCACACATGGAGAGATGAGTTATCGCCATATAATATCTTTATCGTCAACAAAATCTTGAATTTTATAATAAGCTTTTTTAATTAGGGTGGATTTTACAGTGTTCTTAAATTTTATATCCGTGAGATCGGTTACACACTTAGGCAGCTTGTTGTAAAAACGGACACAATTCCCTAAAAACGATTTATTTGATTTCGTTAATCTGAATCTTGGAACTACTAGCTTGTGCTTGTTTCTTGTATTAATGGAATGTATATCACTTTTAACACTAAATTGATCTAAGTTTTTGCGTACGAACATGATATTTTCTAGAATATAAAGAGAAGGTAGTGTAAGTATGTTAATGTCTTTAAATAATTCTCTTAGTGACTCGCGAGGGCCGAGGCCATAAATTGCACGAATTGCCCTTTTCTGGAGAACGAAGATTGAATTTACGTCAGCCGCTGCCCCCCACAGTAAAATACCATAGGACATAATACAATGGAAGTAAGCGAAATACACGAGCCTAGCAGTAGCAACGTCAGTAATCTGTCTTATTTTTCTGACTGCATAAGCTGCGGAACTCAGCCTCTTTGACAGTGCTGAGATGTGGGCACCCCATTGCAATTTAGAGTCAATGGTGATGCCCAGGAAGACGGTTTGACTAATAACATCTAATTTATTATCGTCCAGAACGATATTGAGCCCTACTGGTGTTACATTAGGTAAAGAGAATTTAATGCATTTCGTTTTAGAAGAATTAAGAAGCAAGTTATTCGCGGCAAACCACTTGCTTAGAGTAACCAAGCTATCGTTTAAGTCTATGGGACTAGATTCCTTTCTGTTAATTTTGAAGACAAGGGAAGTGTCATCAGCAAATAAAATAATATCAGAGATCAAGGACATCATATACGGGAGATCATTTATATATGCTAAGAATAAAAAGGGACCTAAAATTGAACCCTGTGGCACGCCCATCTTTACTAATGACCCAGATGAAGTTGAGCCACTTACGTCCACCATGACTTTCTCAATTTAATCTGAAATGTGAAAGTATACAGCTAAGTGGCTGAAAACTATGTTTTTTAGGACAAAATCAGGGGGTGATTATAAGTGCAATGAATATTAGAAATGATTAAAAAGAAAATAGTTTATAATTACAACAAACAGAAAGGAAAATATAAAATTAATAGGCTAGGGTGATTTAAAAACAAATAGAAAGTTTAACAGATTATTGAGAATTATAGATATTTATGTATCACTATACTATTATGATTAAAGTTAATAAGTTACTTAGGTATAAACCAAAATAGAAAAACTGACTAGGCAATTTAGTTCAAGAATAAATAATAGGGACAAAATGTAAACAATAGATTACTTATTTGAGTTTGAAATTAGGTTAATATAAAGAAAGTATAATAAAAGTAGCTTTGTGTAGTAGATTTTGAAGTGAATGAGTGTCTGGGGCGAACGTTAACGTCGTCGATTCTGCTTCCACAATATTGTCAAGCAGAAGGAGACAGTAACTAAGCCGATGTGTGTGTATGGACGTTGCTCATAACAATGAGCAGTGTATTATGTATTGTTTAGTGTACAAACACAGAGACACAGTAATAGAATACAAGAAAAACACAATACTCCCCAGTTTATTTGATGATTTCAAATCCGTCCGTTTGACAGCTGGTTCACCGAGTAATGTTTTCTTCGTATTTTCAAAATTTACGACAAAAACACATGAACTACACTATAAGCAACACTTGTTTATAATATTTCACAACAATAAATGAGTTTTAGGCTAGATTTTTACTATAATATATTTTTTTAGAAATAATACTACGGCGAGCCGTTTTTTCACGACTTATCACCGATGTTGCCAGCGCAGAAAATTCGTAGAAGGTATCCCCAAAATGATAGAAACGTGTGGGTTTTGCATATACCTCTAGGGAAGATATGAGATGTCATTGTATGAAACCAGTCAATTTACCTCATGTATTGTTATCCCTGAAAATATAACGTTCGCCAACGTTTGTTATTCTTTCATTAAAATCTACAAGGAAAACCAACAAATCGGGATTTTGTCTAGTCCTAATTAAACAACTAGGTTTTCTTTATAACCTTTTGTAACAAAAGCTTTATATTTGTGACTCTATCTGCCTTCCTCCTATCTTCCTTCTCATTATAATAAATACATGTTAAGAATATGGAAAACTTTGTATCTTTTATCATGATAAGAATTTATAAATTAGTATTTACCTACTTAATTAAATATCATAAAGGAAATATAAATGGACCTGTATTCGTACTCTACGTATATTTTTTTTAGAGAATTCTCCGTTCAAACAAGTTTTTTTATGTACTTACACTAATTTCGCGTATTTTCAATATGGCTGCCGTGGCACACGGGTTGTTTGCTCAAGTTAAACCAATGCAAAGAAGCCCTTATTTTTTCCTTTTTCGTTTTTGGTGAAAAATATTTTAAATGAACTCCAACCATTTTGGTCTGTTACCGTGTACACGGCAGTTTTTAAAAACTTTCTGTTCCCTCAACAATGTCAGGCAGTGTTTTGAAATTTTGTTTTTTTTTAACATCAGGACCAGGCGTTTGAACTCATTAAACTCTTTATAGCCAGTGTAATTGTGACGATAAGGGCTTGGCCCTTCTGCGTAACTGTATGAATGTACACCCACTTTGTTACGGCAAATATTATACCATGAATAAAAATACCTATAATATGGTCATGTTGAGTGAAAGAAAATCCCTATGAGTAATTTTAACTTCATGTACAAGTTGTAGTTTAGTTTATTGATATAAATAGTTAAAATAAGGAAAATGCTAAGATTTCTAAAATGTGGAAAAGGAAATTCAGAAAATGTCAAAACACATGATAAGCCAAAACATGAGTTTATATAACACTATATTAGGATTTATTCTATGAGGAAATTTCACAATATCCAGGAAAATTGTAATTACATATAACATTTGCAGGCTTAATTTGCGAATCTGTGCTAATCCTAATTTCGTGTCGGCGTCGCGTCATTTTCCGCGAGCTATACGAACTGTTTTGTACAACGAACTCATTGCACGAGCTATATATGTTGTAAATTAAAACATAACAATGCATGATTTCGCCGAAGGACTATTTTATGTCACATAAATAATTAGTGTTATAATAATTAGTATTATTCAGAGAACAACCATATTGTCATCAACTAGAACTGGGATTGAACCAAGTATCTTCTTCTTCTGGAATATAAAATGGCATTATGAAGCTCATGTTTTCTTCCCATATTCTAGATATTTCCATCTCTCTATAAGAATTGCAATAACTAGATGCTATATGCTACAGACTTACAGAAATGTCTATTACATTATGAATACCATTACGTTATATAAACGTGATAAATCGTTCCCCAACATCATAAATAAGGCTGATATCAAATAAGGTGTTATTACGCCAATCCTTGTCGATGTAATCGGGCCTCGTAAACCTGGCGGAGGTAATAAATTATTTATTAATACAATTGTCCCCTTTTATTATTATGGCGAACATTTGGCAGGTCCGAGGATGCCAGGCTGGCACGTTGCCAACCGTGCCAGATGTCACTGGCATATTTTGAACACTTAAATTTTGTTTGGGTGTATTTTTTGGCAATTTTTCAGCCATGATTGCCTATATTTTATGTGGTTACTGCAATATAGCCAAAAGTGGGTTTTTGTTACATGTTTTATTAATGGCCGGTCGTAACTAAGTAGTTATTTAAATTATGGCAGTAAATAATGTTTGTATTTTATTGAGTTGACCAGGGTATGGTTTTATTGTAGGGCCCACATACTTATTTAAAATTTTGTTGAGCATAACAGTAGAGGGAAATCGTGCTAATTAATATTTTACAACAGGAAATCACATGTGTGTGACACTTTTGCCAACTTTACCGTTATCTAATTTCCTTATTATTTACCTATCCCATTGAATTTCAAACTCCATACAGCAGGTATTATGAACATAATTAATAACTGTCATAATGATTCTCGTCACCTTTTAAATTCTTTAAATCGTTTATCGTCATCCATGGACAAACATATCAACAATGACACTCAATAATATCATTCCTTTCCGCGATTTGGGGTCGGCTTCCAGTCTCACCAGCTGTAGCTGAGTACCAGTTACATGGAGCAACTAACTACCTGACCTTGTCAATAGTCAGATTTTCTGTATTCTGATTCCAACATTCCAGTAGCGTCTGCTAAGTGTTCAAACTAAAACCAGGTCTCACTAATTTAACGTGTTTTTCGAAACACGGGAGAACTCTTAAGACTTAAAAGGTAAGTAGACCATTCATGGATTGACCGCACCAAGCGTTGCTTACCCCAATGCGACTTTTACGTAGCCATAAGTTCCAATATTAATATAAATACCTATGTCTTTAATTTCTGATATCCTCAATAAGGAAACGTTCACAGCTTGCTAACTGATTTTCTACTAGCTCTCAGAAAACTGTAATTACAAAGATTCTAAAGATTTATTCCGTTTCATCTTTGCTGGTTCATTTCTTCCGTTTTTATAATCTCGCTTTGAGGTTTAACTAGTAATTAACTTTGAGTTTAATCCTCGAAATTGCCGACGCTTCTGTACGAGGTAAATACAAATGTATTTAAGTAGGTGTTTTAGTACCTACGCGGTGTTGGCTTTGAACAGGCTTCATACGGCTTGCTCTAATACTTCGCGAAGGCTAACAAAGTTTGTTTTATTTATTGCTTTTAGCTACCGATCCTTTCTATGGAATTCTTGGAGACAACTTTGTCAAATAGAATTTTCCGATACTCAAAGAGAATCTAATAATTGTGCATGTAAATTGTAAGTTCATAAATACACCCACGCTACAGAATACCTGCATCAAAGAAACTATATCTCTCTCATTCTGTCTTTGCATTTTCATTTTAAAAGTTGTAAGACGAGCACAGCTATATATCCTACAGCATATGTATAGACTACCAACATTGTTCGTCCTAAGAGCCACTTGAAACTCCGTCCTGAACTTGAGCAAAGAATTTATAATAACAACCCGCCTTTTTTAAACTTCCCACGTGCGTTCTTTAGAAATATCTGAAATTCCCTTCAAAGTGGAAAATGTTACTCTTCTATATTGCGAATTTTCGCGTCGTCAACGTAAATTAACTGGCAGTCGCAGACATATACCTTAAGAGGCAAGCTACTTGTGACCTTATCCCAGTAGCTTTAAGGTTGCTTTTAGGTCTTGTAGAAGGAGGTTAAGTAGACTCATTTGAAAGGGTGTTACGAAGACGTAGTCTTTGTTTTATGGAACTGGAAAAGGCTTGATGGAAAACATGGCTGTGTTTGGACATCTGTATACTTACGTACGAAATAAGAATGGAGGCTGCAGCGTCTTGGAGTTTTCATTTAGCCTTCAAACTCTTTTGTATTGAAGCTACTAGCATTGTTTGTGCCTTGCTATAAGATGAAACTAACGTAACGGAGCGTAGGAACAATTCTTTGCTGCTTTGATTGAGTTTTCATCTTGAAGAAAAGTCACCTACTTTATTATATTAAAGTAAATAAATGTCCTCAAAATGTTGATGAAATAATTTCTGTAATTATGAATTTGTTAATTAACTTGGCGGGAATAATTGCTAGCACATCTGTTTGATGTAATAATATTGTAGCTTCTAGCCTTGCCTCGGAAGCCAAGTAATAATAATGCCCACATTAACAATGTAATAATATCTGCAGCATCTCTGAAATCTATTTAACCTTAATTACCTAATGAATTAAATAGTGTCATGTTTTAAACAAATTGATGGCTTAGTTATATCTAAAACCATTAAATTGATACATTATCGTCGGTAACATCTTTCAATCATTTATAGGTCGTTACGGGTCATAGTACACATAAAATTACAGCATAAAACACATAACAGTTATGTCACAAGCACATTACGTACATACATTTCTAAAAATACACTTACTTGACCTAAAAACACACTTTAACAGCAATAGTATTGCATTTTACTGCACTTAGTGGTAGGTATAATCTTAATTTGCCATACAACATACTGTGAACTCGCAGTTAGTGAAACGCCTGCATAAAATTTTATAGCAATATCCCAGTTAAGCGGACCATTGCGCTTTTGTTTTGTCACATTCGCATTTCAAAAATAAAACGTTCCATTATTCCTAAATGTTGTTCTCTTTTTAAGCGTTGTTTATAGTTTTATTTTGGAAAAAAGTTCTTATATAATGTTCTGCATTTCAGTTCACCGTAGCAAACTGGTTTCATAAGCTAATTGCTGTTCGAGCCATTTATAATCTGGGTCCAAAAGTTTCTCTCAGAGAGAAATTCAAAGAAATAAATATTCTGACTGTTGCCTCGCAATATATTTTTGAAAATTTAATGTACGTTCGTAAAAACATTTCTAACTTTGTTCAAATGTCTGATGTTCATAGCATAAATACTAGGAATAAACATAATCTTGCTGTACATGCTACTCGCCTCCACAGAGTAAGCAACTCGTTCATGGGTCAATGTATACGCTTTTACAATAAACTTCCCAAAGCGGTTCGTGATTTACCTATCAAGAAATTTAAAAATCATATAAAATCCAAACTTTTGAAAAAAGGATATTACAAAATATCTGATTATTTAAATGATAAAGAAGCTTGGGAATGAGCTGCTCGCTTAGTGAGTGATATCTTTTCAAATGCCTGTGTATTGTTCTTTTGACATTTAAATATTATTATCATCAGATAACATTTTATTAATGTCATTTTTTTTTTATTGACATTTATATATTATAATTGTATTTTTTTATTATTATTATTGTGAATGTGAGTATCGTGTATGCGAGCAACATTATATTCATATTCTTATAACATAAATACTGTCTGGCGGGTTTGAGTATTTTTAAATGGCCTACGCAAATGTTCTGCAGATCTGGTATCGTCGTGTGACAGGTCGTTGAGCTCCCTAAGATATGGTTGAGCTACACGACGACTGATGCATGCGTGCCGTCTGTTGGGACTGGTCAGCTCCAGCCTGATGTGGCTCTTTCCTCAAAAGGCCATTCCAGACCGCGTACATGGTGACACTCGCACATAATATTATTTGATTTATTTATAACATGTTTGGACTTTAAAAGAGACTATGACCCTTGAGTTTGTTTCGGCATTTCTTCTCAGGGATCAGTCATTAGGAAATGCCGACCTCAGCGTTCTTAAAAATGACGTGTAAAAGTGATTTAATGTCCAACTTGCAAAATAAACGATTTCATTTCATTTCATTTCATTTCATTTCATTTCATTTCAATTGGCGATAGAAATCTGCTAATAACCTTTGTTCAGGCGTCGGGTATGACAGCCGACCTCGGCTTCTGACCTCGTCAGAACTATAGCAACATAGTTCGCATCGCTGTTAGGCAGCTAAATCGAATTGTAGATTAGTTGCCGTCGTTAGATTTGAACTACGAGTCATATTCTGATGAATGTGTGGGCGAAGTTGATGTTTTCATATGTAGCTGTTTCCCGTGTTGTCCCTTGGAAAATTCTTCCCGCATCTGGATAAAATGCATCCTGTGTCCACTAGGGATAGTGTAGCTTCCAGCGGGGAAGGAATTTTCTAATCGATTCCGTAATTCTGGAATCTTTGCTACAAACAAAACCTCGTTATACTTATGACTGTAGGTAGATGAGTAGAATTGGCCTAGGTTTAGTGATCTATTTATTTAGTAAAAATATTATTTATCGCATTATTACAATAAATGTCAGTATATTCACTGACATTGAACTTTCTGTAAAGTTCAAAACAGCATCTAGGTAATACTTCAGTCCCTAACTGACAAAAAATCTCTATCATTCCCTCCGAAAGTTAAAAAAAACAAATTGTTATGATACTCAGGGTATCTTTCAAGTACACTCACCACCAAAAGTCGGATCGCAATCCGGATATCATCGTAACAACACGATTATTTGAGACCCAAGAGGTTCTCCAATATAACATCGAAGAGGTCCTTGTAATAAGGGGCTCATGGCTACAAACAATGTAAGGTAATACGAGGAGGGTTGCCACACGTACTATAAAATATAGTATCGCACTTTGCTTCAGTTAATAAAACACTGGTACTCAGCTGCATCCGTTTAGACTGGTAGCCGACCCAAATATAGTTGTGAAAAAGGCTCGGGAGATGATGTCTTTATTTCAGCCAATTGTTAATATAGTACGAAAAAAATACTATCTTTTTGTAAACTGTTGCGGACCGAGTAATATTTCAGAAAGAAACACTTTCGTAGCAGCAAATAATCTGCTTGGAGAAAGAAATAATTACAAAAAATTTGTGTATACTTTTTTTTCTCCTGATCTCCTCTAATATACTTACTTATTATATTTTTTGAAAAAAAAATATACTTAGTTTTGTTCTAAAAGGTGGCAACCTCAAATACGATGTAAGTAGGTAGGTACATTCGCGTAGAAAATGTTCAACATATTTGCTAGCAAAGTGACTCTTATTGCAACGCTTTTACAAAATGGTTGTTATGCACCAGTTGCTTTTACTTTGCGTTTAGTTACTGCTCTTGGAAGGTAATGTGTTAGTTGCTTTTTACTTTATTCTTATAAAAGAGTAGCGTTTTAAAAGAAAGATCAGATATTTTCGAAAGAATTAAAAATATTTTTCTTACAATTTGTGATTGTATTTTTTTTTTTCAATGTTAACATTAAAGCTTTTTCATTCGTGTCAATTGGGGTTGTAGGCTGTTGCTAAAGAAAAGTTGTATCATTAGTAACTAAACGGCGATACCAGCTTCAAGTGTTAAAAATATGCGTGTTATTGTTTATAATTATTTTGAGAAGAACATCGGAGCTACCTCGCTCTTGTGTTTACAAAATCACAGAAATTCACAGAAACATAACTAAATTAACCTTATTAATTAACTAGCTTCTGCCCGCGACTTCGTACGCGGATCCTGTCCCTAATGCCGGCGACTGCGGGGTCAGCAAAATTAAAGATCTGAATCGTCTGATGTTGAATTTAAAGGGTCCGTTGACGGGAAAACCACAGAATACGCAAAATCATTCGAAACGTTCCATACATTTAACTTGTGTACGTCAACAGCAAAAGCACAGCAGACTAAACAAAACGCTAAGAACTAAAAGCGTGACCATAGGGATAAAAGTAGTGATTCTAATTAGTCCGCATTTAAGTGGTTTTTCTGAACGGACCCTTAAAAAACAAAGTAGTGGTGACCTAGTGTTTAGAGAACCAATCTCTCAAGCATGAGTGTGTGACTGCGATTCCAAGTCTGTCAAGTACTTGCTAATGCAACTTTTCTTAGTTCGTATGTACTTTCTAAGAATATTTTGGACACCAATGACCGGTTTTTGGAGGAGCTGTCTTTTCTAGTGTGTCCCGGCTGTCATTGAACATCCTTGGCAGTCGTTATGGGCAGTCAGAAGCCAGTAAGTGTGACCAGTTTTACCAAGAGGTATTGGGTTGAGCGGGTAACCGGGTTGTGGAGGTCAGATAGGCAGTCGTTTCTTGTAAAACACTGGTACTCAGTTGCATCGAAGCCGACCTTAACGTAGTTGGGGAAAAGGCTCTTGAGGTAAGTAATAACAATAATAACAATGAGATTTAACGCAACAAAGTCGGAGAGTGGGGGCTCGTGATGTCACGTCTATGTAAACAAAATTCAAGCGTTTTGTATCTTCGTTGTTCTTTGTTTGTGAAAGAAAAGAAAAAATACTTGTCCATTATTTTAGGGTTATCTAAAAGACTATTACTTTCTTTGATTCACCATACTTATTTTGTATAATTTGTATCAGTGAACGTCTCCGACTCGCGAGACAATGAGTAGCATATTCTTTACTTCAGAAGTTCTCTAGAGATATGGATGTAGATGCGTAAATATGCCAATGACGGAAGCGCGCTTCGCGATCCAATGAGATTTCCTCGGAGCAAGTTGCAGACTGATGTGTTTTAGATCTTCATTTTTTATATGTCAGCAGAGAGTGCTTATCAGATAGAACAACTTTTGCTAAAACGTCATACCCGTATATGCTACAGAGTAGCTGGGCTCTTGGGGTTCCACACCAGGTGTTTTAGATCTTCATTTTTTATAAGTCAACAGAGAGTGCTTATCAGATAGAACAACTTTTGCTAAAACGTCATACCCGTATATGCTACAGAGTAGCTGGGCTCTTGGGGTTCCACACCAGGTGTTTTAGATCTTCAAATTTATTCTCTCAACCGAAAATGCTCATCACGTGGAACAATTTCTGCCATGGCACCATTTTTGTATCTCTTATAGTTTTGTTGATCTGTTGGTGTTCTGCACCAGGTCTTCAAGTTTCGAAGATAAATTATAGCCTATATGTTGCCCCGACTTTATACCGATACAACAAAGAAAAAATCATTGAAATCCGTCCAGTAGTTCCGAAGATTAGCGTGTACAAACAAACAGACATACAGACATACAGACATACAGACAAACAGACAAATTTTTTTTTTTTGGATTTGTACTCCATTACTGTTTCTAAACCCCACCCAATTATTATTTTTTTAATATATTCAATGTACAGACACAGTTTTTTTACAAATTTATTATATGTATAGAATTATTATTTTTTTAATATATTCAATGTACAGACACAGTTTTTTTACAGATTTATTATATGTATAGATTTTGCCTGCGCCTGTCCTTACCCAACTACTACAATAAAACGTATTCATACGTAACAGCTTGCCTTGCGGCCGAGAAGCCTTGCGAACACAGATATGGTCTAGTTCCTACATACATACAGACATACAGACATACACGCGTATATGGTCATACTTGATGGCTAAATTGTTGTGCCATATGGCGTCCCCCGTTTATAGCAAGCAATGGAGAAATATTTGAGAATTGTGGCTTGTAAAGGGGTGTTAACTTGGCAAGATGTGTTTAAGGAAACTGTTTATATTGAACTAACTGTTCTCCGCGGTTCCATCCGATATTCCAGCCGAGAACTTCTCCGCGTAACGGATGTAAAATTACCTCAAACCTTCCTCGATAAATAGGGTATCTGCACTGAAATATTTTGGAAAACGGTGATGTGGTTCCTGAATTTCACGAAATCAAACACATATTACTATAATTACACCTTGATGATCGTCTTACCTCAATCAAGTGCCAAAAACAAGCAACGTAGTTTGGTTAATATCTCCTTATTTCACTTCCATTGATCGAAGTTATTTGACCAGAACTAAATCAACACTGGTTCACACTAGCATTTTGAACTTATCTTCAAAAGTAAATGTTAGTTTGACTTACTGAAACTCGGTTCATCTGTTATTCAGTGAACTCTAGTGGGAAATGGTTTTCCTGGTTAATCAGTTTACCTACGAGTTATTGTGTTAGGAACTGAATTTCGGATAAATGATGTTGTCCGCAAGTCTAAAATAACAAGTAACAATATAGCACTTCAGTATTATTTATTTTCATAAAACCAACAGCTATAAAATAATATATTTTACTAGCTTCTGCCAGCGGTTTCACCCGCATCCCGTGGGAACTACTTCCCGTACCGGGATAAAAAGTAGCCTATAGCCTTCCTCGATAAATGGGCTATCTAACACTGAAAGAAATTTTCAAATCGGACCAGTAGTTCCTGAGATTAGCGCGTTCAAACAAACAAACAAACTCTTCAGCTTTATAATATTAGTATAGATAGACTAGGATATAGAAAGCCAATTAGAGGATTTCTCGGATAGCGATAGAATAAAATTATGTATTACACTATCTTATGCTCGTGTTTTTTTTTGCATTTATAAGCATGAATAAAACAAAAAGAAGGTACGTACTTTAAGTATTTATTTTCACGCAAAACAAACACCAATCTAATCGTTCTTAATTAATTGACTTATCACGTAAATACCGTACACTATCCATTTCTAATCCTCTTAGAAATAATCTTCACACCCACTTTCATCCACCACTTAAACTCTTATAGCAAATCCTACAAAACTTTAATAATGTGCCATTTAGTTACAACCGACCTATTTGCTGGGAAACTTGGAGAAAAAAAAAGAAAAAAAACTGAACGCGAGAGAAGTTCCAAGGCTCCGTTCTCAATCGAACGTCGAGTTCGCTTCCGGTGAAGCCTACTTCCGGTGGTTCCGCCTCGATTGTATAACATAATCTATGTTTATTAACTTGCTTGTAAAGTAATAAGCGTTTTGTTGGGGTAACGTTTTTATTAGTTAGGGTTTGTAAGCGATTTGTCACTTATGTCTATTTGATTTAGGTACTGTAATACCCTTCTTTTAAAATGTTTTCTTATTTATGAAATGGGCTAAGTATTAGTTATTTTGACAAGAATCAACAGATGACTTAATATAAACTTATAAACTAATAATTAAAATACAACTTAAAAAAATATTATTATTATATTATAAAATGGCATCAAAAATTCCTCCTCGTCGCTGCCCACCGGGAGTGAACCCAAAATTATTTTACAAACAACTTAATAAAATTAAATGGATGTAACTAATTTGCACAAAGTCAAAGTCAAATCATTTATTTCATTTAGGCCTTTACAAGCACTTATGAATGTCAAAAATATAACTAAGTTTGATTCTAGTTGCCCATTCCAAAAGTAGCTTCCCATGGAGAAGAACGGGCAAGAAACTCCATGGACAAACGTAGTCTATTAAATACATAGACCGACTCCAGTAAATAGTACGGGAAATACTGCAAAATATTCATAAATCAGCCAGGAAGACTTCAACAGCCTCAATTCTAAAACTTTATACCCAAACCACATTCAGCAATCCCTAAACGGAAAATAGGTCCTGATCGGCTCCTAGATAAGGAATTCAATGCTCCCTTGGTCCCTGACAGCGAGCATATCTGTTCAATCCAAGGACGTTGAAAGGTCAAGCGTGATTCGATTTCAGACGACCGATGTCTCCACTCGACTGTGCCAAAGGTGACTTCCGATTATAGACGTTTCGAAATGAAAGCTTTTCATGGAGAAGATATTGTGAAGTGGTGTTGAGTTTTTGAGTCATTAATTAAGATTAAAGATATCTACAATCTACAGTCACAAAATCATCAATCTATAAGGAAAAACTCAAAGGATTGGCTTTACTTTCCTATCGATCACAAATATGGGAATTGAAAGGTATTCTTGCTGTTGGAAGTTGCTAAATTTGCTCTTGGAAGCAAACAAGCAATAAGAAAATCTATAAGAAAAGAGCAATATCCTTAACCTTGTCACAATTAAAAGTTTTCTAATATCATTAGTGTTAACATAAAAAGGTCATAAAATTATAATTAGTTTTGTTTGAGCCAACACTATCGTATTGCCGTTGACGTTAAGTGGGAAACTTTACTCTTTGATGTTCTCATTAATACTTCAAATACCTTGTCGTGTACTTTCAAGGTTTCCTGTTTGCCTGGTACCTACGACTTAGGAAATTATAGATTTTATGAAAAAGGAAAGGTCCTTTTTGGAAAATAGGTGCGCTATTTTTGGAACATTAATGAGTACTGGTGATTGGATACTGTTAAATATAAGTTTTTAAGGTTACACTAAATATGGTAGGGATATCCTTTTACGTTCGCCCTTTTCAGTTGTTATAGTCTGTAATTATATTATGTATCACTAACGAAGTAATAGAAGCTGGATGACCGAGTTTGCAATTTTTTTCTAAACCTAAAAAGATCGATTTATCGCCCTGACTGAAAAAAACATACTTACAACTTTTTAAACGTCATACTTTGATTCAGGGCTTACTGCGAGCTCATAAAGAACTGGTCTGCCTAATTAAAACACCATAATGTGTATGAGAATTCTTAGAGCACCGTTTATCGAGATCTGATCTTCCCAAAAGGACTGATGTACTAAAGAGTCGATCCTGAAAGCCAATTAATTATGTGGTAAGCTCCGAACTGTTCCATCTAGCTTAGGTTTGGATCAAGAGAGACACTTCAAACCCTTGCCAAGAGTTTAACTTCAATCCCCCATAGTACCGTACATAAGGCTTTTGTCCCCCTAGTATGTACCACTAATCTTCTATCGATTTATACTTGGGCATGAATCTATATCTTCTATACTAATATTATAAAGTTGAAGAGTTTGTTTGTTTGTTTGTTTGTTTGAACGCGCTAATCTCAGGAACTACTGGTCCGATTTGAAAATTTATTTCAGTGTCAAATAGCCCATTTATCGAGGAAGGCTATAGGCTACTTTTTATCCCGGTACGGGAAGTAGTTCCCACGGGATGCGGGTGAAACCGCTGGCAGAAGCTAGTAACGAATAAAAGGTATTGGTACCTATTTATAATCACGTTTGCAGTTAATACGTGCAGTTAATATATTTTTTTTGTAGGGAAAATATTTTATGTGCCAAAAATATTAATAAATCCTCAAGAGTTTTGAAATGTTTCGTTTATTTTTAGGTCTGATGGGAATTCCACGACATTCTCATAATTAATTTGACTACTGTCTGAATATATCTTGGTCGCCAGCGCTTCTGAGTAATGGAGTACGAAAATATCAGGAATGTTATGTACATAAGTATAAATTATACTATTATGTTTAGAGATTTTGTCACAATATGTGAGAATAAAGGGAAATAATGCTGGCATCAGGCCCTTGTAATATCATCGTCAAACCTTCTGGCTTCTAATTACAGTCCTTATACATAATAAGGACTGTAATAAGATAAACCTACTTAGTAGCAATAAGTAAAACCAAAGACCAGTGTCTTAGCATTCTTTCAGGGGAGCTCAAACTGCACCTACCCTTAAAAAAATGTACTCTGTGCCCAACTGCTAACACAACTGAATCTAGAAAACATCTTCTACGAAACCCACATCTCACTCCCAACTTTGTTCTTTTCCAAATACCTTTAGCTAACCAGCTGTTTTTTCGTTTCCAGAGAAGGGCATGTACCTGGGGTCACCGTGCGAGTTCACGTGTAACCCGAAGCTCATGCACGTGTACTGTGACCCCACCACGACGACCTGCCAGTGTGACCCCAAGCACCCCGTCTCAGTGGGGGTGGCACAGGGATGCGCTAAAGGTATGACATCATCTATAGTGTGGTAAGCTGAAACAAGACTAGTTAAGACTAAGTACAGTTGGCTAAAGAGCACTTTTTCACGTCAAAAACTGCAAAAGGACAGCATCCCTAAAGACACTTTCATCGATTCCTAGTGCTATGGCTGGTAAGAAGGAGTGATGATGAACAAACTGTCTAACAACATAGCTGATAATTACATTAAAAAAAATACTATTCAACAAAATCATCTACGTATACACAAGTAGTCTGATGAGCTGAAACAAAACATAAAGTGCAGAATTTTGACCCATAGCTCTGAGCACGACACAAAGGCGTGCTTGTACCTATCTCATTTCAATTTCTAACAACATATTCTTCTTTTCGTGCAAATGGTACTGTCTGCGAGGTTAAACCAAACAGTATTTGCATACAATTAACATGCTTTAACTGTTCGTTGTCTCAATGTCCAGAACCTCAACATTCCTTAAATAAATATGAAGAAAATGTATGATGTCCTTTCGACCTTGAATAGGTTAAACACTTTGGTTAAACATCACAATATCACATTTCAGAAATTGATTACAAAAGTCGTAGCGAATATTTGACATCACGTTTCCAAAATTAAATAAACCTTTGTTAAACGTCACGTGTCTTCGCAATTGAAACCTCAGAATAATACTTTTTGGAATAAAACTGTTCAATCGTTTCCATTATTTGTGAGTTTGTGAGCCTTCGAGCCGGGAACTCCCAAGGTCTCCTTTTATCCCTTTTAGAACAAGTTGCGTTGTTCGAAACTTGGGAGAACAACTGATAGACTGTTGTACAAGTATATTGTGTTTTGCTGAATGTTAGATAACATTCTACTTTGCTGTATTGAAATATTGGCTATTTAAGTGTTTTTGTGTGTATTTTCAGCGAAGAAATTGGGTGAGCAGTGTTTCTACCGGGAGACATGTAAGGCGTTCGACACGCACGCGTCGTGTGTGCAGGTCAACCACAATGCGTACTGTCAGTGCGACGCCGGGTACCACCAGACCAGCCACACCAGACCCACTTCCAGAATCTTCTGCACCGAAGGTAACTTCATTTGAATAAACTGTTGGACTAGATAAGGTACGGCACCAAAGCATTACGTACGTAGCAGTACGTGTATCACTGTAACATGGTACATGTACGGGCTAACGTGGACGTATTATTTTAAAACGTATTTGCATTTTTATTTTTGAACTTTATGTATTTTACCCTATTTTATGTTATAATTTGTAATTGGTCCATGTTGGCTTTTGATTCAATAAATAATAATAATAATTACGAATATTCGACATCAAACTGGTCTAAACCTATGACACTTCTTCTTCTCTGCCGATTCGCTCTTGGCAGAGCGGTCGTGGTCACGTAGAGGCGTCCACATTAGAGGTGGACACAGCTCTTTTGACGATCTCCCGCCATCTCTCTCTGTTAGCAGACTCTCTGGCGCAGTCTGACACGCAGCTACCCACTGTGGATTTCACCTGATCGGTCCAGCGCATAGGTGATCTGCCGCGCGATCTGGTACCCTCCACTTTTCCCTGTACTACTAGCCGCTCTATAGAATTGTAATCGCGTCTAGAGATATGGCCAAAGTATTGCAGTATGCGCGTCTGTACTATGGTCGATAGGCGCCTTGTGATGCCGAGCTCCTGAAGTATGGACACATTAGTGCGGAACTCTGTCCACGATATGCCGAGCATCTTCCTCCAGCACCACATCTCCAGAGCATCTATCTTCCCCTTTTCCAACTCACGGACTGTCCACGTCTCTGCTGCGTAAAGGAAGATGGGGAAAACGAGCGTTCTCATGAGCCTGATTTTGGTGGCTTTGGTTATGTTCCGATTCCTCCACACCTTCTTCAACTTCTCGGCCGCGTTTCTGGTTAGGGCCATACGACGCGTCACTTCATCAATGCAACCACCATTGTTGGAGATTAAAGCCCCAAGATATATGTATGTTTGGACCACATCGCAATTCGCAATCCGAGTAACTTCTGGCAAATTGTCATTCATACGGTCTACGATCATGATCTTGGTCTTAGATCGGTTGATTTTCAAGCCAAACATTAGACTCACTTGCTCCATTTTATGAAGTAATGCCTGCATGAGCTCCGCACTACTAGCAAATAAGGTGGTGTCATCTGCGTATCGTAAGTTCGAAATCTTGTATCCACCAATCACAACACCATCGGTCCAGTCTTCAAGAGTGATTCGCATTATTAACTCTGTGTAGATGTTGAACAGCAAAGGTGAAATTATGCATCCTTGTCGCACACCCGCCCTTGGATGAAAAGTATCTGAGAAGAGGTCATCTGTCCGCACTGATGCTGTTCCCCCTTCGTAAAGTCCCCTGAGCAAGTGCACGAGGTGTTGTGGTGTACCCATGTCCAGTAGTGTTTTCCACAGTGTTGGCCATTTTACCGAGTCGAACGCTTTGGAAAAATCAACGAAGCATATGTAAGTTGATTTGTTGAATTCTCGAGCTTTTTCGATAATCTGACGAACAATGAGAATCTGTTCACGGGTCCCCTTGCCTTTTACAAAACCGGCTTGTTCTGGCGCAATTTCTCTGGACAAGTATGCTTTCAGTCGCTCGTTGATAATGTGTAGCATTATTTTACTCGCGTGTGTTATGAGAGCAATGAGTCGAAAGTTGCCACATTTCTTAGTCGAACCCTTTTTATGGAGAGGAGTGAAAACTGTGTGAGCCCATTCCGAAGGCCATTTGCCTGTGAGCCATATCTTGTTACAAATGGTGCAGAAGATATGAACGCCATGTTCTCCCATTGCTCGAATGGTTTCGATTGGAATTCCATCTTTCCCTGTGGCCTTCCCATTCTTAAGATGTTGAATAGCGGCTCTTACTTCCGATTCAAGAATATCGGGCTCCAACATGTCACTCGTAGGCTCTGTGGATGTAAAATTATGCGACTGAGGATCTTCAAACAAGGACTGACAGTAGTTCCTCCAAACTTTCGAAATTTGGTCCAGTTCAGTGACTATCTGGCCGTTGTGATCTTCAATAGCCCACGTTTTAGACGGCAGTGTTCTTGTTATGAGACGGATCTTGTGGTATAAGTCTTTTGATTGATACCTGTCTGCATGCGTCTCGACTTGTTTACAGATACTGCGTAGATAGTCATTATGATCTTGTCTGCATTTTAGCTGAATCTTTGCTGAGATTTTATTAAGGTCTTTGATATCAGCTCCCGCTGCTTTCATCTTCTGGCGTTTTTCGACGAGTTTGAAGGTGTCATCAGTCATCCAGTGTTGTTTCTTGTGGGTTTTAATTGGTGGTGTCACTTCCGAAACCGCAGAAACGATGAGCGACTTAGCGCGGACTCATAGAGCATCGGATGTTTCATTTGTCGGGTCCACCTCTGACCATTGTGACCAGTTGCGCTTCATAATTGAACCAAAACTCGAAACATCTGTCACTTCGAGTTTCTTCATCTTCTTGATGGTTCTTGCTGCTGTCAGTTTGAGCTTTAGCTTCGAGATCAAAAGTTGGTGGTCGGATCCGCAAGAGGCCCCAGGTAGTGTATGGGCATTTCTTTATGGAAGATCTCCATCGTGATCGTATCATGATATAGTCGATCTGGTTTCGAGATTTTCCATCGGGCGATATCCAGGTGTACAACCTTCGAGGGTGGTGTTGGAAAATACTATTAGCTATCAGCAGGTCATTTTCTGAAGCAAATTGCAATAAGCGTTCGCCTCTTTCATTGCGTTTTCCGAGCCCAAATTTTCCGCTGCATTTGCCTAGTTGGTCAGCGTTTTCTCCGATCTTAGCATTCAGGTCTCCTAGAATGACTAATATTTCTCTATTCGGTATTCTTGCTATTACTGAGTCCAATTCGGAGTAAAACTTTTCGATTGTCTCGTCGCTCGCGGTAGAGGTAGGTGCATATACCTGAATGATGTTGAGGTTCATCGGTGACGCTTTTACCTTAATGCTGATAATTCGATCGCTAACCGGCTCATACCCCATTACGCAATTTCTCTGATCTATCGGCATTAGAAATCCCACACCGTTGTTCCTGCTGACGTCATTGCCAGAATAGTAAATGACGTGATGGTCCGTCAGTAAATGTCCGCTGCCCTTCCAGTGTGTTTCGCTTAGACCACATATGTTCACACCAACTCTATCTACCTCTCGTTCCAATATGGTAAGTTTCCCTGGATGATTTAAGCCGCGTACATTCCAAGTGCCTATCGTCTGTAGGCGTCGCAGTTTGATTGAATTTCCAGTAGATGAGTTTCCATGGGAGGCCTGGTCTCCTACCTCACCATGGCCCGTAGCTAACTTCACACTGCGCGTCCCGGACACAGCGCAGCGCCGGTCGCTAATCGGTTCGCAGGGCGATCGTTTCTCATTTCTTTGAGCTCTCATGTGACTTTCTTGGGAAGGTAGCCGCAGTGGTTTCCCCTTGCCTTCTGCGCCAGAAATTTTAGAGATTATTTAGGTCCCAAGGCCGCTGTAGCCTCTTCCTCCCAGTTGCCCGGTAGGGTGTATGGTTATACCGCCATTGCTCGGTCGCCAGAGCCTCGTCTGTTGTCTAGCAGGGGGCACCGCGACCGCCTGGGAGCTGCCGCCACTAGTTATTCATAGGAATCACCAGTGCGAGCAGGTGAGGATGACAATTGGGGCCGGAAAGATGTTGAGTCCGTTCTCCCCCTTACCCCCCTGTGACACTAGGGACCTAGGAAGACTTGAAAGGAGTATTATTAAAAACAATTGTCATTCAGTCATCATCTCCAGGGCCTTTTCCCAGTCATTCGGTATGTAGGAGTTTTTTGAAAACTTCAATTGGTGTATACTATAGCAGAAAACTATCTTTCGCTGTCTCCAGACCTGGTGTTGCTGACGGCCGACATGCCGACGCTGCTGGGCGTGGCGTCGGGCATCTTCGTGCTAGGTGGGCTGCTGTGCATGGTGCTGCACCTGTACACCAAGGCGCGCTACCACCCCACGCACCTCGCCGACGCCAGGCTCACGCCGCCCTGTCTCTACTCGCTCAATGACACAGGTCAGATAGATTTGTATGCTAAAATTTCAAGTATTTATGGCTAGCCTGTATATGCTAGAATCGAGATGGTCTTTGAAGTAAACGTCCTTTGGAACTCGATTGCGTTTCTTAAGTCCAAAAGTACCTTATAGTGATCTCGTAGTGAGCGCTAGTCTGGTTCCTTAATCCTCTGTTTCAATGAACATAGATGTTTGTGTATCGCTATGAGCTAATGTCCGCGCAGGAGGCACGCTGAGCGCGACGCGCGCGTCGTCCCGCGCGTCGTCGCGCAGCGGCTGCACGAGCGGCACGCTGGAGGCGGAGACGAGCTCGCGACGCGCGTCGCGGCGCGGCGTGGCGGTGTCGGCGTCGCGCGCAGGTGCGGCGCGCACGGCGGCCATCTTGCTCATCTCGCGCCACCTCAGGGCCGTAAGGCGGGACGGCGGCGCGCACCCGCCTAAGTGCGCCGCCAAAGGTGATCTGGATAATGTATGCGGCGCGGTCCCATCATCTGCACGTCTCGGTGTCCGGCCCCGCCGGCTCCCGTGCCCGGCCTCCATGCCGGCCGGCTCCGGAACATTGGGACCTGATTCCGTTCGAACGACTGAGATTTTAAGGAATCTTTCATTGATATGCATGTGACAATCGTCTGTGATCTGGAGTTTATCAAATAGTTAAACTTCAGCTCATGGCACTTTTCAGTTTCATTCAAGGACAAACAATCAGAGAGTAACCACAAACCAAAACAAGCAACAAAATTCCAAAGCTATCTCTCTGTGACTGTTAGCCCTCGGAGCAGGCGCGGCATGGGGGGAGGGTGGGGGCGCATGTGTCGTCGTCGGCCGTGTCCGTTAGATGTTGCGTCTCGGTGTTAGCGACCAGGACTGACTCCAGTCTGCGACTGACCACCACTCCACCGCCGAATATGCTGAAATAATTTCAATGGTGGCAAAAATATTCGTGCGGTTTGGCACCTGAGCAATCTCAAAGGTGTTAGAATTTGGATAACACCAATTCCCCTTAATGCCCTGAGTCCAATGATTTCGAGTCTGCAAAATATCCATCAAAATGCAACCTGCCAATCCATCCAACAATGAAGTCTCTGTCAACACAGAGAAGACAATGATCATTTCTTTTTAGATCCGTTGATCGTCTTCCCTCTTAATTTACCTACGTTCTTACACTGGATACTAAAAGAGGCTAAGCTATTAACACTTATTTTTCATAAAGGCCCTGCAATACCATGCCATGACCTAACAAATTCTGAAATATTCCACGAATATGTACAGGAAAATGTTATGTTCAAATTCAGTAACTGAGATTTCCTGTTTACCACATTGATGTCTATTAATATTTCAAGAACCTATTCTTTGATTTCTTATATCTCTCGAGCGTGGATGCTCTTACATCATCTGAAGTGTTTCCACGCTAGGTTGTTCTTCTCAGCATATTTGGCGGCAGTCATTTCTGGCGTAAGTACGGCTTACTGTGTGTGAGGCTTTACTCGTGGCTGCGGCTTGTGGAGCGTGGCGCGACAGTCGCAGGATGACGTGCGGCGCGAGCAAGATGGCCATGGTCCTTTCTGTCTTTCTATTTCCCACACGCCTTATTTGTATGTGCTAACGAAACTGAAGATGAAAAATCATGACTTGAAGATGGCAGACTTTGCCAGAAATGTAAATGTATGTATTTTCAATTTGCTTCACACTTTACACAGTGCTGCATGGAAGTTGATCGCTTCGACTGATTCCATTTTCTGACACAATTACTTAAAAGACACAGATATTAATCAGGATATTTTATATTCTCACAAAGTCACACAGTTTAAACTCTTAGCTTGTACTCAACATGAACGCAGTCAGGATCATGCAATCGATATCGATCGTCACAATTCACACGCTCTTGCAGCTGACCTCGAACAATAACTTCTGCGATTGACATACATGTAGTACTGTTCGCACAATCGGAGGTGGGCGAAAGCTTCAGTTTCATGGGCCCAATGCCCCTGACGACCTCACTGGATAAAACTTTTATCGGGAACATAAATATTAAAAAGATATGAGGATCTCATACACTTTTGATGTTTTCCGTTGCCGCTAATGGGGTTACAAAGTGCCTTCGTCATGGGGTGACACTGCTTCTTCGCTTATATTTGTTACACCTCACTGGCTGTGCATGTAAGCGTACGCTTTCACTCACCTATATGTTCTTTGGAGCCCAACATAAGTACAAATTGACAAACACACCAATTTTCAAGGGTTGCCTACTCTTCAAAAACGAATAAAATCTAAAATTTTTTTTTTTTTTTTTTCAAAATCAAAATCAAAAGTCATTTATTCAAAGTAGGCTGAAAATCAGCACTTTTTGAACGTCAAATCTACAAAAGACAGCCCCCAAAACGCCCGCCCTTCACCACTTCCTATGTGTTTTTGCTGGGAAGAAGAAGTGGTGGAACAAACTCCCCAGCAACACAATTCTGTCTGTATGGTTTGAAGAACCGTATACAAAAAAAATAAATAAAAATATCACTCAAAATTATACATATAAATTTGTATAAAAAAAAAGCAAGTAAACATGTAATCATGTTAGCTAGTACACACCTTACCCATACCTATTACTCAAGCAGCTATAAAAAAATGTGTAAAATAAAAAAAAAACAAGAGAAAACATAATGCCTCCATTCAGTGAAAATAGGTATAGTTTTAGGGCGTACCCACCGACATGTGAAACACGACGTGTTTTTATATATAAAAAATAAAATAAAACAAATTTACAACATAAACAGTGAAAACGGTGAACTAGGACTACTGTTCAAATCAAAAGTCATACACATTATATTACGGGTTAAGAAATACGTTGTCAGCAAGACGACCTGGTACCACAAGCAGCACCCGTTCACGAGCATAACGCGAGGATCAGCCATCGCCCCCCTCGCACATTTTTGAGGGAGGGAGGCAACCCGACCACCGACGCTACCGCAAGCAATACCGTCTAAGGGAGCATGACGACTTGCAACCACATAACAAGAAAACAGTTAATACTAATAGATTCACAGTCGCTAGTAAACCATTTACAAAATTGCGAAACAACCCATCGTGAAAACAGTACAATGGTGGTAATGTGTCAGTATACATACAAAATGTCACGTATATAAATAAAATAAATCACATCAACTATCAATGATAACTCTTGAAGCTGTCCGGTGTTTAACATGAGGACCAACTACTCTTATCGTTTATGTAATCATTAACAGTATAGTAGGCCTTCTTCGACAGAATAGTTTTGACTTGGACTTTAAATTTATCAAATGGCAATTCTAATAACGACTGAGGAAGTTTATTATAAAGTCGTATACCTAGCCCCTTAAATGTTCCATGCACCTTGTGAAGCCTGTGAATGGGTACGCACAGTTTATGCTTGTTCCTAGTGTTGATACTGTGGACATCACTTTTCTTAGTGTAGAGATGAATATTCTGCCTAATATATAGTATGTTAGCAAAGATGAATTGAGATGCCACAGTAAGGATACCTATTTCTTTGAAAAGCTCCCTTAAGGAATGCTTGCTACCTAACTGATATATTGCACGAACGGCTCGTTTCTGTAGTACGAAAATGTTTTCGATATCTGCAGCTTTGCCCCACAGTAGAATACCATAGGACATAACGCTATGGAAGTAACTAAAATAGACTATCCGAGCTGTGTCTACGTCAGTGAATTGTCTTACTTTTCTGACGGCGTAGGCAGCAGAACTAAGCCTTCCCGCGAGGCTAGATATATGTGAGCCCCACTGTAGCTTTGCATCAACTGTTATTCCCAGAAACACTGTTGACTTCACAGTTTCAAGAACTTCATTATTAAGGATAATATTAGGTCCTAAGTGTTTCACATTAGGCAAGGTGAACTTAACACATTTAGTTTTTTTAGCATTAAGAACTAAATTATTTGTTGTAAACCAGTTCGTAACTAAGGAGAGTGCACTATTCACGTCATCAAATTGCTCTCTATTCCTATCAACTTTGAAAATGAGAGATGTATCGTCTGCAAATAATACTATATCACATATATTTTTTAAATGGAACGGTAAATCATTTATATATACTAAGAATAAGAAAGGACCTAAAATAGAACCCTGCGGCACGCCTAATTGAACTGGTAGGCCTGAAGATTTGACACCGTTGATGTCTACGCATTGCAATCTATTATTTAAATATGATTCTATGACGTTTAAAGCTCCGTTTTGAACGCCGTAATAACGTAACTTGCGTAAAAGTGTGTCATGTTGAACGCAATCAAAAGCTTTGGAGAGGTCGCAAAAGACTCCTACTGCGTTTTGAGAGTTTTCCCATGCATTAAAAATATGTTTTAAAAGAGCAACACCAGCATCCGTGGTCGAACGACCTCGAGTAAATTTTCTGATTCCATCAAAATTTTATGTTTCCCAAAATTTTTAAATCATTTTCCATCACAGAAACTTCTGCGATCTGCCTCTACGTGGCCCTTGATCCCGTACCTCCTCAAGGTTCAAGGTTCAGTTTGACAATGATGATCCCATATCTCTGATAGGTACTATTTCTGAAACATATCTTCAAATGTTGGACAAGGAAAAGATTTTATTTTTCAATTATGTAGTTTGGCTATTTCCAACATTCTTCCGAATAATCTGTGAGTAGTTAGATGGAACCTGAGCAGTTCCAAGTATTTAGACATTGCTGTGATTACAAGTAGGTATTTAGGACCAACACCACCTTACATTTAAGAGTATTAAACTCATGACGTGTTGATTAGGTACTGACTGTTGTCTCCCCATGTATTTAAACATATTTTGATCATTTGCTAACCGCTTTGCTACCTGTTCGTTCTACGTGATGCTAACTGTAAATATCAATTTTGAAATATTTAAAAGAAACCCCATGATTAATGGATCCCACAATTTTAAAATAAGCTTTCACAACTTCCACGGCTGTACATTATTTTTTACAACTCTGAAGATAAGACAAGTATCAATCGCTTCTCACAACACACAAAAAGGTACTAAAGAACAAAAAGTAGCACGCATCACCTGTCATCTTCTGCACCACAAGCAGTCCTAATTGTGTCCATTTTCCGCAGGTTCGCGACGTCCAAGTCTAACCTCCGTGCAGAGCAGTTCATCGTCTATCCGAAGCTACAGCGCTCGGCGTTGGGAGAGAGAAAGAGAGCAGAAGGAGAGGAGACAGATGAGCATGCGACTGGCGCAGCTACACGACAAGATGGCGGCCGGGCGCGACGTGCCCAAGCACGCGCCCACGCCGTCGCCGCGCTCGCCCAACAACTCCACAGATGGACTGCTACCGTCTGTATGTGAGATTAGAGAAGTATGATCATTCCTCCTGTCCTTCTGTAGTGGAGACGGCGATGTAAGGTTAGATGCCGTGTCGAATTTCACGAAGGAATTACCTAAATGTTGGACTTAAATATGCAAATGAAGCATCGACTAAATGTGAAGTCGTTAGTTCTTTAGATACCTCTTTTCTCTAAAATAATTCAGCCTTGCTGTCATATCAAACTCGGTGAACTTATGTTGTTTGGAAAGTTTTGAATATTGACCTAAAAAATAAATTATTCTTTGAGTGGCTACAGTGCGGATTCGTGAAATTCGGCACAAAACACACTCGTACTAAAACAGTATTGACATCACAACACTCCTTATAAAGTTAAACCCTTGATAACACAACGTTCACATTTTTGTCCCTTTATAAAAACTGAGTCATTATTTTCCTTGTACTTGGCCCAGATTTCAGTGATCTTTTTTGTACATACTTAAGTACCTTAAAATGATTACAGTTGGTGCCCTTTTTGTAGTAGTTCACGGTCCTTTGTATTGAATCATTTAGGTGTCCTCGTATTGCACTCTGTATCTATATATACAAGCCTTTAAGTTAGACAGCGGTATGTTTATTGCAGATTTAAGTCGCTAGATACTACAAAATATCTCAGTAAACAAAAACAAAAAAACAAAACGAAACATTCTCAGTAAGTGTCATTTTATGAAATAAACGAAATACACATCAAATGTCAATGTTACATAAAATCCAAAAAGAACCAATCTGGTCCTATCTGCGAATCAAAGCCACAAACACTTAAAAACACTTTCAATCAAAAAGGTTTGCTCAAGTGACTAACAAAGCTGTTTCCCAAACTTCCCCTTCCAGTTGATCACAAACCCTGAGCAGCAGTTGCAAGGGGTGGATGGCCCCTGCTCCAGCTCATCGCTTTACTGACACCCAGCCCACGGGAAGACGACCAGGAGGTCCCTGGACTCCCTGTCGTCCGACGGCTCACCAGCCATCGCCTGGATGTAAGACCACCCGACTGAACTGTTCCCACACAAGAACGTTTAGTGTTCTACGTGAACGACCATCATGTATATAGAAGTGTCGAGTGCTTGTAATGAACTCATTAAACCCCTAAGTTCCGCATGAGGTATATCCAGCCTTGACTCCCACTTGTTGATATTGTAAGTAAACGCTTATGCTTATAGTTAGATCGAGGAGTTTCGGGTTCCGTGTATTGTTGCTTGTTGATGTGGAGATTGACAGGATTTGTAACACTTTCGCCAACTCTGACAGGCTATACGCACATTTAAAAGAGAATCATTATAAAAATCTCTTCTAATAAAAAGAAAATAATGGCAATGGAGTTGCTTACAAGATATGGGAGGTTTACTAAACTTATTCACAAGGCTTGATCAATATAAACAGTTTTCTTAATATAAAGGCTAATATAAATAAGTAAACAAGTGACATACGACGGACTCGGAATATTCCAGAAAATAAAAACATAAGACTAGTTATCGATAGCGATGTAAAGATATAAACTAAATTAATGAAAGTTGTTATAAGCGCATTTATATGATTTGTATTTATTAAATGTGGAATTTAGATAAATATACGCAATAAGTTGATGTTACGAAATATATATTTATATTCATTTGTTAATCATTACATGTAGGACGTGTATGTTGATTTAATAAAGACAGAATTATCGCATTATGTTTAAAAACATATCGTTTTATAAGTATAATATTGACTGTTAACAACGGCCGTAACAATTTTTATAATTATCTACTTTAACTAATGTACCTGATTGTTGGTTTGATTTATAAGTGAATTCAATGCATTCTGTTTTACTTTATTGAATATACTAGCGAGATATTAGGCTTACTAAATGTCATGCTAAAATTTAATAATACAGTTATCTCTAAAAGCAATCGATGAATGTCGAAGATAGACAATGCCTAAAATTTATCTTTGGTCAGAGTTGTTACCTATATTTTATACAGCCGGGATGTTACAAAATAACTGTATTATTGAGTTTTTCGATAAAACATGTACATTTTAAGGTAACATAGGTATGGAGTGGTTGCAATGTGGCTCCGGCCAGGCCTTATAGTTCAGGAAACTGGGACACGGAAGAGTGAGATGAATGAAGTATAGACAAAACATTTTGTACTCGTAATAATGTAAATAAATAGTTCGAGAAATAGTTAATTTAGTGTTCGCTTGCTGGTATTGGCTGTCTTGAACTGTCTGCTTCAAATAATTCTTTAACTTCTCAAAGCTAGATGATAGTTTTAGAAAGAATTGTCATACGTCTTCCATCTTGAACGTCCACGCTTTGACTTGTATAATTTATTTTTGCTTCTAATCTTTTTGATCTCAGTCTATTATTTTTCCATTTGCTGCATATGTATTACATAGATTAGTTACTCATTTATATCTTTTGATATTCTCTTCTAAGAAAGTTTCCTAAATCATTTGATGTCCTTTATCTTTCGTTATACTATCGGACGATAGAGCCAATCTTTTCGCTTTATGAATGACTATATCTTCAAGTTTTGCATAAGCAGTTTTCTTGTAACTTTAAGCAAGCGACTGTTTCATACAAATAAATAATTTTAATGGAAAGATACAGAGACAAGACATGTGTTAAAATCTGCAATGTAATGTTTAGTGAGGACTGTCAAATGGAAAGATTAGCAGAATGTCTTAAGTTTATACTGATCGACAGAAAACTTACTGATAGTTTTGAATTTATATGATAAATGTTAGATAGGATAATTGAATCTAATTATCTTTTCATCTTCCTGTCTTTAACTATTTATTTTCAATGTAACAGCGTGAGAGAGTGTTCAGAAAAAGGCATTACTGATAAACGTCACCGGCAGTCAGTATTTTCAGTGAGTGAAATATGTTTCAGTGTTAATACAGCTACTGAACTCCATCTTCTACAGCTATTCTATACATAGCGTAATTTCAGATTCTATGAAGATCTTCACTGGACTGATACTTATTAAAACTCATGTGTAAACTATTCCTAACAGTGATTGAGACTAACCAAATGTTTCTATGTAACAAAGACATCTAAATGTGAGCTTTCAATGTTTTAAAATACGTAATCATGGTACGAGAAAAATTACAAATGATAGGTACTTGATGAGTTTTCTTTTTTTAATGGAAAGGAGCAGACAGTGAAAGGCATCAATGAAAAAATTCGATCAAATTATGTAATCGTGATAATAAAACGTAGTTACTTAACGAAAAGTATCCCGTTGTTTTGTAATAGCACAAATTAAACGCGGTCCCACCTGTTTGCAGTACTCACGTACTTGGATCCAAGTCGGGTATGTTGTGTTTATCGCTGTTTGCATTGCCAAAATAAAATGTCAACTGAATTTGGCGTGTTTTATTTGTAATTTTATGTTGGTGTTGACCCTGCAGGAAGGTGGAGTAATCACTTGATGTCTATACTATACAAAAAGGACTCCAGAAAAAATAACTGTGAAGTAGAAAATGATATTCATAAATTATTGAAAAGAGTTTTAAGTAGTTTTTTATCAGTCTCATTTACTGGCTGGTAACATAGGTAATGTGTAAAATATTCCCATATTTAATTTTCCTAATAACCTTATACACATATAAGCATTAAGAAAACATATCCAAATTGATCAAGCCCAAGCTAATAATAATATGGCTTCTAAAGAAAAGAATTTCATTCATATTTTTCCAGAACAATGAACATCTCAATGTAGACTTCAAAAGGCTTCAGCGAAGGGCTTCACCTACCAGTCTATTCACGTCATTGGATGACGTCATCCGCCCTTGTGAACTACGCCCTTACATCTTGGAGCATATCCAATATCCGCAGTCTATACCTAGAAATATAGTTTGGTTTACAAATAACACAGTTTTTGTGGAACTGTAGAATATTTTTCCAGATTTCCTTACCATTGAACTAGCGGTTACTGACTCACTCAATGTAAATAGATTGGACAGACATAATAACGAGGAAATAACAAGATGACTATGAACGGTCCGTGGACAGATATGCTAAAGCTGGTTATAATTTAAATGGTGTATTAGGTTTTTCTCTCATCATCAAACCTCTCGAGGAAACCTGGATTACAATGACTGAAATCACCAACCCGCATGGTGATTAACGCTCAATCCTTCTCCGTGTGAGAGGCCTGTGGGCTGTGCCCAGCAGTGCGACGTTAAAAAGCCTGTGATGATGATAATTCGGTGATACCTAAGCTGAGGAGAAAAAACTTTGAAGTTTGCTGAAAATAGCTTGTAGCCAATAACGCTCATATCTATAAATCTATGCGCAAAACTAGATCTATCTGTGAGTATCATTCTAGAACAGGGGCCCGATTCTCCTAATTTTACTTAAGCGACATACAATTCACGTTCGACTCGGTTCGACTGAGATCCAATCCCGACTCGATTACGATTGAAGCGTATGTGGCATTCCGCTATTTTTTCTTTGAAATTAACGTTTTTATCCTTTTCTGTCATTCAATAATGAATCATTTTGTCTGCAAATTATTTACGATTGCAAAATGAATGTAGATCAAACTACCGTATAGACCAAAATCACCAAAATGCAGACCAATCGCACACCAATCAAATGTCAATCGAATACGATTGGTCTTTTATTAGTACCAGAATGCCCGATATGGTTAAAACTGCTATTACGATCATATTGCGATTCGATTTCTATTAGATTTTGACATTATTAACTTAGCAGAATCGGGCCCCAGACAGTTGTACTTAGTTGCATACTTATCTTTACAGAATGTACTTAATGAACAGTCTACTTCCGTGACCATTCTTATCTTAATTACTCATACGCATTACGACTGTTACGAGTAATATGGTGGGATTCACCTTCAGCCGATTAGTAGGAAGTTAAACTTGTTCACCCCGTCACTAGACTAGCTTGGAGGGCAAGAATCTGGGTTGTGGAATGGACACCATTCTCGGGCATTCCAAAATGAAACAAAGTTTAGTTACCGTTTTTTCTTTATTCTTAATTTGATCAAAAATCATAAGACAGAAATAGTCAATCGACCCTAGATAAACAAGAAGTGTAGGAGGCCGGTCGATTGAATGAAATGTGTGTACCTTGCACATCGCACATTGCACCTGTTTATTGCCATTGGAATGATAAGATTACCTGTTACTTAAATAATTATCTCATCGATACTGAGAAATAAATTAGTCACTGCCTATTCAGGAACTTTTATTAGTAAACAATTTGTTCTAGAGCTAGATAACAATGCTAACCATTTATATGACGTTGAATGACATTACGTACATATTTATTTGTAAAGTCATAACCGCATTTAAAAATCTAGAACGTTAAGTATACAGTTTTTGCCTGGGTATTGTAGTAATACTTGATTCACCATTATCGATCTATAGCTAGACTAGCTGTTTCCAGTGGTTTCACGCACGTCCCGGGAGAACAACTTTCAGCAAGCGGATAAAACGTAGCCTATATATCCTTTCTCAGGAGTCAGGCCCTATGAGTAAAATATTTATTTGTGATATGCTGCCACATTTTACTTAAATTATGTTGCTCTGGGTTAACGGGTTTTTTTTCCATTTCAACGGTGTCCTACCCACACTACTTTTGATTAAGTTGGCGTAGAACATTCGTGGACCAGTACCGTAGAAGAAAAAATGGGGCCTACTTACTGTGTTCTATAATAGAACATCTTGGTTGAGTCAGCATGTGACAAATAATTGATTTGTTAATTGAATAAAGACGCAGCAAGTAACTTTTTAGGGAAAGTCCCTAAAATGTCGCTACTTTTGCTTATAAGTGTTTAACCTTTATTGACGATTGTTTAGTGTCGTATTTTCAACTTAACAACTTCGTATTATAAAAAAGCAACAAAATCTTGTGTAAAACAAACTATGCGAATTTTATTTAAACACGTGTGAAATATCTGTTTAACATTTTTTAATAACGACCAGTCTGTTTAAAGTCAAAGTCAACATAATGCCCACAATAAAGATACTTTGACTCTAACATTTTTGTTTATAGTAGATCTTACAGTAAGACAGAAATGCTATTCAGTCACCCTTCAACCAAAGGGTTTTGACCTGAGACATCCGAACATCATATAAATTCGTATTCATTGTAGAACCTCACGTGTGTGTAAGTAAAATGAGATGAACGGGATATTGCAGCTTCCGCCTTCGCGTGCGCAGTGACAGGTCAACGACATGCGGAGCTGTGGGCCCGTGACCGCTTGACCAGTAGGTAGGTACATGTATTGAGTCACATTTAACACAATACCTACCACGTGAGTAGAATACGCTCTTTACTCATGTTTGTGATACTACAAGCGTGTACAAAAACTTTCATAGACGTACAGAAGTGTTCTAATTTAATAATGTATCACTGCGTATCAATTTTAACCTTATCGGGCGTTCCGCTACTAATTTCTCGTCAAATAAAATTTTGTATGGGTACATCCTATTGAACTGATCAAAAAACAAAAACTTCTACCTAATCTTCCTTTATTTTCATTTCATAACCTTCAGCTTATTCGTTTCGTTCATTTCTAAGAGTTGTACCCACAACTGAGGAGGCCTCTTAAACCAAGGTTGCATGAAACATAACGCTCCAAAATATTAAAGAATCCAAACTTTGTCAATAAATTAATAATGGAGGGTATTTGTTTGACGAGTTTTCTTTGAAATAAATTACATGGACTAAACATTATAAAGGTGTGTGGTTCCTTTTAAGTTTATTTTCTAATAAAATAATCAGAAATTCGTGTAATAATGACAAACAAGCTAACCGGTATGGGCTTATTTAATTAGGCACAAGTATAGAAACATGGAAAACTAAAACAACGATGATGAATTATTGTTATTTGTACTTTATTATTGTGTTCTAACAGTTTCTATACCTATTGTAATGTGAAAATAGTACAACTCTTATAAATATAGCCATTTTACCAGTTCTTTCTACCAATTTTCATTGTGCTAATGCACTTTTGATGTCGAGTGTACATTTAAAATCTAGAAAGTACTGATGTAATAATCATAGAAGTAGTATGTTGAGGGTCATACATAATCACTGACAATGCATAATGATCCCCCTTTAAAAACAAGAGTAGCCACTTGATCAGACTATTTATAGAATTTATAGAAGATCAGATTAGATCTCGAAACCGCATCGTATGTGGATATTCCAGTATTTTCTCCGTAATATTTATACTTTTGTAAACAGCTGTAATATCTGAAATCTAAAATTCTGTAGTTTTCAGCCACCATAACAAAATTAATGAGTAGGAGGGAATGTAGTTTTTCATCGCGAGATTGTCTGTCGAGATAGATAGCCAAGGTTGTTGATACGATAACCTTCTGAAATCTTCTCTACATAGAATATTAATAGGATCAAAATATAACGAAGTCGGTAGGTACATAGGTTTTCTTTCACTATCTGCATATCTACCTTTAATTTGTGTCAATACAATGAAAATGATCAGTTTTAATGCGTAGGTCGTCTAGGAAGCCTGTGTCACTGCAGTTCAGTCATTATCAAAGTTATATCATAACAAGACACTTAACTAGGTACCTATTAATTACTTGTGCATGGGTAGTTATCCACTCATGTTGGTGCGTATTGCATAATGTAATGGTTATAATCTAGACTCTAGACAAAGATAAATAGACTGCGACATCTCGACCTCGTATTCTCAAGTTCCCGATCAGCAACCTTGGTTAGTTTTTTTTATTTTTTTTTTTATTTAGACACTCTTGAGAGACTTAAAACCTTAGAAAAGGTTAGGTAGAAAAAGCTCATCGAAAATTAAACTGGTGCATAAGGATCACATTATTTCTTTCTTATAGTTATTTTCTAAACTATGGAGCTTTGATTAATTACCTGTTCCATAACAAATACCTAATATAATAGAATCGTTTTGTTTACTAATGGAAACCGATGGTATAAAGAAGCCAGGCATTCAAGAATTATGATTGTAAGTACCTACCTATGTACCATAGCATACCACAGCATAGGTACCTGTACGGTCATACAGGTCGTATGGTCGTTATAGGTAGACAAAGGGGTAGGCACTTCCATTATTTTCCATAAACCAATAGACGACAAGGCCACAAACATTGACTCTGGCGTGAATAATTAAAAATCAATACTTCACCATACATAAATAGCAATGAATTGCACTGTTTATGTCGGCTGAACATAAACCGGCGGCTTTGTCTAGTGAGCCGCGATAAGGCTTTCTGGGGCCCAATTCTCCTAATTTCACTTAAGCGACATACGATTCACGTTCGACTGAGATCCAATCCCGACTCAATTACGATTGAAGCGTATGTGGCATTCCGCAATTTTTTCTTTGAAATAAACATTTTTATCCTTTTCTGTCATTCAATAATGAATCATTTTGTCTGCAAATCATTTACGATTGCAATATGATTGTAGAGCAAACTACAGTATAGACCAAAATCGCCAAAATAGCAGACCAATCGCAAACCAATCGAATGTCGTTGGAATACGATTGGTCTTATATTAGTAGCAGAATGCCCGTTATGGTCAAAACTGCTATTGCGATCATATTGCGATTCAATTTCTATTCGATTTTGACATTATTAACTGAGGAGAATCGGGCCCCTGATGCATTTAGGAAAATTATACCTACAACAATTATCGAGATCTGAAACTTCCAGATTACCCTATCTATACGATCTAATAGTTTACTAACAAAAAAAGCATTTTAGCATTTCAAGGTTCTATACAGCGAGAGTCGACAGCACAAAGATTTAAACATCGCTTTACCAAGTTTAACTGATTCCAACCTGCGGGGAATGCGAGGTGTGCGTTACCCTGGCCAGATGTTGTCGAAAATGGTCATTTTAATCTTATAGATAATTAGTTGTGCGGCTTCTGTAATTGTTGCGCACATTTTTAAATTTGTTGCGCTTATAGTTTTTTAATTATTTCACAAAAACATTTCCTGCTGGAGTAACGTTACCCCAGCCAGACCTTTTTCTTTCTGATGGGAATATTTAAATAAATTTTACCTATAAAATTAGTTGTCTAGATAAAGTAAATGTTGTGCCATATTTTGTATTTGTTCTTTCTTCGGTTGCGAAGTTATTCGAGATTTTGCTGGGGTAACGTTTTCGGTTTTGCTAGATCTTTGAAATGGTTAAGCGGATTCTTATCAAATTTTGTACATGACTTCCTAGGAATTAGTTTAAATTTGTTCGGCAATAATAAAACCAAAATAATGCATATCTTAAAGGTTATTTCATTAAATGGAAAAACGTTTCAATTGGTCCCAGCACCCTCAATAAGAAGTCTAAAGACTTACTTTAAACGTCATTTTAAAGCTTGTAACTGCCTTCAAATGTATATGAAGTTTCATTAGCATCCTGTAAGTATTTAACAAGTTATGATGATATTCAGTTTTTCACGAGCACGGTCTTGATGCGCGCGGTGTTATTTGGCCACAGGATTGGATATATGAACTGAATGTTATCTCAATAATTAGTTATATAGATCAGGTGTATGTCAGTAAAATTTCAGCTCAGTACATTGGATAATTAATGAGATAATACGATTAAAGTCATTAGGAAGTGAATGACCGTGGTAACCCGACCAAGTTAAGGTGGTTACGAAAAAGCGAAAACGCAGAACATAATGGTACCTTCTAAAATATGTAGTATAGTATTACAAATTTAGTACAGACGTGTACAAAAGTAAAAAAAAAAACTACATGATTTTTAAAGATTTTTTATTGGCAGGTAAAATAATCATTTCAATTGAACTTTTAAAGTATATTATACTTAAAAACAATCACAGATAAAAATTACAGATAGTAATTTTGCTTTTTTAAAATTTTCTTTTATTTTTTACTTAAATTATAGATTTCAGTATGCACAGTACACAGTTACAGTTTTTATTTAAATATACACATATTGGAATGTGTAATGATCACAGACAATAAATAATATACAATTTTTTTTTCAGTTAACAATAAACTTACGTATGTCTTATTTAACAGTGTATATTTAACAGTGTACGCGTCTGTACCGAAATTGTAAGGTGTATTATACTAAACATTTCAAAAGATAGTATAATGTTCTGCGTTTTCGCTTTTTCGTAACCACCTAAACTTGGTCGGGTTACCACGGTCATTCACTTCCTAATGACTTTAATCGCATTATCTCATTAATTATCCAATGTACCGAGCTGAAATTTTACTGACATACACCTGATCTATATAACTAATTATTGAGATAACATTCAGTTCATATATCCAATCCTGTGGCCAAATGACACCGCGCGCATCAAGACCGTGCTCGTGAAAAACTGAATATCATTATAACTTGTTAAATACTTACAGGATGCTAATGAAACTTCATATACATTTGAAGGCAGTTACAAGCTTTAAAATAACGTTTAAAGTAAGTCTTTAAACTTCTTATTGAGGGTGCTGGGACCAATTGGAACGTTTTTCCATTTAATGAAATAACCTTTAAGATATGCATTATTTTGGTTTTATTATTGCCGAACAAATTTAAACTAATTCCTAGGAAGTCATGTACAAAATTTGATAAGAATCCGCTTAACCATTTCAAAGATCTAGCAAAACCGAAAACGTTACCCCAGCAAAATCTCGAATAACTTCGCAACCGAAGAAAGAACAAATACAAAATATGGCACAACATTTACTTTATCTAGACAACTAATTTTATAGGTAAAATTTATTTAAATATTCCCATCAGAAAGAAAAAGGTCTGGCTGGGGTAACGTTACTCCAGCAGGAAATGTTTTTGTGAAATAATTAAAAAACTATAAGCGCAACAAATTTAAAAATGTGCGCAACAATTACAGAAGCCGCACAACTAATTATCTATAAGATTAAAATGACCATTTTCGACAACATCTGGCCAGGGTAACGCACACGAATGCGAGACATGGTTGCAGTTACGTAGGAAGTGTAGAATAAATAAGTGCTTATGACGTCAGTTAAGCAAAAAAAATTAAGTCAAAGGTCAAAAAGGACAAGCTTTTTCTAACGACCCGTCTGGTCTGTTGTCTCGTACATAAGTACGTAGATAGATCATCGTAGGTACATGAACAGTGTGCGTTACCCTGGCCAGATGTTGTCGAAAATGGTCATTTTAATCTTATAGATAATTAGTTGTGCGGCTTCTGTAATTGTTGCGCACATTTTTAAATTTGTTGCGCTTATAGTTTTTTAATTATTTCACAAAAACATTTCCTGCTGGAGTAACGTTACCCCAGCCAGACCTTTTTCTTTCTGATGGGAATATTTAAATAAATATTACCTATAAAATTAGTTGTAAATTAGTTGTAAATGTTGTGCCATATTTTGTATTTGTTCTTTCTTCGGTTGCGAAGTTATTCGAGATTTTGCTGGGGTAACGTTTTCGGTTTTGCTAGATCTTTGAAATGGTTAAGCGGATTCTTATCAAATTTTGTACATGACTTCCTAGGAATTAGTTTAAATTTGTTCGGCAATAATAAAACCAAAATAATGCATATCTTAAAGGTTATTTCATTAAATGGAAAAACGTTTCAATTGGTCCCAGCACCCTCAATAAGAAGTCTAAAGACTTACTTTAAACGTCATTTTAAAGCTTGTAACTGCCTTCAAATGTATATGAAGTTTCATTAGCATCCTGTAAGTATTTAACAAGTTATGATGATATTCAGTTTTTCAAGAGCACGGTCTTGATGCGCGCGGTGTTATTTGGCCACAGGATTGGATATATGAACTGAATGTTATCTCAATAATTAGTTATATAGATCAGGTGTATGTCAGTAAAATTTCAGCTCAGTACATTGGATAATTAATGAGATAATACGATTAAAGTCATTAGGAAGTGAATGACCGTGGTAACCCGACCAAGTTTAGGTGGTTACGAAAAAGCGAAAACGCAGAACATTATGGTACATTCTAAAATATGTAGTATAGTGTTACAAATTTAGTACAGACGTGTACAAAAGTAAAAAAAAAAATCTACATGATTTTTAAAGATTTTTTATTGGCAGGTAAAGTAATCATTTCAATTGAACTTTTAAAGTATACTTATACTTAAAAACAATCACAGATAGTAATTTTGCTTTTTTTAATTTTCTATTATTTTTTACTTAAATTATAGATTTCAGTATACATAGTTACAGTTTTTATTTAAATATACACATATTGGAATGTGTAATGATCACAGACAATAAATAATATACAATGTTTTTTTTTCAGTTAACACTAAACTTACGTATGTCTACTAGGTACCTACTATTTATTTATTTTATTTTATTTATTACACTTTTTGCACACATTTTACATAAAAAAACAATGTACAAAGGCGGACTTAACGCCTTAGGCATTCTCTACCAGTCAACCTTTAGGTGGAGGAGAAAAATACTATGTAGTAAGTAAAGGATAAATATGTCGTTATCATTGTTGAGAATTCCAGTCTAAGTAATAATTGAGTACGAAAAAAACAGAAAATAATAAGAACTTAAGTTCCTAAATTCAATATTTAAGCCTTAAAAATACAGTTTTAGATAAGTACCTAACGACAAGTACATATTAATAATAATTTTGCTAATATTTCTATAGTTATATTAAGCCGGCTTACCTTGTTCGTGAATTCATCAAGCAGCCCGCATCATAATTATGATCTTCAATACAAGCACTCCACATTAGCAGTAATTCGCCACACTTGTATTACACAATAACTCTCACGCACTTGATAAATATTTGCAAAAACAGGAAATGGAACTGCCGAAGCGCACGCGCACTCTACAAGATGAATTATATTATGTTTATGGAGCAGGTTTAGTGCGTTATGCAAACAATGTATCACCCCTTCACCCCACCCCTCCCGCGTCCCACCGAACGGCACGCTCTAGCGGTGATTTTTGTTAAGTTTGTGCAACTAGATAAAAATAATATTATTATTATGTATTTAACAACAGTGTACGCGTCTGTACCGAAATTGTAAGGTGTATTATACTAAACATTTGAAAAGATAGTATAATGTTCTGCGTTTTCGCTTTTTCGTAACCACCTAAACTTGGTCGGGTTACCACGGTCATTCACTTCCTAATGACTTTAATCGTATTATCTCATTAATTATCCAATGTACTGAGCTGAAATTTTACTGACATACACCTGATCTATATAACTAATTATTGAGATAACATTCAGTTCATATATCCAATCCTGTGGCCAAATAACACCGCGCGCATCAAGACCGTGCTCTTGAAAAACTGAATATCATCATAACTTGTTAAATACTTACAGGATGCTAATGAAACTTCATATACATTTGAAGGCAGTTACAAGCTTTAAAATGACGTTTAAAGTAAGTCTTTAGACTTCTTATTGAGGGTGCTGGGACCAATTGAAACGTTTTTCCATTTAATGAAATAACCTTTAAGATATGCATTATTTTGGTTTTATTATTGCCGAACAAATTTAAACTAATTCCTAGGAAGTCATGTACAAAATTTGATAAGAATCCGCTTAACCATTTCAAAGATCTAGCAAAACCGAAAACGTTACCCCAGCAAAATCTCGAATAACTTCGCAACCGAAAAAAGAACAAATACAAAATATGGCACAACATTTACAACTAATTTACAACTAATTTTATAGGTAATATTTATTTAAATATTCCCATCAGAAAGAAAAAGGTCTGGCTGGGGTAACGTTACTCCAGCAGGAAATGTTTTTGTGAAATAATTAAAAAACTATAAGCGCAACAAATTTAAAAATGTGCGCAACAATTACAGAAGCCGCACAACTAATTATCTATAAGATTAAAATGACCATTTTCGACAACATCTGGCCAGGGTAACGCACACACATGAACATACGAACCCATGACAGTAAAATTAAAGTTGTATAGTCTGTTACTAGGTATGTTCTATGTAAACTTGGTATCGATCGTCATGCGAAACGCTAGTGCTAACGTTTTTATCTCTGTCGAGATTATTCTGGAGTGGCTATTTCGGTCGAATTATATCGTCCACGAGAATACTCGACCGCGTCACGGTAAAGATATGGACAGTATGGAAACTAAGCCTGTTTGCGGACATAACTACCTACGCTCCGTTGAAGCAATAGGGTTGTCACTTTTAATGATATTAGTGATGTTTTTTTTTTTACTTTTTTGTTCTGTAGTGATCAATCATCGAATTTAATTAACTACCTAACTAGCTTACAATACAATTTAAATAGGTAATTTCATGGCTTTGGTTAATCTCAGCAAAAAACGATAGTTTGAACACGAAAAACATATAATATTTACACAACAACTTGTTATTACTAAATTATAGCTTTATATTAGATCTGTAACTTTTATAATTACGGTGGCGTAACATTTGCAAGTTTTGGCGGGAGTAAGCGAGCCGAGTTTGGACGAAAATGTTTCGGGCGTTAGTTGGAGCGGGCGCGCGGTTGTCGCCGCACCACCTCGCGCGCGATGGCGCGCGTACAAAGCTCAAGGACTTTTTACACAAATACATAATTATCAAACAAATAAACTACTGCTTAAAATAATCTTCCAATTGATTAAGTAATTGTTGTTATTGTATTTACACTAATTTTTAAAGCTGTTCTTTATTCATAAACTGAGTTTTTCAAATTAAAAGTCTTTAGATAACTACCTAAAAAGCTGGAGTAGGTATAATAATTAAAAACCCATTACATAAAAAATACCTATTGTTCATTTATATCTACAACATATTAACAGAAAAATATTTTCGTCTGCTACGGCACGTTCGAAATTCTTTGTTTATTTATTATTAAATTTTGACTGCACTATCGTTTTAAGCACCCTCAAAAACCAGGAAAATAATACCCATGACGAAAAAAATTATAACTGTTGCAGCCGCCATCTTGGATTCATGTTTTGATTGCACTATCGTTTTTAGAACCCTCAAATACCATGAAAATGACACCCATGACGAAAAAATGATACCTGTTACAGCCGCCATTTTGGTTTTACGTTTTGACTGCACTATCGTTTTAAGCACCCTCAAATACCATGAATATGACACCCCTGACGAAAAAAATGATACCTGTTGCAGCCGCCATCTTGGATTCACGTTTTGACTGCAGTATCGTTTTTAGCACCCTCAAATACCATGAAAATGACACCCATGACGAAAAAAATGATACTTGTTGCAGCCGCCATTTTGGATTCAGGTTTTGACTGCAGTATCGTTTTTAGCACCCTCAAATACCATGAATATGACACCCATGACGAAAAAAATGATGCCTATTGCAGCCGCCATCTTGGATTCACGTTTTGACTGCAGTATCGTTTTTAGCACCCTCAAATACCATGAAAATGACACCCATGACGAAAAAAATGATACCTGTTGCAGCCACCATCTTGGATTCACGTTTTGACTGCAGTATCGTTTTCAGCACCCTCAAATACCATGAAAATGACACCCATGACGAAAAAAATGATACTTGTTGCAGCCGCCATCTTGGATTCAGGTTTTGACTGCAGTATCGTTTTTAGCACCCTCAAATACCATGAATATGACACCCATGACGAAAAAAATGATGCCTGTTGCAGCCGCCATCTTGGATTCACGTTTTGACTGCAGTATCGTTTTTAGCACCCTCAAATACCATGAATATGACACCCATGACGAAAAAAATGATGCCTGTTGCAGCCACCATCTTGGATTCACGTTTTGACTGCAGTATCGTTTTCAGCACCCTCAAATACCATGAAAATGACACCCATGACGAAAAAAATGATACTTGTTGCAGCCGCCATCTTGGATTCAGGTTTTGACTGCAGTATCGTTTTTAGCACCCTCAAATACCATGAATATGACACCCATGACGAAAAAAATGATGCCTGTTGCAGCCGCCATCTTGGATTCACGTTTTGACTGCAGTATCGTTTTTAGCACCCTCAAATACCATGAATATGACACCCATGACGAAAAAAATGATGCCTGTTGCAGCCGCCATCTTGGATTCACGTTTTGACTGCAGTATCGTTTTTAGCACCCTCAAATACCATGAAAATGACACCCATGACGAAAAAAATGATACCTGTTACAGCCGCCATCTTGGATTTACGTTTTGACTGTACTATCGTTTTTAGCACCCTCGAATATCTTGAAAATGGGTGATGGGTGTCCTATGACGAAAAAAATTATACGTATTTCGGCCGCCATCTTTGATTTACATTTTCTACAACTATTATACTATCGGCTTTAAATATCCTCATAACCGCCGCATCACATTTAAAATATAATTATTTATTTATTTATTTATTACAGGGTTTACCAACAGCTTCTGTGTAGATTAAGCTTAGAGTACAATTTCTGTTATTAGGTACTAGGACTTACACAGTCGCCAATTACAGGTTAACCAACATACGCTAAATAATGATAGAATTTGAAAGTAGAAAATTATATTATAAATTATTTCGAACAACCCGCAGCAGTCAGTATAACAATAACAATAAATAAATCGTTCGCTCGCGGCATTTTCGGAAAAAAAAATAATAAAAAAATTAAATTAAACGCGACCACTCGTCTTGACACGCGTTACTGAGAGCACCGCGAGATCCCCCCGGAGCCTCGTCGGTGTGCCATGTTTGTGTGAGTGAGCCGTTTCGAACGTTTGTTCGTAGTTTCCGAACTGCTCTACATATATTTAAACTGTGACCGCGTGCATCATCATAACTCCGTCTGCTATTTCTAATACCTACAGACTGGATTAGAATGAAGGAACCGGGCCGAAGTCCAAGTACCTACCTACCTTTTTATCAACGTCTCGCAACTTAGGTAATGACGTAAGACACAATGTCGTATAGGTATGGTCGATGATAATGAGTTACCGGTGCTTAGCATCTAGCTAGGTAGATCCAGCGATATTACAACACACCTGTGTCTAACGTACCTACTCCAGGTATTGTACTCTAGAGTAGGTAATTTATATAAGTAGCGATGGTCATTGACCCTTATGACAAGGCACTGCATTATGTAATTGAGATGTTTCCATCTATATGAACGAATTCATAAAAACAAAAGGTTTTAAAAATTAAAATACAGAAGTGAGTTTCAATCATTTATTGGAGACACTGTACTGTAGTTGTATACTGCAATATCAGTAAAAGCGTGGTGTGTAATCTGTTGGAATGTTTAATCGACCTCCTCGATGGTAGGTCCAGCACCGCCACCGGGGGCAGCGCCGCCAGCGCCGGGCGCGCCGCCGGGGAAGCCGGGCATACCGCCGGGCATGCCGCCGGGCATGCCACCAGCGCCCTGGTACATCTTGGTGATGATGGGGTTGCAGATGCCTTCCAGCTCCTTCTGTTTGTGCTCGTACTCCTCCTTATCAGCCAGCTGATTGGAGTCCAACCATTTGATGGTGTCGTTGCACTTGTCGAGGATGGTTTGCTTGTCAGAGTCTGAGATCTTGTCCTTGAGCTTCTCATCCTCCATGGTGGACTTCATGTTGAAGCAGTATGATTCCAGGGCGTTCTTGGCCTGGATGGTCTCCTTCTGCTTCTCGTCCTCAGTCCTGTATTTCTCGGCCTCGTTGACCATGCGCTCGATCTCCTCCTTTGAAAGACGGCCCTTGTCATTGGTGATGGTGATCTTGTTCTCCTTGTTGGTGGACTTCTCAACAGCAGATACGTTGAGGATACCGTTGGCGTCGATGTCGAAGGTGACCTCGATTTGGGGCACGCCACGTGGCGCGGGAGGGATGCCAGTGAGCTCGAACTTTCCGAGCAGGTTATTGTCCTTGGTCATGGCACGCTCGCCCTCGAATACCTGGATGAGTACTCCGGGCTGGTTGTCAGAGTAGGTGGTGAAGGTCTGAGTCTGCTTGGTGGGGATGGTGGTGTTACGCTTAATGAGGGTGGTCATGACACCGCCGGCGGTTTCGATACCGAGCGACAGCGGGGTAACGTCGAGCAGGAGCAGGTCCTGCACCTCCTCAGACTTGTCACCATGCAAGATGGCGGCCTGGACGGCGGCACCATAAGCTACGGCCTCGTCGGGGTTGATGGATTTGTTAAGCTCCTTTCCATTGAAGAAGTCTTGAAGGAGCTTCTGCACCTTGGGAATACGAGTAGAACCACCTACAAGTACGATGTCGTGGATTTGCGACTTGTCCATCTTCGCGTCACGAAGGGACTTCTCCACGGGCTCCATGGTGGATCTGAACAGGTCAGCGTTCAGCTCCTCGAAACGAGCCCTGGTGATGGATGTGTAGAAATCAATACCCTCAAATAGAGAGTCGATTTCAATGCTGGCCTGGGTGGAAGAAGACAGAGTCCTCTTCGCCCTTTCACAAGCAGTGCGCAATCGCCGAAGGGCCCTCTTGTTGGTGGCGAGGTCCTTCTTGTACTTCCTCTTGAACTCCTGCACAAAGTGGTTCACCATTCTGTTGTCGAAGTCCTCTCCTCCCAAGTGAGTGTCACCAGCGGTGGACTTTACTTCAAAGATACCATCCTCGATGGTCAGGATGGACACGTCGAAAGTACCGCCGCCGAGATCGAAAATCAAGACGTTACGTTCTCCACTCCCTTTCTTGTCAAGGCCGTACGCAATCGCAGCAGCAGTCGGTTCATTGATGATACGGAGAACGTTCAAGCCAGAGATGGTACCCGCATCTTTCGTGGCTTGTCTTTGTGAGTCGTTGAAGTACGCTGGAACCGTGATTACTGCATTCTGCACCGTTTTGCCGAGATAGGCCTCGGCTGTTTCCTTCATTTTTGTGAGCACCATTGAGCTAACTTCCTCAGGGAAGAAGGTTTTGTCTTCTCCCTTGTATGAGACCTTGATCTTTGGCTTACCACCGTCACTGACAACCTCGAAAGGCCAGTGCTTCATGTCGGCTTGTACAGTGGCATCTTCGAATTTGCGGCCGATGAGACGTTTAGCATCTGTAACAAGCAAAATAAAACCGTTACAGACATGTTCAATGGAATATTTAGCCTATATGTTGAGTAAATATCCTCAGAATACTGTTATCATTCAATATGTTCAGAGACTCTAGTCTAGTATATTGGATATCATCATGAAAAAGCTATAAAACCTAACAACTGGCTAGGAAACATCTAACCTTGGTCTGTTCTTACAGGTTGACCTTTACAAACAAACTTCACACAAGACTGATGACTCATCAATATTTATGAATTGGATAGTGTGTTTAGAAATGACGAAATTATTTTGTTAAACCCAGGATGTAGGAGCTTAGTCACCAATAGTGAAATTATGATCATATCTGTGTATACAATGAGTCATAACTCCTACGATTTATCTATTGTTTTCCGTGTAGGCTTTGTTTGCCTTAAAAGGTGTAGTTGTTGCTACCACCATCAGTCAAATTTACTTTTAATAGTTAGTCCAGGCCAATAACTCGCGACCCAGTTAACTGGGTAACGTCATAGGTAGTTGAATGAACTAGGTCCTGCCTGCATCGATCGCGCGACCTATTTCCGTTAACTAGGATGCTACCTGCAGCCCGGTAAATAACCCCGCGGTTGCGACGCCGACTCGGTCACACGCGGTTCACGTGTTAACCGAATGTGATTCACGTGTTTAATATGTAGGTATAATGTTTGATAACGTTATCTTTTCCTGTAGAACAGAGTAGGTTTTTATTACCGGTCGATATGGTGATTCCCACCGGAAACTAGATGTAGCGTAGATTAATCAGACTTAGGTCAAATTGACTAGATATGAGACTAGAGGGTATGCGGCGTCGAGAAACTTACCGAAAATTGTGTTGTTAGGGTTCATCGCCACCTGGTTCTTGGCGGCATCACCGATGAGACGCTCGGTGTCTGTGAACGCGACATATGAGGGCGTGGTCCTGTTGCCCTGGTCATTGGCGATGATCTCCACCTTACCATGCTGGAAAACTCCCACGCATGAGTAAGTGGTACCCAAGTCGATACCTACAGCAGGTGCTTTAGTTGCTGCCATCTGAAACAAAGAAACGCAGGGTTAAACTAGGCTGAATAACACCCGACCTTTGCAAATGTACCTACTTGAACGGGTCAACAAAACCGGAGGATTTGAGGTTAAGTGCCGCCATTTTGATATCGATCAAGTTAACGAAAAACGTTAAATAGGTAGCACGTGGGAAGTAAGACATGTTGCATAGAAATGGTAAATCCGTCATGGTTATTCAAAATACCTACTTGCTAAATAGAAGCTAAATCGTTACCAAGCGGAAAATGCAGTGGCGGCCATTACACGAAAAATCAATACGGTGTCGGGGAACATTCTCGAATAAGCCGTGGATATCTACGGTAATTTCAACCAAAATAGCTACATTTCGCTTCTCAAAAACTAAGAGAACACACCGTATTCATCAAGCGGCCCAGTAAACCACGTAAAGCCTAGCCAATTGCCACACGAACAAAGAAATAGATATTGACGAAAAAGACCTTGCAAGCGTTACTTCAGGGACCGTTAATTACAGTATCCAATAAATAATAGTTACTGGAAAAACTACACGAACTACTGGAAACGTGGTTATCGACTTCCCGCCTCACCAACTCATAAAATCAAGAATCTCACAAATCAAAATCACAAAAAATATCGTACCGTTGATAAAGATTTACTATTTTCACAGAACAGCACACAAAATAAATTTCAAATTATATAGAAATCACTTACTTTTTGATTTTTAATGTATAACTATCTCAGTCGTTGACTTAACTCGTAGAGTAAACTCAGCAAAGGTGCGCGATTGACGGCTTCTTTTCACGAAATAATATGGCGTCGGAATTTCACCAACGAGTTTATATGCGCGGGGATGCGTCACTCGACGTCACTCGGTTGTTCTGGAATATTCCCTACGGCGACCAATAGGAATCGCTCCCTCCTAGTGTGAATATCCCTGATTGGTCAGATAATGACATCTGCAGCGTTTTTGTGTTAAGCTAGGGGTGCGAATAGAGGCGCTTGGAAGAAGCATACAATGTATCGATAAAAACTGTACCGTACAGTGAAATATCACGGCTAAAAGCATAATTCTCATTTATCCAAGACAATTAGTATTGATATTCAAAGTTAAAGGTGTTTATTTCATATAACCTACTACAGGTGTTTACAAAAGCTAGGTGCATATTGTTCATGGTAATGTTTGCACTATTTTCTTTGCAGTATACGCATTCAAAAATCTTCATTGTCATTAAATGATCATTTTTAAATTTAAATATTTCTAAATAATTTATCCAATGATAAGGAAATGTGGGCAAAGAAGATTATAACCGCTGTTGTTATGACTAAAACGCACGTGGTTTTCAAGCCCGTGAACTCTTATTGGAATAGTTTCTCCAGCCGATAAGCTCTAGCTCTCATAAGAATAATTCTTATTGGTATCACGTTAAAGTCCCGGAAATATCAGCCCTTATTTTCATTTTTTATACGCACGTCTAAGTACTATAAGGTCTTTCATCATCATCCTCCGAGCCTTTTTCCCAAACTATGTTGGGGTCGGCTTCCAGTCTAACCGGATTCAGCTGAGTACCAGTGCTTTACAAGAAGCGACTGCCTATCTGACCTCCTCAACCCAGTTACCCGGGCAACCCGATACCCCTTAGTTAGACTGGTGTCAGACTTACTGGCTTCTGACTACCCGTAACGACTGCCAAGGATGTTCAATGACAGCCGGGACCTACAGTTTAACGTGCCATCCGAAACACAGTCATTGGTGTCTAAGATATACTTAGAAAGTACATACAAACTTAGAAAAGTTGCATTGGTACTTGCCTGACCTGGAATCGAACCCGCGCCCTCATACTCGAGAGGTTGGTTCTTTGCCCACTAGGCCACCACGACTATAAGGTCTTTCATGATGCTATAAATTAAACTCGATTAGTGTAGAGTAGTCAATCGCACTAAACGCATTAACCATTTTTTCTACAAGTTTTCATGAAAGATTCCACATTTTCCTTATTTCTAATAACAACGCGTCAACAAGAAGTATTTTATTCATTTAAAGATCTTGAACTTAATCATCGATATCGACAAACAATACAACGCATCACTTGGGTCTCGGTAGTGTTACAAGCTTCGAATAAACCTACTAGAAAAATCTACAAAATTGATAGGAGGTAGTCAATGAAATATATAAAAAAAAACTTGAATGAAATACAAATCGATGCCCTTTTATATTATGTTTTATGTTTATATATATTTTGTATATAGTATTTTATTTTTAGTTTTGTATAAAGATAAGTAGTTTAAGTTTGTATATATATATAGTGTGTACATTTGTGTAAAATTTTACGTAGGTAAATAAATATCTAAATGGTCTCAATAGAATGCCTAAATTCTATTTATTTCTATGAATGAGAACCCAAAAATGACTAGAATGACGAAGTCGCGCCCTCTGTTGTGTAAGAATATGAGTCATCGTAAAAACCTTCCAGCCTGCCTGGCCGGCTGCCGGTAACCGGTAATCTTTGTACGGGGAGAGATGCTAGAATGTTATTTTTTAATCATAATTTTTTACAAAAAATGTATTCTTATAACATTGAGAAGTCAAATAGGTCGCACAAGTCTATTTTATAATCAATATAAACCTTTTTATGTTAATGAACTCAAGTATACAATAATATAAAAATAAAGGCAGAAAAAAAAACACAGTTCTTATAAACCTTTTAATAGAAAAAACAGTCCAATACAATACAAAGAAATAAATAAAACAGTCCTAATACAACATGCGCCTTATATTCTAGATTCTAACTTCAGTAGGAAGCATTTTGTGCTTATGTAAACAAATATTATGTAGGTTTTACAACATTATTATTTTAATTCCATTCTTTTCGCACATAGATTTCTAACAACCTGTTCCTTACTTCCTTTTATAACATGACAATTCTTTTTTCTGATAAACGCTGACTCAGAATGAGATTCCGTAAAAAAAGGTCGTAATATTATTTTAAGTTGCATCACTCCAAAGCATCGAGCTTAGAGTTATATGTCAATCGATGATGTCAATGCTCCAAAGCATCTCCAAAGAAACACATCAACAAACAATCTTATCTGTAGTTAAAAAAGTTCAAATAACAACTATGGTACGGCAATCAAAACTTTGTACATAGGAATCACACTTGAACATAACCCATTGCAAACCAACTAAGTATATAAAAGTGTAGACTTTGTGCAATGTGACCCAATGACCACACTACTATTTGTGAACAGAAAAAGAATATGGAAGAACAGATAAAGAAAACAAAATTAATATGGTAACGAACAAAAACGACGACTCTTCACAAATATTTTTCATAAAAAATGGGTCAATGATACTTTTGTTGTAGTATTTTTATTTCTGTACATGTAAAACATAGTTGCTGCCAATTTGTCTATTTTTACATTCAGAGAGTATTTTTACAATTTAAATGCTATTTTCTGCAAACATTTTTGAACAATATAAAGCTGTAGCTTGCTGTAAAAATCCAATTGGATAGATTTATAGTAATCTGTGTAGCCAATAGGGTTGTTTCCTAGTATTCAGACAATTAAAAATAGGTATATGCACCGATAGTTCACAAAACTAGAAACACGATAAACTATATTATATTATTTATAACTGACCACATAATTTTTAAATAATTTATGAATTTTAAAGTTATCGTCTATTACGTCACGCCCTTGAAAACGGAGAATCGAGTCCGATGTCGTCACTTTACATTGACAATGACAAGTATTTGACAGTGACAGTCTATGACAGGTATAACCTGAGAATTGATGTGTTGTTTTCTTCAGTCTTTATTTGTATTTGAGCGAAAAAAAGTTAGAAAATAACTATGGAGAAAGGATTTATGAAAGCTGATAGTTTTATTGTCGCTCAATTCTTTGCTAATAACCAAGATGACACAAACATAACCTCAATAACAAACAAAAACTTTACGTTCCTTTGCACAGTTTTATTTTACCGCGTACACAACTCAAAACATTACAGGTATTTTCTTTTGTGCCCAATGTTTAAAATATTTGTTTTTGTATCTATATTATAAGAAAACATTAAAATTTAAAAATCAATGACTTCTTTCTAATTAGTTACTTCTCTTTAGATGTGCATTAAAGTGTAAAGGAACACATAGTACATGTTGACGTCACAGTCACGTGATCGAGCGTTTTCTGGGCAATGTTTTAAGAAAAATAGAAAAAAATCGAATACATAAAAAGTAAAGAGATTTAAGACGCAAAATTATAGGAGGGATGATCTTTAAATTATTTAGAAGCTATTTAAATAGATTTTCGAAAATTGGAAACAACCCTACTTGTAAAATAAATAGTTATACCTACTCCATTTTTGAGGGGGCACTTAGCTAAAGATCAACTATTTTCATATGACTTTTTATTTAAAACTCAGTTTAAAATTAAAATGCAAATATTAAATAACATACACTTAATCAATTAATACACTATTTTATCAGTATTTTTCTTATATGTATTTTTGAAAAAAATCCTATCAAGATTCTTGACCTTTAGTTAAGAGCCTACTCAAATATCGTACAGATTAAAACTAATAAAAAATCTGTCTTTATATTTTGTAACATTCATTTAACCTTACAAACAACCAATGTATTTTATTTTCCCGCTCAATCTGACAGCAGACGTGACTAGAATTCTATGGTTAGTGTGTGGGTATCACGAGATCCTGAAGTATGTCTGGTAGGCGAGGCCGAGCGACGTGGTGAGGAACCACGCGAAGCAGCACCACCAGGTCGCGAACCCGAACACGCCTCGGTATACGTCTACTGTGAATACCTGGGGATGGAAATAAATATATTAGTATTTTAGATTTTATTTGATGGTATGGTAGGTTTCTGAGTATTTCTATTTATCTATTAGTTATCCGTTTAAATTAATATAGATAAAGCTTAGTCAAAACTAGTCAGAAACTGGCCAGTAGGAGTAATGCCATTATAAGGGGCATACATCGTGTAGGACAAATCAATGAGCACAAACATTTGATTCCTATAATTATGCTTAAAGCGACAAGACATCTTACACAGAAGGTTGCCCGACTTTATATAAAAATGGACCTTAATAATGATGATTTGCTTAAATACAACTCATTATTCCTTGTTGCCATTATCGAAAAGTACCTACTTAAAATTTATATAGAAATAAGTAGTAAAAATCAAACCTACCATTTTCAAATTCTCCCAAGCTAGTTGGAACTGTTCTATACCTTCCCCATCCACAGCATCAGTTACTCCTTCCACCTTCTCGCTCATCGCACAGACTTCCTCACTTTCATAGAACAATCCGGTCCAAGTGTAGCCGCCCAATGTCTTGTACATAAGTGCCATGTAAAGACACATTATGATGGGGCAAATGTATTGGAGTGCTACCACGCAGAGGTAGTAGAATACTGATGCGATCTGTGAAGGAAGATTTGGTTATTAGGGGTTATAATAAAGTGGGTGATTTTCTTGAACTGTATATTAGTTGTCTTGATACAGTATATTGATTTGTTTTCATTGATTTTACTTTCTAAGTGTATCTTAAAAAAAAATACTGAGCTACAGGAAAACATCTTGAGGAAACCTGGACTTTAAAGTCTGGTAGCGCCAAGTTACCTTGAGCAGGCATTTTGATTAACGCTCATACCTCTCTGTCTGAGAAGAACACCTACGTGTACCTAGTATTGCTGGATGCTGAAAAGGCTGGTGACCATTTACTTCTTATTGAAGTTACTATTTCAATTGCTTTTTAGGTACCTTATATAAAAAGATTGTATAGAAATCACCCTTTTCAAACATGTACCACATCGCCCAACCTTCCTACAAAATCAATAATTTCCTTGCCTTCTTCTGCAGATCAATGTTAGTGATCCTGCCGGCCTCCTTCTTCTGCACGTCGAGGCGCCGCTGCGCCATGTCGAGGTACGCCTGCAGCTGCCGCGGCATCAGCGCCAGCCGCGTCACCACCGTGCCCACCACGAGGATCAGGCGGAGGGTGTCGAAGGCGTCTGATGTCATGCTAGAAGGGAGACGGAGCTTACAGATTGTGTTACATGTCTATTATATAGTAATTAAGACATAGATCCTTGCTTGCTAATATTATAAACACGAAAGTAACTGCCTGTGTCGCGCTTTCACGGTAAAATTACTGAACCAATTTCAGAAATACAGTCTAGTGAAAGGACAGGCGTTTTACCCAATTGCTTTTTTACGAGGGTGAAACTGCAGGTAACAATTAGTGGTTTATATAACTTTAAAAGCTGAGAAGAGGGTGTGCCGGACTCTGTATTGACTGTAGCAGACTTTGGATTCTTCTATTACTTAAATCATACAAGTACATAATGGTGTAACTTTTTCAAACAATCTAACAATCTCACAACCCAGAACTTTCAGATAGTTGTTTGTTCAGCTTAGTGATAATAGAATTTGTGTAGATGAAAATGTACTTACAGGGGTTTCTCCATGCCGCTGAATACTCTCACAGTAAGATAATGCCTTGTAATGGGGCGCACCCATAACAACACCAGTACAAATGGCATAGCAAAGTTAAAGTTGAGTAGTAAAGGTTTCACTTTGTTGTCTCCGTAATATCTGGAAAGGAAAGATGACGAATTTATTTTATGAATATGAAGCTTTACTTTCTCAAATGGTAAGTTAGTATTTTAATTTAGGGTTAAAACATCAGCTATATGTATAATCTCAGCACTTGTATTTGGGATCTAGACAAACAGTGTATGCGGTTGTAAGAACTTCCTCCTTTTTTTGGAGGTTAGTTAAAAACCACTTAAAATACACTGGTATGGATAATTTTGTATAAATTACATTACAGCCTTTTTATGCTTCCCACTGCTGGGCACATTGGGCGACTATTTTGTATAAGATTAAGTTTAAAGTGGTATAAACTTACCTAAGCGAGTCCCAGTGCATCCTGGCAACTCTCAGTCCAGGGAAGGTAAAAAGTGTCCCGATAATGGCAGCCCACACAGCAAAGAAGAATTTTAGGATAAGCTTTGAAGCTGGACCCCTGGAATTGTACACAAATAATATGAAAATTTTTATTAAATTCAAATTGTATTAAAAAAAAATCCACTTTTTATTATTGCACTTTGCATTCATTCATTTGAAAAATTATTTATAGTTAACCATAGGTAGATATACATTTTTTAATTAGAACCTGGCTCAATGCCATAATTCCTATAAATTTACTCTCAGAAAAACCATAAGTTATGCAAAAACATATATTGGCTATATTTCAAGCAAAAAACTAAAATACTTACACAGAAGACAATCCCTGATTCTCAAGGAACTTAGAAGCATTTTCATAGAAGCTGTCATACGCAGGGTCCACTCCCACTTCCAGGTTAGCTTCACTCACGATGAGCACCATCATAGCTACAAGTAAGAACACGCAGAATGCTACAATGCAGGTTGATCGCTCACCAATGGATTCTTCACTTGTGAAGTACTGCTTTGTCAGGCTTAGTAGGATTTTGCTGTGGTTGTGTGTTAAGGAACTTATAGACCAACTTGATTATACATGATACCAACTCCTGTGTACCTTTTTTATCAACTAAGGCCCAGGTACACCAACAACATACACATACATTTTCCTTAAAACTACTTAAAAATTAATATTCAGATACAGTTCAGTACCTAAACAGTTGTTTCAAGAAAATGTATGTTTATGTTTTCAGCGAATTTAGGCCTCTCAAACTACATCAGCTAAGTTAATGCTAAGCACTGAATGATCTTGCTATTACTTTGTAAAGGATACAATGAGAACAGAACCACTAGTATGCACCACACCATGCTCAGGTTGAACTCATCCTTCAGAGGGAATACTGATGTGTACACCTGAAACCATAACACAAAATTATTTAATATTAACACAACTTCAAAAACATTTTAATTAACATTTATTTAATGTGCATTTTAAGCACTGACTCTTGGGGCAGTACAATACATAGTAGCAGTTAGCAGTACCTGAGCATAATAATAACTAGATTACGGAAATGAACACTTACCTCAGACATGATATACACAATGGCAGTGTACAGAGAGAAGTCAACTATCCATACATATTCTGTGTAGAACCTCAAGTGTACCACGTCCAGCGGAGTCACGGGCGCTGTCTCCAGCTGGATATCCAGGCTCCGAGGCACATGGAATGTCTCCGGCTTCCCATTCGACTCATGTTTACTCCCTTTCCTAGCCTTCGTAGTTTCCTTCGGCACTCCCGCCAAACTCTTCAACTCACTGTTCGTAGGATACAAATATCTGTACAGCCTTTGCGAACATAATAACCATCTCGCGAACGAATAACTCCCCAACTTCTGTATCACTGATACCATAATCAGGGTGATAACTAATTGAGCGCCTAGCAGTGCCTGCAATTCAAATTAAATGCAATGATCAAGTGAACTCAGCGCAGCATCTATATTTAGAACTATAAATCAAGTTTACACACCATTTTGCCTGGATTTTCATTCACATTTAAGTCTATTCATAGTCTATATTTGCTAAATTATTTTCGTTTCAAGCTAAATCTATAACCTCAATTTTTTCCTCCCACACAAAATTGTACAGTAAAATTGAGAAGTATAATTAAATCGAAATGAAAGAATGCGATAGCATTATATATAAGTTTAACGAAAAAAGAAGAGGTCCGAAATTCTTTTAGCAGGACTAACTGTCAAAACTTATGCGTTTTATTTTAGTTGCATAACAATTTTTGAACGAGTATTTACGAAGTGAGCTGAAAAGTCCTTCTCCGTGTGAGAGGAGGCCTGTGCCCAGCAGTGGGACGATAAAAAGGCTGTAACAGTAACAGTAACAGAGCTGAAAAGTCACAATTTCATTACAATTCTCGAGGTGATTTGATTTTATGAATTCGCTTCGGCAAATTACCTATTTCAAGATTTTTTCGGGGGAATAAAATATATTTTTTATTTCATAGAAATCTACCCTTTCTTGTAATCAAAGCTATCTTCTTAAACGTACCTCGTTAAATCAATGGGGTGAAAGAGATACCGACAATGTTAGAAGGTGACAGAAATAAAAAGTGTTGCCCACTGAAAGACATTTACTTACATTTGAGGTAATCTACAAAAGATTTACCTTTTCAACAAGCTTATCTCACCTTTATTATAAATACAAAACCCAGCAAGGAAATTATATCCGACATGACAATAGGTCTGCTGGTATTCCTCAGCACATAAAAGCTCCATTATGTCCAAAAGTCAGCGTTAATGTAAGCCGAATGATATTTTTTTGTAATACTTATTGCATTTTATAAGTGCATTTAGATTATGAAAGAACATTAATTTAGTACTCCATGCTTTTTTCCTGTAACTGTCTTAAATCTTTATGATTCGCACCATGTCCATTAGCTCAGAAATTGTAAAAATAACGGGGTAACTAAAAGTTTTCGAATGGTATCCCTAAGCACGTCCGCGTTTGCGTTGCGCACTGATGACTAATGTTCACTTGAAAGTTCATATCGATTGATTTGTCTCCACACGTAATTTGGTTTCGTCGCTGCCAAAGTCTGCTCGCAGACTGCGACGGAGCCTTTTTCTGTAGTTGGTTACTAAGTTTTATTTTGTGTTGTGTTGCAAAAACCGTGAAAGATGGGGTCGTTGTTTAGGAGTGAAGAAATGACATTATGTCAACTCTTCCTGCAGAGCGAAGCCGCATATGCATGCGTGTCTGAACTCGGGGAGCTGGGACTTGTTCAGTTCCGAGACGTGAGTACACCATGTGGATCATGTTATACGCCCCTTTTCCTCAGTGTCCGTAACATTCGCAAATCCTGCATTGTTCGATAAGGCCGGAGCGTAATAGAGTATCTTTGACCTCGTTTTAGTTAAGATCGAGTTTCATACCCTGATTTCATTAGTACGCTGACGAATTCTGTAGCCTAGGTATAGCTTTTTATAATTTCTTAGTAGAACTAAGGTAATAAATCATTATTACTGCATTATTCTCATATACAATTACTGTGATTGTGCCCTGATAATGTTCAATTGATAGAAAACATCACATCCTGATGTGTCCTGGTGAATCATATAGCTAGGCATTGTTGTTAACTGTACATTATTGATATTATTGCTTCTATTAGAAGTCTAAACAATAACAGATGACTGGTTAGAGTACTATTGTTTATACATAGAGACAGTCTAACTATTGATTGAAAGAGTACATAGCCTAGTGTATCTTGCTGGCATTTCTGAATCCACACAGATTGTGTACAGGATGACATAGGTATTCCACTATGATTTAAATATAAAAGACATTTTTTTTTATTAGACTAATGAATGTAACAAGGCATCTCAAATCTAGCCATGATAATGTATAAGACACTTGAATAGATATAGGTTTTTAAACAAAACAGATTTGAATCACAATATTCCTTCTCAAGCATTTTTTGCTATTGTTGCCTCAGTTGAAACCTAACAACCAGCCAGTTTTGAAAAACAAGTTCCATTCAAAAACATTATTAAAAAAAAAAATATAACAAAAACCCAGATTTGAGTAAAAACTTCTTCACATATTTTTTGTTAACAGTCAAATTGGTCATGAGTGCCAACATAATACAGCTAACCAATTTAAAAAATCATGTGATTGATTAAAAAGTAATAAAAAATATTATATCTGATAGTTGGAATATATGATTGATGAAGGTAATTACTCCACAATCTAAGATAAAGAGTATTATTTAGTCAGATAACGTCACACGTAGGAACATACTAAGTTAATTGTAAATCTTATCAGTTCTGAATTAAATGTTACCTAACTACATAAGGAGGAATTTTTGTATTACATCATAGAATAGTTCTAAAGATATTTGGGTCTATTATCTTTGGACAGTGGCCTCTGTGCACTGAAACTTTAAGAACCTTCATGCAAAAGTAATTCTTTTAAAAACATAAAATAAAACCAACTTCAATAAGTAATATACATAACACTTTCTAAGTCTGAGAAATACTATGTTGAAAACCACATCAAAGTTGGTTTTAAATTGATTGAAATTTCTTGTTTCACATTGTCATGTCAAGCCCATGTTATATAGACTTTGTAATTAAGATGAACATAAAGCTATGAATCATATTATATCTCAATGTAAATGACCACTAAGTATTCTTTTATTTTAATTATACTTAGCAAAGTGCATGATTTATAATATGTATAGAGAAGTGATACCTACTTAATAACACAGAGTAATAAGTTATTTATTAGCAATTAATATGCTAATATGAATTGTCTGTATGTGGAAAATTATGCAGAGATGTTTCTTGATATTCATCTTCGTAATTTTCTCTTTATTCAATATTTTTTTAAACTATTAGATCAGCAGAGCACCTGTTTATATTTATCAACTTGACACTTCTGGGTGTAGTCCTCAAGGAAGGTTTGGTCAAACCACTTCCAAGGCATGCCTAGCAATATTTTCAGTTCTCCAATTCCTACCACAAAAATATCCAGTATTCACCTAGCTACATGCCACTAAAACAAAATCATATTGATCTAGCAAATGTACTTTTATATAACAGTCAATTGATCAACCCATCAGTATAGTTTCTCTTTCAATTGAAACGTACCTACATATCACTTGAAAGAAGATGGATCAAAATTGCCCCACATTTCTCAGGGTTTCATCATTTTTCATCATCAGATCCTGACATGATGATTATGGGACCACCTGTGAGGTATACCTTATCAAACAAAAAAATAATTCAATAAAATAGTCCATAAATAGTCCTATGAACGATGTTTTCATAACAGCGCCTGAACAATTTTTAAAGCATTTTTTTCGTAAGAAGGTGTAAAAAAAATAAATTAAAGAGTATGCCATATTTTTTTAAACATATTTATCTTTTTTTTGAGATACGTCACATTGTTATAGGACGTGGGGCAATTTTGTATGGATTGTGATCCGTCTTCTTTGCATGCATTGCGGCGCGTGCGCCAATCGTGTCCCAACGCATCAATACGTTATTGCGGAACATCGTAACTATGACCAAATATTGGATAGCCAATGCCAACAAATCATATGACTTGCTGCTTAATGGAAGACTTTTTGATTGGGTGTTGGTACATTGGGACCAATGTTGGCCATTAAATTAATGTCAATAGATGTGTGACGATTGGGTTCCACAATTTAATCGGTAATGTTTCTGATCTATTGAGTGATGAGTTTCTCTTCGATTTCCAATTAGAATTTGAAGCTTCCCATACTAATATTATAGAAAGTAACCCTGTCTGTCCTGAGTTACGCCACGACTACTGAGCCTAATTAAATAAATGTTGGTACAGATAGTCTAACAGCTTGAGCCTGACAGAGGGTAAACCGCGGGGATAGCTTACTTAATGAAATGACGACGTCCCCTAAATCTATTTTCTAGGTTGGCAACGGCAAATTCGAATTAAAAAGTCGTGGTGGCCTAGTGGGTAAAGGACCAACCTCTCAAGTATGAGGGCGCGGGTTCGATCCCAGGTCAGTCAAGTACCAATGCAACTTTTCTAAGTTTGTATGTACTTTCTAAGTATATCTTAGACACCATTGGCTGTGTTTCGGATGGCACGTTAAACTGTAGGTCCCGGCTGTCATTGAACATCCTTGGCAGTCGTTACGGGTAGTCAGAAGCCAGTAAGTCTGACACCATTCTAACCAAGGGGTATCGGGTTACCTGGGTAACTGGGTTGAGGAGGTCAGATAGGCAGTCGCTTCTTGTAAAGCACTGGTACTCAGCTGAATCCGGTTAGATTGGAAGCCGACCCCAACATGATTGGGAAAAAGGCTCGGAGGATGATGATGATGCAACGGCAAATTCGAAGGTTTACTCGCTCTTACCTTTTTTTTTAATTTTACAATTTTATTGTTAGTGGCCATATGCACTGTCATAGCTTAAGGCTTAAGGTCATTCAAAATCATTAAAAAGTAAAGTCCTATTGTTTTTTAAATCATCCTTGCGGTTGCGGTAACACCGGAAAATCAACCCTTTCATGAATCAAAGCATCTTCCTTTGATAGACAAATCCCCCTACTTGTTTTATTTACTCTAGTATCTGAGGACACAAACTGCACTATGTATGTGCTATTATTATCTACTGGCAGTCCCGTTGCTTCGTAATATCGTGGGCGTTGAATAAATTAGCGCAACACATCTCAAGAGCGATTATCCCTTCCGTCACTGCTAGATAAATATTTAGCGTGCTGTCTGCGCTCTGTCTTCATAGATTTGTCGAAGCTACGTAGATGTAATCACTCTTCTTATTGTTATAGTAGCTAATTGATGTTTTAGCTGGTGATTAACATCATTAATGACGTCACTAGTTTAGCAGAAATCTGATCATCATAAAACTTACAGTCACAGAGTTGACCTAATATGCAGGTTTTTTTTAGCAGCTATGTCGAAAAGAGAATAGAAGTCAATGACCTTAAAAATTATTGGTACCTATTCACTAAATCGAAATACCACAACAAACTATTATTGCCCATAGAATTCCATTGTTACAATATCTAGCAGATAATTAAAAAGATTGTTATCTTACCACACGTGTATGATAATAATATCCAATTAAAACTGAAAGATGAAGATTTTTAAACGATTCTTTCCAGCGTAGGTAACTTTTCCTTTGAATATAATTACAGTATTTTTTACGATACCGATATACGATACTTAGTTGGACCAAAATTCTCAAAAGGGAACAATGTCAAAAATGTTTAAAGGAGCAGACATTGCATATTAAACTAACTTGAAATCATCGATGTGTTGCAGTATATCTGTATACATAGGTCGATGATATTCTACTCAAGGTAACTGTTCAAGGAATTAAGATCTCAGAGTCACCTACCCTATATACAGCAGTACAAGTCAAGCCTCATTTCCCATCGAACAATACAGACATGACATGCGACAAACCTACCATGGCTAATGTGACGCGTGCTAAAGAATACATTATGTCCAATCATGAAATATAAGGCTTCCATTCATATAAGTGACCGTACTGGTGATTAAGAAATACTGCATTGCAGCATTTAAAAGTCTTCGACTATTGTACTGTAGGCGAGTGTTATCGTCTTGTTATGTAGGGTGTTGCAAAATATGTTTTCTCCTACTTCCTGAGAGAACTACTTCCCGCACAGGGATAAAAAGTATAATCTATATGATAGTAGGATATATAAGCTATGTTAATTCCAAGTTTCATCAAAATCCATCCAGTCGTTTTTGCGTAAAAGAGGAACAAAAATCCATAAACTTTTTTGCGATTTTAATATCAGTAAGATGTTCTTTCCCCCACTGTCTCTACTCTCTCGTGTTAAATTAAAAATCCTCGCACTATCTGCCATTCATACTTCTTGAAATGTTTCTCTAGCAAACTGATTCATAGTCTAACAAGAAAATTTATTCCTCCAGTTAAACCCAGACGTGAACGCGTTCCAACGCAAGTTCGTCAATGAGGTCCGCCGTTGTGACGAGATGGAGCGCAAGCTCCGCTACCTGGAGAAGGAGATCCGCCGGGATGGGATCCCCATGCTTGAGATCCCAGGGGAGTGCCCCGAAGCTCCACAGCCCAGGGAGATGATCGATCTTGAGGTGAGAAGGAATTTTAGAAGAGCATAAGAAGAAATATGGATGTATAAAATAACGTATCTGAATTTGGTGGAATGCAATCGTAAAATCAAGCAATTGTCAATCTTATTCCCCGTGTCTGGATTTTGGTTTTAATGTAAGTCCATGTATTGTAGGCTACCTTCGAAAAGTTGGAGAACGAACTCCGCGAGGTAAACCAGAACGCTGAAGCTCTGAAGAGGAATTTCCTTGAGCTCACAGAACTCAAGCATATACTTAGGAAAACACAAGTTTTCTTTGACGAGGTAAGTTGAACCAAATATAAATAGCTCACTAAATTTTATATTTTACCCAACAAACAAATTCACGAATTTACTAATCTGTTTACTTTACCAACTAGTTGTTGCTTCGTCCAATGTATTAGTTATCCAGAGATAAGATAGCTCACCGCTAATGCCCTCGTGATGTTATACGCAAAATTCGCAATGATCAGTTTTATCAACGTAATGAATTCTAGTCGTATGTTTGTTTAAGTACGTCATACGCCATTATATTGCAGCCATCCTTCATACTATGTCAATATGGACTGTTAATGTAATTACTGCTGCTTGATTACAAAGGGAATGTCGTCAATAGATTCGTTTAATCAATTAGACAGAGTTCAGCTTGAAACACAATAGCAGAGGTATGAAGCCGATACAAATCATGCTGTTGTAGAAAAAAATTAGCTCCACGATCGATGTTTCAGTCGTCCTTATTTAATTCTATCATCGTTTATTATTTATTGAATTTTCCCTTATTTTGGATCAGTGTCTCATGAAATTTATTATTATTTAATTTTATTTTAATATCTTTAAGCACAATAACAACAGTATCAAATACTAATTTATGTTCAACACTTTCCAATTCTGAGTTAACATTTCCCTATACGAAGGTCGTGGGTCTTGATCAAATTATTTATATTTTTTTATTAAAATATTTTATATGTATACGACGTGGGCTTCAAAAAATACAAGCTTCTGAAATGAAACGTTTAGATTCGGTTATATTGTTTGAAATAATGACGTCGAATTGTCAATGTCACATTTTTGTACGTGTATTGTCGTCAGTTGATTGATCGCACGCATACATTACTGTCAGCTTTGATTGTACTCGCCGTAGGATACACAGTACGATTTCTAATCTCAGTCAAAATCCAATTTATCCGTGGCACTATCACACTGATGATTTCATGGCTACAAATCAGCCTGTTCACGCTCGCGACTCGTACCAAATGTGACATTGACATTGACTGGTGTCTGACCTTGACGCCATGTTGGCGTGTGTGTGCACAAGATGGCGGACCCGTCGCGCGAGGAGGAACAAGTCACCCTACTTGGGGAGGAGGGGCTCATGGCGGGCGGGCAAGCTCTCAAGCTGGGGTATGCTCAGATTGATTACGACGCGCTCGTTGGACCGTTTTGATTTCCATTTGTGTCAATGGAAATCAAAGCACACACATGAGCGTTATTATTTTTGCAGCGCTTGTACTGTGACGCTGATTCTGGAGACTACCACTCACCACTCAGGCAAGCATTGGAGTCGGCCGGTTTATAGTATATCATCAACATAACACCTCTCTTTGACTTCTTGTGTGATGGAATGATAGCTTAGATGTAGCACCGCAACCAGCCCGGCCCAGACCGTGTCAGTTACTAAAGCTTAGTGAATACTCCTCACTCCCTTACCGAGCGTGCTAACCAATTGCTGCCTGAGTGAGATTTTTAATTTTATTTTGAACTAACAATGTTTCCGACATGATTTATTTTTGAAGTCCATCTGCAAACGTTTGCCGCCGTCGGAGTTGACAAGGTTTACGAATACTTTATTTCCGTTATCATAAAGTCATCCACGCTTTCTGTACTTGTCATTTTTATGCATGCCATTATGATTTTATATGTTCATGTCATATGTAGTAGATCACGACGAGTCGAGTCATAGAGTATATATTTTCTTTAGTTTATTATAAACGACACTGTAATTTGAACACAATACGAAGTAGACACAACTAACAATGCATAAGAAGCTTTATATAATTTGTTGGTAGCTAGGTCTTGACCAGCGCACCACCGTGTAGTAAGAGGTGTCTTGCAGTGACTCGATGGCGCTACTTTTTTACTACAACAGGCAAGAAAACCGTGTGCGTCGTGTGCTGTAAATGTCGTACCTATCGCGTTCATTGTGACGTCATATGGGCCATGTTTGTCTACATGTTTATGTTTGTCCTCCGTGTAGCACGAGGGTGGTGCCAATACCACTGAGTCGATGACGCGCGCCCTCATATCCGACGACCCGAACCGACATATCGGACACGTCCAGCTAGGGTACGTATGCGTGTAACATGCGCACCGGAGTGACTCTCACCGCAGTACCACTGTCCCGGCAGTCCCGCTGCCCTCCCACTGGTTCTATTGGTTGCTCGTCTTGTATGTCTATCGTGTCAAACTGTATGTCCTCTCATAAATATCGTACGTTATCACGAAGTTACACACTGCTTACTAACTTTACTGATTAATAATAAATATCTACGTTAGTAGATTGCTGCCGACGAATAATGACCTAGTGACGTACTACACGAAAGACGGTGCAATCAATCACGTTGTTCACATAAACTTGACACTTTTATTATTTGACGAAGAACCTTGTAAATATTAACGTTGTCAACAAAGCAATTGCTCTGAACTAGTTGCGAGCCATCAGATTTGCGGTTTATGTGAACACTATGAACTAAGAGTGCACGTGATGACACGACGAAAATACTCAATTAAGTTTAATTTAACTTCAAAAAAGATCATCACAAATTGAGGAGCGCCTAACGCTCAATTAAAATTAATAAGCTCCCTGTGAACCCCATTGTCAGATGTAATGCATGCCACATCCTGTACAAAATTGTACATCTCGAATACTCTGAAGAAGATTACAAAGTTGTTGAACTAAATATCCAACACGTTGATGTAATAACTAGACTATTATATTAACTTGTAGTCCTAACTGTACAGTATTGCTAAACATTTGTGCTTGATTTATTCCCTAGTTTGCGGGATAAACAAGAATCCCTGGAATTCCTGCCTTGGTTAGTAGTGTATATTGTATTTTATATTGTAGATGGGTATAGTGGTAGCTATGGTTCGGGTATATGTTATAATTGTATGGTTGCAGACTCAATAGTAACTTGTGCCAGACAATATTGAAATCAATTGACTCATTTCAACGTTGTCTTCACCACTTGGGAACAAATGAACATTGAGTTCAACTCTAACACCCTTCACTTGCTTACTAACATTCACTTCAATATCACAGTCTTGTTTTATTCAAGAACGTTAGATTTCATGTGCGTTGTCAAGGTAACTTGGACTTCAAGAATAGATAATGGAATTAGGTGCGAAACTTGTAAATGCTGAAATTTACACGGCATTTCGTGATCAAACTTTTCCTATTTGACAAACAGCTCTTATCAAACTTTACCTAAAAACTAATTATCTAAAATTGCAGATACGCGAGTAATTTACAATGATATAATATCTTGAATGTAGCTGAATAATCATGATTACATAATGAACCAAGCAGCGTTCCTTGCGGGACGCCATTCCAGAATTATATCAGATATCCTGCGAATAGGAAAAGTTTTGATATCGAAGAAATTTTTCAAACATAGACAATCCTAACAGCGTCTTGGTACGAGTGTCTTAGATAATAATTTATGTTTTGTGTCATATTTTAGTTTGATTACAAACCCGTGTTATTCATTTAAACTGATCTAAGCTTCCAAAGGGCTTACTGAAGTCAGAAAGCTTTATTAACTTTAAATTGTTATTAATTCAAAACACATAGAAAATGTTTTATACGCCAAACTAATATTAAAGAAACCTATGCTTGGTTTAGAGCCAACAGCCGCTTATCACGTGCCCATACTTAATTAAAAAGTGTTTATATTCAATCTTACGGTCTTTGAAGCGACTTAAAATTTTATTTAGAGGTAGAAATTGTGTTTAACAAGTTTAACAAAGACGGAGTTTCCGTATCAACCTTGAATCGATCTAGTATGGTTGTGATAAATTTGCTTAGCCTTTTCCAAGTAGATACATTGTGTAACACAATGCTGGCTGTCTAACACAATATGGGCTTGTTAGGTATCAGTTACGTCATTGAGGTTGTTTCTAATTGACTTTGTTGCTACAAAGTGTATCAACATTTTACGAGCGCGTATAGTAGCAAATTGAACGGCGACCTTAGCTAAGTAATTTCGTATAACTTATATAACATAACCGATATTTTGCGATAGATACCTTGAAATGTCAACAATAGTGCTGTAAAAGCTATTTCCAAAAGATTTCAATGGAAGTCTACCATTGTTACGATTGTCATTCCTGTTTATCATTGTTTTACCGGTGTCTACAATTCTTCGAGTCACAAGCCACTTCCATGGCCGGCGGCCATTCGGAATACACATAATGATGTTTATTAAACGCATGTTTAACATCACAATACCTCAAAGGTGTCACAGTTCCTTGTCACTGATATCACACGACGATCACGTCACGAACTCATTCTCACACTCTTTGTACAACATTATTAATGAGGTATATTAATGTTTCATACATAATTTGCAATTCCTTCTGCTCCGCACGTGAAGATATTTTGTCTTTCAATATCTCACGGTATGTTTTGTTATGCCAACAAAATTCCTTAACAATTCTCGAAGATAATGTTTCAAACAATAACAATACTTTACACTTATCGAATGTTATTAAGATGTCTGATAACGGCATTTTTTGTCTGGAGATTGTTGCTATCTCAGAGGCTGTAGTTAGACGAGATAAAATCTGGATTGCAGTAAATCACGGAGATGGATTTACTACCGTCATAGCACAAGGTTAGCGAAACTTGGTTTAAGATAAAGATGATTATTTCTTGATTAAGGTGATAGCCGTTAGTCTCCCTTCATTCAATTCAATGCCAACACATTCAATTGTAGCGATGAAAGGGGAAACGACTCTAGAAATACGTTGTCTTCCTTCGCTTGCGTGTGAGCACGAAATTCATTGCTCCATTACTAATTGCTGTGGCGGCTCCTTGCTTACGAGCAGAGTAATGGAACAACACAACTTTATGGATGTTGGCTCGCGTTGAACAAGCAGCCTAATAAACTTCCGACGATACATAATAATGGTAATATAAAGTTAGTCATAAATTGTTATGTCCAACTCAACGTATGTTCTGCCTTGCCTTCAAAATATTACCACAATCCTATATTCTAAGAAACATTCGTTGTACATTGTACAATCGTGTTATTTATTTGGTAAAATAATCCCAAAATTAAGCAAGTGTCGTAATCATCAGTCTTCAAGCTCCAATTTCGGCTTAAAGGTCTATCCTTCTATGTCTCGTTTGCGTAGCTGCTTACGAATCACATGACTGAGGCAGACGTACTCCGCCCCATGTTTGTAAACTTACATTTGTGGCCTTCCTCATCGACGGATTGTTGCTAGTCTTCATTCAGTTCCTGTGATTGTGTATTGCCATTGTTTTGACCTGATTGAACGAGCACCGTAGTGCCAGCTAATCCAGGAATCGATAGCAAGATAAACATGCCATTCGGATTATTTGATTGCGCGGAAAGTTACCGTAACCAGATATATGGTATGCTGTCAGTGTTTTTGAAGTTACTACAGTTATTTGTAGCTTCAGTAGAGAATCTGGTACGCAAATGTATGTATTTCCTTTCAGTAGTAGTTTCAATTTTATGCATCATGTTTTGTAAACATTTCTATTTGAGCTCGTGTCTGTTTCGTCGACAGTCTATCATCAGTCAATTGTAGGCAGTCGGAATTCTTCTCAAAGTAAACCGTTTGGATTTTCAGACTAGAATTCGTTGGTATGCTGTCTTATATCAACGATAATATTAGTATGTTTTCAGTATTTTATGAGTTCTGTACTTTCAACCTATTCCTTACAAAAAGTTATTACATGAATCCATAACCGTCTAGAGCTCCTTTATATCTGCTTTCTTGTAAACATATACGTCAATATAAATATGTAGATGTACCGTTAGCAGTACATCGACCTACATGCTCGTGACTGACGTATTACCGATGATGCGAAAAGTATCAACTGCCTCACAATCTGTACCAAGTTCACGGTGAACACCGCCTTTAGGCGACATGTTTGTTTAGAAAGCTATGTAACCAGTTCTGCTGGATTCATTGATCTTGAAATGCTTAGGATTTGCAATGTTTATTTGAGTTGAAACTTGATTTTGATGCAGTATGCGGAAATGTTCTTTTCCTTTGGTTTTGGAACCTGACTCTTAAATTTAATTTCTTCGTATTGGCTTATCTTGTATACTGCGAATCAATCTGCGGATCTGGGTCAACATGGAGTTTCCCGCAAACTAAAACGTCACAGCAAACCGCATAAATTGCGAAATACCTTCAGATCACTTACAAATCTTTTCCTTCCTTTCCAATATTTTATCGTTGTTCAAATACGAGGTGTCTGATAACCTCGTTTCGTTGACAAAGTCTCGTTAGATAACAGCGTAATAAATTTTATTATAGAAGTTTATATTGTAATTATCAAAGAACAAATTAGTTGTAATGATTACGTTGATGGCACTTGAATGCCCTTCGTGACATCCTTGTTCCGTCTTCATGCTGGCGCCGGCCTCACGTGTATATTTAAGAAATGTTTTGCTTTCGTACGCAAAATATTTCAAATTATTTCACCCCTAATAAGGGCACTTAAATGTTAGGTTCAGGTTCTGCATTGAATGGTCTTTTTCCCAACAAATAAAACCTTCCATTACTCAGTTGTCCAAGAAAAAATGAAAAAGTTTCCGCGGTACAATTCCAATAAAAATGTTGTTATGAATAATTTTTGTGGCATTCAGGAATTTTCCGAGACCTACCAAGAATTTAATATGTCAGTGGCTCGATCAAAAATACATTGATTTAATGCGAATATTATGGAAAAAGTTCTGTAGGAATATTTTAATTGCTCCCATCTTGATTTGCCATCAATCCGTCAGAGCTTGGTTCTTGGTAAATACGGAATTAACCCAAAAGCAAACGTTTTAGCGGTCGCTCGATATACTTCATTGAATGTAAACTTTATTATGTACTTAATGAGTATGTATCGACATCGTTCAATAACTATTCACCTATATTGTGTAAGGACACCATCGGCTTGATGTATTCATTGAAAAACCTTGACTGTATTTTACACACCTGGCTAAGATTGAATATAAGCCTCAATTACGGTACATAGAGTATGTAAATAACATTAAACGACAATGGTACAGTCAGGCACAGGTCTTGTAACATATTTTATGGTGCTATTTGAATAACACGGGTTTAATATACCCCCTATTTCAGTGTCAGTGAGGAGACATTGATTTAAGTTAACTACGGATTTTTTTTTAATGGAACCCATGATAAGGGTCTATAAGTTTATAGCTTTAAGATGTTATGGTAAGAGATGCGTTTGAAATTGGTAACGTTTTATTACGTACTGACATAATGGCCTTATACTTGTACCTTGATGTACTAGTAAGAGTATACAGGATACGGGTTCATCACGAGTTTAACTCATACTTACATGTTTCAGGAATTCTGTAAAATATTTTTCTTTAGCAAACGAAAAATATTTTTCTTTAAAAACGTGCTTCAGTCTAGCCTGTAAGTACACGTTTGTGGGAGTCACGAGACATCACAAAAAATCTCGCATCTGCTTCAAGTCCTACGTATATTTGTACATTCCTCACTACAGACAGACTCCAGGACTATAAATTACTTCGTTTACGTACCCCGGCAGACAGAAGTCTTGGTATCCAGCCAAGGTGACGGCGCCACTGTCTCTTACATCATTATACGTGAAAATATTCAACAAATCAAATTAAGCCTTGACACCTTACGTTAAATTGCAAATTTCTTTAAACTCTTTCAATTGAGTGGGACGAGTTACGATCATATCCAAAACAAAGATTTCTTTAAAATTATTTTGATCAATATTTGTTATAATGTCTTTCTTTCTAAGTGCAATTTCCTTTGACAGACATTACAAATGCGGTCGTAGTTTCCAAGAATGTATTTGTGAGCGTTACTCATTCATTTCTCGTGATAGTAAACAAATGCACTAATATTTATTCAAATGTAACCAACATTGTAACTGACCATCGCGGCCCTTGTTTCTAAGACAAGCGTAACTTCAGTAACGCAGTTCTCTCACAAAAACACAAGTACTTTACGTTATCTATGAAATAATTTTGAAGCAGTTATAAGTAGGTATACATACATAATACCGCAATTATCTATCATTATTCTATATTTGACTCTGGTTTTTACCAACATACAACGTTACGTAATGATTGTAAATACTGAGCTCACTGTACTGGCTTCTGTGAAACAATATGACACACACTGCCGCTCTGATTTCAGGAAAGACATAAAACTGATGTCAGATGCAGTATTTGTTAAGCTCCCTAAATTACTAAGAAACGTATTAGAATGAATATGACTTGTGGTGAAATAAGAATGGATTTCATTTTAGTACTAAAATAAACATTGAGGGATAGAACACAAAGCGATGATGTCAGAGCTCAGAAGCTCTGATTGAGGGGAATTTCTGAATACATTAGACTACCTACGCAAACCACAAACATGCCTACTTAACGAATATTTCCTCAAAGGCTCAATGCACCGAGATACAAATCTCCTTAATTAAAGTCCAGTCTTAACTGGTTCCAACAAACTTGTTCAGAGTAAAAACAGATTTCCCAGAAAGAATTGAAGAGGTATCGATGAAAAAACCTTCAAAATACCAAATGACAAACTAGCACAACGCTAATGACCAGCAAATTATAGCAATTGTATGGGAATTCACACGACCGTTATGGTATGCTTTACCTTCTTATGATTGTGCGAAACAGTGATAATTTGACTCGTGACAATGGACAATTGAATTATACTTATGCCCCTGGATTGACTGTAATCAGTTGTTTGGATATATCTTTATCTAATATCAGACGAAATGTGTAAATGTTCTGCTACCATTACTATGGTTCCTATCTGAGCCTTTATAATATGTTTGCGTGTTTCAGTGTTAAGTCCTAATGCTCCGATGGTCGCAACCATGATAACAATACGGGTTATAAAATGTTTAACGATATAACCCTGACCCGCACAAACAATAATAATGCCAATATTTCATCGACGTAATGCATTTTAAACAATTTCCAAGATTCGCACGGCTACATCGTGTCATTCTTACAATTGGTTACCTGTATGAAGATAAATGTATTTAAGACGAACTGTTTGTATGTATTTTCCTTATATTTCATATTGTCGGAGTAATAAAAGTCGCACATCATAGCGCTATGGCCAACCATAACGTTGTATGGAACGACCATGCTCTAATCACGAACAACAAATAGGATACTAATCTTTTTGTATATTTACACTCGTATATAACAATGAATGGAGAATACAGACATGTGAGAGACCGGTGCAAAATGTTTGTAATAATATTGGATAAGATCTCTAATTTGATTCATGTTTGGGTACTTGCAAATCCAAAAAAAACAGCAGCAAAAACTTCCAAGGTGGATTTGTATTTTTGAATCACGTTGATGATTGCTGATGAAGTCGTGATTGATGGTACAACTTTGAATAATATCATGGAAGTTATTGAATTTTAAGTATCAAGTAAAACAGAGATTGGCAAGAGAAAATATAAAGATTAAGTATAGAGAAGTTTTCTGAAGAGAAGAAGTCAATTAGAAGTGGCAGCTAAAATGATGTTATCAGACGAGATTAAACGAAGATCTAATTAGCACTCTGATGTCACTTTCCATTTAAATATAACTGTAATAAACTACAAAAATAATAATTCAGAGCATCACCGTATCACAACGTAATTTTATCAGATGCGTGATGTATTGTTAGAAGATACGATACCCATTACGACTATTCCATTATCGCAATGGAAAAATTATTACACGAGAGATTTGAGTTTTATCTTCGATTTTCTTTTCGCTTTAAACACATCTGCACTGCGTGATTTGGTCATGTTTGGTGCACATGGTTTGATTTTTAACCGACTTCCCAAAAAGGAGGAGGTTCTCAATTCGGCCGGTATGTTTTTTTTTTTTTTTTTTTTTTTTTTTTTTCTATGTACATCGATTACTCGAAGACGCCTGGACCGATTTGCATGATTCTTTTTTTGTTCGACGCGAAATAGCTGCCAGATGGTCCCATAGTCATCAGGTCAGGATCTGATGATGGAAACCCTGAGAAATCGAGGGCAACCTTCGAAAGTTGTAGGCATACATAGTGTAAAAACTTGACACTCAGGTGTATGCTTGAAAGTACTATTCAACAGTGAAGGTTTGGAGCTGACCTGATGATGGAGACCAGAGAGGGTCGAGGGAACTCGACAACTGAATATGTAAACTACCTCGTGTTTGGGCTTATATTATTTGTATTGACGAGACCTTTGCAACAGTGAAGGTTTCGAGCTGACCTGATGATGGAGACCAGAGAGGGTCGAGGGAACTCGACAACTGAATATGTAAACTACCTCGTGTTTGGGCTTATATTATTTGTATTGACGAGACCTTTGCAACAGTGAAGGTTTGGAGCTGACCTGATGATGGAGACCAGAGAAGGTCGAGGGGACTCGACAACTGAATATGTAAAATACCTCGTATTTGGGCTTATATTCTTTGTATTGATGAGAACTTTCCACTTATATGGATAGTGACAACTATTCGTATCACTGAAAAGCAGTAAATAAAAAACTTTTTTACAAAAAAATTAAACCGACTTCCAAAAACACTAAAAAGCAAAAAAAAAACTAATTTTAGGTGCATCGGCCTACAAGTCGGTGGCAAAATTAACTTAGTAACATCCATTAGACACCGACTTCTAGGCCGATGCACCTAAAATTAGTTTTTTTTTTGCTTTTAATGTTACAAGGTCCTCATTTTTAGGGTTTTTACCGAATTGCTACTTTCAGTTACACTTGTTTCTGATTTAACATCGTGTTTAATAGTTATGTTAGTTTTAACATCATCATCACTAAAGTCAATGTTTTTATCGACCTTACCGTCACCCTTTGTGTTATCCGTAGTTACTCCAAGTGGATTTTGTGTGCTATCAACAAGATTGCAGAAACTCTTACTCATGTCCTTAAACAAATGCAGAAGCATGTTAATATTGTGCTCGTGACGCCATTCTATGCAAAACACGAGACTGTTTTATTGCACTTCATCATAGCTTATGGAAGCCATAAAAACATAACAAAACGGATGGCAACATTAAAAGGACAAGATTTAATTGTGAATCGTTTAGCCGACTCGTAAATTAAAGTTATTCGTACCTACTAGCTATATTTAAATGATCAGCAATGTGTAGACTCGGCGAAGCGTCTGTGTTTAAAAATAGATGGCGGAATAGACGATATATTCATCATAACACTTAGTAGAAAAGGTATTTGTGGTTATGTAATACTGCCGTGGAGTGTTTCTTTGGGGAACCCCTTAATACACAAGCTTACATATGTTCAATATAAGAAGATTTACCAATAACCTTAGAAACAATTTTTTCGTACCTTGTTTGAGATTGCATTATTGCCAAATACTCGTAGAATATGAGCAAAGATATAAAGTAGAACTAGATAAAATTGATAGACGATAATATCAACGCATTTTGATGGCTTTCTGTCAGTATCGTGAATCGCGTGTGACCCATTTCGATGCATCTCGTGATTTATTTTTTATGACGTTTTTTACTTGTTATTTCAACGTCTCCTGAATTTGCAGTTTGTAAATAATTCACGTTTAGCGGATACAGTATTAAGCGTTTGAGGACGGGTGAAGTCAGACAGTGATGTTATTTCCCCGAGGAGATTCGTCACTAATGATACTCAAGTCGGTATTACAGAACATAATTCAGTACTGAAGACCCGTATAAAATGTTAAAATTCAATTAGTAAATTACACCAATGCTTTCATCTCTTGTTCTGTAATACGGACCTTGGTTCTCCCGATCCTGTCTTTTCTGTGACAAAATGTTTTTATTCGTTCGAATTGATGTCACTAATGATTTGATCGTTATTTACAGACTGCGTTTTACTTGATTTTACAAAATAGTTTAGAACAGTTTGGTCCTTCAAAATTCATCAAAATTCCACCACTTTGTGGTCTATTGTATATTTGGGCGTAATTTTCCTTTATTCATTGCCATTTGACTCACGGTCTGATGACGAGAGAATTTCTTTATTATTCGCGTTTTATATCTTAATGTTTTTATTCATTTTGCCAGCTATGAAAGTCGGCTTCAATGCTTTTTATAATTGATAGTAATGAATTTCAGCTGTATTTTATTAAAGTATTCACTTTCAAGGGCACTTTCGTTTGTAGTGGAATATGTAAGTCATTGTATATTATTATCGTTCTGGGAACTCCTGCCTTTTAGTGCATTGCGTCATCGTGCAGGAGATTTGATCGAATGTAATCAGTCAGCGCACTGATCGTATCGGAGATGTCTGTTTTTTGACACTATCTCCATACATTCACATTTCCTGGGAATTCTCTCGTCACTGATCTGAGATACCCTTTACTTAATCCGAGGTCGATAGTTGCTTGCGAAATATGGACCGTATACCCTTAGACTGTTGGTTCAATATTTCACATCCGCATTAGTTGTGGCCCCGCAGCAGAATCAGTGCTTGGATTTTGGCCTAATAACGTGTAAAGCGCTTTTCTTGCTGCTGCAACTGCGGACTATTGCTAATTCTGTGTTTTGTATAGTTTCGTGGCTGGCGTGATCCTTCGTGAACGTATTCCTGCTTTCGAACGCATGTTATGGCGCGCCTGCAGAGGCAATGTGTTCCTGCGTCAGGCCGAAATCGACACGCCCCTGGAGGATCCTTCTTCCGTAAGTATTCAAACCTCATATAATTTCTTTTAACGTTATACCTGCTACAATTTTACTCGTGATAAGTACTTCCTCGCGCACAAATTAGGAAGTCATTTCACAGTTTACCTTATCTTGACTGGCTCTGTTATCTATGCTAATATCTAAATCATATTGTGTGCTAATACAATTTTGACAGGCGAAAATATTTGCGTTTTCAATACAGCATCTTCCTGTTGGCTGCCCTTGATCTTGTCCACTGTAATAATTATTTAATGTAATTGATTTACAATGGAACGAGCCGAGCGCTTATCGATCGCAGTAATAAGTATGTTTCCTCAATTAAAGAGGCACTTGGCAATTTATTTGTTACGCTAGTCAACCGTCGGGCTTAATGAGAAAAATGCCCGTAACTATTTTATATGGTGCTATAATTATATACTTGCAAATTGTCAAGAAAATGATTTTAAAATACAAATTTTCTGAAAAAGGGATGAGTCAGATTTCGTTTATCATAATCGGAAAGGATTTCGTTCACCACAAGCCAAATCTTAAGTTGATGACCAAAATCTTGGACATATTAGAAACAAAATGAAAGCTACACCGCTCCAAAATCTATTTAACTATTCTGTTATCAGTCTGGTCTCTCAAAATTCTATTGTATACAACTTTTGTTTATAACTTATTTCATTATGAATGACAAACTTTCCTAACACTGTTCTTCTCTTTCCAGTCGGACCAAGTCTACAAGTCGGTGTTCATCATCTTCTTCCAAGGAGACCAGCTGAAGACCCGCGTGAAGAAGATCTGCGAGGGTTTCCGCGCGACCCTGTACCCTTGCCCCGAAGCCCCGGCTGATAGGCGGGAGATGGCCATGGGGGTTATGACCAGGATCGAGGATTTGAACACGGTAAGGGACCTACGTCATTTAGGGAAGGTAGGGGTCTTATGTCTGCATATTTTGATAGTAAAGATTTTTGGAAAGGAAAACTGTTACCTCTTTTTAAACTGCTGAATAAAGTTGGTTGAAATATGGCACGCAGGGAAACACTAACATTGATTTTGTCGTAAAAGAAGATCTGTTACATTCTTTGAATATTTTCCTTCTAATCAGAAGTGACTGTTAATGACCAAAGTAGTAAAAATATTCAATGCTACGCTTTCATTAAATGTCATTAATTATTTTCAGTAAATATATTTATAGGTTTATGATTTTAATTATAATTTAAGGAAATGCTTTCTTAGAAGGTTAAATCTATAAAGGGTTTTCTTTAAATAGCGTCGTAAATGCAAAAACTAACTAGTGGTCAGGCGGAAAAGTCCGCGGTCTTACAGTTAACTCGCCTTGTTCATATATGTTGTATTTTAACTATAGTAGTTAAAAACTTATTCCATAAATCAACAGTGGCGACCGCACTATCAATTTGCATGCAATTAATAGGACAACCACAATATTATGACCAGCCTCCACCATTGTGCTGGCAACACAGCTATTATCAACGATAATGTATACTACGTTTGACACTGTAAACCTATATGGTCATACCTTAAGCAAATTATGAAGGAAGGGCATTTAGAATAACCGTAGGTATATAACCAAATAACTCATTTGAGCAGAAGCCGCTGAATATCAGTAAATATCAGCTTTATCAAGGGAGATTTAATGTAACGGATTTTCCCTGAAAGAGATGCTTGTACAAAATTCGTCATTTTTACCTATCGATACCTTTACCTTTACGACAAACCCATAACAAAAAAACATCAATCGACTTTTAAAGTCAATGTCTCCAAGTTGCTGACTTTGTCCAAAATTCCAAATGGTCACTTATACTTCGCTAAAATCCCCCTGTGACAAAAATAGGGTTTTTTAACATGAACTTTATGCTACAATCGTTTCATTTCCATTTTAGTATTCTAATGTTTTAGTCCACCTTAATTCGATACGACACTAACGCATAGTGTTGTAACCTTCAGTATTGTCATATAGCTATAACGCCGACGCTCATTATCGACAATAACGCTATTTATGTGCCGCTGTCCTACTTAGATAAAGTTTTGTTAGAATATGTGGGAATCACTATAAGTATTGCAAAAAAGTCGTGGTGGCCTAGTGGGTAAAGAACCAACCTCTCGAGTATGAGGGTGTGGGTTCGATTCCAGGTCAGGCAAGTACCAATGCAACTTTTCTAAGTTTGTATGTACTTTCTAAGTAATCTTAGACACCAATGGCTGATAAAAAAGGTGAAGGAAAACATCTTGAGGAAACCTGGACTATATATATAGTCTGAAATCACCAACCCGCATTGAGCAAGCGTGGTGATTAATGCTCAATCCTTCTCCGTGTGAGAGGAGGCCTGTGCCCAGCAGTGGGACGATAAAAAGGCTGTAACAGTAACTATAAGTATTGCAAACCTAATTATTTCACTGTTATGATTAGAAGTTTTACTGAAGAAATGCCTCGTTCACATCACTAGTAACCCAAGTTGCATAGAAATGAGTTACCAATATTTTGCGAGATGCTCAAACAAAAGTAAAGAAAATAGACAGTTTAACAATATGCCTAGATGAATAAGGTATTTTATCTGTTTGAATCAAATATTTCCTAGACTTGAGATTTATCACGATTATCCGAAATTCTATTTATCGATACGGATGTCCTACAAAGTAGGTAGGTACCTGTCTTACTCATTCATAGCACTCAACAATTTATAATATAGTATGCGTGGTTTTCCGCGGTTTCGCCCGCGTCCCGTGGATACTTCCTGATGTAATAGATAGGATAGTTGAGCTTCCCAACAATGAAATAATTTTCCATATGAGTTTAGTAGTTTTTTAACCATTAGAATAAAAACAATAAAAAAAAAGAAATGTATTATATGAATATAGTTTTATTGATTTGCCCTAAGTTTGTATTGTAAAAACATAAAAAAAATATACACTTTGTAGCAGTCAATGTCCTCTGTACCGGTTTGTAGGGAAATACATACAAACATAAAGTGCTACATATTATGTGTATTATGATTAGATTAGTATGATGGACAAAGTAAATAAATATGTATTTACTTTGGGGCATTTGGGTCACGCTGTAGAGTAGTGATCTAAATACCATTACAGGAGAAACATGGGGAGATATTATACTTACATACATATGGAATCACTAAGTAGTTAAAGTTTTTACAAACCTCGATTTTATATTTCTTACACATACGTGATAATAATTCTCTTATTTAATATGAATGCAAATTCTATACTTAAAACTTAATAGACGTGCTGTAATTAACTTAGCTGATTATTGTAAGGTTGTATAGACTTAGGTAAGATTCCATTTGACTGTTCCCCGACTTCTTACAACATTGGGCTTGACAACAGTTCAAGAAAAATAATTAAAGACAAACTTGCGAATTGAGAACTTCCTGCTTTTTTAGGAGTCGGTTAACAACAGATGACACAAACCCAGCGGTGTCTTACGACATATCATTAATGAAGTTGATTACTCGCGGCTTGATTAAATAAGTCATTAGCCACCACGGGCGGATCATCTAGTCATCATTATTATGTCTTGTGTAATTCGTGTTTTGTCAACTGTTTCAATTTTGACTCAAGGATCATTAGTAGATTGGCCTCCAAATTTTTTTTGTTGGTATCGTATGCGTGTACTTTATTATCAACTAGCTTCTGCCAGCGGTTTCACCCGCATCCCGTGGGAACTACTTCCCGTACATCTAACACTGAAAGAAATTTTCAAATCGGACCAGTAGTTCTTGAGATTAGCGCGTTCAAACAAACAAACAAACAAACTCTTCAGCTTTATAATATTAGTATAGATAAAATGATGATGTAGATTAAAAACTATGTGCCGTTCACTAGTTTTTGTATGAAGGAAATACAAACAACAAAACATACTTTCCAATTCTTATAATCTAGTTTAAGAATCCTATTTTTGGAGAGTAGTAAAATTGTTTGAAATAGTGTTAGTCATCTTGTAAGAAATTAACTGGCTGATTATCTCATAATTTACAATGTCTGATTATGTAGTCCACGTAGATTAACATATGTTTTCCTTCACCTTTAAACAGTCGTTGGTGTCCAAAATATACCTATAAAGTACATACACATCTAACTCCAACACCCATCTTCAACAGGTCCTAGGCCAGACCCAAGACCACCGTCATCGGGTCCTCGTAGCAGCCGCCAAGAACATCAAGAATTGGTTCGTGAAAGTGCGCAAGATCAAAGCTATATACCACACGCTGAACTTGTTCAATCTGGATGTTACGCAGAAGTGTCTGATCGCTGAGTGCTGGGTGCCGGCCTTGGATTTGGAAACTATACAGCTGGCTTTAAGGAGGGGAACGGTAAGTTGATGAACAAAATATAAGTACCTACTAATTCGAGGTTGAGTTAAGAAGAGTTGAGAAGAAATGTTTGTATTTAGGGATTTTAGAAGTTATAGGACGGGAATGGCGAGTAGTTTTGCAGTGACCGAAAATGACAATATTTTTTAAGGTTTTAACCCTTTTTTATTTGGAGCAGTTTGAAATTGTAGTAGCTGGGTGTGATTATTGTGTGTTTATTCATTGCTTAGAAATTTTAAATCGGTTCCTTGCCACGACCCGGTCACGTCAGACTTATTGTGGGACAGATAATAAAATCGAGCCGATTTTGTGTAGGATTTTCTGACAGGGATTTTCTAAAAGCCTTTTTGTTTTACCTTTGTGTTCTATTTCTCTCCTGTAAAGAATCGGTCACCGATTATTCGACGTAGCCTAGTGTCATCGGCGAGGAAAACAAATTAAATATGGTTGTCACAGTATCCAAACATTATTTTCCACCATCAGGAGCGGAGTGGCAGCTCGGTACCTCCGATCCTGAACCGCATGGAGACGCTGGAGGACCCCCCTACGTACAACCGCACCAACAAGTTCACTTCCGCCTTCCAGAACCTTATCTATGCTTACGGAGTCGCCACCTATAGGGAGGTCAACCCTGGTACGTTATTGTTGCTGTAAATTATATTAATTAATTATTCAATCTTTAGTCTCGAAACTAATCGTGAGATCTTTTAACATTTATTTTTCCTCTAGTAATTGAAAATCTACCATAACTGTGACTGTGACATAATCATAGAACTGTGACTAACATTTTAAATACCAAATTACAAAAAGATGGCTTACTTCCTATCATTTGCCACGCCTTTTTTCAAACGTGTTGGGGTCGGTTTCCGATCTTACTGCTGCAGTTTCTATGTTTTACATGGAAAGGCTGCCTATCTTAGTCTCGAATGTAGGAATCTTCATAAGACTGGTTGACAGTTTTCACTAAATCTAACCTCTAAGATTAAACAACTAGTCTGTCCAAGAAGTCATCTAGTTACTCCTCAACCAATTAAAAGTTCTAATAATATATATTTTCTCTTCCCAGCGCCGTACACGATAATAACGTTCCCGTTCCTGTTCGCGGTGATGTTCGGCGACCTCGGGCACGGGGCGCTGATGGCCGCCTTCGGCTTCTGGATGTGCTACAAGGAGAAGCCGCTGCAGGCCAAGAAGATTGACAGTGAGGTAACATACAACTATAATTTATACAGTAATTTACACAAATCTTGCAAATATAGTCTTTGAGTTTTCATTGAGCATTTCCACATGATAAAACAAAAACAAATACTAGCATCCGAATTGAGAATCTTCTAAGAAATTGGTTAAAAACGATCTTAATTGATGCTCGACCAATTGCTAATTCAGGTTACTTACTTTTTGCTATTGTCATTAAGACTGTAAAACCATCTTAGGGTCCATACATTATAAAATAACTACTGTTCATCAACTAGCTAATGAATTCAAAGTCAATTCTATATAAAAAAAAAAAAAAAACATTTTAATATAAACATTATAACGCGACCCTTTTATCGCGGTTACGTTCTTGATAAACCTACATCTTATGGTATAATCAAAAAAACTCATAACTTCTTCCATTACAGATCTGGAACATATTCTTCGGCGGTCGCTACATAATTCTTCTCATGGGCTTATTCTCCATGTACACGGGTCTGATCTACAACGACATATTCTCCAAGAGTCTGAATATCTTCGGGTCTGCGTGGAGGAACAACTATAACGAGTCGACTCTAATGTCTAACAAGTTGTTACAATTGAACCCTGATTCTATGGATTATGTGCAGAAACCTTATCCGTTTGGTATTGATCCTGTTTGGCAGGTAAGGGATTTTAATTTTGTATATAACTTTGATATAATTATTTTTGAGAAGGCACGTAACTGAAGTAAACAATACATATTTCTTAATAAGACTTTTTACAGTTATATAAATACATATTAACAGGCTACTGTTTAAAAGATTGATTCAATTGATTCAATAACTGTTGTATAAAAATTGATTTATAACCGCATTTTATATTAAAACTGACTTTTTTAATAAAAAGTCAGGTCAAGATTGCATATCTTTAGTTAAGTACCTTCTGAAATGGTTTCAAGTCCCTTAGTTATAATTTTTCTTTCAGAATGAATTCTGATAATCCTAAAAAGTAATTCCCTTATGCAATTGACGTGGATTAAAATAGCCTTATATAAAACGAGTATTCTATAGAAGTTCCAGAAATACCTAAACACTCTCTTTACTATTCGTACAAAATTGAACTCCACCGCCATGAAACTAATGTATATAATCATATAACAGTTGGCTGAAGCGAACAAGATCATCTTCATGAACGCGTACAAGATGAAGATCTCCATCATCATCGGCGTCTTCCACATGCTGTTCGGCGTCTGCATGTCGCTGTGGAATCATATGTGAGTATTTATTAGTATTCAGTACTTGTTCCTCTTAGGAAGACAGATAAGTGTGTTAGAAAGGAGATTGTATTAATTATATTATATCCCGACTAAAAAGTAGCCTTCCTTGATAAAATGGGGGTCTGTCAAATACTTAAAATATTTTACAAATTGATAGTAGTAGTTCATGTGAAACTAAACAAACAAACGAAAAAGTCCAGTTTTATAACACTGCATGGAAATCTATCAATCATTTCAATATGTATAAGTTACACGCATATCGCTTATGGCAATTTAAGAATATATATTTTTTCAACTCCCTCCTCACCCAAACCCCTAACTATTATTTCTAGAAAATATAAAAAAACTTCGCGCTTGACCAGAATTCCTAGTTCCTAAACTAATATATTCCTCGTTCCGCAGCTACTTCAAGCGTCGCATCAGCATCTACGTGGAGTTCATCCCTCAGATCCTGTTCCTGGTGCTGCTGTTCTTCTACATGGTGCTGCTGATGTTCATCAAGTGGACCACCTACGGCTCCACACCACCACACTTCGGCAGCGATGACCCAGGTGAGGAGTTTGTTATCCGCCAAGGTCTTGGTGATCCGGATAAGCAGCTGGTTAAGCTATAACTAAATTCTTAAAAAAATACTCTAGCGTAGAGCCGAGAAGTCGGCGTCTGGCCGAATAATGGGTATATCCAGTCTCACTTTGATGGTACTAATATTGTGATCATGTCATCATCCTCCGCCTTTTCCCAGCTATGTTGGGGTCGGCTTCTAGTCTAACCGGATGCAGCTGAGTACCAGTGCTATACACGAAGCAACTGCCTATCTGACCTCCACAACTCAACTACCCAGGCAACCCAATACCCCAATAAGACTGGTTATCAGACTTGCTGGCTACCCGTAACGACTGCCAAAGATGTGTAATTGTGATCATGCATGTTATATCTATACCTTAATGTAACTAAATAATTGATTTTTATTAATTACCAGAAATCGTGAAGACGAGCGCGTACTGTGCCCCGTCGATCCTGATCACGTTCATCAACATGATGCTGTTCAAGCACGACGCCAACACCCGCCCTGTCTGCGACGACTACATGTACGCCGGACAGATGGCGCTGCAGAAGGTGACGCTTGACATATACACATTGATTTATTGTATGCTTGGACCCGCTAGCTATGTTGAGATAAAACGTAGCCTATGTTACCCGGGGCCATTGTAGCATCACAACGGTGAAAGAATTTTACAAAAAAAAAACTTACAAAAGTATGTTTCCTCTTTATTATATTGTTAGTATAGATTATACACTCTCGAGAGACCTACTGCCCTTAAATGGATAAAAAGTTGCCTATGTTATTCTGATACATGTACAAGGTAAATATCGGTTCAGTCGTTTTTGTCTTAAAGAGGAACATACATCCATACATCCAAATTTTCACGTTTAGGTAGACGAAGATTCAGTGGCGATACGTAAATGTGTTATCAAGACAAAATGGGAACCTCATCCTTTTTCTTGGAAGTGGCTTAAAATAGAACATTGTACAGAGTGTATAATAGTTTCTTAAAAAATGTTTTTTTCTTTGCAGTTGTTCGTAATCGTGGCTCTGATGTGCGTCCCAGTGATGCTGTTCGGCAAACCCTACTTCATCATGAAGGAACAGAAGCAGAAGGCTGTAAGTATTAATTACATTTAGTTCTTGTACCTACTTAGCAGTTTTCAGTGAAATTGATATAAGATTTGTAACATTTTAAAATCAAATAATGCTATTTGTTTCATTGCTGCTTTCATGGATAGCTTGCGGTAAGCATAAGCATCTTTATCAGTATTATTAGCCTTTGTTTTTTAGCTTTATTTTTGTACTGTTTTATGTTATCACTTCTTCTGTCAAGTACCTACTGGGTACAGAAGAGAATAATCAATTTTATCATTTAACCAACATAAGATACGTTTTCTTTCTTTTTAATTGTCATAACTTGTCTGAAGTTTTTACCAGGATTATAATGAACAAGTCACTTATTACATGCCTATAATCATAGTAATGTCTCCTCCTACCCTACAGCGTCAGGGTCACCAGCCAGTGGAAGGAGCAGCAGAGAACGGCACCGCCGGCGGCGCCGCCCCACCTGCTCCTCATCACGACGAGGACATCACTGAAGTCTTCATACACCAGGTACTGTCTCATTCAGTTTCACATTTTTGGGGTGACCCGGCGAGAAAATATGGTAATACCGAGTCGTAACGGTAGTTGCTAATGATCCTTACAAAAATTAATTGATTGTCTACGGAGTGTCTAAGGTTCGATCAATCGTAATAATACATGGCCAGCAACTATTGCCTAGCTAGTGGCTGGATGAGTCTGTCGTCAGTCAAACTATCATTCAATCCATGGGCCGACCGCACCAAAAATATATTCTATCCTTATACCTTGCTCCTGATTTAAGAAAATTCGACTGCCTGCTCCTATGCTTTCACTATTATCACAAATTACTTAATAGGCTGCGGGATTGTTCGAAAGAGATACCGCGGCCCTGGTACATAAAAGGCCTACGACGGAACACGACGGTTTTTAGTCAGTAAGAGTCTGACACTCCCTCACCGCTGCTAACCCACAGCGGGAGGGGCCATTTAATGATTTTTGATGTCGTTAAAAAAAAAGATAACTTAATATACTATTATTTACTTTTTACACCTGATATTTCAATAATTTGTTTTTATATATCCATGTCTGTTACAACACATGACGGTGTACCCGGGCAGGGTATCCACACGATCGAGTACGTGCTGGGCAGCGTGTCGCACACGGCGTCGTACCTGCGCCTGTGGGCGCTGTCGCTCGCGCATGCACAGCTCGCGGAGGTCGCCTGGAACATGCTGCTCAGGAAAGGTAATGTCATCAGCATACTTCTTTATTTATATGTATAGAATGCCAGATAAAAGTGTATGGAAGAAAATTGGGACAAGGGCAGGAGGATGATGAAAAGTGCTTTCATGACTTTAAAAAAAATACCGTAACACAGTGTCACAGTGTAACACAGTTCAGGTACTACCTAGAGCTGTTCGGCTGCGCAGTAAAGAAAAAAATATGTCAAAACTTCAAGGCTGCCAGTGTGTTTCTAACGTAGTGAAAGATATATTTTACCACAAAACGGAATATTGAGACCACTATCTTGTAACCGCAAAACCATATCCTCTGTACTCATTGGTGTGACCTCCATTTGCCATAATAGGGTATTTTAGTCTAGATGAGAAAAAAATTAAAAGTGTATTACAATGATTGTTTAGAGGAAAAGCAATCGGGAAATGTTAGTTTCACTTCGTAAGGTACATAAATATATTTTTTATTGCAGTTTAAAGTTTTTAGGTTTTTTTATCTGTCTTTGAACACTACGAAATGTCGCCGCCATGCTAATGACGTCATTACGGTAGTAAACAAAAGTGTCATATATCAGTGTCAGTATTTATATCCACTGGTACTTGAATCCATAATTTATCTGGTGTTTTTACACTAGTGTTCTCACATTCAGAAACAACACACCAACGATACGGAGCATAATTACTCATTATTAAAATTTTCAATACATATCAAAATATGTATTACTGACAGCTGTAGTTTGTTTACTAACGTAATGACGTCATGACCAAAAAACAATCATGGCGTCCGTTGTGTGCCGCGTTTTCGCGAAATACGCGCGAAATTTGAAATTATGATAAAACAATTAATTTATATTCGTACATAACGTGAGAAAAAAAAATATTTTTAATTTTTTTGAGATATATTAAGACTAAAGAATTTATTTAAGATATATTTCAAAAATGCATGTAATACCCTATTATAATCGTAACAAGATTTGTGTGTAGTACAATATCACTTATGAAATAATTTCAATATCGCTACATATTATAAAACCAAGTCGCTTTTTCTGTCCCTCCTTATGTATGCTTAAATATTTAAAACTACGCAACCGATTTTCATCGGTTTTTTTAAATAGATAGAATGATTAAAGAAGACGATTTATATGTATAATAACATCCAATAAATAGTGGGGAAATACTGTTTATTTATTTATTATGTTAAAACGGTTTACACACCAATTACATTAACATGAAGAAAAAAAGAAAAAAGAACATTGTTATAAAAGACTGTTATCCCGTGCAAAGCCGGAGCGGGACACTAGTCATCATCATCATCAGCCTATCGCAGTCCACTGCTGGACATAGGCCTCTCCAAGTGCACGCCACTGAGATCGATTTTCGGCTTCTCGCATCCAGCTCCTGCCAGCCGTCTTGCGCAAGTCATCACTCCACCGTGCCTGAGGACGTCCTACACTACGCTTGCCGAGGCGCGGTCTCCACTCTAGAACTCGTTTACCCCAACGGTTATCGGTTCTTCGGCTAATATGGCCAGCCCACTGCCACTTCAGCTTGCTGATTCGGTGGGCTATGTCGATGACCTTGGTTCTCTGACGGATTACCTCATTTCTGATGCGATCCCTCAGAGAAATGCCGAGCATAGCCCTTTCCATAGCCCGCTGAGCGACTTTAAACTTGTGAACCAGCCGTACCGACAGTGTCCACGTTTCGGCTCCGTAAGTCATGACAGGTAGGACGCACTGATTGAAGACTTTTGTCTTTAGGCACTGTGGGATCGACGATGTTAGGACTCGACGTAGCTTCCCAAATGCAGCCCAACCCAACTGAATTCTCCTATTCACCTCGTCCTCAAAGTTGTTTCTACCTAACTGCAATGTCTGCCCGAGGTATACATATTTCCGAACAACTTCGAGAACGGCGCCGTGTATCGCAATCGGTTCCGGTAGAACATGTTCATTGAACATGACCTTGGTTTTGTCCAAGTTCATCCGTAGGCCGATGCGTAGAGAAGATTCAGCCAGGTCGTTCAGCATCTGTTGTAGGTCCTGCAGCGTTTCCGCCATGATGACGATATCGTCAGCAAATCGCAAGTGAGAGATGTGTTCGCCATTGATGTTGATGCCTCGCCCTTTCCAGTTCAGCGTCTTGAACATATCCTCCATTGCATTAGTGAACAGTTTCGGGGAAATAACATCCCCTTGTCTCACTCCTCGATGCAACGGTATGGGCCTTGTTTGCTGATTCTGTACTTGGACGGACATTGTAGCGGCTTCGTAGAGACATCTCATCACTTGGATGTATCGCCAATCTACTTGACAACGCTGCAGGGACTCCAGAACAGACCAGATTTCAACCGAGTCAAAGGCCTTCTCATAGTCCACAAATGCTAGACACAGGGGCTGATTATACTCTTCGGTCTTCTGTATAATCTGCCGCACTGTGTGGATGTGGTCTATGGTGCCGTATCCGCTCCGAAACCCGGCCTGCTCCGGTGGTTGGAATTCGTCGAGTCTTCGCGCAAGTCGGTTCGTGATCACTCTTGAGAACAGCTTATAGACGTGGCTTAGGAGGGAAATGGGTCGATAGTTCTTCAGCTGGGTTTTGTCTCCCTTCTTGAAGAACAGGACGACAACACTCCTACTCCACGCCTCTGGAGTTCTCCCTTCAAACAGGACGGCATTAAAAAGCTTCTGGAGCTCCCCCAGTACGGGCTTTCCTCCTGCTTTTAAAAGCTCAGTATAAAATAATAATTTTATAGTCAGTATAAAATAATAATTTTATAAAAACTATTTTTTGTTGCAGGTCTGATGTCGACAGACTTCCAGGGCGGCATCTTCCTGTACGTGGTGTTCGCGGGCTGGGCGGCCATCTCCGTGTCCATCCTCGTGCTCATGGAGGGGCTGTCCGCCTTCCTGCACACGCTCAGATTGCACTGGTATGTACAACTGTTTCTTATTATAAATAGTGTTTCTTTGTGACGATAAGCTGATTTTGATGTAAAAAGAGCGAGGTTTATGAATGTTACTATTAGCTCTAAAAACTAATAGAAAACTCTGTGTACCTAAATTTATTTTATGGAAACTTGTGATCTGGGTTTTGACTCTTGTCGAGTTACAATGGCCGTAAAGTTACTTCTAATTAGAAGTACATACTTATGTCTTACTTTATTGCTAATATCTAACCTACTCATATAAATAAACTACAGTATTTTATTGATAACATATAAAATTTGGCTTGATTTATAGCCATCGGCACGGATATTGAGCTCTCGGCGGAAGAGTGGGGATCGCTTTGCGCACTGTACACATAAGGCAATAAACCAATAAATCGCTTCTGCGCAGGTGAAGGTCAGGGCTCAATATCCGTGCCGACAACTATAAAACGATTCTGGTTTTCACGCCAAAACGTAGTTTATATTTTATCCGGTTGCGGGAAGAAGTTCCTTCGGGATGCGGGCAGCACTGCTTGAAACAGCTACTGACATAAGTGACTGGACCATTTTCTATTCCTCAGGGTGGAGTTCCAGAGCAAATTCTACGGCGGTGAAGGTTACCTCTTCCAGCCGTTCTCCTTCGAAGTGATCCTCGACTCGGCCGGACAGACCGAGGAGTAAACACTAGTAAACACACATATACTTCAATATACTACTTCATCACGCCTGTACGTAACCAGCTACTATGGAAATTAAATAAAATGTCATTGTTATGTAGCTAAATGTATTCAAAAATAATGTTGAAATTATGAAATGCATTAATAAAAGAAAAAAATATGTAATTGAATGTTTAAAGTATGTATTTAAAGTCTAGTTGGTGACGAAAAAGTATATTTGTATGTGGATAGTAATATGTACCCGTAGCCTGTTTGTAGTAAAATTTAATGTTTTGTCGAGTTTAGGCAGCTTTTATGACCTATATGGTCGTTATATAAATTGGTAATATGTACTATAAAATTATGGTTATAATGTTTTCAATGTTACGTGAATAAAAGTTACTTCATATTATAAGTGTTCTGCAGTTATAATATTAAAGTATATACCAGTACTTTCTAGTATCAAAACTTAAGTCTAGATGTAAAGAAAGCTCATACATTTCTCTCATAAAAGTTATTTACTACAACACCAAGGGTACAGATTACAAATAAATCATTTTCCTTTGTATTTTCCTAGTTTAAATATGTTTTTTTATTTAATCCAATGTTTATAAGTAATAAAGTGTGAACGGCCACTTCGTGTAACCCAGTATATGATTCAAAAATGTACTTAAAATAATTGTATGTTTTCCGTATTTGTGAACTCAATCGATAATCTGCAGTGTTGATAGATTTCAATTTAAGTTTATATTTTTTAATAAATTACTTATCATTAACCTTTTCACCGCCACGCCATATCGGTATTCCTATGCCCTGTACGCCAAGCCCGAAAATTTCAGCTTCCAAGGTGTATCAATAAAATACATAAAAGTAATGATTTAATAGGTTTATTTTGTATTTTTCTGCGACCTGTTTTTTGTCGAGTATAGCCGTCGTTGGCGCACAGGGCACGCTTGCTCATGTCGGCTATAGCCGACATTGGCGTTCAAAAGGTTAAAAACTTTTTTTATTCAAAGTTTAAGTATAATAATTTATTTGTGATTAAGGATATGTAGCTGCAGTTTCAGATATCCGTTTTGTGTAAGTGTAGATCCGTTTGTGTATAATGTATGTGTCAGACGCTCTCTGTAATGTAACCGTCATTCCAGTTTATTGAATGTTATCAACTTAGCACTTCGCCGAGTGTCGTAGCATATAGTTTTACGGTGATGATTAAAGGTTTTAGTAGCATTATATGACTGGTTTTATTTTGCAACTTAATTACTAACATTTTGAAGTAAAATATTTAATTTCTTGAATAGTAGGTGTTTTTGGTGTCGATATTCAATCGTACTCAGCGCCGATGGTGATGCTGATGTCTCCTGGTAACACGTTGGTCTTGTGATACCAGCGGTTTGTGTCCACCACCACTGCAATAAAACATAATGTTTACGCTTCGAAACTGCTGAACCACTTTGAAAAATTATTATACTACTAGAATGTCCTCGAGTAATATAGGTTATACTTTGACCGGGACGCGGGTGAAACCGTGGCAAACGTTGGTATTCAAATTGTTGAGGTATAAAGTTAACCTTCAGATCAGTGGTTGATATTTATTAACTCTTTACGGACATTAGATTCTGAACACTTTTAGTTGATAATAATCTAACGGCATTCAAACATGTTGGGAACTCACGTATCTCCCCCGGCGCTACAGTGAAGGATATCCAGCGACACGTGTAGAGGCACTCGGGCGGCGGCGCCAGCTCCCACTGCTTGCGCCCGCGCACCTGCGCCTGCCACGACATGTGACGCACCGAGTCCACCTATGCACACAGTATTTAATTAACCCACAAATTTTAATTAATAAAGAAATTATGTAGAAATTATTGCCCAAGGTAGAAAGGAAGGCATGTATATTGAAAGAGTCGCGATTGATTGGGTCGCTTTCGTCGCCCGTCCATATTTTTGTTATGGATAGAACAAACATAATCGATTCTTCCTGATTTACGTCTGCTAAAACCGATGATGAGATGTGATCTTTGACTTCAGGTACCAATTCAGTCTAAAAATCAGCACTTGTAGTTGAACTGACCCAAAAACATTTTTATAAAATAAGCGTAAAAGAAGTAAAAGTTATATCTCTAGGTACTCACATGCATATGAGCGCCCTGCCCCGGTCCGCCCATAAAGATCCAATCAACCATATCGCTCTCCGCAGTCTTAGGCAGAAAATACGGCCTATTATAGTAACTCCTGAGCCTCCTCGTCTCGTCATCATAACAAGTGCTCCAGCCCACGTACCAAGGCTGGCCCGACAGGTTGGCCCGCGCCTCGTCCATGCTGAACACCTCTTGAAGAGAGTTTAATCCAGACTTGTACGCGAAGTAGAAGCAGTCGTTAATTTGCTTCCCCATTTTGCCGTGGCTGTAGAAGGTGGCGAAGAAATTGAAGTCGAATTCCTGTGAAAAGTGGTTGTTTGTTGGATAATTTTAATGGCTTATGTTTAACTGACCACCAGATATAGTAACAAATCGACACATCCTACGTATAAGTCCGTATCGGGTAGATACGTAGTTATACGACTATATCATTTTCGTAATCTACGTATCCGAATCTATAACTTGGCAAAAAAATTTTTTTCAAAAGTTTGTGTCCGACCGATTTATGCGAGGCGTATAACTCAATAACTGCAAAATAGGAAAAAGAAGTCCGACGTAAAAGTACCTATCCGTCACTTACGCACTATTACGCGGCAACGGAGAAATGTCTACCACGCGCATATGACAGTTGCTTAGTTGTACGCGGGAACTGGACAAAGGACAAATCAAAAAGATGATAATTGTCGAGGTAAGTTTGTTTGTTTACTTTTCGTATAAGGTTAGTTTTCTATATTACTGAATCTGATAAGGCTGCTTATAAGATTTAACTGAAATATGCATCTACTTAGTAATACTATAGAATGGGAGCAGATTTTGTTATTACCGTCCATGGAATCATATTGAAGCAAACGCATCCTGTTTTCCGCCTAAGAAAGCCGTATGTGGCTAGTTACGGAGTTTTACACCGAAAATCAAACTAGGAGTTCAACTTGTATCTGCCACTTTCGTAGTTATTTGAAGAAAAATAATTTGTCGTATCTATACTTTGTTACTAGTCACATTACAAAAACTATTTATAGACGTGGTTAAAAAACAAGTAAAAACAGTAAAACATCGTATCTGCCACTTACAAAAAATCACTTTACTAAAACATGTTGTATAAGTCCGTAACTACCAGTTACGTAAATGGTAAGTTATGAATTCCAAGCGTATCTGCAATAATTATTTATTTAAGAAATATTAAAAAGAAATAAAAATTGAATTATAAAATTTGACTTACAATTATCATAATTAATCAGTTTCAAAACAATCGCTTCAGTAGTTTTAGAGTTATAACTTGACCAACTTATGATAACTTTGTAATTGCTCTCCTGTAAAATTGACGTTTTTCACATACGGACTTATGCGTAGGACGTGTCGAAATAGCGGACAAAAATAGTAAATGATCACCAAAATGAAACTCGCATTTTAATGCAAAATGATAACCAAAGTTTTAACACTTTGCTATCCTATTTAAGTAAAATTACTCCAAGTAAATCATGTGTAAGCCAAAAATAGTAAATGATCACCAAAATTAAACCAACATTTTAATGCAAAATGATAACCAAAGTTTTAACACTTTGCTATCCTATTTAAGTAAAATTACTCCAAGTAAATCATAAGTAAGCCAAAAATAGTAAATGATCACCAAAATTAGTAAATGATCACCAAAATTAGTAAATGATCACCAAAATTAAATTCTGCTATCCTATTTTAGCAAAATGAGTCCAAATAAATCATTTTTATCCCAAACTTGATATACATATATGTTAGCAAGCATGCAGCATGGAAGCAAACATGCAATATGCAGCAAGCATGGCTTCTGTCACGGCTCCGGCGCTGCGGGGCTCCGGCGGTCCCATGCGAGCTTATCGTCGCAGATGGTTTTCACGCTCACCACCGCAGCTTCGGCTTGCTGGCCGGCTCCGCCGGCCAGCCTCAGCCGCGGCGGCGAGCCTTGAAACTACCTGCGCCTCAGCTCGCAGGCCGCCTCGCCCCTCCGCGCCTACGCGGTTTTGAATTGCACTCTAGGGGTAGGGCAAACAAGACTACCTACGTGGAGTCTATATACACATAACTCAATATGGCATCATAATACTTCATTTAATAATAAGCCTACATTTTAAGGCAACCACAGTGATTTATTTAGGAAAAATAATACATTATTTTGGTCGTCAAGATTTGGTGATCATTTACTAAATTTGGTGGTCGAATACAAATTAAAGTGGAGTCGTGACTAAAATAGCTGGTACTATTATATTTTTAGACTTTATTTTTCTGGTGTTCAGTAGATATTTTTGGTTACAAAACTAAGGGTATCAAAGCATTTTATGGTGGTCAAAATATTTATTCCCAATTTTAATTAGGGTCTAGGGTCCTTTACTAGTTTATAGCACATAATATTTTTGGCACATTTTTTATTTAAATTTTGAAATAAAAAAATGATTTAGGCGAATAAGCTGGACCTTATTCGCCTAAATCCACCAAAGCGGTGCGGAGAAGTGTTTAACCACTTCACCGTCCACGATGCAGACACAATAGTTAGGTAACAATCGGTGTGTATCACATATGACTCATATGGGACAAGGAAGTTATTCTCCGCTTCGCATTGGTGGTTCTGCGCCTTAAGAATCTGTAGATAAAAACTCTTTCGTAATTTCTACATTACCCTCAACGCTTTCCATCCTTCAGTAGCATCAGTAACAATGACCGGAGTCGTGCTGTACGCGTACTTGTCTTCAAACTCCTCGGCGGTAGTGTTCGCCAGTCGCACTACGTCATCAACTCCCAAGCACATGGAACAATCCTCCGGGGGACGAAATACCGACTTGGAGAATGATGGCAACTCCAAGATGCAGCTCTGAATCAGAAAAAGGAAATATTGGGTGCAAAAGACTGGCTGTTAGGTTTGCAAAAAAAAAACCAGGAAGGGCGGTTGACAATGGAAGACCCTGGCTGGCAGACTCAAGGTTTGATCCTAGGACCTTTCTTTCACATAAGTAGGTAAGTAATTTTTAAACTGATTTGCAAATCGTATAATACAGTTATCGGCACGGATATTGGGCTATGACCTTCACCTGCGCAGAAGCGATTTATTGGTTTATTGCCTTATGTGTACAGTGCGCAAAGCGATCCCCACTCTTCCGCCGAGAGCCCAATATCCGTGCCGATAACTATACTTAATATGTAATAATTACACTTACCCGACTACCGAGAAGTTCGGTGTAAACCCATCGTCCACTAATCAGGAGCACAAAAATCAAACACGCGGTCAAAACAGTATACCGCGCAGAACTCCCGCCAAAACCTTTCTTTTCAATACTTCTCGGGATATCAAGACGCGAAATATACGAATTACTTAATTTCAAACTGTCTATTTTGTTGAGAATTTTTAGCACTTTCAATTCAGCAGTTTTGTAAGTTTTTGCACAAGTTTTGGAGCGAATAGGTGGGTGCATTGTGACTGGTTGCGCGATTCGGGGCTGACTGAAAGGGGTTTGTCTTCATACGATGCTTTTTATAGGGGAGGATATTATTTACAGCTTGTGTGATAGGTAATGCGATTTATTAAGAGTTCTTTGAAGAGTTAGCTATGTGCTATAGAGTTGAATTTGGGATAAGCATGTCTAAATAAATGCGACGGTGCTTTGAAAATATTGGATATTTTTTCAATGTAAGTAATCATCTTCCCTTACGTTTCCTAATTCATTCCAGATTTAATCCACTTACCCAAATAACCAAGTGAACGTGAGTAACTTAGCATTACGCTATGAGTTTTTGATGGCATGGGGATTCTGAGGGTAGGTACCTACTTTCTTAATAAGTTGTGATTGTCGAATCATTGCTAAACTGGGGCCCGATTCTCCTAATTTTACTTAAGCAACATACGATTCACATTCGACTGCGATCCAATCACGACTCGATTACGATTGAAGAGTATGTGGCATTCCGTTATTTTTTCTTTGAAATAAAAGTTTTTATCCTTTTCTGTCATTCAATAATGAATCATTTTGTCTGCAAATGATTTACGATTGCAATATGATTGTAGAGCAAACTACCGTATAGACCAAAATCACCAAAATAGCAGACCAATCGCAAACCAATCGAATGTCGTTGGAATACGATTGGTCTTATATTAGTAGCAGAATGGCCGATATGGTTAAAACTGCTATTGCGATCATATTGCGATTCGATTTCTATTCAATTTTGACATATTTAACTTAGGAGAATCGGGCCCCTGTTCACAATTAAAAATAATTGAGTAAACCGTACTTGTAAAGCACAGGAATAAAGTAAAAGTTTTCGTAGTAGCAACTCCATGGATGTCCCCCGTCTGGTCCGGGATAAGTAACGCGTTGTGGGTGCAATGGGTATGAAATTGGAATTCATTATCTGTCGCGCAGCAGCAACTGTGTCCTCGTTACACGCTCCACGCTTGCCGTCACACGATAGTCTCGCGATTTAACACCATTTTGATAGATATTCTTTTAGAAGCCGAACCATAGATATGGTTTGGGGTATGGGGGATTTGTAAACCTAGCAGTTAAAGCTACAATACACAGCATGATTATTTATTTGTATTGGTAGATAGAGCTATTTGCCTGAGAGCGCCACGCATTAGATTTTATCAATTTTACACAATACATAATTGTATGTTTTTACTTAGAGATAGTTTGTTTACTGATTCTTTTTATGGCCACTTTTATACGCCAATTGTAATAAATCAAAATTACCTAGAGATAATCGGAACATTTAGTTTTAAATTAGTATGTAAGCATTATAATAAATATGTTTCGTAGAGGACCTTTGTGAGGGCACGCGCGGCGGATCAAGCAATACAGCGATCAATGTTCATCGTGCGCGGCTCCTGCGTCTACTAAAAAAAAAAAAAGATGTCGGCGCGCCCTTCGCAGCGCGTCCGTGGCGCGTCGGCGCGCATGCGCGTAGGCTACGCCCGTCCCACCGCTTACGTCTCTAACGTTTATTTAAAACGGGCGGGAACACGAGAGTAACGGTGTCCGAAAATGCGCGGGGCAATTTGACTTGCGACATACTCCCCCTCTAGTTCTGGAGAGCGTCCTCGCTCCTGGACTAGCTCAGTGCCCGAGCGTTTCGGACGTCCGCGACGTCGTTTGGGTCGAACACGATTTGGTGATACGGCACTACCTGTACCATTGTCCACAAACGGCGATAAATCCAGGGTATGATACATACCGAGGCTGTCGGTTGGTTTCTCGATTGAAGATATAATGAAAGTAGTAGAGTTAACCTTTTTGGTAATCACGTAGGGTCCGTCACGTTTAGGGAAATGTTTTGCTGTCAGACCTTTACTTCCTTGACTCAGTGCATGTGTCCGGACTAACACTTTATCACCTACCTTATAAACTGGACTAGGCTGACATGATTGGTCGGCGACCCACTTAAAATGATCTTGGTGACCCTCAACTCGTTCACGAACCGCTGAACACAGGTTAGTCTTACAGGCCCTCATGCTGCCGCTTACCGTAGGAACCAGTGGAGCAGAAGAACCCCACGCAGACTCCCCCTTCTCCATGGCGGTGTGCGAAGGCCTCTTCCCAATTTCTCTACACATGAGTTCCTTCCTGGCAGGGGTCAATCGGTACAGCGGTACCGAGATAGGAGGGTGCTTACCTGTGTCGATACGCTGCTCAGCAGGGGGGGTAGGCTCTCCCCCTAGCTGGAAGATGTCAACGTCGTCCACCAAGGTCTGCTTCGACAGGTCCCGTTCCGGTTGGGTTAATGCGGTACCTTTGGCTTCCCGGGGTACATCCGAGGAACAAGCAAGCGGTGGCAACAAGGAGGGTTCAAACCGCATTGGATACTCGACATGGCGAGTCTCAGAAAAGTACCAACATTTTCTGGAAAAATCCATTATCACTGCGGCAGCAAAAAGGAAATCCACCCCGAGCAACGTTTCGTTGTCTCGTGATTCCGGAAGGATGAGGAAGGGAGTCTGAATCACCTTCCCCTCTAGGTGTACGTCAAGCGTGGTCATTAAGACGTCAAGGTCGCGCGCTTGTCCGTCGGCGAGTTTGATACGTCTTCGCGCTGGTTGAAGCGGATGACCCTTGCGACGTAGGAGGGTGTGCAGCGTGTGGCCCGCAATACAATTTTTAGCACCGGTATCAACTAACGCGGTCCCCGACGCGCCTAATATTTTTATATTAAAAATCGGTCGCGAAACTACCCCGAGTTTATCGTGGTTACCGTCACCGGCGCGCGTGCTCTCATCACAATACATTGTATCACTACACACCTTAAAATCTAACTTATGCTTAAAACAATTACAAGAACAAAAAGAATTACTAGACAAATTACAAAAATGTTGGTTACATCTTTGCTCTTTACGAGCGTCATCGCAACATAAAATGTTTTCCGGTACAATGGTAGATAATTGGCGCTTGCACCCTAATTCACAATGAGCGTTATCAATAATCATGTTATCCTTGCTATTATTCTTCGTAACATATTCGTGGTAAAATTTCACCACGTTGCTGGTCAAGTGAACGTCCGCAAACTCTTTATTTAGTTTTAAGTTATTAGTTGAGCACGTACTATTTTGTTTACGTAAATTACGCGTATCTAAGTATTGTTTTGATGGTTGCTCGTTTATGTGCGGACTATCACATGACCCGCTATTCTGTTGAACACAACATTTATTTAAAAACATGTTCGAATGCGAAGTCGACTCTACACAATTTGCAACGTAACTATTATTACTTAAACTTAAAAATTTAGATTCAGAAACACATCGCGGGGAAATACTATAAAAACTTTGTTCGTTGTTGCATTGTTTACAGCAGTGGTTCTTAACCTTTTTGTCATGAGGGACCACTTTACCAAAATTGGTCTTGCCAGGGACCACCCCATTTAGGGTTGCCAGATAGGAACTTATCAAATCCGGGACAGTTCTAAAAAAAAAAACAATGTCGGGTCGTGGCCATAATAGAAAATATCATATATTTTTTTTATTTTCAAAGGATTTTTATTTAAAAGATGAAATGCTATTTTTTTTCAAAAATCATACTTTTATTAGCTGTAGGTATGTAATTAGCTTAAATTGGTAAATTAAAACTTTGGTAGACAATTACTAAATTACAAATTAAATAGTAATAAACTGAAGAAAAAAAAAATAATAATAAGATACTATGTAGGTACCTTAAATAAATCTTATATCAATAAATTCCTAACTTAAAAAACAATCGGTACCTTGCTTTTTGGTACATAATGTTTTGTTATTAAGCTTTGGTAGGAAATCAGTACAAACAAATTATGTATCTTCTAATAAAAATAAAACTTCTGATAGAACGTAAATAATAATATTGAATAAAACGGTGATCAAATCATTTATTGAAATATTTTTCACTGGATTTTGCCATTTTTATTAGTTTTTCTCCGTCAGAGCTTTGTAAGACTGTTAGAATTTCTGAGCAAGACACGTCAAAGTTTATACGAGTCTGCAGTTCGGACTTGATTAAATCCATGGACATCCGGTTAAAAAATAATAACTTTTCAAAATCCGGGACAATGAGCGCTAATTCCTGGACACGGGACAAGAGGCAAGATTCCGGGACAATCCCGGATTTCCCGGCGGTCTGGCAAGCCTAACCCCATTGGTTTGCCTAAATTGAGATTTTAATTTAATGAGTTTTTTGTAACTGTATTCTCTTTACTAACTTCTGAATTCTTGGTTCAGTACAACTCAAAGCTAAACGCATGTCGTCAGTGGCATGCAACAGATTTCTATGCTTGTTTTTAACAATCAGAAGTGTTGAAAACCCACGGACGAATTTATAGCTTTGACAGGGGGGGGGGGTCTACTAGGTAAAAAAAAAACAGTTTTAGCTCCGACTAAATCTTTCACTTACAAACGCAATGTTCAGCGTTTACAAAACGCAAGTACTCTATTCTTTTGTAGGTAAGTAAATGTAAAGAAAGGCATACACATGCCTATGCAGTTACAAATGCGCGAGCGAAGCGAGCGCGAAATTTTTTTCGGACTCAAATGTATCCCAAACGTACTTAACTTTTTGTTTGTTGACAAATGCAAAAACGAGGGTATATAGTTTCTGAATACGCGAGCGAAGCGAGCGGGAAATTTTAATTATCTTTTAAGACTCAGAACCAAAATTACGTAAAAGGGCTACATTTCAAACCTTAATTTTTTTCTGTTGGACAAGTAAGATGGATAGCAACGTCGCGAAGCGAAGCTTCGCGGACCACTTGGAATGCCTCCAGGGACCACCAGTGGTCCGCGGACCACCGGTTAAGAACCACTGGTTTACAGTTTTCACGAGTCACATTTTGCGTACCGCACTGATAACACGCCACCGGATTATTAGTCTGAACAGCTGACTCACCTGTGCCTGTCGACTTACGGCACTGTTCCTTTCGGTGTCCGAATCTTCTGCAGGACACGCAGAATGGCCGCGATGCAGGTCTCGATGACGCCGGTGATGACGTACGCGTCTGCTCCTGACGTGTTGTCGAGGCGGGCGCTCGCTCGGGCGGAGGGCGCGGCGCGCGCGGCTCGCGCGGCGGCGGCGCGATCTCGTCGCGAGGGGAGCGCGGGCGCGCGGGGAGAGGGCGCGCGGGCGCTTGAAGCGGGCCTCCGGCGTCGCTGCGTCGCGCGGCGGGTGCTCCGTGCGGCTCGGCGCGCGCATTGCTATGCATTGCGGGCTGTTTGGCCGTACTGGTTTTCGGTGCGGAGTTGAACGCTTCGCCCTTTGTTGACTCGGCGATGGTTTCTTCGATAATTCTCGATTTATTCAGTAGTTCGGAGAAATTATTGAATTCTTCGCGACGTAAGCGTTTTCGTATTTTGCGATGGAGTAGGCCGTAAACCATATCGAGCTGCACCTTCAGTGATAGGTCGCCCGCTGGTAGGCGCGATAATAGCGCTCGGCTCTTCGCGACGAAAATATCTGTTCGAACATCCTCAGCCTGTTCGATTCTAAACAATTCTTTGTATATTTTGTACTCGGGGCGGCGATCTCCGTATGCGTCGCGTAGGTATTTTATTACGTCATTCCACGACGAAACTTCGGAACGAATGCTCTGCCACCAGGTTGCCGCGTCGTCTGTCAGCAGCATGGACATGCCTTTTATGGCCACATCGTCATAAATATTGGTGCACTCTTTATATGCCTCAATGGCGTCGATGAACGTTTCCACGTTTTCCTTCGCCGATCCGGAGAATCTCGACGTGCATCGAGCGAAGTTGCCGGTCCTCTCTGCCGCGCTCGGCGTTGGCGCCGGTGATGCGGTCGGGGTGGACGCCGTCGCGGACAGGCGCTGCAGCATGCGCTCGCACATATCCGCGTTGGACTGCTGGATAGTCGTCAGCAGTGCGGTAAAGTTGTCGCGAGACATGGTGACGCTGTCGTTGAGGTCTTCGGCGTGCGAGCCATTGAGTGATTGCCGTTGGCGCGTTCGCGGCATTTTAAACGGACACTATGGTACTCGAACACGTACACGAACAATAATTACACCAACTGTTTATACTTAACACCAACTATAGTAGGTATAAGGCCCTAATGTTGGGACGCCATCTTTCGTAGAGGACCTTTGTGAGGGCACGCGCGGCGGATCAAGCAATACAGCGATCAATGTTCATCGTGCGCGGCTCCTGCGTCTACTAAAAAAAAAAAAGATGTCGGCGCGCCCGTCGCAGCGCGTCCGTGGCGCGTCGGCGCGCATGCGCGTAGGCTACGCCCGTCCCACCGCTTACGTCTCTAACGTTTATTTAAAACGGGCGGGAACACGAGAGTAACGGTGTCCGAAAATGCGCGGGGCAATTTGACTTGCGACATATGTGTAATAATAACACTGTTTTTGTCACATTGACCTAGTTTTTAGTTACTACTGCAATTTATTGTTAATTCTCTATAAATATTATAATAAGCACTTTTACGCCCGAGACACAGGTTTTTACCTAGTTCGGGCAAATTATACATCAGCACTTAGCAAAATATTGTAAAAATTATGTACAAAGTGAAGTAATAAACAATTTATTTATTTGCTGAATGAAACTAGTACCTACTACGGCTGAAAAAGAAAGAGAGAGCCAAAAGAGAGAAAGAGCAAATTATAAATAATTATAAAATATTATTATTTCTATTTTGTTTAGAATATTTTAAAGGTTTCTTATTTTAAGAATAAAAACAGTTCCGTTTCCGCTCAGCTGTAGTATTGCCAAACATTTGCCAAACAACGAAACTGAACGTCACGATGACAGTCATTCATTTCAAATGTCAAAACAAACAAAACTGGAATTTTGAGTAGGGTTAGTATTTAATAACAATAAATATATTAATTTGTTCTGAAACATGGCTGCTATTCTGGGAGGCGGGCTAGGAGGACTCTCTACAGGTTACTATTTACTCAAAAACAATTTGAACAACAATAATAATTTAAAACTTATTCTATTGGAAGCGACCAACTACTGCGGCGGGTGGATCAAATCTATCCGCACGAAAGATTATGTATTCGAACAGGGACCGAGGACAATCAGACCCAAAGGGATAATTGGACTGAACACGTTGAATATGATGGAAGACCTGGGTTTGAGCGAGCACATCGCGGCCATCAAGCCCGACCACCCGGCCGCTAAGAACAGAATGATTTACGTACGTAACAACTTACATGTCTTACCATCGAGCCTGATAAGTGTCTTCCAGAAGAATCAGCCATTCTCCAAGCCTCTCATCTATGCTCTGTTCAATGATATTAAGTCACCTTACAAAGAAATGCAAGACGATTCGATTTACAACTTTGTTGAGCGACGTTTCGGTAAAGAAATCGCAGACTACGCTATAGCTCCGATGATCTGCGGTATTTGTGCGGGAGATGCGAAGGAAATATCTGTCAAGTTTCTCATGAAAACATTGTTTGAATATGAACAAAACCATGGAGGAGTTGTGAAAGGCTTGATGAAGTCCATGTTCCAATCTAAGTCTGATACCAACATGGACCTAAGTGAATTAGCTAAAAAGGCACAAGAAGAGAAATGGAATGTGTACACAATAAAAGGAGGCTTAGAAACCTTCCCTGATACTTTACAGAGCTATTTAACTGACAATAAAGTGGAAGTCAATCTGAATACCCAAGTTGAAGAAATACAGTTTATTGATTCAAGCTGTGCATTAATGAGAGATTCAAAAGGAAACAATCTGACAGCCAACCATATCTACTCTTCCATACCAGCTTATGCTCTTGCCAAGCTGGTGAGGAAGCAACACCCAGCGTTAGCAGATAACTTGAATGACATCCCCTTTGTAACTGTAGGAATAGTTAACTTATATTTTGATATAAAAGAACCACTAATTGAACCTGCATTTGGGTTTCTAGTGCCACCTATTGAGAACTCTCCTATTTTGGGAGTAGTGTTTGACTCTTGCTGTATACCAGACCAGAATGGAACAGTGCTAACAGTCATGCTTGGAGGCAGATGGTTCAAGGAGAAGTTTGGTGACGATGCTTCAGAGCAGATGCTATTAGACATAGCTAAGAAGGAAATAGTCAAGATATTGAATATAAAGTTTGAGCCGACCGCACACCATGTGAATATTTTGAAACAATGTATACCTCAATATGTGATAGGGCATTATGAACGAGTTGATAAAATTCGGGAGTACATTGCTGTGCACAATTTGCCAATATCTCTAGTTGGCTGTAGTTATGATGGGGTTGGTATAAACGACGTCATTTATTCTGCTAAGAAACAAGTTGAAGACAGTCCTTGTGTAACAGTCACGAAAGATTATACTTAGTTCAATTTTGACAGGAAATTCGGCAATACATTGTTTTTAGAATTTGAGTGGGTTCGGGAATGAGCAATGCATTTATTTTGTTTTATCATTTTTTTTGTTAATAAATGGTTTTAACTGTTTTATTTTTATTTTCATACAAAATAATATGGAGATGAAGTCCCAACTACTCTCTACTCCACAGAAAAGACTGTTGCTTCTTCCAGTGCACAAAATATTGTTATATCAAAGTATGTACTATGATTAAGTATTTAATGCAAAATAAAACTATTTTCTTGTTCAAAATATTTTATTTCAGCTAAACATAATACAACCAAGTTAAACTTGCAGCAGCGCGTATAAAATGTGCAAACTTTTATAAGCTAATGGTTATATGCTTAATTTATTAAGTAGTGAGAACTTGTGTACTTAAAAATAATACCTTACTTTACATACAAAAAAATAAATAACTAACTAAAATCTCAGAACATGTGGAATTTCATGAATAACTTCATCTAGCATATTTTAGGCACATATTGTGTTTCTAGCTGCTTGATTATGTTAAATATTCGATATTACCAGTAATAGGTATATTTATTAACAATTTCTAGCCTAGCCTGTTATCAATAAGTGCTGATTACCATATTGTCAAAACCTAGTTATTCTTAGTAAGTCGTGTCTTCATAAACGTTAGTACATATTATATGGCTTAATTTTATTAAAGTAACGTAAACATTGGAAGCCATAATTAGCTGTTTCTTCCACAAAAAGCATAGCTGGAAGGTTACTCATATATTTAGGTGTTAATAAAAGCAGGGCTAGGCGGAATAAAAAAAATATTTAGGTAATAACATATTCATAATATACCACACTGATAAAGTGGTAGTTTTGACTTTAAATATTAAGTTGGTTAACATTTGGGGTCATCATTATCAATGCTTGATGAACTTCGTTTTTTAAGATCTCGAAAATTGTTTTAATTCGGCTTTTTGAAATGTAATTATTTTGTATGTTTTCTGGTGACCTCATACTACGCCACTATGGCCACTTGTAAAACAACCAGACTTCAGATGGTTACTCAAATAATTCGGTATCTAATTAATATTATGTGTAAGAAAAAATTATACTAGGTCAACTCAGGACAAAATCCAGAGATAGTCTTTAGATATATCAATAAGTTTTAATACTTATAATTCAGTTAAAAACCAAGTGCCTACCACGTGTAGGACACTTAGGGCCGGCGCCCACTGGCGGCGTGGCATGGCATGGCATGGCACGGCATGGCATGGCACGGCATGGCATGGCACGGCAGGTCGTGCAGTGGTATCCCGCGGCATGCAGTGGTATTCCGCGGCGTGCAGTGGCATGTCGTGGCATCCAACTGAAAGCCCAGCCACTCTGGCATTCATCAATTTTGCGCCCTGCGCCCCACCGAAATACTGCACAAGTTTCAACCTTATTTCAACTAGCAATCATAATTCCTCGACCCCAAAGTGTTCCATACGTCTCGCGAGATGCAGTGGCGCGCCGCGGCATCCCGTGAAAGGAAAAAGCAAGACACGTCATGCCGCCGCATCCTGCGGCACGTCGCGTCATGCCGTCGCATCCTGCGGCACGTCGCGGCATCGTGGTATACAAATAAAGTAACATAAATTCTAAACTCACTGAAATAAAATCCTTTGCCATGCCATGCCATGTCACGCCGGCAGTGTGCACCGGCCCTTAGACGATTCACACACGATAGCGCGCACTGCGGCGGTAAGTGGCTTTCATCTCTCCGAATATAGTATACTGCCCACAAAATACATTTCAAGCAGTTGTTCTTGAAGTCGAGTAAACATATATTGATTTTTTTATAGACAAAACAAAATATATCTCTGTCAGCGAAAAGTAGTTGCTGTGTATAGCATAAGGTTGGGTTTGCTACAGTGCAGTTTTGCTTGCACACGTACCTTTCAACTGAACACAATACGACAGTTTAGATAAAATTTAAGACAGTAGCCGACATCACAAGATAGTTTACGATCCAAAGGATGCTCCCTAGACAGGCAATTAAATAACGCAATATTGCGTACTGACTGTGTTGATTTTATGTTTTTTCTTTTTGTTATATTGCACAAACTTATTTATTGGTCTGGGGGCCGCTTAAGCCGCTTATTTAACGATATTAATTCGAGCTAACAGTGCCAAGGTCCAGCAGCACAGTGGTATACAGCGTGTGGTCCCTGGGCGTGTGTTGCGCGGCGGCGGGCGGCACGGTGTTGCGGTAGGAGTAGCGCAGCGCCACGTGAGCCTGGGCGGGGGCTCCGCCCGGGGCTTCGGGAGAGGTGCTGACCTCGAGACGGAGCGCCAGCTTGTTGGATTTGCGCCACATTATTATGCTGGAAGATAAAAGATTATAAATATGTTTTGTTTTTAGTTACATGAAGTTAACTGAACAGGTTTTAAACACCTAATTTAACGATAAAGGTTTTTTCAGACATGACTGATTTCTGTTAGAAAAAACTTAAAAAAAATCCAATGAATTGAAAACCTTCTTCAAATGAACATGAATATGGTATAATATATGATGAATAGTTAAAAATATAGGTAGGTAGCTGATATGTTATACCTATGGGATAAATAGAAGACTGATAATCCCCTTGAGAAAAAGAGACCAAATGTGTGTAGTACACCCAGGTAGGGTTGCCAGGTGTTAGGATAAAGCAGGACATACGTAGGATTTTTGATTGCTTGTCCGGCCAAAATAAGCGGCATCCGGCCTGTTAGGATTTAGGTAGGATTTTTCAATTTCGAAATTCACGCGCGGATCGAGATCGAATCACGCCGAACGAGTATCGGCGCGGCGACCGGCGGCCGCGCGCTCGGCTAGCCGAGTTGACCCGAGAACAGCCGACCGCTGGACTGATTTATAATAAAGAAATATTAGCTTGATTTTGCTTTTGTTTTATTAAAATGCAATCAGAAAATCCCGGATTTCCATTTTTTTAAGTAACACCAACATTTTTCAAAAATGTGAGGCGTCCGGATTTTTCGACCGAATGTTAGGACAAAAAAATTAGGTTTACACTTTTTATAAAAAAATGGAGAAAAAAAACAAGATGTCCGGATTTTTGGTTTGTTCCCACTAGTTCTACTGCTTAGTTCTACCGTAGAACTAATGGGAACTTTTTTTCCCACTAGTTCTACTATATGAGATGTAACAAAATAGTAGAACTAGTGGGAATTATAGTTTTTATTGGTATTCCCACTAGTTCCACTGAACATTGGCAGTAGAACTAATGGGACATAATTTTGTTCTACTAGACAGAAGAAGTACAGTCGACGGCCGATAGTTGTGATTTTTTTCAGAGCTCAATATCGATAGCAGTCAGAATAACTTAGATTTTTTTCATGAATTTCAACAAAAATCAAATGTTTTTCTTTATAAAAGTACTAGGACAGCAGAAATGAAGAGGAGCTAGTTACCTAATCTTTTTTGTTCATCTAATTTTATAACACCTCTGTGGTGGTGTTTAAAAATCAGACATTGATAAAAAAAACACGCTTTAAAAAGTTAGTTAGATGTGAGTGTTGTGTTGGAAACTAAATCTTATTACAAAAAGTTAAACATCTGTTGAACACTTGTCTAAAAAGTGTGGCTACAAAAGGGACCTTAGTTCAACGTCATAATTTGTCATTTTTAGACAAGTGTTCACTTGACTTAAAGTCCTATGTCCCCTAGATGGGGCAGAGGGCATCCACAGTGCTCCGCCATCGCGTTCGGTCTTGAGCTTCGCGCTTTATTTCGCTCCACGTTCTGCCTATAGTCGCCGCCTCTGCAATGATCGTCCGCCGCCAGGATTGTTTAGGGCGGCCACGTTTCCGCTTCCCTTGGGGATTCCAGTCTAGGGCTTGCCTCGGGATGTGATCGGGGTCCCTTCGGAGCGTGTGGCCGATCCAGTTCCACTTGCGGCGTTTGATCTGCTGGTCGATCGGTGTCTCACCGCAGCGTTCCCACAGTTCTATGTTGGAGACTTTCTCGGGCCAGTATATACCGAGAATACGACGAAGGCAGCGATTGACGAAGACCTGGAGCTTACGCGAGATGTCTTTCGTGGCCTTCCACGTTTCGCATCCGTATAGCAATACGGTCTTGACGTTGGACCGGAATATCTTGAGCTTAACTCTCCTGGTCAGTTTCCGTGATTGCCACACAGGACGGAGCTGTGCGAAGGTTGCTCTCGCTTTGGCGATCCTCGAGGTGATGTCCTCCTCGGTCCCTCCTGTTTCCGACACAACACTACCGAGGTAAGTAAACTTGTGGACCCTCTCCACTCCCTCTGTGCCGATGAGCAACGGTAATGAGCACGTCACTCCGCACCTCATTTCCTGGGTCTTCCGGGTGTTAATTTTCTTATAAATCTTATAAATAATGAGTGAACATGTCATAATTTCTAGAGGACGGGGAAAAGTTTTGCTGCTATCGGGGCATCAATTTTACCGACAGCGAATTTATCAAAGTGGACAATCCCTATGGAAATGTAAGAGGTACAAAGATAAAAAATGTCCTGGATCCGTAACATTGACCACGGTGAGAACTTTACAGAATGAACAAAAAGATTAACTAGCTCCTCTTTATTTCTGCTGCCCTAGTACTTTTATAAAGAAAAACATTTGATTTTTGCTGAAAGTTATGAAAAAAAACTAAGTTTTTCTGACTGCTATCGATTTTGAGCCTTGAAAAAAATCACAACTACAGATAACCACGGACACGACGAGATGTCACCCAGGCCGTCGACTGTACTTCTTCTGTCTAGTAGAACAAAATGTCCCATTAGTTCTACTGCCAATGTTCAGTAGAACTAGTGGGAATACCAATAAAAACTATAATTCCCACTAGTTCTACTATTTTGTTACATCTCATATAGTAGAACTAGTGGGAAAAAAAGTTCCCATTAGTTCTACGGTAGAACTAAGCAGTAGAACTAGTGGGAACAAACCGGATTTTTTACCCAAATGTCAGGACAAACTCACAGGTCTGTCCGGCTTTTGCGTCTGAGGACCTGGCAACCCTACACCCACGCAAGTAAATTATTGAAATATTTTCAATGCACAAAGAAAAGTATTATGAAACAAAAAGTACCCAGTTTTCTATCGTGTTAAGTTATAATAATTACCAATCATCGCCACATAATATGATCTCGCGCTTTCTTGTCGTCATTATAAAAAATATATTTTATTTATTGTTATTTACACGACGTTCACACACTTATTAACTTTTTAAAACTATTTTGATACTAAATTCCTTTGTTTATGAACATTTAATAATATTATAGACTAGTTAGCTATGATCCCATTGAGCTATCAAGACTTACTGAAACATTTTGTTCCCGAATTTCATCGTCAAAAGTCCCCACACGCAATGTCATAAATATACGAATAATTTAAAAGTTCATATTTTCAGAATGCGTTTTAATGTTAAAGCACGATTTGTGTTATTGTTTATAGTTTTAATGTATTTTATGATTGCGTAGGGTTCATTGTACGTTAGTTTATAAAGTAGAAGCGTTATTTATTACTTTAGGGTGAACGACAATTTAAAAGGTGAACTATTTTCAAAATAATGTTACTGCGATAAGACGTCAGAGATGACTTCTGTTGGGGATATTTTAAGTAACACTATTTAGTTTCCTGTTTCACTTCTCCGAGAGGAACAAATTCAAGGTACCAGATATAGAGTAGTCATAATCGGTACAGGTAAGTACATGGAATTTTCAATTATGTCTTATACATTCCAATAAGTAAACTCACTCGTTAGTATCATGTTGTGCATCATCGTCGTACTCGGCGGCGTCGTCTCTCTGCGCGAGCGTGAACGTCGCGTCGGGCGACGTGATGCGGCTCGTGGCCGTGTACTGCGCCACGCGGGAGATCGACTTGAATGATGATGTGTCCTGGTAGTTATAGAAAGCTTTTAGATCTTATATTAGCTAAGTAAGTTGAGAGTTGAAGTTTAATAAAAATCTTGTAATATTAGAAGTACATAATTACATGCAAGTTTTATCACCAAGTCAAGTTGTTTGGATGAAAGCTGGTTTAAATTTTCTTGCTTGATACTGGCTTTCTCAACCGTTACAAACCGCATTGCATTTAGAAACAAAATGGAGAAGAGGGTATTTTGCCCCTGTGTTGAGCCAACCGAGATTAATTTCAATGATTTATTCACGCCTAAAAGTTGCTTATAAGAGCTCTCTCAAATATCTACATATTTTTATCTAAAAAAATAACCCACCTTCTCCAAATTAAGTGACTTCTCCAGCGACTTCTCAATGCTCTTGGGTTCCTCCCTCTCCTCTGGAGGAGGTATATCCTCAGGCTGCAGCAGCGTGAGCTGCATCTCGTGTCCGGTCGGGTTAGTCAGCTTGAGGAGTAAGGCCGACTTTTCACCAGGTTTCACCGGCTCATGGGATATGATTTTCACTTCTGGGACATGGTAGCTGCGGGAAGGGGTCAAATATTTTTTGGTTACCGTAACAACTGTATTTTACTTAACTAATTACTATAGTTTGATTATGCCTATGGTTGTAGATAGTGTAAGTGTCCTGTAGTCTGTCCGTGAACCGTTAACCATCAGCAACTTCAAATCCCGTCTGAGCCTCAGAAAGCACACGTTGAATGTCTTACCAAAGAATCGTCATTTTATTATTTCAAGCTGTCACTCCACATTAAAACTGACATTAATTTCATTAGATCAGAATGGATCCAATGATTTTTGCGCAGCACAGGTATTAGCGTGATACCCCGAGACGCCATTAAGTTTGGCACAAACTATATATACTACAGTACACTCACTAGGCCAGCAGCTCGATCTTGAACTTGATGGAGCCAGGGTTGTACTCGGGCTTGGTGAGGTTGTGGTCGCAGGCGCGGCAGCGCTGGCTGCGCTTCACGCTCAGCAGCTTGGCGAGCGGGTGCAGGCGGGACACGGACACGGGCTGCCATTCAGGCGAAGCTAGGCGCTGGGCCATGCTCGTTACTGGGTACAAAGGTGAACTTATTATGTAAGGCCTATTTTCCACCAGCAGGGCCAAGGCCTGTTGGGGCTGCGGGAGTTTTCGAAAGAGTTACCGCGGCCCTGGTACATAAAAGGCCTACGACGGAACATGATGGATTTTTAGTCAGTAAGAGTCTGACACTCCCTCACCGCTGCTAACCCACAGCGGGAGGGGCCATTTGATGATATTTGCCATCGTTTGAAAAAAAGGCTTATCTTCCAACGACAGCTAAGTTGTGCTTAGTTTAGTTGAGGTATTTTTACATCTGTGTCTACTGCAACGCTTTCAAAACCATTTTACCAATACATGATACCAGTGGCGAGGCGTCCTTATAAGCCGATTCCCATCGGCTTCCCTTTCGAATTTCAAGAAAGAAGCATAGGTATAAGTTATAATATAGGTATAGGTATAATTAATATAATCATTTAAACCACACAATTTAAATATGTAGGTATAACAAAACGCCTACCACCGTAAAAAAAAATGTCTATAAATTACTTGAAATATTTTGCTCCTACTAAACAAGCCGCGGCTTCCTCCTCCATACAAAACTACGCTTGCGTGACGTCATCCACGCCGCGCCGCGCGATGTTCGCGGCATATGGGCGAGCGGTAAGCCGGCTCACGGAGCGGCTTCCGCCAATCAAAACTCGCGAGTGAACGAGAAAGAACGCGTCAAGAGTAGAATAGCTATATCTGTCTACGCGCGAGTGACAGCGCTTAGAGCTCTCAAATATGTAAACAAACAAATCAGACAAATATTCACTCTCATTGTTCTTATTTTGTTTTAGATAATACCATTAACAATTTGTTCTTTGTATTACTTAATTTAATTTATTAGTGTGTGTATCATTTGGAAATAACATAGTTCGTGTGTGTACAATATTTTATGTTAGTTTAAGTGTTTTAGTTACATTATGTCAACATAGATGGCGTTGTGCATTTTTATTCAAATCCTGAATCGCGGTGTTAAGATTCTCCGCGATTTAATGACCGTAGTTGTGAATTTATAGTTTTTTTGAATTTACCAAGTACATAATTTTGTTTAAGTAGTTGGCAGTATCATTACTCCCTACTAATCCCCGCGATAGCACTGTGTGACCTGGTACTCAGTACAAGTACAGTACTGCAGCGTGTGTAAGTACCTAGTGAAAATACGTTAAAATGTGTTACTTTGATACGTAGACAGTTGGCATCAGGTTTCTTTTTAGTGTACCTACTTTTAAAACTTAACTAGGATAGCATTTATCGCATTAGACTGTTTTCCGACGACAGATTATTTACTTTAGGAAGGAACTTATTTTTCAAGGTTAAGTTTTGAGAATAAAAAAACCGGCCATGTGCGAGTCGGACTCGTGCACGAAGGGTTCCGTAAATTACAGTTAAATCAACCTATCTCAAAAACTATAAGAGATACTTTGATCAAACCAAAAATCGTTGAAAGAGTTAATTAGCATGCATCACCTCTATTTTTTTTAGAATTTTATACCCCGTAGTTATAAAAATAGAGGGGGGGGGACATACTTTTTACGACTTTGAGAGCTGATATCTCAAAAACCGTTCACTTTAAGAAAAATGTTTTTTAGAAAACTTTATATCATTTTAAAAGACCTTTCCATTGATACCCCACACGGGTATGTACATCGAAAAAAAAAATTTCATCCCTCAGTTACATGTATGGGGGGCCCCACCCCCAATTCTTTTTTTTACTATTTAGTGTCATATTTTTGTAGCGGTTCATACAACACATATTCCCATCAAATTTCATCACTGTAGTACTTATAGTTTCCGAGTAAATCGGCTGTGACAGACGGACAGACGGACAGACGGACATGACGAAACTATAAGGGTTCCGTTTTTGCCATTTTGGCTACGGAACCCTAAAAACGTGTTATAAAACTCGGGCACGCGGCTCGTGTGAATTACCTACCAATATTACGTCTATATTAAAATTACTAACGTCCTGACGGATAAATACCTACGATAAATATCAATGGCTAACAGGCCGTTGTAAATTAAATACTTAAAATGTATTGTTTCTAGTGCCAAGTTTTCTCAGATTCTAGTAGTTAATATACCTAACTAAAGATAATAAAGTTTTATAGATATTAATAATCTGCCGAATTCCTCGAGAAAACATGTTCAAACTATCAGTCTCTCAGTCAGTGCTAAAAGGTGGACTGAGCAATTACCTCCATTACCTCTCCCCCCCCCATTCCTGAGTACTCCCCCCCCCCAGTTTTTTTTTGCTGCGGCTTCCCTATTTCATTAAACCACCCTTCGCCACTGCATGATACAGTGCAATGCTTATTCCCTATACTATACAACCATGTAATAAATTGCCTACTCTACAAAAAGGAGGAGATTCTAAATTTTGGTGTTTTATTAAGACATAAAACAACAGAAATGTTAAAGATAAATTGGCAAACGGTATGTATTTACAGATTAAGAAGTAAGAAGTACCATCAATTACAAGCAACAACAAATACTACTAACTCTGATTCAGATTGACCTCCTTGGTGTATATATCGTCCGGCAGCTCCTCGACCTCCTCGGTGGCGACGCTGGGCACGAAGCTGGCGATGGCTGAGGACGAGCTCTCGCTGGAAGGCAGCCCCGCTATGTTGCGAGCCATCGCACCTGTCAGACCTGTCTTGTCCTAACGTCACGAAATTGTATTGTTAGTACCTACATAAAAACTTGCCTACTTCCAAACATACATTAAAAAGTAAAAGGTCCGTTTTGAAAGCTAGATGGCGATCGCAAATGTTGCAACTGCATGAAATCGGCCGCAGCTGCATTACGGTTTTGAGTGTATTTTTGGATCGATGCGGACGCGATCGGCAGTTGCAGTCGGCAGCTGGCATTTAAAACGCACCTTAAAAATGTCATTTTTTTTTAATACATGGAGAACAATGCTTATGAAGTCTGTAAGTAGTAATTAAAAAAAAATATAATAATTTATGGTTTGTTTTTGTACATTACCCAAGCTTGTTTTTTAAAAGTTTAAACTGATTTTTTAAAGGTTGGTATTCCATGGCGTTCTGATTTCTAACACAACAATAGAGCTTTAAATTGCGTGCCTCAGAGTCTTGAATTTGCATTACAAAGCTTGTGAGACATTCAATGTTCACATTACAGTGCTATTGAACCACATGCAACTCCATTTTGATGGTATTGAACATCTGGGGTATAAAATTATAAATATTATTCGATTGTAGGCAAGTTATCAAAAATTTTGTTGTAAATAATGAATATGAATTTTCTAGTTTAAAAGATTTAATCAGACATATAAGGCATGAATATACGTATTTTGTATTGTGTTTTTATAAATCTGCACTTACAGTGAGTGTGATATATTTCCCCCTGATATTAAACTTCTTGCGCTCTCGCTCGATCTTCTCCTGTTTCTCCTGCAGAGCTATCGCCTTGTAGTAGTCGAGGAGTTGGTTGACGCGCGCCGCGTACGGGTTCGTGCGTTCCGGCCAACCTCCTGACGCTGGGTAATCGAAAATTATATTATGATCATATTTTTGCTATAGACTCTCTAGACTTCGACTTTGACTATTGATAACATTGTGGAGATGAACTTTCATTTGTGCTCAAGTACTTTCTAAAAATGGATTCAATCACTGAATAACAATTTAAAGTCTTTAATTGGAACAGGATATTTTGATTGAGTTTTATAACATGTCATGGTTTGGATGTGTAGCTTTTACATCACAATAAGATATAGTTTCCTTTTTAACTGAGTGGGGGAAGTAGTTCTCTTAGAATACAAGTGAAACCATGCCAGAAGCTAGTTATAGCCACATATTTACTTTGTATATTAGCAGAGAATTGAAAAAAATACACACAAAGATTAAAATGAGGCTTTAAAACAACTCACCAACAGGCTGATCAGGGATCCCAACATCTCTAGAAGTCCACCGACAGTTGAAGCAAGACAAGTAATACATCTTCTTGGGTTGTTTGCTCTCCACCTTGGCATCACCAGCGGCTGCGGGATCCTGCAGCACCTGCCGAGGCTGGGCCATGGTGGCTCTTGTTGAGAGGGTGTGGAAACAGCTGGGGCAGTCAAAGCAGCTGCTGCACCGGTTCTTCTTCAGACGGGCTTCAGAGGATGGCATATTCTCCAAACAGTTTGCACAGTAGTGGGAGTCCACCTGCAAAGAGGATTTATTGATGTTTTTGTTGGTATTTGCTTGGTTTGTTGTTGGTGAAAGATTGGTTGAGGACATGAAGTACCTTTCTTTATTTAGACAAAAATTTGATGTTGAAGGTAGTAAATAAATGTAAATATCACATTTTACATGTGTAGGACATGTAAAATATGAGTCTAAGCATAATTATTGGTGCATTATTGGAGGTTGGGATATTATACAACAAGTATTGAATTTACCCAGTTGTCTCATTCTAATAATCTTAATGGAAATAGCAGAAAGAAGACGGATCACAATCCATACAAAATTGCCCCACGTCCTATAACAATGTGACATACCTCAAAAAAAAGATAAAAATGTTTAAAAAAATATGGCATACTCTCTAATTTATTTTTTTTACACCTTCATACGAAAAAACTGCTTTAAAAATTGTTCAGGCGCTGTTATGAAAACATCGTTCATAGGACTATTTATGGACTATTTTATTAAATTATTTTTTTGTTTGATAGGGTATACCTCACATGTGGTTCCATAATCATCAGGTCAGGATCTGATGATAGAAACCCTGAGAAATCCAGGGCAACTTTTGAAAGCTGTAGGCATGCGCAGGATAAAAACTTGACTATAAGGTGTATGTCTTATAACACAATGCAACAGTGAAGATTTGAAGCTGACCTGATGATGGAGACGAAAGAAGGTCGAGGGAACTCGACAACTGAATATGTAAACTACCTCGTGTTTGGGCTTATATTATTTATATTGAATAGACCTTTGCAACAGTGAAGGTTTGGAGCTGACCCGATGATGGAGGCCAGAGAAGGTCGAGGGAACTCGACAACAAAATATGAAGTCGGTGTCTAATGGATGTACCTAAGTTTATTTCCCCACCGACTTCTAGGCCGAAGCTCCTAAGAATAGTTTTTTTTTGCTTTTCAGTGTTTTTGGGAGTCGGTTTTATTTTATTGTCAAAAGTTTTTTTTTTTTTTTCGCTTTTCGTGACAAGCACAGTTGTTACTATCCGCATAAGTGGAAAGTTCTCATCAATACGAATAATATAAGCCCAAACACAAGGTAGTTCACATATTCAGTTATCGAGTTCCCTCGCCTTTCTCTGGTCTCCATCATCAAGTCAGCTTCCAACCTTCACTGTTGCAAAGGTCTATTCAATACAAATAATATAAGCCCAAACACGAGGTAGTTTACATATTCGGTTATCGAGTTCCCTCGACCTTCTTTCGTCTCCATCATCAGGTCAGCTCCAAACCTTCACTATTGTATATTGTTATAAGACATACACCTTATAGTCAAGTTTTTATCCTACGCATGCCTACAACTTTCAAAAGTTGCCCTGGATTTCTCAGGGTTTCCATCATCAGATCCTGACCTGATTATGATTATGGGACCACCTGTGAGGTAAACCCTATCAAACAGAAAAATAATTTAATAAAATAGTCCACAAATAGTCCTATGAACGATGTTTTCATAACAGCGCCTGAACAATTTTTAAAGCAGCTTTTTCGTATGAAGGTGTAAAAAAAATAAATTAGAGAGTATGCCATATTTTTTTAAACATTTTTATCATTTTTTTGAGATACGTCACATTGTTATAGGACGTGGGGCAATTTTGATCCATCTTCTTTAAAATATAATCTATACTAATATTATAAAGCTGAAGAGTTTGTTTGTTTGTTTGAACGCGCTAATCTCAGGAACTACTGGTCCGATTTGAAAATTTCTTTCAGCGTTAGATAGCCCATTTATCGAGGAAGGCTATAGGCTACTTTTTATCCCGGTACGGGAAGTAGTTCCCACGGAATGCGGGTGGAACCGCTGGCAGAAGCTAGTTCAGATATATTTTCTTTATGTGAGACACATTTCTTATGGTTAATTCAAGAGATTATGTTTGTCTGCCCAGTCACCTGTATGTCTCTAATGATTTCAAATCATGTTCTGTGGTTATTATAAAAGTAAAATCAATTCTAATAATAATCCAATTGATTTAAAAATAATAAGTATGAATAGGTACTGGACCTTTTTATTAATTTTGATTAACTAGCTAGCCTATTGTTACCTGTGTTTACTAAAGATACCTTAACCTTAGCAAGCTTTATAAACAGTTACTACAAAATAGGAAAAGTGGCTCAAGCAAGAGATGATCAGGCTTTATTTGAATAAAAGTTCATGGCAACCATACGCATAATAGTTTTCATTACATATACTTATTAACATAGTTGCGCAAATCATATTCATATACAAAATCCATCATTTTAATCGTAATTTCACAGTAAAAACTCATCAAAAGTGGGTTACCTCATGACAAATGCAGAAACCGCAGCGTATTTTCAAACAATGGCGGCAGAAATAAAGACTTGTAATAGGTTTTAGTTGTCCACATGAACAAATATACTTCACGTAATCTGGCTGAGTTAAATAAGCCATCTTTTATGAATATTTTTGCTTACAAAAATCAGAAAATCTACGCTAAAATAACTATGATGATCTCAGTGACAGACATGACGTTTGACAAGTCAAACTAGTGGACAAATAAATGACAGTTGACGTCATTGGTTTCAGTTCAGAAACGACAAGAATTTAAAATAACATCTAAACCTTAGGGATTTTTTATCTGGGCAAGGAAAGTAGTTCCCTCGCCTCGGGATGAGGGTAGAACCGCGGACAACAGCTGGTGTCAACCTTATCGAGCATTCTGCAACTAAAATAAGACCAATCGAATTCCAATTACATTTCATTGGTGTGCCATTGGTGTGCCTTTGGTCCGCGATTGGTCTGTCATTTGGTCTATGGGGTAGTCGGTTCTACAATCATATTGTAATCGTAAATCATTTGTAGACAATATGATTCATTATTGAAGCACAGAAAAGGATAAAAACGTTTATTTAAAAGAAAAAATAGCGGAATGCCACATACGCTCCAATCGTAATTGAGTCGTGATTGAATCTTAGTCGGATAGCAATCGTAAATTAGCAGAATTGAGCCCCAGGCCGATATCGTTTGGACGTCTGGAAATTACACCCTATTTTACCGGATTTGAGAAAACTCGGAAATTAGGTCTTGTCTGGTGATAAAACTTACACTTCACTTGATAAGAGGAATGTAGTTCAATGCTGTGTAAACTGATACATAAAATAATGATGAACAATCATAGGTATACAGTGGCCCGATTCTCCTAATTTTACTTAAGCAACATACGATTCACATTCGACTGCGATCAAATCCCGACTCGATTACGATTGAAGCGTATGTGGCATTCCGCTATTTTTTCTTTGAAATAAACGTTTTTATCCTTTTCTGTCATTCAATAATGAATCATTTTTTCTGCAAATGATTTACGATTGCAATATGATTGTAGAACAAACTACCGTATAGACCAAAATCACCAAAATAGCAGACCAATCGCAAACCAATCGAATGTCGTTGGAATACGATTGCTCTTATATTAGTAGCAGAATGCCCGATATAGTTAAAACTGCTATTGCAATCATATTGCGATTCGATTTCTATTCAATTTTGTATTTTCTATTCAAAATTATTAACTTAGGAGAATCGGGCCCCAGGTAGGTTGCGTTGCTATGATAGTACCTAAATACCTTTTTCAGGTAGCAGGAAGCGTTATTACCCTGTGGTATGAAGCAAGGTTTCAGGCTGAAATCATGTTTAAAAAAATTGATATACGAACCACGTGTAACCTAGATATGTCAAGTGGTTTCCGAACAAAATGAATGCGTGGATTCTTCACACGCAAGGCCGCGGCGCGAATGTTAACTGGATGGATAGCCAGGGAGGGCGTCAGGACCAAGGCTAATTAGGCGCAGGCGCCAATGATTACCATTACGGAGTACCAATCAGAAAAAGTCGTGTTGACCTAGTGGGTAAAGCGCCAACCTCTCAAGTCTCACGTAAGAGTGTGTGGTGGGTTCGCTTCCAGGGAATTCAGAAAAGTAGGTACCAATGCAACTTTTCGTTTACTTCTTCACTTTAGCGCGTTAAAACAAACAACATCTTCAGTTTTTTTTTATCATAACCGTTAATCAAAATTGTTAATTTATTGCGACAACCGCAGCCTAAGTTGGTGATAGTTAAACTATAGGTCGAACATGTCTTAAAAAATCGCACATGTAACCGCAAAATGCCTCGGAAGATTATTGAAATTTTTGCATGTCAAATAAGGTTATTAATTTACTTGCTAGCAAGATGTTGTGGCTACAACATACAAAAACAAAATTAGAATGTTCTTTTTGTAAAATAGGTACTTAATATATTTTTTTCTTTTATTTGGCCAGTATTGTCACTATACCTTCAAGTGCGCCCCTGTGCAAACTCTTTAGGTCTTTTAAGGTATGCCAGTAGGAACCCCGTCCAGCTAAGTGCTGCTTTCTAATGTCGTAATGTATTGCGAAACTGATCGATGGAACACTTATGTCATGTATTAATTACTAGTAACACCGTTGTTTATGATTAAATGCCCTTTTTAACCGACTTCCCAAAAAGGAGGAGGGTCTCGATTCGAGCGTATTTTTTTGTATGTTTGTTACGCGATTATTTTGCCATTTATTAATCGATTTTAATGATTCTATTTTTGTTTTATAGAGTATATACTTTCGAGGTGGCCCTATTGTGATCAGGTAAGGATCTGATGATGGGAACCCTGAGAAATCGAGGGCAACTTTCGAAAATTGTAGGTAGGCATGCGCAGGGTAAAAACTTAACACTGAGGCGTATGTCTGATAACTCTATGCAATAGTGAAGGTTTGGAGTTGACCCGATGATGAAAACGAGAGAAGATCGAGGGAACTTGGCAACGTTACATATGAACTACCTCGTGTTTAGGCTTATATTAGTCGTATCGATGAGAACTTTCCACTTATGCGGATAGTGACAATTATGCTTGTCACTGAAAAGCTAATTTTTTTTGTAATTCCGATTTGGAATCCGGTTCGACTGCAGCAAATGATATTTATTGTAGGTAGGACTGTGGGTATTTCTTCTCGTAATAAGTTTGTCTATCTTTATGTTGGTAAGTAACAGTGACCAGGCACCTACAGTTATCGGCACGGATATCGAGCCATGACCTTCACCTGCGCAGAAGCGATTTACTGCCTTATTGCCTTATGCGTACGGGAGCGCAAAGCGAACCCCACTCTTCCGCCGAGAGCCCAATATCCGTGCCGGTATCTGTACTTATTGGTGTTTTCATTTTCTTTTGTTAATGTCGCACTGAAAACCAAATTAGATCATCATCTACCTACATGGATATTTGTACATAGGTAACTGAAAAAGTCCTCTGCTAAGTAGGAACTGCCTATGGAACCTCCTTGCGCCAGCAAATGATTATGTAGGTCATTGAGTGATGATGTATGCAAGATCCGACTATCATAACTTTTACATTCCCTTCATTGGGTTTCTGTTACGAGTGCATTGACAAACGAGTTGAGAACGCGATTGGCATGTTTTCATCAATGGGCAGGGTGGGCACCTATAGCACCTCCAACATCAATCCTTTGCTCATAGTGAATGGGATGATCACTTTTTATTTATAAGTCTACAAGTTGATTCAACGGGTATTTCCAATGAAACCTTCATTTGAGGTCAGCTCGATTTCTACAAATATTTCAAGTTTTTAAATAAGGTTTGATTTCTTCGTGCTGTTGTTACCTTTATCAATTGGCCTGATGAAACGTCCCAGACACGATCATCATCACGATCTGATAGTGCACATTTAGTCGCCCACGGCATAATAAGTCCTATTGCTAGATAGATATACCTACCTGATAGAAGAAGTATATTTTGTATGGCACCTATCGTGTATAACAAATTGCCTAAGATCTGGAGAGAACTCAATACCGAAGCTCTGAAACGTCGGCTCAAATTATTTTAGTACAGAGAGCATACTATAATATTAAAGAGTTTCTCGACGACAAAATATTAGATTTTAAGTAAGAAATGTTTAAGTATTGTTTATTTTTTTAGTTCATAATTAGTTTTGCAAAAATTTTGTTCATAATTAATTAATTTTGTTACCCAATCACAAAATCGCGGTTTCGAAAATTCTCAAAAATCTTAGCTGCAATTTTTTTCTATGAAAAAGTTTTAAAAAGTATATATTAAAAAGTCAATCTAGCTCATACTGAGCCCATACCTAAGTACGCTTATATACAAGGGTGCCGTACATTTGTGCATTCCTAAAAATATAATGGTTCTTCCTTGTAGGAATATACAAAAAGAAAAGAACTTTGTCCAAAAGTGGGACGATAACTGGCGTTATGTTCTGTCTTCTTGAATGACACACTTTACATAAACAAAAATTGGTACATAGATAGGTATCCCTCTACCCACAAATACTTGTGTAGTTAGATCACGTTCAGAAATGTGTAACGTGATTCGACTATGAAGCAGAGCCATGATCGCGACAGAGAATGCAAGTATGAAATCCTTGTCATTCTGCGAAGGTGCCATAGACTATTTAGTAGTAGTTATGCACCTACTTAGACAACAATAAAGTTTACTGCCAGCATTTAATTCTAATTGCTTGTCTTACATAATTTTATACTACGGTATGCAGGCTCTGGGTTGTCAGTGCCATTAAGAATATTTTGTTGGGTTCTATCCACCACGGAGCAGTAGAAACTTCTCTGTTCTGTTTTTTGTCTATCTCTCCAGTCCTCTCGGTTCTAGCCAACAGTCAGGGTATTGGTTAAGGCCTCTTTAGTTGCCTAACAAACCTAATAGAAATCCATAATACCCTGGATTCCATGAATTTCATCCATCATCATCCTCCGAGCCTTTTTCCCAACTATGTTGGGGTCGGCTTCCAGTCTAACCGGATTCAGCCGAGTACCAGTGCTTTACAAGAAGCGACTGCCTATCTGACCTCCTCAACCCAGTTACCCGGGCAACCCGATACCCCTTGGTTAGACTGGTGTCAGACTTACTGGCTTCTGACTACCCGTAATGAATCCACTGGGTTTAATTTATAACATTTAATAGGAAGAGGGTTAACATTGGTACAACAACACTTGATTAGACCACTCGGTTTAGTCGTCCTCATTGAATTAACCGAATAAAAGCTTTTAAAAATCTACAATTTCAAATAAAGTTTAGATTGGCACTGAAAACCTAGATACACTAGGTAATTTAAATTCGAATAATGACACAGTTCTTTACAGGGGACACCTGTCTAAACATATTTAAATTATAATGTGAATGTTTTATCAAAAACGGTCTGTCCAATATGATTGGATAACAAAATAATTTATCTAACGTAAGTAGCGGAAATAATTACGATGCGCGATAGAGAATGTCAAAAATATCAAAACGCATTAATTTCATCACTAGTTTCCGCATGCGGGTTTGCCCGCCTCCTAAGTGATTTGGTACCTCCCCCACAAGGATAAAAATTAGCCTAAGTAAATATTTTGACGTAAGTCTTAGCTAGTTATTGTCCATTATCATCAAAATCAGTTATTAAGGCATAGGTAATGGAGGAATAAACATACAGACCCCAAATTTTAATCTTATAGTAAAAATACTACCGGCGGTCCTCCGTGGGAACTATACTGCGCACCCGGATTACCTACAAGTAACCTTCCTCGGCACATGGGCTAGGTATTTAAAACTGCAAGAATTTTACGAATTGATCCAGTAGTTCCCGATAAGCAGCTTCAGCTTTATAATGTCAGTGGATATCTTATATTAAGGCGAGGAATTGGTCAACAATAATTCCATAACCGGCACGCGCATCTTAAGGCGCCAAAAGGGGTCGGAGCGTCTGAGCGGGGCGAGGATAACAATACGCGCGCTAGCTTATAACTAAAGGTCGTAAGCGACAAAATGGTTTTGTAATTTTATTATTTAAAAATGATAATTTGATAAAAATTCCTTCTACAATTTTAAAGAGTATGTATATACTCAACTACTAAAAAAGTTAAGAGGCTTAAATCGGTCCCGTTTGCCCATAATATGTGAATCTCTTTTTAAAAAGAGGTATGTTTGATATATTTTTCTCTGTTAAAAAAGTTACCTAATCATGTTTTGACGTCTAACAAAATAAGGTTTATATCATGAACTTTCAGGTAACCAAGTTGTATTTTGATCCATTTTGTATTTACTGAGAAAAATTGAGATCCTTGGCGCCAAAAATTCCAATTCGTCCTCTTAAGCTGTTTTAAATTAGGACTGTACTTAATTAAAAACCAGTCGAAATAAAGGAAGTGTTTGTTTTCAATTACTTTTTTTGTAATGTGAATTTTTGATAGCGAAATAATTTACTCATGGTAATTGAGTAGTAAATACTTACTTAAGCATGTTAAAATCTGTCGACTTGATTTATTAATTTATTTTAGGTAAGTATATTATTTAGTTTTATTATATACATATCCTACCTACAACTTTCATTTGACATTCGATATCTTGAGTGTTCTAGTTTAATTTGGTGTATTTTTTTTGAATTAGTTTTTTAATTAATGCACATGTTTATATCGTTCCACACTAAATGCCAAACATTATGTCTGGCTTTTAACCTTGAAATAATATGTAAAAGGAACTTTCAGATCAAGTAATTGTATAAAGAAGAAAAAAAATATCTTGTCTATTAATAAAACAAGGACGAATGATTGTACAATTACATAAAGTCCTTTTCTTATTTTATGAATAGGTAGGTACTGTTTCCCTTCCTATGAAGTCCTTCGGCAATGTGGCACTGAAATAATTTAATTGTACCAGTAGTTCAATAAATTAGCGATTACAACGAAATTAATCAGTTTTGTACCTACTATTACTATTAATACCTACCTTAACAATTTATGAATAAGTACTATGTAGAAGTTTCGTCGTAGGACAGCGCACGAACGGAATCTAGGAATCAGGATCGAATCTAGGTATATAAAATTAAAACTGAGACTAGGCATAGTACCTAGTCTCTGTTTAAATGTGTTTGTTGTTTTGTTGAGCTTGAGAACTGTAAAATCTTTGGTAACCCCTTTAATTGGATCTACCAATATACTATTTGAAATACTTAGGTACATGTAGATAGATAGGTACCGGGTAGAAGATATTAATGAGCAAAGTTGTGGGCCTTTGAATTGCAATATAGAGACACCGTAAAACCCAAAGTCTACCTCTAAGTTACCAGGGGCACGATTCTCCTAAGTTAATAATGTCAAAATTGAATAGAAATCGAATCGCAATATGATCGCAATAGCAGTTTTAACCATATCGGGCATTCTGCTACTTATATAAGACCAATCGTATTCCAACGACATTCGATTGGTTTGCGATTGGTCTGCTATTTTGGTGATTTTGGTCAATACGGTAGTTTGCTTTACAATCATATTGCAATCGTAAATCATTTGTAGACAAAATTATTCATTATTGAATGACAGAAAAGGATAAAAATATTTATTTCAAAGAAAAAATAGCGGAATGCCACATACGCTTCAACCGTAATCGAGTCGTGATTGGATCGCAGTCGAATGTGAATCGTATGTTGCTCAAGTAAAATTAGAAGAATCGGGCCCCAGTTAACATATTATTCCTACGCAATATAGGATTTACAAATGATAGGACAGCCAATTAAAACTTAGCTGAAGAGGTCACGGCTTGGTGTCTATGGTCATTGGAAATTTCCACGAGCTGCCAAAATTATAAACAGAGTACGAAAAAGGATTAAAGTTTCATGGCCAAGTCTCGAATAGCTAAGTTAAACTTTCATAATCTCTAATGATTTATAAATGTTAATTTAACTAATAAATTGGACTCTCAGAAACATTACGAAATGCTACAATGTGCGTATGTCCGGTTTGGGTACGCCTTTACTCTTATATCATCTTATAATTATTGGGCAGGTACATATTCTACTATACGATTCTTCTTTATTAGCCATTCGTATGACTAAATAAAGATAAACCGATGCAGCTAACTAAATATACGGGCTTGTATTAATTTTAAATAAAGTGTATTTTTTTTTCAGTAGCATGTAGCCTATTAATAACAAAAATACAGGTATCTGTAGACTTCGGATAGGTAGACCCAACGATTACGTTCGACAAATACGGAAGGCTCTATCCTTTTTCCGGTGGACCTCTTTTAAATGGTAACCATAGACATGAGTGCACAAGTGTAGAATTACAGGCTGGCTGGTTTTAGCTTAAGGCTCGAGTAATCCATTATTATGTTTGAATTTCGAACAGGTTTTTGCGGCCAGTGTTAACTCAGCTAGTTTACACCTAATCATACGACATAGTTAGTAATGGTGTATTGCTTATAATGGATAATGGCAGGCAGGATGTAAACCATGTAAACAACAACTTTATTTATGCTTTGACTAGCCTCCTGCCCGCTACAGACTGGTTTACATTATTTTCCTGAAACATCGTCTTAAACAACTCTGTCGATTCGTGAAAAATAGTATGACAATATGACAATTATCCCGAACAAACGGAAAGACTTAAGTGTGTAGTAATCAGTTTTTTGCACCTAGGTACAAATACTTGTATAAAATGCTACGTGTTTATAAAATAATTTAAAACATAAAAAAGCGCAGGGTTACCATTTATATTTTTTTTTACATAGGCCGTAGACTTTAAAACCAACGAAAGAGGTTTCATGTGCCAAAAATATAAAAAAGTTTTTTATTAAAGAGGCAGCTTTTACTTACTTCTCAGTAAAGAAATTAAATACAATTATTAAATTACTTGGCTTTACATGTCGTTAATGAAACATTGACAAAAGTAATGAGGGGTATTATTCACATCGTTTTAGTTATAATTTAAGTTTCCGTCCTCTATTCTCACTGGTCCGCGAATTTCATTGGCAGACATTTTTAAAAGCCGTGTGAACGGCAAGCCTATCATATCCGTTGTTATATAATGATTAACAACTTTTATTATTTTTTACGTTTACTTTGTTTGTCTACTTAATTAGGTACCTATTGTAAGTACAAAAAATCAGAGTAGGCTGGGGAAGTGCGCTAGCTTCTAGCAGTTTGAGATAGAATCCCCTGACTAAAACTGCTACGTAACTATACAGATACCAGATAGGTTAGTATTTTTCAGGTTTCTGGCTTTGATTATATACAGTCGTGGTCACGTAATTAAAGACACTGTTGGAATCTTAAATTGCCGCCGCATTTTATCTGTATTTCTTTTTTCTGATTGCTATTGGAACTTTTTTTTCTATTTTAAAATATTTAAGAGGGCATTGTGAAATATTAAAACTAAAAACTATCTTCAGTGATCCTCCGCGACAAGTTTTTTTTCGCTTTATCCGAATCTCCAGCAGTATGAACCATAACGTGGCCTGGCCATATAATTAAAGACACTCAATTTGCTCAGAGGAAGAAATGCAAATTATTAATATTATTGATGGTACTTTTCTATAACAACATTCCCTACACTATAACTAAGCATACTAATGAGTACAAATATTTGGTTTATTTCCTTTTACCTCAATGACAGCACGGCATCCCTAAAAGTGCAAGCGGTCAGTTTTGTTTTAAGTCGCTACGGGAATTTTCTTCCATGTTTCATAAAAATGTTTGTAAAATTGATCAATGTTTCATGTATGACTTATCGCCATTGTGTTTTCTGGCCGATTACCAGTTTTTTTCTATTAAATTTGCAATGGGCCAAACCAAAACCGTCATAAGTTGCTCAATCAAAGAGTCCTTTTTACTACTCTTACAGTGTTTTTCAGAACATTTCTAATTTGGAAAGCGCTAAGGACCGGTAAATTATGCTTAGCATATAACTAGATGCTTATTTTTAAAATATTATAGTACTTGAATTCGCCTATTTTTAATAATATCTTTCTAAAGGATCACCACACCAAGTAGTGGAGAGAAGCCCCACACTATTACTTTTTCGCCTCCTAGAACTTTCTTGGTGTACTTTGGTTCCATAACATGTTTTGGAGGTGACTAAAATCAATTATGTTTTTTAGAATTCATCAAATCCCTTTGTTTTATCAGATAAAAAAGTGATTTTTCAATACTTGTTCAGAGCAACTTTCACCTTTGATAGAAAACACCAACTACAGTATGGACACGCGGTGCTTTTCCAAAAGTAACATCTTCCGATACCCATGCCTTACAGCTTTTCCCGACCCGGTTGTAGTCTAAAAGTTCTGCAGACACAATTGTCGTCCTTTTAGCATTAGATGACTCCCAAAAAAACCAGTACCGAATCATGTAAATGGTTCACTATTTGCCTATAGCACCGCCTTAAAGTCTGTTTGCGGACAAGTTTTCCTTGGGGTCGGTTTTCAGTTGTTCTCAAACCTTGCCTTTTTTAGTGCCCTTGATAAGGAATCTTTAATAATAAATTTATTACCATGTTCTTACTACATATCAAGTGGTATGAATAAATCCGCATGTCAAAACTTAATTTAAAAAAGCCCAAAACATTTTACTTACCAGAATTTTTGTTCTAGTCTTATATTGATAGGACTAAAATGAAAATTTTTAATGAAAGAAACCTAAATTATTACCTAATTCGAGTTATTATAAGTGTTTTACTCACTTCTAAAAAAAGTATGGCAACTATTTTTATCTTGCGTTTTTTTTCTTAACTGGGCTTTAACTGTCTTTAATTAGTTGACCAGCCAAGTATCAGCTACAAAAGTTAGTGTTCAGTTCCCATAGAGCGTTATGTCTAAAGTATTAAAGAAAGTAAATATTTTTTGTCCTTAATTTAAAGAACACAATGTAATGTTTGTTTTAATAATAATAACATTACATTTTATACTGTGCTTAAGCTCATGTCAGTACCATAACTATTTATTTCACTTCGAGTTGGGGGTGTCTTTAATTATGTGACCATGACTGTATATGTCTAGATGTAGCGTCGAGTGCGCGCAAGCGTGGAAAAAAATGTCGATGAACTGCTCATCGACAGGAGCTTTCCTGTCAATCAGAACAGGTCGTGCCGCTTAACTGTCAAAACGTATTACGCGCTCTAACTAAAATACAAATAACAGAGATAAAATGACGACATGTGCAATTAAAGTCTGCCGGAATTATAAAGGAAGGCTAAAAAGTTCAAATAACATCTCCTATCATCGGTAACTGACCCAGAAAATAAATATTTGTTTTTTGTAATTATGTTTACTCAATCACGCCATATTGTATCAGTGTTGCCAGTTTCTGTTTTTCATTTTCCCAACTTCACGTGTTTATGTTATGTATAAAGGATATTTTTTTAAGCATTGCGCAAAAAAAAATAATAGGTATAATTTCCATTTTTATTGCTCGGATAGACATTTTCTGATTCTACAAAATATTATCTACTATTATTTGATTACTAAATGATGGTCATCAACGTAACATCATTTTTTTAGTATTCCAAGTAATCCTATTTGTTAGGAGTCAGTGGATAGACCGCATTTAAAAAAGCCGCGGAGATGCTATGTGGACACCAACAAAAAATACCGTAGTGTGTTCCGATCACTTCCGCAGCAAGGACATAAGTACTGTAGACAAGATGGAGCGCCGAAGACTTACAAAAGGAGCAGTGCCAAGCAAGGTTCAATTTTCTATAAAGTTATAGTTAAACCGAATAACACTATGTATAGAAACTTATTTAATTAGTCTTTTTTTTTTCATTATTTATGGGAGAATCGTAGAAGCTGGTATCATTATTTACGTCAACTCGCGGGGTAAAATGACACCTACACGCACACATGCATAACAATTTTGTCTCTGCTTCTTTGTTGGGATTGTATGGTGACACTCCATCTAGACATATATATAATCAAAGGTTTCTGGTATGAGCAAGTGTGAAGGTAAGTACAAAATAGATACTTGGTACCTTTTTTAGGAAACTCGAATATCTATCAATGTTATTTAATTGATTTAAATGTGAATTAAGATGTCTACAACGCTAAACTTTTTTAAAACCAGTTTAAACCACGTCATTATTTGTCAAACACAACACAGCAGCCGGATAGCTATCTAACTCCTATAATTTAAAGGTTTTCCTCAATTCACTTCATTATATACAATCATGATATTGTTTAAAAGATTATGAATGACTATAGATTCGTTTGTTATACCTACTACTGTAAATAACGATGATAGTTTTCTCCCATAGCAATAATGCAGCAAAACCTGGGGGTTGTCCTCGGGTACATTTCTATAATATACTACTATGGGAACTACTTGCCGTACCGGGATAAAAAGTAGCCTTCCTCGATAAATGGGCTATCTAACACTGAAAGAATTTTTCAAATCGGACCAGTACCTAGTTCCTGAGGTTAGCGCGTTCAAACAAACAAACTCTTCAGCTAATTCTAATATTAGTATAGATAGTATAGATAGGTACAGGATATTCATCGGTGGTTTTCTCAAAAGAGTTTCAGCGTATTGATTTTGATTAGTCAGTAGCGTGTGTTTTATAATCATTTTAATTTAAACAAAGATATAGTGGCATGAAACTGTCAAGCAGCTTTCTATAGATTGCACTAGAAGCTGCCGAAGAAGGTTGCTACCCCGTCTCCAACGCTCCACATTAGTAACTCCTTGCGATATCCTCTGCGGAGCCTTCTAGGGGACAAGTTCTAAGCATGGGGATGCAACTGAAGTACAATAATTTTCTGAGGTTTTTTTTTAGAAATGCGCCATCTAGTGACGGATGCCCCGTAACTTGGGTATTTGTACTTCGTTTTAGTCACTAGATGTCACTGCACCTTAGACCGATATTTCATCGATTTAATAACAAATCTAAAAAAAGTTTTGTGATTAGAAATATTAACAAATATTGTAATTAAATAATTTTATGATTTATTTTTAATTCTTTTTTATCTATGAGGACGTCTTAGTTAATCACAATAATCACACTACTTGAAACCACTTGAAACACTGACGATTGACATTGACAGTCGACCATACTTTTAAATTAAACCGTTTTCCGTTTTCTAACGTGTTGGTTTATTCTGAGTGTTATTTTCTGGTTTTTTTATTACGATTGTTGCGTGTTCCTGGACTCTGATACTGACTGCTTCTGTGATTGACCTGGCTTCGTATTTTGGACCTGTGATCTACTGCATTTTCATTGACCCGGCTTTGTATTTTGGAACCTCGATCGACTGCTTTTACATTGACCCGGCACCGTATTTAGGACTAGAAAATGCGTCCAGTGGATCGTCTTAGGGGCGGAATGCCATCAACGTCAAGATATAAGTGCTACTTTGATTGTGACAATGACGGTAAGTTCAAAACTTTTAACTTTATAATGCACGTAATTTATCTTTTGCTGATAGGCTGCACAATATCCATTATTGTCATCCGTGCAATCTGTGGTCATCATAGTCCTTGAGTCATCAAAAATCTAAGATGCACTACCACACACACTCCTGTCCTGACCCTACACAAACAATTGAAACTGCACATTAACTTTTATATCCAATCAAAAGACTCGGAATCTACGTATAAGACAAAGCCCGCTCTAGACGACCCTCTGACCAAATAACTTCATCAGGTTTTAAAACTATGATTTTACAGTGGCGTAGCATGGGATTCCGCCGCCCGGGGCGCAGGTATATTTAGCTGCCGGTCAGTGGGTAGTCTTAGGGGCGAGCCCCCTTATTTAGGTACTTATTTAAATTCAAATGACTACAATTTAATAAAATTCTAAAGATGGTTTTGGCAAGAAAGAATTATTATTGATATCGACTCATGACCAGGTGCGGTCTCAGCCCATGATTTTGGGATTCACTAGGGTGCTGGAAGGAATACTTTCAGAAATTGTTACTGGCTCTCTTTGATATGTAGTGCAGCAGTGTGAAAATTTTAGCATCCTACCTAGGATTTTGTTGATTCATACACTAATGATCTATGTATAACTTTGTCGATTCATACAGCATGCAACAATATTTTTTGCAAACTAGGATATGTTAGATTTTCCTTTAAAGCTCAAAAAACATAAAGCCTTGTGTGGACTAAGCATTTATTGTCAAATTAAACGAAAAACAAGCAGATGTAAAAATTCAAGAGCGAGTCGAAAAATTTAGTACCCTGCCTGCCTGATAGGTTAGATCTTCTTTTAGTAGACAAGAAGTTATTGGGAGGTAGGCTAGAAGTATAGATAGATATCTATCTATCTTGTTGTATTTGTTATGGTGGTGGTGGTGGTATCTATACACACTATGTACACCATAACAAATTACAATTTAAAACTTAATAACTAAAAGGGGTGTAACAATGGGTGGTCTTATCGCTAAAAGCGATCTTTTACAGACAACCTTTAATGTATAGTGACTCTTCTCAAGAAAATTGTATTATGGGGTGGCATAAATAGGAACTGACAATGTAAAGGCGGCAAAAAATGCCTTTGCCTCTACTGTCAACGCTATCAGCTTCTACTTGGCTTGATGCTGCAGCTAGGCGGCGGTGCCGGCCCCTAGAGTAGCGCCACCCAGGGCCATGGCCCCCTCGGCACCCCCATGCTATGCTACTGTGATTTTATTTACTTCAACTGTGGTGTTCCTGTTCTAGTACTGCTAGACCTCAGCTATTATTTCTAGTGTTAGATTAATATTCAAGGATGGTATCACAGTACATTACTAAAATTTTATACATATGATGATGATATCTATTACGGTATTTTAATGAGAGTGAGTTGTTCATGTATAAAAACTTCTTGATTTCAGGCCCATTGCACCGATTTCCTAAACCTGAATACCCACATTTGGAAAAGTTTAACTCGTGGAAAAAAGTACTAGATAAAGCTTTACAAGAGAAAGGCGACATCTACATTTATAACCAAATTCGATTTTGCGACAGACATTTTGAAGAGTGTTACCGTTCAGCCAGTCACCGACTTACTCCAAATGCAATACCAACTCTAGGTACCTACTATTTAGATGTCTTATGTTATTTAAATCTTAATAGAAACAAAACCACATTTCTTTGCCTTCGCTGTAATAACAAAATTGTTCCTCAAATATTAAATAAAATTTTCTACTGAATAATCTAATCCTAATTAGAAGAAAATAAAATGAATATTATATACCAAAAATAATTGATGCAACATGCTATCTTCTAAGAATTAAATGAATATTGTTCTATATTCTACATAATTATACAGTAACTATAAATAATTTCATCCTTTTGCAGATTTATCTACATTACCAGTTGGTCAAACTCTTGAAGGTCCATCGGGACATGTCGAGGCAGACATGTCGAATTTATTAAACATTTCGCAAGATAAACTTGCTGTCATTGAGCCATCCAGCTCTACCCACTATCATAGTGATGTACAGAATGCATTACAGACAGCTGAACGCCCTAAAGGTAAATATTTTTATTGACAATTGACCTTTGACTTGTAACATTAGGTTTTTCTTTCCATCATCAGGATTCCAATTTGTTTCCACTGTAGGGTCATAAAACTTCTTGCAGAGAGAGAGAGTGGGCATTTAAGCGTACATAGGGAAATAAGGACAGAGAAAGCGACTTTGTTTTATACTATGTAGTGAAGCCTATGTGTTATTACATTTTTTATAAGCTATATTACTGTAAAGTTTCATCTAAATCCGTTTAGTAGTTTTCGCGGGAAAGAGGAACAAACATCCTCACAACATTTATAATATTAGTACTAGTATAGGATTATTTCATACTAACTGCGTCCCGCGGTTTCACCCGCGTATACCGGAATAAAAAATAGCCTATGTCTAATTCCAGGGTATAAGCTATCTACATACCAAATTTCATCCAAAGCCGTTCAGTAGTTTTTTCGTGAAAGAGTAACAAACATCATCCAAACTTACAAACTTTCGCGTTTATAATTTTAGGTAGGATTATTTCCGCACTTGCAGGAATCAATAAATGTAAGACAATAACAAATCTCCGAACTTGTAAACCTGAATTAAATGGATTAATAATAATAACTTGATATAATCCTACAACTTATGTGTCATAATAATTATTCATCCAAATAGCTAGTTCTAACCATCCATACCATTTTTTTTCGTTGGTAGAAAAGGCCCAAAAATGTATGGAGTCTGAATGATCTTCTTTATATCCATTTTTGTTTACCCATAAAATCCCCATAAAAAATATTTATCAAGCTTGTATCTGCTGTTGTAGGGAAGTCTCCACTTTTTGTATCTGTTCCTCGAAGCCTACCTATTCCAATCTCTGGTCATAATATAATAACAGAACAATATTATGTAACATATTTTTATCACAATTCTATTAAAACTTTGTGTAACACTATTTCTTTGATCTGAGGTGTAACATAATTTAAATTACAGGTTCTAGGAAAAGAGGGACTTGTCAATATTTAAAACGAGTCGTCACCTCCAAAGAGAAGGAGATAATAAAGTTAAAACAGAAAGTATTGAAGCTGAAAAAGAAATATAAGGAACAAAATAACAAGAAACTCTCTGCAAGGAAAATTTCCACATCAAAATCATTTTTGAAAGAGTTAAATAAAATGCCTGCAACAATAAAAATATTTACTTCCCTCCAAATGAAATGGAAAAAGAAACCACGAGGCAGGCGATTTACATTTAACGAAAAAATCATGGCATTGACCATTTACAAACAGAGTCAGAAAGCTTACAACCTCATGCGAAAAATGTTTGTCTTGCCATCAAAGCGCAGCCTACAAAAAATGTTGAGTAAATTTGAACTGAAACCAGGCTTCAATCCTGATATATTTAAAAATTTAAAAGCTACAGTAGCAAAATTGCCGGCAGAAAAAAAGTTGGTCAATTTACTGTTTGATGAGGTATCATTGGCTCCGGGTGTTTTTTACAACCCTGCCCTAAAACAGATAACTGGTTTTGAAGATTTTGGGCACAGACAAACAAAAAAACTCGCAGATCATGCCTTGGTCTTTATGATCAAGGGTATAAAAAGCAAAGTGAAACAACCTTTATGCTTTTCATTTTGCCAAGGTGCCACGAAAAAGGACGATTTAAAGAAGCTGATCAAAACAATAATAAAAGAAATCTCCAATACTGGATTGATAGTTATTGCCACTATATGTGACCAATCAGCCACAAATATTTCTGTGATAAAAAGTCTTCAAGAAGACACAAAACGCAAATATTTACAAGAGGGTAATGAATATAGGACCCAAGCCTTCGAGTTTGAAGACCAAAAGGTCTTCCCATTATTTGATCCTCCACATCTTTTAAAGGGAATGAGAAATAATTTACTCGCCAAACATTTGAAATTTGTACAAGATGGGAAAACAAAGTATGCAAAGTGGGAACATTTGGAGATGCTGTTGAAGTTAGATGTTGGGGATGATGAAATTAGGCTTGTTAATAAATTAACAGAAAACCATGTTAATAAAGAGAAAATTCCAAAAATGAAAGTGAAATATGCTGCACAAGTTTTCAGCCAAAGGGTATCATCAGCATTGAGATTCTTAGCAAGTAAGTATGCTTTTTATTGTTCTCATTATTTTCTCTATATTTAAAAAAAATTGCTATTAATTTACTAAATTAGATTTTTATTTTTAATTTACATGTTTTTAACCATCTTCATTCTCCACAGACAAATTAGAAAGTTCATTATTTTTCTTTAAAATAATATTAGATGTCCTGGCTACATTTATAAGTTCAAAAATATTTAAAAACAAACAATTGAGATGCTATTTCTCTCGATAAAATTCAAAATAAAAATACAATTCATATCTAATAATTTATCTAAAATTGGCTATGTCAATATTTAAGATGCATAAGATATATTGTTGGAATAACATTATAAATTGAAATGAAATAATAAATTAAAATTATCATATTGAAATAAAAATTTGAGACATTATGAAACTACAAAATATAGTTTAATGTTGGTTTCTTACTAATTATATTTACACCCACAACTATTTACTGAACCAACTGATAAAGACGCACAGTAAATCGTTACTGCCACTTTAAAGTTTGTAAGTTTGTGCCTTTTCGACACAGCCGTGAGGCACACCGTTTAATTTTTTAATTAAATTTTTGTATTTTTGTTTTTTTATTGTGTCCCCTAATCTGGGTCGAATAAATGTATTTTCTTTCTTTTTTCTTTAATTTCGGTCCACAATAGCAAAAAAGATTGATATGAACTGTATTCTAGTACTTATTTAATATATTGTTTCAGAACACAACCTTCTTCCGGCGGAGTGCGAAGAAACTGCTGATTTTCTACTCATTATGGACAAACTATTTGATTCTTTCAATGGACATTCATATACAGGTGATCCAAAAATTTTCAAGGGGTGTGTAATGAATAATTCTCCTCATTTTAGATTATGGACAGAGGTAGTTCCTATATTGGATTCAATGACTTTTAAAACTATAAAAAAAAAACGGGATGGTACAGAAGAAGTAAGATATGAAAAAGTGCCATCCCTTCAAAATTGGATCCACAATATTAAAACGTTTAAAGAAATGTGGGAGTTTTTAAAAATCAAATATAAAGTTACTAGCCTTTTAACCAGAAATTTCAATCAGGACCCTCTTGAAAATTTTTTTTGTAACATTAGAAGTAATGGGATACGAAATGTTAATCCCTCGTGCCTACAATTTATTAATGCGTTCAAAACTTTGTTACTTAATAATTTAAATTCGCCCCATTCTGTAAGTGCCAACTGTGAAAAAGATGAAAATAAATCACTGCAATCTTTCAAAGATCTTCTTGCTGAAAAACAAAACAATGAAATTGAATTGGTTAGTGGTGATTTTCCTATTGATTCTTTAATTAATACAATGAACCAAATTAAATGGAATGACTCGATTTTGCATGCCGAATCAAAAAAATATGTAGCAGGATACATTGTAAAAAAATCGAAATGTAAAGTGTTCAAAAAATGTGGAACATGTACTAATGATATATTAAGAAAGGAAATTGATTTTGAATCATTTAATTATGAAATAGATTATACGAAAAAATCCTTATTTAATGCATGTGATGATTTTATAAAATTATTAAATGAAATATATTATATGATTGTTGCATGTTTACGAGATTCACCTGAAATAAAATATCTGAAAGAAAAAATGAAATTTTACATCAATTTAATCATTCACAGTTGGTGCACCGGGGTTAATAGAATAATTAACGGAAAAATAACAAATTTCGATGTAAATGATGAAATTAAGTTACAAGCATTTAAATATTGTAATACACATAAAAAAAGGAAATAAAATATACTTAGCCGATAAATGTACTCTTTATCTTTTGTTTTTTTATTATCTCCCATAATATTATTGACTAGACTAGAAGTTGGAAACTGAAAACTGGAAACTGGAACTGGAAATTGAAATCACTGTTTTAAATTCAATTTACAGTAAATTGAATTTAAAACAGTGATTTCAATTTTCAAATTTAAAAACATATTTAAGAGAACTCTTGAAAAGCGCCATCTACCCTAACCATACATGAAGTAACCACGCCATCTTGTGACGGGGGCCCGTTAACTTTCACGCTAGTAAGTTGTTTTGAACGATGAGTTGCGTATCTATCTCTATATAGTAGTGTATTATCTATGGTTCTAAGGTCGGCCTCGCGCTAGTCTATTGTGCAATATGAGGCGCGCGGCGCGCCGCCGCGCATGCGCCCACATTTTCCCGCCAAACTCCGCACGCGTCCAGACGCGTACGAAAATCAAATAAAAAAATAACTAACTATGCCAAAAATTTTGCACACGTAACAGGACTTTTTAAAAATATGCAATTATTTAATTAATTTTAAAATTATCAATTTAATGTTAGCTCAAAATTAAAATGGAAACGTAGATTTGAAAATTGAATATATTCAGGTGTGGTGATAGTGTTGTGTGGTGATTAGTGGTGCGTGATGGTGCCACCATGTGGCTGGTCGTGGTACATCTGCTGCTGGTGACCGAAGCACTAGCCTTCAACATCAGCAACCTCATCACGCCATTCAGCGATGTGGTAAGTTACATTTCATACGTAAAGTCACAAAAAAAAACTAAGTAATAATTACCTTGAATTAATAAGAAGTTGTAACTTGAATTGCGGGCCTTTATGACGACTAATGATTTTGAGCTGTAATTGTGATATTAGGTGCAATTTTAACATGATCAAATAATGCATCTTTACAAATGACTGCTGTTGCTCTAATTTTTGCATTAAAGTATGTACTAAACTATCCAAAAGTAAATTAAAGGTTATTCACAACAATACCTATATATTTTGCAGTTCAGCAATGAATATATTTACCACGCGATCGTTATTCTTTATTTCTAAACTTGATCGAATTTTGTAAGAAATAATCTCTACAAACATATTCTTACCTGGCACGTTTATTTTTAAAGAATTAAAATAACAAAGCTTACGCAAGTAAATTAGTAAACAATGTTCGGCTAACAAGGCGTAAAACTTTGATTGAAACCTAGCATTATTGCATTCGAGTTATTGCAAACACATTTGTATTGATATTATCTGGGTTACGATTAGGGCATGTAATTTCGGTAAAATAAAAATTACCGGTAAAAATTCGGTAATTAAAATATTTTTACCGGTAAAACGGTAATTTTTGTATTTTTTTAAAATGTGATATTATATCAATAAGATTGGGTAGTCTAAAAGCAAAAAATAATTAAAAATACAAGGTATAAGGTGGTAAACATTTTTTGTGACGTGGGCCGTAACAAAAAGACATGACAGTACCATCCGTACGCAATGTCGTCGACAAAATGCAAGAGAAACGGCTGCGATGGTTCGGCCATGTGAAAAGGAGACCACCTGAATACATCGCCAATGTTGTGTACTCAATCTCAATACCGGTCAAAGGCGCAGAGGCAGACCGAAACGGTGGTGGTGGAGTGTCGTAATGAATGACTTGAAAATCTACGAACTCGAAGAGGAAGATGTCCTGGATAGATTGAAGTGGAAGAAGAAGATACGGAAAGCGGACTCCGTCACAAGACGGGATAAACGCATAGAATCACCGTGAAGTAAAAGCCTTTTGTTATGGTAAATCGTAGGCATTTTATGGACCAGGGTCGCGGTAACTCTTTCGAAAAATCCCGCAGCCCCGGCAGGCCTTGGCCCTGCGCGTGGAACAACTCAGGCCGCCGTCACGGGTCTGTTCAGTCTATGCAGACGGAGGAACGACGAGCCACCCGAACTCACCACGTCCACAGACCGACGCCTGCGGTGGCCAGGAGTCGTCTCTCGACACTCGGCGCCCGTGGTGTCTTCCTGGTCCACTACAGCGGCTGGGATGAGAGGTGCGAACTCGCAGGCGCTCCACCGTCTCCTTCTTGAGCATGACTGCTTCGCAGAAGGAGGCGACGGCTTCCCATTCCCTCTCGCTCCGGACCATGGCTTGAACCAGGGCCGGACGCGAGAGGTCGCCGCTGTCTATTGGCTCGACGACGACACGGCGGTACCCTTCCCAGGCAGTGCACACCTAGACTGTGTGCTCCACCGTGTCCTCAGTGCTGTCCGCATGGTAGTGAAGTAAAAGCCCTTGCTCAATAAGGTTACATTTTTACCTAATAGGAACTGACAGCTTTGAGAAAATTTAGAATAACCGAATGAATAAAATTTGTTTAGATATTATAAATAAAGATGAGAATGAAGATTTGTATCTAACCTATAGTTAAGGAACCACATAAGTTTACTTTCCTAAAAAACAGCAACTTAAACACTCTTACAATATGTAATGTATTCAATATTACATTATGTTCAGGCTACATAATGAAGATTTAACGTTAAATGAACAATTGCTATACATTATCACAAAAAACGTAAAAACCGGTAATTTACCGGTTACATATTATTTTTACCGGTAAATTAAAGATCGCGAAAATGGGCGGTTTTACCGGTAAAACCGAAACCGGTAAACCGGTATTGCATGCCCTAGTTACGATAGGTTTCAGGAGTTAAATTAGTTATGACATTCAGTTTAACCGAATCTGCCTTAGTTGAATGCAAAGGACGAAGAAAAAAAATAAAAACAGAGATCGAAACTAAGTACCTAGGTATGTCTGAAGGGACTTGATATGGAGAATTTCATGCAACCCACATAACCGCGTACGGCATTTACTTATTTGTTCTAAGATCACTAAGATGATGAAATGAATTGGAACATACCTTTGCTTATTAAACTGTCCCCTGATGACTCTTCCAAAATAATTACTACATGTATAGATAATCGTTGCAATAACACATAAGCAATATCACGTAAAGCAATGTGATGAGCTTTACATGCTAATTGTCGACTTTCGTAATTATCTCTGTTTGGAGAACATTCACTATCTGTTGACTTTGACACTTTTCGTCAGCACTCAGCCATAACCTCGGCATTTGCACGCAAACAATTAATATTTATTTGTATATTCATTCGCATTTAGATGTCAACGTTAAGCAATTTGCAGGAACATTCACATTAGAGTGCCTAAAACCAGTATAAAAGATCAACATTTCGCAATGCACCTCTAACCTTCCTATGTATTAAATTATGTATCTAATCAACGACCGAGCATGTGGTAACTTCGCAATAGTATAGCCTAGCAAATAATTATACGGGTGGAGATAATAAATTTAAATTTTATGTCTGCGCCGACAATGGATACCTACGTAACTTTTACAGTGTCAGACTCTTACTGACTAAAATCGTCGTGTTCCGTCATAGGCCTTTTATGTACCAGGGCCGCGGTATCTCTTTCGAACAACCCGCAGCCCCGGCAGGCCTTGGCCCTGCTGGGCCCCGCTGGGGTTGCTGACGTCTCTTTGAGGAGCGCGTGGAACAACGCGCGCCGTCGACACGGGTCTGTCGTCTAGGAAGACAGAGGGACGATGAGCCACCCGAACTCACCGCCCACAGACCCACGCCTACGGTGGCCGGGAGTCATCTCGCGACACCCGGCGCCCATGGTGTCTACCTGGTCCAGCGCGGCGGCCGGGATGAGAGGTGCGAACTCTCTGGCGTTCCGCCTCCTCCTTCTCGAGCATGACCGCTTCGCAGAAGGAGGCGACGGCATCCCATTCCCTCTCGCCCCGGACCATGGCCTGAACCAGGGCCGGACGCGAGAGGTCGCCGCCGCCCAAAGCCTCGACGAGGACCCGGCGGTGCCCTTCCCATGCGGGGCACACCTGGACTGTGTGGTCCACCGTGTCCTCGGGGCTGTCCGCACAATGGTGACACCCGGGCGCCTCCTCACGACCGATGCGGTGCAGGTACCTCCCGAAACAACCGTGTCCGGTGAGGACCTGCGTCATGCGGTACGTGAGGGCGCCGTGACTCCTCCCGAGCCACTCCTCAAAGAGGGGACTTACCGCCACGATGGTGGCGTGCCCTGCACTGGGTTGCGATAGTCGCTCCCTCCAGGCCACCATGAGATCGCGCCGGAGCTCCGCCCGCTGCGCGACAACTTGCCGCGGCAACGGGGTTTCTCCCCGGCGCTGAGCCTCCTCGCGCCAGTCGTACAGGCGCAAGAAGACCCTCGCCTCCAGATCCCACGGTGGCAGTCCAGCGAGTAGGCCAGCTGCTTCGCGGGAGATCGTGCGGTACCCCCGGATTAGCCTAATGGCTATCACCCTTTGGGGCACGTTCAGGTAGTGCACAGCCCGCGGCCGTGCCGAACGTGCCCATACCGGGGCCCCGTAAAGGGCCATGGACCGCATGACCCCCGCGTAGAGTTTACGGCAGGGGGCGTTTGGGCCTCCCAGGTTGGGCAGGAGCCGCTTGAATGCAGCACCTGCCTTCTCCAGTTTGGGGCCCAAACGTCGGAAGTGCTCGACGAAGCTCCACCGGCCGTCGGGGACGAGTCCCAGGTACTTCATCGCCCTCTCGACGCCGATGGTAGCCCCCCCCACCGTGACTTGGGAGCCTGAAGGTGGCGCGTTCCGAAGCCCATGAAAGCACATGGCCTCGGATTTGTGCAAGGCCACCTCCAGTCCCAGCAGCTGGATCCTCTCGATGACTATCGCAACCCCGCGCGTCATTATGTCGGCCGCCTCCTGGTGCGACCTCCCTTGTGCCAGAACCAGCGTGTCGTCAGCGTAGCAGACCACGCTGACGCCGCTAGGGAGGTCGGCGCGCAGCACCCAGTCGTAGCCGATGTTCCACAAGAGCGGCCCCAGTACCGACCCCTGCGGAACACCGCACGACATCTCTCGCCGGTTCCATTCCCCGTTGTGACCAGGGTAAATGATGGACCTATCCGACAGATAGGCCTCGACCACGCGACGAAGGTAGGTCGGCACCCGGTGATACCGGAGTGCCTCCCTGATGCAACTCCAGGGAAGGGTGTTGAAGGCGTTGGCGATGTCAAGAGACACCGCCAAGACGACCCCCCCCCGGGACACAGCATCCCCCGTCGTGAGAGCTCTCACGCGCATGATGGCGTCCACCGTTGAGCGCCCCTTGCGGAAACCGAACTGGTGGTCCGCAAGGTCCGGCCCTATCCCCCCAAGGTGCGCGACGAGGCGGTGTGCGACAACTCGCTCAAAGAGCTTGCCCACCTCGTCGAGCAACACGATAGGCCGGTATGCGGACGGAGAGTCCGCAGGGCGCCCCGGCTTCCGTATGAGGACCAGTTTCCCTGTCTTCCAACGAAGTGGGAACTGGCCCCTCTCCAAACATGCGCTGAGAAGCCCCCTAAGTCGAGGCCCGAGAGCCTCAAGGGCCAGGACCCAGGCCTTGCCAGGCAGGCCGTCAGGCCCTGGGGCGGTGTTTTTGGCTTTCAGCCTAGCCACCGCCACTCTCAGGTCCACCCCAGTCACCTCGGGGACATCGTCGTCGTCGGAAGTGTGGTCCGTCGTTGACACCGCGGGTTGCAGAGCCATGGGCGGGGGAGAGTGTTCCCCGCGCGAAGGGAACAGAGCGCTCACCACCTCCTCCACCAGCTGAGGCCGGAGACTCTGGGTCAGCGGGGGGGCCCATGGGCGGAGCTTGCCCCGCACCATTTTGTACGGGCGCCCCCACGGGTCCCTGTCCAGAGACCCCAGCAGCTCCGCATTGGCCACCTCCTTGGCCTGGATGATGGCCAATTGGAGGGCGGTCTTCGCAGCTCTATATCCCTCGTACAGCTCTGCTTCCCTGGCTTCTGCATCCGGAGGGCGGATGCGTAGCCTGCGGTGTCTGGTGTACAGGTGCCTCGCAGCGACGCACGCCTCTCGAAGGGCCGCGATTTCGCAAGACCACCAGTACACCTGGCGTCGGGCGCGTCCTGGCGGGACTCGGGGCATAGCCACGTCACACATTTCGGACATGGTCTCCCGGAACCACTCCGCCTCGTCGTTGATGTCGGCGGGCCTGTCCGGTGATGACACCCAGGCCTGCACGACTGAGGCTTCCAGGAGAAGCTCCCGGTCCAGATGTTTCAGCGCCCAACGTGGACCACTCGGGGTCTGCAGGACCGGCGCGCTAGGGTTCTGGGCGGAGACGTCAAACCGGATGTACCGGTGATCGGAGTAGGTCTCCACCCTCTCCTCCACGCGCCAGTCAAAGACACGCGGCAGCAGAGCGGGGCTGGCGAACGAGATATCCACCACTGAATCGCCCCGCATCCGTACACACGTGGGGGCAGAACCCCGATTGAGGACGACCAGGCCTGCTTCCAGCGCCCAGTCCTCCACCATCCTACCCCGTGCATCTGTGCGTCGGGAACCCCAGGCCAGATTCTTGGCGTTGAAGTCCCCTAACACTAGCACAGGGAGGGAATAACTTCCGACGACGACGGACAACTCCAGGAGGGAGTTGTGGAACTCGGCGAGAGTTCGGCTCGGGGAGAAGTACACCCCCACGACGACTATCTCCCCGAACCGTGCTGCGACGCAACCCCTTCCACTCTTCACCCCTTCGAGGGAAGGAGTACCAGCGGCGGCCGACGATATGATGGTCACTGAGCCGCTAAGGTCCTTAACCCAGTCATCCCTGGGAAGGACAAAGTACGGCTCAGCGACCACGGCGATGTTGATCGACCACTGCGCCATGCTTTGGAGCAACAGGTCCTGGGCACGGGCGCAGTGGTTGATATTCGCCTGGAGGAAGCGTAATGGAGCCAGACTAGCACTCCATCACGTCTTCCTCCTCTTGAGACGCAGATTCGGGCGCTGCGGCAGCAGCAGTAGCGACGGCGTTGACAGCGGCGGCAGTGTTGGAGGCGGCGGTGGCCGCAGGAGCTGCGGTGGTGGCCACTGCGGAGGTGGCGGCGGTGGCAACGACGGACGGCCGGCCCTTGCCCTTACTCGACTTGGTGGGTGGGGCACAGGTCTTGCTCCCCGCCCGGTGTTCGGCCGGCTTGCCAGCAGCCGCACATGCAGAGCAGTGCGGCGTGGCGCTGCATTCCGCGGCCTTGTGACCGGGCTGACCGCAGCGGAAACAGAGGGCGCTGCGGTCGACCTCCGAGGTGCAACTGACACCCACATGATGCCCGACGTGGCATCGGAAGCACCTCAGCGGTCTGGGGTCAAGCAGCTTAACCTGCGCCGACACCCAGCCAACCAGCAATCTTCGGCCGTCAACAATGTTCTTGGCCGCCGTCACGGGGCAGCTCACCGTGATGGTGCACGTGCCCCTGAAGTCGGGACGAATGGTGCCCGCCTTGACTTCGTCGGCGGAGCACCCACCCGTCCTAGCGACGGCGGCCACTACCTCCTCCGCAGTAGCTGAGTCGTCCAGGCCCATGATGCGCAGATCCGCGCACTTGTGGGGCCTGGAGACTCGGGCGTCGTCCGCACTTATGGACGCCCTAAGCCTCTCGGCTAGAGCGTCTGCGGCGGGCCCACTGGCCGCTCCTGGGACCTCCAGCATTCGGGCGCCCGTTGCGGTCACCCTGAGCCGGAGGCCGGAGGTGATACCCAGCTCCTGCAGGTTCACCGCCTCCTTTGCTTGGGCGAGCACGTCGCGGTACGACACGCCCCTTTTGACCGCGTCCGGCTGTAGTGTGACTACTACAGCCGCGGTTTTGGGGGCGCGGAGTTTCGCCGCGGCGGCTCGCTCCCTGCGCCGCCGTTTCTGGGCCTTCTTTTTGGCCGCTTTGGCCGCCCTCCGTTTCTGTTTCTTCTCCCCCACCACCTGCCACTCGGGCTCAGTGGCAGAAGAGGTAGGGGCCGCTGACGGTGTCGGCTTCGGAGGGCGTTTCGCCACTGGTGCCGACGACGGAGCCGGTGCTGACGTTGGCACCGGGGGCCTCTGCGCCTGGACCGCCCTTGCGGTCTTGGGCTTTGGCTGAGCGGGCGCCCTCCTGGTCGGTCCGTTCGGCGCCGCGACAGGGGGCTTGCTCGGCGGTCCCCTTCTGGGTGGGGGTGCCGCTGCAACCGCAGCCGCATAGGAGGCCCTTTGGGCCGCTGGGGGCTTCGACGCCGCGAGGGGGGGGCGCAGAACCCTGCCCTCCAGGACTGAGAAGCGAGCCTGGAAGGCCGCCATCTCCTGACGGACTAGGGCCAGGATCTGGCTCTCAGCCGGCGCAGTCTGCGCCTGTTGCCTGGCCCCACCGCGCTCCGCCTCCTGCTCGCGCATCTTGGCGAGGTCCGCCCGGAGACTCCTGTTCTCCTCCAGGAGAGACTCCAAGGCGGCCGTGAGGCGAGCCACCTCCCGCTGCAGCTTGGTCAGCTCGCTCACGGGAGCCCGGCCAAAGTGGCTCACCGCTGCGGCGGTGATGGAGGCGGTAGCGGCCTCGATGGCGCCGTCGCGGCTGGCCTTTTTCCTCTTTAGGGCCACCTGCTTGAAGGCGGACTCCACCGTCCTCTCGAAGTCCGCCTTTCGCTCCTGGTCGGAGCCGATGGCAGACGCCTCCTCCTCGGAGGAGCTCGAGCGGTTACCCCCAGAAGCCCCAGCGGACCTTTCGCTTACAGGCCTCCTGGCGACCTTTTTGGCCGAGGCCCCGCGACCACTAGAGGAGGACCCCAGGTCTTCTTTCTTCCTCTTGAGGAAGGCGTCGGCCCGGTGGTCCTTCTTGTTGCGGGGGAGCTTAAAACCCCCCGCGACTCCTTCGCTGGACGCGACTCCTTCGCTGGACGCGAGCCAGAACTGACCTGCCTTTCTATTCCTCAGCTAACCAGGAAACTCCTTGAACGCATTTACGTCTGAAATGAAACAAAAGAGAAAGCAGATCGTAATCATTATCCTTGAATGTCCAGATATCCTTCTAGAAGTCTTGAAGTTACTCAATATTAGAATGTTGGATCATTAAATGTGGAATATTTTACTGCAATTAACAATAAAAAGTATAAAAATAAAGCTTGCAAAAGGTAAAAGGTATTGTATTCATGGTCATCAGGCATCCTACATTCGTGTACATGAGTATGTATAGTGCATTAGTCATCGATGCTCCTAACTTGAGGGAAAATCCGTTACAAAGTTTCGATATTTTGTCAACTGTGATATTCGTTCACGCACTTGTGAGAAATAACCAATTACCAATACGTCTTAAGCTTGTGGTAAACCCAAAAGCCTTGAAAATAATGTAATCGGAATAAACTATTCTTGGAACATCAATTTATAGTCAACAATAAACGACGAAGAAGTAGGTAACAATAAAGATTTTTTTTTTAATTAGCAAGTAAACTGTCTAGAAAATAGCCAACCATCGAATGATTTCAAAGAGTTTATAAAGAAAGTAATAGGGCTGTTACAGTTAACGCAACACGTAGGTAGTAGGTATGGCTCCTAAGGCAGGCCCAACAGCTAGCAGACCCATTCGAGTACGACCTACATTCTGACGTCCGTATTGGATGCTTTATCTAATGTAAACTGGTTGTATGTTACGATACTGAACTGGCGGATTTTACGCCTGGTCATTAAGAAGGGACGAACAAGTGTTAAGCTCTTAATGGAGTTCACATGAAAGGTGAGGTAGTAGAATAGACAAACGATTTTGATGAGATACTAAAAATTCTACATGTTCACATACCAAAGCTCAATACTCAATACTTTCCACATGTATTCTTAGGTAGTAGTAACTTATAAATAGTTCACATGGACCCTGTTGGGCACAGCAAAATAAGTGGGTTAGGAGAGAGGAAGCTCTTATTGGCTATGTTACTTATTATTGTTGACCATTTGATAATGAGCAAACCTTACAGTTAAGTAAGGAGTAATCAAGGGATATTGAATTGACAGGAAAACACCAATTATATAATTTTAATCTAACTGCTATAATTTATAGAAATTAAGAAATTGTATGGTGCAGCTTCTAACTGCTTATCACATTGAGTGGTATTAGCTTCATCTTATTACCATAGAGAGTGAATGACCGGCAAAACGGGAAGTCTCAAAATAGCTACGTATATAATAGATCAACTTTAATAAGTCCAACAAACAAGCTTTTTCGTAATTTTAAGTGCGTATCAATAAAAATGCCGGCCGCTTGCGTAAGTGCCGCGTAAAAGTTACGGAGAAAGAATGTCTGATACACACTAACATGCTGTCTGTCTTTCTTGATGTTTGTGAATATAAATATGATTGATGACAACTAAAGACCTAAAGACTTGATATTGTAAGTATTTTGACACGAGCTGTCAGTAAAGTCCTAAACGTTTCGCCGATTGGTCTATTAGACGAAATTCATCTGTAGGATCAAAAGTAAAAGCTTTTTTCGTTTCTAAATAAAACCAAGATCAATAAACAATACATATTTACAATTGATAAATCTAGATAATTTACTTAGGGGAGATGTTCCTAAAACGGGTAAGCTAACGAAAGATGTTAAATAAAATAACCAAGAACATTACATGCGACTTGTATTTGTACTCATAGGATTGTTTATATAATAAACTTTGGAAAACATAAGACAGTCTTAGTAATCTTCTTCAATATTCTGAAAAAAATCAAAAAAAATAAACCCCTTCGAAATACCCGCTTTGCCCTAGTGGGGGTCCTAAAACGGGTAGCGCCTTTGGGCAAAGCAGGTAATGAATGAATATACGTGATAAATGAATTAAAAAACATTTTAAAAAATATCTTAGCCTCCTATTATCCAGGAAATCTTTATTGTTAATTAGTTTCCTTAATTATGTTTAACAGTTGTGTTATTTTGATCAGTCTAGATCACTTTTTTACGTCATTAAATGTTACATTTGAAATTATAATGCTACCAACAGATAATTTTGTTAAAAATCAAAGAAAAAATATTTAAATTTCTTTTTCACGCTGTTCCTGTTCTTCTTCAGCTCTCTGTGGCTTCCTGTGTCTTCGATTAGGTACCTTTCTGTGGGATCAATTGATGAAGTGCCCCTTATGTTATTGGTGTTACATGATGGAAGAAGGATTGTAGTTTGTGATGGAGTCTTGCATGGTGTTATAAAATCCTTAAGAATTTGTGTTTCTGCCGTTATAGTCTTGCATGGTGTTGAAAGTTCTTCAATATACTGGCCTACTGGTGTTGGAGTATGAGGTGGACTTATAGCTTCGTCAAGAGGTTGCGGTCCAGTTTCATAACTTCCACATCTCACGAAGCATTTGAAGTTTTTCTTTTATATTTATTGACCCAATTAAAAAAGGTATTTTCTACATTTGAGTCAAAAAATAACGGCACTGGTCAGCTAAATACATAACATAAATTATTCCAGGGCAAATCGGGTAGTCACCCGTTATGCCCCTACCCGTTTTGCCCAAAAGCACGTTTTAAATTTCAACTACCTTAACCATAAAATAGTAAACAAGGAGACCACTAATTATTCACAATTAATAAGCATATAACATGCAAAATGATAATACAAAACTACGAAAACCATATCTTACACCATATTTGAGTAGTTAGCACTAGCATAATTCGATTTTTTTTAATAAATTCAGCAAAAAACTTTTTTTACGTCTTACCTCGAACACGCTCGCTCCAGGTGCGCGAGCCGACTGACCGTGATCAGCAGGGGGGTAGTGCGCCACTCTACACTCACAGGTTCATACTAAGATCTATAATATTCGAATGGCAAGGCCTACCCGTTTTAGGAGGGGTACCCCTTTTAGGAACATCTCCCCTACCTATCGTTTCCTGAAATATTCCTTTTCGCCTTTTACTACACTGAATGAAATATGCATCGTAAAACTAGGAGATTTCCTGTTAACACATCACTCGATGGCAGTTAAAAGCTTTCTTGTTGGTACCTCTTGACATGCATACGATGCTTTTACGAGAATGGAGGATTATTGTCAGCAATTGTAACCGAGTACCTATTGTTTAACCCTTTTCTTTGTAACTTAACTACCTCTACAACATTATCTTTCAAAGTTTGTAGCAGATTGAAAGTCTCCATACTAAAGAATCAAGTGACGATGATACGCAAATCACAGTTTATCTGAGCACAAAAATGACACAATCTCGCAGGCGCAGCCACGGTACAAATAAACACATTACTTATCTAAACTTGTATCTTATGCTAATCCAACTCTCGTTGAAAGCACATTACATTCCGCTAATCAAACGTATTATTCCCACGAGTAATTATTGTTTCCACTAGGCGCTGCCATTTTCAAATGCTAATTCATAAGATTAACCCAGTGTTCATTGACATTTGCCTTACAAATTGTATTATTAAGTACCTATACTATAACAAATAAATGAGCATCATGTCATGATTGAACTTTCCGAATATTTTTATCTCTATTAGTTTCTTATGTAAGATTGGAATTCGATGTAGGTATTAGCTTGTCAATGTCTGGGTATTCCATTTCTTATACTGCGTCTGCGCTTATCGAGAACCCATGTAATCGGGTCATTACTTCTAGTGACTGGCTTAAGTCTTTAAATGATTAATTCTATAGCTTATTTTTCACTTTAAAAGTTATTTCAAGCGTGTGAACAATTTGCACTGTCAAGTTACGTTACGTTGTTAATGATTAGCATTTTACTTATCTATGTACCTAATCTCTTGTGTTACGTCTTCAAAAGAATTGAATATTATCTTTAAAGTATTACAGAATAATTGAACGTTACTTTAAATGCTTTGAACTGTTAAGTTTATAAAAATATTTTTAAACAAATGCTTGAATAACATAACTTATTTTGGGCGCATCATTGAATATTCAGACGATTTCCGCTGTTCTAAAAGCATAAATCAGTTTTCGTCACCGAACTAATGGATTAGTTGTAATACGACGACTGCTTGAGGGTCGAGGTCAGCAGAATGTGAAGTTTAAGGACAGACCATTAAGTTTTTAATTAGAATTAAGTTATTGTGCCCTTCGAAATGAAAGAGGATAAGTACATGACTGACTTCATTGTTCTTCGTATGCTTACTCTTTCCCTCTTCGTAAACTCATTCAGTTGTTGATGTTTAGTTATTTTTCTTCATGTTGTACTAAATGGTAATTGTTCTGCCCACATTTAAAGCAGAGAGCATTTTGTAGAAACGTACGTATGTTACAAGAAGTATGCAAATGCCGTATCTAACTAGAGCATTTGAGTTAACGTTATGTTAAGCTCGATTAAAGAAACGTGTTCTGATGTATTAACTGTGATACAACCAGTTTTGTACTCCAGCATAGATACTTTTACGCTGTGAGGCGTTTTCTCGATTGACGTACCTACGTATTTAACAGAGTTAATCGAATATGTAGGTAATCTAGTCAGCTTCTTATAGTGAGACTATACAAGCAAATTACTTGAAATACTCTGAACAAAAATACAGCCAAGCAATATTGTTGGTAAACAGGTATATAATCGTCTGTGTAGCCTTTTTTGAAGACTACTTAAAAAGTGGTTTTTCTACTTAAAGAATCAGATTACACACAATACCTAAAAAAAGATTTTAAAACATTCATATTCTTATTAGCAACATTAACCTTCAGTCTCGTAATCCGAATGTAAAAATGTAAAAGCTTCAAGTGCTGTACATACATTGAGAAATCCTTTTAGCGTATATGCTACTAGAGTTAAAATCATTAGGTAAGTGGTACTGAACTCTTCCTTTCTCCATGTCACGAGCCAAGGTCAGAATGGTCACTCGTCACAAACTTCATTTGTTCGTGAACATGTTACGAGTATGATGGCGACGCAGTGTCTAGCAAGTTTTGTCTGACCGATGGTAACTGGTCAGCAATTAGGGGCGATGATGAAATACCCAATGATGCTTTCGCAGTTTATAATATTGAGTGTTAATTTTTTAATGCCTTTGCGTGGATTGGCACACAAATCTATGTTTGAGTAATGATCGAGGTACTTTGAGGTTTACCTAGTTTTTTTGTGCGGATTTTTTGCAATGGTAGTAAGTTAGAATTTGCTTGGGAGTCAGGTGTACCTAAGAGAATTTAATGCCTCAGATAACTAAGTTAAATGCTTTTACACATCTCACTCTAGGTATCAGCTTTTGACACCAACTTGTCTAGTGATGGCAGAATTAGCTGTTGTAAGCTAATCAGCTATTGTATGGTCACATATGGTCTAGATTCTCAGCAGTAAGGAAATGTCTACAAAATACACAAAAACGATAGGAATTGTAACAATGCCAAAATGGCTAATTACATTAAAATACACACACGTTTCAGCCTAATTTAATTAGAACGAAAAAGCAAGTATCCGCAAAAAAAGCAAAAATATAAAAAGCTGATATCCGCAAGAAATATATTCTCGGGGTTTACCCAATTCAAAGCTATCTTTTGCAATATTCTCTACGGTTTCTAGGATACAGTCTAAATTATGATCCAACGTACGGTGCAAGACACCGTTTTTGACAATAAACGGATGGAATACGGCTTTATTACGGAACTGTACGTGACTACACTATTGTTTTATGACAACACCGATTACATATTAGTTTAACTGCCGCGATTATTTTACTTAGGTGTACGAAATTGTTAAGCGGTTTTAGTCTAGGTTATTAGTGAAATTTTATGTAGATAACATTACTGGTAAAAGTGTAAACTAAATCCTATTTTGTTTTATATAATACATTTATTCAGGAAAATATCCGTGTTCTTTAAAATATTTTAAGACCATAAAATGACATAAAACTATTTAGCAGTTTTAATTTGATGTCATGTGAAAAGGTTTGCCTGGCAGTGAAAAGCAGGATTTCAATCATATCATTCCATATTCATACTTTTTCATATCATATTCCGTACAGCAACAATAATTAGGGTAGAGTATAGAAGACTGTTAGGTTTTTAATATAGCCTTTTAATATAGCCAGTCAAATTAAGTTATGTAGCTAGTAACTAATTCTAGCGCGAGGTTAAAGTTGTGATCTTTAACCATTAACCCTGCACCCAGCTGATTACGACAAAGGTGGTTAACCCATTACTGCGAACCAGATAACCTCTCGCCCTCTTCGACAGCTTTCACAGGTTGACTAATTGCTTACATGCTAACTAGTTACAACTTCATTATGTTTCTTGCTCATTATAGGAAACAATATGTGGTATAATATATTCAAATACCAGAATAGGTCATCATTTGCACCTAGACACAGACAAGGTATGAAGATACGACGTTTTCCATGAAGTTCGTAAAGTTGATTCGTTACCAAGAATTATTACAGGAAATTAATCTCACACCGGAATCGAAAACATTGCCTCATATTATCAATACATTTCAAATTAATTAAAATTCCATCTCCTCCCCTACCTAGTCAAGTAAAACAAACATCATCATAAAATCGATTAAACATCCACTATCATCGTTACATGAATCGAGCAGCGACACACATTTGGATCTTTCTTACGTTTGTGCAAATATCTGACCAATTATACATAGTTATGTAAGTGTTCGCTAATACTATGCCAATGTCGTTTCCGTTCTGTTTTGTTGTATGTTTGTAAGTATGTTTTAATGGCCGATCCCACGGGGGGATTGACCCGCAAAAATATGAGGTAAGATATTTTTAAGATTGTGCCCATTCTCTATGTGCATTTCTGTTTCTCAGTTTTCAAACCCAACCGTCTGCTATGTTGCTTAAAAATTGTCACCGAAAGTCGAAATGTTCTTTTAAGTTACTTTAGAAATACTCGTTTATTTTACTATGTGCACAAAATGGTGTATGTGACTGTACAAGATTCTTAATACGCATGAAATAAGGACTTTCGTTAATTGAGTCTAGAATAAAGAAGAAGAATAAAGAAGAAAGAAGAAGTCCTTCTCCGTGTGAGAGGAGGCCTGAGCCCAGCAGTGGGACGATAAAAAAGGCTGTAACAGTAACAGAATAAAGAAACGTTTCAGTCAACATGATTGATTAGGTACATGAGAACTAGAAAGTTGGAAGACAAAATCACATCATGGCAGTATTTCAGTATTTCTAGTAAGTAACCGAGTAACCGATTCTTGGCAGTCGTGACTTACACCGTGAAGTAGCAACCATCGCACTAAAGTTAAATCTTTCCTACATGACGAAATACAACACAAAACACCGAACTTGCAACGATTGCATTATATGTAAATAAAATTGAACGTTTTAAAATTTTCCCAATCGCATTTCTCACGGACCCATACCTCAGCTATCGAATATTGCACCCGTGTGAAGAGTATTGGTTAACGCTCATTGTTCACTAAACTAAGAGCCGATTTTAACTTTAAATACACGTGAGATATTTCTATGTGAACTGTTAGAATGTTCAATAGTATTGAACTTATTGTTGCGTCGATCGATTGTTCTTGTTTTTGGCTCTCAAATTCTCTTGCTTTACTTGACGTCTATATATTTTCTTATCTGACATTTCCGCATTTCTTTATACATACGGGTAGTTGTAATGTCTCTGTTACTTACACCAGTATTGTCAAATGACTACGTCTACGTCTAATGCAAGTAATGACTGCAGCTTTACTTATTTATAAAATTGAATCACTTAGGATACATACCTATATAATGATTAACATGTAGTTATATCTGATGCATCTAAGCATTTCTATTTAATTAGTCGTCTTTCTCCGAATGAGGTTAAAGAAAAATTCACGTTGATAGATAATCAGGTAAAGTATGGATGGTAAAAACTATAATAATACGCGTGGGACTTTCTTACAACTCTTTGAATAGGCTTGCATGCAACAAGCTCATAAACACTTAATTGAAAACCTGAACTTGAGATTTAAACTGCTTCATTCAGAGAAGATTCGCGATTGACTCATTAGCAAGTAAATATTCAGTATACAGAGGGAAGAGAACTTCGTATTAGCAATACCTACGTTTTACTTAGTTATTTGACTTTTGCACTACGGTTTATTGAAAAACTGTTGATGGCAAGAGATTTTAGGCATGTTGACCCGTCATGGCACGACACATATTTCTACTTCTCTTTACACTACCCTTGCTACTGACGTTCCCTCATCAGATTTATGATTTTTCTCCATTCTCTTATATCTAGATAATTATTCAATCTTCATACAAGGAACAAGAGTTATTGTAGTTAATCTATTCAGGTTTAAAATAGTGCGATTTTGTATCCTTAATACTTAGATTAGGCGAAGTCGAAGCTCTACAATAATCAAGTGTCAAGATTAACAGCAGGACTGACATTCAATTAGATATTAATATTGATGAGCTTATGCACAATACGCACATAATATTAATTATCACGTAACGTTGTAATAAATAGTTTGTTGCCACTAGGAAATACTGCATTTGAGGTCAAAACATTCACATTTTAATTTTATAGACACATTTAAATAATGACACTTTATACCTACTACCTTTTTAGACTTAAACCCTTTTTTAATACACCAAGGTTATTTATCCTGCTCCTGGAATTAACAGAAACAGTTAATTTTAAAATATTACAGTCGTGATTGTATAGGTCTTCTTATTTGATAAAGTAAACCTAAAATTAAAAAAAAAAACTTAAGTTACAAACCAAATTCAAGCTTGTTTGCATGTTATCATTGTTGTTTGATTGATAATGCATTGCTTCGCCTTGAACTAGAACTAGACACAGCACAATGCCAACTGCTTGCCTCGCTTGTTTTATTGTAACACTTGTATCTTTGATGATGCCTATGATAACACTGTATTATCTCTATTTGTTTATTAATGGATAATTTAATGTATTTTTGAAACAGGAACAGTATAGTTCAGAAAATCCTCCATCTCCCCTGCTGTTTGCCTCGGAAATTTAGTCATGATATCACCCATTTACGAATCGTTCGCAGGAACTTGCTTAACCTTTTTTTTTAAACCATTATTCTATCTTTAATATCCATGTAAATAATGTAAATGTAAATAAAGTTTGTATCAAAATCTATCTAGTTTTCTCTTTTCACGATGATCTTGTCAATATCCTCCACATTTAGGGCTGCCATTTCGAATTTCGCCAAACCCGGACAAACATTAAAAAAAACCAGGACATTTGGCGTAAATCGCATTTTTTCCCCGGACGAGTCAGATTTTTTTTAAAGAAAACAAGACGTAATTTTTAATATTACCATATACTAAATTCAATGAGGTGCTTCCTTACATGAAAAGTCAGAGCCGTCTCTAGCTTTTTTTTTTTTTTTTTTTTATCGACGTAAAATCATCAAATGACCCCTCCCGCTGTGGGTTAGCAGCGGTGAGGGAGTGTCAGACTCTTACTGACTAAAATCGTCGTGTTCCGTCATAGGCCTTTTATGTACCAGGGCCGCGGTATCTCTTTCGAACAACCCGCAGCCCCGGCAGGCCTTGGCCCTGCTGGGCCCCGCTGGGGTTGCTGACGTCTCTTTGAGGAGCGCGTGGAACAACGCGCGCCGTCGACACGGGTCTGTCGTCTAGGAAGACAGAGGGACGATGAGCCACCCGAACTCACCGCCCACAGACCCACGCCTACGGTGGCCGGGAGTCATCTCGCGACACCCGGCGCCCATGGTGTCTACCTGGTCCAGCGCGGCGGCCGGGATGAGAGGTGCGAACTCTCTGGCGTTCCGCCTCCTCCTTCTCGAGCATGACCGCTTCGCAGAAGGAGGCGACGGCATCCCATTCCCTCTCGCCCCGGACCATGGCCTGAACCAGGGCCGGACGCGAGAGGTCGCCGCCGCCCAAAGCCTCGACGAGGACCCGGCGGTGCCCTTCCCATGCGGGGCACACCTGGACTGTGTGGTCCACCGTGTCCTCGGGGCTGTCCGCACAATGGTGACACCCGGGCGCCTCCTCACGACCGATGCGGTGCAGGTACCTCCCGAAACAACCGTGTCCGGTGAGGACCTGCGTCATGCGGTACGTGAGGGCGCCGTGACTCCTCTCGAGCCACTCCTCAAAGAGGGGACTTACCGCCACGATGGTGGCGTGCCCTGCACTGGGTTGCGATAGTCGCTCCCTCCAGGCCACCATGAGATCGCGCCGGAGCTCCGCCCGCTGCGCGACAACTTGCCGCGGCAACGGGGTTTCTCCCCGGCGCTGAGCCTCCTCGCGCCAGTCGTACAGGCGCAAGAAGACCCTCGCCTCCAGATCCCACGGTGGCAGTCCAGCGAGTAGGCCAGCTGCTTCGCGGGAGATCGTGCGGTACCCCCGGATTAGCCTAATGGCTATCACCCTTTGGGGCACGTTCAGGTAGTGCACAGCCCGCGGCCGTGCCGAACGTGCCCATACCGGGGCCCCGTAAAGGGCCATGGACCGCATGACCCCCGCGTAGAGTTTACGGCAGGGGGCGTTTGGGCCTCCCAGGTTGGGCAGGAGCCGCTTGAATGCAGCACCTGCCTTCTCCAGTTTGGGGCCCAAACGTCGGAAGTGCTCGACGAAGCTCCACCGGCCGTCGAGGACGAGTCCCAGGTACTTCATCGCCCTCTCGACGCCGATGGTAGCCCCCCCCACCGTGACTTGGGAGCCTGAAGGTGGCGCGTTCCGAAGCCCATGAAAGCACATGGCCTCGGATTTGTGCAAGGCCACCTCCAGTCCCAGCAGCTGGATCCTCTCGATGACTATCGCAACCCCGCGCGTCATTATGTCGGCCGCCTCCTGGTGCGACCTCCCTTGTGCCAGAACCAGCGTGTCGTCAGCGTAGCAGACCACGCTGACGCCGCTAGGGAGGTCGGCGCGCAGCACCCAGTCGTAGCCGATGTTCCACAAGAGCGGCCCCAGTACCGACCCCTGCGGAACACCGCACGACATAGCCGTCTCTAGCTCATGTAGAGTTAGTACCTAGTATTGAAAGATTGTGACTTAATGTATTTCGAAGGTCATAAATAAGAAAGCTCATATGGAAACTAGGAGTTACCTTCTTATTAGTAATAGGACTTTAAAATGGCGCTACCTTTTTGATAGGTTAGACAAAAAAATATTGAAAAATACAAACAACTGTAAAGTGAAGTTGCTGCGAACGTAGCGAGCGCGAAAATTTTGGAGTTTTGGGTCACTAAAGCACCTAAAATTGTATATTAAAAAAAATCCGCATAGTGAAGAAGCCGCAAGCGATGCGAGCGCAAAATTTTTGGAATATTGGGATATTAAAGTAGCTAAACGTGAAAAAGAATAGTGTCAAGAAAAGAAGCCGCGAGCGAAGCGAGCGCGAAAATTTTTGAGTTTTGGGACACTTCGACTTCTGCAGCAAATGCTTGCCTATTTGTAATTTTACAAGGTCAACTTCCATACAAGGCAAGCAATCTCATGTACCTATATTATGTTTTCAACTCGTAGTTGATGAAGGCGAGGCAGGCTAGGAATTGGCTTGGTTGGTGGATTTAACGATTGTTATTGAAAAACCTGTTTGACTTCTTATCCTCTCAAATCGAGTATCATCCTCTGAAATCTGCTGGCCCTAGGCCTGTATGGCGTTGGCGCTCTGCGGCGCCTCTGAGCCCGCGGCGCCCGGGTTATTCGCATACCCTGCACCAAAGGTTAAGACGGCCCTGTGAAAAATGTCCGGGTTTTCCCCGGACACTTCTTGAAACCCCGGTCTCCAAACAAGGACAAATCCGGGGAAACCCGGACGGATGGCAGCCCTATCCACATTGATTGTAAAGTAGCCTCTTTGGTTGGTCAACGAGCAAGAAGGTCAATAGTACATCGTTCTATTGCTTTGTGGTACTTATGTAACAAATATACCTATACGTAATTGAAATATTATATAGGTACGCGTTTAATTGCATTCGTCGACTTATTCGGTGTAGGGCTACCACTGCTGGCAAACAATTCAATAGGTACCAGAAGTTTATAACAATGCTATCGTTGACTGTTGGAAAGTCACTGAAGTTGGGCTACGAATAGGATTTTGATTTAAATTAATCTCCCTTCCATCTCATTCTATCCATGTTAGTGATAAAAAACCTACTAAAATAAATTATTATTTATTTTATATTTTATGTTACAAACATAATATTATTTGTTCTTAACTTTATTGGATGGAATACTTAGACGTAATACCATGATTGTAAATAATGTAGTTTTTAAATAGTGTTTAGTTCTTAGCTGTCGTATTAGGATAAAAGATCCTGTAAAGATAGTTTAAGATAGGCCAATATCAATGTGTTAATGTCAATAAACATTCACATAACTAGCACCATCAAGTGAATACGTACAGCGCAGTGCAGCCCTGTCACGGACGGACACTTGAATTATCTCTCACCGGGCAAAAGATTTACTCACATGTCAAGTCTATTGACCCACTAAATTCAGTTTACTATTGACTGCATACGGGCGTTTCAAACGCTGCGATTTATTAACGAGCCTCGGTTCTATGTGTTATTTTTAAAACCTAGTTCAAAGTAAAAAATAAAGTAACACTAACATTCATCACTCTCTACTCTTTCTTCCTAGGAAGTCTCCAGAAAGTACAGACATCACATCCTCATATTTATAAGAATCCTTGACTCTCCGTGCACATGACAACATGTAGCAATATACATACCTACTGCGCAAATCTACTCTCCCACTCAATCAAAACCCAATACAAACCTTCCAGCGTTTTCCTCGACCAAAATTGTTGGTCTGCTCGCGTCCTACAATTGCGTGCGCGCATCTAAAACCGTCGCTTGATATCCACACGCTTTCTCATTACGCGCCAAATGAATCTCAATCAGTTTGCGCACGAGTTTCGACATACGGACGAGTTAACGACAATTAGTCTATGGTATGTGGTCAGGAATTTGATGGCACATAAAAAGGTGGTCAATTGCGTGAATGAATTGTCTTTGGCAGTTTAGACAGGTGTGAAATGATCGTGGGAATTAGATTTTGATGAATGTGTTAAAGTGAATTTAAATGAAAGTATTTTGGTGCAGTTTTTTGAGATTTGGTTCAGAGTTCTTTGAGCACTTGCATATGTTTGATTTATCATCAACTAGCTGCCCGCCCCGGCTTCGCCCGTGGTACTTACATGTATTATACATACAAACCTTCCTTAAGAATCACTCTATCTATTAAAAAAAACCGCATCAAAATCCGTTGCGTAGTTTTAAAGATCTAAGCATACATACGGACATACAGCGAAAGCGACTTTGTTTTATACTATGTATTGATAATAACATCCATAGAAATATGGCTTATTCAGACCACAAAATCAAGCTGTTTTGTAATTTAAACCACAGACTTCTCTTTTAGCTCAATCAGTCACAATAGGTACTCAAGATGCTTATCCGTCTTAAGCCTGACTTTTAAACATGATTGATGAATGATTTTTCCCGTTGCCTCATCATTATTAGCAGACTCATGTCAGACTTCTTCAACCATTAATAAAATCATTGTGGCATGCACCTGCTCTTTAACTATCTGGGGTCAGTGGGGCAAACGCATTGATGCTCAAATGTGCCTGAACCTGTTTGGACGTCAATTTGTCTTGTTACAGATATACCTACTCATGACTACAAAACAATTCTGAAATATCAATACTTGTTTGATTTCATCATAACCTTTTAAGTGATTCTTTCTTGATCGCAAAACGGTGTCAACAAGTTCTAGTTACCATATTGTCCATTACAAAATCTGTCAGTTTGGCAAAAGGGAGTACTTCTTCACCTTGAAGTGCTCTTCCTAGTAGCATAATAAAGAGAATTGGCAAACACGAGAGCGGATCACGAGTGGCGTGTAAAAAGCTCGGCTTTATGTAAACATGCGTCGGATTCCTCTCACGCATCTTAAATAATCGTCGCAATAGCAATACCATCATGTACGTCCCACATTGTAGCTACGTCTTGTTATTTATTACCTGCTCAGATTTGAGCAGTATTTTTCCGACGTGAAAGGATGAGATAATGTAACAAGTAGATTATGCCATGTTTTGGTGTCTAGAGTTTTTTTTTGGAAAGGCTAAATAAACCTGTTCAGTTCTGTTACAGCCTTTTTATCGTCCCACTGCTGGGCACAGGCCTCCTCTCACACGGAGAAGGATTGAGCATTAATCACCACGCTTGCTCAATGCGGGTTGGTGATTTCAGACTATATAGTCCAGGTTTCCTCAAGATGTTTTTCCCTCACCTTTTTATCAGCCATTTGTGTCTAAGATTACTTAGAAAGTTAAAATAAACCTCCTCAAAATTCATTCTCCTCTAAATCTGCACAGATAGTTTTAGGTTCTGTTGTAATCTATACTTATAATAAATCTGTAGAGAGGTCAATTCTGTACATTAAATATATTTCCAAAATATCCATCAGGGGGTGATTAGTGATCGATACTGATGCCAAAAATGCAATCAGTAAAATTTTTGTCTGTCTGTCTGTCTGTCTGTCTGTCTGTCTTTCTGTCTGTCTGTCTGTCTGTCTGTCTGTATGTTCGTTATGGAAACAAAAACTACTCGACAGATTTTAATGAAACTTAGCACAAATATTCTTCATACTCCTGGGCAGGTTATAGGATACTTTTCATCACGCTACGATCAATAGGAGCAGAGCAGTGATGGGAAATGTTGGGAAAACGGGAAAAGTTACTCCATTTTTTAAGCTTTCGTCACGTGTGCAGCCTTACTGGTTAAAGCTAAGTAGCAATGGGCTAGGTACGCATAGATTTAGATAATTGGATGGGCTGGTGATTATTATTACTTCCTCTCTTTGCACAAAGTCCTAATCTAACGCGGACGAAGTCGCTGGCAGAAGCTAGTCTATACTAATATTATAAAGCTGAAGAGTTTGTTTGTTTGTTTGTTTGAACGCGCTAATCTCAGGAACTACTGGTCCGATTTGAAAAATTCTTTCAGTGTTAGATATCGACCATTTATCGAGGAAGGCTATAGGCTATAGGCTTTTTATCCGGGTCCGTGCCGAGGTTCCCACGGGATGCGGGTGAAACCTCTGGCAGAAGCTAGTCTTCATATAAAGCGCTTGGATGCAAATCATTGTACCTACCTAGATTTCGTTAGCAATTTCTCTTTCCTAAAAGTCAAAATGTCAAGGTTTACAGTTTGCAATTAATTTAACTACGGCCATAAATGTTTATTACTCGTAACCTATGCTAAATTAAATCGTAAAGCTATTCTATATACATATACAAATTATTACACATCGCAGTAACTGCAAACTGACATACCTATATGTAGCTGGAAAACTATATTAGGTACTATTTGCTGTAGCTATCACTCATGATTCATGATTACTGAAAACTTCACTAAATCGTCATTCAATGCATGTTGCTTAAGACAAAAGGTGCATTAGTCAGCAGCACAGATTATTGCCAAAGAGGAAAATACAATGAAACACAAAAGTCCCAAATTAAGCAACGCAATGTGTATCAGATACATAATTCTCAAAAACAAATCCGTTTGCAAATCCCTCTACGCAAAAACAAGGACTCGCAATGACGTCCAATGACGCAAGGCCACTTGATATTCTAGATAGGCGCCGATATGCGCACGAGTGTGCAACAATGTTACCGTAACTTTACACTTGAGGCCTGCAAAAGTGCGCGTTTTGAGGACGCGGCAATGAAATGACCGACCTTGTACACTGCTCGCCACTGTAATATAAATCGTCGTTAATGAATTGTTTGGTCTACTTATGTCTCACGTGTCTAAGTCTATTTTTTTAATTTGACTTAAGTATATTAATATAGCACCTATGAACATTACGTTACGTAAATACATACAAACGCTAAATGGTTATTTTATGAAAAGAAAACATCAGTCATGCGTGAGTGCTTAAGTAATTAACTTCGTCAAGACAAATATGAGATGTGCGTGAGGGCGTGACAATGTCAATATTACGCATGATAATGATGGCGCTACGGAAAACAATGTTCCAAACAAACTTGACAGAGGTTAGCCTTAGGTCACAGTCAAGCATTTTTTACGAAATCCTGTTACTCAAAGATATTTAGTCAGGACGGGGACTAAGAACTTACGGACTTTAGATACTCGTTAAAATTCAAGAATCAAATTATCTTATAATATTTTATTTTCAGTTACATGTCCGCTATCCAACTCGCAAGTCACACGTTCGCAGACAGCGCGCCATACCACCCTCAGTACCATTTCCTTGTGAAGATGCGCTCTCCTGGGGCCGCAGTCCTGAACGGCCAACCTCAGTCCACAGATTAAGGCCTGGAGATATAGACGTGGTGGCTGCTATTGGTGACTCCTTGGTTGCTGGCAGTGGGGCTCTAGAAGAATTCGCGCTTGGAGCATTCGTGGAGTATAGAGGAGTTTCGTGGTGTGCTGGTAAGTTTAAATAACTTTACAGTTTTGGTACGTTTATATCATAGACTAGTCGTTTTCCCGCGGTTTTACCCGCGTCCCGTGGTAACTACTACCCGTACCGAAATAAAATATAGCCTATGTTACTCGTGGATAATGTAGCTTTCGAATGGTGAAAGAATTTTTAAAAACGGTCCAGTAGTTTTTGAGCCTATTCATTACAACCAAACAAACAAACAAACAAACAAAGTGTTCCTCTTTATAACATTAGTATAGATTTGCAGGAATGACTTATTTGTGCTTACTGTTTGCTTATTTGTGGCTTCTAGTAATAATGATAGATAGCAGCTAATAAACTTTAACACATTGTAAACTCATTCAAGCTCGTAAACTGAGCAGCTTATTTACTTAACTAGATAAAGTGGGTACATGGGCAGGCATTACAAAATATTCTTTCTCTATAATTAATATTTCCAATATGCTAAGGAACAGTTTCAAAACTTAGATATGAGGTCCACGTAACGCTGGCCATACGGTTTACCATAACACTCAATCAGTTTACAGCCTGTGGTCACCGTGCGCTGACCGCAGCCGTTTCCTCAATGCTTAGCATGCTTACCACGTTCATGTTCAGATCCTTAACTTAATGGTACTATTATTTGGCCCATTTTCGCCTTGTGAAATAAGAAGAAAGCCCTTTCTGATGTCTGATTGTGGTGCCGTGGAATTAAGACAGTTTTTGGTGAGTCAGTGGTCAGTGCATAACCGGGGTAGGTCGATGAGACGTTACGTAAAATTTTTTTGGAGTTAGAGGATATGGATAATAAAAAATATTTTAAAGTACAATATGTCTTGTATAAACAAACAAACAGGTCACGATTAGTATTCGGATTATGTAGATAAACACAAGATGATGTTAGACAACATAAGATGTTGTTACAACATAGTCCATTATGCAGATATATGCACTTTTCACACTTCCCTGCTGGTAACACGTTGAAGTCAGCACACAGATTGATACAATAAGATTCAGGTCCTATATTGTCTGTCTATTTGCCCATTACGAGATAGCCGTTATTGCCTTGTGTTACATTTGTATGTTCTGAGGTTTTCACATACTCACCAGAAGACGTTATATTATGACCCTCTTCTTCAATTGCCTGCAGTCACTCCTATTTGTCCTCTCTTATTTTTCTTCCTAAATTCTAGGTGGTGACGCATCATGGCGAGAATACCTAACCTTACCGAATATCCTGAAGGAGTTCAATCCGAACCTCCGTGGCTACTCCACGGGCACCGGCGAGTGGCTCACCAGGAACGCCAAGTTCAATGTCGCCTTCCCCGTGGCTTCAGATGAGGATGCCTTGAAGCAGGCTAAGGTAAATATGATCATTATTATATAAGCCAATTGTCGTCTACTGAACGAAGGCCTACCCGAATGGGAGCTCTCCATTGCTACTAGTTATCCAACTATTTTTCGCAAATCTCATCCATCCACTGCCCACCACCTTCTTCAAAGTTGCAGAGAATAGGTGTAAGATTATAACCATTAGCAACTTATTTCTGTTGCATAGAATCATCGTCTTTGTCGGTTTACCGTTGAGCTTAAAATTGCTGTTTTCCCTAGTCCTCAGCTCGATGCATCTTCGAACTCGACTTCTTCGTACATCACTTTAAAATTGTAAAGGGATTTATAGTTGTATTTTAAGACCTTTATTGAATTTCAACATGGCTTGTGAACATAACAGACATTAAACTGTCACATCAAATAAATGTTAGGCAGGTACATTGTATGGTCTTGTAGAAAATTGCAGAAACCGTTTTAATAGTCTCGTGTGCATTCAATTTATTGGTGCGTAACAAAAGTAAACTTGGTCTAGGTTTGAAACATCAAGTATCATCACTATCTGCACGTTAAGTGTTACTTATTTGCCAATTTGGACGATTACAAACGTGTGGTAGCAATAATTTTTATGTTTGACTTGTGGAGCGTGACCCAAACATCAATGTTGCCACATTTTTGTGTGCCCACTATTAATTAATTAATGATTTGTGTATGTTAGATCACTCATGCTATAGACACTGCTTTGCGTCCAATACAACCCTATATAAATATGTAGTAGATATGGATTTCGGCAAAAATGAAAATAACTGTAAAACACTTTTCTGTCTTCCATTTTCGTAATAATTCAATCAAACGATATGATAGTAAAGGAAGCCATTATTCACCATCAACACGTTAACCATTTCCATGCGAAGTTTCTATTGAGAAACATCAACTATACTACATAATGTGTTGCGCCTAGACCACCTATTGTAATCTAGGCTTCTCGTACAAAACACTAATGAATCATTCATCTCTTCTGTAATGTCTGCATTTTCAAAACAAAAGAAATATTTCAAAGTTCGAACGTTCCTCCGACCTTAGCGACCTGATGTTACAGGCTTTTGTCTGTCTGGTACCACAATAATTGCAATCTTTACAAACCCATTAGAATCAACAAATATGTGACAATATACGCTTTTACAATTATTCTCATAACCCCATTCTTTATTGAATTGCACAGTTATTCCTATGGTTTCGTACCACATTTCTATAATTTGGTAACATGGCAAAATTGAAATCGCTCATATTTTTCACAACTTGATGTCATGCGGTTAAACACTTAAGTGACACAAGTGCTTACATGTTGTAAGGTTGATCTAAGTGTGTTCACACTTCAATTCTCTGCTTATACCACAGAAATACAGCCTGTGGTTTAAGTATAAACATTTTGTAAATGCAATGAAGATGTTGAAATCTAGGATGATGAGGTTCCTAGGTTTATGATACATAAATGGATATTGTAAATTTTGTCGCTCATAAAAGGAAGTAGTTACATTGTATGTAGCTTATCCTACATATCAGCATCTAATAAGATGAGAGATGTTCAAGAATAATAAGCAGTCTAATTTGGAACTTCCTACGAATTAGCTCTTAATCTTTTTTAAAACTAATGGAGCGTGAGGGTTAAACTTACTTGAAACTAGCTTCTGCCCGCGACTTCGTACGCGGATCCTGTCCCTTATGCCAGCGACTACGGGGTCAGCAAAATCAATGGTCTGAATCGTCTCATATTGAATTTTAAGGGCCCGTTGACGGGAAAAAAACGGAATACGCATAACCATTAGAAACCTTCCATATATTTAATTTTTTGTACGTCAACGGCAAAAGCACAGATTCTAAATAGTCTAAGTTGTGTGTGGCAAATATTGCACGTATTATTACGTAAAAAAACATTAAATATTACTAAGATAACAAAGTAGTGGTGACCTAGTGGAAGTCGTTTTGGTTTAGTGGGTAGAGAACCGATCTCTCAAGTATGACTTTGATTCCAGGTCTGGCAAGTACCTGCCAATGCAACTTTTCTAAGTTCGTATGTGCTTTCAATGTATATTTTGGATACCAATAGGGGACGTTAAACTGTAGGTTCCGGCTGTCATTGAACATTCTTGGCAGTCGTTATGAGTAGTCAGAAGCCAGTAAGTCTGACCAGTTTTACCAAGGGGTGTTGGGTTGAGCGGGTAACCGGTTGTAAAACACTGGTACTCAGTTGCATCGTGACTGGAAGTCGATCCTAACATAATTGGGACAAAGGCTCTTGAGATAATAACGACAATAATAATGAGATATAAGCCCCGCAGGACATCTGAGGCTGATGACGGGGAGTAGCAACCCCGCGGAGCTATATATACCGAGTGCTCCAGGGAGAGTATACTGTCCCCCATCTCCGGCCGGCCGGAGTGAACCATGACGGGGTTAGGTCTCACGCCTCTGGCTTGCTTTCATTGGCCGTCCAGAGTGGAGTCGCTAGAGCAGGGTTAGTAGCCCTGCTCGGAGGGTAGGTGCCTCGTGGTAAGTGGCAAGTGGGCCGGTGATCTGCGTTTAAAGTCCACCGAGGTATCCTCACTTCAGCCGCTCATGTCCTTGTTGCCCTCTGGTTTCTATTCAGTGACTGATTCCCGGGGGCCTAGTAAGTGAGGTGGCGAGTCTCCACCTGCCATTTTTACATGTATAAATAATACATTGTCATCGGGAGGTGCCATAGTTCCCATAGTTTCCTATGTCCTAATCCACTAACATCCCATCACAATAGCCCAAGTAGTTTTCCTTCATAGTCAGCAATAGTTTATCACAGAACCGGGGACTGTCTTTTTTTTTTTAACGACGTCTACCGGGGATTGTCTTTGGGTTCATTTCTATAGTGTATAAAGGGATAATCGTCGGTTTTGTGTCACCATGTCATTAAAGTTGATTCAGCGTGTTGGCTTCGGCCCCACGTTTGCCTCCCAAAAATTCGGGACTCTGTAGTCCCGAGGTCTGGAAGAGACATACATACAAAATAAAAATGAGATGTAAAATTTATACTAATAAGTGACTTAACACAAAATTCAAGCGTGTTGTATCTACGTTATTATTTGTATGTGAGAGAAAGAAAAGAAAAAATACGTGTTCATTATTTTAGGGTTATCTATGTAAAAGGCAGACTAATTACTTTTTTTGATTCACCATACCTATTTTGTAACATTCATTTCTATACATTTAAAGTAGTGGAGCTCTTGAAGTTTCACATCAGGTGTTCCAGATCTTCGATTTTTATACGTCAATAGAGAGTGCTTATCAGATTGAACAACTTTTACTAAAACGTCATACCTTTATATGCTGTAGTCTAGCTGGTCTCCTGGAATTCCACATCAGGTGTTTTAGATCTTCAATTTTTATAGGGCAATAGAAAGTGCTTATCAGATTGAACAACTTTTACTAAAACGTCATACCTTTATATGCTACAGTCTAGCTGGGCTCCTGGAATTCCACATCAGGTGTTTTAGATCTTCAATTTTTATAAGTCAGCAGAAAGTGCTTATCAGATTGATCAACTTTTGCTAAAACGTCATACCTGTATATGGTACAGAGTAGCTGGGCTCTTGGGGTTCCACATAAGGTGTTCCAGATCTTCAAATTTATTATCTCAGCAGAAAATGCTCATAACATGAAACAATTTTTGCTATGGCACCATTTTTGTATCTCTTATAGTTTTGTTTGTCTGTTGGAGTTCTGCATCAAGTCTTCAAGTTTCGAAGATAAATTATAGCCTATATGTTGACCCGGCTTAATACCAATACAACAAAGAAAAAATCATTGAAATCCGTTCAGTAGTTCGGAAGATTAGCGTGTACAAACAAACAGACATACAGACATACAGACATACAGACAAACAGACAGATTTTTTTTTTGGATTTGTGTTCCATTACTGTTTCTAAACCCCACCCAATTATTATTTTTTTAATATATTCAATGTACAGACACAGTTTTTTTACAGATTTATTATATGTATAGATAAAACCCATTTCACAGATATTCAAATTCTTCATCAAATTATTTCCAGATCATAGTCGCACGAATGCGATCATCACCTGAAATCGACATAGCAAACGATTGGAAGATGGTGACAGTATTCATAGGGGCAAACGACTTATGTTCCGCCTCCTGTCTGAACCCCATCTCCTGGTCTCCCGCAGCTCACGCCAAGAAGCTGGCCATAGCCTTGGACTACCTCCATAAACATCTGCCGAGGACTATTGTTAACTTGGTGCCAGTGTTAGGTGAGTGTACCTACTTTATTCCTTTAATTAAGTCATTAGCCTTAGGTATGTGATCTTTGAATACTGTTAATATTGCCTTTATTTCTTACTAGCTGTTGCCCGCAACTTCGTTCGCGTGGAATAGTGACTTCCGGCAGATTTTTGGTTTGACCAATAGATGGCGCTATATGTCCGGAATACATTTTATTTTTTATTTTCAATTTTTTGTAATAAAAACTATCCTATGTCCTTTCTCAAGCTCCAAACTATGTCTGTACCAAATTTCACACAAATCGGTTCAGTAGTTTAAGCGTGAAGAAAAGACAGACAGACAGACAGACAGAGTTACTTTCGCATTTATAATATTAGTAGGGATTAGTCATCTAGAAATTACCTCAAATCACAAGTTCATGTTCATTCATCAATTTGAGCCAATGCTCTATAATAAAGACCACAATCAATAAACACACTTATCTTTATTCACACTTTTCTATATTCTCGCTTATACATATTTGATAGCTTATTGCCTTCTTTAAACAAAACAACATCTGGAATCGACCAGAATCTTCTATTTACCTGACTCTTAAACACTCGCACAGATGTGTCAGTGTCAATCCGCGTGCTGCGTCCGATGATGTGCCGACTGATGCACTCGCTGTTCTGCACGTGCTTCCACCAGCAGGGCGGCAACGAGCTCTACGACCTCGTGCGGATGGCCAGGCTCTACCAGAAGGCTGAGGTAGCGCTGGTACGTTGAATTATATCTTACGTTGAAGTTTTCATATAAAAATATTGTCTTGAAAATATCATAACCTAAAGAATCTGCTGTATTATAGTTTTTTCGCCATAAGAAGAGTTCCCTGTCACTTCATTTTACATTAAATTTATGAATTGTAAAATGACTTCAGATGATAATAATTTGAATAATAATAATATATATTTAATGAATTGTCAAATGAGTATGAATATCCATTAAATTTCGTTAGGTGACATCACTACATTTGTAAAACAAGAACTGTCAAGGAACTCTTCTTACGGCAAAAAAGCTATAGTAGTGTTACTATGCGTAAGATACTATGTCTACCCACTATGCTAGTGACAGTAGAACAGTATGTAAGAACTGACAACAAAAATGAAGGTCGTAATTTTTTACTGAATGGGATCAATTAAGTAAGGATAAGAGAAAATGGAAGGAGCTGCACCGACAAAAACTGGGATCTTAAATTATATAAAAATAATTAAAAACAAAGAAAAATAAACGTATACAACGGCTTAATCAGTACAGTAATAAAAATCTGACAAGCGTAAAATTTTACTTAATTTAGACTACTTTATACATACCTAATACTTAATGAGAGGACGTTACGTTTTAAATCAAATGTTGGGCCCAACAGAACTAGGTTTATTAAACCTGTGTTTCAGGCTATCACTGAACAAGGATTTTAAAGTATGAATGTGGCCCTTTTGAGTCTCACCTTGTTTGGACTTGGGCAAGTGGGGTACCAGGGCAAGAATTTTGATAAATATTATATTTTGGCAATCCATGCTGTATTCCCAGGTGGAGAGCGGTCGCTACGACAGTCGGCCGGACTTCACGGTGGTGCTGCAGCCCTTCATGCGCCTGTTCAACGCTCCGCTGCCGCCCGTGCGGCCGCTGCCGCTCGTCATCCACCAGTCCTACATCACGCACGACTGCTTCCACTTCTCGCAGAAGGGACATGCTCTAGGTACTGTGCCACTGTCTCCCTGACTCCTCATGATAGACTGCCGCCCGTGCGGCCGCTGCCGCTCGTCATCCACCAGTCCTACATCACGCACGACTGCTTCCACTTCTCGCAGAAGGGACATGCTCTAGGTACTGTGCCACTGTCTCCCTGACTCCTCATGATAGACTGCCGCCCGTGCGGCCGCTGCCGCTCGTCATCCACCAGTCCTACATCACGCACGACTGCTTCCACTTCTCGCAGAAGGGACATGCTCTAGGTACTGTGCCACTGTCTCCCTGACTCCTCATGATAGACTGCCGCCCGTGCGGCCGCTGCCGCTCGTCATCCACCAGTCCTACATCACGCACGACTGCTTCCACTTCTCGCAGAAGGGACATGCTCTAGGTACTGTGCCACTGTCTCCCTGACTCCTCATGATAGACTGCCGCCCGTGCGGCCGCTGCCGCTCGTCATCCACCAGTCCTACATCACGCACGACTGCTTCCACTTCTCGCAGAAGGGACATGCTCTAGGTACTGTGCCACTGTCTCCCTGACTCCTCATGATAGACTGCCGCCCGTGCGGCCGCTGCCGCTCGTCATCCACCAGTCCTACATCACGCACGACTGCTTCCACTTCTCGCAGAAGGGACATGCTCTAGGTACTGTGCCACTGTCTCCCTGACTCCTCATGATAGACTGCCGCCCGTGCGGCCGCTGCCGCTCGTCATCCACCAGTCCTACATCACGCACGACTGCTTCCACTTCTCGCAGAAGGGACATGCTCTAGATACTGTGCCACTGTCTCCCTGACTCCTCATGATAGGATGCCGTTCACGGCCATGAAACTAGGAAGGACTCATTTTTAAACGCTTTTATGTGACTTGCAAGCACCGTATGTGAAATATGCAGGTGGAATCTACCATTCAAGTCAATTTTGAAGCTGATATTTCATTTACACTAAAATCGTATACTGAACTGATAACAAAACTTTTGAATCCTGAATTGAACTTTACTTAATTTTGTAAGCTTTTTAATTCTATAATATTGTATCCTCAAAATATAGCCCAAATCGGATGTCCTCATTAGCTGAACACTAAAAAATCTTCTAACAGTCCATTTTCGACTTCCAGCTGCGAATCTACTGTGGAACAACCTTCTAGAGCCAGTAGGCAACAAGTCAGATAACGTGCCGCCAGTCCTGCTGCGGCAGTTCCGCTGTCCCAGCAGGACTGCGCCCTTCCTCTTCACCGGGAACAACTCCCGGAACTTCCTCATCAACGGCAAGCAGGAGGGAGCTGATGAGGTGTTCCTCTGAGAGTCGGAGAGACACATGGATGAGAGGAGATATGAGGGTATTAAAAGACCTCAAGGGACAATTATGTGTTTTGACTACTATTGGGGGGATCAAAGGACCAATAAAGACCAGTTATTAAGGTGGGACTTTTGGTTGGTAATTTATAAAAGTTTTAGTCAATGGACATTGAGTGTTTTTTATGTGTGTCAAAGTGTTCATGTGGAGTTATAGGGTGTAATACCTCAATGGTATGCTCATGGTGATGTGATGATTTGAGCCTCAAGAGACAAATCATGCTCAGTGACGGTTTTGCTCAAAAGTGTTTGTAAACAATAGACTCGAATCCAAACTAAAGTGGTGCTCAAAATTTGCTCAATTATTCATAATTCAGTTATTTAATAATTTCCATGACATAATAATTAGTAACATTTTAGGTAATGTTGTTCGAAAACCTGTTCCCACGACAAGGGGGAATTAGGTAGGTATATTGTATTAATTTTCGATAACTTGTCAAATATTTATAATTAGTTTGATATTATAAACAATTTGTACATTTGTAGATATTTTTTTATACTAAGTTATGTAATATTAAGTATATTTGACGCCAGAATTAGATGAAGTAACGTAGTTAGGGATGTTAAATAATTAGCGAAACTTTTTACATTGTTTTTGTCAGAATTCTGATGTCAACTATTTAAGTAAGATAAAGTAAAATCTCAATGGTTCCAAAGGACCAATATAGGTATCAAGGGACCATTTTGTTTTCCGAGATATTTGGTATGGTGATGTGTTCAAATGTTTTATAATGTATGTTCTAGCAAATTTAATAGTGTATCATCTATGGTATGTTCTAAGTTATTTTGTTCAGGAAGCTGTTTTTAATCTTACATGTGGAATTAGTAATTTGTGCTGTTTACTTGACAGGTGTAGAATCTATTCCTGCAAAATAAATGTGTTGTAGATTATTTCAAGCATGTAAAGAGTAACATGTATCTTTAGTGGTGCCGGAAGTTTACAAAAATTTACACGGTGGGATATTAATGTACACGGTGGGATATTAATTTACACGGTGGGATAATAATTTAAAGGTTTTTAATCTAAGTTAAAAGTTAACAATAGCTCAATGTTGTGATGTAGTTAAGTGAATAAAGTACACGTTTAGCTTAATATTAGTAAATCTGTAACTTAATATCACTTGTCAGTGCCATTGACGTTACGCTCTCAACCAAATGTTATTGTAAGCGAAAGTTACCTAAACATTATACTTTAAGATTACGTCCATGGCTTCATTTTATGAATAAATCAATCAATTTTTGTACACGTGTGTTTTCTTTGCTTAAATCTTGTGAATAGTATTGAATTAAAACGCCTGCGGAAGTCGTGGTGGCCTAGTGGGTAAAGAACCAACCTCTCGAGTATGAGGGTGTGGGTTCGATTCCAGTTCAGGCAAGTACCAATGCAACTTTTCTAAGTTTGTATGTACTTTCTAAGTAATCTTAGACACCAATGGCTGATAAAAAAGGTGAAGGAAAACATCTTGAGGAAACCTGGACTATATAGTCTGAAATCACCAAACCGCATTAAGCAAGCGTGGTGATTAATGCTCAATCCTTCTCCGTGTGAGAGGAGGCCTGTGCCCAACAGTGGGACGATAAAAAGGCTGTAACAAAGCGCCTGCAACTTTTAAGATAACCGCGCGACCGCGTAATGTATTATTTCACTAGGCGCTTAATTTTTTCTTCGACAATCAAGTAGTTAGTTAACTAATAGTGTGCTCAATCGATATTAATTACAAAAGCAACGCTGAAAGATTTACATATGACTAACAAAGAGTAAGTAGATATAGATATAAATGGTGTAAGTAAATTAATAAGTACCTACTTGTTGCTTTGCAGTGAAGTCCACTTTCCTAATAGAATTGAGTAAGCAATTACCTTAAACTGAACCTTATGTATTCTATGCGACGGGTAGAACTATTTGAAGCAACACATTACCCTGAAAATCATTACTTACAGGAAGATACAAATATACCCTTATTTCACTATTAAGTAAATAAGCTACCATCTTTTCAATGCCAACCAACAATACAAATCTGTCTGTGGACGACATGCGATGTCTACAGTCTACATCGAGTACACATAGACAGTATTCATTATATATATTATATACATACATATAGCGTGGTTAGACGCCGTCCGTGATTTCACGGCCGGGTACCGCCGAGCCTACAACTGAGCATGAGTTCAAGCCACACGACATACCATTTACAGGGTAGCAGAGATTGATAACATTTGGGATGTCGCTTGTAAACTTCCAAGATGATGGTTTCTGAAATTATGGGAATGTAAAAAGTCGTGATTAAGTTTTTTTTTCAGAAGGAAACAAACTCAAACCCTGGTTTGAGTTTAGCAAAATACAATTTAGGCAAATGTACGGAATTGCCGACAACATCTTTTAGGTCAGAAATTACTTACGATAACTAGATATTTGAGGCACTACTGAATGGCATAAAAATAATTCGTTTAGATAAGAAGATACTATGTAATCTGTTATACCTCTAAATTTTACCTCATTAAATATAAGTCTTTGAGTAAAACCGCAACTTTCCAAGCAATCGTAATTTTTCATCTTGCGCCGCATTTCATAGTTTCACAGTCTAGGCCAACCACAGGTTAAGAATCCCCGAGTTAGCAACAGTTTGGGTGCAGGGAATATGAAAAATACCTCTACTGACTTATAGGTAGTTTGAAGGTAAGCATGCCATGTTGACGTAGTTTTCAGTTCATGAAAAATTAATTTAAAATTTTTCAGACGGAAACGTACGATGAATGCAGTAAGTCTATATTTATAAATGGTTTTGTAACGGACGGACGAGTAAAGTATGCTACAAAAGTAGTACCTACCTGCACCTACAAGTCTACAACATGGTTCCTATTCATCTAAAATTATAAAATAACAAAGTAAGGCACACAACCCGATTAACGAATCCGACCAAGCTCTACAAACAACTACATATTTTGAGCGTCCAACTCCAAAACAATTTAATTGAACTATACTGGTATCCCCAAATAAGGCGCTATGCCACCACAATAAAACCACGGAGTAACCACAATGTTGTGTAGTAGGCGTGCAATTAGTACAAACTACCTTCAGACTGAGTTTGAGACGTCTGAGTAGTTAACACTGAAATATGGGCTTATTTGTAAAAGGCGGCGCAAGTTGTAAGCGATTTACGCTTCGATCATTAAATCTCAAAAGTCTAGTAGCTTTTCAAGTGTCAACTAAGGCGACCCACGGACCCAATACTTATTTCTTAATTTTTTTTATCATCTCGTCGAGTCTTCTTCCTCAGTTATATTTTCCATTACCTCACAAGCAATTTCACAGAGTCTATTCATCTTTTTTTTGGTCATCTATGTCCTCAAAACATTGCTTAGACGCATCTAACTGAATAAAAACGATACCTGAAATCAAACTGCAATAGGTAGCCATATTAATCATGCAGACCACAGACTAGACTACGTTTTTACTAAATTAGTCACTATTTTAACAGCAGAATTGAAAAACGCTACTCATTTGTTTGATATGTGGTAGATCAGATTGTTCACTAAAACCGCTATCATCTTGTAACTTATAAATACAGCATCGTATCGTCCGAGCGCATCCAATCTCTCTACACATGGCGCTTGACATCTGCACAATCAATTGCTGCTCTTTATTGAAAGCTGCACTTTTGCACTACTTACATACGGGCATAATGTCTTACAATCTGAGAACAACTCTAAAGAAGTTATACTTTAATATTATGTAAGCTTGTTCTAATGAAAATAAGTAAAATCCACGATTTGTCTTGCGGATTGAAAACTACCTAAATATCTTTCCAAACATGTAAATATGTCTCCTTACTGCTACCGAGACTGAAAATTACTGAAACGATTACTTATGTTTACAACAAGAAGTAATTTTACCTATACCTATCTATTGAATTAGGAAATACGAAAAGGAAATAGTGAATTCTCATACCCATAAAATTATCATGAAAACGTATCCCTACCCCTTAAGAAATAAAGAATAGGCAAGTAAACAATACATAAAAGTAGGCTGCATTTGTTTTCATGAACATCGCGTGGTTTCAGGGATGCGACAGTCTTTTTCAGTCCCCCCAGACATAGCGTGACATACGTATACTGCTTATGGAGTTTCAGAACGGATTTTTTTTAGAATTCCGTATCCAAAAGTCAAAATGGGGGTCTATTACGAAGACTTCACTAACTTCTAATGTATCGTGATGGTTAGGTGAAATCACAAATTTCGTATTTTTAATGCTCGTTTTTGCTCGATATTGACAAAGGCAACAAGTTGACACTTGAATTATATGTAGGTACGAGACCCTTCGTGTGTGAGTCCGACTCGCACTTGGCCGGTTTTTTATATTATGTGGTTTTAAAGTTATGCCTATTGATGACAATGAAACTATATCGTTATATTGATTCAACAATACAATAAGTAGCACAATGACATACACTAACTCTATTATTAATAGCTTACCAAAACTACCGAACAAAAAACCATTATCCACCATTTATTTTGAAAAGGCATATAATTTATAGTTTGATAGGCTGTCAGGGTACTGAAGGAACATAATTTCTTTAACAATACTTATTGTTGTTCGCTCACTTTCGCTTGTAAAATATCGGGGCCCTTAAACATAGGAGATAGTAGGTAGGTAGATAGTACCTATACTGCAATTGGGTCAGAGATTGTACTGTAGGTGCCTGTCTCCCGACAATGGGGCTACGGTAGCTAGCAGATAGTCATTATCGCCTCTATCGATGATTTAGAACTATGGTCTACAAAATGTAGTTCTAAAGTAAATGTGTGGTTTGGAAAACCTACTTTTGGTCAATGATAAAGACTTCTCAAACAGCAATGTGAAACAGTGGCCCTATAGTATTGACTTATAAAGTTTGGGTACTTTTTCAATGACTGATCGTTTTCCTGACATATCCCTTTCCTCTTGCCTGTCTTTGAAAAGCAAAGCTCTTCTACCTCCCATTATCTTGATTGCAACGAAAATTCTTTGAGAGTAAGGGGTTAAAGAATGCACCTGTTTCTGAGTACGCACTTGATACGCAGATTCTTTCTTACATTTGTCACCTCCAGTGATCTCCTCCGATATTTTTTAAATCAAAATTCGGCTCTAGAGATCAGGTGAAAAATCACGCACACATTCCCACCCTTTGACCCTATATTTACACAGTAGCTGTTAATATAATAATGGAGTGACCCTCATGTAGTGACCGTATGCAGGGTGTGGTCTTGCACCCTAAAATATGGTGGTGCGAACAAGCTATGACGTGTTTCTAACTTGTCTGATTGCCTAACCAAATGTAGAACAACCCTTTTGATGCCTTTGAAATAGTTTTAGATTTGTTCATGTACCTCTACATTCACAAACGAAAAGTAAAAATTATTTGAAAGTTTCGATAAAAGTTTGAATGCTCTATGCATTGCATGCGACGATGCACGTAAGTATGCCTGATAAATGTGATCGTATTGTAATCTTAATATATGTTACAGCCAAAGTGATTAAATATACATTATACATAATGACTGGCCATTGTATATAATACCCAAATTGACTAGACAGTGTGATAGATTAATCACTTTATCTGGATCTAATTCATAATAGCTGGTCAAAGTTAGCCAAAGTAATAAATATGGTATAATCGTCTGACTACTTACTAATTCTTAGAAACGGCTCAAGTTATTATCGACTCTTTTTATGATAAATCATCAAATGATTCCTCCCACTGTGGGAGAGCAGCGTGAGGGACTCAGAGAGCGTGAGCGTGAGCGTGCAGCGTGAGGTCAGACTGTTAGTGGCTTAAACCCACGCGTTGAACAACGCGCACCGCCGAGACGGGTCCGTGTCTCCCAGGAGACGGAAGGCCGATAAGGCACCCGAACTCATCGCACAGGCTCACGTCTACGGTGGCTGGGAGTCGTCTCTCGACCACACAGAAGGAGACGATGGCATCCCAGTACCTCTCGCCCCGGACCTTGGCTTGAACCAGGGCCGGGTGCGAGAGGTCGCCGCTGCCGACTGCCTCGACGAGGACACGGCGGTGCCCTTCCCGGGCAGGGCACACTCCGGGCCGTCGGTACAGTGGCCCGAGCCACACTTCAAAGAGGGGACTTTTCGCTACTATTATGGGGTGCACTGTGCTAACTAGCCTTTTTCGAATTATATTAAGGTCAGCTACCAGGCACTTTAGTTAGTTAACATGAAATAATAATCTTTACCTACTTGTTTTATTACATTATCTAAGTCTATGGAGATATTATATAAAATTGCTAGTTAATGTGATTAATTCTGTGTCAATTATCACTTTATCCAAATTGAGTAGATATTATAAATAATAGCTAGATAATATGTATAATATGCGGACTTATTACTTTGGCTGTAACATATACATAGATATTTAATGGATTTTAATACTTAACTATGTTATGTACATCTGACTAGCTATATTAGGAGGAAAAAAATACCAGTAGTTATTATTTATATTATTTATAATAGCAAACACAATGCACAACTGAATGGCATCTGCTTTTGGGATAACACAAAAAAATCTAGATCTTTCTAAACAAAAGTGTAGTTAGGTAGAGGGTGGCATGAGCAAGGGATCAAGAGTTCCCCTGCATTCATCCCCCTTCATCCTAGCCCTTTCAATAGGGAGACCACAGTTTGATTGACCATTAGTACTTACATTTGTATTTAGTGTTTTAATGGTAGTTACTAAATTAATGGTTATTTGAATTTTGGATCGTTCTTTTGTTTTGTCTTCTCTGTGTACAAATAACTAAGAACCTACATATTTCAATGTAGAAATACCTTTTGTAATACCTTTTGTAGTGTCTAGAAAACAATAAAACCAAATTACATACTGTACTATAATTTTTCAGCTAAAATATGTTTTGGGAAGTGTTTGGTCTCAATTTCTAAAAGTAATATTTCAAGTTCAAATCCAAAAGCTTTTGTTTGATTCATAGACTTATCCAAATTATTCCAAATGACTAGTTTTTAATACCGGCCTCACATTTATGTATTATCGTTAGTCACAGTACTTAAGTCATTGTTGGTGCGTTTGAGACGAATACTGAAAAATTGGGCACCGTCTGGACACAAGAGTCTCGGCGTGAATCAGACTGCTTATTCTGAATGGCCGAGTAGTAGTAGGAATGTAAAACTGATGATATGAATTTATGGTAAAGATTTTTTTATAAAAGTTTCAGGAATGGTTTCCGGGAAAACTATCAGGTAAATGTTGCTTAAAAAAGGTTCAAGCTAGATAAATGACCATAGTAGATATCCCGTCGTGGTGTTTAATTACCATATATATTGCATAAGCTTGCCCTGTTAGAGGCAAAGCTGAAGTGGTTTGTGCAAAACATAGGTACAACAGATAATATTTTATTATTTTTGATTAGCACCTTATATCCCCCATCTGCTATGAAAAACTGATAAAACTTTTTAGAACTATGTTTTGTCTGAAGTGTGAAATGAAACAAAGTCCTAGCTAGATTTGACATACTGAGGTGTGCCTAATCTAGGACATGAAAAATGTATAGCCCAAGGAGTGGTCTGATCTGATGTTCCATATAATAATTTTATAGGTTCTCCAGAATAGGCGTGCGCGAGGCAGGGTGTATATAAGCGATGGTCGCGCGGTTTGAGGCACAGTCTGGCCCGGTGCGTTGCCTCACGAACCCGCCACGCCAAACCCGCCTTTTTTACGTTTTTTCTAAACTACCTACTATAAACTTCAATCATGGTAAGTCTTTATCATTATTTTTGTTAACCAATTTTCAGCTTTACGTAAAAAATACACAAATTATATTATAAGATTAAACTAATATAAGGGATCATGAAAAAATTTGGGGTGCGTTTTAGAGTTTTCCCTTCATGAAACTCTTTAAAACTTTTCACAGTAACAGGGTCGATAATTTTTTTTTTTCAATAAATTATTATTTTTGAAGTAAACTTACAGTCTCATTGAACTTTTTTTTATATAAGTCGTTCTTATTATCATGTTCTCTCTACCATGAGCTCTCAGCCTGTATTTTGTTGTTTTATACTGAAACATAAGACGTTTGAAACAAAACGCGAGCTTATGATAAAGCCGTAACAAGAAAGTTCGTAAAAGTTGTTTATTAACAAAAATCACGATATTTACAAATTAAGCTGCAGATTCTCAAAACACTTTCAGTCACGAAAAAAACTAAAGAAATTGGGAAAAGTTGCGTGAGAATTAGTAAAATTTGAAACAGTAGATAAAGAGATGTCTGTCTATGGAACAAATTGCTGTTTAACATGAACTTAGTACTTACACGAATTTGGCGAAAAACTTTGTTAATTAGGTACACTTTTAAATCACATATATTACCAAACGTATTTTTTTTATTAGTTTATTTTTATACCTGAAAAAGTTTTCATGGTTTTAAACAATGAAATAAAAACCTAGTCGTAGGTAAATAAGATTTTTATGCAATTTTTACACATTACAGGAAACCGGAAAATTATACATAAACACATGTATCGCTTAGCAACCTATTATACTTAGTGTTATTTATGTAAATGATCTAACTATATCTAGTTCTAAACAGCACGGAGTATATTTTTTATATCTCTTGTGGTTTTGACCTGGAGGAAATCCTGACATTGTCACATAAATAATTCAAGGAAAACTGATAAATCTATGCACATTCCGCGATGTATTTGCAAATAACGGCGTTTGAACTTCGCGGCTTCAAAGAACATTTGTTTCTATTAATAGGAATTCCTGAAGTAAATCCAAATAAGAATTTTATAAAATTATCAGAAACTAAGAAAAAAGGTAAATAATAATCTAAAATGTAATGTACTTATTATTTAAAAAATTAGATACCTAACTTGAAAGAAAAAAAAACAATACTTGATTGGCATACCTATGTTGTTTGTTGTTATGTTTTGTTTTTTGAAGCAATAATTTTCTTCTTGAATGAAACAACAGCGTATAACTCATTGCAAACCATATTAAAATTATGAGGCTACCTAATCTCAGTTTTCATATGACGATAAATCGGAGCCGGCCGGTCATGGCTGATCGAGCTGACCGCAAACTCCACGCTCCACGACCGTTGCCAAGTCAAGCCGGGTCTCCAAGTGGTCTCAATCAATCCTCTGTGAACTAGGAACTGTGAACTTCGATGCACTTCACTTGGCTTGAGTCCAACTGTTTTCGTGGATTTAGAAATGGTTGGGAATTTGAAAGCAGTTTGAAGCACTTTTTTATTGGAGTTTCTGAAAGTTTCAGGGCATGTTCTTTAAAAAGAATAAAAATGAGGCTGTATCTTTATGATGAGGGTAACTTTATTATTAGTTAGACCATACAACATAGAAAATGTTCGTCAGTAGGGAAAAACCGTGGGAAAAATGTAATGTATAACAATACATTTTGATGAAAGTGGACATTATTGCGTTTATGGGTTTCATTTATAATAATAATAAACTTCTTTTATTCAGATAACTGAGATCCATACATTAGGTACACAAACAATACAGTTAATATATAATAGTTAGCAGGGACTTAGTCCTCTGCACTAATTTCCACATAAGCGGGCAGTCGTGTCTACTGGCTATAGCACTCAAGATGCTGTGGCGACTTCCACGCAACCGACTGATGAAGGATGCGGTCTTCTTACGCCATATTGCTGCAAAGCCATCTGTGTGTGCAACAGCAAACATTGCTGATGCACTGCAGAAACGTGGAAGCCGCAACAGCGCCCTGAACGCGTTATTAAATTGCACCCGCAGAGCATTGTATGTTCTCTGAGTATAGTTAGCCCACAGAGCTCCCGTGTATAGTGAGGTGTGGAGAGGAGTGATACAATACACTTTGAATAATGTAATTTTAACTGCGTCTGTACAACGGAAGAATCTGCGCGCCAACATATTCGCCCGAACTGACAATGCTCTGCGTTCCCTCTCCATATCGACATCATCTTTTAAATCATCGGTGACCCAATGTCCAAGGTATTTAAATTGGCACACTCCTGTTAAGGCTTCACCATTTAGGTAAAGTGGTTGAACTGGTGGACTTTTGGGTCCCGATTTAAAAGCCATGTACACTGTCTTTTTTACATTATATGTAAGACCGTGTGAAGCGACAAAAGACTCACAAACTGCGAGCAACTTCCGGAGGGCTCCGATTGAGGGGGCCAGCAGCACCATGTCGTCCGCGTAGCTGAAGTTGTTACAACAAACACCATCAACATAGCAGCCGATATGCATGCCGCTGAGCTTCTCAACCAGGGCGTTTACGTACAGGTTGAAGAGTAAGGGTGAGCTCAAACCCCCCTGCCGCACCCCACACTCCAACCTACTCGCATCCGAAAGTTCACCCGCCCACTTCACACGATTCTCCTGGTGGAGATACCAGTACCTAAGGACTGATGCCAACTCCGGTGGCACTCCAGTCCCGGCAAGCTTCTCCCACAACACATCATACGCGACTAGATCGAATGCCTTACTCAGATCCAGGAAACAGGCATAGACAGGTGTTCGTCTATCCGTATAATACTTGACAGTGTGCTTCAAACTAAATACAGCTGCCTCAGTGGACAACCCAGGTCGGAACCCGAACTGAGCGTCGTGCAACTGAATGTATTTGGTGAAATGAGAGTTGAGCACACTGTCAAGTACCTTAGCAACGATGGTTGCCAAAGAAATTGGTCTATAATTCGTCTTGTCTGCCATGTCTCCTGTCCTGTTCTTAGCTATTGGTACCACCAGCGTCTGCATCAGTCCGTGAGGAAGGTATCCGTGGCTTATGCACAGATTATAAAACATGGCAAGCACTCGAGGCAGATGGATATTATATATATTATAATTCAGACCATGTAATTTCCATACACGCTACTAGACACCAATTAGACCAGATATGGATTAGTTCGGTTCACGAACAAAGGGCAAACAAAAGACAGCTTATATCTAGTAATAGTAAGTAGGTATCTGTAATAAGTTCAACCTATTTGAATAAAAAACAAAGATGAAATCGTACTGGCCACCATGAACTTTACATATTTTTACCATTATTCAGTAAGTGTACATTGCTATGCCACCGTGGCTGCCTGCATTGTTATCGCACGGGAAAGCTGCGCTTATTAATTATTTATCAAACATATAGTTAGGCGATAGTCACGTATTGTTTAAGTTTAATGATCCACGATTGTCAAGTGTCGTGGTCTGCCTGATGCCAACTGATAGCTCTCCCACGGAGATCAATCGTCATAGGAATACTAATTACCTACCTGCGTGTAAGGATATATTTAAAAGCTCTAAAGAGTCTCTTTTGTTTCAAAATAAATATGTTACTAAATATGCTCGAGTCTCTTTACCTCCAGTTCTACCTCTCTCTTTACCTCTTATTAACCGCGCAAGAATAAAACCTAAATCATCAACATCATTAATATGCCTCCACAATTAATTTTCAAAAAGCTCAGATACAAGCCTGCGTCAAATTGTGGTATCAAAATTACAGTAGATATATTTTTCAATATGGCAATAAGCTTTTTATAAAAAGCTTGTTTATTTCGTTCTTTTAATATATGGTTCTAAAATGAAACTCTGAACTTTTAATTAATATGTTCCAATTACAAGGACCCACTAATTAGCATGTCTACAAGTAGTACACTTCATATCCTTATCATCGTTTATTGGAAGTGGCAGTGCATGTGCAAAGTGCAGCGATGCACTCCCACCGCTCTGCTATTGATTCTAACCAATCAATATTAATTGTGCAGCCAAAGCCAATTGAAAAGGTGAAGGCTTTCCATTATTTAGATTTAGTCTTGTTTTGAGTATGATAGACTTAAAGGTACTGAAAACTGAAACGAGTAAACAGTCAAGGTACTTACAAGTTTAAAACAAAAACAATTAACTATCAGTAATAAAACTCGAACCAAAATAGTTTTATTGTTGTAGTTAGGATGTGTATCTTTTTGCAATAAATGTCTCTAGAAAAGAGACAATACAAATGTGACCCAATTTGTCAGGGAAATGTCTAGACCAAAACAATTTGCTTGCTTTCAGCAATTTCATGAAGCGTACAAAAGCATTATGTTCAGTCACTCGAAATAGGCTGAAACTGAAACTATGTATTTTCGAACAAATCGATAAAATCCTAATTAGTTTGCTAGTGAGAAACTGTCTAGACTAGGTATTAGCTGTTTAAGCTAATGTGGCATACCTAGTTTGTTTTCCTGAAATAACTACACTTAGCTTAACTAGACTATCGTCTGATTATGTTATATCTAAAAAGTTACAAATAGGTGCTTTACTAAACAGCTTTATCAATATTACATGGCTACTTTATAAGTACGCCTAATCATAGTGTTATATCAAAACACGAATGCATATTGATGCATTGTTATTAAACACTTTACGATCATAGATAAAAGTGACGTCCACTTACGTTTTTATCGACATATCGACGTTGCACGCCACTCTACCGACCAGTGACGTGACATGTCACGTCAAAATTAGCTTCTTATCCAAACTATCGATAAAATTACGTTTTGTTTTATAGTAACAGTGCAAGAGAGATAACTTATTGTAAAGCCAATAGATGTTGAAGTTTTTTGTATACTTTTTCCTGTTTAAAATTGCTCGATTGCAAATCTAAATTCCCCAAGATTATTATTATTTGCACAAGCATAGCGAATATAGTAATCACATTTTTAATGTTTCTTTTGATACGAATTTTGGAGATGAATCATCCGAACTGTTTTATATTGAGGCATTACAGTTACAATTTTGATTGAAGTATCAAGAAATAATAGTTACGATTCATTGATCATAAAGTTCACGTAACAATTTTCTTGGAAGCAGTTAAGGACTGATTTTAATCGTTTACAATCAATAGCAAGTCCAATTAAGTGAGACAAAAGGTAGCGGTTAACTAAACGCAGCTACTCGTGAAAGCTCAGGAAGGCTTTTATTTTCAAAAGAATGGACGAAGCGTCACTCAGTAGTTTTAGATTATAACGGGCTTATAGTTTTGAACAATTTTAACATAATTTATAACAATACTACATTGAAATTGCATAGGGGAAATAATTTACATGTATAGGTATCGTTTATGTCTTAAATCTCCACTCCGATTTCAATGTCTACGAGAAATTGAAAGAGTATTATCAATAACACACTTATTTTAGTAACTACAATGTTTTATTAGCATTTTAAATATTAGAAAGCATTTAAGACACAAAAATAAATTGTCAGTTGCATGTCCGAAAACAAAACGCAACGAATCGAGATTTGCAAGCCGTAGCTAATGTGGAAAAAGTTTCGCTCTCGAAAAATCGCGAAATTGATTATTTCCATAATATTCAGAACTTCCAATGCTTGCAAGCTTACAAGTTTGTTTGTTGATGTAAATGGTATGTTCTATAGTTTAATTAACACACCATTACATATGTCGGAAAGCGACGAACATCAGGATGGCACTATTGTCCGACATCAGCTAGGGTAATCGTAAAATGAGATAACTCAAACTCAAAACTCAAACGAACTCAAAACTCAAACGTTTATTCAAATTACGGCCAGTTTCTTCATCAAAAGTTAAAGTTAAAGTTATGGCTAAAGTAATGTCTAAAGTAAAAGTAACGGTTAAATTCAATTTTTCTATGAATTTTGCTGTCAGTTTAGCCTTGAAAAAACGAATTTGACCGTTACTTTTACTTTAGACATTACTTTAACTTTAACTTTTGATGAAGAAACTGGCCGTTAGTCAGAACAAAAGACAGCCCCCAAAAAGCCCGCCCTTCGCCACATATTATATTTAAGCAAATCACATTATCAATTAATTGACTTCGTGAGCAGCGAAATTACTCATTAGAGCAATTTTCTTCGACTTCCTTTCTTCAACTATTATTTTAGCTACAAAACTATACCAAACAATGTAGCTTTACAAATACTGAACATAAAACAATGCAGGTATAATCGTCAATAACAGCATAACATCGATTACAACAATCGATGCGTAGGCGCAGACGATCCCGCCATTATCCTATTAGCTAAGTGAATCACCCTGGTCTTTGTAAGGAAATAGAGACTGTAGAAAAGGCTACTTTATAAGCTTGCTTAGAAATATGTTAAGTTGGATAGTTAGTAGCCAAGCATTTAGGATGATTCATCAGGTGTACTTGATCAAAGAAACGTATTTACTTTGTTTGTACAGTTCCTATTAAGGATTTAAAAACTTAACCTTCACGTCATATTTTACGCGGCTTTCAGTAATTTGTTTAATAGTAGATGCTAAAAAATAATTAATTTTGAAGTACCTAGTACTAAACAGCAGTAAGGCACGCCTATAACATACCCAGTTGTCAGGTGAAATTAAAAGTTTATACCAATATAATTGTAGGTGACTGACCTGCAGGGCGCGCCTGATCACTAGCAATTACATTTACACTAATTACGTTAAACCGTTAATTACAAACACCATGGGTAGTAAAAATAAAAGTGTTTATTTAAAGACTATTTCTGGATGCAGTTACTAAGACGCAATCAATTGACTGGGAAGGAGTACCTAAGCATTCAACCTCAAAAGTAGTACATATAGAACTTGTTACTTCTGTTTTTACTCGACTGTGCTAAACGGAGGGTTATCTTAAACCATTCCAAAATTGAAGAATATTTTATATGTATTACAAATATGATACCCACGAATCTCTTAAATACTCCGTTTAAAAAATTACATTAGACATCAAATCGCCCAAAGATTTGCTGAAATGTAACAAGACGTTATTAAATAACCATTTGTTACATAACCACGTATGTTAGACGTCATATTGAAATTATAATAATTTTGTTATTACTGCCACGGCAAATCACACTTAAGACATGAAACCATTAAAGTGTAGTTTGTCTAAATACTAGTGCTTAAAGGTATTTATCTACCACAAACTTGAATGTACATAATCATTGCTTTATGGACTTTGATTAATCATTTTGGGTACTTTGATTTAGGCCATTTGTTAGAGAGTGGCATTTATTGGTGTCTGTATAATTTTAAATGGATTAATACTTGTCAGACAGGCATTTTTTGCTTAGATTAATATATTTATCATTTTCGTTTCTAAACTTTACCTATATCAATACTTACTACTTAGTACTTACGACTTAGTAGAAGCCAATGAACACCCTAATAGGGTGTCTACTAAGTCACCGTATTAATACCTATAATTTGTGATATCTAGCTACAAACTGATCAGCATTTCAGAAATCCAATTATGGCATAATTATAATATCAGTACAGTTGTCAGACTTCCCTATCGCCTAGGTAGGCCTAAAAGCGCTATTACTTATAACTAATTTGTGTGCTCTAATAACTGACTCCCTAAATAGGAAGGTTATTAATTGGGATATTAGATTGCTTTTTAACTTTATGCTTTTGTATTTCTGTATACCAATTTATGTTTTTAACTACTTATACACGAAAATATCTTCACGGGATGATGATCGCGCATAATTTATTTAAGTAATTCATGTTTTTGTGAACACAGTACTTTATGATCGAGCATATTGTTACTCTTTTGCTCTAAGTACTTTATTTACTTACACGTGTATAGTGTTTCCTCTTTAATAAAATACTAAACTTAGCATCTAGGTTTTACCAGCATTCCAAGTAAAAACTGAAGTTTTCTTCCTTGGCAGTTGAAACGAATGACCATAATAAAAGTTGAACGATCCATTAGTTTTCAGATTATCTGTAGCTAATTCTGTTTGTCTATGAATATTGGTAAGAAAGATCTTATCTATAGAATGATAGAAACCTATATCTTAAAATTTCGTAGGAAAAAAAATTGAACTTGGTTCAGTAGAACAAGAGTACCTACTGAAGTTCTCTGTGGCAAAAGCCAAAGTATTTTATCCTCTTTTTAATTTCTACAATTTTTATAGGCTATATTTGGCACAGTTACAGAAAAGTGTGTAGGTAACATAACACTCGAATAGGACAGCTTTTAGGCATTGAGTCATATCGGGAGTGTCGATGACGTCATCAGTCACTCCCTGCCACATCCCTCTGTAACGCGACACATGGTCAAATAGCACTGGGAATTGTGACGTCACGAAGCATCGTGCTGTTAACTTTGTTCGTGCGGAGTAGTTATTTAAAAAGTTTGCGTATTTTTTTGCGAATGGTAGTTATTTTATTTTACAGTAGACTTGGAAGGTAAAATATCGAAAGAACTTGACATTTACGGGACACCAATTAATAAAAAATACAGAAGGCGTTTAGACTTTTTATTAAGTAAGTAGTTTAATTTGGGAGCCATTTCCAATTACTACGTAATGAAAAAAAAGAACAAAACTTAATTTACCAAACATTTAAATTACAGCTAGAAGGCATAATTCTTTTACAATGGCCATCTAACAAATTGCTTTAAAACGTTAAGGAATTTGATCTTCTTACTTTTTTTTAAATGTTTAAGCACCAGTAGCCATGAGTCAGGCCGCGCAATTCGTCAGCTCACGTTGGCCGTGACTGCAGACAATGCTGGCTGTTTGTTGTCTTTGCTTTTTTTTTTTTATTTTAATTGGAGTTCCACGGTTTTGAATAAGGAATCGTTGTGTTTTTGGAACACGTTTAATTTTGCTAAAGAAAGAAAAGAATGAATGAGTTGAAAGGTTGAAATATTGGGAATGGAAAATTCGTGACATGAAAAATTTAAACATTGAATAGTGTAAGAAATCTCAACATTGAAAGCAGCAGTATACTTTCAGGTTCTCAATTAAGGTCTCTACAATTAATGACATGAAAACAATTTCTTATCGCACGGACGCTATGAAATAAATATAAACAAAATCGTAATACCTACCTGAAAAGCATGAAAATTAATTACGATTAATTTAAGCATACCTACACAAAAGTCAATAAAAAAATAATGACCTACAGAACCCCTGACTGAACTAACAATAAATGGTCATTTTTCTTTTTTATATTCAGTCAAAATGGCGTAGGAAATGAGTGTGGGGTCGACGACCGCTAGCGTGCCGCCTGCAATCGTCGTGGTAATCATAGGCTGTGGTACCGAATGTTTGTGCCTAACCACGTGTATGGATATTTGATATATAGTCGATTTTGTTTTTATTGAGGGATAGATATGTTAGGTATATGAAATGTAGTAGATAATGTAAGTGATGATTGTTGACGAATGACCTTTGATTGCCTTTGATTGTCGAAGACTGTTTGTGTTAAAGGGCGAGCCCTCGTTATTAGCTCATTATTTCAAAACATGTTCCTACTGATAAGATAAGCTATTTAAGCTGAAAAGCTGATAAGCTATAGCTTATTTGATCACTAGGTTTCCCCAAAGAAAATTTCATCGATTTGTAGCAGATGTCGCTAAATTGCTTATTTGAAGCCCCTACTTGGGTTTTGGTTACCAATTACAATTTCTAAGCACTTTGTGGTGTTAGCAACACTATAGCTAAGTGCCTAGTCTATCAACCCTCCGCCAAACAATGCCTGTAAGCTAATAAAAGGCTCGTAACTTAAGCACTAATGTAGGGTTAGTTTCCGACGCCTTAAAAGCACGCTTCCGATGGGGCGGACACCGATATCCGCAAGTGTAGGGCTGCATACTATCCGCCAATTATCCGACAATAGGTTTTTTGTTTACTGCCGCTTTATTTGTGATTTTAAGGAGTATACGGCTTCTCTATACGTTTGTACCTATTAGGTACCATTTTGAAAGAAAAGTCAGTGACGAGGTTGTCATATCTATCCATAAGAAAAATTCGGTTTGCGACTTTAGTCGATATCGTATTAAAGAGCTTAGATGAGAGAGAAGTTCCCTCTCGTTTTGCTTAAATTACTTACGAGTTTATCTGTAAGGCTCAATTTTAATTATTTATAATTACAACGATTTCCAGGAAAGCATAAAGTTTTAATATAAATGTAATTACTCTCAGTTTTATAATAACAGCTGTCAGATTTGTTACTGTTACTGTTACAGCCTTTTTATCGTCCCACTGCTGGGCACAGGCCTCCTCTCACACGGAGAAGGATTGAGCATTAATCACCACGCTTGCTCAATGCGGGTTGGTGATTTCAGACTATATATATAGTCCAGGTTTCCTCAAGATGTTTTCCTTCACCTTTTTATCAGCCATTGGTGTCTAAGATTACTTAGAAAGTACATACAAACTTAGAAAAGTTGCATTGGTACTTGCCTGACCTGGAATCGAACCCACACCCTCATACTCGAGAGGTTGGTTCTTTACCCACTAGGCCACCACGACTTTTTCAGCTGTCAGATTTATATGGCCGGTAATACCGGAGGAAACCGTAAAGAACGTCAGATATAATTTCCCAGTTAAGATAAGTAATACTTACATAACTATATTCCATACAATTATAAAAGGTAGTGGAAAACATCTTGAATAAACCCGGACTCCAATTACTAATGAAGAGAGGGAGTCTGTGCCCTGCAGTTTTGGACATACAAAAAGCTGATGACGATGCTCAGTTTATTGGTCTCTGAAGTCTTAGCAAAAGGTATTATTTAGTTGAATATTGAAGAATCTGTTCTCCAAAAAGGTCCTACCTTCTAACTAAAGTAATGGCAATATTACTTAGATCACGAAAATAGTTTGATCATAATATTATTGTCGTGATCCACATGAATGATCTAGTTCACTTTGCTATTACTAGGTAAGTATCTGTGGTTACTGCGGTTTCCAAGTTGTAGTAACAAGTTACCGTTCTAATACACAATGCATCGATATAGTTATCGGCACGGATATTGAGCTCTCGGCGGAAGAGTGGGGATCGCTTTGCGCACTGTACACATAAGGCAACAAATCAATAAATCGCTTCTGCGCAGGTGAAGGTCAGGGCTCAATATCCGTGCCGATAACTATACCTATCTATACTAATATTATAAAGCTAAAGAGTTTGTTTGTTTGATTGTTTGTTTGTTTGAACGCGCTAATCTCAGGAACTACTGGTCCGATTTGAAAATTTCTTTCAGTGTTAGATAGCCCATTTATCGAGGAAGGCTATAGGCTACTTTTTATCCCGGTACGGGAAGTAGTTCCCACGGGATGCGGGTGAAACCGCTGGCAGAAGCTAGTATTCAATAAGTGCATAGACACCACCAATTCGTGCACAGGCTCAAGCTTTTATCAATGTCAGTTTCCACCTGCATCCCGAGAGAACTTCTTTTCGTACCCAGATAAAAAGTAGCTTATTATGTCCTTGTTCAGGCTCTAGACTACATATTTGGTGCTAAATTTAGAAGATAAGATTATCGTAGGTTTTTTTAATGTTAGGAAAATTGCTATGGATCTCAAGCAATATCGCCTGCAGCCTTGGAAAATTCTTCATTCCATGTTACTACAATTCAACATTCAGCCAAACAAATCAATGTCTTGTATTGACAACAAGACGTAATTTATATGAGAACGCATCATCGATCTTGAAGGATCTATGGATCATTGAGATATCGGCGGGCATTGTTCCCGCCAGTCGAAGCATGAACATTGAACTTCTGACTGACTTCCAAATGATTGTTCAATGATTCGGGATCTTGTTTATCGAAGAAATGGTTTACTAAATACACCTATAATAAATTATAAAACAGAATAGTTCGTTTGTTTTGTTGAAAGAGCTATTAATCTCAGTAACTACGTGTTCAAATTGAAAAAAATGTTTCAGTGTTAGATAGCCCATAGATTGAAAAAGGGTATATTTATACAGATGCGCGAAGTACCTTCTTAGTTCCCAAGAGGTACGGTGAAACTACGATTTGATTAAATATGAGATTTTAACTGTAGTCAAGTTTTCGCTCTATGTTGCTAGTATCAACCAAGGTCTTTATAAGATCTAGTTTAAACCATACTAGGTACAGCCAAAGATTGTTATTGAACCGCGCGGTTTGAAAATAAGTTACAGACCGCAAACCAATGCCATTTATTCTCTAGACTCTTAGTTTACGTAATTTTCTGAACCAAAATTGATACAATTAAACAAGCCTAGTTGGGTAGAGTACCCAATAATTGTCAGTAAGTGATATAAATAAGATCTTTTTGACTTCTGTCGTGGGTGTTCTCGGTAGCTTCGTAATTAACCGCCTACAAAATAGATTTCCTTTTAAAGATATTTATGGCACCAATTCGTTTCCAATAATAGTTCAATTTAAACAACAGTCGTATTGAATTAAATTGTAATTGGATGAACAATCGAACGTTTTGTTAAGGCGCGTGGGGTCTATAATTGTAAATTAAAATAGTCATTCTATTAGGTAATACCGCAGTGTTTTGTAATTCAATGTTATGCTTTTATTCTGTTATACAACATTGTTTAAAAACTGAACTACTGCTTACAATCTTACTCATTGATTTACATAGGTACCAGAAGTTGACACAGAACGGATTTACAATTTCATTGAACAAAACAGCCGTCTAGCAAAGAAAAGTTCCTGCAGTTTATGATCCGCACAGTCGATAATTTGATGAAATAAATAACTGAAAACTTTCTTCGAAGACGATTTGTATGTAACTTTTATACTACCTTGATTGCTATTGCTGAAACCAATAACATTATAGATATTTTCATTTAGTGATTACAACCTTATTATCGAAGCAGTTAAGGTTCTCTATAAACGATGCTTAAACCTCAGTTAAACTGCTTTTTGTCTATCCCAAGGCTGCATTTGTTACGTATCTCATCGAGTGTCACGTATATAACGTTCCTCAATGATTGGCAGCTATTGACCGCGGTAATGACACTGCTTGCATGAAACATTTCCCGCCACGCCACGCCACGCAAATTACATGCCAATGCCATATCTATGTCATGAATTAACTGTAGGTAAGCCACAACACGTTGAATTGTTCGTGGATTTATTGCAGCTGTTCGCGATTAGACCGTAGATATTGTAGTAACTATTGTATTATTGTCAGAACGTAAATGACTAAAATGGTGGATAAGAGCACATGGAATGTTTGATAAAGGCATTTTGCTCTGCTTTGATATTTTGGCATCCAAAGTATTTGCTGCTTAAAGTCTGCTTAGCCCTTATGACATATCAATTCAGTAACATATTTTTCTTAAACAAATATCTGAGCTTATGTTATATGCATACTCTTTATTCATAATACGAGAGCTAGTCGGTCACTGACACCACTTTCAGGCTTCCTGTAATAATACTCACTCATTAATATTCCATCGAGCTGTTGTCATAAAAAGCCCTATTCCACTTTTATAGTAATTTAATTTGATGTTCTACTTTCATATCAGCATAAACCACAGGTAGGTACCTAAAAAACTTAAGTCGTGGACAAAATAATCAGACAGAGCTAGGCCAACAGGCCACTGTATGTAAGGAAGTTATATTTAAATACTAACCTGCTTGCAAAAGCTTCCATGGTATAAATGGTGTTCTTTGATATCATGTAGGTACCATATGTATGTACCACGCCTCCCCATACCGATAGTGAAGGTTGTATTTCTGATTGATGATTCATTACTTGAACCGTACCAATCCGTGCCTGCTCTTTTTAAAACCCCCTGTTTCTACGGTAAACTATTCACGATAAAACCTTACATAGGTTTATTTAGAATCGAACTTTTCAGGGCAAATTCTCTTTACAAATTGTGATTTATTACTGGCTGCTGAAATTCTTTTGAATTAGGCTTTTGTTGTGTTTAATGTTTTGAAGTTGAGAACATCAATTGTTTGTAGGCCTCCGGCTATAGGAGTCATAGATCAGCTTTTAAGATACGTGTCCGGTCTTATTACCGAGAAAGTGGTGAAAATAACTGATTTGCGGTAACAGCAGCCCTATTAATTCTACCTCTATATTTGAATTTCTTCTAATTTACGTGCGATATGCAAGTTTGAAGTGTCAAACAGTTCATAATATGAGATACTATCCTACGGACACATGATACTATTTATACTTACCTAAGTTGTAATTAAGTTAACTGGGTTACATCAAAACCACAGGTATCGGATGTTGTGTAGGCGTTTATATTGTGAAATAATAAACTTACAAACGAACAGATCAAATCTCGTCTATTATCAATAGAGAACTCGTTAAAGAATCTCATATGATAGAAATATATTTTTGATTACTACACCTACGCATTACCTAATTGATTCGGGCACACCGAATATGGAATTGATCTCAATATGGTGTTATAATATACAATACATGTATTCCATTTATGGTACTTATGTATTTTTGCAAATATTCCGAACAACCACAGGGACAAGAACTTTGGCATGAAAATAATATAGGGTTGATCGCATGAGTATAAAGTCCAAATCAAAAAGTTAATGCCATTAGTGTGCCCAAAAAAATACACGAAAAGGCAAAGTTAATGCTTTAATAATTTTACCACATAACATGACGTCTTTGTAGACCCAAAAAACCACTTCAATCTAGTAAATCAAAGATACAATGATGACTCGTCATATTTTTTTCATACATCTATTTCGGACTGCTCAAAATAACAATAAATCCTTTGGAACCTGAAATTAAGAATGCGTAAATTATTTATATTCCTTTTATTTTATACAAACTTGTACTGAACTTGAAAGGACAGACAGGATTTTTTTTACTCTGGCTTATTAGCACCTCTCTTAAGAACAGCAAAAAGCACCTATCATTCATTATTAGAAGAAAATTATTTATATTCTATTCAAAATTGAATTTATAACTCCTAAACTCCTGATGAGGTGTGGAACGTCTGGTACCATTAATCACAAATAGGACGATGAGTCAAATGACCGGCGCGTGTCGGCCACTCGTGCGTGACGAAACATTCTACATTCATCAGCCTGTAGCTTTCGTTATCGGGTTTGTGCCTTTGTGTGATAGCTTTTAAAGTCTTGATATACATTAATCATAGTTAGAAGAAAAGTTTAATTTGTGTTAGCCAGTATTTTGAACCTTGTAGGCACTTTTATTAATTTAATTGGTTCCAAATTCTAAGGTTTCTAATATTCAATGTGTGATCATCCAAAACATTGTTATGTGCCTTCTACCTACGCTACATTTCTCTCCATATAATAATATCTATAGAGATGAAAGATTGCATTCAGCAGCCTGTCGACTTGGCATGGCTTTCTCATCCAACCACTATTCAATAAATGCTAGGCAGGTACTAAGTATATACTTTTCAACAGCATTTTTCAGTGTCGATTAGTGTAAAAGATAAAAGTTAGTGTTATTAACAAAACAGAATAATACCCTTAATGATTTACAGGTCAATACCCCTGTGGGCTGTAATCTAGGTTTAACGCGACTACCCCGTGCCCTACTTCCATATTTTGTTATAATAAGTCACGCCTAGTCTAAGCTACTTAAGTGATACCTAAATAGGTAAGTGTGTCTAATTAATAATTGTGATGACCCACTACAGACCTACAGTTGGTCTGATGCTTGGCTAGCTGTTTATTTTGATTGTAATCGTGAATCCAATCAAGCCTTTTTAGTCAGCTGATACCTGATCGTTGTAATGTCACTACAATATTCATCTCCATACTGATTTATGAGCTCGATCAAACTATGGGCCGACTAAAATTTTTCAGGAGCTCTTAGATCTGCCTACGTGCTTATGTACAGTACGAGTCTCATCAAAACAACTAAATTGCTTCTTACACTTGCTAATAATATGCTAACAAAACTCCTATCTTCATTCTTCCTCAGAGGGAATGCATCTCAGTCCACATCGGCCAGGCGGGAGTTCAGATCGGCAACGCGTGCTGGGAACTGTACTGCCTGGAGCATGGCATCCAGCCTGATGGCCAGATGCCCTCGGACAAGACCCTGGGCGGCGGAGACGACTCCTTCAACACCTTCTTCAGCGAAACTGGTGCCGGCAAGCATGTGCCCAGGGCTGTGTTCGTGGATTTGGAACCTACTGTAGTTGGTGAGTAAGGAGTCAGTAGCTTTTACTGAGATGTAGGTGAGGCATAGAAATGGTGCCGTTTTATGATTGATTGACAGAGAAAATATATGAAATAAGTAGGTATTACTGTGAATTACTGATCTCTGTGACCGACCGACTTCTATTTATGGATGATAGTGATCTGCCTCTTTTAGGTACCTACATTGTTCGTAAAGACTGTCTGATTTCATGTAGGTAATATAAATCTTTAATCTGCTCCTACCTCACTACTTTATTCCCCGACTCAGTAATCCCGCTAAAAATAAGAGCTAAACAAAAAACCTATAATAAAGAATCCGTGAGGCTCTAAATTGAAGGCTTCTCGTTGTAATAGAAATTTATAATAGCCACGGCTGTTGAACCCGACGCCGACGCCCCGTCTCATTACTTACGTACTCCGTTGTAAAACGCTAAAAGCATATCTGTCACGGAAAATATTAGATTTATCATTTATTTATTAGCTTCTGGTTTACTGGTTTGAGTTACGATCAAGATGATTGCCAATTCAATGAAGTAGAATTTTGTAATGGAAGTGGAACTCCCGTTTTCACTTCACTCCCTAAAAGCACACTTGTAAGCCTTAGGTGTGAGATTGCATAATTGAAAAATTCATAAGATGCGACCAGACAGACATATGTATTGAATCTAAAAGAGCAGTTCAACGAGTCGCATAGGAACGTATCTAACATTTTGCAAATGAATAAGCCCATTTATCGCCTAATGAAAGAACATAACAAATTATTTCATTAACCCTAGACCGATGATCGTAGAGTGCTTCGATGACTCAACGATAGTTCATTTTCGAAGCAAAAAACAGTTTTAAAAGCACTCAACTGTTACTAGCATTGCCTTTAGTTAGGATTTGGTTTGAAAGAATTGTAAATATTGATAGGTTTCTATTAAACTATTGTGTGTTTCGAATTTTACACTTATAACAGTGCGACCCAGATCATCTAAGTATAAGAACATCTAAGAATAGAATAGAATAGGTCTTTATTTGCTTAGAATGCAGGTACATACAAAATAGGATGGTAAATAACATAAAAAGATCCGTGTACATTCTGCCTTTAAGAAACATAACTTTCTGCGTTCGTCCATAAGTTACTTTTATGCAACATAACAAAAAACATTACACATATAGTTCTTAATTAGATTTGAAGATAATAAGCCAACTCAAAACAGATGATGAGTCATTTAATCGCAGCTCAAGCGAAACCAAAGCACTTCACGTTGAAGACAGGAAGTTTTAATATTAGCCATGATTTGAAGTATGGCAAAGCTCTTAGTTTCAGAAGTTCATTGGAAGCTGTGCTCAAAAGTAATTAGGCCTCAAGTGGCACAGACATCTGAATTAACATAGACGAACATGCTCTTATGATTTGCGGTTTTCGGTCTTATTTTAAAACTTATTTGTGAGTCAATGTGAGTCACACTTTGCGGAATCGTCGGTCTGTAAATGTTGGTTTTATTTCGGTATTATGTTTCACTGTAATTCAGAGAACTAATCTACAGTTGTTTATTATTTATGTATGCCTAAGAAAAGCGGTATTTCCGGTAGACTTTTTACAAAATAAACAACCATTCTCTTCACACCTAATCCACGACGAATTAAGCAAAAATAGAGTTTGCCTGAAAACAGGAAAATATTTTATCCAAACATCTAGGTATAAACTCACAACCGACACTCAAAATTGAACCTTCCGACTCACAAAATAACATCCATATTCAACTGTCTCCTCTCGATCCTCAGATGAGGTCCGCACGGGCACCTACCGTCAGCTGTTTCATCCGGAACAGCTTATCACTGGCAAGGAGGACGCGGCCAACAACTACGCGAGAGGACACTATACCATCGGCAAGGAGATCGTCGATGTTGTGCTCGATAGGATCAGGAAACTCGCCGACCAATGTACTGGACTCCAGGTAATATACTCCGAAAAATAGAGATTAAATACAGCTCCAAACTTAGGTACTTACTACTTGGGGCTAATTTTCGATGATATCATTTCTACAAGTAGTACAAGTTCAAAAAGTCTTCACATAGGTATTAAGAAGTTGGAAAAATTTCATAAATATTTAATATCCACCTTCCCACAATTTACATGTATTTTAGAAAAAGTTAAGGTACATAATAATCTCAAAAATATATAATAACGATGTACATAAGTCATCACTTATATGCTTGAACGAAGCCCTTATTATTATCACCAGGGCTTCCTGGTGTTCCACTCGTTCGGAGGCGGCACCGGGTCCGGCTTCACGTCGCTGCTGATGGAGCGCCTCTCCGTCGACTACGGCAAGAAGTCCAAGCTCGAGTTCTCCATCTACCCTGCTCCTCAGGTACGAACTACATTGATCCAACTACAACCAATCTACAGAATTCTGTTTTGTCAATAACCTGACCAGACGTCGGTCCATATAAAACTCTGGTGTTCAGCTGCATCAATCTTTACTGGAAGCCGACTGTAACAGAGTAGGGAACAAAACACAAAAAAGAAAAGGTTCTAAAAATGCCTTTTTGACCTCTACCTATCCAAAAAATAGACGACATGATACTCTGCGAAATCAAGGTAATTAATGATTATTTTTATTCCCAGGTATCCACGGCAGTGGTGGAGCCTTACAACTCGATCTTAACCACCCACACGACGCTGGAGCACTCTGACTGCGCCTTCATGGTAGACAATGAGGCCATCTACGACATCTGCAGGAGAAACCTCGACATCGAGAGGCCTACGTATACCAATCTCAACAGGCTTATTGGCCAGGTAGGTCCAACTAAAATAAAATTATTACTGGAAATTAGAAAACTTAGATCAATATGGATAATGGAGTTTCTTGCCGGCTCTTCTCCATGAGACCAACTTTTTGGAACCGTGCAATTAATTTAACGTTTCATAAGAGCCTGGAAAGGCCTATTTGAAATAAAAACAATTTGATTTTGATTTTGAATACTACGGGATATTAACGCTTTCTTATTCACCCATGTCAACGTCTTGATTATAATATTTTAATATCCTTCAGTCTATTTTAAGACAATGTGACATGTGTTGATGTGTGTGCCAATATTGTTTAAAGGTTTTCAACTCAGAGACAGATGTATTGCTGAGGAATTTGTTGCACCAAAGTTCTTGTTCTCAGTTTAGAATACCAGCATTCTTTCAAACTCTGGTCTTGCTCCGAGGATAGTTTGTAAAGATCCTTCCTATGTGTCTTGTCAATCTATTAAACACCTAGCAAGCTAATCTCCTATGTTTCTAGATCGTGTCCTCAATAACCGCATCGCTCCGTTTCGACGGTGCCCTGAACGTGGACTTGACGGAGTTCCAGACGAACTTGGTGCCCTACCCGCGCATCCACTTCCCGCTCGCCACGTACGCGCCCGTCATCTCCGCAGAGAAGGCCTATCACGAACAGCTGACAGTTGCTGAGATCACCAACGCTTGCTTCGAGCCTGCTAATCAGGTCAGTGCTAGTTCTTCACAATTCATGTTAAGTCAAAGTCAAGGTTTTCAAAACTTTGAAAGATCTCAGTAATCTGGGACCTAGGTGATACTATCCGTTAATATCACATCAATTAAATTTTTATCTCGTGGTTTTTGCTTAATTGCAGATGGTGAAATGCGACCCCCGTCACGGCAAATACATGGCCTGCTGCATGTTGTACAGGTAATTGAAGATTCTTTCTTATACCTGCGATTTTTAAGACCAAAACCTTAATCTTTATCAATGCAGATTATCAAGGAATCGTCGTCTTAACACAAGTTATTTTCCACAGAGGAGACGTAGTGCCCAAAGACGTGAACGCCGCTATTGCCACCATTAAGACCAAGAGGACCATCCAGTTTGTGGACTGGTGCCCCACAGGATTCAAGGTAACCATCTTTTTCATCAACTGGGCCTTTATTTCAACGAACTCTCGAAAAGTAATATAATTTTAAGAACCTCTTTTTGAGCACCACGTTTCAATAGCTGTTCCTTATCCATGTCTAAGTTAATATAATAATCATTCTCTGTATATAGGTGGGCATCAACTACCAGCCGCCGACTGTGGTCCCTGGTGGTGACCTAGCGAAGGTTCAGCGCGCAGTGTGCATGTTGTCCAACACCACCGCCATCGCTGAGGCCTGGGCTAGGTATGTAGCAAACCTACCTATACAACACTATTATATTAATTCACATTCCAAAAAACTTTATAAGAAAATTACGATTTTGCGTACAATACTACTAAAGTCATTACCAAGAAGACCTCATAACAAAATTTCTTATTTTTTCTGTAGATCGTTTGTTTTTTTTTACGCATTAAAGTTGATTAACAAGAAGACATGTTTTTGCATATCGTAAAAAAACGACATACTTAACACAAAACAAATATATGTGGAGTGGCCTTTATCCTCTCCTCTGCACTCAAAAACTTAATATTACTCGTCTATTTTCCAGATTGGACCACAAGTTCGACTTAATGTACGCGAAGCGCGCGTTCGTCCACTGGTACGTGGGCGAGGGTATGGAGGAGGGAGAGTTCTCCGAGGCAAGGGAGGACTTGGCGGCTCTCGAGAAGGACTACGAGGAGGTCGGCGTCGACTCCACTGAAGGAGAACTCGATGAAGAGAATGAGTACTAAATGGAAACCCGTCGTCACTAACAATGAGCTGGTTATACGACGTTTTAAAACTTCTGTCTTATCAACTTTGTCAAAGTTTGTATCCAGTCTTATCATATGAAATGGCACAAAGGCCAGCTGAGCAACAGCTTGGACAAAGCCAGGTTTTGATAGAATTTTACGTGTGAGAATTTAGCTGTTGTTCAATTAGGCCTTTTTAGTCGATCAAGCAATAACAACTTTAGTCGACCAGTGTTGTCAACGGCGTTTTTATATTCCATCAAATATATTTTTAACTCGATATAGTTTTATAATAATAATAGTACGTAAGAACGTGAGCTTGGTGAGTGTAAGGACAGTTCAAACTTTTGAGAATAACTTTCAACGAGTTGAAACTAAAGTTTGTGACTGAAATGTAACAAAATAATTTGCATTTATTAATTTAAACAAGAAATTCGTGATAATCTAACATTCTTGGGAGTTAGATATAGTTTATATCATTTACATCATAAGCTAACTTATTGAGATCTTATTTTATGCTTCGATGAAGTGCATTCGTGTGTTTGAGAATAATAATTTATTTTTAATGCACAATAAAGATTTTTACACAACCATTTTGTTTCTTTTATCATAGAGGAAGTACCCAAGTAAAAGTTCAAAATTAAATATACAATTTTTATTTATACAAAACAGATTATTTTTACAATCACAACTATTAAGTCACAATATTATAAAATTGCTCAAAATAACAAACAACCGTTGAAGAGCCTTACAACATTACTTGGTATAATCTATGACTCATAAATTCATATAAAGATTCCACTGTCTTGTTTAAATGCCACCAAAAATGTTAGTATGAAGATAGCAACATTAACTAACAATGCTTGAATTACATAAAGTGCTAGTAGATTTTTCTTCGTTTCCCAAGTTGGCGCCCGGGACTTCTAAACCTGGCGCCCGGGACTTTTAAGCCTGACGACCGATATTTCTACACTTGGTGCCAAATTAATAAACCGCCACGGTTAACATGCCACTTGAAATATAAATATATATAAAAGTGTTGTCTGCAGTCTTGTATGCATCCTAGTAGTCAATTAAGAAGCTAAATCAGTACTATACTGAACAAACTAAAACACTGCGTGGTACCAAAAACATGAATATTTATTTGTTAACTGTACAAGTTGGGGATTTTTCCGTTTGCCTTTTTGACTTAATAGTTATATACATGGCCTTAGTCTTAATATTCTGTCGTGTAGATTTTTTTTATTTTTATTTCACTTTAAAACGCGCTTATTAAGCCAATTTTGTGACCTCACCAGGGATTCAATAAAATCCAAATTTTGTGCAACTGGTTGTAATATAAAAACAACACAATATTGTGTACAGTAGCCATAATTTGTGACCTTACACGATTTTCTGATTGTCTACTTACACAAACATATTTCAAAAACATTTCTTACACAACTGGTTCAGAGTTAAACAATAATAAATTCAAGATATCTGAGATTGTTGGATGGAAATGATGTTTTAAAAATATTGTAGAGGTTAGGAACACAGAATCTGTTACAATATCACTTACAACATGCACTATATAAAAGCAGATTTTAAATTACATTTACAATTGGTAAGCAGTATAAATAAAAAGAAAAAATATATGGTTTAGGCCCTCGATATTCAGCAATGATAAACAGTGAAGTATTCAACAAATACTATAAAATATGACTATGATCTCTTTCATATAAAACGATGAATTTATTCTATCCATGTATAACATGATTCATTCATTCATACGTACATACACATACTATAGAGGTATAGCAAATAAATGGAGTGGTAACCATCTAAAACGAGTAACACATAAGCAGTTTTCTCAAGACTGGACATTGGATTGACACTGCATATTATTGGATACCCTACTAAAATTATTTTTATTTCATTTTACCACTGTCTTGCTTGTAAAAAACCGCTTAGTGTCGACCGAAGGAGACATTGGAATACGTAACCCGTCATTATTGGACAATAAAGCACATTTCATACAGACATAGACGCTATAGTTACACACAAGACTCCATGTATTTGCTAGACAGCGCGTGTACCGCAGCGTGGCGGGCGCTAGTCGGGCTTGGCCTTGCACAGCGCGGCGGCGTCGCGCGGGAACCAGCCGCGCGGACCGCGACTCTCGCCTTCGCCTATTAACTTCTCGCCGAACAACCAGTGCCTGTAGAATTGAGTTAAAAGTGATTTATATTATGCAGCTCATAGCAAACACCTATAAGTTTTTGGTCAGACATGCAGTAAATTACTGTGATTATTTATCAGCATATCATCGTGGCTACTTTAGAGCTTCCTGTTCCTGTTCCTGTTACAGCCTTTTTTTTTTTATCGTCCCACTGCTGGGCATAGGCCTCCTCTCACACGGAGAAGGATTAAGTGAGAGCTTATCAGTACTTCAGTAGTAGCCTAGATTATATTTTACATTTTCGGCTAACCACAACTTTTGGTGGTGCTATTTAGAAATCACAGATTCAATAGTTACTTGATACAGCTATTGTATTATTGGACGCAGCTCTGACGCAGACGATAAAAATGATTTTTATAAATCGTTAGCAATCCTACTTTTGTTATAAATTTGAAAGTTTTGTGTTATTCTTTCATACAAAGACGGCTGAACCGATTTGGTTGAAATGTGGCATGTAAGTAGGTAATACCCTGGATTAACACATAGGCTACTTTTTATCAACATATTACGCGAGCGAAGCCACGGGCTAAATATAATAGCTGCGTTGCTGGGAAGTTTATTCATCACTGCTTCTTCTTCCCAGAAGATAAGAGCGAAAAAAGAAGAGAAGGGTGTTTTTCAAGGTGCTATCCTATTGACTTTAAATTAGGTGGGTACGTCCCAGTCTGACGTAAGTATCTGACCGTCTCTGGCGTGTGGCGCGGATGACGTCCCCGCGGCGCAGCGGCAGCCTTGGCTCGTCGGTGCAGGGCGCCGCCAGCGCCGCGCGGGCGTAGCGCCGCAGCGGCACCCAGTGTCCGGAGTACTCCGCTACCGCTGTGTATAGCCGGGAGCGGACCCGCTTGTCCTGTTTCTGTGCTTGTTGTTCGCGCTGGATAAGATAATCGTAAGAATTATTATTACACGTTTAAAATAAATCTACGTAAGAAATAAGGATTACGGAGCGCCTGCACCTGAAGGTGAGTTTGCGCGCTGGCGAAGAAAAGTCAATCCTTAATCATTTTTGTAGACCTTCTCTTCCACAATTAAAAATTGATACCAATAAATGTTTGGTTATTTCGGCCCAGGTAAATATGACGCCCGGTGCCTTTGTAGTATGTATTTGATTTCTATCATAATTATTATTGTTTTATAATTAACCCATATAGAAGTAATAAAAAAATAAAAAAAACTGAAATTATTAGTTAACCGCTATAAGATTCCAACAAATAAAACAACATTTTATTTGTTCATAAAATAGTATTAATTTTCCTATGAAATAATTTCCAAGCAACTCACCGTAAGATCATACTCCCCACATCCATCTCTCACCGGCCACCGTATGCCATCATACTTATTGCCATACAGTACAAGCCTGACGTTGTTCCTCCAGCCCACGTTGTAGGGGAACACGAAGTCCGGCAGGCCTTGCTCCTCGCGCCGCCCTACCGCCTTCTCTACTATCCAGTCTTCTATGGTGGTTTGATTGCGGAGTATGCCGCGGACCTGTACAAAAACATTGATGCAAAGCTTATTGACTAAATACATAACGGTTATACTGAAGATACAGGTAGTAGATAAAATTTTATACATAGTGGAAACCACTTTAAGGAAGAATTAGGAGTCTTCTTAATTTGGTCCTGTTGAATTAGGTAAGTCTTCTTAATTGGAACTTTCGTCTAGATAATCTTGTTTCTTCTTCATCAAACACTGTCTCATCAAACTGGTAAAACTATCAGTTTCACTAAAACTACAAACCAGATATAGCAGAACAGTTTTCCACAGAGATGCACAGAATTATTTGTAATTCTCTCACACACACGTGGACACGTCACATGGTTGCTGAGGATTGCACAGAGCTGCACAGGGTTGCACATTTGCACATACAGTACATACCTGCAGATACAGCAGGACTCCGACAGCCAACACGACGCCCACAGCCATGCCGATGGCGAGCAGCGTCAGCAGCAGCGTGGTGAGCGTCAGGTACACCAGCGGCTCCCGGCCCGTGCCGCTGTGGATGTACCATACGCGGTTTATTGCGTGGTACATGCATATTGATAAAACCTGGAGTCATAAAAAAGCAGAATGTTACTAGAGTCATGTTGTGGAAAATCTTTTAGAACAGTTTCAACCATTCTCTAATGGCCTCCGTTATATATGACAGAGAAAATGTAAGACTAAAGGTGGGTTGTATTTACATTCAATTAAAGCGATAATCAAAACAATCTGTCAAATGGCCTATTGTTCAAATAGGTCAAGTGATTGAAGTAAATACATCTTCCAAAATTATATTTGATATTATCCAATAATTATATGGAGTTCGATTTTTACTGACCTACCCAAGTTTATTTGGGACCCTCCCGTTAAAATAGATGACAAAACCCTTACTTCTAAATCTACAGACTGGGACTTACAACAGAAGCATGGAAGCAGCCCAGTACGGCTGATGTGAGGAATAGAGTGAAATATCCATGGTTATTGTGTCCCACGCAACAGTTGATCCATGGACAGTGATGGTCCATCTTCTTAACACAGTAGCCACCTGAAAGAACATTGCTATAAATCACATAATATTGAAACAATGCTTTAGAAATATATAACAATATGTATAAAGGTATGTAATATATAAAGGTATTATAATATTATTGTATCTATATAAAAATGAAAATAATAAGAAATCATATCTATTCTTTTGAATGTGCAGTGTCTAAAGAACATTAAGTTTCACATACTCTTTTAGTGACTACAAAAATTAGGGTAATTATCAAGGATAATTTTAATTACAATTACAAAGTTAGTTAAAATAATGACTAAAGTAATTACATTTCCTGCAGTGATGTGACCTCGGTGCTTTGTAACCGTTACATACTGTACAAAACTGTAAATTATCTGTATCCTCTTCTTTTTCCTGAAACAGAATTTCTTTTTCATAAAAAAAACAGAATTTCTTCAGGAATTACTATTATTGTTGTAAGTTGCTTGTTTAGAGAGCATAACATTTTTTTTATTTCATAATAATGCTCATAACAGAAAACAATGCCTAGTAAAAGAATTAAATTACTAAGAAGATGTTAGGTATCTTATTATGATTTTGTCACATTGTTTTAAAATTATTCTTCTGAATAATTTTACAAGAATTAATAAAAAATGTAAACTAATGAACACTAAGTTAAATCAATATTTAAATCCTATCATGCTCACCGGTTTCCATCCTAATGGTACAAAGCCAGGTCCTTCAAGTAAAGACTGCAAGAAATAGTATAACGTGGAGGCAGCCAGTGAGAGGAACAGAGCAGCATGTAGGGCTGCGGCTATGGACGAGTGTGGCGGCCACCACATGCCTAGCAGGTGCACCATCGCCCATGTTATGAGCTTTATTATACCTGCAAATTGTGTATGTGCATTGAGGTTTAAATGGAAGAATTAATATCCCTCCTAATGGAGAGGTGACAACAAAAGTTTAGCAGTGTGTTTTTAAAGTATGTTTCATGGGTGGTATTTGTTTCATTTTGTTTATTTGGAAAAGCTTCAACAAGGAAACGTTTTTTATGATTAATGTTCATTCTTATATATTTCCAATAGGAATAAATGCCAAATAAATAAGTATAGGTACCTTCTAAAGATTTCTACTTTTTGTACTTGTCAATAGCTATGGAATTTAATTAAATGGACTTTAAAGTGTGACTCAACCATAAAACAATAACAGCCCGCAACAGAAGTAACGAGTGTTTAAAACTCTCATTCACACTCATTAACAAGTGGTTGGAATATAAAAAGACTTATGTTTTTACACACTTCACTTAGTTCAGCAGGTACAAGGCATGAGAAGGATAATTTCAAGGAATGTAACAATAAGAATAAAACTTATATTTAATTTAAACTCACCTAAAACCGATAATGGACCCCAATGGCACAGTCTACGAAACGGCGATGAAGCCATTTAGTTGAGGTTTTCGACTACTTACGCACTATGAAATTGTAAAACTAATATCAAATTACCACTTAGTATACTTGCACATTATGTTATTTTTATATTACATACAGAAAATTGTTTAAATACCTAAACAGCAAAATAGCGCCTCGCTCTAGCAGCGAACGTTATGACATATGAATGACAGAATGACTGATATAACATTAAAGTTTTCGTTTTAAAATGTTAGACTGAAGTTTTTTAGAATGTTTATTTAGAATGTATCTAAACAGAAATATTCAAAATAAATGAAACAGTTAAGCTTATAATTTAAATAAATTATGGAAATTATTTTTTCTAGACTTTTGCGTAGCATTCGTTTGTTAAAAACAAATACACGTTACGTATATTATCAAATTAATCCAACTTTATGATTTCCGAACGCAGTCTCCTACGTTTCAACAAACGCAAGAAAATTACAAATGATTACTTTCCCGGAAAAATATTTCGTTGAGTTTTAATTTCAGTTACTTATGCAAAACAAGAAAAAGGAATTTTTAGTTAAAAATGCACTGGAACTAATTTCAAATTATTTTTACATTTGATTTTGACTTTGAATGACAAGTTAAATATTTTTGCGTTAAAAGGCTCGTTGCAATGTTGCCAATTTGTAGAAAAAAAGGATTTAGTAGAAATGTCCATGAATTTAAGTATAAATTTTCATTGCACTTTTTAAACAACTTTTGACAATGCTGCTATGCGTCAGAATCTAAATCGTATTGTCATTTTTCTAATTATTAATCTTTAAAGTTGCAGTATTTGCTTCTAAAATGCGAAGAAGAATATGAAAGTTTTTTGATAACAACATCGGCTACCACGTCACGCAGGCAGTTGTCACATCGCGATATTTTTGTGACTCAAGGGTGTGTGCATTCTTTATGTGTGTTGTTCTACTTATGTGGATTATTAGGTGATATTCTTCCTTTTACCGGGTAAGTTAAAATCTGGACATATTTTTTGTATATTCCTAAAACACCACTTTCATATTCTGGTGCAACATTCCGAATTTTTATCTAACGAATTTTTCTGTGTTCAGCCAACTGCCCGGTGACTACAATTTTATTGTCATCGTTGGAATACGATAATTTTGTGTGAAAATGTGTAGACTGGTGGTGAACAGATCTGTTAATTAACGTTTTGCGGGCATAGAAGCAGGCGTTCAGTCACAATTTCATATGTAATGTCACGCGGCAAGAAGCCGTCTGCGGCGGTGGAAATTTACGTGAACAAAATTATCGTTACATATATTCTGTTTCGTTGCAGATTGTGATCCCAAACCGCCAACATGCCGAAATCGGTGAGTACTTGTTTACGTTGATTTGTTTGTAACAAACTTAGGTTACAGGCTTGTTTGTCGTGGTTAAGTGAGAACACTGATTTCACCATCGCAATGTGATCAGACCACACTTGTATGACGCTGTATAAGCTTTGGGGAGACATTTTCATACAAAACTAACTTTCTACATTGATAACAGTGTGGAAACATTTACCATCAGCACAAACATGAGGCCATAGAGTTGTTAAAGCTTACAAAGTGTGCAATTCTTCATGATATTGGGATGTAACTATAAATATTTATATGATATCTCTTTTGGAAAGTAAAAGTACATGTCTAGTATGAGAAGATAAGAGTATTTCGTAATACAAAGGTATTACACTATGGGTTATCTTGTTTAAAATTTGTGATAACACAAGTACATGTTGGTTTGAGTATTGTTGAAACCCAAATTTAGTCCAATAAGAAATCAGTGAAGATATTAATTACACATTCTTGTACTGTAATTACTTTGTAGTTATGGAAACTGCCCTATAAACTTTTGATAGCAATCTACTAATTGATTTTCTTTGAGTTTAGATACCTAACAACATACAGTTACTAAAATACATAGAATATATAGTATAAAATATTGCATATATTTATTAGCCTGAATGTTATCTATGCATGCAGCACTATTAAAAACTGTGAAGATGAGAAAAATACAGGTGTAAAAGATGTTATCAGTGACCTTGAATATGAATGAATTAGTGATAACAAGACATTGTGTCAATTTGCACCCAGTGTCTACACTACTGGACTGTTTAATTACTAACATGCTCGTACTGCAGTATTTCATGTTTTATTATCAAATACTATCAAGTATTCATAATCTCATGTATGTTATGAGTGGGATGAGAGCACTTCTAATTAAATGTTCTTAGCCATAAATATTACAACCTGTTTACTATGACTAACATAATGCTTAAGTAAGTAAACAGTCTTGTAAAATGTGCTAAAAGTGTGTTAATTTTATCGCTGGTACTACTTAGATGTCACTTTTATACATAGAACAGTTATTGAGGTTTAAAAAGAGGCTAATTAAGAACATGAGTTGGCGGAGGCAACAAATGATTCAGCCTGAACATTTAAATGATTTCACTGTGACATTCATTTTGCTATCACATCCTGGTTGACAGAGTGATAACACTTCCTTTTGAAGCTCATATATTCATTTATTTTTAGAAATAATTTAAATATGATCAGGAAGCGGTGCCAAATAAAATTATGAAAAATATGGAGATTTAATGATCTGAATTCATCATTTATCATTATAATTTTATTTTATTTATCTTTTCATACATATCCATATCATCTATTACTATCATAGATAATAGTATATATTTTTTATTCATTTCATTCACATATATATTAAACCTATGTCTGTATATATTTATTTTCCAGATACTGGGTTATATTAGCAACGCGCTTGATTTAGGCGCAAACGATAATGCCTTGGTTAGTCCGAACATTTGTGTTTTGGTTTGCCCTGTTTGAGTTTTTTTAATAACCCGTAGATTTCCATTTTTGTATTGAGCCCTTGGAAGCCCTGTGTTTGTTTTTTTTTATTACCCAATGAGGTTTTTAAGAGAATGGTGACAGCAAAATAGCCAAAATTATACAGTGTGATTTTTTATTATGATGGATTTTGGTTTGGCTAAAACAAGCATGCTAAAATGGATTTCATAACAATATACAAAGTCGCAGGTTCAATGGAACAGAAACTTTGGAAGGTCACCAACAGCATTCATTTATCTCGAGTTGCTATGAACTATAGCTATTAAAACGTTATTTAGTTATATGAAGTAAATTCCATTAGCATGATTGCATTCTATAGTTTGCTCTGCTCGGTTTTTGTGTTTGTGTGAACTGGTACTTTGTGAGAACCCCGATAGTTCCTTAGCCTATAGAATTTGTTACTTGCTAGTTTATTTATATTTGTCACATGCTAGAACTTTTTTTTAGTATTTATTAATTAGTAATCTACATTCAGTTTCAATACAACTTATGATATAAAAACTAAGTATCAAAATATTCATCTGCATCGCTGTCAGCTGGGATCGTGCCCAAAAGGCTGGCTGCATTGCCACGCTGGATGGCAATGCATATCCTTTGGCCGAAGTATAGGCTAGAACTAAATGATAGCGAAATGTGATCTTGGGCGTACAGTCGCTGCAGACTTGAATAATTAATTAATCATGTGGTGTAGTGGTTGGTGTAGCCATAGCGCGCCTATTATTACTAAACGTGTTTATATTAGTGTGAATGGAATAGTAATTTTATGCATGATGTGTAAGTTTGGTGTGTCTTTTACGTAACCAATTTTTTTTTCTTTTTTAATGAGTTGCCAACATAGAAATGAGTATTTATACTAGTTGTAAATCTAATAAGATGTGATGTAATGCTTGTATTGGAGAAGCCCGGCTCAAGTGTGTCACAGGACGGAAGCGGGGAAGTAGGGCGCTTATCTGGTTAGCGGGCAGCGGCCGGTGCACCGCGCCATAGACACACGTAGACCCCGCTCATGTACCTGTTACTTACGATGACGTTGTGTTGACAGCTCGTTTCCCGCGGTTTCTCTTAATACCTGAGGCACACATAGAGTAAGTTAGTCATGGGGTATAGTCATGTATTGTTCTTGCATAAAGACTAATAATGGTGTTATCAGGTTATCACAAATAAGTTAATCAGACGTTTGACTTGTGTTATAGGAAAATTCGCTATGAGAATTTTTGTTTAAACACCTGAATTTTTTTTTTGTGGTGACACCAAGTAACTTCACCGCGTACAATATTAGTATGGATGAACACCCAACTAAATGCTGAGAACGGATTTAGATAAGCTTAGTCGACGCAATTTCCGCCGATTACTGCTTTTCGAAAGATAGTTAAACAACTGCTGAAATTATTAGCTGTTTTACTGTTCTTTTGTCCATTGAAAGTTTGGGAATTATTGATTAATTGAGTCTGTATTAAGTTACTTGTAATCAATTGATATACGTAGCAGTTATAGCTAAATGAATGATGACTTATGTTGTAAAGTAGGTTAAACAGTTTATAGCTAGATGCAGTCAATGACCTCAGGGTTCGTCTAGACGGCTTCAACTTCTAGTGCCTCTCGCGTTTACATCGAAAAGCCCTCGTTTTTCTTCCACTCGAAAAACAAAAATATCTATCCACGTTAACATTAACGAAGTAGAGGTCAAGTTGGTCCTGAAATTACCAAGTATACCACCATATTGCGGAAAACTACCTCTTTGTATGTATGTTTGGGGAAATAGTATCATCATCCTCCGAGCCTTTTTCCCAACTATGTTGGGGTCGGCTTCCGGTCTAACCAGATGTAGCTGAGTACCAGTGCTTTACAAGGAGCGACTGCCCTATCTGACCCCCTCAACCCAGTTACCCGGGCAACCCAATACCCCTTGGTTAGACTTGGTTCGTTTGGGGAAATAGTAATTGCGACTAATCACATCATTTGGGTAAAAAGGAAAACTGTTTGTTTGTTCCTGTTGATATCATGAACCTCATTATCAATAACTAGGCTCAGAATATCCATCTGATTAATTATCATTATTTCACGAATTCTTGATAAAACTTTACGTCTAGAGTCTAGTCTAACCAATCGATACGAAAATGAACGTATAAAAATTATGAATAAAATTGAATGTTAAAACTGAAAAATACAAAACTTACTAGTTCCTGTTTTATCATCAAAAACAGCGTATGCAAAATACGGCGATTAGATTAAGCTAAAATATACTAACGGGTAAAAAATAAACTCTGAAATCGCACACTATATTCAGTAGGCATAGTTATAGCATGGCTGCTAGAAATACACTAACGTACCATATCTTTCATACACATTCCTGTTCTGCTGAAATTTCTATAAACCTTCATAAAAGTCATAAAAACAAAACAATAGCAAGATAACTTCCTATTTCAGTTTCAGTATACGTTCATTACAACATTGCACGCACGCAGTAAAAATAGGTACTAATAATTCTATATCCGATATTCAAAACTTACAACAGGAAAACATAAATTTTGAATTTAACAAAACTGCTATTAATCATTTGTGGTTTTTAGTGCCTAGATAACTAATTTGTGAATTGTCTAGATTTTAATTGTATTATTGGATATTAACAATATTTTGCTTGAACTTTATATTATTTATACAAGTGTACATAATACTTGGACTAAAGCTACTATTTTGCGAAGAATACCTACTCTCGTAATACGAAAACAAGATACTTAATAGTTAATGCAAGCAGAGAGTACTAATTAAAGAGCCTTCGCGCGCCGATTAATTGATGACACTAACACCAACGTAATTTTATTCAAACACAGGTGTTCAAAGTTACCTTGCTGAAGAAAATAATCCTATTTCCGATAATATAGCTTATGTACCACTATTAATATAGTTGCATATAAAACAGCTAAACATATGTGGCGCCTAATCAAGTTAATCACAATTATAAACACGCGCCTAGCACAAATGCACGTAATGGCGTAAGTAGCGACGTCGGCGCCGATTGGATCACTATTCAATTTAGATGCAAGAAAAAAAGTAGCGAAACTGTAGGCGGCTTCAGGTGTGCGAGGTGGCCTTGAGCTCGGGGCGCGCGCGCATCCCCGCGGCGACCGCGACCGTTCAGTTCAAACTCTACCGCCGCGTCCGGCAGACGCGGCTCACGTGTTCTCCACAGGATAATATAAACAACCTTGTGTTTGTGCCTGTGACATTACCCAGTGTGTGACCCAAAAACCAGCCACCATGGTTGCCGGAGGAAAACAGGTCAGTTGCATAAAGGGTTGACACGACCACCTTGACTGATGTCGTCACTGACACTTTTTGCTCAAACCGCAAAAACCACACAGAATATTCTAGTGCTTAAGGCAATAGAATTATCCTTTAACTCTAAGCCCTTGATCAGAAACACCCTTGGCTTTTGAACCCGGCTACAAACTGGTTGCTTAATGGAACTTCCAAAGTCCATTTATCTAAATGTAGGGTACCTATGTCGTCCAGACGTCTTAGTCACTTGTACCTGCTTAACTAATATTACCTACCTTTGCAAAGAAATTGAAAGCACGTCACAGCTTATCTCGATTACCTGGAACTTAGGCATAGCAACAGGTGCCGGAGTCATCATGGCAGAACGTTTCGTCAAACAAATAAATTACATTAGTGTATAGATCGACGGTCGACAAGCATGTTGACTGAAATCATAAGTTACGGTGATGTCATCGCAACGTAAACCCGCAAACTTCAAGATGGAGTCGGTCATGGCTTTATTATTTATTTTGCATCATGCAAACGGTCGTAACCGTCTTTTGTTCCCTATCCCTGTCCAGCCTGCGCATTAGAGCGAGATAGAATCACTTTCCTGTTTCGCCAAGGGTCTGGTGCTCTCGCTTTCTTTAGAATCTTTTGTCTTGAATCAACATCTAAGTTCGCCATGAAAAAATATAACATTGTACATAATGGGAGGTTTTTTATCGTTCTAGTTCATTTATGATTAGGTGAACTTAAAGAATTTCATGTTTTTTATCACCGATACGAATGTAGTACAATATAAACGTGTGAATTTTGGATTACTTTTATCAAAATTAACACAATGAGTTGTAATGAATTTTATCTTATCGCTAGTAATGCTGCCCGTTCTGGTTACCTACTGATCAATATGTTGTTAAAAATGCCATCAAGGTAGTTCATTACAGCAGTACAGTTTTAACGTAAATATGACATGTAGAGCCGCGTCACGCGATGTGGCTGCTGACTCATCATTACAGCTTATAATACTAGGCGCACTGTAAAACTAGTTGATTATAAAACTTGCTTCATCAGCGGCACTTAAATCACGTACTACTAATGTACCAAGATGTTCAAGGATTTCCACATCTGTAAGATTGTTAGGGTTTAGAAAAAATATTTAATCACTTCTTGTTTCACAATCTAAGACTTATTAACATAGTTTTTGTGGGCTCTGCTGAGCTTCGAAATTAAATAAATTGCTCAGTTTTATTCGGCTCGTGATTATGCCACTTGAAATTGCTGATAGAGTCATGGCACTATCTATACAACCTAAATCTTAATCCCAATTCAAAGTACGGGATTAATATTTTACATCCGTAAAACTTATCACACTTGGGTATTTTCAAGTTCAAATTGTAACTGTTTTGCTACACTCAAAGAGCATTAATGTATTTTCCACATGTCGTGTTGCTAAGAGCCTTGAAAATTTAAATAACACTGCTGGTTTCGTTCTACATCCATCTGAAACGTTGCTCACGTTTAACCATAAAATGAATTCGATTTATCAAAAAATGAATGGAATGTTAATTAAGACAAGGAATGTTAATTAACTGCATATCCTGGTGTTAAGGGGAAGCAATTTGTTAAAATGGTATGATTGGCGCTACAAAACAAAGTTTTAGCGTAGGAAATATGGTTAAAGTTAGATCCAAAACTTAAGTAGCATTTATCGAAGATTATCGAAGAAGAACAATAGAGTCATCAACGGAAAGTTCAGCAGCTGATGTTTTTCTTAATGAACGTACAATTGATGGAGCCTTAGCTTGACGACATGCAACGTAAGCCAGTAATTGGTACCTGCATGTACTTGCAAAATCACGTTATCACAATAGCCGCACGTGACTCCACCACTACTTCACACACAGGTACATCGTTACGCGATTTATTATTAGCTACAAGTCTAGTCGGATACAAATCAGCATAATTGATGCATTTCCTGCATACATCATGCATGACAAAAACTGTTTCTTAGAAAAAGATTGAGATTATTTTCAAATTGCCAAAAAATGTCGTAGAGTTCATTAAATTATCAATTTTGAACAACAATGTATTTGAGCATGTATTATGAGGCTGAGGTCAGCTCTGTGTAGCTACGTAAGCCAACTTAACGCATCGATCTATCTTCGTCAGGCATTAGGCTCCAAGCCCCTCATTCATGCAGCCTGTACTTGAATTTAATTTGACGGTCGATATGCTCCATGACCATGTAGTGCCGTTTCACTCCGTTTCACCTACTCAAACACTATTGCGATTTCTAAAGCACAGCAGAATTTCTTTTTCTATCACCTCGAATATTTTCGAGTCTCACTTTTGACGAGACTTCGTGAGATTCGCGGAGGTGTAGCATTATAATTGAGTCAGGTAACAAGATCGTGGAGATATTGTTAAGTTTTCTCTTGGCGTGTATTGAAGGTTTAATTTGGACTTTAGCACGAGCAGGCGACATCGAATGAGACTTTTTATACAAACGAAGCGATTGACGTCATTACAGCGACACCTTTTCAAGATCTACTAGTACTCAAAGTGTTGGAGAGTCAAACAATAGGTTATTATAACATGGTGGCAAGGTGCTACATCCGTATTGATCGTATAGTTGGAGCCACGTGTTAGCTCCATCTGTCTGTGCACCTGTTACGCCACCCTCTATATCCCTTCTGCCACCTTCCTGTCTGAACACCGGGATTTTTTGCTTCCGACGACGCCACATTTTATCCAACTTAATTCTCTGTTAGCTTTGCATAACGTTGATCATTACTTATTAATAGTTGTACTTATGCCTCATGTGTTAAATCATCTGTTTGCCTTTAATGGTTTATGCTGACGTTTTTTTGTGGACCGAACAGTTTATCTGCATTAGCTTAACGTGTTTGACATTGAATTTTGGTTGGACTACAATCTTCAATTTTAAACTATTGAATTTTATGGAAAGCCACCTTTAAACTTTTGTCGTTATAAGTTATTATTACTTAAATCAATGTAACTTATAAATGATGACTGTTGTTATGAAATACCAGTTTCTACAATTTTTTACCTCCAGGCGCCGACCTCACGACCCTAGTTCAAAGTTAATAATTATGTCGTCAAATGTACTTACAACGAGTATATTTAATGTATCTTCATAATTGCCATCAGTTCACCTTGGTCACCTCATGTAACTTCCTACTTAGCTCAGATACAGCAAGGACGACACTTTACCATATTTTTGATTCTTGAGTATTTTTCCGTGAGACAATAGAATGGATCTCTGTAAAAATCTTATTGTTATATGTATTGTTTGACAAGAATATTTAAATATAAGTATTAATTTAGTTACTTTGTTTTAACGAGAGGCTAATTCCAACATGACGCGTTGATATTGAAAGCAGATGCTTGTAACGTCTTAAATTACGCTATTAACTTAGCGGGTGGTATTCCTCTAGGAAAAGCTCTATCGCATCTTGAAAGTAAGGAGCGATCAAACTATTCAATAAACAGAATATTACTTCGTGCATGGGAAAATAAACTTGAAATACCTCATGAATTTGCTATTAATGAGGACTAGGCAATTACCAAGTCTGGCAATAAAATTGTCGAAAGCAAAAAACTAAATAGCTGACGCAGACTGAACGAAGGCAAGAATCTTCCATCTTAGGTATAAAATATCATAAGAATCTTGTAAGCATTATTCAATTCTTAGCTTGTCCTATAAATAGAATCGCGGCATATGGTTGCTATACGCGATTCACGTTTATCATACCACTATCTATGTTACGTTAGTTGTATACTTAGATGATGTCATGTCTCCCTTGCGTAATGTAGCTTCGGCCATCACACGACGGTTAGGGGAATTCAAACTCACAGTTATTTATTACCTAGGGTAGAATATCGTGGTATCTCTCAGTTAATCTAGGATCTACACCCTTTTATAAAGGCTGCAAGTTATGATCATGATGACAATTCCATTACGGTCTTTGTTATTTGTGATATGGTTTCCTTTAACACGAATTTTGATCGTTAAAGATAATCGTGAGTGCGTGAACTTATCGTCCAGAGTTGTAGAATTTAAGAGGACGAATTGGAATTTTTGGCGCCAAGGATGTCAATTTTTCTCAGTAAATACAAAACGGATCAAAATACAACTTGGTTACCTGAAAGTTCATGATATAAGCCTTATTTTGTTAGTTGTAGAAACATGATTAGGTAACTTTTATAACAGAGAAAAATATATCAAACATACCTCTTTTTAAAAAGAGATTCACATATTATGGGCAAACGGGACCGATTTAAGCCTCTTAACTTTTTTAGTAGTTGAGTATATACATACTCTTTAAAATGGTAGTAGGAATTTTTATTAAATTATCATTTCTAAATATTAAAATTACAAAACCATTTTGTCGCTTACGACTTTTAGTTATAAGCTAGCGCGCGTATTGTTATCCTCGCCCCGCTCAGACGCTCCGACCCCTTTTGGCGCCTTAGATGCGCGTGCCGGTTATGGAATTATTGTTGACCACTTCCTCGCCTTAAATGGATAACTGTGGTGTGTTTGAACGATAAGCCGATTTATCTAGCTTGGAACAAGCATAACATACACATCTATTTTATTATTGATTTGTACCTTCATGAATTAAGTGAATAAGCTTACATGATAGCGAGATGTGTCAGGGATATTGAAGGCATTTCCTTGACCATCTACTGGATTTACAGTTAATACGTGATTACTACACAACGACCTTAAAGTATCGATTCAAACGTATTGGTGTCATGAAAGGAAAATGGACACATATATTACACGCACTATACTTGGTATCATATAAATACCAAGAAGTGGTTTATAAACGGATTTCCATGCAAATTGGTTTCCATATTCAATGCAACACTGACCTCACAAGTTATAGACATCATTTTATTCATAACTGATGAATCACAATCCAAATATTAATACATATGGTGTACCCATTACCAATATAATTATGAAATCCGTAAACAATTTCCTACTAAATAGGATCGTTTTCCTGTCAATAGGCATATGACACACGAACGGCTGTCATTTTAATATGAAATTATTATCATTGCCTTCTGCTGGTTTATGTCTGCCATTATTCAAGATTTTCTAATCAGTTAATGGTAGTACATCAAGCAAACTAATGGCGCATCTTAAAGCATCTATAGCTCTTTACTAATCGATAACATGCGAGAGTTTAAGACTGGTTTCTTTGCCAATAACGCATTTAGTATCTGCTGAAGAAACATCAGTTTGAGTTTCTTCATTAGTCTTAAGTTTCTTGCCGTGATCATCTGTTCTAAACAAAATATCAATCAACATGTGGAAGCATGCTTTCTTCATAATAATAATAGATGTATGAAATTACATGCTCACTTTCTTGAAGGCAAGTTTCGCGTGCAAAGCAAAGCGAGCAAATTGGTCGTTGCTTATACAAACATCCGTCGTTTACACTAGCGATAACAGCGCAGCCGCCGCACGCTTATCTCGTATTAGTTTCTCAATCTCGCCAGATGACTCAACTCTTACATTAGCTACTTCATTATCATCATCCTTAGGTTAGGAATGCCTTTAAAAAATATTATTTTTTAATTATCCAAATCTCATTCAATTAGAAAGTGTATCAAAATTAGATTTTTTGAGTCTAATAGCCAACAAGTTTAACTTTAACTAGGTAAAGCGTCTGTCTACGCTGAAGCTAAATCATTTCGGACAGACAGCTTAAACAATCGGAAGTAGTTAGATTCGTCTATCAGGGACGTGTCTCGATTATTTCCGTTACCATTATAATTTATTTAACGTTAGATCCGAATTTTTTTCGTCAGTTGGCATACGACTTGTTGACTGTGTTGTACATTCATTAGTTTTTGGTTACGCATCTTTGAGCTCTTGTGTCTCTGTGCCCATTACGTGTGTAATTATGAATAAAACAGGTTTATTAACTAGCTCCGAGGTAGAGGAAATATTTCAAATTGACAGATGACCTTCTGACTTTTTTTGTCTTTACGTAAACCTTCAAGTTACATCACATACAAAAGTAGGTAACATAATTTGATGAGTTCCGCGGCGCCGTGCATGGAGTAATGTCTTATTTAAGTGACACTGCCTAAGTTTGGAATTAGTCAGGGTATGTCTTCAGTTTATTCCTCTTGTTCAACATAGCTTATATTTAGCGCTGAGCTGTAGCCAGGATTAGCTAAACACACGAGAACATAGATTAAAACAAGTGTTGACATAATGATGACGAATTGTCTAGAAATGCTCTCGAAGCGTGTAAAATATGATCATTTGTAGAGCAAAGACGCCAGTTTACACCGATCACATTTACATACATTTCACAGTAGAAACTAGTTCACATAAAATTAACGACATTCAGAATATTCGATTTAATTTCATGAACGCTATCATCGTCCTTTCCTTAACCTTATTACTGGAGGTTAGAGGAGGTAGTTTTACGATTTTAAATAATAAACCATGCGGGCTACTTGATAAGCGATAAATTATAGGGGAGACAAGAATAACCGAGGTTGAATAATAGCCTAGAAATGAGGATGATCCATGAAGGATTGTTATCGATACTTTTTCCATAAATGTAGGTGATGGTATCTCTAAGGATAAAATAAAAGCAATAGAGGAATTAAATGACTCTGTGGTTAACCATATCAAACTATAAAAGAGGTTATAAGATTTAACTCATGAACGTAAACATGAAAGTTCCTGGTTCAGTGGTTTTTATTTTGTGTTTATGTTCGGTACTGGCATTGCTCCAAGCTGCGATTTCCGATCGTATTCCGGTCTTCAGCTCTTTGAACTTTGACCTTCGCTTTAAGTACGTATTTATCTATGTTATCTTGTACTCAAAAAAGGTTGTAAAATTGATAAAATTATCTACAGATAATATTAAATTATCAATGAGGGACATCCTAACTAATATTATAAATGCGAAAGTAACTCTGTCTGTCTGTCTGTCTGTCTGTCTGTCTGTCTGTCTGTCTGTCTGTCTGTCGTTTCTTCACGCTTAAACTACTGAACCGATTTGTGTGAAATTTGGTACAGACATAGTTTGGAGCTTGAGAAAGGACATAGGATAGTTTTTATTACAAAAAAAAATTTAAAATAAAAAATAAAATGTATTCCGGACATATAGCGCCATCTATTGGTCAAACCAAAAATCTGCCGGAAGTCACTATTCCACGCGAACGAAGTCGCGGGCAAAAGCTAGTTTTAAAATATTTTATGATTCGGAAGATATTCCTTTCGAGAGGAGCCCTATTAATAGCGAATTGTCATTAATATTGTTAATAGTTTAGGGTCAGACTTGAAGCTTCTTTGTAAAATTCATTTACTCATACAGCCGCAGTATACAAATTATCGATATTGTTAAAAAGTAGTGTATTCTCATTACTATCGTACTTAGATGTATACTATGAATGAACGTTATGTACATCCATTTAGGGCATGCAATTCCGGTAAAATAAAAATTACCGGTAAAAATTCGGTAACTAAAATATTTTTACCGGTAAACCGGTAAAACGGTAATTTTTGTATTTTTTTAAATGTGATATTATATCAATAAGATTGGGTAGTCTAAAAGCAAAAAATAATTAAAAATACAAGGTATAAGGTGGTAAACATTTTTTGGGACGTGGGCCGTAAAAAAAAACATGTCAGTACCTTCAGAACGCGATGTCGTCGACAAAATGCAAGAGAAACGGCTGCGATGGTTCGGCCATGTAAAAAGGAGACCACCTGAATACATCGCCAATGTTGTGTACTCAATCTCAATATACCCGGTCAAAGGCGCAGAGGCAGGCCGAAACGGTGGTGGTTGAGTGTCGTAATGAATGAAATGAAAATCTACGAACTTGAAGAGGAAGATGTCCTGGATAGAGCGAAGTGGAAGAAGAAGATACGGAAAGCGGACCCCGTCACAAGACGGGATAAACGCTAAGAATTACCGTGAAAAAAAAAATCATTTTTTTCATTGAAGTGAAAGCCCTTTTTTATGGTAAATCGTGGGAATTTTATGGACCATGGTTTTGGCCCTGCGCGTGGAACAACTCGGGCCGCCGACACGGGTCTGTTGTCTATGCTGATGGAGGAACGATGAGCCACCCGAACTCACCGTCCACAGACCGACGCCTACGGTGGCCGGGAGTCGTCTCTCGACACTCGGCGCCCGTGGTGTCTTCGGTCCACTACAGCGGTTGGGATGAGAGGTACGAACTCGCAGGCGCTCCACCGTCTCCTTCTCGAGCTGACTGGGAGAGACTGAGAATGACTGCTTCGCAGAAAGAGGCGACGGCTTCCCATTCCCTCTCGCTTCGGACTATGGTTTGAACCAGGGCCGGACGCGAGAGGTCGTCGCTGCCTATTGGCTCGACGACGACACGGCGGTACCCTTCCCAGGCAGTGCACACCTAGACTGTGTGCTCCACCGTGTCCTCAGTGCTGTCCGCATGGTAGTGAAGTAAAAGCCCTTGCTCAATAAGGTCATAGAGTAGGTAAAATAAGCATAAGCTACATTTTTATCTAATAGGAACTGACAGCTATGAGGAAATTCAGATTACTGTTACTGTTACTGTTACAGCCTTTTTTTATCGTCCCACTACTGGGCACAGGCCTCCTCTCACACGGAGAAGGATTGAGCGTTAATCACCACGCTTGCTCAATGCGGGTTGGTCATTTCAGACTATATATTATATAGTCCAGGTTTCCTCAAGATGTTTTCCTTCACCTTTTTATCAGCCATTGGTGTCTAAGATTACTTAGAGAGTACATACAAATTTAGAAAAGTTGCATTGGTACTTGCCTGACCTGGAATCGAACCCACACCCTCATACTCGATCAATTCAATTCTCGGTCAATTCAGATTAACCGAATGAATAAAATTTGTTTAGATGTTATAAATTAAGATGAGAATGAAGATTTGTATCTAACCTAGAGATAGTTAAGGAGCCACATAAGTTTACTTTCCTAAAAAATAGCAACTTTAACACTCTTACAATATGTAATGTCTGCAATATTACATTATGTTCAGGCTACATAATGAAGATTTGACATTAAATGAACAATTGCTATATATTATCACAAAAACGTAAAAACCGGTAAATTACCGGTTACATATTATTTTTACCGGTAAATTAAAAATCGCGAAAATGGGCGGTTTTACCGGTAAAACTGAAACCGGTAAACCGGTATTGCATGCCCTACATCCATTGTTGCCACTTTGCAGATAATATCTCCGTCGGTACCAAGCATTGTTAGTGTAATCATGTTTTCATTACTAGGTTCCGATGTAGATTCATCGGCTACTGCAAATGCTGTAGCCATCGTATACTATGTAGTCTATTTTTGTACTTGTTTTTGTTATTTATCTTCTCGATGTATTTTCTTTTCTTTCTTTCTATAATCTTTACTACAAAAATCAGAATGTGCTTCATTTTTAACATTCAATGTACATTCGTAATCTTTGAATCCTATTCACAATATTTTCCGTGTATGAAGGCCTTGGTTGGCATGAAAAAATATTACAGCGTTTTCTTAGGAATTGCAAAATAAATAGAAACTATTTGTTTAACTGTTTCATTCGCGTGAACTGCAGTCATTTGCTGGAAGCTACATTTAAATATTGTTTATGGATAATGGTCTTAAACTAGATAATTTCGTTGAAATATTTGAAAAGCTTGGTAGTCTAGAATTTGTTTATCCAAATGATTCATAAGTTCAAGCAAAAACGAAAAGAGCTGCTGTGGCTTACATCATAGTTTTATCGTTACCATAAAAAAGTATCGCAGTACACTTAAAGAGATCATAAAAGGACGTTGATAGAGCTCGACAGTTGAAGTAATACCATGACATAATCGTCCCGGAAGATCGCATCCGCTTGGCGTGCCACCAACTCTGCATTATGTACAATATTTTTAGATACCATCATTTACGTTCTCTCTATTTCTGTTGTCTGTTTATTTATGTTTATATCAGTTTCTATGAATGAAACTTTATTACTCTTTAGTTTGCCTTGATAGCATTCCTCTTCTGAACATACTACTTTTATGTTTAACTTGTATAGCGTATATATGCCGCTATCTTTGCTTTAATTGAGAAAACGATATGAATGAAATCCTTATGTTTGTATTGTTAATGAACCTAGTGATAAACAGAGCGTTTATTTTCCGTCAATAAAGCTGCAGTTACTTGATAATTCAGACTTTTGTTTAAAAACAATCATGTCGAGCAAAATAACAATTTATTGATAAAAATTGAGATTGCAAAATTCACTTGAAAACATTGGATTATTTTCATTGGCAATGATGTCAAGAACGACATATTTTGCTCCACAGATATTGAAATTTTAATTGCTTAATTGCAAATATTTCGGTCTGTTTTCGGCCGTTCTTGTATGAATCAAAAATATGCAATTTTAAAATGATCTGTTCAATATATCAAATTACCTAAAGGTTGTTTGTTCCATTATACCCATTATTAACTAGATACAACAAAGTGGTTGGCACACATCTGGTGTACACAATGCCGTTCGCGTCCATTACTCTGTTTTCTTTGCCATATTCGAAGTGACACTTAAGGTCCTTTACGTTGGAACAAGGGCACACGTATTTATCGATCTATACAACAAAACAGACTGAAATTCAAAAGGGCACAAGTCGTAGTTATGCATGAATTTAAAAGAGAAACCACCGTTTAATCATGAGATGTTTGACGATTTCTCCGAAGCACCGCGTATATTCGCGCAAGTGTTGCATAGATCTGCCAAATATGTTGATCAATGCGTTTATTAATATTGATGCACGTACAAGAGCGTAATTATTAAATGTAAATCAATCATAATCATTTTTAGATGATCGTGACACGAAAGTGTCGTTTAAATCATTTTCACACTTGATTCCAACTTCAATTTCAGTTTCTTTATTTACCAGATGTGTATTATCTACACAGAAGACTTTCACACGAATATTGTTTTGACGCTGTTCTTCCATTTCCAGATGAACGTCCGTGTGACGACGATGGACGCGGAGCTGGAGTTCGCTATCCAGCAGACGACGACTGGCAAACAGCTGTTTGACCAGGTCGTCAAGACCATCGGCCTGCGAGAGGTCTGGTTCTTCGGCCTCCAGTACACCGACTCCAAAGGCGACCTCACCTGGATCAAACTCTACAAAAAGGTTAGTTCTATCTGCAACGCTAATATTCTCTAGTTCTTCACTCAATCAAAATATTTAAAATGAAGATACAACGTGCCAAAAATACTTTAAAGTCAAATATATGTGTCATCAAATTCATAATTTGGAAGCAGATTTTTAATAATGAGGTTAGAACGAATACGAGCATTTATACATAGACAAGATCCATTAGCAGTAGCCTTGCATTAAACCAAATCTAAAATATCAGGAAAATGGAATATAACAAGCGCTGAAAGATATCTAGATTCAACATCGTTCGTTTGAATCTGCCGCCTGTTCCGTTTACATACATTAGAGATGAATCTGCGTCTGTTTGCGTTGCAAAACCATCGCTAATGTTGCTGGACGGTGCATTAGCGTATAAATTGAGTGTGTTTTCTGCAAGTCGTGAGGGGGCGGCTATTGCCCGCCGCGAACCAAACGCGATGTAACGATTATTTTTAGAACAACCAGTGCGCCTAACAAGTTCAAGTTCGTTTTGTTTCTTGTTTGTGTACGCGGCTATTTCGTGAGCTTGACTTGATAATATACCCGATTCGTATTTATCTTTTATGTGTTGACCGCAATCACTACTTTAATTGCATCTTTTAATGTTTTCTCCAAATAGTCGTGGTCAATGTGCAGTTAAGCGCCCATTTCCTTTCGCGTAGTGCGTCGGCGCCGTTCAATTCTCATTCATTCGAAACACGTTTCCGTCATGTTGTTGTGCCACAAACAAACGATTCTGTGAAATTGTTTTCCTTTGCTCTTATCCTCGGCGCGACACTGACCCCGTATTGCAATGTCGACGTGTGCACAACATTACCGAATATATCATTACAGAGCCTCGAGCCTCCGCATTTTATCAGCAAGGTCAACTGCTTCATTTTGACTGCACAACTCTATAAATCATGAATATTCAAAGAGGTCATATTACTTTCTTTCCTTCCAAAACCATTTAGCAATGACTCCGATCGAATATTCAGTAGGTAACGCTGCGTTGGAATCTACCGTTTGTCATTCGATCCCCGTATAAAGACCTCAGTTTTTTGTTGTCTGCAGCTCTCAAAACTGCAAGTTATCCACCTCGGTCAGTTGTATTGTATTGAGTCTCACCGCGGACTCACCTTTGTTAGAACATTTACTTGTGTTTGTTGTTTCTATGTCAACAGGTTTCTATTTGTTCTAAGCGGAATTAGGAGCGTCCCTTTATCAATGTGCTATTAGCTTGACAGGTTTTCGATAAGATTACAAAAACTAATAGTTTGACCAACCAGTTATTGTTTACTAAAGTTTCATTAAATTAGAAGCCTACGTTGTTCTCGCGTATACCGACAAATACTTAAGCGTCATAATCCGTTCTGTTATTTTTAGGAATACTCATTTTCTGAAAATAGACGATTGGTCTGATACGATATCTGTTTCATTAGGACTTTGTACTATGTTCGCATATTTAAACGAAAACTAATCATGCTATCATGTAATAAAACGCTTTTTGAAGTTATTACTTTTTCTCTGAATTTGTTTGATTCTCTGATTCCATTCAAAGCACACAGATACTATGGCGAGAATAATATTCATTCCAAATCAATAATATAATAAGACGATTAGACTGTGGGTTATTTTTGACCTTGTACCAAGTGCAGAGATGTTCTTCACCCGGAGTCTCGGGTTTGTCCTATGTGCGGTCGTTGTCAGCCTGCCCACGTGCCGTATGTAAACAAGATCATTGAGCTACTATGTTTGATAAACCGGCTGAAGCTGCCGCCCGCAGATCAATTGCCTTATTAGATAAATAAAACATTTAGGCACTATTCGTAGACAGGTCACTAATGTCCTTTTGCTAGCAGATGTTACGCCCAGGTGTTGCATTGCGCCTACTTCAGAGTTCTTATAATTTCTAACTACATTTTGTCCTCTTCGGCGTCCTTAAGCCCACGAGATGTTTCGCAACCATTATTGTAAAATCACGCTGTAAGTTTAGTTTGATCATATCTACAGTTCTCTCATTATGCAGCGCAAGAATCAGTCTCTGGTATGTAGGCAAAATTCTCGACCTTCTGTAATTTATGTCTCGTCTTATGTCCTTCGATGCAAGGGCGGCGCAAATCTGCATTGCCATTCGCATTGTTACAGCTAGTCTTCAAGCAATAACAGCTTGGCACCATGAACTTTGGCACCAGTTCCCCATTGTGTGGCACGATGCGTGTTACTAGAAAATCTGTGAATTTATTCGTAGGAATAGGTTTTGAAATTCAATTACGGTACGTTGTTTATGATGCGATTTATTCAAACGTGCGCTCTCGTTCACTTTATCGGCGCTGGAAGATACGACTCAATGGACACTCGGCCTTACTTACCTCAATCACATTTACAAACCTTTCGCTTGAACGGCTGCGTGTCGCTAATTTCTCCTATGCACACGGTCAGCAATGTAAACAGATGTACATGTGGCTATCCCTCTCTGTCGCACGGTCATCTCAACACGTGTGACGGGGAACACTCGTTTGGTAAACATTGCCAGTTTTCACTGTAGGAAAACCTGACTAAAACTATGTAATTGCAGCAAATACTTGTTATGGCAATAGAAAACTTAGACATTGCATATAATGTTATATTGTTTATGGCAGAGCTGATATATTTGTTTTTATTTTCTATCGCTTATATTTTGTAGCCATAACAAAGTGTATAAGATTTTTCAGAGTTCACATAAAGTATGAAACAAACAGCAATATATTATTGGTATCGACCTTTAATGCTTATTGCGAGCGATTGTTTCACCACACCTACATCAAATATTCCATAGCCAATAGAGGCGTGAGTCAGTGGAACGTAAGCACACGGCTTTCCACTCAGCCGGACAGGTAGATTGTAATAAACTTGCTACTCGTATGTGGAATGTATTAAACTGCTTATATCATACGTAATCCTCCAAATATTTAGCCGGAAATCCGTAATTCAGATAAAATATTCGATGGCCGATAAAACTTTGTTTATAAACTCACGCTAAAATCATCAACATAAAAATTGTATACAATATACTTGTGTAACAATTCTACAAAGTAGAACATTTAAACGTTCAATTTAAAAATCATCATTTTGAAAATGCGTCACATCTGGATTTAAAAGCTGAATCCGTTGAAGTCATGTCAAACTATGATGTAATTTATAGAGCATTGTGATGAAAACGGTTGGATATTCCCACAAGGACCAACTGGCGTATATATGGCGGAGCGACGCATGACTCATGTTCGGAAGCCCGTAGCTTGTTCTCGAATCCTGCCTACATCGATAGCTACATGTGTTTGTGACAGCTTTTTGTTAATGGAATATTCTGATTGATTAACAATTTAATAATCGTTTAGCCGAAAATTCATATCATATCTGTTTCCTGCCATCATGGGATTTTCTGTTCTATTTTCTATCGCGTGCCTCTTTGGCACCACAATGGCTAGTGGCAAAAATTTGATTTAAATGACTGATAATGCTCAAACATTGAATTGATAAGTTTACTCGTATTTTCAAAACTATCTGCTGATATCATTAGCATTTCTCTACCTTGAACGGTCATTCCAAAGTAGTTGTATAAAACAAGTTTGAAAGCAAATTAACGACTGTTAATGATTTATATACCGATAATTTCTAATACTTCATTATGAAGAGGGCCTGTTTATTTGCAAAATAAAAATTGTAAAGCCTCTTTTGAAAATTGAAATCCTTATTTCAAAAATCAACTCAGAAGATTATTAACGGCCAGTTTCTTCATCAAAAGTTAAAGTTAAAGTAATGTCTAAAGTAAAAGTAACGGTCAAATTCGTTTTTTCAAGGCTAAACTGACAGCAAAATTCATAGAAAAATTTAATTTAACCGTTACTTTTACTTTAGACATTACTTTAGCCATAACTTTAACTTTAACTTTTGATGAAGAAACTGGCCGTAAGTGTTTAATATCCTAAACTAAGGCTAAGCGGTAACAAGACGACTAATATTGCTTGGATACAACGAGAAATCTAAAACAACAAGGAATTACAATAAAATGTTGGTTGGTGTTATTTCAACAGCCAGAACAACTAGCTAGATGAAAACTGCAATAGTATGCAAGAAGTGACAGCTTAATACGCGTAGCCTACAAATGCTGTAATTCAATTACACACGCGCGGGAAAGCTGCCTCACGTTTTTCTATTTGCCAAATCGTCGCGTTGCATATCGTTTGTGGAAACGCAATTGTTGCTATGTACAAGTTCTGAATTATCTTCTAGTATTCATTCTTACACTCTCTGGTCGTTGCTGTCCTATGCGAATACGGCCGTATTGAAAACGGTTCGCTCAAATATGTTCTCTGAACTTGACCAGTCACCATGATCCTATGATTAAAATATCGTCCATGTAGACGATACTACTATTAATTATAGTGTGTCGAAGTATGCTGCACAGCCTAGATTCCCCAGGACATGCCATACTGTTTAAGGGTTTCCGCTGTTACGCAGTGGTCTTACATACTATATTATAAATACATGTCGTGTATCGCACTTACGTAACCGGTACCTGCGGCCTCGCGCGACATGTGATAATCATTGTGTGGCAATCGCTTTTCTACTCGACATATTTACGTCCCCACCCTTCACTGTTTTCTTTGATTCATGCTCTTTTAGTTATTTACCTTGATCTCCATTCGTTCATGTTCAATTTATTATTCCTTTATCGCCAAATTCTGCTTCATTCAAGAGTGTATCATCTCCATGAAGCTGTGTCATCTTATCTTTTTTTGTTTGCTGTTACTTTTCATCATAACTTACATACACTTTGACTCAATAAATGACTCAAGATGTTTATGATGATGACGGTCAATGATGTCACCCCCATATATTATTACAAGTTCAAATAAAATATATGATTTAGTAGGAAAATAACATAGAAGTATTGCCTATTTCCTTAAGTTTTCCTGTAGAATGAGGTATTGTGTGCCTCGCTGGGCGTGTTGAGAAACTTATATCATTCGCTTTCTTTTTCTTCCGCCAACTTTTTTAACTGAAGTTGTATGTGTGTCGGTCTCCACTTATGTTAGATTAAATAATAATGTCTAGGGTCTTCTAAATGTTCGTGTTTATGAAATCATGGTGACTATATTTCTCCTGTTTATTTACCATTAATGTTTATGTGTGACTTCGTTTGAAATGTTAAGGTCTCAAATAGTCGTCTAAAAGTATTTTGAACTTCCTCAAACATGCTCATATTTGTATGGTAGTGTTGATTCATCTGGTGACGGCGTCGGTCTGACTAAACGGCAGTTGATAACTTTAATACCGCGAACCGTTATTAATTAAACACATTCCGAAATCGTTACTCACAATAACTATTAGGTACCAGAAATTGATTGTTCTATTTCATAGAACTCTAAATATATTATTGAGTACTAGCGACCCGCTCCGGCTTCGCACGGGATAACAGTATTTCCCCACTATTTAATGTATGTTATTATACATATAAACCTCCCTCTTTAATCACTCTATCTATTAAATAAACCGCATGAAAATCGGTTGCGTAGTTTTGAAGATTTAAGCGTACAAAGGGACATAGGGACGAAAAAAGACGACTTTGTTTTATACTATGTAGTGATTATAGTGCTATACGTATTTTCTAAGTATTGGCACGTGACAACTTCAACTGATGTAGAAGTATTCGTTATCCAATTTGTTATACCAATGTCTGCAATAATTTTGCTAATTACTGCTGTGTATCACAAATTAAATTAATTTTATCTGATTTTGTATCACAAAAATGTAGATTTCAAAATTTAAGTACACTTATTTATCCAGAAATCTTCGATCAGCTATTGATTATCAAAATTCTACGACTTTTTGTCAAGCAATCTATTTGATATCAAAATAGTAGCAGTGTGTGTTACACGCGGGTTTTTTGTGATGAGTATGGGTATCATGATGAAATAACAGCTGTAGCTCTTCAGACTCGATAATTATTTATATCGATGACTTAATCGTTGCATTTTGGTCCTCAACGAGTTTTGCACCTGCGAGGGCAACTTTATCGGAAGGCGATTACACACGCATTCCATTTTATATTATAGTTGCATAGATATTATGTACAATGCCTCCCACACGTCGGTTAGTCGGCGGTTTAGTCGCCGGTATCTTCACTTAATATTCTATCGGCATTATATCACCCATCTGTCTCGTGTTTGCCATAGTCATTCATGTGTCAGATTCCGGTTCTCATAGGTAAAATGCCACGGTCGAACGCCTGCTAGGCGTAGGTACGACTGTTGTGCTTTCGTACATCTTATACTTGTGTTGATACGCGGCTTGGCTTCAAGCAGCTCCACCTACTATCCTGTTGAAACGTTACAATTCATTCGATCAACTAAATGTTTTATGTCGAGAGCTGCAGAATCATTAAAGACGTTTATCCTTGTAAAATATAGACAGACAAGATAACACGTGATGTTCAAACAGCAATTGTGATGAATTTAATATCCACCAATAAATAAATATAAGAGACGTAAACTTGCCAAGTTATTGTTCTATACTGGGACTTTATGGTTACCAACCTACTCATTCTCAGTTCACTTTATTACGATTGCTTTTATTGCATCCCTCGCTATCGTATTATTATTGAAATAGGTAAATTTTCGTCGTTCGCCATTTCCGCTAATAACGTTCTGAGTAGCTATTGTGCTTTCTGAGTATTTTAAATTACTTCGTATACTGAGTCATTCAATCGCCTGCATATTGTTTCTATGTCATCCAATGTGACTTTGTGTTTGTTTAAAAAATCCGTTTACAAAGTCTAGCCAAGTCCCCAATTTACGTACACATTGTATCAACTTCTTTATTTATGATAATACCATTCATATGCTACTTCGAATAAAAAATCATAAGCTTATAAATACACGGTTGGCTATTCGTAACTCGCTTTCTAAGAGCAATAAAGAACTCAATATTAACATAATTAAACCTTCGTTCTGATGATATCGTCATTCCAGTCGCGGTGGGACCAAACGAAAATTGCGATGACACATTGCAGTGTTTCTGTTCGCCATTACGCACCATTAAAATAAATTGTACATAGTTAGCTTCTTCTATTATCTTACTCGTGTCACGTAGTAACACAGATTTTTAAAATAAACATCGTCTATTTACCTAGTTGTAGTTACATACACGAGAAATTATTTTTGTTTCGATAGAAATATGTTTAAAGTATCTTCTATTTAATTGTCACATGAAAGATGTTCTCAACTCGAGAATACCAAAGACTCCTTTGACTTTTCTTTGGGAATTTGTTTTCGATAGGACCTACTGGCTCCATATCTCCCGCAGCATGACTGGCGTCGTCCCCGGCACGCGATCTCATTCGACGTGCGTGGAATGCTGCTTTTTGTCGCACCCGATCATTATGATTATCGTCGCGTATGAGACATGGACCCGATAGATTTAGGGCTGCCTAAACACCAGTATCATCGTCAATTATGTTTCTTCCTTAATTACCAGTTCCTTCAAATCATTTTGGTATCACAGACGATGCAAGCCTTGATAATATTAACTTGTCTAACAAACTTTAAACCACTTTGTTGGAATGGCCTTTTCGTTATTTATGATATTCTCATAAATAATTTTGCAAGTTTTGCTTGACGTACAAAAATCAAACTTAATCAAGTGTGCAGGTGCCATCCCTGAGGCGTTGTGACGCTGAGGTTGCGTCACGTCACGACGCCGGAATTTTATCATAGATATTGAAGAGTGCCTAGAATTCAACGATTACTTAATCACTTGCCAGCTATCTGCCTAACCTTGAGGCGTATCGGTGCAAACTCAGAAAACTTTGACAACTGCTGTGCGATGCACACGTTTTGTTTTAATAGGTACTTTATTGCTGTTCAAGTGGATAAAACACTTCTCCACTATCCGTTAGTTAGTAGGTACGTGTTCTGTGTATCTATGAGCAAGCACGCACGTATTCGCCGTACCCAAACGATATGGTAATATAAACTCAATCCAAGAATACTTCACTGGTCTTTTTATCTTTTTCTTGAGATTCCTCGGCGTTATGCAAGTTATATCGGTCGTATGACTAAGACGGCGTCTAATTAATTTCTCTTTAGAAATTGTGCTCGTGAAGGTATTTGTTTGGTAAAACGTCTTCTCTTATCATACATCAGCGCTGACACGTTGCTAGGTCAGCCGGTTGCTAACTCACGAAGTTCCGTTTCGACCGCTTGCCGACATTGCTTGCCCACTTTCTTTACACTTGGCGGCGAAATTCCAATTGAAGTTTGACGAGTATTTAGGTTGCAGTTATGGCACTTATAGCATGTTTGTGGATGTCGAAGGTACAGGCAACAGGTTCAAACGTACATGAAGCGCGGTCAGCGAAGCGCAACAGTGCGCCCGCGTGACCTCGTTCCCACGCCGAATGCCAGCCACCAGGTGCGATCATCACGACTATCCACCATACAATACCGTGCCCTTGACTACGTTAAACAGGTGCCCATTATGCAAAAATAATTGAACAAACTTGCTGAACAAACTGACGGATGACACGTCGATTGTTACATCAAGTCATTATTTCCGCGAGACGCCCGTTCTGAACTCTGATGACTTCATTTAGTGGGTTAACGAGGTTTTCTCTAAGTTGGTGAGTACGGTAGACGGGTGAAAGTGCCATGACGGCATCTGCAGACGACCTTGCCTGTCTCCTTAACGCATAACAATACGTGTCGGGTGTCATACGCGGTCTATAGAGAACCCGATTTGCGGTCGACGCGTACTTGGGGCGAGCTGTGAACTTCACATGATATCGAGTTCAGTTTTACCACGTTCATATGTTGCAGCTGTTGTTTCATGATAACAGAAGTACGAAGCTTCGTAGAGATAAACTAACTAAGGGAGAGTAGCAATAGCATCTTTACGGTTTCCATTTCAATTGGGTTTTCCCTTATTATCGATATACTTGTAGGTACTATATTTCCACGTATTTATTTCTAGAATGGACAAAATTCTGATTAAAACCACATCAAAGAATTTTCCTCTTAATGAAGGCAATTGTGCCAATGCAACAGTTGAGAGAAGGGTCGAGCAAGATGGCGAGCCATGGCGTCGCTCGCGATCTGGGTTACAGTAGACAGAGACAACAGCGCGGGCATCTCTGTCTGACACTGCGCTATTGGATGACACACAGATGCGTGTGCGAATGCATACATGATTAGAACTTATTGATAAAATCCCCGACTATATTTTTATCCATTTTCTGTTAATTTTCCTCATAAAGAATCTACAGTCGTCATCTTATTATCAAGCAGGTTTATGCTTACATCAGTGTTACCTTCATCGATGTTTACGCAAACGATTTTCACAAAATTTTCCTTATCGGAACGTGTTCGCGTGTGTAAAGTACCTAGTTTGAGCACTACTTTTCACACCAGAGTTTCGTTTCCAATCTGTCGTTGATGTAATCACGTACCATCGAATGCGCTTACGGAATGTCAGAGAAAATTTTAGAATCTCAGCAAATCCCCATAAGAATCTTATGTTTCAATTTCAATTACTATTCGTATAAAATTGAAGTAAATAAAAGCAAAACTTTTCCATCACAAGCTGTCATATATTTTCCTTTAAGACCTCGTAAGTACAGGTGCCTAATGAAGTGTGTTTTATTGATCTGACAGCGGGTTTGCGACAATCCAAACATTCCATTAGAATTGATTGACACCAATGCAATCTTTATCATCGGTATTCGCGCACAAGAACAGCTGATTGTGCGCCGATCATTGACGGGGTCGACGACCGTACTTTCGCCGCTCCCACGACGCTCGTTGCTTAACGTACTAGCGTCTAAGACGACGCTGACTGGCCGATCTTAGAACGCACATACTTGTGCATAGTCATTTTAGCGGCCACACATCGTTTACTAAACTGTCATGGCAGATCTCCACTCAAGCTGATCGCAATGCTAGCATCTCTTTGACATTGCAAACTATTTTTGCCACGTACATATTTATCTTAATGTGTTTCGGAATTGCTAGCCGCAGTAACAGCGTTTTAATTTTAAATGACGTCAATAATTGCTAGATATCTATGTTTGAATTACCTTGAAGAACTGGACTTGCGGAATTTAGTTTTAACATTATCAATTTTTATAAAATTTATCGATACTGACTTCTAATATATGGGGTTAACACAGTCTAATAATAGAGGACGCTATATGTACTGACAGATATGTGGTTGTTATTAAGCCTGAATCCATAGTGGAGAAAACGGGCAAGGTACTTTCTTCTGCTGTAAAGAAACTAATGACACCCGAGGAGGAAGATGAAGAAGCTGCCTACGACAGAGCCGATGATCTGGTAAGACCAGATTCTGAAGCTAGGATAGCACCTAGAGGGCACGCTGTCTAGGTAAAACGGCTAGAAACTGTAGATAACTTAGTATCGCTACTGCATAATAATGTACACAATGCTCTTGAAGTTGAAGAAGCTATATCTGGGTGTATAAAGTGTTTGGTAGAAGTAGTTATCGCGAGTGTCCGTGACGTCAAGCGTTGCGTCAATATTATTTAAGGCTGATTTATCTATTGCTATCAAATTGTAATTTTGCTATTTCGTGGTCTGGTTTAAAGATTTTAGGAAACCCTTCTTGGCCGATGTTTAGGGCGTTCATTTGTTTATCTGATTCAGTATCAAAGGCCTGTACAAGATCTATTACATCTGTAATAGAAGCAGCTGCACCATTCCACGGCACTGTATATTAAATTACTTGTAATCTAATAAGTATCGTTCTCGTTTGATCATAATTCATAACTACGTTGATTCGTTACGTTTAGTTAGGTGATTCTGTTCGGTCAATCTGAAAACCTGTGGAATGCGTATAGACGTTTAATTAGGAATAGTGCAAGGATTGAAAATTATATGGTTAGTGTTATGGTCGTTTGGTTAAAATCATAAATTAGATTTTTAATTCGGTTAATAAATCAAGAATATGTTATGCAGAGCTTAGGGGCGTATTTGTATTGGCAACCTACGCCTACATCACTTAATAAAAAAACGATTACTTACGTCATGCGTGATCATCAGTCATATGTTGACGACATCATCATCGTTTTTTGAAAGTAATAATTAATGTTCATAAATTCTTTCAATCAATTAGACTAATAGTAAAGCGATATTACGATTAAGCTTATAATGAAAATCATCATGACTTACAAATTAGCTGGTCGTCAAAATCACTTATCAAGCAAGATATGTGTTATGAAGATTCGATCATATAGGGCTTAACAGTTTTAAGTGTGTTATATATCATGTTTTGATTGCTTAAGGCGGTTGGTACACCGTGATACAATGATTTGAAAATACGTTTCTATACAAGGAGCAGAAGTACCATGTCCTTGAATCAGTACTTAAAAGGTTTTACAGATAATAGTAAAACATGACTATGAACACTTCACAGCCAACATTATCAGAGCTACCTTATGTAAACATGCACATTCTTAGATACTTAATGAAAACACAAGTTCTTATGATTTTGTTTTGTAAACATACAAGTATTGTTGCTAAGGGCACGTCTGTAAAAATAAACATGCACTTTAAAACTATAGGTTTTTATCTACAAAACATATCTATCATGAATTGTAGGTTAATCCCTGACGCAGAAACAGATAACAAGTAAATTATGACTAAGATACTCGTAGACATATTAAATATGTTTTTCTTCGCGGAATGTATCAATTCTGAGAAAGTTGATATTGTAAAGACAATCGGAGTTATTTCTACTTAGTAACTATCTTCTTCACTTAAGAAACAGGTAGTCTTTCATTTCTAGATAAAGTTTATCAACAGTACAGTCTACCTGAACGTTTTATAAAAACACAAGTCACACTAGACTCGGGATATTATTGTTAATAAAACAATATACTTACTTAGTTTTTTGTGAAATCTTGTGATAAGTGTCCCAAATAGTATTTATGAATTTCATAAAACCTTGGGTAACGCTCACGCATGGTTTTCCATAATTCCCAATAGGGTTTAAATGTTGAGTATGCCTTATAAAGCGATTAACAGACCGTTTACGTAGCTCTCCATATCTTGCCGCCATATATCTTATCGCTGATCTCCATCTGTTTTGCTGGGCCACAATATTTTTTTGTATTTTAAATATTTATGTAATATTATTTCGTGGAAATGTTGGGCAAGTTAAATATTATGTACTCTCTCTGGTATTTTGTAAACGGCTCTATGTTAGAAGTACTTACAAGTTATATTGTACAGCCGCAGAAATAGTTCACACAGAGCTAAGTTATTGGATTATAGTACAATGAACTTAAAGTTCAGTCTAGTTTACAATGCGGAGACCTCAATAATGTCTACATTATGCCTCAATTAAAAGAAATGGCCCATAATAGTTTGAATTAGCTAATTTAGCCTTTAATACAGAACTGTCATCTTCACAATGATCTCAGCTGTCCCATACCGGTCAATGACCTTTCATTAACAGAAATCTTAAACGATAGAATTCTATTAACCTACTTACAAGTACCTTCGAAGTGACGTGGCTATAGCCGGGTGTAAAATGAGTCCCCATTAACAATTCGTTCTACATTATTTCAACGGCTTACTGCCAATTATAGACGTTGTTCTTATGGCTGCGTTTAATGGAGTGATTTATTAACGCTGCTAGTAACCCTTGGTAGGTTGTTGAATTCATTTACTTATTATTCTGTAGGTCTTTTAACTCCAGTTGACATCGTTATAGAGTTTTCGTAAGATCTTAACTCTCTGGTCATATGACAATGTTAAGACCGTTGGTTGATGACTTGTTCTGTTGACGCTAAACCTAGTTGAAATTAATTTTGATAGTGTGTCAGTAAGCTAATAAATATTGATGATACCAGTTTAATGTGCCCAAAAAAGTGTAAGCTAATAATAATAATTTTATTATAGTCGTGAGAAAATAACTGCTATATTTGACAAAGTTATCCTTCCTTGTAGCGGCTACTATTAAGATATTACAATGTAAAAAAAATACGTAGACTGGCCAGTATTATGCTAGAAAACTAAACCATGAATATTCTTCCTCAAAAAGTCTTTATTTTGAGTTGCGTTTTTTATTTTGTTTTATTGAATGATGAAGTTAAGCCAGATGATGGCGATGAATTGTAATTAATTGTTGCCTTTTTAACGCTTCCCCTGGATTACGTGGCACACAACGAAGTCAGGGTCGCTACCGTTCTCGAGATGGGTAAGATTAACACGACAATATTTTTGTTTGTACTTTATGTTGTGTGGTAGTTTTTAATTAGGTCAACGCTGATATAATGTAAGCTAGCGTAATTGTTAAAACCAATTCCCGTTCTAGAAAACAAAAAAAAACTCAAGCTCAATTTTCAAGCTTCTTTTTCTAAAAGAATACCCGGTAACACGATAAACATCAAGTATCCAAGATGAGGCGATAACGCAGTGTTGTAATATGTAATTAATTAAAATGACTAGAGCCTCGTCAGTCGACCTTGCGTCCTCGTATCTTATCTGTGCTAACGTTAATGTGTTTGCAGGTGATGCAACAAGACGTAAAGAAAGAAAACCCTCTGCAGTTCAAGTTCCGCGCCAAATTCTACCCCGAGGATGTCGCCGATGAACTTATACAGGAGATCACACTCAAACTGTTCTACCTTCAAGTAAGTACCTTTTGATTTTTTTTACTAAAACCATAGTTTGGTAAAGACCATGTATGCCGTTCTATAGAATGAAGAACTGGTCCAAATGAGCCAGTTTCCAATTGTCGAATCAACTAGCTATAAAAAGTACAAATCATTTAATCATACTATAATAAGCATTGCAGAGTATAGAGACTGACAACAAATACCTCTTCATAATAGTATTTATGTTAACGTGTGCCTACCAAGAAAATGAATAGAATAGTTCTAAGTAACAAATCTACTTATGTGTTTACATTAACAACACAAATAAATTACAGTTAATGTGGTAGGGTCAGGGCCCGCAACCTGCCATTACTGCGATTGTAGCGTTTAGCCCTGCTTCCCATTGTTGGACCTTAAGTATTTGTATGTTCTCCATAATTGTCCATTTGATGCCATTTCCGTGCTCACTCGGCCAAGAAAGGGCTTGTGTTTTGTCAAAGCCGATTTGAAAATGCAGTCAGTAGCCCCTCACAAAATTTCATCAAATTAAATTGGCACCATTCAATCCAGCTTCAATAAGGAAGTCCTCAAAGCAATAACCTATCAAGTGGAAGCAGATATGTATACGATTTTTGCTGCGGGCTATTTTCACAATGCATGCATTTGCAGTTTCGGACTGCCCTTTTAGTTGGTTGCTTCAAAAGTATATCAACTCACAGCTGCTAAAACGAGTCTCCAAATTCTTCTTTTTAATAAATTTCGCTCATGATATCTCAATTTTCTACCAGGTCAAAAACGCGATCCTATCGGACGAGATCTACTGCCCGCCGGAGACGTCAGTGCTGCTGGCATCGTATGCGGTGCAGGCGCGGCATGGTGACCACAACCCTTCTGTCCACGGCCCCGGCTTCCTCGCCAACGACCGTCTGCTGCCACAGCGAGTCACTGACCAGCACAAGGTAACATGTTCTGAACTATAGCTGCTGGAGAGCGAGGAGATATCAACAGCTTTCGTAGAAAGAAGATCTTGTTCAATTAAAAATTGACACCATATTACTTTAGCGTAGGTACTGTATAGATTCAAACCAAAGATAACAAGAAACCTCAAAAAATACATTAGTTACTGATAACTGTGTCATGGCTGCTTCATGTTTCGGAACGTACGTTAGTTGATGGGTCCCAACTGTCATTTGCACATCTTTGACAGCCTCACAACCAGTCTTACCAAAAAGTATCGGGTCAGACTGGAAGTCAAGTCAACATAGTTCGGAAAATAGACCGATGACTAATGTTCTAACACTCGTACCCAGATGTCCCGCGAGGAGTGGGAGCAGAGCATCACAAACTGGTGGCAGGAGCACCGAGGCATGCTGCGCGAGGACGCCATGATGGAATACCTGAAGATCGCGCAGGACCTCGAGATGTACGGAGTCAACTACTTCGAGATCCGCAACAAGAAGAACACAGAGTTGTGGCTCGGCGTCGACGCGTTAGGACTTAATATCTACGAGAAGGATGACAAGTTAGTATTCTATTTATTTGAAACTGTGAATTTTATTAAATAAATTGTCTACTTATTGGGCCAATTCAGAGTCGCTGCACACCTGACAGTAAAAAGAAGTTTTCTAACGTTCTAAATTGTATCACATACTTATCAACTTCTTAAAATTCCAGACTGACCCCCAAAATCGGGTTCCCGTGGTCAGAGATCCGCAACATATCGTTCAACGACCGCAAGTTCATCATCAAGCCGATCGACAAGAAGGCGCCGGACTTCGTGTTCTTCGCGCCGCGTGTCCGCGTCAACAAGCGCATCCTGGCGCTGTGCATGGGCAACCACGAGCTGTACATGCGCCGCCGCAAGCCCGATACCATCGACGTGCAGCAGATGAAGGCGCAGGCCCGCGAGGAGAAGCTCGCCAAGCAGGCACAGAGGTATCTTTTCATTTTGGTGTCCTTCCATTGGTCCTCTATTCCCATATACTGGTGAACCATTCGCAATTTGTGGGATCGCCGGTTTGTAACATAATACATATCCATCAGTGGTGCAGTTTATCGCCGGTTCTGTCTACAGTTAATTGGATCTGGTCTGAGTAGCAAATTAACTAGCAGTCCTTCAATTTTTTTACAAAACTCTACAACACCACCATAAAATTTACAGAGAAAAGCTCCAACTGGAAATCGCAGCCCGCGAGCGAGCTGAGAAGAAGCAGCAAGAGTACGAGGACCGTCTCCGGCAGATGCAAGAGGAGATGGAGAGGTCGCAGGCCAACCTGCTGGAGGCGCAGGACATGATCCGCCGCCTGGAGGAGCAGCTGCGCCAGCTGCAGGCCGCCAAGGACGAGCTCGAGCAGCGCCAGAACGAGCTGCAGGCCATGATGCAGCGCCTTGAGGAGACTAAGGTACGTGACAAGAGTAGACATTCATATGAATTATATGTAAAGTACTTGAACTAATTGGTATGAAACTTTAGGGACAGATGGGACTTTGATAACGGTTTGGGTAAATTCGAGGAAAAAGATAGTTCTTAAAATTTTTTCTTTTGTTTTTCTCCCAGTTGGAATTGAAAAACTGTCATATATTGTCAGACAACGAAAAACCATGTCATATTTATTTATTTTTGTACACACATATAAAGAAAGACAACAGGAAATAAGTAATTACAATTTCTAAACAAATCGTGTGAAAAAGAAATTAAAATGAAAGAAAACAACTGTATATTATACCTACATAACATACATATTGTTGTTCTGCATCCTGTTACCATGACATTATCACTCATTACTACTGACATTTAGCTAATTAACCACAACTCCTCAGAACATGGAAGCAGCAGAACGTCAGAAGCTGGAGGACGAGATCCGCGAGAAGCAGGAGGAGGTGTCGCGCATCCAGCAGGAGGTGGAGATCAAGGACGAGGAGACGCGTCGGCTGCAGGAGGAGGTCGAGGAGGCCAGGCGCAAGCAGGTATGCACCACATGCTGTTTTAATTTATTGTAGGAGGGAAAAGGTGGTGTTTAATTCGTTTTTTTATGAATTCGTTCATAATTCAATTTTTTTTTTAATGATTTCAAAATTATATTGCAAAGGTTCACTTTTCTATCGGAGTGGAGTCTTCTACGGGTAAATCGTGACTCTGTTGTAGTGAAAAAAATGTTTTTAAATAAAAAGTTTAGGTGCATCTGCATAAAAAATTGTAGCTGTCATTAATTACTATTGCTGAACACAGCTCTTTTCTAATAATTTAGAAAAATCTGTTGGAAAGTCTGTCTGTCATCTGTGTCGTATGTTCCCGACTATATAAACATCGTTCTGGCAGGACGAGGCGGCGGCCGCACTGGCGGCGGCGACGACGCCGTCGCACCACCACGTGGCGGAGCGCGGCGCCGACGCCCGCGCCGACGACGGCGCCGACGGCGACGCCGCCTCCGACACCAACAGCGACGCGGGCGGCGGAGACCTGGCCCGCGGGCCCGACGACCTCGTGGACCCCGTCGCCGACCGACGCACGCTCGCCGAGCGCAACGAGCGTCTGCACAACCAGCTCAAGGTATGCGTCGACCTCACTCTGACTGTACTGCCGTCTTGGCAACTTATGACTATTCGAACATCTTGACGGCTCGTAACTTTACTCCCACCTTGTTGATTCTAACTATAATGCCGACTCGTAACTATACCACCGTCTTGCCAACTCTGACTATTATTTCTATAGCCATTTACTACTATTCTATTTTATTTACTATACTCCCATTTCGCCAACTCTGTATTATTACATGACGAATAAACAAAAAAAAAACAAAAATTTTAATCGTTAACAATAAGTACTTACGTTATGTCTTTGTCCTCAGGCGCTAAAGCAAGACTTAGCGCAGTCACGTGACGAGACGAAGGAGACGGCCATGGACAAGATTCACCGCGAGAACGTCCGCCAGGGACGCGACAAATACAAGACTCTGCGCGAGATCCGCAAGGGCAACACCAAGCGCCGCGTGGACCAGTTCGAGAACATGTAGACCCCGACTGCGGCCCGGCCCCGACTCCACCGCGTCAGACATTCCGCTACACCGCCACAGCGGGCCAGGCCGCGGCCGGTGCAGATATATGTATATGTTGATGATCGAACGATATTTTTATATAATTTTATACACCGTCCAGGCAATATGTACCTTTTGCCGTCGTCAGAGATTGTCAACGTTAAGGGTCAAATGATTCAGCGGTGCTTACATAACGTGGGTACGAACACTCGCGCTTGTCGGGCGTCGTAGTCGAAACTAATTGTAAATATTGATTATTATTACTTATTAGTAATTTTATTTTAGACCGTTGTGCTATAACCTAATATGTGAACATCCTAGAATCACTTGCTACAGCGATGTATGTTTACGATAGCCAGATAAATCATAAAATCAAAGCACACAGAATTGTTTTTATTAATAATAATAATCATTTTTGAAAATAATTTGGATTTTATTCATCGGAATGTATCGTGAGGCGCGAGTCGCAGATGTGTGCTGCGGCTTATATTTTATTTGTGGTAGTTGATTCGGTTATTATAATTTGTCTGTTGATTATTTTAGTGTTTGGCGGATGTGTGTGTAGGTGTGGACAGACGGGAGCCTGGCTTGCCGCTCTCCACTCGGGACGGTGCTGGGCTGCTGTGCAGTGCACTGCACACTGTGCAGACTGCACAGCAGTGCTCAGCAGGCGACGCACTGCGACGAACATTGTTCATACATAACCGAACGAGTTTTGCTCAAAAAACAATAACAATGTCCGAAGTGTCTTGTCCTAACGAGTAGCGGTGAAAGGGAGGGGGCGACGCCCCTTATTTATTTTTATAATCATTTATAATCTAGATGTAGGAGTTAGAGCTGCAAGTGTAATTATTATTTCCAGTTCAGTTTCAACGGTTCTCCTGATATTATGTTTAGCTCGGGCAGTGCTCGCGACAAGTACTGATGTCAAGCCGGGACGTCTCGGCGCTGTGTCGGCCTTAGAAACTGTTCCCACTTGTTTCTTGAACAAAATTTGAAATAGATACTAAAATGTATGCTTGTAGGGAGTATATAATGTTAAGTGAATAGAAGGCATTCCATAAGTTACAATGCGGTGGCGTCGACTTGGTTTTTATGAAAATTAAAATGTTATGAAAATATAATTGTTCGTGTTTTGTTTAATATAAGTGCCATCCGTCACATGTCCACTCCGAGGCCGGTCGCGGCCAAGGCACCAGTATTCCGATATTGTCTTGTCATTATTTTCTTAAAATTTTACAATACCACGTTGCCTTGGATTTAATATAAATTTTTTTCCAATAAAATATTTAGGGCTGATTTTTCAATCATCAGTTAACTTCTATCTGAGGAATAAATATGGCGGTTTGACATATTTTCCGTACAAAACCTGTCAAAACGTCAAACATATTCCTCAGATAACAGTTATCTGGCGATTGAAAAATCAGCCCTTAAGTAAATAAATTAGTGTTTTTATTTCATAAAATATTTCCTTTCAATTCTAATACAATACTGTACATATAATAATGATCACATACATTGACGTCTTATTGCATCTAGCCAAAATCATAGATTGATTACACAAAAAATAATTGCAATTGATTAATTCATGTACTTTAAAATAACTTGAGAATTCATTTGATGTTAAACTTATTGTAATTTAAATCAGAATAAAATAAAAATAAACAACCACTATCGGTTGGCTATACCTTCAAATGTCCGTTAATATCGGTATGCGAGCCGACAAAAATAAACTACGATTGCATTTCTGAGTAAACTGACCAGACATCTGAGTTTTGTACTGTCTGACGTAAGTGACGTGTCGCTGGGCGCAAGTGACGTGTCGCTGGGCGCAAGTGACGTGTCGCTGGGCGCAAGTGACGTGTCGCTGGGCGCAAGTGACGTGTCGCTGGGCGCAAGTGACGTGTCGCTGGGCGCAAGTGACGTGTCGCTGGGCGCAAGTAGTGGGACGCTCAGGTAGGCGCGGTGGCTCGCGGCGCGTGGTTGGCGTTCTTGAGGTGCCGCAGCAGCGAGCTCTTGTCTCGGAACTGTCGCTCGCACGCGCCGCACACGTACACTCGACCATTGTGCATCATCATGTGACGACTCAGACCTGACAGTCAATTCATAAGAAATTTGTATTATTTAACACCAACCCACATTGAGCAAGCGTGATTAACGACCAACCCTTCTCTGTGTGAGAGACAATTCAGACAAAAAAAAGAATGATTATGATGAGTGTCTGTGTAGTTGTTTTTTGCCTCGTCGGTTTATCTGCCGCATAGCACGGCTGATGTGCTTGAGGTCTCGGGTTCGATTCCCGGGTCGGGCCGAAATTGCCTTGTGGGTTTTAGAAACTATCACAAAGCAGCCCCTGAGTCTGGAAGTTGGTTACTGACACACCCGTACATCTGAGAGCATGTAATTGTCTGTCGTGCGCCTGATCTCTCTCCTGGTCGTGTCGGATTGCTGTCCCATCGGGCTATGAGAGTGAAGGAATAGGGACTGCACTTGTGTCTGCATAAATGCTCGTGCACTATAATATGTCCTGCGCAGTTTGGCTAATCTCCTTTATACGAGAACAGCTGCTATAACAATTAATTGGTCTAGATATGGTTTCACGGGCGGGGCCCTTGGGTGCGAGTGCGGGGCTGCTGCGCAGACCATGTCCCACCTCATCGCATGTCCACTGTGCCTGAAACTTGTTCGCGGGAGGACCTAATGAGCGCATCCGGCCGTGCTCTCGCTGTGGCGGCATATCGGGCTGACAAAGTAGTTCCACTATAAGACATGTCATCGACACGAAAGAAGAAGCTGCTATGGGCGATAATCGGCTAGGAGGACATCATGATCATGTTGTATTGTTGTCGTGGCTCACCGGAGGCGTAGAGGAAGACCTTGGGACACCTGTCGCAGCGATGCAGCGCGAGCGGCCGCGCGGCCGGCGGCGCGTGCTGCCGCGCGTGTGCCGCCAGGGCGCCGCGCTGCGTGAAGCTCTTGTCGCAGACAGAGCACGCGAAGGGACGCTGCTCTGTTAACACATACATATTTTATATTTAAGAAACTTGTTGACAGTAACAGCAAGTTATTATTCACATCGACGTTAATTTGTGTTTAAATGGTATTGTCTACGAAATTCCACTGAAAATTCTTCAAATCAGCATTCGGATAGTTTGCATAATTATCACAATTTTACTAACTCCATTTGAGTAGGCACTTACAAGTTGAACAACCTTATTTGATTTGATTTGTAAATAAAATAAAACTACACAAATGCACAAAAATAAATAAACTACTGTTTAAATCGACGGTTAAATTGTGCTAACTATTGCAAATATTTACATTTCATTTAATAAAAAGTTATATTAAGATTCTTTATCTTTATCAAACAGAGTACACATTGACCACATCCACAGCTGAACCATTCCTCATAAACAAAACATACCGCCTATAAATAGGACACCAACCTCCATGTACCAGCAGATGCCTGACCATGACCTCCTTCTGCGCGAAGGTCCTCCCGCAGATGTGGCAGGCGTAGGGCCGCTCCCCCGAGTGCGTCCGCAGGTGCCGCGTCAGCGCGCTGCGGCTGGCCAGTCGCCGCCCGCACTCCGAACACCATGCGCTATATCGTACAAATATATCAACTTGTGTATCTAATGAAGTTGTCTCAAAAGCCTATTCTCCATAGGCCTAAAAGACTTCTTTGGAACATGAAACCCAAAATTTTAAAGAAACAGAAATCTTGTCACAAGAGAAGGAAGGATCATAGAACCATATTACACCCTATAAATGCTACATAACGGAATATTGACGACACTACACAATCAGAATAATTATAAGGCTATTTTTTATCTGGGTACGCACTAGAGCTAAGAAAAAAAGATACATTTAATTTCACGTGTAAAGACGCATATACACAATAAACAATTTAAATATACTTAATAAAAAAAAAATGGGAAAATATGCATCTCAAAACGAGCAATACGGAGGTGCTAACGCGTGGTGACGTCAATCGGTGATACAACTATCTATACTAATATTATAAAGCTGAAGAGTTTGTTTGTTTGTTTGAACGCGCTAATCTCAGGAACTACTGGTCCGATTTGAAAATTTCTTTCAGTGTTAGATAGCCCATTTATCGAGGAAGGCTATAGGCTACTTTTTATCCCGGTACGAGAAGTAGTTCCCACGGGATGCGGGTGAAACCGCTGGCAGAAGCTAGTATAAAATAAATAAATAATGTAGTGGTTATGTCTTAGCCAAACTTACCACTTTTTGTCTAGTTTATCTTTCTTGATCTGAGCATTTGACGTAACATACTTTATGATACACTCATTTTCTTTGAATGTGTCTTCAACTTTCTTAGTATTGTTGGCTTCTACCTGATCTGGTACTTGTTCCTGTGTCACCTGTGTGAGGCTACTTGGTTCTATTGGCTCTGCACTCTGAAATTATATATTTCACTTGGTAAATACCTATTCTGATTTATGTTATTGAGTTTGAATTCATGTAAATTAAATAAATAAATTGTGCTAATTATTAAGCTTTAACCATTTTGAAATAGTATGAACCGCTTAAAACAATGTTTTATTTTATTCAATAGCTAATGTATAAATGCATTCTAGGTATTTAACAGGATCTTAGGTCAATGCAACATAACTGCATATAATAATATTAAAAAGCTTAAGAGTTTGTTTATTTGGACGCTCGTTTGTTTCTTAGGAACAACTAGGCTGATTTGAAAAAGTTTTATGAGTGTTAGATGGTCCATTGTGGAAAGCTATATTATGAAATATTAAAGCAAGGAACACTAACAGATCATAGTCTACACAAAAGTCAATGTTGATAAAACTTTTTATAAAACTTCCCCTAAAAAAACAGGCAAATGTCTCACCACAATCTGTTCCTGTGCATCATCTTCCTCTACCAGTTCCATCACAATGCTGCTACCATCCCCAGTCTCCAATTCTAATGACTTTATATTCTGGTTAGAGTAGACCAGTCCATTGTCACCTGGTGTCAGTATGCCGAGCTCTACAAGCATTGTAGATAGGAATGTTGTTATGTCAGGGTCTGATGGCACTTCTTCTATTTGCTGGAAATTAATCACTTTTTGTATTTATGTAAACTCTTTTTGCAATATACCTCGTGTGTTCATAAGTTTTGAGACAAAATAAAAGTTGCATATCTTTTTAAATAATTAACTTATATTTATAAAAACAATAGTAAACATTAAGTAAATAGTAAGTAAAAATTAAATATAATTATTATTCAAAATGACCACCCCTGTTTTTAATACATGCCCTTAGACGATTTGGCCAGTCATCAATGGCGGCACGAATCTTTTCCAGAGGAATTCGCTTCGCTTCTCGAACAAGAGCTCGCTTAAGTGACTCCAAGTTTGGGTGGGACTTTCGGCAGGCTCTGAGCTCTAATTCGGTCCATAGAGAATAATCCAGCGGGTTGAGGTCGGGGCTGGAGGAGGGCCATTCATTCGCCGCAATGAAGGCCGGCACATTTTCCTTCAGCCAAGCTTGAGTGGTTTTAGCCTTATGGGATGGCGCCGAGTCTTGCTGGAAAACCCAATACTTGTTATGGAATAGGGTATTAGACAGGGGTTTCACAACAGTCTCTAGAATGTCACTTTGATAATTTTTGGCTTTCACCTTGACGCCTTGTTGGCAGAAATGAAGCTGAGTCACACCTTCGTACGAAACTCCCCACCATACCATGACACTAGCCGGATGATGAGTACGCGAGACATTCCGTGCTGAAGCTGGGACATCCTTGCTACTTTTGGCATACACTTTATTGTTTTGTCGGTTGAACTTTTCTTCGACAGTAAAGATTTTCTCGTCGGTGAAGAGTATCTTCCTCGCATCGTGTCTCCTAAGCAGTATTGGACAACGTTCGCGTCGCAATTGACGAAGGCGATCGTTTAAAAAGTGTACTTTCCTACGGCTATACGCCTTAACCTTGAGATCATATTTCAGTATTCTGTTGACTGAAACGCGCGAAATATTGGTCTGCAGAGCGAGTTTCTTCTGAGTGCGACATGGATTTCGGCGAAGTCGCTCTCGGATGATTTTAATGTTCGCAGGCGTCCTCACAGAGCGTGGACGACCACTTCTTTGCCGATCTTGTAAAGAACTTGTCTCCTTGTATCGTTTAATAGTGTAATACACGAAGTTACGGCTCACACCAAAACTTTTCAGTTCTCGGAAAATGTCCATAGGTTTTCTTCCCACCTTAAATAGTGAAATGACGGTCGCACGTAATTCTTTTGTTCCCTCCATTACGAGAAAATTTAAATAAAATAATCCGAAATCATAGATATTAAAAGTTAACATTCCAAATTCAAAATTAGAAAAAAGAAATATACAGCAGCCAGTAATTTTTATTTTATTTTTATAAGTAAAAAGTTTGTCTCAAAACTTATGAACACACGAGGTACAAAAAGCTGTTTTAGAAAAAATAAAGTAGTGAGTATATATGATGGAGTCATATGAATATATGATAAAACCTATGCCTAAACCATATGTTAAATGTACATAAATATATTTAGTCAAATACACTTTGGTCTATATTATGGGTACTTACATCACTATCCTTAGTTTCTAGCAACTCAATTTTAGATAACTCTGGCAATTTCTGCAAAAAACCACAACTGACATTAACTTCAAACATCAAAAAAGATAGAGAGAAGACAAACACAGGATAGAGAGAAGACAGACACAAGCATACCTCAGTAAAATGATTCATTTGTGCAACTCCATTCAGATTCAAACCATTCACATCTGGATACTGCTCCTTATCGAATGTGACAACATACTTTAATTCTTCCTCATTCTCCATTTGTTCTAACTTCATTTTATTATCTGCTTCTTCTTTGATTTTATGTTTGTATTCTTTTTCCTTTACGGCTAGGACGTGAGACTTCAGCTTTTGGTATGTCACCTCACATTTCTTCCTGAATGCATAATATTTGTTGAGTTGGTCGTAGCAGTCTGTACAGATTATGTTTGGTAAGTATTCATCTCTTTTCATCTGGGAAATGGAAGACATTTGGATATTTAGTAACAACATTTTCGTTCTTTGCTTACTAGTACTATTACAGCTTAGTATTTAGGCTAATATAATTGAATTACACACAATAAGTAACACACAGAAACTTGAAAGACAATCTTTCTGTTCAGTCTGTTTGAGTCATCCTAACATCCATACTGCTAACAAAAGCTACAACATTGTACTCTTTTTCTGTGAGCTGAGAGTGGAAACATATTCAGTAGAATATTACCTCCAGTCCCACACAGATCATGATCCTCAGCGCCAGTGTTGCACAGATATTGTCTGCATCCTCAGAGAATATGGGCATGGCTTCCATCGTCTTGTTGAGGCACAGTCTGCACAGCTCGTGCACATCCTCTATCAACTGGTGGTTGGGACGCTTGCGAGTGTAGGTTCTCATCATTGGGATAAACACTTCACAGCAAATTACTCACAAAAAGGTATATAGCAGCTTGTTTATGTCATCTAGATAATGTCACTCCAATATAGCACTTGATATGTTAGCTACAATGTTGTTTATAATAGAAATATTGTTAATTTGCGTTGATTATATTAAACTGGACCTTGAATAGCTTTGATGTATAACAATAATATAACCTCAATTTTTTGTAGAGGTCAACTTATATTATTTTTAATGAAAATTCATATTAAAACTCTATAATAAGCCATAAGTTTATTCAGGCGACTAAGTTAATAATACAGAAAAATATTTTATCATCGTCAAACGCTAGCCTATTCACTTTGAGATTCGACAATTGATTTGACATCAAGTTGACATTGACGACATTGACGTTCTGTTATTATGAATGATTATGACATTGACACAAAAGAAAAATAAATTTAGAAAGGGTATTAGGAAATTATCTCATCTGCCTAGTCTTTTCGTAACTATGTTGGGGTCGGCTTGCAGAATGCAGTCTCACCTGATGCAGCTGACTACCAGTGTTTACGTGGAGCAACTGCCTATCTGACCTCTCAATTAACCTAGTTACCCGGACAATCCGATACCCCTTAATAAGACGCGGTATCAGACTTTACCTACGGCTTCTGACTAACCGTTAATGACCGCCAAAGACAGAACATTCAGTCCAGATGGTAACAATGAAACTATGAAGATCCTAAGCATCTGTTTTAGCCGCTTTAGGTCTTGTAAATGTATTTATAAATATAAAGGTAGGTAAGTAGGTACACGTTACCTATGAAGATGTAGAATATGTTAAGCTCATAAAAATAAAGAATATGAATGGAATAGATATTTATTGATAAAAAGTAACATCAACGTTAGCAACAAAATTTAGTTTGGGTATATTATTTATGGTTAAGAACAGACTTTTTCAATATAACACCGAAACAGCGCTGTACGGCATCTTCACGAGCTGAAAACAAAGCACAAAAATTATTGGGAAATAGTCTCCTTACAAGAAACCTTTTCAATAACAGTAGGTGCTTACCGTTACGTATGAAGTGTGAGAAAGATCCACCACTCCTAATGTTTTGTACACCACCGGATCCTAAAAAAATGAAGACAAGTTATGGGCAAATGCATTTGTTTACATTCTGAAATTGGGTGCCCATTGTCCTAGATTTTTTTGCATTATTGAATTGATTTTGATACAAATCTATTTTTTTAACTCGATAATGATTTAATTCCTCGCCACATGGAGCAATGAATAATATTCATTTGTATAATGGGTGGAGCCACCTGAGCCTGTTTTATCGCGAAGGTGACGAGCTTCCTCATTCGGACAGACGAAGTCCCTCGGCAATGCTGCCATCCCGAACTATACATCGCTTCTGATATCTTCGATGCCTGAAAAGTAATGTGAAATAAGTCGCAGAAAGTCCAAATATTAATACCAAGAGTATAAAAAGGTTTACCAACCTCTATTGTGATATCACCACCATTCCACATGAAAAATCCCAAGCTAATACATGTCGATACCGAAATCAAAAACATCATACATAGCTGTGATGCGTTACGCTCCCCGCCCTGAAATAACATTCATGCCTAAAAGTTAGAAAATAAATAAGAGTATCTACTTCAGACTTCAGTGAGAAATAAACATTGAAAACTACGAATTCGTAGCACTGCTACGGCGTAGTACAAGCGGCTACGAGCAATGTTTAAGTTTCATTTCTCTAGAATAGTTTATGATCTTGACCCTGAAGAGGCTGTTAGTCTTTAAAACTTTTGAATACCTATCTATACCTAAGTATATTATATAAAAGCTTATTTACTTAGATACTTACTAGTAAAGTAGTCAGTTCTGACATCAGCATCGCAAAAAACAAAACCATTTCGATGGCCAAGATTTCTTTATTGACGTGTTGGTGCAGCTTCTTACACCTAACAACGAAAGAAACAATGGATGAAATTACCACATACCGTCATACGTTTAGAATTAATGTGCACCAAAAGTTTGTGTATGTTTAAAGGTAAATCTGCTTACCACAACGTCATAATATGCATCCTTATACCAATTTTGAATCCTTCCTCATATTTAATTTCCTTCTCCTTCTGACTCAATGAATCATCACTGAATATATCATCAAGACTATAGAAATAGCTCTGTAAGTTCCTGAACTGGTAACATACAGCCACCATTTCCGTGAGGAGTAATGAGAAGGTGGTGAGGACCCTGGTGGATATGGGGTTCAGCCAGCAGAAGTAGAAGAACACTCTCATGGCACCAGCTAACGAGGAGTCGTCGTGGACATCAGGCCACGCTGGGACGATGGTATTGAAATTTTCTCCTAAAACAAATTAATTAGGACGAACGACACTCAATTAGAAATTGAGCCAATTTACCAATAGTATGGTTACTCGTTTCAATTCTATAAAAGCTTCTGAGAGTAATAAGTTTTCATGAATGAAATATCTTTGGCTTAAAAGTGTTGCCTGAGAGCCTACCAACAAAATAGAAGAAAACTATTCAACCTTTAGTAACAACCTCATACAGAGCTCCAAGCCCATAAGACGTATCCACAATAAACGCGATACTATTCAACGTGATAGAGAACACTCTTATCTTCCTGATCATCTCCCGTTCCAACCTCGTGTCATTATGCTGTTCCTTCAGCACCACTGTCAGGTGATACAGGAGGTTCCTGATCTCCTCCTTATAATAGACGGAGATGTAATAGAGCACCAGGTTGCCAGGCAGTATGATGCTATACATCAGCCGATCATTCGCCAACTTCTCCGTCAAATCCTTTTGAGTAAAATAAGACCCAAACAAAAAGACAACGAAGAATAAACACAAAAAATCCATCACGTAGTTGATTTTTTTGTAAATTTTAATGAATCTTTTGGAAAATTTAACTTCTGATATCCAGAGGTCCGTTAATCCGACTAGAAAGAATATTGTGTTTAATTCGTCAAGAAATGTTGTCATTGCGTTCTCTTTAAAAGGTGGTATCGGTCTATTCATGTTGAATTTACTCATGTACTTCTTTTGCAAAACGTGTGTTTAAGTTCCAATGAACATGGACCATTTTATACCTTTGCTAATTGCGTAACATCAACGTTAAAACTTAAATAACAGCCAATTAATAACTTCAAAGAAATCACATCAAAGTCTGTCTCTTTGTAAAGTTACAATGTTAACGTAATTTGATAAGTAAAAATATGAGAACAAACAAGTTGTAATTTGCAAGGAATTTATTGCCAAACACTTGTTTAAGAAGGGTGGTCTTTATTTTACATAGAATTAATACATATAAATTGGTGACTTAAATACAGAAAAATAGTTATGTAATGGTAAAGTTTAAAAAGTTGCTATACTTAGAATGAGAACAAAAAAATGCAATTAAATGCACTATCGACGAATTAAAGTTCATTATTTCAATAAAATACAGAGAAAAGGGAATATGACATTTTGACAATCTGAAACAAAATTTAAATACATTAAAAATCCATGCTTAATTAATTCTGAATAATGTTCTAAAATCATTATAGGTACTAACCGCCACGTAAGTTTCGTAGGAGAATGTAAGATGGCCGAAAGCTTTCATTTCTATCTGTCTCTGGAACAACATTTCACATTAGTTAAATACCCCATGTGTGTCTAAGGAAATGGTGGTGGTGGTGAGGAGAATAATGACTATAGAGTTGCAAGGCCTAGTTCTGTCTGGTCCTATCGTCCTAATGGTGGAATTATAAAAATTGCATTAAGGTACCTAATTAAACCAAAATTACATTATAGTAAAATTACTTATAACTGCTCTTACCTGTGCTTGCATCATGGCTAACACGACCAACTTCCTGACACGAGAAGAACGGTCGTAACAGCACTGCCAGCCAGACCCATACATAGCTTGCGGCAGATTAGAAGCCTAAAATAACAACCTTTTTGAGCGTGTATTAAGTAATGATGAAAGTCTATCTAGTATTCAGCATTCTGGTCTGTCATCAAGTTTACGAGCTGAGCCTCCTTCATCATTTTTTCTTTCTGTTTGTTGTCCTGTTAATGTAATGTGTCTGTGTAGCAAATAAAGGGTTTAAATGGTTTTACTTTTTAGACTTTAAACCCGCCTGAGTTTTATATGTGGGTAATTATGTTTTTTATACTGACACTCAGATTTTAAAGGCCAATAAAAAACAAGAAGCTACTAGCCTCAACAGACATGTCTCCGGCGGGCCACATGAAGTAGCCGAGGCCGACCAGCGCCGCAGCCACACGGGGAGCGTTCGAAACCAACATCTTCAGGGTATGATCATCACTGTTCTAGAAAACGTTGCAATATAAGGTGATCAGGTAAAAAATCTGTCTAGATAGTATTCAAATTAAAAGACTTTACCATAACATCTGGAAGGATTGAGATAAGGAGTCCACACCAGAGCAGCACGTGAGAACTAAACGTTATTTTAAACACGCGCTGCGTCTCATCCACACACCTACAATCACAAAGACATTACATTAATTAACCCAAAAAATGCATTTTCCTAAAGATAATCCCGCGTTTCTTACCACAAAGTCAGAGCATGTTGTTCAATCCCCCTCTTAAACTTGACCTCATACTTCAATTCCTTCTCCTCCTGACTCAACTTTGTCTCGTCAAAAATCTTATTCAGGTCTTCGAAATAGCTCTGCAAGTTCTTGTACTGCTGCGTGAGGCACAGCAGAACAGTGTGGATGATGAGGAAGACGCCCATGTTACGGACCACGTGGGCGAACCACACGAAGTAGACCACGACCCTGGTCAGCCCTGCGAGGAGTGACCGCTCCTCGATGTCTGGCCATGCTGAGATGCAGGTGATGAACGTCGCGTCTGATGAAAATAATGGGACTTAGTTCTGGTTCAACCCCAGAGTCTAACAAAGCATCCAATCAATTACGTGGTTCAGTTTCATCATTGTGGTTTAGCAGTTAAAAAGTGATTGTTATAGCATTTAAACGAACAAATTTTGACGTTTATAATATTAGGCAAATTCTTAAGCCTACCCGTAGTGACAGCCAGATAACAATTATACATGCCAACAAAAACCATATTGCAAACACACGACGAGAAAAATAATCCGTTGTGCAACCGAGACTGCTCCATCATTTCCTTTTCCGCTTGCTTATCATTGTGGTCCACCTTCAGAACTACCACCAGCTTATACAGGACTTTTCTGACGTCATCCTTGTAACACAGGATCACGAAATGATAGAAAATGGTGATGATGGGAGCAGATGCCCCGTAGGCCAGTCTATCGGATTGCTGGCTCTCAGATAGATTCTTCTGTGTCCACAAAGACAGGGTACAAGAAAAACAGAATATGACCATGATCACATGTATTGCCATCATGGCTGGTCGGTATATCTTGACGAAGGTGTCGGAGAAGTCCACTTTGTTGACCCAGAAGTCTGGGCAGCAGCACAGGAACCAGAACTTGTTGTACTTCTCGATCATTCTGGTCGTATCTGTTTCTGTGTACACCAGGGGCGTCATCAATACCTCCACTTTGTTTTTGTTTTTAAAGCAATTCATTGTTCTTAGTCTAGTTGGGTGACGAGCCTTTGAAGTTTTATTTACTATGTGTAACTAGGTAGTTTCGAAAGAAAAAATGTTGTTTGTATTATCGCTTTTATTTATGTTTAATTAATTGCATAATTATATACCTGTAAAACGTCTTGGTGCATTGGCGATAGAGTGTCGCAACTTTCTTTGTATTAGGATACTGACCCCAACATAGTTGGGAAAAAAGGCTCGGAGGATGAGTGCTTATCGATAAAGGGTCTCTAGTTGGCTCTAGGTACATATTTATTTACAGAAGCATTAGCTGTTTTTTGACTAACTAAAAAAAATATGTAAAATCTAACGTCGAAAATCAGTAAAAAGTATAAAAAGAGAAACATGGTGTATAGAAAAGCAATTAATTATTTATTATTTGTTAGCATTAAGTAGTTATAAAGAAACAACAATACCTAACAACGAATGTGCGAATGTTTGCACTCCTTATCATAATTAATGGGAATAGTCAAAGGGCAGCTAATGATACTACTAGTAGCATTAACAACAATGTATTCTTAAGGACGCAGCTGGGAAAACTCCCAGGCTATTCGCTGAAAGAATTATAAAGAATAAAATTCCACTAGCATGCTATTTACATTCCATTCCCTCAGTTACCCCTATATTTATCATTATCTCAGTGTTTTTGGGAAAGTACTAACTAGCTTACTGCAGATATAGCTTGCAAAGTGAATAAGCATGAAGGTGACCGTGAACCTCAAAAGGGTAAAGTCAATGAAAATTATGGACAAGTTATTGACCTACGCTAATAACGCAGGATTAAAGATTTTAATAACTCTTAACCCTTTGATTGGGACTGATTACGAAAACTGTTACAATTATCTGTATAAAATAATTGTAAAAATTTTGGAAATTAACTGAAATGCATGCGTACGTAGTACGTTTGTTAGTATATAAAGCCAAATCTAGTCTTCGTTGCCCAAATTCACAAAATGGAGACGCCAACGTACACACGAAGCAGGACCACAGACTTCTTCTACAAAACTAACTTTGTAATTTACATATTCGGTCAACCTAACTTTTGGATAGAAGATCTAAAGTTGTCCAAAAGATTTGTTAAGTTCTATTATTATTTTTCCATTTTCAATGATAGCTTAATATGGCTGCTTATACTCTTCGAATATGGTTCTTTCTTTACGCAAACTAATTTGAGTGAGAAACAGAAATCGGACCTGATAATTTTTGCGATATCCCATCCGATGTTGTGTTTGTTTAGCGTGATGATGTCGAGGCTCAAGAAGAAGATAAGGCTGGTGATGTACAGCCTAGCGGTAGGGCTGAAGAGGGAGTACAATGACCCCGAGGTGGAGAAGCAAATGATTGCAAGTTCCTTAACTTATCTGTCAGCTTTGTTGATCAGCTGTTTGAGTGCCATGGCCATGTTTGTGGTTAAAGCTTGTCTGGACATCGTAAGACACGGTAAGAAATATTACATACTGCCCCTGTCTCCGTATCAATTTACTACTGACATAGGCCTCTCCCAGGGCACATTACTGTGTCCTCATTTTATATCAGATTTCCTTGTATTTAAGGAGGTACCTTCACCACAATAATTACTGCATACCCGGACGTGAAGGACAAATCTGCCCTTGCTGATGTAGTCAGAGTTTTCTGCTACATAGTGTGGTGGATTATGGTCACCAGAGTGTTTGCGGTGTTCATTCTGGTGATCACTCTGACAACCTGCCTCGGCTATCAGTTCAAGAACCTGCAGAGCTACTTCTCCAGCTTAGCCGATATTTTTGAGAGAAAAGATTTGAGTCAAATGGAGAAAGAAGACAAGTATGAGGCAGGCTTAAAAGTTGGGATAAAACTTCATTCGGAATCGTTGAAGTTCGTACACACATCTGACAATATGAATTCAATTTTTGAATTTTGTAACAGTTTAGAAATGACGATAATTGATATTTACAGATGTGCAAAGGAAACACAAGCTGTGTGTCGAGGTGTTTTCAGCGGTCAGATCATCTTCAATGTTCTCCTTTTGATTGTGCTACTTTACCAGATGGCCGTAAGTGTCCGACATCTCAGAAAAAGAGTGGTAACAACACAGTTATGTTCCTTCTTGCATGTTTTTTCTTTTTCAAGAATTCGGAGCGCACGCTGGTGAACATATTCGCCACAGTGGCAACTGCCAGCGCCGTGCTTATCAGCACTGGCTTTTACATGTGCAATGCTGGAGACGTCACCGTTGAGGTTACGCATAATTTTATTTAATTTTAATTACTTCAATTATTAAGTTGTAAGTAAGAGTTGAAGAGCCAAACAAAATAAATAAGTGATAAGCGGATCCTTGTCCATATCCGTCCGACATAAGTGTACATAGCTGAAAATGATGTATTTGGATTTCGGGCCAATCGGATTTTTTTAACTACCGATGCCGATTCAATCGATGATAGACATTTTTGATGAGTAAGTACATAAGGTGGGTATACCCTCTGCCCTACAATCAAAGTATTTTGTAACAGGCAATACTTATCTATGTCCAGTTCGCTTATAATAACTGCATTGCTACGGACGTATTCTCTCATACACTTCTAACAATGGTGTGATGATGTTTCAGGCTTCTCGTCTGCCAACAGCGATATACCTCTCTGGCTGGCATCACTGCCGGGGGCCTGCTGCAGTGCGCCTACGCAAACTAGTTGTTGTTGCTATGGCACATTCCCAAGTAAGATAGCTACATAATTTTGTTCCTAATATTCTAACTATTTTTGCTTATTAGAGGTAGGAATTTGACATTATTTGTTTGAGGCTAAATTCTATATCTAGTAACATAAACATAGAATATTGGGGTCGGCCGTTTGTAGCATACAGCATACCTATTCTTATTTGCCAATTTTGAAATATCCTAGTAACTCAAAAAACACTATAACCAAAACGTAGTGTTTGTTTTTTTTATATGTATTGTAAATATGTAAATATCTATGTAAATAAACTTGCTACCTGCACCTGCATACATTTTGAAATTACATTATTTTAATTGTGTTTACAGCATCCCGTAGTGCTCAAAGGTCTTGGGTACTTAGAGCTTTCGTATCAGTCCTACATAACGGTGAGTAGACGATTGAATAAAAAATAAATGTTTTAGATATAGTCAGCTTCGACGACTAAGTTACGATTGTATTAATTTCAGCTCGTGAAGACATCATATTCAGTGTTCTCGGTGCTGTATTAGTTTCCTCGATGCCACAGTACCTCAATAAGTACATATTATTTCCTATAGCCTATACTCACTAATTGATAAATTATTCTTGAATGGTACCTACGCAAAATCTATAGGTACTTATAATAAATCTGTAGAGAGGTCAATTCTGTACATTGAAAATTTTAAAATAACTATTAGGGGGTGATAAGTGATCGATACTGATGCCAAAAATGCAATCAGTAAAATTTTCGTCTGTCTGTCTGTATGTATGTTCGTTATGGAAACAAAAACTACTTGACGGATTTTGACGAAACTTGGTACAATTATTCTTCATACTCCTGGGCAGGTTATAGGTTACTTTTCATCACGCCAAGATCAATAGGAGCAGAGCAGTGAAGGGAAAAGTCGGGAAAACGGGAGAAGTTACTGCATTTTTTAAGCTTTCGTCGCGTGTGCAGCCGTTATGGTTAAAGCTGCGGCACTTGTTAGGCCTGGTAGTCAGGCTGGCCGACAGGTAGGTAGGTAGGGGTCCAAATAAAGTACACAATTTGGTAGAAATTGAGACTTTATTTAAGCCAGCTTCTGCTGCCCTAACCACGAATAGATCTTGAGGTAGATGGTACACTGGGAACACTGGCCTGAACCGTGGTGCAGCTCTGACGGCAGCCTAGCTCCTTCCCAGGTTGTATTTCTAGGTCTCCAGCAGGACCCAGGTAGTTCCAGACAAGATCAGGTCTGGTCTTTCACTCGCCGCCAGGTAGAATGTTGCGTAGCGAGGGTTAAGGTGGAACATAAAAAAAAATCCTGGAAGCGCAGAGACAAGGCTAGCATTAGCAGAGCTTGGGCCACGTAGCCGGGTCCAAAGCACACAGTGTCCCAGCAAACGAAGTGAACAAAGAACAGCTACTTTAGACAGAAATTTAGCAAGAAGAACACCTTACAATAGAACTTAAGCAATGCATGGAAATTTACCCCAGCGGGATTTCCGATTATGATTTGTTTAGCAAAATTACGTATGAATTAGGCAGGTATGAAATAAATGAAGGTCAACTAAAAAAACATGTGACACAGCCGTCACGTCTGATGCAATTTGGTCGTCTGCCTGCGTCTCCGGCCGGCGAACCTTACGAATGCACTCGAGGCACCACCACCGTCGCGCGCGGCGAAACCAGGGGCCCGATTCTCCTAAGTTAATAATGTCAAATTGAATAGAAATCGAATCGCAATATGATCGCAATAGCAGTTTTAACCATATCGGGCATTCTGCTACTTATATAAGACTAATCGTATTCCAACGACATTCGATTGGTTTGCGATTGGTCTGCTATTTTGGTGATTTTGGTCTATACGGTAGTTTGCTCTACAATCATATTGCAATCGTTAATCATTTGCAGACAAAATGATTCATTATTGAATGACAGAAAAGGATAAAAACGTTTATTTCAAAGAACAAATAGCGGAATGCCACATACGCTACAATCGTAATCGAGTCGTGATTGGATCGCAGTCGAATGTGAATTGTATGTCGCTTAAGTATAATTAGGAGAATCGGGCCCCTGTTCACCCGTTTAGAGAAGCGTAGGCGCAATAGTTACGAGGACCTTTGTGAAAATAATTAATATTGGGTTCCGTATATGAATTATGTAAATTTGAATATATTATAATGAAGTTTGAATTGATAAGTGATTAGTTGTATTTATTTTAGTTTAATTTAGGTGTTTTATTATTAATTTTAGAATAAATCTATTGTAATTATTTGTACTTTTTTAATTTCTAACCTATTCTTAGAGCTAGCAAAGTACAACGTTACAAAGCTACACAGAAACCATGTATGACGGAAATGTTTTCCTTAAAATTATGTAAAACATATACCATGGCAGCATACGTCTCACTTTTATGGTTGGCTCACAATAACACGTGTAACTCTCGATAGCTTAGCAGTTCGGAGCTTTCTGATTACATTTGTCTACTATTTCGTTTATAATACTCTAATCAAATCTAATCAAAAAAAGTTAACATCATCATCATCCTCCGAGCCTTTTCCCAACTATGTTGGGGTCGGCTTCTAGTCTAACCGGATTCAGCTGAGTACCAGTGCTTTACAAGAAGCGACTTCCTATCTGACCTCCTCAACCCAGTTACCCGGGCAACCCGATACCCCTTGGTTAGACTGGTGTCAGACTTACTGGCTTCTGACTACCCGTACCGACTGCCAAGGATGTTCAATGGCAGCCGGGACCTACAGTTTAACGTGCCATCCGAAACACAGTCATTTATTGGTGTCTAATATATACTTAGAAAGTACATACAAACTTAGAAAAGTTGCATTGGTACTTGCCTGACCTGGAATCGAACCCGCGCTCTCAGACCCGAGAGGTTGGTTCTTTGCCCACTTAAAAGATACTTAACATTATTACGTGTACAATAAAGAAAGAATCATATAAATCGGTAAAGAAACACCAAAATTATACCTACATGAAATACAGTAATATGCCATCACGCGTGATTATTGAGTCATGCTATAAGGATCATTTTTGTGCAACGAATTTGAAAAGACGTTCAGAGTGTTCAACCTTATTGACCGACACTAATTTTATTGACGACTTTAGAGACATATCTACATTTATTTATTTTTAGCCCATAGTGTCCCACTTAAAATGTTTGGCCATATCATCCGCAATGAAGACTCAACGGAACGATTAGTTGTGCAAGGGAGAATAGAAGGACAGCGACCTCGTGGACGATCGCCAACCAGATGGACAGCGACCTCGTGGACGATCGCCAACCAGATGGACAGACCTCATAAAATCTGTAACATCAAGCTCAATTGTGGAGTGCGCACGGAACGCCACCAGCAGGGAGAAGTGGAGAGAAATCGCAAGGGCAGCCACCAGAGACAATCCATGATCACGACCACTCTGCCAAGAGTGTCCGATTAAGAAGAAGTGTCCCACTGCTGGGCAAAGCCCTCCCCATCTTGCTTCCACACTTCTCGATCTTTCGACCGAGCCCACCAGTCTCGACGATAGGCGTCTAGATCGTCACGCCAATCTAGAGGTACATAAAACTTAAGGTACACTTATTTATACTTACATACAACTTTAAACATTTTATTTATTTTTAACTTTCTTTTGTTGTTATTGTATAAAATAGGCAACTATTAGTTATTTTGGCAGTGTTTAAATATTCGGCCAAATTACAAATTATTAATAGTTTTCATTTTATTCCTATTTAGGTGAAGTAGTAGTAGGTACCTACGCATAGATTTAGATAATTGGATAGGCTGGTGTTTATTCTTTCTTCCTCTCTTTGCACAAAGTCCGAATATAACGCGGACGAAGTCGAATTAAACGTGATAATTAGTGTTTTGATTTACTAAACAAATAAGAAAAAAATCATATATTAATCATCATTTTAATAATAAAGTGGTGTAGAGGGTTTCAACTAATTTCGGATGAACCAATGCCTACTCTCTAACACATCCCGTTTCGAATTAATTTTAATAATCTTGTTAGGCACTCCGTTCTACAGTAAGGCAGGTCAAAGATTTTCATAATTTTCCTTTCATTGGAAGTAATTACAGCCAACGACTCACTACTGCATATCAATAATGTAATTAATAGAGCCTTTGAATAGGTGTGTGTCTTACCATAATGGAGACAAAGCTCATTTGCTTTTGAAATTCTAACAATGGAGACCACCACGTACACACGTAGCAAGACCACAGACTTCTTCTACAAAATGAACTTCGCAATCTACATATTTGGTCTGCCAAATTTCTGGATAGAGGATCTAAAATTATCCAAAAGATTTGTCAAAATTTACGACAAGATTTCACTTTTCAACGATTTGTTGGTATATCTGCTTCTGGTTATGAAGTTTGGTGCATTCTTCACGCAAAAGAATTTGACGGACAAGCAGAAGTTTAACTTGATGGTTTTTGCGATATCCCATCCATTGCTGTGCTCGTTTTGTGTGATGGTGTCAAAGCTCAAGAAGAAGGTGAGGCTGGTGATGTACAGCCTGGCGGTGGCATTGAAGAGGGACTACAATGATCCTGAAGTGGAGAAGCAGATGATCGCGCGATCCCTCACCTACGTGCTCGCTTTCATGTCTAGCTGTACCATAACGATGATCATGTTTGCCATCGAAGCTATTTGGGACGTCATACGACATGGTATGGCACAAAGAACATAATAGTCATTGTTAAGCAAAAAAAAACTCTATATGTACTTAAGTAAAACATTTTTCACATTTTTAGGTGCAACGTTTACCACTTTAATAACTGCATACCCAGATGTTCAGAACAGATCTATCCTAGCTGACGTGGTCAGAGTACTGGCCTTCGTAACCTGGTGGATCTTCTTGACCAAAATGGTTGCGGTGTATATGCTGGTCATCCCCTTGACTATAAGCCTCCGTTATCAGTTCAAAAACCTGCAGAGCTACTTCCTCAGCCTTGCTGATTTATTTGAGAGAAGTGATTTGAGCCAGAAGGAGAAAGAAGATATATATGAGGCAGGTTTAAAACTTGGGATTAAACTCCACTCGGAGACATTGAGGTATAGAACTCAATTACTTTGTGTTCATTCTACGGATCTATACACCCTGAAGACACTGCCCTGTGTGTAATCTAAAGCTTCATTTTATGTCAGTTGTGCTGAGGATACGCAAGATGTGTGTCGAGGAGTGTTCAGCGGACAGATCATCTTCAATATCTTGCTGTTGATAGTGTTGATGGCTCAGATGGTTGTGAGTACACATGAACTCCTTATTGGCTAAATATAAAAGAGGATTATTAGGAAAAAGGATACTTGTTTGTGATAATGTTTCCTTGTTGCAAAGACTTCGGAGCGCACGTTTGTGAACATGTTCGGCACGGTGGCGACTTCATGCACCGTCATCACCAGTACTGGCTTCTTCATGTGGAACGCCGGTGATGTCACTGTTGAGGTAACACCAGCGCAACCTATAAAATCTATTTGAGCCTTTTGAGATATGTACTTTGAGACTGCGCAGTTATAAGCAGATCGTTTATTCTAGCAGTTTTGTTACTTGTCTATGTAAAGGGCCAATCGAAATGTTTCAGGCTTCTTACCTACCGACGGCAATATACTTCTCTGGTTGGCAGCACTGCCAGCGGGAGTCTTCTGTTCGCGTGCGACCATTGGTTGTTACATGCATGTCGCATGCCCAGGTAAACCTGACTACCTCTGAAATTCCTTGGATCCTCGTAACATGCTGTTGATTAAATATATTGTTGATCTAGAAATCAAGCCATATGTCAATAATTTTCACAAAACAAGTAATTATATCAATAAAAAAATGAATCAATAATTAATTCTGTTTACAGCAGCCTGTGATCTTCAAGGGTCTTGGATACATAGAACTTTCATATCAATCCTTTATTACGGTCAGTATTCTAGTTACTAAAATTATAGAATTCACATAAGACTTTTATTACCTACTAAGTACTACTAGGGCTGACATCCGTCCGGGGGCCGTCCGGGCGGGGTTTCAAGAAGTGTCCGGGGAAAACCCGGACACTTTTCATGTAAAGAAGCACCTCATTGAATTTAAGTATATGTTAATAGTAAATGGATAACAAATTAGGTATTTTTTTGTTTAAAAAAAATCGTAAGTACTCGTTCGGGGAAAAAATGCGATTTACGCCAAATGTCCAGGTTTTTTAAATGTTTGTCCGGGTTTGGCGAAATTCGAGATGGCAGCCCTAAGTACTACCCATAATTCAGACTGGTGACAGCATGGTTCACTAGAATTCTGATTGACATAGGTCATGGTTTATATATTTCTATAGACTCATGGAACGGTATCAACCAGTCTTACCAAGGGGGGTGGCCGATAGGGTTGTCAGATAGGCAGTCGCTTTATGTAAAACACTGGTACTCAGCTGCATCGTATTAGACTGGAAACCAACTCCAACACAAGTACTTAAGGCTGAGTAGTTTACCCAGGGGCCCAATTCTCCTAAGTTAATAACGTCAAAATCGAATAGAAATCGAATTGCAATATGATCGCAATAGCAGTTTTAACCATATCGGGCATTCTGCTACTAATAAAAGACCAATCGTATTCGATTGACATTTGATTGGTGTGCGATTGGTCTGCTATTTTGGTGATTTTGGTCTATACGGTAGTTTTCTGTACAATCATTTTGCAATCGTAAATCATTTGCAGACAAAATGATTAATTATTGAATGATAGAAAAGGATAAAAACGTTTATTTCAAAGAAAAAATAGCGGAATGCCACATACGCTTCAATCGTAATCGAGTCGGGATTGGATCTCAGTCGAATCGAGTCGAACGTCGATCGATCGTCGCTTAAGTAAAATTAGGAGAATCGGGCCCCGATTCTCCTAATTTTACTTAAGCTTCTCCTAATTTAATTTAATACCTAGGTAAACTGTTTACCTAGGTATTAAATTACGAAAACTACATTTGTATGTCCAATTTGATGCAGTAGAACATCTACATATATAAGTCAACAACATCCTGACTCTGTACTTACAGGTTTTATTTATTTCAGATCGTGAAGTCGTCATACTCCGTATTTTCTGTGCTGTATTAATTTAACAGAAGAAATTCACAACTGCTAACTAGATAGAAGAGTATAGCTTTCATAATAAGCCAACGTATGCCACCGTTTTCTTGTTCTTCAATAAAATTGTTAAAGACGTTTGGTTTATTTGGTTTTGGAAAGAGTGGAGAAGTTTGGTTTATTTTAAAGAAGGCCCAAGTTCAGAGGGGAAAGCAAAATGCAATTTTTTTAATGGATGTGCCTTTCTCCTTAATTCAAGCCTAGTTAATACCTAATATTAAACTTTCAGTTAATTAAATGATAGAACCCTTTCATATATAAATTGTGGGAAAAATTACAGCAGTAATCATAGTCTAAATTGTGTATATGATCTAAATTATTTTTATTTTATTTTTTTTATTTAAATGAATGTATTTTTCCACTTTTATATTTGTACACCAGTAATGGTAAAACATGTTGGTTCAAACCTAAATATTTAAGACCTCACAATATGCATCATAAAAATGTATTTTTATGTACCCGCGTTTTTGCAAATAAATGATCTTTATCTTTAAAAATCAATAAAATAAATTAAAAAATAGTAGGTAATATAGATATTGAGCCCTGACCTTCACCTGCGCAGAAGCGATTTATTGGTTTATTGCCTTATGTGTACAGTGCGCAAAGCGATCCCCACTCTTCCGACGAGAGCTCAATATCCGTGCCGATAACTATATCTGCGTATTATATCAAGACTCGTATCAAGTTGTGGACACCTTCGGCTGACGGGGTTAACGCTAACGCTCTCTCGTTGTCAACCTACAGATAATCTTTAACACTATATGTATATATGGTCAATAGTGAGAATTTCTGAGGAGGCGATGGAGAATTTTCGAAATAATAGGGGTTAAAGTATGAAATTGCCGATTTGTACTGAAAATCTAAATTGTAATTTTTTTTAATTTTTAACAAACTTATTTAATCAAAATAGTTGCCATTATTATCTATACAATGCGGCCATCTAATAGGAAGGTCATTTATGCTTTTACGATAGAACTCTGAGGATCTAGACTGCACAAACTGTGTGAAAGAATTTTGTTCTGCCTCCTGGGAAGAAACTTCTTGTGACGCAGATAATTGTCCAAATCACAAAAAAAAATGGTCGTCCGTTAGAGCAAGGTCTGGCGAATATGGAGGAAGACGAATAGTTTCCAACTGCAGTTCCTGAAGAGTTAAAACGGTTTCTTTTGCTGTATGAGGCCTCGCGTTGTCATGGAGCAATAACGGTGAAGGTCGATTATGAGTCGTGGCTGTTTTACTGCTAATTTTTTCAACATTATTCGGTGTTCGGCTGGGTATCTGGGTAGTTTGACTAGGATCGGCGTTCACCGTCTCTCTTAATTTCTCGTTAATCACCTGTCAGGCGGTCTTTCTCAGGACTCTTTCTTCAAGTCGAAGTTTCCACCACGAAAGCGTTTAATCCAAAATCGCACGATGCGTTCATTAGCAGACACCTCTTCAAATGCAGCATTGATATTGCGGGCTGTTTCTGCCGTTTACTTCCGCGTCGGAACTCATATTCAAAAATTACTCCAATTTTCGCAGTATCCATCTTTCTTGTTTAAGTTGAATAACAAAAACAATTGAACATCGATAATCAAATGTTTCACATTTTTTAAAAGAAGAACATCACAGAAACCACGTGAAAAAAGTTTCATTCGAAAACCTCAAACCATGAAGACTCTATGGCAATTCAAAAACCTACTAGAATAAAACGGCAATTTCATACTTTAACCCCTAATAGTTTCATCTGCAAAAATGCACCGCATAGCAATAATTGGCCTAAACGGGAAATTTTGTGCGTACATTGTCTAGTACAGTGGTTCTTAACCTTTTAGTCATGAGGGACCATTTTACAAAAGTTTGTCTTGCCGGGGACCACCCCATTGGTTTGCCTAAATTGAGGGTTCTTTTATAAAGGATACAAGCACACTTTATAATTAGCACTCATTTCTTTATTATTTAGCAAAAAACTAAAAGTTGCAGATTTTATTTTAATGAGATTTTTGTGACTGCATTCTCATTACTAACTTCTGAACTCTTGGTTCAGTACTATTCAAAGCTAAACGCATGTTGGCAGTGGCATCCGACAGATTTCTATGCTTGTTTTTAACAATCAGAAGCGTTAAAAAACCACGGACGTATTTATAGCTTTGACAAGGGGGGGTTCACTAGGTAAAATAAACAGAGTTTTAGCTCCGACTAAACCTTTCACTTACAAACGCAACGTTTAGCGTTTACAAAACGCAAGTACTCTATTCTTTTGTAGGTAAGTACCTAAATGCAAAGAAAGACACACACATGCCTATGCAGTTACAAATGCGCAACCGAAGCAAGCGCGAAATGTTTTTCGGACTCGTACGGACGTAAAATGTAGCCCAAACGTACTTAACTTTTTGTTTGTTGACAAATGCAAAAACGGGCATATAGTTTCTGAATACGCGAGCGAAGTGAGCGGGAAATTTTAATTAATTTTTAAGACTCAGAACAAAAATTACGTAAAATGTAGCAAAAACGTACTTAACTTTTTGTTTGTTGACAAATGCAAAAATGAGGGGACATAGTTTCTGAATACGCGAGCGAAGCGAGCAGGAAATTTGAACTATTTTTTAAGACTCAGAACCAAAATTACGTAAAATGTAGCCCAAACGTACTTAACTTTTTGTTTGTTGACAAATGCAAAAGCGAGGGCATATAGTTTCTGAATAGGCGAGCGAAGCGAGCGGAAAATTTTAATTATTTTTTAAGACTCAGAACCAAAACTACATAAAATGTCTGTTGGTCAAGTAAGATGGATAGCAACGTCGCGAAGCAAAGCTTCGCGGACCACTTGGAATGCCTCCAGGGACCACCGGTTAAGAACCACTGGTCTAGTACAATAAATGTTATGTTATGACTAAAATGGCGGAACATAAACCATCTCTGTTCCTTCCATAAAGATGTTGTTTCTATGCCTTATGATACATAGCCTACCCATTCATTGCAGACTAAACAGTCGCTCGACAGTTGGCGCAATGGTTGTTTTTTTTTTAAGGAAACATTGAATTTAATCAAAGTTTTTAATCGATCTAATATCGGTCAAGTACCAGATCGTTGTAATAATTATCTTTATAAATGTACACACTATATATATATACAAACTATATATATATATATATATATATAAATATATACAGGCACGTTTTTTTTAAAGGTGAACGAGGCTTGAGGGTGCACTATGGCAAAGTACATAAAGCTCGCGGTGTACCCTCAGCCTCTCAAACTGTATCCCCTACCACATCGACAGATACAACACTCACCCCACTTTGGCAACAACTTTCCAAATTAAAACATTCAGTGCCCATTCTGAAGAGAGTTCCTCGTGGCGCAAGACCGTCCGTTGCAAAAAGTTTAGCACGATGCGTATCCCTTGCTGCCCGAGAGAACTCTGAACGTGCCTGGGAACAGTTATTATTATTATTACTCATTTATTTGCAGACCGAGGTCCATAGTGTTAGTAAATACATTAAAACTTATTAAACTATTGTTAGTAGGTACACATACAGAAACAAAAACAACTACACATAAATATTTTTAAATACACACTCATCCAACTCCGACCTGTGTGTGCAGTCTCACCCATCGGCCTAACATTGGACAGTCCCACCGATCGCTCAATGCTCTGAGTATGCTGTGGGAGCTGCCGCGTATTCTATGCCTTAGAGAGGCGCAACGCTTACGCATAATTGCGTAGAAATCATCTACTCTCGCATCGGCAAACATACCCGACGCGCTGCAGAACCGCGGCAGCCCAACAAGCATTCTGAATGCATTGTTGTACTGGATACGCAGAGCGTTGTATGCCCTCTGCGTATACTTAACCCACAGACTGCAGGTGTAGAATGACTGACAGTAGGCTCGAAAGAGGGTCATTTTGACGTTATGAGAACACCGTGCAAATCTGCGGGCCAACATATTACCACGGACAGACAACGCCCTGCGCTCCCTCTCTATATCCAGGTCATCACATAGGTCATCGGTGACCCAGTGGCCCAGGTACTTAAATTTTGTAACACGTTTTAGGGGGGTATTTTCCAATAAAACATGAGGCACATTTACGTCACATTTGGTGCCAACTTTAAAAACCAGAAACTCACTCTTACTAACATTGTACCTTAGCCCATGAGCCACCGTGTAACTCTCACATATCTTCAAAAGTCGTCTCAACGCACTGATCGAAGGGCTCAGCAGGACCATGTCGTCCGCATAGCTGATGTTGTTGACTGCAACACCATTACTGCAACACCATATTATATTGTTATTAACCTTCCCTTATAGGGTTCTACATGTTCAAAAAAGTTTGGCATCTAAAAAAACTTTAACAGCCCAAATTAAAGAAAACTGTATGAGTACTATTTCTTCTTTTGACCCTAAATTACCGGCACGTCTACCCCACAAAGGGCTTCTACATCATGTGGAATCCAAATTAGGGGAAGGTGACATAAGTGGGGCTGCTAGGGTACTTTTTAGCAGCGATGTGGTCGCGCCATACTCTCCAGAGACTTTTACAGCCCTGGAGAGTAAACACCCGGCCGCAGCAAATGACCTCTCCTTCCCCGACCCCAATGATACAGATCCGTTGTACATTACAGCTATCCAATTGCGCTCGGCTGTCAACTCCTTCAGGAGCGGCTCCGCCGGGGGCCTCGACGGCTTGACGCCGCAACATTTAAAAGACTTAACGAGTGCAAGCGCCGGGGAAGCTGGTGAGTCGCTTTTGAGGGAGCTGACAGCTCTTATAAATTTAATGCTCGCCGGCAATGTGCACGATGCCGTCATCGATGTCTTGTATGGGGCTAACTTATGCGCCCTACGCAAGAGGGATGGCGGCATTCGTCCCATTGCCGTAGGTAGCACCTACCGACGTATCGTAGCCAAAATAAGCTGTGCCTATTATAGCGAATCTTTGGCCAGCAAGTTCCAGCCCCTACAGTTAGGTTTTGGTTCTAAAGGGGGCTGTGAGGCTGCGGTACATGCTTTAACAACTTTCCTCAATAGTAATGAAGGGGAGGTCATTTTAAAGGTTGACGTCATGAATGCCTTCAACTCCGTAAACAGGGACATTCTGTTGACAGAAGCAAAAAAAGAAATTCCTAAAGTTTTTAAATTCCTTTGGCAATGTTATAGATACCCTTCCAAATTATTATATAAAGACCATCTTCTCGAATCTGCTGCTGGATGTCAACAGGGTGACCCTCTTGGGCCAGTCATTTTTAGTTTAGCTATAAATCCAATTATTCGTCAACTAAATTCAAAATTTAACGTCTGGTATTTAGATGATGGCACCCTAGGAGGCGATGTAGATACTGTTTTCAATGATTTTACACTATTAAAAGAAAAATTCAAATCAATCGGTCTCACACTCAACTTTTCGAAATGCGAAATTTTCATTCCTGACACCAACATTCATAGGCAAACGATTATTTCAAAATTTCATACCATAGCTCCGCAATTAAAAATCATTGAAAAAGACTCTCTTCGCCTACTAGGGTCTCCGATCTATGACGACTCTTTTTCCTCCTTTATAGAGGAAAAAATTCAAAACTTCAATGACATTTCGGACAGGCTACTTAAAATTAATGTACATTCGGCATATACACTTATTCGATATTGTTGTTTCGGACCAAAATTTACTTATATCCTTCGCTCTTCTCATTTGTGGAAACATCCGAACCTATTAGATAAAGTTGACAAAATTATCAGGAACACCCTTTCTCTAATATTAAATGTGGCCCTGGACGACCGAGCCTGGCAACAGGCCTCACTGCCTATTCGCTTGGGAGGCCTCGGCGTCCGCAAAATTTCCAGTCTTAGTTTACCGGCATTCCTCTCCTCGGTCCACAGCACCGCAAGTCTCACTAGGAAAATTCTATCTTCCTCACTGGTGGACTCTGGGGTGCCGTGTTTGGCCGATGCGTTGAATGCTTGGAAAATGACTTGCCCAAATACGGTTTTGCCCAGTGACCCCTCCTCTCAGAGACAGTGGGATGGGCCGCTCTGCAGCATCACACGGAATGATCTTCTTAATACGTGTAATGGTGCTGCCGAGCGTGCTCGCCTGCTGGCTGTGGGAGTATGGGAATCTGGACTATGGTTGCAGGTTATTCCGTCAACCAGCATAGGCACTATGCTGGATGACAACACCTTCCGGATCGCTACATGCCTTCGATTAGGCGCTCCCTGTGTTGCTCCGCATCGCTGCCATTGCGGTGAAGCTGTCGACAGCCTCGGGCACCATGGTCTGTCGTGCTGCAGAAGTGCTGGTCGTATTGCACGGCATGCCAGCATTAACGACATTATCCGTCGTGCTCTTTCCACCGCCGGCGTACCAGCCGTGTTAGAGCCTAATGGACTGGTGCGTGACGATGGAAAGAGGCCAGATGGTATGACGTTGTTGCCATGGAAGATGGGTAGGCCCTTGGTGTGGGACGCAACATGCGTCGACACCCTGGCGCCATCACATCTTCCTAGCACGGCATGCTGTGCTGGGGCGGCTGCAGCTTCTGCAGAGACCACCAAGCGGCGCAAATATAATACCCTTATTGGAAATTATAGTTTTGAGCCGTTTGGGGTCGAAACGCTCGGACCGTGGGGCCCGAGTTCGCGGTTACTTTACAAGGACATCGCGAAAAGGCTTGTCGACGCTTCGCGTGACCAGAGGGCTGGCTTATTCTTTGGACAAAGAATTAGCATTGCCATTCAACGTGGCAATGCAGCCAGTCTTCTGGGCACGTTTCCGGAGGACAGTGATGTGGAGGAATACTTCGACGCCTGATCGATGCCCTTTTATATTATGTTTTATGTTTATATATATTTTGTATATAGTATTTTATTTTTAGTTCTGTATAAAGATAAGTAGTTTAAGATCGTTGTTATATGCGTCTCGAAAACATTTTAATAAGTACGTTTCCGTACTTATCAAGTGCCCTATCTAACTGCCAACTAAAAAGTCTACACTATGTAATTTCATTATATACCTTCCTCGCGCATATCAAACTAGACTATCTACAGGAAAATCGAATGATTCCAATAACTCTTTTCTTTAGAAACCATTACGGAAATTATTCTAATCACCCATGTCCCACACCAATTATAAAATTGTGTAGTTACCGATAGTTAAATTGAGGTTTCCGATTAAAATAATACGAAACTCTGTCATTTTCAATCGAAATTTCGACAATGGAGACAACTACTTACACTCGCAGCAAAACCACAGATTTTTTCTACAAGATCAACTTCATGATCTACTTATTCGGCCTGCCTAACTTCTGGATAGAAGATCTAAAGTTATCCAAAACATTTGTCAAAATCTACGACAAGTTTTCAGCTTTCAGCAATGGCTTGATATACCTAATGATACTTTCTGAGATCGGGTCATTCTTCACGCAAACCAATTTAACTGAGAAACAGATGTCTAATCTGATGGTTTTCGTGATCTCTCATCCGATGCTTTGTTCATTTAATGTTATGATGTCAAGACTCAAGACGAAAATAAGGCTGGTGATGTACAGCCTAGCTGTGAGCCTGAAGAGAGAGTACAATGACCCCGAATTGGAGAAGCACATGATTGCTCACTCACTCACTTACGTGTCAGGCTTGTCTGTAAGCTATGTGATGACGATGATCATGTTTGCGGTAAACGCATTCTTGGAAATGATACAAAACGGTATAGTATCCACCTACTCTTTTACTGTTTCAATGATAGTTTCTATAACCACCAAAATAAGTTAGTTTTGCTATCCATTTCTAGGTTCAACATTCACCACTATAATAACTGCTTATCCACTCGTTGACGACCGCTCTGGGTTGGCTGACGTAGCCAGAGCCTTTTTCTTCGTTACCTGGTGGATCTTCGTCACTAGATTTTTAGCGGTATACATGCTAGTCGTACCTTTGACTACCAGCCTTGGCTATCAGTTCAAGAACCTGCAAAGCTACTTCAACAGCCTCGCTGATATATTTGATAGCAAAGAGTTGAGCCAAACAGAGAAAGAAGAAAAATATGAGGCAGGTTTTAAAGTTGGAATTAAAGTTCATACGGAGACTTTGAGGTAAACGAATCATGCCTAACGGTAGGTATATTAATATGTTTAATAACCCTTCTTTTATTCAGCCATTAAACTTTCAAACACTTACAGGTGTGTTAAAGATACGCAAGCTGTGTGTCGATCAGTGTTTAGCGGGCAGATTATCTTGAACATCGTGTTATTGATCATCTTGATGGCGCAGATGGTCGTAAGCAATCAAATAACAAATTATGTTCAATTCTAAACTTTGGATAGCTTTTTATACCTGCATCATTGTTGTTTCAAGACTTCGGAGCGCACGCTGGTGAACATATTCGGCACCGTGATTACTATCGGCGCCGTTCTCGTCACTACCGGCCTCTACATGTGGAACGCTGGTGACGTCACCGTCGAAGTAAGGAATAGGTACTTCTGTGCCTTAAATATGTTCATTATTTACCTTAAGATATTTTAATATTGAGTCACAACCCCTCATGCTCAATTATCAATAGTGATAAAAGTGAATGGCAATTTCATACTTTGCCAGGGGCCCGATTCTCCTAAGTTAATAATGTCAAAATTGAATAGAAATTGAATGGCAATAGCAGTTTTAACCATATCGGGCATTCTGCTAATATAAGACCAACTGTATTCCAACGACATTCGATTGGTTTGCCATTTTGGTGATTTTTGTCTATTCGGTCGTTTAATCTACAATCATATTGCAATCGTAAATCATTTGCAGACAAAATGATTCATTATTAAATGTTCGAAAAAGGATAAAAACGTTTATTTCAAAGAAAAAATAGCGGAATACCACATACGCTTCAATCGTAATTGAGTCGTAATTGGACCTCAGTCGAATGTGAATCGTATGTCGCTTAAGTATAATTAGGAGAATCGGGCCCCAGGTTGTCACAATTTCTCTTCTTCGTCGTCGTCTTTATCTTTCAAGTTCTTACCTATTTACAATGTTACAGGCTTCTCGTCTGCCGACGGCTATATATTTCTCAGGCTGGTATAATTGCCGAGGGCAGTCTTTGGTGCGTCTGCGCAATCTTATTGTTATAACTATGGCCAGTGCCCAGGTAATATCAGTAGCTTACCAATTTTGCTATTAGACATTTATTTTTTATGTAAAATTGTGACTTTATAATGTTGCTTAAATACAATGATAAAATTAGGTAAAGGTTTAATTATGTTCACAGCGACCAGTGGTGCTCAAAGGGCTTGGATATATAGACCTTTCTTATCAGTCCTACATAACGGTGAGTATCCCCAAGAAGAAATTATCATCATCTCCCGAGCCTTTTTTTCCCAACTATGTTGGGGTCGGCTTCCAGTCTAACCGGATTTAGCTGAGTACCTACCAGCTTCAGCTGAGTACCAGCTTCAGCTGAGTACCAGCGCTTTACAAGGAGCGACTGCCTGTCTGACCTCCCCAACCCAGTTACCCGGGCAACCCGATACCCCTTGGTAAGACTGGCGTCAGACATACTGGCTTCTGACTACCCGTAACGACTGCCAAGGATGTTCAATGACAGCCGGGACCTACAGTTTAACGTGCCATCCGAAACACAGTCATTGGTATCCAAGATTACTTAGAAAGTAAATACAAACTTGGTACATGCCTGACCTGGAATCGAACCCACGCCCTCATACTCGAGAGGTTGGCTCTTTACCCACTAGGCCACCACGACTCCAAAGAAGACATTATAGGCATAAGATTTGCTTATTCAGTTTTGTAAAAAATATAAAGCTTGCTAATTCAATACTGGCTGAGAAATCGTTTCTGTGTTTTGAGTATATCTTCGTGTCCCAAGGGTCTTAAAATAAAAGCGTCACATGGTTTACGAAATACGCAGGCATTTATCTAGGCCTACAATTGTCTATTTTAACCTGCGAAGTTTCATTTCAGATCGTGAAGTCATCCTACTCCGTTTTCTCAGTGCTTTATTAGTTGAATAAATAATAAATAAATTAATATTTGTTATTGAATCACACTATGTTACCGTTATTTAATTAAAGGTTTTAAATAAAATATTCTACTGTCACCAGGTGGTTTATTTTTTCTTACGTTCCTCAAGCGATTTATTGTCTGAGAATAAGTAAAAAAAAAAACAGGGACTGTCACAATCTGAAATTATTAATTACTTATTAGGAAGAGGAGGAGTAATATGAAAATGATTTAATAATTACTAGCTGTTTCCCGTTACATCCGCATCCCGTGGAAATGACTTCCCTACTCGGGTAAAAATCTATACTAATATTATAAAGCTGAAGAGTTTGTTTGTTTGTTTGAACGCGCTAATCTCAGGAACTATTGGTCCGATTTGAAAATTTATCGAGGAAGGCTATAGGCTACTTTTCATCCGGGTCCGTGCCGAGGTTCCCACGGGATGCGGGTGAAACCGCTGGCAGAAGCTTGTAGCATATATGTCTCCCGGGGATGGTGTAATGTTGCTTCGACTAGTGAAATAATTTATCAAATCCATTCAGTAGTTTCCGAGACTACACTAGTTTAGAAGGTCTACCTCTCCATCTCAATTAATCCACATTCATAAAATTGGGTAATCAGACATCCCTTCTTTTGTGTTGTGTTCCCATGTGAGGAGTGCTGTTGGTAGGTAAATATTTATTTATCAAGCTTTTTTGAGACTGAGAATAATAATTATGTATAAGAAATCATTTCATAGTAATTTGAATAAATCTTACTCAGGTGAAAGTAATTAAATACGGTCACATACTTATAAATGTAAATTGTATGACAAAATTACGGCACAAATTAAACCCATTTTCTACAATAACTGCGAAACGTAACTATCCTTTATTGCCTTGAACTAATTAACGCAAGCAATTATAACTTCGTATGATCTAACCAATTAATTAATTAAGAGTTGTTAGGAAAATTATTCGTTACTAGCTTCTGCCAGCGGTTTCACCCGCATCCCATGGGAACCTCGGCACGGACCCGGATAAAAAGTAGCCTATAGCCTTCCTCGATAAATGGGCTATCTAACACTGAAAGAATTTTTCAAATTGGACCAGTAGTTCCTGAGATTAGCGCGTTCAAACAAACAAACAAACAAACAATCAAACAAACAAACAAACAAACTCTTTAGCTTTATAATATTAGTATAAGTAGATGTGGAAGTAATTACTACGTACGTAGGTACCTACCTGATTAATAAGATTATGTAAGATCACATCAAATATGAATAGAATCATTTATTTCAGTAATTAGATACTGTCGTTTATTTGGAGATGAGCAATGATATGATTGTAACCCCTCCCAATGCCATGATTTTTCTTTCTGTATGCCTACCTTCTTCTTTCGAACTTTTCCGCAGCTTGCTGACGAACACGCGAAACGCGCCGTCAATAATGGCTTGTTGTATGTAGCTAGACGGAGTAAGCTTATCATCCTATCATCCTTTGACTTTCACAATATCCTGGAATGCTTACACAATTTAAAATCATTGTTTATTTCGTCAACACGGTTAGTACCTAGTTAAATTTATTGCAAACTAGCTTCTGCCAGCGAGTTCGTCCGCGTTAGATTCGGACTTTGTACAAAGAGAGGAAGAAATAACACCAGCCTATCCAATTATCTAAAATTACTACTCCACCTAAAAATAAATAAAATGTAAACTATTAATCATTTTTAAGCCAAATATTGTATGAAGCCCGCGCAGCCGCCGCGCCGCGCCGCGAGCCGTGTCGAGCGCGGCGACCGTTGCACAAAAATGATCCTTATAGCATGATTCAGTATTCAAGCTCGATGGCTTATTACCGTATTTCATGTATAACTTTGGTGTTTTTTTACCGATTTAGATTTTTTATTTTATTGAATCGGTAATAATGTTAACTTTTTCTTATTAGTGTGAATGAGAGTGTTAGAAACGTAATACCTAGTAGACAAATATAATTCGAAAGCCAATTGTAAGCCAATTTAACCATAAAAGATAGACATAATATGCTGTCCAGGGGTATTTTTTACATAATTTTAAGGAGAAAATTTACGTGGTACATGGTTTCTATGTAGCTTTAACCACTAAGGCTGCACGCGATGAAAGCTTAAAAAATGGAGTAACTTCTCCCGTTTTCCCGACATTTTCCTTCACTGCTCTGCTCCTATTGATCGTAGCGTGATGAAAGGTACCTGCCCAGGAGTATGAAGAATCGTACCAAGTTTCGTTAAAATCCGTCAAGTAGTTTTTGTTTCCATAACGAACATACAGACAGACATACAAAAATTAGGTAGTTATTTTGGAAATATATTTAATGTACAGAATTGACCTCTCTACAGATTTATTATAGTATAGATGACAAAATTATGCAGGACCTACCTTGCGATCTTGACGTTAAATCTCTTTGATTGAATAACATAATGAAGAATTGTTATGGTAACTTTGGAAGAGAAGTCAAGGGACCTGCTAGTATTGGAATTAGCAGCATTGCGACACTACAAAGAAATTGCAATTATTGCCAATTATGTGCCATTATTTCGGTTTCCGTTGTCACAAATTCACATGCGTCGATTACAAAGGCGACATCAATTTTTAAATCCGAAATGGACAACTTTACAGGCTATTATAAATCTTCTAACACAACAAAGTTTTTGATCAATCTAAACAAATTCGGTTTTATATTCGGCTTGCCCAACTTCTGGATAGAAGAGCTAGACTTCTCAGATACATTCCTCAAAATAATAGGACGGTTGAACAAATATGGGAACTGGTTAGTTTTCGGCCTTATCTTAGCGGAATATGGTGCTTATTTCACGCAGAAAAATTTGGACGAACGACAAACCTCCGATTTGATTCTATTCATAATTTCTCATACCATCATTACTGGGTTCCGTGTAAGGATTTCCCACCAAGAAGTTCAGATAAGAAACGTTATGTATAAACTGGGGATTGCTCTGAAGGAAGTATATAATGACAGCGAAGCAGAAGACCGAATGATCAAGAGATCGAAGTTCTTCTCCTATGCTCTAGTCTTAAACTGCATCATGTCAGTCTTAATGTACACCGTGGCAGCTGTTATGAGGGTCGTACGAGCAGGTATGTACAGTAAATTTTATCCAGTATTGTCTGGCAAACAGCAGTATTTAAGACAAAGTGATAATAACTTATGTATGTATGCCTACTAAAGAATACTATTTTCTCAGGGGTGACGTTTACCACAATAATTACCGTCTATCCTACCGTTGAAGATAGATCTACTTTGAGTGACGTCGTCAGAGCAATATTCTATATAATCTGGTGCATCTACTTGACTCGCGTCTTCGCGGTGTACACCCTGGTCATCTGCTTGACCATTGCCATGAGCCACCAGTTCAAGAACATTACTAGCTACTTCTATAGCCTCAGCAATATTTTTGAAGACGAGCAAATGACGCAAACGGAGAAGGAACAGGAGTATGAGAGATCCTTCCGAGCTGGCATCAAAATACATTCGGAGACTTTGAAGTAATTTTATTATCATCACTTTTAATACGTAGATAGCTTTTGTTTTTATTTTCTTTTTGACTGTTTGTATATTATTATGTTCTCTTCCAGTTGTACCGGAGATATACAAAGGATATGTCGGGACGTGTTCAGCGGTCAGATAATATTTAACCTAACTTTGCTGATCGTGTTGATGTATCAGATGGTGGCAAGTAAAGTCAAGTCAAAGTCAAATCATTTATTTCATTTAGGCCTTTACAAGCACTTATGAATGTCAAAAATTATAAATAAAGTTGATTCTCATCGATATATATGTGAATATATGTCAATGTTGATTCTAGTTGCCCATTCCAAAAGTAGCTTCCTATGGAGAAGAACGGGCAAGAAACTCCATGGTTACTCTTTTAAAAATAATAGGTATTACAGTTTGTATGTATTGATACATACTATAATAACATGCGAAGATCATGCGAAATCATGTAGAATCACAATAGTCAAAAAATATGAGATAAAAAAAATAAAATGCTACATGGTGTTCACATTTACAAATGTTTATATTTTTGTACAAAGTTACAAACAAACAATCAAAAGAAGAACACAATTTTACTAGCCGGTGTAATTTTAAATTCGCAATAATTTAATACTGTCAGTGCGTCCTATGGAGCAGGACCAGCATGTTTCCAAGCATTTTTATCTTGAATATAATCTTCTAATTTATAATATGCTTTTTTACAAAGTGTGGCTTTTATATGAGTTTTAAACCGCATGTCATTTAGTTCCAGAATGTTGTCTGGTATTTTATTATAACATTTGACACAATATCCCATGAAAGATGTATGTTGTACTTTATATAGTCTAAACTGCGGGATAGCTATTTTATTTTTATTTCGAGTGTTATAATTATGTCTAACACATATTTTATCAAACAAATGCAGGTTTTTCCTAACATACATGATATTTTCGTATATAAATTGGCAAGGTACGGTCATAATAGTAATGTTTTTAAACAGATCCCTAAGAGATTCACGACCACGTAAGTTGTACATAGCTCTGACAGCTAGCTTTTGCAAGATAAATATGCATTCAATGTCAGCAGCTCGTCCCCACAGCAGAATGCCGTACGACATGATGCTGTGGAAGTAACTAAAGTATAGTCTAGCTGTTTCTACGTCCGTTAGCTGCCTTATCTTTCTAATAGCATAGGCGGCCGAGCTAAGACGACCCGCAAGAGATGTTATGTGGGGTCCCCATTGTAGTTTTTTGTCAAGAGTGATTCCCAGGAAAACTGTCTGATTTATAAATTCTAGTTTTTGACTGTTGAGTATTATGTCACATTCACTACTTTTTACATTTGGCAATGAAAATCTAATGCATTTCGTTTTTTTTTTCATTAAGAGCCAAGTTATTTGCGTTGAACCAATTTTGGACCTGGATAATGGAATTGTTTACGTCGTCTAGGTTACGTCTACGTCGATCAATGTTAAAAATAAGAGAGGTGTCATCGGTAAACAACACCATCTTAGGTTAATTATCAAATAGATAGCGCAAATCGTTAATGTACACTAAAAAGAGCAACGGACCTAATATGGAACCTTGTGGTACGCCCATTGCCATCATTGAGCCCAGTGAATTTACGCCGTTGACTTGAATTTTAAGTTGCCGATCGTTTAGATACGATTTTAATAACTGCAGGGATGTATCTTTGATTCCGTAATGCTCTAGCTTCCGCAAAAGCGTTTCGTGATTTACACAGTCAAACGCTTTTGAGAGATCGCAGAAAATTCCAATGGAGTCTTCAGCTTCCTCCCAAGCCTAGATATGCTTGATCAAAGTTACACCAGCATCGGTTGTACAGCGACCTTTAGTGAAACCGTATTGTTCGTTATGAAAGATGGAGTTTTTATTGAAATGGCGCAACATTTCAAGCATCAACTTTTCGAATACCTTGCTGAGAACCGGTAAAACAGAAACGGGTCTATAGTTGTTCGATTCTTTGCTATTTCCCGATTTAAATAAAGTTACTACTTTACTGTGTTTCATTAGATCAGGAAACACGCCTTGGTCTACGCTAACATTAAAGATGTAAGCTAAATAGGGTGCAATAGTTTCAATAATTGATCTACACACCTTGTCAGACATACCCCAAAGATCTTCTGTTGATTTTATTTTAAGATCTTTAAAGGCCTTAACAACAGCCTCGGGGCTATTGTTGAAATTTAAATAGGTACTGAACTGCATGGTTTGCAAGTGCTACTGCAAGTATTACCAGATAACCTATGTAACTTTGGACAATCTCTACCACTTTCTTCTACTCTTATACAGAATTTTATATGTACAAAAATTGCTTGATATAAAAAAAAACTGCACTTAATCTAACTACTTTGATGAAACGTTTCAGAATTCACCCCGAAATTTGACAAATGCGTTAACGTTAGTGATAGCAGGATTGACTATCCTCCTCAGCACGGGTTTCTTCATGTGGAATGCTGGCGATATTACCGTTGAGGTAAGACCTATTGCCGGCCTATTCGAAGAAGCAAATATAAGATAGAAATCAAGACATATATGAGTGCTTTATATTGAATTGTGGTTCCTTCAGGCGCAGTTGCTGCCCGCGGCGATGTTCAGTTCAGGCTGGGAGAACTGCGGGCGAGACAGCTCGGTGCGCGTCAGGAAACTGATCGTCATTGCCATGATGCAGGCACAGGTATGACATCCCTTATCGTGACATTGACATTATCATATATAAATGGCTGCTTTTCTTAACTTTTACATCAATAATTTGATGTGATTTACTTTGATATTGTACTATTAAATCTTGCTGGACTTATGCTTGTTTAAAGTGTTATTTGTTTGGATGCTTCAGGAGCCAGTGGTTCTGACGGGTCTTGGTTTAATAGCACTATCCTACCAATCTTATGTGTCTGTGAGTACCTATCTATATTAACAAAAACTGCTTGATGGATATTAAAGCATTTCAGTGTTGTTTAATTATGACTCATTTTCTTTTTTTCAGATAGTGAAGTCATCTTATTCTGTATTCTCCGTGCTGTATTAAATTAATATGATTTTGTTAACGATTCTTCATAATGATACCTTGATAATTTCTTATTAATTGCACCACTACTTACACAATACAGTCGGCTGCCTGCCAGATAGAACCAGCTTAGTTCGCAGGATTAACAATTGCTAGTAAGGACAAAAGAAAAACAATTGGGACCTTATTAAAAACCAAATACTGAAACAACATATATTACGCATCATCTCACTTCATGATGATAAGTTCGCTTCATCTCTAGTTTAGCATGCATGCGTTTTCAAATAAAGTACCTACCAAATATCAATTAAATCGTTTTCTTTGCACGATCGAATAGATAATACATTTTTGTCAGAATAATATAGGTAGGTATAGGCTCCATGATATGAGAATGTGATACGAAGGAAAGAATGTCATGTTGTGAAGAAGGTGATGAGTATGAACGTGGACGGATATAGTCGAAGAGAAAGAAAAGAAGATGCTAAACAGGTGATGATATTCCGGTATACCTAACTAATTGAAAGCTATCATGTAAGTAGGTAATTAAAAATTATGATTCGCCACAATTGCAAACGTGCCTGAGACCCTGGCTACAAAAGCTTTCCACGTGTAAATAAAAAACTTACAGTTATAATTAAGCCCATGCAACTAGGTACGCCTATGATCTATCCAATTAATGGATTAGGAATGGTTAAGAGTAGGTATCTGTTCTAAGATATGCGAAAGTCCAACCATCCATATGTATCAAATCGGTGAAAATCGTGAATTTAATTTGATTATTTGTCGTGATTAAAATACAGCAGTCGCTGTGGCACAACGAAAGAACGACGAAAGAAGTCTTGTGAAATCAATTAAAATATTATTGCTGTCCTCTAAATCAGTGGTAGGCCAAGCCATATTATGATTTAGCTTAGGAAGCGAATAAAGGAGCTGTTGTATATGTACCACAAAAAAGAGGAAAAAAAAATCATTAATCTTATGCAATTATTCCAAAACTATTGTAATGAAGAATAAATCAGAGGTAAGTATCGAAAGCTCGGATTGTTTCCCGCTTCACTGTCCCAAGACCGGCCCTGTCTGTTGGTCGGATATAAAATTGACCAGCTTATTACCCACTCAAAGTACCAGTTTTAATTCCGGAAGGTAATTACCCTATGTTTTGGAACCCAGGCCACGAACGTTATTAATAGTTACTACCTACCTACATACGTAACGCGGCACTAAATCACTCTAGGGACACGAGTGAAGTTAGAGGACCAAGCTAGCATGTAATCTACTCAGCTAAGTTGTAGCGTTACGTTACTAAATATTGCAATAATTGCCTGCTGTGTGCCATGGCCATTATTACGATTTCCGTCTTCGCAAATTCACACACTTGACATTCTTTCTACGCGACTAAAAGGACGACAGCCGTTTTCAAATTAAAAATGGAAAACTTCTCGGGCTTCTTTCTTGGGGATAAATCTTCAAAAAAAAAAAACCGACTCCCAAAAACACTGAAAGCAAAAAAAAAACAGTCTAGAAGTCAGTGTCTAATGGATGTTCCTGAGTTTATACGCCACCGACTTCTAGGCTGATGCACCTAAGAATAGTTTTTTTAGCTTTTCAGTGTTTTTGGGAGTCGGTTTTATTTTTTTGTAAAAAGTTTTTTATTTTTGGCTATTCAGCATATACGCATTCGTGGAAAGTTCTCATCAATACGAATAATAAAAGCCCAAACACGAGGTAGTTTACATATTCAGTTGTCGAGTTCCCTCGACCTTCTCCAGTCTCCATCATTAGGTCAGCTCCAAACCTTCACTGTTGTATAGTGTTATCAGACGTACACCTCATTGTTAAGTTTTTAATCTATGCACGCTTACAATTTTCGAAAGTTGCCTTCGATTTCTCAGGGTTTCCACCATCAGATCCTGACCTGGTGATTATGGGACCACCAGGAAGGTATACATAAAAAATAAAAAAAAGATCCCGACGAATTGAGAACCTCCTCCTTTTTGGTGAAGTCGGTTAAAAATAACCCTTATTGTAGTGCAACAACTTAGGTACAAAACTAGAAAACGCCAAAGACAGCAGTCAAGTGGTTTTGTATTGCATCTTTCGCCAGCGGTTTCTCCCGCGTCCCACCGATGGAAACTACTGCTGTGCACCGAGATGAAATTAACCTAAAGCTTTCTTCGATGTACAATGGGCTACTCCGAAATGATTTTCCAAATCGGGCCAGAAATAAACTCTTCAGCTTTATAATATTAGTATACTTTCATTGTGAGACCAAATAAGGGTAGACAATATTCCGTCCCTGTATCTGAGAAGTCTAGCTTTTCTGTCCAGAAGTTGGGCAAGCCGAATATAAAAACGAATTTGTTTAGATTGATCAGAATTTCTGTTGTTTTTGGTTGTTTCAGGAGCCAGTAGTTTTGACAGGTCTTGGTATCATAGCACTATCGTACCAATCTTGTGTCTGTGTTTAGTGTGTTTAGTACATTTACAAAATAAACGTGGGAAATACCTACACGATTGATATGAAAGTCTTCAGGTGTTCAGTGATTGACATTTGTTTTTGTTTTCAGATTGTGAAATCGTCGTATTCAGTATTTTCAGTGCTTTACTAAGATCATCGCGACTATGATACATATTTAGCTTCGAATTTATGTGATTATATCTATCAACATTTTAATTTTAACTATTTTGTGCAGTGCTGAAGGTGTTGTGCTTTAGATTGTGATGTAAAATACAGAAATAAAAGTAAATATACATAGTATATAATTTGCTCTTTAATTGATAACCATCAACAGACAACAAACATTTTAATATAGGTACATTTATACACAAAATATACAGCCAAATAGTGTAGATATATAATTTTATACAATTTTACAAAAAAAAAACTAAATAAATGCATCATTTATTTATATATTGTCCTTAAGGTTATACTAGTTTGATTTACAAGTTTAATTTTCGCCTATAAAATTAAGTTTTTGATAAAAAAAAGTATTCCGTAGCCTATAAATTCATAGAAACATACAACACGTCTAAATCCGCTTACCATAGCGTACAAGTACAAAAGTATAAAGTACTGGGCACATAGAATAATTGCACTTGACTATTAGGGCCGGTGCACACCGATTACTCAGCAATGTATTTTGTGTGCACCTGCGCACAAAATACATTGCACCTTTTGTGCACACACATCATATAAATACCTACACATATATGAATACAATATCAAATAGTTCATCGAGCTCAAATAAAAGTTGTCTGTTTGACGCGGTCACAACGTAATTTCACTTGCTATGAAGGAAGGCTTTTATAAAATGTGTTAGATTTGATAGAGGAAGAAGATAATAAGTATAATGCAATGTAAATGTTAAGAAAAATCCGTGGAATACCTTCAACATAGAACTTATTGGTCGACTTTTAAAATCTTTTAAAGCTATAAAGAAAGCTCTGCAATCGCGTCAAACAGCTCTCAAACTTTATAATATTTTATACATACTATATAATATATCGCTTATTATGTGGAAGACTTACAAATAAACCTGGCATCTCGTTAAATGGCTATAAAATTACCTCTCGCACCTTATCCGTTCAGTCGAAGTTAGCTGTGGGTACTGATATGTATGTAATTACATTTATATAAAAAAAAAAATTGTTTGTTCTAACCTCCCTGGATAATACGAAGTAATTAACATCATCACACCTGTTTTATACAAAACGTTAGGTACTATAAGACCTTATAATGTTATTTTAATAAGAGGCGCGTTTACAGCAAAAATTATATGACAAGGTGCTGTTGATAAAAATCATATTAAACTGTTAAAATGAAAAGAAATAGTAACAGCAAATACACCAGTTGGTACCAACACACATGCATAGCATGTTTTTGCAACTAAGTCCATTTTTAGGCATACACGCTATGAAAATCAATTACTTTTAAACAGTGGCAATGTCACGAAAAGGACACATTATATTGTCCTATAACCTCTAGCGTTTTTATATAAAAACAATCTGAATGTCTAACAATGCTCTAACTATGGCATGAATAACAATGGCGTATAAAGAGATAAATTGTAATGTATCCTGTCGTAGTTACAATGCCGATTACCATTCAGACGCATCAAGCAACGCAAGCAAAACCTTTAATTTATTATTCATTCAAATTCGCATTACATATGCTAAGTTTACGTCATTTATGATTATACTACCTACCTACTAAATGTGTAAACAATCTTGGCAAACAAATCTTTTGCATTGAAAAAATTTACACATTGTTAATTTTTCTCACAAAAGATGTGACAAGATCTTGATGTAAAACACATATGTTTTAAACTTTATCTAAGGCGTACTACAGTGGCAATGTTGTTTTTACAAACAATATTCGCAGAAAACATATTTCTCTTCTTAGAAGTCAGGTAAAAAATACTCAATGAAACACACTGCCCAAACATTTCGAAACAGGTGTATGATTTAACCCTAGCACACATTCACAGTATTCCTATAAAACCTACACATTCATATCAGTACCCATTAGCATATAAATAAATTCGTTCACACCATAGATTCCCAAAGGCCACTAGAAACCAAAGAGGCAATATTATGAAATACCTACTACTTTCTTTAAATAAATAGAGGTACTTCACAAAAATGCCATCTGGTGTATTTTTTTAAAGACAATCTTGGGAACTTATGGCTTATTACCCAGGTGCCTTACAACTTGGAGTCAAAGAATTGGAGTTCCTTCTCCTGTGGTAACTTCTTGAAGTAGCTCTCTACGTAGTCATCATCTACATCTGCCAGTTTCTTGTGCTGCCATTTGGGGCTGTTGTCTTTGTCGATGAGGAGGGCGCGGACTCCTGGAATAAAAGGTACAGGATTACTGTCTATAGGTGGCCTATGGTAATTAATGTCAGATGATAACGCGCGTTTACAAAACTACATATATTTTATTCTTTGATTATACTTATGTATATGTCTAGACGGAGTGTCGCCCTACAATCACAAGTATCACAACAAAGAAGCTGAGGAAAAATTTGTTTGAACAATTTTTTGGAAGGGAAATGTGATTTTAATTGACTCTGGAATGACTATCAAGACTTAAAGAATTTAAAAAAACGTCTTCATTGTTATTAAAAAAAAATGCTATGTCATCCAAATAATTGTGTTAGAACTTAACGCAAATTGGATTTCCAATGAACAGACCATATGAAACATGTGGTAAATGTGTATGGTAGGTACCTTCAGGGAAGTCGTGGTTCTCGGTAGCCCTGCAGGCGGCGCGGTACTCCATCTTGAGGCACTGGCCGAGGTCCAGCTGAGCGCCGCGCTGCAGCGCTCGGAGCGTTATCTTCAGTGAGCCTGGGCACATCTGATGTAGGGTCTGGAAGAATATGGAGATTGTGACATATTGGCTTGTTGATGGGTTCCATTAGGAGGGATATCTTTGGGCAAATAAGTCCTAGAATAGAGACAAGCAGCAGTAGTTGCTGTTGGCTTGATGGAGCTAAAACCTTAAAAATGTTATTGAAGTAAAGGTTGGTACCACCAATTCCTGCAATTATAATGAGAGCAAACACACATGGGAATCTATTTAGGTATCATTATAAATATCTACATTCGTTAACAAATGTCACTCACCTTCAGAGTCTTCTCTGACCAATCATTCTGAACCTTCTCCAGCCTTTCAACAATCTCTTCAATCGAAGAAGCAGCAAAGCAATAGTTTATGTGTTTAATATTATCTGATAGTGAGAACTGGTCCGATGGTTCATGGAACTTCTTCAGCAGGTTGTCTATTTCCTGTTCCTCGGTACACCGAGACAGCAACACTTCAAGCTCGTACAGTCTCTTGCTGGGCACATAGTGTGTGGCTATGCCTGACTTAACTACGTCCCAACCTTTTAGTCTATCACCTGAAAGTAATATGTATGTGGATGCTACTTGGATTGTGTTTCAATTACAAATATTTATCAGACTTCATAAAAATAATGATGCCTGCAATACATATGTCTGTATAAAATAAAGGTACATGACTGAATAGAAGACTGAATAGAACTCCGCTCCTAAGACGACCCACTGACCCTGCTTTGTACTGTGTCATTAAAACTTATTTATATGCATCATCATCATCGTTAACAAAAAGTTAGTAATTTTATGACAAACAAAAAATTAATAGGTAGGAGATAGACAAAATAATTCTCAGCACTCACCAGTCAATCCCAAATATAATCCTAAATTAACTTGCAGCCTGGGCAGGAAGTATGATCCTCCAACATCAGGGAACAATCCAATCTTCGTCTCAGGCATGGCTATCACCGTCTTTTCCGTAGCTATCCTATACCTTCCATGTACCGACAGACCAAGACCACCACCCATTGTAATACCGTTAATTACAGCGATGTACGGAATCTTGTATTTGCCGATAAGATAGTTTACATTGTATTCTGTGTGGAAGAACCGTGGGCCTTCAACTTTGTCAATCGCTGCTTTTACATCACCGCCAGCACAAAATGCTTTATCACCAGCGCCTTTGATAATCACCAGTGTCTTCTGGTTCTCCCATTCTCGGAGCTGCGGCAGTAGCTTTGCTACCATGGAAGTGTTCAGGGAGTTTAAAGCCTTGGGTCGGTTTAGTGTGATGATGCCAGCATTGTTCAGTGTTTCAAAGAGTACATCTTGCTCCTGACTGGACATGGTGCGTTTTATGTACTGTGACGCTGGGCGGGTGAGGTTTACGCTTAGTTTGAACATCTGTGAATGTGTTTTTAATTATTTAGAATATATGTAAAATGTTTTATTTCCACACACAATGGCCATTACCGATGAATGCCATCACCAAATAAAACCATAGTTTAGATTTTATAGCCTATAGCCTATCAATTTGTATTTTATTATCTTTTTACAGATATACTAAGTTTTGTTTTTAAGAATCTAACAAAGTTCTGGTTCATAATGAAATAGTGAATATTTTAAAATATAGATTGTTTTAAAACAAGAAATTAAATTGGAGCTTAAGCTGAAGGCCAAACAAACAACCTGTTTCAATGTCTGTTAATCATTTTACATTAAACTTTAGTATTTCTGGAACTAAAAATAATCTATTTAATTGTTTTTTGTAGTTTTGCTTCATAGATTCTTACAAGAGAGAAACAGACTCATTTATATTGTTTAGAACGTGATAAAGATTTCTAATGAATAACCTGTATAAACTGTTCACACAGTTCATTTCAGGCTTGAATAACAATTAATTACAAACTTAACAATAACAAAAGCGAACTTTGAACGTACGTTTTGAAGAGCAATTTAAGTTTCAATTTAAATATTTATGTATACGGCACATGTTACAATTACGTTATAGATAACATAAATTGCATAATTACTTACTTCGGACTTATGAAAACAGCGTTATCTGTAAATATAACTTGCCAAAATCCCAATTCTTATCTAATGATAACAAAGCTACGGACTCATAAGTTCACCAACACTCGTAAAAAGTAGTTAGTAACTAATATACCGCTTCTTAAAAAATAATAATGAAGATTAAATAATGAGGATAGAGCATGTATTAAAATAAATAAATCTACCCAAAAACCGGTCGTGCACGTTCGGTACGACGACAAAAAATTCGTAACATATTTTCGTTATTTTCCCGTGCGAAATGTCAATATCATATCAGACAAAATTGTAGCGTTCAAAATTTTCCTTTCCTGGAATTCTATTCAAACAAAAATAAAGTAAACCTATTAGATAAAGTTGACAAAATTATCAGGAGCACCCTTTCTCTAATATTAAATGTGGCCCTGGACGACCGAGCCTGGCAACAGGCCTCGCTGCCTATTCGCTTGGGAGGCCTCGGCGTCCGCAAAATTTCCAGTCTTAGTTTACCGGCATTCCTCTCCTCGGTCCACAGCACCGCAAGTCTCACTAGGAAAATTCTATCTTCCTCACTGGTGGACTTTGAGGTGCCGTGTTTGGCCGATGCGTTGAATGCTTGGAAAATGACTTGCCCAAATACGGTTTTGCCCAGTGACCCCTCCTCTCAGAGACAGTGGGATGGGCCGCTCTGCAGCATCACACGGAATGATCTTCTTAATACGTGTAATGGTGCTGCCGAGCGTGCTCGCCTGCTGGCTGTGGGAGTATGGGAATCTGGACTATGGTTGCAGGTTATTCCGTCAACCAGCATAGGCACTATGCTGGATGACAACACCTTCCGGATCGCTACATGCCTTCGATTAGGCGCTCCCTGTGTTGCTCCGCATCGCTGCCACTGCGGTGAAGCTGTCGACAGCCTCGGGCACCATGGTCTGTCGTGCTGCAGAAGTGCTGGTCGTATTGCACGGCATGCCAGCATTAACGACATTATCCGTCGTGCTCTTTCCACCGCCGGCGTACCAGCCGTGTTAGAGCCTAATGGACTGGTACGTGACGATGGAAAGAGGCCAGATGGTATGACGTTGTTGCCATGGAAGATGGGTAGGCCCTTGGTGTGGGACGCAACATGCGTCGACACCTTGGCGCCATCACATCTTCCTAGCACGGCAGGCTGTGCTGGGGCGGCTGCAGCTTCTGCAGAGACCACCAAGCGGCGCAAATATAATAACCTTATTGGAAATTATAATTTTGAGCCGTTTGGGGTCGAAACGCTCGGACCATGGGGCCCGAGTTCGCGGTTACTTTACAAGGACATCGCGAAAAGGCTTGTCGACGCTTCGCGTGACCAGAGGGCTGGCTTATTCTTTGGACAAAGAATTAGCATTGCCATTCAACGTGGCAATGCAGCCAGTCTTCTGGGCACGTTTCCGGAGGACAGTGATGCGGAGGAATACTTCGACGCCTGATCGATGTTCTTTTATATATGTTTTATGTTTGTATATATTTTGTATATAGTATTTTATTTTTAGATTTGTATAAAGATAAGTAGTTTAAGTTTGTATATATAGTGTGTACATTACATAAAATAAATAAAACAAAAATAAATATTTTTATAAACTCAAAACGTGCTTTTTTATTTGTAAAGTGAAATCATAGTGAAATAAGAATACCTAAACCACCTAAACTCATGACTGTAATGACTTGCTGATTTATTTCTGACATTTTTATTAAAATACTACTTTTATCAGGGAATAGTGTCGAGTGAACGCAATGTTATTGATAACGTACGGTTAAATAACGAAAGTGACAAGTGACAAATGTTGACAGATTATTTATGATAACCTCTCCATCGGCTATTGTTTTGAGAATATTATAAATTTTGATATTTTTCTATTAAACTTGCATACATAAAGATGGGTGTTACAAGGAAAGTACTCAATTGGTATGCCAGGCTAGCGCCCGCGCACGGGAAATCAACTCCACCTTACGAACATGTAGTTCAAATTGGAGACCCAAAGTTACGTAAAATTTCGGTGTCTGTACCTCTAGATAAAATAAAAACCAATGAAATACAAACTGTAATTAAGAAACTAGAATATGTTATTAATAAGTACGGCAGTCTCGGTATGTCTGCGCCTCAGATAGGAGTCAATCTGAGAATATTTGCCATGAGACACACAGTCAAACAACTAGCAAGTGTTCCGAGAGAAATAGCTGCTCTGAAGGGTATGGAACCCGTGCCATTCACTGTGAGTGAGTATAAATATAGCAGTTGCACATCATAAACAATTTGTAAAGAACTTTATCTATACTAATATTATAAAGCTGAAGAGTTTGTTTGTTTAAACGCGCTAATCTCAGGAACTACAGGTCCGATTTGAAGTTTTTTTATAAAAAACTAGCTTCTGCCAGCGGTTTCACCCGCATCCCGTGGGAAATACTTCCCGTACCGGGATAAAAAGTAGCCTATAGCCTTCCTCGATAAATGGGCTATCTAACACTGAAAGAAATTTTCAAATCGGACCAGTAGTTCCTGAGATTAGCGCGTTCAAACAAACAAACAAACTCTTCAGCTTTATAATATTAGTACAGATTGATATTTTTTCAGGTGTTCATAAACCCCAAACTAAAGGTGATTGACTACCAGAAGGTGACTCACGATGAAGGATGTGAGAGTGTGCAAGGATACTCTGCCGATGTTCCAAGATACAAAGCAGTACAAGTTACAGGTTGGTCTATTTTTTTATAAGTATAATAAATTTAATGTAAGGAATCTGACATCACACATAACTACAGACCCACTTTCATAGATTTTTACAATATTTACATTCTTCCTTGATTTGTATTGTATACAAAATTGGTTATAAATAAAATTAAAAACAAAACTATTAACCCTTTTTTGCACACTGTCTTTAACAATTTTTGGTACATTAAATTTCAATTCCTTCTACCCAGGCTACAATGCTGATGGAGTGCAAAACACACAAACATTCAAGGACTGGGCAGCGCGGATAGCCCAGCATGAGATGGATCACCTGGATGGCAAGATCTACACAGACATCATGGACCGGAAGACCCTCACCTGCTCCTGCTGGGAGGAAGTCAATTTGGCTAAAGGGAAACTTGTTATACCTTTTAGTCCACAGTAAAGTATTTATTGAATCAATTTGTTTCATTTTATAATAATGGATAATTTTTTGGTACCTCTTGTAATAAATAAGATGCTGTATTCTGAAAAAGTCAGTTGGGACTTGGGCCCCTTTTAGTTGTCATAAGCACTGAAATAAAAAGAAGGGTGTTATAGGTTTGACTGCTGTGTGTCTCTGAGGCACCAAAACTAGCATAACAGCTTTAACAAACAAGTAAACAAACAAAAATCCAGTCACCATATACTGGATTATTTTGTGATTTGAAGAAGGATTAGGGCCAAAATAAATAACAGTACATTTTATATAAGCAATTTATTGTTTAATTGATTTAACTTTTACAATAAAGCAATATCTGTTTAGTTTTGAGTAATACTATAAATAGGTACCTGTACTTAATAAATATTAGCGATATGAATATAGATAACTAAGTTATATAACACAAAACTAAACTAACTTAGCTTTATCTGTTACAACATGTCTTTAAGTAAACAGCTATAAAGACTGCCTTATTGCTTTAGGCATAGGACTCAAAATGAAGGTGACAAGAATAATTTAGCCACAAATATTACAGTACAGTACATTAAGTACATAATATCCATCACAAATAATTATACAGTTATATAATGCTTAAATCCATTAATAGATATACAACAGTTATTTTTCCGATTTTTATATAATTTGTCACCTTCATTTTGTGTCAAAAAAACTAAAGTTTACATAAATAAGGTTTTTTCAGCTGCTTCTATTCAGTAAGTTCTAATATACATATTATTTAACATTCAAATTATTATCTTTCATAGCTATCTTCGAACTAAATAAGAGAGATGTTATTCAAAATAATGTACATGTTTAGTTACAACATTCAACATTTACTATTTATTTATTACGTAATATGTGAGTAGAGCTAACAGATTCATAAAGGCTTGCGTGTTATACCATCTGTATAATTTTAAAAGTGAAAGATACTCATTTATTTATCCATGTAAATATTCTCTTATGAAGTAAGCAAAGTTCTAAGTATCAACAATGCACATAATATTCTATCTATGTTTGTATAGTGCAGTAATATAGACACATATTTGTATATTGCAACTAAACATTTTTCCTGCCAATCCTAACACTGGTTCAACCATGTCTTCATATCTATTCAGTTCTGAACAACTTGAATATGTTAATGTAATATTGAACATTATTTCCAAAACCTGTTATAAGTCCCAGCCATACAAAAATCAGCCAATAATCTCAATCTCATAAGACACATCATACAAAATCTTACAGCCACATCAGTAACATTTCATTTTGTCCCTAACAAGTAGCGAGATGCGTAACTATATTTTTATTAGAATAAATGCAGTTTTAATAAAATATACACTCCCTAAGCATCACCAAACACCCCTTTTGTCCCTGTAATTTTGGGATACAAAGCTTACATTTACCTAGATACACATCTCGCTACTAACAAAGGTCTTTAGCACATTCAATTTCCTCGTGATCAACATCACACTAGCATATCCAAGGCTCCGACTCACAGGGGACAGCGTAGCAGTTACCTGAGCGGGTTGCTGGCCAGGCTGGTGAGGCTGGTGAGGGAGGAGGGTCCGCTGGCTGCTAGACTCAGCCGGTCTGTCTCCTCGTCTGCTTGGTTGTTGCGAAGCTCTTGTAGTGTGTAGACGAACTTGCTCCATTCGTCGTGACGGGGTTGAGAGACGTGCTGTGAGGAAGTTTAGAGTTTTATTTTGTTCTAAAGTTAACTTTTGTGGGTGGAATTATCGATGAAAGCGGCTAATGTGATATAAGATGCTTATCGTAATACTGGTAATACGCTTGTAACAGAACTCGAAGCATATACTCTGCAAAACAGCCTCGTGTGCGGGCTTAGCCGCCTAATGCGAAGTAGTACTGGCAGTAGGGTAAAAATCTAGTTACATTCCATAATGATATGGCACAAAGAAAGTTGTTTTTTTTTTCTTCGCATGTATAAAATATTGGACATCACACATCGTCACCGTCAGACACTGTTGGTATGCGTATGTATGTGTACCTCAGCGAGCTCGTAGACCCATATCTTGCCGGCGTCGTCGCCGGCGGTGATGTGGGTGCCGGAGGGCGTCCACGACACGCGGTTGAACGCCACGCCGCCCTCCGCCTGGATCGACGCCACTGGCACCTATGGAGAATACATGTTTATTAGCACCAATATTCTTCTTCTTGCATCACAAATACTGATAAATGTAGTCTAGATAAACCTAAACAGGTGGTAGTATGGAAAAACAAACAAAAAACCACAAGGACACTAAGGATCCTCTCTTATTGATATTTCAGTAAATAGGTTCGTACCTCTGTGTCCCGGTTGAGGTTCCAGAGGTCGATCCTCCCGGCGGCGTCGGCGGCGGCGAAGAGCGCGGGGTGTGTGGGCGACCAGCGCACGTCCACCACGTAGTCGCCGCTGTCCTCGAACGAGTACAGCGCCTTGTTCTCCTGGAATACATACCATATTTATTAATTACCAAAACACGAATATTCTTACAGGTCTAACCTAATAGTTTCGCTATTAGGTTTACAAAATTTGAATTTGAGAATGTCGGAATAAACTCAACGAAAAATGAAGAATCAATCAAAATTCATTTGTCTATCGGTTTGGCAATGATCAGCGAGATCATGAAAATTACAGAGCAGAATTAAGAGTTTATTAATTACTACCTTCTGCCAGCGGTTTCACCCGCATCCCGTGGGAACTACTTCCCGTACCGGGATAAAAAGTAGCCTATAGCCTTCCTCGATAAATGGGCTATCTAACACTGAAAGAAATTTTCAAATCGGACCAGTAGTTCCTGAGATTAGCGCGTTCAAACAAACAAACAAACTCTTCAGCTTTATAATATTAGTATAGATTGCTTAACAATTTTCCTCTCTCTTAGAGTAGCTGAAACCCTTTGTCATGTTTGTCTGTTCGTTTATTACAGCCACTTATTTATATACCGTTTTTTTTCCGAAATTTTGACCACGACTATAAAACTACATACCTTCTGGCTCCACAGCTTAACACTCCAATCCATAGAGCATGTGAGATACAGATGGCTGAGGTCGACGGAGCCGGCGGCGGCGTGGCACGAGACGCCCGTGATGGGGCCCGCGTGACCTTCCACGCACTCCGTCACTCCTGCACGCTGACCGTATAGACAGCCTGGAGGAAATAAAAAAATACATTTACTTTGTTGGGGTAGAAATGCGGGAGCCCTAGACCAAGGTATAAAAAATTGAAGGGAGAGTTTTTATTGACATAAGACATATGCGGCTGCTCGGCAAAATGCAGATGTATGTAACTCTATCTATAATGTAGGCATGTATTTCACTAGCCATACCATCAATAAATTTGCAAAACCTACTACGATTTTACTCACAAAAACATCCCACTTCTTCGTGACTTGTTACTAACTCATCCAATCAAAATATTTTGCGAAAATTTTCTTCATCAAGTAAAAAACCATCCAACTTCAACCAACTCACCAGTATAAATATTTCCATCTTCACTGCCAAGCACGAAGTTATTAACATCGCCATGTGGGAAACCCATAGCGGTGACGGCCACAGCCTTGCTCTGTCGATGCTGAAGGTCTAGCGTCTCCTGGGGCTGGGACAGCATGTCCAGAGACCAGGAGCACATGCGGCCATCAGTGGATACGGAAATCAGGTTGTGGGCATTCTGACTGCCTACTACTGAGAGACAGTAGACAGGGTGCTGAAAATGTTATGTAGGTTGAGATTTTGCAACGAAAAAAGAATATATCGATAAGGTTTCGTTGAGATGCTCTTGGCATAAGAAAAAGTTCTTCTGTTCAAATGCAGTTCAATTCAGTGAAGTAGTTCCATACATAGTTGAAGAATATAAGAAGTGACAGGTATTGTATTTTGTATTGCAGAATAATCTTTACAAATTTTTGAAGTCTCTCATGACATTACATACACAGAATAGAATAGTCTCAGGTCACTTTTGAAAGACATAAAATTATGTAACGTATATAAAAAACAAGCGCTACATACGGTATGAGCAAGTGAAGAGAGCGGTGTGCGTTGTATGGGCGTTCGCTTCTGCACGCGATTGTCCCACAGCACGATCTGTCCGGAGTATGTGCCGCCCAGGATCAGGTTAGGGTGGAACCTGAAAAAAAAAAAAACGTTTTTTTTATTAAACCCCATATTTAACCAATTTCCCAAAAAGGAGGCAGTTCCTTCTCAACTATATTAGACCAAGCTATAAGTCTTAGTTCGAGGTGATGTACAAAAATCAAGTGCTACATATGGAATAACTGAAGTCTCCTACAACAACACAGTGAACAGACCAGTTATCAACTAAGATTACTTGTAAGACTTCGAGCTTTTGCAAAAGCCTAAAAACTTTCCACCATGAGGTCTTACCTAGCAAAAGTAGCACTCATAACTGGCGACTGGCAGTGGAAGATATCCTCAGGAGTGGTCTTCTTGAACTTGGTGTTCCACACGAGGCAGACGCCGTCAGGGTCGTGGGGAGCGTCGTCGCTGTTGTGGTAGGAGGCCAGCATGAGCTCGGGATGGGCGGCCGACCAGTCGAGGCAGGTGACGCAGCGGCCCCGAGACCAGCGCTCGTCGTAGAATGTACGGACTAGTGATAAGCGTGCATCGGATTTGTCGTCGCTGAAAAAGTATTATTATTTAAAGAGATAATGTAATAAAGCTTGTTTGCTTTAAGAATCGAAGGGAAGTGGTTAATTAAAATAAAGAAAGATAGGCGATAGTATTTAGGAACATTGTAAATTGAGAGTCAACAAAAATTATTCATTGAAGTAAATGTGTTATCATCACGTTAGTAATAAAACACAATATGTCTTTTTGTTTGTAAATTATTGTTATTTAACTTTGAAAGTTTCATTAATCAAAAAATCCAAAAACTCAAGTTATAGATAAAACTCAAATTGGTCACATTTCATAACTTCGAATGGATGCGAAGTGAGTTCTTTTAGAAAATCCTTACAGAAATCATCCAAACTAATATTATAAATGCGAAAGTAACTCTGTCTGTCTGTCTGTCTGTCTGTCTTTCTGTCTGTCTGTCTGTCTTTTCTTCACGCCTAAACTACTGAACCGATTTGTGTGAAATTTGGTACAGACATAGTTTGAAACTTGAGAAAGGACATAGGATAGTTTTTATTACAAAAAATAAAAATAAAAAATAAAATTTATTCCGGACATACAGCGCCATCTATTGGTCAAACCAAAAATCTGGAGGAAGTCACTATTCCACGCGAACGAAGTCGCGGGCAAAAGCTAGTTTTTTATAAAACAGTCTAGTTTCATTTTAAACTCGTACGTTACCAATACTTCGTACCCATTTCCATTATACCTATAAAAAGTATTGATTTAATTTATATTTGCAGATTATTTATTTCTTCCTTGAGTTTGTTTCGGCGTTTCTTCTCAGGGATCAGTCAGTTAGGAAATGCCGGCCTCAGCGTTCTTAAAATGACGTGTAAAAGTGATGTAATGTCCAACTTGCAAAATAAACAATTTCATTTCATTTCATTTCTGAATGGTCCAAGTTCGAAGAGAAGATAAATGACAGTTTTCTTAAAGCAACTGTTTACTATTAATTTTCAAAATGAAGGTTGTTTAATGATGAACCTAGATGATTGGATGAAGTATAGGAATAGGATGAAGTATAATAATCATCTCACAGTGCATTCTCTGCGTCTCCGCCGCCGGTGTAGTCGGTGTAGATGTCGACGGACTCGGCGAGTGCTCGCTCGATGACGCGGCCCGCCTTCGACATGAAGCGCTGGAACTCCGCCGACAGCATGATCGTCTGCTTCTCGTCCACGCTCAGCTCGCGAACTGGGGGGATAAAATAAAGTGGAGTTGAATCAATTATGACAATACTGGACATCAAAAATTTTGTTGACTTAGCAAGAGGAAGAAGATGGAATGAAACGTCTTATATTTTCAGGGTCTTATTTTTTTACTAACTCAATTTTAATGACCAGGTAATAAGCACGAAAATAGTCTAATTTACGTTATTGATTAGATCCTGTTTTGATCTGATAGCTTGGCTAATTTATAGGCCGACAAATCTTCTCCAATGTTTTGTTTCTGTCTACTGTTGAATAATGGCCAGCCAAGGTTTCACTTTTCGCAGTTTTCAGCGAGGACCTTGGTTGCTTTAATTAAGTAAAATTGCAACAGTAGTCTTCCGAACTTTGTCTTATATTGCTTACTAGTTTCTGCCAGCGGTTTCACGCGCATCCCGTTGGAACTACTTCCCGTACCGGGATAAAATGTAGCCTATAGCCTTCCTCGATAAATGGGCTATCTAACACTGAAAGAAATTTTCAAATCGGACCAGTAGTTCCTGAGATTAGCGCGTTCAAACAAACAAACAAACAAACTCTTCAGCTTTATAATATTAGTATAGATATCCTGATGTTCACCCAGGCACTTCACCTACACATTTTTAAGTCCACTAGCAACAACAACAACGACTAACCTTTCTTCTCCTTCTCCTCATCCTTCTTCTCCTGCGGCGCCGCAGTGACGGCTGGCTGCACCTCCTTAACGGTGGGCAGGCCATGCGGCAGTATGCCAGGGGGCAGCTTGCCGTGGAACGCCGCGTCCTCTTCGTCGCCTTGCCGCGCGCCGTCGCCGTCGAATGTAAGCACTGGACGGTGAATAAGAATGGCCCTTGCCGGGGGGAGTGTGTGCGATGTGCGGCTGACTTATTTACTTGTTTATGTTTATACTGATACTCCCTTGAGCGTCGTACTTGAGGAACTTTTTGGTGCATTTTTGTGTGATGGGAAATCGGGGAAAAATCATACTTAATGTATGTGAAGAGTAAAAAGGGACGAGGAAAGTCTACTGAATAAAATGTTTCATGCGAAATGATAACAGAAAAGTATCACGAGCTCAGGTTTCGAAATTGATATATGAATGAATAAACAACACTCAATAGATGGCGCTGTTCTATAAATCGGCCGTACTTTGATTTGGATTGAATTTCATGAAGTTATTTGTGTATTGAATTTGCATTTATCGTTTAAAACTGAATAATAAATTAAATACTTTTGGATGTTTACCTACGATTTTTTTATATAACTTCATGAAGCACATAATGTGTGAGTTATGAAGATAGATTCGTCTACTGCTCTACTAGTGTGGCTAACACTAACTACTCAGTGTGTATGAATGTCTTAAAGTATTTTCTACCGAAACATGTAAGCAGCAATTTTGAATTTCAAACACGGAACATTTGGGCCTTGCTCTTCCAAAGTTCGTTAATTAACGCTGTTCAAGCTTCAGCTAATTATTAATTTGTAAACACACTGTTACTGTCAGTAAGGTTATAAGATTTTATTATGAGTGTTTGTTCAAAAGCTGCTTACATATAAGGCATTTGTAAATTGATGAGTACGATAGCATAAGATGAATAGAATTATAAAATGTTTTACTTATTTGAAGTGCCTCTGGTAAAATTAAATTAATTAGGAATAACATAGACACTGTCTTTCAGAGAGCATTATTTAAATTGTTTAAGCGCTCTTTTGGGCAAAAGAAAAATTCTTGATAAAAAGTATTGTTATTGCTCCAGAAAAAAATTGACATTACAGGGAAAAGCTCAAATTTATATTTCTTTGAATTCTATTCATCCTTTTAAAAGCACGTACTGTTACTAGACGAACAATGTATTAAGTCAATGATGTATATATTCATGAACATTAGCTATTGAAGCGTCTTCTACGAGTTACATGATCACACGACCAGATGACATAGTTTGTTAAATGTCTCGAATGTTCCAATTTCGAACAAACTAAAATCATGCGGCTTATACCCTAAAGCGATGCCATGAGACTACAGTTACAGCAAATTAGTACAATTTGAAAGAAACGCCTTAAATCTAATTTAAAAAAAAATCTAGTCATAAAGAGCTTGTATTTTATATTCACTCTTCAAACATGGTTTGATATGAACAAATCATCCTGTAGATATAGATTAGATATTCAACATTCTATACTTAGAGACGGTAAAAAAAAAATAGGATATAAGTAATAAAAAATCTAATAAGTAACTTAAAGGGTGCATGCATTTATAACGATAGGGTAAAAGTTAACCTCGATTATTTTACCCCTTTAGTAAAAACTTAGTTTAAAGAATCTACAGTACTATCATGCACACTAGAATAAGTTTTTTATACCAAGTTGAATAATATAATACCTTCTAATTCTAACCGCAGCATGGACAGAAGAGTGTTACTGTAACTATAATCTCAAGAGAGCTTTCAGTTTCTCGAAAAGTTATGTGAATTAGTGATTATTTTTATAGCTTTGTATGCTATTAATTTGTTTACTGATGGTGATGCATACTGAAATATTATGCTGGATTAATTTCAAAATAATGACTGTAAGTTTCAAAAGGAGATAGCTTGATACTCTTTATTTTATGGCATTCAGACGATATGTTTTTTATCAAAAAAATATGTTGAATGTATTAATAGGTTTGTAAGAGAAACTGAAAGTTATACTATTACACATATACAAGCGAGTAAATCAAAATGTTTGAATGAACGATATTTGATCTACTTATTTCCTCTAAAACTGTGCAACTAAAACACACAAATTCCTAAAAGCGTTAAAACATTTGGTGACAGAAAGCTTTGGAATTATATTTAAAAATAATATGCAAAATAACTTCCCGAGCTCTCCACAAGAGAGGTACATGTTTCATTATAATAAAAAATAAAATAAAAATATAAAGTACTTGTCTATGGAAGATATGGATGACGTCACTTGTCATGCATACTTATACACAACATGTATTTCTGTCACATGCAATATGTATGGATTTCATGTAATATTTATATGAACAATTGTATTGGAATGTATGTAATGTAATACAGGTGTCGTGGGTTATTTACAGCTGACTGTCAGCAGTAAATTAGTTTATTTTGAATCAATAATTTGTGATTTTTTATTAGAACTACTAAAGTCCAGTTTGAATACCAACAAGTTTACTAGCTGACCGTCAACTAGATTAGAAATGAAGGATCCTGTATTAAAACACACACAAGTAAATGCTGCGTACGTTATGTTTTGTTAGCTTTGTCATAAATAGCGTTACATAATAGAAATAGATAGACAACAAACCATGCTAGGTGATAGGCACAGGCTCTACGAAGGGCAATATTTAGTTAAAAAATGATTGTTTGTATGATTCGGAATTGAAACCTACCTGTGAATTCGTCCTCCCACTCTAAACCCGGGTTTAGATTGTACTCATCTTGAAAAGGGAGGAAAAAACAAAAAAACAATGTCAGTATCTTTCGACCATAATAAATATATATAAAAAAATTCAAACTATACATAGAGATAGCTAGTGCTTATATATTTTACAGCATGACCGTATCGTGTCGCACGGTCGCGTCGCTGGGCGAGGGCGAGCGCGCGACGCGTCCGTGTGTTAGGACCTGTGCAGTGTAGGTTAGTCGACTTAAGGGTAAACAGCGTGAAATGATACGGCGACCCCATAATACCACCATAATTCATATACACATATTATAATTTGGATAAATTTATTTGCGGCCGCTATGTAGGTCTCCTGGGAGAGACCTAGTGGAGAACTCTGGAAGGCCACAATTCCGTGTAAAATCTTAAACGTGCATCAAATGATGATGTTTTAGTTGAGTAGTGTCACTCGGACCCCCCGCTAACACTAAACGTTACAGATTTCTTGATAAAATGAAATGGATTAAATGGTCTAGATATTCGGCTAAACTGATTTATCAAGTAATCTGATTACCGCACCTATATTGTTAGTAGGAAATAACTAGAAGCGTGATAGTAAGGATACCTAGACTAAGATATATACAAATCTAGACCGAGATGAGGACTAATATACAACCGACACCGTGTTAACCGCCATGACACGAGAGAGGTAGTGTTAAGGGTAAACGACAGAAAGCGTCCTGGCGGAATAATGACTTACCGTAGTAGTCGGTTGCGTGTGCTAGAAAAGGACAAAAATAAAAATATTCTGTCAGTTATAGTTCAGTGATAAAATACATATTTTTACAATAATATCTAGAACTTGGAATATTTTTGTTTTGATAAATATATTATTTATATTTACATAGACATATGTAAATGATTCTTGAACATGGTATGGATGGTATTCACAATGAATTGATATTAGTCCATTAACTTTGTAATGATCACATGCAATTTACAGGCCGTGGCATAGACTAGACGACAGAGGTTTTGACGAGCATAGAGCCCAAATCCAAAATGGCTGATAAAAGGAGGTTCAATATGCCGTCTCAGTCGAGTCCACGGCCTCATGACGTACAAACTATCGTCAGTCACACTCGGTCAGTGTTTAGTACAGTGCGTGGCACAGTGACGTTAGTTTGACAGCACATATGACATACATGCTCGAACACACTTGGTCACACCGACATATACGGGCGTAGCCAGGAACGTAACTTTAATTCATAATGAACTCTATGCCTAACACAAAGAGTCTAAAATAGCTATTTCATCTGGCTACGCTCTTGAATAATATTTGAAAAAAATCTGTATTAGTTACAAGTCCAAATGGAACAAAACTTATTACATTTAATTCTAATACCATTTAATCCATTTTCATTTAATGAAATCAAAATTTTGAATCTAGTAATACAAAAACTACAAGCCGTTGGGGTCTTACTTTGCCTTGAAGACAATTGTTTTACGTGTCCAAATGTATATGTTTTGTTCCATTTGACGTAAACAAATATCTGTGCATGCATTATATAAACCACGAGAGGTCTTATTAAATGATATCGTCCACGAATATGACACTTAAAAGTTCTGTTTCTGATTTAAATGTGCAGATGATATATTAGCAAAATAAATATTAAGGGGATTTTTTCAAGGCGCCTACACTTTTGATAATTAATTTTAGAGATGAAACTACGAATTTATCATTGTCGAAAATGTTTTCTTTAATTGTTGTAGTTTAAACTACCAGCATCGACTACTTATTTTCGCATAAAATAATAAATAACTACTTTGACAAAACAACTGCAAAATCAAACTACTACGTGCTTGTAAACAAAGTGCATATTCGTGGACAAACAAACAAATAAACATAAACTCTAATACAATGTTAATAAGGTACAAATTACCTTTGCGCGGCCGCCACCAGTCCTCCATGTATCCTGCAAGCGGTGATGCATTGGAAGAGCAGCCTTTTGTTTATGGTAGCACAAACACAAACATTGCACCACAATTCTCATACAGTATTTACTTTTTTATTATATGTAAATCATTATTAGTTCATTAGATAGGTTGTAAATGGAAGACGACACATGTTAAGCTCACAAAACAAAAGAAATTCCGCAAATAAAATGCTGCCTGAATTTATTTGTTGTTTTCTTTTTTGAAAGGAAAAGCATAATTTACTTATAGGCGAATATGAGTTCAAACTAGATATATGAAGCATACTTTGCTATACATATCTCTATATATTATTTGTATTTTTATTTAAAGAAATTAAGTTTACACCTTTAAAAAAATATTAATTGAATACCCCTCTAATTATTTCATTCATAAAGCCCAAATGAAGGCATACTATTATATTAGTTCCAAGGTTTTCTATTGATACTGAACTAATGATAAACTCAGACAGCATATCAAAGGCCAAATTAAAATAGATGAGTGAAAAGTAAATACTGTTGTAAAATCTACAGGGATGTCATTGGTTACCAAGAGTTATTGTCATTTGCAAATACAATACAAACATTTAGAAAAGAGTCATTCAAGAAATTCAAATGTTTTGATTCATTTACTTGAACCTTATCTTATCTTGAATGTTATCTTAGATGACCAATGTAAAATGATCCGTTTTTTACTTCTCGTAATCTCGTTCTTGTCATTGCTTTTTTAAAAGATTGCTGCATTGAAAAACAATGAGATTTTTAACAAAAACATTTAGTACTTGCAAATGACAAATTATAGTTAAACCAACACCCAGACATCACAGTTATATCAAAATTATATTATTTCGAAATGGGTATGCAAACTCTCAAATTGTGTTATTGAACAAACATGTATAATTATGTCAGTACACACAGAACATCCAAAACCCATGTATTTATTATTTTTTAATGTTTCAGTGGAAATAAATAAAAGTACAATACTATAAATTATATTAAGTTTCCCATAATTTGAAAGGTATTAAGGTATTCATATTACAGACTGTGTTCACCAATCCTCTAATCCATATAATGTAATAGAAACATTATTTCATGAGTTACATTAATCATTGTCACAAACAAACATACATACATACACAAAATCGTTTGCATAATACCTTCATCTTAGTGCTATTAAAACTCAAATAGAAAAAGAAACCAAATAGTCAACTCATAGAGTAAACAAACTAAAAATTCTAGCAAAAACAACTAGCTACGAGTGAAACTACACGCAAAGCTTACCATCTCGCAGTTCGCTGACCCCGGAGGCTGTGGTCTGGGTCTGCTTAGCGTATGTCACGTTCTCCTTAGGTGGAATGTCTGTGGACTGGACTGATACCACTTGCAGGGCTGGGGGCTTCTTCGGACCGCTGGTTGTGAATGTTAAAGTTTTACACTTTCTCTACTACATACTACATCTAAATGAAACCAATGTATGGTCTAATGTTGTATTGTATGGAGCATAGGCATCCTAACTAATATTATAAATGTGAAAGTAACTCTGTCTGTCTGTCTTTCTGTCTGTCTGTCTGTCTTTCTGTCTGTCTGTCTGTCTTTTCTTCACGCCTATACTACTGAACCGATTTGTGTGAAATTTGGTACAGACATAGTTTGGAACTTGAGAAAGGACATAGGATAGTTTTCATTACAAAAAAATATAAAAATAAAAATAAAATTTATTTCGAACATATACCGCCATCTATTGGTCAAACCAAAAATCACTATTCCACGCGAACGAAGTCGCGGGCAAAAGCTAGTTATCTATAAATTCTTTTCTACACTGAACATGAGTCTAATCACTTTGACTGCAGTGTCCCCTAAAGTATAAATAAATATAGAGGCAACTCTATGGTTTTTCCTACTCCTACAGGTTGAAAGGTTTTTCTTTTAAAGATGTTTCATGTATATTTTATTCTTACTACTCTTTGTTACTATTCTTGAAGCTAGGACTGCAGTGTTCGATTTAATGGCAGCTACATCCTAATGAAGAAATACTGAAATACCACTTACCCATGTGGAGGTAAACTTGACTTATCCGTATGTGGCAGACTGGCATCAGGCGAGGCGGTCTGCGGTGGAGTGAGAGAGGACATGGACGACAGAGACGTGAGCACATCCTTGACGGGAGCCACTCCTAGTGACGACAACATCTCGTCCAGGTCGCGCCGGCTGTCCAGACTGGACGCCGCTGATGCACGTTGCTGGAATCAGTTTCTAGTTTATGAATATCTAAAACCTATAAAATTAGATGAGTTGCATAGGACCAGTTGTGAAGTCAATGCCTAGCACAGTGTACAGGTATTGCATGTCAATACAAGAAAGTTACATCATCTAAAAGTTTCACGCTTCAAAAACTCTAGATATCAAGTAAATAGGTTTGATAAAGATAAATTATCAACTGTTTGGAATACTAACATAAATGTAAAAGGTCTAATAAGAATCAAGTAAGAAATCTTCATGTCTATTGTAACTTCTAGTTTATAGAATAGTGACATTGCAGATTCTTTTGCTATTAAAAGCCATTACATATTTCATGCCATTGTTAAATTTTACAGTACATTAAACTATTGTTTTTATTCTACTAATCCTACCAATATTACAAATGGTTTATGTACTTTGTGAGAATGTATGGATATGTGTTTGTTATTCTTTCACGAAAAACGTCTGGACCAATTTGGTTGAAATTTGGTATGAGATAGGTTATACCCTGGATTAACACATATGCTATTTTGTATCAACACACCACGCAGGCGAAGCCGCGGGTGGAAGCTAGTTCCATAATAACTGCATTTGCCACCAATGCCTTCAGCCTTCATCAAAGTTGTAAAAGTATATTACCAGAGCCTCCTCAGCATCTTTCTGTTCCTTCTCCCGGCGGCGGCGATCCTTCTCCTCGCGCAGAGCCTGGAGCTTCGCCTTCTTGCGCTCCAGCTCCGCCTTGCGGTCCGACATGCTTGACATGGCTGCTATTCACTATCAATATTGGAAATAAAGGTCAACTTCAATATTTGTGATACTACTTCCGTGACTGTGACCTCCTTTGATTTGGTCAGTGTAGGGCTGCCATCTCGAATTTCGCCAAACCCGGACAAACATTAAAAATACACGGACATTTGGCGTAAATCGCATTTTTTCCAGAATGAGTACGATTTTTTTTAAACACAATAATACCTAATTTTTAATTCATTTAATATTAACATTTACTTAAATTCAATGAGGTGCTTCCTTACATGAAAAGTGTCCGGGTTTTCCCCGGACACTTCTTGAAACCCCGCCCGGACGGCCTTCAAACGAGGACAAATCCGGGGAAACCCGGACGGATGGCAGCCCTAGGTCAGTGGGTCATCCCAGGGGGCGGATTTTTGTATATTTATCTAGAAATCTGTTTATAAAATCAATTATTTACAACCGGTTCCATGTAAGGTCAGAGTTCGTCATTATTTAAGAATGTTATTTTACTATAAAAGTAAAGACAGGCGATTGGATTGATATTGCATCCGATCGGCGGTCAGTGGGTCGTCTTATGGCTGATTTACATTGAGTCAGTAACTGACGTCAGTCCACTGACAAGTCAGTGCTGACCCGGCACTGCCATCGTGTAAATTGATTTGAAGTCAGTACAGTGACTGCAATAGTTCATGTAAATAGCACGCGTCAGTTTTCGGCGCCTACACTGACGTCAGTTACTGACTCAATGTAAATCAGCCTTTAGGGAGGCGACTATCACTTATGATTGAGCACAAAAATAAACACAATTTCTTTGGATAACAAGCCGATGATGGCTGTAATAGGACATGTCTGATGTCATGCAATGGCTGTTGATGAATCACTGTCAATGTTTGGAGAAAGCATTATTGATAAATTTGAGCCCTTACCTGATACTAACTCTCTTCTCAAACAAAACTAAACATTTTACACAAGTTTACAACAAAATAGTCCCACAAAACGTGGCAAAAATATAATAAGTGTAACGGGATTTCACTCTTTACAACAAAATAGACTCATTTATACCATTAACCAGTTTAGTGGATAAAAATCAGTATATAATCGGTATTAATATAACAAACTCTGCACCAATTTATTTTTATTCTTTTCAATACTGAAAATTATCGATCAACAAGATTTCTTCCCTTCGGTAGAAAATTTTGGGGTTGCAAAACTTGCAATTTTCTAACTATAAAAATTCGAACATACTCGGCGAAAGAAATAAATGAAAATTTTGAGGATTAAATTTGAAAAATTCATCTTGTTCTGATTACTTTGAACTTTTTAACAATTCCAATTACGTTTGAAATGTGTATCTAATAATTTTTGTGAAAGCTCGTGAAAACTAGCAGAAGCCTAATGAAAACTCCCATTTTGTCTATAATTTGAGGTTGGCAATTAAAATTAAGGTGGTGTTCGAAATCGTGTTCGAGGCCCAACGAATAATACTTTTTGATAGAACCTATGAAACCATAAAAATAAAGACGATATACAAAACCCACTTTGAAAAGTTTTTAGTACTAATTTAGTTAAAAATCAAAGATAACGAGAAATTCTCATTCATTTTTTATCCTACGATATTTGACGGCTTAACAAGCACAAAAAAAAAATTAGTTTTCGATCGCATATTTAACAAGCTCGTTCTCGTTGCCTTATTTAAATGCCAATTTGTGATTGGTTTTTCATTATGCAAGAGCGTTTGTTTTGTCTATCAGCCAATAAGCTGTCGTTTGACGTACATTTAAACTGACGTTTATATGCGTAATTTCGAAAACGCATTTGGGTGTTGTCCGGCTTGATGATTGTAACAACGCTAACGTAATGATCAAACAGTTTTATTTGATTTTCTGACTGATACATTACGTTCTTATTATTAGTAGCAATATTAAAATAGCTATGAAATTATGATGAGTGGTTTCGTGTATTATTTCTTTGTGTTGCTTTGCTATAGCATTACGAAATCGGATGCAGGTTAGTTTAACGATTATTTAAATCTAAGTTTTGGTGTTTTCCTATAGGATATTTGAACAAATTAACGTATGTTTCCATGAATGTATTTTTGGAAATTCTTTTTCTCTTGACTTCAGTAATTACAAATACATTAGCGCTTTGTTTGCTAACGGAAAGTAGGTTTCACATTGCCGTCATTCTTGTTTACTTCGTTACAAATTCATTCAACCCTGAAGAGCAGTGTGCCAGTTACTATTTTCGGCAAATAACATTGTAAATTTATGCATTTTGTATTGTTTCCAGACTCAGTAAGATATTATTACGACTACGAATGTAATGAGCCACTGGTTGCCAACTCTAAGTTGACTGCCACTTCCAGCCTTAGAGACAGGGGACCTGAGAATGCTAAGTTATTTGGTAAGTATCGAACAAACAAGCCCCTGACCAATATCTGGCCTGTATGTCGATATTTTAAGCCTCTAATAGTGTTGAATGTTTTTATTTGTATTAGCCTTTATTCTCATAGTAACAATCCCAAAATACAGGTCAGAATCTGTAACAATCGTTTAAGAAAAGAATAAAGTCATTAAAAAAATTTGCTGCAGTGAAATCACAACATCAAATGAATGTTTTAGTCACAACATACTGACAATACCTAACTATTGAATGATATTGATAATGGTAAAATATACAATGTTATCTCGGGTTATCACAAATTGTTGTGATGGCTTTAAAAGCTGTCGTTTGCCTCGAAAGACTTGCAAAATTATTTACAGTATTGTCAGCCATGTTAGCATGCATTCATCTGATTAACAAATAATATTTTTTATTTTATTTTTCACCATCATTTTTGCCTTTGCTGCACATGTATTGGTTCATAACATTTGAACAGTTCAGAAATGATATTGGCTTGTGTAAGAATGTTATGAATCATTGCATAAGGTATGCTAGAGAATGCTGTAGGACATACGCCAGCAACATTGGCAATATTTAGATCATATTTTGTTGTCACTTGGGGATGAAGTCATGCCATTATTTTTGCATGCTGTGTGTTGTGTTGTGATTCAGTTGCCAGAATTATAGTTTATGCTTCTTAACCTGTGAATTGTAAACAACTATCAAACATAAACCCAAAGAAGACAGAAAGTAACAGGATTCATTCGTCTGCAGGTCCGTTATCAATATAAAACACTATATAGTTGGACCTCAGTAACCATACTAAATAGAGACTTTAGTACCAAAATGGCCAATTTAAATGTTCGATGGGCCTTCAATGCCACTGAGTGGAAACCTACAATGGAGGAGATCACAGCCGCTTCAAGCTATATACAGCAAGAGGAAAAGCAAAGAATAGCAAGATTTGTATTCCAGAATGATGCTAAATCATCACTTGTTGGCCGCCTCATGCTGAGGAAGTTTGTATACAGCACCACTTCTATCCCTTATGAGGAGGTACGGTTTAGCAGAGATGATAAAGGCAAGCCATTCTTAGTGGAGGGAGGTGATGTACCAATAACATTCAATGTGTCTCACCAAGGAGACTTTGTAGTACTGGCTGGTAATAAAGACCGAAACATTGGCATCGACGTTATGAAAATAGAACCGCCGGCAAATAAGAACATACCAGAATTCTTTCGTATTATGACGCGACAGTTTTCGAGGCACGAATGGTCGACGATTCGTAGTTTTCCCACGGAAATGGAACAGATTGCGTGTTTCTATCGCATTTGGTGCCTAAAAGAAAGTTATGTGAAGAACATAGGGTTTGGTATAACTGTACCCTTGGACGAAATAAGTTTTTCGATCAAAACACGCAAGTTGGAAGTGGGGAGGCTGGTAACTGATACGGTGTTGCATGTGAGGAATGTTATGAAGGAGGGGTGGATCTTCGAGGAGACATTGTTGGATGACAAACACGCCGTGGCTGTTTCTTTGAAGGTGGAAGGCAATGGCAACTATATACCCTCGCCTTATACTTATCTGACTTTTGATGAGATAGTGGAAGATGCTAAACCCTTACACGAACCGGATCTGAACTTTAGTTCCGGGTTTATGGAGAAACAAATGAAAAACTTTTAGATTTAAGACGATTGGCAGTTAATCTCGAATTTATTGCGAAATAAAAAAAAAATATTTTCGTAAAATTATAATGTTAAATGTTCGCTAATTTACTTCCAATATGTGTTATATTTTTACCCGACTGCAAAGAAGGCTTAAGTTTTTTACTATTTGGGTTGCTTTTGGATTATATAGATGTGTTATATAGGTTTAGGATCATATTACTTAGTTGTTAGAAGTTCAATGAAAGGCAAATAAATAATTATTTGAATATCAAGTGTTATTTAACCGACTAACAGTAATTAACCCACTAACGAGGCAAGTGACCTGAGATAAAGTTGTGCATTTTCCCGCACTAAAAAGGTTTGAACGCTTGGACGGCTTCGGAGAATGACTTCGACCAGCAGCTGGTCATTGACCTGGGTAGCGTAAAGAACATAACGCGGGTGGCGACCCAGGGCCGCGCGCACTCGCAGGAGTTCGTCCAGGAGTATCATATCAGCTATGGCTCCAACGGACTTGATTACGTTCAGTATAAGGCCGCCGGCGGAGAAGTCAAGGTAAAGAACAAACATCAATATAATAACGAACATATGACTAACAGGTTGAGAGGTCGGTTTGCATGTGTTTTCAGCTTCTTAGTTTGGTTTTCTTGTGTGTTGTCATGTTTTGAAAGTAACACTCGCTTTAATTTGGCGTTGAGTTATTTATTTTGCTAATTACATACTTAGAATCATGGGTCATGTTTTAGTTGATTAACTAAATTACCCTAATATGACTGGTATATACCCGTAGATTAGAGGAGTAGTAATTTACCACACTTAATGAATTGATGTAGTTCGGTTATGGTTGGTCTCCCCTATTTTTTTTTTGTATGTTGGTGACGGTTTTAGTTATTTAAGACTTTTCTTTTAAGTTGCGTGTCTGCCGCATATATACACGAAAACTGTCTAAGAATGATACTTTGGAAGTCAGAGTAGAGAGGTCTGTAATACATCATCCTCCGAGCCTTTTTCCCAATCATGTTGGGGTCGCCTTCCAGTCTAACCGGATTCAGCTGAGTACCAATGCTTTACAAGAAGCGACTGCCTATCTGACCTCCTCAACCCAGTTACCCGGGCGACCCAATACCCCTCGGTTAGACTGGTCAGACTTACTGGCTTCTGACTTCCCGTAACGACTGCCAAGGATGTTCAACGATAGCCGGGACCTACAGTTTAACGTGCCATCCGAAACACAGTCAATGGTGCCTAAGATATACTTAAAAAGTACATACAAACTTAGAAAAGTTGCATTGGTACTTGCCTGACCTGGGATCGAACCCGCGCCCTCATACTTGAGAGGTTGATCCTTTACCCACTAGGCCACTACGACTGTAATACATAACTCATGGAAATGTACGTCATTCGTACTGACGGAGATATTCTAGTTCAAAAAGCAGCAGAAACCAACATAAAAGAACAGCCTTACTTTAAAAAAATATAACGAAAAAACGTTAGATTTTGCTTGATAAAAAGATTCTAAAACTAAAACACTGCACACTGTAAATAAACACAGATTATTTTCTTATAATGTTCTGGAGTAATCTGGAGTATTCTGAAACTAAACATTAACTATTTTCTATTAATTTACACGTCTGGAATTGAAATCTGATTGTGGATTGCGTCAAATATATTTTCCCTTATTTGTTTCTGATTAGATTACGTTGCTAGGGAACTATTAAAACAGCTTATAATTAATTAAGTGTTAACATTTATTGTTACATCCCGTACATATGTATAGTAGGTTGCCATTGTAATCCTGAACAAAAGCATTGCATTGATGGTAAACCTTGGTTTTCAATATGACCAACAACCGTTAGGTCTTCATAATGGGCTGAATAGATTTAATTATAAAGCTGGTGACATGGTATTCAGAGCATTCCAACAATAAAAGTGCAACTGCTGCTAATGAGCTCTTTATAAAAGTCAATAATGAAAGCCTACTGGAAAAAAAGCGCTAATTGGTCAAGTCTTAATTAGTAACGCGGTGCTATTTTAGTGCAATATCAAATCAAATTTTAAAACAACGCGTTCAATTAATATAATATACACTACGGCATAAAAAAATACCAGTTAAAATGTTCTAGAAATATATTAATACTAAATAATTAACTCACATTCATAGCAAGTAGGTATAACAAAGAACTGCAATTATTTTGAGTCACTATGGGAACCGTATTGTTTTTTCATATTGATGGATAAAGTCGTGTACAATTACCACTCTAGATGACAGAATACCTTAACTTTAGGGGTACACTTATTTCTTCACTTATTCAGCTGTACCAATACCAGATAAGTTATGTACAAAGGCGAGCTTAACCCAGAGTTGGGTTTTCCAACAGCAAATCTAAATCAGCTGGTACTTATACCTGCCAATAAACTAAATCTTACCAACTATCAAGACGCAATCCACAATCCCGCACGCTACTAACGTAACAACCTGGTGAAGGCACATCAGCATGGACGGCGCGGGAAAGCTCCTACTACCAGCACCTGACCATCCAGCTGGACAAACGACGCGAGATGCGGGGCATTGCCACGAGAGGCCGCTTTGCCACCGACGAGTATGTCACAGAGTACATGCTGCAGTACTCTGACGATGGAGAGAGTTGGAGACCTATTACTACTCATGATGGGTACTCGCAGGTAGGTGTGGTTGTGGGTTTACTACTAACAATTATTTTTTTGTTATATAGCCTAGGCATGTCGTAAGTACAAGGTTGTTTTAAAATTCTCTCTTAATTAAATATCTTTTATAGTCTTATTTACTTTAGTATGGGAAGTCTGATTCATTGTTTGATACAGATTTTTTGCTCCCTTTGCTAATATGGAAAAGATCTAAAGATACATTGAAAATACCGATATAAACAGAACGACGATTGAGATACCTAAACATAAACTGTCGCAGGCAATTTTTATCACACTATAATTGTTACCATATGTGTTACAGATGCACTGAAAAAAAATAAACATATCATTGTTTATATTTAGCCTTTACGTGACACTGGAAAGTCTCATGCGCCTCAACTTACAACCTTCATGTCAAAACAATTTAGTTTACATTTGCATTTATTTATCAATAGAGTTTACATTTGCACAGATGTTCGAAGGCAACCACGACGGCAACACGGTACAGAAGAACGAATTCGAAGTGCCCATAATTGCACAGTTCATTCGGATAAACCCCATGAGATGGCGGGACAAGATCTCCATGAGAGTCGAGGTCTATGGATGCGATTATGGTACGTATGGAGTAGGCAATACAAGTTAGTATTGCGTATTCAAAATTGGTAAGATATTACTTGATAGGATAGGCGAGGACATCTAATATTTCAGTAATAGAGGTCTATTAAGATCGCTGTTGTTAGCATTGAAATTTTGTGTATCATTTGTAACTAAGGGCAGCTAAAATGAACATAAATCTAAATGTATGTGTACATTACTATGGACAAGGTCAAAATAAAATGGTCATACACTTTAAATATAAATAGGCAAGCCGTCTATAAATCGCTTTAACTGCCTGCTAAAAAGCGTGTAATAAAAATGAAACGGCCAAGGTGCCTTTTCACGAAAAGATTTTATAGGTTTCTTAAAAAATATATTGTTATTCTAAGGACATTTTATTCTAAAGCTCCTTACTTTCTCTTATTTCTAGGAGCGATAAAAATATTCTAAGGATTACTAAAATTGAGACCGTATATTGCAGAACTGTTAGTGACGAGCTTCCGCCCGCGATTTTTATCGCGTCCTGAGGAAAGTACTTTCCGTTCATGGAAAAAGAGTAACTAAACTACATCACGTCCAAGTTGCATCAAAATCCATCCTACCAAATGCCTTAGCGATGAAGAGAAGCAAACAAACATACCCATTTACAATTACATATTTTATATCAGTACAAACTTTGGCATTTAGATTTGGGAACAAGACTTCTAATTTCAATGGACATGTATGTTTTGAATGAGCAACATAATTGAATATTTATTCTCATACCCACAATTCTTTTAACAGTTGCGGACACCCTATACTTCAACGGAACATCCCTGGTCAAGATGGATCTCCTACGTGACCCCATCTCCGCGTCCCGGGAGGTGATCCGCTTCAGGTTCAAGACCAGTACAGCATCAGGAGCGCTCATGTACTCCCGAGGAACGCAGGGAGACTACCTGGCTTTGCAGCTCAGGGATAACAGACTTGTGTTGAACATTGATCTAGGTAAGGGAAGTAGAAACCTGTATTGTGTGTAATCATTAAAAAAAAATGGAATATGGAGTACACATGTTGTTCAAACTGGTTCTTAATAATCTTGATAAATAACGATCCTTGTGGTGTGGTTTATTGTTTTTTCCAGATGTTTAATCTATATATATAAAAATGAAACCCGCTTTCCGTTGTCACGACATAACATGAAAACGGCTTGACCGATTTGGCTGAAAATTAGAGGGGAGGTAACTTAGACCCGGGAGAAGGTTTTAGGGTAGTTTTTGTCACCATCCGGCTACGGGACGCGGGTGAAACCGCGGGCGAAAGCTAGTTATTAATAATTAGTTAACAGAGACATACAGATCTCATTATACTACTGATTCATTGAGCAACACATTTTGCAATTTATCTAATTATAACCATGTGTTCAAAATTGCGAGGTTAAGAAGTGCATTTTAACTTATTATTTTAAATCAAACATGATTCAGATTATAACCTTATCATGCCTTTTATAAAAACCAACAGCTCCTATTGTTATGTCTCCCAATCATCACACGTTAGCAACGTCAAGGAGTATTTAAATTATTGTTTGACCAAAAATATTAACTAACAGAAGTATCCATGTCCCAGCTAAAATGTCACCTATCTTTTCTCTCCAGCAACCACCTACCATTACTTCAGCTTCACCATTCAAACAAAACTTCGCTTTTGTAATACTAGATTGATTAAATAACCTGTTCTCCCCAGGATCCGGTACATCAACGTCCCTATCAGTGGGCAGCCTACTAGACGACAATATATGGCACGATGTGGTGATCTCCCGCAACCGACGCTCTGTCATCTTCTCAGTGGATCGCGTTATAGTGCAGGATCGCATCAAGGGAGAGTTCTCCAGGCTTAACTTGAACAGGGCTGTGAGTATTTAAGATACATATTTTTTCTATTCTTTCGAATGTGTGGGTTGAAGATTTAAAATACTGGCTCTGTGGGAAAAAAACGAAAGTGTCCGAAATACACTTTTCTATGTAACAAATCAAAACACCTTTACTTTAGTTAGGGTGTATTGGCCCACAGATATACCTTAAAGATAAAGAGTATACATATTATTACTAACACATTTTTTTAGTTCTATTTATGGATCGACAAAACCTAGTTCCATGAAGTAATTCCAATCAAAAAGATTTGCTTACAAAATAATATCAACAAGCGAAGATTTGTTTGTAGAAGCGGGTCTCGTAAACACTGCGTAATGACGACACGGTTACGAGATTACTACGTCTGTAATTTGTGTGTGAAGGGCCTTAATCAGCTAACGAGTTTTATTGTCAGAGTTTTCCCAAATCCTTCTATCAGTCTCTGACATAAAATGGGTATATAATTTATACCAATGCGCAACCGTAGCGTATTTGCCTAAAATCATGTAGATATATTTTAGCAATTTTCACTAAGATGAATAATTATATCTTTGTTTGGATATGTCTATGTTGAACCATGAAGAACCACATAATTTTTAAGTATCCAAAAATTCGAAAACAACTACTTTATCATGAAACCTCCTTCCAGTTCTACATAGGCGGCGTGCCAAACTTCCAAGAAGGTTTAGTTGTGAACCAGAACTTCACGGGCTGCATCGAGAACATGTACCTCAACGCTACCAACGTCATCCAGGACTTGAAGCAAGGGTATGAGTCGGGAGAGCCCTTCAAGTTCCAGAAAGTTAACACGCTTTATGCTTGTCCGGTGAGTTTTGTTGTTGTGTTACATGAAATTATAGATATATCAGTTTTTTAGAATTGAGAAAAATATTTTTCGAAATTCGTTGCTTTTATATTGTGGCGTAGTTTACTCACCTTTGCTCTATATCAAGCCATTTAATGATTAAAGTAACCAGACTGCTGAACATTGTTACTTAAATTGTGGCTGTCTGTGGGAAATAATTTCTTACACATAATTGTTGAAACTGGCCGTAAAAGGTGTCAATTATATGGTTTTTGAGTTTGATATTTTTGTATTGTGATCATTTGGATATAACAATACACACATATCTTCCAAATGTAACTGACACGACGATGTTTAGAACGCTTTATACAGCATTTCTACATAAAAAATCTGATTTAGGAATTGATTGTATTTATTACATTCAGTAATACAAGGTATTATACCATCGGTATTTGTTACAGGAACCCCCAGTGGTACCGATAACGTTCCTGAAGGAAGGTTCGTACGCGAAGCTGCGCGGCTACTCGGGCGGCAACACGCTGAACATCTCGCTGGAGTTCCGCACCTACGAGCTGCACGGCTTGCTCATATACCACAAGTTTAATACTGACGGATATGTTAAGGTTTGTTATAGGAAGTTACCAGATATTGAGGAAAAGTAGTGGGAATATAGAAGTGATAATATCTAAAGGAATGTCTAAAGATGCAGGGAGTTAAGATTAAAAAAAAAACTGCAAAAACGTTAAAAATAACTCTTCTGGAAGTGATCAGCACAACAAGCTACTCCAATGTGTAAAATTTTCCCAATCAACATTGACCCTTATAATTTAGAGACACAGATGAAAATCTATTAAAGAAATGTTGTAGGTTGATGTGCTGGTTCTGTAAAATGTCAAGGATCTTATTTGAGACCCAAACACGTTAAAACAAAAAAAACTACACAAGAACTGCACACCAAACCTAGTTCCAAACACACCATTCTTATCACCAGGTATACATAGAAGAAGGCAGAGTGAAAGTAGAACTAGAAACGCCCGGATCCCCTCGGGTCAAGCTGGACAACTATGCGGAAGAGTTTAACGATGGTCGCTGGCACTCCCTACTCCTCACAATGGCTACTGACAGCCTCACGTTGGCCGTGGACTATAGGCCCGTGAAGACTTTGAAGAAACTCCGGTTCATGACTGGAAGCACTTATTATATTGCTGGTAAGTTTTATTTTAAATAGTTTTACTTTCTGCACATTTTGTAAAATGGTGGCCTTATCGCCTTAGGCGTTTTATAGTTATATTAATATTGTTTACGACGTTTCGGATCCACGTGTGTCGGTGGCCATGGATGCTGTAAGTAAAGGATCCGAAACGTCGGGATTAAATAATATATAACCGCGATAAAATAATTTTCGCGTTAGAAATCAATATGTTCACACAGTATTCCTTCTCAAAACCATCATCCTATTAATATTATAAACGCGAAAGTTTGTATGTATGGATGTATGGATGTTTGTTACTCTTTCACGCAAAAACTACTGAATGGATTTTAATGAAACTTTACAATAATATAGCTTATACATCAGAATAACACATAGGCACATTTGTAAACATATTGTTCGAAATACTAAACCTGCGCAGACGAAGTCGCGGGCACCAGCTAGTAAAATATATTAACTTCAAGTTAAAGGAAATACTTATGATTATTATTATTTTCTAGGTGGTAAGGCTCCGCCGCGTGGGTTCGTGGGCTGCATGCGCAAGATCGCAGTGGACGGCAACTATCGCCTGCCCACCGACTGGAAGAAGGAGGAGTACTGCTGTCCCAACGAGGTCGTGTTCGATGCCTGCCAGATGATTGATAGGTAATGCGTAGTGTACTTACGTATTTTGTTTTGTGGTGTGTTGGTTTCTAAGCAGGTGAGTAAGAATAGGAAGTTGAGTGTGAGGTATTGTTTCTTCTATTTAATGTAAGTGAAGGATATATTTTGTTGCCCAGTAACTACTATATTGAGTTGGGATATACAGTTTTTCTTGATGTTTTTTTGCATTCCACTTCCAATCAACATAATTTACAGAAATTAAATTGGTATTTTTGTTCCACATCAGACTGATATTACTTCGCATGATGTATTTTTTTCCGGCTTGGTACAGGCCCAACACAACCAAGCTATAAGAACTATGATTTAACCAATTTACCAAAAAGTGTCGGATTTTTTTATAAATGTGAAAAAGTGCCTTAAAATAATAACCTTACTTATTTATGATATTTTCTCGTAAATTCTATAGCAGAATTATGTGTGTATGTGGTTGTTAACCTTACTTATTCATGGTATTTTCTTGTATATTCCCCACTACATATATGTAACCCGTGCACAGATGTAACCCGAACCCGTGCGAGCACGGCGGCGTGTGCTCGCAGACGGCGGACGAGTTCAGCTGCAACTGCCAGGCCACCGGCTACGCCGGCGCCGTCTGCCATACTTGTGAGTTCACTTATATTTTTATGTGTGTGTATGTTGAGGACGATAAAGCAAAGTATTGGTCTAAAGCACTTTTCCAGGACCAACATTTTTCAAGTCATGTTAAGCACAGTGTTCACTATATTTAATAAATGGACCCTTTTTCATCATTGTAAGCTATTTTGGCACATAAGAACTTTAGTGTGCAACTCTTTTTTTATTTTGTACAATGTTTCTCTTCCCTATCACATCTTGCACGAGAACACAAAATTTCAATTTTCAGAATTTTCAGAAACATTTTTATGAAAATATAATTCCCTTATCATTCCTCAACACAAAGTTCTTCAAAATATTTAGTATCTTCCGTTTTTATCAAACTAAAAAAAAACTACGTGTATTTCTTATCTTAAAGTTCCTCAATTTATTCTCTATTTCGAAAACTCTGTACTTTATGTATTTCCATCTCGCAGCCGTGCACCCGCTGTCGTGCCAGGCGTACAAGAACGTGCAGGCGGTGTCCCGCTCCGCCGACATACACATCGACGTGGACGGCTCCGGCCCGCTGCCCGCCTTCCCCGTCACATGCGAGTTCTACTGTAAGTAATCATTTTACTATTTTTTATTTACACATTGACTTATCCACCTTATCTAACCCTTTAATAAATAAATTGAGGTTCATATTGGTTAAAGTATCTTCTTGGTCAAATGCGACTGATGTGCTCGTGTGGTCCTAGGATTCCCGAGTCGGGCTGAAATCGCTTGTTGGGTTTGAGAAACTTTCATAAAGTTGCCCTGAGTCTAGATGTTGGTTATTTAATCTGACACGTGCATCGGGGAGCACATTGTGACAACACGCAATATTTCTCCAGTGGTGTCGGATTGCCGTTCCATCGAAAGCAGAAAGTGAAGGCACAGAGAGTGCACCTGTGTCTGTGTATAATTGATCTCCTTATAAAGATTGCCGCCGTGGCCGATAATCGGCTGAGACGCCATTATGATATTATTTTTTACAATCCTGTTCTTTCTCTTGCCTACAGCGGACGGTCGCATAATCACAGCAGTGCAGCACTCGGCATCACAGAACACGGTAGTGGACGGGTACCAGGAGCCGGGCAGCTTCCGCCAGGACATCGTGTACGAGGCGTCGCGGCCGCAGCTCGAGGCGCTGCTCAACCGCTCGCACTCCTGTCTGCAGCACCTCGAGTACATGTGCAAGCATTCGAGGCTGCTTAACTCGCCCAGTAAGTGCATCACAGCAGGCCAACACTGGCATCACAGACAAAGGGATTGAAATTATAAATTCGGTCGTATTGACAAAATACGCATATACATTTTTGTACGCGTGAGCGGGGCTTATTAAACGACCGTGTTTCTTATATGTTGTCTTTGTCGGACGCCTGCAACGGTAGAAGAGACCGTGTGCTACGACCATTCGAGTCGGGCTGTCCATTTAAGGCAGTAAAGGCGCTTATTCATGTCGCGAGTACCTTAAGCCAGACCTGTTATCTCGTCGGTGAAAGAACAACATTGTTATCACCATGTTATATGTTTCATCATCCTCTGAGTTTTTTTCCCAACTATGTTGGGGTCGACTTCCAGTCTAATGTTATATGTGTATACTGAGATATACCCCTTGCCACACTGTTTCTTTTTTTTGTATATTTCGTGTGGCTTAATAAACGGTTGAAATGTTTTACTAAGTTAACATTATCCCCAGGCGAGGAGTCGTCGTTCCACCCGTTCGCGTGGTGGGTGTCCCGCTCGGGACAGCGCATGGACTACTGGGCCGGAGCCCCGCCCGGCTCGCGCATGTGCCAGTGCGGGGTGCTGGGGGCTTGCGCAGACCCCACCAAGTGGTGCAACTGCGACGCAGAGCATATGAAGCCCGATGGTAAATAACGATTACTTAATATCAATGTCCATGTGAAGACTAAGCGCTAATTTTGTCATGACGTCTTTAGTACCACTTTAAGCTAAAAGGAATTTCTAAACATCAAGTAAGAATTCAGGCTTCGTTGACACAGACAATTTGAGAGAATACGCTGAAAACAAAATCGTTACAATTTCCATGACACATTCCTTTGCTCTTAAGTCTACGAAATAAACACCCTTGTGTATCAATCTTATCTTAGCTATATCTTTGAATATGTAACTCACATATTTGACAACAGTATACAAAATTAATGTCAAAGATAACTATAGTTTTATGTATTTTTTGTAAATAAGTTACTATTGTTATTAATATAAAATGTTTAGTCAAATTCATAATCCTACTTTTTCACCCAGAATTCCAAGTGGACGGCGGCGAGATTACTGAGAAAGAGTTCTTGCCGGTGAAACAACTGCGGTTTGGTGACACTGGGTCACATCTCGACGAGAAAGAAGGACGGTATACACTCGGACCCCTGCTGTGTGAAGGAGACGGTAAGTCAATTATATTATTAGCTTTAAATAAATACATATTTAAATGTTCTTATAACTATGACAATTACAGAATAGACTACAAGAATATGTATCACTTGACGTTTTCTAATTATTATTTCACTAGCCAGCGGTATCACCCGCGAACTACCTCACGCATCCGGATGAAAAGTATCCTATAGCCTTCCTCGATTAACGGACTACACTGAAAGCTTTTTCAAATCGGACCAGTAGTTCCGAGATAAGCGCGTTCAAGCAAACAAAGATACGTGCATACAAATTCTTCAGTTTTATTTATAATAGGTATGAATGAATGAATGATGAATGAATGAATGAATGATATATTTATTTGCAAGAATATAGGTAGTTAACATCAGTTCTTAACATCTAAGGGTTTCACTATATTCGGCATTTCTGCCGTGCAAATATTTAGATTTTTTCATCTTCCACATAGCATGCAGTACACATTTGTCTAATAATAATCAAACAATAATTTCACCACTTAAATTTAGATTTCATGCAATTAATAAGATTAAATACAATTCTATTCATTAAATTATTAAATTACCAATATTATATTATATTAAATTAAAAGTAATTATAGTTATTAAATAAGGTTTACAATTTACACTCAAGATATTCATTGATGGAATAAAAACATCTCTCACACAACCAGTTATATACCTTCTTATTAAATTCTAAATCTGTAGCACTTCTAAATTCTACAGGTAAGTGGTTAAATATTTTCACCGCCATGGTATAGCAATTTTTGTCGCATAGTTTTAACCTATTTCGAGGAACCACAAGAGGCTTTTGAGCTACTTTCCTCCTAGACACAAACCTCTTATCTCTTTCAAACAGTGAGTAATTATTTCTTACAAACTTGCAGGTTTCAAATATATATAGTGATGGTAGGGTAAGCAGCTTTTGTTTAATAAATATAGGTTTGCAAGAGTCTGTCCACTTTAAATTAAAGATTGATCTTACACATTTCTTTTGGGCTATGAATGCTCTCTGGGCATCTGTTGAATTCCCCCATATAGTGATTCCATATCTCAAAACCGAACAAACATGACTATGGTATACTAATAAGGCTGTTTTAATGTCTGTCAGATTTTTAATCCTCCTAAGAGCAAATACGAATTTGTTTATTTTCTTACAAACATTATCTACTTGAGCTTTCCAGTTGCAATGCCTGTCCATAACTATGCCTAAAAATGTGATATCATTAACTTCTTCTATGTCATTATTATTGTATTGTATACTTAATTTCATATCATCATTTCCATTATTTTTGCATCTATTGTATGGCATAAATTTTATAAATTTAGTTTTATTTGTATTTATTTTTAAGTTATTACTGTCTAGCCAATTTATTAGATCTGTCAACGCTTTATTTGTTACCATTTTACTGCTATCTAGAGTTTTCTCTTTTGTCAACACCGTAGTATCATCTGCAAATAATATAGTATATTGGTTCGTGGAGTTGGGCAGTTCATTTATATATATTATAAACAGTAATGGGCCAAGGACACTCCCTTGTGGTACACCATAGTAGTTTGGTGAGTACGGTGATCTAAATGTTACCTGGGTGTTAGTTTTGGAACACATTTTTTTAATCTCCGTACATTGTTGTCGGCCTCTTAAGTAGCTTTCGAACCAACTGTAAGCCACGCCTCGTATACCGTAATGCTCAAGTTTACGTAATAAGGTTTCATGACATACCATATCAAACGCCTTACTCATATCTAAAAAGATTGCTACTGGGATTTCTTTCTTATTAATGGCATCCATAATTTCTTTCACAAGTTTGAAACATGCTAAAGTTGTAGATTTTTGCTTAATGAAACCGTTCTGTTGACTACATAATACAGCATGTTTTTCTAAGAAATTCATAAGCCTTTTGCTCATTACTTTCTCAAATATTTTTGAAAGTATTGGAACTGGTATTAGTAATAATTCATTTACATAATAAAATTGTCATAACAGATCTATTCAGCAACGCGGTAACGTTCCGCATCTCGGACGCGGTGATCACGCTGCCGATGTTCGACCTCGGCCACAGCGGCGACATCTATTTCGAGTTCAAGACCACCAAGGAAAATGCTGTGCTTTTGCATTCTAAGGTAAGCTGCACACTAGGACCCATGAAACTCGAGACTAGGACACATTAGTATGATATAGTATTATCTGTTTTACTTTTTTCCAACTATGTTCCTATATATTATATTTCCTAAAATAAAAAAATAACCTTTTTTTTTTAACGACGTCAAAAATCATCAAATGACCCCTCCCGCTGTGGGTTAGCAGCGGCGAGGTAGTGTCAGACTCTTACTGACTAAAAACCGTCGTGTTCCGTCGTAGGCCTTTTATGTACCAGGGCCGCGGTATCTCTTTCGAACAACCCGCAGCCCCGGCAGGCCTTGGCCCTGCTGGGCCCCGCTGGGGTTGCTGACATCTCTTTGAGGAGCGCGTGGAACAACGCGCGCCGTCGAATAAAAAATAACAAAAAAAAATAAATAAAAAAAAAATGATTTGATTCCAGTTCTGGTTGAGTACCAGTTTTGTACATAGACTGCCTATTGTATGTATGTATTTGGGTAACATGAAGTTTCATGTTTGTATAATAACACTTTTTGTAAGATTTTCTAGTTCTTGAGTACCGAAGATGTACTAATGACAGCTGGGACAACATGCTTCATGAATCAATTTGATTGCCAAAAGTCATTTAACTTAATTACGACCTTTTTGTGATTAGAGAGAAAATAATTCGTATATTGTCCACAGGGTCCTCAAGACTACATAAAGCTGTCCATCATCGGAGGAGATCAGCTGCAGTTCCAATTCCAAGTGGGAGACACTCCTCTTGGCGTGTCCGTGGAGACCAGCAACCGGCTCGCTGACAACAACTGGCATTCTGTCAGCATTGAGAGGAACAGGTATGTAGTGAGGATCTAAATTCAGACCGACCGGCTCGGAGAGCATCGGCGCGCATTTTTCTTTTCACACAGACCGGAGCCGATCGGCTGCGCAAGCGTTAAAGAGCATGCAATCGGAGCCAAACGTCAAGAAAAAATACACAATCGAAGCCGGTCGCCTCCTCTTATTATTTCACACCGAGCGCATTCTCAATGACAAAAGCAGTGCGCATGCAAAAATAAACCTTACCTCAAATACTAAGTACTCAATTTTCAACGTGTTAAGAATGCTCTGCTCTCCGACCCGGTCTATCTGAACGGACCCTAAAGACCTTGAAATTTTTGCTGTAAAATTTTTGAATATAATGTTAAGTTTGGTGTAGTGGTTTGAATATTAATGGTCGCTGCACGGCGCGGGCGCGGCGCGACGGGACGGGACGGCGACGCGACGCTGAGCAGTTGTAATGTACTAGATATTACGGACGACATCACACAGAGCCGTCCCGCTCGGCGCGACGCGACGCGACGATCTAGTACATTGCGTCGCGTCGCCGTCCCGTCCCGCCGCGCCGCGCCCGCGCCGTGCAGAGACCATTAGCTAGTGCGTTAGTTTTCACATAGGATCACTGTCTGTATAAGTCTCTTATGTTCAGACATAAGAGACTGTTTGTTTATAAACGTACTTATGACTTAATTTCTAGTAAATACACTAGCAGTTTTTAACTTTCTCTGTGTGAGAGCGAGCCTGTGCCTAGCAGTGGAACTATAAAAAATGCTGATGATGATGGAATAGAACTTCACATTTGACAATTTGTTTCTATCATTATTTTATTAACCATGATGTCACATCAATTTATCATGATGCACTACCAGCATACTTATAATACGAAGCCCGACAATTTTTTTTTTTACTTTGACTTTGCCGTCATGTTCACTACATTGTCCTTTCTCTTTATACATACCTTTCTATTAATCCAGGAAAGAAGCCCGCGTGGTAGTAGACGGAGCCCTGAAGAACGAGATCCGCACGGCCAAGGAGCCGGTCCGGGCTCTACACCTGACGACGGGGCTGGTGCTGGGCGCGGCGCTGGACCGCAAGGACGGCTTCGTGGGCTGTGTGCGGGCGCTGCTGCTTAACGGCAGGCCTGTCGATCTGAGGAGCTATGCACAGAGAGGTATGACTGGTTTGTTACGTATTTGTTTCTGTATATTTTTGTTGTTAAATCAAATGTGCTATTATAAATTCATTGTTATCTAAGTTTTTTTATTGAATCTAGCCAAAATACTTTTACTAAATATGGCGGCTTTGTACTAAAAACTTCCGCACATTCCAATAAAATATAACCTTTATAGCCTTCCATGATAATCATGCGGTCTAACCCAGAAATAGTTTTTCAAATCGATCCAATTATTCCTGAAGTTATTAACGGCATTCAAACAAACTTTTCTACTTCATAATATTAAAATCCGGGAAATCTGTCGAAGAATTCAATTCTCACGTTTGTAGATATCAACTTTGTAATATGATGTTATCATGACGATTCAATCCATATAGATTATAGATGTTAATGAATTATGAGACCAGCACCAAACTGCATAGTTTTCAGAAAAAATTACAGTAAGTTTATTTCTAATAAAACCTTTAACCTTAACTCGGTATCTTCAACCAGGACTATACGGCATCTCAGAAGGCTGCGTGGGCAAATGCCAGTCCTCACCGTGCCTCAACAACGGCACCTGCCTCGAGGGGTACGACTCGTACTCCTGCGACTGTCGCTGGACAGCATTCAAGGGTCCTATTTGTGCTGATGGTGAGTTAACTATAAAAAAGCTGTATACTCTTATATTGTGTTATATTGTGTTTGTGTGCTGCCATGTTGTACTAGTGAGAAAATCTAAGTAAATAATAACAATCTGTAGTTTGTCAAATAGTTTTCGAATCATGTTTTTTAATTAATGTATCAATTGAATAATTTAAAGCTGGATGATCCGATCTTATAAAAAGTAAAATACCACAAGAACTTGGTTTGGAGTAAAGTATGTAGTAAACTTTTGACAAATTCTTCACATTTTCTTTTATGTCTTCATGTCACAAATTTAATTTAAAAAAAGATTGGTTTTTAACCTAATTTTACGTTCACAGAAATCGGCGTGAACCTCCGTCCGAACTCCATAATAAAGTACGACTTCCTCGGCTCCTGGCGGTCCACCATCGCCGAGAAGATCCGCGTCGGCTTCACCACCACCAACCCTAAGGGATTCCTGCTCGGATTCTATTCTAACATCTCTGGAGAATATCTTACGCTGCAGGTGTCCAATTCTGGTAAGAATTGTGTTCCAACATCTCATCAATCATTCTCATCATCTCCCGAGCCTTTTCTCAACTATGTTGGGGTCGCTTCCAGTCTAACCGGATGTAGCTGAGTACCAGTGCTTTACAAGAAGCGACTGCCTATCTGACCTCCTCAACCCAGTTACCCGGGCAACCCGATACCCCTTGGTTAGACTGGCGTCAGACTTGCTGGCTTACCGTACCCGTAACACCTGCCAAGGATGTTCAATGACAGCCGGGACCTACAGTTTAACGTGCCATCCGATACACAGTCTTTATTGTCCAAGATATACTTTGCAAGTTGCATTGGTACTTGCCTGACCTTGACTTGAACCTACACTCTCATACTCGAGAGGTTGGCTCTTTACTCACTAAGCCACCACGACTTTTTCTGGTAAGAATTGTGTTATTTATGAATAAGCTGGTTCTTTTTGTTAAAAGTCGCTTATGTTTGGTTTTACAATACGTATTCATGTAGAGAACTTTGCAGATCTATACTAATATTATAAAGAGGAAAACTTTGTTTGTTTGTTTGGTTGTAATGGATAAACTCAAAAACTACTGGACCGATTTTAAATATTCTTTAACCATTAGAAAGCTATATTATCTGCGAGTAACATAGGCTATAAATTATCCCGGTGTAGGCAGTAGCTCCCACGGGACGCGGGTGAAACCGCGGGAAAACGGCTAGTTATATATACAACATGTAACGTAATTAACGCACACCCTCAAACACGCTAATTAGAATATTATGTTATAATCATAATACAAACACTGAATTTTTAATTTAACATGTATATGCATTGTTATTTACTAAATTAGTTATACCAATTCTTGGAGAACTTTTTGGTCGTACTACTACGCACGCAAATATCGCACCGCGCGCCGCTCGACTCGACACAACATAACGAAACTACGGAAAAAGCCGACAATACACGAAGTCTTATTACTTTGAGTTACGGTCTATTTGAATTTGTTTTGACTGTACAGAGTTAATATGACAATAATTTCCGTAGTTTTAATTATTTTTGGGATAAAAAATTACCTAAAATAAAAATGATATAAATCGATTCAGTAAACGATTCTGAACAAACTAATTTCAGGATGTGCGTTAATTAAGTTACATGTTGTATATTGGAAAATACATTTGTATATTACAAGTAGTCAAAAGCCAGAAAGTCTCACGAAACATATCGAGGGGTATCTGGTTGTTCAGGTATGTGGGTTAAGTTCAGACAGGGAGTTGCTCCATGTAAAACAGTTATTACCTGGAGCCAACCCCAACATAATTTTGGGAAGTAGCTAGACAGATGAAGAACATTGAAGAATAACGACTTATTATTGGATTTATTATACAAAAACTGTGTCTTCGCAGGTCATCTCCGCGTAGTATTCGACTTCGGGTTCGAGCGCCAGGAGATAGTCTTCCAAGGTAAACATTTCGCGCTCGGCCAGTACCACGATATCCGACTCTCCAGGAAAAACGGCGGAACTACCATGCTGTTACAGGTATATAACTTTATAGCATTTTTATACAAGGTGTTGATTTGCATTTGTGCCATACTTCAGGAGGAGGACATAAAATACGTAAATAATCGATTGGAATTACAGTAGACGGGAAATAGCTAATATGCACTGCTTTTTTGTCATTGTAATGTCATAGTATTTCAGAAGTAATCCAATTTTATGAATGAAATTTATGAATAATTGTTGCGTATGCTTTGTGTTTGCGTTTGTGTGAGGGCGCAGCACGGTTTTAAGGCCAGTAACACACGCGCCAAGTTTAAATACGGCTAGATGACATTGACGGATTTCCGAAAAAATATTAAAATCAAAATTTTTTGTACCAATTTTTTTGTTGATTTGGGTTGAGAATCATTAGTATAATTACGTCCTTGACTATGGCACGGATGCAAATCAACAGCTTGTATACGTAAGTGTGTTTAAAAGTTTACATACGGGTGGGGTAGATATACTAAAATTGTCCAACTGTCTGTTCCTCATTAGATACCAACGAAAATTACGGAATAAAGATGCCTGATACATATGAAATGCATCCATCTCAATTCAGAATATATTGTCAATGCAACCAAATATCGATGTTATTTGTTACAATTAGGGTCCGTTCACATAGACCGGCTCGGAGAGCATCGGCACGCATTTTTCTTTTCACACAGACCGGAGTCGGCTCCGATCGGCTGTGTGAGATGCAATTGGAGCCAAACGTCAGCAAGACCGAGAAAAAGTACACGATCGGAGCCGGTCGGCTCCACTTATTATTTCACTCCGAGTGCCTTCGAGCATTCTTAATGACAAAAGAAGTGCGCATGCAAAAATAAACCTTACTTCAAATACTAAGTACTCAATTTTAAACGTGTTAAGAATTTGCTCTCCTCTCCGAGCCGGTCTGTCTGAACGGACCCTTATAGTTAGAATGTTAAATTATACAGTGACTACAATACATAAAATGTGAATCAACATTATTAATACGTAAGAATAATTCTTAAATTGCTCTCATGCGTACTAGCATGTGGCCTATACCCTTCCGCCTCCTTCACCAACCGCTGATACATAAACATGTATTATGTTCAGCGACGCGCGCAATTTACCATAACGACAAAGACTGACGAGAACCACACGATTTAAATTATTATTGTAACCAGGTGGACAACTACGAAACTCAAGAATACAACTTCAACATAAAAGACTCAGCCGACGCCCAGTTTAACAACATTCAGTACATGTACATCGGCCGCAACGAGTCCATGAGCGAAGGGTTCGTGGGCTGCGTCAGTCGAGTGGAGTTCGATGATATATACCCGCTGAAGTTGCTGTTCCAGCAGGACCCGCCGCCTAATGTTAGGAGTTTGGGAGGTAGGTGTATATTTGTATTTCTACAATAGTTGTTTTCTGTGGTTCCACTCGCATCCCGATGGAATTGCTCTCCGAAGTCGGATAAAAAGTAGCCTTTGTTATTGTAATGAACATATATGTACATATGCCAGCTAATTTTCGTCAAATCTTTGATGATTGAACAACATCTGTGATTTAAACTTTTATTTTAAATAGTTTGCCTTTTACGTCCCCAGTTAGAAACTTCATAATGCAGTCAAATCATCCTTGCATAATATAAACTATTAGCTTCTAAAAGCAGTTACACCTATTTCTCTTGAGATTACTGTGGAGTAGTTCGGTGGAATACTCGAACAAAAGATAGAATGTAGTTTTTCTTTTATAAATGGGCTAGCCAATACTGAACATTTTTGCAACCTAACAAACTCTTCAGTGTTCAAATATTTGTATAAACAAAACGATGTACTTCCGCAGGTGGTGTACTAAACGAGGACTTCTGCGGCGTAGAACCCGTGACCCACCCGCCCGAACGCGTGGAGACCCGCCCGCCGCCAGACCTCGACCTGCAGCGGGACCTCGACCTGCACAACACCGACGAGGCCATCCTCGGCAGTCAGTACCCACCACATAGATACCCATACCCCAAATACCCATACCCTATAACCTCGTACTCTGGGTATCCGCCTGGATACTCGCCCTATGAACCTAAGCCGACATACACCTTGCTCGATAATATCACTACGGGCTTTTTTACAACACTTTTTGATTATAATCTCGTTGTTTAACACATCCTTGAAATAATTTACTATTACGTCATGAAAATAAACTAGTGCCACCTTATTATAAAACGTGGTTTTAAAAAAGTACCAGCTTTTGCACCACCTTTAAACCACCGTCCCGAACAAAATCAGTGGACTAAAGCTATTACTAAAGCGGGTACTTCTTAAAACCACGTTTTATAATAAGGTGAGTGATGTTTATTTTATAGAGAATACAATCGAATTAAATATTTTTTACCTAATGATTATAATTTTACTATAAACACATTACTGTAATCTTGGGGCTTTTTGATGTTCCAAATACAATGGTTAACAATAAAAATATTGTTAATACTTTGCTTATATGTTGTGCCAAAGCCAAATTTTTTCTGCAAAAAAAAAGGATAAAAGAGTGAAACAAATTATAACGTTTAACATATTTTTTATTTCAAAAACTCTTTGATCATTCATAACAATAGATAAAATATATTTTGTAAGTCTGACTTAATGAATAATTACAGTGATATCATGTAAGGTAATAAAAAAAGCTAATTAAAAACACACACTACTAATTATAAACACAAGATACCCTAACATTAAAGGGATAAACCCTTTTTGTTAGGGTTTCCTTACTCAAATTATAGAATTATGACCCTAATATTAAGACTATTCTCAGCCTGTCCCTCAGCTGTTTATCATGAACCTTGATATTTAATGGCGTCCACGGCCGATTTCGGCCACGGCGGCTGTTCTCATTTAAGGAGATCAGCCAGCTGCGCAGGACATATTATAGTGCACGAGCATTTGCGCAGACACAGGTGCACTCCCTATTCCTTCACTCTCATAACCCGATGGGACGGCAATCCGACACGACCGGAAAGAGATCAGGCGCAGGACCGACATTTACGTGCTCTCCGATGCACGGGTGAATCAATCACCAACTTCCAGACTACGGGCTGCTTTGTGAAAGTTCAAGAGAACCCACAAAGCGATTTCGGCCCGACCCGGGAATCGAACCCGAGACCTCGAGAACAGCAGCCGCGCTTGCGACCACTAGACCAACGATATTTAGTGGGCTATCATACAACAAATCAAATTTTAAGTAACTTCTACGCCTCATGTCTAGTTCTATACTTATGTGTAATAAATACTTACTAATAATAACGTATTGTTTGTGTACAATTGCAGCTGTACTGGCGTTCATATTCCTGCTACTGATCATCGTGGCCATCGTGTTGGTTCGTGCGCTGTCAAGGCATAAGGGAGAATATCTGACACAGGTCAGTTTGGGAATTTATTTACTTACTAGCTTCTGCCAGCGGTTTCACCCGCATCCCGTGGGCACTACTTCCCGTACCGGGATAAAAAGTAGCCTATAGCTTTCCTCGATAAATGGGCTATCTAACACTGAAACAAATTTTCAAATCGGACCAGTAGTTCCTGAGATTAGCGCGTTTAAACAAACAAACAAACTCTTCAGCTTTATAATATTAGTATAGATTACATTTCAGTCGTGTCGTAAAAGCTTTTCATCTAACACTGGATTTTTTTTTTCAAATCGGCCTTGTAGTTCTCGAGATTATTGTTGAGCTTCATAACTAGCATTGATGTGAACAGGAACATTATGGTACAGAATGGGTAAAATAAAACTGGAGTTTTTTTCTTAATGTGAGTAACTATTGGGATAAAGTGTAGGGTAGTAGGGTGAAAATGACAGAAAGAATTAAGTTTTATTCTTTAAGAAGTATGTGGTAAAATAGTGATGTAAATATAGGAGCTAGAATTATTTTAAATATTCCAATTGGTCAAACATAAAACGATTTTAATTGATTTTGATGAGATAGGACTTTGGTTTTTTTGTTAACCGACTTCCCAAAAAGGAGGAGGTTCTCAATTCGGCCCGAATTTTTTTTTTTTTTTTTTTTTCCATGTATGTACATACATGGAAAAAAAAAAACCGCCGAGGTTTATAGACCGATTTACGTGATTCTTTTTTTGTTCGACGCGGAATAGCTGCCAATTGGTCCCATAGTCATCAGGTCAGGGATCTGATGATGGAAACCCTGAGAAATCGAGGGCAACTTTCGAAAGTTGTAAGCCTACATAGGGTTAAACCTTGACACTCATATGTATGTCTGATAGCACTATTCAACAGTGAAGGTTTGGAGCTGACCTGATGATGGAGACCAAAGAAGGTCGAGGGAACTGGACAACTGAGTATGTAAACTACCTCGTGTTTGGGCTTATATTATTCGTATTGACGAGACCTTTGCAACAGTGAAGGTTTGGAGCTGATCTGATGATGGAGACCAGAGAAGGTCGAGGGAGCTCGACAACTGAAAATGAAAAGTACCTCGTGTTTGGGCTTATATTCTTCGTATCAATGAGCACTTGCCAGTTAAGTGGATAGTGACCTATTCGTTTCACTGAAAAGCTGAAAATAAAAAACTTTTTTACAAAAAAATATAACCGACTTCCCAAAACACTAAAAAGCAAAAAAAAACTAATTTTAGGTGCATCGGCCTAGAAGTCGGTGGCAAAATTAACTCAGGGACATCCATTAGACACCGACTTCTAGGCCGATGCACCTAAAATTAGTTTTTTTTGCTTTTTAGTGTTTTGGGAAGTCGGTTATATTTTTTTGTAAAAAAGTTTTTTTTTTTTAATGTGCGAATTGTATATGATATGTGATGTTTGTGTGCAGGAGGAGCGCGGCGCGGACGGCGCGGCGGACCCCGACGCGGCGGCGCTGGCGGCCGCCACCGGCGCCCGCGTCACCAAGCGCAGGGAGTTCTTCATATAGCGACCACGTCATACTTACACTGCGACACCCACTGGACTTGCTAAACGATATTGTCAAAATGTACTAGTAAGCCTGACTCTAGTAAAACCATGGGTGTGTTCCGAAACACTGTACTGGCTAGCGCTCATGACGTCTTAATTCGATGCTATATTGTCAATTCATCCCGAAATGTACTGGGCACTGCATTGATGTCACTGGTCACAGTTTGAGCCTATATTGAGAATAGTAGCTGTGTGGTTATTTGTAACAGTTGTGAACACTCGCGCGTCGGCTGCGGCGACTCCCCGTGCGCAGCATCGCTAGAGCAGGCTCTGCCAATACAATAAGGTGTCACTTTCATGCCGTCATTAACACTAGCCAGTATATTATTAAGCTATATTTCGGTAAACACACCCAAGTCTACCCAGTACTATATTACCTTGCCCCGTGCAAATTATCATCAGCAACAACTTTAACATAAACAACTATATTTAACAATAGCTTATAAAAATACTGCCTCATTAACCTACAAATACCATAGACTTTGTAAACGAAATAAAACATGAAAAATATATTCGGCTTAATCATCGACACTACACTGAATCTTATAAAAATTATGTATCATATTCTAAAAATGAAACTAGTACAATTAACAAACATTTCTAAAGACAATATTTCAGTATTCCAACGTCATTATATGACTTAAAATTCTTTCGACTTGTAAAAATGTATAAGCATTTATATTATAATTAAAGAACATTTTTTTATTGTATACGGTTATACTCACGCGCAGCTATCCGACTCGTTTCACAGAGAAATAAGAAATAAAATTGCCAAAACTGCATGCTCCATATTTTAAAAAATTTTGATAACCTTTGCAATCAGTATGACATATTTTATCATCCTATCTCTATAAACAAAACATAATATGAGGTCAAAATGACTTTAGTTTATAATAAAACTAAATGCATTGGAGACAAATGGTATAAGTAAATGATAATGACTTATCAAAGGTTATATTATAATATAGAAACATCTAAAAATGTCTGACTATCTGTACGAATTAATTGTATGTTTAAATTGTAAAGTATTTCTCCCACTAAGTGCCATCTGGCTACTTGCTATCACTCCTATTTAGGCTTCAAGCTATCTAAAGAATCTCGATCTTGTAAAGCTCTCAAATATCATTGTATTTACAGATATTATTATGAATCTCTTCATATATTTTGCTCTCGAATTATATATCACTTTACAGACATAAAAATACTTGTATAATTCATCTATACTTATAATAAATCTGTAGAGAGGTCAATTCTGTACATTGAATATATTTCCAAAATAACTATTAGGGGGTGATAAGTGATCGATACTGATGCCAAAAATGCAATCAGTAAAATTTTTGTCTGTCTGTCTGTCTGTCTGTCTGTCTGTCTGTCTGTCTGTCTGTCTGTATGTTCGTTATGGAAACAAAAACTACTTGACGGATTTCAACGAAACTTGGTACAATGATTCTTCATACTCCTGGGCAGGTTATAGGATACTTTTCATTACGCTATGATCAATAGGAGCAGAGCAGTGAAGGTAAATGTTGGGAAAACGGGAGAAGTTACTCCATTTTTTATGCTTCCGTCCCGTGTGCAGCCTTAATGGTTAAAGCTACACAGAAACCATGTATGACGAAAATGTTCTCCTTAAAATTATGTAAAAAAATATACCATGACAGTATATGTCTATCTTTTATGGTTGGCTCAGAATAACTCTTTGCACAAAGTCCGAATCTAACGCGAACGAAGTCGCTGGCAGAAGCTAGTTTACAAATAAAATATTCTCGCCTTCCTTTATACCCGACCGCACAATGCAAAGGAGGGTAATGTGTTTATTGCTAAGTATAAATATTAGAATTCTTCCACAAATCATAAAATTAAAGATACTCATGTATATCTCACGGAACATTTAGGATAAAATTGAATCTACAGTTCACGCAATAAGGTCGTAAATCGTTTTAACAAGACAAAAATATTATATAAAATAATACAAACTAGTGTTAGTTTAATATTAGGTTCTTTATAGTTTTATAACATTTGATTATCGACATAGATTATTTTTATTTAGACTGCTTACTTATAAGCGATTAGGATATTATTAGTTTAAGACAAAACGCGTTGGAAACACATTTTTTATTTTATTTCCGTCCAAAATGATCTTTTTGTTACTTAACGGTCGTGTGATTATTTTCTTTTACTTTAAAATAATGTGAGTAGGGTGATTATTCAGTATAATATAAAATCTAACATTATGAAATGTGCCCTTTCACATATTATATAGGAGTGTAATATTTTTTAAGTAACTTGAGTAAAGTTATGAGTGTGTATATGTATAATTATTTTGTTAACATTTTATTTATGTGACGTATAATATTTATTTTTATATTACGATAAGTTTGTACTCCGATGTAATCTCCTCTTGAAAGTTCCAAATGAAATACATACAAATATGAATTAGTATCACGCTTTATCATCGTTAAGGAAAGTTATAAATAATGTCATACGAAAGACGATGACCCCTAAATTTTGAAAGTGTAAATGTAAAGAGAATTAACTGTAATAAAATATGAAGTCGATAATCTTTCAGAATTTGGGGCAAAGTCAATATACATAGATAGGAGTGTGCTCTGATTTGTATTTGAATGAAGGAATATAACAAATATCACTTGATCGTCCATTAGTACTCTTTTAGCATTGTCATTGCAATTTCAACCTTATCTCAGTGCCATACGTCTCATATTTAAATACTGTAAATTTAAAATAAACTGCAAAGAATTTTGAGCTCTATGTCACATTACTAAGGTTCATATTCGTTCAGGTTAATGAATACGATCAAGTGGGATTGTGCGGTATGATAAGGTGTGTGTGCCTTAACAGAAACCAAGACGGAGCCGCGGCACGTAGTATAGTCACTGATATGTAGCGTGTTGATAGTAGAGTTTTTATTTTACTACTTCGAGTATCACGAATAAATTTTCCACAAATACATTATTTGTTTGTTTTTTATTTGTCACCTATACATATATGATAAGACATGCTGACAATCTATGTTCTAGTTCTATTGCTCCGAATCTGGTTTTCACATAGCATCATTCGTGGGTTAAGAACTAGAGTAGCGTAAGGGCAAAAATACAAAAAATTTTTTTTTTCACCATTCGTTTATTTAATCCCCATATTTTTATGTGCCGAAAAACTGGAACGATGTAGTGTGTTGATTGCTTAGTACAACAATAACGTATAAAAAATAAAGATATTTGTTTATTGCCAAAATGAAGTGTTTCTACTTACAATAATCTTGATATTATTTTCTCAAAAAAATTACGAGCACAACGATCGTAACTCGATTTACAGAGCGAATAAGACACCAAATATGCCTTCAATGTAATCGCTTAAATAACGTATCTTGCCATACGTTATTAACGCAGAAAGTTTGATTATGTAGGCTTAGTTTGTTTCGTGCCAAATAAACGTAAAGTTATTATTTTTAAAGCCATTTTAACGGAAGTTCCGTTACATTCCATACATATTGAATTTATGTAACAGCCAAAATGACGTATGTCAACCAGTTTTTGAAAAATAAATTTTATTAAAATGAAACCGTATTTTGATTAACCAAAAAGTTACATTATTCTGTAGCCGATAAATAAAGTTTTATTATTAGTAAAAATCAGATATCTAACTACTATAGATTTTGCCACAAAAAGGGCTATAAGATAACAGTAGGTAAATTTGAGTTGTTTTCGGGCTCTCCCGAGAAGTTGTCATTTTGGCCTTACGCTACTCTAGTTCTTAACCCACGCATTGCAGTCATCAGTTTCGATTCATGAATTTCTATCCAAGTAATGGTATAATAGAGAGCCATGTTTTACATAAGATTAAGATGCTTTCTGTTACCCTCCTATGGTAGCAGCCATGTTTCATGCACGTAATATACTCTGTGCAACCCTCAAAAACAAAATGACTGCCCCTTAAATAGATACCTGAGAGGTAATAAAAGATCGTATCATCACAATCTCAAGAGGTCCTTTACTTTTAAGTACCTATTCTCCTAAAATTATCAAGTTCAAAAGTGACCTATGAAAAGCACAGTAACCGTGATGAAGTCTGTCACCGGTAGTCATTATCGGCTTGTCCCACATCACGCCAAGCACCTGTGCTACTCAACCCGTTTGCAAACTGCTGACTGCCGCGCCCCTTCCACTTGGATATCGATAGAGTAGGGGGGAGGTTTGTCGATATCGATATCGATGTCGAAAGTCAAGGTGTTGATTTTGTATTTATGCACCTTTTCTGCTTGAAAAAAAAAACTGATTCATTTTTTTATTTTTTTATTTATTTATTATACTTTTTGCACACATTTTACAAAAAAAACAATGTACAAAGGCGGACTTAACGCCTTAGGCGTTCTCTACCAGTCAACCTTTAGGTGGAGGAGAAATTTCATGGCAGGTGCACTAAATATGTATATAAGGCAAATCGAAAATATATAAACGTACATAGACTTATTATACATACACATATATATATATATATATAATATTAAATAAACTTTAATACATATATAAATAACAAAATCAAATGCATAGTTGTGTCAATTCTGCAAACTCTGGTGAAGATACTCACGAAGCTTCAATTTGAAAGTCAATCGGCTATCTACCATCCTAATTTCCGAGGGTAACTTGTTCCATAAAAGAATAGATTGGACAAAATTCATATAATATAACTAGACTACTAATATAACTAACTACCTTTAGAGATCAAAAAGTTTCTTTAATTAGGCGATTTCCACGATATCTAACTGAACCACCTTAGTACCTACCAAGCGCACTGTAACTGGAAGGTATGTAATATGCGAGTTTGAAACTGATGAACCGAGGTAGGTTAATTTGTAATTAACTTTAACAAACTTGCAGTAGGTATAGCAAGTTTAAAAAGCTAACAAGCTAGTGTCACAATTTATCGATATCTCCCCATCTCTAGACGCCACATGGAGCGGCTCTTAGTGGTCGTTTGACCTGAAATGTCGATACATCGACTGTCGAGCACGCGCCGCCACTCCACACCTTTTAGCGAACATCTAGTTCTAGTGCACATTACTGGGTCACTGGGGCAGGTTACAGGGCAAACGTCGCGACTTTGAACGCAGTTTTTATAGAAAAGACTTGATGAGTTAATCGATAGTTGACCATCGACATTGGATATGTTGGGTTGTGGCCCACACTAAACTATGGTCATGGTATGGTATCGTTGAGAAAGAGCATGATAGACGTACAAAGTCCTTATGGAAGGGAGGCCAGGGCAGTTTCAACAACACACGGCAATACCATTTTAAAATGCAGGTGCATCTTCGATAGTAAACCGGGCAACAGCTGTACTGAGTAGATAAGGAAGCTGATTATTTCAGTCTACCCGAGAGCTTTTCTATAATTTTATTAGTATTAGTCAACATATCTACCAATTGCAGAAATAAAATAGGCAGAATAGGCATGAATTCAAACTGAGCGTTAATCAGTTTAAACCAATGTCATTATGCATTCTAGACGTTAGATATACTTAATGTCAGACAGATCCTAATGAATGGGTACCACTTACGGATTACACACAATCCTACAATTAACTCCGTTTAAAATCACTATATTTTTTTCGGACTTTCAATCAAACAGACCCGGTATAGTTGAACGTTATTATTTTATCTATGACCGCCTCTAGGCATAATTCAATACAAATATGGGCATGTCGGTAAACGTAGATATTACATCAATCGCATCAGTGCCACTAATGGAAAGAAAATAACTTTATAGCTATTAGTTAGCACCCACGCAATCGCTTAATTGAGAATACCTTGGGATGTTGTTGAGTTACATATAGTCAGAAGCAACCGTTACACAACAATACTTAGGTACCTACGAACAAAGTATAATAATAGGTAAACAGCAATAGGAACAAACAAAATACGAATAAATTACGAAAATCTTCCTACCGACTCCGTACCCAATATCCCTTACAATCCATCAGTCCGTCACTAACCCCATCAGCTTCTAATACAATATTAAACAACAATTCAAACAAAACACAGGTATAATAAATCTTCACAATTGCCCCTGGATGTAACCCACTCAATATTTTAAACTACCAGTGTTACCTGACCTCTTGCCATGCAATTATGGACTTTATTGTTGATGAAATAAGGTGGTGCGATTATGGCTATTGAAGTAATGGGGCACAAAACGGCCGGTGGATTTAGCCGGCAGACGGGAACACGGTAAGATATTAATCCGTCAGATCATGATTAGATTCAGTGGCACGGAGTAATATATTCGAAGGTGTCAGCTTTAGTGATGGCCGCTGTCGATGCCAATGATAAGGATTTGCGATAGCTACATGTTATTGTTTTATAATGAGTCGATGAATGTAAGATGTGTTTGATATGATTTGTAGTTATTGCACCAGGATACTGATTATGTAAATCTGTATTATGTATGTGTTTTGCCATGCCATTTTGCATAATCTATCATTCATATTAGGCACTACTCCAACTGACAGGTTTTATGTTAGTCACTTAGATGAACTTAGAAACTGGGGATAAGTTACATCACTCGTCACATGCAGTATGACTTGACAGTGTGATTAATTATGTAACTCGTAAAGTTCACACATAAAAAACTTTAAAAGAATCCGGTTCATTATTGCAACCATTTTTAAAGTGACTCACACTTTCTAAATAGTATCCAAACCACCCTCCAAAACAAAACACATAAAAACTTACCATACGGACACTAAATATTCATCGTGAAGCAATAACTGTAAAGCAGAGATCAATAATTGTCGATATTTCACCTCCCTACACATTGGGCGGTGTCGATAAGCGCGCGTGCCGCGGCAAGCGCCCGGCGTCTTAACGTGGAGCACCTTCCTACGTCGATAACTTACACAACACTACAGTAAACGGAGACGTTTTCTTTGCAGTTATGCTGAGATTTCATGTGGAACATTTCATTCTGTATTTTGCAATTGTCCTTTTTGTGCGCATTTCTCGTTCAATTTACTTTGTACAAGCTATTTTCCAGTTTGGGGTAACTGAATGAAAAGTTTCGAAATATATTTGCGGATTTAAGTTAGAGAGCTTTGTAGCATCATTATATGCGTAATTCAATATAGCGTTGCTACGACAAGTTATCTACTACGCAGCTACGCCGTGCTACGACCACATACAATCATATTCCTGAAAAACCGTAGGCACCGCTATTGCTTTTCGTGAGTCAATTTGATAAAAATTAAAAATTTATTTTCACTCATCTTCACAATTGAACCCTCACCTCAACAACTCCCGGTACCCAATCACAGCATTGTAAACTAACTCAATCAAAGTCCATTACGTTCGACGTCGCAACGTAATTACCAATAGTCGGCAACTGCAAACAGATTTAGCCGGCAGGCCGCGGCCCTAACTTCCCGCTTCATCTGAAACTTTACAATCCGCTTTACGAGCGAAATTAGTTGGAAATTAAAATACCACCGCACACCTGTCTGAGCCGATTATGTGAATCGATGGAGTTTGGCAGGCTTCCGCGATTTTTGGCAGGAGTTTGTTGTAGGCTTATGAATTTATTGTAATTGTTAAGTGAAGTTCGTTTTAATTATGACTTAAGTCGCGCGACCCTTTCATATTCTACGTGTTAGAGTAGTTGTTTCAATATCTTTTCCAATGGTAGTTATAAAAACTTTCTTGTAATAAATGGTGCTATTACCGCAGACAACCATTGGGATGGGATCCAGGCTATTCTAGTAAAAAAAAGCTAGTAAAGTATCTTAATAAGTCTTAATTCTTAAATAAGTCGTGGTGGCCTAGTGGGTAAAGAACCAACCTCTCGAGTATGAGGGAGTGGGTTCGATTCCAGGTCAGGCAAGTACCAATGCAACTTTTCTAAGTTTGTATGTACTTTCTAGGTAAATCTTAGACACCAATGGCTGATAAAAAGGTGAAGGAAAACATCTTGAGGAAACCTGGACTATAAAGTCTGAAATCACGAACCCGCATTGAGCAAGCGTGGTGATTAACGCTTAATCTTTCTCCGTGTGAGAGGAGGCCTGTACTCAGCAGTGGGACGATAAAAAGGCTGTAACAGTAACAGTGAAGTATCTTAGGTCAATGTGAGATGAATACTGGTTATGGTCACCATAAATGCCGATTTTAAAACCTTCAATTCCAGCCCCCACACCAATGCACCTAATTTCAATACCCCGAAGTCGACAAGCAAACCATAATTGAGTATTATGTATATCTAATAATTACCGAGACACCTCCCACGTGCTCTGTGATCTCGGCTGATCACAGGGCGGCTGATTACAGGCTGCGCTGATTGTGCTCACCTTGTCATTTGTACTGAGGACTCTATTCAATGTTGTTTGGTAATTTCTCGGTATAGTACCTACTATTGAATTATTGTATATTAGATTGTTGAGTGGTATCACTGGCAGTTTGGCAGAACATGTGTAGGTAAGTAGTTTCCACGGGATGCGGGTGAAACCGCTGGCAGAAGCTAGTAGATAGATAAGCAGGTATATAAGTAACTAGCTTCTGCCAGCGGTTTCACCCGCATCCCGTGGGAACTACTTCCCGTACCGGGATAAAAAGTAGCCTATAGCCTTCCTCGAAAAATGGGCTATCTAACACTGAAAGAAATTTTCAAATCGGACCAGTAGTTCCTGAGATAAGCGCGTTCAAACAAACAAACAAACAAACTCTTCAGCTTTATAATATTAGTATAGATAGGTGCGAATTACAAAGACTTGTCAGGATTCTCGCATTCATGCTTTCCACTACTGATTTCTATCTTCAGCAAGATAGTTCGTTATATCCTATCAGATTGTAACGTATCGGTCCCACAACACAAACCAGTAGATCCATACAAGCTACAAAAATATTCAAAGTCAAGTAACACACTTGAATAACAAACAACTTGCAAATAACAATATACATTCCCCGTGCCCAAAACGTCGTGCTTTAAAAACAAACATCGGTACAAACGTCCCCTGGAGCCCCACAGGTGTCACGTCAGGTGCCGTAAACACGCTGCAATCAGTTTTTATCGCCATCACACCCTCGAGACTCAAAGGGTTCATCTTCAAGTTTCTACTGTGAGACACGGACGAGTCCGTGCTGTGAGAGTAAATGTTTGTGATGCCAAGTTTGTTAATGTGAATATTACATGAATGTATGGCTATTTGTGCATACTTAATCAAAATTATGTGTTTAGATTAGATCGTTCTACGATGTTATTGACAGAATTTGTGAATATAGGACGATTTTTGAAAAAATACGGAAAGAAATTCTACGAATAGGAACTATCCTAAAATGGTCTAATAACGTGACGATTTTTTACAACTGATGCAAACAACAGAACGCATCTCAGTGGAATAATCCGAAGTTAACTTGACAACTGTTCAGACCCCATCTCAACATCTAATAAAGTTGCTTAAAAAAATCCCCGTCACGCTATTATCTGCGAAAACTCTTAAAAACAGATTAGCACACTCGAAGGGGTCCACGATGAGATTGTAAACTCCTATCTGTCTCAGTTCCACATAAAAAGATTTCCTCAACAAAAGGTGGCACTTTTTATCCGAAAAGAGCACCTGCTTCGCTCCAAAACTTGCGAAACTTTGACGAAACTTCGCTGGAACTTCGCACCGGATGTTGTTATCGGCCGGAAGCGCTTTAGGCAACTTCCTGTTTTGGCGGACGTAAAAAGCGGAGGTTTTCTTCTAAAAAAAGTTATTAAGTGATTTTTTTAAAATAATTAGGTAAATGATCCTTAAATGCCTATATTAAGATAACACTCAGGTATTCTAAATGCCAATAACAATTCCAAAAACCCCGTTGTATGTCGGAGCACCAATACACGCGAGACACAATTGATTTTCTATTGTTTTATAATTAGCGACTTACAAGAGGTCAACAGAAAGCCACTCTTTGTGTTCGACCTTATAACAAACCTTAACTCAGTTCTTCGTATATTCTACAAATTGAATTGAATTGAATTTTATTTAAGTTTAGAGATATAAATAGCAAGTGGCACTATAAAAGCAAAATACAGGTTAATATTCAAAGATTTTTATCGAAGAAGGCGACATCGTCACGTACCCCAAAACAAAAAAGCCTCCCTACTATTACTTTTAATACAGTGAGACACGGAACTTAAAACACAAGTTGTTACCGCCCGCGGGACGCACACCTCAGTTCGCGGAGTTTTGAAAAATGGCCGCCACATCAGCCGGCTGACGGCTCTGATAAAAGTTTTTAAGCAATTTCCTCTTCCCTTCCACAGAGATGAATAGGTGATGTAATTGTGGAAGAAAACTTAGTGTTATGGTACAAAAATGAGGTGCATTTTTGTGAGGGTTGTGGAGTTAAATTAGATGGTATTGAGGAATTGTGAGGCGTGTCTAGCTCTGCGGGAAAGAAAATTATAACATCTCTCCTGTGCTATCAGCATGAGATTTAGATACTCTACCTATATAATTGGAGCTACTGAATATACATATTTTGAAGAAGTCAAAGTTAGAACACGAGCCTTTGTGAATTTATCACGCGTAATGAAATAACGCCTCTTGGGAAAACTCTCTGAAGTACAAATAAACGACTACATTTTAACCAAATATGTTAAATTCCATACACTTGCTCAAAAAGTTAACCAAACCAAAAGTACACAAGTGCAATGCTCCGAACTATAAATTAAGCCACAAAGTTCAACACACCGTAACATAAAAAAATCTAAACAAGGTAGGGATGAGCAAGCATATTCAGCGGCAACATAACAATTTCCATGAACACCCCGAGGTATAAAAAGTCGACAATATCATGAGCTAGAGAGGTGTAATTAATGGCCCTCCGAGGCCCTCCTGCGCCCTCCCTGGCCGACAAGGTGCCGACCGGGGAAAACACTTTTAAAAACTTTGCCACCCGCAAATTATTAATAGGTTCCTACGTAGACATGTAGTGGTGGCCTGGTTTTGGTATTTATCGATATAATTTTTTGATCAGTAGAAAGTGTGGTGGTGGTTTTAAATATTTTGTTATCTTTTGCCAGAACACTGTTAACGAATACTTTTCTTTTCTCATTTAATACAAAAATAGATAGGTACAATTAATTAAAAATAAATAAAGTTTCATTGTACGTACATAAAGTTTGGATAAGCTATAGAGCTTAGTACGACTTAGGAAAACTCCATGCTTTATGTTAAGCGATTTTTCATGTTAGGTATCTAATTTATTTATTTTGCGATGCTTCTGTATTATAACGCTTAGTATAATTTAATACGTTTTTTCAACCAATATCGATAACTACCTCGACAACTCCCCAAAAATATCCCACCCCTACTGAAGTAGTAACACCTTGCAAAGATGTAAAAATTAAGAAAGAGAGATTTTTTAAGAGTGCGCCGGCGTCGGCCGAGTTAGTGACGGCACATTAATCCGAGTGTCGATTACAAGCGACTCCACAAAAAATCCTTCTTACCTGAAACTTGGCGCTAACTGACGGGACTTGGCTATTACTTTGACGTCCAGCTAGAGAGGGATTTGAAAGTTTTCTTATAGATTTTTGAAAATCTGAACCTATGTTCAATGTTAGACTGGTTGCTTCTAGAAGAAGACGAACTCCGTTAATTAGGAAATTAAATAAAGTTAGATCTGTTATGATTATTGAATAGAAGAAGTGTCATTGACATACCTGTGGACAAAAAAAAAAACGCCTTTTGATTTAATGTTGCTACAATTGGAATTTTAGATCTGGATTTCAAAAGCGGGAATAGTAACACAGTCATGCCTGTTTCATCGTTATTTTCTTTAATTGATACTAACAAAAATAAATGTTATTAACTAAACAGTCTAACAAAAGCCAAGTAATTCATAGCTGGAAGTCTTAGCTAAAATGTGAGTGGAAGGCAGTCGTCGACAAATCACTGTCGTTTACCGTTGAGCGCGTTTTCAATTTGTACCGTCTCACCGTAAGTGCTGGCGAATGTGTGTGCACTGTGTCACCAGGCAGAGCTACGAAAACAAATATACTGGCTGTAATGTTCACATGGAGAAGGCATGTCGTGTATAAAGTAATCATTTGATAAAATAAAATCTTATGTAATAGTTTCTCCTATTCAATATTAAGGGTAGAAAAGCCCTATCTACATGTTCAACATAGTATGAAATCTGATTCTTTATTACCTACGTAGTTATATTTAATGAGGTCAAAATTGGACATACATAGCTTGTCCAGCGAAGAAACTAGTTTAAATGTGTATTTGTTGAAATCGTATAATGCAAACATAGCTCTAATCAAAACGGGGGCTTACGTGCCTTAGTTTGTTTGTTTTCATTTTATCCTGGCTCAGATTTCTCTGAAGAAGAAGCAGAACTAATAAGCTTGAAAGGCTGCACATACTTTGTATCACCGTCTAACTCACGACTAACATGCCACATCGTCCCTTCTAACATCGCAACCAAGTGCATCTGCCGTGAGCTACATACACTAATGATAATTTATTTGTTCGCATTGTCTACTGCGTTCAGCCAGGAATCCGCTGCACATTGGAAACGAAAACTTTCAGCTGCATACACATGTACTGCATGTACCTCTGTCAGTATTTATTTGGAGCACTGCATCCCGGAATGTTGATTGGGAACGAAAGAAAAATGCAGTGCGAATGTGGAATACATTTTCATTGTTGCCGAGTGGGAATAGCGGATTCTAAAATCGTATGTGAGTTTATTTAATTAGGAAAAACCAAATTGCTCTATTTAATTTAGTATTCAATGTTTCCCCTATATTTGTTGGAGCTATATAAAACTGTATGCAACCTAAAATACATTATTTTTCGGGCTTTTTTCCATTAGTCGGGTTTTGTTTTCAACATTGAAATAGCACCTTAAATTTTGTAGGGCTGTAAGTCTACATAGCTCTCAGACAAACTGATTGCCCCCAGTGGTTAACCCAAGACTTTAAAGGACTCCTAAAATACTCCTCGACAATTTTCTAAAAAACTTTCACTAACCACTTACGAACGTAACACATTTTACTTAAACTCAAATATCGATGTAATCCGCTAAGGCAATAAAGTCTAAGTAAAAAGCTCACGTCGTCAGGATCTGCGATCGTCGTCAATAACTTAATATAAAAGTATAAAGGTGAATAGCAGTTTGATATTGTCGTAAAAGGCCCGCAGTCATCTTGAGATCGCGTAAACCTCTCACGAGAGGGCGCTCAAATAATCCCGACAATAAAGAAAAATTCCAGCCCTCTTTATGATGAGGTAAGTCCTCGGCAAATTGTGCACGGAGGGAACCGTGGAGTCGTCGACGAGGAGTAATAGTTTATATTTTTTAAGGTAGTTTACTCACTGTTTATCTAGGCTATATTTGATGGAGATTCAAAATGTAAAAATATGAATTTACAAAATTTTTAACCTTAGGTACACAACAAAGATTATTCACATTAGACACAATTAAGTATAGCGTGTGTCCTAAGACGCATAAATTCTCACAAACACTTTAATTCTCAGCCAGAAAAAAGGAAGACTTCAGAGTAAAGTTGCAAAATTGCGTGGAATACCAATATCCATTTGCTAATATTTAATTTACTATTATCTAGTTATCTTTATCCATAGAGATGTATCAAAGGTTTAAATTCACACGCAGCCTTTATAACCAAATATTTAACAATAAATTCGTCTCCACGGCACTCCCTGCTCATCTGTAAGTATCAGAATGTAACGGACGAGCACATTGCAGGTAAGAGACGTATAAGTGGATTGCTCTGCTGCTTTACATACAAATATTTTGTGCAAATGGACGCACTTGCCTACTGCGCTGTGTTATGACTGCTGGGGCAGCGCCAGATTTAGGACGATTTTATTTGTAGGGGACTAAGTAGTAGCGTGGACTGAGTAAGAAGGTAATTTCTAATACAGAAATATTTTTGAGATGGAGTAAGTAAGTATCTATACTGGTGATTATTAAGTAGAAGTTTTTCTTGTGCATTACACGCGTAGGAAAAATTTTGATCAAGACTCATAACGTAAAAGCTTGCCTACACTGTGAAAGCTTTAAAAACATTGTTTTTATATGTATGTGTATTAAAATGCTTTTCAGTAGCACATAAAGAAAGGTGTACAATAGGTAAGTCGTCATAATCTTGACGGATGACACGGTGATGGAGATCTACAGCATCCTGATATCATTCATCATTATTCCGTACTTCTTCTAGTTGATTGATTGTAGGATTTGAACATAATTTATTGAATACCGAAAGCATACGCTATGAGAAGAAGTTTTCAGTTTTCTTACAGTCTTAATTGAACAAGGTGAATAGCTGTTTCAACAAATGTTTTGCTGGAAGTAAACTTTTTTTTATTTTTTTCTGGTCTTGTAGCGTCAGCTCCTATATTCATCAGTTAATTGATATTTTAGTACCTGAATTACATTTTAAACATACGTTTGACAACACCCAAACGTTATATAATCTCCACTACCTACTTCACCTGACGAGCCCCGCGGACCCTGGCTAATCCCGCATTATCCTGGCATTACCCTGGCACTGCCACAATGATCCCATAAACGCTTTCAAGTATAATAAGATTAGTTTAAACCGTTCGTCTGGCCGATCCTTGGACCTGTCTTGGTACAAGTGACCAGAGTGAGCGGTTACCATAAGCTTATAAATAAGAAGTTACGTAAACTATTATATTAGTACTTGTGTATTGGTCTTTTGTGGTATTCTCTTTCATAATATGATTTCCTTGTTATGTAATATGGTTGTGTATCATCAAATCATTGCTTATCCCACAACCGTTGTAAAGATTCTCAGTCAGGATAGGACAGAATTTCTCAGCATTTTCAGCATTACTTACTATGAGTACCAATGGTTTTATTTATTTATTTTATTTACTCAATTATAATTGTTAGCACATTTTTGTGCTGTAACAATGTTTTCAGTTCCTTTAGTACATTTCTTTCTTGATCAGAGTGACCCGCTATCTCCTACACATTAGGTCACATCTTGAAGGTGTGCACACTTGCGGCGCGCGGCGGTGAGATTAGCTGCAGTTACTATGAGACGACTTTATTAGCCGCCACTTACAGGCGAGCTGGGGTGAACTGTGCTTCTCCATTCTAATCGACGGGTCTGATAGTTGAGATTTCTTGGAGTATTTATTTGATTTATTGAGTGGTTTCAAGTCTCTTAAAACCGACCCTCAAGTTTTATCTGCGAGGCCAAAAGTGGATAGTTTATTTTAATTACTCACTCCAACCATAAAGTTAATTTTAATATACATTACGCAAAAATCCTATCTTCACATATACGACTATAATTTTGAAACGGTTTTCAAAAACTGTGTCGATCTCAGTGGAAAACGCACCACGATCGGCACCCGGCACAGTGGTAAAGTTAAGACGCCTTTATAGACACAGCAGACATCGGACAATTAAATTCACCTCAGAGGTGACGTCGGAACTTAGCACTAAGCTGGATATACTGATAACGGTGTAAACTTTAAAGCCTGTTTGAGACACGGGTAGGACCTTCGTTTGCTTAGGAGCTGTTTTTTTTCTACGAACATTTCTTATATAAGAAGGATTTTCAAGCCATTTTCAACTGATTGATTGATTTCGATAACTTTTGTAAGGAAGCATTATCTTTATTCTCATTCCAAAATAACTATGAGTTGAACCACAACATACCATGTAAATACTGCATCCTTATATCTCCAAACAAAATATAACATTCAAAATTCCACTAGCTTTCCACCAGAAAAGCTCCCGTCATTGGAAGCCATTACCTAATATCTTTCCCGTCCACCTGCTCTCGACCAATAACTTAAATGCCACGTAAGTTCCCATAAAAGACGGTCGCCATTGTTGTTGAAGAAAAATGCCGTGTTTTTTCCACGACGACGCCGGCCCGAGCATTGTGCGCAGGTATTCAGAAAATTAACTCGGTCTAGACGATAGTGGCATAGTGTAGAGGAATATAGAAGGTTTACTTTCTCTGTTATGTGTAACTTGAATGATTTTCAGCTGTGTAATATGGTAAAGTGAAGGTTATGTTGGAAATATTAAGATGATTAATAAAGAATGTAGGGCGTACGAAAACTTGCTTAAAAATAATCTAGACGAAGTAAGAAATAGACACAATACAAAAGGTTGAATTCAGAAAATGTACCTCTGAAAAATATCGTAGAATTAAAAACCTGACCCAACTATCGTGTTATTGAAGTGGTCATTGATCATTCATTATACTCGTACAATAAGTAAACACTGTCTGTCTTTTCAAACACTATCTTTGGTGTTGGTTGTGAAGTTGGTCTTCTGAAAGTATCTTGTAAAGTGTCTCGCTGGTATAGAAGATGGCTTTATGAGATCGTACCGGTTAAGATGATTTGTTGGCTAGTGACCGGTAAATGTTTTCTTACCGAGGGAAAAGAGGCGTTACGGCGAAGAATTTTCATAAAAAATATTTAATAAAAGTTAAATATTTAATAAAGTTTTACTTGACTTTTAAAACAACCAGATATTACGGTATTTTATGTACAGTGACATTATGTGAAAAGAGCTTTCAACTTACGCAGACAGTTTAGCTTAGTAAACCTAATTTTCTAATAGTTAAAGGTCCAGTGAATTGTAAAACAAACCTAGTAGTCAATAGTGAGGGTTCTATGGTATTTTCAATAAATTCGTGAACAAAGCAAAAAGTACGTGTTGATGTATGAAATTCAGCGACACCGGTGACCGCCGCAATATGCACAGCGTTGATTTGTTGGGCCTACGTGCCACAGACTAAAATACTCTCAGATGCGACATTATACCAAGCAGGTGAAAGTTTGATTGTTGTTGTACCTAGGTACTTATGCATCACAAATAGAATTCTGATTCAATAAGTGAAGAGTGTTTACTTAATTTTTATTTTAAATTAAAGCTACTTATATCAATATTGTCAGGTCAATGTTAAAAAACATTTATTAGCTATATGCACATTCTACAGTACACATACCCACTCATATTAAGCAAATCTATAATCACCAAAGTTCTAATGCATAGTTTCGTTTAAAGTTCAGTTAAATATAAATCGTGATCATTAACTACCTAGTAATCAAATAACCCATCATTATTCTTATGTACGAAAGAAATAGCGCTATACGTGCTGAAGTGGTGTCGCTTTCTCACAGATTTTTTTACTGATATCATTAATTGTATGTCTGTTGCACTTGAATTTGCTCATCTGTTTTAAATTGTATGTTTGTAAAGGTCTAGCCGAATCTAGATAGGTCTAGGTCACGCAATATAATCATAAAGAAGATCAATGTTGTTTTTTACATTGTTGGGACGTGGTGACGTAAAACGCGGCAAAACAAATCCTTGTAACTTTTGAAACCGGCTTTATAAGAACAATTAATACAATTAATTTTGGTTCGGGATTCAGAAATTTACCTAAGAATATGTTATTTAGGTGACCAAGAGGAAGACCAAGAAAACGCTGGAGAGAGGACCTAGACAACTTCCACAAGGACTGGCCACAAATGGCGACCGATAGGTAAAGATGGAAGGATGGAGCAGTGGGACAACACAGGCTAAATAAAAAAAAAAATGTTATTCACGCTAAGCATCTTATCGAAGTGTCACTTCTACAGTATTAATCTTTGACACAAAAGGACAGCGCTATAAATCAGAGGGCGCGTGTGTGTCAGTCGCACTACACATGAGTTAGTGGCGATAGTGAGCCTGAGGTGTGCCACTCACTGCTCATAGCTGAACTCTTCTGATCATCATCTGCCTAGTGTCACTTCTACAATGTTAATCTTTGACACAATAGGACAGCGCTATAAATCAGAGGGCGCGTGTGTGTCAGTCGCACTACACATGAGTTAGTGGCGATAGTGAGCCTGAGGTGTGCCACTCACTGCTCATAGCTGAACTCTTCTGTTCATCATCATCTATCTAGACTTGCTTGCTCAAACCTTAACTTTGAAACAATTGAAGCAGCGTTTAAGTTAGCGTGATCTGACTACGTCCCGAAAACGAACTCTGAAAACATAATATTGAGCTCACATAGAAGCGCTTTCACACTAGAAGATGTTTGGACAGATTTGCTACGCGCGACCAAAAGCCCCAAGTGTGTAAAATGCATGTAGAAAAACACTTGAGCCAATACCTTGATGATGTTATAGCTATCGCCAAGTTTCGTCAGTATATACTGTAGTTTTTACATAAAGGATTAACAACCATTAATACCTACAAACTTAACAATATACCTAAGTGTGATTCACCCCAAAATTCTCAACATGGAATTCACGAAAACACAAAGGCATTCAAAAACGATACAACTAAGTAAATGAGCAAAAAGCAGTGAAATTAAGAGTAGCGACAGTAACAGGTAAGTTGGGACCTGGCTGACTTCCAACTGCTCAGCGGGAACTTGTTTGTTTGTTTGTGTGTTTGTAGTTACGTGGCGTATTTCACTAGTGGTGTTGTATGACTTTGCTTGATGACATCAAGTTGATGTGTTGTGGTACTTCGTCATCTAGCCTTTTACCAATCCAGTTGAGGTCAGCTTCCAGTCTAACTGGGTGCAGTTGGGTATTTTAGATGGATCGACTGCCCATTTCACCTCCTCCATATAAGTAGATAAGTGTTGATAGAAAAATAATGTCTTTCAGTTTCTTTAAACAGCATTTTTTTTGTATTTAATAAGGTTCTAATGTAATTCTATTCTATAATTCTTCTTGTGGACACAGTGAACATTACTAAAACCTCTTAATGCATTAATAAAGGAATTCCTATAAAAATAAGATGTGTTACAGACAAACAAACTGATTTCCCCGACTTTGTATCTCATTTCTATTAGGGGCGCGTGTTGAGTTACGTGCCTTTGTTCACGATGCTATTCTGTTTTTCATATTTACTATTGTTTTACCTTTTTAGGAATGTTCATTGTTTTATACTGAAAGTTTTATAAAATGTTAAGTTATTAAAACTTGGGGATGACGTTATTACAACGTCATAATATAAATTAATCATAGTAAAATTTTAGATTTACCCAGTTTACGTGATCACCACAGAAAATTACTCTTTTATAGGTTCTATTAGGAAGTGGCATGGGCCAACATTTAACAAATTTATTTCTGAAAAAAAAAAATATTTCGATACCATTACAACTATACAAATTTAGGTATAGGTACCTTTTATATTATTTAAATATATTTATATATTATTAACCTATGCATACACCAAAAATCTCAACAACACAATTCAAATTCTTCACTTCAAAATTCAAATAGAATAGAATAGAATAGAATATTTTTTTTCATTTCAAAGGAAATGAAAGTGTGAAGAAGACAGTTATTTTGTTCTTCAAACATAAATCCTTTCCCTAGCGCTCGAGCGAGTGACCGGAAGTGAGCGAGGCGACAGGTGGACGCCGGAAATGGCGCACGTTTCCGGTGTGACGGTCGTGCGCACGAGTGGACGGCGGCCATTACTGTGAGGTGTGAGTATTGAGGGGTGAGATTGGTTACTTTGCCAAAGGTTTTTAAAAGAAAGGTAAGCGGTCTTGAGTGTACTTGAAGGAGTGGTGTGATCGCAAAAAGGTGAGGGAAGCTTGTAAAAGTTTTTTTGATGGGTATGTCAAAATCTAGTTAAAATACTCTACAAATATACTCTCTATCTAAGAAATGTTCATAAGCTTTCAGCAAGAAATCTACTTTCTATTTAAAAAAAAAGGTAAATCAAATACGGTAATAGACAAACATATAGAGACATAAAGGATATAACACTCCTTTTTGCTGTTGGGGGTAAAAAGATACAAGTTCTTAAAAAACACCACTTACAAAACGATTATCTACTTAACCTATCTATAACGAAATAGACGTTCTTTCTACCTAAGCGAAGAAAATCTTTATAGATACCTACCACAGTGCACCGGAATCGCACAATCATTTGGCATCCACAAGTATTCGCATCGTTGCCTCCCATCCGGCATCGCTTGATCAGGTGCGACAATGAACGTAGCTCGATTTGTGCACTTACTGCTTAGTAACGGTCGGTTCTACGATGTTGTTTAAATGCAAAGAGGTCCGAATGCGCACACCCTATTTTAAGATCTGTCTAGGCGGCTGGTTGACGCTTCTCGTGACCGAAAGGCTGGCTATTACTTCGGACAAAGGATCAGCATGGCCATCCAACGAGGTAATGCTGCCAGCCTCTTGGGTACGCTCCCAGTTAACAGCGATGGAGATGAATTTTTTGACGCCTTTTAGATATAGTGTATATTTTTTTTTTAATTGTTTTACTAGGATAGTTTTTTTTTGTGTTGTAAATATCTATGTATATAACTATGTAAAGTGAAAAATAAATATACAATTTTAACCTAAAAAAAAGAGGTGCTTTGGACAAAATAAAAATGTTTTACAGTATTTTAGGGGAGTTAAAATCATTGGTTTTTAGTTAGTTTTGTGTGGAATTTTTACAGGTCAGCGGTTTCCTGTGTTTCGATGGAAATAAAACCCACACTTGGATAAAAGAAGCCTATGTTCTTTAGCTAGCCTACTGCCTATGTAACAAACATTCAAATCGGTTCAGCAGTTTTGGACTGAAAGCCCGACAGACAAATATAGTTATTTTCTTGTTTATTATTTCTCACCTCCGCATACTTGTACCGCATATTGAAAACTACGTTTAGTATGTGAACATTATTTTAACAAAAAAACAATGTTTTTATTAAACGTACCGGTGCATTAAATTAGAAGTCCAAATACTTCTCCCCGAATATCCTAAGAACAATTTCACAAGGTAAAAAATAAAACCGACTCCCAAAAACACTGAAAAGCAAAAAAAAACTATTCTTAGGTGCATCGGCCTAGAAGTCAGTGTCTAATGGATGTAACTAAGTTTATTTCGCCACCGACTTCTAGGCCGATGCACCTAAGAATAGTTTTTTTTTGCTTTTCAGTGTTTTTGGGAGTCGGTTTTATTTTTTTGTAAAAAGTTTTTTATTTTTAGCTTTTCAGTGACAAGCATAGTTGTCACTATCCGCATAAGTGGAAAGTTCTCATCAATACGAACAATATAAGCCCAAACACGAAGTAGTTTACATATTCAATTGTCGAGTTCCCTCGACCTTCGCTGGTCTCCATCATCAGGTCAGCTTCAAACCTTTACTGTTGCAAAGGTCTCGTCAATGCGAACAAAATAAGCCCAAACACGAGGTAGTTTACACATTCATTGTTCAAGTTCCCTCGATCTTCTCTGGCCTTCATCATCAGGTCAGCTCCAAACCTTCACCATTGCATAGTGTTATCAGACAAACGCCTTAGTGTCAAGTTTTTACCCGACGTATGCCTACAATTTTCGAAAGTTGCCCTCGATTTCTCAGGGTTTCCATCATCAGATCCTGACCTGGTGACTATGGGACCACCTGGGAGGTAAACCCTATCAAACAAAAAAAAAATTTTGCAAATCGGTCCAGGCGTCTCCGAGTAATCGGTGAACATACATAAAAAATAAAAAAAAAAAAAAAAAAAAAAAAGATCCCGACGAATTGAGAACCTCCTCCTTTTTGGGAAGTCGGTTAATAATTTAAACGTGCAAGAACAATATCTTAGGGAATGATCGGAAAAAACGCTGGTGTATCTAAATTGAAAACACGCGTGTCGTGGTCATAAATAAGGTGGAGGACACACGGGCGTCTAGACGCTTGATCTAGAGTACCTGACTCACGGCCAGTTTCACCCTTGTATGACTTCAAGATTTCACACCGATGTACGAAGATTTTGCATCACGTGAAAGTTTCAATAAAATATAATTATTTTTTTTCTAATTAAAAATGTAATTTTGGTAAGTTAGTGAAACGTTTTATAGTCTTGGTATTCTAGTGGTTAACACCTGTCAAATACGAGTTTGTGGCTTCGATTTTAGCTCAGTTAAGTACCAATATAACATTTCTGTTACATATACTTTCTAAGCACGTGTTTAACACCAATAACTGAGGAAACGTGGCCTATAAGTCTGAAACCGCTAATGCGCTTTGAACAAGCGTGGTGGTCAAGATTTATTCCTTCTCTCTATAAGAAGAGGGCTGATGATGATCACCAGTCAAGAAGTCTTAATCAATTTCTGTACTGAATAATATTTAACACAACGATTCATATAAAGTCCAACAGATTTATCTTCTAACAAGACTTTTACAAATAAACAGAGGTATCCACTACATTATACATCAGGTCAGACAATGCGTAATGGGAGGGCGGGCTATCGTCTCACCTTCACCTTAGCCGAGCAGAATCAATGCGCTGCCCCTTACACGCGGCTCCACTGCCCTCTGTGCGCGCACCTTTATTTATGGACCGTTTACCTTAAGTGGAGTAGGAAGTGGTGAATGTTTCGCTTAAAAGTTTCCAAGAATGTATGCTTGTTACTCTTTTATGCTAAATCGGGCTGTTAGGTTTTTGATATAATTTAAAAGGCCTACAATTTATATTTCAGAATAACATACATACCTCTATAGGCACGGACGAGTAGAAAAGTACCTGTAGGCTACTGTTTATCCGTGTTTGCGAAGTTATTTTCTCGGAACGTCAGATAAACCGTGAGGTAGTACCAAATAACTTCTAAAATACAGGTCCATTAACAGTATTAACCTATTTAAAAACAATCACTAAAGAACATTAAACATTCATACCAAATGAAAACTCCATTACAATCTACCTATTTAATCACCGATTACTTCCACGATCTAATTACAAACATAATAAATGAGTAGGAATCGCTTAAACGCAGCCCTTAATCCCTGTCCAAACCAAGTTCACTTAAAAATTTTCAAGAAAAAAAAAACTGCTTGAAACTTTTTCAGTTAGACGAAGATTTTTCGTGAGTTTGAAAGGCGCGCAATTAATTTTTAAATGCTTTTAGACGATGAGACGTGGAATTTATGATTTGAGGGGGATTACGACATGTTAATGAGAACACCTGGATTTAGCATTTAATTTGGGGAATTAATTTTTTTTTTGGGTGGTGGTCTGCTGGTACAAGTTACTTTAGTTTGTTCAGTAAAAGATGTTAATAGTTTGGATAAAGAGAGATAGATAGCCAAAATTATCGATGTTGCCTGGTGTAGCCTTTGTCACGAAAGCGAAACCGATATAAATATGTCGAAATATAGATTTAAATTGTCATGGAATATATAGGTACTAAAAAAAAAAGTATAAATTATCACACAAGCCCTTATCTTTTCGCAAAACATCCGCGAATTGAACATAAAGTTGTTACAAAAACCATTAGCCTTTTAAACAGCTACATTAAAATAATCGCGGGTTACGAATCGGCGCACACTAGGCGTATATTTCACGCACAGCCCACCTACTGGCAGTCATTACTGCGCGCAATAAGTATGCCTAAAAATATGCGCACCTATTACAATGGCAGTTATCGTCGCGGGTAGCTCGCGGCGAAACGCGTGAGCTGTATAGACGTGCGACTTTTGTGATGCAACTGTGGAAAATGTCTTGCGATTCATAGTTCTAATTAGTAGGTGACTTTACCTACTCATCAGGCTACAATTATATTATTATTTTAAATGTTTAAGAAGCACACGTTATAATGTTATACGTTACGTTATAGTGTTACACGTTATACTTAGTGTTAATGTTTAAGTTTGGTAATCTGGATATAGGTTTGAGCTGACACTGAGAATACGTAAATAAAAGTCAAGATAAGAGAGTAAGCTTGTAAGAAAACACCAGTCATTTTTTTGTGAAAATATAGAATTTCTGCGTTGATTGCGACTTTTAGTCTTGGGTGTGCGTGCCCCCGCATGCGAGCTCAGATTGTATTATTTAGTGTGCAGGTAGTTTGGCCGGCCGCCAGCAGATAGCGCGCGCAAGATTTTTAAACCACCCGCCATGTTGTACGTATATTTTAGGATGCTATAATTTTTAAAACATGAATCACAAAAAAGGTGGAAAATTTTCACGAGCATTCCTGCGCTTCCACCGTGAAAGAAATAATGTTTCGTATTTTTGTTGTTATTGTACGGAGCAAATAAAATTCATATTTTTTGTTGCCAATTTTTGTTGTATCATAAATTAGGTGGAGTGTGGTGCTGTGGTGTGGTTGCTTAGTGTAAGTTACAACTTACCTTTTGCAAATAAAGCGTTTATCTTCTCACGATCTTTATAATACCGATAAACCTATTACAGCTCGTGTCAAAATGCCTAAACGGACATTAGCACATTTATAAACAAACTTTACACACAAACAAAGGTATACTTTTTTTAGGGGCAGAAACAGAAACATCTAACCCAAATACTAAACAACCTATACCTACTATACACTTCAACAAAGACTAAACTCCTAACCGTACCAATACCTACTCACTTCTACCTCAATGTACCTGAGCAAAGCTGTTTACAAGTTAACAGTTAAAGTTACCGTTAAGTTAACCGGCGCCATTACTGCGCTCGTTTGACGCCATTGTTAAGGACCGCGGTATACAGGGTGCTCAGGAATTCTAAAAACTATTGGGAGGAGAGAATTCAGGTCTTAGTGGACTTGAATGTGTTAAAGTGAACAGTATGGTTGCATGTTTTAAAATTGTTGGTAAATAGTAGGAATTTTGTTTATACGTAATATTACAGGTATTCAATAGTTTTGTATTTGCTTTGCGAAAATTGAAGTAATAAGGCGCAGGGCAGCAATTAACTTGCTTAATCACGACGTCAACATTGTTATTTTTTTAGAAGGAAGATATGTGAATGAAGAGAATCTTAAGATTTAAGTCATTTGCTAATTATGTAGTTGGAAAAACAAACTTTTTTATTTTATCTTTTGGAACATACCTTCTCAAAAATAAACCTGTTTGACTAACCAAAGTATACACTCATCCCGTCAGACAAGCCTACAAGGGCCAATAAAGACACGGGAGGGCGCGTTAAGCCAGTCATCTTGTTTTTGTAAACAACCCTGCTACGCCGTAGCCGGGGGTGCTACAATGCTACGCCGTAGCTATTCACGGGAGTTGAAAAGTTCTTAGTATAATAATAATTATAGTGCAGCCTTATTTTGTTATTCGAGTCGTGAAGTGAATGGAAATGTGGGGAGATTAGCCTTTGTATGTGGGAAAGGAAAATGAAATGGGAATATGTTGTTGGTAATTTTACAGGATTATGGTTTGGAAATAAAATGAAAATAACTTGTAAATAATTTAGAAGAGTGATTGAAGTGGTTATAGCAGAGTAATATTATGATACTCAAACTTGTCATTTTAATTAGCTATACAAGATACCTAAGCCAGAATTTCATGCTGTCATGAAAGGGAAGTTATATGAACAGTAATTTTTAATTAGTAGATTTTTTATAACAGCACAAAATACATAATTGTATACGTATACTATTACTACGCTAATAAACTATGCAAATATTCTTCTAAAACATTAATTTTCACAAACTAGTTCGAATAAAGCCACATAAATAAAAAGGGACTACCGTCAAATTGTCAACAGGGAACAATTAATAGAAAAATATGTAAAGCTCATCGGCGCGTAAGACAATAAAGCCTGCCGTCCAGTGCGCGATATTTTTCCCTCGTTAATTATTTCCAGTTAACAAGGTGTTGTCTCTTCGCTTATTTATTGCTTTGTGAGCGGTGAGCGTGGGGACGGTGGTGTACTTAAAGATAGTAGATGGTAAGCTATGCTATAGATAGATGATGATAAAAAAAAGTTTTGTAATGAGAAACCTAACTTAGTTTATTTATATACATCCAAAAAACTTTTTTTTGATAGAACTATATAACTGGAAAGTTTATATTTTTAAGTATTTCACTTGTTTACTTTTTAGGTGTGAATATTAGAAGATACTAAAGATCCTCACTAATCAAGATATAAATTGAACTACAGCGTCAATAATGCTGACATAGCTTTTTTTGAATCAGGTTTCCTCCCACTTTTGACGACGCTTGAAAATATAGAATTAAAAAGTTTCCTCAATCTTCAAAGCATATCTTTAGCATATCATCAACTACAACACAATCCTTGCGCAATGTTTCAGCGAGGCTCGTTAGTCGGCACCTCGCGAAGAATTAACTGCTGTATTTTGACACTTATTACTAACACTACACACGGTTGTTTTTATTTTGTTTCTTACTAGATTTATGCTAAGTGCTGCCTCGACTTCTTGCCTAGTTTAGATTAATGTTCATTTCGGTTACACTCGGTGGGGACTGAGTATTTCTTTGTTTTACTTAATAATATTGAGGATGATTTAAAAGAAAAAAAAAGATTTCATTTGGTGGAGATTAAAAAACAAGCAAGCAGGAGGTTTCAGTCAGCCTCGTCAAAGTCCTAAGACATGCCCACTGAATAGAAAATACCAATTGAAATGCCCATTAAACTAGTTTTAAATAACATAAATTCCTATATACAGGGTGTGTCGTTCACAATCCCATTAAATCCTATCGCATATACTTTATGAAATTCTATGGCGAATTGTAAAAAAAATAACCTAATCCATTCAGTGGTTTAACCACAGGAGTCATTTTTCGTTTTTATAATTTACAACATCATGTGTAAAGCAGAGATAAAGTTAGGAGTATCGAATGTTTTGATCAGTTGACAGCTGTCAGTTTTCAAGGGAGAATTTCAGTTGTTTGTAATGACTGACTTTTATATGGTGTTCTAATTTTCGCACATTTTTATTACATTTACTTTGTTTGAAAAAATAATGTTCTTATTTTTACGTATTTTTCTTTTTTCTTTGTGTTAATCGACATATATTAACCAGTATATTAACGCATTTTATTTAATGTGATTGTGAACGACACACCCGACATATTTGATGAATTTCTCTATTGGTCCGTCCAACAAAACAATTCACAAATATTGTTGACATAAAATTCTATTCAAAATACGTCCGACTGACCAATAACGTTATTTTATGAAAAAACTACTCTTCTCCATCATCCGCGCACAATAGAGGCGATGGTGTTTTTTTGCCATAAATTCATAAGTTTTATGGCGAGCTGACCCTCCATCATTTGTAACTCTCAGGGTGGGAGACGACGGGGGGACAGGTAGTGATATGAAAATATTCATATTTATTTCATGTTTATTGTTTTTCATAGAGGTAGTTTTAGTTTCTTTGAAAATCTTTTGTGGGATATCGAAGGAAAATAGGAGCTTTACTTAAGTTTAGTTTATGGCATATTTTGTGCAGTAAATAAAACTTAATGTTACCTACTTAACTTTGATAATATTTCATGAAGCTCATGACATATCCATTATTGAAGAGATAACCGTTACAGCCGCACACAGTTACAGGTTAAAACATTTTTTTTTTACAAACGAAAACATGGAAAAAAGTTGTAAACAGTAATCTAAAATTAAGCTATAACATTATCACATTGCTCCGTCTAGCACGTTTTTACCTCACATGCAAAGTTGGAAATCTAATAACAGTTGTTCGTGGTACAAAAAGTGTCGGGCAGCCGATACCCGACACCCGATGCCAGACACTCGACAGTTCGCCCGACACATGCAGGAAACTTTACACCTCTGTGGAGAAAGTTGGGCCAGCTAGGTAACAGTGTAAAAAGTGTTCAGGAGGGAATATATACGTGTAGAAAGTAGGATGTAGTTTCTTTTTCCAGTAAATTATGCGCAATTATTAATGAGAGAATCATTATGAAAGGAGTTGTGGTTTTAACTTAGTTTTGAGTCATCTAAATTGCTCATAAAATGAAAAAAGTCTCCGTATTCATACAATCTTAATTATAGAGGAAATAGATAAATAAATATATGCATGTAAAAATAGGCTCCAAACGCATCATGAAACTCAGTACCCACCACGATATAGCTGTCAAAATCCTCATTGTTATTTATTGCAGTCATGAATGCGCCGACTACAGCCAGATCTTTATCACGACACATAAAAGACGTCAACACGTTGTTACAAAGTTCAACAACTACTCAAGTAAGAGCACACTACAGACTAAACAGTCGGCCGACAGTTGAGTTAAGATATTATTTTACCCATATTTACATGAACAAACGGCATTTTTTAAAGTCTATATTTACGAAGAAAAAGGAAACTTAAAACTAATAAAGGGCGTCGAAAAATAAGTCTTCTTAAAAGATAATCTTGCCTCCAATCAAAGTTTTCACTTGGTCTGATACCGGCTAAATACTTGATCTTCGTAATGTGCGTACTACCATTCATCTTCATACTGATTTCGCTCAAACCAACTATTGGTCGACTAAAAGTTTGTAGTATACAGGTACTCTAACAAATTGTAAAATAATACGAAATGTATCTAATTACGATGCAATTTGCTGTTATTATTTATGAATATTTTACTAAATACCAGGCGCGGGCCGTGAACCCGTGACCTCAAGGTGAATTTGCATTGTTTGAGGTCGCCGAGTTTTTGGAAAAGGTGAGAATAGAATTATCTCATCCTTCTGAAGTTTTATTTTATTATCTTGGATATCGAATGTAGTTTATTGCTGGATATAGGTATATAATTATGTAGATACTGTATAAGAAGTGACGTATTTCAAAAGGTTGTGTTTGAAAGTTTATTCCATTCATGTGATTGATTTTGAGTGATAAGTGTTTGTGTGAGACGGTTGTGATGGGATGGCCATAGCTAAGACAATAAAACTAGTTACTTTGTTATCAACTGAAAATACGCATTCCCTTTTTAGAGTCGTACTTTCTTTCTTTCCTTACTTGTGAAGGTATACACTTGCTTTCTAAAATCTTCCTTCCAACAAGGGTTTGTTATTAAAGCAATCGTAACGCCTTGATCTTACTACGATATCTGCTACCCCTGAAGGTATTCAGCATACAATTACTCGTATTAGCCTCGTTAGGTGTCGAACGTTGACAATCAGTTGCTCTTTGATGTGCAGCACGCGCGCCGCTCTAACGTGGCGGCGTCCTTTGTAGTTCATGGTAGGGACTGTTTGTAATTTTATGAAGAAAATGATATTGTTAAGGAGTTATGTGATAGTTCATAGGTGTATGGTTATATGTTGAACAAAAATTATTTGATTGCAAAACCATTTTTTTTAGTTATTTAGTAAACCTTGAAGGACGCTGAAAGCTGTGCCTAAAGAAAAAAAAATCGGGTTTATTTCTTATAGTTAAGATTGCAACTTTACGCATATGAGATAAATGAAAAACTTACTTAGTTTTTTAATATTTATGTACATACAGTACAGACACAATTACATGCCACTGATTCACTTAGACCAATGCAATTATAAATCATGACTGTACCATCAATCATCGATCAATTGTAAGAAAAAAATAATAGCACCTGATGCATCAATTCCAGGTCACACAGGTGTATGACTATCTTTCTAGGCATCTAGTACTATTGCCACAATCAGGTCATTCCTTTCGAACAAAGGGAGCGCGCATTGTTGTTATCTGAAGGTCAGGGTCCATCTGTAGAATGCATATGTCATAATGTATGTATGCAACTAGATGGGAGTGATAAAAATAGTGCTTTTGTTAAAAGGAAAAAACATTAAAATTGTATCTCTATTTTGAAGGCTCTACATGAAATTACCTAAACAATAAACGATGTTGTCAGTATATTTAGACTTGATAACAGTCTTACTTTTTTATATCGGGTGTGTCGTACCTAATCACATTAAATCCTACCACATATACTTTATGATATTCTATGGCGAATTGTAAAAAAAATAACCTAATCCATTCAGTGGTTTAGCCACAGGAGTCATTTTTCAGAGATTTTACAGAGATAAAGTTAGGAGTATTGAATGTTCTGACCAGTTGACAGCTGTCAGTTTTCAAGGGAGAATTTCAGTTGTGTGTAATGACTGACTCTTATATGGTGTTCTAATTCTCGCACATTTTTATTCTATTTACTTTGTTTGATTTTTTTTTTACGTATTTTATTTTTTTCTTTGTGCTGATCGATGTATATTAACCAGTTTATTAACGTGTTTAATTTAATGTGATTAGGTACGACACACCCGATATACATCTTGAACATCAACCTGACTAACTGTAAAAGAAAACATTATGGCTAACCTTGAACTTCAAAACGTTGTCCAAAAGTAGTGATAAAACATTCGTAGTTTTTCTTTATCACAAGAAGCATTCAGTAGAAATGCAAGAAATAGACTATTTTAGTGTCTTTAAGTGACATACCTGGTACTAAAAATATTATTTCTCGTAAGCTATATGTAAATAATAATAAACTTATGATAGGTCACAAGCAGACAAATGGATAGGCGTGCAACAATCCGCTGGTATTCCGAATCCTCGTCAAATAAAATAATGGCGTCGTGAGTGTCGGGTCGTGGGATATAGCCCGCCGGACTGTGTCATGTGTACCTAGGGTTGATACAAAAACATCCACATAAATAAATATATTTAAAATTCTATTATACCTAAGTATCATGCTGCGGTTTTATTAAACCTATGTACTATATCTTGGCCAAATGTACTTTATGACTTCATCAAACATACTGAAAAACGTCAAAAGATATCTGAAAAACGGAGTTTGATTAAAGGACAAATTAAATAAATAAAATTAAAATATTAAATAACTAATCTTTAAATATATATCTAATGGCCCATGGTAATATTTTACAAACCCGTGAATTATAAATTAGCTCTTAATCCAAATTCTTCCTAAAAATTTTCGCATGACTCCAGCTATTTGGGTAATTTTGTTACGTGTAGATAACATGAAATGGCATTGTTACAAATGTACGTAACAATTTGCTAACAGTTACAACCCTGAAACAGACTCATCTTCTAACAAAGGGCAAACGTTAGATATATTATGGAATTTAATTCTAATACTTCCGAAGATGCAACTCATTGACATTCTACTTTATTTGTTCTACACGACCCGTTGGCGTATTGAATTTGTCTGTTTAGATGCAGAGATTGGTTTTAACTTTTATTATATTCAATATATATTTTAATATATAGGGATATATTATGTTGTTTATACAGTTATCTTTAAAATAGTTTACGAATTTAAATAATTCAAAATGTATTACAATTACTGCCAGAGTTTTCACTCTCGTCCCTAATAAAACGTAGCCGACATCATTCCTTGATAACCTGGGCTAACGCTAAAACAGATCATTTTCATCAATTTATTAAACAAATACAAATTCTTTAGCTGTATCGGTGAAATAATATTATCGATAAACGTAAGGCACCTCGCCTCACCCGAGTTTGAACCTTCACTAAAATCATCAATTTCCTAACACACGCAAATTCTACGCCATTATTATGAAATACATATTTTGGAGTGTGGGCCGATATTTATAAAGCCCGAACTCTTTTGTTGAGAAATTATCGAAACAATACGTCTTATAGTATTCGCACACTGACAACTTTTAGTCGGCTGATAGTTTGTTTGGGCTCATAAATTAGTATGAAGATGAATCGTAGTACGCACATTACAAAGATCACCCATTTTAGCCAGTATCAGACAGACTAAAAACTATTTGGAATCAGTCAATTAATCAAAAAAAATTGGGTCAACTATTGGCCGACTGTTTAGTCTTTAGTCTGCGGGTACTCTTATGTCACTGAGATTATTGCTCAAATATTTAAAAGTCACCTTTCGCCATGATTACCTGCTCTTGACTAGATGATGGGCGATGCCGCGAGCGAATTGTTGAAACACTCGGCAAACAATGCGTGTCAATGTGATTGTGATTTAAGTAATGAGGTGACATACAACCTTTAATTGAGATGGACGTGGTTGCAATTGTTGTGTAAGTAATTGGACATTATTGTGAAATTAGTCTATTGATTAATGACCTCTATGAGGAGATCTTATTTCTGATTCAAAATCACTGAAACTTATCTTTGTAGTGGGTGCAATTTTGCCGTGACAGATTATTTTCTAGTTCTGGACTTAGTTATCCCAAATGTGCATTTTTCACAAATTGAAACGAATAAATCATTCAAAGCCGATTTCTCTATTTAAATGCTGCAAACGCGATTGAATAACAATACCATATATTAGATATCCAATCAAATCTTTCTCTCTTCACAATAATTAAGCAGACAAACTAAGTATCTATTACGCAAATAATAGCACTGAAGACAAATGTCTGCTAAATCATGCCTAGACATATAATTAGAGGTGTTACCATAGACAAGCACGTGTCTACTAGTGAGGTAACGATGGCCATATACCACGAGGTAGGCGGTACACTATGGTCAAACCGGCCAGTGACCAACTGTTTGTGTGCGGGTACATTGTCATACGATATTCAGATAATTAATATTATTTAGGGTAATCCGGAAAATGCTAAGTTTAAATAATTTAAATTTTGAGATGATATGCTGTAATTTTTAATTTATCAAAGAATAATTTTTACTTAACATTATTTTCGGCAAATTATTTTCTTTACTCTCCGGAATCTTAGTTTGATTTAATTCTGTACTTGCATGGAAACATTTATTTAAACACCTGAGGTTAAAAAGCTATGCTTAAAAAAGTCCCAATTAAATAACGTACAACTACAGAATCTAGAAAATCAGCTGCTCAACTATTATCTATCAATTATAAAATATCACACAGTATTGCGAAACCGAGCTTTAATTTCATAATAAACAATATCGTACTGTATAACAACGCACCCACTACACGATCACGCGTCGACTGTGTGGACGCGACAACAAAACGCGCGATGTTCGAGTTACACTTTTATTTCATCTAATTATGCGAAGACGCGCGACATTAGGCCCGTGTCAAGGCGAACGAGTCGGATGCCGCGACGCGCCGACAAATCGCAGCATTCCAGTCTGATATAGCCTTTATATTTGTGTCGTAAGAAATTTTCGACGGTATTATCTATCTTCGGTATTAACTTCGCAAGGTGTAATGTGCACTTTTGCCAAGCAATTTTGAAATTACAATCGAATTTCTAAGTTAAAAATTATGCGCGAAGAATTTCTTGATTGGTTTTTAAAGTTCACAGTTGTTAGTAGATTGTAAAAGTAATTTTGTATAGGTTAGTGAGATGGTTTAGAAATATTTAATTGTTGCTCAATAGCGTGGGTGATGATGAGCTGACAATTTGTCATTGTTTATGCCAATTTAAATTCTAATGTTATTAAAATGTTCTTTCTATTGCGTTATATTGGTTGTGTTGACTTTGACATTCGATCGTTTTCAACCGACTTCAAAAAAAGGAGGAGGTTCTCAATTCGGCTGTATTTTTTTTTTTTTATGTTTGTTACTCGATTTCTCAAAGACGCCTGGACCGATTTCAAAAATTCTTTTTTTATTTGAAAGGGTATGCTTGTCATTTGGTCCCATCGTCATCAGATCAGGATCTGATGGTGGAAACCCTGAGAAATCGAGGGCATCTCTTGAAAATTGTAGGCGAGCATGGGGTAAAAACTTTATATTTATGTGTATATCTGATGAGACTACAATACTATGGAGGTTTAGGGCAGATCTGATGATGGAGACGACAGAGGATCGAGGGAACTCCTAAACGGCACATCTTAACTACCTCGTGTTTGGGCTTATATTATTTGTATTGACGATACCTTTGCAACAGTGAAGGTTTGGAGCTGACCTGATGATGGAGACCAGAGAGGGTCAAGGGAACTCGACAACTGCATATGTAAAGTACCTCGTGTTTGGGCTTATATTATTTGTGTTGACGAGACCTTTGCAACAGTGAAGGTTTGGAGCTGACCTGATGATGGTGACCAGAGACGGTCGAGGGAACTCGACAACTGAATATGTAAACTACCTCGTGTTTGGGCTTATATTATTTGTATTGACGATACCTTTGCAACAGTGAAGGTTTGGAGCTGACCTGATGATGGTGACCAGAGAGGGTCGAGGGAACTCGACAACTGAATATGTAAACTACCTCGTGTTTGGGCTTATATTATTTGTATTGACGAGACCTTTGCAACAGTGAAGGTTTGGAGCTGACCTGATGATGGAGACCAGAGAAGGTCGAGGGAACTCGACAACTGAATATGTAAAATACCTCGTATTTGGGCTTATATTCTTTGTATTGATGAGAACTTTCCACTTATATGGATAGTGACAACTATTTGTATCACTGAAAAGCTGTAAATAAAAAACTTTTTTACAAAAAAATTAAACCGACTTCCAAAAACACTAAAAAGCAAAAAAAATAAACAAATTTTAGGTGCATCGGCCTAGAAGTTGGTGGCAAAATTAACTTAATAACATCTATTAGACACCCACATCTAGGCCGATGCACCTAAAATTTGTTTATTTTTTTTGCTTTTTAGTTTTTTGGAAGTCGGTTTAATTTTTTTAAGGTAAAGAGTTACGTCTGAGAAGTAAGGTAGTGATTGAGTATACCCAATATTGATTTAAAATGTATTGCCCTCGGAATTGAGTAGAAGTTGTTTCCACAACAGGTAAGCTAAACCCACTATTACTACTGAATTACAAAAAGAACGTCATATGGTTAATATTTAATTTATTTAGGTATTTACTTACTTATTTAACCGTATCTGGTTCCCAGTGGGCATATAAATTGTTACGGATTATTAACAATAGTAGGTAAATGTTTGAGGTAGAGCAGGAAGTCATAATATATAATACTTGTTTTAAACTGGTTTGTTATTTGTATAAACTGTTCCGTCGTCTTCGTGGAAATTTCGTCAATTCTATTAGGGTAAAAGATGAACGAAAAGGAGATCTATAGACAGCAGTGATGTTGTCTTGGGTACCTATATTATTATAAAATATAAAATTAGTGTACCTAATAAAGTATATCTATCTATCTATTATTGTTTATATACCTATTTTATTTCATAAAATATAGGTAGTGCTTGGCATGAAAACTACGTAGTAGAAAATATAACAACGTTTAGAAGCTGTATATTATAGTTGTAGTTAAGACTATCGGACAGTTCTATGGAAATATTCATAATACGGACAATGACACAAAATGGATTGAACAGAAGACCTTGTGTCAAGCAGGTCATAGTAACTTCAACACGAATACATAATATATTAAATATATTATGGAAATATATTTAACCTTAAAGTATTTTTATTGCATTTAAGTCCTTTTAGATGTAATAGAATTAAAATATCCATGTGGGAGAAGTTTTTAGTCTTATCTTCAACACAATGGAATTTAAATATTTGGGCATAATAATATGGCCATTTGATATTTGAAAATGTCCCGTCCATTTAAATATTTTATAGGTCAGGGTTATTTAAAGGAGATGACGAAGGACAACTGGTTCAGAGAGAAACAATCATAATGTCATTAAGTATTAATTTTATTAGGTGTCTGATATATCTACTGCGCAATAACACGATCACTGACTAAATAAAAACTTACAATAAAATCCTATGACACTATCTACATACAAAGTAGAAAACATGTGTAACAAGACAAAGATATACCTATTACCATTTAACAATATAGCAACTTTTAAAACACCTGAAAAAGCCGTTGAAGTACTTAACATATAGGAAAATTACCTTAACAAGCAAATAAATATTTTGACTTTGAGCGTTTATTTTTAATGAGTTCCCAAAAAGGAGGAGGTTCTCAATTTGACCGTATTTTTATAATATCTGATTCAATCATCCGCCGTATAACGAGGAGACATATCAATAGACGGGCGCATCACTGCGCGCATACTCGTTCATCGACAAATGGCACGTGAGATGCCGCGGAGGTGAGAGGAAGTGTGTGATACGATCTTATGTTATGATTAGACAATAGAAAAATAATTCCTTTTATACAAGAGGTTTTATGTTCTTTCAATGGGTTTAGGTTCAGGCGGATAAACGTAGCTAACGATATAGCCTTCCTCGATAAACGGGATATCTAACAATGAAATCATTTTTCCAATCAGTCAAACAAACATGCAAAGAGTCAGTAAATATTTGGTCTGGACAAGTAGTCCTATTCAGTTTTGTGTTCAGCACTTTATATTTTAGATGAATGTCAGCACTTTATATTAGTCACCTAAATCGATTCAAGTATTTACCAAAAGAAACCTGACTTACCTACTATGCGTACAACAATAATTACATAGCTCATCCCACACAATCAAACACAATGTTCCGATGTGATCTATCACACTGTATGCACCATGCAGAACGTGTCATTACTAGTTAGTCGTTTGCGACACTTGTCTGTCGAAACGGCTGTGGCATTTGCGATGAGTCAAGTGCAAATGTCAAGCTTTCACGAGAGCGGAGCGATATATTGTTTGTTATAGATCTTCTTTATATGTGTAGTAGATTTAATGTGAGATATTATTTTTGCTATAATTTTGTGTATAAGATGACTGAGTTTTTGGTACAGTAGTTTATAAGTAAAATGTGATTGACTGACGGCTAGACAAAACGACGGCAAAAACTAATAAAATAAAGAGGCAACGTTTTTTGTTTGTTCAAAGGCTCCTAAACTATAGAACTGATCAAAATGCTGGGAAGCTACACTCTTCCCGAGTAACAAAGGCTATATTTGTATTATGTGAAAACGCTGGAAAACTATTTAAAAATAGCTATAGGAACATCAACAAACAGCAAAAAGCTAGCCGGTATTTGGAATGTTAATTGTTACATAAAGACTATTGTTGTCTAAGTTAATTACTTATTAACCAATACATAGTTATATGTCACATATAGATTGATGACATAAAAGTTTATGTTCAGCCAGAGTGTAGGCAATGCAATACATACCGGACAATATGACCATTGACTAAGCTATAAATAAATTAGGGCACGCCACCATCGTGGCGGTAAGTCCCCTCTTTGAGGAGTGGCTCGGGAGGAGTCACGGCGCCCTCACGTACCGCATGACGCAGGTCCTCACCGGACACGGTTGTTTCGGGAGGTACCTGCACCGCATCGGTCGTGAGGAGGCGCCCGGGTGTCACCACTGTGCGGACAGCCCCGAGGACACGGTGGACCACACAGTCCAGGTGTGCCCCGCATGGGAAGGGCACCGCCGGGTCCTCGTCGAGGCTTTGGGCGGCGGCGACCTCTCGCGTCCGGCCCTGGTTCAGGCCATGGTCCGGGGCGAGAGGGAATGGGATGCCGTCGCCTCCTTCTGCGAAGCGGTCATGCTCGAGAAGGAGGAGGTGGAACGCCAGAGAGTTCGCACCTCTCATCCCGGCCGCCGCGCTGGACCAGGTAGACACCATGGGCGCCGGGTGTCACGAGATGACTCCCGGCCACCGTAGGCGTGGGTCTGTGGGCGGTGAGTTCGGGTGGCTCATCGTCCCTCTGTCTTTCTAGACGACAGACCCGTGTCGACGGCGCGCGTTGTTCCACGCGCTCCTCAAAGAGATGTCAGCAACCCCAGCGGGGCCCAGCAGGGCCAAGGCCTGCCGGGGCTGCGGGTTGTTCGAAAGAGATACCGCGGCCCTGGTACATAAAAGGCTTATGACGGAACACGACGATTTTAGTCAGTAAGAGTCTGACACTCCCTCACCGCTGCTAACCCACAGCGGGAGGGGTCATTTGATGATTTTACGTCGCTAAAAAAAAAAAAAAAGCTATAAATAAATTATTAATAGAACAATCTTCTGCAGTCTGATTACATAACATGATTTGTGATTTATGTTCTTTAAGAACTAAGTTAGCTATTTCATTCAAGCATCGCTCAAACTTAGTAGTGCTTTGTTCATATATTTTATCGAAGAGAAGCCAGTTGAGGGAAACCCTACAATTTTATTAATTAAAAAATATATTTCGAATTAAGCAAAAATAGATTAAGTTTTTTTTTTATATATTACTAAGCAAAACAGGTATAAGTAACATTGTGCTTAGATTTTAAGCATAGTATTTATAATCATATTTTATGTTCGGTTTGCAACCTATCTTATAAAGATCGATCGTGAAATATTAGAATGCGCAGTTATAATAATGTCGCCATAATTCCTGCCTTATTGAAATGCTATCCATAAACAACGTTATTAACGTGACTTTACATTAATATTATCTGTGGTAAGTATGAATTATGGTACAGTCGGTAAATATATGTAAGTTTTAACCTATTAAGACTACAACTTTTTTGGTAATTTTGGTAGATTGACACATTTAATGAATGTGAATATCTCGGAGAATAGAAAAGAGAGAGAAGTACAGTTTTATTTTTAAGTTTGTAACAGATAGGTAATTGCAATCATTTTATATGAAATATTTTATGAAGTTTATAACCAATAATATTTTTCGCCAATAAAATAAATTGAAGGTTGATTAAGAACATGATTAACGACTGCAAAATTGTATTTATTATTGTCTGGTGCAATCACGTATTATTTTTATTTGTGTAACCTTCAGTTTATCTGTCATTCATGTCTCTTACATAAAAAATAATAAAAATATAACATAAATAAATAAAAATACGAAAAACATTTAAATGATGTATTCAAATTGTCATTGCATTCATAATTCTAATAAAATTATGATCGTCGATAGTGTTGTTAATAGAAACTTCAGAAGGGCAACTTTGAAAAAGTTTAAAAATGCTATGAGCTTACAGTGTTACCAGATGCAGCTAATTATTACCAGTATTTTGCATTGACCGACTGTCTATATGATATCCGCAACTAAGTTAACTAGGCAATGCAATAAAGCCGGGTAGGTCGATTTCCAGTCTTCTGGGCTTTTATAAGGTACATTTTTATACTGTACTAGCTTCTGCCAGCGGTTTCACCCGCATCCCGTGGGAACTACTTCCCGTACCGGGATAAAAAGTAGCCTATAGCCTTCCTCGATAAATGGGCTATCTAACACTGAAAGAAATTTTCAAATCGGACCAGTAGTTCCTGAGATTAGCGCGTTCAAACAAACAAACAAACAAACTCTTCAGCTTTATAATATTAGTATAGATTATCAAGATATACAATTGAAAGGTAAAATATAACATAATAGCACATACATGAATAAATCGTTAGCATTTCGTTATTTGTCCATACGCTGAAATAAGTGAACCTTCTGTAATCTACTGCCTATATTTCAAAGCTGTCAAAGCGGTTCCCAATCACCTTTGATAACGTCAGATAGTAATATAATCACAAGATCGAATCTCATTAACATCGCTTTATCTAGTAATTGTATTGCCTTGGAATTAGCTGAGATTATGTCATTATCATTACCGTTGATTATCGAGTCAAACCGCTGAAGGAACTTGTATGCGGTTCAATGTGAGCGTCGGTCGTGTTTTGTTAATCTTTGATTAAATTGTAGTTTGAATGCCGATTAGAGATTTACTACTATTTAATATATACATATGTGTTATTTTGTGGTTTGTTATACTTATGTGATGTAGGTTTTGGTGATGTTATTGTTTTATTTTTTTTATTGAGGTGCTCCAACAGCAATACATAGCGTATATAAAAATAATGTATTATAATTATATTTTACAGTTATGTTTCAAGGAGAAGGATTACATTATAAGGATGTGTTCTCGGTTTTATAGACAGGAACTCGTTTCGTAAATAGGTTAAAAATATTGTTATTTATGTACCTCTACTGTATGGCGGCGAAAGCAAATGGAAATTCATGATTTTATATTGTAAGAGTATGTAACTAAGTATGCAAGTCATTAAATACTAATATACCATTATTGCCGTCGCTTATGACTGTCCTGATTCCCCACGGTAATCGGTAAAATTTATACGGTATTTGCCTATTTCTAGCAGTTATTTTCGAAATACCAGAAAAAACAGCTTTTAAAAATTATTGGCACTAAGGTCAAATTATATAATGATGATGTCTTGCGAAAATGGAGTGTTTTGGACGTCATCAAACGAACTTAATTCACAGAATGAATGATCAATTAGGTTTCATAAATACGTTTACGATTATATCGATTAAGTGTTTATCGATTTTAAAATAGTGTGCGGTTTAGTTCTCAGTGGATAATTGGATGTTAACAGTAATTCGATTAATGTCGTTATCAAGAATTATTTAAGTTTTATTTCTTGAAGTAGTTTTGCAAAACGAGTTGCTAAATTAAAAATATATAGGAACTTAGTAATATTGTTTATCAGAATCTAGTCTAGCATAATTGGAAGCTCTAAATCGGAATAAAGGTCGTCCCAAACACGACACTAAGGTACCTATAATTTTCTGTGAATTTAAGAACGAGCTTCACATAAATTAAACAAAAAAATGGGAACCACCGCACTATTGGGTAAAACATAGTGACCGCATCAAAATCCGGTCTAAAATGATTTTTCATCTTCCACCGGTGCGGTTTAACCATCGAGCTTAGAATTATAAGGAGACGCCGTGTTGTTATTGACGTATCTATAGTTATATAAATATGGGCGAAATATGAAACAAATTATGCAACATAGTTCTGTCTCACTCTTTCTAAGCAGATAATTATATTTGAAAACAGGGACAACAATATTTTTGTGGTTGCGTAAAATGGTGACATTTACTTTTGACATCCTCCTGTTTGTAGGTGCGTGCCATATCTGGTACATATGTCATGGTAGTTGTGCTGTCAAATAGGTGCTCTTCGTGACTTATTTTTGCTATTTTATGTGTGTATTTTACGTGTTTACTATTAAGACTTTACTATTTCAAGAGTGAATTTATCAACGAGTATGCCTACGTGTTGTATCGTGAAGTGTGGTGCAAGTAAGCACAAAAATCAAGCAGGATTGTCTTTACACAAGTTAGTAACCAGTTTTTGCTAGATTCTACATAAACTAATTCACATTGGATAAAAAATATGTTACGGAAACATGAATTGATGGTGAAAGTACTTATATTTAAGTTTATTTCTGTATAAAAAGCTATATTTAGAAATAAATGTTGTTTACAATAACATGTCATAATATTGGCATAGTGCTGTACAGTTGTCATAACTGTATCGATATAATATCCACTTTTATAATTCAGCTTTTACTAATTTTAACAACAGAAGTTACTGTTCCTAAGACACTGAGCCCTCAGAGTTGTGTATTATGTTGAATAGAACATCTCTATTTTGTTATTTACTTAAGTACTATCTTTTCATCGCGGTATTACTCGCGTTCCGACGGATCTAATTCCCGTACCCAAACAGTAATAGCCTATACCCACCGGGTAAAGTGTAGCTTTCAAATCGGTCAACTTGTTTCGGAGCCTATTCAATCCAAACAAATAATCAAAGTATCTATAGATAAGTTCAAGTTTTGATGTTCTTTAATTAAAAAACATTTTTTGCAGGTTTCCTATACGAAATGATTTAAGGACAAAATGGTTAGAAGCTATTGGTGAGGAAAATATTAATCCCAGACATAAATATTGGTATGTCTGTTCGCTTCACTTTGAAGATAGTTGTTTTAATAGAACACTGGATATCTTAAGATTCAAAATTCACCCTCTTCCTGTCAACCGATTAATCTGAAATTTTGTATACACCTTTAATTCCGATGACAATACAATATAGTAATATCAATAACATTGTAAATCCAATATGGCCGCCGGCACAAAATTGTTTTGTACAATCGATTAATACATAATTAGCTCCATTTGCATTATATAACTTTCTCATGAATAGCTTGAAAACGATTGTAAATTATTGTATTTTTTTTAAGAGAGTATCTACTTATGGCGTTTCTTGCGGATTCTTCTTCATAAGACCGAATCTTTGGCACCCTGCAACTAGTCTGACGTGAAAGAACTTTCATAGGGCTATTTGAAATAATAAATAATTAATAATTACTTTGCCTGTTTTTTTTTTTTCAAAGGTATCACCCTACTGAAATGACTCCTCCCATTTGGTTGATGTTGTTGAGGTTATTAGTATCAGTGAAGTTAATGTGATAGTTAGTTCTATGACGAAGAAATTATTTATACTCGGTTATTTTTATGCACACAGTAAGACTCGTACGTACTTCTAACTAGAATACAATATCGATATTTGTTGAATCCGGTAGTGGTACAACCCTAGTAATGGCAGCCATTTTAGTTACTACTGCAGACTGACAGCAGGTGTGCACGTTTTTTTCGTGACATTTCCTGTCCCTATAGTTATATGTCAATGGGTTTAACAAAATCGTGACAAACCAATAAAAATGTTACCGCTATCAGATTGATTTATAATCTATATTAAGTCCGTTAAACATATCTTCAGATGCAAATAAATTTTATTAGTATAATGACTATATGGGAGGACTCTTCTATAATAGAACCTAATAAAAATATATATCTTAAATGTGTGATGTAACTGGACCATAACAATTATTTTTACTTTGTTGGCATGTTTCTTTCTTCAGATTTCAGAGTTTTATGCAATTTATTCAGGTTTTGTCATCCTATAGTTATATTACAACGGAGACCAGTAAACAGTCTGGGTATGTCAACCTGAACTGGGTAGGCAGGTTCCAACGTCTCGTTTGCAACACGATTACGAAAAAACCCGCGCTTAGATTTTTGTAATACTTATTTAGTTTTTTCGTCAATCTCATTGTACCTTACCAAGTGGCGGGAATTTCAACCGAAATCCAACATTGCAGTAAGTAATAAGTAAACAAATATAATTATTACCTATAATAAGTCACTGGGCAGCTTTCTATTGGCAGTAATTTACATAACGCGTCATAATGCAACCGGTTGCTCATCGCAACTGCTAATGTCACGGGCGACTGTTGGTAGCCACGAGTATATAGCGAACAGAGATCTAAGTGTGCGTGTAAAAGTAATGCTAAGAAAAGAATAAATGACATTGCTTTAGAGGCAAGTTCATATGCTCATAATGTCAATGTGGTTCTTAGAAAAGATTTGAATCTTTTACAGTATGTACTTTTATTGGATATTTTTATTTGTGTTTTTTTCTCTGCATGTGCTTTTAAATATGCTCGGGAAAATATTCAGACGCAGAATGCGAACAAAACTTTATTCATTTCATATTGCATGTAGTATGCAATACATGTTAAGTTTAACTAACTAACAAAACCTATTTTAATTTTTTTTCAGTGTTTTATTAGGTACTAGCTTTTGCCCGCGACTTCGTTCGCGTGGAATAGTGACTTCTAGCAGATTTTTGGTTTGACCAATAGATGGCGCTATATGTCCGGAATAAATTTTATTTCTTTGTAATAAAAACTATCCTATGTCCTTTCTCAAGTCCCAAACTATGTCTGTACCAAATTTCACACAAATCGGTTCAGTAGTTTAGGCGTGAAGAAAAGACAGACAGACAGACAGACAGACAGAAAGACAGACAGACAGAGTTACTTTCACATTTATAATATTAGTTAGGATTCATCATCAGCCTATCGCAGTCCACTGCTGGACATAGGCCTCTCCAAGTGCACGCCACTGAGATCGATTTTCGGCTTCTCGCATCCAGCTCCTGCCAGCCGTCTTGCGCAAGTCATCACTCCACCGTGCCTGAGGACGTCCTACACTACGTTTACCGAGGCGTGGTCTCCACTCTAGAACTCGTTTACCCCAACGGTTATCGGTTCTTCGGCTAATATGGCCAGCCCACTGCCACTTCAGCTTGCTGATTCGGTGGGCTATGTCGATGACCTTGGTTCTCTGACGGATTACCTCATTTCTGATGCGATCCCTCAGAGAAATGCCGAGCATAGCCCTTTCCATAGCCCGCTGAGCGACTTTAAACTTGTGAACCAGCCGTACCGACAGTGTCCACGTTTCGGCTCCGTAAGTCATGACAGGTAGGACGCACTGATTGAAGACTTTTGTCTTTAGGCACTGTGGGATCGACGATGTTAGGACTCGACGTAGCTTCCCAAATGCAGCCCAACCCAACTGAATTCTCCTATTCACCTCGTCCTCAAAGTTGTTTCTACCTAACTGCAATGTCTGCCCGAGGTATACATATTTCCGAACAACTTCGAGAACGGCGCCGTGTATCGCAATCGGTTCCGGTAGAACATGTTCATTAAACATGACCTTGGTTTTGTCCAAGTTCATCCGTAGGCCGATGCGTAGAGAAGATTCAGCCAGGTCGTTCAGCATCTGTTGTAGGTCCTGCAGCGTTTCCGCCATGATGACGATATCATCAGCAAATCGCAAGTGAGAGATGTGTTCGCCATTGATGTTGATGCCGCGTCCTTTCCAGTTCAGCGTCTTGAACATATCCTCCATTGCATTAGTGAATAGTTTCGGGGAAATAACATCCCCTTGTCTCACTCCTCGATGCAACGGTATGGGCCTTGTTTGCTGATTCTGTACTTGGACGGACATTGTAGCGGCTTCGTAGAGACATCTCATCACTTGGATGTATCGCCAATCTACTTGACAACGCTGCAGGGACTCCAGAACAGACCAGATTTCAACCGAGTCAAAGGCCTTCTCATAGTCCACAAATGCTAGACACAGGGGCTGATTATACTCTTCGGTCTTCTGTATAATCTGCCGCACTGTGTGGATGTGGTCTATGGTGCCGTATCCGCTCCGAAACCCAGCCTGCTCCGGTGGTTGGAATTCGTCGAGTCTTCGCGCAAGTCGGTTCGTGATCACTCTTGAGAACAGCTTATAGACGTGGCTTAGGAGGGAAATGGGTCGATAGTTCTTCAGCTGGGTTTTGTCTCCCTTTTTGAAGAACAGGACGACAACACTCCTACTCCACGCCTCTGGAGTTCTCCCTTCAAACAGGACGGCATTAAAAAGCTTCTGGAGCTCCCCCAGTAAGGGGTTTCCTCCTGCTTTTAATAGCTCTGTTGTAATGCCATCCTCGCCAGGGGCTTTTCCATTTTTGAGCTGTCTCAGAGCGATCTCGATTTCGCCACTGCTGACTTCTGGCAGGTCTTCGGTGAAATGGCGTGTTAATGTGGCTCTAGAATCCTCATTTCCGGGATCAGGTCGAGATGCATGCGATGCGTATAACCGGCCATAGAAATTTTCCACTTCCGAAAGGACTGCCGGCACCGAAGAAACGACTTCTCCACTTGTTGTGGTCAGCTTCGTCAAGTGGCTTCTTCCAAGAGATTGTACGAACACCTTTGACCCCCGATTCAGCTCAATTGCTCTTTCAATGGCAAGAGTATTGGAGCACCGGAGGTCGCGTCGTACGTGCTTGTTGATCTCTTGGTTTAGAGCCCGCTTAGCTGACGAAGTGACAGGCGGGTTTTCACGTCGTTTCTTCATAAGCCCTAATGTCTCTTCCGAAAGCTTTGATTTCTTGCCCTTACGCTGCATGTTACAGAATCTCGAACCTTCCTCCCTGAGGATCCGAACCACATATTCATGGTTCTGGTTAACGTCTGTTGTGGTTTCCACGGCGGCAAATCGGTTCTCCAGATTTGACTGGAACGTTTCAGATCCTGTCATGGTTCGGAGCAGTGTTGGTCGGAGCCTGGCCTTCATCAGACGGAAACGTTCGGCCTTGAAGTTGATATTCAGAGAGCCTCGGACAAGTCGGTGATCGCTCCCGGTATTAAACCTATTGATCACGGAGACGTCTCTGAATATGTGCTTCTTGTTCGTCATGATGAAGTCAATCTCATTTTTAGTCATAGTGTCGGGGCTTTGCCACGTCCACTTCCTTTGGGGCTGCTTTTTGAAAAAGGAGTTCATCAAAAAGAGCCCCTCGCGTTCGAGGAAGTTGACGAGCATTTGCCCCCTATGATTCCTGCTTCCAAATCCATGGGATCCTACTGCCGATTCGCCGCAAATCTGTACTCCCACTTTAGCGTTAAAGTCCCCCATGACAACGGTGTAATGGGTCTTTGTAGTGAAGTGGAGGGCCCTTGATATATCATCAAACATATCCTCCACTTCATCGTCTGAATGTGTCGAGGTCGGTGCGTACACTTGCACTACCTTGAGGCTATACCTGTCGGTGAGCTTTATGATAAGGTACGCTACCCTGTTCGACACACTAGACACCTCCACAACGTTATCAGCTAGGGACTTATTAACCAGAAACCCAACGCCACCTTGGGATTGTTGGTCTCCCTCTCGGAAGTACATTAGGTGACCTGATTCGAGGGTTATGGTGTCCTCCCCCTCTCTTCGAACTTCACATAACCCTAATATGTGCCACCTAATCTTCCCAAGTTCCACCTCGAGTTGCGCCAGATGCGAGTCAAGCCGTAGCGTGCGGCCGTTGTACGTCGCAAGAGTCAGTTGTGTTAGTTAGGATTAGTATAATGGATTACTCTTCGTTACCATCCTGCTTGCCATGTAACAAATATCTTATATAAACTGAATGCTAGCACCGGGGAGAGGCCTGGTGACCCGTACAGGTATTCACATACCTACCATAGGCAGCAGCCTCTCACAATGTTACGTTCATATATACTGTAAGCAACTTTGTCTAGTTTATAAGGTAACTTTGTGAAGAGAAAAATAAAGAGTTATTATTATTATTAAAAAGAGTTATTATTTACGAGTTATTATTAAGAGTTATTATTAAGTTTAATTAATCTCTCACTTTGACTTTCCACTGTTTAAGCTACACACAAATACAAAGCTCTGTTAGCTCTGTAACATACATATTCCGTGACCATTACAATACCGATTGCAAGAAGATGTCTCTAAACAGAATACATAATAATATGGCTGATATATTTAGTAACGTATTGATGGTCAGACAGCTCGACGTAAACTTTTGAAAGATTGCATTTGAATATGAACTAATGTTATCTGAGTTATTGGCAATAACCCTGGGAATGTGTGATTGCTAATTTACCACAAGTACGGGTAGTGCAAAGTTCGATAGATATGTAGATGGTTGATCACTCAATAGCCTTAATGACTGCACACTTTTAGTCGGGTGTTAGTTTGATCGGCCTTTTAATAGTATGCAGATGTATGGTGGTGGCACGTTACAATGGTCAGGTATCGCGCTACAAAATTATTAAAGGAGATTCATTACCTTCGAAATATCAGTACAGGCCGACAATGTGACTATGTTAGGTGTTTTATCTTTTCAAATCGCATATCGGACCCATTATTATATTCTGTGAATGGATACGTTCCTGTAGATTAAGGTGTTTACTTCAGTATTATGTAATATGTATGATGAAACAAAATAGGCATATCGCTCATCATCATATTTTGACAAACTCCGGAATCAGTACAGGAAGTTACCTCGGCTAATTGACAAGACTATCAATATCAATCAGGGTTACAAAATATTTTGATGAATGATTGAAGCTTGATCTTCTTTATAAATACTTTGAAGCATTATAAATTATCTAACCAATTAACTTTAATTTGAAAAGGACGGCCATTGATTTTAATTACACATACGGTTATATAAACTGAGACACCTATTATATCAAAAGAATCAAAGACATCATCGTATATATTTTTGAACATCTTTAAATATGATCTCGTATTGTAAAACTAGGATTTCTGACAAAATAAATGGCTCAATTTTTATTCATAGTGATCTATAAATACACGAAAAAAATATACCAATTTATATACCTATATATGCAGATGCACTTCGATATATACAAGTGAATTCTATTCTAATCACACAACTAGATAGGAACGCAATCCGACACCTGTTGTGCGCAGGCGCGTGCAACCGCCCAACTTAGTAATAACACGGTTTAATACGATTTGTGCTGAACTTAGAGGTCAACAGTCGGAGTTAGAGAGAGGTGAAGATGAACTGTGTGGGTGTATATTGTTATAAGTTTTTTGAATTAGGTATGTAACTGTAGAGTATTTTGTAAAAATGAATTGTGAAATGTAAGTAATCGAGGCTTAAAGTTCGTTTTGATTGGTGTTATTTGTGTAAGAAGTAAAGTGACATCCTATTTTTTACATGGTGTAACCTTATTCTACTGCTTTAATACGGTAGTAAGAGTTTAGTAAAAATACACTGTAATTATCATAAAATCACGATTAAAAACAGATTAAAGATAACAATCCTATCCTTTTAAAGCTTTTAATGACTGATTCATTAATGTGCAAAGAAACCTGTTACACTAATAATTAATTAAGTTTAAGGAAACAAAAAGTTGTTGTGTACCAATTGGGTACCTACCTGAACTAATATTTTATATATTACTAGGTTTCACCCGCATCCCGTGGGAACCTCGGCACGGACCCGGATAAAAAGTAGCCTTCCTCGATAAATGGGCTATCTAACACTGAAAGAATTTTTCAAATCGGACCAGTAGTTCCTGAGATTAGCGCGTTCAAACAAACAAACAAACAAACTCTACAGCTTTATAATATTAGTATAGATTTTGGTCTAATAAAATTAATTGGGCAAAAGTTTGTTTTAATTGGTATTAGCTAAGTTTGTTATTTTCAGGTCCACGAAGAAAATTTATTTTATTTGTTCTGGGTATGGTAGGTTATTTCAAACTGGAAGTAAGACGGGAATTAGCACTATCTACCTACTTGTTAAAAAATATTCGCGGTCATATACATAACCCTGCAATTCTAGAAGAGATAGAATTGTGTGTTCCTGAGGAATACGTAGGCAGGAGGCGGAGGCCACCTCAATTCTCGATGCCGCGCGCGCGCACCTGCTGCAACTCGCGCCGCTCACGCGGGCGCTGCGCACGCTCAACACGGTCGCTGGACAAATTGATCTATTTTCCTGCTCACTGACTGAATTCACAAGGGCTACTTTATGTATTATGTGATTATGATTAGTTTTAAGGTATGATTATATTTTGATTAGATTTTTTAGAATGGTAGTTATAATTTGTCGTAAGTTGATAATAATAAATAATAAAAAAAAAAAATAAAAAAAATAATAATAAGTTTGACGCAGATCAATAAGGATCCAACCTTCAGGCTGATGCATAACATTATGTACATCAAATATGAGGAAATACCATATTAATGTAATTTATGAAACCATAAAATATAACAACTCTACTCCAATTTTATATCGAACCACTCTGTATGCATATTTAACCATAAACACACGAATTAATGACCAAAAGCCAATGGTTTATGCCTACGTAAAGCCGCAACATAATTTATAATCACCTTATACGACAGTGGGTGTTTCCGATCAATCTACAAAGAATACCAGCAGTCATTTGTGTGGACTGATGCTTAGACTTTGTTTGAATATCAAATGTTTACAAACCTTATGCGTGTAAATTACGTGGTACATTTTTGTACAATCTCTTAATAGTCTCAAGACCAACAAGTTCCTGACGGGACTGCAGAATTGTTTGCGCCAGGGACACGAAGGGCTCTGGAAGGAATATGGTGGGTTTTAGTCGGTAAAAGTTTGAGTCTCCTCCCTGCTGTGGATACAGCGGAGGGTTTCATTTGGTCATTTCTAACGTTAAAGCAAAGTGGATTATGGGACATGGACATTCATGTAAGACGAAAAAAATCGGAATCTATACATATAATAAATCTGTAAAAAAACTGTGTCTGTACATTGAATATATTAAAAAAATAACAATTGGGTGGGGTTTAGAAACAGTATTGGAGCACAAATCCAAAAAAAAAAATTTGTCTGTATGTCTGTATGTCTGTATGTCTGTATGTCTGTTTGTTTGTACACGCTAATCTTCCGAACTACTGAACGGATTTCAATGATTTTTTCTTTGTTGTATCAGTATTAAGCCTGGTCAACATATAGGCTATAATTTATCTTCGAAACTTGAAGACCTGATGCAGAACTCCAACAGACCAACAAAACTATAAGAGATACAAAAATGGTGCCATGGCAAAAATTGTTTCGTGTGATGAGCATTTTCAGCTGAGATAATAAATTTTAAGATCTGGAACACCTGATGTGGAACCCCAAGAGCCCAGCTTCTCTGTACCATATACAGGTATGACGTTTTAGCAAAAGTTGTTCAATTTGATAGGCACTTTCTATTGACTGATACAAATTGAAGATCTAAAACACCTGATGTGGAACTCCAGGGGCTCAGCTAGACTATAGCATATAGAGGTATGACCTCTTAACAAAAGTTGTTCAATCTGATAAGCACTCTCTATTGACGTATAAACATTGAAAATCTGGAACACCTGATGTGGAACTTCAAGAGCAATACTACACTTGAAATTTATAGAAATGAATGTTATGAAATAGGTATCACGGGACTACAGAGTTCCGAATTTTTGGGAGACGAACGTGGGGCCGAAGCCAACACGCTGAAGCCCCTTTGAGACAAATTTAATGAAATGGTGACACAAAACCGACGATTATCCCTTTATACACTATAGAAATGAACACAAGGACAATCCCCGGTAGACGTCGTTAAAAAAGAGACAATCCCCGGCTTTGTGCTATACTATTGCTAACTGTGGATGAAAACTACTTGGGCTATTGTGATGGGAATGGACTAGGAATGGGGAAACTACGGGAACTATGGCACCTGTCGATGACAATGTATTAGATACATGTAAAGATGGCAGGTGGAGACTCGCCACCTCACTTACTGGGCCCCCGGGAATCAGTCACAGAATAGCAACAAGAGGGCAACAGGGACATCAGCGGCTGAAGTGTGAGGATACCTCGGCGGATTTTAAACGCAGATTACGCGCTCCCTGTGAGTCACTTACCACGAGGCACCTACCCTCCGAGCAGGGCTACTAACCCTGCTCTAGCGACTCCACTCTGGACGGCCAAGCCAAGCCAGAGGCGTGAGACCTACCCCCATCATGGTTCACTCCGACCAGCCGGAGATGGGGGACAGTATACTCTCTCTGGAGAACTCAGTATATTTAGCCCCGCGGGGTCGCTACTCCCCGTCATCAGCCTCAGATGTCCTGCGATGCTTATATCTCATTATTATTGTCGTTATCAAGAGCCTTTGTCCCAATTATGTTAGGGTCACGATGCAACTAAGTACCAGTGTTTTACAAGGAGCAACTGCCTATCTGACCTCCACAACCCGGTTACCCGCTCAACCCAACACCCTGGTCAAACTGGTCAGACTTACTGGCTTCTGACTACCCATAACGACTGCCAAGAATGTTCAATGACAGCCGGAACCTACAGTTTAACATCACCTCCAAATAACGGTCATTGGTATCCAAAATATACGTAGAAAATACATACGAACTTAGAAAAGTTGCATTGGCAGGTACTTGCCAGTGCAACCAGCGGGCCAGCCTCTACCCACTAAACCACCACGACTTCCACTAAGTCACCACGACTTTGTCATCTCAGTAATATTTAATATTTTTTACGTAATAAAACGTGTAATATTTTTGCCACACACAACTTAAATGCTGACTAATTAGAATCACTACTTTCATCCCTAAGGTCACGTCTATTGCGCTTCAGTTCTCAGCGTTTTGTTTAGTTTGCTGTGCTTTTGCCGTTGAAGTACAAAATTTTAATATATGGAACGTTTCTAATGGTTATGGGTATTCCGTTGTTTTCAAGTCAACGGGCCCTTAAAATTCAATATCAGACGATTCAGATCTTTGATTTTGCTGACCCCGTAGTCGCTGGCATAAGGGACAGGATCCGCGTACGAAGTCGCGGGCAGAAGCTAGTTTATAAATATATAAAAAAACTTAAAACTAATAACTTATGTATAAGTATGTCTATACAACTAGATTTAGGCCGAAAACCCTAAGGCCCCCAGCGGGGCCCAGCAGGGCCAAGGCCTGCCGGAGCTGCGGGATTGTTCGAAAAAGTTACCGCGACCTTGGTACATAAAAGGCCTACGACGGAACACGACGGTTTTTAGTCAGTAAGAGTCTGACACTCCCTCACCGCTGCTAACCCATAGCGGGAGGGATCATTTGATTATTTTTGACGTCGTTAAAAAAAAGATCCAAGTTCACAGACATAATAAACGTCTGCTACTTATGCTTAAAACTACTGTAAACTGTGAATTTTCACGTTAAATCAAAGGAAACAGTTGTTTCAAGAAATCTTGACGTTTATGCTGTCACTGTAAATGGGCCTAATCAGCTGCCTCGTTGATCTAGTGACATAGCGCGAGTGCTGTACACAGGATTTGATTCCCTGTTCTGGCCTTTGTGGTCTTAGAAACCTTCACAAAGCAGCCTGTAGTCTGGAAGCTGGTGATTGATACACCCGTACACCGGAGACCACGTTAATGTCCGGTCCTATCAGATTACCATCCCATCGCGCTATGGGAGTGAAAGAAGAGAAAGTATTCAAGAAGTTTTGGTCTGAATGTGCGACAGACTGGCTGAGTTACTTTCTCATTCCTACTAATATTATAAATGCGAAAGTAACTCTGTCTGTCTGTCTGTCTGTCTGTTACGCTTTCACTTCTAAACCACTGAACTGATTTTAATAAAATTTGGTACAGAGATAGAGTTGACCTTGAGAAAGAACATAGGATGGTTTTTATCCCGGACTTTTGAAGAATTCTCTTGGAAACGCGATATAACCGAACTCTACGCGGGCGGAGCCGCGGGCGGAAGCTAGTATTTAATAAATTAATAGATCCTTTTGTACGTCCCCTTCACATGTATTTGAAGGTCTCAAAGTAAGTATGTAGTTTAGAAGAAAGAAAAAATATTTGGTTCGAGCTGAACAGACACGTACAGGTATTACACACAACGAATTTAACAAGAGGACTACTGCAAGCTAGTGTTCTAAAACAAAGAGGAAAAGTATCAAAAATGAATAAATCCGTAAGATGTGATGAATAATTCAAGCCGTGTGATATCTGCGAGAGCGACAGGTGGTTACAATATTAATGTTACCCCTGAGTTACTGGAGCTACGCGGAAAGTCCTCACGTCTGGAATACGGAAAGATGAAAGATGGAAAAGCTCATGATGGTGTGTTTATCAGAAAAGCACCTTTAGTAGTATGATGATTGTTGATTTGGACTCAAAGTAGCTGTTTCACCCGCATCATGGGAGAACTTCTTCCCGTATTTTGATAATATATTTTATATCTGTGTGTAAAACTTTCCAAAGAGGTTCAGTAGATTCTTTCTTTCTTCTTTATAATATTAATATATTATAGAAATATTTTAGGTTGGACATAGGTACATATTTCATGTTACCAAGAATAGCTTGTAATTAAGATTACCATTACCACCAGCATGAACTACTGAAGATCCTGCATCTGATCCTTTCACCGTCCTTTTCCACAGATAGTGCTTGACATATTACTAAACGTATTAATAATGCGCTAATTAAACGCATCGCACACCATATTAGTCGGTCACGATCGGTGTATGTCACACAGTGGAAGCGACGCTATGCTATACTTTGTAGCTCGGTCACACTTAAAGAAATTTTTTCGTGAATTCATCTCGCTTAGGTGTAGAAAATACTATTAGATTCAAAAGTTATACGGGTTTGTATATAAGATTAACCTTAGGATGACAACAGGGGTTACCCGTTACCCCACTACTCGGAAAAAGTTTCGATAATTATTTGTTATTGTTTTTATATCTTTCTAATGCTCGATCTATTCTCTAATTGGAGTGAATGCAAGCAGTAGCACGCGTCAACGTGTCGCGGTAAATTGTTGTTTTTGTTATATTGAGTATAAACGGGACAAAAAAGTTATAACTTTTTGCATACAATGCCTTCAGCCCGCTTGCCCTGAACACTGCAAAGATATATGCTTGAACTGCGTTTAATATAAAAAATAATAATACCAAAATATAAGTGTACCATGATTTATTTATTGTTTTATTTATGTTTAATGTATAAGTTTTTGATCTCTAAATAAATAATTTGAATTTTCTTACACACTGCTGTTTTATTTGAGTTTAAAAAATGGGGTGATGAGTCACCCCTGTTGCCATTTACCTATGTATTAAAAAAAAGTGTTGTCAGCCAAAGGTTAAGTATTTCGTTTCTTAATTAAAAAACCCGATCATTTATTACATAAAATATTTATCATCTTCTTATTTAGGTATATCCTTTATTTACACTAATAAAGAAGTGTCAAAGTAGGAGGACCCAATTAAGCAAACACACGTCTCGAGAACAATTTATGTAAGGTCCAAGTCCAGTTTGAAGTTTTAGATTATATTTAAATAAATAATTCGTACAAGTTATAAGTAATGTCAAGGTCAGGCAGTCGCGATAAAAATAATGGAATAATTTGAGAGCTCCTCACTTTTATTAGATCAGACGAATTAAAGTAATTAATAATTATCAAGGCATGTTATTTAATTAGTATTCATAATTAGGTAAAATAACAAGTTTTTTTGGTGCAGATTTACACTGCATTTTATGCAGATGAACTGTGTGAAGGATATTTTGTGTTAATTGCATCTACTATAGTGAAAAACCAACGACTTTGAAGAATAATTAACACATCATAACATAACTTACCTACTAAAGTCGTGGTGGCCTAGTGGGTAAAGGATCAACCTCTCAAGTATGAGGGCGCGGGTTCGATCCCAGGTCAGGCAAGTACCAATGCAACTTTTCTAAGTTTGTATGTACTTTCTAAGTATATCTTAGACACCAATGACTGTGTTTCGGATGGCACGTTAAACTGTAGGTCCCGGCTGTCATTGAACATTCTTGGCAGTCGTTACGGGTGGTCAGAAGCCAGTAAGTCTGACACCAGTCTAACCAAGGGGTATTGGGTTGCCCGGGTAACTGGGTTGAGGAGGTCAGATAGGCAGTCGCTCCTTGTAAAGCACTGGTACTCAGCTGAATCCGGTTAGACTGGAAGCCGACCCTAACATAGTTGGGAAAAGGCTCGGAGGATGAACATAACTTACCTACTAACAAATATTTGAATTGTATCACATACTTATGATATTTCCTTTTATATTAATTTCTTAATTAAAATTTTATTGTCAGTGTGACGTCACATGAGATGCTTTGTATAAATATAAAGTAAATTATTTACTTTTAAGCCCATAGTTCTTCTATTCAATAATAATCGGAGAAGCGAGCGTCAGGAATTATTAATAAAAACATTATTTAATACTTTAATCAGCATTATAATATCGCAAGCATCTTTCGGTGTGTCACAGACACAGGTATGGGCAGAGGTCAGTAAGCTCCGTAATATATTGGTAATCTAATGTTAATATCATTGAAATCGTTGCATTAGTTGAAAAACCTTTATTTTAAATCAACCTTGAAGCTATATTGATACGCCTACTTCATGTTTTTATGATTATAGAGAGAAGATCGAATTGTGAGATAGTTCGATGGCCTAATTTAATTACATGTTACTGTTAATGATTTTCATTAGTCTATTCTTAATAAAAATATTTCTTATGAAATGAAAGAGCTGGACCGATTATTAGGCGTCACTGACTAACGTAAATAATAGCATATTTTGGGTCAGTACGCAATTTTGGAAGTATGGAGAATGGGAAAGTCTAAGTCGTAAGTAATGAATAAAATAGATTATGTAAATTTTGTACTTAGTACCTAAAAGTACTTAATTTAAATTCAAAAAGCAGCTAAACTGCGTATAACATCCAGTTATAAAAAGTTACATGTCCAAAGTCACGTTAGATAGCAAGCGTTAATAGTATGACATTATCATCAATGATTCACAAAACTTACAATTTCATAAGTCTTGTAAAATTCGCAGTAAGTTGTTAATAAAAACTTTCAACAGGACAATATCGTTTGACCTTGAGGGATTTCCTTTATTACATAACATTTACAAGAACATCAATGAGTAAAAACCGTTTTGTAAGATTTGACCTAGTGCTACTAAAGATGGGAGAAATAGTACTTGCGTGGGTAGAAATTATTATGAAAGATTTAAGTGACAAATCAGTTATGATAGAGCAGTAAGTTACAACGAACCTACATATGTATATCAAGTTTTAATTTTGTACTTCAGAAATACCTATTCTATTTGTGGGCAAACCTTTATATGTGTCATGATAGTTAAGCAATTACCACTCAGTTGGTTACTTAGCGCTCATCGGATAACTTAACCACTTCGAAGTTGGCTTCTACTGTCTTCATAACAGTCAAAATTATCTTCAGTTAGAAAACATCAAATGGCTGATTAGAGAGCAGCAGGCTTTTGACAAGACCTGTACCATTTTAATATCATCAAAATGTCACTAAACATCTGCATTATCCATTCTATTTTTTATTTAATTTGACAAGCTTGATGAGACGAGTATTTTATTGTCTTGTCTAAATACGGCTAATAGGCTATTTACAAGCGTATTTGCTACACAGGTTGTGTCCAATTAATCACAGCTTAAGAATGCGATTAAATCTTCTAAAGTTTAGGTATATGTACTTAAGGGTCAACAACATAAGTTTTATCGTTTACTTTGTCAAAAGGTTAAATTATAATATTTAGATAAAAAGAGTGCATCTATGGTTTTATCGTACCTACTGGGGGATTAAGATTCCTGACAACTGAACACACCATTTTTAAAAGCACTTGCACCATTTTGTCCAAAAATATCTCAAAAACATCGAAAAACGAGTTAAAAACCAGAACAACTTCCGTTCTCGTGACAAACAGACAAGCGATCAAACATGTTCTGAATAAACATTAACATGACATCACCGTTTAAACCACAAAATCAAAGAATAACGATTTTCTTAAAAACGGCTCCTTATTGAGTAATAATGAACAAGGTCGGGGCAACACCCTGTATGTCAGACCAAAAGAGACAACTGCAAACTTTTAGTCGGCCGATAGTTTGCTTGGGTTCATAAATCAGTATGGAAGATGCATCGTAGTACGCACATTACAAAGATCAGCTATTTATCCGGTATCAGACCGACTGAAAACTTTGATTGGAATCAAGATTATCTTTAAAAAATGTTTTTATTGACCATCGGGTCAATTGTCAGCCGACTGTTTAGTAGCAGTGTGCTTAATAACTGCTATATATAAAGCTGAGACTATAACATCAGTTTGAAGAGTCACGTGACTATAAATGGTTTCGCAGGTGATCTCGATAAAAAGATAAGAGGATGCTGACTAGATCCTGATGAAATCTGGCCGATTTTGAAAGAAAAAACCGCTTGGAATATTATTTGCTTCCTTATTGTTATATGTAAGTAGTTGGATTGAAATGACTTGTTGGTGTAACCTGACCTGGTTGTGACATTTGTGCCCGGTCTGGTAAGATTACATGATTAAAAATATTCTATAAATTGCTGCAGCTACGGGGAGGAATTTTTCGATGTTTTAGTAATGTCAAGTTTTGACAAACTAATTACCTTAAAAGGCCCCGAATTATTTTTATACGCAGGAGTTTAAAGAAGTTTGAAGTAGAACTACTGTTAATATTTTACAGTGGTTACATGAATATATCGATTTCATTGTAACCAATCACGGCCTGATACATCATCTTAATAAATTAATAATTCATATTGAACCTATTATTAGATGTTTAGACAAATAATATTAATATTATGAATTCAATGTTTTATGATGATAAATGAACTCGTATAAATCTTATATGGTATTAGTGTTACGCAAAAGAGAAATATTGTCTTCATAAAAAGAAAAGTTTTATACGTTAACTGAATTTTATTGTTTGTAATCAACTATTTAGTATACACCATCCAATATTAAAATAGTAATACAGTATACAGGTACCATGATAAAGGGAAGGACAGTTAAGACAGGAAAAAATGCAGATTAGATATGTACGTGCCTGAAAAATTGCAATTCCATTGCATCACATAAAATAAAACAGTTTCGAATAGTACTTTATTTTTATCTTTCGTGGGAAAACAGCACAAACCAGAAACTTATTAAAAAGAACACGAATATCTAAAATTCAAATTGTATCAATAATTTGAATACTCGTACCTCATCAAAAATATACCATACTGTTGACATTGAATTCCTAACACAAAAATCATGCGGGATTCACGTGCTCACCAATGACGAGCAGACATACGAATATATCTTAATACATTATTTATTAATAAACCAATGTAGAAGCTTAATTAATTTATTGGGAAACTAATGTAAGAATTATAGATGTCAGTGCATGACCCGAGAAGAAGGTTGGCGTTTTTAATTGTCATGGTCAGAGGTGATATGAGAACTATTTTATTTTGGAATGTATAGGTTTATCAAGTTTAAATGTCTGTTGCACTATTTGTGCCACAGGTTTACTCATATAATTTTCCGCAACCAATTAATCAGAAATAGGTAACACATTGGTATACCTTACAGATATTTAAGCAGAAGATATCCCTAACTAGTTCGACCACCAATGATTTTAAAATATGCGTTCTTTGTATGAAGATGTATGTATAATGTATATGTACGTATGAAGAAACAAAAAATAATTGCAAACTACCTTTAAAGCATTGTACATATGTACAACTGTAAAAAAATAAACATATAACAAACATTTAAAAAGCCTAATGATTCCTGATCTTTAGAACTGTCAGAGAATTATAATCCAGGAAATATTCCGAGTATAAAAAACATTAAATAACATGTTACAAGTCATTAGGAGTACATAGTATATTGCACATTTATCTACATAATAGGTTAACCGCCAGTTAACTTACCAATTGCTATTAAGTTATTGTTAAGTTCCTGTGTTTTTCAGTGAACCAATTAATCAATTAAAATAAATGTAATTGATTCACCTTGCAACTTCTATGCGCAGGCGCTTCAGTCAATGCGAATTTACATTTTAAATGTGATTATGAATTATTACAAAAATATGTAATATTTTATAATTTTAATAATCAATGTCAGTAGAAAATGTTTATATTATATCAGATTAGAAAATTCATGTTTATGTATGTAGTCAGCTGTGCTAGAGTAGCTTTCAGTTATTTACTGAAAATAATGTACTTTCATGTTTTTCTTTGAAAAAAAAAAAAAAAACAAAATTACCAGAACTTTATTGACCTGTAAATGTAAAATTGTCTCCAACATGAACCTACAACACATTCAATACGTAACAAAGTAAATAGAGTTATAAATTAAACAAACGAACAGAACAATATTTATTACTCTTCTCCATTCTAATTGAGTCCATATACGGATTGAGATATTAGACGAGAATTTACTAATGATTGCACGACTACTGTGTTTCGGCTCTATAACGCCATAGTTAAATGCTAATCACAATAGGATAGTTAGACTGATGGTTTCGGCGGATCAAATAGAGTAGAGCATTGCTTAAGAATTCAGTTATGTAATGTGTAGAGAAGATTTTAGTAACTTAAAAGGAACCGCTCTGATTAATATAGTTTGTCTAATTTAGACAGAAAGTTCAAAGGGGATAGTGACTCGTGGTATTTATAAATAACACATACATGTCGTACATATGTCAAAAGAATAACAAACTATTTTTGTCCGGTTTTAACCAATTTCCCCAACAAACGAGTAAAACCACGAGAAACAGCTAAATTCTTTTGTGTAACTTTTAATGAACCATCAGCTGACTTCTCACGACCTTGAGAAGGTTATTTTATATTCATAAGTGATCAGTTGAAAGCAATGGAGATGATTCAGCAATATTGTCGCAAGATGACTGCGCCTTTGTCGGCTTGTGACACCTGTATTTTATTATGTTATTGCAGAGGTACTGAACCTTTTAACAAATCGGCAAGGAAGGGGGTAGTCAACATTTTGTATAAGGAGTTTTTTTGTTGATTGCTAAGTAAGTGTATTTATTGGCGTTGAGCCTTTTTCAAAAAACATATGCACATAGTGTGACATTTCTGCTCTCAGCAATGAAGGAAGATATTGGGTTATTCGTACTGTCATAAATAAGTGTAAAACGATTTAAATAAAATTCAAGGAATAAAAGATCACCTGGAGGTGGTTATGGATTACTTATTTACTTATTACCTAATTGGGTTTACTAAGCCGCTCTCTAGGATGCGGCCTTTAGAAAATTGTTCACAGTTCTATAAAGTTTAAAGTTTATTTTACCCAGAATTAAATAAACAAAATGTCCAAGAGCTTAAATCTTTCTCAAAAAGGCTCTTCATATCATAAGTTTACTGGAGCTAGTCCATAATTTGCCTGTCGTCAACACACCTGTGCGCCTGTGCCTCAGCCCAAAGGTTCGCGACCCCTGCAACACTTACAACTTAACGTTAAACCCATGGAGAACAAAATGACTAGCGGAGGTGTCATAGCGGAAAATCGCCTGAAAGTAGCGCGCCAGAATGCGGGTGTGCGGGGGACGAGGAACGTTACTGTTTTAACCCAAACATGTTTTGTTATACCAAAAATAGTTGAGAAATGTCTCAAAGAACCCAAACGCCTATTAAGTTTACTTGTAACTGATAGTTTCATGCCCACTGTACGAATTTGACCTAGTAGAAGGTGCCCGACCTACCTGCATTATGGCATCTCTGCTTCTCTTTCCTTACTCCGTGGTTAACCGCAATAATTTAACAAATAACAAAAATGTATGATGTTTACAATTTTTAATAATAATCAGTTTCGTTTCGTCATGGTGAACCGGGATATAAGGAATAATAATTAATTGTAGTCGGAACTTTGATGTAGTTTTGTGGTGACAATCATGGTCAGTCTTTAGTGGTCTGTAATATTGTTTAATTAAGTACTAGTTGTATTAATTATAGAGGAACATTATTTTATGACATAAGATAATGAACAGTTTAATATTTTGTCGTACGGGATGCAGAGTCAGTTTTCTGCATTTTATTTACTTTTAATAAAAAATACCCTTTATGCTTAGTCAGAGAAATGTTTGAACCAACCTTAATTATATATCCCAGTTAACCATAGAAATTCCTGATCACTATTTAAACCAAAAAGATTTAATTTAGGTGTAAATTACATTTCAGTATATACTATATGCAAAACATTATAATGACTTGGTAAACACGACGATTTGGTCTTCACAGTATTATTTTCGACTGCATATAATTAAAACATATGCAATTTACGCACATATGGGTTTGGTGCAACCTCTGCCAGACATGTGCATTCGAATGCAAGTCAAAAGGTCATCTCGAGTGCATCTGTATATCATGCTGGGCTAATCAAGTAATCAATTCCTTGAACCTAAGTTAAAGCCGCAGATGTTTTTTTTCTTGGCCTGGCTTGTCTCACTGCTGGGTAAAGGCCTCCCCATTTTGTCTCCACACCTCTCGATCGGAAATTATAGTAGGTTGGATTCCATTTTATATTCCACAAAATATTAATTTATTAATAATGAAGTAAAATAAAACCAAATCTTGACCTTGAGCCAAGAATACCTAAAAAAGGTTTCCCAAATTAGCTACATATTATTTTAACAGTTATAGCTAGAGACTAGTTTTGAAGTACAAGACCAATGTCGATATAATGCTTGTAGAGTTTGGCATCACACACACTGATGTGTACCCGGCCTTACTTTATGCAACTTATGGTAAATGCACTTGTCGCATAACTTGATCATAAAAGTATGTTATTGGTATGTAAGTTATATAGAGATACAGAAGGTTAACTCTGTTTTGTCGACATGAGGAAAGTCGAAAGTTTTATTGTTTCCCGTGGTTTCACTCGCGCCCTGTGGAAACTAGTTTCCGAACTCAGATAAAATATAGTTAATAGCATTCCGACGGAGAAAGAATTTTTCACATCAACTCAGTAGTTTGGAGCCTTTAAGGAACAAAACGTGTCTTATAGTAATTATAAGTAGGAATTGATCTAGATAATCTTATTAACTTTTCATACACATAAGATGTTTAACTAAAATAATTGTGTGCGAATATTTTAGAGTTCTGAAATATCGCGCTGTTCTGGAGTCTACGTTGCGATGAGCAGTATTTCAATTTTAAGCTTAATTTATTTCACTCTATCTAACAATAGCAGGTATCTAACGAATTTTCAACTGTGAGGTTAAAGGTGAGCCTTCTGTTTAACTTTCCTATTGTTACAAATACAGGGCAAGAATAAGCGCGGGCGCATCATATTATATCACTGTGTTACCTCACACTACACTAGTTGTCGCCCGCGGCGTTACTCGCAATCATGATATATTGACGGACCAAATGATGTTACTTACTGTGACATTCTTTTGTTTAGCTTTCTCTTAATCGATTCGATTTATTTCAAACAGGTTGCCAGATTTTATACCCACTTGATGTCAAAGTTACCGGATGGATCACCTTTTTTGCAGATGGTTAACTTTTAATGTCGTAGAGTGGAGCCTAAGTGGGCGAATAATTTAAATGATATGCAATTTGTTTTCATGCCACGTTTTAGTAACAACAGATTTTAATTTTAAATCACTGTCTATCAACGTCAAGTTTGCATAATTTTTGATAGTGGACCATTTTATATTATAGTTGAAATTGTATGTGCACTCTGGCACGCAAAAAAGAAAATAAATTTAAAGCACAAATTAGCATATTTCTAATGAATTTTACCTACCACAAAGGACACTAACCGTACCAGTTTTGGCACCTATAAAATAATGCGTCGCCGTTAGGGAAATGGCAACTCCTAAATTAGTCATACCTTTAGCGCCAAGGAAAAGTAGCATACCTAGCACCATTTTAAAAAAGGTACCTATATACCTATAACCCAGAAATATTTCCTCAAGAGCCTTATGACATCATAAGATATCCTGGCAGGCCGAATGTCACGCACGTTCGTGAACTTTTGCTTACTGTGTCCGTAAAATTGATTATGTCGTTACAAGGTCTTTAGGTTTTTTCTTTAAGAACAATCTTTTATGGGTTTTATGGTAAGCTGATCCGGGAGTTATGGAATTAATTTAGAATTCTATAGAATCTCTTAATATCTACTTATAGATATTGCCAGTTTAAATCCCACCTATACTTGTGGAGGGAAAAGGGCTGGGTTCATTTAATGAATTTTTTTTTTCATTTAAAGAAATGATAGGGTAAGCATTATAAAATGCAGCACAAGAATTGGTGATGGCCCCGTTTCTATGTTTGTTTGATTTAAACACACCTTGAAAAAATAATAATTTAAAAAAACTAAAAAACACGCTTTTTATAGAAAAACGAACTAAAAAATAGAAAATAAATTTTAATGAATTTAAATTAAGAAAACAGTGTTAAAAATTTCAATGAATATAAATTAATAATAGTGTGAATACAAAAAAATATATTAAAAAAAAAGCGTGGGGTGCATGGTATCAATAGTTATAAATATTTTATTGACAGATATGAGTACAGTGATTTTCATTTCGATAATATCTTAAAAAGCACCCCACGCTTTTTTTAAATTTTTTTTTTTGTATTCACACTATTATTAATTTATATTCATTGAAATTTTTAACACTGTTTTCTTAATTTAAATTCATTATTTATTTTCTATTTTTTAGTTCGTTTTTCTATAAAAAGCGTGTTTTTTAGTTTTTTTTAATTATTATTTATTTTCTACTTTTTAGTTTGTTTTAAAACTATTATTTGTTTTGTAGAATTAAAATTCTCTTTAGTATACCAAAATTTGTCAATATTAGAGAAATCGGCTAAAGATAATTATTGGAAATAAAAATTAACATCGAGTCCTGCCTTATCGACTGTAAAGAAAAATTCTAGAAAATTTTAATTAATTTTCTTACCTTATCAACTATAGATGAAAATTATATAAATTAACAAAAATCATATTTTGCAAATTGAAAAGCCTAGAAGTCGGTGTCTAATGGATGTTACTAAGTTAATTTTTCCACCGACTTCTAGGCCGATGCACCTAAAATTAGTTTTTTTTTTGTTTTTAGTGTTTTGGGAAGTCGGTTTAATTTTTTTGTAAAAAGGTTATTTATTTAAACCTTTTCAGTGATACGAATAGTTGTCACTATCCATACAAGTGGGAAGTTCTCATCAATACAAAGAATATAAGTCCAAACGAGGTATTTTACATATTCAGTTGTCGAGTTCCCTCGACTTTCTCTGGTCTCCATCATCAGGTCAGCTCCAAACCTTCACTGTTGCAAAGGTCTTGTCAATACAAATAATTTAAGCCCAAACACGAGGTAGTTTACATATTCAGTTGTCGAGTTCCCTCGACCCTCTCTGGTCTCCATCATCAGGTCAGCTCCAAATCTTCACAGTTGAATACTGCTTTTAGGCGTACACCTGAGTGTCAAGTTTTTGCTCTATGTTTGCCTACAACTTTTGAAGGTTGCCCTCAATTTCTCAGGGTTTCCATCATCAGATCCTGACCTGATGACTATGGGACCAACTGGCAGCTATTCCGAGTCGAACAAAAAAAGAATCACGTAAATCGGTCTATAAACCTCGGAGTAATCGATGTGTATGTGTAACCTCCTCCTTTTTGGGAAGTCGGTTAAAAATGGAATAATTTTATCAAATTTGTGTATTGTCATCGGTCCTCAATAAATCTACAAAGTTTGAACGAAATCTGGCCGTTTAAAGTGGGTCAAAATCGCGCCCAAAGAAGTCGGTTACAAACCTACAAACATACAAACATACAGGTGAAGCTAATAAAAAGCGTGTAAAAACATACCGGCCGAATTGAGAACCTCCTCCTTTTTGGGAAGTCGGTTAACAAAAATTATACAATTGTCTGTTTACACGATACTACTGTGAAGAAGCCTTCTTTAAAATACAAACATCCGTAGAGGTTAAAAACTCTTCTCTGTCAGTTACCTAGCACAGATGTTTAGATAATAACAGCCGTAGGCCTGTCTACCTGAGTCACAGTTTTAACGACTACAACTATGTAATTAAAGTTCCAATTTAATGTTTTATGATGAAAGATTTATCCTAAAGGTCCTTTTAAGAAAACAGGTGGTATACGGCTTATTTTGTAATATATGTAATGTACTTAATTACTTGCTGGCGTGCCCTTTCTAAAACCATAACGTAGCTAAATTCTAAATTCCTTCTAAATTCCTGGCAACATTATCGTGTTGGAGTCGAATTCTGCAAATTGTTTCCTTGAGGCGTTTTATGGTGTAAATTGTTATTGTTATGCTGGTAATCATTTTGTAGTTACTTATTCCTAAGTATTAGACGTCGTTTATGTTAGGTCATTATAGGGTCCTTCTAAAATATATAAATACTAGCGGTTTGGTGTGGTTTCTTCAGCGTCCCGAGGGAGGGAGGGGGACTTCCCGCGCCCAAATAAAATATAGATCACAAATAACGTGGGATTAATTCACTGGCAAGTTTTTTTACCACTAGGTATAATATAAATCTTGCTAAAGGCAATGAGTAAAGAAATTTGTTTGAATTACATTTGTTTCAAATAATTTTGAAAGTTTAAATGAACTTTGGCAAAATGGTTGCAGCAGTGTGAAGAAATGTATGAAAGTAAAGGTTTACGTGATCGAATGATAGATAATTTTAATTAATGTTCTGCGAGCCAGGAATTGGTCTTTAGACATACACTTTCTTATATGTTTAGTAAGCAGTCATATTAGTTTGTTTTGTTATTTAAATAAATAAAAAATAAGTGTTTAGTTTTAAAAAATGCTTAAAAAATGCATATAGGTAAAACACATTGAAGAACTTTAAGTTACACAACAGCTTTTTTATTAAGTCTCATTGTTTTCTTTAGTATCTCAGCTATAAACAATCTCTTTACATCCGTAATGATATTAAATTAAATACCATAACACAGAAGTATGTAGGTCAGCCATACGATATCGATATGAGGCATCTAAGCAAGCCGGACATGTCACAAAGAACCTTTAGCGAACATCGCTGGCCGAAGACGAGTCTAAGTTCAAATGTCATAGCGCGTCCTTGCCAGCGCGATGCGCCCGCCACTATAAATACCAACACCAACACCACAGAGGCATCAGTCGCTTCATAGCCTTTCAATCACACACAGTCCCAGGACAAACAAAAAAAACCCATCCAAAATGAAATCGGTACGTTTTGAATAACAATTAAAGTGTTCAACGCAATCTTTGGATTGATCTTGATTATCAAGATGGTGTCAAATCCTGTCTTGGTATCTAACAACAGCTAGTGTTTCAATGTCTTACAATAGTGTTTAATCGTGGTACAGTAGTGTCTCGGTTCTAACTTGGTGGTCTTGTCCAACAGTTCATCGTTCTCGCCCTCTTCGTCGCCGCTGTCGCCGCCGCCCCCGCTGGCCCCGACGCTGACGCCCAGATCCTCCGCTACGACTCAGACAACATCGGAGTCGATGGCTACAGCTACGGGTAAGCCCACTGCCCTTAACGACATCTTTACTATGATTAATTGCTTCTTCCGCATTCAAGAGATTCTTTGTTCTCAGTGACCATTATTTCCTGAAATTAATACTTTTTCTCATCAACAGTGTGGAGACCTCCAACGGCATCAGCCAGCAGGAGCAGGGTCAGCTGAAGAACGCCGGCACTGACGCCGAAGCCATCGAGGTCCGCGGACAGTTCTCCTACACCGGCCCCGACGGCGTGGTCTACTCCGTCACCTACATCGCCAACGAGAACGGCTTCCAGCCCCAGGGCGCTCACCTCCCCGTCGCTCCTTAATTCAATTCAATTAACCCCAATATCTAGTCCAAAAAATACTCATCCTTTACCTAATCCCCTTCCTTTGTTAATTATCCACTCCAAGCGATCTGTGATATGATCCTGAACGATTTTGTTAATAAAACAATTTATGTTATAGTAATTTACTTTCTCGTTTCATTGCCTATTCCACATTCTATTGACTACACCATGCACCCATCGTGTTGATAAAAGATTCCTATGATCTTAAGAAATATCAAAAGGTTACTAAACGAATGTTTAATGCAAAGCCTTTTCATAACAATCAAAGATACTGGTGTCATCATCTATAAAAGCAATCGTTTAGCAGGAAAACAATTAACTTCATTATACAATTAACAAATCAGTGGAAAAATATAGAACAATGGTAGCTGCAAAGTGCGGCCTAGAAACCGGCTCTAAAGCTGTGATTACCTCACAACGATAATATTTAAAATCAAACGAAATTAAATAACATCGTAAATAAACACTATAATGGGAAGCGACCCAAATATGCGAAGGTTCTACAATAGTTTACATATAAATATGTTAATTTGGCGTCACAACCTTCACGACAATGGTTTGGTCTGCGATTGATGTTCCACTCTTTATAATTTTAAAGTAATCATCCTTGGAATCCCAAATGTTGTCATAATGTTCAGATTAGAGTAAAGCGTATGCAGTAATGTGTTACTAAAAAGGTTTTATTGATATTGTAGCAAGTGTTAATCTTACAGTTTATTGGTTTGAGTTAGATGCGCCCACGCGTGGTTCATCAGTAATGTTGAAACTATGAATGGCTAGTGAAAGTATTTCACAAACTGGTCGTTGTGATGAAACTGTCCAGGGTGCGGTGGCGACAGGCATATATGCATCAGCGATTCACCCAAAAGGATTTATTTCTTAATATTTCATCATTTGTTGTCATCGGATGCTGTTCTATTGTCTGTACTTTGTACTCACATTTGAAAGCTTATATCGAAAATAATTGTTAGTCATTTTTTTATTAGAACTTTAACTTAGAATCAATCTTACTTACTTATTCAATAATTAAGTAGATGTTTTATACCTAATAGTTTTGACTTGGTTTTTGCGAAATATCTAGTAGTAGTTAAGTGTTATCATTATTATCTTATAAATTAAACTTGTTAATAGAGATAGATACAATCCATTTACAAATCACACATGACATTATTTGATGCAACAGCAATGTTTAATTGCCGACAAAGTTTTGTGGTTGGCGACCACATTTGTATTTAACCGCAAAAGTTAACTCAACTTGACCGCTTTTTATTTCAATAACTGCGAAGTAGAATAGAAGATTCTCATTAAGACGATTGACTTTGTTGGTATAATTGTCGATCACTGCCTTATGCGTGGGCGCCGTATTTGGAGTCAAACGCATTGATCAAAACAAGAATAGCTGGATGGCTACCAACCTCCAAGATAAGGTAATTATTTGAATAAATTAGCTGACACGATTCCGTTTCTTAAGGTATTGTGTGGTTTTTTGGTAGAAATATTTTGAGAATGGGTACACTGGATGGCTTAATTCCGAAGCTTCTTTTTTGGTACAGGTAATTATTTACTTACTGGGCTTAGTTTAGGATTTTTTTTATAGTTGTAACTATTTAATTTAAATCTAATATCTGAGAATACCTTCGAGTTTCTTAATTAAACATAACATTAACATAATATGCGGAACTCGAGCGAAATCTGAATACTTCTTCAAGGACCAAATGGGACGAAAAAACCTTGAGTCATCCGCCTTATAAATTATTAAGAAATAAAAAACAATGTTGCCAATATGATTCGGGATTACATCACAAATAATTATGGGCCAATAATTCCCCATAACTGCCCATCGCCATTATAAGAGGAAGCTTGAGATATTATCAGCATAATATTTTACAATGACAAGTGGGCTGGAACAATACTAGTGCCATTAATTAAAAAATGAAGATGATATTATTTATATTTCTTTGTCGGTTACATCGGTTTGGTAAAAAAGTTATGACGATTCATCAATAGCTTTTAGTAGCTAAATTCTGAAGGACTTGTTGCCTATATGAGACTTAATAGCTTAGCGATCTCATTGTCGAATTAGACAAAATATCATTAGAATTAAAATGTAAGACCCAAAATATCGCACATGTCTTTATTACTTGAATAAGTATTACATAAGTGCATTATCAACTTAAGTCTTAACTAATAGCTCGGCAGTTTGAAAAGTACAGAGAATGATGTCTGCGTGTTGTTCCTCTGCACCCAATTAAGAGGTCACGCAGGTGTCTATATTTAACCTGAACCCAACCTTTGAACCTTCACCTGATGCCACGTGTGATCATATTAGACAAAAGCTTCATATACTATTATAGGAACACAGTTAATTTGAACTTTTGGCCGCGGCTGGACAGCAAATAACTTGAGTGGAACTATTTCATGTCAGACTTTTAAATATTCGAAATAGGTACCTTATTTTACCAATTTTAAAATCAAATTAAAATATGTATTTCCCGTATGGATGCCTTCCTATCCCTTCTAACTGATCAATTCTTCCTTCAAACTTATTAGTTGAAACGTGGCATATCAGAATATAGAAATTCCAAGCTCATTCTATCCGAGTGAATGTCTATACAATATCTCAATTCTTCACGTGTGACGTCACGAATTCCCTGGCTGGTGCATCACAAGCGAGTAAGCGGCAGATGATGCAATGTTAAGCGTTTTGTAATGCAGCAATATTATATTTATGTTTAATTTTGTACAGATTCAGTAATTGCGTGATGTGTCCGGCAGGTGAGATGCATGAACACTATGCATTTTGTTGTTTGATTGACGAAATGTCTGATTGTTAGTAGGTATTAAGTTGCTTTAGGTATGTGTGTAAATATGCCAAGTATAGACACACTTATGATAGATTAATTAGGAAATAATAAACAGGTAATTATCGAGTCAAAATTTGATGATGATGAAAACACCGAAATTGCTGCTGATCATATGTAGTTCATCAATAAAAAGACAATCCTATTAAAAGGAAAATATTATATGAAACAGGTTTAAATAAGGTGCTTAATTAACCATTAACCAGCTATATGTATAATTATCAGATATTAAAAACAGTTGATATAATTTCTCACGCTACAAAATTCATAATTACAATTTATTAGACAACGTAATTAACAAATTTTAACCAAACAATCAACAAAAAAATATTTCTATGAATAAAAGTGCTAATTTTGCTGAATAAATTCATCAAACAGTTTTCGCAAATAGCTTGAACTTTGGAGTGTGGTAACCCATTGAACTTCACCTTGTTACAACACCTGGCCGCCGTGCTAATGTTACGTCGTAAGGTAGACGCGCAAAAGTGAGCAGGCAGCGAGGCGGATGGTAGACGCGGTCGCTTGTGGAAATTTTAGTTAAATATTTTATGAATAAACTGTATTGTATAAATATTTAATATAAATTACATGATGTGATTCGATAAAAAAACTGCAAGTTCTTTATTCATAAATAAATAGGACCATATGATTGTTTATGAGTATCGTGCTTATACTATTTTCCAATAAACAGGAAGTCCTTTTAAGGGTAAAAAAGATGTACCTTGATTTACCATACAATGCGTGCCCCGATGCAAACATTTTTTTTTTATTTATGGTACTTAGTCAAAACGCTATGATGCATAGTTGCAATGCTAAGGAAAACCAGACGTCATGTAGCATATTACATTAATTTAGGACGGATTATTTTTTCTAACAGCTCCCGCTGTCAGCTTACACTGTAGCACGGGGCTCAAATCAGAATGTTAGCTTACATCAGCGAGTCTAAAGCCACTAGAACTAACTTTGTAAAAGTACACATTTCATACTTATTAGCAACATTATAATCTGCTTACTTATATTTAATCTGACTGTGAAATCTGAGATTATAAACTATTAGCTGTTCCCAGCGGTTCTACATGTGTCCCGAGGGAAAAACTTCACGCACCCGGATAAAAAGAAGTAGTAACAAAACCTGCAGATAACTATGACATCAGGTGTAAGTCCGTGTAAGCCCTTTAATCGATTGGGTAATGCGAGTCTAGGCGATTCGATTGTATCTCGAATAAATGCCAACCGACCTCAGTGTTTCTTATTAGGGGGAAATACCACAAGTGATATATCTGCTTAGGCATTAATTAACTAATCAGACGCATAAAATTATGATTTGTAAACCGGTTGCTAGTTATGTGCGAGAGGATGCCGGTTGTCGATACTTTAATAAATAATATTCACTTTGATTTTATCGATATGACATCTTGCGTGACGTTATAATTAATTCATGATTTTATGTCATTTTATTGTTGGTCGGATATGTTGTTTATTTTTTATATAAAATAATTTTGCCCTATTTATAACATTTTATGGATATGTCATAACGTGTCACAAAGTTTTTCGTGGTCCTACCTACCTATGTTTGGTTTTATTATGAAAATAACTTGTTTTCTGTGGTATCGTTTAAATACGAGTTTTAATATAATATTTTGCATATAATAATGTCTCAAAAAACTAAATGATTGATCTGAGCGTTTTATTAAATACATGTTTAAATAAGTGATCTTAGAGTTGTTAACTTATTCAAGTTCCATTTCTATCGATATCGATATTATATCGATTCACCATCACTTCGTTGTGACGTAGCCGTGGCATTTCAATTGTCAAATCAAACGATTCTCGGATGGCTTGCGAATGATAATTGACCACCGCCATTAATGATATATGCCTATATGGGGCTCAGGATCGATTATAAATCTTCCGATGGACTCGCAAGGTTTTCTCACGGTTATAATAGAGTTAATTTTTGCATAAAAGATTATGTGTGATGTTCCAAGATATTTTTAAAGCGTTTAGTTATCTGGTCAGGTTAGTAGTTCACAATACAACACAACAATATTATTATGACGTAACCTCTTAACATCATCATCATTAACATCTAAACTATTAAAAAATGTGGTCCATTATAATATTTAGTTTTAGTTCTTCATAAATGGGTATTATTTATTTATTTAAAATACTTTTTGCACATTGTACAACGGCGGACTTAACGCCTTAGGCGTTCTCTACCAGTCTACCTTAGGGTGGTGGTGAAATAGAAGTGGTAGGTGCAACACAATTATCTATACTTAATATTATAAAGCTGAAGAGTTTGATCCGAAAGTTTCGCCGAATCCAACTCGGCTGGGCAGCGTTCGGGAAACTACGCAATGTCTTTTCGTCCGACATACCTCAGTGCCTCAAGACGAAAGTCTTCAACCAATGTGTGTTACCAGTGATGACTTACGGCACCGAAACGTGGTCTCTCACTATCGGCCTCATCTCAAAGCTCAAAGTCGCTCAACGAGCTATGGAGAGGGCTATGCTTGGTGTTTCTCTACGTGATCGAATCCGAAACGAGGAGATCCGTAGACGAACCAAAGTCACCGATATAGCCCACCGGATTAGCAAGTTGAAGTGGCAATGGGCAGGCCATATTGCTCGCAGAGCAGATGGCAGATGGGGCCGAAAAGTGCTGGAGTGGAGACCACGGACTAGCAAGCGCAGCGTAGGACGTCCACCTACGAGGTGGACAGACGACCTTATAAAAGTCGCCGGAAGACGCTGGATGCAGGTCGCTTCCAACAGGTATCTGAGGAGATCAAAGGGGGAGGCCTATGTTCAGCAGTGGACGTCCTATGGCTGAGATGATGATGATGATGATGAAGAGTTTGATTGTTTGTTTGTTTGAACGCGCTAATCTCAGGAACTACTGGTCCGATTTGAAAATTTATTTCAGTGTTAGATAGATCATTTATCGAGGAAGGCTATAGGCTACTTTTTATCTCGGTACGGGAAGTAGTTCCCACGGGATGCGGGTGAAACCGCTGGCAGAAGCTAGTGTTACATATTCCGAAAATCTGCTAATTTGCAATGTTAGTTGCTATTGAAAGTTATCAATAAATATCTAGATATAATTTTAATATTAATGGAATGACAAATGACGTTGATGTAGCAGACGTTATTAACAAATAAATCAAATCTAATTTAACTCACTTATAAAATGAACTTAATTACGTGACCTTAGATATTACATCGAACTTGAGCGATTTTAACATTAAACTTAAACGTTATATAATTCATTCAAATAATAAATGTAACACTTAAATAAAACTCATAAAATTGTACTTCAAAAAACTTTTTACAAAAAAATAAAACCGACTCCCAAAAACACTGAAAAGCAAAAAAAAAAAACTATTCTTAGGTGCATCGGCCTAGAATTCGGTGTCTAGTGGATGATGATATGTTTATTTCGTCACCGACTTCTAGGCCGATACACCTAAGAATAGTTTTTTTTTTGCTTTTCAGTGTTTTTGGGAGTCGGTTTTATTTTTTTGTAAAAAGTTTTTTATTTTTGGCTTTTCAGTGACAAGTATAGTTGTCACTATTCGCATAAGTGGAAAGTTCTTATCAATACGAATAATATAAGCCCAAACACAAGGTACTTTACATATTTAGTTGACGAGTTCCCTCGACCTTCTCTGGTCTCCATCATCAGGTCAGCTCCAAACATTCACTGTTACAAAGGTCTCGTCAATACAAAGAATATAAGCCCAAACACGAGGTAGTTTACATATTCAGTTGTCGAGTTCCCTCGACCTTCTCTCGTCTCCATCATCAGGTCAGCTCCAAACCTTCACTGTTACAAAGGTCTCGTCAATACAAAGAATATAAGCCCAAACACGAGGTAGTTTACACATTCAGTTGTCGAGTTCCCTCGACCTTCTCTCGTCTCCATCATCGGGTCAGCTCCAAACCTTCACTGTTGCATAGTGCTATCAGAGGTACACCTTATTGTCAAGTTTTTAACCTATGCATGCCTACAATTTTCGAAAGTTGCTCTCGATTTCTCAGGGTTTCCATCATCAGATCCTGACCTGATGATTATGGGACCACCTGTGAGGTATACCCTATCAAACAAAAAAAGGATTTTGCAAATCGGTCCAGGTGTCTTCGAGTAATCGGTGAACATACATAAAAAATAAAAAAAAAGAAAAAAAAAAGATCCCGACGAATTGAGAACCTCCTCCTTTTTGGGAAGTCGGTTAAAAAGGATGTACCTAGTATTTGTCGTGTTATTTCCTTGTTATTAATAATATTATTTTGTATTGTGAGGAGGTTTCTGTCTCTGGGACCCTAACCGCCGGTACCTTGGACCCTGTGCCCGATATCGGTGGCAACCTATTTTTTATATTTTTTAATGTTTTTTATTTTTATATTTAATATTTAAAAATGTAAAATATATGTTTAAAAATAAATAATGATATATTAATTTTAATTTGAACGTGTTTAACTATTTATTTATGGAAATAATTTATTGTAGGTAATAGTGATTGTCTGGGTATTATTAAAAGCCGCGAGGGAAATATTTTTCAGTTACTAATCACCCAAAGCAGAATAATTTTGTTGATCAATAGATCAATACCTAGATACAATAAATTCAGAAATAACTAATAATATAAAAAACATAGCTTAACATCGATCCAAAATCGAACTTTGTGAACAGCAATCTTAACCTGACTATAAAGACGTATTTAAATCTAATCCTTACTGATGCTGATTATTGCTACAAGATGTTATTAGATTTGAACTTTAAGCCGTACTTATCTTGTTAAGTCGTAGTTAAGCTAGCTTAAACAATAGAATGATGTGACCCGGTAAGGTAAAAGGTGAAGATTTGTATCGAAGTTATGCACTGATCTAGGCAATTTGATTATTTGATGGCTAGAATGCGGTTTTGTTGAAATTTATGATGAAACTTTTGGTAAATTAGCCTCATTAGACTAAGATTCTATACAAACTAATCATTTATATTCCTGGGAAATCAAACTAGTGTAAGAGGTAGTTTTTGCTAGGACATTTTAAGCTTCAAATACGTTGCGTGTTTTATTGAAAGCATGGCAAAAGATGTCGCTACAAAAAATCCATGTTCGTAGAAATAAAAGTTATAAAAACCATGAATGGGATTCAAATAAAGATTGTGGGAAAGAAGAAAAAAAGGCCCGGAATTTATACAACAGATGCCGTTATAATAGTTTTTAGTAAAAGAAAACATTACGACTTTTAAAGATATAATTGGTGGACTAGAGGCTAAAAGTTTGCCATTTACTTGACATACAGGTTTCTGTATAATATAATAAAAATCTGTCGTTGGTATTAATGTCGATAATATAAATATATGACTTTTACGAAAATGAGAGGCAGATGAATCGTGTATTTTAGAGGCAGCGGGACGGAACCGATACGTGAAAGGTTTATAAAAATTCATCACTGTATTTAGCATGATGTAGCTCTCCGAAAGGCTTTATTGTGATAAAGAAATAAGCAGCAATCATGGATATAGTTGTATAAAAAGCTTCTTCGTCTTGATATAATTGTATTATTCATAAAAATAATAATAAAGACTATTTAATAACGCAATTACCACCATTAGCCTGTAAGCCTTCTTTAAAATTAATAAAAAAAAAAAATAATACCTCCTGCAGGTACCTACTTTCTCTAAGTACATAGTAAAAAATAAAAGCAAATAAAAAATTCAAACATTGACATTTCCACTTCTGTGGAAAATGAATCGTGTCGGCCCCGTCTCGTACGGTATCAGTAATATTTTTAAACCGGTTTGTGGGCTGTTAAATAATTTTATGAATATCATCTTTATTTCGTGGAACGAGATGGAAAGTGAATGTCAAGGCTAAATCTAAGCATGTGCCAATTGATTAACTTGTATACTGGTGATAGATTTGTATCGGTTTTTGTTGTAACTTTTTATATGATAGTCATGACATGCTCGTTTTTTTTAAGTTCTGCACATATATAGGTTATTGTAAAAGTTGTCATTGAACATCTTAGGCAGTCGTTATGGGTAGTCAGGAGCCAGTTAGTCTGATACAGTCTTGCCTACGGGCATAGGGGGTATTGGGTTGCCCAGGTAACTGGGTCGAGGAAGTCAGATGGACAGTCGGTTGGACTGGAAGCCGACCCCAATATAGTGGGGTTTTTTCCCCAGAGAGCCTAGGCAGATAAGAGTATTGTAAAGATGTTCTTCATTTTTGTTGAGATAGCAATATTTGAGTATCGATACTGAATTGAAACTAAAGTTAGAGTTTATATTCAACTTTAGAGTATAGTCCAGGTTTTCTCAAAACATACTTGGAAAGTACCTATATATAACCCAGGACACAACTTCTTTGAGTAAGTGTGTTCTGTCCAAAAGTGAACTGTCTTTGCAAATTATTGAGCTCTTTATATTATTTTGATGACCAGTCTGTAACACATTATTATTAGGTACTTATTTTGTATGGTAAATGAAATGGCAACTCGGTAAAGTTGCAGGCGTGAATTATATGTATTAAACTGCTGCTACTTTCCTATGTGAAATATGAAAATCATATGTAGTTACAGTACAAGCATGCTGAGCCGTGTAGGTTTCTCGACTTTTTTGCCTTAACTGAAAATAGTCATATATGTATATTTGTAAACCACGTAATGCTAACTGATAAGCTTTCGCAGACGGTTATTTTCTGTCTGATTCAAATTGTTTTATTCGAGATAAGGGTCAATATAACGTCAACTTATAAAAATGTAGTTAAGTAACTAATCTTTATCGCAATAAAAGTCAATCAAACAATAAACTTAATATAACAATAAATTGTCGCACATTATTTTATCCATGGGTATTATATTGGATATAAGATATTGGAGCTTATGTTGCAGACCATAAGGTTTAAAATTCAGCGTACGCTGTGACAATACCAGTGTAACATCATCATAATTCTAGATTATACCCCAAACAGGATTTATTATAATATTCAAATTCCCAGTTATTAAAAAAAATATTCAACAAAATGAAGGATGTAGGCTAAAGTTTAGAGAATGGAGCAAAAGCATACATTCAAATATATGCAAAACAGCCGGAGTGTTAGACTAGAATTCGTATATAAGTGTGGTGAATTTGAAGAAACATCACAGTCACCAGTGCATCCTCTTGTTCTTCACAACTACAAACACCCACCACAAAAACCCAAAAATGAAATCTGTAAGTGCAGTTACTTCACTTCCATCACTTTTGATTTCATCGATCTCATCTCCACTTCAAATATCTAATTACATACCTAATTCAATATTTATTCTTGTCCTCTTGTTTCTTATTACTCAAGCGTTCAGTGATACCTAATGATTTTGAAGTCAATTAATCAATGGGATATCTAGAACAATTTGTAATGATTCATGCTCATTACTTGTATTTGAAGCTCTAAAAGCCTAATCTAGTTCACTATTGTCACCATCATTTGCAATAAGTACAGTTACTTCATCTTTGCCTATAAGATTTTGTGCAAATATTTCCAAATTACTTACCTCATACCATCATTCAATATTAATATAAAATCCTTGTTAATCTGGGCGTGGTGGCGACTGGTCAAATGCCAAATTATCATGCGATCCTCAAACTATTATGCGATCATTAATTCTGTAATATCAATAATATGCTTCAAGCAAATATGAACCGTTTTACATTTATAAATAATCCGTGTTTATTACATTCGTATTAAGTCACTTATTCTTGAAATACATTACATTTCTTCAAGTGGTCTTTTCGTAAAATCTTTATCTTATATCTCTTCAATCAACAATGCTATATTATCAGTATCAATTATTTTTACAGTTATTTTATAAATATATGTCACTTTTGTCTACAGTTTACTTTAGTTCTTTATCTATGTACTTCAAATCATTCACGATTTCTTCTAAAATTAGACTTACATTCACTGTTACAACTATTCCATTGACATTCAGCAATTGTGTGATCATTTTACATTATCATATAGATGATGTTACCGATTGCCATTAGAATCTAAAGTAGATTTGAATCCTTGACATTAGACGAGACTACCTAGTCAAATCCGATAGGTCACATCTGCTTTTGGACATAATTTACGATCTAATTTGTTATGAATCTGCTATTTCCTAGGATTTTTTTCAAAATATTCAAATGCAAATAGAGTATCACCGTCAGCAACTATATACTTACGAACTATTAGATTCTGACGATTTCTAATGATATCATTATTGTCTTTCATGAGTTCATTACTTAGTACGACTTCTACACAATCATTGTTAGCATCTATTATAAAGAAGTTATCCATAATTGTTTGTTTGTTTGTTTAGTTCATCGTACTTGCTCTGTGCGTCGCCGTGGCTGTGGCCGTCCCGGTCGAGCCCAAGGACGCCGTTGTCGTCAGCCAGTCCCTCAACAATATCGGAGTTGATGGCTACAGCTTCGGGTAAGTTCACAATACTTTAGACCTATTACAAAGATATGTTTATCGTAATGTTCATAACTTTGAGAAAAAAATGTTCAAAATTGATTTAGATCCATGCTACATCGATGCAAAGTTATGTGGAAAATAAATGTTCTGTGCATAGAGACATTTAACTTGATTCCTTTAACTTCTTTAAAACACAGCATCTCAATTATGGTAATGTAGATATCAACTATGACTGAAAACTCTGATAGTCATCTCTGTACCTAACACTCCGTATTGTCTGTAGTAAAGTCCTTCGATTACAAATACTTAACAGCATCATAATAACAATGTAATTGTTCCAACAGCTACGAGACCAGCGATGGCAAGAAGGGCTCCGAAGCCGGTCAGCTGAAGAACGTTGGCAGCGAGAACGAGGCTCTTGAGGTCCAGGGTGAATTCTCCTACGTAGCCCCCGACGGTGTTACCTACTCCGTCAGGTACATCGCCAACGAGAACGGTTTCCAGCCCCAGGGTGCTCACCTCCCCGTGGCTGCCTAAGCAACCCCCTAAGTTACCAATATCTAGTCTAAACTGACCGATAGCAAGAGTATGTTGTTACCTGATGACTGATCGTCTTTTGTTAGCTCTTGCAGTACTAACGAGTAGGATAATGAATAAACATTTTTGATTTAATTTCTTGTTTTTGTTTATCACCTCTTTATTTGGTTATTTATACATTCAAATGCCTGAGTGCAAAATGTTAAATACAAATGTCTAGTTATAAAAATATGTGGCAAATACACCGACAATCAAAACCGATGTAATCTCAACTATATTACACACATACAGATCGAATCAATAACCTTATTTTCTGAACTTGTCACATATTTTCCAATTACACACATGGCAAAACAAAGAACAGCAACACATCAAAGACAAACACTATCAAAGTCTGTGAAAGCTCAAAGAAAGAAAGAAAGTCAAAGGGTTTCAGGTATCGTTTGAAAGAACAACGAGTGTGTGAGACAATCCATTAGCAGATAGTACCTTCGGAGCACTCACCTACATCAAAGTTAATCAAAGCTAGCCTCACAAAGGACCGAAAAAGGAGTTCCATTGTGGTAAATAGTCCTGTGCTAGAGTATGAGTGAAAAGGTGCTCTACTTGAAAAGAACTTTGTCTATTGTCTTGTCTAAGAATGACTCGATGACAACAGTAAATATTACCATACTGCTGTTTGTCACTATCCACTGGTGAGAGTGCAAATAACCTTTTCAAGATGCCATTTTCTCTATTATTTAAATAGGTGAGGTACCTATTTGAATATATGTTTATTTTAGTTTATCTCTCATTCATCATCATCTACCTGCCCTGTTCCCAAGTCATTTGGGGTCGGCGCACCATGTATTTTTCTCCCATTCCTCTCTGTCAGATATCTTACTTACATCCACTCCACTGCTTCATGTCCTCTATATTATATCATTATCTAACACTTAATCAAAGGATGTTTCAAAGTGGGCCAGTAGATATCGAGATTATTGCGTTCAAGCAACCAAACAAAGTCTTCAGTTTCATAATATTAATATAGACAGGAAAAGCTACATTTAGAAACATTGCCGTACATTTTATTTATTATGTATCAAACACCACCAATCGCGACCTAGTCCAGCACTAAACATTCTAGTACCACAACAGAACAAAAAGATCTTGTACAAATAATCAGCATTGCAAGTAGAGCATGTTTCCCACCGCAACAAGATAAGCAGTGGCGTTGGAGATTACGCCGCGGTTTCAAAGACTTTGATTCCAAGGTGTTAATGCACGGCTTTATAACGAGAGTTACCTACTACGGTGAGAGATTGCAGATAGCCGTGTTTACATTGTTATTGTGCAAATGTAGGCTAAGTTGGGATACTGCGATTGTATAAGATGAGCCAAAGTTTATGATAGTGTTAATTTTTAGTTCATGTTTGTGCTATTGATACAATTTAACCTGTCTACTTTATTTTACTATCTATTTTCTTTTGTATTTGTAAAGGCTGCGGACACTGACGTTTTGTGACTTATAATAGTTTTTTACTTAATTAAAACTATGTTACAGCAAACATTATTTGACCAGCTTTAAGCTTCAAAAACTACAGGGTTCTACATATGACATACATTATCAAGCTCTAGGTATAAAGGTATTTTTTCAAAGACCTATATAACCTGAAAATGCACACATCAGTAAATAAATAAAAGACGGAATACAAGACAAGAAGGGGTGTGTGTTCAAACACGCATCAGCGTGACAAATACTTTTTGTTGCTATATGCATATTTTACATGTTATAAAGCTATACGAATAAATTTTTAAATATCAAGGTATTTTTTCGAAGACCTATATAGCCTGAAAAATGCACACATCCGTAAATAAATAAATATAAATAAAAGACGTAATACAAGACAGAAGGGGTGTGTGTTCAAACACGCATCAGCGTGACAAATACTTTTTGTTGGCGTCGCCATGTGCGGCTGATAGTGAGGCGTTAATATTACAGGTGGACTTGATCTATGGCTGCTACGTGTGTGTGGGGCGAGGGATAGGCGGAAGCGGGAGCGGGAAGAGTTTTCTTGCGAGGATTTGTTTGGTATCTTAGCGAAAGTTATTAATTGATGAAAATGGGGTTTTGGATGTTAGCCATGCAATTTTATCCGGTCAATTCAATTGAAGAATGATTTGAAAATATTATGTACATTTAATCCATTAATCCCTTCTTTTACCTATAATTCTAAAAATAGACATAGGCACTAAAATGTATTAGAAGAAACATTGGGTTAGAACAATAAGTACGACATTTTATTAGCAAAGGTTAGCTTCCAAAAACACACTTAAATTTAGTTTATACGTACTCAGAAGCTAACTTTGCTTTCTTCACAAGAAGAATAGAACAAATCTTATAAATTGCGCTACACGCCATATCGCGTTGTACGAGTCAACGTGTTCTAACACGCGATATATTTGTTAAACAAGCTCACCCTGTATATTGGGCACGGACGCGTGATTTATGAATTTCAATAACTTTACACTTTTACCTATCGACACAATATTGTGCCTTCGTGTGTGAAGGTAAAGTTTTCCTTAAACGAAGTTTACAGCAGTAAGTAAGAAACTCCTTACTTCTGATGAATAATAGGGCTTTTGAAGACTATGAGGTCTGTGAGGAGGCCTTTCCCATCAGTGGGATCAATTGGCTTAAGAGATATGTAAATTACTATTTAATTTTTAAACACGTGGGGAAGAGGAACTGGAAAGAGGCTGAGGCTGAGCAAAACCAGCGGATCAAACCCAGGACCTTATTTTTAGCAATCATTTGTGATCAAAACCCAAAAAATAGATCGCGTTGATAACGATAAAAAAATCTCTTCCCAGCAAGCCAAGCGAAGTTTATCCGAAAATTCTACCTCAAAACACATCATTCGGACATTATCTGGCAAGCACACTTTTTACGACTGTTCTCAAACTTTTTCTGGTGAAACTTTCAATTTTCCTGTCATTAAAGGGCTCTTAACACCGGTGCTGCAAAAACTGTGCAAGAGAGACGAAAGAATAATCAAAAATACGTTTTGGCCCGAGGGGAGATGACGACTGTGAAGCATGTAATGCCAGATTGTATGAAAAACCATGTGTTAGAAAATGAAAGTTCCTGTAAAAAATGGTTCCGTGTCTTTGTAGGGTGATTTAAGTAAGGGATATTAAATTGGATCCTATATTTTATGCTTGCAGTATGTGTTTAAACTTCAGATGTATTTTAAATGGCAAACTGTGATAAATCGCTTCATATTTAAAATATTGTCACAAATTGTTTTTAGTTATTGTCTCTATTGCTTAGTATGATTGTGCATCGAAGCTTTTAACTATTTCATACTGTAGAGTTGATCTTAAAGGTTTTGCAACTTTTAGAAATCAATGGAGTCGATATGCTTCGGCTTTTAAAAATAGATAAATGTCATGTTAGTTAAATATACCCTTTCTGGGCAGTCGAGTAAAAAATTAAGAAACTGTAAATTCCGGCAAGTCCGATAAAATAAAGACACCTAAAAATAAACGAAAGGTAGAAACGAATAAAATCGAAACGGCAGAGCCCAGCAAATTGAATAAGAAAATTTTTATTTTTACCTTTTGAACAAATAAAAGAAAAAATAGAGAGAGAAGACCCTTTTATTATCCCTCTATTAGGATCGGAATGAGCTTCGAATTGGCTAATAACCGTTGCTATCAGGTGAAAGGAATTCACTCTCGCTTCCTCCTCGATATTAGGGACGCGCCAGCTACCGATACCAATCCATATCGATAATTCGATTTGAGATACACGTTCGAGATTCAATATGATTTTGTTGTACAAATGAGTTTGTATTTTATAACTGGATTGACTTTGTAGCCGGATTTTTTCCTTGTTGGTATGTATGGTACTTAGTGCAGTAGGAAAATCAAAACAAAAGTGTTTTTTGCGTATTAGGTATTTCTGTTCTTGCGTTGTCGTTTTAATGCCCATATTATGTGACAATATAGTAGCATCGGTATCGATGATTCTAATGAAGTCTACGGACATCCCTACTTGTAGTGTCGTTACTAAAGTCCACCTTGATAGCAGTTTCAGTACTTCGGCAGTTACCGACGCACGCCTTAACGCGAAGATAGTAGTTTTAACAATTTGCCTTTATTTTTGTTAAGAATTTTAAGAGGTTTTCTTTCTATTTTGTTACCGTAAGGCTTACTGTTTTTTTGTGCAAAAATGATACGATTAATTTGTATTGTCAACATTAACGTGAGACTGTCTTGTTAATTGTCCTTTACCGTCTGTAAGTATGAGTGCAGAATTTTATTTATACGTTTTTATTTATCCAAAATTTTAACTTTCATAAGAACAAATTCAGGAATAAATATTTTTGAAACTTCAAAAGAAGTTTAACTGCAACATTCATGTACAGGATCTCAACATTTATCCAGACCATGCGGTTTTCCGTCCCGCGCCGCTCTCGTGCCGGATTCGTGCCGCGTGCGGTCCCACCTGTGCCGTCGTCAATTTGCATACAAATTCCCGCTTACACGCCGCACCGCGCCGTATCGTACGTGGATTTCGTTATTCGGACAAAGCCTTGTTTCTGCTGTTTGTTACTGAATAGATTTTATTTTAGATAAATTATTCATTTTATGGGATTTGAGGTGTAGTGAGGGTTTTATTTGGTAACTGTATGGAAGTTTAGTGTGCTGAAGAGTCTTGTAAAATTAAGTGGTATGATCTTTAGAATGATTTGTCCTTTTGTTTATGAGGGCAAGTTTTAGTCTAAGCATTTTCTTAATGACTATAAGGTAAAAGGTTATAGGGTACATGTCTGTGGTGTCATGATATCTCCTATTATTGTTTTTCAAGATTTTAGACCCATCTTGTTGCATCCTAAGCCAAAATTGTTTTTTCCTATCAATTGGCCAGAAAATCAAAATATCCGAAATTCCCAAAAAAACAACCTACACCAAAACAATACCCACAATAAAATTAGAGGTATATTTGTTAGTGAGGTCGCGACCACGGCCGCCATTACCATATTTCAGTCGGTCGTTGTCCAGTGAATCAGTCAGAGTCACCTGACTGCCGCCGAGGGGCGCACGCGTGATGCATGGCTCCTGTTATTGTCCTCTGTTTTACTGCAACGAATAGTTTTGATAGCGGGATAGATAAACGACTATGAAGCTCGATTATTTTGTTTTGTTTGGTTAATTGTTTTAGGTGGGTGCGGTTTTGTTATGATGCACAGCTGGTGGCAAATGTCTGGGCCAATATTTTATATTTTGATAAATAAATAAAAATAGATCTGGATCTAAGCAAAATGTTCTTTTGGTCCATTAAAGTTTCGTTAAGATGGTACCTGTAGCAACCCCAAACTTTTCAAAAGTTTAAATATCCCTTAAAGTTCTGGAATCTTTCAGTCACCAACGAAATGTTTTCTAGCCAGGTTACAATATTTTCCTATCAAGACGATTGCATGCTATGTTTCTGTGAAAAGGGTGACTAACACAAACAGATAGTCAATAATAGGTGAAGTAACTATTGTAGCTACATATTAAATCTGCTGACCTTAAGACCTTAGCCTTTTAGTAAAAAATCTCTCTCATTAAGTTTAAAAGAACAAAGATAAACCAACTAGTTACCGTAGCTTCTATCTGCGTCTGTGATCACCGCGGTGGGTATACCTATCTAATTTATTCGCGTTACATCTCGTCGGAGATTAAAAATGTTAATTGTGGAATTATTCGGCGCAATTTATTCGTTTGTCAGGGGACCTGAGGAACTCAGGTACGTGGTGTGTTAGTTTTAGAAGTTATAAAAATGTTGTTTATTTTTGTCTAGTACCATGCGTGCAGTCCCCAATGGTATTCTAACTTTGTGTTACAATAAGTGTAGAAATATTGCTTATTTTTAATTTGTGTTAGTACATATGTACATTAGAGTAGGTAAATGGTCTAGTAGTTCCATTATTTACTAAGTATACTTGCTGAATGATATCAACGTTTTAAATCCAGTTTTTTTTGTATAGTTTATTAGTAGTTAATAGTTGCAGTCTTAAAATAGATTTTACAATAGGTTATTTAAAAATTGTCCATAAATGCCTAGTTCAATTTACAAACACCCTGTATTTCAGTATCAAATGTGGAGCGATATCTTCATTAATCTGGCGCCAGTAAACTTAATTAATGCTAACTAATGCCGAAGTGGATTCATTACGACAACCCTTCGCTGCAGGTAGGTAGGTACCTAAGTACCCCCGAGGTACCTCAGTATGACAGTGACTACTGAGTTAGTAGTAATCTTAGTAACTAATGTATGTAGTTAATGTCATATTTATTAACAGTTATAAAAAACTTTTGATGGACAGCACGAAAATATCAGAGTGATCAGTTAAGCGGTTTAAGTGTCTGTGATAACAATAAATAAATGTAAATATACAAAAGTTTCACCAAAGAGCATATTGTACATCATAAATTTCACTTCCCAGAAAGCTCACATCATAAAAGACCCTCGCACACAATTCATCACAGATAAAAATCAAAATAAACAGACAGACAACTATTTCACAAACATCAGGTGTGTGTAACCTCGGGGAATATTTTAATACTGTGCCCTCGGACCCTCCGCAATCATTTTATTTTCATACTGGGTCTCTGAGGCCCCGAAGGTCTACCTCGTGATTTGCCATTCAAAGCGGGAGACGTGACGGCGCATCAGGTATGGGGATCATTTTGACCCAAACAGCTAGCGCAGGGTTAAGATAATGCTGTTGACAGATAGTGGAATGCGATTGGCGGAATCAATTTCTTTTTTTTTCTTGGTTTAGTTTTGTTTTGTCGGTGTTTTGGATGTTGAGTTTTATTGCTTGGTTCAAGGTAATTTGGAGATTTGTTTGTGAATAGAAGTTCTAGATCAAAGTATCAGTACACAAGCGTTTCGACAAATCGAAGTTGTTTATCAATTCGTCTAGTTTTGTCTTGGGATGTCCGATTTTTGGTCATAATTTTGATCGGTTATTTATTTTCATAACTCAATGGCACATTGTTTTAATCAAAAATATATTATTTACCTAAGTGTAAATTCGTGTATTTCTAATAACCATTATTCACCGAGATCATGAAACATTCCTCAACCTCACACATCTGACCGATAGTTCCAAACAAAACACGTACGAAATCAAATCTATACGATTTCAATATACAGAGGGGATACGATAGAAAAAGTTTATATCAAAGAAGGTACCACTACGTACCTTTCAGAAATCTGGCAGGGTACGTGATCGGAGTATTGAGGAGAAACCCTTTAATAAATGGCAGTATTTTTTATACCATACCTTGCATGAGGTTCTCAGTTTATGCGAGTAGTGTGAACTGAATATACGAATTCTTTTAGGGTTAGTGCGAGATTTATTAATGTGCGTTGCGATGATATTGTTTTTAAAATTGGTAGTATTTTTTTTAGAATGTAACTTTGTATTATTAAGGCCATTTTCTGCCTAAACAGCTTACCTGGTAAAAAAAATGAAAACTTTGCTGTTAACTAATAACTATAAATAGCTGAGCCAATTTTGAAGAAAAGTTTCAAAGAAACACTGCTATCAAACCAGGTTTCAGTAAAACTTGCATTCGAAATGGTTTATCCTTTAAAAAGCTACGGTGTCACATAGATACAGACATAAGTACATAGCGCCCAAACTCCTCTATTTTGCATCGGGGTTAAAAATGATTTGTATAGGAGCTTTTATACTTTTTAAGTTTGATATAAATATTATCTGCATACATTATCATTAAGCATTTCATCATACATTACATCCAATATGTTACGAGAGTCTTCTTTGTAATGAAGGTGTAAATTATTACCAAACATATGATTCTATGGTGGCATGACCAATTGTGAATTAAGCTAACATGCATGGAGTTATTGAATATCATTATGGACGCCATTAACAAAATTGATTTCCATTCTAAAATAGCAGTTACTACCTTGATGAAGTAGAGAGGTTACCTACCTATACACGTCGGGTGTCCCTTGAAGTACGAATCAAATTGAACAGGGATATGGACAATGGGTCATTTACCAACTTTTTGGTAGATGGGTAGATGGATAGACGTTTCCCATGTACGCAAAAACGACTGTGTGGATTAAATGAAACTTGGTCGTAACATAGCTTACATACTAGAAAAGCATACCTATATAGACTATTTTGCTATCCGGGTGTGAGAAGATGTTTAGCGTGAAGCGGGTGAAAGCGCTGAAACAAGCTAATATTATAAAGTATTAAGGGAACATTTGTCACCGATATTTCAATCTCTAAAACAAATGAACAAGATTCATCTCTCCATACAAATGGTTTTTCGAATAAAAACGTCAAACGAACATAAAATCCGATTGTAGACGGCGTCACAATAAACTTATATGATAAGAAAAACGTTCGTTTTGAAGCAAACCAATCTTAGCACATATACCTTCTGCTGACTAGATAGTTCAATACGATAAAGAGGTATCATATCGTGGTTCTCAAACATTGATTGATTCATGTCACTTATTGGTTTATTATAATACAAAATATAAAATTGATAATGGTTTTGTTTAGCGGGAACTATTGATCTAGAAGAGCGCCCTGATAAAATACTTTCACAGTAAAACGGCTGAGCCGATTAAGATAAAATTTGGCATGGATAGATGAAATCAATATAGGTATTTACAAGACAGAAGTACAATAATTTAAATAGAGGTTATCATTGACATTTCTGCACAAAATCCCCCACCATTGAAGTGAAAACTTCGGAAAATTGTAGCTACTTAACATAATGTTCCGTTTCCCTCTACGCAGTTTGAGAGCCACTGGCGTGTATCAGGGTGCGTGTATCGGCCATAAAACTCGTCTAGACAGGTGATTTACGTTCACCTGAGTTCAAAAAATATTGTGCGGTGCGACCTTTGTGCGTTATTTATTATTACTGTTACTGTTACAGCCTTTTTATCGTCCCACTGCTGGGCACAGGCCTCCTCTCACACGGAGAAGGATTGAGCATTAATCACCACGCTTGCTCAATGCGGGTTGGTGATTTCAGACTATATACATAGTCCAGGTTTCCTCAAGATGTTTTCCTTCACCTTTTTATCAGCCATTGGTGTCTAAGATTACTTAGAAAGTACGTACAAACATAGAAAAGTTGCATTGGTACTTGCCTGACCTGGAATCGAACCAGCGCCCTCATACTCGAGAGGTCGGTTCTTTACCCACTAGGCCACCACGACTTCATTTATTATTATTTATTATTATTATAGTTTAATGGTGAGTTTGCAAAAATGTTTTAAACTACGTCAGCTAATAAAGTTTTGTTTAAAAGCCTGAAAGCAAGACCTCTCTAGTAATGACTGATGAATGAATAATGCAGTCTCTTTAATGACTATCAAAACGGAAACCAAATTGACTTATAGTCAGCTGTATGCTAAATAATGTAACTAATTAGACTTACTTGACTATAATCTTTTATATAGGGTGTGTCGTTCACAATCACATTAAATCCTATCGCATATACTTTATGATATTCTATGGTGAATTGTAAAAAAAATAACCTAATCCATTCAGTGGTTTAGCCACAGGAGTCATTTTTCGTTTTTATAATTTACAACATCATGTGTAAAGCAGAGATAAAGTTAGGAGTATCGAATGTTTTGATCAGTTGAAAGCTGTCAGTATTCAAGGGAGAATTTCATTTGTTTGTAATGACTGACGTATATGGTGTTCTAATTTTCGCACATTTTTATTCTATTTACTTAGTTTGAAAAATTCATTTTTTATTTTTACGCATTTTTCTTTTTTCTTTGAATTAATCGAAATATATTAACGCATTTCATTTAATGTGATTGTGAACGACACACCCTGTATGTAGGTATATATTTTTATCACATAATCTTATAACAGAATTACTCAATGATTTTTAGGGATCCGTAAAACGGGTCTCTATTGTTTTCGCTCCTCTGTCCGTTCGTCCGTCTGTCACCAGGCTATATCTCACGAACCGTGATAGTTAGAGAGCTGAAATTTTCACAGATGATGTATTTTTGCTGCCGCTATAATAAAAAATACTGAAAACTAGAATTAAATAAATATTTGGGGGGGCGGCCATACAACAAACGTGATTTTTTTGTCCGTTTTATAAATAATGGCACGGAACCCTTCGTGCGCGAGTCCGACTCGCACTTGGCCAGTTGTTTCCTTTATTCCACGCTTAAAATTAACTTAATCCAATCACTAAACTCAACACCAATAAATCGACATTCACCAATATATTCTCCAGTAAACTTTCTCCACTTAATAACTCGTGGAGAACAAAAGGCATGTATTGGTGAATGGTGCTGAAAGGCATCAAGGTGTGCACTTAGCGCGATACTTTGAGCCACAAATCTTGTGAGATACGTATGTACGACGCACGGGAAATCTCTTAAGGAGATAGTGTTGCAAATGGGTGCTGTAGGGCCCCTGTAGCAGCGGGGCGGTTGAGTATTATAAATTGAGTGAGTTGTTTCATGAAGTGCAGTGTAGAAACTTAAGGCAGCCGTATCAGAACCGACACTTTACGAAGATTGCATCAAGTAACGCCTGAAAATGCAGAAATATAACATAAATTGTAGTAAAACGTTACAAAAGTGAAATCTAAGTAAAATGGAAACGTAAACTACCAAGTTAAGTAAAAAGTAATTTTCAGAATACTGAAATCCAAAGTAGTTATAATAAATAATTTATTCACAATACATGATCTTTTACACCACTAATCTCTGGTTTTGTGGCCACAGCATGAGGTGTAACGACTAGGATTAGCTCAGAGGTAGACACTAATGCTGCATAGTTTTCCATGTGTGTCGACACACATAAGAAAAACGGTATGAATCACAACCAGGAAAAATGAAGACGCTAGTAGACATTGTAATGTAGGGCAAGTTATACATTGCAAGGTAAATTATAGAAAACGGAAGTCTCCAAGTAGAGTGTATTTTCTATTTGTCAGGTTTTCTTTTATTTTCGATCAATAAATTGTTTTTGTTCGCTCCAACATCAAAATACCTCTATATAGATTTACCTGTTGTCACAATGCCGGAAAATACCTGTAGTTTTTATAACAAGATGCTTATTGTGTCGATACCAATGGAAAGCACGTCCAATGAATCTTAGAGCATCGTTCGGACAACGCTATTAGGGGAGAGATACGCCAACCGTCTCATTGACTTTACCTCACATTAACTGCGGTTTAAACTTATCCTAGTAGTTTGAAGCCTTTTGCAAACTGATTACCCACTGGAGTTCTGATTTGTTTATTTATTAAATGGTTTGTTGATCTAAGGTGGTGTGTATCAACATACATCAAGGTATTTTTTGGAAAGCAAAAAATCTCTTATTGTATGTTGTTTAATGTACAAATTATCTAAAGTTTTTTCCTCTTGTAATTAACTAGTTGTATCCGTTCAAAAGCATCTTAAACGGAGTTTTACCTCAACAGGTATAATTGCACTGCATACAGCTACTTATATTACCAGTCTAGACCTCCTTTAAGCTGAAATGACGCGACTGCTTTTTGCATACCAAGCTTAGACGAGCCATTCCACCACGAATTCAACATCAACCCTTATCTTCACAGAAAAAAAAACATTTCCCAAAGAAAATTCGTACAAAAATAAAAGGCACCGTTGCACCAAGAAGGTTGGCAACTAAAAGATATAGGAAAACGATCGGGTCTGCGTGTCGGAGGTGCGATTGCTATTAACGTGCGCCGTAAACGAACCGGACCGGCCGGCAGATACCGGCCCCGGGATTATAGAGGCCACACCGGGAGGGTAAGGAAAAGAGGATTGTTTTTCTTTTTAGTTTTGTGGAAGGAATGGAGTTTCCAAATAATCCGTCGCTAGTCTACAACTCTTCTCTAGTGGCTCTTAGAAGCTGTTCGCCGCGGCCGCACCCCGGTAACCACGTTGGCTCGTGGGCTAAACCTATAGAAGGGGGCTTGGTAACAACATCTCCCAAGCCTGATCGGAAATCCCCCGAAATTGTGTCTTGGCTAAATAGCAGACCACCACTGGTACTGGTGGCAAGACACCGAGGCATCGCAGGAAGGCCTAGAGGCAGCGATAGGGATCGTGTTATCGTATGTCAAACTGCTGCATCTAACATCTCTCGGATCGTAGCGGTTCACCGTTCCATCGGATAAAGGGATGTTAGACGAGAGAGTGCTCTTGCGTTTGCGCGTATGTTTGAGCACTGTAATATATCCTGCGCATCTGACTGCTTCCGTATAATGGACCCCGATTTGGCGAAGACTAGTGGCGATAGGTTGAGGTAGAGAGGTTCGGGCTGATGCAACCTGAGCTTTGTCTGAGACCTGCACACTAGCGGCTCTGGGGGTGTGAGTACACGCCGTGGTCGTTTTCTCTTTGAGCTGGGGGGACAGAGGGAATCCGGCAGCACCCAGAGCGACAAAGCAGCCCTTTTTAGGGGAGCACTGCTTTCCTTGCTCAGCCTGGGAGGGGGCTAGAAAAGGTGCCCTAAAAAAATGCTCACCCCAAACACTCTTTGGATAGCAGTAACCACGGCTGCTTCCGCATCTTTTTATTCGTGGTCGACACAACAATAGTAATAAACGTAAAACACCTTTACTGACTTTTGGTGCATGGAATGTTCGCACCCTTCTCGACCGCGAGACAAACGCCTGCCCAGAACGGAAAACAGCCATAGTTGCTCGAGAACTCCGCCGCTACAACATTGATATAGCTGCTGTAAGCGAAACCCACCTTGCCGATGAGGGCGAGCTAGTCGAGCATGGCGGTGGCTACACTTTCTACTGGAAGGGCACTGCTGCAACAGAACCAAGAAGGTCGGGAGTTGGTTTTGTGATCAAGAATAATCTTGTGAAGACACTTCAAGAATGTCCAATCCACATCTCGGACCGTATAACCACATTGCGCCTTCACTTAGACGGTGACAATTTCCTTAATGTTATCAGTGTCTATGCACCGACGCTAGGTAGTTCTGACGACATCAAGGATACATTTTATGAAGAACTTACACAATGTCTCCATAAAATACCGAACAGAGAAAAGATTCTCTTGTTAGGGGACTTCAATGCTAGAGTTGGTCAAGATTATGAAGCGTGGCCTAAAGTTTTGGGTAGACATGGGGTAGGCAACATCAACTCTAATGGCCAGTTGCTGCTTAGTTTATGTGCTCAATTCCAACTTGCAATCACAAACACCATGTTTCGCCTTGCTACTAAGCACAAAACTACGTGGATGCATCCACGATCTAAGCACTGGCACCTCATTGACTATGCCATCACGAGGCAGCGAGACATCTCTCAGGTCCTAGTCACTCGTGTTATGCGCGGTGCTCATTGCTGGACGGACCATAGACTAATTGTCACCAAACTGCGTCTTTGCCTTCGGCGACCATTCAGGGCTAGCAGGAAAAAGCCTCAGAACATAAACATTGAGAAACTCAAACATCCCGGACCCCGAAGCAAATACGCTGAAACGCTGGCATGTGATATACACTCTCATCAAAATACCGGTGATATTGATGCAGACTGGAACGCTTTATCGTCGTCCATTCTTGACGTAGCCATTAACACCATAGGGCTAAAAAATAAACGCAAGCAAGACTGGTTTGATGAGAACGACGAAGTTCTTTCTAAAGCTATTGCCAAACACCGAGACCTTCTCAAGCGCAGTAATAACAGTGCACTTATAAGAGAGAGTGACCGTGAGTTGCGTAAACTCACGAGACACACTAAAGATAAATGGTGGCAAGACAAGGCTCAATACATCCAGTCGCTTGCTGATAGTAATCAGCTCGGTGATTTCTATAGCGAAATTCGCAATCTCCTGGGTACCACCAACTTCATAAAGGTACCACTGAAGTCGCTGGATGGTAAAAGTCTGCTGAAAAGCAAAAATGAAGTGTTAGATCGTTGGGCAGAACACTTCAATAATCTACTTAATGTAGATCGAACAGCCGATCTACACTACATAGACAGTTTGCCTCAACTTCAAATAGCAGAAGAATTGGATGATGCCTTGTCTAAACATGAGGTGCTTTGTGCCATCAAACAACAGCAAAATCAGCGTGCGGTTGGCCTAGACCTTATACCAGGTGAGCTTCTGAAGTACGGCGGCGAGGAACTGCATTCGCGCGTCTGGGAAATGTTTGTGCTTATGTGGGAGAAAGAACAAGTTCCTGAAACTTTTAAGTTATCACGCGTCAGGGCTCTCTATAAGAACAAAGGCGACCGGTCGGAATGTGGTTCTTACCGCGGTATTTCACTGCTCTCTGTCTCTGGAAAAGTCTTCGCCAGAGTACTTCTAAACCGTCTCAGGAACCTCTCTGAAAAGATTCTGCCGGAAACCCAATTTGGTTTCAGACCAGACAGAGGAACTTGTGAGGCAATATTCGCAGTCCGTCAACTCCAGGAAAAAAGTAGAGAGCAGGGACAGCACTTGTATCTCTGCTTTATTGATCTGGAAAAAGCCTTTGACTGCGTCCCTCGCGAGGCCCTCTGGAAGGTACTGAGAAAGTTGGGGTGTACAGAGAAGTTCATAAGACTCCTGCGACTCCTGCACGATGACATGCAATGTTGTGTAGCGGTTGAAGATGACCAATCGAGCTTCTTCTCCGTCACCTGTGGAGTGAAGCAAGGTTGTGTCCTGGCTCCCACATTGTTTGCATTATATTTCGCAGTTGTAGTCCGTGAAGTATTGACTTCTTCTCCTGAAGGAGTTCGTATTCGTTATCGGACTGACGGCAAACTTTTCAACCTGAATAGACTCAAGGCGACCACAAAGGTGTCCTATGCACATATACAGGACATTATGTATGCAGATGACCTCTGTTTCGTGGCTGAATCCCCTGAAGGCCTGCAACAGCTAGTCACGAACCTTCACAAGCAGTGCTGTACATTTGGTCTAAAAATCAGCATCAAAAAGACAGAAGTAATGTCTTTAGACAATCACGGACGTCAAGAACTGGCCATTATGCTTGGTGAAGATGTCCTGAAGCAGGTCGATAAATTTCGATATTTGGGGAGCACTATAACAGCAAAGTGCGACCTTGACGCCGAAATCAATAGCAGAATTGGTGCTGCAGCCGTTGCTTTCGGCAAATTCGACAAGAAGGTCTTCAGCTCCCATGACCTAAAGATATCCACAAAGGTCTCTGTGTATATGGCAGTTGTGTTGCCTTGTATACTCTACTCAGCGGAAACATGGACACCGTACCGACGCCACATCAAGCAACTAGACCGCTTCCACCTCAAATGTCTGCGCAAAATATTAAATATCCGTTGGTTTGATCGTGTGCGTAACACAGAAGTGTTGAGGAAAGCCAATGTAGGTGGCATTGAAGCATACCTCATGAGGAGACAGCTTCGTTGGTGCGGGCATGTACTGCGCATGCCGGATACTAGAGTGGCCAAGCGCATCCTCTACTCCGAGTTGCAGGAGGGCAAGCGGAAACGTGGCGGACAGCTGCTGCGATACAAGGATGTGCTGAAGCGCCACATGAAAAGCTGTTCCATTGACCCGTCTCTGTGGGAGAATTTGGCATCCAACCGCAGAGACTGGAGAAGCCGCGTTAAAGCCAAAGTCTTTGACTTTGAAGCACGCCGGCTTTCTGAGTTGGATGCCAAACGAGATGAGTTGAAAGCTCGACCACCTGTAGCTGTCAACTATAACTTTGTGGCTGGTACCCTGACATGTCCGCAGTGTGCGCGGACTTTCACGCACAAAATTGGATACTCCAGCCACATGAGAGCACACGCACGCCATTAGGGTCGAAGTGGTCGCCGTTGCCGAAATCGGCGTGGAAGATTATTATTATTGTAAAATGCATTTTCTGATTGAACCTTGCAAAAGTGTTTTGCTGTTTAGAAATTATGATGTTGCGAAATCTCAACTTAGGAAATAAATTAAATTATTTGAAGTGTATCAAAATATTGTATGGTTAGTTAGAGTACTGAATACAACTATGATAACAGATTTTTGAACCGTGACAATAGTACCAGAATAAAAAGCCGTAAAAAAATGTATTTGCTCCCAGTACACCACAATTTTCTTTCGCTACCTTATTTTATGGGGATTATACGATCATCCTCCACCTTGTCAACGTTACACATACACAGGTTGGACATTGTTACCGATACCCACATAACTATACCGTTTCGATCACCCCTATACCCTCAGCAATAAAGTTCAAAATACCTTGGGTGAACAGCAAATAATTTTGCACGTTTAGGGTAGAGTGGGGAAAATTGACTTACCCTAGATAAAGATGGTAATGGCCAGTGTTTTTTTTTCTGGGAAAATTACTTTGGTCCGGTAACAGTTTTCTTGTTTACCTTTATTTTGTTTTTGTTTTTATGACGTGAGCTCGTCTGAATGCGACGGGGAAGTGGTTGTTGAGACAATTGGCTGCTAATAAAACGGAAGGTAAAATTAAGTTAAGTATTTATTTTTATGGTATTGTTTTGGTATGTTTATTTTTGTTATACTTATTGAATTTATATTGTGTTTTTATTGGCTATTAAAGAGAACCATGCTTATACGCAAATATCAATATTTAAGTTACTTTTAAATCAAACTGGTTACAAATATTGTTAACTTGCCTACAGTTTGAGTGAGAACAAATTGATAATAATCAAAACACATTTATTCTAAGCTGACTCTTTAACCACCATTTCAGATAACCCCGATTTTAAAATCACCAATACATTTTTTTCTCACTTATAATAAAAAGAAAACTCCTAACACTAGAGTGGTACATTTGGTCCAGAATCTAACGCCAACATTTCCATTGGTACCGGTACAGGAACGTTGCCAAAGTAACCTGTCAGCCTCCCTGCCATACCTACTGCGGGAAATTTATCTTCTATGGGAAATTACTGTTTTTACTGGGAAAACTTTTAAATTGTGTATAAGGTTGTAAATGGGTAAATGATTGGAAATTGCGGTTTTCGGGTTAGTCGTCACGATTATTAATATTGTATTTTCTGTACCCTTTGGAATGTCAATGAAATGTGTGATTGTTCAAGAGATCCCCTAAAAAAGGCTTTTAAATCGCCTATGGTGTCAATATTGTCTGTATTGCATTACGAACTAAATAACTACATATAATTCTTATTAGTTAACGAACTCTACAAGCCAAAATTCTTAACTTGACGATTACTCATATCTAGTACCTACATTTTCAAGAATGAAGATGTTTTGTATGTGTATGCTCCTAAAATTCCAAGATAGCTTGGTGATAATTAGATTAGGACATAATATACTCGGTAAAATAGCAATTATAACAAAACTTTAACCCTGAAATACATATATAAAATAACGCCTAAAAACTAGGCCAGACCATCTGAAAAGCCATTGAAAGTCATTCATAGCCCATATTATAGTTTTATTTGTCGTACCTGTTGTATGGCACGGGACATTGAATGTAATATTGTGGATGAGAGGACGGCTAGCCTGCCAAATGGCCTCCGCCATTGCCAAATTAGATCATAAAGGTTAATATGTGAGGGTAGAGGTATGGCCTTATATTTATTTTGTTAGGTTCTGTGGCTTAATGCAGTTTTATGAGCGCTGTTTGTGAGGACAGTTTTTGTTCTATGGCAGTTTGCTGTGGTAGGTATTAGTCTTGGTGGTAAAAATGATCCTTTTTGAACAATTAAATTGTGCAGTACATGGCTTTGAAACATGTCGTGTTTATTTTGCACGTGGACAAAAGATGCTCGCGAGAAATGGCACAAATGTATCAGAGATCTGCGAATACATAAGCTAATGATGTAGTCACCTCTGATTCTCATGTCAGATCTGTCATTATTTGAATTAAGATGCATTGTATGAACGTTTGTATAGTGTTATATTTTGTGATACCTAAGTTCGTTCAACGTAGTATAAAACATACTCGTGTTAGGTACTGGGCGTGTAGTAATGTCTCGCTTAACGTGAGTTAGCGCGAAGGTAGCACCTTATCTCTGAAGAATTTGGCTCGGAGACGCTCGCAGTAAGAGGAAAACACTATGCGTGTGTACGATTTATTTGTCTGCTTTTTAAAGAAATGATTTAATGTAAGGTATACAGTTTTAATGTCATCTTATATTACATTGATACTGCCTATTTGGACGACCTCGATGGCGCAATGGTCACCATGCCGGACTGCCGAACCTGAGGTCCCGGGTTCGATTCCCGGTTCGGTCGACATTTGTGTGATGAGCATACTTGTTGGCCGTGGTCTGGGTGTTACAATATATATTTATAAATATGTATATGTGTAGCTATATGTAGTTTATCAGTTGTGTTAGCGCCCATAACACAAGTTAATTAATAACTTAGCATGGGGCTAACCGACCGTGTGTGGAAAGGTGTCCTGTCCTGACATTATTTTTTTTCGTAGAACAATCATTTTAACTTCAAAATAATCGTTACTCATTGCCGATCCTTGCAGTATCAATCTTTGTCGTTTCGTAAAAAGGATTGTTTTTTTTTTAAAGCAGTCTCAGACTTCTAAAGAATAAATAGTTAAAATGATAACCTGTAAAACAACAATAAAAAATACAATATTTTGTTTAGTGATTCAGTGCGAAAAATTTAAGTCCATTCAAAAGTTTACCATTTACATTGTTTAAGCCGTTGATAGCGGAGATGTTCGCATGTAGCGACAACGCAGATACGTCAGTATGCAGCGCCGCCGTGGCAGGTTACTTTGGCAACGTTCCCCGAGCGAGATAGGTGTTCTACCAAGACTTGGATGCGCAGGATATGTAAGGAAAGAACTTTCAATTTATTTCTGTGGATATTTTTACTGAAAAGATTTAAATGGTAAAATTTTACTGATAACTGGGTTTTAAAATCGTTCTTTTATTTTATTATGTAGAGGTAGATACAAGTACTTTTATGATTATTCAACTAATTAAAAAAATATTTAACTTATAAATCGTATGATTTTCCTTTCTTTTTAATCTGATTTAGTCTCTAATTATATTTCATTAATTATGTACGATTTTACTGTAGCAGTTACGTCCATATTTTATTTTTTCTTTTTCGTTTCCTTGTCCACGTTTCATAAATCCATGGTCCCAGTTATTTGGTTTCAGCGCGGCGATCCCGTGCCGGGCAAATAAAGAAATTTCACTTGGAGATATATTTCAGGCGAATTGTCTCGCTGTAGTACACAGTCCGATCTTAACTACAGTGCATATTGTTTTCAAATACTTTTGTCACTTGTAAGAACGAGATCCTGTTTGATAAACATTAGAATCTTCATATTTTATGTTATTGTGATAACTGATAAATGATAGGACCAAGAAAATATGGGGATACAATACAGCCTTTTTATCGTCCCACTGCTGGGCTGCGGCCTCCTCTCACACGGTAAAGGATTAAGCGTTAATCACCACGCATGCTCAATGCGGGTTGGTGATTTCAGACTTTATAGTCCAGATGTTTCCTTCACCTTTTTATCAGCCATTGGTGTCTAAGATTTACCTAGAAAGTACATACAAACTTAGAAAAGTTGCATTGGTACTTGCCTGACCTGGAATCGAACCCACACCCTGATACTCGAGAGGTTGGTTCTATACCCACTAGGCCACCACGACTACAACAAAACATAATATTTAAAAAAATATTGAAAAAAAAGAGCAGTTTAAACGCCTAATTAAAGTAAAAATTTTGAGTATAGCAAGACCTGATGATTGCCTGTAATATCCAATAATGTAAGATAATAATCCAGCAATCAATAAATGAATAAGTTTCAAATTACAACGAATTCTATAAAACTTACCTAAAAACAGAAATAACTAGGCTCACAAACTAAACTGCTGATCTCATACAAAACAACAAAGAGATGAAGATTTATCACCAATTACATAAAAAGGACAAAAGTAAACATACCTCTGAGCGAAAGTTAACAAGTAACGCTTACACACAAACAAAGTTACGAACAAACAAACTAACTAACTGGAGATAATTTATGTTGATATTTACGATTATCGACAGACTACTGTATTTAAAACTAATTGAATGCAAAAAGCAATGAATAACCATCTTATAATAAGTTTATTTTAAGTGGCAAATAGTTGCACAATCTTAATTTGTATTTACATAGAGTATTGCGTAAGTTAAAATAATACAATTGTAGGCCTTTCAAAATGTTTATGTCTGACTTAGTATCTACTCCTACTAGAACCCAGACGGAGTGGTTACGAGTTTTGTTTTTATTGACTTAGTACTTATATTTTACTCTAAATAAAGTTATAACCTATTCATCACAAAAAAAAAAAAAATACTTTCAATATATTTCAAATACCAAAAGTTCAAAGCTAACTCTTAATTTAAAAAGCTCCTGGCCTTAAGTTAAACTATGTCGAAAGCATTTATAAACCAATGTTTACTTGATCTTTAACAGTAAGTAATCGATAAGTTACATTATTTATTACCACTTAAAACTAAGTGGAACCAGTATCGAAGTAAATTGTAAATTCTGTACTTAGGTTTGCAAGGAAGTAAACATATATTGATAGCTTGTAGAGTGCTTTAAAGAGTTAAAATACCCTAGCACTTATTATAAGTAAATGTGACAGTTTGGATCAGGTACCTATCTACATGTAAGTTAAGTTAAAAAGTATAGAAAGTAATTCCATTGTTTCAAAATTGCTCATTTCTGCAAAAAAAGTCATATTGTCTATTAAATACTTCTTCATAGCTCTTATTTAAACACATAAAACGTATCCATACAAAACACCATAAGTAAGAAATAAGCACACCCACATAATTGGCAGAATTAAGCGCGGCGGGACGTGCTCGCGGAATTTAATTTAAATGTTGCCACGTTAAAAATTGGCGCCAAACGTTGTTACCTGTCGTGTCGTGTCACTGTCACGTGACAGGACTGACGTGACACCCGCGTTTTGGCGGGCTGAAGAAAAATGTGCGGTTGTTAAGTTGTTTTTTTTTTTGTAAATGGAATTTGGCAAGTTTTAGAGCTGGTGTTGTAACACTGTGTGTATTGAATGCTAATATGTCAGTTGTACTTTTTTACAAAAGGATTTTGTTTACTTATCACGAATTAACAAAAAGAGATACCTAATCAACTTAAACTTTTAATTTTTACAAACCGAATACAAAAATTTGATTGCACCCTTTCTCTAACTCACAAAAGAAAGTTTACCAAAACAATTTACTAATAACTCCATTAAAAAAAATACCGAAACTGGAATAACTTTAAAAAATTCTTTCTTTAGAGAGTGTAGTCGATTAAAATTAAACGTGTTTTAGCTCCCCCTTCATCGAGTTACGTCGTAATTTTTATTTTCAACAATTCATCACGTCGTCTGTTCGTCGGGCTCCGGGCGTCACGCCGCGTGACAGGTGACGCCCGTCCCGTTTTTGCAAATTAATAAATTGTATTTTTTCGTTGAGACCACTTTGCGAGGGGCCCGTGTTTAGCGTGAATAATGTTTCACGTCTTTTTAGGTAAATGTTTAACTTACTGTATAAGGGTTTTAGGCTTAGATTACTTTTGTGTTTGGTTATGCTGTTGACAATGTTTTAATATTTTGTGTAACCATTTTAAATACTTAATAGACCAACAGTTAAGCATCTTTGAGGATGAAATATACAATTTACAATAATGTTTCTTTGATAAAGTAGTTCATTGCATTTGCGCGTCACTTACTAGTTTTATTACTTAACTCAAAGTTCTCAAATACAAAACCTAATTTGCACTTACTAATTAGACATTCTCAGCCTTTCAACTATCTCTTTATATTAACGCCCAATAAACCCCCTTACGTCGAGACAGACGCTGCATAATACAGGTGTTAACAACTGGCTCACGTAGCGGGTCGCAATAATTAGATGAAGCTCATTACCGCCCCCCTGCGGCCCGGTATTGGCAGCCCCTGCATTTAGAAGGCGCTGGCTTTTTGTTGCTATTGATTAGGTGATGAGAGAAGAGATAATGAAGTGAAAATATATTTTGTAGTTGGGTATTAACATGGTAGACCTAGAAGTAAATGCTGGAATTTGGCACAGATGCCAGGGTACGTAGATAGTTAAAGACTGTAGGCACGAAAGATATATTGTTCTAATTAATATCACTGAGGCCATTCTACTCAATAGATATGGAATTCGAACAGGTTTAAGTATTTGACCTACTTCAGTTTTTTTTCACAATATACATAGAATCAAAAATCATTTAAATAAAGCCAATCTTAGTGACTCCGATCATGACACCTTTAACATCACCTAAAACTGCACAAACGCCCCCCCCCCTCTCCTCAATGAATCCAGTTCCACTCATCCAATAAATCAGTCCACCTGGCTGCAGCCACTAGTCCTGGCGCATAAATCTCTGCTGACCCCTCGCTCATAAATATTGAACTATTGACTCGGGTCACCGCCGTAATCATTGTGAGTATTAAGTAGACCAGACTACTGAGACAAACATATCTTTAAATTGTGGTTTGTTTAACCCTAACACTAAAATAATAAGGTCATTACATAGGTAGAGATCTAAGTAGTTTGTTTGTTCGCGATAATCCCACGAACTACTGGACCGATTTGAAGAATAATTGGGGTGTTAGATAGCTAATTGAGGAAGGCTACTTTTTAGCCGGCAGTACGTAGCTTCCACAGATCGTGTTTAAAATCACTGGTGGAAGAGAGGTTTTTGTAATAAACACCATTATCTCAATTTCCACACTTATTGCATCTTAAGATATTACCGGCTGATAAAAGTAAAACACCGAATTCAAAAAAATACTTTTGACCATTTTGCATTGTCAAACCTTTTCCAGGTAACATTTTCTCCTTCTCTTCTAAAAATACGATAATAAAAAACTATAAATAACCGGTGAATTCAAATGCTGTTGCTCTGCTTAGCAGTCCAGACTAGTGCGCCGTAATGTTGCTGACGAGCGAGGCATACCAATGTACACGCGGCTTTGTTTATGTTCTTTATGAATTAAAGGAGTTTTAGCAAATAGTTTTATGGATATAGGTAAATAAATATATTCTGGTAAAGGTGAGGCAATGTTATGAAAATAATCTCGCTGTTAGGGCGATATGCTTAGCATGTTTTGGACCTACATAGCCCTATTTTTTATAAAGAAAAGGGTTGACAATGGTCCACGATTTTGGAATTGCGAAATCTAAGCTTCTCAACCAACTTGTAGATTGTTAGATTCTGAGAAACACTGTAAAACTACAATCTAATTTGTATACTTTCGTAAGTTACATAGATTATGTAGCAAGATTCGAAGCTACACCAGCGTACACAAGAAAATATGCAATAAGAAGCCACCACGACATTCGAAAAAAACCGTACATAACATCAATATGCAATAATTCCCAGAATTAATCCCAAAAAGACGGTTAAACCCAAAAAAACCCACCACAGTCATAGGCATTGTATGTTCATAACTACAGTGAACAGCGAAAATTCACACGATTCTAATCCTAATGACATCAGCCTACCTCGTAAAAGGTGAGTCGTGATTATAACATCTACTTGGTAGTCCAAACTTAGCGGTACACGTCCGGTGATGTTTGCCGCATACTAATACTAGACCTAGGCTGGGTTTAGGTAAAATCGATATAAAATATTGGAATTATTTCGATGTAACAAAGGTATCAAACATAATGCCGCTGTATCAACTGTTGTTATTATGTAGAAAAGGTTTGTGATCTTTAAAAAGAAATGGGACAAGATTAACCATCTGGATTAATTCCAGATACTTTTCAAGAATGTCGTTTAATTTACTTGCGGTTTTCAGGATTATCCTGCAAAATTAATTCCAGGAATAGAAATTAAAAAAAAACAGATCAAGATGCAAATCAAACAATGCAACAAATCGAACACCGTAAAAAATCACATGGATACATGGATATAATGAATCAGCTTAATTACTTTAGAATGTATCCAGCTTAAGAACCAATAAGATTGAAGTCCACCGGAACCACACAATTACAAACTACTTACAGCCTGATCTCCACACTTTCTGTAACCCGCAGTTTCAATCCAAACTACTCGTGTAACCGCTAAACCGTTCAGCAAGGGTTAAAATAATTACCAAAGACGTAATAAGGGTAAATAGTTGTAGGTTGAAGCGCCCCATTGCTGGCAGGTACTAATCGAAAAAGTTCGGCAGCAGGTTATTGACTCAGCGGAACTTTTCCAATAGCCGCTATCTGGCGTGTTTACCCTAGGAGGTGATTCCTTTATTGTTTTGTGAGTGGGTAATTAACCGTGTGGTTAGTTTGTTTGTTTGATATTAATAATACAATATTTATTTTGGGATTATTTAGCTTGATGAAGCGGATAATTGAACAGACAATATTAGGAAGGTTCTAGTTAAAGAAAGTTGCGTGAAACTCAGTAATTTTGGCAGGTTTTTCTTAATCCTTTATATTTTTTCATATAACATAAGAAAATATTAGAATAGTTTGAACTGTATAACATTATCATGTTTAGTCGAAAATACACTAACAAAGGACAACATAAACCGAACTAGCTTCCAAAACTATCTACCAGACAAAACCAATTTCCCTTTTCCTTTACTTCCAGAAGACCTAGGTCTTAATTTAGTGTCCAAGTCTGGCTAGGCTAAATCATACCTGTGACAAGTAACGGCTTTCCTACCAAGTCAACCGTGAAAAGATAGTAATGAATGCCTTCTGAGGTAACTATAAAAGTTTGGGAACCAATGGGGCATGGAGACGGTTTGATAGCGTCCTACCTGCCATAAAATCTATGGGAGTTATAGAAGGTTAAATGTAAGATGTAGTTTTTGATGGAAGGCTTTTTGAAGATGGGTGGTTTATGAGTTTGATGAAGTTTTTATAAGAAATATTTTGAAGTTTTTTTCGAAAACTTTTAGGGACATAATATCTAGGTAGTTATTGCAATTTTGAAAAAGTAGAGATTTTAGCCTACGTGCGGATATTATCTTCTCATTGTGTTTCTTTAATGAAAAATCTTAAAAAGCCCCTTTTATATGTATTTTAGTTCGATAACTTGCTTCAATAAATAATTGTCCTACTGACAAAAATACATTGGTCTCTACAGAACTAACTTGTCAAGTGTTGTAAACGTAACTACTTCCAACTGCAGGTAACTTTAATCAAAACACAGACTGTACAAAAACCTCACAAATGTATTAACATTAATATGAGGCGGGAACACAAAGTTCATACTCGCGACAACCCTATAACTCACGCGCCAACGCTTTAGGGTCATCACTTTATTTTGGAATCCCACGTGAGGCTAGGCTCTTGTGCAAACGTATTACAGAAAAAAATCTTGCTATTATAAACTTTAAGCGAACGTAATAAGGTTTATAAACAACGCATGTGATAAGCTTGTCTAACACCACGATCAGCAACGTTATTATAACAGCTAAGAATCAAAATTTTAGACTTTATTGCCTTGGTAATAGAGTTGAAGGTGATGGTAAATAAGTGTGGTTTGGCCAGGTTATGCCAGATGGTCTCATTTGCATTGGACAGGAGAGAAAATTGTCTGTTTGTCACCTTTGGTTGGGTAAGCATGGACGTTTGATATACATGCTGTTTGCTCAAGATACTGTGCTGCAATAATTAACAGCCTTTTTGTGTGAGCAGTTAATAAGTAGAAAGTACTGTTGGAGATTCTGCTTAATTAAGATGGGATCACTTATTTTTGCGTTGTCCTATTGTAATGTTGATTATTCTGGTGTTATGTTTAAAACTTAACCTTTTAACATAAAATGGTCTTGTATTAAGGCTAGACACATACTCGTTAATATATTGGCAATAGATTCACGTATGTATTTAACGTCTTTATGAATTTTCTTAAAGCTTGCCTTGGGTTCTTCATATTTTTAAATTTCCCACCCAAATACGTTCCTCATTATCTTAACCACCCTGTACTTAACCACTTGACAGAAAAACTCAGCATTCCCATGATCCTACAATAAGGCCAGTGGTCGTAACTCACACAAGCCTGACTCATCACTTCATACTCTAGACACCTATAATATAGGGAACATCTGCCATGCAAGATCACTCGGCCACGGGGGACAACGGTGCCTTTTTGAAGGACATATGGACATATTTTGCACGCCAGTGTATCTTTGCTATGTAGGTAGGTATGTATGTAGTTGGGTGCATAATTATGTGATTTTGTAGGAAAGAAGGTTATATGAAAGTGGAGTGAATTAAATTGTGGATTCTGTTGGGTTTGCTTTTGTACTGTGGACTAGCAATTGTAGTCCTGAAGCCAAGTTATAACCGCTTCTCATCGTTTTAATTCTGAAAGCTCTGTGTTCCCGAAGATTAAAGTTGGTTGCTACAGAGGGGTAGATAATATACCTTATTGAAAAGGTATTATTACAAATTCTATTTATCCTATAATTGTTTAAAGCCTCATTCCAATCACCGCAACTATAATCAGCAAACCAATTTTCCACCAATCGGATCCAATCTCAAAATTCCAAATTACTTACTCGAAACTTCAATAAGAACTATACGCGTTGGAGCCAATATTTTCATTACGGACTTGATCAAGCAAAAAGCTTTCTCCTGAAGGGTAAACCGTGAAATATGATGTTTTCTCAGCACCTAGCGGTCCAGACATATTCTCATCTGGTGAGAGCTATGGGAGCCATTCGTGATAGCTACCTAGCTCCGAGCCACTCTGGAACTTTGAGCTGACATGCGGTAGATTTTACAAATTGATTTGTTGAACTTTGAATTTTTTGGATTTGTGCTTCTTAGTTAAGGTGTGTTTGGTATTTGTAGTTGAGTGTATTTGGTAAGTTTGTGTGACCAAAGTGTAGTTTTTAATCTAGTTAAATGGAGAGAAAGTAACTGCCCCTTCAGTGTTGCCAGACCTCTTTTTACACCTTTGTTGATACTCTTCTTCATGCTTTAAGCTTCATTATTATTTAGCAACAAATATCGAAAGGAATTTCATTCTACATTCACAATAACTATTTGTCTTGGCAGTATTCTTAAGAGGAAGATCTCTATCTAAAAATCCCATTTTCTCCTATTTATTGTTCCATTACCTGCTGGATCACAATCCTAGCTAAAAACAATAATCGAGAAACATAACTTCAAATCTATTAGTATTTCAGTTCGTGCCGTAAATAAAAGTGTCAAGGAAATAGTTAGCGAGGTCCATTTCCTGGCAGACGACCAACTGGCTTAACCTGAACCAAAAACTTCTGGATCAGTTCTTACTTATTTGTTCTGAACAAAAGGTTAAGAGTGGAACGAAGAAAGTTTAAAGTTCATTCAATCAGCCGGGCATTGCCGGGCAATCGCGGGCGAACGCAGTTTATTTTATTAAAAGTTTGTTTTTACTTTAAATAGTTTTAATACTAGAGGATGGCATTTTGAAAAAGTATGGAAGCAGTAATTTTTGGGTTGTGCCACAAATTCACTCTTGAGAAGTTAATGATTTTGTTCGGTTAAAATTATATTCAATGAGATATTGAGATGGCAGGGCAGATTTTCTTTTTGCATTAAAGCATGTTAGGAAATGGTTCCAGAAAAGTTAAAAAGAATAATAAAAAACAGTCTACCTCTAAAAATAACTAGTTAAAAATCCTATAACACTAATTAATTTCAATATCCAAACCAAACTTTTCCCAACACATACAGTAGGGTGTATGTAATTGTAACTGTCCGTCTCCCCACTTATCCGAAGCGTTCGTTCAAACTGCACTTTTTAAAGTCTTTGTCGAACACTGTTTGCGATTCTCACAATATTTGCTTTCACCTTACGTGAGTGGTCTCTGTGGATCGGACAGATATTGTTACACCTATTGGGTTTACTGTTTGTCTTGTTTGTTAGATAAAGTCTCTCGTTTGGATTGCTTCAAATAAAATGTTTGAGTTTGTTAAAATAGTTTCGTTGACTTTTTATTTTGAGGGGAAGAAGCTAAGGAATTTCAGAGGTATATTTTGGTTTCATATTTGCCAAATGAAATAGAAATATCTGGCGTGCAATCATTGCATTTACATCAGCTTAAAAAATGAGTAGCAACGCTGTTATCAAACGTCTTGCTCAAAAAATCTTATCAGGAACTTCAATCAACAAAAAAATACACATCAGGAGACGTACCAACGCAAACCCAAGTTCAAGCCCACTCATCCCTACACAATAAAGTGTTGAGCAACTCCAAATCCCACCTTGTATCAGGTTAACTAGCTCCGAGTTATGGCGGCAACTAACAATAAAAGCGCTCGTGCAATTCCGTTGGTACTCGGGCCGCGGTTCCGTGGCGATGCAAGTGCGCCCCGGGGACGTATAGACGACTGTTGGAACATTTACCCTACAAGTTTAGTTGGATTTATATTTTCGTTTGTTACGTTTCGTGAGGTGATTTGATTAATTTGTTTATGAGTTTATTGTGTTGTTACCTGGAAGTTTTGAAAGCATGTTTTGACTTTCATAAAGCTAGCTAGCTTCTGCCGTTATACCTGCTTACACATATCATATACTTTCAAATTGGTCCAGCAGTTTATTATTATTAGTTATTAGTATAGTTCATACTTATATTATAAAGCTGAACAGTTTGTTTCCGGTTTTACTTGAACGCTTCAATCCCAGGAAAGACTACTCCAATCCTCAAAATTGTTAGACTTCATCAATAAATTACCTAACTAGTTTGATCTAACTATCATCAAGTGTAACAAGAGACACGGTTAATCCGAGTCAGTTAACGTTAATGAAAGGTGTCGCGATAGTCGTAACTAAGTTGAGCGGTATTAGCAAACTTCAGTAATGTCCCAACTAGTTCTAACAGACCGCCGGGACTTATGATGTAGGGATGCTGGGTTATAGGTCCACAATACTTATGTTTAATTTATTTTAAGAAAATCGTTGCTTAGAATACAAGAATAATTTGTGGGATTTGGTGAAGACATACGTTTTTTATCGAAACAGTCAGAATTCGACATACTGCCCAGGGAAACTTTGATAATTTTTTTGGCCCAGATTTTAATTGATCCCCACAATATTGTCCAGATCTCGGTTTAGGGTTTAGCATTTACATAAAATTAGAAAACATATATATTAATTGCTTATGATTTTGAAAGCTAACTAAAAGTTTTATTAAGGTTTGAAGTCTTTAGTTAAGAATGCATGGGAAAAATATCGAAATACCATGCCAACAAACCGCAAACCACAACATGCCTAGAAAATCCCATGTATTAAACAATTGACATCCACCCCGTCCACTGAAACAAGACCATGAAATGAACATCGGTAATAACCCTCAATGCCGTATAAATATCGGAAAGAAACCCAATAGAGTGGCAATGACCCCCTCCCGCCCCACCTTGACCCCACCTCGCCCCACCTCGCCCCCCCTCCGATACCCGGGCTCGGCGATAGCGTGGCAGGTGCGGCTTACCAATGATTTATTATCGGAGGTGAATGTGGAACTAAACCGATTATTTGGACCATACTCACTTGTGTAAGGGGATCGGTCCTTTGAATTTTTTTGAGGATTTTTTTTTTATTTTTCTCTTCTCATATTTTTTATGATTATTCCAGGAAATATTAAACGAGTTCTTGATAAAAATTGCATACAATCAAATCAAAATCAAATCAAATCGTCTTTATTGTCAGGCATCAAAGGCCCATAGATAAATACCTTAAAACTAGCATACATATGTTATACACAATTGTTGATGTACACTGATGATCAAGGAAAGGATCCTTTCAGATGCACACCAAGTACACTGAAATGGCTTCATTAATATATTCTTAAGCCCGGTTTAGCAGTTGACAGGCACAACACATGCTAGCTACAACTACCTGAGATACAATTCAAGAGAACGGAATAAGATTCATCTGAAGATTTTCAATCGATGGATTGATGGAATTTTTATTATCATTATTGTGGAAATAAGAATGACGTGATTTGCTTTGATTTCCTGTCTTTTTATGTAAAAAAACCTCATAAACATAGCCAAATATTGACTTCCAACAACCTCAAAGAGGACATACATGAATAACCGTGTCTGTTGAGAGAGGTTCTCAAACCGATGCATCATCGTGAGCTCCTCAATACAGTGGCGGTGTGTCGATGTTACTACACTGTGTCATTTTTCATACAACGTGGAAGTGGAGCTGTGTGCTTTGGATGTGGCAGATATGAAGTAATAAATAGTAAGTATTGAGTAGGTGAATAAAGAACCCGTCGCTAAATTAGTCTGAGAACTGTAGGTAATGAGTTAGGCAATGCAAACTGGTATGAATTGAAAGAAAACGTTCAGGAGAATAATGCTAAGATTAACGGTTCGTACCCATGTAGGATACATTCGTATACATGAAGGTATGTTTTAAGGTATTGAGTTGCTAAAAATGGTACTGTCATAATATTCCTGGACAATATTTACCTTGTAAGTTTTACACAATTACAAGCATGAAAAGTAAAGCATTCGTATTAAAGGATTATTATTGCTTTGCGATTCTTAAAAGTTATTCCAGAAATATTCTTATGTTTGATCCTTTAAAAGGGAACCTTGACAAGAACTGGGTGTAACAGTTACCACATCCAATTTCCTACTATTCGTAATTCGGTCTCCGTGAGCAGTCACGTCACGTCGACGTCACGGCGGTGACGTCACGTGACAGGTGACGTGTTTACACGGTTTTTATAGCCCGTCGCCGTTAACCGTCGCGTAATGCGTGACGTGACAAATGACCGCACGCCTCATACGAACGCTGTATTATCTTTTGACTGTTTTTCTTGAAAAGTGTTATTTTTGAAGGCGTGGTGTAGGTATTGGAGAAGATGGGATTTAATCATTATAAGATATGAAGATAGTTTGATGTGAAGTAGTTTATAAGTAACATTTAATTGAGCGCGCATTTCACACTGTGCGGAAATTAAACAGAATAAAATATAATTACAACATTAATTCCCTAAACGATTACCAAATGACATTCACTTTGTTTCTCCTATTTACATAATAAAACAGAATTTCTCTCTCAATTAAACTACCAGTTAAAATCGTCGGCAAAATCAATACGATCAATCACAGCAAACAAAAGAGCAATACGGCCAAACACCGAGGCGAAATACATCAGAAAATGACAAATACGCCGAATTCAAAATCGGGGGGTGAATGAGCGTTTTCAGCCGAACTGAAAATCGACGTTGAGGTGAAAACAAGTGGAAAATGGGCTGAAAGCTCGCCTGAATTTATTGCGGCCTTTATACTGAATGGTGACCGATGATTGATTCCTATGCAACCGAATGTCCGCCTTTTTCCAACTGTGAAATGGGACTTTAGGACCGGTTGAAATTTCGAGCGCCTATTGGTTTTAATTAGGTTCATTTGTGGATTTTAGTATATTATTTGCAGGTATTTTTCTGTTGTTAAAAGTTTAAGGCATCGTTGAAGTCCTTTGGCGCTTAAGTTATTATCAGGCAGCGTGTTTATTGAGCTTGTAACATATCTGTGAATTATCAAGGTTTTTAGACTGTCCATAACTTACAGTCTCATTATTTGCCTTCACATCAGCATATAAACACATTAATGTACATGTTATTCAATGCAATGGCGACGGAAACAGTTGCTCCGAATTTATGATTTAGTTACTTATACTTGTACACTTTTATGTAATTACCGAAACTTAACTAGTGTTAAGATTAAAAATTCTAAATAAAGAAGAGCGACTTGCAGGATATCCATATACACTAGACAAAAAGCCTACTATCACCCTATTCTAAAAAGAAAGGCTAAGCACAACATATAGGCAGCAATTTAGACGCAAATAAAAGAGAACTAAAACAAAAGAAGCGTGTCAACAGCCAGTCCATATTGATGATGACGATCAGCGCTGAAGAGAGCATTCTATTAGACGGTAGGCATCTCGTGATTAATTGTAGGATGCTGCCATGGTGCAGCACTGGGATTTTTGGGTGCTGGTGTGGCATGGGAGGTAGCGGGAGCGGAGAATAAGTAGGAAGTACCGATATTACATTGATTTTTTTAAAGTCAAATAAGTGGCCAAAGGTCCTCATAGGATAGACCCGAGAGGTTAAAATCACATACAGAAATATATATCGAGCTTGTCACATTATCATTGAACATATACAACATGTAACGTAATTAACGCACACCCTCAAACACCCTAATTAGAATATTATGTTATAATCATAATACATACACTGAATTTTTAATTTAACATGTATATGCATTGTTATTTACTAAATTAGTTATACCAATTCTTGGAAAACTTTTTGGTCATACTACTACGCACGCAAATATCGCTCGACTCGACACAACATAACGAAACTACGGAAAAGCCGACAATACACGAAGTCTTATTACTTTGAGTTACGATCTATTTGAATTTGTTTTGACTGTACAGGGTTAATATGACAATAATTTCCGTAGTTTTAATTATTTTTGGAATAAAAAATTACCTATATTAAAAATGATATAAATCGATTCAGTAAACGATTCTGAACAAACTAATTTCAGGATGTGCGTTAATTAAGTTACATGTTGTATAAATAACATCATATAAACACCATCAGGTACAATAATTAGTGTTAAGTGTAAACACTTTTGCTTAAATGTTAACGAGTAATTATATTAGTCAGTAAGTCAATAGCCGTCTTAACATGCTATTGCATTTTCACAAACGGATGAATGATGAGTTATTCTTTACCCTACTGCGGCAGGATGTTTCGTCGCGTCGCTTTCCGCTGACATCTGGACTTGTGCTTGAAGAATGCTATTTGTGAGTGATTGCGAGCGAACGGGTCGAGACATCTATTCACCTGTCCCGGCGGCTCAGCGCTTCGGCCCGATACTCAGGACATACATAGAGATGATAATCAGAAAATAGCCTGAAGATAAGGAAGATTAGAGCGGTCGCTGTGAAGATGTGTTTTGATTTCAAAGAATGTTTTGGTTTCAGGAACTCTGCAGGATTTTTTTTCATCTGAAAATAACCCAAAAACAACTTTTTTATTTTAAATAGGTCTATAGAAGCTGTTGCAGTTCCAAGAAGTAGGTCTTATGGAAATTAACCAGTTTAAACATAAAACACCATCTTAGACTTTGCTTTCCCTATAAAATTGGAGTGGAATTAGGTTCTCAATACGTGAAAACATTTATGCAATACAAAGTAACTAAGTAATATCTATAAAATTCTCCAAACTCCGGCTTATGCAACAAAAACATGAAATTATTTTAATGTTCATATTTACATAACCCCATTTTTTCTTAGTGGTATTATCAACTCCATACAGATCCGCAAAGTCTGGCAAACAAAAGCATTTATCGCGATAACTCCGACCGGGGCGGGGGCGATTGAAAAACGAAAAGGAAGTGTCTGAAGGTTTTTAAAAAAGAAAAATGGTCGTGAATAGCTTTTAAAGGTGGTCCAAGACAAATGGTGGTGTCGGCGCGGCTCGCTGTGAGCGATCGTTCCCAAATGCTCACAGGAAGTATTTACGTATTGTTTTATATTGATGTAAGTATTTGTTTTTGCAGTCAATTTATATATCAAAGCTCTCTTTGGATGTTAAGTTAGATTACACAGCAGTATGTCTCTCTTCCAATGTCTTTATGTTAATTCTAATCGTCTTTCTTTCCTTTAATACTTGTATGAAAAGGGTCATATTAAAAAGATGTCCCCAACACCTGCATTATCACTCGACTTCCTAAATACTTTTGATTATATTGCAGAAAACCTATAACATTATCGAAGATGATTTTGCATATTTTTGTAAGACAACAAAAATCTTCTACGACTTATAAAAGCTTATTTATATGACTCAAATGCTTGTTCAAGGACTAACAAAACTTTAAAACGAAACTTCTCTATCTTAACCAGGTAAACAAAATCGCAGCCCAGTGAACTGGCACATGAAGTTAAGGTTCGGCGCACACTCACGACTATAAATCTGCGAACTTATAGCAGGTGAGCGCGCGCACTAGTGATATGAAGTTCGCGTCGATTATAACATTATCTTGTTTGCACTAAGTTTGTTGCATCCGATAGTGCAAGTTTCAGATGAGGGGTGGGTTAGGGAAATTAGTGGGTACTGGATTTGAAGGTGTAGGTTGTTTCCTTTGAATTAGTTTTATAAAGCTTGACTACATGGAATACGAGAGACAGTAAGGGACTTTGGTCAGTCAGTTGACAGTCAAAGATGCTTTTGCTCTTTTGTACTAAAAATGCAGTTTGTGATGTTAATGTTTGGGGCTAGGTTAGCTGTTTATTTGCTGAACCCTGAGGGGAAGTGGGTAAAATATTGAATATCCTATTCTAACACCAATAAATATGGCTGGATGAATTACCTACAGTTTATTACGGCAGACCGTACGATCGCTATTACTATATCGAAGTTTTAAAAAAATATCCGTATTATCTAACACTAACCAAACCTAAAACATCGAGAGAAGACTAGAACAAGATTTTCCAACGAAAAAAACACAAAATCTCGCAATCGGAACATGGACCATGAGTAAACTCGTTAAGGGTTTTACATTTTTCGTGGACTCCAAGTGTTTGGGGTTTGTTAATTAAAAACCTGTCGGCGCTGACGGGATGCTGTTTAATGTTTGAGAAAAAACTCGAGAAATGTAGCACCACAGTAATTAGTGGTGGCTGTAGGTACGGTGGTGAGAGAAATGTATTTAGCGTCCTATTGTGTCTCTGAAGAAGGATATAATGGATTTATTTTTAATTATGTAGTATATACTTATGTATGTATGTATGTATGTATTTTATTGGAACAGAAGTGTTATTCGGAAAGAAGAATTACTTATCAAATTGTTGTTAGAATTTAAAGGTTGGTTTCAGCAGTCTAAACAGTTCAGTCTATTTCGATTTTTGGGCTGTCGAAACGAATAGAATTTCTTGCTTTTGGTAACAAATCTATGGCTGTAAGAATATTCATTTGGATTTGACGTCCGCTTTTTTAAAGTCAGCAAAATCATTTTACAAGTTATGCACCCGAGGACCTTAACGCTAGAGTGTCTTTAGCTCAAAAAGAACTAACACCTTAATCCCTAAAACCCGACCAAAATCAAAAGTCCTACAAACAGAACCCACCACAACCTCGACAACACTTCTCAATTTCGCCAAATTACCCGCTTTTTACTACGACACGAAAAGTAATAAAAGGGGATTAAGATTCAATAGCTCGATGTGATGGAGAATGCCACCTGGTCCGGATTTACGAGCTACCCTTCCACCAGGGTTGGAAGTTTGCTGATCATTTCATGGTACAGTGCCTGTTAGGACCGTCTTGTTCTTAAGTGATGGATTTGTGAGAGGTAGAAAGTTTTGAAACCCTTTGAAACTTTTGCTAGTTATGTGAATGATGTCACGCAGGTGTTGTGTGTTTTCCAGGAACCTGTTTTTTTTACGGCCAAATGTATCGTTTATTAACCCCCCCTTGTTCATAATACCACAATATTTTACTTATTTCTAAATTATATTTGAGATACAGCCTTCATATGAATAACCTGTATATTTCAGTGTTTTCTTATTATACAGTAAGTGCGAAAGTGAGAATAGTTTCTTATACTTTCATCTTAAAACGGCTGGACTCGGATTTGATGAGGTGAGACCCGGTGGAAGACAGTTTTAGGCTTTTTTGTCCAGGTGCGTAGAGTATTTCCCTTTTGCGACGGGTAAAAATGCACTAAAACAGTTAGCAAAATATAAATGAAATAATCAGTACACAAATGCTAAACCGGTTTCCATAATAAACCGGCCGACGTGCTCCCACGGGAGGTAATGCGTTCGCGCTAAGAAACTACACTGTCGTGCAAATAAAACGCACACGTAGTCCGCGCACGAACACCTGAGTTAGTGTCGCTTTGTTTATTGTAACACTGTGAGCTCATTAAGTGTGCTTTTAAATTAGTGAAAACACGTTTTTAATAAATACTAGTTTCTGTACATTTCATAGTATGAAAATGGTGTAGGTAAGTATTTTTTCAATCACAGTTTTTGGAGTCTAAACAGTTAAAATAATATCAAAAACTATACTAGGAGATACAAATAACTCGATAAAGATGTGATTTCATAACAAATATCTCTAAAAATAAGCAATATCTCCAAGCCATTATCCCAACGATAAAACAAGTTTGACAAATGTGTACTGACAATCGTAAAATCCCAGAAAATCTTTCGTTTCCTTCAAACGTTTAGCTCACCTGCCCGATGCCATTGTTTGTGAGGGGATAAACGAAAAAATATAACAGCGCAGTCCAATCAATCGGGGGAATAAGAAAAAACGATTGGATTCACCTCACGTGCCGACAGCCGGACAAAAAATAATGTGTGGCCATTTTTATTTGCCACTATGTGTATTCGTTCGGCAGTGACAGGTTTTGCGTTTGCTAGTTGGCGTCATTATTTCGTGTGCTTTTATTTTTATTGTTTAGAAGTTTAGTGATGTGTCAAAATATTTTGATTTTTCATATCTATTTGTTATTGGACACAATATTTTATTTTTAGCTGGTTTCAATTTTATATACAGATTATTTGCCGAGAATTTTTATTTTGTGAGTATTTTATTGAAATTGGTGAAATAGACTATTGTAATTAAGTTTCTAGGCATATAAAATACGTTGTAGCTTCGACCCTAAATTTCACAAAAATTACCACAGTTAATTTCGACAACCTTGATCAATTACTTAGCCAAAAACTATTTAGGCACTAAGTAAACTCTGAGAACTAACAGTGAGTTGGCAAGCGCGCCAAACTTTCCGCCGATGAAACGAAAACGTAAAACTTTCAACTTAGAACATTTAACTAACTGTAACCGCCATGACGTCGAAGCTTTAAATCAAAAAGTTTGCTTATTTACGGGACACAAGAAATAGTGATATCATGTATTTTTAGTCACATCTTTATGCTTTTATGCGATAAAATTACCAATTCACGAGTATAAACTGTATGCCCATATTACCTACAGGTACAGTGTGAGACTTTTTAATGTGCACATTACTGAAATAAAGGAATATATGCTTAATTTAAGTGAACAGTTTTTTTATTCAAATTAAGCATAATTTAGTCTCTCATTTCGTTACGTACACATTAAAAAGACACTGTATACATACATGTAGTTAAGTAGTGCTCTCATACATGGCCTAGAGTAAGACACGGCAATGGCGTGTCCTGTTAGTTAAATGATCTAAGACTAAGTTATCTCTTAGAGTTTTGAATAGATTTCGACTCGAGTTTGCGTTTTGCGGCGTGTTGTTATGGACTCACACAGAAATATCAATCAAAGATGAAATCGTGTTATTATTGTAAAAGTTTACAACTCCAGTTGGTACCAAGAATATTGGTTTAGGACTTCACAAGTAAATGCTAGAATAACTTAGAGTTAGTATTGAGTTGAAATAAAAGTATTTAGCTAGTATTTTTTGCATTGCATTATTGTGAATAATTTACTGAATAGATAAAAGTGAAATTGTGCTTGTTTTTTTTTTTTAATTATTACGTTAAGTTTAATTTTAAATGTCGTATAGGTACAGATATACTAGTCAATGCTATTTTCGTGTCTTAATAAATTACTACATGTCGTAAATAACCACCCTCGATTTCTTGTCAAACTAATTCCTAACAAAACATTAAAACACAACTTTCTATTAGCGTAAGTCGGGTAAAAAGGAATCATACATATTAATCCACCGGTGGCGGCAAGTTGGGAAACTGTAATAACTTGAGAGAGTTTCATTAAAACGTTATCCTTTGAGAATACGCCGAGATAACTAGTTAGATTGCCAGGTTTTTATCAAATTCCAAATCAAATTGTCGGCCTTAAGACGAGGTCGAGATTATTAACATATTTTGATTGAACGACTATTTTTACATAATTGACGATATCGTAAGAATTTCGGAATAAATGGGAGATCATATAAGGCGAGATGGCTTTTGTTGATTATCACCTAAAGAAAGCACGAAACAACACAAAACAAGCATTTCTTTGTAAATAAAAATATCAGGATTTTCCTCAAGCGAAAGGAAATAAAGTACAAAATAACAAATAATAGTGTGGCAAGGTTGTTTACCTGCTTCAGTAGAAATCGGAAACAAATCACACAGTTCAAATGGCAGCTACGCCGTAGTCACGCGTAGCGGTCCAACCGCCGAGTGCCTACGGGAACTTGGTCTACGGGCTACGCCGTACGTAGCTACGGCGTAGTAAATACGTAGCTGATACGGAATGCGTTGCGTATTTAGACAATAAAAAATATGTGTTATACAAATAAAGCTTTTTTTTGTAATTTAGAATATTGAAGTAGATATTTTATAATAACTAGAATGTAGCTAAAATAACAACCTTTATTTTCGAACAAATGGCGCGTTTAAACCGTCGATCGCTTTCTGCCCTTACATAAAAAGTCGGATCACGTATTTGAGGGCTGAAGGTGGACGAGGCCAATAAAAATGTATAGTGGGATTTGTGTGAGAATAAACTCCGAATTGTGGCGCACACGTCGACAATTAGTGAATTATTAGTGGCGCCGCTACAACGGGCGACATGGATGGAATTTTATGTATGAAATATGTGTTTTATGTTAGGTAGAAACATTTTTTTTCAAATATCATCTTACTGTTGTCGTGTAAGTATTATTGGATAAGAAGGTAAATGATACGTAACTTCTTGAAAAATAAATTTCAAGATTTTCATAAAGTTGGAAATTGATGGCCAATTTAATTTTTAACGCAAGTTTGTATAAATAAGACTAATAGTTTTAGAAGAACAAACGCTATACTTAACGACTTTCATTTTCATTGAAGTAGTTTCCCTCTCAAAAACCAATATTATTCTATTTCCAATCTACAATAAACAAACAAACAACATTCTCCCTCCACAATCCCTCCCCCTGTATACAGTATACACATAAGAGATTAACTTTTAACGTTTTTTTTTGTTTTAGTTCATTAAACGCTACAAAGCTCCGCGCGGGACAGGTGAAACTGTGTCCAATTTAAGGGATTACCACTTAATCCTACGGAACCCTGTTTAGGTATAAATAAAGGGGGAATTTATCGAGTCTATTTTCCTAAACGCATTTTTTATAGGCATATTGGCTTTGGTGAGAAGAGGTTGTGATTTTTAAATAATTAAACAACTTAAATTGTTGTTTGATCATTTTTGATTTGCATAAGTTGGTTGCTAAGCTACTTTATTGTTCACGTACTTATCTGGTGGGTCCCTATGTTTCATCACTTGGTAGTGGTTACTATATAAGGTTTATCTGCCATTCTTGGTTATTTATAAAAGTATACGAATATTTTTTCAGGTATTCAGAAAACGGAGCTCTTAAGTACAAGATTACAATCAACGTAACAATAATATAGTAACTCCATTTGTATAATAGACAAGGCATTACCAGAATTACTTCTCCCGAACACCCTCAAGGATTTCCATGCAAACCTCTAACAAAGGTGCTTGCTTTATGAAACTAAGCTTATGATGAATCCTCCAGGTATCAATCCGTTTCACTGTCAAATTCAACCACCCATTCTTGTACTTACCAACTTCATTTACATGTGACATCAACCCTATTGCTTATGCCATAAGGTTCAAATTTTAACTGTGGGGTGGTAAATAAATTGGTGAGGTGTGTCGATACAATCGTCTATGAAAGAAGGTGAATCAATCAATGTCGTTCACCTCGATCCCTCATTGCGGGTCCCTAATAATCCCTACCTATGCGCTATCGTTACGTGTGATTAAATTTATGATCAATGGGGGTTTTTTTAGAATGGCACTGGGACCCTATATGCTAAGGAATTTTATGAAAATACTTGTAATTTTTTCAAAGAAGCTGTAGTTATATGTGTCATGTCATTTAAGTCTTATTTCAATCAAATCGACATTACACAGGGGTATTGCAAGAAATAAAATACTGGAAGTACCTATTTCTTTCTAATTACCTATTTATTTCACTGTCTTATTGTTTTTCCGTATCCTACAATTCTAACTCCGTAAAGGCTGTACTCCAAACTCCTTGAAACAAAACTCTCCTCTGCTGAATTATTCATAGCTACTGATGGCAATCGAAGGTACCTTGCAGCCCTGTGCAAGTCCTAAGTTTGAAAGATGTTAACAAAATTGGTCTGCATGTAAATGCTATTTGAATAGAAAACAAGTTGAGGATTAATTGAGAGGTACCGGTAGACGGGGGCCTGATTTAAAACCTTAATTCTGGCAATTGTTGTTATAATTTTGAATTTTGAGATGAGGTTTGAGTGATGTTTCGGTTTTATGCAACGTTGCGCCATTAAGACGGCTTACAGCTCAGAAAGTTACTTATAACATATTGCAAATTGTTATCTTATTGCAAATTGTCGTATTATTGCAAATTGAGTGTCAAGCATTTTATTAGCCTTTTATTGATTTGGACTAAGGCATGAAGGAAAATAGCCATATCTTTTTTTCAAGTTCCTGACTATGGGATTTATTTATATTAGTCCAGCCGTGTTTCTGTCGTGTGTTGATGTGTCACTCACTCAATTAACACAGAATGAGAAAGGTTTAACTGGACACTCTAAAAAGAAAGCTGAAGGTAACAAAATGACACCAACTCAGGGGTATCACGAGAAAGTATTGTAATGGAATTGATTCCTCCGTGAAGAGTGCTCGAGGGCGCTGGACGTCTTCAATATAAATGTAAATGTACTGAGGTACGCCCAAACTGATAAGTAATGCAGACCCGCTGCTGAGGTGAAGGGTCCCTCTGTGAGGAACGGTAATAGTAGGTATGTAAAGACTAATCGGTAATAATAGTAGGTACCTGTTGTAATCAAAAAATGATTGAGAGTTGTATAAAATTTAGCTTAAATTTCTGTGTAAACGAACTAAGTTATGAGATTTTGTATCTTACGCTGTGTAAAATGTACATTTGTTAAATTAATTTAAATACAAACTTTATTCATCTTACAGTTGTCAAACAGTTTTTATTGAGTCGAGGCACATTTTCAAGCGAGTAACCGAAAAAAAACATGTAACAAAAGTTTAGGCATAATGTTTTCAACTGTCTCATCTGCAAGATCCCCATCTTAGCTACTCTTTGGCCATATAGAGGCATGCGTTCCGAATCACAAGAGGCTCTCATGCATAAAGAAATCGACCACCACAGGGCACCTGCAGCTCAGAGGCTGAATATTTCATAGGCATTACAGTTTCACAAGGAGAACAGGTCATTTTATACGCACTCAAATATTGGATGAATTTATTGAGCTGTAAAAATGATCGGTTTTGGTACCATTAATCTTTTTCGATTTTATTTATATGCGTGAATGAAAGTGTTTTGTATGTTTCAGAGAAACGCCACGTTTGATTATAATAGCTTGCAGTGTAAGTATGATTGCTATCATTTTATGGAAAGGCGCCGACTTTTTATTAAAATTAAAATAATGCTTGTTTCAAAACCACCCATCTATGAAAGTATAACGAAAACCACAGAAATAATGTTGATTAGAAATTAAAAATAGGGATCCATTGTCTCAAAACAGTAACTCAAAAAGCAATAAAACCGAACAAAAACAATCCACTTCAGGTATCATACTTTTACATTAAAATTTGAACTCGCAACAAGAATTCAGAAAGTTTGATACACAGATGGTGCGCCCCCTGGCGCTAAATTAAATAAGTATAAGGTTAGCCGAGACAATGCATAGGTAATGTTGTAGAAAGTTTGCTGTATAAAAATCATGGAAACCGGCTAAGTTGGTCGCTATGAATAAAGTATTCATTGTAATTGAGATAACTTTGTGAGGGGCAGGTGCGAGCAGATGCGAGGTTTGGACAGATTTGTTTTTGGTTATGTTTTTGTGTTACATAATTAAGTTAGGTTAAGTTTATGGGAAAGGTAGATATTATAATTGTGTAGGTATATCGGAGATAGTGTTTTGTTTTAGAGGTTATAACCCACATAAGATCCGTATGTCAATTTCCAGAGTAAATAAATATAAAAAGTATTTCAATATTGTATACTATTTTCCCACAATTTCACCATCATTATCACTCCAACAAAAACCCTTTAAATTCCAACAATGGGGCATATCAGTTCTCATCGTGACCTAGCCCTCAAAAAGATGATTCCGGACTCATTGTGAAATGAATCTTTTAATATCGAGTCTGCGCCCGGCTGCGCTCGCCCTCAAATATTGGTAGCACACGTAACAAAAGGTTGCGCTTTATTGAAATCCGCAGCTCGGCTTTGGATCGTTCATACCTAATAACGTGATCGGGTGAGAGAGTGGAGAGAACTTCTTTTTAATTTGTTTTTTTTTTCGTAGTTGTAAGGTAAATAGCGTCATCGGAAAAAAAGAGAAAAGAAGCGGGTAATTGAAAATATTGCGCGGCATTTTGGCGGTGAACACTAATCGTAAGATGGAATCCAATACAACTATTTGCATGGGTTTATTTATTAGCGCATGAGTTGATATTTAATTAATTGTGAAGGGCCTAGGTAATTGTTCTTTTGAACTTAAGTATCGGCACGAAAATCGCAAAAAAAACTGCAAATATAATATGCATGGAGCCTATTCCACAATCAGTTCGCTATCGACTTAGAACGTCGAAAAAAATCGTTTGGTATCAGGAAATGAAACAAAGGTACAGGCTGAGTGTTGCCTCATCTCGCCTCATTGTACTGGTACCGGCAGAGTACTTAGTGAATGTGTACGTGTTGTTACACTAGTGTGCTGATTGGTACGTACTTTTTCTACACTTGATTGCAATGATATTATTGCAGATCATGTTTTTGTAGGTTATTAAAAAGAATATGATTACTAACTATGTAGTTACCTAAGTATGCGTTTAATTTTTAAAATACATATTGTAATAACGGACTATTATTCATTTCTTTATGTCGTTTATGATAGTAATTGAGTTACAATTTAGATTATTCTATTTATTCTGTATATTATATTATTACTTCAGGCACTTAAGATGTTAACAATTTTCATTCATATTCAAATACCATATGAATTTAAAGCTTTTATATAGTTATTTCTATTCTGGGATTTCAAGTTCATAACTATTACAGTAACCACAAAACAGCAACTTTACTATTGCACCTGTTTACCCCACAAAACCCAGCAAACATGACCGTGTATCAAGTCCATGAATTGTCCAGCGAATGTCTATTAACATAAATTCTCTCCTAAACAAGTTAGACATAAAATTTAGCTAAAACAGTAGGACAGGAAGTCGCGTCACATATTTATGTGCCGTTCCACACTTTGTCCGGATATTATTGTTACCATCGCATTTGCATTGTGCACATTAACCGTGTTTTATGGCTAATGTATATAATTTCGCGTTTTCGTCTGCTATTGTTTAGATTGTGATTTAAATATTATGAAGACTTGTAAGGAAGTGCTCCTTCTTTATGTCCATAGAGAATGCAAAAAATGTTTATCTTTTATGATACATAAAAATGCACTATACTCATATTTATTAAAGTAAGTGTATAAATTGACTATACCTCTATATTGAACAGTAATTTCTTTGCCTATGTAAACATACAATTTTTTTATTATGAAGACAGTAGAGAGGTTGATCTGCTGAACTAACTTGCTTAGAAGTCTAGACTTAGTGTCCCAAAAGAAACAATTGACATTCAGCAAGACTTACTTTATCAAGTACTTTTTGACCAGTTTGGTAGATATTCTACTTACAATAAATTACTCTTTTCTCTCACAACTAACTTCAATAAGGAACCCAATACATCATAGTAAGAAAGCGCCGCACAACGCATGAATCACTCCATTCGGGGCTAACAAGCGCATTATTGTGCGTTTACAGGGAGTCGGCCATTACTCTCGCGGCCTCTATTAATGACAACCATCTTGACTGACTTACCTTGCTTGTACCTTTGTGGGGGACAAGGGTTTAGCGGACAGCGGGTTGAGAAGGTTTATAGGAAAGATTCAAGTGGATTGAATCGCCTGTCATATCTTTATAGCGATGAAAAATATAATAGTAAGAAACCGATGGTAGTTACATCTTTATTGAAAATTCACTCATACTTAGAGAATCTTTTTATAGGTTGAATAGCGGTTTGAAGGCAGATATTTAACAAGCAGTGAGATTTTACTTATGAATCGCAAGTAATCATCAATTCCTCTAGTTTCAAACAACCAAACTCATACCTTTATTTAATTTTCAAAGAGATGATCTCGCTATTCTCCTATGTATTAAAACTTTCACTATCCCAATTTACCTCCGAAGCAATCACAACCTTATATACACAGTGTTAGAACTCAAAATAGTCATGTAACAAGAAAAGGTTTTCCACGCAGGTTGTTCTAGTCTCCCACTCAATTCGTTACAATTTTTCTTTGTCACAAAGGGACGGATTCGGCCGAAATTAATATTGTGAGTGCATTAAGGCATACGTATGTTGTTTGTATTATAAGTATGTTTATAAGGAAAACAATATTTTTTGGTGAACGGCTCAACCGTGCAAGTGCTGTAGGATATATTAATTCTTCTCATTGTTATTGGAATTTCATAAGTTATGTTTATCTCATTGGTAATTTTAAGGTATAAATAACATTTAAATGCTTAGATGATGCCTAAGTATAAACGTTTAAATATAAATTGTGACTTATTAAATGTTTATTAAGACTGTATATGGAAAAAATATTATTATCGAAAATGATCTTTTTCGACTACCTATATCTGAGTAGGTATACCATAGCACCTACCTATAAGTAGTGACGGCCACTTACTTTCTTCGACAAACCCCATTACATCCCTGGGGTTCCGTCCAAAACGGTTAATAGTGGTCCCGGATTATCCGGGAGAGTAATACCGGGGTTGGGTCCGCGACGGGTACAAATGTCTGCGAATATTGGTCAGTGGGACCGAAGGGCTAAGGTAAACTCCGTGAGGGGGCAGCATTGATTGATTGCCATTTTTTCTTTGTCTTAATTAATTGCGGAATTTTCTTTGGCTTTTTGCCATTAAATGCACTTAAAACAATTTGTGTGTTGGACATTTGAATAAAAAATCACACATTTAGTGCCCATTGATTGTAAATTTTCAGGTAGTGAACCTACCTGAAAATTCAAGTTCATATGACGAATGTAAACATGTTTGAATACAAGATACCATTTCTACCCATACTCGGAGAATTGTACATCATATTTAATATTTGTACTCAATTACATACCTAATAATCTTATAACTTTATTCTATCTAAATCCGCGCTATATTTTTCATTAAAACTGTCGTCACGTCACGCGGCAGCAACAAGACTCCCCCTCGTTAGCCAGGTAGTGTTGCGAATAAGTAATTAATTTTATTTGTCCCGGTGTTCCCGGTTATTTGTCCCGGCGCGCACAGGCGCAACTTTAAAATTCTTGAACGAAACAAGAATGGAGAAGTAAACCTTAATTTTCTTTGTAAACGTTGCGTAGTAATTAGCGGTGGTGTATTTATTATTTTATGCTGTTTTATAAGGAAAATAGACACGAATTTTACCTTAAGTAGATATACCTTAGTTTTGACATAATCTTAGTGTTTCCATGAGTGAAAAGATCTTAAACTAACAAAATTGGTACCTATGTTAAGCCTTGATTTCAAGATTTTATCGACTTTCAAGGACTTACACTATTATTGCTCTTGGTAATCATCGTCCTTAACTAACATGACAAACTAACAAGGACATCTGTCGATAGAATTTAACGCTATAATACATCATCAAGATAGATAGGGGTGGGCCACGCCGTGATCCCGTAATCCCGGCTCACCTGCGGGATTAAGGTGATCCCGGTCCGCGGGACTGTCCAGTGATCCCGCGTCGCTGCACGATACGCTCGTGGTCTGATTCGATGATGTATTAGTAGACAATAATTTAGTTGTGTTGTAGTAGACAATAAAGTGTTGTGAAGGAGCAGTAAGAGGTAGAACAGGAGCAGGAGCAGGTAGAACTTCTCGACAGGTTTATCTAAGTAATGAGACGAATATTTTTTAGTATCCGTGCATTATGCTTGCTTTTCATAATCTGTTAACTGATATCCTGAAATTCAGTAAAAACTAATTAATGTAATGTGCCATCAAGTGCAATCTTTAGGTGAACTTAACTACTAGTCATTAACTTTAAGAGATCTCCCGCAAACTTACCTAATATCCACCTAGACATCTATTTAAAGTTGGAAAGAATCATTTAACTGAAAGTACGCCGTGAATTGGCCACTCAAGAAACTTCCACCTGAAAACTTTCAAACTTGGAATTTTAATGAAAAAATAATTTCAATTTGTAAAGTCCCGGGTCTCGCCCCCGGGAACTTTGGTAACATCATTACCTTCGCATATTTGAGGAAGAGACACTTCAAAACATTTGCTTTTATGTTTAATTTATGATCTAACTTGTGGTATTTTGTTTGCGGTTCTAATAAAAGGAAAAAAAAATAAAACTTTTACGTAAAGCTTTGCAAGTACTCCGTGCAAGTACTTCAATGAAGCATGTAGTATGAAAATTGTATTTGATATAAGTAGCTACTATTATATTGTACAAATATTGTGGTTCCCTGTCACACCAAGACGCAGGTATTAATCAGAACTTTGGACAACAAGTTGTGCCATGTTCGGCAACTTGTGACAGCCGCTGCGACAGATGACGCTATACCTACACCTATATTATAGTTATTTGGTAAAGACTATGCTGTTTTTCTCCTGTGTATGTAAGTACACATAGAATATAATGCATTGAAGTATATTATTCACAAAAAATAAACTGAAATAACTGAAAATCTCGCCATATTTCAAACACACAAACAGCATCTTTATTTAGTTGTTTTCAGAAGTTGAATAACTCGTTTCTGTATTGTTATATCAAGAGTTCTATTAAATATTAATTATTGGTACAAGTTTTTGTGAAAATCTTACATATTTAAAATCAACCCATGTTCACACCAAACGCAGCACAAACTAATATTAATAAAAAATCCTCGACACAAACTTTGCATATAGTACAGGTGTTAATCTAAAGTTGTGCGACGAGAAAGTTTGGCAACTTCTGACAGCCACCCACCGCTGACAAATGATCTTCACGACCCCATACCTACGGGTATAGCTGCATATTACATTGATATTATAACGGGAATTAAGGGAGGAATTTTGGTCCATTAGAATGTGCCTAGAGATTATGATTGAATAGTGTCTTTGAAAATTGTTAATTAAACCAACAGTCGTCGTTTCGAATTCTTGATTGCTAAAGTTGTTTTAAGTATAAATACCAAGAAACTAAAAGAAAAAAACTGTTTTTAAAAACGCAACGCAAAAATAAAACATACTTTATTTATAACTTATTGTAAAACTAGCTGTTGCCCGCAACTTCGTCTGCGTGGGCAATATAGAATAGTCAAAATACTACTTATCCCGTAGGTGCATTCTTTCACGTGACAGTATAATTAGGATTAGCACTTAGCAGTCGCATAGATTCAATGATCAAGGTTGTGTTGTGGATGTGACCATTTATCTAAACAAAAGAAGTAAAGTTTGTGACGTTGTGAATATCTCTGGATCTAGTCAGCCAATTTGGAAAATTATTACGTATAGTGCGTAAGTAATTTTCACAGGAAACAGCTATAATCTATGTCTATATGCTTTGAGTCTGACAAAGCTGTCATTTGTACATTTTCTGCAGCTGCTGTGACTAATCAGAAGCCAGAAAGTCTGTCAGTCTTACCATGGATAATGTCTTGTAATGTGACTGGATTGAAGAGAACAGATAGGTAGTCGCTCCAAGCAAAACATTGGTACTCGAACAGATTCGGCGACTGGAAGCCAACACCAACATAGTTGGGGAATAGCTGGATGGATGATGAAATGAGTCATCATCATCAGCAGGCGCATAGGGTAGGATAGTTTCACTTACTCACTATGGTAAGGCTGACCCCAAATTAGGCGTGCGCGATCCTCGGGCGTGTGAGTAGCGCGGGCGTCGCGAGCGCGCTGCGTGAACATCGCGTTTTGCTGCCCTGCGGCATGTGTGAAGAGTGCAAGCGACGCGCTCGCGGCGAGCACGCGGCGCTCGAGTTGCGTTCTTACCCCTTCGCCCGCTATCCCCACCGCCCGCTAAACGCCTTAGCAGTTAAACGTCAAGGAGAGCGGCGCGTGCGCGCCGCGAGCGCGCTACAAATGCCGCAGGGCAGCAAAACGCGACGCTCACTCAACGCGCTCGCGACGCACGCGCGGCGCCCGCGCTACTCACACGCCCGAGGATCGCGCACGCCTAATGTGGTGGCCTAAGCCGGGACTCCACCGAAATGTTTGCATTAGTTCACGAATAGGCAAAATGTACGTATCTGAGAGAGTCCACTTCATGTGTTCGTACTTGAAACCTGCAGTTTTGCCAAGATTTTCAAAATGTACGCTCGCAATTTGTCATTTCTTGGTGGAGCCAGCAAATGAAAAGAAACATAAGTGTTGTAGCTATACTGTGCGTCACTACCGCACACTGCGAAAATTTCGCTCTTGCGGAGGACGTTTATATACCATATTTTGTGTCACACGTAAACAGGACGACAGTAAGTATCCACCGAAACACTTTCAAAGATCTGATGAACGAACAAATCAGACCTGACTTGGTCACCTGGGGCCAATCAGAGCTCTATGAAGCGATAATACGCTTTGGCTCCTACTGTTATTGTGGTTTCTGAAAATTTATTCACCTCATTCAACGATGAATGTAATTCTGATGGTACTATTAAGAACACTTGCTTAGCGCAGAAGCTGACGTTGGCAGGTCAACTCTTTTGACTTCTCGAATAGGATACCATTGGTTTTTGTGCAATGCACACCTGCAATGCATTCTGGATTAGGATAGGATATAGGTGGATAGGATTTGCAACAGAGAACAATTCTGTCTTTGTAATTGAATGATATCAAAAGTCGTGGTGGCCTAGTGGGCAAAGAACCAACCTCTCGAGTATGAGGGCGCGGGTTCGATTCCAGGTCAGGCAAGTACCAATGCAACTTTTCTAAGTTTGTATGTACTTTCTAAGTATATCTTAGGCACCAATGACTGTGTTTCGGATAGCACGTTAAACTGTAGGTCCCGGCTGTCATTTAACATCCTTGGCAGTCGTCACGGGTAGTCAGAAGCCAGCTAGTCTGACACCAGTCTAACCAAGGGGTATTGGGTTGCCCGGGTAACTGGGTTGAGGAGGTCAGATAGGCAGTCGCTTCTTGTAAAGCACTGGTACTCAGCTGAATCCGGTTAGACTGGAAGCCGACCCCAACATAGTTTGGGAAAAAGGCTCGGAGGATGATGATGATATCAAACGTAGTTTTATATAAAAGGTTTTTTTTTAGACTTGGCTCGGGTCTAACTGAGACTGTTCGTAATCGTGAACAGTGTATTCATTGCGATCGGAAGTTGAAAGTAAGCATGTCTCTGGTATGCGACGCGTATTTTGTACGTTTTCAGACGCGATAAGGCAGCTCCCATTTCTTATCTGCACTTTGTATCTGGGCTGGTTTTTAAAGCTACAGAAGCCTACATTATCTCACGCTTAGCAGCGCTTGCGAGAGATAGATCCTGATTTCTTCTAGGATTAAGTTTTCATATTTTGCATCAGAAAAAATAATACTACTCACTCAAAGTAATTTGTTTAAGGCCACCACATTAGTGGAAGATAAGCTAAACTATGTTTATGAAAAAATCCTGATATGAACTCCATCTGTAACTTTAAATTATAATTAATTGTTATACTAAAGTCATCATTTTTGACATAATGTTCAAAAAATAATTTAGATGGCACCGTTTTAAATTTGGCTGAGATCTATTAATTTTCCTTTCATCAAGGTAATAATTATATATTTTTAATTATAGTTGGATTTTGATGTGGCACGGCAAACTGACAAACACTATTGAAATGTCTATCGAAAAATTACACTACGTGTTAAAATATGGTGAATTACGGAAAATACACAACTCCATCTATTGAAATAATAGTATATAAAGAATGTAAATGGTAATTCATTGTTATTTACCACCTCGCTTCTTGATGTATTTTATTTACCACAGATGGAGCTACTTTAACCTGTACTGTTTTGTCAAACAGGTTGCGTGTCGTAATATTTTACATCTTGAATTCACTAAATTAATCATATCTTTTGATAGAGTGAACCGATTTCGATGAAACAAAGCCTAAGTAATACCCCAAGTTACGTAGAACTTTTGTATATAAGCATTGTCTGCATTAAATTCGTAGATTTTACGTGAATCCCGAACAAACAATCACTTTCTACAGATTTATTATATGTATAGATGAAGAAAATATCACAATTCTGTTAAGGCTACCAGCCTATTCTCTTAATTGTCTTCAAAATAAACATAATTACTGAGAATCGTGATCACATTTTAGCAGACGGCCATTATCCACCTTCACATAAGCTGGGAACCTTACCCGTAAGTCTAAAATCGTGTTTGATCCGCTTTGAACCGCACCGAACTGGAATAATCCGGTCCACCTGATCCGGTACGATCCGGCGGCGACTTGCGGCGGCTTGGTTCCACTACGAAATATTTCAAGAAGGACAACAGCACATAAACAATGAATCTCTACACGGTAGTTTTTAACCGACTTTCCAAAAAGGAGGAGGTTCTCAATTCGGCCGGTATGTTTTTTTTTTTTTCTATGTATGTACATCGATTAAGTACTCCGAGGTTTATAGACCGATTTAAGTGATTCTTTTTTTGTTCGACGCGGAATAGCTGCCATTTGGTCCCATAGTCATCAAGTCAGGACCTGATGATGGAAACCCTGAGAAATCGAGGGCAACCTTCGAAAGTTGTAGGCATACACAGGGTAAAAACTTGACATTCAGGTGTATGCCTCAAAGCACTATTCAACAGTGAAGGTTTGGAGCTGACTTGATGATGGAGACCAGAGAGGGTCGAGGGAACTCGACAACTGAATATGTAAACTACCTCGTGTTTGGGCTTATATTATTTGTATTGACGAGACCTTTGCAACAGTGAAGGTTTGGAGCTGACCTGATGATGGAGACCAGAGAAGGTCGAGGGAACTCGACAACTGAATATGTAAAATACCTCGTATTTGGGCTTATATTATTTGTATTGATGAGAACTTTCCACTTATATGGATAGTGACAACTATTCGTATCACTGAAAAGCTGTAAATAAAAAACTTTTTTACAAAAAAAATAAATCGACTTCCAAAAACACTAAAAAGCAAAAAAAAAAAAACTAATTTTAGGTGCATCGGCCTAGAAGTCGGTGGCAAAATTAACATAGTAACATCCATTAGACACCGACTTCTAGGCCGATGCACCTAAACTTAGCCAATATGGCTTCAGACATCACTATCCCTACATGCTAATATTCATAAAGTTTATTTATCTAAAATGTGGTAATCTATACATATAATAAATCTGTAGAAAGTGATTGTTTGTTCGGGATTCACGTAAAATCTACGAATTTAATGCAGACAATGCTTATATACAAAAGTTCTACGTAACTTGGGGTATTACTTAGGCTTTGTTTCATCGAAATCGGTTCACTCTATCAAAAGATATGATTAATTTAGTGAATTCAAGATGTAAAATATTACGACACGCAACCTGTTTGACAAAACAGTACAGGTTAAAGTAGCTCCATCTGTGGTAAATAAAATACATCAAGAAGCGAGGTGGTAAATAACAATGAATTACCATTTACATTCTTTATATACTATTATTTCAATAGATGGAGTTGTGTATTTTCCGTAATTCACCATATTTTAACACGTAGTGTAATTTTTCGATAGACATTTCAATAGTGTTTGTCAGTTTGCCGTGCCACATCAAAATCCAACTATAATTAAAAATATATAATTATTACCTTGATGAAAGGAAAATTAATAGATCTCAGCCAAATTTAAAACGGTGCCATCTAAATTATTTTTTGAACATTATGTCAAAAATGATGACTTTAGTATAACAATTAATTATAATTTAAAGTTACAGATGGAGTTCATATCAGGATTTTTTCATAAACATAGTTTAGCTTATCTTCCACTAATGTGGTGGCCTTAAACAAATTACTTTGAGTGAGTAGTATTATTTTTTCTGATGCAAAATATGAAAACTTAATCCTAGAAGAAATCAGGATCTATCTCTCGCAAGCGCTGCTAAGCGTGAGATAATGTAGGCTTCTGTAGCTTTAAAAACCAGCCCAGATACAAAGTGCAGATAAGAAATGGGAGCTGCCTTATCGCGTCTGAAAACGTACAAAATACGCGTCGCATACCAGAGACATGCTTACTTTCAACTTCCGATCGCAATGAATACACTGTTCACGATTACGAACAGTCTCAGTTAGACCCGAGCCAAGTCTAAAAAAAAACCTTTTATATAAAACTACGTTTGATATCATCATCATCCTCCGAGCCTTTTTCCCAAACTATGTTGGGGTCGGCTTCCAGTCTAACCGGATTCAGCTGAGTACCAGTGCTTTACAAGAAGCGACTGCCTATCTGACCTCCTCAACCCAGTTACCCGGGCAACCCAATACCCCTTGGTTAGACTGGTGTCAGACTAGCTGGCTTCTGACTACCCGTGACGACTGCCAAGGATGTTAAATGACAGCCGGGACCTACAGTTTAACGTGCTATCCGAAACACAGTCATTGGTGCCTAAGATATACTTAGAAAGTACATACAAACTTAGAAAAGTTGCATTGGTACTTGCCTGACCTGGAATCGAACCCGCGCCCTCATACTCGAGAGGTTGGTTCTTTGCCCACTAGGCCACCACGACTTTTGATATCATTCAATTACAAAGACAGAATTGTTCTCTGTTGCAAATCCTATCCACCTATATCCTATCCTAATCCAGAATGCATTGCAGGTGTGCATTGCACAAAAACCAATGGTATCCTATTCGAGAAGTCAAAAGAGTTGACCTGCCAACGTCAGCTTCTGCGCTAAGCAAGTGTTCTTAATAGTACCATCAGAATTACATTCATCGTTGAATGAGGTGAATAAATTTTCAGAAACCACAATAACAGTAGGAGCCAAAGCGTATTATCGCTTCATAGAGCTCTGATTGGCCCCAGGTGACCAAGTCAGGTCTGATTTGTTCGTTCATCAGATCTTTGAAAGTGTTTCGGTGGATACTTACTGTCGTCCTGTTTACGTGTGACACAAAATATGGTATATAAACGTCCTCCGCAAGAGCGAAATTTTCGCAGTGTGCGGTAGTGACGCACAGTATAGCTACAACACTTATGTTTCTTTTCATTTGCTGGCTCCACCAAGAAATGACAAATTGCGAGCGTACATTTTGAAAATCTTGGCAAAACTGCAGGTTTCAAGTACGAACACATGAAGTGGACTCTCTCAGATACGTACATTTTGCCTATTCGTGAACTAATGCAAACATTTCGGTGGAGTCCCGGCTTAGGCCACCACATTAGGCGTGCGCGATCCTCGGGCGTGTGAGTAGCGCGGGCGCCGCGCGTGCGTCGCGAGCGCGTTGAGTGAGCGTCGCGTTTTGCTGCCCTGCGGCATTTGTAGCGCGCTCGCGGCGCGCACGCGCCGCTCTCCTTGACGTTTAACTGCTAAGGCGTTTAGCGGGCGGTGGGGATAGCGGGCGAAGGGGTAAGAACGCAACTCGAGCGCCGCGTGCTCGCCGCGAGCGCGTCGCTTGCACTCTTCACACATGCCGCAGGGCAGCAAAACGCGATGTTCACGCAGCGCGCTCGCGACGCCCGCGCTACTCACACGCCCGAGGATCGCGCACGCCTAATTTGGGGTCAGCCTTACCATAGTGAGTAAGTGAAACTATCCTACCCTATGCGCCTGCTGATGATGATGACTCATTTCATCATCCATCCAGCTATTCCCCAACTATGTTGGTGTTGGCTTCCAGTCGCCGAATCTGTTCGAGTACCAATGTTTTGCTTGGAGCGACTACCTATCTGTTCTCTTCAATCCAGTCACATTACAAGACATTATCCATGGTAAGACTGACAGACTTTCTGGCTTCTGATTAGTCACAGCAGCTGCAGAAAATGTACAAATGACAGCTTTGTCAGACTCAAAGCATATAGACATAGATTATAGCTGTTTCCTGTGAAAATTACTTACGCACTATACGTAATAATTTTCCAAATTGGCTGACTAGATCCAGAGATATTCACAACGTCACAAACTTTACTTCTTTTGTTTAGATAAATGGTCACATCCACAACACAACCTTGATCATTGAATCTATGCGACTGCTAAGTGCTAATCCTAATTATACTGTCACGTGAAAGAATGCACCTACGGGATAAGTAGTATTTTGACTATTCTATATTGCCCACGCAGACGAAGTTGCGGGCAACAGCTAGTCAAGAATAAGATTACAAGTTGTATTTCCATCTTAAGCTTTTTTAAAAACCTTTATGTTCAAGTGCATAAAGAGGTTTTTTTTAGAAATCCCTCTTAGCTTGAGTCACGTTCATATCATGAAGCCAATTTTACTGTGGTCCTTCTGTTCATATTATCTTGTATGTTGTCAGTATGTGCTCCGGTTGAGTTTCATGTGAAAATGTGAAAGTTTCCTACCTATTTGGTTAGGATTTAAAAGTTTTCTGAAGAGAATTTTATTGAATAAGACTGAGGGTTCCGTGGGAACTGTGCTGTATTTTGTTGTTTTTAAACAAAAAGCTGCTTAACTTAATCCTTAGGTCGATGTTTAAGAGTGTTTTTGAGTAAAAAATAATTAGAGCAAATATTCTTAGATCTGAAAAAAGGTGCAGCTTGAAATGAGCTGTGTTGTTATGATTATTATATTTTAGGTATTTGTGCAAAATATTTCCAGGTGAAAGTCATTTTCGGAATTAAAAAAAAAGTTCGCCATTTTGCCCATCAAAATTTCCTCTATCAACAACTACGCCCTTTGAGTGGGGTCCCAAAAAGGGTGGTAAAAATATCTAAAAGGTGTTCGTACCTGAGTAATTCATGCAAACGAATGCAAGCCAATTAATTAAGAGCAGTCTGACTGCGTCGTGAAAGCTGCTGCCGCGACCAAAACTGAGGAAGATGGGTTAGGGTGCGTACACACGAGATGCGTTGACGCAGCGATTCTGATTTGTTTGTTTTGTGAAGTAGTTTAAGTTAGTACGCAACAGTTTTTTCTAAGTGATTGGTAAGTATATTAATGTATTTAGGTAGGTATTACGGTATAGTTTTTGGTGTCGTGTGATTTTGTTGTCGATAACGTTTTATGTAAATGACAACATATTTGGAAATGCGGTTGACAGTTCTAGCCAAAACTTTTGCTGAATTGACTTAATGGTTTTCGTTAGAGCTGGTTTAAGACCTGCAAACTCAATTTAACCTTAAGCTTAACACTCGAAATATTGACAAAGAACAAACAAAAAATAAATCGTTGCTACTTGTAGATTGTCTGAGCTGCCCTTAACACAAGTAATTAATACTGAAATATCTCGTCTTTCTGCAACGAGATTCCGGAGAGATTAAGGTGTTTCATTATACTGATTTATCATCGCCAGTAAAAAATAAGATCCATTTCAACAAGGGCGTTCTCGACTACCAATTAAAGTATACACTTTTTTTTCTTCAAATCATTGTGTAATTAGGTTACCTATAGCAAATGTTTTTAATCTTGCAAAGTCGTTTAATATGTAAGTGACCTTATCATAATCTTTACAAATACATAATTATGTACGTAACTTTTAAATGTTCATTGATAAAAGTGTCCTAGATAAGTATAGATTTTCCAACTAGTTTCATTTCCAAGTAACATGGAGTAAAAATGGTTCAGGAATCGCGACATTAGTTTGGTAAATAAGAGTGAAATTGTGTGTTTAGAGACATCCCGCGCGGCTCCGTCCACCTATCTATCACATTTGTTACCCGTGTGCTCTAGTGATGGGGTTTTGTCGAAGTTACATGTATACAACAAGAGGCAGACGAAAATAATGGCAAATATAAATATATTCACAGGAAGAGAATCGCTGTCAAAGATGATACAAATTTTAATCTATATCTATACATATAATAAATCTGTAGAAAAGTAATTTTTGTACATTGAAGAAATTGACAAAAAAAATAGCCGGCATGTTAAAGGATAACTAACAGAACCCATTTCCATCATTTTTGTCATTTTTGTCTGTTTGTCTGTTTGTCTGTTTATCTGTTTGTTTGTTCGGGTTTCACGTAAAATCTACGAATTCAATGCAGACAATGCTTATATACAAAAATTCATCGAAATCGATTCACTCTATCAAAAGATATGATTAATTTTGTGAATTCAAGATGTAAAATATTACGACACGCAATCTGTTTGTCAAAACTGTACATTTGAATGTTGTACTTATATTAGTTGTTCGGCCTATTATTAATCTTTACACAGAAAATCACACCTTTATAAGTAACTTCGGAAGAAAAAAAAATATGAAAATTTTGTTTAGCCAAGGTTAAAGTAGCTCCATCTGTGGTAAAAATACATCAAATTTGTCAAAAGAGCGAGGTGGTAAATGACAATTAATTACCATACATTCTTTATAGAGGATTATTATTTCAACAGATGGAGTTGTGTATTTTCCGTAATTCACCATATTTTAACACGTAGTGTAATTTTTCGATAGACATTTCAATAGTGTTTGTCAGTTTGCCGTACCACATCAAAATCCAACTATAATTATTACCTTGATGAAAGGAAAATTAATAGTTCTCAGCCAAATTTAAAACGGTGCCATCTAAATTATTTTTTGAACATTATGTCAAAAATGATGACTTTAGTGGAACAATTAATTATCATTTAAAGTTACAGATGGAGTTCATATCAGGATTTTTTCATAAACATAGTTTAGCTGTGTAATGTGGTGGCCTTAAAACAAATTACTTTGAGTGAGTAGTATTAAGTAGACCTTAATTATTTTTTCTGATGCAAAATATGTAAACTTAATCCTAGAAGAAAGGAAGATCTATCTCTCGCAAGCGCTGCTAAGCGTGAGGTAGGTAATGTAGGCTTCTGTAGCTTAAAAAACAAGCCCAGATACAAAGTGCAGATAAGAAATGGGAGCTTTCTCGATTTAATACCATACACACGTAAAATGCTTTATGCGTCTGGAAACGTACAAATTACGCGTCGCATACCAGAGACATACTTACTTTCAACTTCTGATCGCAAATAAACTGTTCACGATTACGAACAGTCTCAGTGAGACCCGAGCCAAGTCTAAAAAAACACCTTTTATATAAAACTACGTTTGATGTCATTCAATTACAAAGACAGAATTGTTCTCTGCTGCAAATCCTATCCACCTATATCTTATCCTAATCCAGCATGCATTGCAGGTGTGCATTGCACAAAAACCAATGGTATCCTATTCGAGAAGTCAAAAGAGTCGGCCTGCCAACGTCAGCTTTTGCGCTAAGCAAGTGTTCTTAATAGTACCATCAGAATTACATTCATCGTTGAATGAGGTGAATACATTTTCAGAAACCACAATAACAGTAGGAGCCAAAGCGTATGATCGCTTCATAGAGCTCTGATTGGCCCCAGGTGACCAACTCAGGTCTGATTTGTTCGTTCATCAGATCTTTGAAAGTGTTTCGGTGGATACTTACTGTCGTCCTGTTTACGTGTGACACAAAATATGGTATATAAACGTCCTCCGCAAGAGCGAAATTTTCCCGGTGAGCGGTAGTGACGCACAGTATACAACACTTCTGTTTCTTTTGATTTGCTGGCTCCACCAAGAAATGACAAATTGCGAGCGTACATTTTGAAAATCTTGGCAAAACTGCAGGTTTCAAGTACGAACACATGAAGTGGACTCTCACAGATACGTACATTTTGCCTATTCGTGAACTAATGCAAACATTTCGGTGGAGTCCCTCCCGGTTTAGACCTAACCCCACATTAGGCGTGCGCGATCCTCGGGCGTGTGAGTAGCGCGTGCGTCGCGAGCACGCTGCGTGAGCGTCGCGTTTTGCTGCCCTGCGGCATTTGCAGCGCGCTCGACTTGACGTTTAACTGCTAAGGCGTTTAGCAGGCGGCGGGGATAGCGGGCGTAGGGGTAAGAACGCAACTCGAGCGCCGCGTGCTCGCCGCGAGCGCGTCGCTTGCACTCTTCACACATGCCGCAGGGCAGCAAAACGCGACTTTCACGCAGCGCGCTCGCGACGCCCGCGCTACTCACACGCCCGAGGATCGCGCACGCCTAATGTGGGGTCAGCCTTACCATAGTAAGTAAGTGCACAGAAAATCCCCAATTCATACAAGTCATACAAGTGTTTCTCCCCAGTAGTGAAACTATCCTACCCTATGCGCCTGCTGATGATGACGACTCATTTTATCATCCATCCAGCTATTCCCCAACTATGTTGGTGTTGGGCTCCCAGTCACCGAATCTGTTTGAGTACCAATATTTTGCTTGGAGCGACTACCTATCTATCTATCTTCAATCCATTCAACTACACAAGATGATATCCATGGTAAGACTGACAGACTTTCTGGCTTCTGCTTAGTCGCAGCAGCTGCAGAAAATGTACAAATGACAGCTTTGTCAGACTCAAAGCATATAGACATAGATTATAGCTATTTCCTGTGAAAATTACTTACGCACCATACGTAATAATTGACTATTCTATATTGCCCACGCAGACGAAGTTGCGGGCAACAGCTAGTCTATACTAATATTATAAAGAGGAAAACTTTGTTTGTTTGGTTGTAATGGATAAACTCAAAAACTACTGGACCGATTTTAAATATTCTTTCACCATTAGAAAGCTATATTATCTGCGAGTAACATAGGCTATATTTTATCCCGGTGCGGGCAGTAGCTCCCACGAGATGCGGGTGAAACTGCGGGAAAACGGCTAGTAAATTATATGATGGTGGGATAGTTTATTTATGGTAATTTCGATATTTGGGGAGCACTATAACAGCAAAGTGCGACCTTGACGCCGAAATCAATAGCAGAATTGGTGCTGCAGCCGTTGCTTTCGGCAAATTCGACAAGAAGGTCTTCAGCTCCCATGACCTAAAGATATCCACAAAGGTCTCTGTGTATATGGCAGTTGTGTTGCCTTGTATACTCTACTCAGCGGAAACATGGACACCGTACCGACGCCACATCAAGCAACTAGACCGCTTCCACCTCAAATGTCTGCGCAAAATATTAAATATCCGTTGGTTTGATCGTGTGCGTAACACAGAAGTGTTGAGGAAAGCCAATGTAGGTGGCATTGAAGCATACCTCATGAGGAGACAGCTTCGTTGGTGCGGGCATGTACTGCGCATGCCGGATACTAGAGTGGCCAAGCGCATCCTCTACTCCGAGTTGCAGGAGGGCAAGCGGAAACGTGGCGGACAGCTGCTGCGATACAAGGATGTGCTGAAGCGCCACATGAAAAGCTGTTCCATTGACCCGTCTCAGTGGGAGAATTTGGCATCCAACCGCAGAGACTGGAGAAGCCGCGTTAAAGCCAAAGTCTTTGACTTTGAAGCACGCCGGCTTTCTGAGTTGGATGCCAAACGAGATGAGTTGAAAGCTCGACCACCTGTAGCTATCAACTATAACTTTGTGGCTGGTACCCTGACATGTCCGCAGTGTGCGCGGACTTTCACGCACAAAATTGGATACTCCAGCCACATGAGAGCACACGCACGCCATTAGGGTCGAAGTGGTCGCCGTTGCCGAAATCGTGTCCCGGTCTGATCCTCTGCTACGCTACTTTATCCCTCCCAGGGGTTATTTAAATAAAAAAAATAGGTAGGTAGCAAGATGGACAATTTATTTACCGCACACAAACACAGTATAGCTCGGTCGGCAGAAATAAACAATGGGTTAGAGCCCATACATACAGTTTTACAGTGATTAACCTCCTCACTGGCCTAGCACTTCCCTGACGTCACTGGTCGCTGCAGGAACAAGTGGCCGCGCGCCGAGATCAGGTCCAGGTGCTGGTGTAGGGTCCGAAGGTCAATCCGCTACAGTCCACCGCGGGGAAGCAGGAGACTTAAGGTGTACGTGAAACCCTGTAATGCGCAATAAGCGAAGGCATTACACACTGGCCGTAGACCGTGAGCACCCACAGCAACGCTTAATAGGGAAGCGCTAAAAGTGTAGATGTGTTGCTGTGGATGTTCACTATCAGATACGGAGATAACAATGAGTCGGTTACTTAGCCAATTCAAAATTTGAATATTTTAACGGTAACTAAAACGCAAGTAGGCAAAAATTACATTATTAAGAAAATGTGGGGTAAACTACTATGCAAAAACACATAATAAGCTTGCAAGAGAAATAAAGTTAAGCGATAACAAATAAAGAGATTACCCAGCTAAAGCAAAGCGAAAGAAACCGTTATGGTTTGCTTAGCTTCTGGCTAATTTAAAATTGTGTAGCACTTACCCTATCGGGGTTTAAATCACACACACTGAATATGCTGAGTATTATTATATGTCGAGATATATAGTCGAGGGAACGGCAATGTCGCCCTTAAAAAGTTTAATCGCTATGGCGGTTATAATAACTTTAAGTTAGTATTCAAAAAAACCGGCGTGCGTTCGCCTCGATATCCAGATTCGCACTGCCAGCAGCCGTGACAGCGGCGACGTGGAAGCGAGGAGTCGCTGGTGCGGTCCGGGTGCCTAATATGTCGCTCGTTTAAATACGTGCGTGGTGATAAAATGTAGCTGGCCAGAAATTCTGATGCGTTTAGTTTAATACTGTAAATAGTTTAGTTTTGTAAATAGTTTTAGTTTTTCTTGTAAATAGTTTTAGTTGTGTAAATAGTTTTGTTAAGTTAATTTTATTTTACTCAATATTTTATTTAAAAAATTAAGACATGTAACAATTAATGTTACATTACCCCCCTCGTCTCAGAAAGAGTTTTGTTCTCAAAAAAAACTCGTCTATAGATTACTACTAACACTACACATTCATACTATCAACTATCAAAATCCTTTCATAATATCTAACAAACTCCCTTACACAATAGCTACAACAATATAAAATCATGTTGACGCGACCTTCTATAACAAGTTATCTGTGACTTATCGCACAGAAAACCAATGCTAGTCGTAAGATGTTAATTTAAGGTGACTTGTCTCAATTCATTAAAAAAACTGTTAACTACTACACTTAGTGTTTTTAAAGTCTTTGATATGCCAGACGCCTATATTTTTTCCTGACATATCTTCCAACACATAGATAAGTGGAGACCGTTTTTCAATTACACGGCATTTGACAAATTTAGGTGCAAGCTTTTTACTAAAATATTTGTCCTTGTTACTTAGAACAAATGCGCGCTTATAAACTATGTCTCCCACATTAAACTCCGCCGGCTTCCTACGTAGGTTGTAGTGTGCAGTATTCTTCTCATGTGCATGCCATAACGAAGCCTGCACATCATTGAAAACCGAACGCAGACACCCTAAGTTTTCAGCGTATAAATCGCGAGGAAGGAATAACACTTCATCGCCCAGGTCATTGTCCGTATAGTGCGATCCGCATAAAACTACTTCCCTACCGTAAACTAAAAATGACGGGGTATAACCGGTAGCTTCATTCACGGAATTGTTTATCGCGAACTGAACCTTGGGAATGGAGGTGTCCCAGGATCTATGATCGTTTCCAACAAACGTAGACAAACTAGTGACAATAGTTTTGTTGTAGCGTTCTACCGTGTTAACTTGTGGTGTATACTTCGGCGTGAAAAAAACGTTAGGAATTTTGTATTTTTTAAATAGCGCGTCAGTAGCTGAACTTATAAACTGTGTCCCATTGTCCAAGAAGATTGTTTGTGGAACTCCGTGAACCAAAAATATAGAATCCTCTAAAATCTTAATAACTATATCCGCAGTAGCGCGACGTACTGGGAATATATGACAAAATTTTGAAAAAATGCACATAACAACTAATATATAAGAATTTTGCTTCCGACTAGTGGGAAGAGGACCCACAAAATCAATTGAGATCATCTGAAAAGGTCTCGAACATTGCTTCGGCCGACCCATTTCTCCCAATGTAGTGTGATTTTGCGCCTTATAAGATAAGCAAACCGAGCAGGAACCTACATATTTAACGACATCCTGGTGCATATTTGGCCAGTAGTAATTTAATAATAAGCGCCGATAAGTCTTAAAAATACCAAGATGTCCACCGGTTGGCTCTGAATGGTTTTCGGCGATGATGCTTTCACGGAACTCACTAGGTACGACTTCCTTCCAGTCAAATTCTGAAGTTAATTGGTTGTTAATATTTTTTGTGAGTCGGAATAATGAATTATTTTTAATGGTGAAATTGGGATAATTTGAAGGAGTAGTCAGACAGCCGTTGTATATCTTTTTAAACCAGATGTCGTTTGTGTTGGCATTAGCCAGAGATATTGCATTTACCGGGAAAGCTCTAGACAAGGCATCAGGAATAACATTGTCGACACCTCGACGGTGTTTGATAACAAAATTAAATGAGGACAGTCTTACCCCCCATCGAGCTAATCGTCCTGTGGGATTTTCTAACGACAGAAACCATTTTAACGCGGAGTGGTCAGTGTACACCGTAAATGTTTGTCCGTTTTCGATATAACACCGCCAATGTTCGAGAGCAGCCAACACGGCAAGGGTCTCCCTTTCAGTTATGCTGTAGTTTTTCTCAGGACTGGTGAAAGATCTACTCATGTATGCAATCGGGTGTTCTTTACCGTCTATAGTCTGCGTTAACATAGCACCAATACCGTAACTACTCGCGTCGGTGTGCACTTCAAAAGGCTTGGAATAGTCCGGACAAGAAAGAACAGGAGCGGAAACCAAACATTCCTTCAACGAATTAAAAGCCGCGTCTGCTTCCGGTGACCACTTGAAAGAAGGAGCGTTTTTCCCGTTAGCAGTGAGCTTATTAAGTGGACCAGCCACTGTGCTAAAGTTAGGGACGAAACGTCGGTACCACGTAGCAGTGCCGAGAAAGCGTTTCAACTCCTTTCTATTGGTAGGGGTCGGAAAGTTAATAATGGCTTCCACCTTGTCCGGGTCAGTGCGTAAACCACGAGAATCTACCACGTAACCTAGATATTTTAATTCGCTTCGAAAAAAGTTACACTTTTCGAAGTTTACGGTTAAATTTGCCTGTCTCAATTTGTCCAAAACCCGCAACAAACGAGAAACATGCTCATCAAAGCTAGAGCTTATTACGATGACGTCATCCAAATAAGCGAAGGTCTTAGACTCCATGTCGCTAAATAATAAATCCATCAGACGTTGTTGCGTTGCGGGGGCATTCGTTAACCCAAACGGAGTGGTTTTAAAACGAAAAGTGCCACGGCCCGGAACGTAAAATGCGGTTTTATCACGGTCTTCTGGCGCTATAGGCAGTTGCCAAAAAGCTTTGGACAAATCGATACTGCTTAGGTACTTAGCATCGCGAAGGTTATCTAATATCTCCGAAACATAAGGCAAATTGTAAGCATCACGCTTAGTCACTGCATTCAATTTCCTGCTGTCTAAACAGAACCTCGGCTGTCCGTTCTTTTTATTGACAATGAGCACGGGTGAAGACCAGGCGCTTTCGCAAGGTTCGACAACGTCAAGTGACAGCATTTCGTCCACCTGCTCAATTAAGATGCGCTGCTTTTCGGGGGACATCCTATAATAACGCTGTCTAATCGGTTGTACGTCACCAGTGTCAATGCGATGGCATATTAAATTTGTTCTACCGAGACCCTTTTCTTCTGTAGAAATAGTCCGAAACTGCGCAATCACATTATCAGCTATCGCTTTCTGTGACATCGACAAATTATCGTAGGAGTTGATGAAAGGTTCACCGCTACTATCTTTTATTTCCGCTAATGGGACGTTCGACATCGTGATGCTACCTATATAGTTCGGGCAAATCCGAAAAGCGCGCCAAAAATCCACTCCTAATACAATTGATGTCTCAATTTCGGGAACAACATATGCCTTAATAATGTGAAACTGGCCCTCAAAAGTAACTGGCAAATTAACCGAACCTAAGGCGTTTAATGATTGACCGCCAGCGGCTATTATTTTAGTGTGGTCATCCTGGTTTAAAGTGCAGTCTACTAGTTGTAAATGAGAATTGTTTCCCAGAATTGAAACTGCAGCTCCAGAATCAAGTAACCCAACAGCATTAATGTTATTTATTTTAATATTTACATAAGGCCTAGAATCATTTAGTGGTTTTGATAGCAGAATTGTAGCAACTCTGTATGACGAGGAAAATTTTCTTATAAAATCAAGCCAAGCATCCCAGTCTTGCTTGCTAAAATTGTTACAACTCTGCTTAATTAGTTTTTTTGATTTTTTGTCTTACTACAGTTAGGGCAGTCGGGTGTCTTCACATCCTTCATACCACACTTAAAACAAACGATATCCCGTGGAGCCTTGCACTGACGAATGTGGTGGGTGTTATTACGACACCTAGGACAGTAAGGTTCCTTTTTAGCCACGTTAATTGCATGTACATATTTATTGTTATTATTAAAATTATTATTTCTATACTGATTGTAATTATTATTTGAATTATTTTGATTATATTTATTGTAACTACTATTATTAGTCTTATTTATAGATTTATGGACATCCTTAGTGTAAGCAAATTCAGGAGCAAGCGTGTCGGAAGTAACCTTAGGAGGCTCCTGGAATTGTGACAGTCGAGTCTGAAATGCCTCGTAGTTACGACATAACGAACGCAAAGTGTCTATAGTTGTGATTTGAGGTGCAGCCGCTAATGTACTAGCATAGCAAGGTCTGATGTTATGCAAGAGAATTTCTAATTGTTCTACTTCCGAAAGAGGGCTGGATAAACGCGAGAACATTCCACTCATAACTGCCAAGTAAATGGTAATATTCTCACGTTCTCCCTGAGTACGAGAACGGATTTCCGAAATGAGTCTATAATCATAATCAGTTTGACTAAAATCCTCTTTTAATAACCGCGCTAATTCAAGCCAAGAACTAACTTTGTCCTTTACCGCACGATACCAATGAAGGGCATCGTCTTGAAAAATTTCAGATGCAAAACTTAGGACTTTTTGTTGAGAAATATTCCTAGCCAGTATAAATTCATCAACACGCTGTATAAACGAGCGAACACAAGTTTTGCCAGTAAATTTTAATTTACTTAAATCGGATGATGTACGATCGCAAGATACAGAAATCATGTTCTGTAGTTCCGGTACAGTAGATACTGAGTCTTTGACAGAACTAGCACTAGCCGCATTCGAAGAAGTACTAGTAGAAGGCTTTTTGGCTAACAAGGTAGTAAGTTTTTGTGAGAACATTTTATAACCGCTAACAATATCATCATATTCCTTTTTAATGTCGTCACTACGCGTTATCCTCTCGACACGATTGTACAAATGATTCAACATATTCTGTGTCCGCAATAGTGAAGCAACGCTAGGATCGCTAGCGTCAAGATTTAATTGAATTTTCGTTAAAACTTCTAAACAACCCTTAAGGTCCTGTCTTGCGTCAAGTGGTGACTCTAATATATATTCCGAAGGTAAATCAGGGGATAATTTTATAATTTGTTTACGTAACTCCTCAACAGAAGGTGCAGGAGTCGCGCCTCTAATACGAACTTCATACTCCAACTCAGATTTTTGAAGAGACAGGAACTTAATAGGAAGCATATTGAAGATCAATTAAAACAGAAGGATAAATGACGCATGCGCTACTACTCACAACACAAAACAAAAAATTAAAAGAAAAAAACAATGACAAAACTAAAAAAAAAAAAAACAAAGCTTAAAAGAGAAGAAGAAAAACAATAATTAAAAGAGAAAAAAAACAACACGTTCTCCGTTCTGTTACAAATTCAAATTTAAGAACGTCTGGTTTTTTTTTTAACGAAAAAAAAAATAATCAAATTAAAAAAACAAAATCATAAAAGAAATAAAAAATAAAAAAATGCTACTAATGTGTACTATACCTTAATTAACTAATGATACAATAATAGTACGATATTTATTCAAATTGGAACACAATAAAAAAATATATAATAAAAGAAACAATTTTACGAAAGCGTCGTTTTAGGTGCCCGAGACAAAAACATTAGCAAGAAATATTTGCACAAACTATGCAACTAAACGACTTTAATAAAAATTAATGTAGGGTAGATTAATTATGACCAACATTAACTGCTCAAAGAAATCAAAAACTTATGACGTACACATTAGTAACGGAAAAAACCAAAAAATAAAAGACGTTTACACAGACAACCACTAACATACACAACCCACAACCAAAGGAGGAGGAATTAATCAACTGTATTTCAGTATTACTACCACGTTTAAGGGCGCCAGTGTCCCGGTCTGATCCTCTGCTACGCTACTTTATCCCTCCCAGGGGTTATTTAAATAAAAAAAATAGGTAGGTAGCAAGATGGACAATTTATTTACCGCACACAAACACAGTATAGCTCGGTCGGCAGAAATAAACAATGGGTTAGAGCCCATACATACAGTTTTACAGTGATTAACCTCCTCACTGGCCTAGCACTTCCCTGACGTCACTGGTCGCTGCAGGAACAAGTGGCCGCGCGCCGAGATCAGGTCCAGGTGCTGGTGTAGGGTCCGAAGGTCAATCCGCTACAGTCCACCGCGGGGAAGCAGGAGACTTAAGGTGTACGTGAAACCCTGTAATGCGCAATAAGCGAAGGCATTACACACTGGCCGTAGACCGTGAGCACCCACAGCAACGCTTAATAGGGAAGCGCTAAAAGTGTAGATGTGTTGCTGTGGATGTTCACTATCAGATACGGAGATAACAATGAGTCGGTTACTTAGCCAATTCAAAATTTGAATATTTTAACGGTAACTAAAACGCAAGTAGGCAAAAATTACATTATTAAGAAAATGTGGGGTAAACTACTATGCAAAAACACATAATAAGCTTGCAAGAGAAATAAAGTTAAGCGATAACAAATAAAGAGATTACCCAGCTAAAGCAAAGCGAAAGAAACCGTTATGGTTTGCTTAGCTTCTGGCTAATTTAAAATTGTGTAGCACTTACCCTATCGGGGTTTAAATCACACACACTGAATATGCTGAGTATTATTATATGTCGAGATATATAGTCGAGGGAACGGCAATGTCGCCCTTAAAAAGTTTAATCGCTATGGCGGTTATAATAACTTTAAGTTAGTATTCAAAAAAACCGGCGTGCGTTCGCCTCGATATCCAGATTCGCACTGCCAGCAGCCGTGACAGCGGCGACGTGGAAGCGAGGAGTCGCTGGTGCGGTCCGGGTGCCTAATATGTCGCTCGTTTAAATACGTGCGTGGTGATAAAATGTAGCTGGCCAGAAATTCTGATGCGTTTAGTTTAATACTGTAAATAGTTTAGTTTTGTAAATAGTTTTAGTTTTTCTTGTAAATAGTTTTAGTTGTGTAAATAGTTTTGTTAAGTTAATTTTATTTTACTCAATATTTTATTTAAAAAATTAAGACATGTAACAATTAATGTTACAATCGGCGTGGAAGATTATTATTATTATGGTAAGTATTTCTGAGAAAAACTAGTTTATCCTTTAAACTATTTAACTTTAAAGTATTATAGTTAAAAACGCCTTTAGAAAAACTAAAGAACATTAAAAAACATTTTTTTATCGATGACAAAGTATCGACATTCTGATACAGCCATAGTTTGAGTTATGCAGTCTGGCGTCTCGCGAATATCGATGAATTATTGTGCTATTTACATTACATCACTAGCTGGTAGCGAAACGTATTGAATGCACCCGTAGTCTTGAATAATGTTATTTATTGCCGGCTTTTGTTTACCTGCAGTTTATACGAAAACGAATATGTGTTTCGTACAGAAAAATTAACCTATTGTTTCTTAGGGATAGAGAAGCTAATTTGTTTAAATGGTTTCGTAAACATTGTAAGTAAAAATTAAAAACCAACATTTGGGTAACTGCTTGCTGCGGTTTTTCTATCCTCATTAATGTAGTCAATAATTAGGCTGTTCACTTACCTCTATAGTTGCCTATTGCACGGTTCTTAAAAAAATAAGTAATCAATAATACTACCCCAGTTTTACCTTCTTTATCCCTACCACATACACCTTTTCACAATATATACTTACCTATAAAATCCTTCCAAAAAGCCATAAAATCGTAACCATCATCTGCGCACGGGATAGGTGTGCCGAGATCCTTCTCTCAGATACCCTGAACGAGTCTGTTATCTGCGCTGATAATCTGCAGCTCATCCGTCCATGTCACTCAGGGGATGCTGTTTTGTTGTTTCGAGTTCTAAACAAAAACAACAAAATAAAATTAAAGGTATGAAGGAATTGGTGGAATTCAATATTTGTTTAAAGTATTATTACTTACTAATTGTTTGTAAAAGGTTTTCAGAAGACAATTACAATTAATATCCACTTAGTAGAACTACAAAGATACCTGTTTAAGTACGCTTGATTATTGTATGACTTGAAAATAACATAACTTTCCTAGAAATTTTATTATATTTTCAAGCACTTGAATCGTCTTCTTAAAGCAGTCTTATCGCGCTTACAACATCTAAGGGACAACATACCCAAAAAATTACGCCTATTCAACTTTATTTCCTTTACATAAACAGCCTTATCAACAACAACAAGATACCCATAACAGTATCCATCCACACTTATCAGCTGAAGTACTTATAAATACCCATAAGTACACCGTGAACCATAATATCTATAGGCCATTTCACCAGAGGTATCAGTCGCTCACGTAAGCTATTACCTACAAACTAAACGAGCGCTGGACCTCATTACTGCCATCTTACGGAGGAGTGAGGGGGGGGGGATTCGAGGGAGGAGGGGGCTAAGTGACTCCGAACGGAAATAAAGGTGCACGCGACTGGAGGTAATGTTAATTGAATTTCTGCAGACGCTTGGTGGTTAGTGGTGGGGTGTATTTGTTTTTGGATGTCGATAAGTTGGACTTGTTTTCAGGTCGATATAATGACTTTGGTAGGTACATAATATTACGTACTTTACTCACTTACTTAATTAAAGGGTGACTCGCGAAGCGCAACGTAAGTTTTAAGTTTAATAAAATATCTCATGTGAAACTTGCTCTTTGTTGTGCGTACTATTGTACGAAGACATTATTATTTTTTGTAAGAACTCATTATGTATGTTTAACTATGAGGAAGGAAGCATGTTATCCACTTAAATAAATTCAAGTTTAAAATTCGCGTATTTATAAATTAACCTAATTGTAATATCGATAATTTTCCCAACTCTATTATACGAGCGGCGAGTGATACGCGCGGCGGCCGCGTCGCACGCAAGATTAAACGTCACAAACCTTCAAGATATTTCCACCAACCAGGAACAATACACCTGTGCTATCAACGACACCCTTGTGACAATTCCATAAGGTTCAAATTGGCACTCATCGAGGTTTAATTTAACTTGGTAAATTAACAGTCACTTGCAGAGAATACTTCAGTAATAATATTTTGTATTGTGTAGCAATTATTGGAGGGAAAATTAAAGTTAAGACTCAATTTCGTTTTACACATTTGTTTACGTTGGCTGGGGTGGTTTTCTTGAAATTAAGTCAATATTTTTAATGAAACTCTGTAACAGAGGAAATACAATTTTAAGGTATTAAATTGAGACAAGTAAATGTAACTTTTTCATGACCTACAAAATATTTGGATTTACTTCAAAATTGACCATTTACTTAACTAAGGTCACTACACCACTTTAAGCTTAAAATTCTACAATATATTTACTTTATACTTTACCTCAGTACATACTAAAAGTAACGTTCAAATAAAACTCCATCAATTTGGAAAAATAACGTAACAATCGGAGTGTAAAGATGGCGGCAGCGTTTTGGCGGCAATTCGCTCGATTGCCATCAATTTCCCTCTAAGTAGAGGTGGCGCAAGAAAGGCACGTACCAGACCTAATGGAGGATTATTACAGGTAATAGGAAAGCACTTGAGTTATGATTTATGAAGGTATAAGTGTAAGTATGATTTACTTATTAATTTTAGTGGATGATTTTTCTGATCAGCTCGTAGGCGAAAATATGTGGTAAAGCTGCAGAATTCTCTTACTTACTTATATTGTGAATTTATTTGTTTCTTTTGACAGCAGCGAGCTCATTGAAATTATTTTTTTAGCAATAAGATTCTTTTCTCTGTTTTACAAAGCTAATTAGGTATCTGATTATATCTCTACATTTCTTTTTGTGCAAAAATAAACGATTTACCCACCTATCTATCTAAGAAATACCAGGGTCGCATAGAAACAAACAGTAACGCGATACGCGAAACAAGTCAAACACCTGAACTGTTTGCTGTCGGTAAAAGGTGCTATCCGGTTGCCCCCTGGTCTGCTATCGGGTTACTAAATGCGTGGTACCAGGAGCTCATAGCGAGTGGGCGGTTGAGGTTTTGGGAAGAAATATAAACAACAATAAACTTTACCACCTGATTGAGGGAAAATAAATAAATAGGTACTATGTTTTGGAGTTCAAAAAAATATTGTAAGAAATATTTAAAGTGACTGAATTGAGAACCGTTCCCATTTCATAGGTAGGCTATAGGGATGATTTTACACCTCATTTGTCCTGACCTGTTTATTTGATGCATCCATAATTTGGTTTCACAAATAAGTAACCACATGGCGGTTTCATGAGATTTTCTGTCCTGTTCAACAAACACTCTCAACCTCGAAAATAAACACATAATAGTCATAAAATAATTTGGTTTAACTTAAGTAGGTACAAAACTCGGTTAGTTACATAATTTCGATATAGTTTGTAACATATACATGTTAATGTTTCCTTATAAAATGATTTTTCAGTGCCATGTAGACATTCTTAAAGAAACAAGCGTGTGTAAGGTATCCCCAGACGCCGGTGTATACAGATGAGTTAATAAGTCTATAGTTAATTAACGCCATCAATCTAAGCCGACGTTGATTGAAGTGCTCCTGTTTTTCTTCTCAGCCAACATTCAGATTATCTAGTGTAAGTGTTGGAGATAATTTCACTAGTCTATTAGTCTAATTATATAATTTTATTGCACCTCCATATTATTCTCATTTTTTTTACATCATCGCTAAACCACACATTCAGAAAGAAATTGTAAGTCCACAGTAAGAAAAAATATCAGAGTGCCTAGTGCGAGTTTTGCAAGTTAATTTTATCGATGCGAAGATTATCATACCATTGAATCACGTAGCACTTATATTTGAATTGTTTATTTAATAAAGACTTGTCATCAGTACTTGGTCGTATTACACTTGAGCTCACTTTTGCGAGTGTAATCATTATTAACCGGCAAAATGAAAGAAGAAGTAATACCTAAATCATGTGACGTAGACTTATAATTACGTATCGAGTTGCGAATGCTGTCAAAACTCGGAATCAGCACTCAGGACTGTAAAAAGGAAAACTATTGAAAAGACTATCATTGAAAGACAAGTGAATCGCATAGAATAGTCTTAGGTATCGCACGGTGTGGGTAGCAATTTCCCGACAGAGGTAACAAAGTCTAAGGGGGTGACCGACCGCCATATATAAACTGTTAAAGAGCGATAGACTAACGTGGAAGTGAAATTTTCTAAAAGTAACATTTAGTCCAAATGCCTACTGCAAAATCAGAGACAGTTCTTTCTGAAAACTCTATCTTATGTGCGTCTTTTAAAGTGCCTTAGACAGTAGCACAGCTAAATTCATAGCCATATTCCAACAGACATACAGAAGTAAATATTTCGTTGTAACATCATTTTTATTTTCTAAATCACAGTCTTATCCTCACCATTCTCTCCCCGGGTTGTCCAGTAATTGGCGCTATCAGAGTGCGGACCACGCGGCCATAAAGAGGTGAAGTGAGGTGGGTCTGATCGACTGCGAACTCACCGAAACACTTCTAACTATAGTATGCCGACTACTGCTATAGGTGTTCAGATTATAGATACAGTCTAGGATAGGTAGAGATTATGGCAGTGTTGTAAAATGGTCCACAAACAGGTGAAGCCATATAATTAATGTAGATTTATGAAAATATTTTAAAACATAAATGTATACAAAACTTGGTTTATTCAGGGTCTCAATTGTGGCGTAAAAAATCGTGACGACAAGTTACGCGACAATAATAACATTCCACAAGAAATTAAAGTATTTCAGTTTCAAGTTTTTATTACGTACACAGATTTGTACTGAAACTATCTAAGAGACTACTATTCTTATTTTAACTCTAATACAGGAATGAATTTTAAGCAGTGCGCAAAAAAAAACTGGAGGTCCAGAATCATTAAGAGAACATATCTGCATCATCAGTAAAAAAATTTTTTTCATTATTTTGTCCGCCCTAAAATCAGCATAATATGGACACCAACTATTCTTACGCGCTTGGAGCAGCGCTCGCGTCAGTAAACCGGTTTCGCGTTGCCGCCGTGCCTACTATGACGACTGTGACCGTACAATCGGTTACAAAATAAACATCTTTCGCTATCAATAACTTTTCTTTTTTGTACTAAAACACGACAAAATAAAAATATACGTATCTATAAAACTTATTTAACTACAAGTTGACAAAGTTTGCGCACTGGATAAAATTCATTCCTGTATATTGTTTTAATTAAAATCGATTTGCAAGACAGACAATCACGCGTACACTTTCACATTCACAAACGCCTACTTACGTGAACAACAGAGGCCAATCCGCACTACATTTCCCATCCCTTCAGAAAGTAAAAGGCGAGCAAAGTGACCGTGCGAGCCATTAGCTGGAAGAAAAACGGTTGTCCTTCCCTTAGGTAGACCCTAGTTGTCCCTGGTCCCTATGTTATCCCTACCTTTATAAGAGCGGTCGTGTGCCGGTTAACCGGACGATTTGTGGGCCCAATTGACTATCAATGAATAGTGGTCACTACTTACCTCTCTGCCGTTTTATGGTCTGCTATTAGGAGTCGGGGGCAGTGTAATTGTTCCGACTTTGACGAATGTATTTGTTAATGGTGTAGATGGAGGATTTAGTTTTGTGTACCTTTACCTTGACTTATACATGAATCTATAAGTTATTCTTTCTCGTGCTGTTACCCGCATCCCGGGGATTTAATTCTTGTACCCAAGTATATTAGCCTATGTTAATCAACTGTAATGGTAGAATATGTTTTTGAATCATTCCAGGAGCTTTTGAGTTAATTTGAACTAATATAACCGAAAAAAAAATCAAATGGGACTCTGCATCTTTGCTGTACAATGATAAGATTAAAGGCCCTTTAAACAGAAAAGCAGATCAACCAAAAATTGCTCTTTAAACCTGTATCAAAATAGCCACATCAATTATCAAAAGCTCTTTTCACACCATTTCCCAATGGTACAACTAAATAAAAATATGTAATTGAAGTTCTCAGGTTAAAGTATTGAAGAGCAGTATCCCTGGAGTGCCGTGCTCGGTGAGTGCTCCACTTAATAATATTTTTCACCTTGTTTCGTTTTCCAATTTTCCGCAAGTCACTCTCCGGGGTAACGGGCCGTGTTTTGATTTAGAAATGCTTCACAGCAGTCTTGTTTATAGGGGACGATACGACTACGATATTGTACGTTGTTGTTCTTTTTAATATAAATTTGTGTCTATATTTTTAGGTAGGTAATATTAAAAAGCTTAAAAGTTGGTTTGATCATGCTATTATCAGGAACTGCTCATTGGTCTAGTGGTCGCAAGCGCGGCTGCTGTGCTTGAGGTCTCGGGTTCGATTCCCGGGTCGGGCCGAAGTCGCTTTGTGGGTTTTCTTAAACTGTCACAAAGCAGTCCGTAGTCTGGAAGTTGGTGATTGATTCACCCTTGCATCGGAGAGCACGTAAATGTCGGTCCTGCGCCTCATCTCTTTCCGGTCGTGTCGGATTGCCGTTCCATCGGGTTATGAGAGTGAAGGAATAAGGAGTGCACCTGTGTTTGCGCAAACACTCGTGCACTATAATATGTCCTGCGCAGCTGGCTGATCTCCTTAAATGAGAACAGCCGCCGTGGCTGATATCGGCCGTGGACGCCATTATCAGGAACTGGACCAATTAAAAAACCCTTTCAAAATTAGATGACTCATTACCAAGGAAGGCCGTAGGCCACTTTTTATGGGTGTAAAGTCTAAAATTATGTAAGTGCAGTTGAAAGATTCATAGTTTCAAAATATTCTACGGCTTTTTCTTTCAACGTGTCTTACATTCTAAGGAGTTGATAGGAAGTTTGATATTAACAATTTGTGAATCGTGTTGTGTAAATAAGTTTCTAAGACTTGTTTGCTATTGTGGACGTTAGTTACTTTTTATTCAGTTCTCATGAAAAATTATTTACTTTTTGTAGTCTTCAATATGGTGCTGGTATCATCTTTAAGTACTTGTATTGCTTGCTGACTTTACTATTAGTGTAGCTACTACATACTTTAATATGGAATTTAATTTTCGCAAAACACCTAAAACTATAGGTACCTATATTCCTACTTACTTTTTACCTCTATAAGACATCCATAATATAATCCTTACTTATCTCCATTGCACCCCACAAGTGTACATCGCAAGGTATAATTCTACTAAAAGCATCTCACGTGTACTGTAATATTTTTCTTTTATATTATCTGATATTTCGCAGATATCATTTCATATATTCTTCCGGCATTGTCCCCGTCGCCGCTTGACCCCACTTGTGCCAATCTAATTTCGTCCCTCTTACAACATTGGGCCCAATGTTTGCTTACAAATGTTGCGCTTTTTGAGGAAGTTATAGTTGAGATCGCTTAGTTTTTACTAGACTAGAAAGATGGTCTGTAAGTACTATCTTGTACATTATCTATAAAATATTATTACAACATTAAAAGTTGTGTCAGAATTCTGATTACTGAATAATTTTAAGGCTTTTGCTCCAGCTATGCCGAGTGCTTTTCTTGTAAAGATTACATAGTCATACTTTGAGTAATAAAAAATATGAAACAGCCATTGTTACCCTTATCCATTGGTGCCAACATTGGCCAAAGTTGTCTATCCATAATAACTTTTATGTCACAACGCGATACGGAGGGCGAAGACGCAGGTAACTGACGGAAAATCTAATTTAGCAAATTGAATTACAGTGTCCACCAACTGTGGGATATATCAGCGGACATGTCTTTATGTTGTGACCAATTATTGTGGGATATGATGGATATGGGAGGATTAGCTTTGAGAAGTAAAGTTTTTAGGAGGTAATGCAAAAACTTAAGTACACATACGCCATACATATACATAAGTATAATATTGTATTACTTTTATGTCAGGATTTTGACTAAATGAATTTAGATATACACGAAAGAATTTTCATTACAAATTCCCTGTGTATTTACGACTATTTTATAAGAGCCAGATTGTAACTACTGACTGAAACAAAATTCTTGTATGTAGTTGTAAGATCAACCTCTAGAGCTTGAGGTTCCAAGCTTACCAATATCAAGAAAGGTGAACAGTGTTTTGCTCACCTCTCCCTAACTTTACGCCAAAAACCACCGTTAACTTACAATATACTGAAACATGTATCCGCTTAACCAGAGGTCCCTTGCCAGGGGTACACAACATTTAAAAGTAAGACACGGCACGTGAGTCGTCGCAATTTATATGTAAATGAGTCGCGAAGCGGACTATTCTGACAGAGTCGTTTGTGGGGAACATTCGGTAATTGTGCATTATATTCTTGTATGTACATTTTTGTTATTGTTTTTGAGTGGTAAAGTTAGTCGTGTTTCGTGATGTTCCAACTTTGCCTCGCCCCTTGATACCTTCTAATCCTTTATGAAATCTCTGGCAAATTAATCTAAATATTTGTAAAATATTCGTAAAAAATAAACTCCTATCAGTTCACGGAAGGCATCATACTAAAAAGTTGTATCCCAAAAGATAATGACACACCACTAGCATTATAAAATGATCGAGAAATTAAGGTTATTTCATATGTATATCCTAAGAAGCAATTTATCACCAAACTAATTTACCACCTGGTTCCTCAACAAATTCTAATTCAACCTTGTGGGTACATCGGAATACGTCCCCCCAGTCTCGGGAGACAAATCTAATTGCATTTCGCTGAGGTGAGACCGAATACTGAATACTGTTCAGTCTCTTCAGTACTTTTTACCGACACCACGATAATCTGATCACCCCTGACGGCTATTGTCTACACCGAGTATTTTTACTGCCCCAATAAAATGCTCGGCAGTGTAAGGTATGTGTTTATTGTATTTTGGTATGTTGTTTTGCATGTAAGTGTAATTTATGGATGAAGTTTGGTTGGAGGGAAGTTGATAACATGAAATGTTAGTCTAATGGTAATTAATACAGTTTGTCAATCAATCGAGTTCCTGAGCAAAAAAATGATCGTAAATAGCCTCAACTAACTACTTTGGAGGATCATGAAACTTTGAAAGCTATTTGTTGGTTTAATTCAAATACGTCACGTAGATAATTTTGCAAGGTCGACAGGAACTAAAAAAAAGAATTAACACCTTTATTAATATTATAAAGCTAAAGTGTTGTTTTGAACGAGCTAATATCAGGAAGTTATGGTTCGATTTGAACAATCGTTCAATGCTAGGCTACCTTTTGTCTCTGCGACGTATTTTCCACTTGACGCGCGCTGGCGGAAGGTAGTAAGTAGACGAAACTAATCTCGATACGCCTTAAGTTATATCACGCGCAAAATCTACGAAACTTCATACATCTAAAGTAAAAAAATCTGACCATACCTCCATCAAAACTAGTTTATCTTACCATCAAACCTTTATCAGTGAGTGGACAGTAGTTTGGCTAATGCCGGATGACACGTGTCCGGCACACGACTCGCTAATCCCGGGACACCGGACTGACGGACAGACGGACACGGTTTTTGTTCATATTCACATAGCTTACTTGAATATGGGATTGAAGCTGCTGGTATACTGTTGGTGTGTATGAACGTATAGTGTCTGTGGTTTTTCATACCTAGGTTTCATGATCTTTCGAAGGCATTGGAATATGGGTTTCATTGGTGGATTTATTCATCTTAAATATATAAAAATGAAACCCGCTTTCCGTTGTCACGACATAACATGAAAACGGCTTGACCGATTTGGCTGAAAATTAGAGGGGATGTAAGTTAGACCCGGGAGAAGGTTTTAGGATAGTTTTTGTCACCATCCGGCTATGGGACGCGGGTGAAACCGCGGGCGAAAGCTAGTTTATTATAAACTAGCTGTTGCCCGCAACTTCGTCTGCGTGGGCAATATAGAATAGTCAAAATACTACTTATCCCGTAGGTGCATTCTTTCACGTGACAGTATAATTAGGATTAGCACTTAGCACTCGCATAGATTCATTGATCAAGGTTGTGTTGTGGATGTGACCATTTATCTAAACAAAAGAAGGAAAGTTTGTGACGTTGTGAATATCTCTGGATCTAGTCAGCCAATTTGGAAAATTATTACGTATGGTGCGTAAGTAATTTTCACAGGAAACAGCTATAATCTATGTCTATATTATTATGCTTTGAGTCTGACAAAGCTGTCATTTGTACATTTTCTGCAGCTGCTGCGACTAATCAGAAGCCAGAAAGTCTGTCAGTCTTACCATGGATATCGTCTTGTGTAGTTGACTGGATTGAAGATAGGTAGATAGGTAGTCGCTCCAAGCAAAATATTGGTACTCAAACAGATTCGGTGACTGGAAGCCAACACCAACATAGTTGGGGAATAGCTGGATGGATGATAAAATGAGTCATCATCATCAGCAGGCGCATAGGGTAGGATAGTTTCACTTACTCACTATGGTAAGGCTGACCCCACATTAGGCGTGCGCGATCCTCGGGCGTGTGAGTAGCGCGGGCGTCGCGAGCGCGCTGCGTGAACGTAGCGTTTTGCTGCCCTGCGGCATGTGTGAAGAGTGCAAGCGACGCGCTCGCGGCGAGCACGCAGCGCTCGAGTTGCATTCTTACCCCTTCGCCCGCTATCTCCGCCGCCCGCTAAACGCCTTAGCAGTTAAACGTCAAGGAGAGAGGCGCGTGCGCGCCGCGAGCGCGCTGCAAATGCCGCAGGGCAGCAAAACGCGACGCTCACGCAACGCGTTCGCGACGCACGCGCGGCGCCCGCGCGGCGCCCGCGCTACTCACACGCCCGAGGATCGCGCACGCCTAATGTGGTGGCCTAAGCTGGGACTCCACCGAAATGTTTGCCAAGATTTTCAAATGTACGCTCGCAATTTGTCATTTCTTGGTGGAGCCAGCAAATCAAAAGAAACATAAGTGTTGTATACTGTGCGTCACTACCGCACACCGGGAAAATTTCGCTCTTGCGGAGGACGTTTATATACCATATTTTGTGTCACACGTAAACAGGACGACAGTAAGTATCCACCGAAACACTTTCAAAGATCTGATGAACGAACAAATCAGACCTGACTTGGTCACCTGGGGCCAATCAGAGCTCTATGAAGCGATAATACGCTTTGGCTCCTACTGTTATTGTGGTTTCTGAAAATTTATTCACCTCATTCAACGATTAATGTAATTCTGATGGTACTATTAAGAACACTTGCTTAGCGCAGAAGCTGACGTTGGCAGGTCAACTCTTTTGACTTCTCGAATAGGATACCATTGGTTTTTGTGCAATGCACACCTGCAATGCATTCTGGATTAGGATAGGATATAGGTGGATAGGATTTGCAACAGAGAACTATTCTGTCTTTGTGATTAAATGACATCAAACGTAGTTTTATATAAAAGGTGTTTTTTTAGACTTGGCTCGGGTCTTACTAAGACTGTTCGTAATCGTGAACAGTGTATTTGCGATCAGAAGTTGAAAGTAAGCATGTCTCTGGTATGCGGCGCGTAATTTGTACGTTTTCAGACGCATAAAGCATTTTACGTGTGTATGGTATTAAATAGAGAAAGCTCCCATTTCTTATCTGCACTTTGTATCTGGGCTTGTTTTTAAAGCTACAGAATCCTACATTACCTACCTCACGCTTAGCAGCGCTTGCGAGAGATAGATCCTCATTTCTTCTAGGATTAAGTTTACATATTTTGCATCAGAAAAAATAATTAAGGTTTACTTAATACTACTTACTCAAAGTAATTTGTTTTAAGGCCACCATATTAGTGGAAGATAAGCTAAACTATGTTTATGAAAAATCCTGATATGAACTCCATCTGTAAGTTTAAATGATAATTAATTGTTCCACTAAAGTCATCATTTTTACATAATGTTCAAAAAATAATTTAGATGGCACCGTTTTAAATTTGGCTGAGAACTATTAATTTTCTTTTCATCAAGGTAAAATTATAGTTGGATTTTGATGTGGCACGGCAAACTGACAAACACTATTGAAATGTCTGTCGAAAAAAAACTTTTTACAAAAAAATAAAACCGACTCCCAAAAACACTGAAAAGCAAAAAAAAAAAACTATTCTTAGGTGCATCGGCCTAGAAGTCAGTGTCTAATGGATGTTACAGAGTTTATACGCCACCGACTTCTAGGCCGATGCACCTAAGAATAGTTTTTTTTTTTGCTTTTCAGTGTTTTTGGGAGTCGGTTTTATTTTTTTGTAAAAAGTTTTTTATTTTTGGCTTTTCAGTGACAAGCATAGTTGTCACTATCCGCATTTGTGGAAAGTTCTCATCAATACGAATAATATAAGCTCAAACACGAGGTACTTTACATATTCAGTTGACGAGTTCCCTCGACCTTTACCAGTCTCCATCATCAGGTCAGCTCCAAACCTTCACAGTTGCAAAGGTCTCGTCAATACAAATAATATAAGCCCAAACACGATGTAGTTTACATATTCAGTTGTCGAGTTCCCTCGACCTTCTCTCGTCTCCATCATCAGGTCAGCTCCAAACCTTCACTGTTGCATAGTGTTATCAGACATACACCTCATTGTTAAGTTTTTAACCTATGCACGAATACAATTTTCGAAAGTTGCCCTCGATTTCTCAGGGTTTCCACCATCAGATCCTGACCTGGTGATTATGGGACCACCTGGAAGGTATACCCTATCCAACAAAAAAAAAAATTTTGCAAATCGGTCCAGGCGTCTTCGAGTAATCGGTGAACATACATAAAAAATAAAAAAATAAAAAAAAAAAGATCCCGACGAATTGAGAACCTCCTCCTTTTTGGGAAGTCGGTTAAAAATTACACTACGTGTTAAAATATGGTGAATTACGGAAAATACACAACTCCATCTGTTGAAATAATAATCCTCTATAAAGAATGTAGGTATGGTAATATTGTCATTTACCACCTCGCTCCTTTGACAAATTTGATGTATTTTATTTACCACAGATGGAGCTACTTTAACCTTGGCTAAACAAAATTTTCATATTTTTTTTTCTTCCGAAGTTACTTATAAAGGTGTGATTTTCTGTGTAAAGATTAATAATAGGCCGATCAACTAATATAAGTACAACATTAAAATGTACAGTTTTGACAAATAGATTGCGTCTCGTAATATTTTACCCGAAACCGTACGGCACGCTGTACATTCCCGCTGAAATGGAAACATAAATATAATATCAATTATATAAAGCAAAATAAAAGTGCTCCGTAATAAAAAATCTTTAAAAATATAAATAGTGAATTAAAGTGTATAAAACATAACTAGTATGTGACACATATAGTAGTTAATACGAGACAATATAGTGAAACAGTGCTTATTAAGATACAGTGTACATAATTAAGAAAAACAATAACTCTGAGTGCAATAAGAAAAAAAGTGCATAAAGTAACTAAATTCATAATAAAACAAAGTGTAAAAAACATAAAATACCGTATTCTATAAACGTTATAAACATTAAAGTAAGTTTAGTGCAAAAACAATTACATTAAAAAAAAATAACAACAAAGTTTTTTAAAAAGTGACGCCAAAAAGTGATTTGAATTTAAATTGCCATAACGGATTGTTTGTTTGTATAAACATCTAATAACCAGAAAGCACACACCAAATTCAACAACGAATAATATGTACCGGTAGCCCCGTACAAAGGAGTCCTACTTTTGCCGTTCTACAAATTCACGAATGTCCGTGAGTTCAAATCGCACTACGTGCATTCGCTTTTCGTGAAGAGCAACATTTTTCAAATAATATTTGTAAGTTATTATTACTACTATGTCCTTAAATTTGACAAGAAATAACAACAGTATCCGTAAGATGGCGCCACTGGTACCTTGTCACAAATGTAAAAAAATGGTCTATATAAAAATACCGCTCTATGCTCTGCCTGCAATAATAGATACGAGTTAGACTGCGATGGCTATCCCGAAGCAACTTACCGTCTCAAGGACGCAGAAGCTAAAAAGAAATGGAGGTGTAAGTTGTGCATAAAAAATAAGAAATATGCAGACGATAATGCACAGTCTAACGTTACCTTACGGAAAAAGCAACCACTCATTAAACCAGTGTCTCCGATACAACTAGCTGCTAACATAAATGGAAATGTAAATGATGAAACGCTACACCAATCGCCAGTACAACACAGCACTATACTATTTGACTCACACATACTCACAGAATGCGAGACTTTGTGGCGTTTCCGAACGCCACTGCGCTGGCAACCCGAGAATTTTATTATGTTCTGACATAGACATTTTTCTTATCTATGGAACACGTCTTTTTTCCCAACGGACACGAATAATTACTCTACACAAAACTACTTTTATTACAAAGGCTTCGAGTAAAACATTATTCCTCCGTGGTGTTAATAGTTTATAGTGATAACATATGTATCGATGACGACCAGTGGAATACACGGTTACACGTACTAATGACTTTCACTTGAACCTCTCCGTCTCAAACAAAGGGGACCCCTGAGTTCCCAAAGTGGTGACCCCGACGTGATTGCGACATGATTGCGACGTGAAGCTTCATACGACTTTGCTGCCAATACAACGAGCTGCCCCGCGGACTTCGAGACTTCAGTCATACTCTCCACAGTCATCGCGGGAATAGAGCCCTGCATTGCCTACAGCGTGTCCTGAGTGCTTCCACCATAAACTCACTACATACCCAAGTACCTAGTGCATGTGCATTACAAAAACAAACAAAAATAAAACTTCAAAAAGGATATCTAGCTGACATCAACTGCGCAAGTACCTTTTGACTACAAACTGTGTTTCAAAGTTTTTTTATTTTTCTTATATTCTGATTTGTTTATATAACAACAATACTTTTATATTAATAGATACCATAACATAATTGGTTTGCACTTAAACAACTTTGCTATGTGAAATGGTCCTAAATATTAATTTTATTACATTCACACCGTTGTACTAAGTTTAAATCCTAAATTATATTCTAATAACTGTGCTTAAACACAAATTTTCCTAAGATTTAAACTTTTATTTGCATTTCTGCTTGTGTGTAGAGAATTTCTATATTACCTTTTACATTGTTTATTTTTTATTTTTATTCTTTTAGCATGCTAAGGTCTCATTTGAATTTTGTTTTGGTGTTTCTTAATTTAATTTTCTTGTGTTTATGGGTTTGATTTACTTGTGTTTGTTTTATGTTTACTTTCTATCTCTGGTCTAACATTTACCTGCATGTTTGCACTGTCAGCTGCACCACTCACCCACGGTTAGAACAACTACTCCGGGATTAGTTTTGGTGTTCTTGGATTTTTATTTGCTTCATTAATTAATTTCTTAATTATTTGCTTATACTATTCCTCACCATGACTGAGGAACTACAAGCACGTGTAAAAATGCTTGAAGCTGAAAACCAGGCCCTGCGCACTAAGCATGAACATGCTAGTACTGCATCTATTCCAGAGATAGCCGCCTCCACATGTAGGGTTGCAGTCAAGCTTCCACCGTTTTGGTCCGATAGGGTGGCTATATGGTTCGAACAAGCTGAAGCCCAGTTCCTATTGGCAGGGATAACAACAGATATCACCAAATATAGTTACATCCTTAGTCAAATTGATACAAAGATAGTTGGAGAAATCGAACACATATTTATCAACCCGCCAGCAGAAGGCAAGTATGAAAAACTCAAAGAAGCTTTAATGAAAAGGTTTTCAATATCTGAAGAGCAACGGTTGAGACAGCTGTTGAGTGATGAGGAACTTGGTGACAGAAAACCCTCCCAGTTCCTCCGTCACCTCAGATCCATTGCTGGGAAAACTCTATCGGACGACAACATCTTACGCCAACTCTGGCTCCGCCGTTTGCCCCAACATGCACAGAGCATCCTTGCCACTCAAGCAGATTTAACACTGGGTAAGGTAGCAGACATAGCGGACAAAATTATGGAAACCGAGCCAACACGGGTAAATGTTTTTGCTACAACAGGAGCTCCTACTCTCAACAGTTTGCTCGAACGATTAGAGGAGTTGAGCAGTCAAGTCGCCGCTCTGAGGACAGATCGGTCCCGAGCTCCAAGCCGTAGCAGACAGTCCTCACGTAGTAATACTCCGGACCGAGGCGCAAGACTTTGCTGGTACCATCGAAAATTCGGTTACAGAGCTACGAAATGCACCTCACCATGCAGCTGGCAGTCGGAAAACCCAAGGAGCAGTCAGTAGCGGCGGCGACTGATTGTGAAAACAGCCAACCTCTTAGCCGTCGCCTCTTTATAACTGACCAAGTTACAAAGCGGCAGTTTCTAATTGATACCGGGTCGGACCTCTGCTGCTACCCCCATCGTTGGCTCACCAGTCGGAGGAAACCTACCGACTACGACCTTTGCGCCGCCAACGGTAGCAGCATACAGACTTTCGGCACAATAACGCTAACACTAAACTTTCGTCTTCGTCGTCAGTTCACCTGGACATTCATCGTTGCTGACGTTAATAACGCGATTATTGGTTCAGACTTTTTAGCGTATTATCACCTCCTTCCCGATTGCCGCACTAAGCGCTTGATAGATGGTGTCACAAACCTCTCAGCCCTCGCCTCCACCGCGATGTCAGAACAACCTAGCGTCAAAGCTGTTGCTCCTTCAAACTCTGGTTTTGGTCATTTACTTAATGAGTTTCCAGAAATAACTCACCCTCCTGGTTGCCCTAGAACTATTAAGCATGATACTGTGCATTTCATTAAAACAACAGACGGGCCTCCTATTTCTTGTCGTCCTCGCCGTTTAGCACCTCAAAAACTGAAGTCTGCTAAGAAGGAATTTGAAGAAATGGTTCTATCCGGTACGGCCCGACCATCCAAAAGTGCGTGGTCATCTCCCCTTCATATGACCCTAAAGAAAGACAGCACCTGGCGTCCTTGCGGAGACTACCGTGCGCTGAACGCCCGTACTGTACCCGACCGGTATCCTGTCCGGCACATTAATGACTTCACCCACAATCTCATAGGCTCCAAAATTTTCAGCACAATTGATCTTGTCAAGGCATACCACCAAATTCCGGTTTCAGAAGAAGACATCCCAAAGACAGCTATTATTACCCCCTTTGGCCTCTTCGAGTTCCCCTTCATGACCTTCGGCCTTCGCAATGCTGGCCAGACCTTCCAGCGGTTTATTGACGAGGTCACACGGGGCCTCGATTTCTGTTTTCCGTACGTAGATGACATCCTCGTCCACTCCACAGACGCCGACCATCATCGCGAGCATTTACGCATTCTCTTCGGCCGGTTACGGGACTATGGTGTGGTGATAAATCCTTCCAAATGTGTTTTTGGTGCACGTGAGGTGACATTTTTAGGATTTCACATTAGTCCCGAGGGCACCAAACCCCCCCAAGATCGTGTGCAAACCATCATCGACTTTCCACCCCCTAAAACCGTCCAGGGTGTGCGGCGTTTTCTCGGAATGCTTAATTATTATCGGCGATTTCTTCCAAAAGCTGCATTGTTTCAGGCGCCCCTCATAAAAGCGGTTATTGCTACTAAAGGCAAAGGTGCAAAACCATTTACATGGTCACCCGAACTGCTTCAGCAACTAGACGACTGTAAAAAGAGTCTAGCCTCCGCTACTCTATTGCATCATCCCGTAAGCAATGCTCCCCTTGGTTTGTTTACAGATGCCTCTAGTGTCCATATCGGATCCTGCCTCCAACAAGAGGTTAGTGGCAAGTGGGTACCTATTGCCTTTTTCAGCAAAAAGCTGACCCAACAACAAGCACAGTGGCCGGCTTATTATCGGGAGCTATTAGCGGTGTACGAAAGCGTGCAGCACTTCCGCCACATCCTAGAGGTCCAACATGTAACCATTTTTACAGACCACAAGCCGCTTCTGTATGCTTTCCTCCAGCGTCGAGAAAAACTGCCACCAGCACAATTAAACCAATTGTCGTTTATAAGCCAATTCACTACAGACATTAAATACATAAAGGGAGAGGACAATATTGTTGCAGACGCAATGTCTCGCGTTGACGCCATTGCTCTCGATCAGGACTGGGAAACGCTTGCAAAATCACAGGATACAGACCAGGAATTAGCAAATATAATTCAACAAGGCTCTAGCCTACAGTTAACCAAGGTTAACATTCCAGGAACCAACTTTATCATCACATGTGATAAGTCTACCGGCAAGCTTCGTCCTTATTTGACCCCTTCCTTCCGAAAAGCTACGTTTGATAAGCTACATAGGCTAAGCCATCCTGGTGCGCGAGCTTCCACCCGCCTCTTAACTGAACGCTACGTTTGGCCTTCCATCAACAAGGACTGCAAGCAATGGGCTCGTCAATGCCTAGAGTGTCAACGTTGTAAAGTATCGCGTCATAATTCGTCCCCTCTTGGCAATTTCGCATTGCCTCAGGCTCGTTTTAAACACGTCCACATAGACATTATAGGTCCCTTACCGATCTGCAACGACTATCGGTACTGTCTGACTGCCATTGACAGAGTTACAAAATGGCCTGAAGTATGGCCAATGCGTTCGATAACTGCAGAAGAGGTAGCAGAAACATTTACCCGGGAATGGATTTCGCGTTTCGGCGTGCCTTCAGTTGTTACCACGGATCAAGGGACTCAGTTCGAGTCTGACTTATTTCGCCGACTGATGACACAATATGCCACCACCAGAGTCAGGACGACAGCTTATCATCCTTGTGCCAATGGTATGATTGAACGGGTCCATCGACAGCTAAAGGCAGCCATTATGTGTCACCAGGACTCGTGGGTCCGCTCCTTGCCTCTGGTTCTCCTCGGCATGCGGTCTGCGTTTAAGGAAGACCTGAACGCTACAGCCGCCGAAATGTTGTATGGGGAACCTCTTCGTCTGCCCGGTGAGTTGATCGTCGAAACAGATGAACCTGACCAATTCGGAGACCCTGCTGATTTCGTTATACAGCTTCGACGTAAAATGTCTGCTATACGACCTATCCCTGCATCTCGGCATTCAGAGCCATCAAAATTTATATTCAAGGACCTCTCCTTGTCAACGCACGTGTTCCTCAGGGATGACTCGGTCAGACGACCACTACAGCCGCCATATTCCGGACCGTACCGTGTTGTCAGCCGCGCCAGTGATGGAAAAACCATTACTCTAGAGGTAAATCACAAAACTGTGACCGTTAGTATTGATCGCGTGAAACCGGCACACATGGAACATGCAACTCATACTTCTGACGAGCACAATCACAGGTTCACAGAACCCACGACACACACAACCGTTAACCACCCTAGGAGACCAAATGAACATGAGAAGTCCAGGGACACCAGTCTAAACGCTCATAAATTGCCCTACACTACACGATCCGGTAGACGTGTTAAATTTAAGGAACTCCCCGATTATGAATAGGTTATCGGGTTATCCCTCTCCGTGGGGGGGTGGTGTGGCGTTTCCGAACGCCACTGCGCTGGCAACCCGAGAATTTTATTATGTTCTGACATAGACATTTTTCTTATCTATGGAACACGTCTTTTTTCCCAACGGACACGAATAATTACTCTACACAAAACTACTTTTATTACAAAGGCTTCGAGTAAAACATTATTCCTCCGTGGTGTTAATAGTTTATAGTGATAACATATGTATCGATGACGACCAGTGGAATACACGGTTACACGTACTAATGACTTTCACTTGAACCTCTCCGTCTCAAACAAAGGGGACCCCTGAGTTCCCAAAACTTCTGATAAAACAATAACTGACCTAGTAGTATCAACCTCAGAAATGAGGTGCACAATAACTCAACTTACACTTAAACTTGAAAGTATAGAAAATAAAATGGGAGATTTGCTATCAGAAAACAGTGACTTACGGGAACAAATAAAAAAGTTAACTGTAGAAAAGCAGAGACTGGAATCTGTCATAAGCCATACCAATCAGAAGTTAAACTGTTCCCTTACACAACAGAACAACATGTCCACTGCACAAACCTCACCAACTTCAGACGGTCCCTTTACCAATAATGACTACGGGAAGATAACATTGTTGAAACAGGAAATTGACACTCTACAACAACAACTACAGGTCGCAGAGCAAGAGATCTCAAGACTCACTGGTCGCATTGAAGAACTTATGCGGCATAATCACTACATAAATAAGAATGAGTCTCTAAAAGCCACACAAAATACGAGTCTAAACACTATGCCTAATGCTACGAAATGGCTGAAAACAAATAACGAAAAGAAGATAGTTATCTTCGGCTCCCAGCGGTGCGTCGGACTAGCAGCAGCCATATCACGCTCACGTGCCAACACACAGTATGAGAGGTACAGAGTCGTCGCTGAAACGAAACCGAATGCTCCGACCAGAGAAATTTTAGCCAACTGTAGAAATAGCGAATTTTCATCTGATGACAAATTAATTATATGTGTTGGGGAAAACGACCATAATCCGACACTAATCTTATCTCAGTTAGAAATTATATTAGATAAATTTAAAAATAACTATGTGATTGTACTGAATGTCTTAAATAATGTATATATAAATGTAAATAAATTTAATTACTCTATAGAAAACCTTTGTAAAAAATATGAAAAATGCTACTTCTCAAACAAAAAGCGCAATAAACACTTCGAAATATGTGAGTCAATAAATTATGCTATTGATTGTAGCGACTATAATGATAAATACTTGAACCCTAGCGCTATTCGGAAATGGTTAGTGCGTAACAAATCAAGTTCCAATACAAGCACCAGTGTAAATGAGCCCAAGAAAGGAACAATTCCTTATTACTTTACATGCTTAAAAGAAAGTAGTCACGATGAACGTTGCGTAAATATGCAAACCGACGTAAAGGCTTCAAAAGGGACCATACCCTATTACTTTCCCGTTTTAAATAAAAATAAAATTCAAAATCAATCGTTTTTTCGTGCCTGAAAATAAAGAAAATATACACAATTTTAGAATACTGCACCAAAATATAGCGAGTATCTTGTCCAAAAAAGAATTATTAGAAATAACAATTGAAGAATTAAAGGAATTAAATAATGATCCAGATGTAATTTGCCTATCAGAAACATTTATAAAAAAAGGAAATGAGCTCTACGCTAAAATACATAATTACACTATGGCTTCTAATTATTCGAGAGAAAAGCAAAGAGGTGGTACTTGATTACATTCGTAAATTTAAGGTTCACTTGCAGAACCTGTCATGGTCCAATGTTTACCTAAATAATGATTTAAATTCCGCATTTAATGAGTTCCATGATTGGCTTTGCCTACTATATAACCTCTGCTTTCCGAAAACAAGACTTAAGGTAAATAACAATAATAAAAAACAAAAGTGGATCAGCAGAGGATTAAAACAAAGTTGTAAAACTAAACGCAAACTACGTTATCTAGAGGTATATTATAAAAACAAAAATACAAGCAATAGAAATAAATATAATTGTTACTCTAATTTATTAAAAAAGTGTATAAGCTTATCAAAAAAGAATATAAATATAAAATATATTAACAATCACGATAACAAATGCTTAGCAACTTGGTCAGTTATTAAAAGCGAAATAAATAAATTACCCTCTAAAAACACCATAGAAACTATAAAGTCAAATGGTAAAGACATTAAAGACCCTATTAAAATAGCCTCTGTATTTAACGATCATTACACCAATTTACCACAGATCAAAGCAAAGACGAACAATCAACATCTTAATGCAAGCAAATATCCAAACTCGATGTTTCTAAAACCCATGTTACCCAGTGAAGTGCGGCAGGAAATAATATCCTTAAGCAATACCCAATCAGAGGGTTACGATGAAATTAACACAAAAATCATAAAAGCTTGCTGTGATGAATTATAATGTCAGGACACCTTTCCACACACGGTCGGTTAGCCCCATACTAAGTTATTAATTAACTTGTGTTATGGGCGCTAACACAACTGATAAACTACATATAGCTATACATATACATATTTATAAATACATATTGTAACACCCAGACCACGGCCAACAAGCATGCTCATCACACACAATGTTGACCGAACCGGGAATCGAACCCGGGACCTCAGGTTCGGCAGTCCGGCATGGTGACCATTGCGCCATCGAGGTCGTGAGGAATTATGTGAAATCTTAACGTACCTAATCAATATGTCGTTTTCAATGGGCATATTCCCCGACAGATTAAAACTCTCCATAGTAAAACCAATATTTAAAAAAGGGGACAGATTTGATGTCAATAATTATCGCCCAATAACTCTTATACCCATCTTATCGAAAGTGTTTGAAAAGTGTATGCATAAGAGATAATCGATTATTGCAGTAAATTTAAAATTATTGCCGAAGAACAGTTCGGATTGCAAAAAAACAAGTCTACATCCTTAGCCATATTTACACTCATGAAAACCATACTCTCTAATGTTAATAATAATTACCTCACTACTGGCCTTTTCTTCGATTTATCAAAAGCTTTTGATCTAGTCTCCCACGAATTACTATTAAAAAAATTAGATTCTATCGGAGTTAGAGGTCCTGCGCATGAGTGGATATCGTCATATCTAAGTGATAGGCAACAAAGCGTCGTTATTAACAAAATTAATAAAAATAAAGACATGGCATCATACTATTCAAAATATAATTTAAACAAATATGGCGTTCCACAAGGAAGTGTGCTTGGCCCCGTATTATTCTTAATTTATATAAACGATATCATTAAAATAACCATACATAAGTGCATATTATTTGCTGATGATATTTCCATCATAGTAACGTCCAACAAAACATGTCATACTGTTAAAGACCATGAGGTTGAAATAAATAATACAATAGACTCATTACTTTCGTGGCTAAATATAAACTGTTTGAAAATAAACTTAGAAAAATCCGTCTTCATTCAATTTAATCAAACTAACAATTACAAAAATAATATCTATCTCAACATACCTACTATCAAAGAAGTTACACATACTCGGTTCTTAGGCGTTATAATAGATAAAAATATAAACTGGAAAGATCACGTAGATAATCTCAGTACCAAAATCAATAAATTTGTATATGCTTTAAAAATAGTGAAAAGAGTAACAAACCTCAAAACGGCAATCATGTCTTATCATGCTTACGTTGAATCGTTGCTGCGCTATGGGCTTATCATGTGGGGTAATAGCACCGACATGAACCGTGCATTTATTGCACAAAAAAAGTGCATAAGATCGATTTAGGGGATGCAACCTGACGACTCATGTCGACCAGTATTTAAAAAGCTTGGTTTGTTACCACTACCATCACTTTATATTTATGAAACTTGTAAGTTTGTAGCAAAAAACAAAAAATTATTTAAGTCTGCAAATGAAGTATTACAGCGGAACAGACGTGATCCATACACGCTAGTTCTTGATGACTTACCTAGACTGACAAAGTATAACAAAAACTGTCTTGCAATGTGTGTACGTATTTATAATAAAATTCCCAGAAATCTAAAATTATTACATGTAAGAGCTTTGAAGGCAAAACTACACGAATGGCTAGTCAAATGTAGCTTTTATAGTGTAAGTGAATTTCTTGACAGAAATTTTGATCTCAGATAGGTTAATGTTAATATGATATTAAGATGTTAGTTTTAAGCTTGAAATTTTTGCATGCTATTGTACCTATAGCTAAACATGCTTGTTCCTTTATATATAATATGTAACACCAAAAATACCATGTTTAAAGCAAATAAACGATTTATTATTATTTGGGGGAAAACATTGTTGTTTCTTAGCTTTTAGCTAGTTTTTGCAACATTTACGGGCTGGTGCCAAGTAAATGAAGCATGTGTGGTGTGTTACGTGTGATGTGGTGCTATTTCGTTTTCTTCCAATTGCATGAACTTTCTTACTATTCTGCAGGTATTCAAAATTGCGGCTTTTTGGAGTAGGATGTAAGTGGAGTCTTTTAAATCTATCAGTTTTAGGCTATGATGGAGATGGTTGGGTATAACACCCGTAGTGGAGACAACTATGAGAACTATGTAAACTTTGTCTTGTCTCCAGATTCTGGTTACTTCTTCTTTTAGGTCTGCGTATTTAGCTATCTTTTCGCCTATAGTTTTTTGTAGATTATGTGTGTTAGGTACTGCTATATCTATGAGGTATGTGATTTTATTGATTTTATCTTGAAGTGTTATGTCTGGTCTATTGTAGTGTATTGTCCTGTCGGTGAGAATAGCGCGGTCGTAGTAGAGTTTGTGTGTGTTATTTTCTATAACTGTTTGTGGTGTGTAGTTGTAGTATGGTGTGTTCGTGTCTTGTATGAGTTTGTGTTTGAGTGCTAGTTTTTGATGGATGATGTTTGCGACCTGGTTGTGTCTGTGAGTGTAGTCTGTCTGTGTGAGTGTTGTGCATGCCCCTGTGATGTGTTGTATGGTCTCTGGTTGTGTGTGGCACTTGCGACATTTATCGTTGGTTACTGTGGGGTCTTTTATGATGTACTTCCTGTAGTTTTTGGTGTTGATGATTTGGTCTTGTATCGCAATGATAAAGCCTTCCGTTTCGGGGAATAGGTTGCCGATTTTGAGAAATTTATTTGAGGCTATTGTGTCGATGTGTGGTTGTTCCAAGTCGTGGGGATGCCTTCCGTGCAGGACTTTCTTCTTCCAGTCCTCTATCTTTTGTGTTTGTGGGTCAGTAGTGTCGTTGTGTTGTGTGACTGGTTGTTCGTGCAAGTTAAGTGGAGTGTAGTTGTGGTCGTTTACAGCTACGGCTTTGTGAATGTTACTGGTGTGTTATTATTATATATTATTATTATTGAATTCACAAAATTAATCATATCTTTTGATAGAGTGAATCGATTTCGATGAAACAAAAACTAAGTAATACCCCAAGTTACGTAGAATTTTTGTATATAAGCAATGTCTGTATTTAATTCGTAGATTTTACGTGAATCGCGAACATACAAATAGATAAACAGACAAACATACAAAAATGATGGAAATGGGTTCTGTTAGTTATCCTTTAAAATGCTGGCTATTTTTTTGACAATTTCTTCAATGTACAAAAATTACTTTTCTACAGATTTATTATATGTATAGATTTCTTATATAAGACAACACGTAGGTACGTAAAAACAGGATCACCTAAGCCAAAATACAGAGAACAATCAATAAAACCGAAACAAAAAATCTAACCACATAATTTTAATATCACCAAAAAAAGCTTCGACAAAACCTGTCTAGTTCAATCAAGTTGTATCCTAACAGGGGGAGACAGAGGTCCATCAATATTCCTCGTGTAGGCTTGTATCCTGATCTCATAGTTCACGTGGAGCTCAATATTGAAAGTGACCTCTGTTTGGTTCGCAGGAGTCAGGAGTACGGTTGGTGTGCCTTCAGGACCGTTGTCGAAGTCAATCGGCTGGAATGGAAAAGGAATATCATTATATCATGCTGGCAGGAGCGAGTATTTGATAAGTGCAACATCTCTTCATTTATGGAATAAGCTTCCGCCCGCGGCTTCGCCCGCGCCGAGTTCGGTTATATCGCGTTACCAAGAGAATTCTTCAAAAGTCCGGGATAAAACCTATCCTATGTTCTTTCTCAAGGTCAACTCTATTTCTGTACCAAATTCTATTAAAATCAGTGGTTTAGACCTGAAAGCGTAACAGACAGACAGACAGAGTTACTTTCGCATTTATAATATTAGTAGGGATGGAGGTATATTTTTTGTAATACACACCGGTTCCTTTTCTTCTTCTGTCTTTTGTAAAGTCCCATTGACATATGAGTATTTCATGGATTTTATCTTTTTCACTTCCCATATGTTTACCTGCAATATAATTATACAATTTTAACATAAAGTAGTTATAGGTATCCTTACTACAATCTGGTATAAAATATCAATTGCTACACTCATATCAAAATCAAAAAAAAAAAAAACTATGGAGCACAAACTTGTTATATATGTTACCGGCCGAACCCGATTTTAGGACAAACCAGTTTTGCCTAGGCTCAACTAGTTCTTCCTATACGCGTTAGGATTAACTAGTACAGCCTAGTCTAAACTAATTTGTCCTAAGCCCGATAGGACGGACCAGTTTAGGCTAGGCAAAACTAGTTGATCTGTTCCACAAACAGATGCCAGTGCAAGAAGGCAATGATACTCTGCAATTCTAAGTGCCACCAAAGCAAACTGTGTAAAAATAAATAACAATTTTAATAATTAACATAATACTCGTATGATTATTGCTTCTTAAAAAAAACAGTATTATTTGTTATAGTGTGATTGTTTGTATTACCAATTATTATCCATAACTTTTAACGACAACAATTTTAATTTGAGATTTGATTATTGCTTCTATTAAAAAAAATACTTAGCTATTATTTGTTAGTTTGCTACATATATGTAGTATGATTGTTCGTATTATCAATTTATCCATAACGACGAATCATTATAGTTTAATACAGATGATTATTTTTCTAAACACGGAGTAGTTTATTTAGTTCATCTATTTATTTAGACTTTTAGATATGTATATGTTTAGACTAGGCCATACCAGTTTATCCTAGAGTGTGCGTACTTATATCAGGATCAACTAGTTTTGCCTAGCCTAAACTGGTCCCTCCTATCGGGCTTAGGACAAATTAGTTTGGACTAGGCTATACTAGTTAATCCTAACGCGTATAGGAAGAACTAGTTGAGCCTAGGCAAAACTGGTTTGTCCTAAAATCGGGTTCGGCCGGTAACATATACATTAGATGGACAAGATTGATTAAAAAAAAAAAAACATTTTAATCGTGACGAGTTCGATTGGATCCTTCCTCAAACCACAATTTTTTATGTGATGTTCAAACTGGCTCTTTACAATGCGATACTATGTATGAAAAAACGCATGTCGTGATTTGTTGAAATCTTGTTCACCGGTAACAGGAAAATGTTTTATTTGTGTACACACGATCGTCGTGTTTTGTTACATTGAAATACACCTAAGCGTTATCTAATCAAAACACGGAACCAGATTATTGAGAAAATCTATACATAGCTATAATTACCAATATTGTAAAGAGCAAGCAGAGAAATGAAACAACGACAAGAGAAACACAATCTACATATGTATTACTGATTATCCGAAAACTGATAAATCTATATATAAATAAAAACGAATTGTTGTTCGTTAGTCTGATTAAAACTCGAGAACGGCTGGGCCGATTGAGCTGATTTTGGTTTTAAAATGTTTGTAAAGGTCCAGGGAAGGTTTGAACGATACGAAGGTCGTGGGATCGGCTAGTTAATTATAGAAATCCAAAATAACTCACCTTATACCCGACAATGGGCTCAGATGCATCGTCACTAACTACTGCATCCCAATTTATTAGCTCCGAATAACCACCATCCGATTCCATTGCTGTAAGGTGTGTCAAGTTAGGAGCTGACAACTTGGTCCCCTTACTATCCGTCGGAAGACCATAGGAAAAGCTTACCAACAGGAACACGGGGAAAACCTTCATGATTTAACTTGTATTATTTTAAAATGACTATTAATGTTTTTCAATTGTTTGTTCGGACGTCTACTTTGCGTGACTGGTATGTACCAAATGTGTTGTACTTACATAAATAATATGTATTTTTATCTCAATGCAGGCAGAGGACAATTAGTTGGCGTATTACATTTGTGTATGTAGTCCATTACTACTGAAAAATGAGCGATAAGGTACAGTTACACATGCTAGCTAGTAGCATGCTTTTTAGTATGCTCATTAGCATACTTGTTTCGAGCATGCTCTGCATTGGTCTACATTTGCTAGATATAAGCATGCTAGTTTTAAGTATACTTCTGAAAGAGTATGCTCAAACCAAACACTCCGGTATACATGACATTTTATAGCGTGCTTACTCTCAGTTCAAACAAAACCAAGGACAATCAAACAGTCATTCCTATGGAGTTGAATAGAATTATTATTTTGGTAGCGTTGCAATGCGTCCAAAAACTTCTCTCAGATAGAAAGAAAAAAACAAGGAATAGGCGAAATTGTGCACGCGCACTTGCTGCTGATGACTGATCGATACTAGCATGCTCAATAAGCAAATCTGTTCACACACGCTATAAGCACGCCCCCTTCCACCCGCGCTGCAGGTAGCATGCCCAATAATCAATCGCACGACCGTCGATTTTCGAGCAAACTCGAAACTAGCATGCTCATTATTAGCAATGTTTCGACACACGTACCACTAAGTAGCATTTGCTCAAAAGTAGCATGCTTTCGTGCTACTAACTAGCATGTGTAACTGTACCTTTAGCATAGCTTGCTCAATTCGGGTTCATTATTTCTGATTTTATACAATCCTGGTTTTCTCGAGAAGTTTTCTTTCACCTCTAAGCAGTCGTTAGTGTTAATAATATACTTTGAAATTACATACATGCGAGGTTGGTACTTTACACTAGGCCACGACTTACTTCATACCTCATATATTAATTAAAAAAAAAAAAAACACTGTACCATTCTGGCGTTGACTAAATGCATAACAACAATTTAATTATTAACTTAAAAACGAATAGACAGTTTATCAATATATTAAGACACAGTAATTGTTTTTTTCAATAACTTGAGTCTCATGGCTTGTGAAAAGGGTCCTTCTCTATTCTTGGTGTAGGCTTTCACCCTGATCTCGTAAGCAACTTGCATCTTCAGGTTGTAGAAAAACGCGATGGGTTTGTTCGCTAGTACTGTCATTATCATTGGTATGCCATCAGGTAAATGATCGTTGTCAATTGGCTGGAATTAGTTTGAAATATGGTTTTAAGACCAGTTGTTGAGAAAGGTTTGGTACCTTAAGTATTTTTGAATGAAAGTAAACTGAAAAACTTTTAAGTAAATAAAGTTAGTAGACACTGAACTAAAGGTTAACAATTTTGGCAAAACTACTGCTTGATATTATAATGTTTCAATGATTAAGTAGTAGAGAAGTTTATATTAAGATTGCTTCTCTTTAGTTAAGTGCTTACTCAAATGAATAATACATAATTATTAAGATAACATAATACATTTAAGATAGTTTAAAATGGTATATCTTATACTCATTATTTTTAAGGCGTTCAGTAATTACGATCAAACTTACCGGCTCATCTTCTTGCTGTTCTCCATTGACGAACACTAATGTCTTTACTTTCTTTATCTCCCATAAATAAGCCTGAAATCGAACATTACAACAGTTCATCAAAAAGTCTCTACACTGTACACTACTTAAGTAAAATTAGTTAGTTCAGTTGTATCTACGTCTTTTTCATTATTTCGAGGAAAACAAGATTTTGAAATGAAAAAAAAAAAAACATTAAATAAAAGACATAGATCTGGATTCTAATTGAAATAACAGACAGACTTTACATAATGTTCTCTTCATTATTAGTCGTATCAGTGTAAATAATCGTTGGTGAACCAAAATAAATAAATAAAAAATAAAATAAATAAATTATTAGGTAAGTATGTTTTAAAAATGGATTGATTAGATCAAGATACAAACATTGAGATTCAAAAGACAAAATAAAAGGTAATCGACTCACAGTATAACCTGTAACAGGGTCATGCGGGTCGTCACTGATGACCTCACCCCAAGTGGCTGCAAATGCTACATCATCTCCATGACCTATCTCCTGTAACCCCACTCTTTCAGGAGCCTTCAGTCCTGAAACACTCTTTCCCTCATCTATAGGAACACAGTGGCTGAAAATTGGTAACAAAACACTCACTAGAATAAATACACTGATCATTTTTGACTATTGAATTGTTACACTTTTTTTTGCAAGCGCTTGTACGTCGTGTTTGTTTGAATTGAATGGGCAATGTGATCGTGTCTAGTATTTATATCGTTGTATGTTAAGCTGTGTTTACATAGATAATTCTTGTTTGGGTAAGTTCGCGAATAAGATTTGAAATCTTTATCATTTAGGTATTGTGGGTATTTATGTAAAAAAATAATATATCTGTTATGTTTAAGAATGTTATTAACTCGTTCGTACTCGTTCAGATAATTAATAAGAAATACGTATGAAATGAACCTTTTATCAATCATGTTATAGGTTATATAGTCTAGTGTTGTGACTGATCACGTAATAATAGTTAAGATAGTTGTCGATACTAATTAACTGTATTAGTGTTGTAAACAAATTAAACATTGCGATATGACGGAATTAAAGAGTGTAATTTTTTCCGGTGGAATTATCGCTTCTAAATTCGTATAGGTCAAGACAATTCAAGTTCAAGGCCTAACATGAATTTTAAAACATAAAATACAATCATGCTCCATTGTAAACTACGCATCGAATAATTTGAATAGCAGACATAACAACTGTTGTGGTTATTACGTGTTAAACTAGTCACCTAGCATATATTGCTTATTTTTTTCCTTTTAAACTCTAGGTGTATTTTCATAAATTATTTCGTCTGAATTCATCAGTAAAGTGAACTGTTCATCTTAAAGTCACTCATCGGTAACCAATCAATATAACAATGCCTCTTCGTGCTAAAAGAAACATCCAAACCAAAACAATACAAAATTAAGGAAACTACGAAAAAGCGGCAAAAAACATAAAACACGTGATGTCAAACAAATGCTACTTAAATAAATCAGGCGGGTCCTCTCGGTGCAAATTAAACATTATTCTTCAGCGAAATTCCTCCGAGGACCGGGGACTTTTATTGGAATTTTTGCCAATAGCTCTACGTGCCAATACATACGTTAAACGATTGTAACTGTTCACACCCCACGGCATTTAGCTTCTTTATGTCAATCGGCACGCACACTGGCGTAGCTGGTGCCTACACACACATGCACACATACGTGGGACATGCAAATCGCAAAGACGGAACAGGGAATCCAACGTGTATTCTATTTACTGTTGCTTTGTGTGAGGGTGTGAATGGTTTTGGTACTTTTTGCTTTAAATTTTTGAAGCTGGCTTTTAAGAAGAGAGCGATTTTTGGGAACAGTAAAATAAATAAATGGTTTTGAATTCGTATTTGATAGCAACGTTAAAGAGGTATAAAAAATATGTGAATATGTATGTGTCGTGTCAGACAGTAATGTATAAGTGAAAAATTTATCGTTCTTAATTATAAAACATTTCATATTAATTTCTAAGTTAGTAATTTATACTGGACTTCTTTATCAGACTGACTGCAAGGGTGAGTTATATTTTCCTCGTTTCGATAACGAATGTTTGTATAAAAGTATCAACCCAGTACAATCGCAGTACAACCACTATATCCCAGTATTGTCCCTTTAACACGAAACGGAGGCGTATAACAAAATAAAATACAATACAAAAAGCGTTAAACGTGAACCTATTGATTTGCTGGAATTTTTATTAGCAGCCTACCTCCCGAGGGGCAAGTTTTATTGTACTATTGCTTACCGGCTTCCTTACTGCTTTTAATTTTGTTTATATGGAGATTTGTGAGATGCAACACTGATAAGATTTGTGGGACATCCTTCTTAACGGTTTGAGGAAATTAAGGAGATATTTGCTTTCTCTTGGCGTTAAGTGTCCGTTGGTCCTATTGGTGTGGCATCCTTGAACTTGTACAAAAAGTATTGTTTAATAGCGGTTGTGATCTGTGCATGAATTTATATAGGAGTACCTGTGTTTGGATATTATTAAACATTACCATCATGAGGAAAATATTATTAACGCTGATGTTTTATAGCTGCTAGTGCAACCTGTTGTAAATATTTATATTACTTGAAGGTTGTAAATACCTACATAATTATTTTATGTTGATTTAAATAATTTCAATAAATTGTATTCTATGAGTCACTTGTATACCATAATTAGCCCACAAACAGCAACAAATTAACCCACCTATTTCAAGATACACCTGTCAATACTAAGAATAATGTCTAACAAGTCAATAACGTTTGATGAGCAGCCAGGAACAGTCATTAGAGTGATGGTGATGCGAAGTGTTGGTAATTGTGGGTGACATGATGCTGTATATCACTACCGGTGCCAATGGGCCGTGGAGGAAGGATAGCTTTACCTTGCGGGGCTAGTGATGGGCGAAACAGATTTAGGGAGTAGGTATGATTATTTAATGAATTTGAGAATGTTTTTAGAATGATAATTGATAGATCAGATGTCAAGTACAAAGTCTGCAATAGCAGTATGTTGTGATATCGGCATGGATATGTATAAAATCTTAGGCTTTTGCTAGTGCAGGGTCTTATGCTGTCGGGAAAACAGGCATGTCTTCAGATTGTTTTGTAATTATGTGAATGATATAGTTCAATATTTCAATAAGTAGGTATTTAAGTTAATCACACTACTACGTAATAATGCATGAAAAGGGAACCATTGGCAACCAGAACTGTAAAATGATCTCACAAAAACATTGTAGGATAATGTGCAATTAAAGACAGGCCCTTCTCGACTCTAAAATAAAATTAAAGAAAAAAAAACCTTTTTAAAAACAAGCTTTTATTTTAATGCCCTAAAAAGAAAAAAATATTACTAAGTATTCGTATTTTCTTAGTTTTATAATTTTAATAGGCAGCAGGTACGAATACTTAGATCTCGCGACAAGTTTTTATAATATATAAATTGTGTCAAATGTGTTAAATTTGAAATGACGTTATAAGGTAACAGTAAAAGTTTTAGTGTAAAATGTTTATTTTTTTCTTTTTAGGGCATTTAAATAAAAGCTTGTTTTTAAAAAGTTTTTATTTTCTTTAATTTTATTTTTAACTTTTTAGTACCTCTATTTTTAATTTGAGATTTACTACGACGTAGTTCGCAGCGCGTAGCAGCGTTATTCCGTTATGAAGTCCGTAGTTCGTTCACATGATATGTAATAGCTAATGCGCCATCTTGGATGTTCGCCATGTTGGATTTTGATTACGTGACTATCATAAATAGCCCGTCCGCCATCTTGGACGTCCGCCATATTGGATTTCAGTCACCTGACTATTTTTTTTCGTATTCCTGGCAGCAAACCCTTTAATGCGATACCCATATGATGGGGGTTCATTTTGAATAGTTAATCCGTCATCTTGCATGACCGCCATGTTGGATTTTGGTTACGTGACTATTATTTTCGTATTCTAGACAGCAAACCGTTTCATTTGATACCCATATCTTGGGGGTGCATTTTGAATAGCCCGTCCGCAATCTTGGACGTCCGCCATATTGGAATTAAGTCACGTGACTATTTTTTTCGTATTCCAGGCAGCAAACCCTTTCATTTGATACCCATATCATGGGGGTGGATTCCAAACAGCCAGTCCGCCATCTTGTGGAGGCCGCCATATTGAATTTGCGATGCCGTTTTTTAGCTAGTCATGCATTGTCATTGGAACTCAGAGCGTGTGCAAAATTTCATCCTAATCGGAGAGCGGGAAGTGGGTCAAATTTAAGTTGCAAGATTTGATGACAGACAACGGGACAGGTGAAACTACATAAAAGCTTGTAATTATCGATATTCGGCCAACCCTAGCACACTTCTACAGCAAGCCGTTGAAACCATATATTGTGGTGCGTCCAATCTGTCTGGTACGTTTTGTTTTTGCATCGCACTCATTTGGCACCTTTATTGGTCCGGTCGAAACGGTTTGATCCCGTCGACACGACGATTCATTTCACGTTTGTTTGTTTTTTCAACGTTTATTGTTTTAGAAAGGCAGGGTGGTGGAGGTGCTGATTTAGGTTTGCGTACAATGTTTTGGTAAAATGGTACACCGTTTTTTTGATGTGAGTGATAAGTGTTTTGGGATCAACAATGAATAGGTACGTGGAGCTTCGTAGCTCACATATTTTGTAAGACTAAATATTAAATTGAAAAATTTGGCATAAAATATAAAGTTGCCATTTAACTTTTTAGTCATAATACATAATTACGAGATAAACACAGAAAAAAAATTACGTGCGCTTTGTATAACTTTAATAAGAATCATAGAGAAGTACATAAAAAAGTCTCCGCATTTGTAATTCCATTTCAAACCACCAAAAGGAGATGAGCCAACAAATTAATTTGAAAATTCAAATGCCTTGTAGGGAATGTAATTGTAAAGCCGTGTGTACACGGCACGGTGAGGCGGTGTTTACACCAGCGGCGCAAAAGGTACGGATTTGTTAGAATGTAAATCAAACTGGATGTTTTATTAAACACTCCGCTTGCTGGATATTCAAATTAAGCGGTGTCGATGGTATTCTGTTGTGGAGACTGCTTTACTTTAGAACAAGAAAACGTGTCAAATTGGAGTTTGAAATGTTAGGAAGACGTTGGAAATGTGGGTATTGTTGATTCATTTATTCTTGCAACTTTCTGCATCTTCTGTGCATCTCCCTTTTGAGATATTTATATTATTTTCACTAAGCACTCTAACTTGTATAATTCCTATAAGGCACGTTCCTAACTTCAGTTAACGACCATACATATATTTCTAGGTTATATAATTCCGATTATCTCAGAAAGAGATGCTCATATTTTCGCAAAAAGTCTTCGTATCCCTTTCCATACTTATACCGCTAGCAAGATTTCCACCTCAGCGTTCCGTCGGCAATATTTACCCGTTACTTTCAGTAAACAGTGCCGAACATCGCGAATATAACTCGTACAAGAAAATTAAGCTTGTTTAATTATCTAACTTTGTACTGTTGTACAACCTTTCTCGATGCAAATGTATAGGTATGTGATTCCTGCATAATTAGGTGAATCGATGGGGTTACTTCAAACGGAGTAAGTGGGGCTTTTTAATGAAGCATTTAATTAGATATATGAATGTAGAATGGAACGCGATTACTACTGTAGACTGTAAAAATCTTGTTAGCTCTTTACCAAAAATAATTTCTGCTGTAATTAAGGCAAAGGGTGGACCCACAAAATATTAATTTTCAATTAATAAATAGTAAATTATAAATAAAAAACCGTTTTGTTTTATTTCTATTTGATACTCCGCATAAAACTGAAAGATGTCATGGGTGCTCAATACTTTTGGCCAAGGCTATAACCCATATGAACATTCAGGGATAACTTAAAGCACTTATTTTTAAAACGAAATGATAACATCCTGATGTGACTCGTCTTTTTAAGTACGGTGGGGGTATATATCACAATTTGATCCCGATAATCTTGTGAAGACACACCAAGGGTTGTCTCAAAATATAAGGTTTTTGAGGATCTCTAAAAGATTTATTGAGTCTTTTAAAAAATCCGTTGCAAAGTAACTATCTCATTAAAGAATAATTATTTTCGTTAAGAAAAACAGCGACTTTCCCCAACTTATTATTCACGGTCATTAATAAGAAGTACTAGGCGAGCAGAACTCGACCGGAGCGAACTTCGTATCTGCTTCCGCTAACTACTAAAAGATGGTAATGAAGCGCACTCACCTTTATATACCTGTCCTTGTCACGCACATTACACTTGTATCTTTCTATCTTCCTCTGAGCTGCTGTCACAGCCACAACGGCCGATCCAGACGGTGACAAGAAATTAATTAGGGGAAGCTCGGGAAAATAATGGTGTGCCGTGATTTTTAAATGAAATTTATTTTCTTCACTTCATTTATTTCTGGGCGACATGACACTTCGGAAATTATTAGACTTTAGGAGGGCTTTCCTTTCCGTAGGTAAGGTTTCAACTTGTTTACCTTGTGACACGACGGCTTTTTGTTGATGTTTTATTTGTCCTAGTTGGTGTTGATTGGTTTTTTAATATTTTGTCAGAGAATTTGAATTGAGATTCTCGTTTATAATTTAAATGTAAGGTGCAGTTTTGAATGTTATAATTTATTTATTTCAGATTCTGATTAGATAGTCTATACAAATACGATAGGTGAAACCAGTAGTAGAAAATAGAAGTCAGTTTAAAAAAAGTTCCGCAACGACCACGACAGCATTCGCTTAAAAAATCATTTATCTTCCAACATTGGCTTTCATGTCGGTAAGAACTATCCCAAAATATTGTTGGTCCACCGTCACCTATATGACACGCGACAATTTATCTAAATAGGTCCTCATTTCACAGCTGAACGAAACCAAACTTTATGACAGAGTATCAAGGTTTATTATTATTGATCATGCGATGTTTGCACGTCTTAAACGTTGTCGTGAAGTCTTGAAAGTGAATTGATGGATCCTATCTTAGGGATATTAATATCATTAGCTTTGGAGATAAAAGAAGTATTCCAATGTTACAGTTTTTCCAGTTTTCAACTGGCTGAATCAAAAGTTTTTGGTTGGATATTCCACAACGGATCATTAATACGATTTCCATGATATGAGGTAATGATGTCAGCACTGAAAGGTACAAGCTGTTGAAACAGCGATTAAAATAAAGGGCTGTAATAAAATCACTGGTGATTATTATCGGCGGCCCGCACTGTGGAAACTTGGTAATATTCACGCTTATTATAACCATATAGGAGAAGCAGAAGGTTAACTATATTCGTTGAATGAAATAGAGAAGATTCTTTTGGCCTGTTGAAAAATGTTGTCTATGTTATAGATTTATGAGAGGGCTTAATCCATATTTGTTATGGTGACATACCCGTCAACGTCACTAAATCCCTATTTATTTAGTGATGATGTAAAGTGAATATAGTTGATTCCTATCACTGTCAGTTATAATTTTAACATTCCTTACATATTTTCTGTATATTTTGAGGGAGTGATATTCCATATGGTATACAGCTTTCTTTGGTGAACAGTTGGTGTGAATTGACTTTCTGTGCATACCAAGCTGTGTCCCCAAACTCATTAAACGCACGAACAGATTTATTATCAGATTCGATTATAATGTTACGTAGTCACGAGAGTTGTCATTTTTGTCCCCTGTCAATAATATAATAAGAACTGTTGAGTGGTTGACTATCCAGGAGCGGAATTTACTTTAAAAAAATATACATTAAGAAGTGCATCATCAGAAAGTAAAATAATTTCAAAAATTGGGACAGGATAATTTAACTTGCACAGATAACACTTTTGTAACACAAACAATACTTCAAGATGGTTTAACTTCGTCTATAGACCCAAATATCGATTCAAAAAATGTTCTCTGAACGCTCATTTCAAGCTCAAATCATCCAAGACGACCTGCAACGTACTCCGAAGAATAACTTCATCAAGCCAAAGGAGAAGAGGTTTCACAGTGTAGTGATAGATAAAACTAAGAATTATTTCAAACTGTTTCTTGAGACATCATCTATACATGGATTGAATCATCTTGTGTCGGATCGGAGGCATGTTTTTGAAATGTAAGTATTTTCACTATTAATATTAAAAAATCTGCCTTTAATTGTGGCATCACCATTTTAATACCTGAAGACAACACTAGAAAACCAGTATACTTATTGTAATTATATTACATAGCTCTAAAAATTATACCAGTAGTAAGGACCAGTACAAAACAGTGTAATCTTGTCATCATTTTATATGGTGTAATCTTGTCATCATTTGATATGCCCAAAATATCTCTTTGTTACAGCTTCCTCTGGTTCACCATAATATTCTTCTCAGGGTTTGGGTCCCTGTACCTCTCGCAGATGACGTGGAGCCGCTACCAGTCATCCCCTACCGTGGTGTCCATGGACAGAGACATGTATGCCTGGAACACTACCTTCCCCTGTGTCACAGTGTGTCCTGTCGACTATATTGATAAGAGGAAACTAGATATTTATCTCAGGTTCGTCAGGGATATAATTCCATGCCTTTTGTTGAAGCCTTTCAATAATAAAGACACTGACTCGAAAGCTGTATTTTTCAGAAACTCCAACGAAGAAAATAAGACCAAACTGGAATCCTTCATCTTGACTCTCGCCAACTCATCATACAGGAACTTTGAAGATATCCCGGACTACGAAGGAGTCACTCCAGACAAATATATCCAGCTATTGCTGAACTTGTCCTTACCATTCAAGCCAACCTTGACGATTGGAGTGTCCAATGTGGTGTTGTCCATAGTTCCTACTATTACAGAGATGGGATTATGTTATTCGGTAAACTCAAGGACAGCTGAGTATAATTCACCGGAGTAAGTAATTTTAATTTCTGTCCATCTTATATAGTTTATCTTATTATCAGATAGTTTATCTGCTTCTCAATAAAATGATTTTGTCTTACAGATACAGAGATGCGAACCGATGGGATGTTTTATCTGATGAAAAGAAATCATTGTTCATTCATCCTTTGGATGGCGAAGTATTTGCTCAAGTCATGAATATTTCTACTGCTTATAATGTGAGATTTAATTCAGTTTGTTAGTATTCGCTTAGTATACATACAACAGCTTGAGTTAATTTTATTTATTGATTTTTTTGGACTTTTCAGGTGTATATCCACGGCCCTCAAGAAGTGCCAGATATATCAACCAAGTTCCAGCGTTCTGCCAATGGTTACTACATGAAGCTTTACGTCACTGCTCTCACTGTCTACACTTCACCAGAAGCTTCCAGGTTTGCCATCTTTAATACTCGCACCTTCATTACCTATTTCTAAAATATCTCAAACAGCTCATACTTTATCTTTGTTTTCTTCAGGTTGAGTGTAAATCAACGTCGTTGTCGGTTCCCTCATGAGAACAATTTGAAACATAACTCTATCTACACCTACACCATGTGTAGGATGGAGTGCCGCATACGACTTTGTCTAAAGTACTGCCATTGCATCCCACATTTCTATAGAAGGATTGGTATGTCTTCGAAATTACGTCATAAAATAAAATCTTTGACTTATAATCAAAATTCGATATTTTTGCAGGTGATGAAAAGTTATGCGATATCAAAGGTTTACATTGCCTGTCGAAGCATAAAGGCAAGTAATCTTATTTAGACTTGCAATTCTATTGTGGACTATGTATAATAATTATTCAAAAAGCTATTTTTATTTTCAGATGAATTGTACAAGTTGCAAGACAGTACTGGAAAAAGAATAAACTGTGGATGCTATCCGTTGTGTGATGATGTAAATTATGTCTTGCAGTCAAATGTAAGTATACAAAACACAGTTCTTAGTTATGATCCTTCAAACAAAGTTGGTTTTGCAAACTATGTTACCCTTTTTTGAGTTACATATAACACTTTTATTATCGTTTGCAGGCTCTTCAAGTCTGGTTTTTGGGAACTAATCTCCAATGGGGCATGGTCACCTATCCTCGAATGAGATACAGAAGGGATATCATTTTCGGTTTCACTGATGTATTAGGTATGTTTCTTACTTGTCTTTCATTACTAATCTCTTAAATACTTATATTGATTAGTTTATTGTTATCAGTTGCTGTTGGCGGTATGGCTGGCTTATTCCTGGGCTGCAGTGTCCTTAGTTTCATGGAAGTCGTCTACTTTCTTACACTTCGTCTTTTCTGCTATGCTCATACATCTAAATAAGTTTTGTCTCCTCTAGATCTGTTACGCACTAATCTTCAGTATTATTTGCAAGTTTGGACTTATTTATATCATCATCAAAATAAAATCTGAATAAATTCTTCCTTGGTGTTGTCAGTATTTTCAGTTTGGGTTCCAATCTTTGTCCTAGAATTAACATGTAAATATACGACCACTAATTTCATTATGAAGCCATTACGTCACAATTATACCCAAAACTATACCAATTTGTAACAAAATAACCGCTCGGGTCCAACAGACCCCAGGTAAATTTAATTTAGGGTTAAGCGTAATTGCAGGCGACGCACATCGGGTCATATTAACACATCGTAAATTCAACCCTTAAACACCTTGCTAATAATTAAGATCGGTCTTTGAGACCCCGGGGATTGTTGGGCCAATTTAACAATAACACCTACTGTTGCGGACGGGTTAGGGACGTATCGGGTCACCTTTATTTATACTTACAAGGGTTAGGTTAAATTGGAGAGGTGCTAAGTTATATTGAACTCAGATTATGTTTCGTTTAGGTTCATTATCTGTCTAATCGGATGCAAAAACATTTTTGTCATAGTTATATTAGATATTTTAATGATAACAATAAGCGTTAGGATACTTATGAATAATCTAGCATCGATTAAAATTCTATATTACCGCAATTTGTCGTCCTAAACAATAAAACCTGTAACTACACCAGCATAAAATAGTGCGTACCACAAGGTTGTCGATAATACTAATCATCGACTTATCTGTCGCCCGCAAGACGTACGCAACACATTGTCATAAAAGGCTTAACTGTAGGACGACTCGTGACTGTCGGGGAGTAATGTTTAAGATTATTGTTATGACTTAGCGGGGTTGAGGTAATTTAATTCTGAGACGTTCTACCTTTGTGTTTGGCGGTAGTGATGTGGAAGAGCGAATGTCGATAATTAATTTATTAAGTTTGGTGATTAAAGTCAAGAAAGTTGAAGATATATCTTTTACCATGAAAATGTTACAGGTTGCAGTTTGATATTTCACTATCATCAAAGTTCAAAGATCAAGAAGAGAAAGAAATATGCCTGTTTCACACTCGTGTAAAGTTTTTACTACAGTTTATCGATAGCGTCATCCCAACTCTAAACGGAGGTGTTTATTAATACTACATATTAAGATTTTAATTGCGACCATCAAGTGGCTTTTGTTTATGAATGAGTCGCTGCGGGGGGGCGCCACCTCACGTAGCTTGAGGCTTGGAGGTGAGATAGCTTACATATGTGTGGGTACATAAGTAGATATGTATGTATGTGTTGGTAGCTATCTCCCGTGTATCAATTACGTTTGATGTTCAGGTACTCATAAGGGTGGTTTATAAGTTTGTTGGCATGCTTTCTTAGAAGTTAAAGTTTTTGCCTCGTGTATTGATATTGAATGGCAATTTCCACTGACGTCGAAGACGTTTTTCCTGTGGGGCCTATCACTGTATAACTTACAGTAGAGTTTTTCTTAATAAGAGGCGATAGATTGTTAAATTTTCGAAATCTGTAAGATTAGTCAACACTGTTTTTTTCAAGAAGGATTATTAAACAGACTATTCCATCGTATTCTCCATGACTGAGACAACACCACGGTTACTTACAATTTCATCCAATCTCAATGTCCAAAACCAATTTATTTTTATAACCCCTCGCACAAAGTTTTCTACCATTTGGCACCCCACTATTTATATTATAAGCTGTCATAAAACGTTTATAATATCGATACACGTGGCCGATTGCTTGATAAAAAGGTATTTTACGATAGGCGGAAGAAATTGCGTTATTTTGGGGGGGAAGATAAATCGATTCTCATAGTTTTGAAGGTCATGTTTTGTGTGATACAGGGGTGTGAGATGTTTTATAGCTAGTTCTGTATTATGTATAGCAGTTGCAAGTTTAATCCAGTTTGTGGGAGTTGTAGGATTTTCCTTTTCGATAGTCATACGTTTTCTCTAAATTATTCTATGGTTTTCTTGAGTGAAACATAACCAACCGAATCCCAAGTTTTCACTGTTGCATTTATGATCGTGTTTTTCAACGGTAATACACATTTTTTACAATGATCATATTAACAATCAATCATATCAGGTTATGTCCCAAACCCTGATAGTCGTGTGCGTGTCCTGCCATCAAATCAAGCACTACCCCTGACCCACAATATTTACCCCACCTTTTAGATTGCCAGATAAAAAAACTCCCTGATTTATGGGTATTTTTTCTCTCCGTTAAATAGTTGTCTTAAAGGCCTGGAGGGCGGGGTATCCTCATTTTTCTAAGGTGGATATTGCCTTTTTTGCTGATAAAGAAATGACGAATGAAGTAGGTGTGAGATAGTTTATGTGTTGCCCTCAGATTTATTATATGGGATCTTATTTTATGATCACTTTATTATAGGTGTGGTTGAGGGCTTTTGTGTTGATGAAATTGGACGATGGTAACTTGATAGGAGAATTATAATTCTTCCACTTGGATATTATAAATTAATCAATCACAATTTATCATAGAAATGAAATACCTTCATCAGAAATTACAAAGCTAAAAATAACCAACTCAACACCACAAAATGTGTAATTACCTCATCACCGACAAAACGAGATACCTCCACAAAGGCCTAAGTTAGGCACTTACTCAAAATAACCGATCCGCCATCACGAACAATGACGTCACTTCCTGACGCTCGCGTTTGATGTCACCGAGGGGCGGGAACAAAGATTTAACTAAGAAACAAAACATGCTTACTTGCGATCTTACCTATAGCGGGTTAATACAGAGTGTTCGAAATATTAAAGTAGATATTCATGTTTGGAGAAGAAGAGCTTATTACATTAATATTATATTTTGAGATTGTTTGGATTCAGTTTTATTGGCATGGCATATATACTACAGGTGCACAAAAAGGTATTTTTTTCTGCTTTTTTACATTACAGAAATATAGATTTTCGGTAGTAGTGACTACGCTTTCAGTAAACTAACAAAAACTTTACGTTACACATGTTTAGTTACATAGTTACTATAAGCACTACTCATGAATTCACCTGTTTTGCGAAATCACTACCAGTGCAATCTTTTAGAAGCTATCCTTTGTACCAAAAATCTCAATCACTGAAGAACATGTTTTAAGAAAGCATAAGAAATCATTCATCATTTTAAACAGATTTTCCAAGCGTCGTTACTATTTTTTCCAAAATACCCATCGTAATCACATCTAACAATGGTTGTACAATAATTTAATACCACATGATATTGTACACCCCCTATATAACGTCTCTCACCTCTCAGCATTGTGGCGCTCGGTGGCAGGCGCGCCGCCTAACTTTTTAACGAGCGCCCACATCCACTGCATCAAAATCACAATAGCTCTATATTATTATCATAGGTATATATTTATATAAATTATAAGTAACATGTTAAGAAGAAATTCTGAGAGTTTCTGATTCTGAAAGTCGTCTAGTTACACTATTAATAAGTCAAGAATGGCTAAACCGTTTAAGCTGAAAATTAGAGCGGAGGTAGCCTAGACCCGGGAGAAACACGTAGGATAGTTTTTGTCAAAATCCGACTACGGGAAGTAGTTATCACGGGACGCGGGAAAAACCGCGGGCGGAAGCTAGCACGCAATAATGTAGTTTTAAACATATGTAGCGCCTTGAAAAAATATCGTAGCAATTCTTACTGTTGACAAATTGCTTTGGTAATTTGTATCGATGCTTGGTTGTTGATGTATGATGCAAAAAGCTGCTTATATTTTGAGGATAGGGAAGGACGTAATAAAATGCAACTAACAAAATGATAATATTATTACAAAAAAAATGAAACAAAAGTATATTTTGAGGATTTTGCTCGGTTTTTTTATTAGCTTTTCGAAGAAGTTTAATATTTTTTTATTTTTAATAGCATATATGTAAAATATTTATGATCATTCAAGACACAAGAACAATTCAGCAGCTTAAAATTGCATTATAAGTATCAGTCAAAAGCAAATTAATTTAGCTGACGTCTACATGATCTTATTTAAGTAGTCTAAATTATATAATACTAGCTGCCCGCCCCGGCTTCGCCCGTGGTACTTACATGTATTATACATACAAACCTTCCTTAAGAATCACTCTATCTATTAAAAAAAAACCGCATCAAAATCCGTTGCGTAGTTTTAAAGATCTAAGCATACATACGGACATACAGCGAAAGCGACTTTGTTTTATACTATGTATTGATAAAACATGTTTATGATGAAGTGAAAGTTATCACAAGTCTCTTCTTCGATCTCTTTTTCGATAATTTTACCCATAAAATGTTAAATAAAAAAAAAACACCTCATATATATAATGAATGAATATATAATGAAAATCGATTGGATCGAATAAATCATGCTTTCATATCGCTCTATTAACATTAATACAATAATTAGGCGGGCAATATGTAAATGTATGCTAAACACGGCTTAGCTGAATAAGATTAGCACACTCTAATTAGTTGATTTACAGCTCAGCCATCCATATTAGTGATTAGTTCCAGTGTTCATGATTGTTACTGACTCCACTGATGTAGATACGAGGTTTATGAGGTACCTATGTACCAAATCGGATGCAATCCTTAGTAATATTAAATGTATTTTTTTACAAAAAAGCGACTTCTAAAAACGTGTCCAGATACTTAGAAAGTACATACTGCCTGAGCTGGAATCGAACCCTCGCTCTCATACTTGAGGTTACTTCACCCACTTGGCCACCACGACTCCACCACTGTACATTCGAGCACATACAGGTTTAAAAAATAAAATAAATACATTGAAAATTAATCCACTTCATTTATTTACTATAAAATCGATCAACCAGATTTAACATAAACTCAAAGCTTATTTGGTGCACAACGGTTGATAGAGACAATAACAAGAGCCTGCGTAACACAGCGATTGGGTAGTCTTTAAGCAGGACTGGCTGCAGACTCCGTAACAGTAGTCGGGGGGACCACAGGATATATCCGCATCTGGAAAATTAAGAAAAACACATTATATAACAACATTCATTATGACTGTTTTAAGCTGTGATACAGACACGGCTAAATTAAATAAAACATGGAGTAAATCCCTCGGGACGCGGGTGAAACAGCCAGTAATCTATATGTTTGTCTAAAAGAAAATCATGTTTTATCTCAAAAATGGCTGAACCACTTTAGCTGCAAAATTACGGACACGGCCGTGGACACCTTTACTATAGGTATTGGAGATCATTGGCTAAGATATCACATATTCAAGTCTGCAGCTATTTTAATAGTTACAATAAAAAAACTTACTAGAGGGACTGTTGTTCCTGGTAGCTGTCATACTGAGCCGACGATCTATTGTGAAATAAAGCTCGAATGTAAAGAAAACTAAAGTTTCAAGCTATTTATAAGAGAAAATAACTGAACTATTACTAATCATTATTCTTCGGTCAATGTGCAAAGTTTGATAAAGTTTTTTATTTTAACTTTGTAGTAATTTAGATCAGGGTTTCAGGTCAAAAAGTTCAGCACAGCTAATTTAATGTTGATTTTATAATAATGATAATTATGCTATAAATGCCATTACATACATCGGAAATGAGCGTGAAATTAAAAATGTTATATAAACTCTTTTGCAAAAAAAGCGGGCACCTATGCGAAATCTTGGTTTTATGGACTTCACGTGTATTTCAAAGGAATTTAATAGCTGCTGAGTCGTGGTGGCCTAGTGGGTAAAGAACCAACCTCTCGAGCATGAGGGTGTGGGTTCGATTCCAGGTCAAGGCAAGTACCAATGCAACTTTTCTAAGTTTGTATGTATTTTCTAAGTATATCTTGGACACCAATGGCTCATAAAAAAGGTAAAGGAAAACATCTGAAAGAAAGAAAGAAAGAAAATAATTTTTATTGCGCAACAATAGACGCATACACACACTTAAAATTAGGCACGTTATACAGAAATAATGATAGGAGGGGAAAATATGCGTCTTAAAGCGCGCAATACGGCCCTCGCTCAGCATAATGCTGCGACCCGAAACGAGAGTCCCAGCGCTGATTTTCAGCATCTTGAGGAAACCTGGACTATATTAATCTGAAATCACCAACCCGCATTGAGCAAGCGTGGTGATTAATGCTCAATCCTTCTTCGTGTGAGAGGAGGCCTGTGCCCAGCAGTGGGACGACAAAAAAAGGCTGTAACAGTAACAGTAATAGCTGTAGTATGTTACTAGCATCAAAAGGGTTAGCCAAGCACGCGTGAGATTGTATTCTAAATTTAAATTTTGTAGAATTTGCTAAGAAACCGGTTAAACCTTGTTTTGGACTAATTGCTGGTAGAAAGTTCGTGGGCGTTTTGAAAAGTTTTTGACGTGATTTTCAGAAAACTGATAATGCACTTTTAATTAATAATTAAAGTACCCTTCTGTTACATCAAAACATTTTTGAAAAACTGTGCGTATTGGATAAAATTTTCACCTGTTCTAAATGGTCTTATGCCGATGATCGATGGCAATGTATAGAGTTTCGGCATTTTTGTGTAAAGCGTTCTATTGTTTAGACATTGTACCCACCCGGTTTAAAATATCCCTTTCTCATAAATAAACACAATTTAGAGGAGTATCAGTACTTTTGCCTCCTACAAAAAAAAAATTAAAGTTAGCAGAGCCAAATCACAACTCGTCTCCTATCACACTTTGACATTTAAAAAATACCAAATTTTATGATAAATGTTAAATTAACCATTCGGAAAATTATGAGAAGACTTAAAGCTATCCAAAAAGTCAAATTATTGCCTCGTTGAAGCTCTCGATAACTCCATAGCCCGACACGATGATTTAGCTGAAAGGGATTCATGAATTCAAAATTTTTGGCCCAACGCATATTTCGTAAAAAATGATCAGTTAGCCAATTATTGTTATGATTTAAGAAGGAAAGTGCCGTAGATACCAGAAAACCTCGGAGCAGACAGGTTTATTGAACAAATTGACCGGATGAAATCCCGCTATTTGAACGCTCAGACTCATAGATCTTCAGAGGTCTACGGGGTTTCCCAAGAGGCGAGGTTATTTAAAAATCAGTGATTACGAGACCTTAAGACCTCGTGCTCACAGTCTATGCATTATTTTCTGTATTTTGTAGAAGTCCTTGAAACAAGATTTCGCATAGGTGCCCGTTTTTTTTGCAAAAGAGTGTATGTACTTAATCAGTCAAATCAATAAGGTAATTAACCGATATTTCTAATTTGCAATGGCTTACTTATTTCTTTTATAAATACTCAGTACTTAGCTTGATACATTTTAATTACTAAGTTACAACCATGAAGTTTTCAGTAGTTTTATGTTTTTTGACGAGCTTGGTTGCTTCTGCTGTGGCTGATTTAGAAGACAATGATACCAACAATGACGTCCGTCATCCGTTCGTACACACGGTTGCACATCATTTGGGCCAGCGTAAGTTTGTTATTCATTCTATAGTATTCAAGTTGCTTTCATCAAATCATTTAGGTATGTATCAGGAACACTTCAAAAAGTGTTATATAGCCCATTGTTAAGTAAAGAGGAAGCATCTCTTTGTTTGTTTGTACCCTAAAGTGTACGAAACTATTGATTCGATTAAAAAAAATATTTCACAGTTGGAAAGCTCACTGTTCCCGAGTAACATAGGTTATTTTTATCTCTGTACGGACAATAGTTCTCATGACACGTGGGTGAAACCGCGGGAAATCGGCTAGTACCTATGAATTATAGTTTTTTTTTGTAATATTGATGATGTAGTAATATTCTAACGTTCTTCCTTACTTCCCGCAGTTGGACCAACCCAGTGCCTCGTAGATGCTGACTGCAGAAACAAATGCAGGAATACGGAATTGCACACTGAGATGGCGAACTGCTATGAGGGGAGATGCTTCTGTATGCTGCCTGACAAGTAGATTACTGTATTAAACATGTTTTACCACAGAGACGGTGAGCCTTAATTGTGTGCGTAAATAAAAAAAAATATAGTAAAAAAAAAAACTAAAAAACACGCCAGTCATGTATTGTCATCAGAACTCAGAGCGTGTGCAAAACATCCTCATTGAAGACCGGGAAGTGGGTAAAATTAAAATTCCAAGATTTTCTTACATACATAGTTACAAGTGAAGCTAAGTATAAATAAGTGTGTTAAATATAAAAAAGGGGCCACAAACAACTTACTCAGTCTAAAATGTGTTGATGTACTATCGGAGACACTTCCGCCTGACCACCACTTCCTTTTTGGTTCCTTTTTGCTTGCTCAGTAGAAAAAAAAATGCTGTGCTCTAATGACCCTAAATAAACGATAATTTAGTATTATGCTTTCCTAGAATTTTTCCACTAATGGCTAGGCGGAAAAGTCCGCGTTAGTAGATTTACAAACACAAGTATGGCCCGACTTAGGGAAATTAAACACTATCGAACTCCCAGAGCCGTTTTTAGGGAAAACCCAGGATTTCTTTTACTGTGCCAGTAATTAAAATAAGTTTAATTTTTAGCTTATAATTAATACCTATGTAGAAAAAGTTTACGTACCTAATAAAAAGTTGTGCTTTTGATTATTTGTTGTTTCATTTAAATTGTATTAAAGATTGTAAAGATTGTATGGTAGTAACAACAACTTTTGAAGTTTTAGGCCACTGTGTATGTGGTAATAGGTAGATATTTAATAACAAAATATTCTAGAAAAACAAACAGCTTTTGATCTTTTTAGGGCTCCGTACCCAAAGGATAAAACGGGACCCTATTGTTTAATTATTTTTAATTTTTTTCCGTAATTTTCATATCAACATTGTTTTTTCTATTTTATCTTTTTTTTCCTAACGTTTACAGATGTTTTTTTTGTGTAATTAATCATCATGATAGTAGCTAACACCTGAAAAAAGCAGTTTGGCTAAACATTCTAGAACTTACATAAAATTTTATCTGAAGTTCAAAATTACTGTTGGAGTTCAGTAGCCAAAAATGATAAGGGCTTAAAAAAAATAATAAGGGGTGCCAGAGGTTTCTAAGCATTCTTAAAAACTGCTAAGAACCTGTGACAATAAATATCATTCATAAAAATCAGACCTTAATAGTGGTTTTTCTCCTGTTTAATTCTAGCTCCTAAAGTACAAAAATCGCTGAACATACATGGGGGTGATTCGGATACACCATAGCATAGAGCTTCTAAATTTTTTTTTTGGACGCCTATGGATGGGCCACCCTGTATATATTTTGGGGGGCTCTCATACAAAAAACGGGATTTTTTTGTCCGTTTTATAAATAATGGTACGGAACCCTTCGTGTGCGAGTCCGACTCGCACTTGGGCTTATAAAATTTAAAATGTTTTCGCAAAAATGTTGCAAATAATCATGTATCTTGTAGATACAATAAATCTCTTATGAGATAACAAATATTAAGAGAGGGCTAACATAAGTTTTACGTACCTACAAAATGAAAACCGATTTTTTTATCGGAAGCTTACACAATAAATTAATTGACCTGTGTTTCTAATTTGTAATGCATATTACTTTCTTAGCTGCTAGTTTCTTTGATATATATTTTTTTCAGATTTATTTTAATAGTACATTAAATCAAGCTACATATATAGCTTAACTTCCAGCAACACTTTACAATACGTATAGGCTACCTACTAAATAGTTAGAAAAATAGTGAAATAGGTACAGAACTGTGGGTATACTAACAGAAAAACAAATAAAAAATAAAGCTTAATATTCAATACAAAACATTTACTCAAATTCAAGTCTGTTGCACATTAGCAGCGACGGATGTTTCCATTTTTCGCATGTTTTAGTGGACAGAAGCAGTCACCGTTGATGCATTTTCCGGACCATGGAATGCAAAATATGTCACATTCGGAGTCTTTCTCACAATTCTTATCCAATGCTGAAATAACAATAGTAATTAAACTAAAGTATCCGTAAACTTATACCTTTGGCAAGTCTTCTAGATATAAATAAATATATGTTTGGTCTTGAGAGTAGGTACCTACAATAAAAAGAGAAAATTCAGATAATACGATATAACCTGAAAGATATGTCTTACAGTTTTAAAAACAAAATTACTGACGTTCCCTTTGTAGCGCAGCCATACTTCGCTGTCTCCAGCTAGACTCCGCTATGGTGGAGACCACGACCGTAGCCAGCAGGAACAGGATCGCAAACTTCATGTTTACCCAAACAGTAATAGTTCTCAACTATAACACTACAGGCAACGACCAGTCTTTATGTATGAAAATAGAAGCGGCTCAAATTTAATTTTCTGGTCTAATTTTGATATAGGTAAATAGGCATGTAAAGTAAATTTTAACGGTCACCAATTTGTGATTAGAATGGAATTGTAAGTCCACCTAATTAATCGCTTTATTGTAATTAGAAACTATTGTTCCTACTTAAAATTAGACCAGTAAATGTGATTTGAGCCGGGTTTTTATTTCTCTTACATAAAGCGTGATCGTGGCGTGAAGTGTTATAGTTGAGAACTCTAACTGTTTGGGTAAACATGAAGTTTGCGATCCTGTTCCTGCTGGCTACGGTCGTGGTCTCCACCATAGCGGAGTCTAGCTGGAGACTGCGAAGTATGGCTGTGCAAAAACGGGCAGGTAAGCTATTTAATTTTTGAAACTGCAAGACATTGAGGTTTTTCATTTTATATCGTATTTTCTATACAATTCACATTATCACGTTAAGGCTAAGTTATTTACTGTAATTTTTTATTTATCCTCGTTTGGTTTTTAATTCTTGAGAAGGTTATCTGATAGATCTTTATCAATTCCTCAACACAGTCGGCCTAAGCATTATAAATAACCTGCAAAGGAGCAACCAATCTAACTAAGCCATACGTTTACGGACAGCATAAACGTCAGTTCTCTTAAAACTGCTGTTTACTAATGTTTTTCAAAGTTAACAGTTGTATCAGGAACAACGGACGTCTTAAATATCATCGGTGAACTTAGGCAAGAATGGGCTGTGCAAGAATAACAAGGCTTGTAGTAGTTCAAACAGGTCACTGTCCAGCCACATTCATCGGTGGCTGGACAAACAGTTTCATTAGAAGCACCACTTATGTAAATCGTAATAAAATTCATATTATTTTTCGTTCCTTTGCAGTAAACCAAAAACTGGGTTGCTTAGATGATCACATATGCTGGGAGAGATGCAGAACGAACGTAGCAGTGTGCATCGATGGACAATGTATATGTTACTAAGCGAAACCTGATGACCTAAGCTGATGAGTAAAAATGACTGCATAGATCAGTTGCATGGACAAAATAATGCAGGAATAATGGACTCTGTTTTTTTTTTTTATATTTTTATATGTTTTGTATTAAATTTGCTTCATTGTACAAATAATTGTTTTACTATGACGCCTCTAGTAGATAAATTTTCGGATAATATTCAACGGCAAAGTTGTAAGAGCGAACATGCATGGTCATTAGGTGTAGACTACATAACAAGCAGAGCAAGGTTGTGCCTTAATACTGATGATTTTGAAACTATTGCAATCAAACCCCAGCGGTATGCATTGAACAGCAGAACACATAAGCGACAGTTTACCCCACACAAACAAGGGTGCACACATTTCATTAACCTTTACAGTTTAATCCGCAATCCATTGGATTCATTCGCCTTTTTTCGATAGTCCTTCACAACGTATATCGTTCTGGCAAAGCGGCTGATCAAATCAACCGTTTATTTGTGCGGAGGCACTCGGCCGTGGCGGATATCGCGGATACGCGGATATTCTCGCGGATACGCGGATATTTGCGGTGTGCATTCGGAATTTAAATAGCGCGCTTGTGTATATTGGTGTGTTCCACTAATTTGTAGTGTCCTGTTAATTCCATGACATTTTGGTCACATTAGTTTGTTGTTGGTTCTGAAATTAGGTAATAGCTGTCGGCACTGTTTGTATGATTGGTATTTGAAACTATATTCGCATTGAGTTAGAAATTAATGAATAAGAATATTAGGTTCACTATTTAACATGTTCTACGCTCTACACAATCCCTTGAATACATTATCTGAAAGTACTTTAAGAGTGAATTAGCTGAGTACCAGTGTTTTACATAGATCACCTCATACCACCAATCATAAAACTCGTAATCTCCTTCACAACATTTCAAATTCAAACCACTAACATCTTAAACAAAACAAAAACATAGCGCTAATTCTAAATTAAACTTCCCAATTAACATGACCACATAAAATGTCCCGAAAATTAACCCTCTCGTCACTGCGTCCAGTAAATACGAAAATTCGTATTCGAAATTTCGTATCGACCGTTGACGGTAGATCGAAATTAACCAGGGATTGGTTGTCCAATCAGGCTCATCGCAGTTATGGAGCGCTCCACTTAATAATATGCCACAATAGTGTTCACACTTTCTATTTAGTGCGGCGCTGATTGCCAATCAAACATGTTATTTGGCTGTTTAATTAATGTGTTATTGAGCTGGTAAGGTAAATTGTAACGTCATTTTTGTACTTTAATTATAATTAATGTGAACGTACGAACTGAAATTCTGTTTTGCATGGTCCGCTTATAATTCTATATGAGATAGTCTGTATCTAAATGCTCATTATTATCTACCACACTGCAAAAGTCCGAAATCTTGAAGAAAATGAGACAAATTCCAAAGCATCCAAAAATAAAATTTACAAATAACTCTCAATTATCAATAAAACATATCCTTCAGTTTTCACTAACATTGTAAAAGGAATGGCGATGACAAACTCATAAAAGGGTAACACAAGTAATTGTTTACGCGTTCGCGTAGGTGGGGGCATTAAAAGCGCGAGTTACGACCGCGCGTCGCTCACACGTCGCTCCTAACAACGAATTTACGTACCTGAGTTACGGGGGAAACTGTTCAAAGGATACATGTACAACGTCCTGGATAAGGATGAGTTTATATGGATGTTATATTGGTAAATAAAGCTTAAACCGTCATATTTCACTGAATATTAATTACGGTACTTTTATTGACTATAGTTTTAGGCTTAAAGGTTTCTTAACACTTGAACTTTAGTAATAGCATGAATCGTTCTTTATTTGTTTATTGCATTTTTAGTTGTCTTGAATATATTTCGTTATCCTTAGAAGTTGGAAAGTGCTGGAAAAATTTAATCGTAATCTCTCTATAAGCTTTGGTGTTATGATCTAACATAACCGATAAAACCATTAACCACTATTTTCATAAATTCAGTAAAATAAAAATGGTATTATGGTTTTTATTTTACCACCATTATAAACTTGTCCTAACAAAATAATCATCGAAGTTTCACCGTTTTGTCAAAACAAAACGGTGCTCACTTGACGCCGCGCCGTAATTGGCTTCATTACATATCCTCGTTAAAGTTATTTGTCGCGTGCATTCCCCGCTCATTTCGTGGCCCAACATGTTTATTGGTGACATATCCTTGATTCTTTTTAAATGTTTTTTTTGGAAATTATAATTAATGAGTGATTAGTGAAAGAAGTTTCTTGTATGGTTAGCCTGTAATAGAAAACATTGTAAGGTTTAATAAAATAAACTGTAAATAGGTATTTTAAACTACTAAATACCCGTATAAGCTTGACAATATGCCGTTAAGCGCGCTACACACGCGCAGCATGCGACTAATGGCGATCTGAGTGGTTTCACGTGTACACCGCACCTTAGGCGTGCGGGGAGCCGCTAAATCCCCTACTTTTAGTTTTTTACCAACTTCTACGTAAAGTGCACTGTATCGCTCGCTCATAAGCGGATTTTACTCAGCTTCGAGCTCAACTTGCCATGTTAATTTTGTTGCCTAAGCTAAATATTAAGGTTTTTCACTTCAAATAAGGGCAAAGTTTGGAATGTAGGAGTGGGTCAAAAGTAATGCACAAATATTTGGTTCTCTCATATTTTAAAGAAGGTTTAGTGTGGATGTTATTTAGGTACCTATCATAACTAATACAGTATGAAGCGGTATAAAAACAGTTTAATCCTCTTAAGATGCCAACTTATTCAGAACAGAAGTGTAGAAATTAAATATAAAATTGAATACGTGCGCTAACTATTGTAAATATTTCATTTTGCCAAGCGGTAGTAACAAAGATGTTTTTCGCTGGTTCTTGAAGGAAGTTGTAAAATATTACGTATGTCGTGTTTCCCGCTCTCGTTAATTAGATATTGAGAGACAAAGTCGACTTGTTTTATGAGTGGCGTCAGTGGCTTTTAAAATTATATATTTTTTGAAACAAAACATTATTTTGCTGTTACAATTTCATCTCAGGAACTTAAGCTGTACTAAATATACACTTCGTAAAGCATTTTTCATATTGCTTTCCAAGCTTTATTTCTATTCTCACCATTGATTATAATATATGTATGTAGGTATGGCTATGTCTTATTACAATTTTTGAGATATAATCTCTTTTTTAATAGCAATTATTTATATCTTTCAGTCAAGCGCTATAAAATAGTCGGCTCGTGACAGACCTGCCTAGCTCAGTTATAACAGAGATGAAAGTAAAAGTAATTTCCGAGACTGAAACGTGAATATTTTGATTGTTTTTATTATGTGGGACGAGAAGCAATGTCGGTTCTTTATTTTATTGTAATGAAAAGATTTACTCAAAATATTTTATTTTTATGTGAGCTTTATCATTGTTCTAATTTTTCTGTACGTCTTTAATTTCAGAACGGTTGTAAATAGGATTTTATCAAGTTCGCGTATCATATAGTTATCGGCACGGATATTGAGCTCTCGGCGGAAGAGTGGGGATTGCTTTGCGCACTGTACACTTAAGGTAATAACAACAGCAAAACCAATAAATCACTTCTGCGCAGTTGAAGGTCAGGGATCAATATTCTTGCCGATGATTATATCTGATATGTTAGTTATTATTATTTCTTAGCTCTTTGCCGCAGTTTCATCCGTGTCTTTGAGAAACTTCCCATATTCGGATAAAATATAGAATATGCAATTGGGGATAGATGAGCTTTCTAACAGTGGAAGAATTTTGCCAATTAAACAAACCAATAAACTAATCTTTATTCACGTAGTCTAGATTATTCTATCGTTTATTTCTATATTTAGCACTGGTGAAGATTGGTAACCACTAGCCCATTTTTGTTCGATGTACGAACTTCAAGGAAATCACAGCATATCTCATTTTCTAAAATCAGACTCAAAACCGATATTAGGTGTACGGAACCACATAAATCAGGATAGCAAATGAGTCCACTTCGCCCTGTGCCTATACATCACTGGGCTGGACTGCACTCTATGTTTTATATTATGACATATAATTTATATGCATATTTTATAGCCTCAACGATTTACGGGACTTGCTTCAGATTGTAGGTTTAATATGGGATTTTAGTTTAGAGTTTGGTATTTTTTTAACTTACAATAACATGGTACACAGGTTTATTTTATCATGATTCTGTTAAAATACATACAACACAAACAAAATTAGGATTATTTCGGAGAAATCCCGGTAGCTATATTATACTAGTAGTAGTACTATATTATTTTTTAAATAGTCGCCGTCTACGTAGAACCTACACATCTACCAACCTTTGAAGGTATTTCTAAATCAATTTACACCATTTACGTTAGCATAATTTAAGTAAGCCCACTCACTTAAGGGCAAGTGCACACATAACGATAAAGTAGTGGACGCACTCGCTCGCTCGCGCGTGCGACTCGAGTGCGACAAACTGCTCAATTAGAGTCAGGGCGCATTAGCAACATAGCGTCTTCTTAATGAACTTCCTAGGTGTTGAGAGCTAAATATAATCGCTTGTAGTTGTCGCGAGCGAGTGCGATTTGTGTCGTCTAGTGTGGCACAGGCTTTAGTATGTACCTATATTAATTTGATAAAACGTTTGACGAAATAATGGTGATACTTCTCTTTCTGATATAATGTTTCAGTATTTTATATAAACAGACTAACTATTCAGTGAATATTTTCTTACAATACAATAAACTATTTAGGTACTGCTCAAGTAAGTACTTGGTTAATTTTTTTCAGGAGTTTACTCCATGTTTATCTTATTACTAGCTTCCACCAACAGATTCACAAGCGTCTCCTAAGAACGACATCGCGGATCTGTAAGGAAGTTACCTACTGCCTTCTTAAAAACATAGGATATTTAACACATTCAATTTTAGATGAGTAGTTTCTGAGATCATTACGTTCAAGCAAGCGTTTTTATTCTGGTGCGCGCAGAAGTCTCCACAAGATGCGGGTAACATAACTAGCAGAAGCTATGTAGTTTATAATATTTGATTAGTACCAAAGAAAAGTCTCTTCCACACTCTGTTGCAACATTTGCAATACATCCCGGGAGTCAGATTGCGTGCTGCCAGCCAACAACAACAGGGAAGTAGCATTGTGTTCGTGTATGGCGCGCCACTGTCACCCAGCAGCCAATGTACGGCGAATGTACGCGGTGAAGGCGCGACTTGTGTAGCCCGGTGTACTGGTTCATTGATGTATCGGTCTACTGTAGTGTTGATGGAAAATGAAGATTGTATAATTAAAATTTTACTCAATAATTGAGGTAGACAAAGAAGCTTCTTCCACACGTTGAAGCAACATTCGCAATACATCCCGGGAGTCAGATTGCGTGCTGCCAGCCAACAACAACAGGGAAGTAGCATTGTGGTCGTGTATGGCGCGCCACTGTCACCCAGCAGCCAATGTACGGCGAATGTACGCGGTGAAGGCGCGACTTGTGTAGCCCGGTGTACTGGTTCATTGATGTATCGGTCTACTGTAGTGTTGATGGAAAATGAAGATTGTATAATTAAAATTTTACTCAATAATTGAGGTAGACAAAGAAGCTTCTTCCACACGTTGAAGCAACATTCGCAATACATCCCGGGAGTCAGATTGCGTGCTGCCAGCCAACAACAACAGGGAAGTAGCATTGTGGTCGTGTATGGCGCGCCACTGTCAGCCAGCAGCCAATGTACGGCGAATGTACGCGGTGAAGGCGCGACTTGTGTAGCCCGGTGTACTGGTTCATTGATGTATCGGTCTACTGTAGTGTTGATGGAAAATGAAGATTGTATAATTAAAATTTTACTCAATAATTGAGGTAGACAAAGAAGCTTCTTCCACACGTTGAAGCAACATTCGCAATACATCCCGGGAGTCAGATTGCGTGCTGCCAGCCAACAACAACAGGGAAGTAGCATTGTGGTCGTGTATGGCGCGCCACTGTCACCCAGCAGCCAATGTACGGCGAATGTACGCGGTGAAGGCGCGACTTGTGTAGCCCGGTGTACTGGTTCATTGATGTATCGGTCTACTGTAGTGTTGATGGAAAATGAAGATTGTATAATTAAAATTTTACTCAATAATTGAGGTAGACAAAGAAGCTTCTTCCACACGTTGAAGCAACATTCGCAATACATCCCGGGAGTCAGATTGCGTGCTGCCAGCCAACAACAACAGGGAAGTAGCATTGTGGTCGTGTATGGCGCGCCACTGTCAGCCAGCAGCCAATGTACGGCGAATGTACGCGGTGAAGGCGCGACTTGTGTAGCCCGGTGTACTGGTCCATTGATGTATCGGATGACTAAGGTTGGTAAACTGCTGGTTGAAAATGCGGAGTAAAGGTTATGATCATTTTTCTGTAGTTTTTTGAAAGTTTCAAAAATAATTAAGTTGAAATGTCCTGCCAAGGGATAAACTTATTGCAATCTGAAAAAAGTTATTTTTTTAACTCAAAACATGCAGTTAAATTGTAAGTAACAGCCTAAACACGATAGCTGTGAAGTATTTTTAAAGTAAGTACCTGAAAAATTCATCCTATTCTTTCAATTGCCTAACTAACATAACTCGCAAAACTAACCATAGATCTAACACAAACAAACAACAAGATACGCGACAATACGGATTCAATTTCGCATAATAACAGAAGCAAATCGAATTACAACGCCATTATACTTGAACTAATATTTGTATTTGTAGGTTAAACAGTTGAATGCAATACAAAACAATGATGGCGGCGTACGCAGGCAGTGTCGTAAATACCTGCCGTTTATTGGTGCTGCCTTCTAGCTGGCGAGTCTACTGGAGCCAGTACTCGTACATGAAAAATAGTTTTACGTCAGAACGAAACGAACCATAACTTTTGTAAGAGTTAGGGATTTGAAGCAAATTGTATTTTTATACGTTCAATTATCCTGATCCTGATTATTTCATAGAGTAATTCGATTTCGGTTATCTAGGCTTGTGTGTCCATTTATCGACTGTATAGTAATTCTGTTCCATTTACCTATAATCAATATGTTATGCAGAATTATATTCGAATACATTGTAAAATTATAGCCACCGACTAAAACATCCATCACAAAACCAATAAAATTTATTTATTTTTTTTAAAGCACACTTTAATCAGCGCTCAGTATCAAATAAGCTTCATACGCGTCAACTTGCCTAACTCACTCACCCTACCTCAAAAGCCGTCTAAACGCAGCACACCTTTACATCATAAATAGCATGGCTATTACCAACAGTTGCCGGTAATGTGGCCACGCTCACATTAAACGCTGATACTGTGTCTGTCTGCAGCATCTGAATGTTGCTAGCACCTGATCGTACGGCTAATATGCCGAATTAGCTTTACCAACTTCTAGACACATAAAGTTCTATCGGAATGCTGGGTAAACAAGTTAATTAAAATTGAAATCAATTGGCTGATGAAATATTTAATTTGTGTATATTGATTTCTGGCGCCATTTTCACTAAGCTGCTATATACCTACTATTTACAGCTGAAATAATCAGAAACACATAAGAATCTTTTTGAGATCAGTATTAATAAATAAACTCCAATAGTACCTTTGAAATTCCATTTAACTAGCTTCCCGTGGCTTCACAGTCCCGGATAAAAAGCCGGCATATTCAACAGATAGAGGGCCTTCCCAATACTGAAATTTTTTTCCATACAAATATACAAACAATAAACTTGGTCATGTTCTTCAGCTTGATAACTCTATTTTACATTTTCACGAACTTTCTTCTCATATTCATACCCTTTTCCCCCTACTCCAATTAATTTACTTCACAATGCAATCACGCAAGCGGAGCATACCTTTACGACGCGTTTGTATAACGTGCGACTATTACGAACAGTTGTCGGTAATGTGGTGACTGTCATAACGGGAGTGTCGACGCGTCCCTGTGTTTGTCGCACCTGGCTATTTGGCTATTTCGGTTATTAGTTGGCTATTTGCTCTTTATGAGATTTGGTAGTGACTTGCTTATTGTGCAGGTTGAAAATAATTTTAGCTATTTGGTTAATGAGAATTTTCTTTGGTTTAGTTGAGCTTGGTAAAAAAATGTTTTTTTAATGACCTTTTATGTGATTATGTTTTACTTTCAATGCATTCATTTCACAAGCTTGTAAAGCTTGTTAAGGAACCACTAATATCATGCAAATGGAATCATCTATACTAATATTATAAAGCTGTAGAGTTTGTTTGTTTGTTTGTTTGAACGCGCTAATCTCAGGAACTACTGGTCCGATTTGAAAAATTCTTTCAGTGTTAGATAGCCCATTTATCGAGGAAGGCTATAGGCTACTTTTTATCTGGGTCCGTGCCGAGGTTCCCACGGGATGCGGGTGAAACCGCTGGCAGAAGCTAGTGGATAAATAATGTGTCTCACACGTTTAAGAAATTATCTGGTAATTCGGAAGCTTGGTTTTCCAACAACCAAGGCATAGTGACAGTATACAATGGATTGATATATATGCAATTAGTTTCAAATAGTAAACGAATTCCCCTCTACCTACACGGGACAGGTGTGCTGTTTTGTCATTATAAATACCACATTTAAGCAACAATGTTGCATCCATCCATCTGCACTACAAATCTTAGTATCAAAAAACAAAAAGTACATTAGACAATGTTTTGTTCCATAACCAATACCACCTGCTTTACATTGGTAGGCAATAAGTTTCGCGTGACAGCCCTAAGCCGGTCCGTTGTAGTGTTGGGACATACTATTAGTAACTATTAGGGCTGAGCCCGTTTGAGCCGGTTAATGAAGACTAATCGACAATTAAATCAACAGGTTAGCAAGTTAGCACGGCTTAGCATGTGACTGAGATTTAAATAATTGATGTAGTACCTAGATGGGAGATTGATGCTCATTTGTTGTGAATCGATAAAAATCGATTAATTTGAGCTATTTTTCACTGGTTTTCAGTGTAAACTGAGATTTTATTGTAAACATCAATTGTTTGCTTGAACTCACTAAATTATGTTTTCATTACTTTTAAATTATGTTAATTTACATCCATTAATCGATCCTTGTCGAAAAAGGCATGATAGAAACAGTTATATATATTTAACTTGCTAACAGTTATTTTGATTATCATAGTCAAAATATTGCAAAGTCAAACTGATGATAAATACATAACGAATACTGTAAATTCTTCAGCGACAGTCCATAAACTACAAAACCGAATTGATCACAAACCGACAAACACATAATACTTTTATTACATTGTCGTGGACTTAAATTCTATTTGGACGTGATATACGGCCGTTACCTGACATTTGTCGTATGTGTGTTTCAACCGGCCCATGATACATTGTAACCACTGGGATATTAATTATCATCTTTAATAGCTTGAAATATCACTATTGTGAGTAATGTACCAGGACGAGGTAATAACGTTTAGTAGTATTGCTAGAATAGTTTATTTCACTTGTTCTAGTTTCTTGTGAAAATGGTTTATTGCAGGAAGTTATGTTTCTATAGGCTTTCGACGTCTTAAACGCTTGGATTGAACACATCAACTCATTTATAAATAGTGAGGACGTATTATTTTTATTTGAGGCTTCCGTCACTGTTTCATATTTTCTTTTGTTATTTGGGTAGGTATACTATGTTGCTTAATAACGTTCGTGAGAACTTAAAAAAAAGTTGAAGATGAAACTAAAGCACATGTTACATATTAAAACACTGTTTATTTTTCATACACTTTAGTAAAAAAATAATTTTAGATGTAGGCATTCATTCCGGCTTATTATTTTCCATGAAAACCAAAACAAATTCATCAGTGATACACAAAATTAACTCAACAAAGCCAGAAACCGCATCCCGAAGTTACTCATACAACATCGTTTAAGAGTATTAACAAAATATCTGAAGCGAAATAATAAACCGCACACGTCACCTCAAGATAAAAGGGATTAGCGCACTTGTGAAACAGGTTGTCTTAACTTACAAAATACCAACATTATTATATTCATCACATCTCCACCCTATTTCATAAGCAATAAGTTAGAATATGGCTTGTGTGAACAGCAGCAAGAATTTGCAAGAAATAATCAGTGTGTTATTGCAAGTGTAGGTGAATCTTTGTATAATTTCATTTCGCGACAACCCTAATGTATTAGTGATGTGGTGTTGTCGATGAATTACTACGATATTAATATCGTGTACATTGAATAAATAGGAGTTAGCTAACCTATCAATTTATTGAGAGTTATTTACGTATTGATTTTACTTAGATTTTACTTGTCGTGGTGGCCTAGTAAGTCGTGGTGGCCTAGTGGGTAAAGAACCAACCTCTCGAGTATGAGGGTGTGGGTTCGATTCCAGGTCAGGCAAGTACCAATGCAACTTTTCTAAGTTTGTATGTACTTTCTAGGTAAATCTTAGACACCAATGGCTGATAAAAAGGTGAAGGAAAACATCTTGAGGAAACCTGGACTTTAAAGTCTGAAATCACCAACCCGCATTGAGCAAGCGTGGTGATTAACGCTTAATCCTTCTCCGTGTGAGAGGAGGCCTGTGCCCAACAGTGGGACGATAAAAAAAAAGGCTGTAACAGGAACAGATTTTACTTCAGTCTTAACACAACGATAGGAACAATACCTAATTTTAAAAGCTTGTTACGAAAGGATTACATTAGCATTTTTTGATGACTTTTACCTTAATAGCTGTCCTATCCCATGTCTCACGTATTGTTTAACGATTGAGTTTGCTTCGTGGACAATAAAATTTCTAAAAGTGCTCTATAAACCAACTCCAAAGCTCCCTTGAAATCTATCGACAACATCAACTGCGCCCATCCCTAGAACTTCATCAACGGTTAATAATAAGGAGTGTAAGTGCAAATTTTAAGTGGCTCACATTTGAACCGAGTTCCCCCTTTATGTGGCAGATACGGCAGGTGAAGTTACAATGTGGGTGATAAGCATTACTTTGTTTACTTGATTACCTTCGCTGGAGAAAGAAGATAACGAGGCGTTATGGGTATTGTGCTGGTGTATACTGTGATTGTTACTTTCTTGTGTGTGTTTCATGTACTTATGTATGTGTTGGTTTGAGGAAGGTGTAAGCGTGTGTCACGAAGAATATTTCTAGTTACCTATATTTTTGTGGAAGATGAAAGCCTTTGAGGCTTTATGATTTTTCCAATATGAGTAAGTACTGTCGGTGGGTAAATCTTTTAAATGCGTATTATAATAGTTATTTCGTCTAGAACTACATTATCTTTATCCAGCTGAAACTCTAAAAAGAAGCCCACAGAAAAATGATTGAATTTCTAAAACAAACAAACCCAAAAATATTTAAATTCAGATCATAATCTTCAGATTCCAAAAACATATAAAAGAGAATTTTCTATATTACCGACCTATATAAAAATGTGTGTAATTAAAGTTTATCCATCGATTTGAATGTTGGTTTAGCGTTAAAATAGCGCATATAAAAATACACGTGCGCGCAGGTAATGGTGATTGCGACCGAATTGCGGCGCGCGCGCACCCGACGTCGAACACATGGCCCGAACGTTTACACGTACTACTAGGAAAGACTGGTCTTGATCATTTGGAAAACTATTTTCGTAATGAAATTGAAAATGTTATTACAGTTATTAAGATAATATTTTGAGAAAAATGTAATTCAATTATTTTACGTATGTACGTTTACTTAGTTTAATGACGTTGAAATAGTTTGAATAAAATGACTACAGAGTATTTACTTTATCCATAATGTGTAATGTAATTCCAAAAGTTGCAGCAAATTCAGTGCAAAAAAATGCAATATAATCGTATAACTTTGGTTTCATAACGAGCAGGAGATGTGAATGTCTTTAGAGGGGACAAAAATAACGTACCCTACTTAGAACATAATACGCTAATGTTTAATTAATTCAATCTTAAAGTATCAAGACATTTCATTCAGTGTACGCATGTCGATCAAGCGCAAACGCATCAAACATTTCAGTGGAACCAACAGGTAATTTACAGCTGCGCGCGCGCCGATACCGGTACATGTTTATTTTTGTTCATAGTATTTATTTCTTGCCTAACGATGATTAGATTTTATTATTACCATCCGATGTTTAATGGCGATTCGCCACCTGGCCTACGTGGGCTTTTATGAAAGTCTGCAATTGATTAGTTTATCCAATGAATTCACGGTTTATTGGAAACTACGCGAATCTGATGGAATTTCCTGAAGTTTATGAAGTTTTCTCGGTCATTTCAGACATAAATCCAATACCCACGTATTGTGAATTGATGTATCAAACTTACTCTGGTATATAAGGAGGTATTGTTTGGGTGGGATTCAACGCTTTCTAAGATAGTTTATAGTCGTATGATTATTTATTTTTTCTTAATAAGAGAGAGCTGATTATTATATTAATCTTAGGCAGGTTAAATTGCATGTTATGTATAGGTACAGACTATACAGTACAGTACACGTAACAGGACAGTACTGCAAAATCATCTTATTTCGCTCAATCAAAGGACAGTATCGCATTCTACCGCTGGACGCCGGCCAACCGGACCGAGGACTAAAACTAAGTATTCCATTTGATTCGTAACAATTCGAGTAAATTATCTCCGGCGACTTACCGGTATTCCAGTCCACTTCGCCACAATAATAGTAACACACAAACACTCGTATTTCAACTTGATCCAGATCTACGGTTAATTTAGCGTTCACCTTTTCAAAACAATTTAGCAGCGATAAATCGTTAGCACCTCGCGCTGTCGTCGCGTGGCCGGCGCGCGGTCGTTGCGTGCCCGCGGCGTGCCCGCTGCGTGCCCGCGGCGTGCCCGTGCGGCGCGCGTCGTGCCGGCGTGCCGCGCGAGCCTCGCCGCCCGCCTACAATACTTTGTGTGAGGTGTGAATGATGCCTGTCTAATCTTGTTTATATTGGTGATTGAGCTAATTTGCTTACGAATTAGGTCATTTGTACTGCACTGGAGTGTATGCGGTGTGAGCTTATATTTGGTTGGCTTTTTGCGTTTGTGCAAATGTATGTTTTATAGATTAGCTGTCAAAAATTTTACATTGGCGAATATGATTTTATGGATGGTGTGTATTCAATTACGTACGTATGTACATAAATAATATGTTGTTTCATTAATTGACCGTTAAACTATGGACGTTATCATCTTAACCTACACCTTCACTGTTCAGAATTGATAGATAATATTAATTAGCTGTCACAACAGGATGCTCAATATGTTAATAAATCAGTAACTACATACGTACCTACTCCTCGAAAATGCTTATCTCGATGACTACCTGTTTTATGGCCGCAGTCAATATGTTACTGTAAAAACCCGAAATATGGTTAATCCTAAGATTTTCCAGTAAAACCTAAAATTTACCGACATGAGTTGGTAAATGTATGTGATTTTTTCGGACTTCTACCATTTCAATTCAATACAAACTAGGTTTTACCTCCACATCTACATCCCCAATACTTTTATTAATACAACTTCGAAATAAAAATTATTTAAATAGTTAGAATTTTGCGTAAGTTTTTGACTAATGGTTACTTAAAACAAATGACGATAAATTGATTTATCATTGTTTTATTCCTAAAACCAATATTTACCAGTCCACATTGGTAAAACTTAGCATGTACTGAATTCGACTAGTAATAGTCCGAAAAAATCCTACCTTTATAATAAATTCTTATATATACCAACTCATGTCGGTAAATCTTAGGTTTTACTGGAAAAATTTAGGATTTACCATAGTTCGGTTTTTTACAGTACCTAACAAATATACTAAACGTTGTGAGTAATATAATTAAAAGGCCTACTTCACAGTCAAAAGTTTTTTTCAGTTTGTCAATAAGTTCATCTCAAAAAGTTACTCGTCTGTTACTTGACAGTTTGAACTAAGATCAAAGATTCGAACGATTTTTTGTGGCAATACTAGGTACGGTACGTTACGTAAATACAAAATAAAAAACTTTTTTACAAAAAAATTAAACCGACTTCCCAAAACACTAAAAAGCCAAAAAAAACTAATTTTAGGTGCATCGGCCTAGAAGTCGGTGTCTTATGGATGTTCCAAAGTTAATTTTGCCATTCCAGCTTTTCAGTGATACGAATAGTTGTCACTATCCATATAAGTGGACAATTCTCATCAATACAAAGAATATAAGCCCAAATACGAGGTATTTACATATTCAGTTGTCGAGCTCCCTCGACCCTCTCTGGTCTCCATCATCAGGTCAGCTTTAAACCTTCATTCTGTTGAATAGTACTTTGAGGCATACACCTGAGTGTCAAGTTTTTACCCTATGTATGCCTACAACTTTCGAAGGTTGCCCTCGATTTTTCAGGGTTTCCATCATCAGATCCTGACCTGATGACTATGGGACCACCTGGCAGCTATTCCGCGTCGAACAAAAAAGAATCACGTAAATCGGTCTATAAACCTCGGCGTCATCGATGTACATACATAGAAAAAAAATTGAGAACCTCCCCTTTTTGGGAAGTCGGTTAAAAAACATTATAATCCGTAAACGGTGAGATCTTTGAATGACTTCCAACACTGAGCACATACATTTTGGTACGTTTCGCATAATTCGCATTCTCACGTTATTATAATTCGTACAGCTGTGAGACATTATTTTAAAATAATACTGTTTACTTTCCAACAGGCGTTTCTCACGTTTGTGTTCCCGTTTATATTCGCCCGCCGTGTTTTGAATGCATTTACGTGTATTTGTATACTCGTATTTACATAAATATATCGGATTTAATTAATAGTTGTTATCAAATAAACGGTGGAAATAATTTGGAGAGCTTTGATCGGAGAATAGATGTGGCAGTGCAGTGTTGGGATTGTCTATTGTAGCCAATTAGATTCGTGCAATATGACGCGATTGTTTTAATTGGCCAATCAACGACAATGTTCCTACGGCACTACTCTTAACTCCCACGCAGAGCACAACTCTTTCCATTTTTTATTATTTGATAATATTAAAGGTATGGTGCAATACAATGTATCATAAACGGAAATCCGATATAGATTGTTATTGAACAAAATGTTTTTTCCCGTAGGTATGTGTGTGTTTTTTTATGTGAAACAGGATTTAGAGCGTCAGCGTAGCTACCTAAATCAATAAAGTTAAAAAAAAAAAACTAAATATAAGTAATTTAAATAACTTTTCTATAACTTTATCAGTGTAAAACAATTCCTTCTATTAAAAAAAGTACATTACTTCAATCATTTTTTTTTGAAATTGTTCTTGAAACCGTACCTAATGAAATTCCAAGAAATAATAAACACAAAATGGATCAAAATTCGTGGTGATTAAAGTCTTCCGAGATAGAAGAACAAATTAATACTTGATAACACAATTAATTTGATACTCGGATTGGGCGTGGTGCAAGTGGCAGCGAACAGTAGGTATACTAATATTATAAAGCTGAAGAGTTTGTTTGTTTGTTCAACATGTTCAACAAACATTCCGATTCAGTCCGATTTGAAAATTTCTTCAGTGTTAGATAGCCCATTTATCGAGGAAGGCTATAGGCTACTTTTTATCCCGGTACGGGAAGTAGTTCCCACGGGATGCGGGTGAAACCGCTGGCAGAAGCTAATGTTTATACCTACAGGGTTACTGGTAAGTAGACCGCATCCTTTCAGGAGGTGATAGTATAGGTCAATACGGACAAATTTGACCATGGGATACACTGGGCAAAAGTTAACCCGTTTCAAGATAATCGAATTTCAAGATCAGTCGTCTAGGTACACGTATAAATTTTCATTATTAGTCAAAAGTGTCGTTTTTGTGGATTTTTGTGTGTTTTTGGATAGAAGATGAATCACTCCATTATAACAAACCATAAAACTGTACAAATCACAGAGGAAATTATAGCGAACAGCAATTACTTTTTTTGTAGCTATTTTCTCAAAAATATTACTCTTCATTTTTTTGTGCAGAATACTTAAAAAACATGTACATTTATCTAGCTATCCAAAAAGGCACAAAATACACAAAAATCCGCAAAAACGAGACTTTTAACTAATAATAAAAATGTATATGTATACCTAGACGACTTGTGAAGAAAAGATCTTGAAATTCGATTATCTTGAAACAGGTTAACTTTTGCCCAGTGTATCACATGGTCAAATTTGTCCGTATTGACCTATACTATCACCTCATGAAAGGATGCGGTCTACTTACCAGTAACCCTGTATATTGCAGATTTTTCAGTTTTATATTATAATGATACAAAGAAGTATTCTTTCATTTTATTTAAACCATGCACTCCGATTATGTGATAAAACAATGGCGATATAAATGTTTAATGAATCTAGTTCCATCAGATCTCACCTAATCATTTGCTTTTAATTCTATTCAAAATACAAAATAATTTAAAAAGAACATACTGTGTGTATAAGGTACCTAACCTTATACACCCACTTGAAGCCGTGAGTTGACCAGAACTTTGAGAGCTTTTTGTCATAAAAATAATCCAACTAAGAGAGCTTCGTACGACTACTGTAACCGCTCCCACTCGAACATACCCTACCACTCGTAAAATTTTCAATTTGCCCGCCAAAGTTTTACCTGATAAACGTGAACTTAGGTGCGTTAAAAGGAAAAGTATTTCTCAGATAAGACGCTGCGGTCCGTGTAATTACTGCTGGGGTTGCCATCCTAACGTTGGTAATTTACTTACTGGGAATTAGCTGCTATCTGATCTCCGAGACTGTAAAGTGAACGAACGTATTACGTGATGCAGCTACCTTGGGTAACACTGGTTTCTATTTATTTATTTTTTTGATAAAAAAGAAGCAAAAAAAGTAAGCATTTTCTTAGATTTCGCATATGCAAATATTTAATTATACAAATGCATTTGTTTTAGAAAACTACAATAAGAAAATAAATGTTCACAACGATAAAGTTACGTACTTGACGATAATAAGCTGAGGAAGAATTATATAATACCAAACAAATAAAGTATTTAGAAGTGACATAATAAATGAATATCTCCTATCTCATCTAAATTCATGAACATACCTCAACGAAAATCTTATACATACCTACAATACCACACTTCTATACTTAATATTCCAACTCCAAACATTTAAAACAGGAAACGAACATTTGTTATTACAAGAATTAAAGGTAAAACAAAGGGCATTTATATTTTAAGTGCATCCAGGTGCCACATGACCAAAATAAAGTACGGAGAAGTTGTGAACAAAAATGCGGTTATTTTTGTATCGGCATCTTTCAGCTGCGGCCGACGAAACAATACTGGGAACAGTTCCATATTACATGCTTTTCCTTAAGTTTTATAAGTACTTAAAATGCAGTTTAATATTGCTGTTTGTATGGGTGTTATTTGTTTGTACGTCGATGTACATTGCGAAAAAGTTATGAAATGTAATTAGAGTAAGTTTTATCTTCATATACCTCTACATAGAATTGATCAGGATTGAAATTGGGGATAGTGAAATCACTACGCTACGATTGCTGTTACGCTGCAAAATATAGTTTGAAAACCAATAATTACTCAACATACACCTGTAATATTTTCATGTGTTTTCATTGGGAAAATCTGACGTAAATACTCCCAAAAAGACTTCTATCCTTTTGGAACAAAATTAATGGTAAAGTATTAGTCAGTGAGCAAAGCAAACATAACTCGTTACCCAGAAATAATCGCTGTTATTTTAAAATCGCCACCTTCCAATTAGGGTGGGTTTGCAGTGCGCGTAAAAACACTGGGTGTACAGTCGCGAACACAAATAAAGACGTTAAATTTAGAGGCGCGCGGTTCGAGCACCTGGCGCCGACGGCACGTGCCACTTTCTGGCTTGACTGTACTTTGTGGATACCTATAGAGCTGCACTTACAGTATTTGCCATACAGCATGAGAAATTAAAAGGATAATTGGAGGATACTTAGGAATTTATAAATAAACCGTTCTAAAAGTCGTCCTTTGTAAAGTAAAAATTAAGCAAAATTAAAAATTTTGAAAAAACCCCCGACGGTAAAAATCTTATTGAAAAATAATAAAATAACTCAAAACCCCCGACTTAACCCAATTATATAGGAATATCCGTCGGGAGCTGCCATTAAACCAGCTAAAGGATTCTAGTGTCGTGAATACAATTATTGAAGAATTGTAGATGTTTAACGATGACATAAAATACACTCAATTAATTGTTGAAATTTCATATAGAAAAGGCAGCCCCCGACGGTTATTCCTATATAATTGGGTTAAGTCGGGGGTTTTGAGTTATTTTATTATTTTTCAATAAGATTTTTACCGTCGGGGGTTTTTTCAAAATTTTTAATTTTGCTTAATTTTATTTCAGACTTTTTAGAGAACATATACGAATTATAGTCTATATAATATGTTATTGCAATATTATTTTGCACCGATATTGTAGCGACCTCTAGTGAGTTACAGGCGTAATTTTTATTATTTGGGAACATGCATTAAGCACGTACACATTGCTGATGAAAACAGAATTGTAATCGGACGTTTTGATTATATTGTAACATTGTTTGGCACTAATATTGTGGCGCCCCCTAGTGATTAATAGCCATGACACCTATCTAAGAACATGAACACGTTGAACGCAAATCTGTTATTGAAAACCACATCAAAATCGGATCATTAGTTTAGAAGGTAGGTGGGAACATTACTTTGCTGTTTGCACTAATATTGTGGCGCCCCCTAGTGAGTTACAGCCATGACACCTATCTAAGAACATGAACACGTTGAACGCAAATCTGTTATTGAAAACCACATCAAAATCGGATCATTAGTTTAGAAGGTAGGTGGGAACATTACTTTGCTGTTTGCACTAATATTGTGGCGCCCCCTAGTGAGTTACAGCCATGACACCTATCTAAGAACATGAACACGTTGAACGCAAATCTGTTATTGAAAACCACATCAAAATCGGATCATTAGTTTAGAAGGTAGGTGGGAACATTACTTTGCTGTTTGCACTAATATTGTGGCGCCCCCTAGTGAGTTACAGCCATGACACCTATCTAAGAACATGAACACGTTGAACGCAAATCTGTTATTGAAAACCGCATCAAAATCAGATCATTAGTTTAGAAGATAGGTGGGAACATTACTTTGCACAAACGCACACACAAACACACAAACACACAAACACACAAACACACAAACACACAAACACACAAACACACAAACGCACATCTCTCACCCCAAACGCATATACCTGCTCCGTTCCGTCGTGGGTAAAAAAAGTCAGCTGCTCAGTAAAAGCAATCTTTATTTCGGAAGTGTTCAAATACGACATGGAAGGTTTTGCATCATGGTATGTGCCTTGTTAATTTTTTTTAGCACACTTTCAATTATTTTCATACTTTTTCACCACATATACCTAGAGGGTGGTATCACCAACACTGTATGTATCTATCGACTCCTAAATATCGCTGGTGTATTTATTCCGGTACTTTTACGTAGAACCTGGTCGCCGGATAACTTCTTTCAAAGTCCGAATGTTGTTACTGTTACTGTTACAGCCTTTTTTTTTTTTATCGTCCCACTGCTGGGCACAGGCCTCCTCTCACACGGAGAAGGATTGAGCATTAATCACCACGCTTGCTCAATGCGGGTTGGTGATTTCAGACTTCATAGTCCAGGTTTCCTCAAGATGTTTTCCTTCACCTTTTAATCAGCCATTGGTGTCCAAGATATACTTAGAAAGTACATACAAACTTAGAAAAGTTGCATTGGTACTTGCCTGACCTGGAATCGAACCCGCGCCCTCATACTCGAGAGGATGGTTCTTTACCCACTAGGCCACCACGACTTTTATCATTCTACTACCTATTCGTTTTGGAAGGGTTCACGCTGATATTAAGTCATTATTAATGTAAAAGAATGGTTTAACGTTCAAGTAGCTACTTAGGTACAAACTGGTCAAATGTTGAGTACGTATATGCTTATGTGGTTGTTTTGAACTTTCAATATTATCATAATGACCAAATAATCATAAAGTGCGCACGTCACTCAAGCTCAAAGGTATGCAGTAAACTGACAAATCTGTTCGGGCAAACCATAACATAACAACTAACGAGCTATATTATCGTCTGGAATAAATAATGCAAGTAAATCAATTAAGTTTTATGAGCTGTGCCTTCTTCAGACGGCAGTGGCATAAACCGCCACGGTCAATACATTTAATACGTCTCGATTTTCCGAAATGCAGGAATTCGTTTTATGACCAAAGTATCAATTATGACGGACATTTATGTTCGCGATATTCTTGCTAGGTGCAATAAACTGTCCTTTCCGTAGATTATAATCTGCTACTTATAGTTTAGGTACTGTTTTATTGCTGATCTGAGAACTAGTTTGGCATGGTTTGTAGATTTTCTATTTACAGTGTCGACTGATTATAGGACTTAAGTAGCTGTGAGGATATTATTTAATTTGTTCAATTTACCTGTATACTAGTGTATACATAGTTATTGTATGGTTGTAGATAATTACACAGATAATTTTAAATTGAGAAGATATGAAAACCGATTTGGTCTATGGAGTTTCTTGCCGGCTCTTCTCCATGAGACCAACTTTTTGGAACCGTGCAACTAGTGTGACGTTTCATAGGAGCTTTTTACCCACGACGGAACGGAGCAGGTATATGCGTTTAGGGTGAGAGATGTGCGTTTGTGTGTTTGTGTGTTTGTGTGTGCGTTTGTGCAAAGTAATGTTCCCACATATCTTCTAACCGAATGATCTTATTTTGATGCGGTTTTCAATAACGTTTTTGTGTTCAATGAGTTCATGTTCTTAGATAGGTGTCATGGCTGTAACTCACTAGGGGGCGCCACAATATTAGTGCAAAAGAGCAAAGTAATGTTCCCACCTACCTTCTAAACTAATGATCCGATTTTGGTGCGGTTTTCAATAACGGTTTTGTGTTCGATGAGTTCATGTTCTTAGATAGGTGTCATAGCTATTAATCACTAGGGGGCGCCACAATATTAGTGCCAAACAATGTTACAATATAATCAAAACGTCCGATTACAATTCTGTTTTCGTCAGCAATGTGTACGTGCTTAATGCATGTTCCCAAATAATAAAAATTACGCCTGTAACTCACTAGAGGGCGCTACAATATCGGTGCAAAATAATATTGCAATAACATATTATATAGACTATAATTCGTATATGTTCTCTAAAAAGTCTGAAATAAAATTAAGCAAAATTAAAAATTTTGAAAAAACCCCCGACGGTAAAAATCTTATTGAAAAATAATAAAATAACTCAAAACCCCCGACTTAACCCAATTATATAGGAATAACCGTCGGGGGCTGCCTTTTCTATATGAAATTTCAACAATTAATTGAGTGTATTTTATGTCATCGTTAAACATCTACAATTCTTCAATACTTAATTGTATTCACGACACTAGAATCCTTTAGCTGGTTTAATGGCAGCTCCCGACGGATATTCCTATATAATTGGGTTAAGTCGGGGGTTTTGAGTTATTTTATTATTTTTCAATAAGATTTTTACCGTCGGGGGTTTTTTCAAAATTTTTAATTTTGCTTAATGACTTTTGATCACAGTTATCTCTTACAAACACATTTACACAGTACAATATTCAGCACATACAAAGCTTAACAGTTCCCGCAGTATGTAAGTCAGGTCGTCATCACGTACAGCGCTAAATATCCTTGGCTCATTGTGCACCATCACGCTGCTGGCGGGGTTGGCAGAGCACTAGCGCCGCGACCAGCCAGGTAACTTTGGCAATGTTTAGCACAATATATACCATACTATGCTTAACAGTCCTCCGCAGTATGTAAGTCAGGTCGTCATCACGTACAGCGCTAAATATCCTTGGCTCATTGCGCACTATCACGCTGCTGGCGGGGTTGGCAGAGCGCCAGCGCCGCGACCAGCCAGGTAACTTTGGCAATGCTGTGTGGTGCGTTTAGTTGGGATAGTCGAGTGGAAAGCTTTTCTATCTACTCTCTGTTTTGGGAAGGCTTTATGTATTTTTTGTTATTGTAATGTGTGGTAAAAGTTGAAGCTAGAATTAAATATATAGCCATCTTGCACATAGCATTTGCTTGGTAACCATTCAATTTGTAGTGTACTAGTGGTTAAAGCACCTGCCTCTCAAGCACAAACTGTGCTGGTTTTATTTTAGGTCGTAGTCATAAGTATATCTTTAACGCCAACGACTGCGTGAAGGAAAATATTTTGAAGAAAAGTGGGCATTTAAGTCTGAAATCAGCAATTCATTTTGCCCAGGCGTGTCGAATAACGGTCATTCCTTCTCTGTAGAAGAAGATACTGATGAAACTCACAAACTTCCGCTATCAATATTAATTTCTAGTATTTTAGAGCAAGTAACTCGCCTAACTACCAGCACAGCGTGAACGCAGCGTATCGACACGGACGCGATAAAACGCAGGTATTTACGGTCGGCGTGCGGCCTATTGTTTCAATATCGATCGCTTACATTGTTATTTACCTACTAATTGTGTTTGTACTAGTTCTGGATTTGTCGTTCATTTTCCTAGACTACACTACTCACTACTTGTACTGTCAGTCAAATAAGTATTGTGAAAATATCTCATCATTTTATCAAAATCGAAAAAGGGTTCTAGATAAATACATATACCCGTGAATTTCACGTCGTCTCCAATTTTATTTAAAGATCTCCAATCTACACTTTTCCATGAAAGCTTATGAGATAAACAAATACAGGTAAACATGAATTTTGTAATTGAAAAGTCCCGATGAAAATTAGACGCAGCAGGATCATATAGCTAGATAGTCAGATGTAAATAATTGGAGTTAGTCATACCTTTACATTGCGGGAACATCAAACAGAGTCAGTATACACAAAAGCCTCAATTTAAACGCAATTACGGATCCGTTAATCTGGCTGAAATGAATCGACGGCACATTTTCACGGTCACGGCGGCCACATCAAAGAGTTTCGATGCAGGGGATGGAGCGCCCCTGTGCACCGCCACCCTCTATTATTATAAGATATTCGATTGATTGTGGTGCGTCCGTAACATGGATCTTGGTTTTGATATGAACCTATTTTTTTACCGACTGCAGAAAAAAATTATTTGAAAGTTTATTGTATCTCAATTATTGATGTTTTTTAGGGTTCCGTAGCCAAAATGGCAAAAACGGAACCCTTATAGTTTCGTCATGTCCGTCTGTCCGTCTGTCCGTCTGTCCGTCTGTCACAGCCGATTTACTCGGAAACTATAAGTACTACAGTGATGAAATTTGATGGGAATATGTGTTGTATGAACCGCTACAAAAATATGACACTAAATAGTAAAAAAAAGAATTGGGGGTGGGGCCCCCCATACATGTAACTGAGGGATGAAATTTTTTTTTTCGATGTACATACCCGTGTGGGGTATCAATGGAAAGGTCTTTTAAAATGATATAAAGTTTTCTAAAAAACATTTTTCTTAAAGTGAACGGTTTTTGAGATATCAGCTCTCAAAGTCGTAAAAAGTATGTCCCCCCCCCCTCTATTTTTATAACTACGGGGTATAAAATTCTAAAAAAAATAGAGGTGATGCATGCTAATTAACTCTTTCAACGATTTTTGGTTTGATCAAAGTATCTCTTATAGTTTTTGAGATAGGTTGATTTAACTGTAATTTACGGAACCCTTCGTGCACGAGTCCGACTCGCACTTGGCCGGTTTTTTCCTAGTGACTTAGTAACCCTCTTAAAAATAATATTTACAATATAGGTACATCGCTATGCCATTTCAATGTACGTTGAGTTCTTCTTCCATATGCAAAACTGTACCAGCTTTCATGCAGTTTTTAAGATAAAACAACTACATACCTCTCTGAACTTCACAATCCATTAGAAATATCTTGATACGATTGGTCAGACATTCCTATCTTCTTTCTTTCTTGACAGCACGGCGGGTGGAGGTGTCATGATAGCAGAAAATGGTCCCCCATACCGGGATTAACCGTTCCAAGCAAAGCTTGTTTCAATCCTTTCCAAGTCTTGTTTCATAACATTACTTCAAACAGTCGCACTACAACTAGTCGTATGTACAAGAGAAGGGGCAGCGCGCACGTAGCCTCACAGTCGCGATTCGACACCTGAGTACACTGCACCCCTGCGTTTGTTGTGGGGGATGTAGCTGCCCTAGTGTGGAGACTGCTCTGTACTACCGAGATTTTGGTTTATCAAAATATTCTCAGGTATCGAAACGATATTCTTTAAAGGTAACTTTCTTTTGGGGTATAAATTTTCTTCCTGATTGCGAGACTCGAGGTGAGGCCATGTTTAAAATCAAGCTAATAAAATGAGATGGTTTTAGTTACCATAGTGAATCTGTGTGAAATAAAAAGTTTGCCTCTAAAAAGGCGTATCGTTAAATATTTTTAATTACCATAGACTGAACTGTAGAGAGATAACTGTAAGATATTAAATGAATACCCACAGTTCCAGTAAGTAAGTATTTGTAGGTAAGTTAACTTTTGTATCTACAACTAAAATCAGAGCTCTCTCCACACCTTACCTCACCGTTTTAAACAGATTCGATCACACATTAGAGGGGTGGACCAAAAAAATTGTCACAGGAACAATTACACGGCATCTGTCGCTAGCGGGAGCAGCCAGGGTCCGAATTTATGCTGATTGCATTACATTCGCCGGTGGGGAATACATTATAAGCAATGTGACTCATACGGTGGGATGATATTGATTTTCAAGTACTATTTCAATAGATTTGGTAAGGTTAAAATAGAAGATAATGCTTAGTGTTTGATTAACGGAGACACGATGATCGATACATCAAACCATTTAAAAGAACCACAGAAGAATCAACGTAAATGCTCAATAAAATACACATCTTCACAGCCAAAAGTACATTTACGTTTACATACTACACTTCAAAGGCCCAAAAAACTTTTATTTGTGACAAACATCAAAAGGCAACTATTCCATAAAGTCCATCTTCTAATACAGCAGACTTCCATTAAACCGTTATAGTTCTAAGAATGCGTTCCTCGGCATTGTTCGTGTTTATCCTATTAATATGCGAGAACAATTTGTCACACCAATTAGCAGGAGGAATTCATACGCAGGCAACGATTAGTCGTGCGACATTCCCTGAAGTGTCTTTTTGGAGCTGATGCGATTTGTAGAAGCCAAGCTGTCCTGTGATGCATGGCTTACATCTGCCCAGGCTATTGAGTGCTGTGGTTGGTGTTGCCTGTTGTATTGTCTCTTGGATCGTGTCTTTGGATTTGTAGGTATTTAGCTTGTCGGTACATAATCTGTTGCTGTTGCTTTTGAAATATGGTGCTGAGGTATATTGAATTTGTTCCCGTACATTATAAATATTCGCCTTTCAATATTATCATATTTAAGTGACACCTGCTACTTTATTTTAATCAACATCAACCATTGAATAAAGTTTTGCTTTCCTTCCATTGCCACCTTAAAGATATTTTATTCTCCAATCCTGTTACCTTGTCAGATTAGTAAATACATGTAGAACGTAACGTGGACAATAAGCACTCCTCTATAAGATGGTCCCATAGGAGTAGCAGTATGGTGCAGTCCCTCAAACATGTTGAGTGCATCCATTACGCGAACCATGAAGGGGTAATTACAGGTCACGTGCACTTTGCAACTTTTTTAGGGTTCCGTAGCCAAAATGGCAAAAACGGAACCCTTATAGTTTCGTCATGTCCGTCTGTCCGTCTGTCCGTCTGTCACAGCCGATTTACTCGGAAACTATAAGTACTACAGTGATGAAATTTGATGGGAATATGTGTTGTATGAACCGCTACAAAAATATGACACTAAATAGTAAAAAAAAGAATTGAGGGTGGGGCCCCCCATACATGTAACTGAGGGATGAAATTTTTTTTTTCGATGTACATACCCGTGTGGGGTATCAATGGAAAGGTCTTTTAAAATGATATAAAGTTTTCTAAAAAACATTTTTCTTAAAGTGAACGGTTTTTGAGATATCAGCTCTCAAAGTCGTAAAAAGTATGTCCCCCCCCCTCTATTTTTATAACTACGGGGTATAAAATTCTAAAAAAAATAGAGGTGATGCATGCTAATTAACTCTTTCAACGATTTTTGGTTTGATCAAAGTATCTCTTATAGTTTTTGAGATAGGTTGATTTAACTGTAATTTACGGAACCCTTCGTGCACGAGTCCGACTCGCACTTGGCCGGTTTTTTTGAGTGATGTTTATATTCCCTAAACAAGTATGGGAAAAAACCTAACGGATTAACGGAAGCTGCAATTACTAAGGTGTTTCGAAATTCAAACAAACTTGAAGAAAGTTGTTTTTGATACTGTTAAAACGCTTGCTTATTAGGTTCCAAATAGTATAATTAAGTATTAATCTTAATATTTAGATAATAAATTATATCGCTATCAAACATTGTTTTACTGTTTAATTTAGAATTGGATTTGGTAAGTTGGCAACATTATGTTTTTTATAATGATTGTGATTCTATGACACAATTACCCACATTTTATTTATTTTTGTTAAGAGCCGAGGTTTATCCTTTTGTCAATCACAAGCACTACTTGCTTCTCATTCCACTTATCATTGGCAGAATCGTCGACGTTTGCATCGACATGGATTGCCATAAATAAAAATAGAATAGAATATAATTGTGACATTTGAAAAACGATTGCAGTAGTTATTCGTGCGCGCGGATCTTGTGACAAAGTGAAATAAAACTGTTGATTACAGATTGTGTGTTGTGTACTTATTGTGTAGTTGTGTGTTGTGTACTTATTGTGTAGTTGTGTTGTTGTGGACTTATTGTACCTGAAATCCAACAATACGATAACAGGTAATCTGATTTTCCTACTACATGCTTATTTTTTTCAAGTCAAAAATTACTCAATTTATCTTATTCTATCCTCCTATTGATCGAAATAATTGCACTCGCATGCTACATTACTCTGATTCCACTAAAATCCTAGCTCAACCCTTTATCTGGTTCGTCCTAACTTATGACATCACCAAAATTCCTGGTGACCACTATAGCTACATATTCGAGCACATCGCGTGCATCCGCTACTGTTCCCAGAAGGGCTAATTAGTGGCGCACTTGTGTCTTGATTAATGCGCGAACTAATTACGTGGACAAGCCGTGTCTGTCACTGAAGCACCCTGATTTGTATTATTGGGTCATGATTTAGTTCTGTTGTGGTCAGAGGGTCATCAAGTTTTGGCTTTGAATTTAAATGTAGTAAAGTCTCATCAAATAACGTCATCTAAGTAGAATATGTCAATAAAAACTATCGCCGTTTTTAGACTGTCCACAACAAAAAAATAAAACTCAATAACTCTACTAACTCCATAAAACTTTTTTCTTAACAATATTCGATATTTCAGTATCGATAAACACAACTCCCCTTCAAAGCAAAATATTATAAATCATTTCCAATACTGTATGTATATCGAGATTTTATCGACACCAATAACTGTTTTCGCCAAACGCATCGTTTTTACAACGGCTTTCCGACCAACTTACATTTGCCATCCCCAAAAAATTTACAACGCCTCTATTATGTAGCTACTAAGGTTGAAATTTTTCTTGAGATTCCAATTCGATGTGGTTTCGTAATAGCAAAATGAAGTTGGTATCCTTTTGTAATTGTCTAATACCCCCAGAGACGGTGCGTGGCCATTCTATTAACATTTTAATGCTTATAGGTGTAATCACAACATAAAAAGCTAATTTATATGCGTCTAGACGACACGGCAGCGAATTACAACTGAGGTGAACTTAATTGAGTGTAAAGAATTCAATGGATATATTGATGACTTAAAACTAGCCTAAAAACCTAACTCTACTATTACATAGAAGCTATTTAACTATTTCCTTTATACTCAGAATATTACATGTTCTAAGATTTGAAACCTACGTACTTTTGATACAGGACAACTTCACCAATATCCAGTTTTGAATTTCCAATTGCTATTTTCTGTTTTTCTACTTCTGTATCAGATGTATTTCTTCTCACGATTTTGAGAAGGAAATAGTAGGGTCCTGCCAGGACTGCCTGCAGGCATTTAGCACCTCGTACGTTTGGAGAGGGTCCATGATCTGGCCTTTTTAAGACAAAGTTTACGCTGAGTTTAATCTCACGGTAAATATTGCTTACAAGTTTATTTTAGACACATAGTAAGTAGGTTTTTGAACTTCATCATTAACACGTTCGCGTGAGCAACGTCTTATAAATTCGTGTTGATATAATTATGAAAAGGCGCAACGTCGTACGACGGCCTCTAGATTGTCATATTTATTTTGACGGACCATGTCAGACCTATGTGGTGGCGACAACGTTTATAGACGTCGGACGTGAAATAACGTTGCGCCACATAGCACAGATTATAAGACTACGTATAACGGCGGGACGTCTTGAGACGTGGTTTAATTTTGTATGGGAAAAAGGTGCGCCTCAGTACCAACATTTAAAAATGAGATTGCTCACGCGAACGTGTTAACAGCTATAATGTAATCATTTCACATGGTTGCTTTTTTACCTATTATTATTCCTATTGAAGTCAGAAATCTCGCGAAAGAATATTCATCAATCGTCAGCCACCAAGAGGGACAGCTCCCCATGCTAATATCAGCACCTATTACAAAAGATATTGGATCCAACAAAAACGTAACGACTTCACAAAGACAGATCACCTGAAGGTACAAACCTCTACCAACTTAACAGTGCACTTCACACCAACCTTCACACAAGACAATAAAGCTCATAATTGATTGAACGATATGAAAACATATTCTGCTGAATTGACGGATTAGCAGAAAGTAAAAATGTAAAACAAATTTCCGCTTTGCAGTTGCATTAGCTCTCATTACTGGTGTCATAAGGGTGGTTTTCGTTTGAGGATATGATGTAAGGTAGCTCATTTGACCAGGCAAGTCATCAATCAAGCCGGACTTTGATGGAGGTGGTGTAATCTAGTTTGTCATGTCAGTCTATCGAGATACTAAACACCTACTAATTGTGGGTACAGGTGCTCGTATTTTTGGATATTTTCATAAACACTTTACTTTAAAACCATGCACAGCTACCGAAGTACCTACTATATACTTGCTACTGCCCTCTGTCTATTTTAACTTGGTTGTATTTTTCATCAGTTCTAAGTTTTAAGCCAGACCAACATTTCGAGTTTGAAATAATTAAATAAATTCACCTTCTCTCATGTTCGTTCTAATCACAAAGTTACTAAGGCTGCGAACTACAACATATTGTACTTACCGAAGTTTTAATTTAACTTATACAAATAAGAGGTGTACAAATAAAGCTGGGTACAGACGCGCATCTGTCGGCAGAGCTGCGCCCGCGGCACTATCGAGACCCACTCTCAAAGTGCGTGAATGTATGCAATCATTTGGATATGACAGTTGGCACGAGCAAAATACATTACATATTTAAATTTTAAGTTCTTTGGAGGTGCAAATCGACATATGACTGACACTTGATCCTTAATCCTAACTAATATTATAAATGTGAAAGTAACTCTGTCTGTCTGTCTGTTTGTTCTTCACGTCTTTACTTCTGAACCGATTTGTGTGAAATTTGGTTTGTAGAAAGGACATAGGATAGATTTACATTTACATTACAAAAAAAAATAATAAAAAAATTATTGCGGACATATAGCGCCAAAAATCGGACGGAAGTCACTATTCCACGCGAACGAAGTCGCGGGCAAAAGCTAGTATAAAAATATACCGCATCTGCCGTATTCGTCGTTCAATCTCATATTCGTTGCACTTCCCCTAGTTTATCACGGGGGCTTCAAGTGCCGGTGTACCTCTCGATCGATACCGCTTATTGTAATAGCTTCATACACATGATATGCTTTATGGTATTTAAGTTTTTTGGATATTCGACATGTTTGCTGTATGAGTGGGTTATGTGGAGAAGACATCTGTTAAAATATTGTACCATTCGCGAAATTAAAATGTTCAAAAGTTTTGCAAAACTCTCTGTTCGATAGAAAAACGTAGAGGTATCGTATCATGATTAATTAAAATACCTATTTAAACAAAATACCATTCGAACAAAAGCGATACCTTATTGAATTAGAGCTCCAAAAATTTAAATGAATTGGAGCGTAATCGCAGCCAAACCGTAGCCGTTAATAATAACGGCTATCACAAAATGTTTTACATGAAAAAACCTTTTTATAATCAATTGATTTTCCGCGCGATCGCTCCAATATGTCGGACAGACGGACGGAGGTCGATGTTAAAATTTATGTAATTAAATACAGCGTGTCAGTCGGTTTTGGGTTTTTGTTTGACCGACTCTCCAATGTTGTAATGTTGGATTTTTCCGTTTCACTTTTCATTGAGGTTTTGTCGCCTACTTTGAAATCTGACCGAGGTATTTGACATCTAGCAGTTTTTGCTGGATCTAATGTATAATGAAAAGGCAATGATAGGTATATCGTTCCAATCGAGAGATTCTCTGGATAAATGAGAAAGTATATTCGGGAAGTCAAAGTAATTCAGAGTCAAAAAGTTAGATGAAATTATTACCCAATTCTCAGTTAAGAGGCGCAATTAATAACGTGAGCAGGCGTACCTTATCTGGGGGTCCCCCCACAGCGTTGACTTCCACGTAGTGACCCCTGGGCAACGCCGCGCCTGACCACCGTAACGGAGTGGCAGGCCGGCGGCTAACGAACGCTGTGCGTCGAAACAGTTGTCTTGTGTTTCGATATTGTCGGTGGCAATGCCACGTCATCTGAGGGCCGCCTCCGGGCGCTGTGTCCCCAAAGGCCCTTCTCAGGGCCAACCCAAAGGCCCTTCTCAGGGCCAACCCAAAGGCCCTTCTCAGGGCCAATCCATGACATCTCGAGATCCTTCGGCATCAAAGACCAGCCGCGCATCATCCGCGTCCAGTCTCATGCGAGGTAGTGACATCGTGTCGACCGACTTGTCCGACACGGAGTCACAAATAAGCGGAACGAGCGGCGTCGCAACCCGCCAGACGAGGAAGAGGGCCTTCCTCAAGCGGGGCTCCGGAGGCTCTTCGGACGCAACCGAGAAGCCCGCGAAGCGGGCGGTATTAGAAGCCGACGACCGGCTAAGCAGAGCCAGGGCCAACCACGGCAACTCCAGTGTCCTTTACGCGGACTACTCCGTGGAGGAAATGGAGCGCATGGCTCTAGAGGATCAGATGGAGATCCTAGAGGTGGCCTCCAAGTCCTCCAATCTGAAGGGGACCTTCCAAAAGGCCCTGAAATGCCGGGCAGCGAGCTTGCTCGGCATTATAAAGGAGTTGGTGCAGCGCACTACCTCCGATGAGACGCGGCAACTGCAGGCGAAGGTGGATCGCCTGCAGAAAGAGGTGTCCGCGCTGCACGCGCGCGTTTCCGAGCCCACGATTCGGCACGAGGGGACGTCGGAAGGTTCAGCAACGATGCCTCCCTCCTCTAACCTTGAGGATGTCATCCGCAAGGTTGTCATGGAGGAGAGGGCCTTCACCAGGGCCTGTTTTGCCGGCATTGAAGACCGGCTCCTGCCGGAGACGCGGCTACGCCCTCCACTCGCGGCTGATAAAGTGCCCGGACGGATGCCCATCGCACCGGGGCCCTCAACGGCCCCAGCCCAGTCAGAGCCCCAGGTGCTAAAGACCACCAAGGGCAATAAGATCTCACCGGCCCCGACTGCCCAGACGGTCCCTCCCGAACCGGTGAGGGAAGACCCATTGCTGCCCTCCACCACCCCTTCCAACCAGCCTTGGATTAAGGTGGTAAGGAGGAAGCGAAAGGGGAAAAAGTCGGCTCCCGAGCCCCCTGCAGCTAAGCCTGCAGCGTTGGAGGGCGAGAGAAGGAAGCTCGCTCCTCCTCCAAGAACCGAAGCCGTGGTGGTTACGTTAACCCCAGAGGCAGTAGAACGAGGGGAGACGTACGAGTCCGTGCTGCGGCGGGCTCGTACAAACGTCGACCCTGCAGAGCTTGGGGCTGGCCGAGTCACGTGCCGGAAGACCCAAACGGGGGCTCGTATCTTCGAGTTCTCGGGTTCCCAACGCGGCGCCAAGGCGGACCTCTTCGCGACGAAGCTCCGAGAGGCTATCGCGGACACGGCCAAGGTTGCGAGGCCCGTCAAGTGTGTGGCTCTGGAGGTGACCGACCTTGATGACTCGGTCACGCAAGAGGAGGTGGTGGCAGCGGTTGCAGCGGCGGGGGGCTGCCCCGTCGCATCTGTCAAGGGCCGAGCCATTAGACCTGGCCGCAGGGGTATGGGCACTGTGAGACTAGAGTGCCCGGTCGTAGCTGCCAAGGCGGTTTTGGCTAAGGGTCGCCTCCCGGTCGGGCTTAGCTCGGGTGGGGTCCGAGTGCTTGAAGATACGCCGATGCGCTGTTTCAAGTGCCTCGGCATCGGGCACACCCGGCCTCTCTGCCCGTCCAATGCCGAGCGTGGGGAACTATGCTTCCGCTGCGGGAAAGGGGGGCACAGGTTGGCCTCCTGCGAGGCGGCCACCACGCATTGCGCAGTATGCGCTGCCAGTGGTCGTCCAGCCAACCACGTGATGGCGGGCAGGGAATGCCGACCGCCACCAAAGAAGGGCAAACCGCAGGCGCCGATACGGCCCGCCGCTGCTGCCGCCGCTGAAACTCCAGTTCCAGTGCCGGCCACCGAGGGAAGCGCGATGAACACCGACTGATGGCTGGGCATCGTAGACGTGTTCTTCAAGCGAACATCAACCACTGCAGAGCAGCCCAGAGCCTGCTAGTCCAAACCTTTGCGGAGTGGTTGGTGGACGTGGCGGTTGTCGCCGAGCCGTACTCTGTCCCTGGCAGCTGGCTGGGAGACGACAACGGCTCGGTTGCATTGGTGGCGCGGCCTTCCACGGACTCCCCTCCCCTCTCGCTCTTAGAGAGAGGAGCGGGATACGTCGCCGCCGCGTGGGGGGACATAGCCCTTGTAGGGGTGTATTTCTCTCCAAACCGCCCTCTCACGGACTTCGAGAACTTTCTCGAGGTCCTCGCCAGGGTGGCAAGCGGAGTGGTGCAGCACCGGGTGTTGGTCATGGGCGACTTCAACGCAAAATCTGTGATATGGGGTAACCCAGCCACCAATGCCCGAGGACGAGAGGTGGAAAACTGGTCCGTGTCGTCCGGTCTTTCCCTGCTGAACAGGGGGACAGTTCACACCTGCGTGCGGCGGCAAGGGGGCTCCATCGTGGACCTCGCCTTTGCCTCCCCTTCTTTGGCGGCCTGTGTAGTGGACTGGCGGGTGGAGCTGGTGGAGACGCTGTCAGACCACCGATACGTGCGGTTTGATGTTTCAACCCCGGGCTCACAGGGGGCCTACGAGGGTCGGCCGCACTTCCCAAGGTGGGCGCTCTCCCGCCTAGATCGGGAAGCCGCCGTGGAAGCGGCGTTCGTCCAGGACTGGCTGTCGCCTCCTGTTGGAGTTCGTGATGTGGACGCCACAGCGGTCCAGTTAAGGGTCTCCCTGACCGAGGTGTGCAACTCTAGCATGCCTCGGTCTCATCGTCCGCCTCCTAGGCGTGCCGTTTATTGGTGGTCGGAGGAGCTGGGGGATCTACGGGCTGCCTGTGTGGCGGCCAGGCGGGCCTACACAAGAAGCCGGCGGCGGCGCATTCGCGACCTCAACAACGAGGACCGCCTCTATGCAGCCTACATAGAGGCCAAGTCGACGCTGACGGCGCGAATGGGCACAGCCCAGGATCGCGCGAGGGCGGAAATGTTTGAGGGTCTGGACATTGATCCCTTTGGGAGGCCGTACAAGGCGGCATGCAACAAACTGCGCCCGTACGGTCCTCCAGTTGCCGAGACCCTCGAGCCGTCGTTGCTGGATGGGGTGGTCCAGTCCCTGTTTCCGCTCAGGGGCAACTTCACTCCACCAGTGATGAGCGCCCCGCGGGGTGCAGTTCCTTCAGTCGAAGAGGTCCCGCTGGTTACTCAGGACGAGGTGGAAAGGTCAGTTACCTGCCTCAGGGGTAAAAAGACGGCCCCAGGTCCGGATGGCGTCCCCGCAAAGGTAGTGGCCATCGCTACCTCCCAGATGGGAGAAAGGTTTCGGGACCTCTTCAGTGCGTGCCTGACGTGTGAGAGGTTCCCGAAGCCATGGAAGGAGGGCCAATTGTGCCTTCTTCGGAAGGAAGGGCGGCCGGTGGACTCCCCATCGGCATACCGACCCATCGTTTTACTGGATGAGGTCGGTAAAATGTTCGAGAGGATCCTCGCCGCCCGAATCAACAGGCATCTGAGCACAATCGGCCCGGATCTAGCGGACGCTCAGTTCGGTTTTCGAGCTGAGCGTTCGACAGTTGACGCCCTGTCCCGATTAAAAGACCAGGTGAGGGAGGCGATGGATGCGGGAGACGGACTGTTGGCTGTGTCATTCGACATAGCCAACGCCTTTAACTCCATTCCCCACTCCACCATACTGGAGGCTCTCCGCTTCCACGGGGTGCCTCCGTATTTGCGGGCACTTTTGGCGGACTACCTGCGGGACCGCACAGTCCTCCTTGTGGACAAGACGGGCCAGCTCCGACGTTACGGCGTCGAGTCCGGTGTCCCACAGGGTTCTGTTCTAGGGCCGCTCCTGTGGAACATTGGATTCGACTGGCTTTTGCGGGGCAACCTCCCCCGTGGCACGTCTGTCATCTGCTATGCAGACGACACCCTCCTGATTGCCCGGGGGAGAAATTTTGGAGAGGCGGCCAGCTTGGCCTCGGCGGGCGGTTCACTAGTGGTGGACAGAATCTCCCGCCTAGGGCTGACGGTGGCGCTGCAAAAGACCGAAGCCGTGTTCTTCCACGGGCCTCGGCAGCACCAACCGCCCGACGCTCATATCCATGTGGAGGGTGTCCGCATTGGGGTGCAGCCCCAGATGAAATATCTGGGCATAGTCCTCGACAGTAAGTGGCGTTTCAGCGCACACTTTAGCGGGCTGTCGACGCGCTTGATGAGGACCGCGGGCGCCCTCTCATGGCTCCTCCCGAACATCGGGAGGCCCGGCGACCAATGCCGGCGTCTATACGCCGGCATACTTAAGAGTATGGCCCTATACGGGGCCCCAATCTGGGCAGACTCACTGTGCGGACGGAGAAACGCTGCTGCCATCCGAAGGCCACAAAGGGCCATTGCACAGCGGGTGGCGAGGGCTTACCGCACAGTGAGCTTCGCGGCGGCGTGCGTTCTGGCGGGAGCCCCTCCTTGGGAGCTCGAGGCTTGGGTGCTCGCCAGAGTGTACGACTGGACGGCGGCGCAGAGAGCGCTAGATCGGCGCCCGGACCCGATAGAACGGGAAGAAGTGCGTGAGGAGGCGAGGGAGGCAATAACTCGTTACTGGGCTGAGGACCTTGCCTCGGCAACGTTCGGTCGTCGGACGCTGGACGCCATCGGACCTGTCCTGAACGGATGGCTCGATCGGCGGCATGGCTGCCTCTCGATGCATCTGGTGCAGGTGCTGTCCGGGCATGGCTGCTTCGGATCGTACCTGCACCGGATTGGGAGGGAGGAGACCCCAAAATGCCATCATTGCGAAGCCGAGGTGGACACGGCAGAGCACACCCTCGAGGTATGCCCATCGTGGGCTGAACCCCGCCGCATCCTGGTGGCAGTGGTCGGGGATGACCTCTCGCTACCAAGCGTGATTGGTGCCATGCTGGGAAGTGAGGAGGCATGGGACGCGGTAGCCTCCTTCTGTGAGGATGTCATGTCACAGAAGGAGGCGGCAGAGCGCATGCGGGAGAACGACCCTCTCGCGGCGCCGCACCGCAGACGAAGAAGGGGTGGAAGACGGCGACCACAACGCCAGTCCCCATCCGCCCCGGGGGGTGATCAGCGGGCGGCAGGCGCGGGGGTGCCATCGCCTGCATTACAAGGATCGCCCCTTGTGCTCCGGCCATCATAGGGACCCCTCCCCACTGGGGGGAGGCATGAGGGGCCTGCCGTAAGGCGGGCAATCGCCGGTGGGGGACTGGACGCCGTAGATTCCCAGACCCCCTCCACTCAGGCGAGGTCGGAGTGCCGCTGGGCCTTTTTAGTGGGTATACCGGGAACGTCTGTACCGGGGAGCCCCACATACCCCTCTCCCGTCCCCCGACGGGAAGGGCATGCGTAATAGCATTTTTTACCCAGCGACAACAAAAAAAAAAAAAAAAAAAAAAAAGGCGTACCTTATCTACTGGTAACAACGTCGAAGTGCATTTAAATGCGGCCACCTTGGCGGTAAGTTTTCAAGTAATTTACGAGTGAATACTTAAACATCACCTACCAGAGGATCAGAACATGCCAGGGGTGGAGTTTTGTGTGTTTTACTAATTGCTAAAAGATGTTAATCAGGTACCGGAGACGTATACCCGTCCTGCTCTATTACATGCAAAGATTGATGCGCTGTCTCCCTCACCTGTCCTAAAGATATAACTCAAAAGCCGAAGCAAAAACCATGACAAGGAATTAATTAGAACTCAAGGTAAATAATGAAGATTGTCGCTAGTACTAATGAGTTTTCCGTAAAGTTCTGTTTGGTAAAATAATTATGAGACAGGTAATTAAGAAGTTTAGGGGAGTATGCAAATGGCTCAAGTTAATTATCCAGAAAAATTACGAAGACAATGTTCTCAGTGAATTGCTTCTCCGGTGTGTTTGATGGCCGTCTTGATAGAGCAGTTCAGACTGATGTAAAAAGACATTCCTTTTTTTAATGCAACAAAAATAAGCGAATAATAATTATATCTATTTGATTTGACGCTACAAAATTGATATTATCACTTATATTATTCAGAACCACAAGCTCTATTCACCCAAAAACACCATAGATACATGTGTACACTAAGTACTTTTTAGTCCTCATCAAAGTCCACTGCAGCCTGACCTCACAACCCGAAACATCATAAAGGCACAATCACACAAACAGCGAACAAAAGCTAAAGGTTTTCATTAACCATAGCGTAACACCCTTACACACACAATCCTTTGACCACGTTATTATGCGCAGAGCACCCTAGCTTATAAAAAAACGCAGAAATGTTTGAATAACTGTGTGATTGCGGCGAAGTAGGAGCAAAACGAAATGTTTCATTAGTAGGTACGGAATGTTCATTTTGAGATATTTTTTTCAGCACTTTTTGTGCGATACCTGATGGCTAGACTGTTTGGTTTTAAGGTGGAAATTGCGTTTTCGGTTCTAGCTGTCGCTGTCCCTATAGATGCGTTATTTTGATTTGGTTGTTTTTGGTCTGGAAGGAAAATGTGGGGCTAGGAATTTTGGCAATATTTAGGTACGACGTAATTTGATGGGTCACCTTTGATGTAGAAATTGATTTTCATACCTAATGTCGAAAGATTTTCATAATGGCTTCAATAGGACATCTGTCTAAAGTTTTGCCTGACTGTTGTTCAATATTTACCAGATCTGCCTATGTTTACACCAAAATTGTAAAAAAAAACGATGATTTCACCCAAAGCACTCGTCGCATTTTATATTTAAAGCCAGAATTGTGTGTGGTCGTCTTCGGCCCATAAAATGTGTCCAATCAAAGCATTTAACGGTCCAGCGGCGGCTGTCAGCGGGTCGCGTAATTTGAATTTGGAATACAACGCGCGATTGGCAAGACGTACCATCAACCGCCGTGATCGTGTCGCCCCGAGTGTGGGGCGGTCTTTATATTCTAACGTTCCTATGTTTTGATCGAAATGCCCAATGTCTGAATTTTTACGGCTATTAAAAAGATTTAGTGGTACTTATGAGCAGTATTAAATAAATCGAGCGCAGATAAAAGGGTCATTATAATCGGTTCGTGTGATGTTATGTCATGATTTGTTTACTTTTAAATATAACTATTTTCATCTAATTAAATTGTTTACGCATTTTTATGACAACCTCAGTAGACGAGATTTATAAAAAGTTGTTAGGAATTTCAGAATTGTTGTAGTAAACGTCAAATCATTGGTAACAAAGTTTCCAACGTTTTATTCGAGTTTTCTTCATTTAGTACCATGTAGACCACAGCGCAGGCCTCTTCCATATTGTAGGTAATGCTCGGCTTTCAGACTATCCTGAACGATTACTCACCTGCCCTCCTCACCACCCCTTCTACCTTGGCAATTTTGTTAGTTTGACTTTCTAGATTCTAACGATTACTGAAGACGTAGGTGCAATTGATAGGTATGCCATTTTTTGGACCAAATTGAAGAAGTTTTTTTTTTGCACCAAACAAAAGAAGAAAAATAAGTTTTTTTTTTCATTTTTTAATATTTTTGATATTTTATTCCCAATGATAATAACATAACATGAAGGTATAGTTTAAAGCGCAGTTTCGCGGGCGGCGCGTTATGACGCGTGTCGCGGCCCGAGTAGTTTGTCTCCGCTGACCATTTCCTGAACATCCCTCCTGTGTAAGCTGGGAAAACTGTGGAGTCGATATTGTTTGATTAAATACTTTGAAAATGCGGTTGTAATGCTGTGCGAACTGTATTAGGGACGCAACATGGTACCTACCTCTTCTATATTTTTCTGTCTAACGTCATCTCACAAGTGCCATCTCTTTTGTTTACCAGATTCGAGCGGTTTCACCTGCGTCTCGAGAAGTACTTCCCGTATCCGGGGATAAAAAGCAATTATGTAAGTAATTTTTCTATCTAAATTCTCTTTGTCACATTCATATTTTTGTGGCAAACAAATCTGTTTCCCAGGAACTCTTCCCACAAAGAGTCTTTTTATTTATCACGCACACAGTAACACAGAAAAAAATCTCAGAAGTCATTTCTACGGTTTTCCGTGTGGCGACTAGGTTGTCCCCCGAGGGAATATTTCAAGAATATTATTATGTAAGAACATGCGCGGGACTTTATGATCACCTAGCCTTTCACGGTGACCGCTCTGCCGCGTCGCAAACAACAGGGTTGATAAACAGTTGCTTGCAAATATTTTTGTTTCAGTAGGTATTTTCTAGAGGATATGTTTGCACTTTCCTTAAATCTTTAATTAAAGATGCAATCAGGACATTGTTCGGATAATATGTGAATAAGAAATATCCAATTATGAACTAGTTGTTTTTAATTGAATTAATAAGTAGGTATAGTATATATTTTTTTAACTTCATCCTCCGAGCCTTTTCCCAAGTATGTTGGGGTCGGCTTCCAGTCTAACCGGATTCAGCCGAGTACCAGTGCTTTACAAGAAGCGACTGCCTATCTGACCTCCTCAACCCAGTTACCCGGGCAACCCGATACCCCTTGGTTAGACTGGCGTCAGACTTACTGGCTTCTGACTACCCGTAACGACTGCCAAGGATGTTCAATGAGAGCCGGGACCTACAGTTTAACGTGCCATCCGAAACACAGTCATTGATTTCTAAGATTTACTTAGAAAGTACATACAAACTTAGAAAAGTTGCATTGGTACTTGCCTGACCTGGAATCGAACCCGCGCCCTCGTACTCGAGAGGTCGGTTCTTTGCCCACTAGGCCACCACGACTTTTTTTAACTTATATACCGTTTTTTTTAATCCATTGCAAATATATGTATCTGAGTAAACTTGTGTTAAAAAGGCTTTTTTTGCCAAAAAATAGTTTGCAATAAAATTAATTATTTACATGTTACAAAATTACGTGTACTTTCTGTGTGCCAACCCTGGTGAGTCCGGAAGTTAGTCCGCGGATTCTTTATATTTATATTCACCTTGTCGTTCGTCCGGCAGATTTATTCACTTCTTTAGAGCGCGCGCACTGACCGTGTCCACGGATCGCCCCAACATGCGAGCCCTAACTTGGCCACGCACTAGCCTTAGAAGCCGCCTTGACAAAAAATAAACAGGCAATCCACTACGTAAAACCTTCGAGAAAAATTATGAAAGACTTAGCTATTATTAAATTTGAAGGGTCTTGTTTTAATTTTGTAATAACAAACTGACAATTATTTACCAAATAACACCACAATGCTAAACTTACCTCGATCCATCCAACAAAACTTTACTCGGGCTTAAAAAAAACATAACTTATAGTTGATTTTACCAATATTACTAATCCATTTTCAATAAAACTGGTTCAACCATATTCTTGACATACCTGCAATAAATACTTATAGACAAGACACAAATACTTGAATGTAAGGAAAATATTATTAAGTAGGAAAAGAAAAATAAGGAACGAATACTGAAAAATATTATCAACCAACCGCAGCTTGTAATCCGTCTAGTGCGTGCTCCTACCGCACCCCAGTCCACTATGATATGTGTTGCGTAAAATTTTGTTTTTCAGAAGTCAGGCCTAAGGTATCGCTGACAAATGTCCGACAGTTTATTATGGCAAGGATAAAAAGGGATAGTGGGCGACCACCTTTAACATGTTTGTGTGCACTTCATTTTTGTCAGATTTATTTTCTGAAGTGGATGTTTACATTATATTTGGTTTTGAATACCTAGAGAAGGTGGGTTTAGTCCGTGGATGGGACACACTTTAAAGTAAGACGATGCTTTCCATGCTTCGGCATAGCAGCCAGAAGTTGACCTATGTACGTCTTTAATAACAGTCCATCCAAAGTCTGGTACCTAACTAGTGACATCAACTCCCTTCAAGGGTTATGAAAGTCAGACATCGGACGCTTCATCATGTCAAGAAGAGGCCAACTATGTTGGTGTCGGCTTCCAGTCTAAACGGATGCAGCCGAGTACCAGTGTTTTACAAGGAGCCTCCTCAACCCAGTTACCCGGGCAACTACAGATGCCTCATAATGTAAAAACCGTTGATATGTGCTCCGTTTCAACAATAGGAAAAGGCTAGGCACATGATGATTATGTAAGTACATAGGTATTTACCTACTTGTACATAGTTGAACGGTGAGGTAAGTGTACCTATTCCAAGGTGTGTAGCTGCGATAACACATACATCATTTACCGGGAAATAACAAGGAAGTGGGATGTAATTAATTACCTTGTTTGTTATGAACACGTGTGAACGATAATTGGCATTTTTATTGAAGTTTACCTGGGTTTAATTATGCGGTTATCGCTGTAGCTTGTTACAATTTTAAATTAGGTACACGTGTTTACGCATTTTATTTTACGCAATTGCGTACCTAATAAAATTACTTACAGAAAAGCAAAATATAAACTAACTTGCTATAAGTGTTCTGATATATATTACATAGGTATACATATTACATATCTATATTACTGTTGAAAAGTTTCATCGAAATCCATTCAGTAGTTTCTGGGTAAAAGAGGAATACACCATACATACAAACTTTCGCTTATCGCGATACAAATAGTGCTACTAATACTACTAATTTAGTAAGATAGGATTAGTAATAGGTAGGTATAAGAATATTACGAAATATGGTCATCCTAAACCAAAAACTCAACCCCACATATGTACATACACACTCAAATCCATAAAACTATCAAAAACCCACTACCATCCAAAACCTCACGTCAAACGCACCTAAATTCAGCGCGACCAAAAACCGTGGCATGCATCGTTGTCCGAAGTGCCCCTAATCTCCATTAGTACGTAATCGCCCCCCGTGCCGTCGGCATAACGGCACAGCACTAATCCCGCGCCCCACCTGCCCCGTAAGGGGATTGCAACGCTTGACTCGCCCGTATCGGGATACTGGTGATTGATATTGTTGGTGCGTGCGTGTTGGAAGTATTTTGATCGGGTATCTATAGTTTTGGTTAGTGGGAGAAGATATTCTGATGTGCCGAATGATAATAGATATTGGTCTTTCAGAAGAAGTAGGTGAGGCTTTCATAGATGAGTTCTATCTACAGGAAAAATACCCTGAGGTGGTGGTGGCTAAGAGTTACTGTACCTTTAATCAGCAATCTAGCCAATTTCAAACGTTGCTTATAATATAATATAAAATATCTGCCTATTGCCCCTTGTATCCACTTAATAAATCATACACAAAATGACGCGCAGACAAGCTACATGACAGCAAGAATTGCTTCAGCTTAACACACCAGCCGCCGTCTCCATGCCAAACTATTCGAACCGTTCTCTTTAATTGTCTCACCGCACATTTCAACAGGTGATTTGACACCCTCAATAGCTCGCGGCGTCAATAAACCTACTTCCAATTGACTAAAACGGACAAACAAAAGAGTAGCGTCTAAATGGAGATGAGAGCATACGTCATAGATGACGCGTGACGAGTCAGCTTGAGTGCCATAAATTAGCTGATGCTGTAAAGTTGTGCTCTAGGCAGGTAGTGATAAATGTGCACAGGTATCGTCCTTATTAACAGATAGGTATTACTTTTTATTTACATTTTGAGATCTAAATGTGTCAGCAAACTGTCGAGAAAAATTGTAGGGAGGTCCTTTTTTAGCCCCCAACTGCTCATGGCAAAACGTCAAAAAATCTATTATTCAAACACTATCCAAAATATTGCCAAAAGTAAAAGAAAAATTCAGCTCATGGCAGCTCTGCAAGTCTGCATCCAACACAACAAAATACTCAAAACGAATCGATCCGCTGACTGCACCCAAAGTACATCCAATTACCACTCGGCGAAACACACATCTGGCTAAAACGATGTGCTCTTAAATTGCGATTCACAATCGATCGCTCACCTCAGACCCACTTGAGATCGCCCCCGTACCACTTATTGCGCCCCGCGGCTACTGGGGCAGCACTATTGTTCGATATTTTCATTAAAAAGGTGAACCTTTCAAATGTTTTTGGGTGTAGTCATGTGTGTGTAGGTCGTGTGTAATTAATTTTTATTAGGTTAATAGACTGACGCTAAACCTAATCACCACCTTTAAAATGAAAATGCGCAGAAAAATAGCTCTGTAAAAATACAGTTTTTTAAGAGCAATTTTCGTTAGCTATAATGCCAAAAATTCGATGAATCTAAATCAAAAGAAATGTCTAATTCGCATTAAAACCTAACCACATAAATTCTAGCCAACATTAAACATTTAATAGAACCATTTTAATTTATTTAATATCCTTTTAAAATAAAATAAAACATCCCTCCCGTGTACAATAAAACGCATTCGTATGCAGCGACTTACAGCGGCCATTTTAAATGTTTTTTGAATTAAGAACTCGCCTGCGGCGTAACGGTCATTTTTTTTCTCGTTTTATATTATTTTATTTGCACTGGGGCTTACTGGGCAATAAAGGTAGGGATGGGTAAATAAATTTCGTACGTGTGCCAGTAATAAAAATTTTGATTGTGTTTTTAATATAATGGCCTCATTGGCCTTTGTGAGGTGAGTATTATTATGATTTGCAGTGGATTATTGTGATGTTACTGTTACTGTTACAGCCTTTTTTTATCGTCCCACTGCTGGGCACAGGCCTCCTCTCACACGGAGAAGGATTGAGCGTTAATCACCACGCTTGCTCAATGCGGGTTGGTGATTTCAGACTAAATAGTCCAGGTTTCCTCAAGATGTTTTCCTTCACCTTTTTATCAGCCATTGGTGTCCAAGATATACTTAGAAAGTACATACAAACTTATAAAAGTTGCATTGGTACTTGCCTGAACTAGAATCGAACCCACGCCCTCATACTTGAGAGGTTGGTTCTTTACCCACTAGGCCACCACGACTATTGTGATGGATAATGCAAATGGCAATTTTGGTGGTATTATTATTTTTTATAATTGTACGCAATGTAGAGAAGATAGATTTCAGTATTAGGTCAATAAATAGTATTAACATCTTATTACCCTTACAAAAAAACCTTATTAAAAATAAAAAAATAATTTTTAACGGTCCAGTAACAGAAAATAAAAACACAATCAAACAAAAACAATTTTACAAGCAACCAAACTACGCAACGCAGTCGCCGCTACTCCCCGCTGGAGGCGCTGCGATCGCCGCCCACACGTCCTCTCAATGAATGAACGGTTTTTGGCCATTTTCCCAAAGGTATGTTGATGTTACACTCGCCTTGATTCCTAGAAGTGATCGTTTATAGCCGGTTTATAGTCGCCCGTGTATGAACATTAAGGATCTCTTAAATGCGTATTGATGTATGTGTGTCAAATGTATTTCTGTTAACATAATCTTGTCGCTTCCATTGATGTGTGTTTAGATTCCGTGTTTTATAAGATTGTGCTCTCAAATGTTATGAGGAAAGTGTGTTTTAGTGAGTTAAAATAGGTTTATTTGGTATAGGTCGTTGTTAGTAGATTATTAGAGATTTCTCTATGTTCGTTTCTGGAATAGAATGGAGCCGTGATGTTTGTGTTTTAGCAATTTAATTAAAATTACTCGAAGTTTCGTCGTATTTGTTTGCCTTATGTGGTGAATTACGGCATGCGGATCACAAAGAAACGATTTTACATTACAAATCATTATTTTGTTTTTAATAATAATTTAATTAAGAAAAAGTCTGTTCAGTAAATAATTTTAAATAACTCGTAGTATAGTTTATAACATATCAGAGTTTTTTTTTAAATATTCACTAAAATGGAACTCGGAACAAAAGCGAAAGATTTTAGTTTTCAGCTCTCGTCGTAAATAAATATCGAAGTGTTACCTAGTTATACCCAGGCAGGCGGGCTGAAATGCGTAGTTTTTGTCTGGGTCTGGTCTTGAATAGTTGCCAGGTAGTTAGCTCAAACACACCGGTTACTGTGTTTTCAATTTAACATGTTTTAGATGTGCCTGGATACGCGTTTCACGGCTTAGTTTTTGTCTCTTAAATCGGCTAAGGAGATTAGTTTTTGAAGCAATTAAGCTAGATTTATTATAGGTACTCAAGATTCATCGCATTCTTATTTATAATGTGTTGAATACCTTGCAACTCTTTAAAATCGCTATTTATAAAAACAAGACATTACCGTAGGGAGTAGACAACAATGACTTTTGAAATACATATTTTCATTTGTTTTATAGAAAATATATGTTATGATTTAGGTTTACGACCTACTGAAAACTACATAAATAAAGAGTTTCAGGGTTTCCAACGCACCTAGCTCTTTCAATCTACATTTCGCAAATGAAACAGATGACAGACGCCTCTCAGACGTCTCTACTCAGTACCTACTACAATTTTTTCAGTCGTGTCTGTATTTTTGAACGCATTTTCATGAAATTTTCACCAGTAAACAAAAACTTCTTATAGAAGGTGTTTTAATAGCACATTATTTAATTCATGCCCAAACCAAGCCAGGATGATTTTCTAGTTAAGTAGTAGGTAAGATAAGTAACGTTGCCTCTCCGACGGTGCGACACGACACGGATAATCAATTAATTCTGCTAGTCGCGCCAATTAGTCGCAAGTCGCACCTCGCTGTTATGATTAAGATTAATATGGGATCGGTTTATGCTGTATTATGAGCTGGTTAAGTTAATAGAGTCACATTTCATGGTAAAGTTGATTTTAAGGAAATTTAAAATTGAATAAAGCAGTCATGAAACTGAAATAACCACAAATAATAAGCCACAATAATCTACATCTGTACAAGATTTTTTTTCGTTTGTGTTCATTCATTCATTCATTTGTCTGTCATCGTTATCTAGTAACTCGAGCTATTTAGTCTAACATAAAATACATGTTATAAAAACAAATGAATGTTTAGAATCTACAGAACATTTTACACGAAAATCCTTCAGCCCTTAAAAGTCTTGAGCCCTGTGTCAATGTTATTCTTTCCATGCCTATATGTAGGTAGACGAACATCCGAGTTCGTATATTTAGATGTTATTATCTCTGGCATAACGTCGTCGAATGAAGTGAAAATCTTACAAAGGAACTTGTTTACCTCTAATTAATATACCGTAGCTAGACTACAGAAACCATAGAGTCGCTTGGTATAAGGCAATTCAAGTATGATAAACTAAATAAATTGTGTTTTGAATACAGATCCATAAGTTATTAAGTGTGAAGCGATCTTAACTTTTTGATAATAATAGTTTTGGAGTTAAGTTGTCAAAAATAGGAAAATACAGCATTTTTAGTGAACTCGTAATTATATCTTTTTACACTGCTGTTGCAATTAATATTAATATGACATCAAAATACCATGTTCAGGGCATGCCTTTATGTTAAACACAGCAACTTTTTTAAACCTCAAATCTGGTGATATTTAGGGCGTTACTCAAACGGCATCTTGCACAGGATATACTGCTAGTATGCTGTCATTGTAAAACAAATGCTTGGCACGAGTCTACACCTCTAGCTGTCACTTCAACTCCAACTGACAGGTGGGCGCACCCTACCGGCTTGAGCGTGACACACGTTGGGCTTTCTGCTAATATTTCAAAACTAGATGATTCATTTATTAGAAAAATTTCATAAATCATAACAGTTGTGAAATATTTTTCTTTGGTCTGCTGATTCAATTTAGTACTATCATTTATATTATTTATGCATATGTCTGCTAGTTTTAACTTTCAGCCACGCACGACCATGCCTTGTTTTTGTAAGTTTAAGATTCTCTTACGTCAATCTTCCTCATAAAAATTGTTACAGATTACCAGAATCATAAAATCAGAGTTATTCTTTTCTTCTAATAGCCAAAGCAAGGCTTCACGAATTCTCCTGACTTTATGGGTCAGTATTTATTTCGAAAATACTGACGTAAAGAGACTCCATAGTACTGATGTGCATCAAAACGTAGTGAATGACATCAACCCATTAGCGGTGCGCAGTCAGCGCCGCTCTCCCGTGTACACCGCGTTTGTCTACCGCGATGGCTTTTATATGCCACGAACTTATCACGACTTTTACCACAATAGGTTATAGTAACTGAAGATAACAGATCTTTCTCAATAGAGTTAGTTCTCTTCAAATGCACTATTAGGCAAGTTTTGTTCGTTTCTGTACCTAGCCAATGATATTGTATCAAATTCAAAGGATTAATATAAATAGGATTAATAAAATAAAGAAAGATATTCTTTATATTTTCTTCGTGTCTGTATTTTCCTGAAAAGTATGGACATTTAAACAATCTCATCGCTATACTATCAAGATATGTAAGTGAGTAGTCCAATCCTTAACCAAGTAGCTAGATAAATATTTTGAGACCGGCTCCGATACGATTACGTCGTGTCGTGACATCTAAACGATCCAAAAGACATTCTCCCACGTACATCCAGGTTGCTTCGCTTAATCAACCCTCAAGTAATGAGGGGTATCTTTTGAGGGGCGCGGAATCAATTAATGAATATTTTACTTCTCCGGGATCTTAATCAACGTTCCGTGTCCCGGATTTTTGGGGATCGCGCGGGATTCCGGCCTCTTGATTTATTATAGTCCGCGGAAGTGATTGATTTAAACTTGATTTAATTATGAGTTCGATTCTCGTTTGTTTACTGTTTGTTTCAATCCATTTATGGAATTGATGGAGGAGGAGTGATGTAGTAGCCCCGTGCTGATGGAGGATAAGTATGTTTGTGTTCCGTTAAGTGCGCATGATGTTCATTAAGAATTCATGTACTTGTTTTAGTAAAAAAGCTACCAAAAAGTAATCGCAAGTGTAAAATAACAGTAAATATATTATAAGGCTGGAATATTCGTTTATAGATAAACACAAGTATTACAATACAGATTTTTACACCTTGTGTATCGCAACGGAGAACTTCTCTTGAACAGAACTAATGACACGTCGCTTTCATCGAGTCAATGACCTCGGCCGCTCAGCTGATTTACAAACTAACGCCCGATGACAGCCAGCCGATATAAACATATTTATTTCTTTAATACCTACATTATAACATTTTACAAAAAAATACCTTGATTTATTCTAACATTAGCGAAAAGGAATCTTGAACAAGGCGTATAAATCCGGTCTTTCAATATTTAGCAAGATCAACGGAAATACTTGGCCGCATGTCTGTCTGTATGTTCTTTACAAACAAGCTAAAATTTCTAATAAATCAACGTCTTTACTTTTATTTAGTATTTCCTACGTGATTTTTCCGACGCCACCTTCGCGAGTCGCGCTAAAATTGATCATTAACTAAATTTCTAAGATTATTCCTCTCATTTCTAGATCGCGACTGTTCGAAATTAATAACAACTTCTTTATTTGCTAAATTAATGGCTGAACACACCTGAATTTCCACCTTATCTGTATGAAATTAAAGTATATGTTAGATTTCACGAGCGTTATTTACAAGTTTGTATATAAAAGACAGGCAGAAGTTATAAATTATATTGTCAGAGCGAAGTCACCTGAGTGTTTTTATATTTTACGATTCTCGTTTTTAAAAATGTGAAACATGTTTAGTTTGACAAGGTAGTAAAATAATGTCGTAGGTAGAAAAGTTTGATGTTACCGTCTTAAAAGCTTTTTTATGAAACACCATAATAATGTTCGGGGATATTATAATTGTGGTTAGTTTGGGTGCTTTTGATCTGTGTATCGGTAATGGTCTGAAATTACGAACACAACATCAAAGTATTAGAGCAAAACTATGGACTGGGACGAAAGTTGTTTTCTTTTAAGTATATTGAAAATAAAGAAATAAGGAAAATTAAAATTAAAATCATGGTAAATTTTACCTACAGTCACTTGATATTGGAATATTACCTAAGTTTTTACGTTCATCTACTGGTTATAAAGAGATTTTTCATATAAAATTATGAAAACTTAAACTAATCTGATGGCATTTTTTCAAACTGGTAAGTTACACCATATTCGGTTAAGAATACCTATAAAACAAGGAAAAAGAACAAGATAACTTGTAACAGTGCGATCTCTTGGTCGCGGTGTCCAATAATTCACTTTAAGCCGAGTTTAATTCTTGCTTAACTGGAAGTTGGGGAGTCGACCTCGTTTCTTAAATTATGTGCTTAAACGCTAATCGTGGCTATCTGTACCGTTAACTGACTTCTGTTTGTTGATCGCGAGATACTCTTGCGGTAGAATAGTATCTATGTATAAGTTACAGTGAAGATGGTTGTGATTGCCATCGTAATTTTAGTTAATGTCAGTCTGATTTAGAAAGTTCTAGCATACGCGGTTTCACTACTTCCCATACGCGGACAAATCTAGACACACGGCAGTGTGTCCGCCAAGTTCGAGCAAAAAAAGCGACACACCGGCCGTGGGTTATATTACACGAACCATTTCGGGCCAAATTCGACCCCCCTGTAACTCAAAATCTATTTTATTTACGCATATAAAATTTCTAGTATCTGTTGAGACCCCCTCACTTATCTAAAATACAAAATTTCATTAAAATACCTATTGTAGGTCTTGAGATATTGACGTCAGAAAATCGCTATTTTTACTATACACTGATTCACTGATTCACTGATTCACTGACTCACTCATCAAAAACCTAGACCACTTCCAATGGTCGTATTGACTTGAAATTTGGCATGGAGGTAGGTCTTTATGTCAAGGTAAAGGAAAAAATCTGAAAATGGCCAAGTGTGAGTCGGTTTCAAAATAATGAAGGTGTTTTATACCAGGTGTAAATTTATACCCCTAAGGAACTAAAGCGACCTAAATTTATCTATATTTATATAATATATCTTCGAATGGTACAAAGGTTTGTATTTAGTCAAAGTAAAGTAAAAATCTGAAAACGGCCAAGTGTGTCACTTTCGAAAATAACGAATGTGTAACTTTGATCCACGAACATAATATATGATAACATGTCATGTCAGTCAGTTGGTAAATCTAGTCCATTTAGTTAATCTAGTAAAAAAAAAAAAAGTCATGGTGGCCTACTGGGTAAAGGACCAACCTCTCAAATACAAGGGCGCGGGTTCGATCCCAGGTCAGGCAAGTACTAATGCAACTTTTCTAAGTTTGTATGTACTTTCTAAGTATATCTTAGACACCGTTGGCTGTGTTTCGGATGGCACGTTAAACTGTAGGTCCCGGCTGTCATTGAACATCCTTGGCAGTCGTTACGGGTAGTTAGAAGCCAGTAAGTCTGACACCAGTCTAACCAAGGGGTATCGGGTTGCCCGGGTAACTGGGTTGAGGAGGTCAGATAGGCAGTCGCTTCTTGTAAAGCACTGGTACTCAGCTGAATCCGGTTAGACTGGAAGCCGACCCCAACATTGTTGGGAAAAAGGCTCGGAGGATGATTAGTTAATCTAGTTCATTTCTTTGTAAGAAACATAGTGCATATTAAAAAATCTAAAAGATAGTATAAATGAGACATTTCTTTAACTAACTTCATCATAAGAAAAAAATAAAATAAACAACCTTACAAAAATAAATGAAATCCCACCCAAAACAAAAATGTGAAAGACTGCCAAGTTCGATAATATGGGAATGCTTCGCCTATAAAAGAAGTGAGATCTGAATAAGTACCAAGTTCCATACACATACCTCAGTTAAAAATAGTTACTTTTTAATGACGTTACTTGGCAAGTTTTAATAGAAAATTAAATACTTGATTCATTGCGTTTAGTAGGTTTATAACAAGGTGTATGAAAACTTGCCAAGTGACATCATTAAAAAGTAACTATTTTTAACTGAGGTATGTGTATGGAACTTGGTACTTATTCAGATCTCACTTCTTTTATAGGCGAAGCATTCCCATATTATCGAACTTGGCAGTCTTTCACATTTTTGTTTTGGGTGGGTTACAGTTTTTGAAGCAAATAAACGTGACTTTCTATTGATAGTATAATTTGACCAATTGAGAACCAAGATTTACCAAGAATTTTGGTAGAAGCAAAGTGGATCCAGAGATTTCATTATCCTTACATCGTCACAAACTACCCCCAAATCTAGCCATATCGTCCCAATCTAGGTAGGTGCAGAAATCCAAGGTGCTAGCATATATGTTTATAAGTAGGTACTTACTGTATTTACAATAAATAATTATTGGCAAAAATCAATATGCAAATTGTCAAGCTTTATTATAATGATCAATCAATTTTTTAACCAGATATTCCATTCAATCGACTCCCCACGATTCAACCAATTGTCCGAACAATTAAAAACCTAACTATTCCAATGAGCCTACCGTCCACCTTCGAACAATAGGTAGAGGGTCATTATGCGCAGTGACCCCGCGGGGCTGCCCCCAGGGGGTCTGGGGTTCAAGTCTGTGTTCGTACAAAGCGCTAATGCACCCAGTTTAAGTGCTTTAAATTGATATGTCCTGTTTATGTTAGTGCTGATGGAGTATTGATTTTGCTGTGTAAGTACCTATGTGGGTACTAAACTATTCAATCATTTGGTTCTGTTATATAATGCATTATATTGCATTAAATTTTTAATTTTTTTGTTCCATGATCATTTTGGCGTGCAACTCTCAAGTCTGTAGTGGCCGGTTTCTGAGAAGCATGAATAAATAAACTGCAAATCCTTAGAAACGCATTATACTAAGTGTCTAGTCTTTGCATGTAAGTACATATGTTCCCATGTGAAGATATGTAATTTCCATGTAGAAATGCTCAATGCAAACTGACTCGAGGTTCGTGTGGAGTTTCCGCCATGACGGCAGTAAAAGATCATACCTCCTCTATACGTTTAAGAAGAAACAAAAATAGTTTCAGGTAACGATAAAAAGCTTTTCTCAATACAACAAAACACAAGAAACCCAAATCCCAAATCAGACTTAAAAACAAAAATGGCGAACGTATGCATCCGCCGGTACATAAACACGTTCGGTCATTTCATAAAACATCTGTGTATTTTCTATTTTGATAGGTTTCATATTTCTGACCGCAGGGGGCGCTGCTCGTAAAACGCGAACGGTTTGGCTTTCTGCCCTCCCTGTGTATTTTATTAACGAGAAAGCTAATAGCCCGGTCAAAATAGACATAAAAGTAGTGGTCAAATAACAAAAATTCCCAGAAAGCTGATTTTTGGTGGAGAGCTAGGTTTGATCATTATAAATATAAATACTAAAAGTCCCCATCGATCCCATGTGTGCGTCAAAAGTTATTCGAGGTCAAATGTCAAAATTTTTGGTTTTTTGTGTTTTTTTCGAAAACGATAAGTTTTGTCAAAAAAATACATCTGACCAAAGTTGTAGATCTTTCAATTTTCTACAAGAATGGTAAAAACAGTTTTCTCTTAAATGTTACCATTCCTGAGATATCGCGCTTCAAAGAGTCACACTACACATGATATGCATACGAGGGCTGCCTTTAAGTTGTGTCGTTTGAAATAAGTATTGACAATGTAATAGGTTAATACCATTTATTGTTTTTCAAAGAATTCTCCGCGATATTTAATGCACTTTTCATGCATCAAACCCAGTTCTTGAAACATTTATTCTATTCTGAAGTGGGGGTAGTCAAATTGGCCGATTTGTATCAGTCAACAGCTTTTTCAGGTGTGTTGAAACGTTGACCACGAAGACTTTACTTAATTTTGGGGAATGTAAAAAAATCGTTATGCCCACGGATATGTCACGGTATGTTACATGTTGGTCTACGACAATTAACTGCCGCATAGAATCGATATTATCTTGGGTCATATCGGGTTTTGAACTACCTTCACGTGGCTTGTCACAAAGGCTAGATTGCCCACTTTTAAATCCTAGATATCAGCGTACTGCAGTCCTAAGGCATGGTTCTGCATCACTAAACACAGAAAAATTTTTTTTAAACCGCTGAAATCGCGACAATCCGCTTTTAAAGTTGTGGAAAATTATCGCACGCTAATTTTCGTTCGACATTTCCATTTTTATCCAGAACACTGGGGTTGGAAATTGATATATAATATCTGGAACCTATTAAAACTTTACTCCCACCTGCTCTAGAAAAACTCCTGAACATTATTTCTTCAAATTGCAAAAAAGATTGTAGTATCAAATCATCCTCTGAGCCCTTTTCCCAACTATGTTGGGGTCGGCTTCCAGTCTAACCGGATGTAGCTGAGTATCAGTCCTTTACAAGGAGCGACTGCCCTATCTGACCCCCTCAACCCAGTTACTCAGGTCCAGGTCAGACATGTACCAATGCAACTTTTCTAAGTTTGTATGTACTTTCTAAGCATATCTGGGACACCAATGACTGTGTTTCTGATGGCACGTTAAACTGTAGGTTCTGGCTGTCATTGAACATCCTTGGCAGTCGTTATGGGTAGTCAGAAGCCAGTAAGTCTGACACCAGTCTAACCAAGGGGTATTGGGTTGCCCGGCTAACTGGGTTAAGGGGGTCAGATAGGGCAGTCACTCCTTGTAAAGGACTGGTACTTAGCTACATCCGGTTAAACTAGAAGCCGACTCCAACATAGTTGGGAAAAGGGCTCGGAGGATGATTTGATACTACAATCATTTTTGCAATTGCAAAAAATAATGTCAGGAGTTTTTTTGGAGCAGGTGGGAGTAAAGTTTTAATAGGGTCCAGATATTATGTATCAATTTCCAAACCCAGTCTTCTGGATAAAAATGGAAATGTCGAAGGAAAATTAGCGTGCGATAATTTTCTACAACTTTAAAAGCGGATTGTCGCGACTTCAGCGGTTTAAAAAATTTTGTTCTGTGTTTAGTGATGCAGAACCATGCCTTAAGACTGCAGTACGCTGATATTTAGGATTTAAAAGTGGGCAATCTAGCCTTAGCGACAAGCCACGTGAAGGTAATTCAAAACCCGATATGACCCAAGATGATATCGAGGCTATGCGGCAGTTAATTGTTGCAGACCAACATGTAACATACCGTGACATCGATCCGTGGGCATTACACGATTGTTTTACATTCCCCAAAATTAAGTAAAGTCTTCGTGGTAAACGTTTCAGCACACCTGAAAAAGCTGTTGACTCATACAAATCGGCCAATTTGACTACCCCCACTTCAGAATGGAATAAATATTTCAAGAACTGGGTTTAATGCATGCAAAAGTGCATTAAATATCGCAGAGAATTCTTTGAAAAACAATAAATGGTATTAACCTATTAGATTGTCTATACTTATTTCAAACGACACAACTTAAAGGCAGCCGTCGTATGTACGTGGCTTATATGTGGATATCATGTGTAGTGTGACTCTTTGAATCGCGATATCTCAGGAATGGTAAGATTTAGGAGAAAACTGTTAATGCCATTTTTGTAGAAAATTTAAAGATCTACAACTTTGGTCTGATATCTTTTTTTGATAAAACTTACCGTTTTCGAAAAAAAAATAAAAAACCTAAAATTTTGACATTTGACCTCGAATAACTTTTGACGCACACACGGGATCGATGGGGACTTTTAGTATTTTATTTATAATGATCAAATCTAGCTCTCCACCAAAAATCAGCTTTCTGGGAATTTTTGTTATTTCAAATGTCTATTTTGACCGGGCTATAAGGTATAGTGTGTTGAGGTTGGCTTTAATAAAATTTTTGGGTGCCGCAGCCAAAACTTGGCCCAATCTTGCACGAAGTTTTGTGTACATCTGTGACTGACTTGCCTTGTTTGCTTTGTTGAAACTGTTTTGTTTTGTAGTACATTTCAGTTTAGTATTTTATTGCTTGAAATAATGCTTTATATTTTCTTATTGTTTAAGTGTGCGTGTTCTTGAAATATCACACTAATTCATAGCTTAATATAATTTTTTGTGACTAGAGTTTGCCAAAGCAATTTTAATAGCTGCTAAATATATAATTTTGACCACATCGTGATCCAAGCTTAACCCTACGATATAAATCGTGCTTCTAATTCCCGCATTTATTAAGTCATAAAATTAAAAACATACTAATCTACTTATTACGAGTTGGCACTATTTCACCAAAGTCGTAAAACCTCTTACATTCTTTATTATTTTTCAGCATACGAAATATTTACGCTTGGTTTAGTGATCCGTGTAATAATGAAAAAGCCCAAAATTCTATATTTATGGCCTAAGGTATACAAGCTGTTGATTTGCATCCGTGCCATAGTCAAGGACGTAATTATACTAATGATTCTCAACCCAAATGAATAAGAAAATTGGTACAAAAATTTTTGATTTTAATTTTTTTTCGGAAATCCGTCAATGTCATCTAGCCGTATTTAAACTTGGCGCGTGTGTCACTGGCCTTAAAACCCTGCTGCGCCCTCACACAAACGCAAACACAAAGCATACGCAACGATTATTCATAAATTTTATTCATAAAATTGGATTACTTCTGAAATACTATGACATTACAATGACAAAAAAAGCAGTGCATATTAACTATTTCCCGTCTACTGTAATAACAATCGATTATTTACGTATTTTATGTCCTCCTCCTGAAGTATGGCACAAATGCAAATCAACACCTTGTATAGTCTGACAGATGTCACGTAAAATTTATTGGTTTTGCTAAGCATGATTTATTATTTTATGTTAAAGATGTCTAAGGGTAAAAGTTTAAATAAATTGGTAGAAATGCAGCATTCTAAATACTCAAATATAATCAAGTAGAATAGATATTTATTTAGGTAAAAAAACAGGTAAACTAACCCAAATTATCTTCTTTCCATAATTTCAATTAAATTTTCAGATTCTTAGTAGGTACCTATGTTTGGAGCTCATAAATTAAATCTTGGATTTCACAAAAGCATAGAAGAAAAAAATATTAAGAAAAATGTACGGAACCATATCAAGGAAATGCCTCCTACATAAAAGGAGACGTTGTTTATAATAACGTGAACGAATTATTTAGTAGGTAACAATAGCAGGTGCCATTTTACGAAACAATACAGTCGACCCGTTTATAAAGGTAACAGGGTTAATGAGTACTAAAACCGCGATTAAAAGTCTTACAACACATTTACATTAGTTTAACTATTTACTGAAAAAATACTGTGTTTATGGTGTAATTCTACGTAACATGTAATGCACTGTGTTAAAAATTCATTTTATTTTGTAAAAAAAAGGTAATTTAGAACTGTGGGGCAGAGCTTAAACAGAATTCTAATTTGATTTTTACAAACTAACTTTGAAAACGACACCTATGTCGTACTTTCAGGCCCAGTCCCTATTCGTCCCGGAGTGTATTAAATTGTTCTACAAATATTACTCGACAGAAATTATTTTTTAAAGAAGCAAGTAATCATAAATAAAGATACAATATAGATACTTTATTTATATAAACACGAGTGTACATAGAATTAAGCAGGTTGTTTTAAACTACAAAGTACATAAGCCCATCATGTATCATGGCTCCTAAGCACACCTACAGATAAAATTTTTAACATTTTGGAACAACCTTAAAAGTCACAATCTTACTTAGAAGTCTTTATTTTGTATATAGTATTTTATTTTTAGTTTTGTATAAAGATAAGTAGTTTAAGTTTGTATATACAGTGTGTACATATCAGTAAATAAATAATTTTATAAAACTTAGAAGTCTTATTTTTATTTAATACAAGTGAACCTAGCTGCACACAAAAAAATATTAAGAAAACATCTAGTTTCGATGACCACACGTGTATCTCCTCGCTGTCATGTCGATCTGACTTTTATAGTTCGTAAAAATTGCACACCGCACCGCTCCGTTGCAAATCACTTGGCGAAATTCTTTCCTGAGATTTTATTGCGGTTGCTATTAATTTGATTAGCAAATTTTATTATCCTTACCTATCACAATTCAACAAATTGACCATGCTTTAAAATGTTATTGCAATAATTTACAATTTCCTGAGTTTTCTACGCATTACATTGGTACAAGTGCGAGTGACAAGACTACGAATAAAATAAAAATTTGTAAGTGAAAATCTTTTTCAAAGTAAATGTTAGAAGACTTTGGAATAAATAATCACTTAGTATAATTTCGAATAGGTATTTTAAACCGAAACCCGGGCTACTAAAATCTGAAATCGCCTTCGATTTTCACTTAAATTAATGTGGTGATCAAAACTCCTGAAATACCCTTTAATCTTTGAATTCCATAAGACAGTAATGTACTAACTACAAGTCAGTTACAAAACAGACAAATTACTTCTAAAACTACATACCTCTAAAACACGTAGGTACATCAAAAATCATAATTCATAAATATGATAGAAAAATATTCTTCAAGAGAATATTTCGTAAGCCGTGTCTATGCCACCGGAAACATTTGAAGTATAGTTGCGTCTATAAACAGTTGTATGAAAGGTGCATTTGCTAAGGTAAATTAAAACCCGCGAATCATCTCCGAGTAAATATTAACGTGTTATTTATTGCTGCGCGGGCGCTCCACAGTGGTCACAAGATAAGTTACGGCGTGTTACTGGGTTAATATTATTTGTGTTAGTACCTGTTTGTAATCAAAGTTATGTTAATGTGTCCTGGTCGTTATATCTTGTGGGTTCTGAAGTTAATGAAATATTATAAGTAGCCGTCTAAGTTTTGTCAAATTGGTTCTAAACAAAAATGTCGTATATACTAAAATATGAAAAGCTAGTCTCTCAATGAAATGTCATCGACCTCTTATAAAACATTTTAATAAGATTTTCTCTCATTGCGCAAAAATAAATTGAAATAGACAGACATCCTGCTTTTTCATACAAGTGGTCGTATCAAAATGTGCGTCAATTGCTAGTTTGGCAGCGGCACTAAACAGGAACGTCATAAACGCAGTAATTCTGACAAATTATTGTCATTGACATCACATTTCCACATTTCATTGATGTCGTTACCGTTTTGGATTATATTTTATGACATTTTCTGAGCATCATTACCGGTAGCAAAAATAAAAAAAATGCAGTTTCTGGTTAGATTTATAATATTTTTAATAAGAACGTAATTTTACACCCGCTTAGAGTTTGACGTGAGCTGGTAGAAAAATGGTTACGAGTAGGTGGTCTTTCCTCGACAATGTCCCATTATTTCTCTACTAAGTTAAGTCTACGTCTACGCTTCCCTTCAACGTAAACCAGTAGGTGCAAAAAAGTCACAGATTTGCATTCACTAAGATACCATAGTTTACACGGACGATACCAATACCAAATTTTCAAATCTGCGTCCATTATAGCGCGCCCTCGTTCCCATACATCCGGCGCGTATAAAAACTCGGACACATGATTGACGCGAACTGTTTACCTCGCCGCTACCGGTAGCTAAACTACCTACCAGTCGTTTGTAGTACGTGACGTTAGGGTTGCGACATGCCATCTCTAAGCTTCATTCATGTAGGAAGAATTGCTGGTAGAACGAAGATATTAGTTTATTGAATTAAATTGATATCAAATTCGAAGATCATCAGTTATGCAGTTGTATTGAGAATATTTACGATTAAAATTATCTGTCTATTGTTCTTCTTACGGGAAAACCAGTTTCTGCATTCGGATAATAGAGATTCGATATTATTTATTTTTCAGTCTACGCGATCTGCGTACCAACTTTCATTTGAATCGGTTTAGTAGTTAGGCGTGAAGGCTCTACAGACAGGGTTACTTTTGCATTTTTATTAATAGTAACTATTGAGGAAAATCCGCCACAAAACTGAAATACTCCATATTTTAGGCTAATTACATTCTAGGAAAGAATCGTGTGTGCCTAAAATTGTCTATTTCTAGTGGTGACCAAATGTAATGTTCAACACTTGAGCGTTTGTTATCTTTACCATGATCATGTTGGTTTTGGACGAGTAGTCAGATACCTACTCGGATGGTCAAGTGTGTTGCTTGTACGTGGGTTCCGTAAGATGAACATGTAAAAAGATTCAGTAGATTTTGCTTAAAAATTAGGCCTTCATTTCTAGGTGACCTAATCTTCTGACATTAAACAAATGTAATCAGTGTTACGTAAAATTTGTTGCATAGCGTTATCTACATAATATTGTTTTCTAACATTAATAGGTAATGTGAAGGATAAAACTTTCTGAAAGACTAAAATGTTTGATTTTTGAGGAAACACTTTTTGAGGGCATAAAAATTGAAAACGTATAAATAATGATTTAAAAAGTATACTTAAATGAAAATTAAATAACCCACCATAATTACAAACGGTACCCAAAAAGTCCACAAAGAATCAGCATGATAGATCGCGATGTAAGTGCTTTATTTTAAGCGTTGACGATATTGTTATGTCTCGTAGGCGTGGCGCCACTCGATGCGAAGGTGCGGAAACTTACGCCTTCACACCTCGAGCGACGAGCGCGAACATTCGCGACCCTTTGATGTTCCACCACGAAACGTTTCAACCGACTGTTTACAAAACCAGTAATGTATGTTAATCGCTCATTTTGTGCTTTATTTAGTCGATAGGTAAAAGGTTTCATCGATATTTTGTTTGAGTTTTGAACGGTAGTGATTAGGTGTTGAGTTTGTTTGAAGTTTCTTGGCTGTAACTAAATAAGGGTGTGTTAATAAAAGCGAAGTGGATTTTTGATACTAAATCATCTCCGTAAGCATAATAATGTAGGAGAAAATAAATAGACTGCCTCATTGTATAAAATTAGCAAGAGCTATTTCTAAACACGTGGACCTAAATTCGATGTTCAGATCAGACAGTGGTTAAGTATTCCATATGCCATCTGCGATATGAAAACTATTCTCCTATCATATAAACGTGCTTCTGTTGATTAACTTTTTGGTGAAAAGCTAGGTACATATATGTTTTGTTTCACCGTGTACATCATTTTTGTAGTGTAACGTCCACAGCAATCGAATCGCGAGTATAATGTATGTTGTATATACATCTACCTTTCTAAAACAGTCTGTCCTAAACTAGTTCCCAGATCCTAATACCAGATAGCATTGGAAGTACCTATTGCAAAAAAAAAAGGTTTGTCATGTCATCTAGATCTCAAGCAATACGGAGAAGCAATCCTACAGTTGTCGTTACCATGGCGACATCTAAACGAGATCTCTGTCTGTCAACCTGAGTCGAATAGGTATTGAGAGGGGAGGAGGGGGGAGACTTTGTTGCAGTTTTGTGCAGGGAATTGGGAGTCTGTTTTTTGGGATTTATAAGTGAATCGATGCGTTTATAAGGTCCTTATTCTCATGAATTAGTTTATCGAACATCAGCGTTTTCACTCGTAGTCATTAACATTTTTTCAAAATCTCAATTAAAATGACATAGTTTGGTCAAGCTACTACATATAGTTGGAGCTTATAGGGAGTTTAGGGAGGACGACTGCCTCGTTGGCCTAGTGGTCGCAAGCGCGGCTGCTGAGCTTGAGGTCTCGGGTTCGATTCCCGGGTCGGGCCGAAATCGCTTTGTGGGTTTTCTTAAACTTTCACAAAGCAGCCCGTAGTCTGGAATGTCGGTCCTGCACCTGATCTCTTTCCGGTCGTGTCGGATTGCCGTCCCATCGGGCTATGAGAGTGAAGGAATAGGGAGTGCACCTGTGTCTGCGCAAATGCTCGTGCACTATAATATGTCCTGCGCAGCTGGCTGATCTAATTAAATGAGAACAGCCGCCGTGGCCGAAATCGGCCGTGGACGCCATTATAGGGTGTTTGGGAAATTACTGTGTAACTGTTTATCGCCTCTTCCTTTTGCCTAATTTTACGATACTGACTATCACCAATTGCAAGAAAAACAGGTGCATTATTATCTGAAAACTGTTCTTAAACAAAAAACTGACATAGACGAAGACTTTCCACATTATTTAGTTTTGCTTGATTGACATCGCAACATCTAAGGACACGTCGTCTTTGTACAATCTGACTCATATACACATTTTTTCGATCACCAGAATAAAGGTGGTATTACACTTTTCAAAATGTATTTTTGTTCGTTGATACTACCTACATTTAGTCATTAAATTGGAATTGTCCACAAATTATCTTCACCAATATTGATTGTCATTCATGTATACCTAATCAAAACTCAATGAACTTTGTACATTTAATTTAATCTCAGAATGATCAAATGTAGTATTCTACCAAGATATTTGATAAGTGTAGTGTAGTACAACCTTTACCAACATCTCAAAATGACATATTTATTTGCACAACGGTACGAAGAATTTCGACGGTATTTGAGTTCGCTTTTACAACGTTAACCAGGTGTTGCGAAGGTGTATTCGTGTTTTACAGTCCGTTTTTCACGTTTATTCGCTGTAAATCACTTTAAGAACGTTGTGGAATGGGTACTCGAATGTTTTCAAATGTTTATTGTTGTGTGTCTAGAAATATCCCACCCAAAACAAAAATGTGAAAGACTGCCAAGTTCGATAATATGGGAATGCTTCGCCTATAAAAGAAGTGAGATCTAAATAAGTACCAAGTTCCATACACATACCTCAGTTAAAAATAGTTACCTTTTAATGATGTCACTTGGCAAGTTTTCATACACCTTGTTATAAACCTACTAAACGCAATGAATCAAGTATTTAATTTTCTATTAAAACTTGCCAAGTAACATCATTAAAAAGTAACTATTTTTAACTGAGGTATGTGTATGGAACTTGGTACTTATTTAGATCTCACTTCTTTTATAGGCGAAGCATTCCCATATTATCGAACTTGGCAGTCTTTCACATTTTTGTTTTGGGTGGGATTTCATTTATTTTTGTAAGGTTGTTTATTTTATTTTTTTCTTATGATGAAGTTAGTTAAAGAAATGTCTCATTTATACTATCTTTTAGATTTTTTAATATGCACTATGTTTCTTACAAAGAAATGAACTAGATTAACTAATCATCCTCCGAGCCTTTTTCCCAACAATGTTGGGGTCGGCTTCCAGTCTAACCGGATTCAGCTGAGTACCAGTGCTTTACAAGAAGCGACTGCCTATCTGACCTCCTCAACCCAGTTACCCGGGCAACCCGATACCCCTTGGTTAGACTGGTGTCAGACTTACTGGCTTCTAACTACCCGTAACGACTGCCAAGGATGTTCAATGACAGCCGGGACCTACAGTTTAACGTGCCATCCGAAACACAGCCAATGGTGTCTAAGATATACTTAGAAAGTACATACAAACTTAGAAAAGTTGCATTAGTACTTGCCTGACCTGGGATCGAACCCGCGCCCTTGTACTTGAGAGGTTGGTCCTTTACCCAGTAGGCCACCATGACTTTTTTTTTTTTTACTAGATTAACTAAATGGACTAGATTTACCAACTGACTGACATGACATGTTATCATATATTATGTTCGTGGATCAAAGTTACACATTCGTTATTTTCGAAAGTGACACACTTGGCCGTTTTCAGATTTTTACTTTACTTTGACTAAATACAAACCTTTGTACCATTCGAAGATATATTATATAAATATAGATAAATTTAGGTCGCTTTAGTTCCTTAGGGGTATAAATTTACACCTGGTATAAAACACCTTCATTATTTTGAAACCGACTCACACTTGGCCATTTTCAGATTTTTTCCTTTACCTTGACATAAAGACCTACCTCCATGCCAAATTTCAAGTCAATACGACCATTGGAAGTGGTCTAGGTTTTTGATGAGTGAGTCAGTGAATCAGTGAATCAGTGTATAGTAAAAATAGCGATTTTCTGACGTCAATATCTCAAGACCTACAATAGGTATTTTGATGAAATTTTGTATTTTAGATAAGTGAGGGGGTCTCAACAGATACTAGAAATTTGATATGCGTAAATAAAATAGATTTTGAGTTACAGGGGGGTCGAATTTGGCCCGAAATGGTTCGTGTAATATAACCCACGGCCGGTGTGTCGCTTTTTTTGCTCGAACTTGGCGGACACACTGCCGTGTGTCTAGATGTGAAATGGAACGTTGTGATGTCGTTCCTCTTTGTTTTTGAATTTTTTTGCATTTGCTCGTTGTTTGTAGTATTCATTTGTTTTGGATTATGCGATTTTAGACAGGTGGTTATTTTATTGCGTATCTACAGTGAAGGAACTAACAAAGAAATCAACAGAGTTTTGCTATCGTAGGTACATGTACACTTTTACGAGTGTTCGTCATAATTCATTTTCAGTACCTAAGAATCTGTAGTTACCATATTTTCTTAAGAAAAGTGTAAGTTAGAATGTACTCAACTTATTTGTTGTAAATATGTTCTTCTTGCAGTTTATTATTCTTCATTCCAAACAAAACTTGTAAAACTAACAAAATCCGCTGAAAACCACATCATCAATAAAAATAACTGAATAATATTATTTCTTTTAATCCAACATCCAAACAACATAATATTTATAGCTAAACATCATAATACTATTTTGAACCAAATTTCCATTACCGAATCGTTTCCGGTACTCGGCACAGGATCATCTACTAAAATAACTCTGTACGAACCGTTCAAGACGTTTCAATACTAAATTACGTAGAAAAAACTCACACAAATACCTGGGTATGAAAATAAACACAGCACTGTGGCAACACTTTCTTTTATTCGCTCTACATTGCCGCTTCTGGCTCGCGTCTAAAAATAACTTGTGAGCAAAACGCGCAATGTAACCGTGGTACAAAAATAGTGTTGTGACAGCGAAAGTTCCGTCCCACTCGTTATAATAACGTGTTACCTCGTGTGACAGTGCGCGAAATTGCTCGAAAAGCAATTAATATGATTTGGGACGTATTTTAAATTAAAACTGACGGACAGACATGCGCGATGTTTTAAATAATACACCGCTGTTTCGTTGTTTCAGCTCATTTGCGAATGAAGGTAATTGGATGATTTTTGCGGATCATTCCTTTTGTTTATTGAGAAGGTCCTTTGTGATGCATGATGCATTGTTGAGGCATTTTCCGATTGATATTATATGAAATATATTAATCAGGAAATTATATCGAACACTGGTGATAGAAAGTAGGAGACGAGTATTTTTGTTATTTTTTTTTAAGAATGTATCGGATCTATGTTTGACGGCAGTATCTGCAAAAATACCTTTCCTCTTTCCTACCCAGAAAAATACTCCCATTTGAAATTCCTGAAGTGTAGTGTATAAAAATACAAACATACCTATTGCTGTTCAAGAGTTTAACCGGTTGATTTATGAAGAAGCACCTTATCTGCACACTAACATTTTAATATAATACACCTTTCTGACAGGTGATAAAGTGCTCAAAGCTCATTACATCGGCGGTCAGTTGAACCGCTATAAATATGATAGAAACTTGAAGAATGTATCGAAAACATTGAAATATCAACACGGCGCTATTATTTTCCACGTTTTTATTTAAGCCCTAAGCGAGTTAGCGGCAATTCATAACGCCCACGCGAATATCCCTAATCTTTTGGCAGAACTTCAAATTGTATCACACCTAGATATTTATAATGTACGATTTTTAAATAAATATTTTAATCGTGAGAAAATAAAACTAAGAGTTTCAGAAGCCACGTTAATCTGGTGGTCCCGCCTTCCATTTGAACGTCTTTGGCAGTCGGACGCCAGATAATCTGACAACCAGTCTTACCAAGTGGTAACCCAGGTAACTGCGTTGAAGAGGTATAATCTATACTAATATTATAAAGCTGAAGAGTTTGTTTGTTTGTTTGTTTGTTTGAACGCGCTAATCTCAGGAACTACTGGTCAGATTTGAAAAATTCTTTCAGTGTTAGATAGCCCATTTATCGAGGAAGGCTATAGGCTACTTTTTTCCGGGTCCGTGCCGAGGTTCCCACGGGATGCGGGTGAAACCGCTGGCAGAAGCTAGTGTTTCATATAAGTAGTCGCTTTAAGTAAAACATTCAGCTATGACTGCTTAGACTGTAAGCCCAATTTGCCAATCATAATTGAAAGGGTAGGTAGATGGTTGAATTTCATAATAATATCCTTGTACTTACGTTTTCTGCTGCTGGTTAATCTGTAGAAAATGAAGTGAAATCGAATCGCCCTCGTATCGTGACCTCTAAACAAATATTTACATTGTAAAGATTTTTCATAGATTATTGTACGTTTTTCTTATTGTTTATTATTAACTATTTCCCATAGTTTATTAGGTGAAGGAATTACACTGATTTGATGTCTATGGGCGTGAGTTATGGTGTGAGAGTCGTATATTTTTCGTTAAGCGTATGTAAATCATTTCCTAGTTAACTTCCATTTAGTTTATGGGTCCCTGGGTAAAGACGGATTATATGTATAGAAATGAGGTATATTAGCAAGTGATCTATGGGTTTGGGTTAACTGGTGGCTGTCGAGATTTCCTAACATTAACGATTGATTGAGTTCAGTTATGTAAAAATATAAATTAAAGCGGTGATTTTCGAGAACCGAGAAGTAATATCTAACCTTCTACATGAGGTGAACAGAAAACTATAAGAAAACATATTTTTCATAGATATATTAATATGTAACATCTATATTAATATTATAAAGCTGAAGAGTCTGTTTGTTTGTTTGTTTGTTTGAACGCGCTAATCTCAGGAACTACTGGTCCGATTTTAAAATTTCTTTCAGTGTTAGATAGCCCATTTATCGAGGAAGGCTATAAGCTACTTTTTATCCCGGTACGGGAAGTAGTTCCCACGGGATGCGGGTGAAACCGCTGGCAGAAGCTAGTTAGTTAATAGTTATGTTCATAATCGGAGCTTGCAGATAATTATGTTTGTATACATTGTACACATATATATATCCGTTTAAAACGAACCTAGACTGATTACAAAGTAAATAACTATTATTTGCCTGAACTCAGGCGCATCAGATAATAAATCGTGCTGTGAAAAATCGAGCGATGTCACGCCAGATCGATACAAGATGTATGTGCTGTTGAAATTCAACACTTCGGCTTGGACGCTATTGCCTTGCTATAAATACTTTGATTTATATTGATCAGGTATATTTTCTTTGTTCCATTCCTCACGATGGCTCTCAAAACTCATCTCATAATATATCTTCTACCTACATCATCATCTGTGTAACCATTTTCCAGCTATGTTAGCGTCGGATTTCAGTGTAACCGGCTAGCTGAATATTACTGATTTCCATGGAGCAACTACTTGTCTGATGAAAACATAGGTAAGACTAGTTGTCAGACTTTTTGGCTTCTGACTACCTATAATGACAGCCAAAGATGTTCAAATGCCAGCAGGGACCCACTAATTTAAAGTACCTTCCGAAACACGGAGTATTTTATAATATTTCTTAGATAATATATAGCTAACTAGCTTCTGCCCGCTACTTCGTTCGCGTGGAATAGTGGCATCCGGCAGATTTTTGGTTTGAACAATAGATGGCGCTGTATGTCCGGAATAAATTGATTTTTTATTTTTTATAATAAAAGCTATCCTATCTCCTTCCCCTGACTCTAAACTACCTCCCTGCCAATTTTCAGCGAAATCGGTTCAACCGTTTTGATTTCTGACACTTACGCGAATATTAGACATTTAAATAAAACTACTTTTACGGAACTTTTTTTTTTCAACCGTTCTTGAGTTATAAGTGGAGTAACTAACACGACTTTCTTTTATATATATAGATATATCATCCTTTAATTATTAGCACAAGTCAAGTGCAGAAGCGTTAATAAATTCAGGTGCATGAACACAAAATGCTTTACCACGCGACCAGACGACACGTAACCCAAACGAAATTTAAATACACGAGAAAAAAGTCCGTTTGATTGTCTGTATTCTGATCGGTGAGCGACCGTCGCAGGCGCATCTATTCCGGTACCGTTCGTGGCACCTGTCGCGGCACCATTAACAATGCGTCGGTAAAAACACGATACTTCGATACAGAGGCTTAAACTAGGATCAAGCAGTGTTGGATTACCTTTGGATATCGTTTTTTGGGACGGTGTATTTTTAAAATTGGTCTGTGCATGTTTTGTGTTTCATTTAACTCTATCGCTGTACTTATTAGTAAAGTAGCAGATAACTGTATGATGTATGGCGAGTTCGATTTTTTCATGTATTTTAGTAATTCTAACTAGGGTGACCATGTTATGTATATAAGAGAAACATCTCACTCTCTTATGTACTCATTTTTGTTCATTTTCATCTTTAAACACACCTGTATTTTAGGTTAGGAAGTTTGGTACAGTGGTGAGTGTATAGTTAGGAACATCAGCTAATACAGCCGATCCGTTCTACTTACCGAATGCCGTTACAGTTTCCAACGAAAACTTTTTACGGCATTCGGAAACGTTCGTTTCGGCGAAGTCTGCCGAAGTGCTTTACCTCGGTGTCGTGTCTAGACTCGGGATAGAGGGCAATTGCGCGTGAATTACACCAACTATTACAACGTTTATGAGTGAAATAATCTGGCACACGTGTGCTAGCATATTGATTCCGAATTATAAGCAAATAGCTAGTGAACTTGGCAGCTCGCCAGTCGACGTGCCAAACTGTACGGTAACCACGGCGCGAGGTGGAAACTTAATTAACAGGTTGGCTTATGTATGTCGCCCGCAATAACACTATCTCGTTCAAACTTATGACGTCAATTATAGTGTTGCGCATTATTCATGCTCTAATGTGTCATACGTTTTAATATCGATAAATTTCGTACATTACTAAACATTCGACTAAAAGCCTTTTGATGTTTGATTTTGTTAATGTTGAGCGTGGCTTGATGAAAAGCGACTAGTGTTCGTAAATTGTTACAGATGTGCCTGTGTTTCAGTGCAGTGTTCCAGTTAGCCGTCACGTGTAGTCACCTCAAAGGAGTAATTAGTGTGTTTGAGACGCAGGTAATTCCTGTCATTTTGTGGAACACCTCACTTTAGTGGTATTGCATTTAATTGTTTTCTGAGAAAGCAGTAAATTGGTGTGGCAAGCTTTGAAGATGAAAGCGATGTGTTCATTAGTTGTGTGGTGTGTGGTCACCCGAGTCGGTCGGACCGCAGGCTGTAATTCACAGGTAATGCTGTTGTGATTGTTGCGCAATGCCACTGCACCGCTGTGCCCCGGACCGAGAGAGGGCCAATAATGTTGTTCAATGTTCTTATTGAGTGAAAATGTTTTAGATATCTTTGTCCCGTTAGAAATGCTCATCAGTTTTCGGCTACACTCTCAATTGCGTACACTCCAGATTTTATACCGAAATTCATAAGTTTTACAAACAAATCATTTGAAGTCGTATATTATTCTTTCAGCAGAATTTCACGAAACAAAGTATTTAAAAAAACATAACTATAGTAAATCCTGTTTATAGAGGTACAATAAATGCAAACAACACAAAATCATAGATAAACTTGCAAATCATATTACAAACCTTCGATTGTCCAGTTATCGCAAACTAATAAAAACGAGAACAAAATTAATTTACGTTCGCGAAGAAAGTCGTGTTTTCACGGTGGAAGATATTTTAATAATGCTAAACAGCTGACTGTTCCCGCTTCCGTCGCAGTCATTGTGAAAACTCGAGTTTTCTCAACCAACTGATTCATTAAGATAATCCACTGCATGTAGCAGCATTGTGAGGATAAAATACAAGATTTTGTAGTATCGCATCACCTGTCCACCTGCGGTATCGCTTAACCATTTATTCGAAATAATGGTCTTAATGACCATTATTATTTATAAATGAAGAAACTAAATATCTTGTCGTCACCTTTGTACGGTTTCTTTTGAATAAAAAAAACGTCAAAGTCCCTTAAAATATAAAAATAGGTACATATTTGTTTGTAACCGTAATTTGGTATTTTTGAAAACTGCGCTAGTTTTACACTTTACCCGCGACTTTTCCCTGCGGGCCTTATTGGAAAATATTCCTACTGCCGTTTCCTTTGCTTTGCTTATTGAAAAAGAAAACAACAAAATGAACACAAAGTAGAATATAAGTATTTTGTTCTGATTCTTTTTCATTACCTACACTTTTTTATATCACTGGTATACATAAAATGATTGAAGTATTATTTTGACCCGTATAGTGTTGCATCGATAATACCTGCACGTATTAGCGTGTCCTCGGGGTTTTTCTCTATGCTTACATATACATACTATTTGGGAAAGTGGAACTAGTTTCTGATTCGTCATAAGCAAAATCCCACTTGAAATGAAAAAAACCTGACATTTATCTTCTAAATTGGACTTCAAAGACGTTCACCATTATTCAACAAGACCCCCTAACAGCTCACATCATAGCCACATGCAACAATAATGCGCTAACATCACCATTTTATAGTACAACAGCATCAAAATTTAACTGCACTTTACATCCTAAATGCCTAGAATATCAGCCCAATGCACCATAAAACAAAGTAACTGCTCCTCGTCTATTTACCATCGGAAGGTGGTCGTGATGCTTGCTCAACAGTTTTATGAGATCAGACAATGGAGGAAGGAAGATAACGAAGATGACGTGAGCAAGGTAGGTCAGGCACTTTCTTCTAGGTCAAGCAATGTACGGTAGGTAAATCAGTTACTAGACTTGAGAGGCTTTCGGGTTCCTTGTCAAATCAAAACCAATCTTTATAGATTGGTGACTTTATTTTGAAAATAATGTTCGAGTTCTGTAAAAGAGGTGTAAGGGCAGAGATACTAACGTTTTTCGTGTCCCGAATTTTGGCGCGCAACTTTGCGTTTTAACATCTCCGCTAGTCATTTTGTTCTCCATGGATGATACTAACCTATGTACCCACGTAAGCCATAATGCAGGGATTGTAAACAGTTGAACGTTTAGGAGTGACGTATTGAGGTGATTGTGAAAGGATTGCTAGTGATATCGATCTATATTGGGAAGGTAATGTGTATTGATGAAATCATCAGTAATCGATTCTTGACTGACAATCAATTTTTTTCGCTTGGATAATAAATAAGTAACGATAAACATTAAGTCGATAATAATGACTTTCCGGGAATAAAATGATTATTCAGAATAAAAAAAGGTTGTTTACCACTGCCGTATGTAAGTAAATAATTCGGTATTTCCTTAGTTTACTGTAGCAGAATCGTCAAAGTGGATGAAGTTTCGCCTGAAAACGTTGCTTATGCAACTGTCTTGAAATTATTTCACAGAAAATTATTTGGCAATTGAATGTATTATGTGAATGAATGAATGGATATTCGGACGTTTTGTTTTTGTATTGTTCCTTTATATTTGTTCTTGGAGTACTCCGAATTCAGTTTTAGAGAAGGAATATAATTTTAGTTCATTTGTTGTCTTCGTATTTTTAAATACATTTTGTAATTTTATGCCTTTAATTACCATAATGTACTTTTACGCAATAAATGGCACAAGTAGCTTACAATTTTGTATACCTATCATCATATTGAAACCTATGTAAATATACATATGATTTACCCCGATTTTAAAGGAGTGAACCATCACTTTGAGCATCAACAAAGACACTTCCTCGCACAACAAAGTAAATTCTATCAATTCAATAAAGCTATTGCAATAAAAGTGTTATAAAGTGCGGGTGGTCCGTTTTACTGGCCATTAACGATAGGACGCGATCGGTGCGCGTGCGTCTTTGATTCGATACGTTACGATCCACGCAGCGGCGGGACAAGCAGAGTCTTGTGTGGACATCTGTCGGCTTTTAGTGCTGGCGTGATGTGGGGTAACGAGGAAGAAGCTCTGTTTAATCGAGGGTTTGTAAATAGTAAGGATGACTGTATTTCGTCAGGTCGCAATTTTTAAGAAAATGCTGTGTTCTTAGAGTTTTAGTCGCTTTACTTTAGCCGAAGCGGTTGCTTGTTTGAACATGCTTATGCCATTAATTACTGATCCAATCTGAAAAAAATATTTTAGTAAAGACAGCCTTCTTATCGAGAAGGACCATACAATACTTTTTAACAGGGTATACGAAGTAGTTCCTAAGGAACGTGGTTGAAATCGCTTGCGTTAGGTTGTAATATTCTTTCTTGTGTCAGAGGTCGGATTCCCACTACCTATTTTCAGTAAGTACCTACATAGCAAGTACAGTTCCTTATTGGACTGTTACCCATTACAAACACTAAATACCAGTAGCGAATCAGTTGGAAATAATTAGCTTTACTACAATGTAGACCGTAGGAAATTACTCAACCGCATCTTAATAATGACATCTCCAGAAATATGTCTCGTTACCAGATTACGAGATCCGGAAACATTTGAGTATCCGCACACTACCAACTAAAAAGTCGGCCGACAGTTGACCCAACGATTGATAAAAAAATGCAAGAAAATCCTGATTCCAATCAATGTTTTTAGTCGGTCTGATACCGTCTGAATACGTGATCTTCGTAATTTTCGTACCTACACCATTCATCATCATACTGATTTATGAGCCTACAAAAACTATCGGCCGACTAAAAGTTTGCGGTGTGCAAGAAAAATTCGTCAGCGGGTGCACATTGGGTAACTATGTTATGTGTTAATAACTGGCGTATTCTGTTCGTTCAGAGAACTATTTGATCGAGGAAGGCTGTTAAACCTGATTATAAGACGAACTGATGAGTGCGGATAGTTTTATGTGAGAGATAGGATATTGTATGCATATTTTCAAGAAATGTGTGGCGTAAGATAGAAAGTCATTTTATAGACGTGAAGAAGAAATAAGAATAGGTATTTTAAAGCCTTTTGCAATGACCAGATATGGAAAGAATCTTCCTATATTTTTCCACTAACTAACGATAAATAATCTGAAATGGACTAGATTGCAGTCCTTTAACATACTTCTTCGATATTACAGCATCTAAACTTATTTTCAACATATTATCTACGTCTGCTCTCCATACCTACATACAAATCAATATATTTTACATACCTAGGTATTGTTACATGACCTCATCCACATGTTGCACAAAACACAGACAGGTCCTCATTATGGCAGACGGATGGGCGGCAGTTCCCATCAAATGTGGAGGATGCTCATCCGCCACTGTTTCCTAGACGTGGCATGTTTTACAGCTTTCGGGAAGTCTGCGACCTTGGTACAAATGTAATGTGTTGCATTCCAACCATTTCCTGAAGATTAATCACCTAGAAAATGTCGCTATATTGTGACAATAATTTTCTAATTGAAACTGAACCTTCTTTGTTAATCTACCTATTTATCTATTGCTTATAACTGCATGGGACCGTTCAGTTCAATTTGTATAAACTTATGTAACCGATATGTGTACAAAATAATGAAATCCAACTCAATCTTGGAACAGTTCTCGTAGCCTGTAGGTAGATTTTTTTGTGGTACTTTAAAAAATCCACTGCTGTTTATTTACAACCTAAACAAAATAAAATGCGGTAACAGAAAACTTAGCCATCATCTTTTTCAGTTTCAGAAGAGATGTATTACGTTAAAAATTCTATAAGATTCTAAAGATAGGTGTACCCATTCACCTTCCACAGTCTCATCCCAATTGGCAACTACACTTAATCCTCAAAGTTATCGTCTATCCAAGTTGAAGGCAATTGGATCCATTTATAGCAAAAGCCATCAGTTCAGAAACTCGTTGAGTGAATCACGGTGTAGTTGAGTTATTTCTTTGTGTGCTGTCTTTGTGTATATTTCTGATGAGCAGGTACACTGACTCACGGGATATTTTGGTACTGTTGCCGAGTTAGGTGATGTTGAGGCCTTTTTGTCTTTGTGTTTATACTTCTTTTGTGGAAAGAAGAAAGAAGGACGTATGTGCGTACTTTGTGTTTTTGCGTGTGATTTTAACATGATGAATGGTTTTTGCTTTGTTGGTTTTTTTAGGTAATGAATGTAGTTGTTTAATTTATTATTTATGTGTGACATTATGAGAAGGTGACTTGTTGCTGTTTTTGATGAAGACGTTCTAGGCAGATAGTTTTGCTTAAACGTCTTAAACTGCATTTATAAAGTTTCTAACATCCTTACCCTAACAAAGTCTTTGAAAAAAAAATCAAAATGAAAATATTTATTCTATACTTTATTTAGAAAATGGATACTTAGTAACCCGTATAAGCATCTATGTGTCCAATTGTTTTTCCTTGAACTTAAAGGAAGTGTGCCATGATACAGTGAGCTTCTATTTTTCCTTGAAATAAATTAATTAGGTCTGCACCTATGCAAGAATTTCTCTGTAGTGTAAAAGAATATAGGTTATAGTGTAAGTTTGTGATGTGCATTTCATGGAAACAGTCTTTGCAATCGCCAGTGAATTCAACTATAAACATGTCTGATACTTGTTTATACTTATTTTTATTAAGAAAACAAATATTATACTTTATGATTCGTCGAAGATGTTACCATTAAGATTATCACGTATTTATCATTTATTTTATTTAAGTACTTAGGTGTTGTATTTTTTATAAATTACCTAAAAATTTTCTTGCAAAATTTTTTCGTCAACAATACACCGTGTTATTGAAGAAACATGATTTAGTTCTAATAGCAAGATGTCCACCTGTCATTCTATATGCAAGACATACTTCCATTGTACCACCAAACATTTAACAAACACGACTTCTTTCCACTATTTTGTATCCATTGCCGCTTACCTACGAACAGGACGAGAGCGCTGTGAAGTGAACAAGCAATGGATGTTGTTTTTATTGATGAGTTGGTTTGGTTGTGTTTTGAACGTTTCGCCGCAGCATTAGTATTTTCGCACGTCTGTCCGTCAGTGGGTGTGACAGCACGACGATTGTCTTTCCGGAACTCGTTTGCAGTTACGCGTTGCTTCGCTACAGGAGAATACATTTCATAGGTTAACTGGGTCCGCTTACAGGCTTGTTTACACACAACTTACATGTGCATTGTGCAACTAAATTTTAAATTATAAAGTCAAATAATTTGTTTTCTTCGCACATTTTTTCTAAACTCACGAAAATGAAGGACTGTTACGCAGATTTGTGACTCGGCTGTCGTAATGAAGAAACGTCAATTAGTCTACATCAAAATAGCTTTATAGTCCAGATAACACGTGTTAACGATACAATAAAACTAATTAAAGTAATTCATTTGGTTGAAAATAAAGGAGCACGGAACTGTCGCATGGCGGCCGGACTCGATACTCGGAAAAGTCGTAAAACTCGGAGAGTTAACATCATTATTGATGATAGCCGATGGACTGACGACGTCACTACCTATTCCGGGATTGAAGGATTAAAATGATGTACTGTTTATTTTTGTTTTTGAGTAAAGGGATTGATTGGAAGAAATATTCATTTGTTTGGGTAAGAAGTCGAGATTAGAACTGAAAAATACAACTTCTCAAGTCGTCCACGTTAATTAAAGTTCACGAGATTATTTTCCATCTTATTTTCAAGATCTCGCCTTTTGTATGTTATGTATTGAGAATCTCATATCGCGTCATAAAATGCATACCAGTGAAACATTTAATATGCTGATAATAAGCCATCTTTCAGAAGGGTTTACCGACATATAACATTGAAGTCCTGGATCCTATTACAAGAGTTAGGCAGCGATAGGTGCACCAATTCAATAAGTGACTCATCCATACCTTAAAATACAACTCCTAAAACACAGATATTCTTTTCTAAACTCCCAGCTCACCTCAACCAGTGCAAAGAGCACATAAACATGCCTTAGCATACAGAGCGTACCCTCAGTGCATAAAGAATATTTGGCGCACACGCAAGATCAAAGGGGACGGGCGGGGCGTGGCTAATCACATCCCGGTCGTTCTACGCTCTATCCGGCTGTTTCACGAATTATTTTTAGTGCACAGGTAACAAGAATGCCCCTTTGAAATGCAACACTTCCGCTCGTAACATCGGCTTCGGACATATAGATGGGGCGTGGGAGTTTGTGCCTAACGATTTCGGTACTCAAAGAGGCAATAGCAAGTGAAGGCTTTGCTTTAATATTCGTCCTTGTTTGAACTTAAGTCTGTCAACATTATTATAAGTGTCAAAGGCACTAGGTCAAATTAGGATAGATATCCACCAAAGAAGATTTATACGAATAGGTAGAATTGGATGTCTGTAGCTAATGAGTTACCCGTAGTCGCTGACGCACACTCTGTTAACTGTTGATCGCATTCTCCGACATATGCAGGTACTAACAAGATCCTAATTATCCCGTCTACACTCCCTTAATCTGTGTCCACCTAACCAAAAATAGTATCATGTAACGCCCGTCAATATTTTATACATTTTACACCGTGGTCGATGTTCACCGGTCTTCTCGGCACTTGTCAAGTACCATCACGCCGGGATGTTTAGAGACCGACAGACATTATAAAACAGGTAATTTACTACCCAGAATAATCATAAACTATTAATTTAGTGTTGATTGAGCTTCCAGTTTTATGATTGGTACTAAACGGTTTATAGTCCGAAGCTGTTATTGATTTAAATCATCTGTAATTTTGGATATCGTTTATTGGTTTGTACGTCACTTTGGTGAAGTTATGTGACGGGTTTTATTGCTGTAAATAGGTGTAAATAATGTGCTACAAATAGTTGTAAGTGTCCTTATTTTCAAGAAATTAGTAAACCGAATTTACCTACGTTATGTAGATTTTGCCATTACCATCATCAAAAGGTATCTTTTAATGCAATGGGGTCCTTATGCTCATTTCATTTCGGTATCTCAACGCGTATTTTGCAGTCACATATGACAACTAAAACTGGAAGACATGGCTTTTCTCATGAATGGCTTTATTTTATATACAAGACTTTCTGCTTTATTTTACAAGCTTTACCATGGATCTTTTATAATTTGGAATAGTTTTATAAAAATATTTACTAGATCTAAGAACCAGCTTTGCTCCATTAATAACTTGTACCTACAGAACTATTTTTTTTTATTTAGCATCAATTTAACAATTCTTCTGACTTTTTAAAACCCCACATAGCATTCCAATCTACGCAACTTGTATACAAGTCAATAGCAAACAAGATGTATAAATCAGAGCTGCTTAAAATTCCCGCATTACGTGGCGCCCTCTGGGGAAAGGAAAATAATGAGAGCTCCACAGCTCTTAAATCTTGAGGCGCATCCACTTTTAATGGCATTTAAATTAGCTTTTTATTTGCTCAGGGTTAGTGGTTGTGGGAACAGATAAGTGTGTCTTATGTCCCGCCGTACTGATTGAAGACTTAAGGTTAAGTATTCTTTTAAGGAAACATTTAATTATTTAACCAAGATAGGTACTACAGTATGTACCTACTTGATGTTTCATTAAGTTTCGGCCAAAAGCATTTCTTTATTGTTCAATGTCATTAGGCTCGTAATTGACCACTAACTCTAAAACTATCAGGTAACATCTGATTATCTGACGTATTTTTTCTCAGAAGTTTGTCCAGGTGAAAATCACTCACTTTAATTTGTGTGGTCTTCCATAGCGAATATGTATTTGAAGGGCTGTAACCTTACTGAAAAAAAAATCTTGAGAGGTTACAATGAATATTGTGCTATCTACCTATAGTACAATCTACCATACTTTGGGTGGGTTAGGCACTGATCTTCACAACAGACAATGAAGCACTTTGAAACATTGCGACTCCCGGAAGAATGGTGAGCAGTATTATAGGATTTATGTTCAGGCAGTTAACTGCATTGTAAATCTTTGTTGATAGTAACTTCACCTATGTTTGGAATAGTTCGAGGCGGAACTAAGGTATTTAGTACCTTCAATAAAGTGCATGATGTATGAGCACTTTCACGCAGGTAGTATACCATATGCAAGAAAGTGGTACTGTCGAGGGAAATATGAGCTTTGATTGAAAATAAATTGTTCTGAAAGAAGAAAATATGATAATTATAGCTTAACTAGGTACTGAAATAGAATTGATTCATGGTTGTAGGTAAGCCATTATCATATCATTATAGCAAAATTAATTTATAGATTTTTTAGTTGAAGATAATAGGATTTCTAGGAAGTGTACTTATTTATTTTGTATCCGAGCAAAAGACCAAGTGTGGAATAAACGTTTACGATCACTTGACTGTACTTTAGTAGTTGTCACAATATCCGGTCACTTCAAACGCTCATTTATTTTATTTACGCCGTGTATGCACACACACTTTGATCTATAAAAATAAACTAATAACTTAATGACAATTTTGAGAGTATCAAAGGAGGATTGTCGTATTAATTAGTTTAAATATTATATCAACTTTATATATTACGTCATATTTAAGCATCCAAGTGACGTCTTCCATTTACGCAGAAACAATTGTTTCTGGGAAACTGAAACAGATATTATCTAAGCTTTTATTGAAGTCTTCTTATGGTTTTTTTTAATTGTTTGAGCACGATAACATCACGTAAAAATAACAGCATATAACTTCAATAGCGATAAGTACAGTTCTTGTCAAATGTCTTTGTATCTCCGAAGTTAGTCACAAGTGTCTTCACACTAGTCGAAATTGATATTCATCATCATCATCCCTTTTATCGTCCCACTGCTGGGCACAGGCCTCCTCTCACAAAGAGGAGCATTGAACGTTAATCACCACGCTCAAGTTGGTTTTTGTTATTAAGTTACTACATTTTAACTATAACCCAATCACCCACAACCAGCTTCAGACTAGTTAAGTTATTAACTAGAGCTGTAACCATGTGTATCGTGTGACTAATGGGCATTAAAAACAAATGACAGGTGACGGTGTCTCTTTAACATAAACTCTCAGTTTATGGCGAGAGTAACAAAATCATTGGCACGCCTGACAGTTGCAGCAGCCAGTAAAACGGATCGGAGTTTCTATGTCTTGGTAGATGTTGCTGTGTGTCTGGTATTACGTTTATTGTAATGTAAGAGTTATAATATTGTTAGATATCATTAAAAAAAACTACCTACTTAATGCATTTTGATGTTTAGTTCACAAACGAGAAAACTGGGCTTATCTATAAGTTGTGTCTAGGTATCTATTAAACATGGCAGCAACTCATGTTGTATAAAAATTGAATAAGTAATACCATTTCTTCTTATGTAAAGGCTCAAATGAAATTAAACACTAGTCACAAAAAATCATATAGGTAAAAGTTGTGTTCGTAAACAACGCATGCTATACGTAGCTTTACTCAATATAATCTTCAACACATGCCAACTTTCTTTAACTCCTAATACAAAAATTATCATGCGCGGCATCTATGTGATGTGAAAACCGGAAATTGGGTCAGAGCCGCCCACTTATCCGCCGGAAGTGGACGCCCAGGGGCAACGTATTTCCGGTCCTGACTGCTACACACCTACCCGGACTGATTACCGTGTTTTGGGACCTTTAGTTCACTGACAGATTTGATATCTGTTACTGGCTTCAGGCTAAATATACGCTGAAGATCTTATATCTATCTTTGAGAAGGTATTACTAACTTTGAAGCCTATTTAACTCTTCTGAAAGAGGAAACTTGCAATCATCTCTTCTATATTGTGTGAAAGAAAAATCATTGTCAATAATCTTTAAATGGAGAAGACTAGGCTATTTTTTCATTTTAACAAGCCGTTTTCCGTGAAACCTTCCTGTTTAACCATTGCAATCTATTCTAAACTGCGCAAGTCTAATGTAATACCTATATCTCTATCGACACACCAGTAAAAATTATGACTAACATTACCTGTCTGTATTTCATATCATTGTCGCTCCCTCTCTACAGGCACCCACTACGTTCTCATACATTTACAACACCCGCGTGATATGTTCGAGATAATCCTTTGATCTCTCTCGCCTCGCATCATAGATTATGAACAATTCCTAAGCACTGATAGAAATTATGATTACTACTAAACTCATGTTTTAGTAAACTGCACTGAACTCAATGTTCACACTTTACGACAAACTATAATTCTGTAAATACGCAAATGCAATGAAACTATTTTGAATAAGTGTCAAGTGTTTAATTTGATTAATGTGCAGTAATTAAACGTAATGTTCATTGAGAATATTGCGTTACTACAGACATCAGTTTTCAGAATTTTCTAAAGACATGCTCTTCAATAAATATTGCTTTATTATCTTTTTATATGCATCTCATCATCTATTATGGGAAATCATTAAATTACCCCGGCCGCTCTGGGTGCAGCGTGAAAGAGTATCAGACTCTTTCTAACTAAACTCTTTCTGTACTAGGACCGCACAACATTTTCTAAAAAAAGAAAATGTGATGAAAATCTTAGAAATTCCCAGCAGGTAATTCACGGCTAAAGTAGCACAGATTTTATCTTGATGAGCTGTCAAGATTTCAGTTTAAATATAGATGAGACAATTTTACGCTTTGTTACAATTTCTAATTTAGTATAAAAGGTTATTCAACTCTCTCCTAAAAACAAATTGCAGTAGATGGCATCCCATTATTTTTATTGGTAAACTTTATAATCTTCAATATAAAAACAAAATAATTTGCTTGTAGGAAATTCTTATTATACAAACCTTTTGGCTTTACGACCTTAATTAACCTGTTAACGAGGTATTATAGTTATTATATTTTTTTTAACGACGTCAAAAATCATCAAATGACTCCTCCCGCTGTGGGTTAGCAGCGGCGAGGGAGTGTCAGACTCTTACTGACTAAAAACCGTCGTGTTCCGTCGTATGCCTATTATGTACCAGGGCCGCGGTATCTCTTTCGAACAACCCGCAGCCCCGGCAGGTTATTATAGGCCTGTAATAAACTTACATGGATGCCATAAAAATGGATGTGGTTTTCATTCATAACCACAAAAATATGAAAGTGTAAATTTATTACAATAATACTTAGCTTAAACTACTGCCCCATCGTGAAGTTTAAATTGTTCTTAACTCATTGAATATGTTCTCAGCTAAATTTAGTAGAGGTACAGCTGGAATCGAACAATATCAGTCTGATAGTAACATGAATTTGCTTTAGAGTATCTAATTTTATCAGGGTTAATTATAGTTGTTGTACCTTTGTATATGACTATTTATATATTTAAGAAGTACCTGGCAGGAGTGGGCGCTCTTGGAAGCCGCAGTAACTCATCACGATTGCTTAATTAACAGGCAGGCTTATTATACGTACTGATTGGGATACCGCACTCATCGCAGTCTGAAAAAAATAACTATAAATAAAAAAATATATAGGAAACATAATATTGAATTGTAAAGTATATTAAACTGGCTTCTTTCAGTGGTTTCATCCGCGTTTTCACTCACCTGAACAAAAGCCTTTCTTGGTTACTGGGCTATCTAACACTGAAATATTATTTCAAATCTGTCCAGGCAGGTCCTGAGACCGTTCATGATTTATGATCTAAAATGATGTTTTGAACAAGTAACTAATAAAGCATACCTAGGTACGAATAAAATATGGCATTACTTACTTCAACTTTCCACTTAAAGGAAATAAATTATCAGAAACTCAATATAATAATGTTAAACTTCATAATTATTGTAGTGACAATATGAACATCGCTCAAATAAAGGGTTGTTATAATGAGTGCGGCTAATTGCGTGGCGGCCGCTAAGCCTCACTCCGTCAGCGATACACCCAGACAGACAAGTTTATTACGTGACCAACATTATAATATCTAAATAATTACTCTAAACAAGAAAAATCTTCATCTATATTAGGAAAAAATGGTAAGCCATTTTATGTAATAGTTAGCAAAAATGTGGGCCTTGTACCACCAATAACACCTCAGGAGGTTAAAGACTCGCTAAGGAAAATGGCAAATAAAAAGGCGATGGGTCCAGATGGCATTCCAATAGAGGTATGGAAGTGTTTGGGTAACGCAGGAGTTATAACACTGGCAAACTTTTTTAGCAAGTTGCTACTGGAAGCCACATGCATACCAAATGCTTGGAGGATGAGTACAATAGTCCCTCTCTATAAAGGCAAGGGAAGCCGGTATGAGTGTAACAGCTACAGGGGTATTAAATTGATGTGCCACACCATGAAGTTGTACGAGAGAGTGATAGATACCCGGTTGCGTATGGAATGCTCACTCTCCAAAAACCAGTATGGCTTCGTACCAGGCATTTCAACCATTGACCCAACGTTTGCAATGACCATGATCGCAGAAGAATACAGAGCAAAGATTCAGCCCCTATATATCGCATTTCTTGACATGGAAAAGGCTTTTGATCGTGTGCCTCGAAGTACCATTTGGTGGAGTCTCAGGAGACGAAATGTCCCAGAAGCATACGTCTCAGTAATTGCCGACATGTACAGGAATGTTCGTTCGTTCATAAGAACTAATGTAGGAATGACAAAATCCATCCCTGTCACAGAAGGGGTTCATCAAGGTTCGGTTTTGAGCCCATTCTTATTCAGCCTCGTGCTGGACACGCTCACCGAGGATGCTCAACAGAAAGCATCGTGGACTTTTGTGTACGCGGATGATGTAGCAATCTGTACAACGACTCGTGAGGCTCTGGAAGACGCTCTGGAGGCATGGAAGAGACAGTTGCAGGCAGGTGGCCTAGTTCTGAGCGTTTCGAAGACCCAGTATATGGAGTGCATCGTGCCTATCCCCCGTACTGACCCTATAGTGGTTGATGGACAAGTAGTTCAACAGTGCGAAGAGTATAAATACCTGGGTAGCATAATTGCCAAATCCGGAAGCCTGGAAAATAACATTCAGAACCGAATATCAGCCGCCTGGCTTAAGTGGCGCGAGCTTACAGGAGTTACCTGCGACAGTCGAATGCTCATTAAACTGAAAGGGATTATTTACAAGTCAGTCATAAGACCAGTTCTCATTTATGGAAGCGAGACTTGGGCCGTAACAAAAAAGCATGTCAGTACCATCCAAGTTGCCGAGATGAAGATGTTGCGGTGGATGTGCGGAGTAACGAGGCTCGATAAGATCCGTAACGAGTACGTACGCGGTAGCCTTGGAGTACGCGATGTCGCCGACAAACTACAAGAAAAACGGCTGCGATGGTACGGACATGTTAAAAGGAGACCACCTGAGTACATCGGCAATGCGACACTCAATCTCGATATACCCGGTCAAAGGCGCAGAGGCAGGCCAAGACTGCGGTGGTTGAGTGTCGTTAAGAAAGATATGATAAGCTGCGAACTCGAAGAGGAAGATGTCCAGGATAGAGCGAAGTGAAAGAAAAAGTTACGGAAAGCGGACCCCGTCACAAGACGGGATAAACGCTAAGAAGTAGAAGAAGAAGAAGAGTTTGGACATGTCAAGTTTCAGACAGAGATTGTATTAAAATGGGGGAATAATTCTACTAATGTGTTAAAATATTTTCAAATGTTGTTTCCTGAATTACACTTTCAAGGCAGAAGTGATTTTTATAAAAACCCCAAAACCGAATATTTTTATACTTATATAAATTAACATTTATTTGTAAAATCCCAGCTACATTTCTAATCAAAAGACTTTCCCTCCTCTCATCTAAAGATACAAAATATTCACGGAACCCTCTCTCGGCCTCATTTGTTCGCCAGGTGTGTCCGCGGGCGGTCCGAGGTGTCGCCGCAATCAGCCGCGGCGGCTGACACGTGACAGCCTGACAGTTGACACTCTCTGACACTAGGTGGGAGACAGAAGGTTCAGTTTACAATTAGAATTGTTAAGATAAAGCTGCGGATAGTGATACTTTGCCATTGAAGAATGGAATGGAATGCAATTTTCTAACTTAGATCTCCGATCTCTGCGAGAAAGTGATTACCTTTATTCCCATCAAGCTAATAATAGGAATGACACAAACGGAAAAAAAATCCAATATAAAATGTGAGCCAACACTACCATGAATAGTAGGTACATAGAACTGCATGAATCAAAAATTGTATTCTAGGATAAAAACAAAAGTTTTTTACTAAAATATTTCCTATTTTCCGCTAAACCAGGCAACAACAACTTTCAATGGGACTTCTGCATACCGCGACATTGCGAGTGACACAGCCTGACACCGGGTGACAGATTGAGGCGACGCCATTGTTACCTTCCGCTTTTGTTTTAAAACTGCACACTTTTCCCGTAACGGTGGGATTCGGGCGGGATGCTCTTTTTTTGCTTGTCCGTATTTTGAATTCTGAAATTGTGGTTCTTTGTTCGGAATGCTGGTTGATTTGTTTTTACGTTTCACCGGCAATTTTGTCACCCTATATTTAGCGGTGTCGTTTGTGTAACCTTTCATATAAAAAAGAACTAATTTCTAGTAGAACTGAGTATAAATATAGAAGTGAAATGTAGGAACTCATTATCCTTACTTACGTCACTTTAATCTGCCGATAAATCCATAAATAATTATTTAAATCGCTCTTACGTTAATGGTATTTCCAACATAATCATGAAATAGTAACAAAATAAATATTAGCGTCCACGAAACAGCTGTTGGACAGACAGATTACCTGAGAAATATTGCTTATTTCGCAGAGAGAAAAAAACTAAGGAAATGTGCCAAAAAATTCTGGCACTAACGACTTAAGGTGTTTATACACTAGATTCCCTGAAATAGTGTGCAGCGAGCGAAGATATATTGCGATGTTATACCAAATGACAGTTATTGCGTTCGAATAAAAGTTTCGTATAAAAGCCCGCGATTACAATAATTCCTTTTAATTGGTGTTAAAATGTGGTTGGTTTTGAACAATTTGTTTCATGGCTTTACGATATCCCGGTGAGACTGTGCGTTGATTTGCGATCTCACCGTACTTCGTACATCTGTTGTCTTAATAAAATATTTACATAGAAATGCATTAGAACGTGTGGAATGTTTTAAACCACAAATTGCCCACTAAGATTATTTAAATTGCCTGAGCGTCATTGAATGTTGCGGTAATAAAGAAACAAATAGTGTTATTATTATATTTGGATTATCATAAGATTTCTGAAACATAATTCATATTTAAGATAATATATGATCGCATTTTTTCAACAGGATACGTTTATGCAGAGTGGACAAAAAATGAATGAAGTTTCGCACAAATTGTTACAGCCGATTTGAAAAAATAGATATTATGCGTTTCATTTTGCGTTGATAGACGGATCTTTTGAAAATAAGAAGTGTTTGATAAATTATTTAAAGCTATAAAAATGTCTTCGATGACCTAGTTGTTCGCGTATTTAATAAACGTTGACATTCAGTGCATCGGTAAAAAATTGCAACTAGGAAGATTTATATTTAAAGCAATTTGTTTGTGCATCTAATTTATATGACTGTAGCGCACATTAGTTAAATGTGGATTTATTATATAAATCTTAGGAAAATAATACTTATTCCAATAAAAAAATGTCATCTAATACCTATAGAAAGGTACCTGTTCAATAATATTATACATATACCTGGCAGTACATACATGCTTTTTCAAAGATCACCCATCGTATGTATGATTTTCGCTGCTCCGCAAAACTGGCACAAAATCAATTAAAAATTGGAGTTAATTCGATATTTCCCGACTTCCGAAGTCGACTGTAAAATAATTAGCGCCTAGGGCGGAGTGCCAACCGTGCCACTAGGTAATTATTATAAACTATGTTATATTGAATAAATCAACTCACACTGACACTGGGTTTTGGGGCTAAACTGATATTTGATACGTACTGTTTTCTTTTTTTTCGTTGTTAAGGCGAATACGCGTCATTTTTAAGAAGAAATAAAAAAAAAATAAACATTTCTTGACGTGTCATTTGTTTTTCTTGGCTTAGTTAAATTCTGTCTATATGTTATGTATATTTTTAAAAATAAGAGGGGATTCGGTAAAATAAATAAGCTGTTTTTATTTATTGGGAAATTCAACACTTTATGTGCTCCATCTAAAAACTTTTCCTTTTCAAAATATTTTCTCTTAAAAATAAAACGTTATTAAAAATGAGAATCTTTCTTCTTTATAAAAAAATGCTACTTACCGAAATGTAGCTGTTTTTTAAAACTAAATCATTCACCTTCGTTAAAAAAATGCCTGTATTTACTTACGAGGCTTATTTCGCAGTAAAAAAAATCTTTCATAAAAAATCAGCTTGTTTCATTAAAGGCAGTAGATGGTATCAGCTTACACATGCAAGGTAACCCCCGTCCCTGGAGCGCGATATTTTTTATCGGCGCCTCCGATTCTGCCGGTAAATTGCAATCCGATAGGCAGGTTGCGAGGGAGCCATGGGCGGCAATTAGGATTTTGCGACTATTTATTTATATCTGGTGTTTTTTTTTTTGTGTAGGGTATTATTTATGAGGATTATAAAAAAGCGATGGTGATTACGCTTGTATTTTCAGAAAAAAATGAGGTACATACTTACTAATTTACAGGTAGAAATCAAACGCATGTTACCTATAATGTTAAAAAAAAAACTATTGCTGCTTATTAAAAGGTACAGTAGAACTACAGGTAGGTATATTTTGTATAAACATATTTAAAAAATTGCAAAAATGTATGAGAAGATTTTTCCAACATAAGGCCGGGATATAAAAAACAAACTTATGCAATAAAACTGACCGGATATCATCATCATAACAATATTATATTATGCACAATAAACAATTCTAATTTAAACTCACCGCACACTAAAACTGAGATGATCGACTAAAAACATGGTAAAATTCGTAATAAAAACGTCTGAACCTGATTATACCTGAATAACCTGCTCCATAAGAGACAAAGAGAAAATGTATCAAATAAGCGATTTGGGAGGATTTATGTTAATATTAATGAGTTTAACCTGTCAGTTGGTTATGTTAGTGTACAATGGACGGAGGTGCCAAGTCTAAAAATGCGCGATATATCCACGCCAAGGTATTCACGCCTGTCACACGCACCTTTCAATAAGCGTGTCTCTAGTTTGGTCGTTTTGGCAAATGGCGCCTACCAACAGTGTAGTTATGGACGCTTTTTGTCGATAGTTTTTGTTGTGCCACTGAATTTGTATTTTTTTACATATTTTTTCTTCTAAGTTTATAGTAATAATAAACAGGTTAGAGATACTCAATAGGTAATTGTAATGTGGCCACCCACATTACAATTACCACCAATTGTACTGTTCTTTGTGTTTTGATTTTCTGTGTTGTAAATTTCTTAGTGTATGTACAATAAATAATATTCTATATATCTATGTATAAGGTTAGCAACATCCATTTGATTAGTTACTTGAAAACTCATTTTCAAGTAAAGAATACTTAAAGTAATATTACTTTTTGTATTGCAACCTAACAGTTTAATTTACTATCAGTACATATTCAATTGCTATTCTAAATTCAAAACCAAGACGATCTATCAATATAAAACTAAACATAACTTATCGATACAAAACTCCCATCCCTATTTCCTAATGAGCAGGGCAGCATCCAGGTGAAACGTCCACACATCATTACACGTCGTTATACACCGGATTTCCGCCAGCTAAGCTCAAACACCGTGTAATACGTGTCGCTGAAAAACATTATACTTGCCAACACTACACACATGACAAAATGTATATAAAATGTTACAAGTGACGAACTGGTTCAACGTCAGCTGTATTTGCATTCATGCGGTAAATTAGGGTTTTTGGTGACGCTCGTTTTGGGTTTCCACGAAAGTCTGTGGAATATTTCTATTCCTAATGCACAATTAGTTACCTACCTACGTACCTATAGTCAAGTCTTTGGTTGTCTTTGTTTTATGGCTTAATAAAAAAAAATCATTTTCCATCTATCATCTATGTCGTAAATGGCAGAACACCGGTTGGTATAAGACAAATAGAGAGCGTAATATTTATTGGTGAAAACAGTTAAATGCTCCAATTTTCCTTTAGCAATAAGCTTAAATACCTATAATTAGATTTTCTTTATCTTAAAATAATACTTTCTCCCTGTATCGGCATACAATTATGTTATCCGTCCACCTTTAACAACATTAACCGTAAAGATAAGAAGGTCGCACTTTTCGCTTATAACAACAAAGGTGTACCAGCCTTATCGCCTCCTACAGGTGTGTGACCCCGCCTTAACATCGATCGCACAGGTGCGCTCTCCTCTGATTGGTCGACAACGCACTTTAGACAGGTGTCTAAAGAAGCAGCCAATCAGAGGCCAGGGTTGTTCAGGTAAGGTGTAAGGAGGTTTCTACCTGTGTAACCTACTTATGGAGTGTCGGGTTACGTTAGTTCATTGGATATCTTGGGCGTATGGCGCTTTTGTTTTAATGTAGTATTTACTTTGTGGTATAAATGAAAAGTTTAGGTAGAAATAAAAGAGCAAATTCATAATGACATCAAAAAAAAAATATCATTTTTTAATAATGATGACCAAACAACTTTATTCGCATTGAACCCTTTTCAGCTCAATGCAAACCAGAGTTTACTTTAGCTTTTATAAATATAGCACATCTAGGCATAGGTACCTGGCGACTTAGGTGTGGGCAAGCTATTTAAACACCTGTCTCCCAGGCCGTGGTTCCGTATCAATCACGGCAGATTTACCTTTAAATTCGTATTAATAACCGCCGGTAATTAATCTGTGCTACAGGAATATATCTCAAGTGATATATTTAATCGGCCGTTAGTGTAATGGTTTCCAGTATACGATACCGAATTTAGGTTTTGAGAAGACCACCGTGATACTTGGTGGTGTCCAGGTAGGTAGAAATTCGCAGAATTTTCGTGAAAATGTTATGGACATATTTTTTGTTTTTTACCTATAAGTACCTACCAGCAATTTAAAAAGCAACTCAGTAGTTCAACATGTTCAAGCTTGACCATTTCAAACGCATCAGTTATTTTTCATCGAAACATTAATTATCTTGTTCTTCTTATTATAAGTATAAACATAAATAATCACCTCTCCTAAAAACTGAAAGTTGTCATCACTGCGGTAGTTTATATACCTACATCAAGGAAATGACTGAACAATCGGTAGATATACTACTTTACATTTTGCATAAAAAACATAGGTGACACAATAGAAAACCTGGGAAAACTCATGACGTGTTTTCCAATTCATCGTTTTGTATATCTCAAAAGCAAGGTATTATCTCTATATTATCAGGAAATTCCATTCATTCCAATCACCCGCCAAGTCCATTACTAGCATTCACTGCAAGACAGACTGACGAGAAATCATACATAGTGTGTATTCGTGTATTAATATTAGTAGTTCGTAGGAAATCGCGAGGACAGTGGATGCATCAGTACAGAAGTATGCAGTCTAGTAGTCTTGTACCTTTGATGTGATGGGTTATTGATTGAGATCTCCATTAGGGAGGTGGTAATAGGAGTTTTAGGAACAGACTGATTTCAAACGTGTACTTAGGTATTTACTTATGGCAATGAGAGAAGTTCTTCGAAATTAACAAAACTTTGGTGGATTAATATCGCATATATCTTTAAGTTAGACGTGTCCTAATACTACTAACTATAAGATATCTAGTGTGTCCGAATTTTAGTTTATCACTCATTACAAAGCGATTGTTTTTTTTTTTACAAAAGTTGTGAGAAAAGCCGACATTGTTTTGTGTTGGAAATGCTTCTAAAAACATGGCAATATACTTAACTAAAAACAAAGATCATTGTAAAAGGGTACAAAAAGAAATTTTACCCCTGGTGGGACTCGAACCCACAATCCCCGGCTTAGGAGGCCGATGCCTTATCCATTAGGCCACAGGGGCTGCGTGGAGAATGTCGAAATTATCCCTCGCACCCTTAGACGTATAATAATAATGAATTCGACAAAGTTTAGTTTTTTTTTTATTTAGCTATTTTATTTTATTTTCGATAAGATAAGCAAGAAACGCATTGATTAATTATATGTTCCTGGGACATTTGTACCTAATGATAACTCTATGTTGAAAGAAAGTAAAGTAGGTACCTGAAACGTCTGTAAACCCTTATTACGTTTTAATTCTGCATTTACTTTCAATAACAACACAAAAAACATACCTACACCAACAAAATAAAAAAGAACGAGAGATAAAACCCCCATTTAATTTGCTTATAAAACGCAGACAATTTGATTGCACCCCAACAAGGTGAACAGAAGAACACGTGTCAATCAAGCCCCGGGGGGTTGCCCCAACCCTAGCAACCCGGCAACCATCTGTGGGTGGTGAGTCGCACTTAACAGCCAAGCAATTGAATTCTTATTCACCGTGCCACGAATCTATATGGTAATGGAGGCACGTGAGAACTGCGGAATGGAGACAGCTCGGGGAATTCTTTCTGTGTCTCAGATAGCTCGATTGTTAGCAGGTTTGCTTTTTGATTGGGTATTTGGTAGTGAAATTGTAGTTTGTATTGATTGTAGGATTTTGATGATTAGTTATTGGCGTAGAAGGTTTTTAAAGAGTTGGGGACGATCTTGACGAATGTGAGTTCGATTCTAGAAACCAGAAGAAATATCACTTATAGGTAGTATTTATCTTCTTAATCAATCTTATACCTTCTATTTATTTACCAAAAAAGTTTCATTCTAGTGTTTCCGATGGTGTTAAAAAGTTATTTTTTTATTTCTTACAGGTTCAACTCTCTTATTCAAAACAATCAGGTAAGTGTTTGTATGTAGCGATAAGTACCTATTATATTTTGGAAACTTGATGTTGTGGTTGCTTGACCTCTAATTTTAAAAACTTTCTCAAATATTTTAACACTGTCATTTTAAACAGGTTACTTTTTGCGCAGACATTAACGAAATTGCTCTAATTTCTTTGAATTAAATATATTAGGTGTAGCGAATAGGCCAGCCGATATTTTTGCGTCTGCACGCGACGACAGCCAATTAATCTAGATTCTCTTTGTTTAGGAATACTGGTTTAATTTAGTTTGTTTGAACAAAAAACAAACTTTTACAATTCGATACGGATAATCAAAATTGCCACCGTTTCCTCGAAACTAGGTTATTGCCTTTGAAATCGAGAAAGCCGAAACTGCCCACCAGTTTGTAATGAGATTTTTTTACTCTATGTTGTTGAGCCAAATAAGTTGGTAAAATCATCAATATAATGTTCTAGGTATTGCGCAAATGTAGGTATTGCATAAGTAATCATGCATTCTGGTAACTAGCTTCCGCCAGAGGTTAAAAAGGTGGATGAGAAATTAGTCCAGTTGTTTTGTGATTTATTGGTTCAAAAAAACATACATATTGTTCAGCTCGTACACGGGACAATGTTATACTATAGGTGACTTTAAACGGAACCTAGGTATTTTCCTGCATACGTCAATTATGAATAACCCCACCACCATCTGCAGGTATGCAATCAACTTGAGAAAACCCAACAAGATTTACCTTTACCTACTCACATTAGTACATAGTTACCTGCGCATATCAGAACACTAGCCGCTAATGATTTCCTACTCCGATATTAGTCTTTCCTTAAGCCATTGTCCCGAGTATTTTTAGATGAGACACATATGCTCGTCTATGACGGTCAACGTTAGGGTGTGAGCCCACTGCCTCGTAACAGACGGTTTGATATGAAAGTGTGATGTCTTGAAGTATTTAATTCTAAGGTTATGAAAAATTATAAATCTTGGTACTTATAAAAATAAAGGATTAAAAAATGACTTAATGACTTCCGTAGCGCTTATCTACAGTAAATTGGGATAAAATCATAAAAAAATATTTCAAATTAAAAGCATAGGTAAATCTTAAATGATATTTTTATTATAATTGAAGATAATTCTAAAGTATCATCTCTATTACATACATTGACATAAACAAAATATATATACAATTCCAATTCACATTCTTTACCACATCCCGCATTTACCGCTTTTCTTTTCACTATTCGGTGAGCACTTCTTTTCACTGCCGACGTATCTGTTACGTCCTAGTGGACACAAAGCTTTACATTTATAATCTATTTCTGTGTTGATTTATACCGGCACTTGTACTCAGCGGCGCCTCCAGCCGCGAATTAATTGTTCGTGTTTTTTACAAGCACATGTTAAACCCATTATTAAACATTACATACTTTTATTGAACTAATAAATGCTAATTTTAGCTCTATTTATTTAGTTTTTATACTATTTTAACGTAATTTTTGTAAACGTTAATGCGGCATTTTAAATGTGTTTATTTGTAATCTAAGAAAACCAAAACAAAATTAACTATGAAAACTATTTTTGCAAGCTTTTATATGTATTTGTAATCTTGCAAGTTAGGTAGACTAACCTAACTCTGAAACAGTTCATACGCGCATTTTAGCTACATAAATTGAAGAGCTTTAGTATTTCGAAGGTAATGATTAATCTAAGTGACAACAAGGTATTTCGAGATTTTTCTCACAGTGTGAAAGTGGAAATGAGTTTACCTCAAAATATAACAATAACAAAAACCAACTCATTAAAGAAACCCAAGAAAAATTTAAAAGTTATTTAGACAATCTTTTAGCGCTTTGAATCTAATCCTCAGGCGACTTATAAAAAGGGGGATGATTACACTAGATATAAAAACGCACGTGGGTACAATCGTATATCAAATAGAGCGCAGTAATTTTTCAGCTGCAGTCTTAGCGAATATTTATTATTTACGATTATTTTGTCGGCTTTGGCGACGCCTACTCTTTTGCTCTAACCACAGATTAAATTTTTAGACTAGTTTTATGTAGAGGTAGAAACTTTCTTTAATTTGACTATATTAATTTTCCTCTTGAACAGGACCTATCTAACACAACTGCTATTTAGGAATACTTGTTTCATGTTTTCAGGGTCCCGTACCTATAACCCTATGGTATGGAACACTAAAAACATCCATCTACTTATTCAAACCAAATTTTATGTTCAGGTATTCTTTTCATTTTCTAATAAATCATAGTTTCTGATGTGTTGTTGCGCAATTCACAAAATAATAGCAGGGTCAAGATATGATTCGTCTCTGACAGGCAATTTTGGTACCGTAATATTGAACATTTTAACGATTGCTATGTCTAGTATTTAGTCTTTGGTCGTACGCTTAGCGCAAGCAACTCATGCGCAAGTTAACACAACAGTTATTACTATTATAAATTGCACCGTAAGTCAGGTGGGGATTATTTTTATAATTTAACATTAATTATTGCGTTGTTCCTGTCATACTGAAGTCATTATAATTATTAATGGTAGAGCAATGTAGACGTTTGTGGGAGTTATGAGTTAATGTCGTGCTATTGAAAGTTGGCTGATAAATTAATATCTTTAATGACAGTTTTGTAACATAATTTAAATCATAAATCAATTTAACTCAAGTTCAATTTTTATTTACTATCTGCAATTTGTGGAACCAGAACACAGAATCAGAAGTATGTAGGCAAAAGCCAAAAAAATGCTACCTACCTACACATCACGAAATTACTTCGAAAATAGATTCAAGCAAGTGCATAGAAACTTTTATTTATGACGGCTATTTTCTAAATAGTCCGTATAAATCGTTAGGTGTTAGCTCGACAGGAATCTGAGCGATTTACATTCTACGAGTAGCTTCAACTAGAATAATTGCCTAGACTATTCGTAATGCGAACAACGTAGTTACCTACATACTATCCAATACTTGAGAAAGCTTCATTAATTACATGACCACATTACATCATTACTTCACACCTGTTTTATTTGCAGCGGTTAAGAAGAGATTAATTCGATATTGTTGTATTGCTCCATAGTGACCTAACACTGTTGCCACGTGGCTCACTATTGGCTGATTCTTAAAAACAAAAAACAAGCCATTTTTCATTAGTTTTCGGCATACGATTGATATAGTGGTCGCTTATGCTAGACCAAAAGTGTGACCGCTTCAATTCTTGCCTGGGAGGACTTTAACTAAAATGTTTATAGGAATCGGGTTTACCTGAGTCTGGATTTAGTTTTAGTTTACAACAGTATTATAAGAGTAGGGTCTATAATCGTTTAACCAATATCTCGGAATTCGTTTCGTAAAACTCAAAAACATCTGACGAAAACAGGTGTGATGTTACGTCCGTGCGATGAAATGGAGTGTCATAGAGCAGATAACACACGTCAATGTCTCTAGAAATGCGTAAAGAAATCAGCTGTTTAACAGCTCGTTGTATATAACTGTGTATCTGATATAAAAAATGGGGTAATTACCCGTAGTTAGGCGGACGGCCAAGTCATTACGGATTACGATTTATATTGTTTATTCTAGCGCTGATTGTTTCACAGGAATCTGAGTTATCTCGCTGTAAAGGTGAATACTTTATGATTTTATTCCCTACTTCACGTTCTAAGCCCTACTGAATTTCTTCGGGAATTGTTACGTTACCGCTTGCCAAGATATTAAAATTTTAAGGGACCACTCGGCGTACATATTAAATGTTTTTCGACTGTTTAATTGGTACCTACATTTTATGATCAGGTACACCTGCCTAGAATATATTAACCTGTACCTATATTTCTTACAAGTATACGCAGTACCTATTCTATTTAAGAAAGTGCAGTAGGTATTAAATGCAATTAATATTTTCCCTTTAGAAATAGATAAACAAACCATTACAGTGATGTCCATAAATATTCTGTTGACCTTTTTTTTATATTACACAGAAAGAAAATAAACTTATAAAAATTAAAATCAACCTGAATTTGGTTGCTCACTCCAGAACGTGATGAACGTGAAATCGAATCTAGGACTACATCGTGGCACTTTTAACCACTAGACCAACGATGCAATATAAATAAACTTTCTTCCAATCCAACGGATACGGCCGCACGACGTGTCCTTGTCGCGACGTCTGATTTAGACCAGGTAATGTCGGTCAGTTTTCACACTATTTTCTACGAAACATCTGACATTGTTTGCGCGTGACTTATTGCCCGTTGAGTTTTACATGACAAACCTATTTGTTTTTTCGATAGGGCATTTTTTGTATACTTTGGACGCCATCTTGTTTACTAAATATAAGAGATACACTAAAATTGCGTCGTTTCAGAATCACTTTAGTTTTCACGATATTAATGCAAGTATATTAATCTGCTCAAAAGTGTTTTGAATTTTCAAAATATAAGATAAATCAACGGCTATTCAAGTTTCCATCGGCATTTTTGGCACATTTCTTGTTTTATACAGGCCGTTTGTTAGATCAGACTCACCTGTAAATTCTTCATCGGTTATTAAATATTATTTCAGGAATACGAGACAAATTCACCCTACAATTCCTTTGAAAGTTACTTACCACATTATTATCTTCCGATTCTTCACCATAAACTCTATAACTGCGTGTTTATAACATAATAAAAATGAAGTGTAGAAAGCGTGCATCATAAATAAAATCAACAATATAATATTTAAAAGTAAATTACGCAGTGTCCGGAAAATTTCATAAAACTAAAAGTGACGAAAAGTGTGGAAAATTGTTTCATGCGCGTAGGTGAAGTGTGGACATTTACCTACGCTAGTTTATATTTATGCACTTTCACGATTTTTTTTTCTTAGCATGTACTGTCCCACTGCTGGGCGAAGGCCTCCCCATTTTGCCTCCACACCTCTCGATCTTTTGAGTCCTCCCACCAATCAGGGTTGTAGGCAACCACGAAAATATTAAAGTGATAAGATTTTTTTTCGTCGTTGGATAAACCTTATAATTAATTAATTACTATATTAATTTTTGAAACGAAAATATTAACCGATTCACGGTTTAACTTTTCTTCTAGATTATACTCTTCAACCTTTGAAATCAAATCATTAGTACTGTAGAGAAATTACAAATCCAAGGCTAGTCTAGGACGTCATCCGATTTTCTAACATACAAAAAAAATAACACGTGCTGCAAATATTGCAAGTAATATTAAAAATATAAGAACGAGGTCGTGCAATGACTTCAAAAAACTCTCATTATTTCACCACTATAACTATATAGTATTCTGCAACTATCTGTAAATCAGAGCCAGTAATGTATCGTAAAGTCTTCCACCGGCGGGAGGTGACAATCTCTCGTACATCGGAATGCAATAGATCCCAGATTACATTTATATTTACAACCAGTGTGTGGGAAAAAATGTTTTGTTTTCATTTTATTTTAGCACATATTTGACCGGTCATTCTGAAAATATTCCGAGGTGAATTTTGATGTGAGTAATTCAATGTCTATGCAGTATTGTAGGCAGGAATTACAAGAAAAATATAATTAGAGTATCTGCATCAACATTCTTTACACGTGTAAAAAATCGTGGATTTTTATTGCAGCATATTGTGACTAACTCATGCTGCAACCACCACTACTTCCTACCAAGTTTTCGTCGTACATTCAATTATTACCCAATAATTCGTGTAATGTTAAACATAAAAATAGCTACGTACTTCTATAAAACCCCACCAAAAAATTAACCCAACATATGAAACGATAAAAAATGTAGGTCACAAGCTACGTGCAGAGCAAACTGCCACTTTAACCGAAAGTTACGACCCGGGAAGCGAACCTGGGCCATCGAGCACGCTCCCTGTAAACACGATGATGATCTTGTAATCCTATGCTTTATTATATTTTGAATACGGCAGCTTTAAAAATTGATCTTACTATAGACGCGTCAGCCGACTTCAAAATAGATAAGTTGTGTGTTTGGCAGATTACTTTTGTGGGTCAGTGGGGGAATGGAGGATTATAAGATTGTAAAAACATAAAGTAATGGAAGTTTATGATTTACCTTAATTAGCCACAAGATTAGCCATTGAAATATAGACAGTTTTTATTTTGGGATTACCAGATAGAAATAAACACTAGGTACCTCGAAATAATACTTTAGCTAGTCATATACGATATCATAATCTTGCCACATAGGTAACTTCAGGAGAAGCTAAGAAAAGATGATCACTAATTTTCAAATGAAGTGTTACAAAGTTCAGAAACATTATGAAAAGTTTTATTGACATGCTTAACATGTGATCAGATGTTGCAACAATAACAGATTTCCTTTTTCTCAGGAATCCTTCCAAGTATACCGGGATTCCATAACTCAAAGAGACATCTATCACTCAGCTAACTAGGTTTATCATATTGTAAATCATATGACGCTCTTTTGTATTACCATCTTTAACATACACCCCTGCCAATAGAAATTCAACCTTAGGTATTTCAAAATAGAGGTGTCATTGACAGTAGTGGTAAAGTTGTATATGGATACTCAGAAACTTCAAAGGGCCGATTATGACATCTGTTTTATAGTGTATCCGTCTGTTCTCACAAGGTGACCCATTATAAATATTTTATAGTAAGTGTAGTGTACATTCATTTGGATGTTTTTAAATTCCGCAGTTGATTAGTTAGTGCCAATGCGCAGCTTTTTGCGTCTTCATAATCTTTATCCACATTATGTTCGATTCTCTGTAAATAAATTGAACGATTGAACAGAATATCTAATATTTAGAAGCTACATTTTTATTAGTTACCTGTGTGCACTAGTTGAAACAAATAGTTGCCGAAACCCTTTGTCTGAATCCTTTCTTGCCGAATCCTAAAATTATAAAGACAGATCTCATGTCGAAAAATGAATGATTTTGCATCTTATTTCGGACAACTTTAATAAAGACACATAAAAAATAATTCGAGTAAGACGTTCCATCAAATATTAAGCGAATGTTCTTCTTTTAAACTATAATCACCACAATATAACATTTTGGTCAGTATATCAATCGTCTGAAACGATTTCTACGCCCATAAGTGCAAGCGTGAGCCCTTAATCACAGCAGTAATAAGCATATATTACCTCCACAAAGAACGCAGAAATACACTAAAAGAATTTACTATGTTGATAACATTTTGTTTATAAAAATACGGCACGGAGCGTGGAGCGTGTCAACCTATTTGTCACTTTGACAAACTACTTCCTAGATGTCATAGCGTATACGGTGACCGGGGGCAGTTGATTTACTGACTAACGCCTGCACTGTGCCATTAAATCATTGTGTGATTCTTTTTGATTTTTTTAATAATTTCGTGTTTTTGCTTATAAGCTATTTTATGGCAGTGATTTGTTGCGTTTTGAGTAGCACCCGCCCACTGCATTGGGGATCAGAAATAGACACTAATTGCTTAGAAACTCTAGAAGTCTAGACGATTACAATCTCTGGCTTGCCAACCTATCCACGAAGCTTAAACATAATGCCAATCAGTGTCTGTACCTATCATCAAGACATGTTGACCTTAACTGTTACCTTTGTGTAAGTTTTTGTAAGTCACATTGAAAACTTTTGCCAACTGAAGAACCTAAAGAATTTAATTACTGTCAACATCTCATAATACATTTTTGCTATTTTGTAAGACATAGCACAAGCATAAGTATTGAAGCAATCTGTGAATATAGAACAACCTAATGAAAGCTTACTTATATTTTTATTTTAATCAGTTGATTAATTAACAAACTAGCTTCTCGTGAGATAAAAAGCCTATAAACCAACTCTTCAGCTGTATTTCAGCTGTATTTATATCCACCAAACATGAGCCTCACAAAATTCTAAATCTTATTCCAAAATCTACGTACAAGATCAAAATACAATATCTACCGGAACACCGGCCACAGACAATTTGTCATCTGTCAACCTGTACTTTAATTACGGGCGTCTGCCCCTCCTCCCGCAGGCCTCATCACCCCCCCGGACACCTTGATTAAACGCGGGACTATATACAAAGTACGTGGAAATTGGTCATAGTTGTCATTTTCGGATTGACGTCCGCTGCAAGGTGACATCGCCAGATTAATTTTGGCTTTTTGGACTAGAACTCAGGTTTGCATCTTGAAATATTACGAGGTGTTCTATTTTCCAGGTTTTAGGAAAATTCTTGGTACTTAAATAATTTTCGTCATATGCTCCATGGTCGTAAATCACGGTTTTTTACTTCTATAGTACATGAGCTAACGTTTGTCAAAAAATCATGTGGCTCACCTGTACCTGACCAGACTTAGCCCTCAAAAAACATTTGAGTTGTCGTATCGCTACTTTTAGGTAACCTGTAGAGTTGCACATGTCATCATCAATATAAATGTATCCTAATTGGTAACGGTGTAAAACAAAACCATGTGATGTTTTCTATAGAAACAAAAGCACAACGATACAAATAGCGGTATCGATCACCGAGTAATACAAATGCCGCTATTGGCTAGCCGACATCAGAGATGGCTCGAATGTCATCAGAAATATCATTTGTTGGGACACTCTGTTACTGATATACCTACTGTAGAGTTGGGTTCAAGAAACTTAAAGGATTAAGGTCTACTTTTACATAGGCATGCCTTTGTTTTAGATTAATACTCTACTAACTATTTAAAAACCAAATTGGATTTTGCATTCGAACGAACAGCAGAATGTCAATCAATAAAATGACTTAAGTACAGCAAATTATTTCAAAGACAGAATCAAAATGAAGACGTTGACTTTTGACAAACGTTAAGATAACAAAACTTGATAAATTATACGTAGATGATGTTATTGAAAGGCACCTGTCACCCACACCAGCAGCAGAACACTCTGTTCCACTGGAACCATTAGTCGCGTTTCCTCAGAAGTGCGCGTGAGCAAGACTAATTATTTTCTAAACGCCGGCTGACGTTACGGCTAAATACGCTGTGCACTGTACTAAATTTATTTCACGGCACGTCAATTAACCTGGGCTTGGAATATAAATCATTCGTGTTCGTTCCTGTTGGTGTGGGTGACGAAGTGTAGGGGAGTAGGTCCAGTGAATAGATATAGCAGAAATCAGTCTGTCTCTTGAAGCTCTGCAGAGAAATACCAGAGTCAACATTCCATTTTAAGTTTCAAGAAATTACTAAATCAACAATGCCACAAAACGATATACGTAAGTGGCAGTAAGTGGCAAAATTAGGTAATTGCAATGGTTCGAAAATCCAAAGCAACGGCTGAGCCCAGTGTCTTAGCCCATAAGGTTCAAATTCAAATGCGTAGTTGCTAAATTGTCATTCAGTACTGCAGCAAAACCAAAACGACCAACTAAATTGCAGTTATATGGGTTACCTTTACCTCTTCGAGGAAATTGACCGTGAAGATGCGTTGATTCGAAACAGTACCTTTTGGTCCTGTTTTCTCACAATTCGCAATGGCCCTTCTGTTCCGTGCTATTTCACGGCTTGCGTGCGCGCAACTTTGTCGCGATGTCGCGTCACGTCGACAAAGCGCTTGATTTACCGACGCTATAGTAAAAACATTAGTGCTTCTATATTTGAATGGATTCGGATCATTCAGTTTTATGGGTTTCTAGATGATGTCATCGATGTGTCTATTGTTGAAGTGAATGCTGCTAATTGCTCATTTGCTAATTAAATTAAAAAAGTGAATAAAACAGTTGACAAGTATCTTTATTGATCCCCTCTCGCTATTCGAAAATATCCATTTTAAAAATAATGCCAGCCCCGAAAATAGTTTCAGGAATTATATAAATGGGAGTAATCGTGTTTACAAAGTCCCGAGTACCAACTACATAACTTTGTATTCGGTTTACCTCGGAATTCTGGCACACACATTCTTCGTAAGTAGTTGCATTTCACAATCTTACCAACAAGGTGTACTTTGTCATTCATATAAATACTACAAGTTAAACCCAGTTGATATATTGTTTCCATAATATCCAATTCTACATCACACCTAATATACCTAACTGATTCCATTTCTGCCTCCAGTTGACTGACACGAATATCCATCATATTTCTTTTGTTCGTAACGTATGCTGATGTACCTCTTTAATCCACGTCTTTCATCTCGACATCATCTTTAACATCCCATAAACCGTTCCCTCACCATCACCTGACCGACAATACTTTTCTGCTAAACGCTTTAAGCGCTTTATAATTTACAGCTCTCATAAACTCGTGTCCGCTTTTAAGTCTATATGAAATAGTGGAGTTTTGACGTAGAAAAGCGCTGCAGCGGCCATCATTCAGCGAACAACATCAAAGGACGAGTGTTCATTGCTCGTATGATTGTTTATTTTGTATACTTTGTTGCGCTGATGGAGCAATGGAGTTGAAATGAGGTGTTATTGAATATTGTATATTATTTGGTGCGCTGAAAAGAAGTGTGAGAAAAAATGAGTTAAGGTCTCTGCACACAGCGGGCGGGACGGGACGGCGACGGGACGGCGACGCGACGCTGAGCAGTTGTAATGTACTAGATACTACGGACGACGTCACACAGAGCCGTCCCGCTCGGCGCGACGCGACGCGACGATCTAGTACATTGCGTCCCGTCGCCGTCCCGTCCCGTCGCGCCCCGCCCGCTGTGTGCAGCGACCATTATGGTTTTAGATGTGTGCTCATTTTTCTTAACCGGTATGAAGAGGAAATATCTGTAAAAAACTACAGAGGTTTGTGTCAGCATTTAAATGTTATGAATTTGAATTGAAAACAATTTTTTGAAAACCTTCTGGAAAAATTGCACTACGAGAAAAAAATACACAAATAGTATTAGTTATCATGGAACACCATCAATTACTCAGTTCAAGACTAGAACGCACTTCATGAAGCCTCATCCCCGTTTCGTACTCCGTGTCCCCACAAACCTCGCGAACAGAATATCTCAGTCACCTGCCGTCCTAAACAAGACTTACCGCGAAGACAGATTGCTCAGTCGCCAGTTTCTAGGAATGCTTCACACCTGGCCGACGTGTTACGCCAAGTAAATCTTTCCAGAATATATTGCGCCTGAAACTGAAAGCTGAATCTTCAACGGATTATACGTTTGAAGCGGTAAATGTTGCTCTTGGACACTAAGCTGTTTTGACAAAAGAAATATGCAAGGATAAACGCGTGAGTGCGGAGACATTGTAAGATGCAGTTAGGAGTAGCTAAAATGGAGTAAATGGATAGTGTTTTGGGCAACGAAACAAACAGAACTCAACGCGTCATTTCTGTTGTAACACTATTTTTACCTACTAATACCTACATTACCTAAACTAGGGCAACAATGGTTTTTAAAGTAGATAATCTTTCTGCATTACAAAATATTATCACTTCTAACCGTATATCATCTCCAAAATCTCAAGTAAACCCAAATAATATTCGGCAATGTTGGGCAATGTTTCCAGCGTTCACCCCGACACCTCGGAAGGTATTCACGCTCCCCCGACTCCCGGCTGCTGTATGACGCAGATTGTCAGAATAACAATAGAGGACAATGCGCCGGTGGGCGAAACAACCGGACTCTTTGTGGTGAGAACCAGAGCGTAAGGCGCAGAGGCGGCGGAAAAATCGCTTCTTTGTAACCACTTTGTAAAAATTATAAGAATTTGCTTACTTTTGTGTAGAGTTATAGTACAGGAGCCTAATTAATTTCTTGAGCAGTTTTTGACCTTGAGGCTAAGTAAGGGAATTTAATATATAATATTATCAGCAATGAAGCAATCTATAAATAGCTAAAGCTGTAGGCGGCAAAAGCAACTATTGTAATTTTTTTTTTTTTTTAAAGAGTGTCCATGGAGTTTTCTCTGCCGGTTTTTCTCCATGAGACCAACTCTTTGGAACCATGCAACTAGGTTGAAGTTTCGAGAGACCTTTTATAGGCCTATTTGAAATAAAAACCCTGTATTGAACAGACAAATCAGACAAATTTATTTCAATGACTTCGAACTTCTCACCTCTTAGAGGCAACACAGAAATAGGCAAAATATCATCAACCTGTACCCAAAACCTACGATACTTCATCCGTAATGTTTAGACGGGCATAGTTGAAAGGTGGTGGAATACCTTCACAGATACAATGCGAACGGTTTAATACGACGACTTAGCCCTCCGGCCTATTGTTGTGCTAAATGTTATTCTTAAATTAATCGACTACTACTATTTGATATTTTATTGCCTTGGACATAAGGTCCAGTTTCGTTTAGCTAGCAAAAACAGACGTTGTATTACTGTTCCCCATTTTTCTTATGTTGAAACTGTTATTAAAGTAAATATGCTTTTCTTTGGTAGTGCTCTGCTGGATGAATTATTTTTTCTCTTTGTACATTCATGTAAAGAAGGAAAGTAGAAAATACTGTCTCTATTTAGCCTAATTATCATGGTTATATTACAGAGAGCTATCGTCAGATTGCAAGTATCTTTAAGTAAAGGAAATATATTATATCACTTGCAGACATTTTGTTAAAATGCACAATTTTGATGCTTGTGTTGGCTTATTAATTTATTCAAATCTTCTACAAACTTTACAGTTAAAAAAAAACAGTCATGAATGGGAATAGATGTAGGTATAAATTAAGATTCTAGTCCCATTGTAACGTGTACATCAGATATAGAGCGAGTACTTAGTCGATTATTTACATAGGTGTGTTGCGTAAAATATCGACTTTACAACTAATAAATATAAGGTATGTAGGTATTACAGTGTAAATATTTTTATTGCAGCGTTCACATGATTTATTGCAAGGTGCTGATGTTAGGGTTCTGTATTGAAACTAGGTCAGATTGGAATAATTTTTACTGATATAATAAATACTAGACATCCAAATGTTCTTTAGTTTGGTCGATTTTATAACAATTTTAATTGAAATGACGGATTAAAGGCCTTTAATTTAAAGGAATGGTTTTTATTATCGTTGATATTAGATTTCTAGGGGACGATAGATATGGGTAACTTTTCCATGTCTACCGTTTCCATAAAGGTGAAATCTAGATATATATCAGAGAGTAAAACAAGCAGTAAATATTTATGCATTTATAACAAAGTTGTGATTTGACGTTTATGAAAAATAAATCTTCTAAGTGGCAAAATAAAGATCTTGTCTGATGAAGAAAAGCTACAAAAACTAAAAATCTAGATCTGTTTTTTCTCACCCATCAAGAGCATCGATATATTTTCTATGACCAACATGTTTCTTTCAGCACCAAATCCATACGGAACCATCGGCCATTGAAACGTCGAACACGTAATTACAGCTCACATAATTCGACGCTAGATCAACAAACAGTGGTGCGCGGGCGCCGGTTATTCGTTGCTTTAACATTTTTTTATTTAGCACACGTGTGGAAGCCGACATCATTTAATATTTAGCTGTTTGGATTTTTGCGAATATTTCTAAACTATTTTTGGTGAGAATTTTTATTCAGATTCTTATAAGAATAATCTAAATAATTAATTATATGTTTTAGCCCAATATAGATCCTTGCAGGTTGTGTGAATAGAAAAATAGACTTTGTTTATGATGAATGGTTATACAGTTGCACGGATCTTACCTCTTAGTTCTATCCTTAAAGAAGTTCTATCTTTAGTATTTAATTTCTACTTTCTTGTTCAAATTTCGTGTATGTTTCTCAAAATTTGGCTCTTTCTACTTTTTTGTTGTGCCTGAGAAAGTGTTATTACCAAAACAATAAGATTTATCGCAAAAATCATTAGACAATAACACTTGTCCTCCCGACTGTACCGGTGAGAAGAGAAAGTATATTAGGGCGAGAGCGGGGCCTGCACGGAGGGCGGGGAGAGGCGCGCCAATTGCGCTGATTGCTTCAATTGCTGGCAATAAGCGCAGGCGCACGCAGAGGTAACTTCGCACCATGACCTGCCTTATTGAATGTAGATGATGCCTTATTGTCACTTTCATTGTTGTTGCTGGCTTTAAGTCCCCGAATTCTAAAATTAGTTATTATCATAAAAGTTGCTTAGGAAAACAATACTGACTCAGAAAAGTTCGAATAAAAACCCGATAAATATTAAAAATCATGTCTCCATTCACATTTGTTACCACTAGACCATCGATTCGGTCATCTCGATGATGGAAATGCAAATGATTCACTGTCGGTGATTGATCTTCAAGTTCGTACAATGTGGGCATCATCATAGTTACCCAAGTTGCCCGACTACTGATACAAGACATCTGTTCTTCTTACTCACGGGAAAAACCTGTGTTTCACTACGGTGATTCCTAAAACTAAAATTGGATAGGTTAAATGGGTGGTCTCATATGAATGAATTTACCATAGTCATTATTCACCACTTATCTCACCAAAGGTATTAGTATATATGTAAGTATTCTTATCAATTAGAGACTCCATTGATCTTCTAAAATTACTGTAATTACAGACAACATGAAATTTTTACCTCATAACACAACCAATCCTTTGCAGCATATTTATATAGCTACCTACCTTAATACATAACTCGCGATGCATTCTAAACTGCATCACAACATGCAGTACATAACCGACCTCGACACATACCTCTATGCGCAGGAGTGGGGTCGTCGACCTCCCCGGACATGCCCAATTGCCGCGCAATAAAGGTGCGTTTGCCTCGCGACCCGCCTTGAACTTCGGTGGTACCTTGATCGGGTCACAGACCAGTGGGAGAGGGATCTAGTGTGGCTTTTTGTATTGGATGTATATATTATATTATTTATTTATTTATACATAAGACAGAAGTTATCGAGAGTAGTCCAATGCACCTAAATCTGAAGTAATAGTTTGAGTAAATGGCGTGTTTTCCAGGAAAAATATAACAATACTAAGATGGTGATGGTGTCCTTTGCTGCTTACTTTCGCTTCTTTTGCTTGAAACTAATTTTCAGGTTTAATTTCAGGTGCCAAAACGCTTATAAACATATATGTAGATAAATATTACCTTACTCATTATATTGAATCATGTCATAAGTTCGATTCCACCATAACCTAAAAATTTACCACAAAAATTTTCATAAGTGAATAAAAAATGCAATAGAAAGCACTATGTCCTCAACTGTACCGATCAATGAGTCAGGTCTTCCACCTTTTATTGTCGCTTTCATATCGCGGTGTCCGGTTGCCATCCGGGACAATTGGACTGATAGACAGAAAGACAACAACATCACTCAACGATATTCAACCATATATTCCAGTAGTAAGGTTGGTATTTGTTTGGGGAGTTGAATAAAGGTCTAATCGAGGGAATTTATGTGTGGTTACATACCTTTGTTTTGTGTTGCAGTGCGGTGATGAACTTTGATGAATGACTTTATGCGGTTGTCAACTTTTATGTGTTATGTTAGGTACTAAGGGTGATACAGAACTACAGTTTCAGCTTCAGGCACTTAGATCTGGTTAATATAGTTTGTATAATATATTTTTTTATGGTCACTTTACCCGATAATGTAGGTTTAAGGATACGAAAAAGAAAACAATAATCATATTATCTAATGTAAATCTTGCATCAAAAACATGGTAGTAACTGCAAAAAACCTAACAGTCATAAATAATTCAAAAATGTTTGACCACTCCAATGTTATACTAAAACTTTTACCTACGAACATAAAAATACTTTTTAACCATTTTACCTTACCTACCATAATTTTTTATTTAAAATCCATTGCTGCAAAACTTTGCACATACGGAACTATGCCTGTATATAAGCATCAATGTAAATCGAAAACTAGCAATGATCGTATTTAGGGGAGACTGGGGAGATAAGATAGGGGCCCGGTAATAGTTAAAGTTAGTTTTTCATAGGCCCACTAATGTTTGTGTTTGATGGACGACCACGAACTGACCACATTACCGTTGTACAAGAATTTATGAATATTTCACTTTACGTGAACACTTTTGTTCAAGTTAAGTTTGTGTTGTGGTACTTAGCATGAATAAAAATAAGGTAATTTAATTTTACTTTACAATATTACTGAATCGGGTCCAACTTATTATTTCATTTTACCAATTAGCAGTTCAACGTCAAACATAACGATAGAATTAAGTTTGCTCCATTATATTTCTGTAATTTCCTAGGGATTCTCACAGAAAACCTGAAACGATTAAACTGAAAAGAGAATATTTCAATGACCCTACCAATGAGGAAGTTGAGAAAACAAAATAGCAATTCCAATGATATATTAAGAAGATTAAAAGAGACATTCTTTTGACGATACATCGACAATAATTAGTATGAAAAGAAACAACGGTGAGATACTAATGGTTCATGATTCAGATGAAACAAAATGGACGATATTAAAGAAGTTGACATCGTGTTTTTATTAATTATTGCGGTGAGCCAGCTGTTGTGTTCTGACAAATAAAAGAGAGGGACTACAGTCGTTTGCTGTTAAATATTAGTTTATCAATGTAGACGTCATTAGTAGTAGTGGTCTTCAAAATACTAATTATAATAGGAAGGTAAGTTCAAAGGCATTTCTTCACTCACTTTGAAATTAATCCCTTTATATACTACTAATCGTATTCAGACGTGTCCAAATAGGCACCATACAAACTGAAGCGGTTCATTGTTAAAACTGATTGAACCCTTAAAACATCCTATTTTACCACCTCATTAAATAGCACAAATAACTTTAAAAGACCGCTAAATCATTGTCAAACACACACACACACACGTCCACACACACGTACAATAAATCACAGTCTCCCAAAAACTCAAAAGCATTTCATCCGCAGAGTAAACAGGGCCCCCCATGACTTTATCACAAGATTTATTATAATGATTATTCATCTGCAACCTTCCAACCTTCGCCCACGGCAGAAGGTGATGTCCGAACGGAAACGGAAGGGCGCTGGGCGGGCGGCACCCGTGTCTTAATTTCCGGTCACATCGCATCACAGATCTCCTTACGATTGTGTTACATCTTATCCCGGGGTCATGGTGGACGTATTTTTTGGGAAATGGGGTGTTGGAAGGTAGGTGGAATCTGTTTGGATGTTGGTGAGTAAAATTGTGATCCATCTTTGTAGGAATAAACAAGGTAAACAAATATGTACGTACAAGAGCGTATTTCTAAGTTTTCAAAACTAGCAAAAGCTAAGCATAGTGCAACATAATACAAATTGATGTCTAGTACTCATTCCTTAAATTCGTCTATTATCTTAAATTCTTTCACTATCGTCGACACTTCAAACTTCACCCCTGAACTTCCAACATATTGCAACACATTTCATCTCAAACCTCCATTACATTTCCAATACAAAGTCCAACGGTCGAATCTTTGAATATAACGCAAGAAAAACACATATAATTTGACAAACCCTCAAGCCCTTCAAATAACCGGCCAGTGCCCATGTCGACGAGATCACCTTATAATATCTCGGCTGGGGGAGGATGGGGAATATTGGAATATTTTTCATACAAACACGATTCTACGTGGACACTTCTACTTGATACAATATTGCTTGGGTTTAGGGACGGTTTACATGGATGATTGTTTTTTTTTCCTCTCAAAGTATGGTTTCGTTTGAAGCTTATACAAAAGTTCAGTGAATGACAAGTATTTATGTTGGTCAGAAATGAGAGCGTTGAAACGGTAAACATTGCAAAAATCGGTAAATTGAAATATCGAAAAAAATATCAAACCGATACAACGCAACTAAATACCTAAAGACTTGACAACAATACTTACGCTACGGCAACGGCATGTTATTTTCCATTTTTCATCTTTTCTTTGTAGTCAGTAAGAGTCATTAAGTACGCAATTTTTAAAGAATACACGTAAATGAAACCATAAGCACCAAGTCATATAAATACATCATGTGAGAATTCGCAAGTTGGTTGCAAAAATCAACATCTGAAAAAACTATCATTTTTTCTCAGAATCCATGTAACCCCGTGTCAAGCCGTAGGTGGTCGCGTCACTGTCCGGCGGCGGTCAAACTTTATATATTTTATGTTTCGGCACACCGCTCACCGCGCCCGCACCCCGCAGCCGCCCGCGTTTATTACACCACTTGTTTCTAGACGAGATTTAGAATTTAGGTAACTGGATTTGTTATTTATCTGTGGATAAAGTTGAAGAAAGCGAGGTCTATAATCCTGCACATACTTATGCTTTATACAAGAGCTTCATATAAATGGACTGGCAACCTATCTACTTAGTTGTTCCTTCTCACTAGTTGAGTTAGTATAACTTCTTGGAATTACTTTAACAACCAATTAACCTCGGAAATTGTAAATGCCAACTACTTATAAACTACTTATACCAATATACCAGTTTATTTTGACCTATTTCAACGTAAGCCAAAACAGAACTTCAATAAAAAGCACACGTCCAACTTTTATTTAATACAGACACATTCAATATTTCTTGACAATATCGGGCTATCTAGTTATAATAACGAAGAGTCGTCCAGTACAGCGGGTGTCCGTTTACGAGCGAACCCTAATCTCACGGAACCCACCTTGATATTGCCTTAATAAAGACGTCACGTGGACACCCATCGTAAAAATCATCTGACGCGATAGCCCTGTGGATGATGGGGAAACTATACTTATATTCTATGTAGTTGGTATGGGTCTTGTCCACATAAAACAGCTTAAGATTTGTCGAAGTAGATCGCAAAGAGCCCGTATGGACGAGCTATATTGAACAATTTGATTTTGGATATGTGTCGCGCAAAATAAAACTTGAAAACAAAAAGAAAATGTCTCCTTTATTAAACTCTGCAGAAAACTTAACCTCCATATTTTCTGCAATACCCAATTCTAGTTGAAAGCAAAACACAGCTTGGAATAAATACGCAATCAAATCAGAAAAGAGGAAGGTGGGTAAGTTTGGACAACAAAAATAAAAGTCGTAAAAAGCAGACGGACGCTGCGATGACCGTCCGGGCGACATGTGGCTGGCCACTTGCATTTTTTAAAAATAAAATTTGCATACGTTTAGGGTCCCGCACGGTTTTCATACCGGCTAGGAGACATTTTTAAACAATATTACAAAGGCTAAGGAGTTTATAAAGCGGTTTATACTGCGGTAAGTTCGGGGATCGTCTAATGAAATTGTTTTTGGCTATACGCTCCGCTGTAAAGTTTTATTGAAATGGAATTTTGTTTTGGTAGAAACGTTTTTTGGTGATCAGAATTCGGATAGAGTTAGAAAATAATACGAAATAAACGTGACGCTATGTGCGCGAGTAATCCTGGATACTGTTATGTTAAAAAATATATCGAACTCTTGTATAGCTCTTTCGAATTTAACTAAAGCCTCCAAATATTCATTTAAGTAGATAAAATAATTAAATAAAAAGGTAACAGTATTATACTCATTATTATACTCAGTATTATACTCATATTATAAATGGCCGATTAATAACTGAAAAAGGGTTTAAGTACTCTACGAGTCATTTAAAAATGTACTTCTATTATTTTCCCACTTACACTATTTTTCATATGGCCACTGTTATTTGAAACAGGATACACTAATCTCCTTATATTTCAACTGTGTATCAGCTAATGTAACTCCCATCTTACCAAGTGGTCTTCTCATCAAGTCCCCTTGCATTCGGAACTACTTAACACTTATTTTCAGATCTCTCTTTAATTACCGAATTAAAAGCCAGTGGCCTGTGAAAGTGCCACCATACAGTTCTCACGTCAGTCACTCCGAGTCGTTAAAAACAAACCACCTCAATGTGACATAGGGAAACCATAAGGCTGACTGCCACGCGACTTTGAACCTTAACGCCTAAGTGATAAGGTGTGAGGCGCGAGGTGTTAGATCGTATAATGTGTCTCCCACGGTGTTGGATCTATTTACGTATGTGTTGGTTTCAGAGTGTATCGTGATGAGATTGTTGCGTTTGTAGTTTTGAACGGTGAGATACATTTTTTTTTCAAAGTCCTATAAAATTTATGAGTAGGTATATAGAAAATATAATGTTATTAATATAAAATACTTTGTCATTTAAAGAATTAATTAAATTATCAATAGAAGGCTAAACGCCTGTAGAAGGAAAACAGTATATTGAAATATTTACTTATCATGACTTTCTTTCAATTTGACGAGGTTCATTTCCAAAACGTTACATTACAAGTAAATAAATAATACATTTCCGACAAAAACACCCATAAAAACATCACTTGACGAAGTTTTTAGTTCTTTTTTCAGTCATCCTTTACCGGTCTTGACAGATCGGTGTGCAGGCAGCATTAAGTCGTATCAATCGACAAGGCGCGCACGTCATCGCAGACCGTTCACCTCGCCCGACATCAAGCTTTTTTAATTATATTTTTATTTCAATTTCGCAGGCGGTCCACATGTGGCGCCTCTACCCTTCCCACGTACCTACACTCACACAGGTATTTTAGACTTTATTTTGAGGAGTTTAGAGTTTGATTTAGGTTGTGTTTTTCATATATGTGTGTATGTAAGTTAGTAAGCGTTAAATGAACACAAGTAAAGCGCGGACACGTTTATGGTAGAAACGCTGGGAACACCTGGAACGGTTCTTGTAACATATTTATACGATTTCTCGGAACTGGCGTTTGTTTGGCACATTCAGATCATGTTTTGTTATTAATTTTATAATGAATGTGGTGAGAAAATGTATGACTCGTTACGGCTGATTTTGAGGTACGAATTGTAAATCATTGGTGTTATTAATTAGGTGGGCAAGTGAAATGAAACGTTTCGGTAAAGAGAAAGTCGAAGAACACGTCTAGACGTAGATAAATTATGTAAAACCAAAATACTAATGAGTAAATTGACTTCAGGAGCATTTATCTGAACTCAATTCAAAAGGTTTAACGAACTGACCAAACTAGCAAATTCAAATGATTATTTGTATTAGTTCACGGTGATAAAAATATTGTATATATCATCGGGAAGAGCTTAAGTCTCAATTTCAGTTTCATGAAGCGTTATCTCATTTCATAGGTAACTAAGTACCCTCTATCCTAATCTTTGAACTGTTTATCAGTATTTAATGAATATTTCACATGGTATTTCCTCCTCTGAAGTCTGAAAAACTTCATGGATCTTGAAGGATCCTGAAGTTCAGATTTCTAACAAACACCTCAAATACAATGAACCTTATGGTGACCTTCGCAAATCTCCTGTCAAAGTCATCACTCCACATTAGTCATGCACAAAAACAGATGATGTCTAGCTATGTTTTGTCACCGACTTCGCCTGTTAACGTCGTTAGGCGGTTGTCATCGCGGCGCGACTCCTGATTAATTGCCGCAACTACGCACTGACAGACGAAATCACGGACTGTATCATCTAATTATTGTTTATTTATTTTGATAAATACTGGATTTTAAAGTTGTTTAGACTCTTGAGTGGATGCAATATTTATGATTTAGATAAGTATACAAAAGGATTTTTCACAAATAGGTAAATCTATACTAATATGATAAAGCTGAAGAGTTTGTTTGTTTGTTTGTTTGAACGCGCTAATCTCAGGAACTACTGGTCCGATTTGAAAATTTCTTTCAGTGTTAGATAGCCCATTTATCGAGGAAGGCTATAGGCTACTTTTTATCCCGGTACGGGAAGTAGTTCCTACGGGATTCGGGTGAAACCGCTGGCAGAAGCTAGTATAACATAGAGACGACACAGAGGGACTAACAAAATATTTCATTATTAGGGAACTCTTTTATGTATCGAAGTCAGCCTGAATTCTTCAGATCACGTATCTACAACTTGAAAGGTTATATACCACAGTTACTTTGTTCTCCATGGTAATACCTAAGTTTTAACTTGTAGTCATTGCCTTGTGGTAGTCAATGATAACTGCTTCAAATCAACCAACTATCCTCCAAATATTAATAAACATCACTCCCTTTTTCATCAGCCAACAAACATCGATTTCCTCCCGATCTCATCGCACCTCAAGTATACCTAAGTTTATTTCCGACGCTCGTCTCTTACAAAAATATTGGAACATAAAGATTCCTCTACAGCTAATCCAAATACGTTTGTCCACAAAAATGCGTTCAACCTTTATTTTAGGAAAACACGACTATTCCGATGGCGGACGCGACAGGTGTCGTGGCCTTAGGGTTGTCAAGGAAAATTAACTTTTTTACCGAGAAAAATCTTTTATTTTTAGTTAATGGGTCAGTTGTTGTAGGAAAATGTGAGGTTTTCCTGTGTTTGTGAGGTCAGTCACGGTTTAGAAGTATTGGTAGGAAAATTATTTCAATTTTCGTAAACAGATCAGAGTTCTGATGTTTGGAAAGGATAGCAAATCGCTTTTTCGAAGTGTAGTTTTCTTAGTATAACTGCGAGTCTGTACTTTGTTAAAAATTACATTTAACGATTTACCTTACAAATGCCACATTCACTTTATTTAATTTATAAAATATACGTGTGTCGGTGACAGCCCTGCCTGGGAGGCGCAGGCGCCGTGTCGCGGTCGAGCGCGACATTCGTCATTGTCGCGCCGTACACTGGAAATGTCGCGGCTTTTTCCACCAATCGCACGGTTTACACGTCGCTCTGTAGGCGTACAAACAAATACCTGCGACACTCATAAATCTCGCGACATTAACCTTCTGACACGCAATCATTTACACTTCTGATGCCAGACTGCACGGTCTAATAAAAAATCATAAATCATTTTTTGTATGTTTATTTAGTTTTCAATTTTTGTGTAGGTTTATATTGACTGAGTTATGAAGTCACGGATGTGGTAAATTTATGTCCGCCTTCTTTGTCTGCCACAAGGTGTAAAAGTTTCAAAAATATTATCTGTCCACCTCTATTTTACCTTCTCATATTTTTGGCTCGCGCTCCAAAAGTCGCGTCTAATAAGCGATGTTCAAAGCGCGCAACAATCTACTGAAGCTCATCATAAAACTGGCCACTTCTTCGTCCCAGAAACACATCAAATAATTTCACTTTCGATTGTTTTCGTAACGTCAGTTATTAAAAGTGGGTAGGATGGGTCAAAGCAACAGAGTATTGGCGAGTAGCCAGGGCTTGCGGGCATTCATCAAACGAGTAGAGGATCACTCAAAAATCGCTTGGTACGCTCGACAGACGTATCGATAAGTTTGACGATCTTGTAAACACTAACGTTTTTTCATCGTGGGTGTAGATTAGTGCGGGGCACAGAGATTAGTGTTGTTTGTTGTAGTTTTTTGTGCAACTGGACGCAATAGGTACGGGTTTAGAGTTTACGCAATAGAGTGGGCTGGGAATACCCACACTTTTTGGGTTTTTAATTTGGCGAGGTAACTTGACGTTGTTGTTACGTCAAATAGAAACATTTCATTGCGAGTGTTTTTTAGGATTCGTGTAAATATTTATTTTTACACAAACCATTAGATAAGGTTGAGACAAGTAACAACAATTGGAAGACAGTTTATTAATAAAGGCTTTACAAAAAGCCCTATTACTCAAAATAACAGCAGGTGTAGAGTCCACACTTAACTTTGATTGAAATAATGTCTCTGTAAGCCATAATCTCAAAAAAGTAAAAATCCACAAAGTATCTGAAACCAACTACTCTATGTTGAAGGTAAACAGGGCGCGTTCACACTGGCCGTCAGCGGCGCGCATTAGGCCGTCATCGCGCGTGTGAACCCGCTTTATCAACAGCCACCAGTGATCTCATGCCGAAGTATAGATATGTGATCTCATTGGTTGGGTTAAAAAAATAAATGTATTGCTAAATCGTTTCCGACAATGTCGAAATAGGTGTTTAGTCAATTTTTAAAAGCTTTTTTTTTTTAGTAAGTATTATTCGTGTGATGTTAGTATTGAATTTAGGCTAGTATATTTCAAGAAGAGGATCAGATGAAAAGTTATTGAGTTAATGTCTATTAGTCCCTTAAAGCCATTAACAATCATTCTTAATACTTATGCCCTTTTTAAAATCTTTCAGGAGAAAAAGACCTTAAAAAGGCAATGTACTTATGTATAACAGAAATTCTTTGGTTTAACATAATACAAAAAAAAGCAAAAGTTGCGCCAAATATTTATTTATTTACATTCTAAAACAAACTAACACAGCATTATTTCACAAGATATTGTGAATTTCCCGGTTTCAGCAAACCGATTGAATTGTTCTCATTTATTTTGCTTGGATTAAGTAAACTTCCTGGCGCCAACATTCTTTAATCGTTCAAATTATGCCTATGATAGTGAAAACAATTCAATTTTCACAAGTTATGGCAACTCTTCGGATTTCATGAATGACGACTAGGTAAATAAACAATGGATTTGTTTATATGAATGCATACGATCATTTCAATTTTGATGATGATGCCAAAATGGAGTGAATGAATTCCCTCTCCGCTATGTAAAATCATAGTTTCATCTCCTCTTATGCCTTGACTGCACAGCTTTATAGCAATAACATAGTATAAGTAACAACTTTTTTTGCGTCAATCGAGTAGGGTATACCTGATATAGCAATAGTGACAACATTACCAAAAGTAAAGTTAGGATAAAATTATACATAATATTCCTGACTTGCCACCAACTCACAAATGTGGATTAAGATCGTTTCCCATTTTCCAATAAGTACAATATCTTAGGGGAAACATACTGCCATGAATATGTTTCTCGCTAATACATTATATAGGGTGTTATCCTGCGTATGGCGAATTAACAGCGCTTCAGAACATAGCTATATTTTACAATAACAAATGTATGCCCCCGGCACACGATATATGTATTTTTACACGCCTCTCGGTGAAGCCACCGTGTGTGTTAATACGTAGGATCATTTTGTATAAATTAACCTTGTTTTGAAAGAGACAGAGGCACCATAGTTAACTTAACCTCAACAAAAGTAAACAATATCAGTACTTATAAAGTCTGATGAGGTCCTATAAGAAGGTCTTAGAAGAGCCCATACAGATACTAAGAATTTGTAGTTCAATTGCAATCCATGAGCGGTTCGCAAGTGGTATGTTTTGTGCGAACTCAACCTACTGAAATCTTCCCACTACACATAATACCGCGCGCTAAAAAGATTTATATCTCCTTAGCGTTTATTAGCTGATATATTTATCACAAATACTCAGAGATATTGCTTCGCTAACCCTCTCCGATGGTGTGCAGAAAAAATCTCCTAAATATCGTAAATCATAGCTAGGTGTCTAGCCGCAATATAGCTAATAGGCTGAAAAAATATGATGCCGACAAAATATTATATTGTACAAAGTAACAATAAAATATAATGTGGCAATGCAGTTTATCTTTATTATCATCGTTTATTGTACCGAAAATATGAAGTGTTATACGTAGAAACAAAGTTATACCTATTTGAAACACGTTTCTCGTGTTTAATAAAAATACTTGATGGTCTAAATAAGATCTGAAAAATAAGAACGTTCAATGTTTCGGTACGGAAAAATCGCGTATCAAAATAAAATATTAGAAATGACCTATCTGAACGATTAATAATATTGAAAATTATACATCGAGACTGTCATATTCTTTAGAACCCACATAAAACAGCTGACATAAGACTCACCTTTAATTTTATTGGCGATCGTCAACTTTTTTCGTCATTTCTTCCATCATATATCACAGTGCAAACATTCCCGTGCACGTCCGATCAAAGCGTAAACATAATAAAATAATTTATAAAATATATCCGCGCTTTAATTGCTTGTAATCTTCAAACGTAACTCAAAGTCTGTTTCGATATTATAGACTTGACGTTACGCGCATTAAAATTATGAAAAAATTCAACGTAAAAATGAGAGAAGTTACAGAAAGTGCGTCTTTGCGTGATTGGTAATAAATTATAGAAAAAAATGTGGTGTGTCTGCCAAGTGCAGTGTCACAGTAATGAACGAAGATGTTTTGTGTCGAGAGCTAACGGACCGGGACGCGGCTCGTATTAGAGTGATCATCATTAATGCTATGATGTTATCATTGTCTAGTAAGATGGGTGGAATTCTAATTTTGTGTTTACGTGCGCAGTCATTTAAGTCATAGGTACTTTCTGTTTAGATACTCTTTCCGTAAAAAAATAATCAATGTATAAGTAGACAATCAAAGCACCAAGTTGTGGGCTAGCTGTATGCTGTACAGCTTACTCAAACGTGATTATGTCCTTTGAAAATTCAGACGGTTATCTTTTGTAACGCCTTTGGAAAAAATAGATTGAGAACAATAATATCACCTCAAGAAAATATAATTTGTATTGTTGCTACTGATACAGAATGGTTCAAATGAAGCGTAACTCAAAGATAGTTTAACAAATTGTATCAATTCGTCACCTAGGTCAAAAATATTATTATACATATTTTTGCCAATCAATTCATACATCAGAAAGTTATGATCCCTTTGAAGACAATGTGATAAATGATTACAAATGAATGAGAATTTTTCAAATTAACCGTAAGATGGGTCAGTAGTACATAATATGTGAGCATCAATTTATTGCAATCTATCATAATTTTAGTTACTGATCAAGGTTTGATTAAGATGCCAAAGGTAGGTCAAAAAGTGCTACACAATAAATCAAGAAGATAAATAATATCCTCGTCTTTAGCTTTTCCCCATTTTCTTCGAGTTAGACACGAAGTACCTAAACATAGACTTACCAATTTCTTATTAGTTTACATTTTCTACTACCAGAATTAAAATGTTCTTTATTCCAAAACAAAATTAAAATGGCCACAGTTGACCAGGTACAATAAATATGGCTGGCGATGTTTACCTATGGGGACGAGCTATTTCAGTCCCGCGCCAACACGGCATCGCTCACTTTGTTCACTACTTTATAAATATAACTTTACTAGTTTGTGGTTACTGCGGTTACGATAAATACCTGTACTGGGTGTTATAAATACTGAATATTTGGAATAACATGAGTCAATTGCTTCCAGGTATTGTTGTCGTTATAAAGTCATTGATTGTCTTGGGTAGGTACCTGTTATTTTCAGTGTTTGCATAAATAAATAGAAGCAAATACATAATTGTGACATAAATAAGGTAAGTTTACAAAAGTGTTTATTGTACAAAAGCTGGAAACTTGCATTAGGTGATACTGAAATATTTCAAAGATCTGTAATAAACTTTAGATACCTTGGATTCATAATTACGAAAATACCAGATTGTACAAACCTTTTCCTTTTTTATTATTTACCTTAGCTTCGATATTAATTTTTGTCATATTCCCATTTAACAAAATACCTACACATCAACTTAATTATTTTCAATCAATCCTTTCACCGTGCATCTAAACACATGCCATCACTAGAAGCCACGGTGTGAATGAATGTGGTACCATTAGCTATGACATCACGCCATCAGTCTGACACCAACCGCTTCATCCTCACGCTATTAAAAATCTGCAAGATGAATTACTAACTAGATTTTATTGGGTAGGTATAGGTATCTTTAAGCTTTTGAGATTTGGCTTTAGGAGTTATTTGGTGTATATCAATATTGGAAGATTCTTATAAGATGTTATTTTCTGGACATGCAGAAGGCCTTCGACTGTGTTCCTCGCATGATGATCCCGTGGGCGCTGCGGTCCAAAGGGGTGCCAGAAGTCTATGTTGACATTATCCGAGACATGTACCGGGATTCCGATTCAGTGGTTCGGACCGCTGTTGGTGACACTACACCCTTCCCTGTTACCGTTGGAGTACACCAGGTCTCCGTCCTTAGTCCGTTTCTGTTCAGCGTGATACTGGACTCATTGTCCGAAAGCATCCGAGATGCGCATGAGCAGCCCCCGTGGTTGCTCATGTATGCTGACGACATCGCGCTGGCAGACGCGGACAAGGGACGGTTGGTGCAGCGTGTTAACATGTGGAAGGAGTCACTCGAGAACGGCGGTCTGCAGCTGAATGTGGGGAAGACTGAGTACGTGGCCTGCAACTCGACAGATCCCACCTCCGTCTGCATAGACGGTAACATGGTTGAGCAGACGGACCAGGTCAGGTACTTGGGATCTGTCCTTCACGCGTCTGGTGGCATCGATTGCGACGTCAGGGCACGAATTTCGGCGGCATGGGCCAAGTGGCGTGAGGTGTCTGGTGTCATTTGTGACCCTAAAATGCCGGTTAAGCTGAAGGGACAGGTCTATAAATCCATCATTAGGCCTGTCCTTTTGTATGGCAGTGAAGCGTGGCCTGTGCTTGAGCGGCACAAGCAGGAGCTGCGGGTCACGGAGATGAAAATGCTGCGCTGGATGTGTGGAGTTACGCGGAAAGACCGCGTTAGGAACTCGCGCATCCGCGGCAGCCTTCATGTCCGTGACATTGCAGACAAACTGCAAGAGTGTCGCTTACGCTGGTACGGACACGTTTTACGGAAACCGGCCACTTACGTGGGGAACAAATGTCTAGCCATGGCGCCTCCGCCCGGCCGGGGCAGACTGGGTAGACCCAGGAAATGCCGGCTTGACGTCGTAAGGGATGACATGCGTGCCAATGGACTAACCACCAGGGATGCCGAAGACCGAGCGAAGTGGAGGAGAAGAAGCAGGAAAGCGGACCCCGGGCCCGGAAGGGCAACCGGGACAACGCTAGGATGATGATGATGATTTACTTTCTTTGAAATAAAATGATCTAGTTGGAATCAATCATTATTAAATAGAACAAGAAGAAAATTAAAGCAGAACCTATCTGCTGTAGATATTCCATTCTATAGCCAATATACTCGTCTATCTTTGCAGGGATTTTTTTTCTTTTCTTTAGACTCTGAAAAATCTTTTACATTTGCAAAATAAATCATACCTAAATTAAAAAAAAATTGTAAAAAAAAAATAACCATCAGTAGGACTCTCCTTTAAATGCGTCCTTCACTTTGGCAACAACAAAAAATGCAAAATCATAACGAACATCTTAATCCTTAATGAAACTAACATCTAACTCATACAGGCGTGAATCAGTGGCTCACCTCAGCAAGGAATTAATATCATTAATACCATTAATGCCAGGACAGAGGCTCGTTCATGGGCGTCCGGCGGATGTTCGCATCCGACGGGTATTGGGTTACTGGCCCATCAGCTTACATGGGTCGAAGTTTGGCTGGTCGAGAAGCCCGTCAAAATTAACACTTCATCTGCGAATTATTTGCACTGTTTTTTTTGGGAGTTCTTTATTTGACAGGGCTCTTTGCGTTGGTAGTACCAACGCAAACTTCTACAAGAACATTACATATACCTACTATGAATTTTGGTTCCATATCGGATCAAATAGTCTGTATTAGTTATAACTATGCTACTACGTCGTGGTGTGGTAAAAAGTCGTGGTGGCCTAGTGGGTAAAGAACCATCCTCTCGAGTATGAGGGCGCGGGTTCGATTCCAGGTCAGGCAAGTACCAATGCAACTTTTCTAAGTTTGTATGTACTTTCTAAGTATATCTTGGACACCAATGGCTGATAAAAAGGTGAAGGAAAACATCTTGAGGAAACCTGGACTATAAAGTCTGAAATCACCAACCCGCATTGAGCAAGCGTGGTGATTAATGCTCAATCCTTCTCCGTGTGAGAGGAGGCCTGTGCCCAGCAGTGGGACGATAAAAAGGCTGTAACAGTAACAGTATGCTACTACGTAATTAGAATGACATTTTGTTTCACCTGTTTTCATTCTTTCAGAGTGAATACAGTCATAAGAGTTTCTATTCCAACTAGAAAAAGTTGTTTACCAATTCAGAATTTCTTTGTAAGAATTCGTCACATTGCAAAACAACAATATAAACACGACTATCTAATTCCGGTCCATGACTAAAAACTGTAATCCTGTTTACTCCTAAATCCCGTTAGAATGCGTGACTCAGTCGGATGTCGAACCCCATACGGACTCGAATAGGCGATCACGGCTAATATTAACCGGGGACACCTCACCGGTGAGATTACACGTGTGTCGGGAACTTCAGTAGTTTCGAGAACTGAAAATATCAATGTTACAAGGTTATCCTGTTTAGGAATTGATTCTGAATATCAGGTAAGATGGACGTTAACTATGGAGATTGAAGCTGTGTAGGTACCTATGACGTTATAATTATGTCAATAGAGATAAAACAAGTAAACTTGTAGTTAACGAAACAATTGGAAATAAAAAGTAATTTAGAGTCAGATTTATTTATTTTGATTCTGAGACCGTAAATTTTTAACGACATTGTTAAAAAGACAATACGAAAACAAAGACAAAACTTCTTTGCCAATCATAATTAATTGCTCAAATCAATTACAAGCTACATATCATCATTACACGAACATTAATACGTCAACCGAATAGGTACTGTTGGCAAGCTTCTCACTTCTCAGGTAGGGGCGCCATTCCTATCATAGTCTTTGGCAAAATGAACGCAGCCGCGACGCCCCGTGTCATTCAGCGGCCCGGTGATTTGGCACGCAACCGATGTAGGTAACTACTGAACTACGTTCCGTCGTTGCCGAAGCTATTTCATTATCAATTTGGTAACGTCAATTGTCAACGTTCTTAGAAACGCTAACATTGTATACGAAAATAAATTTGGTGTGATGGTTCCGTACACATTAAACAGTTGAATTCGTTGATGTATGACTCTGAATGCAAAATAATTTAAGATGGCAAATTATTTGAAACCTTATCTAAACTCGAAGATTTCAGAGATAAAATAAATTCCTGATTAACTAAAATAGATTATCTCTTTAGAGATAACGCTTAGAATTTCACAAAATGAAAAACTAATAAAAGTAGCAATTTCCAAAGAAAACTGTTTATTTGACAAAACGCCGAAAAGTGAAATTGAACAATTACTTACTAGGTACATATATTTCAATTACGTGGGTACGTATATTAATAACGATGTTCGCATATTTTTAAATCTTTATTATAAGAATATATGCTGCGTAGCAAGGAAATATATTTTAAAGTAAATGAACCCTATTTTTGACCTATTTTCTGCCTTATAAAACAAACAAAATCTAACAAAGAGTATCTTCTCTATCAATGAAAAGACACAACAATTATCATTCACCGTTCTCATTGAATAAATAAATATTTCATATGAATAATAACTAATAAGTTACAATATGAGCGGCGCTAATTAGTTTATTGGCTGTAATTCAACGTTACAGGTGTTTCAGACAAACGGTTTATGATCAGCCGTCTGTTCGAACATTAGTTTGTGATATATTGCTATTATAACTATTACAATATAAACCTAGGACATGGTGCTGTTTAAAATATTATACCTATTAAAAAGTTATTTTTATTGAAGAAACCACAAAGATGTATACGTTGCAAAAAATTAAAGCTAAAGACTATTATTTAATTTACTCAGCGAATTTAACTTTAAGACAGTAGGTATGCCTAATTCCAGTCACGTTTTGTTGATAATCTTTAAAAAACACGACTAATAACAACTATTGTGTTCCAAATATATCTTATCAATTTTTGAACCATTATTATTGTAATTAGTGTTAATGTAAACGTTTATAATTAAAAACAAAATAATTATTAAACACTCGTCCATTCATAAAAAAACATAAACAAATAAAGTTCGCATGTGAAACTGTGTTGTGTCGCAAGCCGCTGCGGGCTTTAGTTTAGTAATTCTACTAGACGCTAGATGGCGTTAGTAGTGGTCATAAACTGCTTCGAGTGTTTGCGAGTGTTTCAGAATATTATAATTAGAAAAAACGATTACTTAATTTATTGCTGAATCAATAGTGTAAATAGGCAATTTATAGGTTGCTTGAAGTGAAAACAATTTCTTTTTAACAATTAATTTGGAAAATATTTTCGTTTTTGTTTAAGTAAGTACAAGTTAAATTTTATTTTTTAAATATTTGATAGAACACCTACGCAAATACACCTAGTAATAACATAAAATATTACAAACACTCGTACCTGCCCTGAATCTGTTCCCGGTATCCGTGACCTATTTTCTGTACCTATTTATTTTCTTTCGTAGATATAATTTTAAAATTAAATGATATCTATACCTATATTTTAAATACTTACCAATGGAACTGTAAAAGAGACTGTTTGATTGATAGGGGGTTACGTGACGTAGTTATGAAACAATCTTGTTAAAAAACGAAACCTGTTAGAAACTTCATAATCACACACAAAATTGTTTAGTTAATATATAATATAATATACAATACACAGAAACGGCATTATCAAAGCTAACAGCGATCTACCTATCTCTATATTTCCACACACTTAACGGTAGTAAAACATAATGTTATCCATTCATACTTAATTCGTACAAGGTAAATGTGTTGTAAATAAAATTTGCCTCAGTTTCTGGGAACAGGCACATCATACCTTGTCTCACAATCACTAATTATTTGCTTCTTAGAACACCACATGTGTGCAGGACAAAGGTCGCTTTTTATACCGTTTTTGTGTTCACCTACACTACATATTCATTCAAATTACAACCTTAACTCATCACTACAAAGTTTAATTTCCATAAACTCTTGCTAAAGACCCTACAAAAAAATGACGCACGATTTTGAATCTTATGACTTTGAGATAAGAGGTGGAGATAAAGGTAAGGTATAATGTTACCTGAGCAAGGTGGGGCCATGTGTGGGCGTTTGTGTAACAAATAATGGCGGCCCTTTTGACCCGAACTCGAAAAAAATGGTCGTATTTGATAACATTTTGGGATCTTTGGAGCCGTCGGATGGTAGACATGTTGAATTTTGTGAACTTACCAAATTTTGTAAATTAGAAAAAAACAACAGGTAGGTACAAATCTACAGGAAACCAAAAAAGTTGCCCTTATAGAAAAAAAGTAAAACGAATTATTAGAAAATCTTCTTGAAAATGAACCAATTATTTCACAGTAGAAACTTACTGATTCAATATAAACATACATAATCACATACAAGACAGGCATCTTCTTTATTAAGCTTGCACACCACTTAGCTACATCCGAAATGATGATCATCAATCAGAATCAATTGATCCGCTAACAGGCAGACTAATATAATTTCAGCTGTAGGTAGTGTAGAGCCTATTATGGACCCGAATCAAGGTACCTATATCTACTGAGACAAGAAGATTGGATTTGATTGCATTTGAATCAGCAATTTAGTAAGATGAAACCCACGTTTAAAAAGGATGTTCAAACACTAACGTCTTTGAGTTAAATACATATAAATTGATTATGATGCATCAACTATGTAGGTATACCTAGGTACAATTACTTTTGGACTAATTAAATTTCGTAAAATCTTGCCTTTACCAAGATGTAGGAACTGTGCATAAATAACTATCTTCTAATCATGGCACACAATAGTTGAAATTACCTAACGAGCTGATAGCAGTTGCGTCATTAACGTGAGCTGTGAAGACGCATACACTACCTCAGATAACACCTGACTCCTGACCCCACTTCCTTGGAACTAGCCTTATCGCCATTACGCACTTACCCGTGTCAATAGATGGACAAACAATAACTGCTTAAATGCTCGTATGATTTACTTTATCACTAGTATTGTTAGGTATTTCATCGTCAGCCTCATTTTATTTATTCTTTCTTTTTGAGGTCGGCAGTAGATTATTTTTTCTCGAAACTGTACTTTAAGATTTATCTCCAACTGAATCTTGCACAATTTTTTAATGCATCATCAGTATTTGATGTTACCTACATTTAGTTTCATCAGTCATTGCGCATTCTACATCGGCGTTTGCAACAATTTAACCTAACCTAACAAGTAGGTAATTCCTTCCTGACCTCTTAAATAAAGATTTGGTATTTTTCTGTAACAATACCCATATTTGGTGCAATTCCACTGAAATCCACGTGACGCAAGATATTTGAGCAATATGTCGTGCGAAGTGGAATGTATGCAGACGTTATACTATATCTCGACACAAGGTCACATTTCAATATAAAGAGGTATCTAAAGGAGCTGCGTGTTTCTGTAATGTAGCTGTTTATTATGTTATGTCAAAGCAGTGATTTGAACATTTATCAACTTGGTGATTCTGATTAAGAATCTTGTACACTGCATGTATATTGTATAACTATTGATGACTCATTTTTATGATTACTTACTTATTGAACGCAGGCCTAAATAATAAGTGCATATTATTGCGAAATACCAAAATCATGCAAGGATGAATCACAAACAATAACCCGCTAATATTGTTAGGTATGTTATTAAAATTTGTGCATTAATCTTAATTTTAAATGACGAATAATGACACGTGTTTTCCACTAGCTAAATGCAAAACAATATTGCAATTAAAGTCGTCATTAAATACCTATTCTAAGCCAAATATGTGTAAACCATGCAGCCAGGAGCTGTAACCTACAAGAGAAATAGGGCGCGAATGGAAAGTGGGCCGATCAAATGGGTTATCTGCGCGCTAAACTAACTACTGTGAATTTATAGATATTTATTTATTTAACACGGGCTACTTACTATTGAAAAGTAATTAAATGTTTGCAAGACCTTTCTCTTCTTCTAGAAGAGTCCCTACGTGAGTACTAAACTGTGTACTTATGAATTTTCTAGTCAGTCGAGTCGTGCCTCTTTGCCGTGAATAATTATACCTAAACTACATATCAAATTGTTATTATAAAAATTATCAATTTTATACCTCCTAAGCCGTACATAATTTAAAGGTCAATAAATTTTATTCATCATCACAGTTACTACCCACTTATTTAAACAACAGCCGAACATATAGGTATTGCTGGAAATAACCACTCGTGCTATCAGTAATCTGAAAACAACACATTTTTACAGATATTATTATAGTTTATATATCTTATTTCATTGAGTACCTCTAGTATTATCTCGTGTATATACAATAAAGGTGTGCTATCATGTTTGACCCCACTATCGGGGGTCACTATGTAACTAAAATTGTACGTTGGAGATAACGCGATGACGTAAATATATAGTTTGGAAACTTACTGATAACGGTGGTGACTGACCCCATTTCAGATTAGCTACTGAAAGACTCAAACTTTTTTGACAAGTGGATAATGTTTTAATGCCCTTGTTATCAATTTCACATTATCGTGTTTGAAGTTAAATGTTTATACGAGGGAAGCTATCGAGCTCACGTGTTAATGCTTCTAGAATGAAGTGGTTAAGTACCTAAGTATAGACTGTGTATGATGCTGTATGTTATATTAAATAGTTTTCATTTTCAACTTATTCAAAGATAAGTAATGTGACTAATAGTAGGTAGAATTACTGCAGGCCTATTAAATCATCCAATGATTCACGATTTGCGCATTGATAGGTATAGAAAGCTAGAGACCTATTGACCTAAAGCCTATGGAAAATTTATTTCCAATCATTTTCTTCAATATGCAAGTGGAACTATAAGAAATAACCATACTTAATTACTAAACCATGACTTGCCTCATGCAACACACGCAGTGAAAAGGTGGTCAAGTCGTAAGGATTCAAGCAATCTGCTGATTGCCTGGAAAATACCTCCGTCTGTGTGTGGCTTCACTTTAGTTGTCATTTCATTTTTAATCAGCTCTATATTTTTATTTTTTTATTTCTACAGTAATGTAGTAGGTACCTATGCATCTAAGCACGTAGAATAGGTATAACGTTAGTTAAGTAGAAAATCTGTAGGACTTTTTCTGTTTCTGAAAACTGAACTGCTCAGGCGGTTGTAAGATCTTTATACATTCTTTACAAAAGAAGGTAAATTGTATGATCCAACATTTTAATCATTGACCGTTTTATTGTTTTTTTCAAACGCAACCGCCATTTTCATCTATAAAAAGTTATAAACCTATCGGCCTACACAACAGTGTGTAAGGCACTCACTGCAGCCTCTTATCAGGCATATCTTACAGTCTCAGTTTAACGAGGTATTAACAGCTAGAACACAGCGCTACTTTGTTGTCACATACTACGGTTAATTGCTCACCAATTTACATTTTAAAACTAGGGTTTACGATCAAGAAATAAAATAGGCTGTTAACTTAGTGGAATGCGTTTGAAAAAAAAATTAAGTAAACATGCACACAATGTTGTCTCCCCTTCAACTTTACAAAAAAAAAACTTAGTTCAAAATCGACAATCTCACTCTCTTTATGTTATATAGTCATTATTAAAAACACTTTTATATAATTACGTTAATAATGTCTGGAAATCTGAGACAAGAGAAGCTCTATAAAGCAGCGGATAACGATCTCAACGCAAACAAAAGCTCCTGTGTCTAAAATATAGAAAAAAACGTAAGCGTCTTAGAAACTAATTAATATTTCCTTAATGCCTAGACCATCTAAACCCAACACATGTTAGTAATGAAACAAAAAACATTCATTTAACGCAAGAGCCATTACTTATAGTTACATTAAACTACCTATATACTAAAACATAAATTCACGCACACACCTACACCAATACTACATCCATTATATTGCACGTACGCACACATCAAACAATGTTCGAAATAATAACACGTACTTACTTACATGTGCACGCACACATGTGTAGTGATGACGTCATCCGACAACCTGTCGCCCGCGCCGTGTAATTAAACCCGTCCAAGGGTGGTAGGGTGGGGACACTGTCGATTTAGTTTATTGTCGATTAATAACGTGACGATGCAAATTCAATACAAACACCGATAGTTAATTCTTACAAACAAAATGAAATAAGAGGATAGGTTCTGTTTTCTCATACGAATAAGCTCTCTCATAACATCCTTCATTCTTTTTTCTCATTACTGAACAAGTAAAATATGTTATTTCCAAGCAAAAAACAGAACAAGAAAATGTATTGTATTCTGCCAATCGGAAACGTATGAGATTATAAATGATTCATTTTAATAAAATTACTCTAATACCCAGTGTATATACGATTAGTTGTGCCAAATCCTGGCTGCCATGAACTTTAGTCAGCATTATGATGAATGTGAAGATTCGTTTCCTCATAATAAATAGGTATTAGGTTACCAAATCAATAAATAAATATTCCGACATAGACAGCTTGTGAATCTGTATTATAATAATATCACGAACTCTTAAATAAAGCTCAGCTGACTGTAATTTTTTTCTGTTTTGTTTCTAATACTTCATCTTTATAACCATTTAAACAGAAACAGACATTATTATTAAAATCAGCCATCTGGAAAAGGTGTCATTGTTCCAAAGCGTGACATCAATTATCGAGTGAGGTACATCCCTACGGCCGACCCCCGCGGCACGTCGTTTTATTAAGGCGCGTTTTTTGTGCGGTCACACGTGCGCCCCATACCTCGGCCGTCTTGTCCAACACGATATTGTGTACCTATGTATACTCTGCTTTATTATTATACGCTAGTGCTAGGATGTTAAGAAAAGTGCTTCGAATAGTGGGTGGGCTTAGCTACTTAAGTAGAGAGGTGATAATGGTGTCGATTTTATTGAATGACATCGATATTTTTAGTACAAGTGTTGACGTACATTTTATTCTGTTTAATTGAATGACATTATTGGTTGAAATGTTTAAAGTATCATCACAAAGTATCATCGTAATGTTAGGTGTCAACCATTTAGATTAAGTAAAGGACATACATTAAAAGGAAAGGAAAAGCGGTTCACGTTCATGTAAGTGTAGGGTTAACATCAGCCCATTATTTCATCATACATCACAATAGACAATTAAATAACATCGACATTGCAATTATCTAATGAGCAATTTATATCATAAACAAGGTTTTAAGATTGCAGCCGAGTATAAATAGCTGCGAGTACTACACGAGCCAGATAACGGTATACATGATGTATAATTGGAGTTTGTATACATTATACATTGAGTATATATTTGCCCTTTGCCATCTCAGTAGGTGCGTGACGTGGTGAACGTATCAAGTTGCACAGAAAGGTCGGGACCGCCCACGGGACTGACAACCTCGTACTTGAGTGTAATGGAACTTGTATTTAGAAGTACTGGGTACTGAGCTAAATATAAATGATTTAGGTTAGTTTAATAGGTATGTGAAGAAATGAAATGTAAGAAATCCTAAAGTCTACTAAAGTCACGAATAAGCTTAGCATTTTAGGGTCAAAATCGAGCTCCACAACAATTCATACGATGATTGCCAGACATTTTTACAATACGTTAAATAAAATTCAAATAAACTTATCCTTCAGTAGAGCGACAGTCACCAATCGCGACTTACCTAAACATAAAACATTCCCCAAAGAATAATCCACATTCAATATTCGTTGAACAATGTTTACGACTTCAAACTGAAACTCCTCCCAACATAGTCGTGTAAGTGAGTTATTCTATTTTCTACGGTGTAAGATTGCAGGCTGCAGTAAAATAGTTAGAAAATAATATGACAGAGTCGGCCGTGGGAGATTGGAAAACTTGGAACAAGTATCCGTTTATGGCTTGCGAAGTTTGTGGGCGACGGGTTTGTCGCCTTACCTCGCGTCATGGCGGGTAATGATCATAATGTAGCCCCAACTTTTGTAACTGCTACGGTTGAAATTGTGGAAGAAATATTATATTTTTGTGATGATAGTTTTTGTTTTGGTATGACACCTGTGTAGGTATTATTTTAAAGGTAAGGCTATAGTTGCATATAATGTGAAGGAGACATTAAAGATGGGAAGCTTAGAGAACAAAGGAAAATTGAAGATACTTAATCATGTGTCATGACGATAGCGAATGAGTGGCCAGATACTGCGATAAAGGTATTGAAGGAGAGTTTGACGATTTTAATCATGTGATGAAAATTTGGAGTCCAAAACCCACTAGTTTCCTAACTAGGTAGTTGCTTGAAAGGTTCAGAATAAAGCGTGTCATGATCCTTCTAACTAGATTGTGTGAGACTGTTACGAGCGCGTTAGCATATAAATTGTTACCTAGCAATAGTCCAGGAGTTATAGCGAGTGTTGTTTGTTTGTCACGATATTTGCATGAGACAATTTGCTAAGTGGTGATGTGTGAAGAATGACGCCGAAGGAAGTTTGTGAAAATCTCAGTATTTTGTACGAAGGTACTTCTGCAAGAAGTAGTTCGGCTTTCTTATTTTTGACAGAAATGTCCGTATTTGTATGTAGTACAAGTTCGATTACCAAACAAAATGAAAAATTATTTTTGATGTGTGATCATCAGGATCATAAAATTATGTCAGAAGGTCATCTACTAAAGTACTTATGCCATACAAACAAGATAAATTACCAATTCACAGTCCAGAATATGGGCACATCGTCGTACCGTCCAAAGCCACTAAATAATGCAGCGCCATCTGGCGGCGCGACTCGTCACGGCGTATTACGTCACAGGACACGTCATTAGCGCGGCTTTGATGACGTCACGCCACGTTAGCCCACCACAAAGCACGGCCCACTTTAGGCTTTATTTGGAGACTGGGTCAATTCACTATGTTTTACTATATATTAGGTAATGGGAATAAGGTTGTGATGGAAGTTTAATTTATGCTGTAGAGTTTAGCCCTAACAGTAATGACCAATTTCGGAAGAAAACGGAGATTCTTGTGATTACTTATCTTTCAAGAAACACAATTCGAAACGATTTGAGACATCAAGATCTTTTTAGAAGCACATTTCATGCCATCATTGGTTTTCTATTACTGTAGCCGAACCTATAAACATAAAATATTAAAACAAAAGTACCTGATGAAAAAGCTATCCAAGATCCCAAAATTTCACAGTGAAGAATAAACACTCACTCAAGTCATAGAGTTCATTATAAGAAGTCAATAAAAACCATTAAAACCCAAGGTAAATAAGCATCAACATAACAATAACAAAAAAAAACATAATAATAAAACAAAACAAGCGCTCGTACAATATAGAACACATAAATCCATCCACATTTACCTACATAATACAGCGAGGTCCCGCGGGTAGCGAACAATCTACGCGGGCAAAACCGGAAAATTAGACATAGCTACACGGACATGTTTTAATAAGCTCGGTGCATCGCTTTTTGTACCTACACAACGGGTGCAATTTGCTGGTTGGCATCTATCCGGTGCTAAGTAGGTTTGGAGTTAAATATTAGGTGGGGTTATTCGATTTGGGTGTTTTCTGTTTTGTTTTTTTCGAATGGTACCTAGACTTTTGAACTTAGAGAATTGTAACGCGATGAAGAATGTACCTACCTACTTACATAAATTGTTTCAGTAGCAATGATGACGCGAAGTCGTATGTATTTCAATCAACTTTATTTCTACAAGGTGAAGGATTGTAGCGGTTGTATTTCTACTTAGCACGTTAAAACTAGCCTTTTCACAATGAAAAGATGAAAAGGTCGGTGAGGAGAGAAACAATCTGACTAACACAATCCTTGCACGATTGACTTCTGATGAATTCACAAAGTATAAAAATCAAGGGATAGTAAGTCCAGTTACAGTATTCAAGCTGGGTAATCCACGAGTGAACACGGTCACCTCACAAACTGGAGTTTTTTCGTCCGGCGCCGCCTGTGTGAATTCATTTTAACTTGCTCTAAAAACTCCGCACTTTTTTCCCCTGCCCCAACTGAATATGAAATCTGAACACGAGAAAGTTATGGAAAAATACAAGGTTCCTTTACTTCTATGTAAATACGTGGATATGACACTGCTGTTTTTTTTGGACTATTAATAATAATAAGTTGGTGTGGTTTTGTGATACAATGAATTGATGTTTTCGTCAAGGTTTTTAGTTATTGCAAGTACCTATGTAGTTACAGACTCTGACATAGTTACCTATCTAATTCTAAATGAAAACGTAATACAAACGGAAGAATAATGACCTACCTACTCTGAACAATGAACGAGCGGACAATGTTGGCAAACTCAGAAGCAGTGGCGGCCCTAGGGGTGTGCGAACTGTGCCTTCGCACAGGGCCTCGCGCTTGGGGGGGCCTCGCGCTACAACCCACACTAATATAAAAAAAATATAATTAAAAAATACATATATATCTGGTCCAAGAAAAAAAATATTTTTCTTTATTTATTTCTTATTCATTCTGCGTTTACTTTTTGAGATCTCCATTTAACAAAAAAATTGGAACACCAACGTAACAAAAACAACTGGCTCTCGATCCAGTCACGGATTCTTTTTATTTGTGCTTAATTTCGAGTTTAATTTGCGAGTCCTTAAACAAACAATTTTAAAAAATTCGCGCTCGCGGCTGTTCACTTGTCAGTGCAGTTCATTCTAACATGATTAGAGTACCTACTTTTATGTCCCAAAACTCAAAATTTTTCGCGCTCACTACGCTCGCGGCTGTTCGCTTGTCAGTACCGTTCATTCTAACATGATTAGAGTACTTTTATGTCCCAAAACTCACAAATTTTCGCGCTCGCTACGCTCGCGGCTGTTCGCTTGTCAGTACCGTTCATTCTAACATGATTAGAGTACTTTTATGTCCCAAAACTCAAAAATTTTCGCGCTCGCTACGCTCGCGGCTGTTCACTTGTCAGTACCGTTCATTCTAACATGATTAGAGTACTTTTATGTCCCAAAACTCAAAAATTTTCGCGCTTGCTACGCTCGCGGCTGTTTGCTTGTCAGTACCGTTCATTCTAACATGATTAGAGTACTTTTATGTCCCAAAACTCAAAAATTTTCGCGCTCGCTACGCTCGCGGCTGTTTGCTTGTCAGTACCGTTCATTCTAACATGATTAGACTACTTTTATGTCCCAAAACTCAAAAATTTTCGCGCTCGCTACGCTCGCGGCTGTTTGCTTGTCAGTACCGTTCATTCTAACATGATTAGAGTACTTTTATGTCCCAAAACTCAAAAATTTTCGCGCTCGCTACGCTCGCGGCTGTTCGCTTGTCAGTACCGTTCATTCTAACATGATTAGAGTACTTTTATGTCCCAAAACTCACAAATTTTCGCGCTCGCTACGCTCGCGGCTGTTCGCTTATCAGTACCGTTCATTCTAACATGATTAGAGTACTTTTATGTCCCAAAACTCAAAAATTTTCGCGCTCGCTGCTGTCGCGACTTCACCTTACACCGTTCTTTAATATACAAGTTTAGGTGCTTTAGTGACCCAAAGCTCAAAAATGTTTGCGCTCGCTACGCTCGCGGGTGCTTTATTTTCCACTTCTTTTATTTCTTTCATCCTTTTTAGCCGAACCTAGAAGGTAGCGCCGCTTGTAAGTCCTTTTATTAACAAGAAAATAACTCCTAGCTCACAACAGACTTTTCACGTAGGACAAAGGGCCTCGCATAGACCTGCCGCACGTAGCCTCGCAATGGCTAGGGCCGCCGCTGCTCAGAAGTTATGTGATTTCTATACCTTATTGGTTATTAACTTATAAACCTATCCCTAAGTTACAAGGAACAAAATCAAAAAGCCAATATTTAGTGATGAATAAAGATTAAACCGAATTTTGCACCTTAATTAATTAAGAACTTTCATCAAGATGCAACATACGTTTGCAAAATCGATGACACGTAAAAATTCCCAAGGAAAAGGACCGCTGAAAAAACTATAATATCTACGTAGAGTCGGAAGCGAAAACTTATAACGAGTAGCGGCTTGCGCAAGTTGCGGGTAGTCGGAGAACTTGTACAACTTCACCTATTGCACTGATTCTGACTTCGGAGGAGATGCATATAGTCATTATTCATATATGGGTGGGTAATCTTTAACACATCGCTCAAAAAAACTAGTCGTGAACTAATTTAATGTAGTCTAATATTAACTTGGCATTCACAGGTCAGAGATACAACATACTTACCTACCAGCAACTTTGGTTCAACTTATAAAGGTCGCCGGAAGACGCTGGATGCAAGTCGCTTCCAACAGGTATCTGTGGAGATCAAAGGGGGAGGCCTATGTTCAGCAGTGGACGTCCTATGGCTGAGATGATGATGATGATGATGAACTTTGGTTCATTGTGTATAACTAGGTACCCCACTTTACTTGTAGTAGTACGGGTAGGTACAATAATACTCCCACACAAAGCAGTTCACGAAAACATAAAACCAACATTAAGTAAGTATGTACTGAAAGCACAATACTAAGCTAGCTTCTATACAGCCTACGACCTCACACACTCCAAGCCTTCAGACCAAAGGTCGCAGTTCCATTAAAAAAATCTCCATTATTTATATTTAAAGGCTGTGGGGTACAATTTTTCCATCTCCTCGCCCCCCCCCCCCCCCTACCACCTCACAATTTGTCTTCAAACTTGCTCGACCTGGGAGAAACCTCCCCGTGTAATCAGTCCCCCCACTCACCCCCCTATGTACCGCCTTAGGTAGAGTTTAAGGTGTTGCTATATACACTTACCTAGATTTGTGTTCAAATATTATTTTTCCAAGTTTATTTCGAGAAGGTTTTATAGAGGCAAATCTTTTGTTGCGATGATTTTAAGAACCTTTATCCTATAGGAGGTACACACGCAAAATGATTACGCACGGAGGTACGCACGGGATTTTCAAATACTGCGTGAAATAAAAGATAATGCATAAAAATAGCCCTGTTCGCAATAAAGGATATCTAAAAGCTTTGTGCTATAAAATTATCAACGAAAATCCTCCATTTAAGCAGTCACAAGAAACCACATTCAGATCCAACGCGCTTAGGTGTCTTATTCCGCCCCTAAATCTCAGCGAACGGAAGCCAAACAAAGACTATAATTTAAGTTTAAAACAGTAGGAAACATACGGCGTCCTCGCTGCGGCAGTAGGTACATAGCGACGCACATAGCTGACCCAGTTGCGCGACCTACTTCCCGCGACCAATACCTGGCGCTCACCTCCGCCAGCGCACCTCTCAGGTGTCCCGACACCCGCGCCCCATTGGAAGACGCACGGCCAACCCGCACTCTGCGCACCTGCCCCGTAACACTGCAGGTGCCCACAGGTACACTTCCCAACGCCTCTGCACAAACCACGCCCCTTTTTATCGAGCTGCGCAGGTAACCTGCGCGCTGATTGGTCGACGCAAGGTGCGGCCAGGTACACCTGTCAATACAGGTGTATTTCGCATTACGAATGCGGATCTCAGTTCCGCGGGTGTTACCGGTGCGGTGTGACGTTTTTAGTGCGGTTTGGTTGCGGTGGGAAAATGAAAAATTGTGCGCATGTGTTGGTGCGATTGATGTTTCCTTGAGGTGTGCTAAATTTAGTACTTAGGTGGGCGCGGCGCGTCCTTGGGAAGGTCACGGGAGTAGCGGCCGGTATGTACCCGATGTTCTACATGTATTGCCACTTAGTTTATCGAACTTTAGGTTTCTCTATAGAATAATGGTTTTCATAAGTGAACTTTGAACAGGAGAGTTTTATTGCCCCGTCGAAATATATTTATGAAACATTTGGATCTACCCGTTCTATTGTAGTCGTAAAAAAGTCTTGTATCTTTTGTGTCCCTACACAGGTTGTAGGTACATGTATGCCTAAGTATTTCAGTGCATTAAGAGAGCATTATGACCATTTTAGGGAGGAATGGGTACGAATCTAGTACGAAGGTACGAAGGTACTAGGTACGAAGTACTTAGCTCTCGGGAGTTAACTGACGGTTATAGCTGAACTGTACCTAGACCAAAATATTACATAAAAGGACCAAATGCATAGATGTTATTCGCAACATACCTAAATAGGTAGGTAGGTACCTGCATTAAATTAATCAAGCTGAGTTAAATTACATCTGAAAGCGCAATTCCCAACACATCTTGAGATACTTCACAAAAACTGCCAATTACCCCCCTCCTCCCTTTAAGGTGGGGTACATAACGAGTCTAGTAAACCTATGCGCAGGTCCTAGGTAATGTCACCTCGTAGCTTATGCAGAAGAGTAACTTAACACAGCAAAAGCAAATGCATCTGTAGCCAGATCCTTAAGAGATGAAAAAGGATCTGGGTATGAAATAAGATTTTAGAGAATTCTTCTTTTGAAGATTCTGAATTGCTGACCAGAGAATATTGAAAAACTTGATCAATTAGGAGTCAGAACATGATGAAATCCCTACACGCAGAAAGGTACTATTTTACATACATGTAGCTAAGACGGGAAATACGAAATTAACTCACAATAATTAAACACGTGAACAAAGCATGGACCAAAACCGTAAACAAATGTTAGACCTTCTGCTTCCCAATTTCCTACCAATAAGGCAAGGGGGGGTTGGTGGGGACGGACAGGGGACAGGGTATGAGGCAGGGTACTGAGGTAAAAGCCACTTTAATTATGAAAGAAGATTGAGCGGTAGGTAATATGATGCTGGGAGACTGGAGGAGGGGTACAAGACCTAGGTATAGGAAGAAGCCATGTTTTAATAGCGTAGTATATTATTATGAAAGCTATTTTGCTTGGGTAATGAAGCTTTACGTGTTAGTGGGGGTATGAGGTGCTTTTGAAGTGGGTGTGCTCACTGCTCACTAATACTTTATTACTGCTCTTGTAGTGGAACAAAGGATAAACGGAAGCATTAATGGTATGTTGTTGTTAAACAAATCTTAGCTCTCTATGTACCTATATGTACGTATATCTATTTAGAAGAACTGGTGGACTTTGATCCCAGGCAAATTTACTATACCATAATCAAGAGTGGTACCCTTAAGATCAAGGCTCAATACAATAGAAGTGCTTTTATTCGTTTCTACCCGATGTCGTGCGGATCCAAAACTGAATTTAGCAAATCATGAAAAGATAAAGCTTATTTTTCGATCATTCTTCATAAACGACAACACATTTCCACAATCAGGTCACAAAATAGAGTTAATTTACTTCTTCTTTCTGTTCACTTGTAGAGCCATCACATCTCGATTGGAATAACGGATTGTAATCCAGTTGAGCAGCTCACGTCTGGGCGCGGTCGTTACAGTGTGGGCGCAATAAACTCCAACTACTCTATAATAAAGTCACCTCTGTATTGAAACTAGACGCTTGCACTGCTTACAAACTAAAGCTGTGGATTTTATGTGGAGGTAAATACCTATTAAGATTTTGCACTATAACTAGATACAGGTTCAGGTAGATAGGAATATAATGAGAACCTGAGAAAGATTGCGAGCATATAGGTTAATTTCAAGATCAGGACGAGCGTAATTTCCAGTAGTAGATTCGATTTTCAGAAAGACACTAATTATGAGTATTCTAAAAATAATGTGTTGGATGAGAATAGTCTTCAGCGCATTGTGATAATAAGTTCGCTGAGAGTTACAGATAAATTAAAGCTTCAAAGGTAATAATTTTGGATTTCGTTCAGCAATATTACCTACCGTTGAACTTCAATGACTTTGCTGTTTCTAAAATACCTACCCAGAAACCGTTCAAACCCAGCATATATATGAATTCCCCAAAATATTTAAATAACCTCACATGAAAACACAGAAGTAGGTACTGAAAGCAATAAAGCGTTGGTTTGGCAGCCAAAGTAAAAGAAACGCTGCGAGCACTTAATGTTGACAGAGGCCATATGAAGTCACCTAAGCAGTAACGATAACTCATGTGCATCGCCCGTGCTATCACTAGCGGCTCGTAAAACTGCTGGAGGTAGAGTGTAGCCTTATGAGCGGAGCGGGGAGCGGAATAGATCAGTGAGATGATTCTTTGATAGGTGATAATGTGCAATTGGTGTGCAAATGGTTGGATGAATGATTCTTTAAAACTTAATTTAGGTAACAAATTAAGCATTTGCGTTGTAGAAGTAAACGTTTTGTAATGGAAAGGGGCACTGTTTCTTTTAGTAATTTAAACTTAGGTTGTGGATTTATCTGAAGGCTACTACACACATGCCGGCAGCCATGCCACCGGTTTCATGCCGAGCGGCTATGCCGCCGGCAACACAAGCGGCACAAAATCGTTTTTTTTTGGTTGGTTGGTCATGCCGGCGGCTTCTTTGTGCGGCAAAGCCGGCGGCTTTGTATGCCGCCGGGTGCACGGCGGCTTGCCAGGTATTAGCAGTTACCTAAATTTACTTGGTAAGGTCGATTAATGTTGGGTAGGAACCTTCTTTCTCAGCCAAAAATATCTCTTCTCCGCTTTCCGCTACCTCCTCTCAACATAGTGTTAGCCCAGTCACGTCAGCGGCTCCAACTCCCTAACTCATTTTATACAGTGAATACTGTCCAATTTGGAACACGCACATACAGAAAATATAATGTGATTTTATCTGCACTACACTCGCGACAAACTAACTAGAATAAAATGAATAGATGGCCTACATAACATACCTACTGTATACACAACTAGGAATTTTTAATTTGCTCTGTAGAGCTCATTTTGGAATCTATTTAGTATTCTAGGGAACTTCATAGCTGAGCCACTAAAATTCTAGTTGTGAAATAATGCGTTGAAAGATTTTCACATGACTTATGAATTTGTGGCATTTGAAATGCCATCTTTTATAAAACAGGTAGTGCGTTTAATTTATATTTATATGGTTTTAAAGATCATGGTTAATCGGAACTTCAGAAAAAATATCCAGTGTAACCAATATTAACCTTAATTTTAACCTCAGAAAAATCATTCATCAAAATAATTCAGGTCCATATTTCAAATTAAAACATCAGACACCTATATTGCTATCCATTAAGGGCTACAAATACTTTAACTAAATTACAGTGAGGTTTAAAAACCGTCTCCGTTTGACCTTTGTTTGCCGCCCCTGTTTGTTCAGCTGAAATGTTTGCCCCGTCGAGTGCACTCCATGACCTAGAAATATGGTGTTGTGTGCTGTACCTGAGATTAATGGGGTCCTGTGTTTACCTTGCTACAGTATATTGATGGGTTTTGTGATTTATGGTGGAAATGTTGTAAAGCGTTTGCGTGTTCTCTCAAGCTCTTGTTTGGGACTCATTAAGAGGATGGGTTAACAAATTACATTGTTATTTTGTTGCTTACTATTTCAAGTATTAAAGAGTTTGTCCAATAGATTCTACTGAACATTGTATTTTTTCTCATTTTAACTAGTTCTCGACCTTATTAATACTGTAAAAAGATCATTATAACCCGAAACTTTCGTTGAAATGTTAAGTGCCGAGATTACCATAATATCTGACCGACACAGTGTGTGATTAGCGACACTTATGACACAAAAACTGAAGGAAATAATGACCAATTTGTTGTAGTTCTATAGTGTCATGTGGGGTTTCGCAATAAGCGTATTCAGGAGTGTTCCCGATTTTTTTGTTTTAGGTACATTAGTGATGGCATTGGAAGACAATATCTATAATATTGATGCCTTATAATAATAAGATGATCTAGGTGTAGCACCATCGACAATAAATTAATAGGCTTTCATTGCAACTCAATTAGAGTAAGGAAAACATATTTTTTTTCCAGATTTTGTTTGGACCATGATTTAGTAATCATTTATCTCCTACTTTTTATTTAGTTTTTTTTTTTCCGAGTTATTCGCTGTCACCAGCACCACACAGGAATGTAAATACAAGCCACATTAGCTCGCTCAGCAGAAAAATCCAGCGCTTATCGCTTTATTATACACTACAATTAGTGTAGCTACTGTTCGTTACACTGACGGATGACGGAGGGTTGAGTTGTCAAGATGTATGGCAGTATCGTATGAGTGGTAGAAGAAAACGCACTGTGCAGTCCAAAAATCAATTTTCTCTATATGCCTCTACATCATTGGGTCACTCCATTATCGTTTACGTCTTTATGCTGTCCATGCACACGCAAGTGACCTGTCTATGCATCCAATTACAGTATGCAGTCTTATTTTGCAGATTGTCACTTTACCTTTTAGAAAAATATAATAATAAGTTAATATTGTGAGGTATAATATTTATCATTTGCACATCTTTAACAAGCGTATGGGTACTTTATTAAAAGCTGTAAGTAATCCAAGCTTCTGAAAGGGCATCCTGTTTTAGGCAGATGATGCATTATGAAAACATCTTTTGAATCAAATCACCGTCAATGCTGGTTCCAACTCCAACCTGCATATTCAAACGTTCATATCCTCCTGAAGGTGGGTATAAAAAACCTGAGTCCCCCAACATTACCGTCTTTATTACATTCCTCTTTCTCAATATGTGGACGTTTTTGCGGCGTAATGTCCAGGGTAATAACTCGTTTTAGGGCGAAGTAACTGTCTGCCCATCGCCCATCAGGGTCCTAACTGCTTGCCCATGATATTGCCACACTGATTGGTTTCGAGAGGACAAGGTAAGGTGAATATATTTTGAATATTGTGTCTTTAAAAATATTCATGTCTAAAAGGGACCTAATCAACAGCGGATATTCTTACATTATCCTATTATATTGGTTCTGATTCTGATGAATTAGAAGTTTTTGATTTAACGGTGGTTCAGAAACCTTCAAATTATAAACTAGGTTTTGCATCGATCCTAGACTTTTCAAGAACACACCAAGAGCATCGATAAACAAACTACTGCAAGGTTAGACATACGGTGGCAATCAAAACATGTTTCCGTCGATCTGTTCATATCACGCACACATACAAAGCAGAGAGTCTGTCTGTCTGTGGCGACATACGTAAAATATCATATCCGCTCCTTTGATCACAAGCTGCTAATTATGAATATTTTCACATGTACGAGGAATGGGATTATTTACTAGTTTACGTATTCTCTCAAGTGTTAAAGGAACTGTCGGATACTTTTAATGTCGTAAAGTGTTCGAGTGAGGAATTTTAGGACACAGCTATTTGAAATGGAGCTAGAGTATGCACATTTTCTTCTAAGATATTCGAAGAATTTTCTCTACACGTCAAGTCCTGTGCTTGACAAAGGTAGAACATGAGATGATTAGAGCACACATCCCGAACTATTAATTCTGGGGCATTTTGGAACAAGAGATTAGAAAACTTTTTTACAAAAAAATATAACCGACTTCCCAAAACACTAAAAAGCAAAAAAAAACTAATTTAAGGTGCATCGGCCTAGAAGTCGGTGTCTAATGGATGTCCCTGAGTTAATGTTCCCACTGACTTCTAGGCCGATGCACCTTAAATTAGTTTTTTTTTGCTTTTTAGTGTTTTGGGAAGTCGGTTATATTTTTTCGGCCTAGAAGTCGGTGTCTAATGGATGTCCCTGAGTTAATGTTCCCACCGACTTCTAGGCCGATGCACCTTAAATTAGTTTTTTTTTGCTTTTTAGTGTTTTGGGAAGTCGGTTATATTTTTTTGTAAAAAAGTTTTTTATTTTCAGCTTTTCAGTGAAACGAATAAGTCACTATCCACATGACTGGAAAGTTCTCATTGATACGAAGAATATAAGCCCAAACACGAGGTAGTTTTCATTTTCAGTTGTCGAGCTCCCTCGACCTTCTCTGGTCTCCATCATCAGGTCAGCTCCAAACCTTCACTGTTGCAAAGGTCTCGTCAATACGAATAATATAAGCCCAAACACGAGGTAGTTTACAGACTCAGTTGTCGAGTTCTCTCAACCTTCTTTGGTCTCCATCATCAGGTCAGCTCCAAACCTTCACTGTTGAATAGTGCTATCAGACATACATATGAGTGTCAAGGTTTAACCCTATGTATGCTTACAACTTTCGAAAGTTGCCCTCGATTTCTCAGGGTTTCCATCATCAGATCCCTGACCTGATGACTATGGGACCAACTGGCGGCTATTCCGCGTCGAACAAAAAAAGAATCACGTAAATCGGTCTATAAACCTCGGCGTAATCGATGTACATACATAGAAAAAAAAAAAAAAACATACCGGCCGAATTGAGAAGAAAAAAAAAAGGAGGAGGTCCTTTTTGGGAAGTCGGTTAAAAACATATTTTGAACTCAGAGGCATATGATATCTTTTGATAGAACTTGAGGTTCCCAATATAGATCTACATATGTTAATGTTTCGCAAGTTTTCCAACAAAAATTCACTCAATTAAATGGTGACTCTAATAATACCTGTTCCCACTAACACCTACGAATATTTCCAAAGACCCATCATCACTAATTTGCTCACAAACTACAGGATGTGACAGCAACAGACAAACGTACATTTTTGTCAAACTAAACGAATAACTCTGAGTTACGAGCGCTTTTTATTGGAGAACTCGTTAAAATTCATCAAAACATAAATATAGGTTAAAAATATCGCGTTTAAATAGAAAATGTGCTAAACTATTTCTGTTGGAAATTTCTTGGGAAGTGAGTGATCAGGAAGCCAGTGGTAAAGGTATGTTGTAACCCATCTTTCATAATTCTGACGAAATCATATTAAATGGTTAAGTCGAATCTACCCAAATCTAACATGAAAATGGATAAGGCCTGCAATAATTTAGAACATTAGATACTGAAGATTGTGCTTAAGGTAGTATTTTTCATTTCACTTGGGAGTATCTGCAAAAAATAAAAAAAACAATTGAGTAAGTTCTACGATTAGTTCCGAAACTATAAATTTAGGTCAATATTTTATTTTATGATCAAAACAACTATTTAATTTTGTTATTTTTCCAAGACTCGCTTTGATTTAGTTTGTATAGGTATCCAATTCCTCTCATTGACTATAACAAATTGCGAGTGCTATCCGATACATTCAAAGTTATTTTATTTGACATTTTGCTATTAATTTGACACTGATCGATTAAAATGTTTCGTCAAATAGAAACTTTAGAATATGCATCACAGACCTATTGAATTACATTTTGATATAAATGAACCTAGCCAATATTTCATGCGTGTTTTTCAACAGGATAATGTTAGTCAAATGCCTCTTATGTAGGTTAATATAAACGACTTTTCATAAGAAAAACACTTCTCGAGCTAAAATTGTAAACGAAAGATATTAAAAATTCATCCCTTAAAAAAATATGTTCACTTGAATATGCATAGAAATATACAGCAAAACCTCATAATAAGAACGGCTAAAGTGTATAATATAAGCATAATAATAATGTAGAAGTGCATAATGTGCAGTGAGATAATCTGCGGAGCGCCGACGCTGTGATTAGCTACCACTGCTGGGTTTTAAAAGCCTTAAAAGGTGCCGATGTACGGGGCTAGTGCAAAGATTAGATTACGTGCAGATAGTACACTTGGATTGATTGCCTGAAAGAGTACATGAAGCAGAAGGATGTAAGTATGACGTCTGACTCAGAGGAATGGAAGAAAAAAACATGTTACGCCTACCCCAAATGACTTGGGAACAAGGCAGGAAGAAGAAGTACACTCCTACTTTTTGTTTTATTTTGATGTTATGGTTACTGCCTAAATACTGTATGAATGTTTATTTTTAAAAGCTTAAATAGACTGTGTTGTATGCTTGTAAAATTACTGAGTAATATCTTCGATGGACAATATTTTTTGTACTTCTTAAGTTAAGCTTAAGAAAGTGTACGTACCAGATGGACGGCTATCTGGTACACTTCCTAGCTGAGTTTAGACACGGCGTTTTTTTTTTATTTTTAGAATCCTAATGAATTAGAGAATAGTTTTTACAAAACACCGCTAAAAGTACAAAAACGGCCTTCCTCTTCGTTCCTTCTTCTTCTTATCGAGTGAGCAGGTCTAATCACCTTACCAGCCCTGACGTCAGAATTTTCTCAAATCCGCCTGATGATTTCTGACGTCGAACGAATAATTCCTACAATCAATGCTTAGGCACCTATCTCAAAACGGTTCAGTTATCCACTCTGAGTAGTGTTGATCTATGGTTGAGAGTGCGGCTCATTACTCGCCGCTAATGAATGCTCGCGCACGACGCAGCTTTGTGTGCAACCTGAGAGACCTCTTATATAACTGTTATGTATATGTTTCACTTGTTGTCAAAGAAATACTACAGAAATAAAAGGAGTAATAAGGGTATTTACTTCATTTTGATCTGAGGTATTTACCGATAGTTATTGAAAGTAAGTATATGCATTAGTCTTCTTATCTTTCCATGAAACAGCTGAGTTTGTTAGTGTTAAGGAAAATTAAATACATCTTATTACAATACATTGTATCAAGATCGATAGAGACTTATCAAACCTTAGGAGGAGAGAATTATTAGTTTCATCATTGGATTTCATGAAACCTTAGACACCTAATAAACAGTGATAAAATGGTGAAGCTACCTTATTCATAGGGTAGAACCTTAAACCTTCCTTTTCAATATGTTCCCCATATGAAACAGCGGATTACGTCACAAATAACGGTCACACAATGACACATGGTCTAACGTTCTAATTACAAAGTTTAAAATCTTTTGATCGTGACGTCAGACCTCCGTCAGACCTCAAAAGATCGTTATTGAAACCCCGCCTTCAATTAACTGACCACCCTCTGTTTATGTATGTTTCATAACATGTCCGTCTGTCTGTCCGGTGATAGTTTTGAAAAACCATGTTCGTATACTGAAGAAAATAATAACAACTCTTACAATAAAGCAACTTTGCCTTACACTAAATACTTTTACATACTGAACAAATGCTTACCGTTTTGACGTTAATTGAGCAGCCTCATACATCATAATTAACAAAGCTGTAAAAATAACCAGAATCCTAAACTCAAAACACTGTAAAGAGGGCAGAACAGCATGTAAAACGATTATTTCGCCATGTAAATCAAGTGAAATATGAATAAAATGCTCACGGACGGATCCGCGGGTAAAAGCTAGCACTTAATAAAGAGGCACGTTTAGGGTTTTCATTACACCGTGTATAATGGCGCGTACAAATATTTTTAATCCGCTGCCTCATACATCTTCCGCAGTTCATTTTGCTGGACATACTCGGGCTAACATATTTTCAATGCACACAATTTGCCACCATAAACCTATCATCATAAAGTCCAATTTTCTACAAATTCATATTTCCACCACATGGAAAATTTTCCCAAGCGAATTTACAACGTGGTGCAGCAACGATAAGGTTGAAAATGCAGTGATAGCAAAAGAGGTATATCAAAAACTGAATAGGTGGCCGGCATTGGGGATTTTTTTTAATGTGTGGATATTGCATCGACGTGTCCGGACGTATTTATGGACAGGTAAATATTTTGCTAGCGAACATAAAGGCCATGTTTGTGTATTTTGACATGGCGGGCAATATCAATATGACCTGGATATAAAATATTGGTTAAACGAAACGACTCTACGAAATGCGAGTTATTACCACATACTTGATTATGTTCGGCGTTAATTTGAAAGGAATTTTCGACATGGTTATACCATTGCTTTGCTATCTATTAGCCACAACAAAATAAAAACAATTTCAATTGCCCATTTCTGACCGGAATTCGGTCCCATGTTGTATACTTACCCACCGACAGTTGAAAATCTCTTACCCAAAACAATAGCCTGACACTCCTGACAGGAGAGCTAATTCTTCGTACTCACGAAGCCACGTGGCGCTTGATAGTCGCAATTAGCCACGGCATTCAAACCCGCAGTCACGTGAGGGAAGTGCAGCCGTGTGCGGGAACGAGAACGGGAAGCCGCGTGCGAGATCTGAGCCACATTCGCAACACTATCGCTTCAGTAGCTATGAATTGAATTAATTGTTTAAATATTGTGAGATGGGTGAGTGGATGGGTAGTATGTATTGTTGTACATGGGAACCTTTGACCTTTGTTCGGTTGTTTATTAATTGATTTTGCTTGCAATTTGTGCATTACTGTTTCAGACTTACAAGGTCATTCATACATTTTACTTACAGAACATAGTAAGATTAGGAATTTGGTTTTTATCACCAAAATCTAATATACCTAACCCTACGTTTTCATCCTGGATATGGAGTTTTCTCCTTTACCAATAGTAATGAAAACTGCAAAATATCGGCTCCCGTACCTTCTACCATAACAACACATAAACAACTCGTCTCTAATAAGCCGATGCGAATAAAAACAAAAACATAAAAACCACGATACAAAGCCTCTATCGTGAACCAATTGGATGTAAAAATATTCTTCCACGAGCACATCTATGAGAAGGTAATGACGCGAACTCGCTATGAATCTATACATAATGCTTATAAATTACTGCGAGTATGTACATCCACGGGCTATTAGGGAAACTATGGGCATAATAATAAATATTCATCAGGTCTTCTGTTTGTGCGTATAAAAACATATGTGGGTGAAGGGTCGAGCCTGAATAGTTGGCGCACTTGGAGAAATACTCGTCTTAATTATGGTAGAATTGAAGGGTTGGTAATGATGCCTGCTAGATGTTGGCTATACCAGATGTAGAGTCAATTTTTAAAGATTAAAAATAAGATGATTACTATGGTAAAAAGTATGGATTGAGTCAGAAATAAACCAATTAATGGCAAAGTAAATTGGATTGCACGAGAAATGAGTACCTATGGTATGTGCAAATTAATAGTCACTTCAACAGGTTGCTAATGCAAAAATAAACCTAGACTAACATTGATTTACACAAAAGGACAAAAAAATGCCAGAAAATAGCATGCATGCATGCATGCAAGCGACGCTTATTAATGTGCAGCATTAACGCAAACACGTGCGGCGGCCGCAGAGCCACTAAGTGAATTCGTATGTCCACGCCACCTTCAATTTAGTGGCGCGAACCAATCATCGTTACCGAGGGTCAGCCGCGATCAAAATAAACACAACACCCAACGCACCTTCATTCAGAATGGGACAAACATACAAACACCACCAAAGAAAGAAAAAGATGCAGCCATAAGTGTGCCAAAGATCGTAAACAATTGTCCAAATGAAAGATTATGTTTATAGAGTTAAGGTGTATAATAAAATTACGTGTTTATTCCCCGGCCGGGAGATAAGTTCTGATTCTCTTATATTGTTGCCGTTTTCATTACGGTCTCCAATATATTCTGAAGAGAAATGTTTTTTTTTTTGGTAGGTATATTGCTGCGGTAACTTTATCCAGTACCTATGCTTTGTATGTTTTGTGCTAGATTTTAAGCTTATTCATTTAAATTTTTTCCATGAAAATAATTGGCATTAGTATCATCAAGTAGGTAACTATTTATTGATTAAAACGGGAAATAGTGGGTCTACCTGCTTAGTTATAAAACTTGTTTCTTTCAAAGTCTAAAATTATTTCTTACTAAAAAGGTAGCACCAAAGTAGAAAGGAAAATAAGACAGACGGTGACAGCTTTTTTACAACTTACAACTAAATAAAACATCGTATGTATATTTTGCTCACAAAATGTAGCGAGATAGTCTGCTCATGGCGCTTTCTTTCATTTTATAAATTTAATTCGTCCGTCACGGGAAGAGTGACCTTTTACCACGTGAGACTGGCCACTGCATACAGAAACATCACATACGCTCCCCATCAACACTGTAAATTGACTTCTACACTTCAATTTCAAAGTACAATTTCGTGTGCTCAACGTGACGCGTCTTATTCCAGAATGATTTACGTCACAAGACAATGCAATCTATTCTCCCAGAAGGCAGTTCAGAGTAAAAGAAGCTGTGGGCTTTCAGCAATTGAGTTGAGATTCGAATGGCGGGACCGTGGAAAAACTAAAGGAGCTCTCACATTTCACTGAAAAATGTGTAAGAAGTAAGGCAGGGAAAGCCACGGGATCCGTTATAAAGACATATTATTCTTTTGAGCGCGGGACGGTTGTCGAGTCGCAATAAGTCGCAGTAATCCGCGGAAGGTATAGTGCGCGAGATTCAATTGTCATTGTTTGCCTCGGCCCTAATGAAAAATATTTCGCTGTACTTTTTTGAAAGTGTTTTGCGCTTTCCGTTTATTCTTTGTGAGAGAGGTTTTGTGTTGCTTCGAAGTTTTCTTTGCAGACCATTGTGAGGTATTCTAGGTGTTTGTGAGCAGACATTACTTACGTTGTGTTCCTGTCGTTAGTGGGATTAAACTTTTAGACATCTGGTTAGGAACTTGCATTCTCTTTATTTGACTCAAATCGTGTTTGGTTTGTTTCTTAACGCGGACGGACAATTTCTCTTTAGCTCTCATTTGCTGGTTCCATGTTTAGTTTTCTTTTCCTAGCTAGCAATTTGTTGGTCCTATAAATCTAATGTTACATAAATTATCTATCTTAGAAGGCGTGTTTAAAAGTTTTGCCGTTGCTCCAATTTCTAATAGAAAACCCACGCACGCAACTATGTAACATGTTCTATCTGCGCAAGTTCTCAATTTTCTATCTTTTTTCCGAGTTGGAATTGAAAAAAGCATGTACAGATTTCCTGAAAGTGTCGAAAGCATTTTGGCGCGGACACAGTGGCCCAAACAAATTCAAAACAACCATAAATCAGGAAGGCACAAATAAAAAACTAAGGTAAGCGCTCCTGTTGTCGGTCGCGCCGAACCGGGCCACTTCCGTTCGGCGGCGGAAACGACTCTATTGGCGTAAAAAAGCTGCGAGTCAACTGGCCAGTTTGTTAGAGGTTTATTGAAAAGCGAACATTGATAAAAGTGTTCGACGACTCGTCGCGCTGTCCATGTTTGAATGTAGCACTTTTGTGTAAACGTTAGGGATTTACCGACAGTTTTTCGGTTTTCGCAAATAATTCTTTGACGAGTATTGCTCGAGCATGATAAAAGAAATCCTCAAGACTTTGTAGATATTTTATTTACTGCCAAGTACATAAAACATTACACGACTCTTTAATTATGCTTTTCTATGCAAATATCAGTGGCATATCTGACAACAAACCATATTTTACTTCCCACAGCATCCCTCCACCGGGCGCACGCGCCGCATTCGGCACGCACGTGTAGCGCAAATTAAAAACGTTTCTGCCGCGAGTGCGATTATTAATTACCGATAAGTCGCGCGCTCACCCTACGCCGTGAGAGAGGTGCAATTAACGTGCATTGTGGAAGATCACCCGTCTTTTCAATTTTAAAAACGATTTTGGTTTATTAATTGTCAACTGTGTGAAGTCATTATTTTTAATTGTGCCCGTAACAAATGTAATGGCAAAGATTTCAATTAGGAGAAATTCAAATAAGAGTACCTGATTCATTGAAATATGCTCTTATTATGAACACTGACAAGAAAGATAATATTCATTCTAGAAAGCAGCTTGGTCTGGCATTAGCCAGCAGTTTATTCTTTCAACTTTCCATGAGTTTTTCTTAAGCTAAAACTTCCTTAAACTTATATACCTACTTACATACCTTTGATATCTAAACTTCCCTTAGCCACGATTCAAACTAACGAGCTTCGAAGTAAGTGCATTCGTCCAATATATCCCACATAATAGATACTTAGCTGATCTCATTGGAGTGTGGCTCGCATCGTCCACGTGGCGTTTTTCAGATGTTTCTCCAGATAACCTTAATGAAAAGATCGCAGGCGACTGATAGTGAGTGTGGGGACGCTCGGACGGTGAGCCATGTACTCGGCTGCGGAAGGTTGGCGTGATAGAAGACAGACGTTCAGCTATATAGATACATATAGACATGTGATTAGCAATTGTAAGAGTAGAAAGTATCGTTATCTGCAGAGTACCAATTATATTTGAATTGTATCAACCAACCAATTTCTGTAACTTGATGTAATTAAAAAAGTAGTGATTCCTGGATAGTTAATAGAATCATTTAAAATATTACCTACAAAGAAAATGAAAATGCACATTGTTCGGTCACATATAGGTACCTAACCTAACAGGAAATCAGCCATGTGCAAAAATTAAATATTATGTATAATTAAGAATTTTACAGTTAATTGAAAAATCTCCACTTTAATTTTCTTATTTATTCACGGCGCCACACACAATAGGATCAGTACCTTGTCACATAACAGGTAATGCCGCAGACAGATGTGCGACAATTGTGCGCAAATCGCTTTTAAATTAGTCGTGATAACATCTTAATGCCGTAATGTAGTCGCGGTCTGATATATATCGACATGTTGTCCTATTCTGCGGATTAAACTTACACAATGCACTAGCACATGTGTTACTATTCTTTAAGCGTCATTATTATCTCGTTTGTAAGTGTGCGATAGTAAGCTCTTGCTTAGGTTCAATACAGAAGCTATTTTTCATTGACGACATTGTTGTGACTGTTTAATTAGGTAAATGTCAATTTCAGTATTTTTCCTAAATTTTTCGACAAGTCAAATATTACAGGCATTTCACGTGCGTAATATTCGGCACTCACCCATTGGCTCAATAAAGCACAAAAGAACTCAACATTGTTTTTCTTTGTTCAAAAAATGTTTTGCAATATTAAATTACACAAAGTTTCCCATACGTTTTAATAACATTTTGTTCCGTTACATAAACATAAAACTTAGTGACTCTTTAATCGTCAGCCATGTGAAAAAGCAACAGCGCATTATGAATAAAGCCGGGCACAGCGCTGCGATTGTGCGCAGATGAAAAGGCGATTAGTCGCGGCGCGTCCCCTCACGGCACACCCTCACCTATTGTTTGTCGCGGACGCTACCTACGCACTATTTATACTTATTTAAATCTCTTTAGATTGGGTGGAAAACGTTTAGGAGAAAAAGGTCTTAAATTATTTAAAAAATAATTGCGTTTACCTACTGCTTACTGGAAAATTGCTTAAAATTTGATAACCTGTTAACATTTTTGGAATTAATAAAACAAAAAACCAGACTGCTGCTGAAGAATATAGCAGTGGGCTTTATATTCTACAATACTTAATTCATTCAGGTATTTTCAAGACCTGATTATTTGGTGATTATAGAGACTAATCGCCGCAACTAGATAGGTATCAAATATTATTCAGGATTTTGCCATTTATTTTTTAATAGAAAAATAAACTATTGTCTATAATTTATAATTAATTAAAAAAATAAACATCGTTATCACCGTCCAAAGTCAGATTCGAAAAGCTATATCCTTAATCACCACCTGAAATCCACTTACGTCATTTCAATTCTCACCACCTCTGATAGTAAAGCTGTGTGCATACTGTCGCGAGCCGGCCACGCGTGCGAACTCCCGCGTCACCCGCCATTGTGGGGTCCGACTAAACCCGTGACGTCACGAGGGACCTAAGCCGCTGTGAGTCGCGGCCGATTAAAAAACGCTTGTTCTCTGATGGATGGATTTAAACATTGTTAATTTGATTACGTGAGCAACAATAATGTTATGCTTACATTTGCGAAATGGCTAAAGTAATGGGTCGGGTTTGTTTACTTACACTTGCTTATCTTGCTTGTGCAAAATCAAACATCGAGATCTTATTTTTTACTTCAAATCAATTTGTGAAGGCTTGCATTGTAATGTAAATAAAATCAATTAATCAACCATAAAAAAATGCTCGGCAATAAATAGTCATAGTGTTTTTTACACCCCCGTTCGCAACACTTTTTTCCATGTACTATAAAAAAAAAATGTAAACTATCTAACTAAACAAAAAAGACGACCGTTACATTTAGATACCCTCCTACCTACACACGTATGTAATTAACATAAAAATAAATTCATAATCACATGAAATATTACAGTCGTAACTAACAATAAGTGCAATTTTCCACGCGATAAATCTCATAATAATAATATTTAATGTCGTTGACGCGCGCGAGGGCGACGGACACAATGCGACGTGCGACATTCGATGCGACACAATAGTCGGAGATTTGACGCGGCCGATCGGCGTGTGTGCACCTTGCCTTTGTCCTAGTCCCCCTGGCTGCGGTGCTGCGAGGTGAGGGCAGAATCGGTGCTGATCAGTAACGGTCACAGTTTTGTTATAGAACTCGCGTGGGTTCGCCTTTATAGAAAGTATGGATAACTGATGCGGTTATGATAAACGGTTTGACTCTTCAATCCCTTTTACAGGAAATTTTTGTTCGTACCTATGTCATTTGATTGTAATTAGAGATTTTGTATTATCTCCAGGTATCTCAGTTGATCTCTATTTCTAATGTCAATCAGTCGAGTCTCGGATATACCTGACAAAGTCTTCAGTTATCTATCGTTAACAGCGTCATGCTGTCGATGACTCTCATTCGTAAGAGCGTATAACTCTCATTCTAAACCACCTTCATATGTGCATTATCATAAATAGAAAATTCCCTGAAAATTGGCCCTAAAAGTTCGTCATCAAAAACATCCTCACCAAATAAGGTACAGTTTTTATGACCAACTTATATGAAATCTTCAAATTCTTCAAAGTAGGCACGTTAGTCAGTCGATACCGTCAAAATTATCATTATTTTATTTAACAGTAGTGACTACCCTTCCTCACCGTTACTCACATGTCCAGGGGTGCAGCGGTGCGGGGTGCGGGGTGCAGTGGTGCATGAGAAGGGTGCAGTCCACAGCACTGATTCTGAAGCACTAACATCGATCTGCATGAATATAATGTAATAATAGATAGAATTTTGTTATGGTGAGTTCAAATGGTGACTCCCAGTGTTATTTTTTGTTTTTGTTATTTATTGTTTAAAAAATGCAACTACTTCGAGTCTTATTTGTGAATAAATTGAAATTAATGATGAACCCTGTCGCATGCATGACGCACAGCCTAATCTGCTGAAGCTATTTTGACGAATGGGATGGATATCCTATCTTTAGTTGATAATAAATAGATTTTGATATGTGCACCTAAGGGAAGAAATGACACCGCATTGTTAATAAGACAGAATACCATCCACCTGCATACAAAGCACCAATGGAAAAATTGTTTAATAAAACATTTATGATACAAAAAATTGTAATATCGAAGTATTTAAAAATAAATTGAAAATGATTCTGGCCAATAAATGTTAATATAGTATTGATGAGTTCTTGAATGAAGATAAATTTAATATTGAATTGTCTTTAATTTATAATAATGATGTTTAGTTGCTCTGCTTTAATTGATTTTAATGTCTAATTAATTTGAGATTTAATTTTCTTTTAATTATTTAATACTAATATGATTATCCCTACTAATATTATAAATGCGAAAGTAACTCTGTCTGTCTGTCTGTCTTTTCTTCACGCTTAAACTAGTGAACCGATTTGTGTGAAATTTGGTACACACATAGTTTGGAGCTTGAGAAAGGACATAGGATAGTTTTTATTACAAAAAAATTGAAAATAAAAAATAAAATGTATTCATAATTTAATATGATTATTGCGCGCCGTATGCCACGGCAAGACATGCTGTACACATATTTTTACTGAACATCTGGTCACCTACCATGTTTTATGCAAATAAAGGATTTGATTTGATTTGATTTAAAGCCATTGAAACTTTGAAACAACATGATCAACATTATCATAAAATACACTTACTTCCACCAAACTGCCAAACACCACGTGGAGTCGTTTTCACTTTGTATAAAATCTACCATTACTAACGTGTTCACCCCATTTAGAGGACTACCCTCCAAATATAATATTAAATTAACATAAAGCCGTGAGCACGACAGCGAATCAAAACTAGAATATCACGGATATCGTTAATTTGTGCTTCACAGCCCTTTCAGACGAGGGCCAAGGTAATGATGTTAGGCAAGCAATGGTAAGTGTGTTAGCAGCTTTTGTGTCTTTCTTAAGATCTGTTGCTTTAGTCAATACACCTTGTATTTCAGTAGGCTTAATAGGCATTTGAATGGATTTAGATTGGCTTTACCTTGGCTTGTTTCGATAGTCTATCTAATATTTCATTTAGATTGTTGGACATATTGAAGGCGTCACCTTAACAAAATTAACACACTCGAATTTATGTTGAATACTAATTGAACAGGATCTTTGTTCTCCACATTTTATATTAATAAATAAGAAAGCTTTTCACTTTCCAATATTGTATTGTAATGCTTGGGTCCATTTCGACAATTTTCTCATAGCAGTAAAGTTGTATTTGTATCCTATTAACTTTAGAAGCTCTCTAGAGACACTTTGATGCAGTTTATCACATTACATAACATTTCATTCCCCATAAAGTGTACCCAAAATTAATCCCCCATTTTATCATTAATAAAAAAATCATACAAAGCTATGAAACTTAATATGAATCTCGTCTTAAACGCAAACTCGTAAAGAGACCAAAATGGTTGTTGACTACATAACAGAGTGACGAATATTGCTATTTTATGCACGAGGTAATGATTCCAAGGTGGTTTATGCTCCCCATGACCATAACCTTTGATTGGTCTTTATTATGGCACTCATGGTTAAAAAGCTGTCAGGGTCTTTTTTATTTGTTGTCGCTGTCGTTACCTTCAGTGTTACCTGACCTTAGATAGGTCGTTTGAGTGCTGAACAACAAATTAATTTGTTGGATATTTCCGCATTTTTAATGACGTCAATGAGACTTCAGGTCTTGATCACGGCACTATTTTGAAATTGATTGCTAATCAATTGTAAAGGTTATTAATATTGAACATTATGACTGCTTCAAAAGTTTAAACAGTGTTATTACCTTTGGATATGTTGGCGTACATTTCGTCTGCGACTCAAATCTGATCTAGAAATTAAATTAGCGCATTACAGAATAAATGAAACTGTGACGCATATCCTAGCACATTACATTTCATCTTCATACCTTCCAAGCACTCAACGACACTGCAACAAACAAACTAGTCAAATCGATCTTTATTGATGGAATAAAAGTGCATATAAATTTTATGAAGTATAAACGGGTCATTTCTAAAAGTTTATGGGCCGAACATTCGTGGGGGACTAAGTGCCTAAACCTAAGTCAACGCACGATGGGAGAGGTGGATTAACTTATACGATATTATAGACATCTTCTGAATTCATTGCCACTTTTCATAGCCATTTAGTAATGGCTACATAAATATAAGCAGCAGTGAACGTGTCACAACAAATTTAATCGCTCTAGGGTTTTATCGACACATAGTAGTGGAGTTACGGTGTCCATAAATTCAAGTTAAATTGGAGACATATCTTTTAATGTGCGTTTATTGAAGTGTTTATGGTGAGGTCTTCAAAGTCGCGCCTCTTCTATTTAATGGACATCGAGATGAATTTGCGTCTCACGTCTAACGAAAGTTAGTCACTATAGTGAGAGTATGATGCTTCGAAACTTTCTAATACGATTAATTTCAATATTTGGTAATTGTTCGATGACGAGGTGAATGGAGTTACTCCCAAAGCTCTTTGAACTAACTTTTGATATTTATATTAATTGACTTAGTTTTAGTTTCTAGTACTTTTGTTTAGATAATCACAGAGATAAAATAGAATGTTTTATATTAAAATTGAAGCGAACACAAATCCTAAAAGACATTGTAAAAGTTACAGTTGTTGCTGCAAAACAGAAACAAACAATGGCTTATATTCTAGACTGCTTCACATGAGGTAATGTACATGGTTGACTTTGGTGCTTTCAAAATGCACATAAATAAGGAACGTTAAAATAAGAATGGGGTGAGGCGTTCCCAGAAATTGACCCAGAACAAAAAACATCTTAAACCACCCCTTCTAAAGACAAACACAGTGAAGAGGCGGTACGTCTCAACCAGCCATCATTACAGCACATAGGCTCGTCACAACACGGGCTCAGGGCAGCGGCCTGCTTCGGACGCCGCGCATTAGGCCCGTGACAAACGAGGATTTTATGCAAACTCCGCGCTGCCGCCGACACACTCCTTTACCAGTGAGGGCGGGGACAGCCTTATGTCGATAGTTTACCATCCAACCGTAAATCTTACACCAAAAAAAGGCAAAAGAGGGTGAAGATACTCATATAAATAGTTTAATGTGACAAAATCTAAAATACTTAAAGATAACCTCGATTGTTGTACACCATCTTATCAGGATCACCCAATACTTTGCAAACCTGCTGCTTCTTCGCGTAAAAACATCTGAATACTTTACCTCCAGGTGGACTGTAAGAATACTGTCTTCGTGAAGCTCGAGCTGGGGACCCCGAGTAGCCGCACCAGGCTTCAGTGCAGGTGCGTTTCAAATCAATCACGTATGAACTTGACTTGAGTAACACGCTATCATCAAACTTCATCATTTCCTTAAATTTCAACCCGTTTTCAAAAGGTACGTACGGATTAAGGTCACAGTTGACTTTTCGTGTAACATCTTCCTCACATATAAACTCCTCCTGGGATAAGATATTGGTCTCATTGGGTCTCGCTAGAGTCCCTGTATCGACAAGCTTAGCATGTGAAGTTTCATCATCTTTCTTATGGCAGACCCTTCCACCGTCTAAATAAATCAAACAGTCGACCAAGTAGAAAGTTTTGTCTGGTATTGTCTTCGATAGGAATAAAATTTTGTCGCTGTTTTTGAAGTAGTGATATCTAATCGTTTCACATGCATAGGTATCTTCTTTGGTTATTTCAATGAAGCAGGATCTGAGGAACAGGCTGGGAGCAGTCAGCTGCGTCATGGAGGTGAATGTAGTCGCTGTACATGTAGTGGAACAGTTGTAAAGTATGGCGTTGTTCCTGGGTATGTACGGGTCGTGAGATGGTTCGTTGACTAGCGAACTGCTCCGACGTTTGATTCTTTCTGATGTTTTACATACCATTTCTTGGCCCTAGAACATAAAGTGAGAATGGTCAGTTCGAGATACTTTTAATACCAAAATGTTGGTGGACTAAGTGATGTATTGTTTCTCAGAGATTAAAAATAAAAATTATAAATGGTACCTGATCAATCACGCAAGTAACATCCTTGTTGTAAACCTGAAACATAATCATATAACATATAATTTTGAAAAAAAACGACATGTATTTATTGTATTTTAAGTTAGGGTTTATTCGAACGTACCGCATCAACTTCGCACAAATAGGCATACAGAATGACTAAACATATAGCAGTGAACTTCATGTCTCTAGTTTAGCATGGTGACAACAAGTCCACGACTGCTAGTCAAGAAAGTCATCAGGCAATAAAACATTAACTGTGCTGCGGTCCATTGCACGTTAATGGTAAATCAAATGGGAAACTCTTTGATAACGAATACAAATATACTGATCGAACCTTTTATGAACAGAAACTACGAGACTGTAGGAGTAAGATTTAATGTCGATAAAACATTATGCTTGGTGGGATCTCAAACGAAACTATTTGCCTGTTTATAATTTGGGAAGAAGCAATTCCTTTTGTAATGTAATTTGCTGGTCTGTTAGAGTTCTAATTGTAAACAAAACACCATTGAGGTAAAAAAGTGAACGACTAAAGCACCATCGATAAAACTATGAGTTATGACAATTGCACATCACTGCGAATATTCAAATGAGTAGTTTAGGCGCAGTAGGTAAATAGCATGCGTATAATTCGTTCAACCACAGACCCGATATAAACCGGTATTTCAATTTAGGTAGCAGAGAAATAAAGGCACTGCACTTATTGAACCTAGATTGAGTGAATTTAGATAATTTTCCAATCTGCCTAATTGAATTAATTTTGTGTAATCTGCTACTTTGTTGGACTTTTATATTACAATTACAATCGTAAAATTACTTTTTCAATTATGCACTTGCTCGGCGATAACTTACATCGATGCGCTACTTCTTCGGTTAGAAATCTTTCACTAAAATGTTTACAAACTAAATTCAATTTAAGCCTGTTATGTTATGTGACTAAATGAAATCTCTCTTAAATGCACATTCGATAACGTGTCATCAAACTCACGAGCCACGTAAATAAAACAATAAAAGTACAATTCCAATAACAGTCGTATGTAGCACATTGCATTAGCTACATGCAAATTTTACCGTAGCGAGCGCCACGCGAGGTGTCGCACGGGGCCTTTACACCTCGTAAACGTTGTCAATTGAGCTTTATCGATAGTCTACTGATGCAATGAATTTTTATTTGCCTTTACAAGATTGAAGACTGTTTTTATATTGGAATGTTATTGGTTTTGTTTTGTTTGATATATATGTTTTGAATTACAATTTTTAATATTTTGTTATGCTTGTACACTGAAACGTCACATACATAGGGATCCATTTCGTGTCAGAGTTAAAGCTTCAGATTTATAAGCACAACTGCAAGGACAACGATGATGACAATACCCAAACACATATCGCCGAGTAATTCAATTACGTTTTCAATTTTATAAAACTGGGCGTCAAGTGTCATGAGTACAGCCATAATATTAATCAGAGTAGGGTAACAAGATTTGGAGCACGTAATCGGACGGTCTCAGCGGGGCGCGGGCACTTTATTAGATTGTCGCCCCAACCTGCCAGCGAATGAGAAGAACGGACGATGGGAAAACAAATCCTATACGAGTCTGTTGCCAAATGTGAGGTGCGGAAGTTGTAATAATAATTTTTAATTTTTTTTGAAATTTAAATGGGTCAGGGAAATTTTATACTGTGTACCTAAACTGGTCTCTATAAATATGTTTTGTGTATGCAATAATAACCAAGAACAAAACAATCAAAATTATTAATAGTGGTTGATCACACTGTCAACTTAAATTATTATTCCCACAGCAAAATGCACAGCTGATCAAAACATTTCCTATACACATCAATAATTCAATCGACATTTCAGTATCTAATACTGAACGCGTCATCACACAGCATCACCCGCAGATGAAACAATCGGGTGACGTCCAATGACGTCTGCAGCGGAGGGTGACAAAGCCACCGATTTTAACCGGAATCCGGCCGGGACAATAGTTCACAAAAAGTTGCCCTCACCTTGCACCCCCTCGCACCCCGCACCTACAATAAATTACTCTCCCAATGATTTTTAGTCCGTGCGACACATTCGCATGATTTATAACGCGTGCGAACAATGCTAACCGGTTACGGTATAAATCCGTGCGCATTGGGGGTGTTACTGTGAAGCTCGATGTACGAGTCGTAATTATTGTTCAACATATGGCCACACTATTTTTGAGTATTTATTGTGGGTTAGCAAATGTAACTACGTTGAAATGAAGTTTTTTAAATGAATAAAGCAGCCATTGTGATCAACAGAATATATTTCAACAAAATAATCTGAAAGAGTGTTTGTATGAAAACACTTTTTCTTTGCGAAAATTAATATCATCATTCTTTTCCGGTAAGTATATCCTCAATAGCACAACTCTTTGAGAAGGTTCGACCTATCTTGTTTTCAAGTAACAAGTTTAGCTCGGAAAGTTCGTCACAACTTTGTCCAATAAAAAACCTTAATAACATGTACACAAATAAATCCAAAGCAATGGTAATTTACGTTTTCTCAATCATAAACATTGTGATATACGAGTCTTAAGCATATCTTCCAAACAGAAACATTGATATTTACGTCATCGTTATTCGAAAACCGAATAAAAAACAAGCGTTCGCGATTGAAAACAAGCACATTTTTTTCCTCAACAGATAAGAAATCATCATTACCGTCAAAAGGCAGGGGATTCTGAAATCCATTGTCATCATTACTCTCGCGACATTGACTGCTCAGCACGCACCGCCAATAAAAACACGTCGGGGCCTCCTGCCGACATGTTTATTCTGTGCGAGCTCCCTGCACCCCTTGCCAAGGTATTATAATTAAGCTCATTTGTTATTTGTGCTGTATTCAGCGGACGCTGTGGCGCGCAGGCGCGATAAGCCCGCCTGTATAGGTGCGTCATTAAAGAGCATTTTTGATGCGCACGCGACTCCGGCCCGCATTATCTTTTTATCGTTGCACCCCATGTGCACGGATTAACGTGTGAGACAGAGGTCATGAACGCTCGCGAATAGATTGGTATAGTGTACTGAAGAGATCGTACTATTACTAGTCAATACTTTTTCGTAAACGCATGATAAACTGCTGCTCTGTACTTCCAAAGAAAAAACAAGTTTTTAGGCAATTGGTGAAAGTAATAAATAATTATGAACATTAGAATACTTTTTAGGATAATTTATAATTACAAAGAACCGTTACCATTCATTGTATGAAAACCAGTTCCGTACCATCGAAACACGCACAATAAAACCCCCATATTCATATAGGGGTTGTAAAAACTGAACATCAGTGCATTACCTCTGGCTATAGGTGCACAATAGCGCGCGCGTGTGTCACCCGTGTGTCACCGAACAAATATTGCATTACCCGCGTCCCCTGCACCCCGCACCCCGCATGCCACGCGCCGTGCCTCGTGAGAGTCCATTGTTTAGCCCCAGCACCGCTCGCGGCCTGGACACCCTACTCACTAATCCCACGGAAATTGCATCGTAAGTGGCACTGATTTTTTTTCGTTAATTTTTGTTGTGAATTATTTTTGGTGAGTGGTATATTTTTTTAGGATTCTGCTGGTATTTCATTGTTACTGATGTTACTATTGACTAAGCTAGATTTCCCTGTGAATTTCAAAGACAAACATGCATGATACTTGAAAATGATAGCGCTATACAGCACAAACCATCTTGACGTATGGTTTGGCGTTGTATCGTACCAAGAAACTGCCATCTGTTGCCTATGCCGAAGGGATGCTGTGACACCGTGATTGATGTCGCCCATCTAAAGTCGCCTCTTACGATATCTATGGGGAGACAAAGTGGTCTCATCTTAGAAACATCAGTACCTTTACCTTCGCATTATAGTCAGATGAAAAACTCACCTCAAGGAAGGGTAACCTTCCCAATAAAGAAAATGATCTGGTTCAGATTTACTTTGGCTATCCTACGTCTTAGATAATTTGGGGTTCAATCCATACTAACGGTACCTACTAACCAAATTATTTACGTAAGAAACTAGAAAATCAACCACAATAATCCATACTTCGTTGCCCATTATACCTTTTTAATCCAACCAAAAAAAAAACGTCCAATATGGAGTGTCCACTGAACGAGAAAATATCAAAAATTCCTGCAGTCCAAAGAAATATCATTCAATTAGAAAACAAAAGGGCTGAGGGTGGTATCGCGGCGGCCATCAGACCATGCGGGTAAGGAAATTATTAATTTGGACCTATTAACATTACCTACACCAATTGAGGACAAAAAGGTCCCCTTCGTACCTTTGAATACCTTTTTAATAAAGGGATATGGTAAGCTGTTATGTCTTTGACAATGAATGATGAGTTTCGGGAGGTCAGGCCTTGCGAGGAAGTATGGGAGGGTCTCTGCATTAGGTAAAAGAGTTTAGGGAACGTTTAAAGACAAAACAAAAAGGAAAATATGAGGCTTGCTTTAAATCTACATTGGTAATCTTGTTTAGTTGATATTGAAGTGTTGTTGCAATATGTTCAGTTTCTGTAAGAATAGTATTTATTTGATTTTCACATATGGATCTAAACCAAAATCTATAAGCTAATTGGTTGAACTTTAAACGATTGAATAAAAAGGAAAGATGGCTCGAAGTGTACACCTAGAGACTATTTGGTGTCTATAACCCTTACCAGTTCAAAATCAGACTCACTTTCTGTCAACACAGCGAAATACAAACCGCCTACGTGAAACTCGACCCGCGAGGTCTACCAGTCTACCACATAAAACAAAACACCTCAAACTCGCGATATAAGGGTTCAATTGTTACCTTTTGATGTGTACTAAAAACGCTTAAAACTATCTCGGAGGGTTGTGCATGCGGGTGGACTATTAGCCGGACCGAACCGCGGCCGTGCGGGCGACACCTTTACAAAGTGCTGCCTTATTTAATTTCTCACTACATTTTATGGCACAAAGGGATTTTAAGGGATAACTAGTTTAGTTGGGGTAGCTGCGAGTATGTTGAACACGTGAGAAATGGATTTTAAAGCTTTTCTAATTGGTGCTAATGTTTAGGAACTGTAATCGTTGTGGTCTTGTACGTAATCGTATATGGAATGACTATTTAACTGACAAAGCTTTCTTCGGTCATATGTTAAAACTATAGAATATCCTACGGTCTCAACTCATTGGCACAGTTCGTGTCAAAAGTCTTTGCATCTTTGTAATTAGGCATAGCGACTACGTGCACATGTAATACTGTTTTGTCCATTGACAATTGTAGTCCATAATCATCAATACCAGTTCTTCTAACAAGCAAAGCTACTCAACAAACAATATACGAACTGTTACTTCAAATTACGTAACCTATAACAAAAGTGGCCCACTAGTTGTTCCCGTACAATCCAGAAACAATTGCCAACAGTGGTTCAAGGCTCGAGACAATAACCTCTAAACAGCGTAGTGAGCACCCTACGCGACGCCCGTACCTGACAGCACCTAAACTCTCTCAATTGGCCTGCATGTGGGTCATACCGACAGAGGTGCAGTGGAGTCGGTTATATTCTTTGTTACATTCAACTTTGATTTAATATGACACGTGGTAGGTGTGACTGTTTTGTCTGCTATGGAGATATTGTTAAACTTGAATACATTTTATGGAATACAAAATGTTCTTAGGAAGGATAAAATATTCTTACCCAGGAATATAGCTGTACCTACTCCAATTTCTGACATAACTGCATCATTCTAAACTTAACTTAGTATAGCATTTCGTAGTTTTCTAAGATTAGCAATTTTATTTGGATCACCTAGAGGTAAATTCAACACAAAACCAATCAACAAAATAAAACCAACACAAAACCATCTTTACAGTCTCAATATGATATTTCAATTATAATAAAACAGTACTATCGATAGAACCGTCTCTATTGATCGCCCTGTGCTCACGTGTATCCTATTAACTAAATTGTTGTTTGAGTCAGCGGCCACCTGGCGGGCGATCACCTTAAATGTCGCTCAATTGACTGTCATCATCCGAGTACATAATGCTGTACATGTGTAGTTATATCTACTAGTTGGTTACAGTTCTGTTTTTATAATATCAGGAAGATATTTCAGACTTTTTGTTTTATATTAAATACCTACGTAATTAGACTTAGTAGTTCAACTATTTACTTTCTTATATGATGTGGCCCAACTTGATATAATAAAAGGTGACTTTAAAGACAGACGGACATATCGGTGATCCTTAACCCAAAGTAAAATGACCTCTACCTTTTCGCTTAACAATATAAAAGGGCCGACCAATTAAAAATATTGAAACAATAATTTGCAAAGCAATTAAAGCTCTCATCGCGTTATCGGGGATCTCGGGGCCCGCATGGACCTCACCAATTGAGTACGATGGGGGGCGCACCATACTTATGTACGCACTAATTATAAATATTACGATATCATTGTTTCTAATTATCTATGAGGATTTTATTAAGGTGCGATGATACGAAACTTCACTTTCAATTACGAAACTTAAACGGTTTAGAACCGTGAATTTCATTATGTATCCCTCTATCTGCTAGACAAGACTGATGCCATGACTATGCTAAGGACAAAAACATAATGAAATATTTTATAGGTATATAGTACATACATGGCCCTGATCTGTTACGAAAAACCTGTTCAAAAAATTAATTCCATTCAAACAATGTTTCGTAGCCAAATTACACCAACACAATAGGTTCACTTGAACGACCTAGGCACCAACTGGGGCTAGGTTTAATTTACCCTCACAAAGGCGTAATAACATATTAACGTGTAGTATCGATCGCATCCCGCCGTACACTCGATGTAACTCGATACTCGTTACCGAACAATGCTCGCCAGGTGTTCAACCCTAGCTCGCTGATGGTCGCCGCTTGTAATAACATGGGGGTAAAGATGACTCCCAATTCAAATGCTAATATTGTTAAAGGATGGATTTTTAAATTGATGTTTTTTTTGGTTTGATTTTTTGTTGTGTGTTGTTTTTATTACTTATTTACTATTTTTGTTTTGTGTAAATTATGTTGTAATTTAGATTATTATTTTTGGTAACCAATTTTCCTACACGAGGATACAGATGTGCGATATTTATTCATATCTTCAGAAGAAGTTCAGAAAATTAAACGTTATTTAGAAATAGATTTGTGTGCTAAACTAATCTAATTTCATTACTGTACTAATGTAAACTTCTCGGTAAATTAAATTAACCTTTTCCTAAAATAAAGCCAACAATTTATTTTAGGGAAACTATTTTTGAGATTTGTTTACTCTACATCAGTGTAAGTGGTGGCTTCGTCTAGTCAACCTAATCATAATTTAGAGACTTTGACACCAAAATTGACGAAGCAAAGTCAAATAGAACAATACACTGAGAATATAAATTACTTATTTGTAAAACACTTTTAGATTTTCTGTGAAGTAAACAAGTCTCAAATGCTATTTTATATTAAGGCTTAGCTTATGTTAAATTCATCATAATATTAGAAGCTCTCACATGTTCGGATTTTTGTGCGCACATATTAATTTCCCTGTACTTCTCACCTCCGGGTACAATACCCTGAAACCGTTTAATTATCGTGCACAAACCATAATCCACAAACATAATCCGTTGACCCAGTACAAGTCAAACAGACTCAAATTTATTAATCGCTGGGTCTTGGAGGCCCCGTGCAAACATTGCAGGGTTACGCTTAAGTAATTACCGCGGAACTGTTTTCATAACTCGCTATCGACACTCGATTGTTTAGTGTGTGTTACGGTCATTTGGGGGTTAAAGTGCAGATTTCGGGTTAAGCTAAAATGGAGGTAATATGTAGTGGGATGCATGCATGGAATAATTTAGGGTGAATTGAAATTAGCCAATATAGGAATCACAAATTCAACATTGCGATCTATCTTATTAGATGTTAACCAACTTCAGTAATGCTTTAATTTCTTTTCGTAACTACGAGTCAGAATAAAATTAATATAATAAAATCTAGAGAAGCTTGAGTTATTAGACGCCCTGCATAAAGATTTATACACAGCCCAGATTCTAAAGCAGGATAATATTACAATAAGGAAGGAATTCTCTTATAAGGTATGCATTTAAATATTCTATATGGAAATTCTTTCCTAAGATAATACGTGAGCGGAGGAAAAACAAAGACTCTATAATATCACATTCCATAATTTGTAATAGCCGAGAGGAAATGCATTATTAAAATGACCGTTCTTACGGTGGGGCTAGTATCTATCTTACTTATCTATTGTATTTGTAAGTAGTAGGTTCATAAAGGTCCGTCATTCAACATTTGGGGGTTATTTGTCTTATTCGTGTAAGTGGTTTGTATGGACCATTGGTAGTTATTAGGTTAAGTTTTGGACTTGTTACCTTTACTATGTAACACGAAAATTATGGATAGAGCTTCTGTATCGATTTTTGAATCTGTTGATGACGTTGAGATGAATTTTCTCATAAGGTATATTGTTTCCGAATACTTCATATAGCTGCAGGCTTATCAAACATTACATAAAATATTGACACAACCTACCTTCACATTGTAGACAATGTTTTAATTACAGCACCTACACATAGACATACGAGGGTTCAATCTGGATCCATTGTGTGCGGCAAACAAAGTGCTCTTACCCTCAGGTGAAACTAATAACTTACCACCACCCTGTGTACACATACAGTATGATCATATTTTGTGTACTCTGCTAGTGCTCGAGGACTATCGATGGTTTGTCTTCGAGGGGTATCTTGTGTTAATCAGAAAAGTGTTTGTTGATGGATTATATTATTATCTAACGTGGCGGTATAAAGTAGATAAGGTGTGCACAAAAGATATGAATTAAAAGGCAAAAAAAAACTGTCATTCCAGTGAAAACTGTCATTCCAGTGAAAAAAATTGGGCTATGACATGAAAAACTTCGAAACCAGCCAAAAATGTCTAAAATTAAGTTTTATTATGTGTGTGAACCTTGATAAGTATCGATACGGTTTTCTTTCAATGAAATATTTACTTTTCTACAAACAATAAAACGTAATACCTTCCTGTTAGCTTACTAGCATATTGTAGTAAAGAATTTATTCATTACGTACGTGAGTGGGGGTCGGGGGAGACTAACGCATAACCTCGCTGTTATCACATGAGTAAGTAACGACACGTGTGCTCATGATCTTATGAATCGTCTGATTTCGCTTGTTTTTTCCTTTGGCCTAACTTGCGGTGTTGGTGAAAACAAGTTGTCAATATTATCAGCTGATTCTACTAGCACTATTCATACGTTTGTATCCCACTGCGACCCTCAATCTATCAAGATAACTACATATTTATTACCTACAAAAAAAAACTCCAATAGTCACCGTCTCTATAGTAAATATTTAGGTACTTAATTCATTTTGGAATGTTTTAGACAAAGGTATAGACATAATTTGATATGGACAGTCTGCATTTGACATGGTCTCTTTCTATGTAGGTAGATATCTCAGTTACAAAGACCTGATCCTCATATGCCACAATGTCACAGAACCTGCTTATTGTTTCTACGTAAGGCGAGGGCTCCGTGCTGCTGCCAATATTGCAGTAACGTTATTAATTCAGGTGGCAATACTGTCTGTATCAACCCTATCGAACTCGCATTCATATTGAATTTGAATAGATAGATAGGTACCTAATAAAGCTTACAGCACAGATTATTTTGTTAAATAGTAAATATAGATCTAGAATTAGGGAGGTAAGCAAGTTCTATTTATTTTCAAGTCAATTGAAGTTGAATTGGGGGTCAGGTTAAAGATTAAAAATTCTCGTATCTGATTATCCTTCGAAAAGACCTTGTTACAAAGAACATTTAGAAGTACATAATATAGGTAGACACATGTCGTTTGGGTGTAGACGATATGAAACTGCCACATTTTATCAGTCGGGTAGATTGAGCGCAGTCCGCGGGGAAAAGCCGCCAGTCTCCGAACACACCGGACTGGCGACGACACTATTCTGGCCATAGCGTTATTATCTCGAAAGTTCTAGGCAAGTTATACTTTAACCTCCTCGACTTCTACAGGTGTAAAGTTGTATATTCATCTGTCGTATATAGTCAAAAGGCTGATACATCATCATCATATTCTGCTTAACCTTATTTGAGGTTGGCTTTCTTACGTTGGGGTTGGCTTTTGACTGACCCCGATATAGTATACTACATGTCAATATTCCAGACAAATAAATTAAGCTTGGATCTTAACATTGTCTTAGACTTCGAAATCGAATTTTAAAAAAGTGATTTGTTCAAGTTTTGAAGCTCCAATTTCTATGAAATATGAGGTTACAATAAAACTTGAAAAAATATAATATCAGTAAAAATATCTATCAGAATACAGCCATTGATCTGTGCAAGGGTTGGGCCCTTCGCTGCATTCAATTAGCTGACACGAAGCAGTTGATGGGAAAAATCACGCCATAATAGAAAACAACGGTGCGACTCACCGCTAATCCTGTTAACGTCATATTTTATTATTATATACTGTGGACACCATGTTTTTTTTTTTTTTTTTTTTTTAATAATAATAACGTTTATTGTTCCATCATGTTTGTACAATTATGTCACACTATTACTTAAACTAGGCCTAGGCCTGTGCTATAAGTAACAGTACATTAGAGGTATATTGTGTCTGAGTTTGGAAATGAGATTAAAAACTACATATTATATTAAAAAGGAAGAATAATTAAACTTTTAATAAAACTAGGAAAAAAATACAAAAAATGAGACCAGTTTTGGCGACTTAGATCATTTTAGTGAAGTGTGTTTGTGTTTGTGTGTTTGTATGTGTGTGAGTGTGTGTTGTGAGTTAATAAAGAGTTCTTGTATCGATACCTCATTGTTATATTATTATGAAATTAATGTTTCAGTTTCTGAGTAATTAAAGTTGTTTAGATAGTCTTTAATTGTTTTTTTTAGTTCAAAGAGCGGGAGATTTTTGAGGTTTACTGTTTTGCTTATTTTGTTATAAATATGGGGAGCGGCAATGTATGGGTGTCTTTTGGCTAAACTGGTGTTGTGGGATATTGTTTTGAAGACTAAGTCTTTACGTCTATTATTGTATTCGGGGGAATTGCTTTTTAGAAGAACTGTATGTGCGTATATAAGATTACGTAGTATATATAATTGGCGAATTGTGAGGACTTTAAGCTCTTTGTATAGATTAGCGGTGGGATACAACCTAGGTCTTGATGTGAGGACTTTGAGTGCACCTCTCTGTGCTCGTTCAAGTTTGATAATTGATGTTTTGTGGGAGCCACCCCATACTGATAGACAATACGTCATAATAGACTGACATAGTGAATAATAAATCATTTTTAATATACTTGGATCTTTAATATGTCTTAACTTTTTGAATATTGGCATAATTTTTCTAGCTCTGTTGGATAACAGTTCGATGTGTTTGTGCCAGTTTAGATTTTCGTCTAACCAAACTCCGAGGTATTTGATTTCCGAGACTCTATCTAGTGAGGTGCAAGTACATATGTTGGATTCATTGTTTGAACAGGTATGTGCTTTAATTGTAAATGTATTTCTGTCTGGGAGTCCTGGTCTTGTTATCGAAAAAGTTAGGTATTTGGTTTTGGTGAGATTAATAGTAAGCTTATTTATGTTAAGCCAGTGGAGTATTTCTTTGAGACCATTTTCTGTTATTGTAACGGCTTCATCCCAATTTTTTCCATGAAAAATAGCTGCTGTGTCGTCCGCATAAGTTACTATTTTGGTTTTAGGAAGGCTCATGTCACATAGCTGATTAATATAAATGAGAAATAATGTGGGCCCAAGGATACTCCCTTGTGGTACTCCGTATGTCACTTTTGCATCATTGCTTATGAATGTTCCTATTTTAACCCTCTGTGTTCTTGATGATAGATAACTTACGAAAATTTCTAATTGTTTGTTACCATATGTACCTACTTTACTGGCTGATATTATTAGTGCACATTTTATGATATTTATCGTATGGGGATTTACCCTAGGTAAATTATTTATGCGGTTATACTTATGCACACATTAACTAATTGCTCATATTTATAACCATTTACTTACATGGGGCAGCATATATCATATCAACCATAACTAAGTACAACTTCTTAATTAATCTACGAAGGTAACTCGCGCACAGGGTAGCCAGTTACATTCCTTAATTATAAATGTGTAACAACTACAAAACGTAACAAGCAACTATCTCAATAAGATAAAACTTTAAATTAGGTATGTTAAGTATGAGACCTAGATGAAATTGTTTGCATTCTAACGATTAAGGTACCAGGGTCTTAGTAGATTGTGAGAGGTGCCTGGTAAGCGAGCGTCTTTATTTGTAACATCGCCGAACCCTCCCGCGCTATGCGCATACCTTGACGAAACTTAATATCCGATGGCCTGTGTGGAGCCACTAAACTAGCAGGTATCGGGTAAGTAATAGCCAAAGTATTAGAAGACCCAAAAGTGTATTAATTTATGCCGAATACTTAGGCTTCAAAGCGGTTCATTACAGTCACTTGATAAAATACCTTGCTCACATGACTGCAGTAAGAGTTTAGTTCAAGATAATCCCTTTTGTGGAAATCAATTTTGGTACCTAAGTATAAACAAAATTTTGAAAAAAAGGAATATAATTAGAGACGTGACCCCTAATAAAAATATCTTTTAAGGCACTAAACTATTCCCCATACCTCAAGCATCATCAGTAAATCTAATGGGCTGACCTCTAAGAGTCCTCAGAGCATAGTTGTAGAAACGTTTAATTGCGCGCCCAAGGTCCGGCCGCGATTTATGAGCCGTAGGTGCGCGGCCCGCATTCCCGTCACCCGGTACGTCTGGCCTATTTCTTGTAGGAGCCCACACAGCTGCCCACGGGTTTTAAGAAGGCCTTGGGTACATCTAAAAGGTCATTTTGAAAATTCATTAACTTTTGTTCGGTTATGTTCAGTTTCAGTCAATTTGGATTAACTTTTCGTTCATCCATTTTAAGTAAGCAGTCTGAATAAGGAGCATTTTTACTTCTGTACTTAGATTGGTGATATCAGACCTTACCCGAAAATAATGACAGCACAAGGTACCAACCTAAGACTCTGTAGGTAAACATTCTACAAAGTATACACATATTTTTTCTGCGGCATAGATACCTATTCACCTATCAAAACCCCAACTCTCCGTGGCGAGTTATTCGTAATGCTCATTAAGCAGCTCGCCTGCCTACCTCAGGAGTCGGCGGCGACATGTCGCGTCATGTCGCGTCGTGACGCGTCGCCGCCGCAGCCGAGCTACCTCATTAAACTAACTTCGTTTCCAATCTCCGCCCGCGGTGTTTGAGGTATGACGCGATTGATAGTCGCTGCTACACCACGAACAACTTCTGTGTGTTTTGTGTTATTAATTAGTTTCACCTAAACGCTCATGTTTAGGAGTTTAATCCCGTCGCATCTTTAGTATTTGCAGACATCTAATCACCTGTCTAGTTGGGATTTCGTCTAATCCATAACCGATTATTTCCACTTATAGAACATCGGGAATGAAGTCAAACCGAATAAGATTCAAATATACTGTTCGTCACTTCTAAAGTCCTCTCTCCAAGCTAGCATGACTTAGGAGTGTAAAAGTTAATGATATCGTCTGTGGCGAGTGTTGGCTGTGGTGACGTAGCGAGCGCCGCGTGACACAATAAACACGTCCACCAGATCGTTAATCAACGACACCGACTCACCTTCCGAGCTGAGTTACACCAAGTCTGAACCTGGTTTAACTGTAGTTTTTTAGTTGAGGGAGCCTTAGTCAAAAATAGTTTCAGAAATTTAGGTGATAGAAATTGGATATTACGAGCTGATCTTATTCCTCGGCTTATGTGTTAGATTAGATTGCCACCTTGGATAGCGGAAAAAATACTCTATCTTATGTATCAGGTCAACACCTGTGGCCAAAGAAGGTCTGTACATAAGCATCAGATCAAAGATTTATCTAACTCCCGAATATTTAAAGAGTCGGTTAAAAGTTAACTAGAAGTTAACAAGGTGCTACCAGCCCATTTGAAACAATGGAACCACCTTGACACAACACGGTTACTTCAGACAACAGGAGTAGCGGGTGACAGGGGGGGTGACCCCGCGGGGAGGAGGGGCGGTAATTAATGATGACGTCACAGTGGCAGGTGCACAATGACTGAAACTGCTCTGGAGGTGACGAGGCAGGTTTTTTATATCTGTGCTGACGTCACGCGCAGTCAAGTGAAAATTCCGTTGGCTTTATGGTGTAGTTAGATGTACGTGTGTATGTCTTGTTCAGTTCAGTTGCTTTGGAAAAGTAGGTTGATTTAATTAGATGGTGTTGGAAATAAAGAGATTCTTATTTTGAAGCTCTGAGCTCTTAAACATTTAAAAATGTTTTCACAATCACAACGGTGCCTTTCCATTTGTAAAATGATTCGCGACCATTTACCGTTTATAGAGCCAAGTACTTATCTTTATCTACTTATAAATTTAAATTAATTGCCATTTAACCTCATAAACAAAACAACGGAATCTCAATATCAGCACAATACATTACATCAAAATATGTGTATCGATGTTCCACTGAACAATTTACAACGGACAATAACGTGCGAAACAATGGCGGAATATCCGCATCCGTACATCCGCGGCGGCTACAATCTGGCGGACGCTTTACCTGAAAATCCGCATTAATTCATATTCCGACGCGAAAACAATACGGACAGCGGAAACCTGTCCGCGGTCCCACCAGCGGATTTTACACGCGGATGTACACCTCTAGTCTCATTCAAACATTCTAAAATCCACTGTAAAATCAGAGTATTAAAGCTGAAATCCCATTGCGAGGAAATCTTGATCGCATTTACTCTAATCCATTCCATAATCAACTTAAACGTGTAAGTGATAAAGTTGAAACCAGTTTGTAGCACAATCACTGGACATCGAGATGAGCTCTCAACCATTTTGAAAATGGAATAGCAATTCTTGTCACCTGCGATTGGTGTGCATTCGAAATACAAGCTTGATTCGATATATTTATGTTCGGTTTTGGGTTGATATACGTTTGTGAAGTGGTGATTGAAAGCTAACACCTGTTATCAAGGGAAGTTCAACCTTAGGGTGTAAACGATAAGGTTAATTTTGTTATGGAATGGTAACTAGTGGACACTGACAGGTGCAACAGTGTGGAAGGCTCGACAAACGGCTGATTTCGCATACAGTATGGCGGTCCATCCGTTTCCGCAGCGATTATGAGGTGGGGTGTGAATCATGTGTAGATAAACCAACGGCTTAATTGATATTTTTGAACAATGCATTAACCCTAGAAGCCCAATCATATTTAACTAGCTATAAAGCCCAATCATACGTAAAAATGACGTGTAAAAATAAAACTTCAGAGTTTTCCATTTTTTTTCTGTTAATGAACTATATTTTTGCATGAGTTATCATAATTAAAGATTTAATTAATAAATAAAATACATTTTAATTTAAAAAATACTCTTTATTAATACTATTATGGCACTTTAAGAAAATCTTAGAAAAAATCTTAGAAAAAATCAAGCCTCTAACACTTTTTCTTAAAACTAGGTAATTATAAAAAAATCAACTAGTTTTATATGTTTTCATAAAATTAAATCAACTTGTAATAATATTTTATAAGTCTCTTAGAAAAAAACAGTCTTTATATACAGTCTTGACAAACATCAATATTGTGTTCTCCACATATAGCATTTGTAACACTGCGCTTTGGTCATCCGCCTTTTTTTATATGAGCAAAATCCAAAATAGCGTCGTTTTTTTTGTTCTGGATCATCACTCATATTTTCTGATGATGGTGGTACCACTCCATTATCACTCCAGACATCATCTTCAACTACACAATCTTCTTTCTCGGATTCCGAATCCAGCGGAGAATAATTGTCATCATTTTCTAAAATTGTAGCTATTTCGTCCTGGTTTAGCCGTTGACAGGACGCCATTTTGTATTCAACCTGAAAATATTAATATTATATGTAAAATGTAACGAAACAATACGATTAACTCAAATAAATCACAAATATAAAAAATTTGAAACAATTTCAAAAGTTACACAAAGCCCAATTATACGTCAAAATGACGTGCAACCTCTCTATTACAACAAAATGGCGGCACTTACCGAGATGACGCAACTGTGTCCTGCGAGGTCCCAATGGCTACTGAGTTGGTTCAGAAGTTAGCGGCGATCCGACGGTAAACGTGAAAGATACAGAGATATTTCGCCGCGGTATACGTCAAATTTACGTAGATTGGGCTTCTAGGGTTAAAGTGGCAGCTTTCAGCGATTTATTTATCAGCGTTTCACAAGCGACACGATTTATGATTAAACTAGCGCGAAACATGTCACCCAGGTAATTTGTGATGACCTTTTATAAATTGTATTTTAAATATGATAAAAATTATCATCAAAAATAGGTAAGCATGAGTTACTCAACGAGCAATTAACAATACGGCTGTGAGAATAGTTTTAACTACAACACTAATCTAATTCTGGCACTAAATAATCTTTTAAAACGGCGCTAGAATACCAACATTCCTGTTGTCCGAGTGGCAATAGTTCCAATTGCTCGTCATCAGCTAATCCGGTGACAAGACGGCAATTAAATGATTTGTGCCGCCGCCAACGAATTGATCCAGTTAACTGATACTCAGCACTCGCCAGATATAGTAGACCTTTCGGCTCTTTGTTTTGTATTGTAAGGCCAATTAAGCGAACTGTTACTCATTTATTTTAGTACATATTTATAAAATATATTCGTTACTATTAGTTACATTTTAAATATTAATTGAACATAGGTAAGATTAGCATTGTTAAAGTATGCAGATAGTAGAGGTAAGACTAATTGAAGGTTCCTTAGGATCCCACACTTCATAAAAATCTGCAAAAATGAGTAAATAGTTATTAATGATTAATAGACGAATTCACAAAGTTGAAGTATTCTTTGGGTTGGGTACTTATTATATGTCATTGGTTTTGTGTATGTTATCTGATTTCTATGCTCTATTAATGTAATATTTTTTACAATGTTATATCACAGCAGACCAGCTTGTCACAACCCATATTTCAAATCATCCATCTCCCACAGCACCTAAGTCAAAACTAATCCCAAAAAATCAACGCACAAAACTGTCGTCTATTCGCGGAGAGGACACGGGTGATTTAATGCGGCGCGCGCGCAGCTCTCGCGGAAACACAGGCTAATCACGGACAGACACGGATGGGTGTGCAGTGGATACTGGATATTTGTATACTTAGCGAAGCAGTCAATCTCATGTCCGCAGTCGGGAAGACGGTAATATCTCTGTGTTACACCAGAGATGGTGACGCAGAGGAATTTTGGAATATGTTAAACGGTTACGGCACTATTTCTTCTTTGTTTTCTTTTATGACGGAGTACGATAAGTTTCAATTAAAATAAATTCATGACCTTTATAAAAACAGCGCCGTTGATTGATTTTTTTTTTTCGATATAAAAGCTGTAAAATGTGACATTCACAAGTGATGAAATTAAATAAATCTACTTTCACTTATCCTGAATTTCTTAAATTTTGTCCTGCTATATTTCCACTAATAGTGTGTACCCAGTCCGCAGCATTATTTCTTTCGCCAAACAAACCGACAGTAATCAGATACAAACCCACAAATGTAGTAAGTAGTTATTCTGATCGGCGAACCTTTGGCCACCACTGAAATATTAATAGCACGTCACGGGCATAATATATGATAATAGATAGAGCAAATAATCGGCCACTTAGCGCCTCGCCGAGGTGAGAGACGAATAAATCATACCGCTTCCTGGCTGCGCGAGCGCCGCAACTAAGAAATATGTACGTGGCAATTAGGTGGCGGTTTTAATTCTAGATGCAGCTGTAAATTATACACGTATCATGATAGTATTTCGGTTCAGGTTTTGGGAGGAGAAAAAAGGTGAAGTAATTTCTTGAAGTACGTAGATACTACATATGTAGGTCTATTTATATTCTCGTACTCCAGAAAGGTAAATCAGTAATCCAAGCCCAATTTTTCGCACATTTTTTTTAACACAGTTGGACTGTTCCGATCCCTAAGCTTAAAACTCAGAAACAACCACACCTAGGAGCAGAAGAACATTCGTACCGCACACTGGTCCAACATTAACACAATGTAGTAACAGTTAGTCTGTCTGTCACCAGCCACTCAGTGGTATAGAGTAATAAAACCGCGTAATGGTGCATTAGCGACATCAAGCAGTCATCGAGGACGTTACACGTGCACACTGCTCCTTTGTATGAAGATATCCGACATAAATCCATCACGGGTGAAAGGATGTTCGTCATAATATTGTATTGTTATCTTGGATGTTATATTAAGATATTATGAAGGATAAATTAGATTTAAAAATTAATTTTCGGGATTGATCTGACTTTAAAGATATCAAATTTTATCTCCTTTGAGGATGTGTGCAAGTAACAAAAGCTTCTATAACCAAGGCGTTTTGTCACCAATCAGTGTTATAGTAGGCCTGTAATGGTAACCATTATGACTGCCTGTACTATAAAGGTTTTTAACAAATCGTTTTGATTCTATAAGATAAAGAGCATTTAAGTTCTATAATTAAGCTCTTAGAACGCTTACAGGACCATACAAAAGAATCGTTAAAGTTTTGCACTCTAATAGATATGTATAAAGTGATTATGGTACTATTTAGTACTATTAAAGACCTTACCGACCCTTTCATGTATCTATTTTGCACTAATAATGCGTCAAAATTATTTTTATAGTACTAGTTTTGTAGTAGTATCAAAAACATAATTACAGGATTAATCTGCACTATGAAAGCACCTTACACAACTATTATGTAACCTTTTAGCTTTTTAAAAGCTCCCTCATTATTACTACGGGGCTAGTTCTGTAAAAGTCATGAAAACCCTTCTATAGACATAACCATTCTAAATAGCACTATTAGTGAGTCTGTGTTACTCATACGACACTAAAGCGTGACATAAAAGGATTAAAATGAATAATTAATGGTCTAATTACATCTATACTAGCTTTTCAGAATCAATTATATGACTAGTATTTCATAAATGGTGACACACTGTAGCACATGGTTCTGTACAAAATATTTGTTTTGTACCACAACAGGGCTGTAGCAATAATGTTTCTTTTTGTCTAGCTAGGAATAAGGATGAAGAATATGAGAGGGAGAGCACCTCATAATATAATAGCATTCTTAAACAGAAAGTTAATTGTAAAGTAGATTCAATTAAATGTAAAATTGTCTGCATAACTTTCGATTCTATGATGTATTTTGTCCCATTATGATAAGGAAAACTAGTTCCGAGTTAAAAAAAAAAGACTTAATGTTTCTTATTTGTTTATTAATTATAAACATGATCTATGGCAAGATGTATTTTAATGTATGTATATTCTTAGTCTGTAGTCGTGGTGGCCTAGTGGGCAAAGAACCAACCTCTCGAGTATGAGGGCGCGGGTTCGATTCCAGGTCAGGCAAGTACCAATGCAACTTTTCTAAGTTTTTATGTACTTTCTAAGTATATCTTAGACACCAATGACTGTGTTTCGGATGGCACGTTAAACTGTAGGTCCCGGCTGTCATTGAACATCCTTGGCAGTCGTTACGGGTAGTCAGAAGCCAGTAAGTCTGACACCAGTCTAACCAAGGGGTATCGGGTTGCCCGGGTAACTGGGTTGAGGGGGTCAGATAGGGCAGTCGCTCCTTGTAAAGCACTGGTACTCAGCTACATCCGGTTAGACTGGAAGCCGACCCCAACATAGTTTGGGAAAAAGGCTCGGAGGATGGATGGATTCTTAACCTAGAATAAGTAATATTAAAATAAAACATAACAATTATAGAAAAAAAACACATCGGCGGGCATAATCTCGACTTCTTGAAAATAACTATCAACAAAAAGATGCATACGCTAATGTATGCATCTTTTTATTTAACAACATAATTATCACATCTTTTTTATAAATGAAAAATCAAATATTAAAATCTGTACTACAATAGAGTCAAATCATAATCTGTATTAAAATCTGTAAATTTATATATACTGAGGAATCTTACAAGATTCCTGTTGATTTTGATGTTCAAATCAAAATCAAAAATTATATCTGCTCAGGAAACAATCCACGTCCATTATATATGCCATCGTTAATTTTAGTATGTTACGACGCAGGTAAAGCACTAAAACAAACGCAATCGTACAATTACTTCCAGCATTATGACAAAAAAAAGGTTTATTTTATATTTGGACAACGAACCCTAATTCGTTTTCGGTAACAATATGGCTGCTGTTTTCGGCCATGATAGCACATTAGAAGCACGGCTGAAGCCAATGAGTACTATAGCAGCCATATTCGGGACCAGTCCTTATTTTATTAATTTTAATTTAATTAAAACACGTAAATTATAATGGCGCATTGTCAAATTTGAAATCAGCATAATGATTTTATCGATACAATAATTTTCGCAAGAGCAAATTATGGGAGAGTAAGACCATATCGGTCCATGCATGTTTTATAGTATGTTATGTTAAGCAACAATGGCAAACGACATAAAGCATAACTTACCGATATATTTTGTTTTCTTGAAGAACACTCACGATTCACGATCACAACACAAACAAAATGGTCAACAGTGTGATAAATAGCACTATAAACATGTTTTGGTTACTTTTATATTGCACTTTTAGTTACATAAACGTTGCAGACAACACTATTTCAGTACTAAAGAGCGTTTCTTGATACTTTTACATTTCAACTAAAGAGCTGACTTATCACCGTGAGAGCCTTTATGTAATGTCTATACAATAAATCCGTGATAATACTAGGGCCTAATTGGGGTTTTGTAAATGTTTACAACACCATTATAGTACTAATCATGACACTAATTAGCACGCTCCAAAACGTTCTCAGGACCTTTATAGTATCAAATTTTGTTACTTGGGGTTCTTCAATTAGGACAGCATTTTGTCTTTTTATCACATAACTGATGCTAGAAGTAATAGTTTTAATTCCTTTTCTTTAATATCAAATGAATCCTATAGAACAGAATGTGCATTAATCTTAACGACTGCCTAAAGTATTACACAAACTGCATTACAAATATATACATATAACATATTCTATCAGTTCATCAGTAAGTTGCCCCTGTTGGTCTAATTGCCGTGGTCACGTGCCCACGACGGCACTCCGGCAGTGCGCTCTCAGTGACTTATGCGCGTTTCCTTCCGACACCCGCCGTGCCGTGCGACTCCGCCCGGGTTTTTTCCTAAATCTTGTCTAGGCATTGCTTTTTTATCTTCAAGAAAATGGTCGCAAACACTTTTTGTGGCTCAGCAGGTGGCTGCCTTGTTTTTTAGTTGTTATTGTTCTGGATTTATTTACGTTACAGTAGCTTCAATGAATTTTACACTAAAAATGTACACTAGCAATAATAAAATTGTGTCAGATAGTTATTGCCTAAGTGAATCATGAGGATAAGGTCTTGTTTATATTGATTTCATGAATAAAGTCAGCGTCACATAGACACTTATAGATGACCTACTAATTTATCAATAAGAGCTTTCAACGCTAGATTAATTCTGCACTATCTATGGCCTGATAACATCTATAAAAGATGATTAAAGCTGCATCCGTTTCAGGTGGTTTGGCTTTGGCACTTGCGCTGATGGCTAACAAGGCCAATACGGGAGCGACAACGCCGGTCGCAACGTCCGCAGACAAATTGAGTTCTTGGTGATGTTGGAGGTTGTGCCAATTGCCATTCGTTGATGACGTAGATCGCGTTTTTTGGAGAGCAGATCGAACCAGGCACTGTCATGCGCGACCACTCCATCTGATAATTTTTTCCTCCAACTATCACGGTCAGCAGAGACTTTTTCCCAGATGTTCGGGTCGATTTTAAACGATACCATGTCGCGTTTAACGCTATCTTTAAATCGCAACAAGGGCCGCCCAACTGGTCGCTTGGCATCTGATATTTGGCCGAGGAGAGTTTGTCTTGGCAAACGAGAAGGTTCCATCCGTTGCACATGCCCTAGCCAGCGCAATCTTCTTTGTTTAAGAAGTGCGGTTATGCTAGGTATGCACGAGATACTAAGCACCTTCTCGTTTGTTACTCGATCCTTCCAAGAAATATCCAATATGCGCCGGAGACAACGCATATGGAAGATGTTTAATCTCCGCTCCTGTTTAGCATACGATGTCCAGGTTTCCGCGCCATACAAGAGTATGGACAAGATGCATGTCTGGTAGATAATAATCTTAGTCTTAACTGTTAGATATTTGTTGTGCCAAACTCTTGCGCTCAGCTTCCCGAACATCGTAGAGGCCTTGCCGATGCGGCTGTTTATTTCGGCGTCCAGGCAAAGATTATTTGTGACTGTGGATCCAAGGTAGCAGAAATTTTCAACAACCTCCAGTGGTGAACCATCCAATGAGATTGTGGGTATCTCAGAAATCCCCTGCGTCATAATTACCGTCTTCCTTTCGTTGATTGACATAGAGAATTGCTTACAAGCTTTATTAAACTTATCCAGCATTTCCTGAAGTTGCGATGGGCTTGAAGCAACAAATGCTGCATCATCCGCAAACAGTAAGCTATCAACGATAATATCCTGGCGATGTTTTTGGGATTTAAGGAGCGAAATATTGAAGAGCTTACCATCCACCCTGGTGTGAAGGTGTATGCCTTGTTGATTATCTCCGAACGCAACTTTGAGGAGTACAGAGAAAAATATACCGAACAGTGTTGGTGCTAGTACACAACCCTGCCGGACCCCTCTTCTCATGTCGAACGGGTCAGATGTATTGCCCTTATAAACAACAGAGGCTTTCATGTCTTCATGGAAAAGCCTTATTAGGTTTAACAGCTTCGGTGGACAGCCAATCCTCTGCAGCACAGCGTATAGCCCCTCCCTGCTCACAGTATCGAATGCCTTGTTTAGGTCGACAAAGGCCGTTAGCAGAGGTGTTCTCTGTTCCCTACACTTTTCCTGAAGTTGCCGGAATGTAAATATCATGTCTGTGGTAGATCTTTGTGCGCGAAAGCCACACTGAGATTCAGGATATACTCGATCAGCTAGCAATTGTAACTTGGAAAGGATCATACGACCAAGTAGTTTGCCAGCTATACTGAGTAAGGAAATTCCGCGGTATGAGTTGCAGTTGCCGCGGTCGCCCTTTCCTTTGTACAATGTGATGATGTTTGCATCGCGCATATCCTGAGGGATGTATTCTTCATTCCAGCATTTTACAAAAAAGTTATAGAGTATAGGGGCCACACAACGCACCTTGATAATTTCGGCTAGAACACCGTCAATTCCAGGACTTTTACCACGCTTTAGCTGGTTGATAGCGGTAATAAAGTGCTCAACTGTAGGTACAGCGTCGAGCTCGGTGCAAACAGGTAACTCGGGGAACATTTGAACTGCTTCGGGCTCTACACCAATGGGTTGAGAGTAGAGATTTGAGTAGTGCTCTACCCATCTATGAAGCTGCCGATCCGCATCTAAGATGCAAGAGCCGTCAGCCTCCTTTAGGCGAGCTGTTTTGTTTGGTAAAGGACCCAACGCTTTCTTAATACCCGAGTATACGCCAGAAAAGTTGCCAGTTGAAGCATGACTCTGAATACTTTTACAAAGTTCCAACCAGTAAGAATTGGCACAAAAGCGCACATTGCGTTGGAGGTCTGCTTTGGCTTTAGACAATTCGCCACGTGTCGTACTTGTCGGATTCTGTCGATAGTTCAGTGACGCCTGACGTTTTAAATCCAGAAATGGTTGGAGATGGTCGATGTTTTCTTGGAACCAGTCATGTTTTGATGTAGGTTTGTAGCCGAATGCTTTTGCCGCAGTTTCCGTAAGAATAGATTTTATTTTAACCCATTCCTCGCTGGCTGACATGTCAGGATCCCAAGAAGCTGATTCTTCTTTAATTAGCTGCTGGTAAGAAGCTATCTCATCTTTGGATGTTGACGTTGGTACTGCACTAAACAAATCATAAAAGCGACCCCTTGGAATCATCCCGTAAAAGTCGCCGATGGATTCTATACCAATAGTTCTGCTTTGTCACATTCATATTACATGACTTCTCTGCACTATCGATTAGGCCGATTGTGATGACATTCACGACAGAATCGACCCACTGGGCGTAAAAATTATTTTAGCGCCCCACGCGAGTCACGTGTGATTTCATCTCTTATGTGACAATGACGGTGCATTTCGTCAGGCATTTGTTATCAAAACTTTTGTTGAATGCTGAATCTTATGGGGAAGTGTTTAGGGTGGATAGTTGCTTGCCGAGTAACAAAAGGATGATTTCTATGCCCTTTTTGATGCGAAATCTGAGTGAGATTCGTGGTGTTCATTACGTGTTTTGATGGAAATTGCTCAGTTTATGAATATCCAAACAACTGCCCACGTAAACCTCCCAATCTGAGTCTGATATTATAGAAAATACTGAAGTTAAAGCAATAGAATCTGCACTACGTATAATCACAATAATCCCCTTCTTAAATACGCCAAATGTCTATAGTGACACGTAATAGTGTAGTTGGCGAGAGGCCGGTAGCGGTCGCGTGCGTCGGACGGAGCGAGACGCGTGTCGTTTCCAACTCGCCGAGTGCTCTGTTTAATTGATAGCCGGCTAGGGGTGCCAGCCCCACGTCGGTGATATGACAGCCGTGAACTGTAGTTTTATGATGGGAAGTAGAATCAATATAGGTGACTATAGCCAATATATTGAATATATCGCGAAGACCGATTGACATTTCCAACAAAGTCATTTTGAACTTTTGAACAATAATAAGTTCAAGATCAGGAAATTTATTTTTTCTTCGGCTTCAAATTAATTATTATTATTTATTAATTAATACAATTTTTATACACGTAGAACATCAATGACAACAAATCTTCAGAATCACATGCACGGTTCAGATGTTGCATGTACCTATGTATGTAGTTTCTAAATCATTGAGTGTCAATTAGTGCGAAATGGAAATCGTGTTAGGGTAGGTATAGAGGTGGTGCAAATGTAGCCCGTTTCAGGAACTGCGACTTGTTTTTCCAGATATGGAACAGCTCCTTGGAAACTGTTATAACAACATAGTAAGCAAAAAAATACTGTAGATATTTCTTTGAAAAAAAATCAGGATTTATGTAAATAATACCTTTGCTGGAGACGCTCTAGCTTAGTTAATTTGTTAATCACAAATCTTCACCACCCCTTTCTAAAATTTTCTAAGTCCAGTAACGTTTAGGCCCCTCCTCCTAACCTCCCCTCCTCCTCCCCGCATAGTGAGTGAGCAAGTGAAGTGCATGCAGTGGCGCTGACACGCGCATCTGATTCACACACCACTGCCGACCTATGTCTAATCATTGATAAGGACTGTGGAACTGGTAGACAGGGCAGTGGTGGAGAATTGGATGACCATAACTTTGGATTTTTGGAACTAAATACGCTAACTTTTTACCAAGTAATGTCGTTTGTACTAAATTATGCTTTTAAGTAAACAAAGTCCTATATAACTTAATTACGTTCTTAGATTTATATACATGTACCGGACAAAACGATTTCTATATCTTTTTCAGGCTTAGATCTTGATCTTACTCAAATACGATAATGGTTAGCAATGAAAGTGTTAGAAACAAACGTGTATAGGATTTGTTTTTTTCACCATGTTTTTCAATTCCCATCCCTATAATAAACGAGCAACTTAAATCTGACTCTCTGATGAACAAGTACACGAGTAAGTCTCGCAGAACACGTAACAAAGTTGTGCCGTGTCTACAAGTTGTGGGGTCGGCGGCGGCCACCGCCGGACACGGGCCGTGTCACCGACAGCGCACGACTTTCCGACTGGAAACTGTCCGCTGCGGCCGACAACTGAAGCCCAACCATCTAGACATGATTCTTCCTACACTTCATTAAGATTCAAATGTCATAGACCATTTAGAAGTTTTGGTTAATTGTTCATTTAGGAAACAATGGTGATTGTGATACATATACTGCTGCATGTGGTTAGGAAAACTAGTGCGACCACTCTACGTAATCTAAAAAAATATCATAAGAAATATTACCTATATAGGTAGATTGGTTAAAATTACCCAAAAAACCCTCTTTATCTTTTCTTCAGAACTCGAAAACGCAAATCTCCTTCAAAGGATCTCCTTTAAAAACACCATAAGAGTAGGTTGAAGCATCATTGGAGGCCAATCTGCTCCCCTCGGGCACTTGCATACAATTACTTAATTTGCCACTTTATCCGAGAGACTCTCACGTCGGAGGTAGCTCCGCGAGATAATGCTACACTCTGCCGCAATCATTTTATTTAACGCCGCGACAATTTCAAATGAAAATTAGAATTTGAGTGGAGTTGCAAACTGGGGATTGTTTGTAATAAGGGCGGAAAAATATAGCAATACAGATTCTTTTTGATGATCAAAGCTGAATAAGTAACTAGGTATGTTTAAAAGTAGAGCACAACATTGTTTTAAATTATTTATCTTTATCTTTATGATAATAAAAGAATAAGACTAGTATTGACTAAAGCTTAACTTTGCAGCCAAAAAGAAACGATTCCCATCCAAATAAGCAACAAGGTCGCTCCCTGATTACTGCGCCCTAATCCGAAAGTTTAGCGCAAATACATGTTATATATTCAAAGTGCTCGCGTGTTGGTGACACTCGTCGTGATTACCACATGCACAGTTATGGTGGCTGGTATTTATGGGGTATTTATATAATTCGGAGCTCGGCACCGGATCGTCGAGTGCGAGGGACGTGCACGGCCTACTACAGACCTCTTTACGTCTGCCAAGGCCTAGCGGGACTGCGCTGCTCAATATTACTGAAATACGCTTATTTATTAGCCTGTTTGTTTTGCTATGGTAATCTTGTGCGAAAATATGGATGGTATTGGCTGATTAAAACTGTTTCGCAGCACATGTAAAGATTTTTCCATGTTGCTCATAGTACTACTGATGAGTTATGATGCGATATTATCTAAGTACATAAAGTACGTAATATAATATCATATTCTGCATGGTTACATCTACATTTTGATTACACACAATATGCTTTATACCAAATGTCATGCAATTTCGCTATCCAGAATAAAATCTTTTGTATTGAACATTTAGTCGGGAAACCGTGACTTATAATTCAAAACGCTAGTTAATTTACCCAATTTGTAATGGAAGATCATAAGAATTTCTCTATCTTTTCAGTTTGTGATGATATCATTCATACTCCAACCATCAGACTAGATAGGTATTTAGGGCAAAGCTAGTGGAAGTGCCTGCATCATTCAGGTTTCGTTCCGTGAATTCCAGCGAATAAATGTAATGAATATGATCAGATCTCAAGATGAGTATCTAGCCGAGATGTCATGGAACTGACTCATAGTGCTCATCATAATTTTGATTAATTTTCAATTTAAAACAAATCTAAAAAAAATAATTAATCAAATCAAGTACTTTGCTAAATCACATAGAACCAAAAAGATTTATCGATAATTCCATCAACGAACACTTTTGAAATCAAATTGCAGTTCAATTTGTTCTCACACAATACTAACGGCTAAGAAGTAAGTGCAACGTGTCACTTATCTCGCCACACTTTTAATTCCCCTTCACGAAGTCCTGGCGTCTTGCCAGCACCATCCACCTGCGAGACCCTCACTATCTATGATTATTCAAATCCTTTTAGATTCCTACGCAAACATCTATATGCAAATGGTGACAAACAACCGAGCGTTTACAAACGCACAATATACTTTTATGGTTCAGGAAAAGCCGAATCTTTGCCACTTTATCTTTATCGATGAGAATTGGAATAGTCGACTTTATTTGTAAGGTGATAGGAGTTTGTAAGATGGGAATGTTTGGGTGGTTTTCCATGGTGCGTTCAAGATATTGTTTCACGTGTTTTATGAGGTGGGCTAAGATTTCACGGCGCTTTTGTCAGGGGCATTTTTGAGTGTTCCCTTTGCGTTGTATAGATGTTTATTCGTGAGGGGAAGTTATGTCCGATTGAGTGTAATTCATGTCTAGTGTTTGCTACAAATGAAGCAGGTTGGATTTGTTGTTTGAAGCACGTTCGGAAGGGAAAGAGGGAGCACTGATTTTGCTGTTTGTTTTAATTAAATTGAAATCCTACTACTTAAAGAGGAGTTTGTAAATAGCTACCTTTAAAATTTAAGAAAAAAAATAACAAAACAAAAATAAAGTCAGTAAGTAATATCTACACGAAAAAATATTGTACATAAAATCAAAACCCAAAAAAAATATAGCACACAAATATACAAAGTTTCCCAACACAAAGGGTACAAAAAGACACTTTGAAATGAAAACAGCACAAATGCAGGACAGTCCCGTTGTTTACCTACGAACCTGAAACAGTTATGACAACCTTATGTAATGACATTGGTATTTTTTCCCTCGTGTTTACATTGACAACATCCATTAGACGGCCCCACTGGTCAGTGCCTGCCGCCCAACGTGGGACACGGACAACCAATTGCTCCAAAATATTGTGCGTGGGATGCTCAAAGTTTGACATTTGATTTTTACTGTCAACTTTTATGCGGACTCAGTTTTCATATTATGGTTAGTAAAAACTTTCAATTTTTCAATGTTTTTTATTTTCTGCGTGATATTTTAATTAGTATAAAAGGTACTGCGTTCACTTAAGAAAATATAAGAACTGAAGTGTCTAGCTGAAAACTATAACTTTTTTTATTTAAGACATTCACTTATAATACCACAAGAGCTTCAAAATTATCGGGTATTTTCCGATAGGTTCGTTGCAAACAAATGAAGGAGTCAAGTTTTTCAGGTTAAAAAATAACGAGCGCGAAGCGCGAGTGATTTTTCCTGAAAAACTTGACGACTTTATTTGTTTGCAGGGAACCTTGAGGGAAATGCCAGATAATTATGAAGCTCGTGTGGTATTCGGGAGATTATTTTTCCGTCCCAAATGTCGGCCACAACCTGTCAGTTTGACGTAGCAACGACCAGAGAAAATATTCAAAAAATTTTCAGTATAATACCATGTAGGTTGTACCACGTGACGTCGAATGGTGCAATTCTATTGGTCGATATTTGGGTCGGAAAAATAATCTCTGAAAATTGTGACTATTATACCTACTTAGAGATCGGATATTTTCTACAAATTCCGGGTACGAACGCAATAACAGCAAAAAAAGTTTGACAACCACACCCTAACTCCTTCGCAAATTTCCCTGGCAAGAAATAACGCAAAATAAACAAAGTGTTATTGTAGCTTATTTTCATAAGTTAATAGGCGGAGCTATAACCCTGGACAGACGGACGGCACTATTGTTTATAGCATACTACCACTATTATGCACAATAGGAAATATTAGCTGAAACTATTGACTTGACTGGTGATGATACCATTCCAATATGTCCTGTAGTTATGATGAGTCATAATAAATTAAAGAAATATATTAAAATCAATAAATTCATTAAAAGGTCAAAGAGATATTTAAAAAAACAACATCTCTTAAAATTAAACATTTCTCTTAGGAAGGACCGTATTAGCTTAACTAAGACACTGAATTCCTGTACTGCTGAATTAGAATATTATAAATCTATTTATGAGATGGAAACCCAGCAGCTCCAAAACGATTTAAAATACAAGGAGTCTTTGTTAAAGGATATTTTTAGTAAATATGAGTCTTCTCAAGACCAACTAAGCAAGCGGTTATTAGAGGCAGTGGAGCTGATGGACCTGGTGAAGTCCAACACAGAGAGGTATGAGTCTCTGACAAACAGCCTTTCATGTGATAGTGCAAGCCAACCATCACCTTCAATACCATTGCCTGATATATCTGTACCTACAACTGCTACAGAGAATATTCATATGCAAAAATGTAATACTTTGCTCTTCACAGATGCATTGGGTGCTGGCTTTGGAAAAATTTTACACAATTACCTTAGCCATCACTTTACTAATCACAGTTACCATGACATAACTTTTAACCAAATTGTTGAGAAAATTAGCAGTACAACATTAGATAGTAATTCTATAATAGTTCTATTGTTAGGCAGTAGTTATGGTACAACAAAAGAGGACATTGTGAAAGGTATTGACACCTTACTTAGTTTGAATATGGGAAAATTAATGTTATGTGCTTTTCCTTATTCTGATAGTTTTTCAGAATATCAAAATAAATGTATATTTAATTTAAACTGCACATTACACATGTTGACATGTTGTCATAGCGACAAACTTTTATATTTTGACACTAATAAGTTTATTAGTGATTTCACATTGATCAAGGGAGCAGTATCTGTTCCTGGTAGTTGCAGACACACTATTGCTATGTTGATAGCCTATAATATTGACAATATTATATCTAATATAATAAACTATAGGGTAAGGGACGAGGGTATGCTGTATAGTTACACTAACAGCACACTGATAGATTGTTGTATGATGACGTCGTGTACGAAGGGGGGTCCACAAATACTATCTACCACCACTACCACCACCACCAATATGTTAGAACATTCTAACCATATTGAACACACCGGTAACATAGATTCTTCTATGCAAGTTTTATCATTTGTGGAGAACACTCCTGATATAAATAATTTAAACTAATTATTAAGACAACAGAAGATATTCCAGTATTTAATAATTTTAAAGATAGTAGCAAGTTATCTTCTGGCGACTTAGTTAGTTGTAAAAAACATAAGAGTGAGCAACATATTTTAAAACTTTTCAACCAAAATATTCAGAGTTGCTCTTCTAAACTTCTTGAAATAGAATTAGTTTTAGAACAAACCAAGTTTGATGTAATTTGTATTACAGAACATTGGCTGAAAGATTATCAAGTAGAATCTATTAATTTTGAGAATTATTCTGTAGCTAGTTACTTTAGCCGGAAATCCATGATACATGGTGGCTCCTTAATATTAGTAAAAAATCCTATTAAATATAAAGTAAGAAAAGATATAGTTGATATGTCAGTGGAACATAATATTGAATTGTCCTGTGTTGAGCTAGATAAGCATGTGTTAGTGTGTGTCTACAGACCACCGCAACACCAGAATCTTGGTGTATTTGATTCTGTCATGGAAGATGTCTTGAAAAAAGTCAGTAGCAGTAGTAAGTCAGTCATTATATGTGGCGATTTCAATATTAATATTTTAGAAAGTAATATTGTAAGTTCGAGTTTCTTAAATCTTTTTAAATCATTTAATATGCGTAACGTTTTCGAAGAACCTACTAGGATAACACCAACTACTGCTACTTGTATAGATAATGTTTTTTGCAGCTGTGAGTACCTACATAAGGAAATAGTGAATTACTTGCCCTCTGATCACAGCGGACAAGTTGTCACTTTTCGCACTAACTCTCCACCAGAGAAAACACAAATAAAATTTAGGGAATATACTTTAAAAAAAATCGATAAATTCAATCAAACTTTAGGTGATAAACTGTGTGCACATAGCTTAAATCTTAAAAATTCAAGTGATATTTACGCCGATTTTTTCTCTATATTAAACAAACAATTCAACTTAGCTTTTCCAGTTAAAACTAAAATGATTAAGTCCAAGTTCTTATTTAGTGACTGGGCAACTCCTGGTATTCGTAAAAGTAGACAAAAGCTGTTTGAACTTTATGGTTTAAAGCCTTATAGCACCGATCCAAGTTTCCGTGACCACGTCTCAAAATATTCGAAAATATTTAAAAACGTTTGTAAACAGGCTAAATCTATTCATATTAGAAATAAAATAAAAAATTCTAAGGATAAAATAAAAACAACTTGGACAGTAATTAATAACGAAACAGGTAGGCGAAAAGTTCGCAAAACTGATTTTAGCCTAGAAACTCATAAAGGCCTCATCAACGGTAACCTTGAAGTAGCTCAAGAGTTTGAAGCATTCTTCACCAAAATACCTTTCGAAACTACAAAATCATTAAATTCTTCAACCGCCGTATCTATCGATTTACTCAAAACAAATGTAAAGCCATGCTGTTCAGTATTTAAATTTCAACATACCAGCCCCGAGGCTGTTGTTAAGGCCTTTAAAGATCTTAAAATAAAATCAACAGAAGATCTTTGGGGTATGTCTGTCAAGGTGTGTAGGTCAATTATTGAAACTATTGCACCCTATTTAGCTTACATCTTTAATGTTAGCGTAGACCAAGGCGTGTTTCCTGATCTAATGAAACACAGTAAAGTAGTTCCTTTATTTAAATCGGGAAATAGCAAAGAATCAAACAACTATAGACCCGTTTCTGTTTTACCGGTTCTCAGCAAGGTATTCGAAAAGTTGATGCTTGCACAAATGTTGCGCCATTTCAATAAAAACTTCATTTTTCATAACGAACAATACGGTTTCACCAAAGGTCGCTGTACAACCGATGCTGGTGTAACTTTGATCAAGCACATCTTTAAGGCTTGGGAGGAAGCTGAAGACTCGATTGGAATTTTCTGCGATCTCTCAAAAGCGTTTGACTGCGTAAATCACGAAACGCTTTTGCAGAAGCTAGAGCATTACGGAATCAAAGATACATCCCTCCAGTTATTAAAATCGTATCTAAACGATCGGCAACTTAAAGTTCAAGTAAACGGCGTAAATTCACTAGGCTCAATGATGGCAATGGGCGTACCACAAGGTTCCATATTAGGTCCGTTCCTCTTTTTAGTTTATATTAATGATTTGCCCTATCTATTTGATAACCAACCTAGGATGGTGTTGTTTGCCGATGATACCTCTCTTATTTTTAATATTGATCGACGTAGACGTAACCTAGACGACGTAAACAATTCCATTATCCAGGTTCAAAATTGGTTCAACGCAAATAACTTGGCTCTTAATGAAAAAAAAACAAAATGCATTCGATTTTCATTGCCAAATGTAAAAAGTAGTGAATGTGACATAATACTCAATAGTCAAAAACTAGAATTTATAAATCAGACAGTTTTCCTGGGAATCACTCTTGACAAAAAACTACAATGGGGACCCCACATAACATCTCTTGCGGGTCGTCTTAGCTCGGCCGCCTATGCTATTAGAAAGATGAGGCAGCTAGCGGACGTAGAAACAGCTAGACTGGTATATTTTAGTTACTTCCACAGCATCATGTCGTACGGCATTCTGCTGTGGGGACGAGCTGCTGACATTGAATGCATATTTATCTTACAAAAGCGAGCGGTCAGAGCTATGTACAACTTACGTGGTCGTGAATCTCTTAGGGAACTGTTTAAAAAAATTAATATCATGACCGTACCTTGCCAATTTATTTATGAAAATATCATGTATGTTAGGAAAAACTTACATTTGTTTGATAAAATATGTGATAGACATAATTATAACACTAGAAATAAAAATAAGTTAGCTATCCCGCAGTTTAGATTATCTAAAGTACATACATCTTTCATGGGATATTGTGTCAAATGTTATAATAAAATACCAGACAACATTCTGGAATTGAATGACTTGCGGTTTAAATCTCATATAAAAGCCACACTTTGTAAGCAAGCATATTATAAATTAGAAGATTACATTCAAGATAAAAATGCTTGGAAACATGCTGGTCCTGCTCCATAGGACATACTGACAATATCTAATTAATTAACAAATTAAAACTACACCAGCAAATAAAATTGTATTCATCTTTTGATTATTTGTTTGTAACTTTGTACCAAAATATAAACCAATTTGTAAATGTGAACACCATGTAGCATTTTAATTGTCACTTTATCCTCATTTGTCTTTGCGATTCTACATGATCTTCGCATGCTTTTACTGTATGTATCAATACATACAAACTGTAATACTATATTATTTTTAAAAAGAGTAACCATGGAGTTTCTTGCCCGTTTATTTTATTTATTTATTTATTTAACAATTTATGTACACAGTGAAAATATAAAAGAAGTATACATAGTATAAAATAGTACAAAGGTACTGCTTATTTCTAAATCGAAATCCCGTTCTTCTCCATAGGAAGCTACTTTTGGAATGGGCAACTAGAATCAAACTTAGTTATAATTTTGACGTTCATAAGTGCTTGTAAAGGCCTAAATGAAATAAATGATTTGACTTTGACTTTGACTTTATTTAAGGGTTGTTGGATATGCCTGATATAGTCCCCAAATCTCCCTTCTATCTGCGAATGGAAATTTGCTGAATGGAAAAGGTTCTAGATATTTCTATCACATTTAGCCTAGATAACTGCCTTTTCAAAATTTTTTTGTACCTACATAACAAAACGTCACATAAATTAAAACTACGTTATAATCTGTTTGTGCGTTGATCGCCATACATCGCGATGACTTGCAATGATTATTGCGTCTGTCTACTTGACTGTCATATTGGCTGAGAAGAGGCTCGCTTCTAGTAACGACAAATGAATAGTAGCTTTGGAAGAAAAGTATCGTCGCTTTTTACTTGATGGACGGAATATTACTAAATCTTTAATATTTTAGCCATATTGGATATACAAGGTGTTGATTTGCATCTGTGCCATATTTTAAAAGTTGACATAAAATACGTATAGGAATTACAGTAAACGGGAAATAGTTAATATGCGCTGCTTTTTTTTTGTCATTGTAATGTCATAGTATTTCAGAAATAACCCAATTTTATGAATGAAATTTATAAGTGATCGTTGCGTATGCTTTGTGTTTACGTTAGTGTAAGAGCGCAGGACGGTTTTGAGGCCAGTAACACACGCGCCGAGTTTAAAACCGGCCAAGTGTGAGTCGGAATCGCGTACGAAGGGTTCCATACCATTATTTAGAAAATGAGCAAAAAATCATGTTTGTATGGGAGCCCCCCAAAATATTTATTTTATTCTAGTTTTCAGTATTTGTTGTTCTAGCGGCAACAGAAATACACCATCTGTGAAAATTTCAACTCTCTAACTATAACGGTTCGTGAGATACAGCCTGGTGACAGACGGATAGACGGACGGACGGACGGACAGAGGAGCGAAAACTATAGGGTCCCGTTTTACCCTTTGGGTACGGAACCCTAAAAACGGGTAGGAGACATTGACGGATTTCCGAAAAAAAATTAAAATCAAAAATATTCGTACCAATTTTGTTGATTGATTTGGGTTGAGAATCATTAGAATAAATACGTCCTTGACTATGGCACGGATGCAAATTAACAGCTTGTATATGGCATTTCAAGGGCTGGATCCGCCCCTGATAATTATTTACTTTGTAAGTGAAAATATCTCCTGAATATTTCTACCTCTCTATATAATTTTGCGTCTTCTTCTTAGCTTCGCTATGTTCTTTAGCTAGGGAGACGCAGTTCTACCAAATACTTTGCTCTCGAAGATAATCTTTGTCAGGGCTGCTATTATTACCATTCCAAAATTCCAATTTCAAATGAATCGTCAACACACTTAACTCCAACGAAAAAAGTACACAAGATACTTTTATTGAGGCCTTTAAGGTGGATGAATATAAAGTGGATTTATACGGATTATGTGGGGATGGTCTTCTGGCGGGGGGCTAGGGGTGCAGGGGGGTGTAGGTCGTTCGGGAGGTGGATATACAGCCTTAATCTTTGCGAGCGCCGTGAGCCTCGGAATTGAATTGGTTCTTATATGTAAATTGTCGCGTGCGAGTAAATAAATAAACGGATACGTGATTTAAAAGTATTCGCAGTCGGATAAGCTAGGTGGAGACGTTTTTGTACAAATAGCTTCTTCAAACTATTAGGGGATTCGGCGACGATGATTGCTCGGATTACAGAACAAATTTTATTTTTTCGGTGTTCAACTTTTGCAATTCAAATAGTGCGAGGTTTTTCAAGTAAATTAAGATGCTTAGTTGCAGATTTCATATCATACTAACGTTTTGAAACTTTAATAGTTTTTCTGCGAATGTCATTTACATTCCGTTTCTTATCTATTGATCTTTAAGAGCAAATAAAATAAATGGCTTTCATATTCTCACTGGTAGAAATAAATATTTCATTTTGATGTCTTTATCTAAGATCAGTTCTGTCAGAAAGTACATTTCGCACCTCAACCACGGTCACATTAGCAGTCATAAAATATAACATTAATAGTAATAAAGCAGCAATAACAAATATATCTTGAATAGCTAATAGTCGTCATAATGCGCTATTAAGGCGCGGCGCACACTTGCGCATACATTACACGCGAACCATTCCGATGCCGAATGTTATTTACGAGCTCTCTTTTATGTAATCATACGTACACTAGGTATTTATTGTTTTTTTTTTTTTATTTTGTTGTTTGCCTTTCTAAAAGTGACCAACAAAAAATGGCTAATATTGGCTGAATTGAATGAAGAAATTATTATTTTTCCGATGATGATTGATTATGATTACATAGTGAAGGTATTATTTAGGAATCAGAGTAAATATATATGTCCGATCCGAATTTAGACGACCTTTTTAAAATAAAGTTTTTAATTGAATTTAATCCCTCTTAAACCGATAAAACTTTGCAACAATTTCCTTGGTCATTCAGCAAATCGTTCACCTTCAGTGCCGCTATAACTCAGCACAATAATTTTTCAATTTATTTCATAGTATTTTTATCATGACGTAAAGTCGGTGAGTGCGTCGTGAAGTAATATACAAATATATTCGTACCGTAATGTCCGCTTGTTTATATCCGCTTAGAATAAGACTGAAATAGTCACAGAATGTACAAATTATTTAATAAATATCTAGGTATAATATAGTAGTAGCAACTGCATAGTACAATGAAAACAACTATTTTGATTTAATCTGACAGTATGGAAGATTGACAGTGTTCCATAAAAATATCTTTTAGTAATTAAAGACCTTTGAATTTCAGGTATTGTCCTATGTAAGTATTACATATACCTGCAATATGGTCTGTGTAGTAATTTAGAGTACATTGTACGTATACACTAGAGTAGAGTAGCCTAAATCTAACGTTATCAGGTTTATAGTAGCCGCTGTCAATAAAATACTTAAAACGTTTATGACTGTTGATAACGCCTGTACACGTTTATCTTCTACTAGCAATAAAATATTTGTGATAGATTTACGACTTTCCCGAGGTAAAACACTACAGTTTGTGGCATATTTCAGTGTCAATACAACTATGATAAAAAACTAAATGTTTGCCAAAACTTACAAACGAGGTTTTTGACATTATTTTTATGTAAATTAACGTCACTTTAATGTATTAGATTGAAATGCCTACTAATATTTAAATTGTTATTTTTTTTTCACTTACCTGAATATACATATCTAAAACAAAAATACTATTCTTTCTATTCATACCTTTAAACCACTCATCACTTCCTTAATGAAGATATTTACGTTCCCCTACCCCTCCCCTTAAGCTGCCTTCACACTGGGCATTTCGGCACTTCGGCAATCGTTGAGGCCTTAATATTCAATTAGATGTAATTACCGAGATGAGGACTGATGTCTCGGCAGATTAACGATGCTACACATAATTCATTACCGTAATGGACAATGTTATGGCTGGCTGTAAATTTTTTACAGTGGCCAAGTGTGTAAGCCGCTTTATTGGTTCGCTGTGTAACTAAATTTAGGATATGATAAAATTGTGGGGTTTTTTTAGTTATACATATAGTATATATTTATATCATTGCCGTATCGGGGAAGGGCCACGAAGATAAACCGTGAGTCAAAAATGCAGGATCTGTGCGGCGGAAAAAAAGGCTCATCGCAACATGATTTTTGTTTCCAAAAACTATGTTTCCGCCCGGGATCGAACCGGGGGCCTTCTGCGTGTTAGGCAGATGTGATAACCGCTACACCACGGAAACTTGACAATGTATGCATAAACAATACACCTACACAAAAGTGAAAGTGAATCAAATGGTCACCTTGCGAATGTACACACGTCGTTGTTACACAATGACAATCTCTAGAGAACTGGTCTACTCACAAAATGGCATTAATGTTTAACACTCAATCCAATAAAAGCATGTATTATTTCTATGCTGGCTAATTACCTCTGCATTAACACCTCATCTAGCAAACTATGGTTTTACGGTGGATTTCTATAACCTATCCGTTGCTTTGCGATTAGTGATTGAATTTTGACATTTAGATTGTTTAATACAGATAAGTAGACTCTTGAATTTGCTAAAGAGATCTACAAGTATGATCCTGACTTTTTGGTGCGATAGGCAAGAGTTAATAATGATAAAGGATAGCCTAGTAAAAAACTATGTTTCCGCCCGGGATCGAACCGGGGGCCTTCTGCGTGTTAGGCAGATGTGATAACCGCTACACCACGGAAACTTGATCTAAGAGTATATAAACTAGGTGCGTAATTACATGGTCTAAGTGAAAGTTGAACATATAGCAAGGTGAAGTCTGGCTTCTTGTGGTAGATAATGCATAATTACTGGTATCTATGGTATATAATCAATCATCATCATCAATATATCTCGTTTTTGCTTATAATTCACCCACGGACGTTAGCACATGATTGTAGTCTTATATATACAAGTAGATCTGCCAGAAAAACGTGCATGACAAGTAGAACTGCTGGTGTACCGCTGTCCCTGTTGTGCACATTTTAATATAGCAGGTGTAACGGATCTGCTCTTTTGCGTACAGCTGGCTAAAGGCATCCTAGGTGTCCTGCCGGGGCTGCGGGTTCACCTGCCGGGGCTGCGGGTTGTTCGAAAGAGATACCGCGGCCCTGGTACATGAAAGGCCTACGATGGAATACGACGGTTTTTAGTCAGTAAGAGTCTGACACTCCCTCACCGTTGCTAACCCACAGCGGGATCATTTGATGATTTTTGACGTCGTTAAAAAAAAGGCATCCTAGGTGTTCAAAAAAGTAATTTTGGTGTCAGGACTTATGAATCTCCTGAATAATAAAACTATCAGTACACGTTGAACAGGTGCTTGGTTGCCAAAGAATGAAAACTTGCTACTGAAGTAATAGTTGTTTCAGGACTTCATCAATAACAAATAATAAAAAGCTATGTTTCCGCCCGGGATCGAACCGGGGGCCTTCTGCGTGTTAGGCAGATGTGATAACCGCTACACCACGGAAACTTGGAACAAATGATTTTAAACTAGAGGCATAATAAAAAGCCGAAGTGAATGTTGAACATTAACATGTGAACTGATATGGGTAAATCCATCAAACCAGAAAAAAACAACTATACCAATACGTAAATGATTGTCATCATGTGGATCTACCAGATAAAACTGCGTGGCGGATAAAACTGCTTTTGTGGTGACAATCGACACGGATTTGCCTGCAAAACTATTTGCCCCAGCCTTCGTTTGCACATCTCGGAAGTCTAAGGGCATCCTTGGTGTTCAAGGAATCTTTGGATCTTGGGATGAAACCCATGGTGTCATGAATAGAATAAGCTTAGGATTCTTTGAAAATAAGTTGGTACTTAATATAGGTATATAAAGTGCTATAAGAGGGAATTGAAGAGGTTATGTTGCTAAAAATTATGCATGGAAATGGAACTTTTACAACTGAAATAAGAGAAACAGAGCTACGTTTCAGGCTGTCAAGAATAGAAATGGTAAAAAGCTATGTTTCCGCCCGGGATCGAACCGGGGACCTTCTGCGTGTTAGGCAGATGTGATAACCGCTACACCACGGAAACTATGAATAGGCCGGTCGAATGCAGCAACTGTTGCAAATCTTAAGCAAAAGGTCAAGATTAAAGCGGTCTAATGTTATCATTGTTTATTTTATTGCACCTGTGATAATAGATTACTTAAACAGACTACATTTTTAATACATTATTCATGTCGGTAGACAGTAGACGTATTGATAAATTACATTGACAAACTACTTTGTTGTGGTCTGTCACATAGGCTAGTTTGAGAGATGGTTTTAATTAACGCAATTTTAGGATGCTTCTTACTAAAATCCAGTGTCATACAGCAAGGAAAGAATATATAGGTAAGCCGCTTATATCAACTTCACAATAATCCCATTTCGACCAACCAGTTGCTAAGCCCATAGACTATGCATTCCACTTCCACCAGCAAACCATTATAATTCTTTATTAACTAACAGACAATATGAAGAAGAAGCGAAACTACTGCCACCCACCATAACCATCCAACTATCCAGAAGTATCATTGACAAAGACTTAAACCAGTGTTAAGTACACATCAGCAAATTCCAATAATCGCGTTACTAATTAACCATCGGTTACAAGGCACGCCAGTTAGACCCGCCACCGGTACCAGGCACGTTAGGATTACAGTGACATTACCAGCCGGATTAATTATCGCACATTAGACCTCCATTGAGGACAACTGGATTACACACTATCATATTATATACGGAGTAGTTGATCGTTGTTTGAATGAGGTACAGTCGACTCGCGTTAATTCAAACCTGCGGTAATTCGAACCTCGTTTTAATTCAAAGTTATCACGAGTTCCCTACAAAATCTCTTAATATTTCGAACTAAATCAATACATTTTTATATTCTTGGTAATTCAAACGAAAAAAATCATTGCTATGTAATAAAACGACGCCTTAATTCGAATTCCTAGTCGTCCAACACTCGACAATTCAAAGTTGCAGATAGAAAGATTGTAAGTCAGAGTCAGAATCAGAGTCAGAGAGCAGTCTGAGTAGCAGCAATCTGTTTTGAAGCAAACCAGTATGACGGAGTTGTTTCGAAAGATTAATTAATTCACATTATGAATACATGTATGTACCTACACTTTATCTTTAAACTTGACGTTGTTATAGAATAGCTGTTAATAAAATATAATAATTGATCAACACTTAATAATTCGAAATTTTATTTATTTTCTCTCACAAACGAACCATTCAATATTTCAAAAACTCGATAATTCGTAATATTTTGAGAGTCCCTCGAGTTTCGAATTACCAAGAGTCGACTGTATATTCAATTGCCAAGTAGGTATTAGTTTAAATTTAAACTATAGATGACAAACTTAACCAAAAGATCAATGAGGTAACTAGGTACCCCACAGATGGTAGAGGACGTTAACCGAAAAAAATAGAAAACAGGAAAGACTTTTCAAAGATTAATGTGATAATATATAAATGCTTTATAAAAAGTACCAAAACGTAAGTATCCAATAACAGAAGACCAAAGGACTGTTGGCTATAAGGCTGTAGCTTAAATGTTGTAGGTAATCCATAGAAAGGTAAACTTAAAGGTAGACTTACCACAAGAAGAGCCGTGATCAATCCATCAAAGCTAATTCAACCTGAAACTCGCTAACTCGATCACACGGCATCGATGGTATCGATTATGGCAATGGCGATGTATCGAGTCGATATCGCCATGGTCTTAGACTAATGTCGTTAGTTGCCCGAGTTATACCGATCTTGTTAGCGTCTGTGATGCTTGTAAACAATCGAGTTATACTGTGTGGAGTTTCATGTGGCCTCGGTAACGGAGAAGACCACCTTATAATCCCCTCTTTGAAGAAATCAATATTGGAATACTTATAGAAGTCAGTTAAAATATTTTTCTCCTTTTCTGCTGAGGATATCAAAACTTTTCTCTTTGTTTAAAAACTCCTTCAGTTTTTCTCAACAACTTACAGTTTCCTTACTATTTCAAACAGACTGCAAGCACAACATTTCAATATAAAGTCATTACTGAAGGCATGATTCTATTTCAGTTTTGTATTCCCTCTGAGCGCAGAACACAAGTAATTCGGTTGTCACAAAGACCTGCGGTGAACAAAGATAACGATGTTTTGAATGCCACTCAACTCATTACGTGCCGATATCTTTCCTCAGGAAACGCTTCACCTAGACTTTACTCAGGACCTAACTCTGAAAACTACTTCACACAAAACTCAACCCTGTTCGTGAACCGGAAGGTTCAAAGTCTATTGCTAATGATTTCACAATAGCACTAAGTACCTAATGAGCGTACACCAGCCGCCGTGAATAGGAAACGTCTTAATATAGAGTAGTGCGCTCCAATCCAAACATTGTCAGTTTGTTATAAGGTCGAGTTTGGCTTGTAAGGAGAGTGTAGCCGGTAATACAAGTGGTATAGTGTAAAGGAGGGATTGTACAAGCGTAATTAGTCATTAGTGCGACAGCGCAGTGGGCAGGAAGAGGCCGCGATTGATCGGACGTGAGAAAGTGGCTTACGTGAGCCAATCACGAGCTATTTGTACAGCTAATGTCGGTTGTAGTGAGGTTTCCGACACTAATGTCGGCTATCATGGCTCTGGAGTGGCCCACTACGTGGATAAATAGTTTTAACACGATCTTTGTTTAATCTATTACTAGTACTTATTACCTATCTGTAGTTTCTGAGAAATCGAAACACATTGTTATAATCAATCCAACATAAAGGCTATTTCAGAACCTCAATGAAGTAGATTAAATTAATAAACATGAACACTACAATCTTTCTTTCTAACATCCATCCCTACTTCTTTAATTGCGGAAGATAAAATAAAATTGAGATTTGAACACCCCAACGAGACTAATATCCGACCAATCCTATTACATTAAAAGCAATCGTCAAAAGAAAATAAATGATTAATTAGTTCGTAAAATAACGATCATTAACGTAATCATATTGGAGGGACGGAGGGCAGAATATGGAGGGAATAAAAAGTTCTTTATTGATATAGCTCACTTCGACAAATTGATACTTTGGCTTCTTAGCATGTGCAGACGCCGCTGCGATACGGACATTTTATAGTGTGGCTGAGGGAAGATGGGCATTTCCTGAATATTTTATTACGAGGGTCCATCACTCAAATAAACTAGATTTGTTTGAGGCTCTCGATATAAAAATATAGAAAGATTCACATTTATAATAACTTGTGTCATAGGGATTAGCGAGTAAGTACCAACAATTTATGAAGACACCTTCAAATTAGATCCCTTTGTCCTAATTTTATACGGCAATACGAATTCTAAATAATTATCTTTACAACTCTTCAATATCAAAGTGTGACATAACATCAACATTTCTTTCTACGACGGCAATCTAATCAACCATAACTGGACCCCGTAAATGGGCCGTTTAGCACAAAAACAGTCATAAGCCCACCTCTGGCCCTCTCAAGTCGCGAACTGCCATAAACGTTGTCGTAAAAACAAATCAATCAGCAGTAGGAAGTTACCTCCGCGATATCATAGCGCCCTGGTACTCAGCCGGCCAGGAGTGTCGTAAATGAACCGATTAACTCACGCTCGTTACGACAACTTCGGTATTATTTGTGTTTTTCTGCCATTTCTTGGTATGGAAGTTTAGTGATATTTTCCGAAGGTGTATACGTCCTAGGTTACTTGCGTCACTTAATTCTGCCTTCACATTAAATGTTCTTAGGTTGCTAAATGAAAATGAGGTTGCAGTTTTGTATGCATTGAAAAGAGATGGAAAAACACTGAGAGCAAAACGAAACGACATTCGGAAAACATAGTTTTTGAATGGAATCAAAGCTTTTCAAAACAAATGCATTGTTGAACCTGCTAAAAGTGTTGATGTCCGACAAATATAATGTTATTTGGTGCGTTTTGGCATCAGCTACCGGCCAGGAAAACATCGGCCATCAATATGCCGCGTCACGTAGCCGCTGAGTTTTTTGCGACCCCTGTAGCTTGGCCAGGGTTGATACGTAGCAGTAGAGTGCTTAGATTTGAACCGGCTAATCCTTATAATCTGTTGAATTATCCCCTGAAGGTCTAATGCACGATGTAATGGTATAATGCAAATCTCTAGAATGAGTTAATGTTTTCTTCTGTATGATGTATAAGCCTGTAGAAGAATTAAAATAAGCGTCAACATCTTTTTAGTTTTTAAGTTAATTTAACGTAATTATTGATGCAAGCTTTTTCTTTGGAAGAAAGTCTACGCTATCAAAACTCCATAAAGTTCATAACTAGTGTTGTGTATCAGCCCTGCTCTAGGTGTAGTACACAGGGTGTGCAGATAATCCGTATTGATAACTATCGCGTGTCGTTTGTCCATCTGTGTGTCAGTTCCGTTGCACGGCGGGGGATTAGGGGAACACACTCATAGATTTTCCACGAAGGAATTTATAGCGGAAAAACACTTCATAAATATTTTTTGTAACATAAACAACAGAATTTAAAGATTTCCCGGTCTGTAATCATCGTGAAAGAAACTTCAAAAACATTCTTCTATTTATGTGACCAGTAAAATTGATTTTTTACAACCATCAAGTTACCTTAGTTAACCTTGCGTAAAACGTGTCTATGGGTATTCTAATCTTAATTAATGATTGCCTCCAACTATAGCTGCATCATTGCCACCGGAAATTGATAATGACTAATTTAATTTGTCAATACCATCACCTTACCTCCTAAGACATCAAACTTCGTGCGGTACGTAAACGTGCTACTCCTAATACGAGCAGTATAATACACAAAATTTCAATAAGACAATATAGTTAGCGAAGTACCGGTTAGTTATCCGAACAGTATTCTCCCGCGAGCCGTTTGAGTTTCTTAGCGCGGTAACTCAATTACTCGGGACAGGTCGCCGCGATATATATGCGTTCTGGTTGTGAATGCCATAAGTCATGAGAAGTAGCGAGTGTAAAGATGAAAGAGGTTGAACTTGTAGTTTCTTTCATACTGTTATATTCTTGTCAAAATTATACAGTAGGCAATAGATAAAATGCTACAAAGCGAGCTACATGAACAAAACTGCTCTAGATAGGTGTGTTCGTTGAATAGTCTGAGAAAGGGCCAAGTAAGTATTTTAAGGTTATGTCAGCGTGCAGAATTGTCTTCTTAGCAGCCAGATTCAGGCAGGGATGTTTTTAGATTACAATTATTCCTATTTTATTTTTTTAAATAAATCTTAAACAAACAATTAACATGCAGTGTCTTGTCAACTTGTGCTGCGGTCCGCGGGGCGTGCGGTCGGCATAACTCATAGGCTCGCACCTCGCACGCCGTTAACTTGCAAACTTTGATATACGGCCCCCGCCCCACCTGAAACATAGCCCAACTCACGACACACTTACAGTATATTATAATATCATTTATTGTTGTCACAAGTGTTCAATTCTATTTACTCTTAAATCATTTTCATCTTGAATATCAAAACCCTTTGCAGTCAGGTAATAAGTCTATCAAACCTTATTCTTCTCATAAGTGTACCTAAGTTTTATTTGCCTCAATTTGGCTGCAATGATTCCAAATTAATTTCCATCAAGACAGTTAAAAAACTCAGAATGTCCAAGAAAGTACTTATTATTATTGATATCTCCCCAAATTCAAGAACGCCAAACTATCGCAAGTTGGAGCAAGTTCTGAACAACTCAGGTCCCACGGAGTTGTCGTGAGGTGAGGGGGTCTAATGATGCTTTATGACCTGATATATTATCATATTAACACTCTGAGCCTTGGGGATTCACTTAAAGGTTATTATTGAAGGTGAGTTTGCATATGTTGAGTAGGTACGTAGATGTTTACTTTATGTTAGATCTCTGTTAAAAAAATATGATTACTGTTCACGCACACAAGGCGTGATTCATAGCTGGCACCAGGGCCCGACAGAGGGCGTCGCGTCACCGAGGCGGGGGGGGGGGGGGGGACGGCTGCCAGCAGCAGCGGCCCGCACCGCACCGCCGCACTCCATCACCGGACACAGCCGACGACGCGCGCGCATACTTGTCTTTGTTTGCCAACATTTTGTACTGTCCAGTGAACCATTATAGCTATTATAAGTATTAAGTGTTACAGTCCACTTTCATTTAGTACCTTTAGTTAGGTCCCCTACATTTTGGTCCTTCGAGCCGGATCTATTTCCCAAAACCTGTTGAGGTTGTTATTTAATTCCTCCATAGAAACATTACAAAAATGTGCTTGGTTATTAGAAACATTGCGTAATGGGACTGGACCTGAAACTATCCACCCTAGTTTTGTTGCATGAAGCTTGGGTTTATTCCTACCTAAATTAATAGATGAGGAACCTAAAACATTCCAAAACACTTCCGCGCCAGCAAGAATGTCGATTACAGACGGTATATGGAATGACGGATCAGCTAACTGTATGTCTGCCGGTATATTGATATTGCCTATATCTACAGCTTTAGATGGCAATATTTTAGTAATTTCCGGCAATATGAAGCTAGTGATGGTTTCCCTATAGCCACCATTCCGAGCCTGAATTGTAAATCTACAAGACTGTGTGCTATTAGATGTTTGCTTATTTATACCTGATATTGTGGAGTTAACGTTACGTCTAGGCAATCCCAGCTTGTGACACAGTGTTTCAGTGATAAAATTAGCTGTGCTACCGTTATCCAGCAGGATCCTGGCGTCGAACTTCTCACCTCGGGTGCTGACCACTGTCACCAGAGCTGTGGAAAGCAAAACAGAACGAGTAGTAGCTGCAGTATCGCTTGACATAACAACGCTTTCAGATGTGCCGTTTTGTAATTGTGCACCTCCAGAAACGTCATCAGTCACTAAACTAGGCAGAGCTACACTACTAGGCATTGGGTCTTGTACAGTTGAATTAGACTGCTCTACGTGTAAAAGCGTGTTATGCTTACGACTACAATATTTGCAGTGTGACAATTTACAACGTTTACTTGAATGCCCTGGACGTAAACAATTAAAGCACACATTAAGCTCCTTCACCTTTGCTAAACGGTTTTCTACTGACAACTTACGAAAATCATCACACACAAACATGAAATGATTACTTTTGCACAATGGACAATTATTAAATTCCTTATTAGTATTAGGTTTAGGTTTTGTTATATTATATTTTATTTTAGAATTATAAGTATTTACTGTGTAACTGTTTGTACTACTATCTTTCTTATTTGGTGATTTGCTATGTTCTACTGTCTCTAATAAATCAGCCCTTTTACTAACAAACGAACAAAATTCTGACAATGTTGGAAATTTGGGTAAGGTATTGCTATACTCTTCCCAGTCTCTGTTAGTGACCTTATCCAGTCTGCTACTCATCATAATCACCACCAGTGTACTCCACTGGTCAGTGGGCTCGTTCAGTGATTTTAAAGCTCTAATTTGCTTATTGATATTATCAACAAATTGACGTAAGGCTACACAAGACTCTTTAAGAATCGCCGGAGTATTAAACAAAGTCTGCACATGGTTTTTAACTAGAAGCCTGCTATTATCATATCGCTCACATAATAGGTCCCACGCTAATTGATAATGCTCGCTCTTAAAATCTATATTTTTATCACTTGCTGAGCATCTCCCGTAAGCGAAGCGCGCAAATAATGAAATTTGCTAATATCATCGATAGCACTACTACTGTGAATAAGTGACAGATATGTATCTCTATACTCGAGCCAACATTGATAACTACCATCGAAAGTAGGCAAATTGATTTTAGGTAAGCGTACAAAATTATGACGGAACGATGCACCTGTGCTTTTATCCGCTGAGCCCGCTACAGACCCGCCGTCAACGCCGGCATCAGCGCTGATAAGCAGGCTGCGCGCCTGAGCTGCCACCGCGTGGTACCGCTCCTCAAACTTGGCACGTTCCCCGTACGCCTCGTCTGGCTTATCCGAGAGCACCTCGATCTCCAACTGCAAATTATCAAATTCATCGTATAAAGCATCAAATTTACGAAGGCGACCCTCTAGCTCAATACGCTGCAAACTGGATAATGAATCGCAACTCATAAGCACATTAACATGATTGCAAAAATTCGTAAGCTTAGCTTTAATAGCACTGCGTTTTCTTATTAACAAATCTTCATTAGCCATTATAAGAAGGTGGTTTGAAAATAAAAAAATACGAAAGATGTTATGAAATAATGCGATTGAATAACAGATGAGGCGATAAGCAAATGCACAAGTGATGACTAATGTAGCAACCAGATGTTTCAATACGAATAGGCTCGTGACTCGTGACCGTTAGCTCATTAGCAAAAAACTTCAACGGTAAACCGATAAGAAATGTATTCCATACAGCACTGAATGAATGCACGTTAATGCCAATAGACTTTAAAATGATTTAAATAATCATTTGTTTGCTCAAATTTGAAACTGAAAACGGTTGCAACGGAAATTTTTGAAATTTGAATTCGTAACGGAAATTATAAAGAAAGGAATATGGAACGATACACAAATATGCTTATCTTTATCCACAAGGCGAACTGTGTTGATTCCCACGAAGCACGTAGATGACCCGGCGTGTTCGACCAACTAAGTCGAGACTTGACCACCGTCGACGTGAAGACTTCGGGAACTTGTAGACGTCCTCTCCTCGTTCTACGTATTTAGACGACTCCAACTCCAAACTTCTCTTCTCTCGAATGCCGCTTGTAGTGACACGGCGCTTTTGAAGACTCGTCGCTCGTATCAAAGTCCACCAACGTCGCCTCGTACTGTCACCGCGCGAACGATTTCTTTGTTCGTAGAAACACGTTACGCGGATTTAAATTGTAGAAGGCCGAAGTGACCAAAATGTAGGGGACCTAACTAAAGGTACTAAATGAAAGTGGACTGTAACACTTAATACTTATAATAGCTATAATGGTTCACTGGACAGTACAAAATGTTGGCAAACAAAGACAAGTATGCGCGCGCGTCGTCGGCTGTATCCGGTGATGGAGTGCGGCGGTGCGGTGCGGGCCGCTGCTGCTGGCAGCCGTCCCCCCCCCCCCCCCCGCCTCGGTGACGCGACGCCCTCTGTCGGGCCCTGGTGTTACGTGTTACGTGCCGTCTAGATCCAGGTTTTGGGAAATAGATTCGGTCCCATCTAAACATGCCTTATCACAGGAGGAACGTGCGTGCGAAGAAAGTTTTCGCCGCAATACTGTTCGTGACAGTCAGGGTAGGTTTGTTGTGACAATTCCTTTAAAAGACAATCCTGTCATTCTAGGTGAGTCGTACGAGATGGCTAAGCGGCGATTTCTATCACTGGAGCGTCGTTTTCTTCGTGATCCAAGTTTCAGGGAGCGTTATGTTGCCTTCATGGAGGAGTATGAGCGTCTTGGACACATGACAGAAAATACAACGTCTAGGAAGCCACATTCAGGTGACGATATTGAATATTTTTTGCCTCATCATGGGGTCATCAGAGAATCCAGCTCGACCACGAAACTACGGGCAGTCTTTGATGCTTCAGCGGCAACCACGTCTGGTGTGTCGTTCAATCAAATCCAGATGGTTGGCCCGACTATCCAAGAAGATCTTCTGTCAATTTTACTAAGATTTCGGCAGTATAAGTACGTTATATCAGGAGATATAGCTAGAATGTATCGTGCTGTTGCTGTAACACCGTCGCAACGTCCATTGCAACAAATCATCTTCAGGAGTGATCCTAAGTTACCGTTAAAGACTTATTGTCTAAATACTGTTACCTATGGCACAGCTTCTGCTCCGTACTTAGCAACAAAGTGTTTAGTGAGTTTGGCTAATGTTGCTACAAGTCCTACCGTCAAGTCTTCAATTGAGCGTGATTTTTACATAGATGACTATCTTTCAGGCGGTAATTCGGTGTCAGGCGTAGTAGAAATGGTCAAGGAAGTTATCTCTGTGTTAGCGTCAGCGAATTTTCACATACGAAAATGGCAATCCAATAGTTCCTCAATTTTAGACCAGGTTTGCGATAGCTCAGCAGTTGTGGATTGTCTAAGACTGTCTGAAGATAAGAACGCGTCATCAAAAACATTAGGTTTACGCTGGATGTGTGAAGCAGATTATTTGGCATTTTCTATTTCTATTGATGATAAGAAACAAGTTTCTAAACGCCAAATTTTGTCAGTCATCAGTCAAATATTTGACCCATTAGGCTTGGTTGGTCCATGTGTAGTCGAGGCGAAGATTGTCATGCAGAAATTGTGGTTGGATAAGTGTGACTGGGATGAGCAGGTGCCAGAGTCTATATGCCATTTTTGGAGTAACTTTGTTAACATTCTTCCATGTTTGAACAATCTACGCATTCCAAGATGGGTTGTGTGTGACAATGCTATATTGCATGAAATTCATGTTTTTACAGATGCCTCTGAGAGAGCCTTTGGTTGTTGCGTGTATCTTCGGTCGGTGAATGTGGAAGGTTCAGTCAAGGTACAACTTCTTGCATCGAAGAATCGTGTAGCACCAATAAAGCCCACTACCATTCCGCGTCTCGAGCTCTGTGGGGCGTTGTTAGGCGCTAGACTGTGTGCTAAGGTACAAAGTACCATTACTTTACCTATTACTAGATGCCAATTTTGGTGCGATTCAACAATAGTGTTGAGTTGGCTAGCTATGTCACCGAACGTATTGAAACCTTTCGTACGCAATCGCGTTAACGAGATACAGGAGAGTACTGCAGGTCATACGTGGAGTTACGTGCCGTCTAGATTCAATCCGGCAGATCTTGTTTCTCGTGGGCTGAAGGCTGACCTTATCAGCGAGTGTTCTTTATGGTGGTCAGGCCCAGAATTCTTGTTAAATGATGAAACACACTGGCCAGCTATGCCCAACAAAACTATGAAACAGGATCTACCAGAAGTAGTTACATCTAACTTCACAGATCACTCGTTTCTCACAGACACACAAAAACACGCACAGCACACAAACACAAATACATAATTAATTCATACATTATTAGATAAATATTCTAAGATAAATCGTCTACAAAGAGTGGTGGCCTACATGTTAAGATTTTATAATAATGTAAAGAACAGAATCAAGGATCAAAATCCATTATCAATTAAAGAACTTCAAGATTCTTTAAATTTCATTTTACGACAAGCTCAAATGGAGATGTTTTCCAAAGAATATGATATTCTTAAAGCTGGTAAGACTTTGCCTCGCAAAAATAGATTGATTTGTTTGAGTCCTTTTGTTGACGAAGATGGTCTTATCCGTGTAGGCGGGAGACTTGATAATTCGCCTTATGACTATAATATCAAGCATCCAATTTTATTATGTTGCAAGCATCATATCACTAAATTAATTTTCCACAAATATCATTATGATTTATTACACGCTGGCCCTCAATTGTTGATCGCAAGTATACGGCAAATGTATTGGCCACTTGGAGGCAGAAATCTATCTAAATCAGTTGTAAAACACTGCATTAAATGTTTTAAGTTCAAGTGTCAAAATATTCAACCTGTCATGGGACAATTGCCTGTTAATAGGACTCAATTGGAATTCCCATTTTTAAATTCCAGTGTCGATTATGCCGGGCCAATATTGATAGCAGATCGAAAGGGGCGAGGGTGTAAACTTGTAAAGGCGTACCTATGCATCTTTGTTTGTCTTGCAGTGAAAGCTGTCCATATCGAGCTCGTTACAGACCTTACTAAGGAGGGCTATATGGCTGCTTTAAGCCGTTTTGTTGCTCGTCGTGGCAAACCCAAGAGCATCTTGTCTGACAATGGCACCAATTTTGTAGGCACTTGTAATGAGTTGCAACAATTCTTACAACAATCAAATATATCGTATGAAGTTGCACAAAGGGGTATTGAATTTACTTTTGCCCCTCCATATTCTCCACATTTCAACGGCATTGCTGAAGCTGCCGTTCGCTCAACTAAACACCACCTGAAAAGACTATTACAGTTAACACACTTCACATACGAAGAAATGGTCACTTGTTTAACTCAAATAGAAGCTGTTCTTAATTCACGTCCTCTCACCCCTCTTTCCTCTGATCCGTTAGATTTTACTGTCCTTACTCCTTCACATTTTTTGATTGGACGATCACTAATGGCTGTTCCGAACCGATTCCATTTAGAATATATCTCTCTGCTGCAGCAAAAGACTAAGTGGACGTCATCAACAGGACAACTGGCAGAGGGAACGTTAGTTCTCATCAAGGAGAGAGGACAACCGCCAATGCTGTGGCCACTAGGACGTGTCACGAAGGTGTTCCCGGGGAGCGACGGGATAACGCGTGTAGCTGAGTTGAAGACGCGTAAGGGAACAATTCTACGTTCCTTTAATAATCTTTGTCCACTTCCACTATAGATTGAATGCTTCAACCCGGGGAGGATGTTCACGCACACAAGGCGTGATTCATAGCTGGCACCAGGGCCCGACAGAGGGCGTCGCGTCACCGAGGCGGGGGGGGGGGACGGCTGCCAGCAGCAGCGGCCCGCACCGCACCGCCGCACTCCATCACCGGACACAGCCGACGACGCGCGCGCATACTTGTCTTTGTTTGCCAACATTTTGTACTGTCCAGTGAACCATTATAGCTATTATAAGTATTAAGTGTTACAGTCCACTTTCATTTAGTACCTTTAGTTAGGTCCCCTACAATTACCAAACATACTGACTCTGCAGGAAAATTATTTTCCTAACTTCTTGGCAGTTTAGAAAAGCATTTCCCAGAAAGTGGTAGTTACGTAAAGCAATTCCAATAAGCGCTACCGTTATCTCGCCACCTCCCAACATGGCCGCTCAAAATTAAAAATAAATGACTCAGAAAAATACACGACACAGACCATGATTTGATTAAATTAAGGGGAAAATACCTCAGCGCTCCTTCGGGGAAACAGCGGCTGATTCTCCACTTCTTTGTTATTATTAAAAGCTTTTTTTGTTGATGTTAAAGGACTTCATTTTGCAAATACGTCGATTTGCATGAATTTACTTTGTGCCGCTTCAATGGAGCTCACAAATATTTGAATAATGTCCACCAATTGCTGTGTGACGCCCAGTGCGGCCCAGTTAACGAATTAAGCTTTGTTTTTAGTTGCGTAAATTGAAACAATATCATTTTATATGTATTTAATATAATACTCACGGCGGGTTGACCACAACAACTTATTATGTACCTTTTAGCAGAAAATTATATCACTGTGGTCAGACGAATGTTATTAGTTGTATAACAATGAATGTTTATTTGTTAATTATTAATTGTTTTCCGACGAATTGCACGTTTTAAATTTCATTTCCAGTAAAAGGTTATTATTAATCATCAATTTTTACCATATGTACATAATTTTTGATTACGTACTACAGCACGACGTAATGCAAGTGAATAATCCTCAACTAATGATTATTCATAAACACATAAATTGTAACAGAGGGTAGTCCATTACACGCGCAGATCCCAAAACGATAATTCTTACGACACCAGAGTACACATATGGCGGACAATTTAAACTTAAATCGCGATAACCCGAAACTGCTGGGCGGCAATAAAACTTAGCCGCTAACGGTTAATTAGAGACAGTGTCCGATAGATGCACGATTTATAACACAATTTGAGGCAAGACTCGGGACGACTGGTCACACTATCGGATCGGATGACTGATAAAGGAGTGTGGTCACCCTCGCCCGAGGCGCTCTATTGCTCCCCGGAGAACACTTTCTTGCTGGACAATGCTGCCTAATAAAGCTGTGGAGACGATGTTTTACTTTTATAGTGGCTTCATAAATTAGCGGTCATATTACCATATGCCACAACGATCAGCTTACAAAAGTACATACAGCTACACATGATATGATCTCGAAAATGTAATTGTACGGTCAGGTAACTACGCAAATGCAGACTATAAAGAACAAGGATATTCTAGTTACTTAATGCTAAACTACCTATAATGCTCAAGTTACTAACTCAGTCCGTTTGGGGGTTAATAGACAGAAAGTTAACTAACTCTGTTCCAAAATAATATTCCACAAACGCTCCTAAAAATATGTACCGTTTCAAACGGTTCCTCTGTTTGCTGATTACAGAAGCATGTAGGACAATCGTGTATCGTCGCCGGATCGTATTGCTATTCGTAAGTATAACGTATAAATCTTCGCGATCGGATCGCAACACGCCGCGGCCGGGTCGAAGCGACCGCAGCCCGCAGGCTACGGGTTAAGTTTCAAGGAAATCTTCCAAATTAGCCTAAAACTAAAGCAAGGAAATCGAGTCTTTGGGAAATCTGTGGGGGTTTCTCAATGTAAGGCATAAATTAGTAAACGATTATGCAGGGACATCACGCTCTTTTTGAATCATAACATAAGGATCCATTGGTCTATTTCAGTCAATAAGTAGTAAGTGAAATAAGTTAAGAACAGAGAGGTGACTTAACCTCCCGCAGCGCCGTCTGTCCACAAGTCCCTGCACCTCATCCGATACTTAATACACTTGTTAAATTTAATTACACCATAAAACTATGGCGTGCATTCTTACCGACAACACTGACAAAGTAAAATAATCCTTATAGCGACACCATATGGTTGAAGTTACAGTGTGTAGTGTCGACATCCTCTGTGCACTAAGTAAACTAATGATTGTGTCGTTGTTAATCAGGTCAAACGCACGAAATTGGAAAGTTTCAAGTTTTAATACTTCAGGATATTTTATGGGCTTCACGTTTGTTTGGGGTTCCGTAGACTGCATCTATTCTTCCATAGATTCTAGTTCATGTAAAGCCAGAAATAGGTAATGATTCCTATTTTGGGGTCTACGTCAGGTATTGACACATTAAATTTTAATGTAGGCTTTATTTTTATTGATACATTTACAATCACATTAGTATTAAAAATTAATAACATGCTCAAAATAGACCCTAATTTTATTAGAATTTGTAGCCGATGAAGTTTCATTGACTAAGAATAAGTATTGACTGGATCCTGCAGAACCATCAGTGCATAAGACTAGTGACGTCACTCACACCAGCGCGTGTGTCATCATCAATGGGCTCTGTGACGGCGCGTGATTTACTGCCAAAGAGTATTAAACTTTACAGTGCAGTTAATTGCTTCCGCGCCGATGTCGTCGTAAACCCGAGCAAACATGAGGCCGATGTTAAAGAGTGCACTTTTTCTATCAACAACTGTGTCAAAGCTGGACGTTTGTTTTGAGATTGTAAAATCATCCGTTTTATGGACGTATAAGTGATAATTGCCAGTGACACAAGCCAAAATATTGCAGCAGTAGATAACATTCAAAACTACCTATTAAAGTCGTCCATTTCGTATCTGAACTAAGTCCTAAATATGTCAAGATTCAAAGGCACTATAAGTCATATAAACGAGGTAAAAGCAGGCAATTAGACCCTTAAGATGCTAGCCCCTTGAGCACTGACTGATAACGCCCTTAACGCCCTGAGCTGACCCTAATGGCGCGAATATGGCCTGTCATTATACCTATTTAAGGTAATTATACCGTGTGCTAATTGCGATCTGATAGAAGGCTCTGTGTAAGTCATATAAATGATGTTATAAGTATGCCCTTAAAATATAATTATTTTTATCATTATAATGTATGTAAACTTGCAGATAAAACATAAACACAATCAATTCAATTCATCTCATCATCCTCCGAGCCTTTTTCCCAAACTATGTTGGGGTCGGCTTCCAGTCGGCTTCCAATTCAATTCGTCTATACGACTGAATTATCAAGAATTTAAACGACTTTAGCATATTACCTATTTGGTTTACGTACATTGTGAAACAGTATGCCAACTTTGTATTTATTTCTTTAAATCAGAAGGTATTTTAAAACATACTAAAGCAGAGGATCCCCTTACGACTTGAGTGCAGTAAACCAATGTTCAGAACTCCCCAAGTTTTTAATCTTTTAAGTAAAGGAGTCGACCCGATGCGAACCACTTACAACAAGATTATCTCACTACATTTAACTGAACACCGTTATTTTATTCGAACGATCATTTTTTTGACAGTGGTAAGCTGGCGAGGTAGCTAGAGGGACGTAAATAAGGAAGAATGGCTCAAAGATATCAGAAGAATTAAATTACCTTTCTGTACCAACAATTTATCTTCTTCGCGTGCAACTGGTTTGTTTAAGAATCGTCTCAGCATCAATCGTTCTAATTAAAGTTATACTTGATTGTGATCTTCATTGAATGCTCCACTTACAATAACTCTTAGAACAATCGTCAACCCTTTACCTATCGGAACAGTTAGAAAGCAGTAAATTAAAGCGAAGCCGGGTGCGGTCGCAGTATCGGTCGCTCAAAAAACTGGCGATCGCCAAAAGCAAGTTAAATGAGGTCTCCGAACAAACGGCAAGATCAGTGCGCGGATTATCTGTGCCGCCTCCGACTTAATTAAACATGAAATTCAATTAATAGAGAACGCGGCGAGTTATCGCGTAAGGAATAAAGGGATCCCTTCCTCCTAATTAAAATGTATTGCCTTATTTAACTCATTTTCCACTTACAATGACATCGCGCGACCGACTCGAACTTTTTAATCTTGGTCGCGTCTTACTTCGCCTTAAGTATATCACGTCTGCATCAAGAATTCAACCCTAAAGGTCATGACATAAAGTTGAAATTGTGGTGTGGTGTAAATGATGAAGAAAATTCCGTGTAGTCAGGTCTCGGGAAGACGGCAGCGCGGGTACGGCTGGGAGTCACAAAGAGGTATTTGCGGCGGACTTAAGGCTGAACATTAGTTTTTAAGGGTCTTATTTTGTTGTGCGCTATTAAACCGGCGCGGAGTCTTTGATAGAATTAGCCGGGCCAATAAAATTAATCGGTTCCCCCTTAGAAACAAAAGCGGGCGAAACGATGAATATTTTGCTTTAGTACATAAGCTTTGTGAAGTTTATTGAGTAAATAAAAAGATTGAAGTTGGAAAACCAATTACGATAAGACTTTATTGGGTTTCAAAGAAAAAGTTTCAATAGAAAATTATAGAAGTTTTATAAGTTGATCGAACGTACGAATCACAGTCTATTCGTTAAAACAGGGCGAGATAGAAATGATTTATGTTTATGTTCTGCATTTCAATGAGTTATTGAACTATAACTCACGTACAATAAATACACTACATTTTTCTTTTTTATTTGCATAACAACGATTTAAAATTTTAACATCAGTTCTAACCTATATACAAAGTAGATGCCGAAGGTACACGTACGGAGGTATGATCAGTTCTCTGAAGTCTGCTCACTTATGCATGAGGATGGTGTTGATAATGTGTGGATAACCTTTAAACACTGCCTTGAAATGTATTTATTTCCATGTTGGTTAATACTTAGAGTACGACTACAGTAGGTGAGAGTTAGCAGCAGTTCTTGTACGAATTGGGACTTCTAAGACATATTCTGCGCATGTTGGACCGCCTCCCAATTCGCAACACTTACGACCTGGTCTCCTGCTGGGATGTCCTCGGCGTCTAAATGCCTTCATAGCGACACTTTAACAAATACGTCGGAAAATAGCGCGTAGATTTTTTTCCAAAATTATACGATAGCTATATGTTTTAACAAATTCATTTTAGTACTTTTGTTGCTTCTTTGTTCTTATTTACACACAATGTTTAAATAAACCTGATACCAGAATCCTAATAATATTATTTATATTTTTTTCGTGCGCACTAAGCAATAAATACGCAGTACATATCCCTCTCTCTAAATCCACTTGAAGACAAACAATACAAATAACATGAACCATAATAAATAAACATAAGATCATAACGATGCGTCATCTGTACAGGCTAACGCAATAAAGGTCGCACTAATAGTCACTGTGAAAGAGAACTAAATAGCCCGTACCGACCTCCCTGGCTACTCTTGAAAGCTTACCCTTGGCCATATCTAGCCCAGCGCTACTTGAGCCGCCATATCTCATATAGCTGCCGCGAACGAGGTGGATTTGTTTCCAGTAAGAAGAGGTCGGGGGGTCACGCTAAGATGGCGGATGGAACGACAATTATAAATAAGTAGGTTGGAGCAATAACGGGCGGCGACGTGCCTTATATCAAGCAAACTGCCTGCGATGCAACGCCACCTAAGAGACGCTCCAGCTATACTGCACACAGGGAAGACGAGGCAAGTCTTTGATGCAGCTAATTTGGACGATCACTTATCGTAGCACAAAATACGCACGCGAGCTTTAATTGTGCCAATAACAATATTTTACATTAACTGTCAAGACAATCTGTCTTTTTAAGTAACAGCAACAAATAAAAAGAGTATTAAAAAACCTTTATTGTGCACTTCAAAAACACGATTAAATGTTGAGCGTGATAGTGACTCATGCAAAAGGAACACGTCTCCGAGAAAATATAAAAAATACAAAATGAATCTGATCTAAATTAATTAAATTAGCTATGAGTTAAATATTTTTAATTTAGTTTTGTAGCTAGTGTCTCATCTGCGCTAATAAGAGCAGTGTGATCTATGCGCGGCGCGTTGGAGCTCATAGGCCATTCATAACCGAGGCTGCATCCTCCACACCAGACGTTTTTATTTGCCGATCCAACGACACTAACATAAAAACAACACTCAAATATCAAATAAACAGCGCTTTAAAGCGCAGTTTCGTACGGCTTAAGCCCGTATTAGGTAGTTAAATTTACATTTTACATTTGATATTTTCAGCCGTGAAAGTTATTTCTTGTTTGTGCTGCAGCAGATTTATTGTTCGGATCCGGCGGCACTCCAGCGACATCTCTTTGTTGCGAATCGTTTACGTGTATTTATGGGGTAATTTAAACGATCCGAAATACAAAATACTTTAGTACGATTTACTAAAATACAATGCAGTGATTATAAAAGGATTTATCGTTGCAAGTCGTGTTCTACTTCGTGATGCTCGTACCTTTCAGTGATTGTGTGTTTATTTATACGTTACGTGGAGATTTAAGGTGCGACAGAATTACGTGCCGCGTGCGCACTGCGGTGTGTTGACTTTACACGTCGCATTCGCGCTAACAATGTGGGAGATCGCTGTTCGCTCCTCATTAGTTGCTGAACTCTTGATATACAATGCAATGATAAAGCCAACCAGAAGTCATTACATCACTGAACTCCAATAACAACTTACTGCAATTCGTTCTTGATCAAACTGAACTGAAAAATATCATATCCACGCTAACAATCTTACCCAAACAGAATACTGCAACAAGATGTACAAAGTAAGTCTTCCGAAAATAAACTGCAGAAATGTTCGGGCAATATAAAGCGGTTGTAAACACACGGCGCATGCAATTCAATTGCTACCTGCAGCATGCACTGCAGTGTACAGTGTGCAGTACACTGCTTGCATACACGCGGGGCACTCCTCACGGAGGGATTTATTGCTTCTTTACAACTGCACTCTTCAGGAGATGCAGAAATACATTGTTTATAATAGTCTTGAACGTATGTTGTTTTTCGCTGCAATTTGATTCATATTAACGTACAGTTCAAAAGTTAGAAATATGTAACTAGGTACCGTGCACGTAAAACCCTAACACCAAATAACCAAATTTCATGAATAAAAACTGGGACTTTCATTTAACTTTTACTATGAGTAATAGAACAAAGTCATACAATAAGCAGAAACGCATATCTCACTAAATTCCCCAGCCATAACCAAATAAATAGTTTAACATATTTACCCTTGCATACATTAATCATACAAACAGTTGCTCATTTAATTTTTTGAAACATAAAATGTCTCATAAAACTTAGGTTCAAGGCATTGAAAAATAAGTACTAAATATTCAGAATGTAAAAGGACTACATTACTGGTTGTGTGAAGCAAATGAGACGATTTGTATTCAGCCTCTATATGTTAATATGTTTTATCATCGGAATATTATTCATGACAGACGCCACTTTTATTTTCTAGAGGTATTTTAATATATGATGTGCACCTAAGATATTGAGATACTAGCTCTATATGGACGGTAATCTAGACGGTATTTCATTATTTACGAATCAAGACATCCCTGTGTGATAATGTCGTAATATTGACATAATTGTGATATAGATAAAAAAAAAATGAAAATGTTTTTATTTTGTCTCAGACATTGCTTTCTTAACATAAAATTGAGGCAGCCCCAGTAAGTTACCGAAGTAGCCGTTACCGTAATATTGACATAATTGTGATATCGATAGTACGTTTTTATTCAGTTTTCATTCAGCAAAGACATCAAAATGATAAAGAACTTCAATAATGGGTGCTATAATCACTAACTACTTGACTGTCAAAACTTTTTCACGCCGCAACTATGAAAAAGCTTGAAGACATTATAAATGAGGTCTGTGCCCATCACACCGTCTCACGCGCCGAGGCGGCAACAATCAGCCCTCTATTGTTTCAAAACTTACAAAAACCACATTCAGTCGCCGTCAACCGTGAAAATGTCTCGATAAACGACAATGACGTCATCAAGAAAACAATTACTACACAAGAGATTAAAAATGAAAAATGTTCGCGGATCGCGTCTTTAGTGGTGACAAACAAAACATCATAATTGCTTTTTCTTTTATTGTGAGCCGTCGGGCATTGTCGTCGATATTGTTTCTTAAAAAATACAACCCCTGTTGTGCTAATCTTTTGGCCAAGCAAAGGATTAGTGGTGAAAAATTGGTGCTCGTAAACAAATAAAAGACGCGATAAAATTGTACATTTTTCTTTAGATGACAGTTACGAGTGTTAGGTATTATAATTTTAATGTTTTTCTACAAGATACGTAGCTTATCAGTTGCCAAACTTTCATAGGGTGACAAATTATTACTTGATTTTTGAAGACAATTGATCGAAATGATTTAAGAAGAAAATAGATAAGATTAAGTCCAAAAGCTTTGTTTTAACATGTACTAGGTGTAGTTACACATGATTAACTAATTAAACCCCATTAAGACCTTCCCGCATCACAAAGGCTTGTATCTAAACGAGCTGATACCTCTGAACACAAACAGACAGTGTTTCTTAATATTCAATTTGCGTGTATAGTATTGTTTAGTGCCCACCTCGGACGCGGGCCTCTAATCTCAACGGTTATTGTCTAAGTTGCGCCGTTTCCTCGGGCAACATCACCTCAAGGGAATTGCAGAAGAACCATTCTGTACTGTCTTGTGTTTTCCAAAACTTTGGTAAAAAGGAAAACTATCAAGAAGCTTTTATGTTGACTGTAGTTTGTTTATTTAAAGTCTTTTTTTGTGTTAGTTGCCAATCGGTTAAAAAATATCAGTAATAACTGGAATTAGGCGCCTCACAAGTGTCGAATTAATGTAGCAAAAAAAACTCAACATTTTAAAAACTAATAAGTACAGGCAAACCAATGTAGACTGAACTGCATAGTAACAACTCTAATCATTTTTATTTTGGACATTACGTTACCTGTGAATACAAAAGGGCGGCCTGGTGAAGGGCAAGCGGACATTCGGAATGTGCTGTTTTTCAGGGTACTTTGAATAAATGCTTTTTGTTTTGATCTTGTTATAGCGTTAAATATGTGATCTTGTTTGAACCTTCTGCGATTATATCTGTTATGGGACAACTACTTGCGATCGACTGGTTACTCAGAGGGTATCCAAGTTAAGTGATATTTATAGCGTGTGTAGGTGAGCCCGAATAACTTCGCAACTAGTTACGGTTACCGGCAGATACGCGTCTGTCTGTGTGTGAATACATTACTCTATACACTTCACGTGACTTGTATGGATTTTCATGTATTTAGTTTTCTTTGAGGAAACAAGTAACAACTAGAAGATCATTTTGAGATGAAAGATTTTTTTCCGTTTCAAATCTTAAGTACTCATTGAATTGGAATGGGACAAGAAGACACAGGGTATTAATGAACAGTTATAAAAAGAGTAAACACTTTCAAACGCGCTTATCTTCTATTATCATCCTCACATTTTTCCATACAGAATGAAAGCTAATCTTTTCCCCCAACAACCATCACCTAATGTTCCCTCTACGTACATACTAAGATTGCTCTATTCTAAGATGTTCGTGGTCCGAAAAGTCCTACTTGTGCACAGTTCCGTGCGTTTCCGGCACACGCAGGATGATAGCCCCCTGCACCACCTCGTGTTAGAGGGAGGAGTGGGGAATGCTTCCGCCACTAGAGACATTAGCGTATCATTACAACTATTTGAGAGAACTTGTTAACTTTAGCTAATGTTAGAAGGTGAATTGTGGGGGTAGTCATTGTTGTATTGTTTTGAATCAAAACTTGTTAAATTCTACAAATACGTTATACTGTAAGGGGCAATAGAAGCCTACAGGAATGTATTCAAAAGCAATCACATATTTCAGTTACATATTAAACTGGTTAAAAATAACTTCAAGTACGAGCTATTAATATAAAAAACTACCTTATAAACATATAGTAACTACCCTTCACTCCAAACTAAATTAAGCACATTTTCCACAAGTTGACAACTCGAAGCCCACTCGTCCCTCAGCAGGCCTGGTACAATAACCAGCGTAACAATAAAAAGCAACTTCTTCCCCCCTCACGTAATGACTGGTAGTTTTCACCCCCTACCCCTGTGGAACTAGAGAATTTATGAGCCCCAAGCAATTGATATAGTCATGCCTCAAAAATTAGCAAACAAATATTATTTTAATGTAATAATTTAATAAAATAATCGATGCCGTCATCGATGTCTTGTATGGGGCTAACTTATGCGCCCTACGCAAGAAGGATGGCGGCATTCGTCCCATTGCCGTAGGTAGCACCTACCGACGTATCGTAGCCAAAATAAGCTGTGCCTATTATAGCGAATCTTTGGCCAGCAAGTTCCAGCCCCTACAGTTAGGTTTTGGTTCTAAAGGGGGCTGTGAGGCTGCGGTACATGCTTTAACAACTTTCCTCAATAGTAATGAAGGGGAGGTCATTTTAAAGGTTGACGTCATGAATGCCTTCAACTCCGTAAACAGGGACATTCTGTTGACAGAAGCAAAAAAAGAAATTCCTAAAGTTTTTAAATTCCTTTGGCAATGTTATAGATACCCTTCCAAATTATTATATAAAGACCATCTTCTCGAATCTGCTGCTGGATGTCAACAGGGTGACCCTCTTGGGCCAGTCATTTTTAGTTTAGCTATAAATCCAATTATTCGTCAACTAAATTCAAAATTTAACGTCTGGTATTTAGATGATGGCACCCTAGGAGGCGATGTAGATACTGTTTTCAATGATTTTACACTATTAAAAGAAAAATTCAAATCAATCGGTCTCACACTCAACTTTTCGAAATGCGAAATTTTCATTCCTGACACCAACATTCATAGGCAAACGATTATTTCAAAATTTCATACCATAGCTCCGCAATTAAAAATCATTGAAAAAGCCTCTCTTCGCCTACTAGGGTCTCCGATCTATGACGACTCTTTTTCCTCCTTTATAGAGGAAAAAATTCAAAACTTCAATGACATTTCGGACAGGCTACTTAAAATTAATGTACATTCGGCATATACACTTATTCGATATTGTTGTTTCGGACCAAAATTTACTTATATCCTTCGCTCTTCTCATTTGTGGAAACATCCGAACCTATTAGATAAAGTTGACAAAATTATCAGGAACACCCTTTCTCTAATATTAAATGTGGCCCTGGACGACCGAGCCTGGCAACAGGCCTCACTGCCTATTCGCTTGGGAGGCCTCGGCGTCCGCAAAATTTCCAGTCTTAGTTTACCGGCATTCCTCTCCTCGGTCCACAGCACCGCAAGTCTCACTAGGAAAATTCTATCTTCCTCACTGGTGGACTCTGGGGTGCCGTGTTTGGCCGATGCGTTGAATGCTTGGAAAATGACTTGCCCAAATACGGTTTTGCCCAGTGACCCCTCCTCTCAGAGACAGTGGGATGGGCCGCTCTGCAGCATCACACGGAATGATCTTCTTAATACGTGTAATGGTGCTGCCGAGCGTGCTCGCCTGCTGGCTGTGGGAGTATGGGAATCTGGACTATGGTTGCAGGTTATTCCGTCAACCAGCATAGGCACTATGCTGGATGACAACACCTTCCGGATCGCTACATGCCTTCGATTAGGCGCTCCCTGTGTTGCTCCGCATCGCTGCCATTGCGGTGAAGCTGTCGACAGCCTCGGGCACCATGGTCTGTCGTGCTGCAGAAGTGCTGGTCGTATTGCACGGCATGCCAGCATTAACGACATTATCCGTCGTGCTCTTTCCACCGCCGGCGTACCAGCCGTGTTAGAGCCTAATGGACTGGTGCGTGACGATGGAAAGAGGCCAGATGGTATGACGTTGTTGCCATGGAAGATGGGTAGGCCCTTGGTGTGGGACGCAACATGCGTCGACACCCTGGCGCCATCACATCTTCCTAGCACGGCATGCTGTGCTGGGGCGGCTGCAGCTTCTGCAGAGACCACCAAGCGGCGCAAATATAATACCCTTATTGGAAATTATAGTTTTGAGCCGTTTGGGGTCGAAACGCTCGGACCGTGGGGCCCGAGTTCGCGGTTACTTTACAAGGACATCGCGAAAAGGCTTGTCGACGCTTCGCGTGACCAGAGGGCTGGCTTATTCTTTGGACAAAGAATTAGCATTGCCATTCAACGTGGCAATGCAGCCAGTCTTCTGGGCACGTTTCCGGAGGACAGTGATGTGGAGGAATACTTCGACGCCTGATCGGTGCCCTTTTATATTATGTTTTATGTTTATATATATTTTGTATATAGTATTTTATTTTTAGTTCTGTATAAAGATAAGTAGTTTAAGTTTGTATATATATATAGTGTGTACATTTACATATCATTAATAAAAGAAAAGTTATTTTAATATTAATGTGCTTTTTTTATTTAAAAAAAACTTAAGGAAATATCTAGACGTTGACAATAACTGGGCTAGTTATATTGTTTCAGTAGGTATTAAAGATGGTTTCTACAGAATAAGATACAATTAAAATATGTACCTATAGCTTTTAAATCAATAACAAATAGGTCAGTTTCATGGTTGTCATACTATTTAGTGTTAGTTTCTGTTAACTTCCTATATTTTCACATATAATTTAGTTTTAGTTTAGGCTTACAAATAAGGCGAGGAGCAATATTTATGTCTTGTATTTTATACAAGGTACTAAAGTAAATACTTGAGTTCGTAGGTACTCAGCGGTACTTAAACTGATCTTCAGCAGGGTCCTTTAAAACAAAAGACATGTAGTGAAACCTTACAGTAGAGTAACATGTAGAGTCGCCTGAGGCAGCGGACCTCCACTTAACCCAACTTAACCGAAGACTCTATGTAGAGTCGCGATAAACTTGCGCTAACTGGCGACTAAGTGCGTTATTTAAGAGGTCTCTATGTGCAGTTTGTCGTTCTGAAGAGCACCCAAAATGAGACGAAAAGACTTGATAAATCGTAACCAGTTTTTAAAAAGGTATTAATGGGTAGGTCACGAACTTTAAAGTGCCGCTAAGTTTCCCAATACCAAAGAGCGACTTTCAAAATTAAAATCAAAAATTATTCATTCAAAGTAGGCTGAAAAACAGCACTTTTCGAACGTCAGGATTACATATGAGACAGCTCCAAAAACACCCACCCTTCACCACTTCCTATATGTTATTACTGGATAGAAGAAGTGTCAATTGGATTACTTCTAGTACCTTAAAAAAGCAAACCCAGAGCCCAGTTTTTAATCTTCTTCACACCATATCTCAGTCACTGCATTCATTCAATCGTGAAATCACAACCTACTCTTTTACTCGTCAATTACAACTTACTAAAGATTATAGAGGTACATATTATCTCATTATAACTTACCTCATTATAACAGTGCGGCAAATATAAGTAATGTGTAAATAGTAACCTGTATGTGTTATCGTGGCGGACGTCCGTCGCGTCCGTCCGTCCGTCCGATACGGTGACACACTGCACTCGTTGTGTATGTCATTACCTACTGCTGATTGTAGGTGAGCACTGTATAATGTGGTAGGTAATCAATTGTTTATTTACGGTTAAAATCTGCACATACACTTAATACTTAATGCTGCCTACAGTGCCAGTTAATAGTTAAAAGATTTAAAAGTAGGTAATCTTATGTAGGTATGTATTTATTTCATAAATATATTAATCCTTTCGTCTATGAAGCATACTCTATCCTAGAACGATCTTTAAAATATTCTAGAATTGTTTCCATAAATTAAGTCTACAGTTACAGCATAGATACCTACATGACATAGGTCAGCCGAGTGTCTCACCGCATTAACTTAGGCCGAAGTTACGCGTGGGCCAACTTGCCACTTTTTATTTGCCACTACCCGCCTAACACAAGATTGCCATTTAACTGGCTCGCCACAAGCCGCCATTTGTTGCCATTGCCATATTATATGCCAGACAGCTCCTCGAGTACCTTGGCTAAAGTGGCATCTCGAGGGGCCGTGCCAAAGTAAGAATAACCACTCCATTGTAGAAAAAATAAGCTGCCTACATAAAAATTCGTTTAGATTACATTTCTACTGAAAAATATTGAATGAGCAAGGACAATGAAGCCTCTAAAATGAGAGTGAGTGAGTACATATTTAACTGAAAGTTTCTGTTACCATTAGAATGGACATTATACCTCTACATTAAGTACGTAAACGCGATCACTTAATTTCCTGTACACGACAATCTATACTAATATTATAAAGAGGAAAACTTTGTTTGTTTGTTTGGAATGGATAAACTCAAAAACTACTGGACCGATTTTAAACATTCTTTCACCATTAGAAAGCTATATTATCTGCGAATAACATAGGCTATATTTTATCCCGGTGCGGGCAGTAGCTCCCACGGGACGCAGGTGAAACCGCGGGAAAACGGCTAGTACTTCATAAACAATAGCAAACATATCAATTACAAACAAACAGTCTTAACAACTAGACACAAATAGCAACACAAACAATGTGCCTAATGTTGATACAGTACACAAATAAATATATCTACGTAGATATAGGTATGTATGTACAGTATGCTCATCGTTATCTAAATAAGCGAAGTTATACCTGAGGGGCTGAGCGCTCAATAAATCAATATCTTCAGCTTGTTAAGTAACTTTATCCCGAGATGCTCCCGTATCGTATGCACATTGACTAACGCACTGTGGGCCGATGGCTACGGTATCGGGGGCATAGTTGAAGAGTAGAACTATTTTTTAATATTTTGTATCAAAAGTTGACTTTTATCAGTTTTGATTCTTGATTTTATTTTCATATACCTACTCATCCTCGTTGAATGTCAATTTGCAGATTACCGGACAAAGTGAAGACATAAAATAGTACAGATAAATTACATGTCTACTAATAAGAAATATAATTTAATTTAACAAATTAATTTTATTAAAATCTATTTTCCATACAAAACTCGACAACAACCCTCCCTCTCTCTTGAGGGAGCTCAACTCAAAAAAATACCAACATATTCTTGCAAAAACTTAAAGATACTATTTCCAATTAGATATTTTTGTCCAGCGTGGCAGCAGTTGTAACACAGTGTGGCTCGCGTATATCCGTCCGGGCGCCCCGGGGCTCGTGCCTCAACCTAATTTGTATTGATTAAAAATATTCAGCATAGTTGGACGAGCCGGAATGCGCCGATCCGGCTCAAGCACGGTATTGGCCCAACTCAACTGATTTTCTTACAAAAATATCTACTACTTCACCACGTTCTTTAGTAACTAGAAGTTTGACTGAATAATTAGGTTCATATTAAAGGTAAACTCATTATCAAAACCATACCTTAAAATACAAAACATGTACAAACATGTTAAAGTTACAACTAGAAACGTTATCACACGGTTCTTAAAAGTTAATACAGTTCATAGGACTATTTTAATACATTCCCCTATTTAACAGGTAATTCAATTATTTTTTTCTGGATTATAATTCACCATATTAAAATTAGGTAAAATGTCTATAAATAAATGCAATTTTTGTCCCTATTACAATATGACAACTTACATATCCACGCATGTATAGAAACGCATCCCCATAAAGTGGACCTTTATGGCGCAATATGAATTGGTGGCTAGGTGGCGCATCGCGACCTCGTTGCCATGAATAATGAAATGGCGATACAGCATTAGTTGCGCCATCGCGAGGTAAACACGGTGCGTTGTTGTCCCCTCAACGATTATTATTTATGTAACGACTGTTGTTCTCTTGTCGTTGCGGATTTAGAGAAGAAAGAAGTGACAGATATGAATACCTTACCAGATTATTTCAGCGACTATGATGAGCTTCAAGCTGACCGCGCTTGAAGTTGTGTTTTGTTTTTAAAAATTTCATGTTTTTTCAGAACCAATAGTAACGTCTTTTGTTTTAATAACAATTCTATTTATTGATTGGGAACTACAATTTCGCAGTTGCCTTCACTCACAGAATTTGGTAATCATAATTGGGTCAGCCTAGATATGTTAACTTTTAAGGCAAGATCTAAGTAACAAACTTTCTGCCATCGAAGCACGCTTGATGTCTCTTCCAGTATGGTGCACCTCTTTGTATTCAGGTAACTGGCCACTTATGCTAAGTGACTTCTAGATGTTTCTTCATATCACTTAGTGGAACTGCTCGGAACTGTGCAGCATGAGATAGCTGCAAACTATTCCCTAACTACCTCCCCCCCTCCCCTCCCTTATGGCACTTTTGTTTTCATACACTTGTTTTTAGTTTCGATACAAATGCCTGTTTGTTTTCCTTGTTGTTTTACACAGTGGGTTGGTTGACACCTATTTTCCATACTCTCGGTCAAAAAACAATTTTTGGAACCGCCATTTTTTTAATAAAATTCACTACCGTAAAACAATAGACATACGTCGACGACGAGTTTATAAACATAAATACCTTTTGTAATTTACCTAATTCAAAATAACTAGGTACCTGTGTAAATATTAAAATCATCTTGGCCATAAATCGCAATAGAATATAAGTGTATGCAATCTCAACTATTTATTCACGAGCAAGCTTATCAGAGACCTTAATGAATCGTGGCAGGTCAATTACAAACATTAAAGCCATTAATATCCCTGCATACCGCACTTAATCAATAATTCAAATTATAAATTGTTCCCCACCACTAAAATGAATAGTGTTGTATCCAGCACCCATGTCTAAGTGTTGCCTCCCCCACGCCACGCCACGTGGTGTCCGAGGGACAGGGGACAACTAACAACATTCCGGATTAATCTTAGGCCGGATTTTAGACCAAGACAAATATGGCCGGCCTCCAACTAAACGCTTGGAAATTATTAAATTAAGGAGATATATGCGTTAAGGTTTAAACTTAAGGGACACGAATTAGTGAAGCAGTTTGTACGTGCATTATTAAGTAGGATAAGACCAGACAAATTGTTTTACTGTGCATGTGTGTATGTACCTTTGAAGTTTCATAGAATACTAGAAATAAACCTGGTTTCAAGTAACGTCGGAATAGCGAACTCGGCTAATGAACTACTGCACATTTAATGTTGCAACTCGTATGACTTTCAAACAACCTGGAGCTGTTAAACACACAGCGTTTGAAACTGCTCGAGACAAAGGGAACAAACAAACTAGCGCACATATAGGTACAATATTCCGAGAACAATAAATACAAAACAATTCAAACGTTTTTAAACAAACATCAAACAACAGGGTCTGAGACGTTTCGGACAATTTACATGTTGTAATTTTAATTAGGATTCCGTGGACCACAGGGCAAGACGGCCGGGGTCCGTACAATGGCCGCCCTACGTCCCTCCGAATACTTGTACCTAATGTTAATTTAATCTAAGACGCCAGTCCGCTCGGCGAAAACTTGTGACTTCTTGTGTTGTTGTTCATAGTGTTCCGACTGGGGCACCGATACACTGTGCAGATTCTTCAAATCACACTTGTCTGGTTATAAATATGTAATTATTACTAGTATTGTGAATCATATTTTAAGAAAGTGCCTTCATTTACATAATAATGTAATTATGTATTTCAAACCACATTATATTGGATTTCAGATACCAATAAGAATAGATAGTTCGGATCTACAACAATGTTTCAATATTGACACAATGTATTAGATACGAAAGTAGAAAGAAAAAAATATTTAAAAAATTATAAAAATTATTTAGACAGATTATTCTTTAAAAGAATTCTTTAGAAACGAAAACTCTTCATAAGCGAATAAAATTTCCGAAAAACAACATTAGACCACCCATTAGATCACCATTCAACGAATGACAAACGGAAAACCATATCTCAATCCGGTCACCCAATGTGAACATGTCCACTAGCTGCGTATAAAGTCTCCGTTGTATAATTACGGCGAATAATTCACGGGGTCCACTTAACCGGACCCCTGACCCGACCCAACCTGTCGCCACCTTCGGACCCGGTCGGCTAAGACATTGCCAAGATTTCAATGTAGAACGTTCCAGAAAACTTTCGCCAAATGATGCTTGGGTCAGGTACATACTTAATTGGTTTAGGGTTAAAATGTGTTTATACTTTACGCGTGGTTTTGTAAGACTTTAATCTCTGTCAATCTTCAGAGAATTTGTGGATCATTCAAGACCCTACCCTTTTACAAATAGACGCATCACATTGTCTAGCTCCTTTTCGGAGAATATGAGATGATAAAAAATGCAAATAAAAAGTAAGATAAGAAAATTTCATTTTCAGGTTCAGATAAATGTACTGGAAAAGTCTAGAACGAAAAAACCTTTTTATTTTAACATTCGATGAATAAATTGCTATCAAAGTTGAAATAGTTTCTCATCTCACATATCTACTGCTCCTGCCATCACGTTCTAACAAAATATGAGAAAATTGATGATGCCTCGTGAAGGATTACTCGCATATTGTAGTGAGAAATAAAACAAGAAAATTTGAAGGAGAGAGGACACGCGAAATATGTTTATAAGAAGCAACGCACTTTGATTTATAACGATCCCTAGATATCGTACAGGGGCGGAGCAGAACAAGGCGTAGACAGAGGCGACTTGGAAAATCAGGACTAAACATTTTATAAGATTATCATTTAACTTAATTTTTAAAAAATATATAAGCTATGATCATAACTCTAAAATTCATGACTGTGATGAATAGTGCTATCAGAATAAATAAAATAACTTCAAATCGCTTGAGCTTTTCTTTTAGACAGTATTGTGAAAGTCAAAAGTCACAAAAGTGCAAGATTTATCCCCTCGGGAGCATTCACACTGATTAGGCGCGAAATCTTGTAGGTTCATGCTGTTTTTAGGAAAAAAACATCTAAGAAGTTATGTACATACATAGGTACATTAATTCATCATCATCATTGATATCATCAGCTTTGGTGATGTCATTCATCATTTCCCGAGCCTTTTCCCATTTACCTTGGGGTCAACTTCCAGTCTTAAGTACCTATTACTAAATAAAAATATACCAAATTAAAACAAAAGGATTGTTTCCCTTCAAATTTTCAAGTAGCAAATGACGAAATCTCCCAGGTTCAGTAACCGCAACATAAAAATAAGATCATTCTCCCCACATGTAGAACAGTTTCTGGGGAGAGATTAATCTGGTAAAAACCGGTGCCTCACCGCGCCATAAGTCATGGTTTGCGAGTGGCACACCTTGCCTCATATTTATGGAGCCATGGCGGCGACGGCCCGCTAAATCTAACGTTCCTTTTCCAAGGGAAGGATTTAAATATGCATGGGTTACATTCAAGTGTTTAGGGTAAGAGAAAGTTGGGTATAGTTTCGTAACAAGTGTATGGGTTTCTGCCCCTTCAGCTAAAGGTATTAGCTACTAGATATCTTTCACCTACTTATACTTCGATTTTAACACTTAGGTATTTTCTTTCAGGCTAATTCACTATCGACGAAACTCTATGTTGAATTCAATAACTTCATTAATGTAACCTGTTTTCGTTTTGTCCACTCAATACTTCACAGGTTTATTCCTTTTAAATTACACTCAAGTTAATGTATTCTTTAATAACTATAATAAAAACACTAAGCGCCGCGCCCCACCTAATATTTTTTTAACGCGCGCTTTTATGAAGAGCTGGCGGCCATGCAAATGTCGCACCGTTCCTTACAACACTATTAAATATTATTTGTTGCTAAAATTAAAACATTAAAACACGAATAAAAAGGTTGCTTTCCCAACAGACAATTGTGATGCAAAATACGCGGTGCTTACAGTGCAAGCCAAAAAAACGGGCGCGCGAAAAATGTCCGCTTTCTTACGTCTTCACTAGTAATAAAAATGTAATGGGAGCTTTGTATCTTTTTGTTGTTATTAAAATTTCTGACTTCCTTTTAAACGTAAATTTTGGAGTGCGGCTCTTGGAGATACTCAAGACGCTTTTAGCCATTATGATTTATCATTTTGCTAACGTCTTTAACAGTTCCTACTATGTTTACTGGTTTTTATATCGTAATATTTGAACTAAACAATCAATATAAAAGGCATTACTTGAAACAATTATTGGGATGGATTACATTATAATAAAAATTACGACTAACTTTTTCTGACTTGACGTTTTCTTAGTGTAGCAACCAAGACTGTTTGCAATTCAAAAATATGAAAATGACCCCAAAACAATAAAGAGCGCACATCGCCGCGGCACGTAATCCAAGTTTTATAAAACACTTTTTTATTTGGAGTTAAGTGTTGTGCGGCTATAAAGGGCACGCCAAATGACGCAATATCGGGACGGGGGCGCGGTGACGACGTTATTATTTATGTTAATTCCCAACGCTAAATGACGTCTTACGTGTTCCCGCCACCTTTTACTCACCCCGTGCAGGGCTGCCGGTTGCATAACAATAAAACTGGATTTATTGACGCTGGCTGTAATTTTTTTCCCGCGAGTGTAAGTTTGGAAATTATATGTCACTCGTGTTTTTTACCCTTACGTAAGGGATAGGTGGTGAGATCACTTGATCTCAATATCGGAAAAGGGAGAGTTGTTTTGTCGGATCATATTAGGCAGGAATAAAGTTTCGTAAACTTTGAAGTAAGTAATCGAAGTCAGTAAGTATATAGTGCACTATACTTATCATCTTGACAGATACAAGGAGTAACTTTTTTATAATGCATCTTGATTGAGCTTACTCAATTTCATATTTAAATTATACTTTATATAAGAAAATAATAAAAAAAAACATTCGGCATCCCTGAACGGCGCGTCTGAAGAGTGCGGCATACAACTTTTTCACAAGTCACCACGGTAATTGTGGCACTTTACATAATGTCTATTTTAGTACCGGGAGCATTTTTCAAAACGCGCGCCCCTAATGATTCGTGAAGAGCGCCTTGATGTCCCGTAATGCATCGGGCACCTCTCATTTACCGAACGTTTGCACGGAACCAGATTTATTGCAAGCGCTAAGTGAACGCGATCGCCTGTTGGCACCCACCGCGTCACTCCGGCACTACGGCACGGCGGCACTCCGGCACTACGGCACGGCGGCACTACGGCAGCACGGTGAACGTTAGAGGGTTGAGAAGTCGAGAGTAATGACGGTACATTTAATTTTTGCGTAAGCAAATTTGCTCCGAACGCTGTCATAAAGCTGGTGATTTTTCTTCTTGACTCTTAAAAGGTTTTGTGAGATTCACGTGCGAGGGGGAATCTTAAAGTGAACATTACTGCTGTTAACAAATCGAGACATCAATTGCATATTAGAGGAACATTTGCACTTGAAGTCGATACTTAATCTTGTAAGTATTCAAGAAGTGCGTTTATATTAAGTGGTTTTTATATTGGAGGCAAGCTCGTAACGCAAGTGTTGCAAAACATAAAGTCTGTGAACAAGCTTCCTCCTTCGGCACAATACCCTGTGTAAACCTCAAATCCGACAAAGTCGTCGCTAACCCCACTTTGAGGTAGTTCCAAGTTCAGCCAAAACATGTATTTATAATGTGAAAGCAAAAGAGGTGCGTTTTGGCCATAAATATCAGTTAGGTTGAGTCCAGCGAGCGCGTCGGCTTAGGCCTCCAGACGGCGCGTATGACGCGAATTGTAAATGCGCAATTTGCCGCAAGTTCGCAGTTCCCGCGAGATTTATATGCGGCGGCGCCGACACCTTGTCTTATCCGCGCCGCGCCGATAAGCCCACTCTTCATTACCAGTTTACAACAGTTTATTGTTGGGAAAGCTGCTTGCTCGTTAGCTGGGAAAATCTTGTGTCTACACTGACTTAAAGAAGACTAGTAAATCTTCATTATTCGGTTTTTACATAAGCATTCGTAGATGATGTAAAATTTCATCACTATGCATTACGAAAACAATCCGCAAACTATCCCTACTACTGAAGTTAGTTACTTTGATGTCAATTTAATAAACACTCAACTCTTCCGCTCATGTCCACGTTTTTTGTACAACTCTTGCAGGGTTATTTTAGCCGTGCCCTTGCATCGGAAGGTGTGTGATGTCGGGCCATAAAAGTGGCGTAAACACGCGGTTCCGGCCGCTGCGTGCACCTGGCGGACAGGGCTGTTTGTTTGTTTGTGTCGAGCACTTGTTTGGCGCTACGAGGTGAGGATAACGTCCGGCCTACGTACGTAAACACTTCCTAGTGATTAGTTGTAATGAGGAGTAACTAGTTGTATTCAGAGAATTATGAAGCAATAGGTACTTGTATTGATGAATGTGGTAAATTTTTACGCACTGGTATTGTAGTAAAGAGATTTAGTTCAGCATTAACAGAAACCCATTTATTTTTGATAAAAAATGAAAAGAAATATAGTAGTTAAAACAGTCAAAAATACTAGAAATAACATAAAAGACTACCTAGCAAAAATAAATAAATACTTCAAAACACACAACGACTTGTATCGACTCCTCGGAATCTGTCACAATATTTACCTCTGGGCAACAAATGTGAGTTTTCCAAAAAAGCTCGGCAAACATAAACACGCGCGACCTTCCGTCACCTTGTGTGTCTGTGTGTTTGTTCGCGCCGGCCCTTGCTGAACCGCCTCCACCGCGACGGTGAAAGACGCACTTGTTTATGTACAACATATGGCGCCAAAAAACTGGGTCTCTCATGTTTGGGTTCACTCAAAAATGTAAGGGTTACTATATTAAATGTGTCAAGATTTTAAGACAAAGCAATATTGACTTACTAACAGATAGCATAAGTAGGTACTGGACAAAAACCACCACCATAAATGACAATGATTATAATATTTATATGAATATTTCAGACCCATTTCATTTCTGAAAATCACTCAGCCCATAAAATAAAGACATGAATTTCAAACAATACTCACCGTCGAATAAAAAAACATCTCCTACAAAAAGTTGATCTTATTCAAATGTCACGGCGAGCGGAGCCGGGCGACACCACTAGTCTCTGCATTATTCATGACAACGAGGTACAGAGTGAAACGACCCTCAGGTTAATAGAAATATTTTAATGCTGTTTATGTTTCTCTTTGGAGAATAAGAACATAATTTCACTTCGATAGACAACGAATTTATTACCATGGAAGTCAACTCATTTGTGTATAGCTACGGCTTTACTAAATACAAGACAAGACACGGCAAATTGCATCCAATCCGAGGCCACTTCCTTCGCTTGCTTGCTGAACAATAGCACTTCCTAAACAACGACGCATTGATCTTAGACAACGTGGCTCACTGCTCACTGTGGACCCACTCGGATTGACACCTACAATACTACAACAAACAAGAGTATCTAGAGTTTAACTGTTGAATACTCCATCAATAAAGTTCTGAAGGAATGCTATCTGATACCAAACATGGGAATAGGGTGAGGACAAGAAGACGAACGATAAAATCATGAAGGGCCTCCTTGGTCTTACTTATGCGAAATGGTATTTATCAAGTTGTACCTATATCTCTATTCTTATAGAAAAAATGATCCAAAATATGTAGTGCTACGAAAATAAGAACTGTATCTCATATCGGTCAGTCCAAACAAATAGCACATACATCAATCTTTAGCGCGAAGCTGTTTACGAAGTATCCAATCAGCTGGCGCGAGCTGCGTGTCCGTTTACTTGTCTGTATGTGTGTCTGTCTGTTTGTCTCGCGGCCAATATGTTACATTGTCGAAGTATTTACATGGCGTGTGTTGTGCCGGCCGCGGCGCCTACTGGGAGAGCGGATAAATCAGAACGTGTAGATGTTCAAAATGTGAAATCATATTTCAGGTTTACTGATTTGTTGATTTGGTGTTACACGTTTCATGTCTTTGTGATTGATACAGTTTTATTAATTGTTCTAAGAACATGTTTTTTTTTATACAATAGATATTTAGTGCGTTTTGATATTTATACACACAAGTACATTTTTGATTGATTCTTGAAAAAAAGCCGCAATTCGGAACAAGAGCCATCACTATGTTTGTTTATGTATAGTTAATATCGGTATCGGATACACGTACAAGTTATTGATGGCGTTGATTTCCACTCTCCTTTCAATCAAAAGTTTCCTCGGAGGTAACTCCTCAGTTATTTATAGACCAGTATCAGTCCGCCCACTGGACATCACTCACGTTAATATTATGCTCAACTCCGCACATTGTTTATTTTTAGCTTCCGTTGGGAAACCGCATAGATTTTTTTACTGATTCATGGGTAATAATGCAATATGAATAACTTCATATTGCATTATTACCCATGAATTTAATGAATTAATTTACTGGTTTAATTTAATATGCATTATTGTTTTGAATAACCCGCATGCATATCGCTATGACGCTGCAAATGTATATGTTTGAAAGAGAATGTAAACATCTAAGTATGCGTCACTCTATATTTTAGCGAAGATTTTGCCAACTTATGTACTAGATAAGTTAAACAGCGTAGCTTAAATGTAAGTTTATTACGTCCAAATAAAACCCCGTCTATCGCAGCCACAAACACAAGTGGTACACCAGAAATCAGAAACTTTTTAAACGTTGGAAGTTGTGTGTGGCCACGAAAGTTGCCGACAGTCACAGGCGGCCGCCTTAGTTGCGGCTCGCACGACTTGCTCTCAATTAAAATTATTTCATCCCGGTTGCTCCCGGCGAGGACTCTCCACGATACTCCGCGACAGACAGACAGACTCAAATTATGAAAAACTTTTTGTCTGGCTTTCAAGCTGTCAGAATTTTTTGGAGCCTAAGATGGCGCTTAGTGAATTTAATGAGGGGTACCTAACTCTGACAATAGAGGAACAAAATGTATTAGTTAATTGTGAACGATTGTTTTGAAAATAATGAAAAATTTATAGGAATTGTTTTCGTGAGTCATTTAACAACACCTACGCAAAAACAAAACAACGTATTTGTAGCTAAAATTAGAAAACTTCGTGTAGTTCAACACGATGCCCAATGTCTTAGATAGAAATACACGTTTGTAGATATTTGCTAAAACAATTAAACTAAGTACAGAGCTACATCTTAGCGGCGTGAAGCTGTCGGTCAAGCCAATTAGCGAGCAATTGAAGGGTTTGCTTTGATCCGCCTTTGCCCGGCCGCGCGTTACGTAATGACTTGCTACCTTCTACCTGGTGCTGATGACGCTAATTAACTCCGCCGAGGGTTGCCAAAGGTGACCACTTCACGTCTCGAGTAGCTACTGAATGGAATTAAAGAAGTATGCAATGGGGTTTGGACAAGTACTTGTTTAAGCAAGTGAGCGTTAATAAATAAGCATTACATCTTTGATGAGATTCTCTGTTCTGTTCGGGGTAGAGATTAATTTGATCATGATATTGATCAAATTAGTTCAGTTTTAAAGATAACAGTTGTGCATGTCTTGAATTTCATCATCTAGCTGTAATCTAAATATTATGGCAGTGTACAGTGCACATTAGGCAGTGAGTACATGTGCTGCCCCTTAAGAGCGAACCCTCAAACGACGAGGCAGACCTTTCCGACCAAAGACATCGTTCGTGACACAGTACGGAAGTGCGCAAGCCGCGCGGTCAGCTTCCGGCCCTTTGACCTGTCTTTTGTGCCCGCTCGCTCTAATTACGACATTACTACAAACCGGTGCCACGTCTTACACTTAACACCAATCCTATCTGCATGTTAATAAGGTATATTTTCCATTGTTCCAGGTCGCGGCGTGTGAGTCGCCCGGGGTAGTGTGACCCTCGCGTTACTCGCAGGAAATCGCCTAAGACGGACCAGTTTTAGGTGACATCAACAGTGGACGGACGCTACTGCAAGAGTAAGTTAATCATGACTTCAGTTCAAGTTTATTTTAATTACACACGCTGGACCGACTCGTGCACACAAAGAGAAGTCTTCTTGACCAACCAAAGACAAATAATGTCCTCAGTACTTGTGTTAGTATTGCGACGTAAATATATTATGACACAACAAGGTGTAGGTATTACAAGTGTAAATGATGCACATAATGGTTTATAAATAAACTAAGTTATCTTGTGGACATAGGCGTTATGTTGACCAATGTCTCGTGACAAAGTAGCCACTATGTGTCATCTTCAAATTGCCTCACACTTTAATAGTTACTCGAATTAGCAAATCCCGAACGACAATTTCGCACTAAAGCCACAATTATATAATTAAGGAAAAATATTCGTTCAATTTCTGTGACTAAATAAACATGCGACATAATATATATTTTTACTTATATCTGGTACCTTTCTCCGCATTACAGATATTCCATATTCTTACAGGATCAACACCGGAAACAAACAATACGCGTCGCATGTCTACAGGCAGTGGGCGGCCGGAAGTGACGTGCGCGCCCAGGTCCCGCAGACCACTTCCGGCGCTTTGACAAACAGCCTCCAAGGTCGGTGATGGAGGGTTAAAAGGCCCACGACAATGGACCCTCTGCGTTAAGATTTTGAAAACCTGTGCCATTTTTGTGAGACTTCGATGTTAATAAAGGAGATGTATTTCTATTTGTGGATTTATTTATTTTCCTGAAATATCTGCGATTTTATATAAGTCAATTTCAGATTTCAGATTCACGTTCAGACTCATACTAAGAATGAACTTAATGCATTCGACAAAAATAATCGAAATAAGATACCTCCATTCAATTACCACCCATGTGCCTACTGTGGCATCCCTAAGGGTCAAGTACCTACTAATACAATTAAGTAAGTAATACCATGACGAGAACTAACGACTCCTTAAGACGTTGCACATTAAACCTGTGTGAACCCACCCTAACCTCCGTCCAGTATACGGTACAACGACACGGCACAACACTGGCCGGTGTCAATTTGACGGTAATTCGCGCCCCGCACCGACTTATGGACGATTAAGGAATTGTTCTCACTTGCCCGGGGGTCAGAGGGGGCCAAGGGGGGTTATTTGCGTAAAGTTTCTAGCGCCGTGTGTGCCACCCTTAAGGATCGCACAATTATATATACAGGATGAGGTCGTGTTTATTTGGAGTGCTCTTTGCTTGTTTCGTTTGGGACGCAAAAATATTGGTTTATGTTTGAAAGGATGGGTCACAGCTTTTGATTTTAACTTTTTGTTTTGTCAATTTATTCGTTTGCTAAGTGTGTCGTTTAGTTAACTTTCAATTTGACTAATAATATGGCCAAATGTAAAGACTACTTTACCGTAGATATTACTGAACCAATCAAAAATCTTTTAATATAAATCAACGAAAAGTGGTTCATCCCTAACGTAAATAAAGTACTTACACATCACAAGCAACACGGTAAGCAAGAGCAAGCGTTAATACAAAATAAGTTGAAAGTTCATCCTGTACACAAAAGTTATACAAGATTTGCAGTAACATTAGTAAGTCAGGGCGCACGAGGTGTTTAAACTGCGGACTCGTCTTAGGTACGCGAGTGACCACCCCCTTGCCCCCCCCTGCACCCCACTCGCCCCCCAGCCGCCCCACCACTTGACAGTAATCAACAAATCCCAACACAAACATCGTGGGGCTGGTTTTTGAGTTGACTTTTATGTCTGTTTGAGACTAAAGAGCTTGTTCATTTACATGTGTAAGTCATGATGCCACTAATTAATTTAAATATTGTTTATAGCGATTTTAAAACCTGGCAAAATTCGATGTTGTTAAGAAAACAGAAGTCAGTCTTTAAAGATAAGTAAAGTTCTAAGAACATTCGCATCAATACAGTCGACACAACAAAATCGTTAAAACAACGAGAGTCCGATAGCCGATGCTCGAATTAATTCACACCTCTCGATACTAAATATAGTCTGGACAAGCTTCCAATAATAGTTGGTACAAATCCTAGGGGCTGATAAAATCCGCGTAGTTTACGATGCGCGGGATTAGCGCACCGCTCCGACGCAAATAGAGGTAGATCGCACATTCGCTAAGTTCTGCTGCCCAAGTGGTTGCCGACTCCGCAACTATCCGCTGTGTTTGCCCTTTGACCGGCTCACGCACTAGACGCCAAAAGCGCACCGATATACTTAAGATATTAAAGTAAAATTTTTGTTTTGAAGTACAAAGTCTTTTGTAGAGAAATGTTTAACCGGTGTAGGTGTTTCTCTCGATATTGTTTCTGTAATCAATAATAACGTAATTACTTGAATTTGTATCCTTGTTTATGAAAACACAATAAGATATCGTCATATGTTCGTGGGTTATTCCATTTATGGTACCTCAACCAATGGAATAGGAAAAGTGTTTTGATCTTATGTAACAGCTTTACTTAGTCATGCACTAAAATAAGAGAAATTTAATTAATTTAACGAACAAAGGTGATGTGTCACCGTGTGTACACTACGTAGTAGGCTATCTTGGTTGTTTGTTTATTTATTAGGTTTTCCTGCTAATATTACCAATGATTCAATTGTATATTTTCGATTCTATAATACATGCAATAACACTTTACAATTACATTGTCGGGACTCCCTTAAATGCACATCGTAAGTACAGTGGCAGACATACAGTCTATTGAGGAAAGTGGGGGCTTACCCATTAATAATGTTTATTCAGTCAAATTCAACCGCTTAGTATTTTACAAGTATTTAGAGCAACATGTGAGCTCATAATTACAGATAATACATTTAAACATTTTAATGACGAAATGAAACACGCGCAGTGAAAACTGGCTAGTGCGTTTGTAGAAACTAGCGAAGTTAGGTAAGTAGGGTTTCTATTTCCAAAGCATCGGTGTGTGGCGAGTTGTGGAGCAGTCAGCAGGCCTGTCCCAATCAACTGCCTACAAATAGATACCGCGGTTTTGCCCGCGCGATCATTGTTCCAACATTTACATTCAATTTAAAATTCCCTGTAGATACGGTTTTGGAATTCTATTAGGGTCCAAGATTAGAGTTATCTTCGTGGAAGTTTCTTTGGTTCAAATATGTACCTTACCAGTTTAGCAGTATTTGTTATAAACAGTGAAGTGATTGCAGTCTATTACATTTTTTTTTTTTAAATACTCTCTCAATTGATCAGACTGAATAGGACACTTAGTACATTATGAAAAAGTAAACATTAATAATTATAAATAGGGATCTTGGTAAGTTAGAAATGAACTAGTCATAATATTTTTCAGGAATTTAGCATTATTTAATTAAGCTACCACAAGCTACATTTCAGCACGCAGATCTAGACTTGTTCTAGTCATAGTCTACCTATACATTTTCAGAACATCAAATCTCAACGCCAAAGTAATTCAAAACACTGAGCAGGTTAAGATCTAGTTGGTACGTGTGTGTGTTAGCGTGCATGTGTGAGTGAAGAGAATTTAATTAATCCTTGCAGTTACGGGCGAGCGGGCAAGCGGCCACCTTTGTGCACAACTAAATGTTGCCTCGTAAGATTCGGGGGATCTTCTAATAGCCAAGTACGGCCAAACGACCACCTTTGTTCTTACCCCGTCCAGTAACACACTGTTGTGGGGAAACCAAATAGTTTGCAAATAAACGATCCACTACTACACCTATAGGTAAGTATGTCTACCTTTGTGCAGTAAAATCCAAAGAGGTATTGAGAATTAAATTAAATTGGGTAAATCATAAGAAATCCCCATTCAAACATATACTTAGGTAAGTAGGTAAACCAATATCTCATATTTTAATATTGAGCACAAAATGCTAGGTATTGGCGGATGCGACCAATTAGTTGATTGTGTACTTATTTAGCGAAGAAACTTCCTCAAGCTGACCACAGAATCTGTGATATAAAATAATATTGTGACTCAAAGCGTTAACTGTTTACCTTTAGGTTATTTTGGATTAGGGGGGAAGATTTATTCAAAAGTATAAAAATGTATTAAAGAAAGTATAGATATGGCAATTGGAGAACAAAGTTTCCGGACAGATAGCGAGCTAATCAATAACTCTATAATCTTCGAAATCTTCGCTAAATCAAGTTTTTCTTTTGTAAACTGAAAGCTTAGTCATAATGTGTGATGGTTTCTCCATACATACAGACATACCTAGCATATACATACTTTATGAACTTAGAGGTATACCTAACATATACATATAGATAGATATATTGAAACATAAATGTAGTGGATCCAATTGATTAGTGCGGAGAGTCAAACTTTGATTGGACGTATTCATACGAGTTGAAACTTTCGGAAACTGAGGGAAACTGCTAAAGGGTTCAGATAACATTTTTACTAACTACAACTGCAGACGGAGGTGAACATAGTTATATTATTATACTTAGTTAATTTTGATCTTGGAATACAAATCAAGGAAGGAAGTTCGGTTCAAAAGGTACGTAGATACTGACCAATAATTTAGGTAATTTCATTTCCAAACCTCACAACTGCTTTAATAATAAAATGTGCAAGACATTGTCATCAACACTTAATTTGTTTATCTACTTATCAAGGCGGCATGGTGGTACAGAACCAACCTCTCAAGTATGAGTGTGTGTTCGATTCCAGGTCAGGCAAGTACCAATACTTACCAATTTCTTAGTTTGCAACTTTTCTTAGTAAGAGCTTTCTAGATACCTACATATATATTTGACACCAATACTAATCAAAGGTGAAGGAGTCTCGAGAAATCCTGAACTATAATGTCTGAAATCACTCAATTCTTATCTGTGTGCGAAGACCTGAGCGCAATGGGACAACAGGCTGTTGGTGACTTACTTTTGAACCAAATCACCAAATAACGAGGAAAAGTAACAACTAATGGTTTACTGAAAACAATAGCTATATTTATGTAATGCCGTATCTTTTGAATAAGGTCTCGTTAACGACTACCTACTTATACTATAATTAGCGACAAAATGCAAAATGTTGTTTGTCAATAGTTTCGCGGCGACTTGCGGGTGAACTCCCGAGAAGCTCCTTATACGGACAGGACATCTGCTTATTTAGCATTTAATATTATTTTATAAATAATTAACTATTGTTTTGATTTCTATGGAAACGTTCAAAACAATTGTTCAATTTCCCCACTAATGATGTGGTTTAATAAGAAGGTATTGCTCTGAATAAGTACGGATTGATTAAGTATGGTCAACAAATTATAATAAACATAAATATAGAACTAATATCTATCATCCCATATAAAATTAGTTCGGTTACAAATACAGATAGGTATGTTGGTACCAAGCAACAGTTTAATGACAAAACCTTGTAAAAAGAATGATCTAACCGCATTGGGCGACAGGCGCGGCGCCGGTGAGCGTCGCGGCGCCCGCGCCTCTGACTAACACAACAGAAGTGTTCTTTGTCCCAAGTCAGCGTTACGTCACGGGGGACGCTTCAAAAACACCATCTATTGTAACTACATATACCATTTGATCTTTATGGAAGGCTCAAGACAAGACGAAAAGTAAAATAGATAATAAATAAATATGTAGAATATGTATTTACCTCAGCTATTAAATTGATTTGGACTCGTGTCTGTTAGCCATATAGGATTCTTAGCTACCTTAAAAGGGAATTTGCGTTGTTATGGTAAAGTAATTTACGTAGGTAACCAGGTAAACAGGACCTAATCAGAATAAAACTTGTGTAATCCAAACTATAAAAGGTTAACTGGTTGCACAAAAATATCTATTGTGTCAGCATGCACTGAAATCCTACTAATATTATAAACGCGAAAGTTTGTATGTATGGATGTATGGATGTTTGTTACTCTTTCACGCAAAAACTACTGAATGGATTTTAATGAAACTTTACAATAATATAGCTTATACATCAGAATAACACATAGGCTACAATTTGTAAACATATTGTTCGAAATACTAAACCTGCGCAGACGAAGTCGCGGGCACCAGCTAGTGGATCATAAAATAAAACCATATTATAATTACACCTCACAGGTACAGACACTTCGAACAAATCACCTAATTTAAAGTATATTTACGGTTAAATGAAGCCACATCCTTGGAGCCGATAAGTTTGTTTGTGAGTTTTATAGATGTGTAATTACCTCATTATCATTTCAGAATATCTGTGTTGTTTTAACAGAAAAGCAGGCAACAGAACATTTTTCTTTCAGAAAATAAACATTAAATATAAAGTGGAGCCATCGTTAATTTATTTATTGTTTTACAGCATTATAGGTGATTAAATCACAAACAACTCATAATTATTATAAAGGCAAATAAGTATATCTAAACAATCCTTTTCCGTGTTAGTGATTAGTAATCGGTGTAAATAACGCAGGTTCATAAACAGGCAATGAATCTGAGTGCATTAGTCACCGCATCTAGTGCTGACCGCGATTATTGCACTGGATGAGAAATCATTCCGATTTCAATGTGTTTTGTACATGAACTACACCTCCCGATATCACTGACTATAAATAACTGCGGTCAGGAGTATTAAAAAATAACTAACTGTAAGCAATATCCAAGTATTTGTGTGATTCGTGGAATTTCCGTCAATAGGTACCTATCAACTAAATAGGCCAATAGGTAATTGTTGTGTCTACGGCTTATTAGAGGAAAGTAATAAACAGTGAACAAAATAAATAGATCGGACGAATGGTTTAAATAAATACATAGTGACATTTTTATCCTTTTGTGTATACCTACCCTGTTATTTAGCCATGAGCTGGTCGTAAAGTAATTAATAACATGAAATGCAGAAATACTTACGTGTAGGCAGTCGACGTGTTAACGAAAAGTATTAATAAGACACGTCATACATACATCTGCTACACACGACGACACTTAAGCAACACTACACACATTTTAACCGCTAACTACCAATTACAAACATATTACAAAGCACCGACAGAAAATCCACTCTGTATTATGTAGGTAGAAGTAGTTAGGTATATCAGATCATTTGCATCGATAGTTTTCAGTTACACATAAAATTATACCCCTAACACAAAAGTGTTTCTTAACACAGCCCTTCAGTAACTGATACCTACTGTCACCCAATAAGATCGTCTTCATTGTAAGTGAATTGTTCTGAGTCTACCTTCTGCATGCTATACGTATCTGTGTGGTGTACCTACATGATGTAGAGGTAATTAAAAAGTATGTGCGCCAATAAGAGTGTGTACGACACATGCGCGCCGTTCTCACGACTCAGCCGCACTCGTCATGCACAAGTTACTACTGCAGATACGACACTTGATTCAACTGTACCTATTTATTTTTTATTTTATTTATTCCTTTACATTGTAACGTTGTACGTTAATGTCAACGTTTTAAAATACTTGCTTTTTGTTTTTAATCAAAATATTAATACAAGGTGGGTAGAAAAATAAATAAATAAATGTAATGTCTACCTTCGGTTGCGTTTAGAAACGCGTACAATTATTTGTTTCGTTAATTAAGTATTATTTATTTCTTTTACTAAACTGATTAACGTATTTTCAAATTCATATTTATTATAACAACTTTGGTCTAGAAATAAAAAATTGTAACTTAGTCAAAACTTAAAAACAAACAGTACGTAGTCATTATCTGTATCGGTGCAACGGCAAGTTGAGCCAAATTGGACTTCACGTCATTGTGATATGGTTTCGATTATTTTACCTAAACTGCTGTACCAATGCAAATCGGATTCGTTCGCTACTCATTCACGGGCGTGTTCCGTGAGTTTGGTTAGCTGCTTTAGCGAACCGACGATTTTTAAAATATCATCACAGAAGACACACGTTCACGCGCTCCTTACAAGTACTCACTTTTGCCAGTCCTTAGTGCGTGACGTTAATCGTGGTCTTAACGGTTTTATTTTATAATTTTGAAAACATATTTTTCAAACTTCGTTTAACTTATTCTCTATATTGTAGAATCAGTGCATCTCCCCGTATTGGGGTCCAAAGTTCGGGTTCAAAGTTCGGCTTAAACTCCGGGCCACGGCTGATCCGTTGGCCGAACGTCGACAGGCACCGAGAGGCACCGTGCACCATTTACCCACTACCATACGGCATCACCATCTGCGGGTCGTCCACCCTGAAGCGCCTCCTCGGCTGAGCGTCATCAACGGACTTCTCTCCACGTGAAGCCAGGACAGTGCTAGCGCGCTTTACCTCCATATAACGAAATTAATTTTGCTGACGGGCATTCGAATCGCGACCTTGAAATAAATTTTTATGTTCACAATGTGGGGTTTAATTTAAAATCTAAACCGTCCACACGCTAAACGTGACATTGGCGCCCTTTTCGTGGTTTGTATATGGTCAGTAATTTTTTTTTGTTCTATGGAGGTAGTAGTGTTTTTTGGTGTTTTGTGTGCGTTCTTTGTTTTTTAGTTTTGTGAAACGTTTTTTTTCTTTTGGTTGCATAGTAACTAAGGTGTACGTCACATTTGTTTTGTAATATGTAACATTTTAAATATTAATCAATGATTGATATTATCAAAGTGCAGTCACAGTCCTAAACTTGACACACACTAGTACAATTGGCCGTTAATTTTGTTTTTTCAAATTTTTTTTTTTTTTTTTAGCCGTCATTATAGTTATTGTAAATTACCCACTGTTTCTTAAATAAAATTTTGCTTGGTAGAATGTCTTGCATAAAGTACTATCAACGGCATAATTTGGTGGACACTTAATTTTTATAATTTTTTTTTTTTGGTTACTACAATTTAATTTTATTACATCTTCAGTACAGTTGACAGTGTAAATTAATACTTCATTATTGTTTTAAAAAAAAAAATTTTTTTTTTAACACATTATTTTTTTTTATATAAACGGTTCAATCATAAATGTATATATTGCAAATTATAATTACAGTCGGCAACATTATTTGTCGCTTTTATTAATAATAAATTTGTTGTGTATTTAATGTGCGTACACATTAGTTACGAAATTTGCTTTTATTTTTTTATTTTTTTTGTTGCAATTTTTTTTTGGTTGCAAATTTTTTTTTTGTTTTTGTCTCACGCTTATTTTCATTAACATTCTTCTCCGTGGAAAAACAACCAAGACGTTACTTAGTTAATTTAAAAATTGTAACAGACGGAGTAGTTTTTTTTAAATTTCTAATTGTTTTTTCACGTTATTGAGTTGTTCAACATTCACCCAATCACTTTTCGCATAATTTTTTTTTTCAATCTTTCTTCGCTATGGCTTATCCAGTTAAGTTTATGTCGCTTCAAAAGGCTGAGCTTGAGTACGAAGTCTCTATTAGGGGTGAATCTCCAGCTACTACAGTGCAGGAGTTGCGCAAACAAATTGCTAAGTGTGGACCATTGTTTCCTTCGGAACCCTACTGGTCGACTGGCACGATGGGGCGTACGTTTATCAGCCTTTAACTTCGTTATTAAGCACCGACGTGGTGTAGACAACGTCATTCCCGACGCTTTGTCTAGGAGCGTACCAGTTAGTGCCATTGGTTCTTCCACTTATGTGGACACTAAAGACCCTTGGTACAAAAGTATTTACCACGGTTGCCTAAATGACCCTTCAATCTGAGACGCAAGTTTGCCGAATTTAACGTTGGAGACGTAGTCATGAAGCGCGCTTACTTTTTAAGTGATAAGGCAAATCGGTTTTCGAAAAAGTTAGCACCGAAATTTATTAAAGCTAAAATAGTTGAAAAGAAGTCTCCCTTAGTTTATGTGCTGCAGGACATGTCAGGTAAAAACTTAGGATCTTGGCACATAAAAGACTTAAAATTATTTGTCTGCAATAGATAATATTTTTTTTTGGTCATCAATTTTAACTATTCAGTATTTTTTTCTTCAAGTTATTTTTTTTTCTTAATTTATTTATTATGTTAGTTCCCTCTCGCTTACTTTTCCACCTTCACTTGGAACTTCTATTTGTAAAGTGTCAAGTAAATAAGAATACTGGCACTTATAACAGTATGCAATTGTGCGTCAGTTATTTTAATAGATACTAAGAGTAACTGCTGCTGGAGTGTGTTTGAGAGATGTATGAATGAGTGTATTTTGGAAGAATAAACAAATAGTTTAGCAACACAGTTCGAGAACATGCGGATTTTGTCATTTTTTTTAGACAAATAACAAAATCCTTGACTGTGCGCGGGGGTATTGTAACGTTGTACGTTAATGTCAACGTTTTAAAATACTTGCTTTTTGTTTTTAATCAAAATATTAATACAAGGTGGGTAGAAAAATAAATAAATAAATGTAATGTCTACCTTCGGTTGCGTTTAGAAACGCGTACAATTATTTGTTTCGTTAATTAAGTATTATTTATTTCTTTTACTAAACTGATTAACGTATTTTCAAATTCATATTTATTATAACAACTTTGGTCTAGAAATAAAAAATTGTAACTTAGTCAAAACTTAAAAACAAACAGTACGTAGTCATTATCTGTATCGGTGCAACGGCAAGTTGAGCCAAATTGGACTTCACGTCATTGTGATATGGTTTCGATTATTTTACCTAAACTGCTGTACCAATGCAAATCGGATTCGTTCGCTACTCATTCACGGGCGTGTTCCGTGAGTTTGGTTAGCTGCTTTAGCGAACCGACGATTTTTAAAATATCATCACAGAAGACACACGTTCACGCGCTCCTTACAAGTACTCACTTTTGCCAGTCCTTAGTGCGTGACGTTAATCGTGGTCTTAACGGTTTTATTTTATAATTTTGAAAACATATTTTTCAAACTTCGTTTAACTTATTCTCTATATTGTAGAATCAGTGCATCTCCCCGTATTGGGGTCCAAAGTTCGGGTTCAAAGTTCGGCTTAAACTCCGGGCCACGGCTGATCCGTTGGCCGAACGTCGACAGGCACCGAGAGGCACCGTGCACCATTTACCCACTACCATACGGCATCACCATCTGCGGGTCGTCCACCCTGAAGCGCCTCCTCGGCTGAGCGTCATCAACGGACTTCTCTCCACGTGAAGCCAGGACAGTGCTAGCGCGCTTTACCTCCATATAACGAAATTAATTTTGCTGACGGGCATTCGAATCGCGACCTTGAAATAAATTTTTATGTTCACAATGTGGGGTTTAATTTAAAATCTAAACCGTCCACACGCAAAACGTGACAACATCAGGCAACTGAGGCCCATAGAAAATACGATACATAAATAATTAACAATAGGTAAAATACTTATAAAGTAATACATATAAAAATAGAAACCAATTAATTATAATCTAGGTGTTTACACGAGTAGGCGAGCTCGTGTTGCACTGCGTGGTGTCGCGTAACCTCCCGCGGAATCGCCGGAACACGACACCCTTCGGCCAAAACTGTTCTTGAAACATGTCTTATTGTCTTTTTTTACGCTGGCAACATCGGTGATAAGTCGTGAAAAAACGGCTCGCCGTAGTATTATTTCTAAAAAAAATATATTATAGTAAAAATCTAGCCTAAAACTCATTTATTATTGTGAAATATTATAATGGTCTCTGCACACAGCGGGCGCGGCGCGGCGGGACGGGACGGCGCCGCGACGCAATGTACTAGATCGACGCGTCGCGTCGCGCCGAGCGGGACGGCTCTGTGTGATGTCGTCCGTAATATCTAGTACATTACAACTGCTCAGCGTCGCGTCGCCGTCCCGTCCCGTCGCGCCGCGCCCGCTGTGTGCAGCGACCATAAACAAGTGTTGCTTATAGTGTAGTTCATGTGTTTTTGTCGTAAATTTTGAAAATACGAAGAAAACATTACTCAATGAACCAGCTGTCAAACGGACGGATTTGAAATCATCAAATAAACTGGGGAGTATTGTGTTTTTCTTGTATTCTATTACTGTGTCTCTGTGTTTGTACACTAAACAATACATAATACACTGCTCATTGTTATGAGCAACGTCCATACACACACATCGGCTTAGTTACTGTCTCCTTCTGCTTGACAATATTGTGGAAGCAGAATCGACGACGTTAACGTTCGCCCCAGACACTCATTCACTTCAAAATCTACTACACAAAGCTACTTTTATTATACTTTCTTTATATTAACCTAATTTCAAACTCAAATAAGTAATCTATTGTTTACATTTTGTCCCTATTATTTATTCTTGAACTAAATTGCCTAGTCAGTTTTTCTAGTCTATTAATTTTATATTTTCCTTTCTGTTTGTTGTAATTATAAACTATTTTCTTTTTAATCATTTCTAATATTCATTGCACTTATAATCACCCCCTGATTTTGTCCTAAAAAACATAGTTTTCAGCCACTTAGCTGTATACTTTCACATTTCAGATTAAATTGAGAAAGTATCAACAAAATGATGACCCGCAGAGCCACAGCTATCAAAGACTTAGAGGACAAGCTGAGGGCCACCCTGAAGGAGCTGGAGACTTCCAAAAAACTATGCGTCCAGCTGCTGCAGGAGAGGGAAGACAGCGAGGTGGAAGTTAAGAATGTTGTTGACAAAAACACTGTTTTGAAGAATGACCTGGCTGAGCTGCATATCCAGCACATGGACCTCCTCGACCAACATAACCATCTACAGCAAACAGTGTCATCATTACACGAATGCAGTGAAACACATCATCTTACATTGAGGCGTATTACTGATCTTGAGCTCGAGTTATGTGAGGCCTACAAGACTATATCCTTGTACGAGTCTGCCAAAGCCAGGGATCAGACATCCGAGACCCTCAACCTGTTCACTGAGTTGGTAGGAAGCACCACAGTAGCGTGCAGCTCGGCTGAAATTATAGATCTGACTGGGGATGTTACCATAATGCAATGTCCATTGGCTTTAAGTAAAAATAAACTTAAGAGATACATTAAATGTAAAAAAATTATCAGGAAGTACCGTACAGTAAGGAAACAGAATAAGGTAAACAACTGTATGCACCTTAGGAGAGAACGTGTGAATCTAGTACAGCAGTTAAATACTTGTTCCCTTGAACTTGAACAGTGCAGAGCTACCTATGACCTGGACATACAACAGCTACATGACCAACTAACCGTGAAAGAAAAATTGCTTTCATACATCTTCAGTAAATATGAGGATTGTCAAAAGGAACTAAGTGCCCGCTTGCAACAGGCCGGTGAGCTAGTGGACCTGGTGAAATATAGTGCTGAGAAGTATGAGGCATTGGCCAATAATCTTTCCTGCAACTGTACACAACCTGAAGCAGTGCCTGAACCCCGGCTTGCAGCTAATCTGCCTGAACCCCCTCAGTCTGTTGAGGGCTCCTGTAACATCAAGCAATTTAATTCAATTTTATTCACAGATAGGTTTGGTAAAGGTATAGGCTCCTACATTCAACACTCACTCTCTCAATCACACTTTGTAACTAGTCACTGTTACCCTGATTTACATTTCAATTATATAATAAAAAACATAATTAATACTCAATTTGATGCTGACTCCACATTAATTCTTTTAATAGGTGATAGTCTTGATTTAATGAAAACTGACATTGCAAATGGTATCAATGCCTTACTAAAACTAGATCTGAAGAATATTATACTTTGTGCATTACCTTATTCAGATTGCTCTTCAGACGAACAAAATAAGTATGTTCATAGTTTGAACAATTTCATGTACACTCTGACATGTTGTCATAGCGACAAATTATTGTTTTTTGACACTAACAAGTTTGTTAGTGATTTTTATTTAACAAGGGAATGTATGTATTTTCCTAATAAATATAAAGATGTGATTGCTTCTTTGTTAGCATATAATATTAACAGTGTCATAGATAACAATATGACAAAACCTAGGATAAGCGACGAATCAGTATTGTCTAGTTTACCTAACAATACGGTGATTGAATATTTAAACTAGCTCCTGAGACAATAGAAAAGCATTGTAGTAACCTTATACTCTTTCATCAGAACATAAACCGCTTTTCTGGCAAAATTTTAGATATTGAATTACTAATTGATAAATATTCTATTGATATAATATGTCTTTGCGAGACATGGTTAAAGCCTGATAAAATGTCATTTAATGTAAATAATTTTGTGGTTGCCAGTGTGTTTAACAGAGTTTCAGCTGAGGGTGGAGGTACAATAATTTTATCTAAAAGTAATTTAAAATTTAAAAATAGAATAGACATTACCTCTGGCTCTGTTGATCGCGTCTGCGAAGTAGCATGTGCAGAGATAGAAAGCCATATAATAGTATGCGTTTATAGACCACCAGCATCAAATTTTTCTTTATTTCTCATTCATATGGAAGATATTCTCTCAAAGGTTTTTAAAAGTAATAAATTAGTCTATATTTGTGGGGATTTTAACATAGATCTTCTTACTGAATCATCTGATAAATGTAACCTTCTAGCGTTATTTAATTCATTTAATCTTAATTATTTGTTTAATGGTCCCACTAGAATTACGGCTACTTCTAGTACCTGTATTGATAATATTTTTACTAATAACAATAATATCGAACATTCTTGCTTAATATCTGGTGTACGGTCGGACCACAAAGGTCAGCTTGTTAGTTTTAAAACGAATAAAATAAATTCATTAAATAAGATAATTACTTTTAGACCATTGAACAAAAAAACTTTGCAAAAATTTCAAGATAATACTTCGGATAAATTAAATTCTATTAACATGGACTGTAAAGAACCAAATAAATTATTTAAACATTTATTTAATACACTCTGCCAGGAACTTAATAAGTCATGTCCGAAAAAAACTATTAAAATCACTCATAAATTTAAATTCAGTGAATGGTCTACTAAAGGGATTAGGATAAGCAGGGATGTCTTATATAACTTGTACCACGAAAGGTCATTGACTTCTGATTCAACGTTTCATGATTATGTAAGAAACTACTCGAAGGTATTTAAAAGGGTATGTATTCTGGCTAAGTCGAAATCAATTAGTAATAAAATAGCCCAATCAGACAATAAAATAAAAACGGTCTGGAACATTATAAACGTTGAAACCGGACAAACTAAAATGCGGGACTCTGACCCGCGGTTAGTTATTGATAATGCTGTTATCTCAGATAAGGTAGAGGTTGCCAATGCTTTTGACACCTTTTTTTCAAACATTCCCGTAGAGGTTACCAAGTCCCTTAATTCATCTTCTATATTAGCTGAGACGTTACTTCGACAGAACTTCAGTAGAAATATACCTGACTTTCAATTTCAATATGTCTCTGATTACACGATCAAAAGAGCATTCAAGTCTTTAAATCTAAAAAAGACTGAGGACTTATGGGGCTTTTCTGTCACAGTCATTAATTCCATTATTGAGAGTGTTGCCCCAATACTTAGTGAAATTTTTAACCTCTGCATCGACAACGGTATCTTCCCTGACTTGATGAAACTCAGCAAAATTGTTCCTATCTTTAAATCAGGCTGTAAGAAAAACCCTTCCAACTACAGACCTATTTCAATCCTTCCAGCCTTTAGCAAAATCTTCGAAAGGATCATGTTGGATCAGATGTTACGACATTTTAATTTAAACAACATATTTCATGACCGTCAGTACGGCTTTACAAAGGGTAGGTCTACCACTGACGCAAGTGCAAGATTGATCACCCAAATCTTAAACGCCTGGGAAGATTCGCGGGATGCTGTGGGCATTTTCTGCGACCTTTCTAAGGCGTTCGATTGCGTGGACCATGACACTCTTATTTGTAAGCTGAACCACTACGGAATTCGTGGTAAAGCCCTCGCGCTCGTCCTTTCTTATCTGTCAAATAGACAGCAAGTAGTGGACGTAAGTGGCTCAACTTCATCTGGGTCATTAGTAAAGATGGGCGTGCCACAGGGTTCAATTTTAGGTCCCTTTTTATTCTTAGCATATATAAATGATCTCCCGTATATGATGTCCTTGATCTCTGATATTATTTTATTTGCTGATGACACTTCCCTTGTCTTCAAAATTAACAGAAAGGAATCTAGTCCCGTAGACTTAAACGATAGCTTGGTTACTCTAAGCAAGTGGTTTGCCGCGAATAACTTGCTTCTTAATTCTTCTAAAACGAAATGCATTAAATTCTCTTTACCTAATGTAACACCAGTAGGGCTCAATATCGTTCTGGACGATAATAAATTAGATGTTATTAGTCAAACCGTCTTCCTGGGCATCACCATTGACTCTAAATTGCAATGGGGTGCCCACATCTCAGCACTGTCAAAGAGGCTGAGTTCCGCAGCTTATGCAGTCAGAAAAATAAGACAGATTACTGACGTTGCTACTGCTAGGCTCGTGTATTTCGCTTACTTCCATTGTATTATGTCCTATGGTATTTTACTGTGGGGGGCAGCGGCTGACGTAAATTCAATCTTCGTTCTCCAGAAAAGGGCAATTCGTGCAATTTATGGCCTCGGCCCTCGCGAGTCACTAAGAGAATTATTTAAAGACATTAACATACTTACACTACCTTCTCTTTATATTCTAGAAAATATCATGTTCGTACGCAAAAACTTAAATCAATTTAGTGTTAAAAGTGATATACATTCCATTAATACAAGAAACAAGCACAAGCTAGTAGTTCCAAGATTCAGATTAACGAAATCAAATAAATCGTTTTTAGGGAATTGTGTCCGTTTTTACAACAAGCTGCCTAAGTGTGTAACCGATCTCACGGATATAAAATTTAAGAACACTGTAAAATCCACCCTAATTAAAAAAGCTTATTATAAAATTCAAGATTTTGTTGACGATAAAGATATTATATGGCGATAACTCATCTCTCCATGTGTGGCTTCCCTGGCAATTAAACGACTTTCTGTTCTCCCTTTGCATTATATCGATTTACAGTTTAACTTTCTTGCATTGTATAATTTTGTGAGCTTACTATTGTTATGTAATAGACTGTTTGTACTGTGACTGTATTACTTTTTAAAAAGAGTGTCTATGGAGTTTCTTGCCGGCTCTTCTCCATGAGACCAACTTTTTGGAACCGTGCAACTAATGTGACGTTTCATAGGTGCCTGCAAAGGCCTATGTGAAATAAAAAGATTTTGATTTTGATTATTGATTTTGATTTTGTCGAGATGCTGAGTCGGCACACATACGACAAACGATTTAAAGTTTGTGTTGTGCCTCGGCTCTAACTTCTCGACCCTCAATGTCCAGTTGGTCTTCACTCGTATGTACTCCACGATCTCCTCGACCTTCGTGGCGTGATGTAAGCGCGATACATACAACTGCGTCGTAGGAATAGCGGGGCGCAGCAGCATGTTCGGACCCGTCAATGCAGTTCCGCATTGATTTCGGCTAGACGGCTTCTTCTTTTTCCTCCTCTCCACCGTGATGAAATCATCAGCATCAGCCGTCCCTTTGCTTGGTTCAAGATGAACCGTGCCCTGGGTTACTACCTATCCTATGAAAGAACATCTATAGGTCAAATATAGAAACAAAGACTGGCCTTTATTTCGATAAGCATTACAATACAAAGAGGTGATGCCGGCCTATTGGGTAAACAACGGCTGGCAGCGATCAGGAGGGGTTTTTTGACGCTGTTTTTTAGATAGATTTTGGTATTTTTTTATGTTAAAGTAGACTAGGTTTATTAAGTAAATGTATTGTAAATCATATACTGTATCAAATAAAGTATAATCAAAGAACTAGAGCAAGAGGTTTTCATGACCCGTAAATATAAAAAGGTAAGTATTGATTTTCACCATCCAGTCAGCAAATAACCATCAAAAAGAAACGCCTGAAACTATATACTTAAAAAATATTTGTCATTGCCTCTTGGTTAGTCTAGTTGTTAGTTGTGCCTTTGTGCTAAGTACAGCAGAGCAGTGTCCAGTCTGTTCGGTATGTTATACCCTGTGTCTGGTGTAGTATCGAGGCCGCACATGCGCCGCCTGTGAATCACATCAAACGCTCATTAGCGATAGGTGTCTCACATCTGTAATGTACAGATCTCTTTACACTTCTGTGTCGGTGCGTCTTACCTATCGTCAAGTATGAAAGTTGTATGAAGCTATTGTACCTGCTGTAGGTAACCTATAAGACGCTAGTAATAGAGATGCTAACTTCGGTATAACCTTTTTTTTTCTGAAAGTACGTGAAAAATTACGATTGTCAAATTACAAAGCTCTAGAGCACGTCAGCTCATCCGCTTATACGTTGTCAGAGGTACAACACGCTTGATAACACCTAATAAAACCAATCCAAATAGTAGTTCATTTAATTGAATGATTCAGGCCAGTCGCCTATAATTTCATGCTATACTTTCAATTGAAAAAAGTCATCGGTCATTGCATTCCTGGCCGTCACACACACACGCACAGATGCGCACACACTCAGGCGTGGATGTTAATGATGTAAACACGGGCGCATTAGATGCTAAGCAATAAAGGCGGAGTACACACGAGCCATTAAGATGACACCCACTTGAGACTCATTGTGACAACGACCGCACCTTGCATCTGGCCCGATTGTATGGCGGACAGTGCGGAGAGAATGTGTCGGTTACATTAACGCTTTACTATTAATGTTTTAGACAAAGCAAATAAATACTTATGTAGATCACATTTTCGTCAGCTTAATCTAATAAACATTCACTAGTTATTTTAAATGGAGCATTGGAAAAATGTGATCTGTCCTGTTTGAGTGTTTATCTCCTTAATAGCAATAGAACAGCAAGAGGAACTAAGTGGTTCAACCAAAACGCTCTATTCCAGACTACTGACCCCAATGAATGTTTATGTAAGGTTATTGTTTCTTATTAGGATTTCGCGGTATCGTATAAATTACAATTGTCGGATTAGTCGTGTGTTCAATTGCGTGATTAAAATCAAACATGTACAGTTTGACGACAGCACTTGTGAGCTCTGAAATGCTAAACAAACTTAAACTGAACAAGTACAAAGGAGTAAATAGATACCTAACTGTGAGTCACTCAGTCCTGCTGTTAGGAGGTAACTGCTATCGCAAGCCTTGTGGACTTTTAAACTTTGACACTTTGAACTTTTAAATATTTTATATGGTAAAAATCGTGGCAATAATGCAAGTAGCAACAGCCGATGTTGGCTTCTCAGTACTACCTACGGCGGACGTACATATATTGAGGTAGAAGTTAATGCGAGTTCGGTCAGCGATATTAGGTAAGGAATTGGTAAATTAAATTCTGGAGGCATGTAGGTAGTTGTTGGTGAAGAGGACACTTTATAAGTTTATTTATATACAGCTACAGTGATTTGTTAGAGGAAGCATCATATAAGATTAAATTGGACGTACCCACCTAAATACAATTATGTGTCTGTGAAAAGCGTTTCATACTTATAAATCAGATTGGTCAGGAAAATCTCGCTCGAAATTATAGTATAAACCACAACGATAGAATGAACGTCATCAGAAACTAAACACCAACACATTTTACATCATAAACCTCGTACAAATACAGTGTTCCTTTCAATCTTAGCGCAGATAAAGCATCATTACGTAAGTACATATTGATTTGCGTTAATCTTCCCACACGAGTGACTCAACGGGAAAACGGTAATGTTGATAGACAAGCCATTAGTACTGCTTATGTTATGTGATCTCATACTGCAGGTCACGTAGGTCATGTTGTGATCATCTCCGTTACGTAAAAATCCTCTGACCTCAAGATTTCGACAACGGGAGCTAAACAATAGATGTTGTTGTTGATTTCGCCTGATGTCTCGTGATCTCACCGCTATAAAAACCTGATAAATCAATTTTGAAAATCGCTACTAATGCCGTATACTCTGTTATGTACTCTACCTATATAGTCTCTTATGTACTCTCCAAAAACTCTCCTTATACACAAACTACCGTATTTGCTACTCCTATGTACTCACTCCTATGTACTTACTACTGCATGTGTTTACCTGATTTTAATCAAAATGAGGAAGTATAGGAATTTTCGAGTAGGTGATGTTGCCCTCAACCTTTTATAATAGCTGGATCTTCCCCTGGTTACTAACATTCATAAGCAACGAAATAAAGACAATGGAGCCAATAGACGCTCTGAATTCAAAACTCCAATAGAAAAGTGAGTTGATCCATGCAAGTGAGTTAACGTCTATTCGTCATCGGTCAACAGAGCACAAATGATTTAGCGTCGCTCGGCAGTTAGGTGGACGCCAATTAACGGAGCGCGGGGTCAAGCGGCGCGGCGTCGCATACCGGTCAATTCCTCCAATTGCCCACGCGCAGACGTGGGAACGGCGCGCGCGCATGATTCACTGCAACACGCACTATTTATAGCTGTAGCTTAACTTCAGGAGGTTTGTTAAGATGAGCGTCTTTATCTGAAGACTTTGGTCTTTTCTTAAACCATTTTTCAGAAATAGAAAGAGATTCTCCATAAACTGATTACCAACCTTTTTATATTTTTCCATGTCATTCTGCAGCTTTATAAATACATATATAGCGTTATTATTTCAGAACCTTAATGTGATGGTTGGTTGACTAAGGTGGTTTGTTTTTTGAGTCTGAAGTATTCTTTTGTCGACCGTATTCTATCTGTAATACTTATTCTTATGATTGCTAATTATTGCGAAGGAAGCTTGTTTGCACAATTAAAGAATGTTATTTATTAAATCGAATATTTATTATTAGTGACATTCTGCTCTTTGTTCTGTGGACAGGTTCAGTCTGGTCAAAGTATTTAGCTATGTATGTGTAATGCACGCGTTACATGAGTAACAACCGAGATAAACAGAATTATAACAACACGGTTATATGTAAATTGTGGTATTTTAGCTTTGACCAAATAATGTAATTAAACACTATCGATAGGTACTTATCACACTAATTAGCAAACATAATAAACGTTTCATTATACGCAGGAAAAGGTAAAATATATTAACAAAACAAAATCTATAATTTCCTACTATTGCGATGAAAAATAGTGATAATTAAACTTCCTAGTTGTGTATAAATAATAACGAAACGTTTGGGTAACAATTTTAATCAGTAATTTCCAGCCTATTAAAATGTTACCTTCGAAATAATTGTAAGAAAATATTTTTTTATAAATAAACATAAGCGGATTGTCAAGATACGCGGACTCTTCAAACAAATGAGAGCGATCCCCTCAGGAAACGCTAAAAAACGCAAACAAATCGGCGCGCAATCCTCGGCAATCAGGCAGGTATTCCCGACAAATTGCCCTTAATAAAATACTCCTTCTAATTAACGAGCCACCCCTGCCCTCCCGGGACGCAAGGCAGGAAAACTGAATAAGCACAGTTCAACTAAAGTTCTAATCGGCTATTTTGTAGAGAAACTTTATACTTGACGAAGGTGATCAGTCGGTCCAATTTTGGACCGTTTATAAAAATATGAAACAAATCAATAGATTTAGCATGCCGTAACCATTAAAATACTACTGAGCCTTATAATAATAAGGTGTTACAATCACTTCTCCATGTTAAATGTAAAAATAACTATAGTGTGTAAGAGACTAAGTACATCTAGACATAACTCGCACTCTTGTAAAGTGACCGTCAGTAAACCTTCTATGTTCGCTACGACACGGTTTGTTCTCCGACTTGGTGGCTCCCTAGACCGGCGGAGTACAAAGCCAAGGGAAAAATAACAAGAAACGCCTTCTTAGATGGAAAGTGATCTGCTCCTAATTGTGCTGTGAGTCCGGGTGCAGGCGATACTTTACACGGGATCCCATTTAATTTATACCGCTCGCCAGATTGAATGGCATACACTAACGTGCAATGGAAATCTCACTTCATTGACTTCTCACTTCTATTATTTTGTCAAAAGTGAGTGGTTTTAATTTAGATTTGACTTGGACATGTTAAGCAGATTAATTGAAACTTCTCCGTCTAGGTTTAATATTGTTTTTCCCGGAGCCTACGGAGGCTGACAACAAGGTATCAGATAATTATCCGTCGGTGCGTCCCCCGGCCGGCCGACATACATCACACGCACTGACTGATAACTGTTCTTAGTAACCACTCGGCGCGAGTCACGAGCGGATAGCGGGTTACTGGGGGTAAAAACAATACAATTAAACCTAGTCTTTTTACTTTGCTTGGTATGTTAAGGAATGTCGAACATTTGCTTGTTTTCAAGTTCATGAAGTTGACACATTTGGGCCTCGAAAGGTAAAATATGGGGAAGTAGTTACGAAAAATCTAATTAAACAGTACAATGACTGATGCGGTTAGCAACAAACCAAAAATTGCCACTGGGAAATCTCACGTGTCACGCGACTTCGGTTTCCTTATACGGGAAACTCGATAAGTTTCTAATCTCCTTTACGTCATATCGCAAAGCAAATTCAAACTTAGGTCGTGGAGATAATTCATTTTCATAAAATTGACGTAAAAATCTATGATGACGTAATATTTTATCGCTTGCTAATTGCATACTTGTAGATATGATGTTCTCAGAATAGTACATTTAATTTTAGACTCGTAGTTACTACGTAATAGCTATGTAGCACACATAGGTACTATGTGGTTATAAAGAGGAAACAAACTTGAATTTGAACGATGAAAAGGTCGCTGCTTTCTTGTCTTGCTGGTTGAGGACTAAAATATTCAAAATATTTTTTTGGGGGCATCTATATTTAGCTTAAATAATAATAATTCACCAACATTTTCAATCTCTTACAACTTACACCCGTCCTGTCAGCCGTAAGGGTCCTCGGAAAAACTGTTCTTTACCTTCGAGTAAAACTAGTAAATAGTGGGATTAACTGTGGGCATAAATCACGTGTGCCCAGCACCGGCCGTGATACGCATCGGGAGATGAACCTGGGAGCTCCCACTCGCGTGACGTCACAGCTATCTGATTCAAAGTTTTCTTATTAGTGGCGCTGCGATTGCTGAAGAGATTTTAATAGTGCTTCATGTTATTATGTGGTTCTATTGACATTATTTTTTCGTGTGTGGTAAAATCCACACACACAAACACATCCAATACATATGTATTTCGTCATTTACCTATCCACATTTGGTGTACGAAAAGAAACTCTCACTATTGTCATGAACTTGATCAATTAAAAATGTGTTATGTGGTTATTAATATACTCTGAATTGCTCAAAATGAACAACAACGAAGTAAACGCCATAAAATTAATATGAGTGTGGTCTCCTGTCTCCATAACCTGCGGCTGTGTAGCGGAGTGAGTGAGTGAGTGAGTGAGCCGCGTCACAAATGAGTGCCATTTGTATGCGCCCGACGCGGACATGTCTTTATTTGATCCACTGCCGACAATTATGTCGCATACACCCTGAAGTGACGAGAGGTATAGCATTCAATATTGCAAATAACTAACTTTCCATTGATAAATACATGCTATTTTTTACATGATTATAAATTAATCTAAAAATTTATACATAATGCGCAACCATTTCTATGACTTACTATCAAAATTCAAGTAAGAAGATAAAAAATACTTAATTTTAAAATCAAAAATATTGCTACAGACTACGGCCTACGCCAGCTACGGCGTAGGCACAGACCCAAGAAGTAGCAACATTGCGTGGACCCTTGACGTGCTATAATTACTGCTATAGATTTGTAAGGTATTTATTGTTACCAAAAGTAAAGTGTGTTGAGTTTAGTGAAGTGTGAGGCGTGCCGGCCGCGCGTCGCCACTCGCTTATGAATAATTGTGTGGCCGATACCGCATGCAGATCCACTGCGTGATAGAATGCCTTCAGAGCAATATCCAGGAGAAACGCACGCCTCATGCTGGGATTAAAGCAATAGCTTTCACGATTTGGTCGCTTCATCCATTCAAATATGGATTTAGAAGATTCTTAATAAATAAATAAAAACAGAATTAATTAAATAGGAATCAGTAACAATGTTTGAGTAATCGTGTTAGTCAGAAGTCCTACTAATAGGTACCTCATCATCATCATCATCATCTCAGCCATAGGACGTCCACTGCTGAACATAGGCCTCCCCCTTAGATCTTCACAGATACCTGTTGGAGGCGACCTGCATCCAGCGTCTTCCGGCGACCTTTATAAGGTCGTCTGTCCACCTTGTTGGTGGACGTCCTACGCTGCGCTTACTAGTCCGTGGTCTCCACTCCAGCACTTGGTACGTAATAGGTACCTATAAGTAGTAAATTATTACTCATTTTTAGATATGTTTTATTTGCCTTAATTATGATTACGTTATTTCCACTTCATTATTGAAGCAATTATTTGTTTTACCTGGATAATATAAGTTAAAGAAGTCGACACATTTGGTAATACCTATTGCAACATAACTGACCTTGGTCTTCCCTAGCTTTGTATGTTGACATCAGAAGCTGTCGACGTGAATATACACACGTAGTTAGTTGCTTCAATAATAACTATTTATATCAATAGTAATGCAATAGAGTTAGTATTATGGAAATAACCACAATCAATAAACTAGCTTAAGTAGTTAAAGTGAAACCGCATCAGCGAGGCGCGGAGTGACGCGGCATAAACGTGCACTTGATTTGCAGTACATCAGTACAGGACAATATTATAACGTAATCGCTAAATGCAGGATGCACACACAACCTGAAGAGTTGGGATCAAAAGCAAAATGTAAATAATTCGATATTTTTGAAAGGAGCTCTGGAGCTCAAATGGTGAACTGAATCATTTAGCACACGCTAGGGGAGTCCGCTCTGCCACAGTGCAAATAAATCAATGAAGAGGAATGAATATGATACGAGTGTGATGGTAAGATAGATGATAGATAGAATATTCTTTATTGTACACTAATAACAAACATAGAAGGACATAACAAACAAGTAGTAGACGAGTACAATAGGAGGTCTTATCACTAAAAGCGATCTCTTCCAGACAACCTTTGGATGGAGTCGATCTGTAAAGAAATAGATTACGGGTAGTATAGTGTACAAAAAATATTATTTTATTATTTATACTAAAGAAATCAAATAAACAATACATACACATATGAAGAAAGTAATACAAGACAAAAATAGAAATACAAGGTGTTGATTTGCATTTGTGCCATACTTCAGGAGGAGGACATAAACTACGTAAATAATCGATTGGAATTACAGTAGACGGGAAATAGCTAATATGCACTGTTTTTTTGTCATTGTAATGTCATAGTATTTCAGAAGTAATCCAATTTTATGAATGAAATTTATGAATAATCGTTGCGTATGCTTTGTGTTTGCGTTTGTGTGAGGGCGCAGCACGGTTTTAAGGCCAGTAACACACGCGCCAAGTTTAAATACGGCTAGATGACATTGACGGATTTCCGAAAAAAAATTAAAATCAAAAATTTTTGTACCAATTTTTTTGTTGATTTGGGTTGAGAATCATTAGTATAATTATGTCCTTGACTATGGCACGGATGCAAATCAACAGCTTGTATATAGGAACGAGAAGCAGCATTACAGATAGATAGTTCACTGAAGACTCATAGTAATAAAGTAGTTTACAGAGTATTATTAGAAAGTATTAATTTAGTACAAAATGAACTTTAAGTAATTTAAGGTAATCTGAAACCCATAAACTACGATAGATTTAAACACTGTCCCTTCTGTCATAGCCTAAGACCAGTGGCTGACTTGATCTCGTCGGTTACCTCTGTAGTATCGCGTCATGTGCGGCTCATATGTCCGCACAGCGCGCGATAAATCACTCGCCGACTTCACTATTGCACTCGATATGAAAACTGCTGCTCGATCCATGAGACACACTGGGAGAACCACTTCAAGGATATTTGAAACTCAAAAATCTCTGTATTATATCCAAAAGCCAAATAATAAAATTGTAAAGAGAAAAAACATATTTAAGGTATTTAACAGGATCGGTCATCTAACGCTTGGACCTCAAATTCATACAAATGCAATTCACAACTTCCCATCATAACATTTGAAAATATCTCATTACATCCATCAATTGGATGCGAAGATTAAAGAAATTCAGCCCGACGATAAATTCTTGAACTCCACCCACTTTGTTCCATAAATTAAGATTTATTGTAGTACTGACAATCTTATCGGACAGCAATCTGCGAGATCAACAATTAAACCTCACTGATATCTCGGGTCAAAATACTCCATATCATCAATTAGTATCCAAGTTGAGAAAACATTTTGTCCTTAGGTATTACGAAGGAGTGTTACAAACAGGATACATAGGAATGAGCCGGGTGGATCGTGAAGTAAAATCTAGTTAAGAGCTTTATCACTTAAATAAAAATGAGCATCGTAATCATAAAACGGTTCTCGGTATAACACCGTCCGAAAGCAGTTATCAGTGCGCTGCGATTTTACTGCGGTTTGATTGCGTGCGGCGGGCGGCTGGCTATTCGCACTTACACTCCGATTCCTTTATATTAAGCCATTTCACATCGTCATGCAACTCGCCACGTTGCGCCAACGCGAGCTTGCAAGATCAACTTATTGCTAAATGGACGAACATATCTTCATAACTGACATTTTGAACAGTACTGAACTTTAGTGAATGGGCCAGAACATGTAACAATTAATAAAGTGTTGTTGAGAAGATGTTAAATTGATGTTTCATAATTAGGTACCTTGTCTATCTATATGATGTATTCACATTATGCCAGTTCACATTATGCCAGTGCACTAAAGATATGCTAATTATCTCGCTGTCATACATAGTAAGACAACTTCCCGAAACAAAACATTTTATTAATTGCTCGTTTAAATTGGAATGGAAGCGATCAGTAAAACATTTTTCGTGAACATTGTGGGCAGCGATCGAGAGTTATCAATAATAGGACACGATGTTAACACGAGCGAGGGGAGCGTGAAAGGAGGTGAGATTAATTACTGAGCAATCGGAACCGACGGCGGGCGGCGCCGGGGAGCGCGCCTATCTGCATAGTAGCTGCCACTCATCTGTGAGGAACAATGCACGGAACTTTTTTCTAACAAATGAGGTGTTTTCCCCGATACCCATGTTTGCTTTTTGTTCTCGGTCAAGCTATCGCCTATTGCCATATATGATTTCTTTATCAACGTTTTTATAAATAATACCTGTTCACTATGGTCCTAATAAAGCAGAATACTGGAGGAAAACAGGTCGTGTAGGTACAGTTTGCCCAATTTAGAAAATTTTATATTTAAATATTAGATTTTAATTCTTTATAAGGATTCCTTATCTGCTGGCATATCGTTCACCTGTGCATACCATATAAGTGAATTAAACAATTCCATTTTAGAAAATTGCGCAAATAAAGGCATTAATATATTTTGGTAAACGAATTTACCTTTTACCTGTTTACCATGATTATTATAAAATATTTTGTGCATTATCACATTAATAGAAAAATCAAGTTCAGTCCCTAAGGGATGAATAAACAGCGTAAAGCGTGGCACCTGATCGGCGCCGGCGCGTCGCATCTCCCGTGCCCTCTGCGGCGCAGGGTCAACATTAATTACTGTCCGCTCCAGGTGCCCGGGGCGCAGGCACGCGGCAGAAGGGCTACTCATCACAACACATCACTTTGTAAACCTCCATCAATCAGGTAACTATTAACGCGTCACTTGGTACCCAGAGAGAGCACCCTCATGAAGTCGCAAAGTGGCAGTCCAAAGATTTGCCAGATAAGGTTTTAGAATGCCACAACAGGCCTTGTCGCAACAAAACATATTCCATGTGTTCCTTTCAGCTTTATCTATTAGGTCTAGGTACTTTTACTACACTATAAATATAATTCTGATTTTAAAAGAGAGTAAATAACTACTTATTACCTGTATAGAGTATTTAATTGTTTTGTCACTCAGAATTCATGGAGTGAAGCTTCTACCATGTATGCCGCATGACATGATCCTCTGACGTCCTGATTTAGTGTTCAATGCTGACTGCGGCCGATAGGGTCCAGGTAGCGTGATTAGACAATGACGGACTGCATTCGTCTACTGATTGTAATTCAGCCGCTGGGACGCTGTTGTCTGCCGTTATGAACAGGGGTGTCTGCCATGAGTTAATATCTACATAGAAGGTGATGATAACGACAGGTCGATCGTCTCAGTTATAAACAGGCAGTCTATCAGCAAGCTAGACAGCCCCACATATGGGCGACGGTTTTAGGTTACATCAACAACTCGAACTCACAAATTCAATTTATCCGATGCGTTAGTGTATGACGTCAACCGCCTATCAAATTGATCATCCACGAGGAATTGAAATATCAACAGAATAGATTTTTGCATTAGCATCAAGTTGAGGTAAAAAGCCATCGTTAGCAATATGAGTGACCATCCGACGTGTACCGGCGAGCCCCCGCCACGTCACGACTCCGCCAAAAGGCAGCTGAATTTGGGCGCACGTTATATTAATTACGGCCGGTGATGCTCCAAGTAATGACCCTTGTATATTTGACAGCCGACGCAGACAGGTACCGCCAGGGATCTACGAGCAATGGAAATGCTATGAAAAGTTAACTTAGCCAGCAATGACTTTCTGCCAAAAGACATCAATCCTTTCGATATTCTTCCAGTAAAGTTGTAGTGATTAGACAAGAAACCATTGCTATGTTGTTGAGAACTTTAGACATGATTATTTTTACCCACGACGGAACGAAGCAGGTATATGCGTTTAGGGTGAGAGATGTGCGTTTGTGTGTGCGTTTGTACAAAGTAATGTTCCCACCTATCTTCTAAATTAATGATCTGATTTAGATGCGGTTTTCAATAACGCATCTGTGTTCGATGAGTTCATGTTCTTAGATAGGTGTCATGGCTGTAACTCACTAGGGGGCGCCAAAATATTAGTGCAAAACAGCAAAGTAATGTTCCCGCCTACCTTCTAAGCTAATGATCCGATTTTGATACGGAGATTTGAAATGGAGTCAAATTTCGGATAAAGATTTGTTACATTTGGTACATAGGAGCACTGAACATTAAGCAAAATTTAAAATTTTGAAAAAACCCACGACGGTAAAAATCTTATTGAAAAATAATAAAATAACTCAAAACCCCCGACTTAACCCAATTAGTACTATGTAACTAAATATTATTACCATAATACATAACCGAGGAATCATGAGTATATTAATTGTTGAAATTTCATCAGCCCCGACGGTTATTTCTCAGTTATGTATTATGGTAATAATATTTAGTTACATAGTAATTGGGTTAAGTCGGGGGGTTTGAGTTATTTATTATTTTTCAATAAGATTTTTACCGTCGTGGGTTTTTTCAAAATTTTAAATTTTGCTTAATGTCAGTGCTCCTATGTTCCAAATGTAACAAATCTTTATCCGCAATTTGACTCCATTTCAGTTCATAGCATACTTAATTAGGGCACATCCTGGAGGTTGAGATGGAATAACTTATTATTCGCAATTATTTAATTCAAAAAAAGTTTTCCTGTATAAAAAGTAACGCATCCAGGATATCTGCGTGCCCCGGCAGCAGTGGAGGTGTATGTAGGTGTGCGGCGGCTGGCGGCCATTAGCGAGATATGAAAGAACAGGTCAGCGCGCCCTAATCGACGCCGCAATCCATCACCCACGTGAATAGGTGAGCCCCACCGACAGCAACACGGGAGCGGGATTGGAATTCATGTTTCAGAGAAACTGGATTTACGAAGATCCTGGTCTTCAGTGATAAAATTTACTTTCTTTTAATTGCTTATCATATAAATGATCTGAAGGATATCGAAGCAATAACAAGGGTTAAACGGAACGTTAAGGGGTTCTTTTTAAAAACTTTGAAAAGATAAATGTGCTGCCTTAAGACAGCTGTGAGCTGTTGGAAATTGCAAGATTTCTAGCTACCTAGTAGAAGGGTAAAAGTATAAGTACTTAGTTTTATTCATCGCTGAAGTTAGTTAGCACGCATAATAACAAGTTGGGTTGCTAAGCTTTGTTTGTCGACGCTACTCGGGTGAGTGACGGGACACACGCGTGCAATTACAACGAGCGCTCGCAAACGCCGGCGTCGATAAATTACTATTATATTTGCAGAACACCGGCTCCTGGTCGAAGGACTCTCTGAGGTGACGGAAAGAGAAATCACGTCAGCGAAATATCGCCGTTTCTAATGCGTCCAGTTTGCTTTTGAGATCGGTCATGTAGTTTCATTTAGTTGGTATGTGTCACAGTTTCTGTGTGTCCAGTTCTACTAACATCATTAATACACTCTTATCATTTGCCAATATTTAAAAATCAACCTCGCTCATAGTTCATCCCAAAAAAACATGTTACTGGACAAGAACGATGGAATTACTCAAACACAGAAAAGAACCTTGTAGTGTTCGCACCTCTATCTATTACTTCGACCTCGGCACATATTGTTGACAATAGGCCACATTGCACTTGATCGCTGCGAGGCCGTTTGCCGTGCATCTCAGCAGTCAGCTGCACTGCACAATAGTAAGTGCTGCTCGTAAAACTGCGGCACGTGCGTGTGTTCTGTCATTACCGACCTAGTATCTAGTGAAGCATGTTGAGGTAGGTAGCAAACTCAGTTATTTCTGAAACAGTATTCTTTATGACTTTTGCACTTATTCAGTCAACGTTATTGTGTGGTGCTCATTTAGTCCGTAATTGAATATGCCACCTATCAGGACTCTCAAAAACTATTCTCTATCACACCACAGACTCTCATATCTTGTACAACATCAGTTCGCTGTAACAGATGCGAATGTAAATAGGCATCGACCGCGATATTTTCACGGCATATGTGCGCAAAAAGATCTTACACTCGGTTTCAATCTTCCGGTAAACAAATTACGCGTCAGGCAGGGCTCCGATCGTGGCGCATCTGCACATTGTGATTGCGCGCCATAAGGCGGTGGGCTCATCTGCTAATCCATTAGCCACCTCTCGGCCCATATTTAATTGTGAACCCTCTGTGCGTTGCACCTAAGCGATTGTCCGCGGACGCACATGTCGTGCCCTAACGTATAAAATTTGATAAATCGCACCGTCAACATGTGAACTACCCTCTTAGCTTAAACGGACCGTATTCCGTAACCATTCGCGAATTGTTCCGCGAATATGAAGCTTATGCCGTTGGCTTTAGGATTGTTATTCATGCACATAATGGAAAAGTATAAGTTACCATCGTTTAGGCACGCATGTTGGTGTTCAAATATGAATTGTACGTGAAAGCAACAAAGCTTATTATGGTATGCACCCCGGGAGATAATTGTAAGGTTTGACGGGCGGAATGGCAAATGCACTTTAGTGAATGCCCGTGCAGTAACTGATTTCGCGAGGGACGTAGGTAAGATAATGCAGATGTTTGAGGGCCGGAGGTAGCCCCTCCGTGGAGGGCCGCATTGATGACAGAAGCAATTTCCAGTGACGTTTTCGATTAATATAAATGTAATACATTACCTTTGCTTATAGAACATTGCATTAATGCACCAGATGAAAGTTATAGCAAAGAATAAAATTCATTGCTTCCAACTTTCAAGCTTTGAATAACATGATGTGATTTTATATTATAAGTAGTTAAATAAATAAACTAGAACGCCAATATAGAAAACACAGCCAAAACAATAAGATAAAAACTCCCTATTCTCTCTGTTTCCAGACTTCAAATTGAATTACCAAAATATTCCGCTTCTGTCCATAAAAATTGAATTTGTAAACTTGGAGCATTCGAGTTTGAAACGAATAAAAACGATCCATCAATTGTGAATCGTCCGCGCACCGCTAAACTTTCACCGTGAGTGAATCGATACTAAATTAGCTAATGGAAACTTGATAGCTAGCAAAAAACCGAATCCCCGTAAACCCCCATAAGCGCATTTTGCAACGATAAATCTGTGCATTGTCCCGCGCGGCGACAGATGGCGCGCCACCCTCACAGGTAACTTTATACTCTCAATTGTGTACAAGAGCTATAAAGCGCTTCACTGAATGCTGAATAATTTTATCGTTTAGCAAGGAAGCGCTGCAAGCGCTAATGTGTGAGGTAACAGCATTAGACACGTACAATAGAATGTTAAATTATGTAAATGCGTGAGGTGCGCGCCATGTGTGCGCGCGCGCTCGCCGCCATTTTTGCGTGGATTACAAACACGTTCGAATTGTAACGGCCGGATTATTGGCGACCACTATTTAATGCGTGTTGCGATGAATTCCAAATAATTGTTTTCGATTTAGTATTTAGTTCTAGCTTTGTGACTTTTCCTCTAATGACTACAATATTTATAAAACTCTTTTACAACAAATATAATAATAATAACTATAAGTAGGTAATCAAATGAGGCTAATAAAGTACCGATTCATCAACGTTATAACTTATCAGGTCAACTCAACGAATATTCGATTAGATAATCAAACAAGATAAAACGTAATCTGTATAATATGTAATTAAAACCATTACAATAATACAAAGCATTATCCCGGTCGACATAAATCGCGAGCAATTCCGCTCGACGGTGCTCAGCGGACCAATAACTTTCCACTCAAAGACATTACTTTAATATGAGAACATAATTATTAGGGACAATTCGTTAAAAGTGCGCCAGATCAAATTTCAATTAAAACTTTACGCCATTAACTGTTAAGGGGAAGCAGGGATGATAAAAATATGCGCGGGGAGGCGCGCTCTAATGAAACTTAAGTTTTAACTCCGGGATTACATGGCTTGGCGACTGATCACCGCTCGGGTGTGACAAACCCGTCCCGTTTTCGTGCGTCACATGGAGCGATGTCACCTCTGGGATTATGATGAACACTGGGTTATGTTTTGATGTCACAAAAGCTTTTGATTTAAGTTACTGTATCCCGATTTAATGAAGAACGACTTGTAGTTGTATATTTTAGCATGTTCCTTTGTGTTATATACCTACTACTCGATATCCGGTCTATTTCACGCCTAGGGACTTACCTACTATAGGTATCTGATATCACAATTTATCCAATCTGAGATGAACTAAACAAAACCCGGGTATGACAGTCAATGAGTCATAGCTTCTTGCTTCTATAACAGATATGAGTGTTGTTATAACGGCAATCAGGCGAGTCATTACCGCTCATTACGGGGAACACGTACGTGCCGCCGACGACCGCGGGCAGATAATACGTCGATGCCATCGGCTTCAAGACACACCTTAACTGGGTTTGTACTAATTAGTAGATCAAATGTGTACCTAATAATGGCCCTGTAAATAAATGTAATGAAACACATTTTTTATATCCAGTTTAGGTCGCATAGATTTTTTTTTTTCAAAGTAAACAGCTTGTTGAAGTACCTAAGTCTAGTCTAAGTCAGCTCTTTATTAATCAAATAACTGAAGTAAATCTATTAAAATGCACCTTCGATTAAATTCTAAAGAGCGATCTATCTAGCCCACGCTCAATCAACAAGCGAATTTAGCGCATTTTCAATGTGTGAGCGGCCACGAGTGCTAGAGGCGCACTCACAGCGGCGCTCTAGTGCTGTAGTGCTGGCCAAAACTAGTGACGCACCGACCTGACTGCAAGCGCGAACAGGACCCGTCGAGACTCCCTCATGGTTACAAAGCATAATTTCTCGAGAGAAAGGTGTCGTGGACATTAATATTGGTCAACCTTGTGTAGCACAAAAGCTACACAATACGAAAATATAAATAAAGGTTACCGCCATTTCTTGAGTGAGCACACAAGTAGGTAATACATACAGGTACAGCAAGGAGTTTACGCATATACATGGACGGTTTCGTTTGTATTGTTACTAAGAGACATGGTGCTACTTAACTAGAAGATAACTAGTAAATATAAGCTATATTGTTGAAGAAACCATCAGGCTTTTACTGACTACTTTTGCATTTACGACCATGTTTTGCCTACGTTCAAATGTGGTTTCGGTAATACTTCAGTATTTCTATCATAGCAAAAAGTCTGCCACACGAGCAACTCCACAGCGTTCGGTGTGATGCAGTTGAGCTCGCGACCGCACCTTGTCAGCTCACAAATTGACGTGGATTGTTGTCGGCCGATCTTTGTCACGCCGCGCGTAATCAACGAGAGACCGCCCCACACTGACCGCACTAGAAGCGACACCACGGAAATCATCATTTCATTCAAATCCTGGAAGTTATAGAGTAAACAGTCATCAGCTCATCATTTCATATAAAAGAACATTGCAAGCGGGGACGTTGACAAAGATTAGCTTGAACAGAATGTTCTGTTGTCTGTGTTCACAGAACTGGCTGAGTGTGTGCTTCAACACAATATTTCCTTATTGTCTTTTTACTATGGTTTTTTCAAAGACATCAAGTCGTTACTTCAATATTAATATGAGGCTATAGAAAAGTATGTTACATAGTGTCACATCCAGTATTTTAGAGAACGCATGTAATATTTAACGGTGTGCACCGCACTGGCGATGTGGAACGTTCGATTTGCGCCTAATCTCTAATTATGACCGCCATTCATTTGTCATACACTAGCCAACATTAGCGTCACCACGATATTGCGAGTACGCTAAACATTTGACGTAGGTAAATAAGTACCTAAATATTTCATTAGGAATTGATCGTAAAGTTTTTACAAAACGCCTTTATTTAAGTACCTACGTAATTAAATCTAACCGCCGATGTAATTAGAAACTAACCAGTTAGGTAAAGCATATGATAATGAACAGCAGTTACATTTAGACTCGGAGCAGAGTGCTTACTGGCAGACATAAAACTCAACGCCCAACAAAGACAGTTAACTAAGGTAGATACCAGTGACAGCTAACATGATAGGGAGGAAGATCCACTCTGTGTAACCCTTAGAAACAATCCATGTGATGTAACTAGTTAAATATAGAAATAGCAATATCTATATTTTATTCTCAATAAGTAGGTACATGATTTAAGTAAAAGCTTCTGGTTTCTGTGCTAGATAATGATAGGACTTCAGGGGTATAATTTCAACATAGCCTCACTCAAGACATTTTTTTCGAGAATTGGGAAAAGCCGTTAGAAAATTGTGAGATCAAGAATGCTTAGAAAAAAGTAAATGCTGAAATGAATGAGCCTTCTGTATGTGAGTGCGAGTAGCAAGGTGCAGTAATAGCACGTGTAATGTGACGGCGGAGGTGATAATTGCTTTCTTCAGATGGCGCTGCGTGCACAGGGGTGACGCTTTCTCATGCAGATTGCCGACAATTCAGAACATCGCTTTTATCTACTGACACCAACTTAATTGAACATATATTTTTTACAAAGAAAAATTTTCAAATTTTCAATGTTCAAAGGAATTGAAACGGAAAATTAGGACTGGAAAATACGCAAGTCAAAAACAACCTGTACAGTTTTGACAGGATGCTAAGATGAGTCAAAATATGACGTGTCACTGATAACTGCGTATGAGTTAGCCCAAATTATATAATTTTACGACCAAAACCTACAAACACGAGACAAATGATTCACATGTATTATGTGTCATATATTATTCACAAATATAATTCGATATTGTTTCCTAAAATAATAATAAGTGTGCAATATTACCTGTTTGTACCTGCTACAGGAAAACCATGACTGAACATTAATGACTACAGTACAATTGTTGCGTATACTCATTCATGAATTACCTGCAGAAACATGAATAAACAAGTTTATTTTGGTTTGTTTTTCGTTTTCCTTAGGTTTTTCCTAGGTACGTTTATTCTTATAAAACGTTGGTATAATTTTGATCGTTACACAAAAATAGACCAACAAAATTATAACGTCCCTTACCTAAAGGTAAAAGTTTAAATATAGGCAATCGTTAGAAATTAAGGAAAGAAACAATTGAAACTGAACTTTCAAGCAGCTTTCAGTGCCTTACATGAAGTGCATCGGATTGCACCGGGCGGGCAGCCCTGCTACCAACGAGGTGAGTGCGTCGCTTTGCATGCGCGGCATAAACAGCGGCTCGTTAGCACTTATCGCGGCGCGCACGCTTAGCACCAGCGATTTATTGCTGCTTAGATACTTACACTCACTTTGCTTAGCTCTTTACATTTACTCAGCATAATAGCAATGTGAACAGTATGTGGTACATCAGACTACTGTCGACTGCTTGAGAGGATCGAAGTATGTTTTAAAATTTCCAAAACGTAAACTTACTCGTGTATCTAATATATACAACGTTCTACAAAATAATAAAGTACTTATAATTTCGAAACAATGACAATGGGGTGAATTTAATAGAAAAGCTAAACGATACCTTTTTTCCAATGTCCTTTTAAAATATTCAAATTGCTATTGAACAGTCCACCATATTCTTAGAAGGAGTTTAAGCTAGTCCCATATAATTTAATATAAGCTGGTACATGCACATTCCCCGCTACAGACGCTGAGACTCGGACAAACGACCGCACGGAACCATTCCGCGATACACGACCAATAATCCGTTTACTTTTATCTCTCAACCCCTTGTACAATTGACAAATTAACCAATGCGTTCGTCAACATCCTTAAGCTGAAGATATAAAGGTGGTTTTAAGTTGTGTGGAGGGTGGAGTAATTTGGCAAGAAGTGTCCGTCAAAGAGGTTATTACCTGAAGCACATAAAGCGATCTGGAGCTGGGAGTACGGAGGACGCCCCGGGCGAATAAAATGCAAATATTGTGTAGTGTGGAGCGCGGCCAAAGGAGACGTACGAGCCGGGCACAAGACGCTAGGGGTGGCCTGCAGCCTCACGATATACTGACAACGCTTAGTCGATATTGAAAACCCAGAAAAACTGACTGGCTGATTCAGTGGCATCAAGACTGTTGTATTAGTTATTTTTAGATCATGACATCTTATACTATTTTATATTTACTCATAACCTAAGTTAACCGCAGAAAAAACCAAGGGACAGAATCTTGAAGGCATATGGAATTCTTTGTTCCTCCGCACACGACTGTATTCAAGTATGTGAAGTCGAACGAAGTCCATCGTGATGTCGCGTCACTAGAAGCAAACCGCTGATTCGGTGCGTCGTGTCGCGTCCTTTACGAGGGTAGCTGTAAAGTGTAAAAAGCGCAAAGTGTTTGTTTATGCGGCCGCGGTGGGCGGCACGGACTCGAACCCGCTGCCCGCCCGCACATAAACCCGGCCTGCACATTTACTGCCAAACAATCGTTTTTTCATTTAAAACGGACCGTTTTATGTGTTTACTTGATTTTAGAAACCGCTTCACAGTTGCTTATTTGTTTCTTGAATTTCAATCTGCAAGCGAGTGTAAACTCAAACGGATTGAATGGACCATAAAAAGCGCATCATACGTTTGGAGCTAATACTTTATCTAGAGGTACAGGAGATTAAAGTCAGTTGAATCAGTGTGGTTGACGATGAAACAAAAAACTGATCAATGTATAATAATTTACGAAAAAAATAACAAGTTATGGTTCCCATAGGCCAATTTTCAAGTTTTAATTATTTTCAGCAAGCTAAACGAACTGTTTAAATCTAGCATGCAAAACGTATGATAGTCGCAAGCTATTTTGGGAGCTCTGACATAAAGCATGACTGTCTTTATAAACAAATAGACCAGGCTCCAAGCAGCCGCTTCTTCCAACATTAAGTAGTTTATTAAAAGAAATATAAATAGGGAGACAAGCGCGATGGCCATCACGCAGTTATGATTCTTATGATGAGACATAAACCGTGGCAGCACTAGCGCGGATTTGTCAAGCCCATTGTAGGGTAAACACCACTGTTAGAAGCGCTAGGGGTGTAACACTTCCTGCATGGTGCCGCGGGATTAGTGTTAGGAATAAGCTTGCTGGGGAATTACAAAAAAATCTTCATTTACATTTACGACAGGCGATTAAACTAAAAATAGTGGACGAATAAAGGGTATACCACACATATCAGCTTCAGGCACCGTCAAAGTCGGGTAACGGGTAAAAACTGTCTCACAGACATCAAAACATTATTTGATATCTCTTCATTCTTTATACAATAATTTTAATATACAATAAACACGCATTCAGCAGGACGTCCCGCGAAAAACTCTGGGATTCCCACAAACTAGATATGTAGGTGACAGCACTAGCGAGGCGTAAATACCTATTGTATTGTTTTACGTTTTTTTTTGATGTAATGGGCTGTTGTAAGTGACCGCACACGAATCGTGCAGATTGGCCCATGTTTTATTGCTTTCTTTCAAGTAAACACTTTAGTTGAAATACTAAAAATTATCAAGTGAAAGGTATTTATTTCTTTTCTCTGCCTTTCAAAGTTCAGAATGGTCCAATAAATAATTCGTTTGTTATTTTGCGCTGAAAGCTAAAGTAGGTAAACCAAAGCAGCTATCGCAATCACAAAATTGGATCGCACTCGCACTCTTATTCAAATGGATTCGCCCTTTTAATGCTCATATTTTTTTTATCCGTACGTACGCATTGGTAATACCTCTCAACCGCCGAGAATGAACCAAAGCATGTCATTTGTTCAAGTAGATTTCCGAACAACGCTACATACAGCCAGTAGATCTGTTCACGATATTTTATTCTGTGGCGTTAACAATATTCAGTCGTTCAGAACTGTAAATGTTATACAGTTTACGATCGTCCAAAAATGACGTTTACTCGAGTTTTGATTTATGAGCCGGCCGCAGAGCCTCGCCTTTGTCTGCTCATTATTGGATGGCGTTGTATCGAACGTACTGACGGTTACTACACTTTTTATTCCCTTAACGTTATTTGCCAACGATATTTTATCTGGCCGGCTTTGAAATGAATTTTCTTTATGTTTTCCAGAGATAACGAAATGGCTTTGGACAATAAAATCGTAAAAGTTCGCGTCTAATTTACGTCTAGACGGCGATTGGATTAGATATTATTTAGATCGTACTGCCCGGAGCGAGCCTATAAACTCGAAAGAATAAAACCGAAAACACATAAAACTAAAAAGTAAGTTCTGATATTATAGTGTGGATGAAATTTAAGCAACCGCAAGGCCTAATTCAAAACGCAGAAGACAGCTAACAGAAGTGATTGGAAGCGTAAATTATGGAGTTACAATGAAGTTGTACTCTAAGATATCGTGAAGAGGGTGTGCATCAATTACTCGGCTCGCGTCGATGTGACCGCACACACTCGCCGCGCGTCGCCTTGAGACGGACGCTCAGCTGTAGCGAGTGTGGCTGCGGCCGCTGATTTATTGTAATCAACGACAGATACACGCCGCCACTCTGCACTGGAGACAGCTATCTATTCACGCGGTTATTGCTAATACATTTAAAGGACATTGAAACTACACTGTTTCGTAAGTTTGAAGATGTATGTGCGAATCAAACGAATATACAACACAAATGTAATAATCAATGAACTTTAAAGGTGCAAAGCAAATTAAAATGGTTGTCCCCATTCCAATAACCTACCTACCAATGACCTACGTAGACCTACATCGATGTTGTTTACAAGTCCACGATGTCGAGCAAAACACTCTGAAATCGAAACAGCGTATCCACCTGAACACTACATTTTATTAGTCCATAAATATGTAAAACTAGTTCCTAAAGCCACAGAATTTATTATCGCTACTTTTATTCTTGTCCTTTATAGGTCAATGAAAAGGGAGGGATAAAAATTTTATTTGTCCATTGCGGAGTAATCGCAGCGTATCGTGTCTTATCGTGGCGTATCGCGGTTGTGTCCTACGTATGGGCGGCTAATTGGGCGCGGCAGAGCGGCCGCCAGGCGATACCGTGACACGCGCTGTCACCACATACTGGTGCAATTAAAGCACGATATGGAGAAGGTAAGTTTAAGTCATTAAGCACCACCAATGTTTTACTTACTGAAATAGAAATGCATTTTCTCTCTATAAAAAATATGTTTTCTATTTCAAACATAACCAATAACGCTGGCATAGAAACAAGTGGACACATTAATAGCAAACTATTTTAATGATTTATTTGGATGTGACGAAGGTCCTCTATTCGGCATAACCACCACATCCAGTATCTCGTACATCGTGGTCACGTATCGCCAAGTCAGCGCCATAAATAACTTATAGCGCTAATCCGATACGCGGTGATTTGTTGCTTATTTACTTACTTGTGCCTATTTACTCGCTTAACCCACTTGTTAACGCACACTCGTACTCGTCCGTATTATAATAGAGGATATCTTATCATTTTTCCATCACATGAAATAACTTCTTTCTTTAATTAAACGTGCGTAGTTTCATAAAATCTTCTCTCTGAAAACTTATCTCCTAATAAAGAACTTGTATTCTACTTTAGATTATCCTTTGCGGAAGATTTGAAAATTGAAGTTTAAATGAAGTTCTCAGTTGTATTGATGTCTGCCTCTGATCGAGCTAACTAAATAAAAGAAATAATTGACATCCCTTCTTAGTAAGCTCCGTTTTATTAGCGAGTTGCGGCGAGCGAGCGAGAGCGACTGGCCTACATTCCACTGCACATGGCTCGATAGCCCATCTCTTTTTAACGCCGATAAACAGTACACATAAATTTCTTATTTATAATATAATAAAATTTATAACCGCCATAATCCCCGACAAAGCTCACAGTAAGACAATCTCTTATTAACAATTCCCTAACAGCACGTCTCGGCTTCATGTTTTTTCGTCAACCTGGCTTAAGTAACCCGAATAATTTGATGGAAATATCGCCTTTTGCAGTATGTAAACAAGAATGAGTTTCGTTTAACTTTTTGAGGGTGAAAGTAAATAGTAATGCTCAATAACCATCGGCATAAATAGTATTAACAACAATTGATTTACATACAAATTGCTTTAGACAATATTGCTGACAGAATGGCGCGCGTGACGCGTTCCACACATTCTGCGGGGCCACAGCACCAGCGGTAAGCGACCACTCATACTTTACAGCTGCTTTGAAAATTACAAAAATGGAAAAAAAACATACGTTGAGATGTCTCAACAGTGATTCGCATATACTTTTCTTCTTATATACAGACCCTTTGACCACCGACCAAAAGTAAATAACACGCTTGTTTCTGTCTATTATTTAAATTAACCTAATTCATTTAGACGTATTCTCCGCTATTTTGGTGGCTTGATCACAAAGAGCGCAGTAAGTCGGAGCATACGTGAGGGTGTCGTGTGTATGTGTGTATGCATGTGTGCGTGTTGTACGGCAATGTATGAGAATAAGAGCACCTGATTGCGCGTCTGATTGAGACGACGACTGTTTATTTTTATTGGAATAGTGAGCGCGACTGAATTACCTTCATACAATCTTCAGAGGGGAATGTATGCTTTATAAGTTCAATTTACTTAAGTAATGTATTGGAAAATACGCACGAGCCGTCTATTTAATTTATTAAGTTTCAAATGAAATGCTTCGGAGTGTGCTCTCAGCTCATCTATTGCGCAAGACACACACAACTAATCAGTTGTGTGTGTGAAGTATTTTGTTTCTATAACAGAGAAAAACTAATTTATGAAAGTTGTCAGATAAGGTTTTGGCTTTTATATAGCCGCTATTTTTTCTTTTAACTGGTACACTTTACATGATTAAATGACTCTATTGAATACACGGTTGCCACTGCGTACCTCTATTGACGAAATTGTCACCAATAAACGACAATTTATGAATATTTGTTTGAGCTACTTGAAGGAATACAATTAAGTGTGTTGTGGACAGTTGGCAATAAATATGAGGCGGCCACTCGTGGAGGCCTCTCTCTATGCAAATATAATAGACTTTATCTAAGCTTTCATTTCGAATAGGTACGCGATACACGCACGGACCGCGGCTGTACCGCTCGCAAAACAACTCACAAAAACCCGATTTCATGTCTAACACTATGATGTCTGCAATAAAAAGACAAAACTTAAAGATCCGATCAATAAATCATGGGATATGGAAGTGATTCAAAATTGTTTTAGACGCTTAAACAAATAGTCTATAAAAAATATGAATGAGCAATTCCTCATCTGACTGAACTTTGTCTACGTCATAGATATAAGGAAAGCTTTTTTCCATATTTATCAAATGAGGAATTTATAGACTATGACAATATTTATTCAAGCTGCATTGAAATGCGTTTGATTGACATCAGGAAAATGACAATTCAAGTATGTACCTTTCATACGTATACCACTCGTACACAAACTGACGTGAGTAGGAGTTGGGTGTCTCAGCAAGCAAGCAATTTCCTCTGCTGTCGCTACCTTCTTAAATATCTTCGCAAAAAATATGGACATTTATTTTTTCATAGATATTATTTCGTCTGGGCACATACGCAGTCCGTAGGTACGACTAATAAAAACTTACGACAGTCGACATTGTGGCATGACTCACGAGTATTGCGGTGTAGTCAAATTCGGCCAATCAACAATATGTTACGGTGTAATGTGCCTATGTCGCGCTCATCGCTCCGCTATGCTAATGGCGCCGCGGCCCGATCATACGCTGCTTACTTCTGCTATAAATAATACTCTTATTAGACCCCGCAAATTGCGTTTAGCCACTTTATTCAACTCGTATGGATGTAATCACTACTTTGGCCTATACATGTATTATTTCTAGCAAGTTCTCGTCTTCGATGAGTCTTTCGGTTAGAGTAGAATAAACAGTTCCATTTCTAATGATATTATAAAATGTACCAAGGATGAAGAATTACTTTCTCTTCCGGAGTTGTTAAGGCTAGGTATTTGTATATTATTAACATAAAACAGCTTCCCGTGCTAGGTACGCGGCTCGTAAAAAACAAAGATTTTTCCTTCCCCCTCCCCCTCCGCCCACTCGGGCGAGTTTTTCTCGTCACAAATCAAGCGGATCGCGTTTATTTAATATTTGCCCCCAATTAATTTACATAATCCTTGTCAACTACAGGTCCCGACGCCACTTTTATGAAATATCGACTTCTACGTCTACTTTTAGATCATTGAAACTTCGTTTTATTTTAATGCAGCAAAAAGTAAAATTAAGTTAATAAAAAATTGGGTTATTATTTAAAACAATTCAAATAGGTTCTACGTGTAGCAATACGTGTAAGTAGATGTTGTCTTTTATCTGCCATCTATACCCAAAAACATGTACCATAACATTTAACTCATGAAAGTACAATTGGAAGTGCGCCCAGGCAAGCCACGTTACACCAGGTATGAACGAGTCGGACAAAACGGACCGTTGTCCGTCCGTCATGAATATTAACCGAAGCAGTGGCGTGTGAACCTACCCTCCCCCACCACTCACCCCCACTCGCGTAAATCTACATAATTCACTTTTTATCGATATCGCACAATATTATCGAGGTGGATAGGTATTCAAATTACTCTTATGATTTAGTTATTGCTGTGTTCAAGTGTTCAAACTGTTCTTCATTGTTCAAGTTTCAAGTTTTCTGGTGTAATAAAAAAATATATATATATATTAAGTCAAAACTTTTCTTGAGGTATATTTCACCTACATGTTTTTTTAAAGTAGGTTCTTTTACGAAGTCTTTTATAGGTTTTAAAGGTGTGCCTAATTAATCTGTTGCAGCATCAAGCATGACTGTTGCATTTCAGATCGGCACGTGCGTGTATTCAAAATAGAATCTTGTTCGTCAATGTTTTTCAAAATGGTTCATCAAAGCTGTGTCAGTAATCTACAACTCCCAACCAACCTTCTGAGACAAAACAACCGGAATCCATTTTTAATATTTAAAACAGTATAAATGTTAATGAAACGACACTAAAGTTGGAATAAGTGTTTCCATTAATCGCTGGTAGCTGGACGACTATAAATTAGTGTGGGGCCATAAATCCCGCGGACGGTGACGTGGCCGCTGCCCGCCCCTCGCTCCGCTCAAGCGACGGCTCCGCGCGAGGACGCCGAACGCCACATTAATTCATTACGCCTTGTTTTATAAGTGCGGTAAGAATGCAAAACGTTTTTGGAGATTTATAAATGAACTTAAAACATAAAGGTGTAGGAACCTATCTCCATGCCCCGGTCAGAAAATTTAATTTACTTTATTTTCATTATTTATTCTTTCAGATTGAAATTAAATCCAGTCAATCTTCAAGGCATCACAGGTATCTCACATAAGAGATAACAGCAGAACCTATAAGAAATCACATTTAACAAATAATAAATCAAAGTTCAAGAATGTGCAAGATACGCAGTTGTGATCGAGTGCAGTGTACAAGAAGAGCCGACTGACCAAACAACAATTAATATTATCTTAGTTCGGTTGGAAGCCAAGCCGAGTGCGTCTGGAGCAAAACTGCTTGTTTCCTGTCAATTTGCCTAAATCAAACGTGAAAGTAAAGTATGGCTGCGCAGCCACAAAATACTTCTTTTTACAGTAGTGCGGTCATTTGGCTCCGGTTTAGATTCCCTCATTAAATCTTGGCTTAAGGTTTACTTAGGGAGTTACTTAGCTAATTTATTGGTTTGGACATACTTAACGTTACTTTTTGTGCAGTCGCATTAATGTTGTATTTCTTTAAGTGAACGCTGTGGTGAATAATTTCTTCTAAAGCCACACAACACGCTTAGCTCAATAGTATCTAATCCCGCGTGTATGCTTGCTAGCCAGTGCTCCACTAGTGCTAAGTTTTTAGAGATAGTTTCGCAGTGGGCGCTGGAGGGGTGCACACGCCACTACACGTTCTAGTGCTGTATAATATAAATTACACGGAACACAACACTAGTGACACCGTGCTGGGCTCGCGACGACTGTGGACCTCACTACTTTTAACAGACTTGAGGAAATGGAAGCATCTTTCACAATAATTAACACGGTGTCCCCATTGTTGACCACGTTACTTACAAATGAACCTCTGTTTATACCTCTAATACAGTTGTCGTTATCATACTACTCTTTATAGCAACCCAAAAAGAGAGATTTCTCAAGAAAATCTTAAAAAATTATTTCCCAAATAATCTAAACTAATAAACACTTAGGGAAAAGTAAAGAAAGTAAGAAGTCCATGGTCACAGTAGTGGAGCCAGAGGTCCACCGAAGCCGAAATAACCCGATGTGAAAATTAAAACTGCATTGTGCAGTCTTTGTTATTCCGCACTCGGTTATATTCGTACAACTAACCGCCCGATGCACTGACTCGACAGCTAACTGAGAAAACTAACTTCAGTCAACTGTAACTTGTAGTTTAGCAAAGCAAGTTTTTGTCAAAACTTCTTTTCTGGATCATCCTTCGAGGATCATGAATTGACATCAGTTACTTGTTTAGTTTTTTAAGGACAACTGCACAAGAAGTTTGTCAACTCTTTATTTTCAACTTTTCACAGCCGTTTAATGATATACACATTACACAATGTCATCATGCGCCAATAATTTCAGCTAAGCTTACGTCGCAATGAACATAAATGTCCACAATGCAGGCAATCCCGTCCTTCTGTCACTGTTTCATTGTGTTCCATGTTTATTTAGAGACAACTTTGTACCAGCTTGGCCGTTATAGATAAATTAAAGTGTTCTGGTTAACGATTAGCCGCTGTACTCTTTGCGGAACGTGTACTTACATTTTATGTTTAAGACTACTACACGGTATTCGTGCCATCTGCTTACCGAAAGCTATCGTTAAATTAATAGGCAATCATCATCATCATCATCTCAGCCATCACTGCTGAACATAGGCCTCCCCCTTAGATCTCCACAGATACCTGTTGGAGGCGACCTGCATCCAGCGTCAATAATTCAATAGGCAATAATTCACTCAAATAAGTATGTAATGTACAGGTACTAAGACAAAGGTACATAACTGTAATTTTAGCTTTTACCATGATCCACCTGCATTCTTTGTCATTTTTTTTCCATTTAAGTATAATTCAAACTAAAATTGCGATTTATAGCTAACTTATACCCCGGACGCAACCAATAAGTTTTGTATATATATTTTGCACCTACAGATACCTACCAACTAAAAGAATGTAGTCTAGAGAGAACTAGTCCACACAATAATCAATTAATTCAGCTGTAAGATTTACACAGTAAATTCTAATGTAGTCGAGTTGCGTTGTTTTGTTGCATGGCCGGCGCTCGAGCCGCGCGCTGACGTCACGACGCGGTGCGGCACGGTGCGGTGCGGGACGGCACGGTGCGGTACGGGACGTCGCTTCACTTAATTTATTTGCCGCGATCGTGTCGTGTCGCCTCTTGCTTCCACCGCGTCGCACCGACACCTACTCTTGCTTATTTTTATACAAACCCTCTCGTAATGTTTTCATTAAGGATTTAATCAAATAATGTTAGTTTGGAGAAATGCTATAACTTCAACACACGTTTTGTAGCAATACCCTCGCCTTATATTAATCTTTAAGGGACATTTCATACAAAAAGCTGATAATATTAGTTATAAACAGTACGTTGTTTGAATGTTAAGCCGTTGTACTAACAGGCTCAAGTCAGGAACATTTGCGTAAGCAATTATCAGCAGCAGGTAGATCGGACACTGCCCCTAATTGTAATTTATGCAAAGACCAAATGAAGCAAAGTCCCGAATCAAAGACTGTCCGGATCCTGTTCAAACAAGTGAGCAACTAACTGCTGCGCCAATTTGACTAATTGCCGACCTCTTAACAACTCTAAGAAAGTTCCCTTAGGCCTGGGGTACAGAGTGGCCTGTAATATTATTTAAAAGACTTTTTATATAAAAAAACATAAAAATTATCATATGCATAATACTATAAATAATGAAAACACTTTCGATGTTTTTTTCTGAAGTCGTACCTAAAACTTATTACTCTCTCCTCCTTCCGTTGCTTGTATAGCTAGGGCAAAAACAAAAACCTTACCCAAAATATTTTGATCTTACATCCAATTTGAATCCGTTTACCATTAATTTCTTGGCTTGCGGGCATCAATAGATATACAAGATATGTTTATCCCGGTGTGTCGCCCGGCTATCGGCTTACGGTGAGTGAGCAAGTTGCGAGTTGAGCACAATTAGTGACAAAGTACCCCGGGCTCCGCGGCCGAGGTCCGAGCGTCCGCAAGTCCACTCATGTATTTACATACGTGACTACTTCAGCTTACGTCACAAGAAATTACACTTCACTGCAGATTAAGGCAGATGTATGTGTGTACATACATTTAATTTTTATACTTACATCAATGTCCAAATGAACAGGGAACTTTGAATTGAACTCCTCACCCTCATTTCAAGCAACGCTGAAACTTAGGTAACAAGCACATGTTTAATTTTCTCAGTTAATTTGATGTCCAATTCAGTCCATTCCATTCATGCACAAAAAACTCATTGCGTAGGTACCATTACTATTGTATGACATTACATATCACAATCAAAATTTATTTACCTACTGAAATAATTCATAATTTCTTTTAGATGGTCTTCTTTAAAGCTATTTAATGGTCCCCAAATGTCCACGTGCGGTTGTACTTACTATGTTTTGCAAACTCGCCATACAACTAAAGGTTTAATCTGCGAAGCAATCAAAGTTGTCTCATCCATATGTATCAGCGGACATCAGCACTTCGTGTACAAAGTGAGCACCTACACAACAACTTCGTGTTCTGCAGTCCTGGCACACGTGGATTCAAACATCCCTATGATACGATTAGTTTTAAGTCGTCCATAAAACATAAAATTAATTTTCGTCAGGTTTTTTAAATGCACCTGCTAGCGTCTGTTATAAAAATGAGACCTGTCGCAACTTACCCTTAAATGTAAAGAAAAGGGTCCTAGAAAAAAGACGTTTAAGAAGAGTTTGGCACAACACCCGTCAAACTAAAGATAAAACCGCATTTAACAAAGCAGCCGCTGAATTAAAAAAAATACCTTCAGGATATTGAAGACTACACAATAAACCAGAAACTAGAGCAACTATCACCAAACCACAACAACGAATATTCCTTATGGAAAACCATAAAATCTGCTCAAAAACCTAGCTTGCATCACCATCCTTTAAAGCTAGCAGACGACAGTTGGGCTAGAACTGACTTAGAAAAGGCTGAAGCATTTGGGAATTTTCTTAAACGTGTTTTTACCCCAAATGAAACAGACACTGATAACCGGTTGGAACAGGAAATAAAGTCATATCTGGACAGTGACCTACAGCTTAGTCCACCTCTAAAGTGCTGCACACCAGCTGAATTGCGACGTACCATAAACGCTCTAAAACCAAAGAAGGCGCCTGGTTTCGACCTTATAACATCCGAAGTCCTGCAAAAACTACCTAGAAAAGCAGTGATGTACCTGACTCACCTCTTCAATGGTATATTAAGAACCTCATTCTATCCCAAAATTTGGAAAGTATCTCAGCACACTATGATCCCAAAACCAGGAAAACCTCCACATATCATATCGTCATACCGACCCATTAGCCTTCTGCCAATCCTATCAAAAGTATTTGAGAAATTACTTAAGACGCGATTGGACAAAATACTTTCAGAAAATAATATCTTCCCTGACCATCAATTTGGGTTTAGAAGTAAACACTCGACCATAGAGCAAGTCCACCGAGTAAGCGACAAAATACGGAATGCTTTGGAAAATAAAGAATATTGTGCTGGAGCGTTTCTTGATATACAGCAGGCGTTTGATAAAGTGTGGCATCAAGGTCTGTTGTATAAATTAAGAAAACAACTACCTCATAACATGTTCACACTACTGCAATCATACCTGGAGGACCGATTGTTCTTTGTAAAAGTAAACGACGCCACTTCGCCACTGCACAGTGTAAACGCAGGAGTTCCACAAGGATCCGTGCTCGGGCCAATCTTATACCTCATCTTCACTTCTGACGTACCACATTCAGAAAATGTGATGACTGCCACATTCGCTGATGACACAGCTGTCCTTGCATCAAATAAAAACCCGGAAGAAGCATCGAGATCCCTACAAAATCACCTGGACAAAATTTACAATTGGATGTGTAACTGGCGTATCAAAGCTAGTGCTTCGAAGTCCAATCACATTACGTTCACATTAAGGAAAGGAGATTGTCCCCCAGTGAAACTAGGCCACGATACCCTACCTCATAACACAGTTGTGAAATACCTCGGATTCCACCTTGATCGTCGACAGACATGGAAGCACCATATACAAAAGAAAAGGGATGAATTAAACCACAGATTTCGGTCACTCTATTGGCTAATGGGAGGAAAAATCAAAATTGTCACTCAATAACAAATTGATTATATACAAAGCTATCCTCAAACCAGTCTGGACCTACGGGATACAACTCTGGGGCTCAGCTAAACATAGCAACATTGAAATCCTCCAAAGATTTCAAAACAGTGTTTTTAAAACAATAACAAATGCACCTTGGTTCACTAAAAGCACTGAAATGCATGAGTATCTCGAAATGCCTTCTGTTAAAGAAGAGGTTAAAACTATGATCAAGTCCTACAGAGAGAAATAAGGCATGAAAACGGACTTGCAAAAATGCTGAATGAACCACTACCAAAACGACGATTGAAACGACACCATATCTGGGACTTGACGTCTTCACCGAATAACTAACTTCAAAGAAAGCAAAGAAAGGCAACTCGACATTGGTTGTGTGTGTCTACAAATATAAATACGTTCATTCAGACATCTGCTTATGGTCGAGAGACCGATCGCATGATAGAAATAAACATAATAAAAAAAAAAAAAAAAAAAAAAAAGGTTTTTTAAATAAATTCATATCTAGGCTTAGTGGTAGTGGGTAAAAATGATCCCATCTCGTAAAAGATTGAAATAAGTATATTAATCCAGCTTGATCAATATCTTCTTACCTACCTACATGCCTATTACAGCTGAATGGACCTTTCATGCCTCATGCATTCTGCCCGCATCTATAAATAGCAGAAATTATCGACTGGGTGACGTAGAAACTTGCGCGGCACTAGTATTGCGTCTTCCAAGTCAAGTATTACCTTCTAAATACGTCCTTAACGTAGAGCTGAAGTTGTGACTAATCGCAACTGATCCTGTGTACACCACACAAGAGCGTAATGAGGCGGCATGGAGTGCGCGCCCGGCTGTCACTCACGACACACGACGTCGAGTGCGCTCACTGACACATCTAGGCGAATGTACTTTACGTCTTGCACGTTTGAGTTTATAAGAAGATTCAAATTCAATGCCAGATTTTGAGGAGGAATTTACCTATCAGATTCGTAGTTCAGTCCAATTCAGTATCTACTACGTACATAATCAGCACCTACCTTCTTCATCTTGCTATATATTACCATCAAACATACCCTCCCGTATTCCAAACAATATGTACTGGCAAGATGAATACAGATACACGGATTTCGTGACTCTGAGTGCATAGAGCGCGAGTTACGACCGCGCACTCTTTAATCCCGCGGATCGCAACTTTTAATTCCACCGCCGTGAGATTCTGCCGCCCTGGTACCCCCAAACACGATCACACAAACTTACGTACATAAAACAAAACGTTTTTTTAGAAACTTATTATTAAATAAAGTACTAATTTATGTTTGTTTGTAGTTTGATATTCTCGTATCCTCTAAACGGACATTTCCTGTGAGGAAAACCACTAGGTATAACAAATTACAGTTCGTGCATATTATCATAAACGCTCACGCAATAGTGCTACCGGCAACATGTACTTATGTGGTTTGTTTTGCAAATTAATCTAATTCAATCCTCAAAACGCAGCTGATTATAAAACTTAACGAATGGGTTCAAAATACAGCGGATGATAATAACGATATTTGTGTTAAGTAGTTATTCGGCGCGGCTTAATTAGCGAGATACGTCACGGCCAGCTCGCAGTGATTTAAATATAGCGCGGGTCAAGGATGCAGTCGCGCGACGCTCACATGTCACGATATCGCGCGGAACACAAACATGTCCAAACATATTAGGAAACGCCTTCAAACCGCACCTTTTCATTCACTCGCGAATAAATTTTGAACATTTCCAACGCTGCTTGTACATTAATGTACTCAGTAATTGTTTACTCCGGTATTACCTAGATAGAACTTTGAGTAGGTGCCTTCATAAAGTCTACAAAAAACCCAGAGTTAACCATTGTTTATTTGTAAAAAGTTTACCTGGGTTTTTGGTTAAACTAATTATTGTAATGAGACTGTTTTTGATGTCCAATTTTCCTCAAAAAGTGTTTGTCTCGCATGTAATGCATTATTGGTATTACCAGAGATATGGCTGAGAAACTTATTAATGAAACATTGTTTTGGCTTACCTATTAATTACTTAGTTCATAATTCTTACGGTCTGTGGTTCTTACGCAAGCGCAGCAGTTGTCCATGATGTCTTGGGATCGATTTCAGGGTTGGGCCGAAATCACTTTGTGGGTTAAGAAATTTTCATAAAGCGACCCCGAGCTTGGAAGTTGTAGATTGATACCCGTGCACCACCCGTGCATCGGAGAGATGCACGGGTATGCACCTGATCTCTCTCCGTCGTATGGGATTACCGTCCCATCACGCTATGAGAGTGAAAAAATAGTGAGGGCACCTATGTCTGCGCAATATACTGAATACCTGTGCACTAAAAGACATTCTGCGCAGCTGGCTGATCTCGCTGCCGCCATGGTGGATAATAGGCTAGGAGGACAACATCATCTTCACTTCTTAACAATCTCAGGGATCTTAGTGCTACGAATTGCTAGGCTCTTTTTGGGTGAAAAATATCTGCACTAGGGTGAATGTGTGTGTTAATTACACTGCTTAATAGTGTATGATTGTGAATGTGTATCACTTTCGTTGTATGTGAGCGGAGCAGCGGCGCGGGGTCAAGGGCGCGCGTACACGTGCGGCGATATCGCGCGCTTCATCACTGTGTTATTGCCGCCTCGTGCACCGCGTGCCGCCGAGACAATACACCACTACTGATCACGATACACAATTACTGCCGACACACTAATATCTGAGACACGTGTGTACGTAGGTACCGCTGCACTACATGATCCACTTCATTTTAATGCAATAAATTAAACTGACAGCCGTTACACGTTTTATCATAAAACATCAACGACGCTATTTTGTTTATTGCGCAAATATAATCAAGAATTTAAAAATTGCTCATTCTTTCAAGAATTGTTGTTGTTAACTATTATTGCGTTTCTTAACAACTTTGAGGGAAGCAAAAGTGTCTGAACACGATTCGGAAAGGATGAACAACAACTTAAATTATTTGTGTAAACTTGTTCCCCTACGTTTACTTGCCGAAAGAAAATTAAAAAATGGCGATGTTTTGTTTGCGTGCCTGGGGAGGAACAAATCAAGTGTTTCTATTACACGACACGCGCGTAATGGGCTGTAAAGCGATCATAAAGCGTCAAACACAACACCAAGTTTTAGCCGCTGACTACTTCGCGGGGACCCGGACACCACAAACGTGGATAAGAAACAATATCATGACAATAAGATGACCTAGTTTTATATAAACTCAGTTTAGTGGAAAATGTGGTTGGGATAGATTCATATGAAAACTTGAACGTATTATTAAGATCTTAGCCAAAATGGATATAATTCTCACTCTCCACTCTTATCTTGTGTGCATATAATCTATGGAGTCGGTAATAAATAAAGAAGCTTGGAGGGGTAATTGAAGAAAGTTACAGCAATAGTGCAAATAATAAAAACATGAACACACGTAAGTGTCTCGTAGTGTCGTACGTTTACGAGTGCGTGTCGTGTCGCACGTGTCACACGCACATACAATAATTCGTACATTCTGTCACGACTCGAACTGAAACACTGTAACTACGAAGTTGTAAACACCGCTAGAAGCGAAATTATGCCTGCTTACCAACAATCTGATAAAGAATTGCCTTATCAGGACGTTGAATATGACACAGGAATGATCGTTGATGTCTTTAACCTCAACAGTCAATAATAAATATTGGCATCAAAGAAATGAATGATTTTCATTAAAAAAACAAAAGAAAATGCAGATCACAAACAATGAGCGCTGAAAATTCCATCATTTTCACACGAATACACGTTGAGAAATCATCAAACAAATAGAAAAGTAATTTGATTAAAGCGCGCAAGAAGATGTGATCACATGACAGCATCTCATTCTCAGAGGGGAGAGCGCAAATATTTGGCGCCAGTAATAACGTCATACCTGCTCCACAGCGACCACCCGACTGCGGCGTGCTCGCGGACGTGAAGATACACACATTTATATCTGTTAAATAAACTTACAATATTTACATGAAGAAAACTATGTTTTCAATATTTAATGCAACTTTTTTTTCATATGTATTATCAATCCAGACATTAAATTATTTCCAACCAAACTTAAGGTGTCAGCGAATTTTTCGAACATATTCCTCGAGTCACAGAGACATCCTTTGTTTGACAAACAGAATTTATTGTAAAAGCAATTTACGTGTAAACATAATTCAATTACGGTATAATAGCACCTTCGTTCGCTACGAGTGGCTACGCGGTGCTACGAGCTGCTACGAGGTGCTACGCGGCAATGAATCGTGGGTAACAAAGCGCGCGGCTGATTGTGCCGGAACCTCGCGCAATTTATGTTTGTTCATCTTGAGGTGAGCGCTGCTTCTTACTGCCGTACACAGTTTGTGTTGCTTCAGTATGTCAAGAGGAAAAAATATTTGCCTAAAATACTTTGTTGTATATGCAATCTTTTACAATTTGTACGGTAACGATAATTGATATTTAACGTTTATTTAATTTTTTTCATCCAAGAACATGTACAGAAACCAATCAATTTCTGCTATTTATCCTATGCAATCAACCTTAAGCAGATCGTGCTTCAAGAATGTAAACAGAATTCAAACAGGTACAAATAAAGATAGAAAAATCCCGCGATACCATCAACAACACAATTTATGTACCTACTTTTGCCTGTCTAGTTAGAATGTTTACATTTGTCTGTTAATTTAAGATAAAGTTCCGAGTTGTGTATCTGTATGTTCGTTACTGTGGCGGGGGGTACCGGTGCGCTTGAGAATGACTCGATTTACACTTCAATCCAGGTTCTTGCTCGCGGCCATTTTTGTACAATAAGCCGTCTCGTTACGTCAGTCGGGGGCTGATTGGAATCGCGCGGCTTCTCGTCTATTGTGCATGCCATGTTATTGTTCCGATATTAATGTGCTTATGCGTAGTCTCGGCATAGGTGTATGATACTTATTCGTTCATGAGATCGCTCCACTTCGTACAGTATGAAGTATTCGTTAGTGCTGTTACGACTAAAAAACGATGATCACTTGTTGTGACTTACAATATTTATCTTTATCAATATTTGGAAATGCATCTATTATTAGAAACAATGTGCAGCTATTTCATTAAACTACTTATATCATAAACCCACGTGATACGACATTAACAGCTCAGAGTACTATATTTATCAGTTTATTTACACTAACGACGAGTCGAGCCGTATTTAGACGCATTCAACAGAAACTATGATATCCATTTCAATAAATAAGCTCTTTCTCGGCGATAGCTCACGACTCCATTAATGTATAATACCTTTTTATATAGTAACCCTCAGACGCCTGACGAGCACACCCACGCACCTGTTCCCATTAAAATTTCAATTACGTGTGGAGTGGCGCCGCGCTCACTCACAGAAGGTATACATGTCTATTGTGAAATGATACAATCTACTGCTAGCAGTGTCTCAATTACTTGTGTCTTAATATTAGTGTAGGTAAATGGAAGGAGGACTATAAGATTAATTTTGTTTTAACATTATACCGATTTAGTTAGAAAGTCTTGTTGCTTTATTTGTAGTCTTTTTATCCGATTGCTAAGAGGGGTTGTGTTTCAGTGCTAGGACCTGTATCACGTCGTGAGTAGTCCTTCTGCTTGCCGCAATAGTGTGCGTCGCGGTGGGATTAGTTGACAAACATTACTCCGACGCATTTATTTACGTGCGCTCGTTTTGTTTGCTTTACATCACCACTGTGAGGAGCCTTCCCCCCCCCCCTCATCCCTCCGCGCGACACCAACCAATGTTTACTTTCTATTGTTTTTCTATTTGTATTCAACTTCTTTGTGCTAATGTAATTTGGTTAAATGAGGCGAGATTAGAATTTGTGATTCGCTGTAGTTTTAGTTAACTGCAGACTAATTTACTTTTTAATAGTAAAAGATCCTCGACAATATGATACCTTCAATAAATAGAGGTACGCCTCAAATCGTGATCAACAGTAAACTATTAGGCTCGTTTCGACGTGATCGGTAAACAGCCGCGGTGCGATCATGTGCGATCACTCATTAACCAACTGAGTAACATGTCAAATGATCTAGGACTTGTTATGGACACCATCCCATTAGGACATTTACTTACTAAACCATACACGACAAAACATAAGATGGTTTCAAAGAATGACATGAAACTTTGTTGGAAATATTACAAAACTTTCTCTTTCTGTTCCGACTGTTGTTTCCAAGCGCTTGGGTCTCCGCTCCTAAAGGAGTGAGCTACAATTCGAATGTGGCTATTTATGCAAGAGCAATACAATCGAAAGGGGATTGTCCACAAAACCAGTATGTGTAAATTATGCTAAGTGTGTTGGGAGCGCGATGTCGGACGGTGCTCGAGTCGCGAAAAACTGAGACAATACTCACCGCGGGCTGCTCCCCACTCGGACACTACTCTATATATCTCGGGAAAAAGACTCAATATTTTTATGAAAACAAGATAATGATAGAATGATAGATTTGCAAATGATCTTACGCCTGTCGTTTGACAACGTAAGTTACAAAAAGATTTAATTCACAACCCTTCAGTTACCTACCATTTAAAAGGTATTTCGGGGTGATCAAAGACAAACAATTCTTGGTGCTAATTATGGTAGTAAGATGTGGTAGAACTATACATAGGCCACAGGTAGAATTGTTAAATATAAGAAGATTGAACTGTTTGAAAGTGATCTTCTGTTTTCTTTTGGAGCCTTTACTCTGCTTGCTTTGCCGAGTACATTATCTTATAACAGCCGCAATACTGTTGTCGAAACGGTAACAAACCGCATGACCGTAGGGCGAGTGCGAGGTCAACCCTTCAGCGGCGCGTGCCCAAGATGGCACCTCCTTTTCCGTGTCGCGCGCCGACACCCGCCGCCGCACAGTTAAGTGCAAAAAATATATGCGATGCCAAGGTGACACCCGTAGCGGTCGCAGGGTTGAGTGGCCGACCACTCGCCGCGACATCTCTGGAGGAGGTTAACAACATCGATTTGCTTGAGTAAGCGAAACGGCACCTTTACTTATCTCTAACTAGAAGACTATGTATGGAATAAGTAGTCAGATTAATTTTTCAACTATCAATCTAATTTTCAAAAGTCAATTAGTTTTACTATGCGTGTATGTTGATGATGACGTGTGCATTAAGTAAATGGTTTCTCTATCTACCTATGTTAACAAATAAAGAGGAAAGATTTGATTGTTTGTACCCAATAGACTCCGGAACTAGGTACGGAACCGATTTCACCTTATCATTATTTCTCCGTTAGGAAGCGACACTACCCGCGCTGATTATTTATCCGGGAAGGTGCGGAAGGCGCGGGTTAAAAACGGGGAAAACAACTAATAATAAATACTTGTGTAATTGTGTTATACTGAAGTATTTATTTCAAATACTGAAAACCGTGGCTACCCAGTACCTTTTCATAACAAAATCGATCTATCTTGTTCATTGCAAAAACAAATACTTGCTTATCCACTGAAATTTACTAAAAACTGAAAGTGCGAATTAGTACAGCACGTTACACGACAGTGTTACCTTCACGGCACGTGCCACACTTTGTCAGTCAAACCGCTATGTTATCGTATAGCTGCACATAAAGCAAGGTAATGTATGTCCGCGTAAATACCGCTCAGGTACATAACCTGAGGGAGGTGCGCTCAGGTGCGCGGTGGGCAGGTGCGCGGGTGGGCGGCGCCGGCACGAGACACGCCCACCTCACCTGCACAACAGGTGAGCACAGGTAGGCTCACACATTATGTAAGTATGATAACAACTATTAGGTATTGTATGTAAGTTAGCCGACAAGATATACGTCGTTTGTCTTAACATAGGTAAACATCGTTTTTACTTACTATGAAAATGTGAAAATTAATTTAGAATAAAATTGCAGATCAGTTGTTTAAAGAAAACTGAGGTTTATGTTGCCATTGAACCTACGGTTTAGCCTCGTAACAATAGCAACGTGATACCTCGGAGATGAGAATGAACTTGGTTTTGCAACGATAGAAGTAAAACTGGCGAAATATACTAGCGATAATAATGTTTACTATACTGTAAATTACAGATATTTTATTATTTTTTGACACCAATAACAATTTGTTACTCTTACAATACAGGTAAAGTTTTATAAATTAAAATAACGCAATTAAAGTAGGTACATACCAAGTCCTACAAAAAGTGTTATGATGATTATTTGAACAAAATAAATAATAAAATGCTAAAGTAATAGTTAAATCCAAGGCGTGTTTTAAACTAGTGGCTAATCTCTCTCTTAGCAAAGCTATGTTCCCTTCATTGTTAGGTGGATATGGTGCAGTTTTAATAACATCTAATAGGTAAGTTACAAATATACCTAGGTGCCTAATTAAAACTAACGTACAAAAACGTGGTAAAACCCATACAATAGCGCTTTTGAATAATTTGATTACCGAAATTCATAACAATACTTATTATCCTTGATGGAGAATTTCCGGCATGTACCTACTTAACACAATTTTTCCAAAACAAGTGAGTAGGTAGACAAACATTGGTCTGAGTGACACAAGAGAGCGTGTCGGCAAGTGGGTGAGCAGGCAAGTAGGCGGCACTCTCGCTAATGAGCCGCCGCGAGTATAAACACCACAAATTGGATCAAGTCCCGCACTAATTACCTTAATGGCGAGGTGGCCATTGTTTACTGAGCTCTGCTTATCAGCACGTGATCACCTCCGCCATACAGCTCACGCTGCTTGAATGTCTACTTACTGATATCCTGCTACTTTGTATTCACTATAGGTATGTATTTAACTCAGTAGCTATCAACTTATTGTCTTCATTTGTTCACCTTGCTCGAGGTTTACTCAATGTTTATTTCACAATCTTCTATTAGGTAACTTGCTTGAGCATATTTAATTATGGCAGCGCTAACCAAATGCCAAAGGGAAATTAAGAATCAAAAATTAATTAAAGAAAACAAATTCTATCTTCAAAGAAATCAAGGGTTGAGTCCGAAGCACCCCAAGAATAAATAAAAATCGCCTCGGTTGTGTGCACGGCGCCCGCGACGCCTAATGACGGCGCGGCATCTGGTCGCACCTCAACCCTTCCGATATTATATAATAATAAAACGACTAATTACTCGAGAAATTCCGCCAATAAAGCCAACGCGCGGCTCCGGCCGAAATAATAACATTAATTAATTAAAAACAAAAACCAGCTTTCACCTCACCGACATCGGCAGCCACTTGATAACTATTGCAGTAACATCCATCTCCCTCCCTTCTGGACAATCCTTATGCGTACAAAAGAGAAAGCTGAATCGTCGATTGATCCGCGAGCAATCTTTGTATCGCGAGCGCGACAATCGCCAGTTCTCAATAAATATTTGCAAAAGATTTTCGTCTTCCTCTCGATATAATTAGTTGAAAACGAGAAAAGTTTTTCAATTTCAACACAATACAAGCTGAGTTAGACGCGGACGCAGGATTAGTGAACGATCTTAATTAAATACTCCCAGATATTCATAACGAAACAAATCGCTGATCATACAACAACAAGGCGCAGCTTTAAACGTCTTTTAATCATACAATAACTACCACTTCGTTAATTCATTCTTATTTTATAAAAACCATCCATAGGCACCCCACAAACTTAGTAAACTTAGTGGAAAATAAAGCAACATTTTAATATCTCACAGTGAAGTTGTTTCATGAAAGCCGATAATTTTGAAAGGGTGGCCAAAACGTTATTTGATTAAAAAGAAATCTCTTCGACTAGGTCGGGAACTAGGGGAGATAATCCCAATTGTAAATTCAATAAAATCTTAAACAATAACCGGCTTAAGCCAGTTTATACAGCACTAGCTTTTGCCCGCGACTTCGTTCGCGTGGGATAGTGGCATCCGGCAGATTTTTGGTTTGAACAATAGATGGCGCTGTATGTCCGGAATAAATTGTATTTTTTATTTTTATTTTTTGTAAAAAAAACTATCCTTTGTCCTTCTCCTGGCTCTAAACTACCTCCCTGCCAATTTTCAGCTAAATCGGTTCAGCTGTTCTTGAGTTATAAGTGGAGTAACTAACACGACTTTCTTTTATATACATAGATGTAATAAAAACGGTTTTTGTGAGTTAATCTTAAAAGATAGACATACACTGTCGCGGACTGTTTTTTAGATCATTAAAAGAGCTATTATTCTTTAATACATATTTTTTGTGTATCTTGAACCGTTTTCACGGCGCACGCAACGGAAGGCTTCAAAGATGAAATAATTTCTCCCGTTTTTTACACATTTATCACTATATCTTTGCTCCTATTGGTCGTAGCGTGATGTTATATAGCCTATAGCCTTCCTCGATAACTGGACTATCCAACACAAAAAGAATTATTCAATTCGAACCAGTAGTTTCGGAGATTATCGCGTTCAAACAAACAAACAAACAAACAAACAAACAAACAAACTCTTCCGCTTTATAATATTAGTATAGATCAGCATGCGCTTCGAAAGAATTGCTCGGCGTTTAATGAACGCCTCCTCTGCTGTAGGTACATAAGAAACGAATTAAGACTTGAGGTGCATTTTTTTACAAATTCATACATTTCACTTAAAAATCATATGGAACAGCGGTTCGTGCTACTTATAGGTACTTATGCAGACATCTTTGCACCACAACTGTTAATATGATCACCCAATTGTACCAAATGACATTTCAAACATATTATTAACAAATACTTTATTAAGAATTCGTAATACAAGCGATGTAGTGTCACAATTATAACGATTAGATGTCAGTGCTAGCAGTTCGCGCGGCGTGCCTCTGTCGGCTGCACTTTGTAGTTTTTGCACAAAGACTTTGTCTGAAGGTGCTCCTTATTCTTATACACTTGTTAACTCGCCCTTTGTCTTGCTGCTAACGCTGTGGATACATCTGTCTACGTCTGCTTTCTTTTGATCTCCTCTGATAAAGAAATTCTCAAATAAATATAAAAAAAATCTCTTACACTGCACAACAGAAACTTGAGTAAACAAAATTTTTGAACTCATAGCTATAGCCACTTGTCTATATTGACTGATTGACGGCTTATTCGAAGAGAACACAAAATGAGCCAGTCCACGCGTATCGGGTATTCACAGAACTGTTCAATTAACAACAAAAACCGTTTAACAATCCCCTCTGAAGACATACAAAAACTTCTCAGCAAGATCAATAATCTGGAATAGAATGAGCAACCTGTCTGTAAAGGCAATTAACGGACTTATCTTGCGAAATAACGCGATCAAACGAGCCTGAGCGCGGGGGCAGAGGTGAGGGGGAACCAAGAACTTTTAGTTAGACCGACGAGAAAGAGAAATCAATCTTTGAACCGAACCTGCCGGACGCGGCGCCTTTACACCCCACGACACGATCGTGCTCTGTAGTCGTGACCATGACCGTGGCTAGTATCTACTTTGTAGCCTGATACAATTTTATAGCAGCAAAAATGTATATATATTCAAAACTAATCTTTTATTATTTATTTATAGATATAACTTTAAGTGCAAGGTTTATCATTTTGATTTTACAGAAACTAGACATCGATTCTAACAATAAAATCGTGAAGTTTAAGTTGCCCCCAGCGATCGCCAGCGGCGGGACTAATTTAAATATCAAAACTAATTTGTGGAGAGTGGTGGCAGTTTGATTGTGTGCTGAATTACGTGCGGAAGGAAGGGTCTCCAATATAATCTCAATTAATGACGCTCACACAATTCTGGTAATAACCAAAGGCGAAAAAACTGAAATAGGAGCAACAGTTCTTCTGTCGGATAACTCTCGTCATATTACGTACGTTTAAAGACTTATCTTATTCCATACGTATAGGCAGGAAAGTGAACAATAAGTGGGTCACACTGATCGAAGTCGATGGCGCCTACAATGTTGTCACAACTGCAGCCTGCATCCAAGTACCTACTCTATATGTTTAATGTATACTGTGTGTATAAGTAGAGCTGAAACCTTAAAAACATATTGATAAGTACTACATAGGAAATTTGACATTAAATAAAGAAGATCATCTCTGCATAAATGGGAGATATTTATCTGAATGAACTGCTAAGTAATAATCACAAAGTATCTGAAATAACTTACGCTATCCAATCAAAGGTTCATTAATTAAATAAGATTATCTGTGAGTTCAGCGCAGATAAACGGCGCCGGGCCAATGCTATTAGCACTAGATATCAATTGAGAGAAAACTGATTGATTGGCGCCCAGTAACTAGCCACAGAGGTCACTCGTCGACACCTTAATAAATACTAAGCTTATACTTACTTCATCTAAGCAAGATTGCACCTATTACACGATTATTGATAATTTAAAATAAATTTTCTTTTAAAGGAACGCTTGAAATATTTTTATGCATCTTCAGCTACTTTCATTAAAGAAATAATTACCTTTTACAATCAAAATGTAATTATAACGACTGCTCTCAAAAATGAGGCAATAAAGGCAGCAAATTGATCGCTGGGCTACCTCCCGGTGGGTCCCGGCGGGTCCCGGTACGTCGGCTGCCGATAGCACCCCTTTCATTAGTAAAAATCGCGCGACATTTCATCCGACCTGTCAAACTTGGGGAAACGCCGCCATTAAACAAATGGCCGGCGGCAGCTCCGTGCTTCCTCTACAGTTCATTTGTTTTGCTACTGATGGCGGCCGTAAGAGGTGTGTAATGATCTGATAAATTAGCTTTACACTGCATTCCAGCACAATGCGCTACTGTTTGTGTTGCACGTTTAGCTAATTGATAACACGAACCACTTACTGTTAATGAATGTTCATCATTAGCTGGTAAACAAATATAGGTTAGGAGCTGATAAGAGGATTGTTGTCAAAAACTACTACTTATTGTGTTCTTCTAATACTTATTGCCTTAAAAAGATCTATTCCGGGTCTCATGCTCATTTCAATGACATCGATGCAACTACTCCAACAGAACTTCTAATATAATAAGTAACCGATCCGTAATAACAATGAAGGTGTTTATAAAGCGAGCCTGTAGAAATTTGATTTAATTATAGAAATGCACGAGTCGAGTAATGGTTATTGCGGAGTGAGGCGGTGGGCAGCGCCGCTCTCCTCGCCGCTCGCCTCGCCGCTCGCTTTATGGCTCACAACAACAGTTTCGACTACTTTCGCTCTCAAATAATTGATTGAACTTGGACCAACTTGTGCCACTTACTGACTTATATTTGGTAAACACTTTCAAATGCTTTCCTTAACTTCAGAGATTTATATTCTCCAATAGAGTGCTGAAATTTGGAATTACAAATTGAAAAATATGACTCTAAACTCTAAATTAGTCATAATTAATTTTATGGTAGGTCTACATAAATATAGTTGGTAGTGTCGTATAGCTAATGGATATAAAAATAATAATAATAAATTATCTCAGTGGTTTATAATAACATAATGTACCTACATATACAAGTAAAAGTATACCTGTCCCTTCGTATTATCTAAAGTTCCATCTCGTCCGTCTGCTACAGTCTTGTGGTCGAATGAAAACATTGTAAAAGTCGGACAAACGGAATAATTCATCCGTTGATTCAATGAAATCTGTTTCACCCTTCAAAGTGAATCTTAAGACTGCTACACTGAGATTTTTCCTGGACGTGTTTGCGTGGCACAGACATACAGGCGATAGCGGGCTTCAGCAATGGGAATCTTTCATCTTCATTTGAATATGTAATGGGACCGACACTTATTCACTTGAAATTGTAAAATAAGTAAAGAACATTAATTTGAAAGGTATTGTGCTCTCTAAATTATTGTTATGTGCTTATATCAAGTACCTTTGGAGTACTTAGAACGTTTCTTTGGTAAAAAGTAATGGCAGAAGTATGTCTAGTGGGTGGTCGCGCGCCCGTCGCTTGCGCCGCTGGCTGATTTATATTTGAAACGGCGGAGCGGCAATTACTCGCCGAACTGGAATCATTGCCTCTGCCCTCCACTAATTAATTCCGCCCCTCTTTTAATGTTCAAAAATCGCGGCGTCTAATTAGGTTTTAATTCGTTTTATTGGGCAAAGTAATGAAATAATGGCCGCTCCGCAGTTCTCAAGTCCCGCGCCGCCGGCCACTGCGTAACGCACAGCACTGTTTTATTGCTCCCAAACCTTTCCAAAGTTTACTTTGTTACAGGCAGCCTGCTTTTACGATAGTTACAACCAATTTATGCATTCAATATTTATTGAATTATATATTTCTCACTAATAGGGTAAAAGGGTAAACCGACTTGTAATTTACGTAAGCAGGTACTTAATGGCCTGTAAAACAAACACATTAATCACACGTTATATGACCATCCGCCTAACGACTTAATTCATTCAATATAGTACAAGTGACCTATTCACCTGAATTCTTTAGATCTGGTGTTTTGTTCGCTAACGACATTTTTCGCGCCATTACCCTCGACGTAAAAAACAAAGCGTGGCTTTCCTAATGACTTCGCCGATTACCAATCACTAGGAAAAAATCGAGTGGTTGAACGTCTCCCGCCCACCGCCGCCGCCTGCCGCCCGCGCCGCCCGAGCGAGTCGAGTGCGCCCAGCATCATCAGTGACGAGTGATTGTACTGCACATTACATAGTGAGCAGCTATCGAAGGTGTATCGCTTCTATTAAACGCGTCTATGTTTTGTTTGCGATATCATTTACAACCCTAAACCAAAAATGCTCAATATACTTACAAAGTAAGGATTCATAAATCCTAAATAAAGTTTTTCGAAACGTGTCCTAATTTAGCCGCGTGTGTAAATGGCAAAAGAGAAAGTACCAAAAATAGCAGCGTTAATGAACATTCAAAGTGCGATATCTGCTTCAGACCAACTCTCTAATTAAATATTATTTTTTGATGTGCAACGTTTAAAGTAGCCGGTCTCGGTGTACGCGAGGTTAACTAGTTAGTTATACAGGCCTCGCCGCACACAACCACTTTAATATTCGCCACTGGACGTCTACAATTAACGCTTGAACAATTTCATAACTCGGGTCCGCCTTTGAGCGCTCGCAAACTCCGCGAAAAATATAAACAAAAAAATATATCAGCTCGCGAGCCAAAGGAAATAAACAAACGAGCGACGCCGCGCGCCGCACAAAGAGACCGACCAGCCGTAATTAGATTAGTGGAGCCAGATCCCGATCCGAAGCCTGAACACTCATCGAACTTCTTTATACTCTCTTGCAGATCCCGTTTGACAACTGAGCTCCAATTTATTATTATTTTGTTCATTACTTATGGCAAGGTTTTTCTCGATTATGCCATTCATTTCCATATTCGCCAATCAACAGAGTTACCGGTATTCATTGTAGCTGAACGTTGTTTCTTTAACTGGTCAATCCTTATCTTTTAAATCATTTTGGATGTGCTCGTGAAAGAACGTCGAATGAACAGTGAGGTGATCGTCAACCCAGCCGTGATCGTATACCCTGTGCGTACGTCAATTCTCCAGCATCGAGATTGGTGCATGCAATCAACCCGCAAGTCCTTTATAAGTGATCGAGGAAGCTCGATAGCCGCACATATTGTTTGTATTCATAGCGTCGACATGGCGAGGCGCTACCTCTCGCCAATATGTCGGAGTGGAATATGTCGGGGCTGCGATAAGATTGAGTTTTTGTGTAAGGACGCACCTCGCGGCGACCGTTCGACTCTCGCGTTTTATGTTCGCCGGGGGCTAACGGGAGATTTGAAAATTTCGCTGTCACCAGTTTTTTTCGCCCGACAAAGTAATCTTCAAATCTAACTGGCCGTAAAGACAGAATACGTTTTTGTAGAATGGTATTATTTTATGTCAGTGCTCAAGGTGTCAATGCACTGTGTATCTACGACTTTGTACATAGCTGCTTACACCGTACCTACACACGAATACTACTATAATGTTTTCTTCTTTTAGAGTAATGATTCGCGGTCTTACCCTGGAGCAAGTAGGATATTGTAAGTTAGCAGCATACATTGTTGCACGTAGTCCACGCGAGATACATGATTAAATCACACGACCATTACACGCCCATTTGACGACTCCAATGAGATTCAGTAAAACGATCAATATATAATTCAAAATGACTAAAAAAGGACTCAATAGCTAATAGGAAAAATGTTGATACCTACACTTTATCAGTAGTTACTGTGGAAACACGTTACAAATGTTAAGTATTTAACTAATAGGTTCATCAGCTGCAGTTCCCAGGAATTGGGTTAAAACAATAATCAATACAAATAATCAAAATTAGATTTTATAATTCTGAATAGCCCGGCAGTAAGTTCTGCTCGTCAAACGTTATAATCGGACATATTTTCAGTGTGGATATTTAATAACAATAAACGGTAAACTGTGCTTGCATGAATTTAATCAGTTAGATATTTATTTTATTACTCAACGGCAATTGATAAACCTGCGGGTGCAGTAGCCAGGTATCCTCGGGTGCTAAACTTGATCGCCGAATACTTTGTATAGGAACGTTGACTGCCTCGTTGGTCTAGTGGTCTCAAGCGCGGCTGCTGTGCTCGAGGTCTCGGGTTCGATTCCCGGGTCGGGCCGAAATCGCTTTGTGGGTTTTCTTAAACTTTCACAAAGCAGCCCGTGGTCTGGAAGTTGGTGATTGATTCACCCGTGCATCGGAGAGCACGTTAATGTCGGTCCTGCGTCTGATCTCTCTCCGGTCGTGTCGGATTGCCGTCCCATCGGGTTATGAGAGTGAAGGAATAGGGAGTGCACCTGTGTCTGCGCAAATGCTTGTGCACTATAATATGTCCTGCGCAGTTGGCTAATCTCCTTATATGAGAACAGCCGCCGTAGCCGATAATCGGCTTGGAGGACATCATCATCATCATCATCATCATCATAGGAACGTTAGCACTTAATGATGAGGATGTAGGTACGCTTTCCTCGTCCGAACATTCCCAAATAGGAAAGTTGACGTGTAACCCTTACTTTTCGTAAGTAACTAGTTAATTAAAACCTATATTAACATAAGGACTTTTAGAAATGGTAAAATTGACTCAGCTGTTTAAGGTAGATAATTTCTGCTAACTTGCACCTGTAAGCTGCCGCTTAGCAGCAACATAGATTTGCACACTGGTTTAAAACTGATATAGTGGTAAACCAGTAGCTCCATGTGAACGTGTCAGAGCTCGTGATCTCGTTCTAGAACACAGATGTTACGTGAAGTAGTCACACTTATCTAGTGGTTACCTAACACCTACAAATTAATGAGCACATTGAAATTGCGTCAAACGGCACAGTCCACTACAAACATGTTTACGTTCGTGACCCGAGCCCGAGGTACAGGCGCACACTGCCAGGTAACGCCTGCCATCACACCGTCTTCATATTGTTTACGTACCTACATTACAGTGCACTCGTCATTAACATTCGGATTAAAACTCAAAAACATCATTTCTTTCTCGACTCCGTATCTGTCAAGGCACAAAGCAAAGATTTTTAAAGGATCCCAATGACGGTAGCGAACGTCTCAAACACTCGAATAGTAAAAGTAGGAAGTTTTCATATCTGCTATCTTTTTCCCTTGTAAAGTGCATGGAGGATGTTGTCCGGTGCCATCATACCAGTTATCGCGGTAAGTGGCGCCCCCCCTCGCCGCGCGCTTCACCTCCCCGCCGCGAATAAAACTTATCGTGTTCATGTCTTGCCTACCTCAGTGATACAGCGCCGACCAACCCGCCGAACTAACATACACCTTAACACAAAGCAACAGATACCATTTTTGTCAGTAGATAAGGTTTTTACCCAAAAAATCGAGGACACATGGACACCTAAGATGATCTAAATAGGCGGATTTGGTTTTATGGCGGCTGATTGTGTGAAATTTCCTACAGTTCCCATCGCGATGACGCGCCGCAGGTCTTGCCTTATGTCGCCTCAGGGACACGGCGTATACTGCAGTGGCCCTTCTAAGGAAACATTCGTAGGCTCCCGAACACTGATACGTGAGATAAGTACAATAATTTACCTAATGATATGAGAGATTGTAACAACCTAAACCTATTTAAAAAGAAACTTAGGAATTACAGTCGTGGTCACATAATTAAAGACGCCCCCTGACTCGAAGTGAAATAAATAATTATGGTATTTACATGAGCTTAAGCTCGGTAAAAACTGTAATGTAATTATTATTAAAACAAACATTACATTGTGTTCTTTAAATTAAGGACAAAAAATATTTACTTTCTTTAATACTTTAGAAATAACGCTCTATGGGAACTGAAAACTAATTTTTGTAGCGGATACTTGGCTGGTCAGCTAATTAAAGACGGTAAAAGCCGAGTTAAGAAAAAAAAAACGAAAGATAAAAATAGTCGCCATACTTTTCTTTTAAGTGAGTAAAATATTTATGAGAACTCAAATTAGGTAATAATTTGGGTTTCCTTCATCAAAATTTTTCATTTTAATCCAATCAATACGACTGAAACAAAAATTCTGGTAAGTAAAATGTTTGAGACAGTTTTGACATGCGGATTAATTCAAAATACCACTTGAACTGTAATAAGGACATGGTAATTAATTTATTATTAAAGATGCCTTGTTAATGGCAGTAAAAAAGTCAAGGTTTGAGAACAACTGAAAACCAACGCCGAAGAAAACTTGTCCGCAAACAGACTTTGCAGTGGTGTTATAAGGAAGTAGAAAACCATTCACATTATTCGGTACTGTGTTTTTCGGAGTCATCTGATGCTAAAAGGACGAAAATTATGTCTGCAGAACTTTAAGATGACAGCTGGGTCAGGAATACCTGTAGTGCATGTGTATCGGAAGATGTTACTTTTGGAAAAGCACCGCGTGTCCTTACTGTAGTTGGCGTTTTCTATCAAAGGTGAAAGTTGCTCTGAACAAGTATTGAAAAATGATTTTTTAATCTGATAAAACAAAAGGATTTGATGAATTAAAGAAAGAAAGTTCTCAAACGTAGAAGGCGAAAATGTTATAATGCGGTGCTGCTTGCCACTGTTTAGTGCAAGACCCTTCAGAAAGGTGTTATTAAAAATAGGCGATTTCAAGTAGTATATTATTTCAGAAAAATGCATATTGTTATAAGCTATGCATAATTTACCGGTAATTAGGACTTTCCAAATTAAAAAAGTTCTGAAAAACACTGCAAGAGTAGTAAAAATTACTTTTTGATCGGGCAACTTATGACGGTTTCGGTTTGGCATATTGCAAATCCAAGGAAACAAAAACTGGTAATAGGCGAAAAATACCATGGCAAGAAGTCGTACATAGATCATCGATCAATTTTACACAGATTTTTATTAAGCATGAAAGAAAATTCCCTTAGCGACTTCTACAAAACTGACCGCTTGCTCGTTCATCGATGTCGTACTGTTATTGAGGTAAAAGGAAATAAACCAAATATGAATACTTATTGGAATCTTTAATTATAGTATAGGGAATGTTGTTGTAGAAAGGTAACTCCAATAATATTGATAATTTGTATTTCTTCCTCTGAGAAAATGGAGTATCTTTAATTAGATGACCAGGCCTCGTTATGGATCATACCACCCGAGATTCGGATAAAGCGAAAAAAAACTAGATGCGGTTGATTATTGAATATAGACATTAGTTTTAACATTTCACAAAGCCCTCTTAAATATTTTAAAAGATAAAAGAAAGTTACAATGGCAATCAAAAAAAAAGAAATACAGATGAAGAGTGTCTTTAATTAGTTGACCACGACTGTATGTATGCACACTCTAATGTAAACCTAGATATTATAAATGGAGGTGTAAATAATTGATTAATTAGCGAGTAAGTACTTTGTATCTCATTTTAAGTGAGTTCTTATGAGAATATAAATATCTTTAAACCTAAGTAGGAACGCAATTATTGACAACGCATCAACTTTTGTTACCATTTATTTGCTTTTTGACCGTAAACTCCTCAGAAGCATAAAATGTTGGTAAGCTCCAACCACGACTTACGTAACACCTATCGAAGACTACAAGACTACCCTCAGGTTAGAGGTATGAGTGGTGGGCGCGTGTCCTTGCAAGGACAAGATAAATGTGCACACTGGCGGCTGCGGTGGCGCGCGAGTCGCAGGTGTGCACCCTAACTCACAGTCGCGCGGTCACCAGCACACGCCTGGTTATTACCCAAACTACGCACGTATTCACTTTATTTCTATTTCAATGCAACATAAGCTATTATGAATACTTTTACTAACCTGCGTATAGGCATAATTATATTAAATTAATAGGTTTGTTTTAGAAGTCGAATACAATACGGAAGTTACAGAACAAATGAATCTAATTATAATCTGACCAGGTTTCATTTAAAATAACTTATCGCGGCCGCTTACTAAATATAGCTATCTCTCGGAAATCCTCGCCACAATCAAAGGAAAACCAATTAAATTGCAACTTTTTCCGAATAACAAAATCGCATAAACAAGGATACTAGATTGGCGACACGTGTTCCCGGCTACAGCGGCACGACACGACACGACACGACACGACACGACACGACGCGGTGCGGCTCTCTGCGCGACAACTTCGTCGACCGCTAATTGTTGTTCTAATTTGTTTGGAGCACCGCGACACGCAAGGTGATATTTTAACGTGCCCGAATTTATATGTAAATGTGCAAACTTCCAGCGGAGTTTTGACGGCTACCTACGCACATCATTTTCGTTTGTCCAAGTTATAAATTACTCGCCCCCAACGACCGCCCTCGTGTGATTTGAATATCATTAAATCTACAATTCGAGTGTCTTGCTGTGTTGTCACTGAGGTTCTACTATTGAGTTCGTTATCATATTTTCAAGTCGAGCTAAAGCAAGAAGATGACGTTATATCAACAATTCTAATATTGCAAAATATTTGAATCCACTAATTAAATTCAGTTATGTGTTGAACTGAAACAGCGTCGACTGAAACCCAAATTAGGTCATACACAATTCACATGTAGCTATTGAATGTATTGGGCACCAGAGGTAGGGTCCCTAATAGCCATTGAAACTGAACAGAAACGTGAGTGGACAAATTGGAGCGGCGCGGGTCACGATAAGGGCGCCGACCACCGCGCCCAAGGAAAGGGAACCGTCCATAAACAACAGGCGACTCGGTCCCAATTAATAAAGCAGCCAACACTGAAGTAGTGCAATTAATTCTGTGCCTTCGCAGATTTTAATAGTTCACATAAATCAGAGCGGCCGGTGGGGTAATCGCCGTTTAATATGCCGGCCGGGCATCGGCCAGGCGCCGCTATCTCGCAGCGAGTGTGTGCTCACTATCAACTGGTTCCGCGACAAGTGACCGCAAGCTCTGCTGCAGAAGCGCACTGCTCACCCGCGTCGGGAGGTGCTGCAGGACTGCTGGGTCTCAGGCTGCTCAAGTGAACATCGTTTAAAAGAATACGAAAATATTAAGAATAAGCGAATAATTCGTTATTTTTCAATTATGTGATTTAAAAAATATATATATTTAGGTAATATCGACACGGTTTTCACTATGCTAATCTCTTCATAGTGTGATAAGGTACACTACAGCTTTTGTTTTAACACTCTTCTCAGTTGTTTCCCTTTATTCATTTACCTATACATAAAATTATCTTCATATTTTAGTGCATGGCGGGGAGTTCGGAAATTCAATTCGAGCCAGACTTCACTTCTCGTTAAGTGGTTATATCCCCTTTAACAGTGGACAGAGGACGGCTAGTGGACACTAAACACAAGGTGCACGAGGGGTGCGGGGCGAGGGGTTCGGGACGCGGGGCGCTGAGGGGGGGGGGATACGACGACACCTCTGGATATTGAATTTGCGGCGGCAGGCGACTCTCAATTGTTATCTGGCGCTGCAAGGTCGCCCTCACCCAGGTACTACAGCCCTTTCTTTTACATCAGGGCTGCCACGCCGCACCACTCACTAACAAAATATTCACAGCTTATTTTCCAGAATAGGAACATAAGAGACTCACGCTAAAATATATTTGAATGACAAGTGAGGTAAACAATCTAGAAGCAATACTCAGGAATAAATAATATCGGCACGTATCATAAATCACTCGATGGCATGAACATTCGATACTTACAAAAGTCTTTGTATCATTTATTTGTTATGTACATCAAACAACGTGATGTCTGCCCCAGATCTTTACAATGGAATGTTGATACAAACTGAAATCATTTAAATAAAATATGTACACGCGTGATTAAGCGTAATCTGAGAAATAATAAAACGCAGAGAAGGCTTTCCATTGGTAGCGGAGTAGTGAGGTACCGGGTGAGTAGAGTGCGCGTGTCAGCCCTGGCGCTCGCTACAGCGGTCATTGGTCAATTTATTTCTTGCGCCTGCCGGGGACCGCAGTTATCATGATTGAATTAAGTAACTCCGCTCTGAATTGCAGCCGAGCCGAGCCGTGATTTAGGGACCGACCGCTTTATACCCAACACACCTCCCACGGAAATTGCCGACAAAAAGGGAATTTGGAATTTTAATCGTGGGAAATGTGCGGAACAAACCGTTTGTCCGAGAGCCTGAGTTTATTTAAGGTTAATTTGGACGAGTTGATTTGAGCGGCCAGTTTTAGTTCGCGACCGATCGGGGTCAATCTCCCCTCCGCCACTTCGTACAACTAGTTTGATTCGAAAACACTGATTTAGTTTTGATTTGTTGGAACCGAAATTCATTGTTATGAAATTGCACGAAACTTTTAGGTTCTACTCCATCGAATAACATTGGTTTGTAATTGTAATAAATCATAGAATCAATCGATAAGATGACAATAAAATAATTAGCTTAAGTACACTTGCATACAGCAAGAACTGCAGTAGTTAATAAAAGTAGTGAACACGAACGAAGTAACAAACAACTGCACACAATTTCCCAAACATTTGAAGGTAAATCATAGAAGTGTATTTCCCGATCACGTAGCACCGTAGCGACTCACCGTCGTAACTCGTAGCCGCGTAGCTAAGCACCGTAGCAACTTCGTGGCTGTCACGTGCTACGAAGGCTGTTCATTGAATCGCACAGCCCGTTGAGAGGTAACTTAACTTACTAATGCTCTGTAGTTACAAACTTTTCACTTAAATAAATTGGTGCAAGTTCATGCCGGACCCGGTTAATGATATTATAAAAGTATCCTATAGCGCGGGGTGCCTGTACTGCGCTAATCAACCCGTTCCTCACAATCGTTTAAACGCACACATGTCAATTTCAATTGTTACCGATATCAAAATGATATGCGATATTCTTTTTGACTGTGCCCTTTTGCATGAATAACATTACGCACTTATTTGAAATGCTTCAAAAACAACGTGGAGTTGGATTCGAACCTACTTTCCACAGAGGCATCAATAACCGCCTATAAAGCAGTAGTTATTTATGAAGCTGCGGTATGTCTGCAGCTCGAGCCGATGCCGCGTCACGGCAAATTATTCCATTCCATTTTAGACGAAATGTATACAGAGCAAACATGAAAAGAGAACAAAATTAAGCATTAGCGCGGGACGCAAGCCTCGGCCGGCAGCGGCGAGCGGGGACCCCGGGCGGGGCTCACAACTTCACATTACCCAATATGAAACAAGAAGAAACTCATTCTGAACATAATTGGATTGTTTGTCTGATGAGACCATTGTTACCTATTTGTTATAGATAAGACGCGGCAATGTACTGAGTGCGCGAGATCGTCGCCTGACAAACCTCTTGCTCCTATCCACATGTGTCAGTTCCGCGAGGAGGGAGGCGGGGAAGGGAGCGCGGGCGTGCGGGGGGGCGACATCAATAATCCTCCTTGTTATTCTTATGCAAATGCCCACGGTACGATAATAAGTGGAACGCGAATCACCAGACGTTACACAGATTGGAAGAATTCGCTGACAGACGGCGCGATACACACTCGCCGAACTTTCTCCACATTAAACAGGATTTTTTTTAAGATCATAGATAAGATATTCGTGTCAGTACATTCTGCTTTTTACAATTCTGATATTGATTTATCAAATTCAATGTGTTATTTTCCAATAAGATTTATGTTAGTTAAACACAATCCTACTTACTCATCCTTAACTGAGAATGAAGTTACATGTCTCAAAAAACATAAGTTTTCATGTAATTTGTCATGAAATTATTTTAAACACTGTAATTTTTTCTTAAAGAATCGCGGCGTGTGTAGAGCGTGGTGGGGCGAGGTGGGGCGAGGTGGGGCGCGGTGCGAGTGTAGTCGGCGGGTAATGTACGAGCGATACTGATTTGTTTAATCAGTGCACGTCATTGTAAGCGGCGCGCAGGAGCTCTCCGTCGATGCGCATTGTAGCCACCTAATAACATCATGCCAATCTTATTGAAACTCGATACCCATTGCGTACCTACTGGAATTACAGTCCATTTATCAGTTAAGAAAAAAAATAGTATGTGTCAAGTTGACTATTTAAACTGAATTGTTAATACATACATGCAATATTAACTCAATATTTTTTATCTATATTTGCAATATTTTATTTTATTTATGAATTGTATGAAAAATAGGCTCGACTCATCATCATCATCCTCCGAGCCTTTTTCCCAACTATGTTGGGGTCGGCTCATCAATAGCTAACCAAATCCAATTAACAAAGAAACATTTCAAACAATCTACAGAATTGTTCAGTACTCAGCTACACACACACGCACACATACACACATTGTGCAGCACCGGTGGACGCGTGCAACTCACACAGACGCATGTTATCTGCGCACGATACGAGCGGTCAGAGGCCAGGGGCACCCGTCACTCCCAACATCCCTCACCTCTGGAAACAGCTGGAGTCAGTCATCTACGTCGTTTCATCGATACCTCACTTTATTCATACTCTAACTAGGTAGTCCGATACGATTCTATACTGATGACCCAAAAAACATTTATTCTATACTTAACTATAGTAAAAATATTCTGCATTCGTCACTGGTATTAGGTAATAAGCTTAGTGGTAACAACAAAGTTGCAACAGTATCTAATGTATCTATGGTTGCACAATATTTTTGAAAGCCTGTAATAATGGTGCACGTATGTATGAATGGCGCGGGCGGGCGCTGCGCGTACGCAAATGCACCGCGGCGATACGTAGCGTCGCGTGAATGAGTGCCGCTGATAACGCACACACGCGCGCCGTGTCACGAACACACTCGTGCACGCACACACGCGCCCGGACGGACGTCGGCGTCCGTCGGTGTGTTATCTCAAGTGACGGGAATTTTACCTTACTGCGCGATAACAGATCCATCTAGCTACTGATTGGCTCACCGATCGTTACACTAATGTGATACGGGATTTAGTTAGAACTGTATCAGTGGCTAATTAGAGTAAAGTCCGAATTAAGTAGATTGACGCAGAAGCTCACATAACGTGATGTAAAATACGAGTATTCTTGGATTTTCTTCCTCATTCCTCATCTTCTAAAAAAAAGTTATTAATCACGAAAGAAAACTCACTAAAGACATCCAAGAAAGCTGTATATTCGCGGTTGCGATAAGTCGGCAAAAAAGACATAAAGATGACACTGCACGTGATGCATATCCTCTATTACAATAAGTATGTCTAGAACATAACGATAAGAAAACGACAACAATATTTGGGAAAATGTCACTTGAACTATCAAGAAGTATATTATTTTGTTTTTGAAAGTGTAGAATATTTGAAAAAGGAACTTCCGCAGCTTTTGTAGCGCACATCACGATACCTTGGCGCGAACCACCTGTTTCAGTAAATTTGTCTAAAAATACCGACACTTCTCGTAAAAAGCTTTTTATACTAGTTGAATGTTTGAATAAAGCTGTCACATTGATGTGTTTATACAGAACTGCTTCACACGGGGACGGACTCGAGACATGCTTCACTTTAATATTATCATTTGCTTTACCTTAAATAATTTTGAATACTAAAACATCCTTTATTTTGCATGAAATGTGGTAGAAAAGTTGAAACTAAACTTTAATAAGTGGTGTTAGCATAAATAATCTTCTATAGACTTATTCCGTAGAGTACTCTATGATAGAGCAAATCGTGAATTTTCTGGTGCAGGGAATTGTAGCTGCGGCAATTTGATATCATTTTATAAGAATATTTGAAAGACGTCCTTTATCCTTATATGCGGTATAAATAGTTCTAGTAACTATCAAGCCGGACTGCAAACGAGGAAAAACTTAAACACACTGACGATTCAAAGATTTGTTCAAAAGTTTAATTTAGATATTGTTTGTTATGTTGTGGCGCTGAGTTTAGGTAAACTTTACGAGATTTTTTTCTTGCAATTACGACTAATTGTGTGTAATGTATAGTTAGTAGATCGGTGGTGTGTGACAGCGGCGCGGGCGGCAAGTGCGCGGCTGCCGGCGCGGACATAACTCGCGCTGTTCAGCCGTCAGTCGCCACATCAATAACGCGCATTGCAACACGCGCGTCCATTGCGCGTAATCTATGCGCTTCACCTACACCGCGCCACGCAAATGCGCGCATGCAATTATTATAATTGTGTAAAGCGTCGAATGCACGACCCGATTTGTCACAAGAGTTGTATCGGTTCACAAACTGATTCCTCTTAAAACCCTACCTTGTTCTTGTGATTTATATTAGTTCGTATCGGTAACCTAAGAACTTCTAGATTCCTGAGCTGACGCTTAGAACGGTTATAATGTCTCGTTTCTAAATTCCGAGTTGTGAATGATATTAAGCCCTATAACACAGAAAGGCTTTTGATATTCAGAACCCTTAGTACCCATTGGGCTGGCATTGGTCTGCATACATCAGACTTCACAACAGCAAAAATATGTATGTAGGAAGATCATGAAGCCGGTCAGTGAACAGTGATCTTTATACGCCCACCATCCGCGGTGAAGTAAGAGCATTGTTTGATAACTTATTTAACTGGGGCACGAATTAACAGACGTAATGTCCTCCGTGAACAATGCTAATTTTAAACTGACTGAGCTGAAGTCAAAAGCTAACTGTAACCTAAAATAAAAAAAAAAAACAACACTGTGAGAGAATCACACTACTCTCTCAAATCTTCCGAGCCTTTTACTATGTTGGGGTCGGCTTCCAATCTAACCGGATGCAACTGAGTAGGTACCAGTGTTTTACAAGGAGCGACTGCCTCCTATCTTACCTCCTGAAAAAATCCGCAAAAGTAGTTTTATTCGCGTAAGTGTCAGTAAAGTAGCTGAATATACCTAATTGCGTCAACTTTTAGCAATCTAGGTAACATAGAAGACTACTTAGTATAATTCCATTGAGTTTACGCGTACAGCTACACAAAAAAAAACAGATTTTTGTGATATTCCAAAAATTTGAAGTTTTACATCCATTCAAAGTTAATTGAGTGAAAAGGAGCAAAACAATGGCGAACATCTTTGTTTAATTAATTAATTAATTGATGAATGTGTATGCACGGTGCAGTGCAGCACGGCGTGACGTGCTCGGGAAATACGTCGCCGCGCTCACAACATGTTTGTGCCGATATCGGTAACATATACCTGTGTTATTACTTAGCTTACCTATAACCTCCACCAGACGAGATATCGGCTAGCCTGCGCTGGTTTACTCATTGACTTCTTGCTTATATATATTTTAGGTACTAAATTATTATTTTTTTTTGTAAAAAAGTTTCTTATTTACAGCTTTTCAGTGATACGAATAGTTGTCACTATCCATTTAAGTGGAAAGTTCTCATCAATACAAAGAATATAAGCCCAAATACTTACGAGGTATTTTACATATTCAGCTGTCGAGTTCCCTCGACCTTCTCTGGTCTTCATCATCAGGTCAGCTCCAAACCTTCACTGTTGCAAAGGTCTTGTCAATGCAAATAATATAAGCCTAAACACGAGGTAGTTTACATATTCAGTTGTCGAGTTCCCTCGACCCTCTCTGGTCTCCATCATCAGGTCAGCTCCAAACCTTCACTGTTGAATAGTGCTTTCAGGCATACACCTGAGTGTCAAGTTTTTACCCTATGTATGCCTACAACTTTCGAAAGTTGCCCTCGATTTCTCAGGGTTTCCATCATCAAACCTGACCTGAAGACTATGGGACCAACTGGCAGCTATTCCGCGTCGAACAAAAAAAGAATCAATTTCAATTTGGGAATGAGTAAGCACTCGAGAGATCGTTAAGTTTTTATTTTATACAAGCTGATTGAATATATAAGTTGGTCAATACCTCCCCACTTTTGAACCAATCCCTTACCAAAACAGCATTTTAAAATTGTTTGCAAACATAATTGTTTGATAATATCTACCTACATATTTAACTTTTAACTATATTATAATTTTTTCCCACTTCGGTTCTCCTTTTCTGGAGAATGCTTAAAAATATCCTCAGATTTTATCCAGCTCAAGTGCATTTGTTCTAGGCAGATGATGAAATGGTTTACAACATCGAATTCGTTGTTATACTGAAGTCATTGCGGTAAACTGATGCTTAATTACTGAACAAACAAGTCACATCTGTGACCTAGTCGGTCATGAACTTTATCTACGCACGCATATTCGAAGCCGCCAGAGGAAAACAGGTCACTTGACGTGCGTGCCCCATATCCTCGGTACTTAAGTAGCTTTCAGTTGTGTATGAGGATAGTCTCACACTAACTACCTGGGCTTTCAGCCACGATAAGCTTAATCAAAACTCAGGCGTTAGGAAAGGAACGATAGAAAATACTTACCTTACTAATTTATTTGGTTCATTATAAGTATGGCAGGAAGTCGATAAAACTACGGTTAAGAAATATTAAACGTTATTTTTTAATTATGTCCATATCAAAAAAAGATAACGGGTCTAACGCATAGCAAATATAATGTAAGTACCCAATAATAAAATGTATGCAAATAAATTGAGGTAAAAAAAATCTTTAAAAACAAGCTTTTATTTAAATGCGCTAAAAAGAAAAAATAAACTTTTACTGTAACTTTACTGTCAACTTATAACGACATTTCAAATTTAACATATTTGACACAATTTATACGTTTTAAAAGCTTGTCGCGAGATTTAAGTAGATACTCGTATTTACTTTCTTAGTAAAATCGCGACAAGCTTTTAAAACATTTAAATTGTTTTTACCTCAATTTATTTTATACTTTTTAGTTTTCACCTGGTAAGTTCCTAAGTCGAAATTCTGTAGCGGCGGTCATTTTAGATTTTGATTTAGTAGTGCACTTTATTCTACTTGTCAAGCCCTGTCATTGGATACCCATATGGATGGGATTGAAAAAAATAGGTTATTCACCATTTTGTAGCGGCGGCCATCTTGGATTTTTATTTCGTAAAGTGCAATGTGTTCTACTTGTCAATCCCTTTCATTTGATACCCATATTGTATAGGTACCTTAAAAATAACTAGTCCGCCATCTTGTATATTTAGCTATGTTGGATTTAGGATGACGTCACATAGCTTAACATGCATTGTCATCCAAACTAAACATGTATGCAAAATTTCAGCTCAATCGGTTGAGGGCAAGTGCCTTAAAATTGAGTTGTAAAATTCCACCCGAACACACATAGTTACATACATACATACATACATTGCAAGTTAAATAAAAGCTTGTAAAAAAAGGCATTTTATGAAAACTGTATTCTGCGCAAACTGAATATCTAAATAAAGAGCATTTAACCAATTAGAATAATTACACAATTTATTGTCTATGTAAACAGCAATGACTGGTAAAACCCCCAGATAAGCCCCTGAGCGCGTACTAGGTAACTACTAACCATAGGTATGAAGTATACAAGTTATTGATAATTATTTCCACTGACTACAACAACAGATCTAATAATATTATTAAAAGTTATTACTACAAGAAGGTAAGCCGGCATTTTGTAAACCTATAGGTACTTATCTACTAGAAGGGCTAATAGGGCCTATAGTATCGGCACCGCTCCGTGTCCGCCCCGTATTGAAGGCGTTTGTGATGTCTGCTATACTAGAGCAAAGAACAAACAAGAACAGTATCTAGAGGTATATCTACTTTAGACACTTATAACTTCTCGTCTTTCATTGCCAATTTTGCATGGGGTTGTATTTAGAAATTAGGAAAGTAATAGTACGGTATTTTGTTACTTCAGCCCCTAAGGAGAAAAAGAGATAGGTAATATGAGTATTAATAGTGATACACTCGGGCCAAGTCCGAGGCAAAGTACTAAATTATATTTTTGGGTACAAATACTCAATTCTGCATTAGCATTCTATATGTTATACAGGTGGTAGTACCACCTACACTATAGTTTAGAAACAATATGGACCCTACTTATACCTGGAGAACAGGCTAGGACATACCTACAATAAACTATTAGCTTATTCACTATATCTGTGATCTGCAAGAGAATCTTTGAACCAAGTACCTATGTCGATGTAGGCGCAGTAAACAAATTAGTCGTAAACACATAGGTATGACGCCTGATCCATTTCCTGCAAACCTCGAGCTGACCCGCGATAGGCAGCGCACGATTACAACAACAACAAACGTCAAAACTGTAAGGTTAACGCCTCATATTGCGCCGCAGTTTAGCTCGCCTTGGCGGAACGGGGCCGGGGCTGGGGCCGGGGCTGGAGCCGCTCGTGTTCGCTCGGCTAGGTGTACAGCGATACGGGGGTCGAGAGTTCGTGCGATATCGTAGTTACCTCGTTGCGGTGTGAGCCACTGACGTCAATCGGCACCCTATTTGTGAGTATTATCTGTGCGATAGCGGTGCCGGAGGTGAAGGATCGCGCGGATACGCAACGTTCACGTGTTGTCGATCACATCGCCGTATTCTACGAAGATGAGATAATTTGATTGATTGCTCTTTGTTCACATCATTGTGATGGACAAAAGTGGGCCGACACCGGTAATGCGTACTCTTTGATCTGCAGTACCTACCATCATAAAAGTGACGACCTCCACCACAGCGATTATTCAAAGCAGTGGCGGATTTACCAATAGGCCAAGTAGGCCGGTGCCTAGGGCGGCAGATTTAGAGAGGCGGCAAATTTAGCACATTTTTTTTACAGATTTTTTTTATAATTAAGTATACGAGTACATAATCCATATATAAATAAACGATTAATAAACGCACTGTAATATATACTTAGGTACTTATGTGATCATGAATTTTAAAACATTCCAATAGCGTTTCAATAAAAATAAAAAAATCCGCTCGCTTCGCTCGCGGTTTTTTCGTCATTTCTAGTTTATTCTGCGCTCTTTGAGTCCTCAATCTAACAAAAAGTTAAAGCACCGAAGTAGAAAAACCAACTGACGCTCTACACTGACGATTTCTTAGCTGTTTATGAGGTGGAGGACTTTTGTGTCCCAAAACTAAAAAAAAAACGTTTTTTCACTTTACACTGGTTTTTATAAAATTAGCTAGCGCTTTATAAATTTGCAGTGATCCGACTCCGGTTTCTTTATGTTAAACCTAGCAAAAAGCACCATGAATGATTTCTACACGATTTTTAAGTACTTGAATTACAATTTTAGTCCGTGATTATGTCCGCCCCGGGTGCCACGTTTAAGGAGGTGCCATCTCGGTCGACACATATCTGCACGACCAGCTTGGCGCGGGCAGAAGGGACAAGTCACTGAGGGTGCCACTCTAATCTGCAAAGCCTAGGTTCACTAACAATGCACGATATTCAAACAACAGTGCATGAGCGAGACGTCGAGGCGGCACTGAGAGGGGTGACACAGTCCGGCAGTCATAGGATTCTTATACGCAAACTACAGTCTCTAGGTATAACAAATAAAACTTTAGAGTGGTGTAAATCTTACCTGAACAACAGACTTTCAACAGTCGTAATTGATAGTGATGAATCTGAATCATATTATTCAACGTCTGGTGTACCACAAGGTTCTAATTTAGGTCCGTTGTTTTTCAATATCTTCATTAATGACATCTCAAATATATTTAAACATACTACACCTTACCTTTTTGCTGATGACTTAAAATTGACCCGAATAATAAAAAACGAGTCTGATTCACTGCTACTACAAACGGATATAAACGCTCTGACTAAATGGTGTACGGAAAATAGTATGTACTTAAACTGCAGCAAGTGTTATCATATCAAATTCACCAGAAAGCACAATAAATTACCTACGTCATATGCTATTGAAGGAAATATTTTAAATGAACTCACAGTAATCAAAGACTTAGGCATATATTTGGACAGCCAACTTAGATTCACCGATCATTTTGACAAGATGATCAATGCTGCGTACAAAGCTCTTGGTTTCGTCTTAAGATCTTCTAAAGAATTTAAAAACCCCGCGACAACAATCATGTTATATAATAGTTACGTACGTAGTCGCCTTGAATACTGCAGCACAGTCTGGAACCCCACATACCAGATTCACTCAAATAGGATTGAGAGTATACAAAAAAGATATATGCGGCATTTAGTATTTAAATCCAAATTAACACAATCTGTTAAGACATACGAAGACAAACTTACTAAGTTCAGATTTAGATCGCTTGAATCACGGCGCACTGTGATTGATCTCATATTTCTAAATAAATTACTCAATAATGGTATCGACTGCCCACATCTTGTCAATATGATCTGTATCAATGTACCACGCCGAATACCTAGATATCGCTGTTCAACACTGAAGATCCCCCGACATCGAACTAATTTGGGTAAGCACTCACCTATTGTTAGGATCTCAATAAAATATAATGCTGTATCCAATGCCTCGCAAGACATAGACATTTTTAGCAATAGTTTACCGAAATTTAAAAAGTTAATTCTTAAAAACTTAAAAATTTAATTCTTAAGACACAAAAAAATTAAGTTATTTTTTTTTCTAATTTAAGTATATTGTATCTTATTTAATATATATATTTTTTAATCTTAATTGTATTTCTAATTAATTTTAATTTAATAAATTATAAATTTAATTCATAAGAAACTAATATAAGTTTATTTATTCTAATTTATGCATAGGTACTTACTGTGTTTAATTTTTTGTTTTGTTTTAATTGTATGTTCTAACTTGATTTAATTTGTAAATTTGTTCTTGACCTTGATTAACAATAATTTGTCTAATGTGTTTTAACTATCTCGTATTTTCTTTGTATGTTCTGCTTGTTCGTATATGGTTTGAAAAATTTTTGTTTGGTTTCTATGTGACTTGATTTTTATATTATGTTATATTCAACTAAATTGTCTACGCATGATGTGGATTCCTATAAGTGAGGAAACACATTGCATGGTTGTTTGTATTTTTTTTTTGTATGAAGTTGTGTATTTCTTGTTGGAATTCCTAATAAAATAAATAAATAAATAAGAAGCGACTGCCTATCTGACCTCCTCAACCCAGTTACCCGGGCAACCCGATACCCCTTGGTTAGACTGGTGTCAGACTTACTGGCTTCTGACTACCCGTAACGACTGCCAAGGATGTTCAATGACAGCCGGGACCTACAGTTTAACGTGCCATCCGAAACACAGTCATTGATGTCTAAGATATACTTAGAAAGTACATACAAACTTAGAAAAGTTGCATTGGTACTTGCCTGACCTGGAATCGAACCCGCGCCCTCACACTCGAGAGGTTGGTTTTTTGTCCACTAGACCACCACGACTTCCAGATTACTTAAATTAATTCCTTAAAGTTAGAAAAAAAAAATTCGCTCGCTTCGCTCGCGGTTTTTTCTTCACTTCTGGCTTCTTCTGCGTTCCATTTTTGAGTCCTCAATCTAACAAAATGTTAAGGCACCGAAGTAGCAAAAACAACTGACGCTCTACGCTGACGATTTCTATGTTGTTTAGGAGGTGGAGGACTTTTGTGTACCAAAACTCAAAAATTTCGCGCTCGCTACGCTCGCAGCTTCCTCACTTTACAGTATTTTTTTTTATCTTGTTTGAGTACTTTTGTGTCCCAAGACTCAAAAATTTCGCGCTCGCTGCGCTCGCGCCTTTCACTTTACAGTGATTTTTCTTATTTCTTTACGTATCATTGACTCCCAAAAATAAACAATTTCGCGCTCGCTACGCTCGCGGCTTTTTCACTGGACACTGGTTCTCAAATCTGTCTCCGGTTTATTTATGTTAAACCTAGCAAAAAGCACCATGAATGATTTCTACACGATTTGTAAGTACTTTAATTTAAAATTTAGCCCGTGATTATATTTTGTCGTTTTTTTTTTGGGGGGTGCTCAATAGGTAGTCCGCCCCGGGTGCCACCCGATGCTACGCCGCCACTGAGGTCAACATTAAACTCTTCGGTACATAGCGAGTTGCAAAAATAATATAGTAACTGACAGAAATATCATTAAGTTCACAATCATTAGGGGCGGCAAAAATTGAATGGCCTACTAGCGGCAAATAAATCCGCCACTGATTCAAAGGCTTATGCAAAGGTTCTTAATTAGACAGGAGAATAATGGAGAGTAAGGTATGCACAAAGATTATTCTTTCTCTATTAATCCATACTGACTTCAAGGTTAAAGCAAGGTTCTTTTTTATTAAATAGGTTTGATTTTGTACCTACCTACCTATTACTTATTCGATAACAATGTACCTATTTACTTTAAAAAATCCAGAATACGCATCATCACAGCGAGGGAGAAACCTCCTTACAGGTTAGGTATATTGATAGAGTATAGGGAGGATATAGTAGTAGGGAGGTCACTCAGAGCTCTCTCTATTTCATTGTGAATTTGTGAACCACAACTATTTATTACATTAGTTGTGGTTCACAAATTCTATCATTACATTGAAAAAAGTCGTGGTGGCCTAGTGGGTAAAGGACCAACCTCTCAAGTATGAGGGCACGGGTTCGATCCCAGGTCAGTCAAGTACCAATGCAACTTTTCTAAGTTTGTATGTACTTTCTAAGTATATCTTAGACACCATTGGCTGTGTTTCGGATGGCACGTTAAACTGTAGGTCCCGGCTGTCATTGAACATCCTTGGCAGTCGTTACGGGTAGTCAGAAGCCAGTAAGTCTGACACCATTCTAACCAAGGGGTATCGGGTTACCTGGGTAACTGGGTTGAGGAGGTCAGATAGGCAGTCGCTTCTTGTAAAGCACTGGTACTCAGCTGAATCCGGTTAGACTGGAAGCCGACCCCAACATGATTGGGAAAAAGGCTCGGAGGATGAACTATTTATTACATTAACTTTAAAATACCTAACATACCTATTGCAAGTTATAACAATAACGTGCGGACAATTGAGATATTAGAAAGCAAATGGCGGGGTCCTTCATTACTTATTACACCAGTCTAACCAAGGGGTATCGGGTTGCCCGGCTAACTGGGTTGAGGAGGTCAGATAGGCAGTCGCTTCTTGTAAAGCACTGGTACTCAGCTGAATCCGGTTAGACTGGAAGCCGACCCCAACATAGTTGGGAAAAAGGCTCGGAGGATGAGGATGAGGATGATATAATCAACACTTGATACATATCCACTAGGTAAATCTAACCGAAAAAGATAATGGGACTGATCAAGTTATACTTATCGGCACGGATATTGAGCCCTGACCTTCACCTGCGCAGAAGCGATTTATTGGTTTATTGCCTTATGTGTACAGTGCGCAAAGCGATCCCCACTCTTCCGCCGAGAGCTCAATATCCGTGCCGATAACTATAATATTGTTTTGAATGACAAGACGTTCAGCTTCCACCTCCGGTATAGTTGGCGAGGCTCCAGCGCGCTGCCACGTCGCGCCTGGTCACTGCCGCTCGACAATCATGCATTTGTTTACATATATACCTATCTGCTCACATTAACACACCTATACGTACCTTTTATATGTTCTACTAGCTGTTGCCCGCAACTTCGTCTGCGTGGGCAATATAGAATAGTCAAAATACTACTTATCCCGTAGGTGCATTCTTTCACGTGACAGTATAATTAGGATTACCACTTCGCAGTCGCATAGATTCAATGATCAAGGTTGTGTTGTGGATGTGACCATTTATCTAAACAAAAGAAGTAAAGTTTGTGACGTTGTGGAAATCTCTGGATCTAGTCAGCCAATTTGGAAAATTATTACGTATGGTGCGTAAGTAATTTTCACAGGAAATAGCTATAATCTATGTCTATATGCTTTGAGTCTGACAAAGCTGTCATTTGTACATTTTCTGCAGCTGCTGCGACTAATCAGAAGCCAGAAAGTCTGTCAGTCTTACCATGGATATCGTCTTGTGGCTGGATTGAAGATAGGTAGATAGGTAGTCGCTCCAAGCAAAATATTGGTACTCAAACAGATTCGGTGACTGGAAGCCCAACACCAACATAGTTGGGGAATAGCTGGATGGATGATAAAATGAGTCATCATCATCAGCAGGCGCATAGGGTAGGATAGTTTCACTACTGGGGAGAAACACTTGTATGACTTGTATGAATTGGGGATTTTCTGTGCACTTACTCACTATGGTAAAGCTGACCCCACATTAGGCGTGCGCGATCCTCGGGCGTGTGAGTAGCGCTGGCGTCGCGAGCGCGCTGCGTGAAAGTCGCGTTTTGCTGCCCTGCGGCATGTGTGAAGAGTGCAAGCGACGCGCTCGCGGCGAGCACGCGGCGCTCGAGTTGCGTTCTTACCCCTTCGCCCGCTATCCCCGCCGCCCGCTAAACGCCTTAGCAGTTAAACGTCAAGTCGAGCGCGCTGCAAATGCCGCAGGGCAGCAAAACGCGACGCTCACGCAGCGTGCTCGCGACGCACGCGCTACTCACACGCCCGAGGATCGCGCACGCCTAATGTGAGGTTAGGTCTAAACCGGGAGGGACTCCACCGAAATGTTTGCATTAGTTCACGAATAGGCAAAATGTACGTATCTGTGAGAGTCCACTTCATGTGTTCGTACTTGAAACCTGCAGTTTTGCCAAGATTTTCAAAGTGTACGCTCGCAATTTGTCATTTCTTGGTGGAGCCAGCAAATCAAAAGAAACAGAAGTGTTGTATACTGTGCGTTACTACCGCACACCGAGAAAATTTCGTTCTTGCGGAGGACGTTTATATACCATATTTTGTGTCACACGTAAACAGGACGACAGTAAGTCAGTCAGTCAAAAGACTTTCAAAGATCTGATGAACGAACAAATCAGACCTGAGTTGGTCACCTGGGGCCAATCAGAGCTCTATGAAGCGATCATATGCTTTGGCTCCTACTGTTATTGTGGTTTCTGAAAATGTATTCACCTCATTCAACGATGAATGTAATTCTGATGGTACTATTAAGAACTCTTGCTTAGCGCAAAAGCTGACGTTGGCAGGCCGACTCTTTTGACTTCTCTAATAGGATACCATTGGTTTTTGTGCAATGCACACCTGCAATGCATTCTGGATTAGGATAGGATATAGGTGGATAGGATTTGCAGCAGAGAACAATTCTGTCTTTGTAATTGAATGACATCAAACGTAGTTTTATATAAAAGGTGTTTTTTTAGACTTGGCTCGGACCTTACTGAGACTGTTCGTAATCGTGAACAGTGTATTTGCGATCAGAAGTTGAAAGTAAGCATGTCTCTGGTATGCGACGCGTAATTTGTACGTTTCCAGACGCATAAAGCATTTTACGTGTGTATGGTATTAAATCGAGAAAGCTCCCATTTCTTATCTGCACTTTGTATCTGGGCTTGTTTTTAAAGCTACAGAAGCCTACATTACGTACCTCACGCTTAGCAGCGCTTGCGAGAGATAGATCTTCCTTTCTTCTAGGATTAAGTTTACATATTTTGCATCAGAAAAAATAATTAAGGTCTACTTAATACTTCTCACTCAAAGTAATTTGTTTTAAGGCCACCACATTAGTGGAAGATAAGCTAAACTGTGTTTATGAAAAAATCCTGATATGAACTCCATCTGTAACTTTAAATGATAATTAATTGTTCCACTAAAGTCATCATTTTTGACATAATGTTCAAAAAATAATTTAGATGGCACCGTTTTAAATTTGGCTGAGAACTATTAATTTTCTTTTTATCAAGGTAATAATTTTAGTTGGATTTTGATGTGGCACGGCAAACTGACAAACACTATTGAAATGTCTATCGAAAAATTACACTACGTGTTAAAATATGGTGAATTACGGAAAATACACAACTCCATCTGTTGAAATAATAATCCTCTATAAAGAATGTATGGTAATTAATTGTCATTTACCACCTCGCTCTTTTGACAAATTTGATGTATTTTTACCACAGATGGAGCTACTTTAACCTTGGCTAAACAAAATTTTCATATTTTTTTTTCTTCCGAAGTTACTTATAAAGGTGTGATTTTCTGTGTAAAGATTAATAATAGGCCGAACAACTAATATAAGTACAACATTCAAATGTACAGTTTTGACAAACAGATTGCGTGTCGTAATATTTTACATCTTGAATTCACAAAATTAATCATATCTTTTGATAGAGTGAATCGATTTCGATGAAACAAAAACTAAGTAATACCCCAAGTTACGTAGAATTTTTGTATATAAGCATTGTCTGCATTGAATTCGTAGATTTTACGTGAATCCCGAACAAACAAACAGATAAACAGACAAACAGACAAACAGACAAACAGACAAACAGACAAACAGACAAAAATGACAAAAATGATGGAAATGGGTTCTGTTAGTTATCCTTTAACATGCCGGCTATTTTTTTTGTCAATTTCTTCAATGTACAAAAATTACTTTTCTACAGATTTATTATATGTATAGATTATATTATATGTTCTGCCTAGATACCTACCTATTACATGAACATTTCTATTAGGTAGGTAAGTACCTACTGCACTAAACTGAATAAATCACAATATAAGAACATTTGTGACACGAATAGAACGGTATTATCATTACCTATGTTTTAACATCGCCGCAATCGTAATTAATTAATTATTTGTCCAATCTAGCTGGACATAATAAGTATAGTACCTACCTATAGTGCGCCGTTAGTTCCTTATCGCAGAAATGTCATGTAAAAGGTCGTATTTGCAATTGGCAAGTGCGATCGTAATTATAGTGGGGCGACAAGCAGCGCGGCCGGCGGAAACCTGCCGCAATAAAGGTTCGCATCGGCGCATTGTTTTTATTGCGCCGGAAGCGAGTCGCGCCAACGCGCCGCAGCGCGACACCGCGACGCTACACGCCGCAACCCGCGACCGGTTGTCATACGACACCTATTGTGTGCTAACACCGTCCCTTTCGTAAAAACGTTCACTATTTGTGAGTGCACATCTTAAATTATTATACAAAATTAAGATAGCATGCATCAGTATTATTTTCGTTGCCTAATCCGAGGTAAGCAGTTACTGTTATGCAAGTAGGTAATTTATTTCATTTACCTACTTATGCGCGTTAGGCTTATTAGGCTTCAGCATGTCTCGTGGATTGGTATGTAAATCTGCTAAGAAACTATAAACAAGTAGCTATTATTTGATCATCACTTGAATCTGTGCACCCGTCCTACTTGCTTTCATAATGTTGAATTAAAAATCACCGGCGCGGCGGTTGCAGAAACAACGCTTACACAAGTTGCACAATAAGGCGCGGCGGAAGATGTAACGCGTTCCTTGTAATTGCGTACCTCGATGGGAGCTTTCGAGAAAAACTGGCAGTTAGGCGTCTGTGCAGGCCCGCGCTCAGCGGCGCGCGACCCACTCCCGACGCCCCGCCGCCGCGTCGGTTTTATTGGCGCATACAGCACTCATAGCGACATATCTAATGACAAAATATTTAAGCAGGCTAATCTAAAGGATAAGCTACGTAGGGGGAGTCCGGGAGAGTTTACCCGACTTCGACTAAAATGCTCATAAATTTCTTTATATTCATAAAAAACTATTTTCAAAAAATTGTACCCTAAGCTGCATTATTAAGGTTTATTTTCTGTCTGTCTACAGTAAAATATCTGGTACATTTAACAATATCTTAATAAAATTATTTTTGTTTTTTGTCGTGAATCAGAATCTACCGTTGTCCTATCTTCGATCTTGAAACATAGAAGCTAACTCTCTAAAGGTCAGCAAGAGCAAAACCGAGTACCTACATTGCGGTTTTGGCGGTATATCAAGACCCATGACCATAACCCTAGCCGGCATGTCCCTACCAGTCTGCTCCGACTTCCGGTACCTTGGTTTACTCATCCAAAGTGACGGTGAGGTGGACAGGGACGTTGCGCATCGGATCAATTCTGAATGGGTGAAGTGGCGACAGGTAACTAGCATTATTGTGACCCACGGATGCCCCCCAAACTGCAGGGCAAAATTTACAAAACCGTAATAAGACCTGTCGTCCTGTATGGATCAGAGTTGGGCATTGAAAAAGAAGGATGAGAAAAGAGTGCATGTAGCAGAGATCAGAATGTTGAGATGGATGTGTGGGGTTACCAGAACAAACAAGGGACAAAGTGAGGAATGAGTATATCAGAGGAAGCCTGAAAGTAGCGCCAGTTACAGAAAAAATGAGAGGTCAGCGTCTGTCGTGGTATGGGCATGAGATGAGACGGGGTGAAACGCATTCTACAAAGAGCATAGGTAGACCGAGGAAAAGGTGGATCGATTGCCTGAAAGAGGACATGAAGCAGAAGGGAGTGAATGTAAGTATGACGTCTGACAGAGAGGAATGGAAGTAAAAGACATGTTGCGCCGGCGCCGACCCCAAATGACTTGGGAACAGGGCAGGAAGATGACGATGAGAAGCTAACTCTGCTGATTGCCTTATTATTGAAATTGCTGGCTCAGATTCCTCCGTCAAAATTGATGGTGAACTCGCTCTAGACTCTGCAGTTTCATTTATTTTTCATTTAAAATTATTGCAACAGAAACAGAGGGAGAGATTACCCTGGGTAAAGTCTCCTGTCGTCGCCATGATAATGTCTCCCACCCCACGCCAAGCTATCCGTTATTCAATTTACAAAAGAAACTATAATATCCAAGTAAAATCTGTCTGTCGTAAAGGTTATAAGGATAATTACACTAAGGGTATGTATTCATCACATGCTGGAATCTATAAACAGTAAGCAACAATAGTCAAATATCGAAAATTGAAAAAAAGTACTTGTCGGGCTCAAAAACGTGTATTTACTTGTAACTAAAACGAAACTGCCGATCGCAACAACGCCGCGTGAGTAAGGTGGGAGGCACCTATGCACCACGCAAAATCTAGGTAAACAGAGATTTTATGACCAGTGGCTATTGTCTCCTCCCTGCTAAACTATCCCGGACTCCCCTTACACAAGATAAAACAAAAAAAACACTGTAGCAGACGATAGTAGATAGGCACCTACCTCACCATTTAAGTACCAAAATGGAATCCGCATTATACCTAGGTAACTAAATCAGTTTCTCTCAGAGAGAAATTCAAAGAAATAAACATTCTGACTGTTGCCTCTCAATATATTTTTGAAAATTTAATGTACGTTCGTAAAAACATTTCTAACTTTGTTCAAATGTCTGATGTTCATAGCATAAATACTAGGAATAAACATAATCTTGCTGTACATGCTACTCGCCTCCACAGAGTAAGCAACTCGTTCATGGGTCAATGTATACGCTTTTACAATAAACTTCCCAAAGCGGTTCGTGACTTACCTATCAGGAAATTTAAAAATCATATAAAATCCAAACTTTTGAAAAAAGGATATTACAAAATATCTGATTATTTAAATGATAAAGAAGCTTGGGAATGAGCTGCTCGCTTAGTGAGTGATATCTTTTTAAATGCCTGTGTATTGTTACTTTTGACATTTAAATATTATTATCATCAGATAACATTTTATTAATGACATTCTTTTTATTGACATTTATATGTTAGGTATAATTGTATTTTTTTTAATTTGTTATTATTATTGTGAATGTGAGTATCGTGTATGCGAGCAACATTATATATTCTTATAACATAAATACTGTCTGGCGGGTTTGAGTATTTTTGATTGGCCTACGCAAATGTTCTGCAGATCTGGTATCGTCGTGTGACAGGTCGTTGAGCTCCCTAAGATATGGTTGAGCTACACGACGACTGATGCATGCGTGCCGTCTGTTGGGACTGGTCAGCTCCAGCCTGATGTGGCTCTTTCCTCAAAAGGCCATTCCAGACCGCGTACATGGTGACACTCACACATAATTATTTCATTTATAACATGTTTGGACTTTAAAAGAGACTATGACCCTTGAGTTTGTTTCGGCGTTTCTTCTCAGGGATCAGTCAGTTAGGAAATGCCGGCCTCAGCGTTCTTAAAATGACGTGTAAAAGTGATGTAATGTCCAACTTGCAAAATAAACAATTTCATTTCATTTCATTTCAATAATTTCCTTAAGACTCCAAAAAATGTTCGCTAGGACACCAAACACATAAACTGAAATAAAAATAAATTACATACACAATATCAGATACTATACAAGGTGTTGATTTGCATCTGTGCCATATTATAGGAGGTTGACATAAAATACGTAAATAATCGATTGGAATTACAGCAAACGGGAAATAGTTAATATGCGCTGCTTTTTTTTGTCATTGTAATGTCATAGGTAGTATTTCAGAAATAACCCAATTTTATGAATGTTTATGAGTGATCGTTGCGTACCTATGCTTTGTGTTTGCGTTGTGCTGTGCGTACACGCGCCGAGTTTAAAAACGGGTAGATGACATTGACGGATTTCCGAAAAAAAAAAAAGTTCGTGCCAAATTTTTGTTGATTTGGGTTGAGAATCATTAGCATAATTACGTCCTTGACTATGGCACGGATGCAAATCAACAGCTTGTATAAGTTTCTCTTTTTTTGTAAGGGGACGGAAAAAAATCACCTCCGAATTTGGAAGTCCTATAGTGTTTTGATTAAACGTACCTAATCAAAAGCACATTACCAACTTTTAGTCAGCCGATAGTTGTTGGTTTTGGCTCATAAATCAGTATGAATATTGGCACACGTAACAACGCTCTCGATATCAGACTAAAAGCTTGCTTAATTCACAATTTCTAAATAATATAGTATTTTTCCAACCACTGGACCAACATTCGGCCGACTGTTTAGTCTGCAGTTTGAGCTAAGTGTCGCGTATCCTGCCAGTACTCGTACTACTCAGCGAGTGCAACACTTACCTGCAGGAAATAACATGCCGGCTGCTTGTGTTTTAGTCCGAATGCCCCAAGCTACTTGCTCCAGCCACACCTCGTGTGCTACCAGTGCTACCTTATTACGCAACACAACTTCAACTTAGTAAGTAATGCATTGTTAAAATCAAAAATTGAAATCCTAACTTGCAGCTAGATATTGCTGGACGTTGGAGGTACCCAGTTAAATACCAAGGTATCTGGTTATACCTACTACTATATACTAGTAGTATAATTATACCTATGTAACATTATAACTATCAGGGGTAGATACTTAAACCTAGGTGTAGCGTGAGTGTTTCAGCCGCGTCACAGCGAGGGCGCCTGCGGAGCCGCACTTTATAATTAATTAACAAATAATAACAATAGTTAGATGGAGGGGCGTCGGTTTTTACGAGTTGTGAACCACTCCAAACAATGGAGACGCATAAAACTTTCTCCGAGCTATTGTGCGTTGTGATGTGAGAATAATGTTATATTAAATTAGCGCCGGCAAAATATTGCTTTCTTAATACCCATAGAGGATTAAACCACAATCTGTTAGTCACTAACAAATTGCATAAATTCTTGAGCGCACGCAACATTGTCTTTTTCGTGACTTTTGAATGGTCTACCATGTAGGTACCTATGCACGAATACATCATGTTTAAAGATGATTACGTATGAAACTTCATCAAAGATGCGAGATTTCGTTGAAAACCACCTTTAACAGACTCACACATAATCAGAGTGTCATTTTGTATCAGGTATACCTACGCTTTCGCCGAGACAATTTTTGTGCTTACGACCATGACTTTATAAGTTTCACGAAACCTTTCCATACTCTTGCTGCATTCGCAGTGAACGCTATCAAAATAACATCAGGAAAATTGTATAAATTAAAAACGTTGAGCATTAGTTATGATCGGAAGGGAAGAAGAAAGGTGAAGAGGTGCAAATGACCGTTTGAACCGCTGCCAAGCGCGCTCCTTCTCGCGACCACTCACACGTCTCCGAGACACTGTGTTAATGTGAAAATACTTCATCTAAGTATAAACCACATCCGATCGTTTCCCCTTTTACAATTTGGCTGAATGCTCAGTGAATGCCAGGTAGGTAGGGCAATTAAAAGTCACAAATTACTGCGATTAGCATAGCTCTAACAAAATTTATCCTACCTCTATATGACAAACATGCACAAATAACAAAATGGTACCTATTGTTATGGACTGTTCTTTTTAATAGGCTTATTGCAAAGTCTCTTTAAATGCTTTCCTATCTCGTTAAAAATATTTTTTTACAAACAACAGATTTACAGCCTTCGCATCCTCTCATTATCAACCCAAGTACAAAGGCTATTACTTTGACACTTCTAACAAAACACAACGCATCCTGTCAGACCATCTGGCGACATCTTTTGCGATAACTCTTGAGCTGGCCGCCGGAGGCATTGTACACCTTATTACGATGACATAAGGGTGCTTCAGCTTGCACCAGTAAATTGTTTAGGACAAAACAGGCAATAGTTAGAACAATTAGCGTTTGTTGGTAGGGCCAAGACGTGCCCGGCGAGGTCGGCTGGCCGCCATATGTCCCGCGACACGGCGCCCACAATGGACACGTAGCCGCGCACGTGTTGCCCACACCACATCGCACAAACAACGTAAACAGACACCAAATCACCATCATGCTTCTAAAACATCAATAAAGGCACCAGCCTACCTATTACGAATCTAAGACCTACGTACTATTAATTGTCGCATGTCTCAAGTCAAGTTTGAGTTTACCTACAATCATAATTATGGGACTCAAAAAGAAACTTACCTACAATCTATGTTCTGATTAGGTCAGTATTCCAAAATCACTTTCAAACAAAGCAAACTCCTTAAACATCAGTAAATTCATCTCATACGAATCATATTCGTTAGTGAAATCTCATAGCACATCAATTGCCAGATAACATTATAACTATCAGGGGTAGATAAACCTAGGTGTAGCGTGAGTGTTTCAGCCGCGTCACAGCGAGGGTTTTGAATACAAAATTAAATAATCAGTACCGTTTGTTATCCTTTCCACATGTGAGCGTTTTTTTGTGAAGCTGCGCCGGAGATTAGAGCGGTGCTAGCGATAACCTCGGGACGCTCGGTAAGCTGATTACAGTGTTTTTATTCCGTACCGGTTTGTTTATCACCACTCAAAACTGTTCGCTGATAGTTTTAAAGGGATATAAAGCTATTAGAGATAAGCTTTGATTGACGTGTTGAGACTTCTTGTTTTGAAAAGTTTCCGCCCGACACTTTATTTTGTTTTCTAAGATCAATGTTCAATTCAATGCAACCTATAGCAACCAATAAAACACCACAGGCTATTTCCCACATTACAAAAAGGACTCCTACAGCATCTAAAAATCCGTTAAAAGTTGGACAATAGCGGAACTAATAATAGGTAAGCACGTATGCGGGCATCGGGAACATATCGCGCTATCGGCTCATTATCGACACAGATCGCGATACGCTCGCCAAACTGGCAATTTAACGCAGCACTGTAGGCCCGCAGCTGCCGCCGCACGCAACAATATCCAGTGTCGTTACCGTTCTATTACTTCAATACTTTCCAATGTTATACAAAGAAATAAAACTACATTTGCCATCATTGTTGTCTGAATTGCGGTTATTATTAAAATATCAATTAAATACTTAGGCCTAGTTTCACTAACAAGATAAACGTGCCCATTTCGACTACATAAACATATTTTTTTCTGAACTGTTAACTTTTTCAAGAAAACTGCCGTTTATTTTGTATGACCTTGGGAGTAAACCTAAAACTTAAACATAATAGTCGAAGGTACCTAGTCATTTTTTTTGTTCTTTAAGCGATCCACAAAGCCAGCGTGTTCAAAAGTGGGTTTCAAGTTTCAGCTACATAATAAAAAAAAATTGATCTTCTGACTACCTAAACTACTGACTGATATTTATAAAAATTGATTCTGGTTGTTTATTGATAAAACAAATCTTACGACATTGTCATTTTTCTAATTATCTCGTCTGAAGCTATAGACTCAAATTCTGTGATTTAATTAATCTCTGAAGATAATCGCACGAATCTATAGACAAGATTGTGCAACTTTAGGCTCAGTTACTTGCTCTTTCTCCATCTTAATATAAAGCAGATCACAACAAACACACACCCCAGTAACCTTTCACAAAACTAACTACTAACCACTAAGAAATCTGTCATCGATAAGAATATGTGTGTCTATTATTACGAAAAAAGTACTTACCTAAATCAAGAACTGGACTGGAATAACACCAGGTAGGTATCTGACTTCTCAGTAAATTGGTATATTCAATAACAGTGCATAGGTATAGTTAGGTACGTAGTAAGTAAATTTACATAGGTCATAGGTACCTACTTAGGTCAATATGTTTAACAGGAGCAGGCGAACCCACAACGCAATGGTTATATTTTATGTGAAACGTGTGATCGCGCCGCCCACGGCGCCGACTGGAGCGAAATAGCTCGAATCAATTTCAAAATTATTGTCATCGATCAATGCGTTTGTGACACACAAATATTACAACGCACCATTTACAAACCTAATTCATACCACAAGCTTTTCCTACTCTTAATCTGGTATGAACTGGTGTTATGTCTTTGAAGATTCCAAGTCCATCGTTGCAACATAAGACGGTACAAAAACACACTTTTCTTGACCCAATCAGAAAACAATAATGCAACAACTTAGTGAGACCGAGAAATTGTAATTTGATGTCGTTTAGATCATTTAGTTTTTCAAAAGTACCTTTGGTAAACAGATAAATAACTGTTGTCTGTATTTACACATGCATTATAAATTATAGCATCAAATCTAACGTTGCAAACAAACTAATGAACAAATAATTACAATATCTCGTCAAACAAACGTTTATAAAGCCATCTGTGACAAGGAAATGAATGGGCGTGAAACAACTGATATTTGTCTGAGAGGGGCAATACAAATGTGTCACGGTGTGCGCTGTAGCTGTAAAACGATAAAGTTACCTGTGGCGACCGTCACCGCTGGCGGCCAGATGTGCGCACTCTCCCACAACGCACCTATTGCCGTGAGAAAACGCTTTATAACTACTAAAGCTTTGATGTACATTTCAAACAATAACAACTTCAATTTAAATGTACATATACATATGTTCATTTTTTGCCGCATGCAATACATCAATTGCAGCACTAACTAGTATGTAGGTATTTAAAAAACACATTTCGCTGCTTTGCATGAATACCCGCACAAACCAAAATACTGGTTTATAACACAGTCACTTGCAAATATAATATCAGGGACAACTATGCATCATCGTATGTACGGAACCTTGGCAGCGCGAACTCGTTTAACACCTGACCGTTTTTTCTATATTTCTGGATTAGATACTTTGGTAATTAAAACGCCTATCAAGAGATTGTAATTATTCAAAACTCTTTTACTAATGGGTTAACTAGCCGCAAATGTAATTGGTGATTTTATGTCTCTTTAAATGTGTAGATACACTAACTTGTTTATTCAGAAACCAAATTGATAAAAGCGATCCACTTGAGCACGTCCATTAGCGCACCACAACAGTATCAATGCGCATACGCATAGGTTGTTCTACGTACGATATTCACGGGGTGCTTTCAGAAAGTCCACATAAAAGATTGCAACCGAATGACCGGCAAATATTTGTAGTCACCCAATTCTCAAAAGAAGAAATGATTAGTTTTGCTTACTTAATTAATTTTTGAATAGTCCATAGAGCTTAACCAATCATTATTTGTCCCAAGTAACTGAACATGAATTGATCAACACTTCTTTAGCCACAAATGCTTTGGTTTGTGACATTGTGTAAAGCGTCATTATTATTCGATGTAAACAAGTTACCTATTGACAAAAAGTAATGATTGTCTGGGCCAAGCCTTCTGCACGTGGCTCTGCTGCAGGAGAGATGCGACCACACGGAGAGGCCCCACACGTTCCCGCCACCGCGCATCTAGGACTCGGCACACGTGCGTCGAGCAGCGACATTGTGAGACCTGTTCACCTTTTCTAAGCTGTTTTAGCCTCACACAGACTACTGCCTCCACGCGAATGATTTCAAGAAATAAGCGGGATGATTGTTTCAATAAGCTCTAATATAAGCTTACTTTTTAGGTCTTGACTAACATCCGGTACCCTTTTGAACTGAAAATATAGATTATGCTGAGATTTACCAGGCACTGTTTTGTGTTCCATCGGTGCACACTAGGTTTAGCTTAGGCAAAGGAATCTGTTGGGTCAAATGATGATAACTTCGAGATTCATTTCAATTATCAGGACGAACATCCCTCGTTTAGCAAATAAATGATTAAATAAGGTGTATCAAATCACGTAGAAAACTAAGGATGTCGTAACAGATAGGTAGTTGCATAGATATAGGCCACTACTAGACGACGGTGTTAACACATGTTCTACGGTGACTGCAGACAAACAAGTCCATTTGACTGCAGTGCAAAGCGAGTTTACTGCTGCTATAAAACAAACCGGCGCACAAAGCGCGAGGTGTGCCATTGTGCAGCGCGCGCGCACGTGGTGCACACGTCCAGAACAAGGTGCTATTGTTTGAATTATACAATCGTATTAGTAACATAAGTTAAGCCTTATTATCTCAGCTTTAAGTTTGTGTTTTCAACAAAAGTGTATAGTAATATGCGGAGGTAAATAATGGGGGAAGTATTTAATTGTTTCAAACCAGCAACGGCATATCAGCTTCTACAACCTCGATATAAAACCCACATTTGAGCCAAAAGGCTTGCCAGGCAGAGGTGAACTTATGATGGTAGTGTTAATTTACCGCCACTCAATGGTCTTTGTTTCTACCTCTAAGTGTGACAGAGCTCTGCAATGAGTTTATAATTTGTGCCAGCTAAATATTCAATACATAAAGGAATGTTTATTGACAATGCAGATATGTTTTGTTATTGATTAAGTCATTCCTGTATATTATCTTTTATACTGACCATGGAGAGGAACCTACTTCACAATACATCTGCTTACCATTTTTCCAACTCTGTTGCGGTCGGCTACCAGTGTTTTACAAGGAGCGGCTGCCTATCTGCCCTCATCAACCTTGTTACTTCGGCAACCCAATACCCCTTGGCAAGACTGGTTGTCAGAATTTCTGGCTTCTGACTACCTGCAACGACTGCCAAAGATCTTCAAATGGCAGCCGGGACACAGTTTATCGTGTTTTCCGAAACACAGAAGAAGTCGTTATGACAAGATGGTCACCCATCCATGGACCCACTGCGCCATGCAGTCGCGGCATGAGCGGTCAGCAGATGCACTCGACATTTAAAACGTACCTGAGGAGAGCAATAAGAGAATATAAGAGCTCGTGGCTAAGACTAAGCCGCGCAGATCGATCGATCAGCTAACATTCAAAATGAACCTTTATGTAATCACTACATAGTATAAAACAAAGTCACTTTTTCTGTCCCTATGTCCCTTTGTACGCTTAAATCTTCGAAACTACGCAACTGATTTTCATGCGTTTTTTTTTAATAGATAGACTGATTAAAGAGGAAGGTTTTTATGTATAATTACATACTTACACTAAACAGTGGGGAAATACTATTATCCCGTGCGAAGCCGGAGCAGGTCGCTAGTAGGTATATAGATATAGACACTTCACAAAGATGATATAAAATGTAAATTGCAAAAAAAAAATATCTATGGTTTGCATGACTTCTTCAATTTCTAGTAGTGAAAGTTGACTAAGTCGTAATTAATACAAATATTATGTACCTACTTTATTCTTACCTATACATCTATACTAATATTATAAAGAGGAAAACTTTGTTTGTTTGGTTGTAATGGATAAACTCAAAAACTACTGGACCGATTTTAAATATTCTTTCACCATTAGAAAGCTATATTATCTGCGAGTAACATATATTTTATCCCAGTGCGGGCAGTAACTCCCACGGGACGCGGGTGAAACCGCGGGAAAACGGCTAGTATAAGATAAAATCAAAGTCCTAAAAGCCAGTAATTACGTCAATTAGATATTGTAAACATTATTGAGTAGCTATCGAGACTTAGTTGAACCTGAGCACTGTATGTTGTTACTAAAAACAAATCATTTAGAGTTGGGCTATTAGTAACAATAACAAAGTCATTAGTCAATTACCTTTCAACTAATACCTACTTACTAGAATATATTTATTTCTACAGGAAGTATTGTATAGATCACCGTCACTCAGATTCAAGTACAGCTAAGATAATGACTTAGGTATAGTAATACAAAGCTAAACCACAGAACTGGGAGCAGTAGCAATATCCTGTGGAAAGCTACGTGAATGTAGTGAAACTGCTAACGCCATCTAGTGGTACAAAGCGGAACTAAAAATGTAACACCTGATGCGTTTTTTTTTAAGTATCTGCCTGGTCTGCTGAAGTTTCCTCCGTAAAATAACAAACGACTTTTCTATATATGACTATCTTTTTCACCTGTTTCAAAAATATTTTAATAGGTAGTTTACAAATAAGTAGGTATATCATGCACTAAGAAAACAAAATTTTTATGACATAGTACTTACATCATGTATTAAAATAAAGTACTTCAAGTACATAACAAACAACTTTTTACTGTCAGAGAAACAAATGCAAAGTAAGGTCGCCGTTAGATAGAGACAGGTAGATCGCCGGCGAGAAGGTGGAGCGTACAACTTGTAAATAAACAACGCAAAGGTAGAGTCTCAGTCCCAAGCGGCTTGAAATCGACAAGGGTCATTATATACGAAGGTGTTATAATATCGACGGTGTATCGTTATTATAGTCGTGGTGAGACACGGCTCAGCCAGCAGTCGCAGTCGGCAGTCGGCTCTACTAATTAAGTATAGGTGGGGGGAGGTCGCGGGAGGTGAGCGGGACGCGCGGCGCGAGGTGCGGAGGGCGCGGGCGCGCAGGGCGGGGCGAGAGGCGGGCCGGCTTCATTCCGCCGCGCGCCGCGCCGCCACGAGCACGTCAGTCCGCGCGCGCGGGCCATGGTCGCGAGAACCGATGAGAGCATGTTCGGGTGCTATGGTGACAGCTACTCGTACCGCCTGTGGAGCCTGGCCAACGTGTGGGGCGCCTGCCGATGTGAGTAGCGCGCCGCCGACGGCCCGCAGTACACGTGCCCCTTCGATATCAGAACTAGGACTTTTACCGCTGACGTCAGCGGAGGCTGTGATCTCGGTGTAGTACGACATAGATGCGATTTCGACTCCGCCGCGAAGTGCTTACCGCGTTATTAGATAGCCCGTGATCGCGGTCAGTGTGTGAGAACAGAGGTGTTGCTCGATGAAAGTGCAGAGCTCGTTAATGGGAGTTGGCGGTTGGTACGAATGCTTGGCGGCCGGTTGGCTTGCAGACATGAGGAGTAAGCAAGTCCCAACGTCTACCACCTCGGCCAGGCGGCTAGCGGCCTTAAGTAAGCTTCCTTTCTTTTTGTTTTTATTTGCATTTTTTTATATTTTCGCCTTCATTATGTATTTTTTCATTTTCTTTATCACTTTGATCTCAGAAAATATTATTTTAAATTAAGTCCCCGTGTGACCCGAAAATTGACTATATAGCCACTTTACACGTCCCTTAAATTCATTAATTAACAAGTTCCGTGAAAACTCTTAAAGCAACCCATATTTCTGATCGGAATGCAGGTGAATTTGTATCACCTATAAAACATTCAAAATAAACCTCGAGCACGTCTTCATTAGAAATAACCTTCGTGTTTGGTAATCTCCCCTTCTCTCCCTCGGGATATAATTCATCCACTTGAAAATCGGGAACAGGTACACACAGACTTGAAAGAAAGTTTCGTTTGTCGAGGGGAACCCCGCTCTCTTTCACCGTCTTAAATCGTAAATGATTATGTTGTTTTAATTCATTTGCTTTTTCTGTCTTTCTTTTCATTTTATTCTTTCTCTTTGAGTGCCGCCTGTCTGCAGTGGATAATACGGCCGTTTGATGCATTCGGACGACATACTACCTATAAAGAGATGAGATATATTTAATAGAAGCGACATCTTGGAATGCGCGTGAATAAATAAGTTCATATTGAAGTTTTTGCGTACGTACGTAGTAATCAAATCGAACTCTATCAAACTCAGAAAGGACTTGCTCTGAACAACATTTGTATTGCAGAAACACACTGCAAAGTAGAAATCATGATCAGAAAACTGAAATGTAGATATTTGTTATTAATATTCAAAATATGCACCTAATGATCGGTAAACATCAAAAAATGTAATTAGGGGATTACTAAAGAATGGGTGTGTAGGTAACTCCGTAGTAAACACAACCAAGTTTAAAGCTTTGGACAACTAATACCTGATGTACCTACCTATTCATATGACAGAAAATTACGAAGTGCGTTGGCCTACGCAAACTAAGAAGTTATACATCAGTAGCTCTACCTTGTCGTGTACCACTAATTACATGTTTGTCGGAGACTAAATTAACATTTTAGATAATAAATCTCCTGTCAATTTCTTAATCAGTTGTCAAACACTGGAGACCGTGGTAGCACTGGGACTGTATGACTCATGGTTGTGATTCAGCCTGCTGTTTCGGCATTTCGTTTCTCCATTCTGAATCGTCGCTACTCCTAGTTATGAAATCGACGTGTCTCTCGTTGCAGAGTTTTCGTACATACTTATACTTTCTGCCAAGTGTTCCTTTTGTATAAAGTTAGAATAATGCGCGATAGTATGCCTGTTTGGTTAAGTCACAGCCGCGCGCCCTAGCGTGGTAAGTTCATGGATGGGTGACCATCTTGTCATAACGAGTTCTTCCGTTTTCGGAAAATACGATAAACTCTCATTTGAACATCCTTAAAGTTATGAATTATCGTCTCAAACGTAATAAATAACCTATTCTTTTATTTCATATTATAAGCGTGTTAAAAACAAATTCATTTTCATATCAATAGATTAATAGTCTGCGGATGATTTTTAGAAACTTAAATTAAAATGCAATTGCTACAAGAAAAACAATTTACCTAAGATAACTATTGGATTTCAATAATTGCGCGTAATTATTATTGGACTTCACAGATTACTTAATAGTTACACTGCTACGTTTGTGTCGGAACGAAACAACTGATTATTATAGGTATGTCCACTTGGCTAACTATTGTGGTTCGTAAATATTCTTGAGCCACCGGCTATTATATATTATCTATACTAATATAATAAAGAGGTTTTGTTTGTTTGTACCTTAAAGGCTCCGAAACTACTGGACTGATTAGAAAAATTATTTCACTGTCGGAATGCTACACTATTCCTGAGTACGGAAATAAGTTCCCAAGGGCCGCTGGTGAAGTGGCTAGTTATAATTTAATTTAGATACTACTGCATTACACATTATATACGATCCGATGAGTTGCACCTACCATCGTGTGAAAGTTAACTATGTAACCTAGCCTGGGAAACTTGCGACATCTTACCAAAGAAATTATTATATATTATTCTTCCTTTTTTACGATAAGACGGCTGAACTACTACTGAGCAATGGTTGAACTACACATAGGTATGCTATAGAAATTGTTTGAATTTGAGAAGCATAGTATTATTAATCATAGGATAAGTAATTTTTACACGACAGCGCAAGAAGTTCATTTAGGGCGAAAATTCGGGGAAAATCTACATACTGCTTTAGTCACTGCGTACCTGATAACAGACAAATTATTGTAGCAATCAGAAAATATTTTGACGACGTTAGTTAATATGTGAGTACCTGTGCCAATAAGATGTTTTGTAGACGGCGCAACTACAATGCGATATAATAGCTGAACAAATAGCTCGCGTCTAAACAGTTCAATAATAATTCTCTCAGCGCGCAATTACAATTCCGAGCGAGAGGTTACAACATGGTGTCTGCAGTCGGACAGGCGGAGTTTTTTCTTCGAGTAAAGCAAACACTTGGCGCTCCCCGCCGCGCCCCGCCGCCCGCCGGCACAGGTGCGACCAATCACCAGTCGCGCGTTTGTGTGCGATCAACAATCAAACTCTTATCTCTGGACTACACGGCGTGCGCGTGCGTGTGTGCGATAATTGTTATTTGTTATAGCAGCAATAGGAAGCGCAGTGAGCCAGTGTGTGTGAATGTATGTAGGTTTTTTATCAGCGGTTAACGGACGCACTCTGCCCGTGCGCACAGATTACTGTACTGCCGATAATGTCGCGCGTTGTGTAGGTGTACGTCCGTTCCACCTAGTCTGCGATAGGCATCAAATGTATACTAAACTCATTAACATTACTTGCTTACGTAGGAGTTTGAAGTTGAAGACAACCATTACTTGCTGAAAATAGATAATTAAATACTTTCTGGTTTGAAGTAGCCTTTAGAAACCTTTCATTGAAAATTAAGAAAAAATCGTCTCATACCTTTGGGAAGTAGTAGTTTTGGCTGTACAAAACATATATGTAATTAAAATAGCTATTTCAGTAAGTTTCTGGATTCTTTGTTCATATTATTAATAACTCTACATAGGAAAAGTTCGTGGCCACGTATGATCTCGCCGCTTAACCCCATCTAGTGGCGAATAGCGAAACTGAGAATTCCTAACACTTAACTAACCTTAACTAACTTTAATAGTAGTGATAATAAGGTTTTTATTAGAATGATTTGAATATTTATTTGTTTTTAAAGTTGTTTTTAATATATAAAATTATTATAATTTCTTTGAAAAAAAAAATGTGAATTGTTATCTTGACTATAAAGTTAAATACCTACTCGAAAATTTGAAAAGGTGGTAGACAGTCAGCGGGCTTGTGTAACATAATTAAATTGCAGTTACCCAGATTCGGAGTTACCTCTACTTACCTATGTAATAATACATATATATAGCATAATAAAAACGCAATTAAGTTATAACTTCTCCATGTTTTAATTTAAACGGCCGTACCAAATTCATAGGTACCTCATCAATCATCTCCGAACCAGGTTAGACCAGGTACCTACTAGCGCCATCTTTCATGCGATAGTAGTACTTATAAAAATGTTCCAATTGATAACTACAAAGATTACATATTGGTAAGACTCGTTTTATTGTCTTTGTCCTATTCTTGGATAGGTATCCTATAATTGTCATCGACTACGTAGGTACCAACGATTCTAACCCATTTATGAGAAAATAAAGTTTAAACAGGTACCTACTTACCTAGCTAGGTGTTCAATGGTCATATTTTCTAAAATTCAATACCAGTGTTCCAAGAGCGGACTACAGCGTATGTAAAGGACACGCGGCCAACGCGCGCCGTACTAATTAATACGTCCACCCGTTGTTTTGCTCTTTATTATATTTGATTTACGACGCACTCGCCGGCGTAGCTTTTAAAAACGATATTACGCGGGAATACCGGCCGTATTACTGAAATAACCGCCTCCAAATTGAATTGTTGTTGCCATATTTGTTTTTATAAAGCGAACATCGGCTGTAAAGGTGCAAGCGATAATTTCAAACGCCAATATTTTGAACTGATTTATGATAAACATAAGTATTACATTCGTAACTGGGGACAATAAGTAATTGACGACGTTATTTATCCAGTTACTAATGTTACGATCACACAATGTTATGAGCATGTACCTCATGCAAATTAAACTTGTAAACTTATACTGATTCGTTTATTGAACAAATTCAGTATACACTTTTATTCCTTCAGACTTATATTTGAAGTTTATAAGACATAGGTAATTGTTGCCTATGATATTTAACGTGCATTCTTTTCTTTTATTTGGTACGAACGGTGAGATCAAACACATAGTTAACTTTACTAATCATAAAATTAAAATTTACCCATAGTCCGTCCCCTGGCCGGTGGCGGGTCGGAAGGCAAGCCATCTGAGGAAGAGGAGGAGCGAGGCGGGTCCCCGCTGGGTCCGGGCGGGCCCTTCTCCTGCAGCCAGTGCCGCGGCGCCTACCCCACGCGCGAGCAGCTCGAGCGCCACGAGACGCTGCACGCGCCCAACACACAGGTGGATACAGTCAAATATGTCAGTGCCCATTGTATTACATAAGAATGAAACGTTCTACTTGTACATTGTTTAGCTAGAGAGTTTTTACACAATATACCAGACTCTGATAATATATTTTATGTAAGAATTTTGTTCATATTAAATTATACCAGAAAATAAACAAGGCACTAAGATTAGGTAAAAGAAACAACTATACAAAAAACTAATTATTTGTTTTGTTTTTGTTGACAGTCATGCAAGATCTGCCACAAGAGCTTCGCAAACGTATACCGATTGCAGCGGCACATGATAAGCCACGACGAAAGCGCGTTACTCCGCAAATTTAAATGCAATGATTGCGATAAGGCTTTCAAATTCAAACACCATTTGAAAGAACACTTGCGGATACACAGCGGAGAAAAACCGTTTGAATGTGCCAACTGTGGTAAAAAGTTTTCTCACTCAGGCTCATACTCTAGTCACATGACTTCCAAAAAGTGTCTTGTCATGAATCTTAAAATGGGACGAATTAAACCCAATAATCCTGCACTCAACCCTGAAAGAAGTCCATCTCGTAAGCGGACTAATGCCATGGTTGCCTCTCAATTAAATAATAATATATCAACGAATGGAAATTCTTTCCTTCCCATGCCTGCTGCTTTCTTTGCATCGATGTCATCACAAGAGAATTTCCATCGTCCGACCCTAGGGCAACCTGGAATTCCCTTCTATATGCCTCCTGGCATGCCAATGAGTCCCGCTGGCGGGATAGCTCCATACAGTATACCAGCCACACTCAGCCAATTTTTAGAGCAGCTAGCTTCATCACAGTATCAGACAAGAAAAATAGAAAATCTTAACAGTCCGAGGCCTATTACCCCTCAACCAGCAGATCCTGAAGATCTCATCGAGGAAGTTACGGAAGACGATGATAAAAGATCAGAAGGAAGCGCTGAACTCGTGATGGACATTGAGGATGAAGAGTCTGTATTGATAAAAAAAGAGCAGGAAGAACGAGATACCGAAGCGAGGCCTGCATCTAGCGATTTCGAGTCCGTCCCTTTAAATAAAAACGAGCATAATACTGAAAATCCAGGTTTTAATTCAATATTACAATCTGTTAGCGCATCCGTAACGAAACATTTCTTTCAAGCAAATTTGGAAAAGCTCTCGCCTGTCTCAGGCAATGTATGCCCCAGCATAGAATCACCGTCCGCTCCACACGTCACAATTAAAGAGGAACCAGAAGACACACACAGATGTTCTAAATGTAACTTAACTTTCACTAGTAAGAGTGACTTATTAGATCACGAGAAAGTGCTTTGTGGAAATATGTTTAGGAAACATGAAGGTTTGGCAGCTCAAGTAGCTGAAACGGTAGCTCTCAATAGGTTAGAAGCCGAAATACATGCCTCCATACAACATGGAATAAGCGCAAGTGAAGACGAAGACTTTAATAGAGATGACCGAGACGATAAAATATCAATTCATGACAATGACAGAAAAATTAGGGTTCGTACAGCATTAAGTGAGGAGCAACAGATAGTGTTAAAAGAACACTACGCACTGAACCCTAGACCAAACCGAGAAGAGTTTAAAAGGATAGCTCAACAGATCGGTCTAGACAACAGAGTCGTGCAAGTTTGGTTTCAAAACAATAGAGCAAGAGAACGACGAATGACGCAAACCATGACCACATCCGATCAACCACTAGATCTATCTACAAAAAAATCTAATCCATCTGTTACGTCAAGTCCATCGCCATCACCACCATGTAGCATCTCTGTAACACATTCTGATTCAGAAGAAGCGGTCAATTTAAGCCAGAAATCATCACGAAGTACGACTCCTCATCGTACCAACTATCTAAATACTTATCCACATTCCAATTGCTCATCATCTTCTTTCACCGATTTTCGGTTGTCTCCATCTCCTGGAGAACCTATTAATGGGCATAAACGGTTATTACCACAAAAAATACATGTTAATCCTTTGGTACCTATGGATAAACTGCTTCAGTACAATGACATGGCTAACGCTCGATCTCCAATTCTAAACATGCACCTGACTTCTGATATCAACCGACAAGGTTCCAGTCCATCATACGACCGTGCGCCTTGGGATGAAATGCAAGCACCGAACGAGACCGAAGACGAAGCGACTGTACTTAAAAAGAGCAAACTCAAACAGGGGGCTGATATTAAGGAAGGCGAAGGCCAATTCGTTTGTGATCAATGTGATAAGACCTTCGTCAAACAAAGCTCTCTCGCGAGACACAAGTACGAACATTCAGGTTAGTACAAAGAAAACATTTTTCATATTTAATTTCTCCAAAAAAAATAAGGACAGCTACTTATTCATGTTAATTTATTTTACAGGCCAGCGCCCGTACAAATGTGTAGAATGCCCGAAAGCTTTCAAACACAAACACCACCTGACGGAGCACAAGCGCCTGCACACCGGTGAGAAGCCCTTCCAGTGCTGCAAGTGCTTCAAGAAGTTCTCTCACTCGGGCTCCTACAGCCAGCACATGAACCACAGGTTCGCGATATGCAAGCCCTACAGGGACTAGCCTGGATATTGCAGCGGTTGTTGAACAACATTCGTATTCATTTCGTTAAATAATTTAAAAAATTCTAGTGCACTTGTTGATTGTCAAAAAACACCAAAAATCTGAATGATTTCGTGTTAAATGCTTTGAATTTTATTGATATGCAAATGATACGTATTTTCCACTAGGGCTTGGACCGCTAGGATTATATTTACAATATTTTTTTTACTCTTTACATCCTAATAATCTCCTAACCTAATAATCTCAAAGCCTTATTTAGATCAATTTTGAACAACCACCAATATGCTTTGTCCAATTTTTGCAAAAGTAAAAGGTGAAATGTTACCTCATCGAGTGTTGTACACGCCACGTTCAAAGCCGCATAATACTCAGTAATAAAGTATTCATTGCCCGGTATTTTCGTTTTCAAACTTAATTAAGTTCATTGCTCAACATCATGATATTTTTATAATGTAGAATGGAATGGAATGGATTCCCTATTTGTAAAATAATGCCAAATAAATACCTAATCTAAAGTGCCATACAACATGCCAAAAATATTACTGTACATGTAGGTATGTAGGTATTAAGTAATTTTGATTATAGTTTTTGGGTGATTTTCAGAAAAGAATACCCTGTGACGCACAGGAAATATTTTTTTTTTATTTCGTGAATTCTATTATATTTACTCTAATATTAAATAATATATTGTTACCTAGCTAAATCTGCATTTTAAATTAAAATTATAATATGATTTTAAGAAATATTAAAGTTTTTCTGTCAGTGTATGGTGCATAGTATTCCTGAACGTCACAAAATATAATTAATTAGAAATAAAACAAACAAGTATTAAAACAAAATCAACTTATGGTGGCATAAAGATATACTTAAAATCTTTTAAAAACAAACAAAACGATAGCATAATTCTATAAGATTTTTAAATAATCAGCTAAATAATTTCACTTTCGTCACTTCTTGGACACATCTCACTAGAAAAGTTGTCATTACTAATGATACCCGCTACAATTTCCAAAATCAAGCCTAGTGAGAAATTTTAAATACTAACAAAATACTATGATGCCAAAATAAACGCTATAAAATGAAAAATATATATTTTAAAACCATTTTTGTAACATCCAGAATATGGGACAGTGACTATTATGAAAATTTCGTGATGGATAAGAATAATTTGAGCAATGTCCACACTGCCGATTTCAAAACACAATTACAAAGAATAAAGTATTAACTCACTAAATTTTTAGATATAAACCTTTACACACACATATATAAACAAAACCGATTATATGTAAGCCTTTTCGTTTGATACCTACCACACGCGCGGACAGGACGCTCCCATAAATTATTTAATTGTACACTAAGCTTTACAATTCAAGATCGTTACGATTTTGTTCCGGTAGTATGTAACGTGACGCACAGGAGGTGACGTTTTCATCTCACGAGACTTTTAAAATTGAAAATAACTTATATTTATTTAAACTACCTTGTTTTTAGCCTTACTAATCTAATAATGATGAGTTGTTTATGTTATATACAGTGTTATAGAGTTAAGAAAACAATTTATTAACCTTTTAAATACTGCCACTATTCGGAACAAAAATTTTGCGCGCCGATGACACCAACATTGTCGTCACAGTTTTAGCCTAAACTGACTTTAAAACGGCAATGGCGGAATCCTAATACGATCATAAAGTTGCCAAGAAGGTAGAAAAAACACAAATTAGTAGATTTTGTCTTGAGTACGATATCAAATTCACCGTGACGAAACCGGATTTTCCGGAACAATGAGTTTCGTAGGACAACATTAAAATAATGATATTTCTTAAAATAACAATAAATTTATGGCATAAAAATTAAAAATACGTTTTTAGAAATACAGAGACTAGGTTCAAAAACTTAAACATACCTAAAAACGAATATTTTAGAAGTAAGATGTATTTGAAATCTCCAAGAGCGCCATGGGACACACGATATTTATACGTCCTCTTTAGGTTTATTTTAAATATAAAAATAACTATCCACTTTTTATGCTACATATTGATTTAATTGTACATTAAAATATATACCTAAATTAATCAAAAACTCACTTTCACACGTGCCATATAAAAAAAACAAAATAAAAATGTTTGAAGGTGTGGGACAGGCCGATTTTGCTAGGGTCAAGTTTTCTGAAAAACACCCTTTTATAATTTAAATACCAAAGGTCAGTACCTGTAATATAATACTCCATTGTAAAAAATGTTATTTCATTATTCATAATAATGGTCAAAACCACTATGATGTTATTACAAAATATTTTTTATTCTTTCGTCTCGTTTGTAATAACACCACAAGGTACATAATTTTAGGTAAAAATTTAAATATTTTACTTTTTTATTTACTTTTAAATCACAATTATACAACTTTTTATTCAGTGAACTCAGACTATTAGGTATTATTGCTAGCTAAAAACTAAGCAAACTATAATGTCAATATTTTTCCGTTTGTAATGCCTACGAAGTACCTATAGCTATTGAACCAAAATAATGTTTACGTAAATAAAGCCATTTGCTGCAGCGAGCGTTAATGATCCTATTGTGAGCACAATATTCTTCAATAGTTTCGTCTTGTTATTTATTCATTTCTAGCTGTTTCCTCGCGGTTTTACCCGCATCTTGGGGGAACCTATTTCCGTACCGCAACAAAATATAGAATGTGTTACTCGGAGAAAGCCTAGCTTCTTAACAGGGAAAGAATATTTCAAATTGGTTCAGTAGTTTCAGAGCTTTGTGGGTACGAAAAAAAAATACTTCCTCTTCATCATATTAGTATCATCTAATTTTAATAAGATCTTCGCAAGTACGAGTCGGCTGTAAGGTTTAATATGGTAACTGTCTATCACCGAATGTTAGGTAATTTTTTGTCACAAACACACGGACAAAACTAAATATTTTCATAACATAAGAAGGAACATAGGCTACCTTAGCCAATAACAAGCAATCAAAAGTTTAATTCTCTGTTAAACGGAACATTTTAAAAATTTAGTAACATTAAGCTTCTCGTATTGTAATATGTATTAAGTGTTTAGATAGATTGAATCTTAATTAAGTTTTAAGCATTCCATAATACTCCTATGGGATCTCTGCTGTGTTTAAAAAACTCTTTAAATTAGTCGAAAGATTATCGTCTGTTAAGTTGTAAATAATTCAATGTATATAGTAAGGATTTATGTGTAAATATGATCGCTTTATTACCTATGCAGTAACGGTACATAGATTTTAAATAATTTTTGCTGCAATATAACAATGAATATGATGACAATAATAAACATCTGTTTATTAATCGCAAATGGATTAATGATATTTGTATGGAAACCTACCTATTAAGTAATAAACAATTAAATTCCAGTGGCATATATTGCTTAGTAATTTACTAAGTCTTATAGTTGTACATTTTAGCGTCAGCGCCATCCCCATCAAGTTTATAGGTGATGTACTTACCTTCATGTGTTGACACGGTAAATAGTTGCGAGCATTATTTCCTCGTTCCATATTGCAACACTTCACTGGATAACTAAATATCACTAACAAATCAATCTTGCATATAACAGCAGTATATTAGAAACAAGTTCCTAAGCACAAAAATACGTTATAAGAGATACCTACCTAATGATTATTTCTATATTTTATAAATGTAAGAACATAGTTAAAATTAATTTAAAGGTTTCTTAGCAACGAATAACATAAATGATTACAAGCAGTATATTTATGTACTTTATTCAAGTAGTGTGCATCATAAGAATCCAGACACTGTCATACATTAGCATTAGTATCTGTGCCGTGTTCAATCTGACAGTATTTCATGAATTACATTCGGTACCTTCACAGTTTCAGGTAAAACTATTGGTACTTACTTGTAAAATATATAAAAATACTTATCAAAGTATGTTATGTACCTATTTTAAAATAATGATAATAATTGGATTAAGCGATCCTGTTTGAACTATTTCATATTTTAATGTATTTTTATTATAAGCTATTTCCAAATTGTGACCGGTGGGCTAGATAAACCAAAGATTACTTATGTTGATAATGACATGATGTGGAAAACTGTAAAATATAAATATCCCATCATTTAGCTTTAGATTAGTTTTAGTTGTGCCAAATAATAATTTTAAGGCTTGAAACTAAAATTTTTATATGAGAATTTAATTTTTTACATGGAATGGCATGATGTACTATATATTTGGTTACTAGTGCAATAAATATTGCTGAAAAGTATTTTCCTCCTTTTATGAGTATATGATAATAGTTCTAGGTGTAAGAGTTAGCCGATGTGAATTCCTATTGCCATACTATTTGTCTCTGTTTGTACTTGGTAAGATAGTGTGATGCGGACCTTGTGTCAGCTGAACGTTGCAGAATTATTGTTAAATTAAGTAAACTCTAGATTGTTAAACTTAAATATAGATTAACATGTGTTAAAATATTGCCTATATAAATTATAGTAATTCATTTTACTTGATATTATAATGTATATTGAATTTATGAATATTAATATTAAAAATATATATATTGACAATTCAATGCAAATGCAATCTGTTTTATTCCCCAAGGTGCAACTAACAAGAACTTATGACTCTGAACACAAAGACTTTGAGATACATGAGACGGGGTGGTTGACATAATGGGTTACCACTGGTACCTAGGCACTTGAATACATCCAGACTACTTATTAAGGTAATGTTTGATAGAACTTTAAAAAAATCTAGGTACAATAATTGCTGTGTATGTAAGCTACTGCATATAATAATTTTTTGTCACTATATATCCCACCAAAAACATTAAATGTAAAAAAAAGCCAATCCTCTACGCAATTCCTCCACCGTAAAAAGTTTTGAGATCGTATAGAAGCCAAGTCCTGTTCAACTTTATTTGTAATAATAAATCAATATTTTGTGACTATATCAATAGTTTTGTTCACATTACAATATTATTGACTTGGCCATGAGCACAATAAACTATATATATAATACAGCATATCTTGGAGAGGTGAAAGTCAAACATGAAGTTTAATATCACAGAATTATTTATTTATTATTTACCATGGTGATCTCAAATTCCAATCAGTCCAATCGTAAAATCATGTCCATATAGAATTTATCAATTCAATGGTACACACAATTTATCAATGTAATTTACACATTATTTCAAGGAGCGACTTTTAACTTGTGCTCATGGCCAAGACAATATTATTGTAATGTGAATAAAACTATTGATATAGTCACAAAATATTGATTTATTATTACAAATAAAGTTGAACAGGACTTGGCTTCTATGCGATCTCAAAACTTTTTACGGTGGAGGAATTGCGTAGAGGATTGGCTTTTTTTTTACATTTAATGTTTTTGGTGGGATCTCATTTATTTTTTGTAGGTCTCTTTCTTCTCTAAGTATATAACAAATTAAATTAACTTACATGCAACTAACTAAATATGTACACCTAAAGTAGCACGTAAACAACTTGTTTTTAAATAAACTAAAAAAATTCAAAATTGTCGAATTTTTGAATCGAATATCTTTTAGAATAAAAGAGATTTATTTCAGAGGTAGATGGCGCTATTACATGAAATTATAGGATTTTTTTAAAGTACTAGTTATACTAAGCTATGTAACGAAACCATAGCGCGATTTAGACCAGGACAACGCCATCTATCGAGCGAGCATGCAGTATTTATCGCACTGCATTAATATGAAAGATTTTATCATTATTCATTTCATTTTAACCTAGCTTTTTTATTCATATGTATGTATATTTAATACATAATAACAATATACCACACTACGTAACAATAAAACAAATAGTAACATAATATATTGTACATAAATAACAAAGTTATCAATGCAGTCAAAATTCATACACAATGTTCTTGAAAAACCGCAAATATAAATTTGTTTCCTATTTTTTATTAAGTTTTAAGGTTTTTATAATTTTCCCTTTATATGTAGCTGATAACCTGTCTTGGTGCCAAATTTGAAGGTTCTCAGTTTGCTAGAAGTACCTTAGACTTTTGATGATCGGTCAGTGAGTGAGTCAGTGACAAAATGGTGTAACTTTGATCGCTCATAACTCGTAAACTATTTATTCAAATGTCTTGTAATTTTGAGACTGAGCTTGTTCTAATACTTACTCTTGGTCATCGAAAACCTAAACTCCTAGCTTTGTTCACATGGAAGATACAGGGGGCTGAAATAGCCGCGAAACGCTTCGAGAAAAGATGGTACGGCCGTGCCCGCTTTGCTCGAGTCTTGGCTAGGGCACTGCCGTGCCCTCAGATACCTATATGTAATAGTTATTTATGTAGTAGTAGGTACCTTGATTTCTGTCTGCTTTTGGATTGAAGCTGAGTTTTAAAATAAAAAATCATATCAAGATTACCTTTGATAAGTAGGTAGTTTCATAACCAAACGGTGTTCAGGTGTCTTCATTGTACAAAAAGATTCAAACCAATAGGGTAATCATTCCAATAGGAAATCGGGCCTCAGAAATCCATGCACCAAAACCATTGGCAGGTTTCTGCCAAATACATTCAAATGCTATTGGGTGTGCACGCAATTCACTTGGAATATAAGTACCTACAAAGGTAGTTTTTAGGGTTCCATACCCAAAGGGTAAAACGGGACCCTATTGTTTTCGCTCCTCTATCCGTCCGTCCGTCTGTCACCAGGCTGTATCTCATGAACCGTGATAGTCAGAGAGCTGAAATTTTCACAGATGATGTGTTTTTTTACTTCTTTGCTTTCTAATTTATTATTTGATGGCTGTGTATTTTAACTGCAGTAAAGACGACCCACTGACCCAGTACACAAATAATATACCTAGGAATTTACGTAAAATTTGACATTTTGATAGTGCAGACATACTACACAGTACCTACTCGTCCACTAAACCTTTTACCTACAAATAAATGTATTCATCCAGCAACAGACTGACAGCAAACCCAATAAGCAAGACGACCCACTGACCCAAGCGATGATACCATACCTAGTTAACTACCAAATCCAACTTTACGCAAATCAATCAATATCAAAAACTTTTACTTACCACAACAATAATTTTTTTTTGAGGCTGTGCTACTTACTCCATATACGGTTTAAAGTAAAATAAAAACTTTAACGTTCTATTCCATTCTCTTCTTGGTTAATGGCAAGGGATTCGTTGATAACTTTCAACGTTAATAATTTTACTTTTATGTTACGCGCGCTATTTAAGCAAGATGACAGTGACAATTTAACCATGGAATTAGTAAGTACTACGTACAACCTGGAAGGCTTACTGTGCGACTAAGCACGAGCCGAGCGAGAGGTCATAAATCTTGGTTCATCTCTTTCTGATTAGTGTAACCATTCTTATCTGTTTACATAATGTAATAGGGTTGTTTCCAATTTTCGAAAATCTATTTAAATAGCTTCTAAATAATTTAAAGATCACCCCTCCTATAATTTTGCGTCTTAAATCTCTTTACTTTTTATGTATTCGATTTTTTTCTATTTTTCTTAAAACATTGCCCAGAAAACGCTTGATCACGTGACTGTGACGTCAACATGTACTATGTGTTCCTTTATACTTTAACGCACATCTTAAGAGAAGTAACTAATTAGAAAGAACTCATTGATTTTTAAATTTTAATAATGTATTCTTATAATATAGATATTTTAAACATTTAAATTATTTTTAAACATTGGGCACAAAAGAAAATACCTGTCATGTTTTGAGTTCTGTACGCGGTAAAATAAAACTGTGCAAAGGAACGTAAAGTTTGTGTTTGTTATTGAGGTTATGTTTGTGTCATCTTGGTTACTAGCAAAGAATTGAGCGACAATAAAACTATCAGCTTTCATAAATCCTTTCTCCATAATTATTTCCTAACTTTTTTTCGCTCAAATACAAATAAAAACTGAAGAAAACAACACATCAATTCTCAGGTTATACCTGTCATAGACTGTCACTGTCAAATACTTGTCATTGTCAATGTAAAGTGACGACATCGGACTCGATTCGCTGTTTTCAAGGGCGTGACGTAATAGACGATAACTTTAAAATTCATAAATTATTTAAAAATTATGTAGTCGGTTATAAATAATATAATATAACTTATCGTGTTTCTAGTTTTGTGGACTTTCGGTGCATATACCTATTTTTAATTAACTGAATACTAGGAAACAACCCTATTAATTTTGTAACTATACTTTTTAAGTAAAATATTTTTTTTTTAATTGCGAGAAATAGAATAAATTTAATAATAATAAATAGCCGTCTCTCGTTAGGCGGCTGGATCAAGGGACTGATTCAGAAGACAGTACTCCTTGATACGGCGCGTATTCTGAGGAGGTTCCTGTCTCTGGGACCCTAACCACCGGTACCTTGGACCCTGTGCCCGATATCGGTGGCCATCTATTTTTAAATGTTATATTTTTTATATTTTTTTACTTTAATATTTAAAAATGTAAATAATATGTAATATGTATATGTATATAAATAAATGATAATATGTATATAAATAAATGAACTACCAATAGCATAGCTAGGTAAGTCAAACTAGCCAGTTAACAAGATCGTTGAAATTAAATCATATTAATATGAAATAGAAAAATCTAATTTAAGCTGACCCTCACCTCTACAACAATAAATCAAATTTTCTATGGAAAACGGCAATTTCATAGGTAAAGCTAGACTTAAATAAAACAGAATTATTATAGTAAGTAAATGGCACATTTATTTTTAGTTCCCAGGTCAAACCATTTTTTCTTCAACTCTGAATCCGAAGGCAAACTGGAAATATTTTTATTTTTTATTATCATAGTAAGTGTTTAGTTTCTTTAGGTGTGAGGAAGTCGTGGTGGCCTAGTGGGTAAAGAATCAACCTCTCAAGTATGAGGGCGCGGGTTCGATTCCAGGTCAGGCAAGTACCAATGCAACTTTTCTAAGTTTGTATGTACTTTCTAAGTATGTATATCTTAGACACCAATGACTGTGTTTCGGATGGCACGTTAAACTGTAGGTCCCGGCTGTCATTGAACATCCTTGGCAGTCGTTACGGGTAGTCAGAAGCCAGTAAGTCTGACACTAGTCTAACCAAGGGGTATTGGGTTGCCCGGGTAACTGGGTTGAGGAGGTCAGATAGGCAGTCGCTTCTTGTAAAAGCACTGGTACTCAGCTGAATCCGGTTAGACTGGAAGCCGACCCCAACATAGTTGGGAAAAAGGCTCGGAGGATAAGATCTTAGACACCAATGACTGTGTTTCGGATGGCACGTTAAACTGTATGTCCCGGCTGTCATTGAACATCCTTGGCGGTCGTTACGGGTAGTCAGAAGCCAGTAAGTCTGACACCAGTCTAACCAAGGGGTACTGGGTTGCCCGGGTAACTGGGTTGAGGAGGTCAGATAGGGCAGTCGCTTTTTGTAAAGCACTGGTACTCAGCTGAATCCGGTTAGACTGGAAGCCGACCCCAACATAGTTGGGAACAAGGCTCGGAGGATGATGAGGTGTGAGGATAGATTTCGAAAAAGATCTGTAATGAGGCTATGGACCAATAAAATTATTGAAGGATATTTATTCGTTTTGGAAAAGAAATCAGGGGACTACGAAACGTTGATTTTGGGTATTTTTCATACAGATCATTTAAAGTTTAATCCACTCATAATGAAGGGAGACGTGTAAATAGTTAATTTCCAAAGTATTTGGTAATACAGCAAGCTTAATAAATGCAGTACATAATCTGGCGATGATAGGGACAAATATACGCATTAAACTGTAGTCAATCATGTGAAAAGATAATCCACAGCCATGATACGATTTTTAAGCACAGCCACTCCCAGCAAATGTATTGTTTACCATTTTATAATCCAATATACTATATAATAGTTTTTTTTTAACTGAGAAAGCAGAAACACAAGTTCATACGACAACAACATTTTATATGGCAACTGTGCGAAAGAGACACACCAAGAAAAATGACTCACTTGAGCTCACTTTTCTAAGTAGATATTGGTTATTAAAAAAATACTTTATTTGTATGAGTTTATGGCTCATTTTGATATGTTGAAAGGTTGCAAGTAAGCCTTCCTGTTGTACATAGAACTTACCAATTCCATGCAATTAACAGGATACCACCTATTGTGTCAGTGTCACAGTCAGTTTCACCCACTGGTCGTTATTAGTTATTAAGTATTTAGTAAAGCAAAAATATTTGTATGTCAATGGTACTAACATAGGTTTAAGTCTATTTGTTTTATTACTATCTATCTTATTTTTTATTACTGTCTATTTGTTCTAATCCTAGGTGACTTTAATTTAATTTAATTTAAACTCTTGCAGTACCAATATAAAGACTTCTTTTGACTTTTTTTGTGAATTCTGCTCGCTTACGCAATACAATACAGTCTTAAATAATCGCGGTGGTATGCTAGATCTGGTGCTGGGCAACTTTGAACCTAAACAGATAGTGGTATCTCTCAGTGAAGATCCTTTGGTAAATATCGATCAGTACCATCCTATGCTCGATATAAATATTACATTTCCGGGTTTTCGGACGGTGTTGGGGGTGTCATCTTTAAAACAAGTGACACCTCGCTCTAATACCAATATAGATTGGAACTGGCGTAAGGCAGATTTTCAGGGTCTATATAGGGCTTTAAATGAAATAGACTGGTCTGATTTGTTTACAGTAAGCGATATTAACTGTGCTGTACAGCTGTTTTACGATAAGCTATACGAAATTATAAATTCGTTTGTGCCTATTAAAAACCAATTGTCGAACAATCAGCGATACATATATCCAAAATGGTACAACGTAGAAATAATAAAAAACATTAAAAACAAACACTTTCATCATAAGCAATTCAAAAAAGACGGAAAAGAATTTAATAAGGCTATGTTTATATATTATAGAGAGAAAGTTAAGAAACTGATTGATTCCGAATACCGGAAATATATGACTGTACTACAAAAAAACATCATTGACGATCCTGTGCAGTTCTGGAAATATGTAAAGGAGAAGAAAAACAATAGAAGGTATATAGATACATATATGTATGATAATACTGAAGTGACAGATCAAGCCGCAGCCGATGCTTTTGCTAAATATTTTGCGTCCGTTTTTCATGCAGAGAAACCCATCCTAAACCCGCAAACTGCTGCAAAAGCTGCGTATGCGGATAAACACCGGGATGTGGCCCCTGTTTCCATCACGACAGTCGATGAAAACGATCTGAAGAAGGCAGTGAGACGCCTCAAGTCACGATCAGCTGGTGGGCCGGATGGCATTCCTGTCTTCTTAGTTAAAGACTGTATAGCAGTTCTTGGGCGGCCTCTTCTGTATTTGTTTAATCTTTCATTGACCCAGTCAAGATATCCTGAGAGCTGGAAGTTATCTCGAGTCACTCCTGTTCCTAAAGGTGACGGAGGCGCAAATGTTACTTCGTTCAGACCTATTGCTGTCCTATCCGTTTTTGGTAAGATCTTTGAAGCAATTCTAAGTGATTCCATCAAAGGTCAAATCTGTCACCTTTTGCATAATAGTTAGCATGGGTTTCGTACAGCTCGCTCAACCACCACCAACTTGGTCGCGCATGTAGACTATATCTGCTCCCAAATGGATAAGCGAAGACAAGTTGATGCGGCTTACTTTGACTTCCAAAAAGCCTTCGACCTAGTAGATAATGATATCCTAATGAAAAAGTTGGCTATTGTTGGATTCGTACCAAAACTTCTAAAATTTTTCTCCTGTTACCTTAACAATCGACGTCAATATGTGCGGCTCAGCGGATATAATTCTGGAGAATACTTTACTAGGTCAGGAGTAAGTCAAGGTAGTACGTTAGGACCTTTGCTATTCGGGATATTTATCAACGATCTGCCAGATGTTGTGTTGACATCACAGTGTCTCTTATTTGCGGATGACCTGAAACTGACTCTGGGTATTGGAACTGACGCTGACGCCATGACATTACAGAGAGATATTGATGCTGTGTCTATATGGAGCCAAGAAAACCACCTTCCGTTCAATAATCTCAAATGTAAAACAATAACGTTCACGCGAAAATCACAGCCCATTATTGTTAATTATAAGTTGACTGACGCTCCTTTGGAAAGAGTTAAAGAAATTAGGGACTTAGGGTTACTATTAGATTGCAAATTAGACTTTCACAAGCACATCAACAATATTTGTAAGTCAGCGCACAGAATGTTAGGGTTCGTCATAAGGACTGCGTCACAGTTTGACAATACACGGGTGGCAAAAGTATTATACAATGCTTATGTGCGCAGTAAACTCGAGTACGGTGCTGTTGTCTGGAATCCTTACGAAGAGAAATACGTGCTAATTATTGAAAAAATACAACGCAAATTTGCTCGATGGATGTATAAGAAACAATATGGATACTATCCCTACTTGTACCCTTCCTTATTCGTATCTGGCATGGTGGACATTGAAACGTTGAAATTCAGAAGGGCAATGTCTCAGGTCATGCAATATCTGTCCATAATTCACAACAAGATCGATAGTCCACAAATACTAGAGCGTGTCCGTATCTTGGTCCCTAGGAACGTGTCAGCAAACTCGCAGGGACAGGTAGCGCCGCGGCGCCGCCCGCGACTGCTGGAGCCCCCCCGCGCACGCACCGAGCGCGCTCGGCAAGCGCCCACCAACCGCGCACTCCGCATTATTGGGGACATACTTGCACAGCACCATGATTTAGACTTATTTGCCGATGGATTAGGACATTTGTATAAAGAATTTAAAAGAATTCTAAATAACTGCTAGCTATCAAGTTTCCATAAATTTATTTCATAATTAATTATTATAATTGACAGTTGCGTATTGCTTTAATTATTTTTTATTATTATTGGTATTTTATTTTAATATTAATGTTATTTATGGACTCAGATTGTTTTTTGATTATTATTATTTATGTTAATTAGTATTACCATGACCATTCCTGACAATATAATGTGTGTAATAATTATAATGTAATGTGTGTACCTACTAATTCTGCTACTACCTACATAATGACGAGGTTGTGTAATACCTGCCGATGTCTAGTCTTATAAGCGTTTTGGATGTATCATCTGTTAGCTTGTAAGATTAAATGAAATAAATAAAAATAAATAAATAAATAAATTACTAACACAGTGGATCTTCGATATCTTACTGAATAAATGAATTTAAATTGTGCGACGTACAGTAAAAACGGTTAGACTGGAAGCCGACCCCAACATGCTTGGGAAAAAGGCTCGGAGGATGATGATGACAGTAAAAACCGGCCAAGTGCGAGTCGGACTTGCACACGAAGGGTTCCGTACCATTATTAATAAAACCGCATCTACCTGTTGCCGTTATCGATATCGAGCAAAAATTAGCAAAAAAATCACGTTTGTTATATAGGAGCCCCCAAAATATTTATTTTATTCTAGTTTTCAGTATTTGTTGTTGTAGCGACAACAGAAATACGTCATCTGTGAAAATTTTAACTCTCTAAATATCACGGTTCATGAGATACAGCCTGGTGGCAGACGGACGGACAGAGGAGCGAAAACAATAGGGTCCCGTTTTACCGTTTGGTACGGAACCGTATAACCGTATGTATGTACCTAAAGGTGGGTACTGACCGGTGTTACTGGGCGTAATGTAACGCGTTACACCGCGAGCATTCGTGCAATCAGTACGTCGTGTTACAGGGAAACCAGCGAGCAACGAGCCGCTCGTTGCTCGCTTTGAGTGCTCCACCCGGCTGTCGGTTTTTTGGCGAATCCTTTGAGTGTTACGCGGTTCGGTCAGTACGCTCTTGCAAGTCGATCGGAGACATGCGTGCAAAATTTTTTTTATACAGTCCAGGGGCCCGATTCTCCTAATTTTACTTAAGCAACATACGATTCACGTTCGACTCGATTCGACTGAGATCCAATCCCGACTCGATTACGATTGAAGCGTATGTGGCATTCCGCTATTTTTTCTTTGAAATAAACGTTTTTATCCTTTGCTGTCATTCAATAATGAATCATTTTGTCTGCAAATGATTTACGATTGCAAAATGATTGTACAGCAAACTACCGTATAGACCAAAATCACCGAAATAGCAGACCAATCGCACACCAATCAAATGTCAATCGAATACGATTGGTCTTTTATTAGTAGCAGAATGCCCGATATGGTTAAAACTGCTATTGTGATCATATTGCGACTCGATTTCTATTCGATTTTGACATTATTAACTTAGGAGAATCGGGCCCCAGTAATCATTTGGTTTTTTAAAATTACTATCAATGAAAAGCCACCACATACGCCTGTTTTTAAATAAGTTTGATGTCCAGTAACGTTTTTTCTTCTTCTTAATTTGGATAAAACAATAATTAAGTAGAATCAAAGATACCAACGCGTCCACGCTGTCAGTCATCTTGAGAACTAACGGCGAATACGGAGCACGGAGTTTTGACGAGCATGTTACGCCGCTTTAAAAACACAGCGTAACATGCTTGATGCGAACACGCTTGATGCGAATGTTACATTACACCTCGTAACATTGGTCAGTACCCACCTTAAGAGGATGCCTTTCTACAGATATGATAATAAGGGATTTTCTTTTTCATATTTTCCTAGCTGATGCCTAGATGGCTCGATGAGGCTGATCTTGGTATGTTACTGGACGGAACAGAACGTCGTATAATTTTTAATATAACTTATCCTACTTCCTACTTATATCCTACTTATATTATAGTATAGGCGTGAAGAAAAGACAGACAGACAGACAGACAGACAGACAGACAGAAAGACAGACAGACAGACAGACAGAGTTACTTTCACATTTATAATATTAGTTAGGATGTGAAAGTTTGTGAGAATGTATGGATGTATGTTTGTTATTCAATCACGCAAAAACGGCTGGACAGATTTGATTGAAATTTGGTATGTAGATAGGTGATACCCTGGATGAACACATAGGCTACTTTTTGTCAACACACCACGCGGGCGAAGCCGCTGGCGGAAGCTAGTAGGTATAACAATAAAAAGAAAGAACCTCATTCTACAAAAATACCTCTCATTCCCAGCCTGATTTTAAGACTGAATTCTTTGTAAAGCGTCACCTAGACGATCAACTAAATTGTAATCCTACTTATATTATAAATCCTACTTATATCCTACTTATATTATAATCCTTTGCCGTGGGACGCCGGCTTAGAATTGCGCTCCCCCCAAATCATCCCGTGGGTGTCGTAAGAGGCGACTAAGGGACAAACCGAAGGTCGGGCAGCAGCGTCCTCCACGTACTGCACACCCTCACTGCGATCGCCAACCCGCCTGCCAAGCGTGGCGATTAAAGGCAATTACCCCCCAATGAGAAACCAGGCCCCCAGTCCCCGGCAGCTCCGCTATCCCTGACGCGGGTAGCGGTCAAGGTAACGGCGGAGCAGGGGGTGCTAAGAATCTCCGGAAGAGATCCGGCTACCCACCCCCACGACGACTGGCCCTGGTAACACACAACATACGCACATTGAGGACTGACGAAAAGATCTGCGAGCTGGAAGAGGAGTTGAGCAAGTTACATTGGGACATTATAGGGTTATACGAAGTCCGTAGAGAGGGAGAGGACACCGTAACCCTGAAGTCTGGTAACTTGCTCTACTACCGGGAGGGCGACCAAAAGTCCCAAGGTGGTGTCGGGTTTCTCGTTCACAAGTCCCTCGTAAAAAACATAACAACCATCGACAGTGTGTCGAACAGGGTGATATGCCTAATACTCAGAATATCCGAAAGATATTCGCTGAAGGTCATTCAGGTATACGCACCGACCTCGTCACACTCCGATGATGAGGTGGAGACTATGTATGAGGACGTAAGTAGGGCCATACATAGTTCCAAAACCCACTTCACTGTTGTTATGGGGGATTTTAACGCTAGGTTGGGCAAGAAAAGTGGTGATGAGTTGAGAGTGGGGCAATTTGGATATGGGGAACGGAACCCTAGGGGACAGAGGCTGGCCGACTTTCTGGAGAAAGAGGAACTCTTCATGATGGTTTCACAAGAAACGAGATAGACTTCTTCATGACCGACAAGAGACGGATATTCAGTGATGTCTCTGTGATCAACAGGGTAAAAACCGGTAGCGATCACCGAATCGTAAGAGCCTCACTGAATATCAATGTTAAACTTGAAAGGTCCAGTCTGATGAAGTCTACGCTCCGACCTACTCGGTCCCATATTCAAAACCCGGAAAGCTTTCAACTCGAGCTCTCTAATCGCTTTGCTTGCCTCGAGAACTTAGTGTCAGTGGACGAGATCAACGACGGACTAGTGGAAACTGTACGCACGGTAGGGTCTAAGTTTTTTAGACCCTGCCGTAAAGATAGACCTCAAAAACTAACCGAGCAAACCTTAAACCTCATGGCTGAACGACGATTGCTACAGTTGCAGTCTTCCCACGATGCGAAGTCATATAGGCAGCTCAATAGACGAATATCCAAGTCCTTGCGACACGATCTGCGTCTCTTTAATACGAATCGTGTTAAAGAGACCATACAGCGAAACCAAGGCTCCAAAGTGTTCGCAAAGGACAAGTCTATTGGGCAAAGCCAGATGACTAAGCTGAAACGGGAGGATGGCAGCATAGCGTCGACCAAGGCAGAGGTTTTAGGCGAGATCGAGAGGTTCTATGGACAGTTATACACTTCGGTCGCAAAGTCCGTTGACAACTTGGCAGGAGATCCAAGAGCCAAGCTGTCCCGACATTATACCGAAGATATCCTGGACATCAGTTTGTACGAGATTAGGATGGCCCTGAAGCAGCTTTAGAACAACAAGGCGCCGGGTGAGGACGGAATCACTTCAGAGCTTCTGAGAGCGGGTGGAACACCGGTACTTAAAGTCCTCCAGAAGCTCTTTAACTCCGTCCTGTCCGAGGGCAAAACGCCTGAAGCATGGAGCAGGGGTGGGATGGTGTTGTTCTTCAAAAAAGGTGACAACAGCCTATTGAAGAACTACAGACCCATCACACTTCTAAGCCATGTTTATAAGCTGTTTTCAAGGGTTATCACGAATCGTCTCGAGCACAGGCTTAATGACTTCCAGCCTCCCGAACAAGCCGGTTTCTGAAGAGGCTTTAGTACCATAGACCACATCCATACGCTGCGGCAAGTTATACAGAAGACCGAGGAGTATAACTTGCCATTATGCTTAGCGTTTGTGGACTATGAGAAAGCCTTCGATTCGGTGGAAACTTGGGCGGTACTTGAGTCACTCCAACGATGCCATATTGACTATCGGTACATCGAGGTGTTGAAGTGTTTGTATAAAAACGCCACCATGTCGGTCCTAGTACAGGAGTATAGCACGAAGCCGATTCCATTGAGAAGAGGCGTAAGACAGGGGGACGTAATCTCCCCGAAACTGTTTACCGCCGCAATGGAAGACGCCTTCAAGCTCCTGGAATGGCAAGGACTTGGCATCAACATCAACGGCGAATACATCACTCACCTTCGGTTTGCCGACGACATCGTAGTCATGGCAAAGTCGATGGAAGAACTCAGTATGATGCTCGAGGGCCTCGACCGAGTTTCACAACGGGTGGGCCTGAAAATGAACATGGACAAGACGAAAATTATGTCAAATGTCCATGTTCAGCCCACCCCAGTCTCTGTTGGAAGCTCGGTACTCGAAGTTGTTGACTCATATATCTACCTAGGACAAGTAGTCCAATTAGGTAGGTCCAACTTCGAGAAAGAGGTCAACCGCCGAATCCAACTCGGCTGGGCAGCGTTCGGGAAACTACGCAATGTCTTTTCGTCCGACATACCTCAGTGCCTCAAGACGAAAGTCTTCAACCAATGTGTGTTACCAGTGATGACTTACGGCACCGAAACGTGGTCTCTCACTATCGGCCTCATCTCAAAGCTCAAAGTCGCTCAACGAGCTATGGAGAGGGCTATGCTCGGTGTTTCTCTACGTGATCGAATCCGAAACGAGGAGATCCGTAGACGTACCAAAGTCACCGATATAGCCCACCGGATGGCAGATGGGGCCGAAAAGTGCTGGAGTGGAGACCACGGACTAGCAAGCGCAGCGTAGGACGTCCACCAACTAGGTGGACAGACGACCTTATAAAGGTCGCCGGAAGACGCTGGATGCAGGTCGCTTCCAACAGGTATCTGTGGAGATCAAAGGGGGAGGCCTATGTTCAGCAGTGGACGTCCTATGGCTGAGATGATGATGATGATGATGATATTATAATCCTACTTATCCTATCCTAATATTATAAATGTGAAAGTTTGTGAGAATGTATGGATGTATGTTTGTTATTCTTGCACGCAAAAACGACTGGACCGATTTGGTTAAATATTGGTATGCAGATAGGTGATAGCCTGGATTAACACATAGGCTAGGCTTTTTATCAACATAACACACGGGCGCAGCCGCGAGCGGAAGCTAGTAGTACAATAAAAATATTGTGATATAAAAAGTCGCTAATAACCATTACTCAATCTACAATATTAATATAATCCCTCATGGTCAACTTTGCACAACCGTAATAATATTGTTCAATTTAAATGATCTTGTAAAGTCTGTTTTTTAATCTCGTAGACTAAATTGACACTTGCAAAATGTCAAACTTACAAATAATGTTGCCAGCTCTTTTGTGCAGTGTTGTACCTACGATACCGATTTGTTGAATCCTAACTTTTTATCTATAATAGACGAATTTAATTTTCATTCAAAGTTCAAAATCCACGTTCGTAAGTACACACGGCTGCACGACGTGCTACAAACTGCCAGGGTAATCTGACCACGCAACGCCTTGCGTAATCCGACCATGTTTCAATGCCTTTAAATTAAACAAAAAAAATATATAGACACCATCAGTGTTGTTCCCGTACGCGTTAAAACGGCAATCTTAACCCTTTTCTCTTATGAAACGGCAAAACTTAAAAAATACGGCAACTATGGAACTTGATACCATACGAACAACTGCAATTTTTAAAATAATTATGACAATACGATAGTTTTAAAAATGTTCGATTTTGAATACGACACCCCTAAATTTTACAGGAACAACCCTGGGCGCCATCATGTTTACCTTATTCGTCCTTCAACCTCTGAAGTGTTCGAATGTGTCCGTTGTATCTTAAACAAATTTCAAGTGCTAATTGTTATATCTTTGTTTGTTGTGTGAGTTTGTTTTTGTTTGTTTTTTGTTAAGTTTTGTGGTTTTGTTACGTTACCAAACGTTGGCTGCTGAACGGGGTGTCACTATTTTGCGACTGCCCCCTTACCACTGCGAGCTTAACCCGATTGAGTTGGTCTGGGCTCAAGCAAAGGGGACATGTCGTTTAAAATAATAAAACATTTAAAATGAATGAAGTACGAAGCTGTGTAGATCCATGTAATTAAAATTGAAGATGAAATGTGTCATCTGGGCCATATAACCGACGACATTACTGATAGGTTTATCATTGAAGTAGGAAGCGATGCTGATGATTCAGAATATTCCTCAGTCATGGAGTCATTATCTGAATCAGATTAACGCGAATGCCAGTAATTAAATTATGTAATTTAAAAAATACATGTTTTACATTATGTATTATTACGTTTTAAATAAGTACCTACACATTATTTCAGGATAAAGTATTTTAAAAAACGATACTTAATTTTAGTAACGGTAAGTTTCGGCTGTGCCACATCACTATTTAAAAATTGCAATAAACTGACAACACTCGTAATGTCAGTTTAGTCCATAGATGTAATATACTAAAGAAGATTGCGCACTATCAAAATATATATTTACGAAAATGAACTCTATTCCAACGCAATAAGGTACTAAATTGGTTGCATTGTAATGTGGGAGCTTATTTATGTTAAAAGAAACACGACTGTTCGTTGAGACGTCTCATTTAATACTCTACAAACAATAAGTAGTAAACAATAAGTAACTTAAACATAATTATAATACGCACAAACCACTACACAATGGGGGTGGCGGTAAAAAAAACAATATTCTAATAATATATTTTTTTTTTGCATTAGGTGCACGATTTTTGGTTATATAACATAAGGTTTCGTTCTATTTTTATGTACAGTTTCAGGTTTATTATTTTTAAGAATAACAACATTTGGACCTCTATCTTCCAAAACACTATATGGACCATTAAACAATTGTTCCATTTTATTATATACCTGATTCATTTTTGACGTGACAACGTCTTATAAATCGATGGAGCCGGCTGCACGCACGAAAAAACATGACTCATGCGGCGTTACCTCGCTCTGAGGCTTTACCTCGCTCTGAGGCGTTCCGTTCAAGGCTTTTGACGTGACAACGTCTTATAATTCGATGGAGCTGGCTGCACGCATGAAAAAGCATGACTCAGGCGTCGTTACCTCGCTCTGAGGCGTTCCATCGCACAATCGGCCTACGCGTTCGGCAGCGTTCGACACCTGTCTCTCTCCCACTTGAGTGAGCGATGCGTCCGCGTAAACAGCTGCTATTCAATAATATATTTACATATTTTCGTCAAGTATGAAGTGCAGTAAAAAGTGAATGTGGTGTAAATTGTTTATAGCAACGATAATTGCGACGATAAAGGTAATGATTCTTTCAATATTAAATATATGTTCAGTGATATATTGTTAAGGCGGCCAACTTTATAGTAAGTCAATGCGGGACACCCACCCCTATCCACAATAAGAATTAGGATTTGTTGGAATTGTTTATTGTAGGGCGACACTCCATCTAGACATTTATATAATCAAAGACTATTGCATACACTAGCGCTCTTTGAACTTGAGCCTTTTTTGTCTCTGTCTCTCTTGCACTTGGCGCGCGAAACAAAACAATGAAAACTCCGGGAAACTCACGTAAACGCATGCGGCATAAACACACGGACGCACGCGCGCAGCCGTACAGTGTACGGCTGCGCGCGTGCGCGTACGGCGTACACACACACACGCTTGATGATACACTGCCTGCGGTAGCAACGGCGCCGCGCCGCATCTCGTCATTCGCATTTTGATGTGGAACACCTTTATGCGAGCAAAGCGATGGGAAACGAGGAATGCGGGACATGCGGGACGCCTTAGACGATTTGCGGGACTATTTTATTAAATATTGCAATGCGGGATTGCAACTGTCATTACGGGACGGTCCCGCAGAATGCGGGACGGTTGGTCGCCTTATATATTGTCGAATATTCCTGCTTTCATAATTAAAATAAATAGCATCAGTCCGCTAGTGCAGCGATTGTAGGTTATGCTATAACAAAACTATAATAATAAGGTAATAGAACTATTTCACGATGAGCTCAAATCAATTGCTTTACTATTCGATCGAAATAATTATGGAGCATAGCCAGTGTTGGGCAAATGAAATCTAACTACTGATTACTAACTACAACTACATATTGTAGTTAGTAATCAAAACTGCAAATTACATTAAATAATCGTAAAAAGTAGTTAAAAAATTTGATTACTAACTACAAATTGTAGTTGCAATCACGATTACGAGATTACTTTTTATAACTACCTACACATTTTAAATAATCAATCGCGCGTTCATGTACTGACTTGTCGTTTGCTAGTTAAGTACAGTTACCGGCACGGAAGTCGAGCCCTGACTTTCACCTGCGCAGAAGTGATTTATTGGGTCCCATTGGTGGTATGAAGGGAGCGCGGGGGCGGCGGTAAAGCGGTGATTGGCCCGCAGCGCATCGCGTCATAGCCGTCACTCGGGATTGGTTCTTAGCTGCGGTTGACGTACGTCAGGACGACGAAACACTTCGGGCCAATTTAATTGACACCAATTTTTATAAAATATATTTTTCTTTTTTATAAAAAATGTTTTCCATTTCATTAAAGAATAAATTAAATTCGAGGTAAAAAATGTTAATAAGAAAAGTACCAAGGTACGTAGTAGTTTTTTCTTGTCAAACTAGAAAATTTAACCTATATTTTAAATTAGAAACACTTTTGATTATCTAATTCCATCCCAAATTCCATTTCTCAATTAAATCAATCAATATAATTTTTTTCTTTAAATCATTGAGCCAGTATGAAATTATTCCTATCATCGTCCTATTCTCAACAGAATAACACACATTGTAAGAAGTTAAATATCACACATGTTTAAAAGTTGTAAATAAAAGTTGTAAAACAATTGCTCAAAGTACATTCATACCTACTTGTAAAAACTATGTACATCGTTAAAAAAAAAATTGACATAATTGTATTTATGCGTACAAATAAATGTAACTTGATCAGTTCAATTATGATTTCCATTAACCTCCTTCTCTACATCCATACAAAATATCTATCAAACAAATAAAATGAAAATTTTCTTTTGAAAAATGCAACCATTCCATCAGTATTTTCTTATGACGTTGTCACGTTCAACTATCGTCAGTAAACCGACTTTACAGACAACCAATTTTTTAACAATAACAAAGATGCACAATACACAGAGGCAAATCCGAGCCGAGGGGGATAGTTATAACGGAGGCCGCGTGTCTCGTTCTAACACCTTGCCAACGTGTGCGTTACCCTGGCCAGATGTTGTCGGAAATGGTCATTTTAATCTTATAGATAATTAGTTGTGCGGCTTCTGTAATTGTTGCGCACATTTTTAAATTTGTTGCGCTTATAGTTTTTTAATTATTTCACAAAAACATTTCCTGCTGGAGTAACGTTACCCCAGCCAGACCTTTTTCTTTCTGATGGGAATATTTAAATAAATATTACCTATAAAATTAGTTGTCTAGATAAAGTAAATGTTGTGCCATATTTTGTATTTGTTCTTTCTTCGGTTGCGAAGTTATTCGAGATTTTGCTGGGGTAACGTTTTCGGTTTTGGTAGATCTTTGAAATGGTTAAGCGGATTCTTATCAAATTTTGTACATGACTTCCTAGGAATTAGTTTAAATTTGTTCGGCAATAATAAAACCAAAATAATGCATATCTTAAAGGTTATTTCATTAAATAGAAAAACGTGTCAATTGGTCCCAGCACCCTCAATAAGAAGTCTAAAGACTTACTTTAAACGTTATTTTAAAGCTTGTAACTGCCTTCAAATGTATATGAAGTTTCATTAGCATCCTGTAAGTATTTAACAAGTTATGATGATATTCAGTTTTTCACGAGCACGGTCTTGATGCGCGCGGTGTTATTTGACCACAGGATTAGATATATGAACTGAATGTTATCTCAATAATTAGTTATATAGATCAGGTGTATGTCAGTAAAATTTCAGCTCAGTACATTGGATAATTAATGAGATAATACGATTAAAGTCATTAGGAAGTGAATGACCGTGGTAATCCGACCAAGTTAAGGTGGTTACGAAAAAGCGAAAACGCAGAACATAATGGTACCTTCTAAAATATGTAGTATAGTATTACAAATTTAGTACAGACGTGTACAAAAGTAAAAAAAAAAAGTACATGATTTTTAAAGATTTTTTATTGGCAGGTAAAATAATCATTTCAATTGAACTTTTAAAGTATATTATACTTAAAAACAATCACAGATAAAAATTACAGATGGTAATTTTGCTTTTTTTTTAATTTTCTTTTATTTTTTACTTAAATTATAGATTTCAGTATGCACAGTACACAGTTACAGTTTTTATTTAAATATACACATATTGGAATGTGTAATGATCACAGACAATAAATAATATACAATGTTTTTTTCAGTTAACAATAAACTTACGTATGTCTTATTTAACAGTGTATATTTAACAGTGTACGCGTCTGTACCGAAATTGTAAGGTGTATTATACTAAACATTTCAAAAGATAGTATAATGTTCTGCGTTTTCGCTTTTTCGTAACCATCTAAACTTGGTCGGGTTACCACGGTCATTCACTTCCTAATGACTTTAATCGCATTATCTCATTAATTATCCAATGTACTGAGCTGAAATTTTACTGACATACACCTGATCTATATAACTAATTATTGAGATAACATTCAGTTCATATATCCAATCCTGTGGCCAAATATGCTCGTGAAAAACTGAATATCATTATAACTTGTTAAATACTTACAGGATGCTAATGAAACTTCATATACATTTGAAGGCAGTTACAAGCTTTAAAATAACGTTTAAAGTAAGTCTTTAGACTTCTTATTGAGGGTGCTGGGACCAATTGAAACATTTTTCCATTTAATGAAATAACCTTTAAGATATGCATTATTTTGGTTTTATTATTGCCGAACAAATTTAAACTAATTCCTAGGAAGTCATGTACAAAATTTGATAAGAATCCGCTTAACCATTTCAAAGATCTAGCAAAACCGAAAACGTTACCCCAGCAAAATCTCGAATAACTTCGCAACCGAAGAAAGAACAAATACAAAATATGGCACAACATTTACTTTATCTAGACAACTAATTTTATAGGTAATATTTATTTAAATATTCCCAGCAGAAAGAAAAAGGTCTGGCTGGGGTAACGTTACTCCAGCAGGAAATGTTTTTGTGAAATAATTAAAAAACTATAAGCGCAACAAATTTAAAAATGTGCGCAACAATTACAGAAGCCGCACAACTAATTATCTATAAGATTAAAATGACCATTTTCGACAACATCTGGCCAGGGTAACGCACACCTTGCCAACATAAAAAAATGTTATGATCAACAGTTTTGTCTACCCAAAAAAACAATTGAATCACTTATATTTTATCTTAATTTAACAATTGTTAGTTAATAAATTAATAACAATCGCATAAGTTATTCGCATTTATTCTTAAAACATAAAGAACATAAAGGAGATGGCCAAATTTTCATAGTAAAAAAACCCAGAATCGACAGCAACGAAATGGGTACCAATAGGTTCATTATGATAGACCTTTGATGGTGCCAAAAAGTCCAGCCTCAAATCCATGGGGTATAGGAGCTATATCATATTTTCACAAAAATAGGTTATGTTGAATTTATATCGATTTTAAAGATTATTTACATAAAGGACCTTAAAAAACAAGGTATACTAACATTATACATGCGAATAGTAATATCCCCTTGGTTACAGTCGTTACAGAGTTTGCCTGGCAATTAAAAGGTCTTGAGTTTGACCCTCACCCATCGCACTATTCACATGAACCACTCCAGATACGATTAAGTACCGACCTTACCTACTTGAAGAGGTTTCCCGGTTATGTGTAAACTTCTGAACTGGCAAAAGTTTATTTAAAAAAAAAAGTTAAAAGTTAAAAAAAAAAATCTTTTTAGTCACTATTCGCATAAGTGAAAAGTTCTCGTCAATACGAATGATATAAGCCCAAACACGAGGTAGTTAATATTTACCATTGCCGAGTTCCCTTAACCATCTCTCTTCTCCATCATCAGGTCAGCTCTAAACCTTCACTCGTGTATAGTGCTAACAGACATACACCTGAGTGTAAAGTTTTTACCTTATGCACAACTTCTAATGAACAGCAAACAGAAAAGTTAAGCTTTTTTATGTATTATACTCTTAATCGAAAAAACCTTGTAAATACTTTTTGTAATCTACACGTTATACTCAATCCAACCATACATACGAAGTTTCTGTCGACTCTGGGTTTTTTTTTTGGCCATCTCCTTTGTATTTTGCTTTTTTTATTTTATAGTGGTAACCCTGAACATTCTTGGCGTGTATTTAGCATTTAAATTTATTTACATATTTTTTTTGTATTAAATCAATTTAAACTATTAAAATGGTGAAAAAGTGTTGCGTTTATACTTGTAAAAGTGAATCCTATAGTGCAGTGGTTCCCAAACTTATTTTGTCTACTGCCCACTTTGAGAATAAATAGTTTTTTAGCGCCCCCATTTTTTAGGGTTCCGTACCCGAAGGGTAAAACGGGACCCTATTGTTTTCGCTCCTCCGTCCTTTCGTCCGTCTGCCACCAGGCTGTATCTCATAAACCGTGATAGTAAGAGAGTTGAAATTTTCACAGATGATGTATTTCTGTTCCCGCTATAACAATAAATAAATAAAATAAATATTTCGGGGGCTCCCATACAACAAACATGATTTTTTTGCCCATTTTTGCTCTGGTACGGAACCCTTCGTGCGCGAGTCCGACTCGCACTTGGCCGGTTTTTCACCTATTTAAAAACCACTATAACTTCATCGAAAGTGTGTCTGTTGCCTTTTTATTTGTTTGTTTGTGTCTTTAATTACGAAACGGAGCGACCGATTGACATTGACATGATTTTCATTTTTCTGTATTCAACAAAATAGGACAGATATAATTATGAACTACGCGGAAAGAAATATAGAACCGAGTTTGAGCAATCTTTTAATTCATATTAGTTGATGTTCACAAGTTGTTGAGAGTCGAAAGCTCATGCAGTCGTTGTCTAAGAGGCCTCCTAGCTAAATAAAATAACAAATCACCCCCCAGGCCTCTACACAACGCCCCCATTTTCTTTCTGGATCTCTTACCGCCCCCCTTGAGACCTGCAGCGCCCACAAGGGGGCGTTATCGCCCACTTTGGGAAACACTGCTATAGTGGTTGCAATATATCGTTCCACAGGTTACCTAATAATAACATTTTCGTAAATCAAACAACTAGGGTGCCCATGAATTCTTGTAATAAGTCAAAATATGGGTGATGGATTTTAAAACTGTTGTATTATTGTTATAGCCTCCCAAATAATGAAGAAAGGCGACATAAATGGCTCAGCAGTCTATATGTGAAGCAAAAATACAAAAAAATCAGTCTTCACTTCGAATCATCCTGCTTTTATACTGCTAATTCCCGCTAATTATTAAAAGCCTATATTATTATTTTAAGGTCACAAACTGCGTAAGTTAAAACGTCAATACCAATCTGTGTTTGATAATCTTAGCAAATTCGGATTTGCCTCACATAGCGTAATCTCATAGTCACCCTATTAGAAAGGGACAGACGGCCTCCGTATAATCATCGGCAACACTGACCTCTATATATACCACTGGACAGGCTGTTCCGTACGTTTGACAGAAATTTTTTTGTGCCCATTTGAAGCGCCAATATCGTCTAAGCGAGTGTCCACAGAACTAATTTTGACGTATAATTCAAATGGATGTGAGAGAAGTGTTTGTTCATTGGTTCACTGTAAAATAATTTTAGTACCACGGACACTCGCTACGTCTAACAGCGCCAAAATGGCGATTATCAAACGGGCACAAAAGCACGTTGACAGCAGCCTGTCCAGTGGTAAATATAGAGGTCAGTGATCGGCAAGGATATTGAGCCCTGACCTTCACCTGCGCAGAAGCGATTTTTTGGTTTATTGCCATAAGTGTACAGTGCGCAAAGCGATCCCCACTCTTCCGCCGAGAGCTCATTATCCGTGCCGATAACTATTTCACTAGGCTCGTTTTTTGGGTATAAGTGCGAAGTCCTGTTTACTATATTATGTCTATGGTTTAGTCTACGATATTAAAAAAAAACAGACTATAGGACGCTCAAACTCCACTAATTTAGGAACGTGTCGTGTTTCGCGTCATGACATAGTTAGTTGTGTCATGCGTCACTGTCAACGTCAACATTTGTCAAAAGTTATTGCCTTGCCGTCATTAATCTGTACTTGAAAGACCAAAGCAATAATTTTAAATCGTAGTGAAATAATAAATACTTTAGTATACTATCTAGTATAATATGTATTGCAGTTTTGTGTAACACTAAAAAAAAAAAATGGGTGGAAAATCTAAACAAAGCCAAAGGACTAAAAACAATGCTAGAGTAAGTATGGGAATTTTATAACCACGAAATCTTGGATGTAATAGTAATTAGTATTGCACCACTGTGTTCACAAATTTAACCATTTACTCAAATCTATCTGTAAAAAATAATAATCTCTCAACCTGGTTCCTAACTTATTTTCAGAAAATATATGCAGTGCCATTAAAAATAAAGCACAACACTGTTCAATATTTTTCTTTTCTTGTGGCAGGAAAGAAGGTATTAGTCAGTGGGTTGTGTTAGGAATAACTTTAGATGTCCTACTTCTACTACTTTAGTTAGATGAAGACTTACGTAGTGAGATACAATAAAATTATTTATCATAGCTTCCTAAAAATAGCATTTGTTATGGTTTTTTTTTATGTAGCCTTCAAGTAGCAGCCGCAGTGCAGAGCTGCTGAATAGCAGCACAGGCCTCGATGGGGGGCTTCTTACTCTTGGCAGCGGCAAGCCTCTGCCTCCACTCTTCCCAACTTTAGCTGCTGCCAACCTGGAGCAGGGCCTCAACCCTGAATTTCAAATGTGCATCAAGAAACTTAATAAAAAGGATCCTATCACAAGAACTAAGGTTATTACATAGTGACTATTGAAATGAAAAACAACCAACTGCCAAGGGTTAAACACAAAAGGGTATACCCATTGGATATAACAACCTATGTTGAAAGTATATGTTGAGATGGCTAAGCAGGTAAACCTCTCTACATTCCAGGTGAAGTACAAATGCAACTTTTCTAAGTTTGTGTGTACTTTCTAAGTCAGTGGTTCTTAACCTTTTTGGCATGAGGGACCACTTTACGAAAATTTTGTCTTGCCGGGGACCACCACATTGGTTTACCTAAATTGAGGGTTATTTGATAAAGAATACAAGCACACTTTATAATTTGCACTCATTTCTTTATTATTTAGCTAAAAACAAATATGTAAAGATTTTAATGTAATGAGATTTTTGTGACAAACAATCGTCTATATCAGTTTCCTAAAGCGCGAGCGAAGCGAGCGCGAAATTTTTTTCGGACTCAAACCAAAAATTACGGAAAATGTAGCCCAAACGTACTTAACTTTTTGTTTGTTGACAAATGCAAATATAAGGGCACATAGTTTCTGAATACGCGAGCGAAGCGAGCGCGAAAATTAAAACTCAAAGCCAAAATTACTTAAAATGTAGCCCAAACATATTTTTTTTTCTGTTAGACAAGTAAGATGGATATCTTATATACGTCCATTCGAAAACCCCTGTTTGCATTGATAAGTCGTTAAAAATAAAGTTAGACAATGTATAGCAACGTCGCGAAGCAATGCTTCGCGGACCACTTAGAATGCCTCCAGGGACCACCAGTGGTCCGCGGACCACCGGTTAAGAACCACTGTTCTAAGTATATCTTGAACACCAACAAGACACAAGCCACTCTCTGCGTTCTTTGTAGCATTCTATGTTCTACAGAAAAAAAGAGTAGAGAAAACCTTTAAATAGAGTATAACATACTCTTCACCTTTGTGCAGGCTCTGCAAGAACTGTGTGAGCTCATAAACAATGGAGATGTTGAAGATGTGGTGGCTGCCTTGCCCAGCTGGGCACACTTCTACAAGATACTCACTGCTGACACCGACCGGAAAGTTAGAGAGATGACACAGGTGTGTATCATTGTCATTAGTACTGCTACATATAGACAAGTGTAAGATGCACTTGAAATTTACTATCTTCCTTTTCTGTACTTTAGTCTTTATTTTAAACCAGCGGTTTCACCTGCATCCCGTGGGAACCTCTGCACGAACCCGGATAAAAAGTAGCTTATAGCCTTCCTAGATAAATGGGCTATCAAACACTGAAATAATTTTTCAAATCGGACCAGTAGTTCCTGAGATTAGCGCGTTCAAACAAACAAACAAACTCTTCAGCTTTATAATATTAGTATAGATAATGTATTGCAATTTTATAATATAACTAGCTTCTGCCAGCGATTTCACCCGCATCCCGTGGGAACTACTTCCCGTACCGGGATAAAAAGTAGCCTATAGCCTTCCTCGATAAATGGGCTATCTAACACTGAAAGAATTTTTCAAATCGGACCAGTAGTTTCTGAGATTAGCGCGTTCAAACAAACAAACAAACTCTTCAGCTTTATAATATTAGTATAGATTATTATGTTGTCTTATTAAATCTTTAATACACTAGTTATTCCATACCTGTGTTATTTGCACCTAATGCTTTAGCTGGCCGATATCTAGTCAAAATATTTCTTTAAATACATACTGTAAAATAATAAATTGAGATAAAAAAATCTTTAAAAACAAGCTTTTATTTAAATGCGCTAAAAAGAAAAAAATAAACTTTTACTGTAACTTTAACTTATAACGACATTTCAAATTTAACATATTTGACACAATTTATACGTTTTAAAAGCTTGTCGCGAGATTTAAGTACTCGTATTTACTTTCTTAGTAAAATCGCGACAAGCTTTTAAAACATATACAGTGAAACTTGGTTAAGTGGGACCTGGATAAGTGAAATATCTCCATAATTGGAACTCATGCTTCGGTCCCATCACCATGGCACTGATTTACCTCTGTTAGTGGGACGAACCAAACCTCTATAACTGGAATTCGTAATTTTGTTTTATCATCACAGTTACCTCTATAAATAAGACAGCAAGTGAATTTTATATGCATAAACCTCTGCAACTGAGATAACATCGTTTTGTTTGTTTGCTAACTTATTCTTTTTATACCTTTAAATTCCGCACTTAACTACGTATGTAATTAGAAGTCTCAATGGTTCCAGTTTTAGTTTGCTTTACTATTGGTTTATGTTTACGGAAAAAATAAAGTTAATATCCGTTTATGAAAGTGTGAAGACACGCGATGTGTCGAATTTAATGTGCCAAAACTTTAACAGCCTTACTTATAAAAATCTCTAATCACCTTCTAAGCAACGTTTTAACTAATCACTACTTAAAGTCTTAAGTAGTGATTAAATGTTAGTTAAGACATGCCTAAGCAACGTTTGAAAGTAAGAATTTTCTTAAACAGCCCTTAAGTATTACTTATTATTTAATTCACGTTTATAAGTAAGGCTGTAATTAATTTTTCAATTCAAACCTATTTATAATTTAAACATAGCACGTTATTTTATTCAATGATCGCGCCTCTATAACTGAAATAACTTGTATTCTGGCCTCTATTAATGGAACCCTCTGTAACTGAGAAAGATAGTTGTTTATACCTTGGTATCTGAGACCCCGGGTAAGTGGAATACCTCTATAACGGCCAGTTTCTTCATCAAAAGTTAAAGTTAAAGTTATGGCTAAAGTAATGTCTAAAGTAAAAGTAACGGTTAAATTCAATTTTTCTATGAATTTTGCTGTCAGTTTAGCCTTGAAAAAACGAATTTGACCGTTACTTTTACTTTAGACATTACTTTAACTTTAACTTTTGATGAAGAAATTGGCCGTAAGTGATAAGAAATTGCAGGTCCCTTGAAGTCTCACTTAATCAGGTTTCACTGTAAATTGTGTCGTAGTAAAAGTTTATTTTTTTCTTTTTAGCGCATTTAAATAAAAGCTTGTTTTTAAAGATTTTTTTATCTCAATTTATTTTATACTTTTTAGTTTTCACCTGGTAAGTTCCTAAGTCTAAATTCTGTAGCGGCGGTCATCTTAGATTTTGATTTGGTAAAGTGCATTTTATTCTACTTGTCAAGCCCTGTCATTGGATACCCATATGGATGGGATTGAAAAAAATAGGTTATTCACCATTTTGTAGCGGCGGCCATCTTGCATTTTTATTTCGTAAAGTGCAATGTGTTCTACTTGTCAATCCCTTTCATTTGATACCCATATTGTATAGGTACCTTAAAAATAACAAGTCCGCCATCTTGTATATTTAGCCATGTTGGATTTAGGATGACGTCACATAGCTTAACATGCATTGTCATCCAAACTAAACATGTATGCAAAATTTCAGCTCAATCGGTTGAGGGCAAGTGCCTTAAAATTGAGTTGTAAAATTCCACCCGAACACACATAGTTACATACATACATACATACATTGCAAGTTAAATAAAAGCTTGTAATTGTAAAAAGCAAAGAAAAATATTTTAGGACATAGTTTTAAGGGTTTTATGTTATGTTACCGAAATAGTATAATAGAGTATGGTGACAAAGTGTTAGGTGTAGAAGTGCGTGTGTCGCAGGTGTGCCACGGCGCGGCGCTGCGCGCGGCGGGGCGTCGCGCGGCGCCGCAGCTGCGCGCGCTGCTGCCCGCGTGGCTCACGGCGCAGTACGACGACCACGCGCCCGCGCGGGCGCAGGCGCAGCTCTCCCTCACGGTCACTAGCTTGCCTTACTGACACTTCTCTACTGCCCGCGATCTCTCCGATCACGTCACGTCATCAAAAACACTCTTTTGCCAAAAAAGCGGGCACCTATGCGAAATCTTGGTTTTAATACACGTGAAGTCCCTCACGTGTATTTCAAAGGGTTTTAATAGCTGTAGTATGTTACTAGCATCAAAAGGGTTAGCCAAGAATGCGTGAGAGTGTATTCTAAATTTAAATTTTGTAGAATTTGCTAAGAAACCGGTTAAAACTTGTTAGAAGGTTCGTGGGCGTTTTGAAAAGTTTTTGACGTGATTTTCAGAAAACTGATAACGCAAATTTAATTAGTGATTACTGTACCTTTCTGTTACATCAAAACATTTTTGAAAAACTGTGCGTATTTGATAAAATGTTCACCTGTTCTAAATGGTCTATGCTGATGATTGATGGCAAAGTATAGAGTTTTGGTATTTTTGTGTAAAACTTTCTATTGTTTAGATATTGTACCCTTACGGTTTAAAATATCCCATTCTGATAAATAAACACAATTTAGAGCAGTATCAGTAAGCAGTGCCGATTACAACTCGTCTCCTATCAGACTTTGACAATTAAAAAATACCAAATTTTGTGATAAATGTTAAATTAACCATCCGGAAAATTATGAGGAGACTTAAAGCTATCCAAAAAGTCAAATTATTATATATACGCATGCTTGGCTAACCCTTTTGATGCTAGTAACATACTACAGTTATTAAAACTCTTTGAAATACACGTGAAGTCCTTAAAACCAAGATTTCGCATAGGTGCCCGCTTTTTTTGCAAAAGAGTTTATTATCCTGTGTTGCTCTCTTTGTCGATAAATATTATGGATAATTTGTAATAGTAATAACATAGATATACAAAGCTAGTATATAATATAACCTGCTTACTTCATTTTATTTCATTACAAAAAGTTTATTTGTTGACTCATCAAGTCAGCCAACAGTTAAGTCTTTATGGTCGCCGTATGTTGTGATGAAATTGTGTACGAGTTTAATCTGTGCAACCCTGCCAACAGAGAACATTCCCTGATAACAAACTGCCTGAAGTGATCTCATTCTGCAAAGCGGAAGTGATCGCACATCTGTTGGACAACCTCAACGGCAACACTGAAGCACTGCTAAAGAAGAGGTATTGTTATGCGCTTCTTGTTTTATTATGCTTTCCGAACATGTTTCGAACACACGGAATTGACGTTTGCTATACTGGAAACTATCGACGTGGATATCGCAGGATAGAGAACGCGGAGGAGCGCGAGCTTCAGACGAACCGCATCCTGACAAGCAACCTGCAAGGGCTGCAGTACTTCGTGCAGCACCTGCCGGCCGCGCACGACGCCTGGCTGTGGGCCGAGCTGGCGCCGCTGCTGCAGAACGCCTTCTGGAAGCTGCCGCTCTCCACGCCGCACGTCAGGTAAGTACACAAACAAATCGGGTAGTGCGGCGTGAATACTGTGGTACAAGCGTGTACTCGCGCAGGGCGGCGTGGCTGGGCGCGCTGGGCGCGCTGGCGGCGCGGTGGGGCGGGCTGGTCGGGGAGGCGCATGGCCCGCGGGCGCTGCGTCTGCTGCTCGCCGACACGCGCGAGCCCGCGCCGCTGTGGGGCTGTCTACTGCAGATCATGCAGCACGTGCCGGTATGCTGTCATTTTTGATTCGTTTGTTTCGGTTTAAAAAAATAAAAATACGTGTGGCACTCGGGGACTGCCGCGGTAAAGCTATTGCATAGCGTACAATACGTCTAATCGCACGACACACAGCGCCGTGTCGAAGACTGCCGAACTGACACGACGTTAGACGATGCACGGCCTTCAAGCCACACCTCCGTGCCCGTCGGAGTGGGGAGCGTGAGGTTTTTTCGTTACGGAATTTCTGGATTTGGTCCCCGCGCTCAGGGCCTGCGATAGAAGCTATGCAATAGCTTAATAAATTTAAACGTCCCACATATTAATTATTAGGATATATGTATATATTTTGTGTTAAATCACGTTTAAAAACATCAAGAAAAGTGTACACTTAATACTGCCTTTTTGTGTAATCTGTTCCCATAATCAGGCTAACTAAACTGCATTCACATTGGTGTTTTGGAAAACATTAATTTGTTCCAGGAATGGCACACGTACTTAGACAAGAAAGAATTACTAGTTAAGCGGATTATAGATCTCTTGGAAAATGGTAAGTTTAATGCGCAAATAGGGTTGTTTCCTAGTATTCATTTAGTTAAAAATAAATTAATGCACCGAAAGTTCACAAAACTAGAAACACGATAAGCTTTATCATATTATTTATAACTGACCATATAATTTTTAATTAATTTATGAAATTTAAATTTATAGCCTATGACGTCACGCCATTAAAAACGACGAGTTGAGACCGATGTCGTCATTCTTTCTACCTCTATATTTGACAATGACAAGTATTTGACAGTGACAGATATATAACCCGAAATAACCAAATAACCTCAGAATTAATGTTTTGTTTACTTGCTTCTGTGAAGTTCTGTGTGTTAATTGCATTTAAGTGATACAACTGATAAAGAATTATGGAGAAAGGATTTATGAAAGCTGATAGTTCCAATATAGACGATATCGTCATCATGGCGGAAACGCTGCAGGACCTACAACAGATGCTGAACGACCTGGCTGAATCTTCTCTACGCATCGGCCTACGGATGAACTTGGACAAAACCAAGGTCATGTTTAATGAACATGTTCTACCGGAACCGATTGCGATACACGGCGCCGTTCTCGAAGTTGTTCGGAAATATGTATACCTCGGGCAGACATTGCAGTTAGGTAGAAACAACTTTGAGGACGAGGTGAATAGGAGAATTCAGTTGGGTTGGGCTGCATTTGGGAAGCTACGTCGAGTCCTAACATCGTCGATCCCACAGTGCCTAAAGACAAAAGTCTTCAATCAGTGCGTCCTACCTGTCATGACTTACGGAGCCGAAACGTGGACACTGTCGGTACGGCTGGTTCACAAGTTTAAAGTCGCTCAGCGGGCTATGGAAAGGGCTATGCTCGGCATTTCTCTGAGGGATCGCATCAGAAATGAGGTAATCCGTCAGAGAACCAAGGTCATCGACATAGCCCACCGAATCAGCAAGCTGAAGTGGCAGTGGGCTGGCCATATTAGCCGAAGAACCGATAACCGTTGGGGTAAACGAGTTCTAGAGTGGAGACCACGCCTCGGTAAACGTAGTGTAGGACGTCCTCAGGCACGGTGGAGTGATGACTTGCGCAAGACGGCTGGCAGGAGCTGGATGCGAGAAGCCGAAAATCGATCTCAGTGGCGTGCACTTGGAGAGGCCTATGTCCAGCAGTGGACTGCGATAGGCTGATGATGATGATGATGATGATGATAGTTCCAATCTGCCAAGAGTAGACTCTTTTATGGTCGCTCAATTCTTTGCCAATAACCAAGATTTTTATTCAGCGGAACGTGGATGAACAGTTTATTTGGAGCTCTAATGGTCGTATTTCCACAGCCTCGCACAACACAAACCTTGTAGGTATTCATTTTATTTAAGTTCTTTGAAACAGCATCAAATCTTTTCGAACGCTGACACAAACATAACCTCAATATATATAAACACAAACTTTACGTTTCTTTGCACCGTTTCATTTTACCGCGTACACAACTCAAAACATTTAAGGTATTTTATTTTTGTGCTAAATTTATAAATATAATTTATATGTATAAAATATTATAGTTTTTGTAGCTATTTTATAAAAATACATTATTAAAATTAAGAAATCCATTAGTTGGTATGTTAGTTTCTTCTCGTTAGATGTGCTTTAAAATGTAAAGGAATGAACAGACAACAATGACGTCACAGTCACGTGATCTAGCGTTTTCTGAGCATATTTTAAGAGAAATAGAAAAAAATTTAATACATAAAAAATAAAAAGATTTGAGACGAAAAATGAAAGAGAGGGTGATCTTTAAATTATTTAGAAGCTATATCTAAATAGATCTCCGAAAATTGGAAACAACCCTATGGCAAACTGTTTGGCATAAAATTGGTGATGTCGTTAAACTTGCGTCCGTAGGTGGATGGGGAGACGCGAAGCAGCTGTCCAACATGTTGCTGCCGCTGTTGGCGTATCTGCCGGAAGACATATTGACTAAGGACTTCTACGAAGCCTTCTTTCGTGCCATGTTTAATGGGTAATGTTGTCATTTTATTCAGATTTTATGTCACTTCAAATGTGAAAGCGGTAGGAACCTGTTCTGCATTTCAGGCGCATAAAATTCTTACTTCCCGTAAAAATATAAATTATACTTACGTTCATTTAGAACCGTAATATTATTATTTCAGACTCGAAAAGAAAAATATTTTGAGTTCAAAAAGCGAAAGGCAGGCATGGATCACGAGCTTAGCGGAATGTTTGCGCTACGTGTCCATACAGTCGCGCGAGTTCGTGCCCGAGCTCGCCACCAGCACGCACCGCGCCTGGCTCGGCACCGCGCTGGGCCCGCATGCTGCCCAGCTCGGCAAGCCCTGCGCCGCCCACATGGCCTCGCTGCTCAAGTACTGGCTCAAACTATCCCAGCAGGACAAAACTGAAAAATACGATCATCTAGTGAGAAACTTTTGGCAGAATGTCACTTCTACCATTCTCGCACAGATCGACAAGGCCGGTTCGGAACACGACGAAGTAGCTAAGGTGATCGACGGGCATATTGCTTTCTTACAAATGTTAAAGACGTCGTTTTCTCAAGAGGCGAAGAAGCAGCAGAGTATCAAGTTCGACGGCGACGCTGCGCCGCCGACGGAGGCTCCGGGCGCCGCCGAGCCGCGGGACGCCGCGCTGGCTGTGCGCTTCCAGCACGCGCTGGCGCAGTGCGTGCAGGCCGCCGCCGCCGCCTGCCTGCGCGCCGGCGCCGCGGCCGCGCTGGCGGCGCTGCTGGCGGCCTTCGGCTCGGCGGCGCTGCTGGCGGCGCTGGCGGCGCAGGTGGGCGGCGGCTGTGCGCACGCGCTGTACGAGCGGGCGCTGCGCGGGATGCTGGCGAGCGACGCCACGCGCTGCGCCGCGCTCGTCGACGTCGTGTTCCTCGCGCTGCAGTACATGACCGAACAGGAACAGGACGCCGTCTTCGACACCTTTCAACACGTAAGACTTTCTTTGCTTTTTGTTACCTACTGCCTGCCTGCTATGTATTTTAGCTGAGAAGAAAGAATGTTGTAACAGATTCTCCGGCAAGCAGATTATTTTTAGTCGTGGAATTTTTTAAATGTAATATTTATTATTTACTACGTTTTTTTCGCTTACTCCGTTACCGTAAACAATAGTAGTACCTATAATTTAAACTTGCTGTTTTCTGCAGTTTCATTCGTGTTCCTGGGGAATTACTTCACGTCCCCGGACGAAAAGTAGGAATAGTTGTTGGTAATTGGTTTAGTAGTTCAGGAGCCTTTAGGGTACAAGCAATCAAATTTTTTTCGCTTCATTATATGTATTGCTATATCTAGATATAATCATGAATACATAAGTGTAAACCGCATTATAGCAATTAGTCAAAGTGTTTAACGTGGGATATCGTAACTGGCGCAGCTGCCCCTGAGCGCGGTGGAGTGGTGCGTCCGCGCGGCCGCGTCGCACCCGCACCTCGCCAGCCCCGCGGCGCAGCGCTGGCTGCGCAGCGAGGCCGTGGCGCCGCTGCCGGGCGCGCTGGCCGCGCGCGGCGCCGCCGGCGACTCGGGCGCCGCCGCGCTGCTGCTGCGCCTGCTGGGCGCGGCGGGCGGCTGGCAGGTGAGCGGCGCGGGCGTGGCGGGCGCCGTGCGGGCGGCGTGCGCGGCGCTGGAGGGCGCGGGGGAGGAGGGCGAGGCGCTGGCGGGCGCGGCGGCGCTGGGCGCGCGGCTGGCGGTGGCGCTGGCGGGCTCGCGCGCGCCGCACTACGCGCGCCTGCTGCTGCAGCTGCTGCGCCTGGACGTGCGCGTGCCGGTGAGTGGGGCGGGGCGGGGCGGGGTGAGGTGGGGCGCGGGTGGGGAGCGGCCGCTACAGCGCTCGTGTTGCAGCGCGGGGACGCGCGGCTGGCGGCGGACGCGTGGTGCGAGGTGCGGTCGTCGTGGGCGGACGGCGCGGCGGCGCTGGCTCCGCACGAGCGCCCCGCGCTGCTGCAGCGCGTCGCCGCCTTCCTGCGGGAACAGCTGCAGCTCACGTACGACACTACGCTTTATCATCTTTCTTTCATCTATTCTCTATTACTGATATAAAGCCACCAAAAAACATTTCCACACTGATTAAATAAATAAGGATATATTTTTTTATTCAGTGTGGAATTTTGAGGGTTATTAAAAATTTCGTTATTCAAATTTATATCGATTTTAGTATGGACAAATTGGACATTGCAAGAATTGAAAACATCATGTCTCCATGTCCTCATTTATTCAAATGCTGCGACGAGACCGGAGCACCGGAGGACGTCACCGAAATAGCAAACTTCACTAAATCAATATTCGACATGGAGGATCAAGACTCGCTAGCGGTGGAGTGTGACGCGCTGCGGTACGAGTGCGTGACGTCACGGCTCAACTGTCTGTTCGACGACGACAACGAGGCCGTCGCGGCCGTCATCCGCGAGGCGGGCAGCAGCCACGTGCGCGAGCTGAGCACGGCGCAGCTGCTGCGCCACGTGACGCGCGTGCTGGCCCGCGCCGCGCTGCTGTGCGGCGTGCTGCTGCGCCGCGCCGACGCCGCCTGGTGCCGAGCGCTGCTGCAGGACGACTACCTGCTCGATCAGTTCTGCACACTCTACTACGATTATATCGTAATTGATTCGTTACACGACGGGTATGCTTTTGTAAGTATTTATTGAGATATTTATTTTTATAAACAGTCTCTTACAAACTAATATTCCTCCTACCCTGTTCCCAAACTAATGATTACATTAAAAAAAATTATATATAAAGACTTTGAGTTCCATAACATTGTACATATTATACTAGAATTTAGGCATCAATTTCAAATATACATATAATTTGCATTGTGAGTAAATGTAAATTTAGTATTTGAGGAAAAAAAATATATGTATATTGAAGTTCACGTTTATTAAATACGAACTTTTCCGTATTTGTAAAATGTAAACACGATTTTTTGTGACTGCCAATGGAATTTAGAAGTTTCGATGTGATCGTCAGTGCATCGTAGAATGTCGATCGAAATAAACAAGGTAACGCGCGTTGCAGAAGCAGCACTGCGACGTGGTGGCGGGCACGCGCGGGCGCCTGCGCGAGCTGCTGGCGCGGGCCGCGGCGCCGGCCGCCGGGCCTCTGTCGGCCGCGCTGCGGGCCCGCGCCGCCGCCCGCGCCTACCTGTGGCCCCGCGCCGCGCTCTGCCACCGCCGCATGCTGCAGCCCGCCGCCCAGCCACACTCACCGCATACCGACTCGCCACTGGACACAACGCCCGCCGGCTTGCCACAGGACACAGGGCCTGCCGACTCACCACAGGACACAGGGCCTGCCGACTCACCACAGGACACAGGGCCTGCCGACTCACCACAGGACACGCTGCCCGCCAACTCGCCACAGAACACGGCGCTTGCCGACGCACTCGACGGACACAAGCTCGAGGACGTTGTCTCCGGAAATGGATACTTCCACACTTTACAGGTCCAATATAATTTGCCAAGTCCGAAGTTACCATTGAAATTTCGTATTTGACGAATTGACTCTTATGCGTAGCCAAAAGTTAATTTTAAATTCCTCGTGTTATTATGTGTCTTCTCATCAGAGAAAACAATTATTAATCCGTACGTCGGTCTGTCAACCAGTCTTGCCAAAGGGTATCGAGTGCTCTTAATTGTTTTGAGGAGGTCAGATAAATACTGAGCTAGGGAACCCCAATCCTTGACAGAGATTTATCAAGGAAGCCGAACGCCTCGATAATCTAATAGCCAATCATTGTTTTGGTTGCGCCTCCCTAACGTAACTTGAGCTACAAGAAGACGCGTAGCTGATGTTTGGTCGGTGGGTGCGTCAGGCGAGCACGACGTGGCGCTCGGAGGCGGCGGAGTCGGAGGCGGCGGAGTCGGAGGCGGAGTCGGAGGCGGAGTCGGAGGCGGCGTACGAGACGGCGCGGCTGCTGATGCTGCGCAGCTGGCACGTGGCGCACGGCGACTGCGGCGCCGACGCCGGGCTGGACGACATCGTCAACGCCTACTACCGCCGCAACCACACCATGCTCTACGACAGGTACACACACTGCATCGTGTACTCTGTGCATCGTGCATTCTGTAACGGCCCTTTCACACGGCACTCCAGTTTTTTGCAAGATCCCATTTGATGGTAAAATAAATAAAATAAAATACATTTATTTCGGACAACAATGATCCATAGTGTTAATAACACGAGCAAACCGCATGCAGGATCCTACAAAATGCTGTTCCCGTCGATTTGTGCAATTCTGTTTTGTCACTTGAAACTGGATCGTTCGTCCAGTAAAAAGCGGGATCTCTTTTAATGACACATATATTTCTATAGCAGTGTTTACACGGCTTCCTGCGTGCGGTTTTTTGCTGGACACTGTCTTTTTGCGTGAAAATGATTTACAAAAATACCTAAAGTCGAGCGTTGTGTCACTATAGGATGAACCCAGAATCTTCTATTTCGCTGCCGACGACGCCGATAATACCAATAGACTAGCAATGTATTCACGTCCATTTCGCCTGATCACTAGCGTAGGAAAGGTCAAAAAACAGGATACAGCCCTTTCACACGGCAGTCCAGTTTTGCGGGACCGGCCTTCCTGCAAAACTGAACCACGTGTGAACACAGCGTCCGTTTTTGCAGGATACAGTAAAATGCCGGTCCCGCAAAACTGGACTGCCGTGTGAAAGGGCTGTAACTGTTAATTATTTACTCATTACTAGCTTCTGTCCGCGGGTAGAAAACGGCTGTAGGGTAGAATACACTTCCTTTTCGTTTAATTTTAAGTAGATTTAATTTTAAGTAGTGCATAAAACAAAATGGGGGTTTAGAATCATTAACAGAACATATCTGCACCATTAGTTTTTTTTTTCATATTTTTATCCGCCCTAATATCAGCAAAATATGGACACTAAGGTCTTTTGTCAACTGCCGCCGTTACCGTTTTTGCCTCGTTAAAAAATGTATCCGAAATTGTGAAGTCAGAAAGTTGGTTGACCGTGTCCATGTCTATTTCATTTGGTGGGCATCCTTATGTCCGCGGTTTGCAAATAGGAAAAAAGTCGTTGGACATACGTTACCTATACAAATAAAAGCAAGTAAATCAATGACAAAGATCGTATATAATGGAGTGTCTAGCACAATACGTAGCAGACATTCCACCGAGTGGGCAGTGAGGTAGTCGCGTGTGCAGGGACATCTCGGAGTGCTCGTGGCGCGAGGTGGTGAGCAACGCGGCCGTGGTGGAGTTCCTGAGCCACACCGTGACGTCACGCGGCTGGCACGCGCCGCCGCACCACTGGGACTTCGTGTCCATCACGCTGTGCTCGCTGCTGAACTCGCTGCGCAAGTCCATGCAGCAGTGGGGCAGCCCGCGCGTGGCGCTGCTGGCGCGGGCCGTGCTGCGCCTGTGGGCGCGCGTGCGGCGCTTCGTGCGGGCCGTGGCGCCGCGCAGCTCGCGCCAGCAGCCCGCCGCGCACGTGGCGGCGCTGCCGCGCGAGTGGGACGACATGTTCGCGCCCGACACGCACTACAACCTGTTCGCGCTCACGCTGCACCTGCTCGGTAAATGCCGAGCCGCGCACGTGCCGTTCTGAGATTATTACTTATTTATTAAATAGTTTATGTACGACGTACGTTTATCTATGTAATTTTGTTACAGAATGTTGTAACGAGAGCGAAATGACGAGCCCCCGAATAGAAGTGATCGGCGCCCTCATAGAGTGCCTGAAGCTGAGCGACTGGTTCGCGCTGAACGCGGCGCACCGGCGCAGCGAGCTGAGCCTGGCGCGGCTGCTGCGGGCCGCCGCCGCCGCGCTGCAGCGCCCGCCGCACCACGCCGCCGCCTGGCTCGCCTACCACCTGCTGCTGGCGCTGGCCGGGCCGCTCGTGCTCGACGACGGTACTGACGCTCTCCGCCGCCGCCTGCGACGCTGCGACGCGCACTGACAGTAACGCTGGTTGTTCACAGCGGAGAAGCTGGCGCAGTGGAGCGACGGCTCGGAGGCGGAGGAGGCACAGACGCGGCCGCAGCTGAGCGTGGAGGTGCTGCACGACGCCTTCGAGCGCCTGCACGACATCGTGGACGCCGCGCTCGCCGCTGTCGTGTGAGTCACCACACATATATTGCAATAATCTATTTGTTTCTTACCCCGGTGTAACCAAGTCTCTAACATTCGCTGTACGCGCGAGATAAACGCCTGCCGCTCGTCTCACGGTGGCCGAACATTTTCGCTGGCTTCTCGTAGGGATTTGTGAAAAATTAAGTCTTTTTAACCGACTTCCCAAAAAGGAGGAGGTTCTCAATCCGGCCGGTATGGGCTAATGAACTTGAATCCATCAAAGTGTTCAGTAATTTCTTACACTAGGAAACAAGCAGTCTTAACCACAACTTACACCTTGTCGGGCCAACCACTGCCAAGGTGCAATTTTATGCGGGACCTGAGCGTTCACCATGATAATAGGCTCATTTTTACAAGCTTTTATTTAACTTGCAATGTATGTATGTATGTATGTAACTATGTGTGTTCGGGTGAAATTTTACAACTCAATTTTAAGGCACTTGCCCTCAACCGATTGAGCTGAAATTTTGCATACATGTTTAGTTTTAATGACAATGCATGTTAAGCTATGTGACGTCATCCTAAATCCAACATGGCTAAATATACAAGATGGCGGACTAGTTATTTTTAAGGTACCTATACAATATGGGTATCAAATGAAAGGGATTGACAAGTAGAACACATTGCACTTTACGAAATAAAAATCCAAGATGGCCGATTTTACTAAGAAAGTAAATACGAGTACTTAAATATCGCGACAAGCTTTTAAAACGTATAAATTGTGTCAAATATGTTAAAGAAATGTCGTTATAAGTTAACAGTAAAGTTACAGTAAAAGTTTATTTTTTTCTTTTTAGCGCATTTAAATAAAAGCTTGTTTTTAAAGATTTTACCTTCAAAAATACTTACATAAATCAAATGATAGGTACCTACCTAATTACAACATTCTTAAAAAAAACACGAATCTTAATTAGATAATTAGAGCGGTCCCCCGACACGACAAAATTTAGTTTAGTCTGACATGCTTTAGTTGGTACTTAAAGTTATTTTTTGCTTTTTATAGGGTTTAGCGTTTTTAACCTTTTGTCATAATAATTGCGTACTTTTTTTGGATCGGGGTTTTTTTTTAATTTATAATTTAATTTATAATTTATAATAAAGAGATTTCTTAAGAAATAAGCATTACCTTTGTAAATTCTTTCTTTTCTGTCATCTTTCTCTATTATGTGTGTGTACAAAAATTTGTAAATAAATAAATGAATAAAATAAATTAATTGTTTAGCTGTAAGTCTGCCATAGTGTATTAAATAAATAAATAAAAACAGCTAAATATGGACACTAACAATTCTCCGAAAAATATACGTATGTAACCTAATCTATACTAATATTGTAAAGCTGAAGAGTTTGTTTGTTTGTTTGTTTGAACGCGCTAATCTCAGGAACTATTGGTCCGATTTGAAAAGGACCATGCCCATATGTGCCCCAGTAACGCCCAGAGAAAGTATATCACAAGATAGTCCTAATAAATAAAAACTAGAATTATGATGATAATTTGAAGTCTTAAAAGGCACCGGTTAAAAAATAGAAAAAATAAGACATTCTTGTTGACATTGCAGTACATTACATCGTTTCAATCATGCTTTATATAATACGGTCTGGAATCTCGTCCTTTGGCCCATGTATATATTCATTTAATGTATATATATATATATTCAAATAACTGACATGTTTATCTGATAACATACAATTAAGTCATGAATTCATGATGATCATGAAGTTCCTAGTGAAAAACTAATAGCAATGCTGTCTATAAACGATAAAATGTGTAAAAAACCAGTAGGAAGTTATCATGTTTAATGACCAATATCTTTTGAATCGGTGTTTTATATAATATTAAATCTAGATATCTTACAAATATGGCTATAAAGCTATCGTATGACATAGAACTGGAATTTGGGCATTGCATGGCGTTGCTGACTTTTGGCTCCATACTAATATGGGCATGATCCTTTCTTTCGGTGTTAGATAGTCCATTTATCGAGGAAGGCTATAGGATACTTTTTATCCCGGTACGGGAAGTAGTTCCCACGGGATGCGGGTGAAACCGCTGGCAGAAGCTAGTAATTTATAATTAAAAAGTTGTTAAATAGATAAAATATCAATTAAGTATTAACATTTTAAATATTAATACAGTGAAGAGACAGGTCATCATTGCAAATGACCAAGCTAATAGTGTGAACGTTTATTGTAACACTAGCCGTTTTCCCGCGGTTTCACCCGCGTCCCGTGGGAGCTACTGCCCGCACCGGGATAAAATATACCCTATGTTACTTGCAGATAATATAGCTTTCTAATGGTGAAAGAATATTTAAAATCGGTCCAGTAGTTATTGAGTTTATCCATTACAACCAAACAAACAAACAAAGTTTTCCTCTTTATAATATGTACTAGCTTCTGCCAGCGACTTCGTCCGCGTTAGATTTGGACTTTGTGCAAAGAGAGGAAGTAATAATAATCACCAGCCTATTACTACTTAGCTTTAACCACTAAGGCTGCACACGTAACGAAAGCTTAAAAAATGGAGTAACTTCTCCCGTTTTCACAACATTTCCCATCACTGCTCTGCTCCTATTGATCGTAGCGTGATGAAAAGTATCCTATAACCTGACCAGGAGTATGAAGAATATTTGTGCCAAGTTTCATTAAAATCCGTCGAGTAGTTTTTGTTTCCATAACGAACATACAGACAGACAGACAGACAGACAGACAGACAGACAGACAGAAAGACAGACAGACAGACAAAAATTTTACTGATTGCATTTTTGGCATCAGTATCGATCACTAATCACCCCCTGATAGATATTTTGGAAATATATTTAATGTACAGAATTGACCTCTCTACAGATTTATTATAAGTATAGATTAGTATAGATATGCATGCAATACATCATGAATGAAAAAAACTTAAATAATAATTTGTCCGTCTTTAAGATAACCTTCAAAGGAGATTGGGCAAGAATGTATGAAGTTTGGTCCAAATGTCCACCACGAACGAGACCTATATAATTAAATAGCCCACTTAATTTAGAGTAACTTTTACTAAGAAAGTAAAAAAAAAAACAATGCCAAAAAAAAATTATAGCCAAAAATGTATTCTTAATTTTCGGTAGTTTTTGTATGTTATCATTATTATTTTTTATTTTACTCCACTTCCATTTCCGCACTTTATCTAAAACTAAGATGAGAAAGACACATTTGCATTAACAGACCATATTTTTTGCCCGATGGATGTACGAATCACTAACCAATTGAGGCGTCAGAAGTGCTTGAATATACTCAGCGGTGCCTGGATCTACGAAAGTTCAATGTAGCTGGTGGTGTCTTCTCTCTAATCATGAACAATTCTATTTTGTCAGAAGTTACAGAAAGTACGAAAATCAAACACCACGAAAAGTAATTGAAAAAATGAAATTGAAAAAATCTATAAAATGGTTTATTTGATTTTGCTATAACTTTTTTCTGGCATTATATTTTTTTTTACTTTCATAACAAAAAATGTTCTATATTTAACGGGCTATCTAGCCATATAGGTCTCGTTCGTGGTGGACATTTGGACCGGAATCGCCCATTGTCCTTTTATTTTTTATTTTATTTATTGGTGACAAAAACAGTTACATGTTAAAAAAACTAAGTTTTACAATATAAATAGGTGAACATAAAACCCACACCATTGTCCACGGGTTAATAAGTGGATAACTAAGAAACAGAGACGTGTCATACATCAGTAATTCAAATGGACACGTATTTTTTATTTTCTCTCACAAACAAAGAAACATCGAAGATATAACATGATAAAATTTAGTGTTACGTCACCTCTAAATATGACATAAATGTGACGTCACGAGCTTTCACTCTCAATCTTTGTTGCGATATATCTCAATAAATATTTACCGTCATATCACAAAAACTTTTAAACGTCAGTTTAACACTTGTCTAAAAAAATGTCAGATTATGACGTTGAAATAAGGTCCATTTTGCAGCCACACTTTTTTAAGCCAAGTGTTCGACACATGTTTAAGTTTTTGTAGTAAGACCATTAATGTTTTGTTAAAGTAAAAAAAGACGTGTCTAATGTGGTTGGCCAGTGCGGACTAATTAGAATCTCAATTTTTAACGCTGTCATCATGCCTATTGTTTGGAACGAATGAAGAATGTGTGACGTAGGTTGGGCGAGGGCACGTGCGAGATGGTGCCGATGTCGGACAGCTACAACGCGGCGCTGGCGTGGCTGCTGCTGGGCGCGGCGCTGGCGGCGCTGGCGGGCCGGGCCCGCGGCGACCTGGCGCAGCAGTACGGCGCCGTGTGGCGCGGCCGCCGCACCGCCGAGCGCACGCTGGGCGCCGCGCTGCGCCTGCTGCCCGCCGCCGTGTGGGCCGCCTGCTGCGACAACCCGTCGCCCGCGCCGCCGCAGCACCACGACCTCTTCCTCGTCGACCACGACTTCTCCGTGCACGGTGAGCACCGTTTACATATCGACCTGTTTGCGGGGCCTATTTGGCGCGCAATCTTTTGTTTTCTGTATTTTGTATGCTATGTGTTTTTTTTTTTTTTGTGTCGTGTCAATAAATATTTTTTGTTTGTTTATATCGACTCTGCCTTAACTGTGTATGCCGAGTGCAGAGGCGGCGCGCAGCGCGGGCGTGGCGGCGCTGGCGTGCCGCGCGCTGTACTGGGGCGTGGCGGGCGCGGGCGCGGCGGGCGCGCGGGGCTGGTGGGGCGCGGCGGGCGCGCGGGCGGCGCGGCTGCTGGCGCGGCTGGTGCGCGAGTACGTGGCGCCGCCCGCCGTGCGCACGCAGCTGCGCGAGCTGCAGCGCCGCGCCGCGGAGATCGACGACGCCGAGGTGATGTCCCGACCATTGTTTCACTTGTTTACGGGGCTAATACGTCTTTTTAACCCGAGTACTCCTTTCATATGTCCGGGTACTCGAGCTGACCCCGACGTAGTTGAAATGAGACTCACGGGAGATGATGATCTGTTCGGTTTGAGTGCTCGGTCGTCAGTCATTAAAAGTATGAATGTTGCGGTTACAGATCCACATCGCGTGGTCGTCGAGCGAGGTGACGTGCTGGTACAGCGTGGAGGAGCGGCGCGTGGAGCTGCGCGTGTGGCTGGCGCGGGAACACCCGCTCGTGGCGCCGCGGCTGGCGGCCGGCGGCGGCGGCGGCGGCGTCGGCGCCAACACGCACTGGCTCGCGCTCTACCTCGCCTACCAGGTGTGCACCGTCCGAGGCCAGCTTTACCATCCGCTAAAACTAAAGTATTTGGAAGCACTGGAAAACAAATAATAATTATGATTTATTTTCGATAATAGAACGGCACGCTGCTGAACGCCCTGAAGATGTGGACCGCGGCGGTGAACGCGCGAGTGGAGAGCGCCCCGCAGTGCTACATCTGCTACTGCCGCCTGCACCCCGCGTCCGGCCGTCTGCCGCGGGTGCCGTGCCACCAGTGCCGCAACAAGTTCCACAACGTCTGCCTCGTACGTACCCGCACACTGCTGCTGCCGCCGCCGCTGCCGCAACCGATATCTTATTATGCATTCATCCATCCAGCTGCACATCCTAGTTGATCCTTTAAATTGACAGATTAGTCGTAGCATGTTTAACTGCCACGTTATATTTTCCAGCGCAAATGGTTCGCTACGAGCAACAAGTCGAGCTGCCCGCTGTGCCGCTCGCCGTTCTGATCCGCGCGGTCGCTGCGAGTTGCGCCTCGCCACTTTCCGGCTCGATACTGGAATGTTTGCAAAAATACTACCGACAATCGCATATCGCCTTCATGTAAAAACTTAATTCATCTGAATCTAAACTGAATACAGAAACCAGCTGCATAAGTATTTTATTCTCCATCCATTCATGTTCCATATTAATCGGCATTGTGACTCGGAGTAGCCTGCATCGCACGTGCATTTGTAACCACGGAACAGAACAATAAAGTAGAAATGGCTTAGAACGAACTTACTACGGAAACCAGTGTCGCCAAACTCGCACAAATAACCCGATAATCATATTACACAATACTTAAATGCTATATGTGTATAGATATTTCTAAATGGAGCTTTTAAGTTTCCCAGTTTTGCTTTAAAGCAGAAACTGTTTGTAATCGGATTGTTTAGATATTTTTGAACTTTTAGAATGTGTAGCGAAATCTAGCGTTTATGTTGTCAAGTAAATGGACTATGCGTTGCGCAGCAGTTTTGGAACTTTGGATGTGTCTTACGAATTATGACTGTCACTGAAAACAGTTGTAAACCCAAAACCTGAAAAATAGCACTTCCACTTTATTTGTCTGGTCAGTGCGTTATTAAACATTGTATCTATATCTATCACAGAAGGCTATTACTACAACATAGGTAGGAAGAGGTCAGGCTTGAATTAGATGATAAAACTACCAAACAGTGATATTGTTTGTTAAAAACTTAAAACATTTGTCTACATTTGCTGTCCACGGTAGATCTGCCATGTTGGAATAGAGCTGGATTTCAAAACATGTAAGTAATACATGCAACACCCTGCTATAAATTTCATAAAACATATGTAAAGGTGAGTACAGACTATGTAACATGTTATATAACCTGTGTTTTATAACACGTCCACATTATGTAACCTTGTTATTCAACATTGCAACATATAACAATACTGTACACATTAGAATAACATTGCAATGTAACAATGTTATATAACCATTGTCGTTTATCCTGTGTATTATGAAGCCTGTTGAGTCAACGGTATTTCTTGGTTTGACCGTTGATTCCAAACTCCAATGGGGCCCACATATAGTTAAATTGTCAGGAAAGCTTAGTTCAGCCGCCTATGCTATTAAAAAGATCCGACTTATCACCGATGTGGACACAGCCAGAATAGTTTATTTTAGTTACTTTCATAGTTCAATGACGTATGGGATTCTCCTTTGGGGAAACTGTGCGGATGTTGAAACTATATTTATTTTACAGAAAAGAGCTGTTCGAGCCATTTATAATCTGGGTCCAAAAGTTTCTCTCAGAGAGAAATTCAAAGAAATAAACATTCTGACTGTTGCCTCTCAATATATTTTTGAAAATTTAATGTACGTTCGTAAAAACATTTCTAACTTTGTTCAAATGTCTGATGTTCATAGCATAAATACTAGGAATAAACATAATCTTGCTGTACATGCTACTCGCCTCCACAGAGTAAGCAACTCGTTCATGGGTCAATGTATACGCTTTTACAATAAACTTCCCAAAGCGGTTCGTGACTTACCTATCAGGAAATTTAAAAATCATATAAAATCCAAACTTTTGAAAAAAGGATATTACAAAATATCTGATTATTTAAATGATAAAGAAGCTTGGGAATGAGCTGCTCGCTTAGTGAGTGATATCTTTTTAAATGCCTGTGTATTGTTACTTTTGACATTTAAATATTATTATCATCAGATAACATTTTATTAATGACATTCTTTTTATTGACATTTATATGTTATAATTGTATTTTTTTAAATTTATTATTATTATTGTGAATGTGAGTATCGTGTATGCGAGCAACATTATATATTCTTATAACATAAATACTGTCTGGCGGGTTTGAGTATTTTTGATTGGCCTACGCAAATGTTCTGCAGATCTGGTATCGTCGTGTGACAGGTCGTTGAGCTCCCTAAGATATGGTTGAGCTACACGACGACTGATGCATGCGTGCCGTCTGTTGGGACTGGTCAGCTCCAGCCTGATGTGGCTCTTTCCTCAAAAGGCCATTCCAGACCGCGTACATGGTGACACTCACACATAATTATTTCATTTATAACATGTTTGGACTTTAAAAGAGACTATGACCCTTGAGTTTGTTTCGGCGTTTCTTCTCAGGGATCAGTCAGTTAGGAAATGCCGGCCTCAGCGTTCTTAAAATGACGTGTAAAAGTGATGTAATGTCCAACTTGCAAAATAAACAATTTCATTTCATTTCAATTTCATTTCATTTCATTTCATTTCATTTCATTTCATATCGTTCTTCAGTGCTATCCACAATGTCGACAATAAATAGTTATAAAACATGTTATTATAACATGTTTTATAACATTCAGTGTCCACATTATCTGAAACATGTTATATAGCAATGTCGTATATGTTATGTTACATAGTCTGTACCCACCTTTAGATATGGATCGCCTCTCATGAACTTAATGAAATTATCGAGTCTAAATTGTGTAAATAAATGAAATTTTATCAATTAGTTTTGATTTTCATTTAATATGTTATCTTCACCATAATCTGCTCAGGCCGGCTCCACACGTTGGTACCAACGCTCGTTCCAACGTTGGACTGCAAACTCGGTGAGGCTGTGAGGCGTACACACGTTGGCCAATAAACTAGTTCTGTCCCGTCAGAGCCAATGTGAAGATATCCGATACAGAAATCGAAACTGCTCTGAGCGCAAAATGATGACTGCTCTGAAATTTTTATATTTTTATGATCCTTTCGAGTTGCGTACCATATTATGGGGTGTGCTTGATATAGTTCGATAAATTCTAGGTATAACATTTTCATTTGTCCATGCCGGTGGCGATTTGCTGGACGAGAAAGCCATTGTCACTCGACGTAAGCACTCGCTGCGTGTTGTATCAGAACTGAGCAAAGCGCCAACGTGTGGACGGATCGCGAACGTTGGCGCGCAGATTCCTTTGATGAAACCGACACGGGACGGCCAACTACCAACGCTCGCCCCAACGTTGGGACTGATATTGGGGCCAACGTGTGGAGCCGGCGTTATACAAAATTGTTTTTTCTAAAATAAATATATTTCTAAATTTCTACTTCACTATGCACTATGTCACTGTGCGGTCCTGCGGCACTTGCCCGCGGAAGCGACGGAACACCACGTCCTGTGGCCAGACGTTGTCGTCCAACACGAGGTGCATGAAACACGTCGGTACTCGCACCACGAACGCCTTGAAGTTGGCGTTATGGCTCGACTCCAGCAGCTGCACTCTCGGGGCGTATAGATAGTTCAACTCAGATTTGCGCGCAGCCCTATGTGTGCGTCGGCTTGTAAATAGGTATACAACTTTCATTCGTGTGACAGTGATGTCGTTCAAACATGACGTGTTCTTATCGCTTTTTGTTATGGGTACAGTCGTTTACGAAAATACTAGTTATTCACGGAGAAATTATCAAGGAGTCAGGTAAAGCGTTTCAAAAAATGAAACAACATTCAAAGCTTTTTATTATTAAATATAGTTTTTCATTATTTTCTCATACGTCTTTACAAATTGACATTGACAGTATCTAAGAAATAAATAAGGTGAAATATCTAAGATGAATAAGGAAAGAGCACAAAGAGCTCTAATTAAGGTAGCCTTTAAACTACCGTTTAAATTTCCTACAGACACATTGTATGGAAAGTTCCGTGTACTAAGGGTTCGACAGCTATTCATACTCATGGCAACTCTTGCCACTCACGCCGTCATCAAAAAACGCGCCGACTACCAGGACTTACTTAGAAAACGGATCTTTAGAATACCTTTACCAAAAGCCAACTCTGAATTAGCCAGACGTTGCACCCAATACTCAAATCCTAGCACATACAACAAGGTCAACAGAATTTGTGACCTTAGAGACTGTACTCACAATATGTGTAAAAAGAAGATAACTGCAGCCCTACTAAAACTGTCTTACATCGAAACCGAAGCTCTGCTGTAGTACCTACAAAGTCACCAACACCATCAACATACCTACAAAGTCACCCACACCATCAACACTATCACTCTCACACTGACACAATACACCACACACTCTCTCACCTCACACATACACTCATTCACACATCACATACACACCAAACTAGCATAAAAGCCCGATTAAATCACCTTGTTTTAATATCATTTTCTTTATATTATGTACCTCAATTTAAGTTCCAACATCCTTAGCTCATAATTTCCTTTACTATTTCATCTCCAAAGATTTGGTACCTATGTAACTTTATAATATAAGCAATATTAAAGCACTCAGAGCCACAAGATACAAGCTGTGCTTAGTTTGTGGCTCAACGGTAACTACCACAATGTAAAGTTGCTTTTTTGACAATAAACATTATTTTATTTTATTTTTTTATTTATTATTTTAATAAAATACTCCTTACATTTTTTCTAGCTCGGGGTACGCGGACAATAAATAAAAGTGTGGACTAAGTATGTAAAAAGAGTTATAATCTAGTATAATAATGTAAACAAAATGTGTGGGGAATTTTAAAAAATTATATTGCTTCGCATAATGTCGACCAAAATAAGACGGAAATAATGGTGTGCGTTCGCGCAGCGGAATGTTGTTGAATTTAAAGATTTTAATTATGCAGATAATTAGTGTATGACGTCCTACAATTGTGTATGGTAAATAAAAATTTGTGTATGCAGCCATTGTGGAGAAATTCACCAAAAACAGATTCCGCTGGGCGAACGTTGGCGAACGTTGTCCTGGCGGAACTTTTTTTAATCCATAGACTTTAGAAGAAAAGAGATGTGTCCAAAAATTAGTGTGTATTTGTGTATAATTGATTATGTATGAATGAAATCAGTGCATGCATAAACTTCGGAGAAACTCAAGTTTCCGCTACGCGAACGTTTGGCCAATAGCTAGTTTTCATATAAAGCGCTTACATAGAGAGCTGTAGATTTTTACATACGTTGTTTTGAATTTGTTTATATTTGTTTAAAAAACAGATTTAGAAAAAGTCGTAGGGCTTAAAAGATAAAAATATAAACGTAAAATACACTTATTAGGTCTTAGTTCTTAAAGTATGCCGTTTAGGGTCTAGATTTTCACGTTTACACAAACCTTGTAAGAGTCTCCAACATGTTGCCAAGTATCAATGATATTCCGTTAGTAATTAAAAAGTTATAGGATATTTTACCATGAATAGATCACTGTTTACAAAGCAGTCGAATATCACGACGTTCTAAAGGAATTGCATGGTAAAATGTATGCCAATAATTAGTTTAATCATTCAACTATTCACTTGCAATATTTCATGTCATTAAATTCAGTAATTAAAGAAAGACAATTATAATACTGACGGAGCATCGAAAACCTACATAATCCGACCAAGTTCGGATAGCTACAAAAAAGCGGCCGTGCCATATGTCTAAGAAACGTTCTTAACTTGGAAGGTTAGTATAATTATTAATATGGTACAGTTGCGTACACAAGCGTTAGGAAAAAATAAAACAATTGCATTTCTTGAATGAAAAATATTTTTTTAATAATAACGCCACTATCTTACGATCGAATACGAACTTGGTCGGATTATGTAGGTTTCGATGCTCCGTCAGTATTATAATTGTCTTTCTTTAATTACTGAATTTAATGACATGAAATTTTGCAAGTGAATAGTTGAATGATTAAACTAATTATTGGCATACATTTTACCATGCAATTCCTTTAGAACGTTGTGATATTCGACTGCTTTGTAAACAGTGATCTATTCATGATAAAATATCCTATAACTTTTTAATTACTAACGGAACATCATTGATACTTGGCAACATGTTGGAGACACTTACAAGGTTTGTGTAAACGTGAAAATCTAGACCCCAAACTGCATACTTTAAGAATTAAGGTCTAATAAGTGTATTTTACGTTTATATTTTTATCTTTTAAACCCTACGACTTTTTCTAAATCTGTTTTTTAAACAAATATAAACAAATTCAAAACAACGTATGGAAAAATCTACAGCTCTCTATGTAAGCGCTTTATATGAAAACTAGCTAGTGGCCAAACGTTCGCGTAGCGGAAACTTGAATTTCTCCGAAGTTTATGCATGCACTGATTTCATTCATACATAATCAATTATACACAAATACACACTAATTTTTGGACACATCTCTTTTCTTCTAAAGTCTATGGATTAAAAAAAGTTCCGCCAGGACAACGTTCGCCAACGTTCGCCCAGCGGAATCTGTTTTTGGTGAATTTCTCCACAATGGCAGCATACACAAATTTTTATTTACCATACACAATTATAGGACGTCATACACTAATTATCTGAATAATTAAAATATATAAATTCAACAACATTCCGCTGCGCGAACGCACACGAAATAATGAAACTCATAAATTAACGTTTAAGTCAAATTGATGAAGGGATGTGGGGTAATACTTGTCGAATACTATAGACATTTTGACATGGAGTCAGAATTTATAATTCACCTTGGAGAGTAGCGAATCCGAAAATTCATCATATGATTTTTCAAGTAGCGATTCAAAATCATTATAAATAAATAAACATTAAATTACGTAATAACTGTTTTTCTTTAAACACCCTTATACAACCCCTAAATAACTGTATTGTACCCGACTGTACCTCTTGTCACGCACACAAAGTTACTGTATATGTACAAGGGTTACCCACACATAAGGCCGCGCGCACGACTGAGTTGAACTTACTATACCTTTTTTTTTTTTTTTTTTTTTTTTTGTTTTTTTTTTTTTTTTTTTTTTGGGAGGGGGAAATCCTCATGGACTTCCTCCGCCTGGGGAGAGGCGGAGGGGTATGCCGGACTCTTACCGGCTAAAACCCCCCTTGTGTCCTCCTTGCACGTGTGCGCGGGGCCGCGGGAATCCAGATTCTTCCGCAGCCCCACACTAGCTTCAGCTTCTGACGCACGTACTCCACGATATCGTCCGCCTTAGTGGTGTAGTTAGGGCTGCCATCTCGAATTTCGCCAAACCCGGACAAACATTAAAAAACCCGGACATTTGGCGTAAATCGCATTTTTTCCCCGAACGAGTACGATTTTTTTAAACAAAATAATACCTAATTTGTAATCCATTTACTATTAACATATACTTAAATTCAATGAGGTGCTTCCTTACATGAAAAGTGTCCGGGTTTTCCCCGGACACTTCTTGAAACCCCGCCCGGATGGCCCCCGGACGGCCTCCAAACGAGGACAAATCCGGGGAAACCCGGACGGATGGCAGCCCTAGGTGTAGTGTAGGCGGGAGATGTATACCGGGTTGTTCGGCTTGGCGGCACGAATTTTGATGTTTGGTTCAATAGGAGCCGTGCCGCAGCGATTCTTGTTGGTCCGCTGACGGAGCTTCATCCTTTGCACCGTAACGAACCCCTCATCTTCAGCCCGATTCGGTCCCTTTACGGGCATGGGCTTCTTCGTAGCATCAATTTTGCTAGTGACGCTAGCGTAGTCTCGCCGTACATCTTGATGTTTCGTCGACGCTGCAGAAACGAGCAGCTGTTCGGCCTCTGCCTCCAATCTCGCGGGCAGCGGGGCGGCGGAGGCGGCAGTGCGGGAGCGGCAGGATCTTACGCGTATACCTAATCAAATGGACCGGCCCTCGAATAGGTACAGCGGTGCAGGAGCGGCGCGGGGCCGGGCAACGAGCGGAGCGGTGCACTCCAGTCAAGCGGTGACCGCCCGCGTTGGGCGTCTGCATTGTAGGTATAGTCAGGGGCCCGATTCTCCTACGTTAATAATGTCAAAATCGAATAGAAATCGAATCGCAATATGATCGTAATAGCAGTTTTAACCATATCGGGCATTCTGCTATCAATAAAAGACCAATCGTATTCGATTGACATTTGATTGGTGTGCGATTGGTCTGCTACATTGGTGATTTTGGTCTATACGGTAGTTTGCTGTACAATCATTTGCAGACAAAATTATTCATTATTGAATGATAAAAAAGGATAAAAACGTTTATTTCAAAGAAAAAATAGCGGAATGCCACATACGCTTCAATCGTACCTAATCGAGTCGGGATAGGTTCTCAGTCGAATCGAGTCGAACGTGAATCGTATGTCGCTTAAGTAAAATTAGGAGAATCGGGCCCCAGGCCTCTGTCACTCGACGTAGTTTGCGCGCGATAAATGCCTACCGCTCGCTGGGCCGCCGCGGCCCCGAAGCGGCTCAGGGGCAGTCAGGGGCCCGATTCTCCTAATTTTACTTAAGCAACATACGATTCACGTTCGACTGCGATCCAATCACGACTCGATTACGATTGAAGCGTATGTGGCATTCCGCTATTTTTTCTTTGAAATAAACGTTTTTATCCTTTTCTGTCATTCAATAATGAATGTCTGCAAATGATTTACGATTGCAATATGTACAGCAAACTATCGTATAGACCAAAATCACCAAAATAGCAGACCAATCGCAAACCAATCGAATGTCGTTGGAATACGATTTGTTGGAATATACGCATGATGTACGTATATTACCTCCTTTACAAATATCCAAGATTATATAAAGCATACCTACTTCAATCATTCGTCAAACATTCAATCATTCAATGTTCACTTCAATCGTACATTCTATCATTCGAAATATAACAGTCGTCCAGGATACATGTGTTTTCTTTGTCTCACCTGCACCCATATCCAACACGATTGGTGTTATATTAGTAGCAGAATGCCCGATATGGTTAAAACTGCTAATGCGATCATATTGAGATTCAATTTCTATTCAATTTTGATATTATTAACTTAGGAGAATCGGGCCCCAGGTATAGTTATCGGCACAGATATTGAGTCCTGACCTTCACCTGCGCAGAAGCGATTTATTGGTTTATTGCCTTATGTGTACAGTGCGCAAAGCGATCCCCACTTTTCCACCGAGAGCTCAATATCCGTGCCAATAACTATATGCGTTGCCCGCGCCGCCGCCGCTGCCGCCCCGCTGCCAGCAAAATTCGAGGCAGAGGCCTTCGAGCGGTCGAGCGGCGGCGAGCGGAGGAGCCGCAGGGACGGGAGCGGAGTAGCGCGCACTGTGCCGACTCAGCATTCGGCGGTGACAGCGGTGATGGCGACAAAACTACTGACGCGAAACTTGCACCCGATACATCGAGGCACGCTTCGCGACGCATGTTTACGTTCGATGCACCCACAGGTGACCCAGTTACAGTCACCGATTTACGCAACTCGTTAAGTTCGCTGCGCAAATCGGCGATAGTAATTTGGGATGCATCTAACTTCTGTACATCCGCAAGACTTGCCTTTAGAAAGACGATGTCTTTCAGCGGGCTCGTAACGTCGACGTGGTCGGAGGTGACGGGCGGAAGCTTATTCAGATCCTTCGCCACAAACGTCGGCACGTCGTCAGGATCGGCCTCCTTTAGCAGCTTGATGACATCCTGAATGTTCTTCTTTGTCCCGTCACGCCTACGGGACACCATGTGGTCGCTCTTGTTGAGCAACCGGTGCAGCAGCGACGTCATCCTCGCTGAAGTTCGTCGCGCAGACCTGGACAGCGGACACCTCGTCCATCACGTCCAGCTTCTGCTGCAGGAACCCCAGCAGATTATTCGCCACGAGTTGTTCACTCATGGCTATTACAAAACGACTCCCGAATTATTTATGCCGAAGTTACTGGTTTTGTAAATACTCATACCTAGCCAAAGTACTAATTACTCAATCTAATATATAAAATTCTCGTGTCACAGTTTTCGTTCCCATACTCCTCCGAAACGGCTTGACCGATTCTCATGAAATTTTGTGAGCGTATTGAATAGGTCTGAGAATCGGCCAACATCTATTTTTTGTCACCATCCGACTACGGGACGCGGGTGAAACCGCGGGCGAAAGCTAGTAAATATACATATATGTCGTAGAAAACTGTTTGAAACACCCGTTCATTTATATAAGTACAGAGAGAGAATGAATTGCTTCTTAAATAGATGAGGTATCTAGGCAAGCGCGGATCCAAGGGGTAGGTCACCCCCCCTGGGCCAGGTCCAAGACCTAGGTGGACCACTAATCAGTAGCGGCGTAAGGGGGGGGCGGTCCGCCCCGGGTGCCACATCTCGGGGGGTGCCATCTCGGTCGGCACATATCTGCATGACCAGGATGGCGCGGGCAGAAGCCGGGACAAGTCACTAAGGGTGCCATTCTATCTGCGAAGCATATATCTCTTTCTCTTTGCGTCCCAAAATTCAAAAATTTCGCGCTCGCTTCGCTCGCGCCTTCTTCACTTTACAGTGCTTTTTTTTCATACTTTTTTGGGAACTTCTGTGTTTAAAAACTCAAAAATTTCGCATTACATTTTACACTAGTTTTCTCCGAAATCTTTACATAGGTACCTATCTCTTTGCGTCCCAAAAATCAAAAATTTCGCGCTCGCTTCGCTCGCAGGTTCTTCGCTTTAAGGTCCTTTTTTCAAACTTGTTTGGGTACTTTTGTGTTAATACTGTATGATTTTTTTTACTACGTGATTATATTTTGTAGTTTTTTTTTTGGGGGGGGGGGGGAAGAGGGGTGCTCAATAAGTAGTTCACCCCGGGTTCCACCCGATGCTACGCCGCCACTGCCACTAATTGAAATGGTTAAACACGATGTTTTATGTTTTTGTTCCATTAGGTATACATTTAGTAAGTATTAGATAATTTTTATTCCGAGTGAACAGGTAGATAGATAGATAGAGGCAGAGTAGGTTTGCTGAAGAATTCGTGCTCGCAGCGCTCGCCCTCTATTCCTTATTTACCCTTTATCCGTACCCAAAAGGAGGAAACGGGACCATGTTACTAAGAATCCGCTGCCTGTCCGGGTTGTCTACACGCTTTATCTCATGAACCCTTACCGCCGCAATAGAAAAAATGCAAATTACGCGCCCTTTTCTGCGTACACAATACTTTTCAAAAGTTTAGTCTACTTTTTGTCCTCGAACTGAATAAAAATTTTCACGCTCGCTACGCTCGCGCTTTTTTGAATTTCGCGACTGTAAATGTTACGTTCACTCAGCTCGGGCCATTTTCTACATAAATTACTTTTTTAGGGTTCCGTACCCACGGGGTAAAACGGGACCCTATTGTTTTCGCTCCTCTGTCCGTCCGTCCGTCCGTCTGTCACCAGGCTGTATCTCATGAACCGTAACAGTTAGAGTTGAAATTTTCACAGATGATATATTTCTGTTGCCGCTATAACAACAAATACTGAAAACTAGAATAAAATAAATATTTTGGGGGGCTCCCATACAACAAACGTAATTTTTTTGCTGATTTTCTAATGGTACGGAACCCTTCGTTTGCGATTCCGACTCGCACTTGGCCGGTTTTTTTAACCTTAGTCCTTGATTTGAATAAAAATTTTCGCGCTCGCTTCGCTCGCGCTTTTTTGTTTTTCACTTGTATTTAGTACTAGCTTCTGCCAGCGGTTTCACCCGCATCCCGTGGGAACTACTTCCCATACCGGGATAAAAAGTAGCCTATAGCCTTCCTCGATAAATGGGCTATCTAACACTGAAAGAAATTTTCAAATCGGACCAGTAGTTCCTGAGATTAGCGCGTTCAAACAAACAAACAAACTCTTCAGCTTTATAATATTAGTACAGACTAGCTTCTGCCAGCGGTTTCACCCGCATCCCGTGGGAACTACTTCCCGTACCGGGATAAAAAGTAGCCTATAGCCTTCCTCGATAAATGGGCTATCTAACACTGAAAGAAATTTTCAAATCGGACCAGTAGTTCCTGAGATTAGCGCGTTCAAACAAACAAACAAACAAACTCTTTAGCTTTATAATATTAGTATAGATAAATACAAGAAATTGCGCTCACTGTGCTCAGACCATTTTCTACTTGAAAAGACTTTTCTGAACTTTCGTAAAAATTTCGCGCTCGCTGCACTCGCGCTTTTATACTGTATCTACTTTTATATTATAAGAAGTATACGCTATAATATTATTTATATAAAACCAAATGTCGGCAACTTTAGCTTTATAATTAATACTTATAAATCAACTAGCTTCTGCCAGCGGTTTCACCCGCATCCCGTGGAGCTACTTCCCGTACCGGGATAAAAAGTAGCCTATAGCCTTCCTCGATAAATGGGCTATCTAACACTGAAAGAAATTTTCAAATCGGACCAGTAGTTCCTGAGATTAACGCGTTCAAACAAACAAACTCTTCAGCTTTATAATATTAGTATAGATAATTAATATATTTTGTGACTTGATCACGACTGACGATTTAAAATCTTTAAATTCAACAACATTCCGCTGCGCGAACGCACACGATTGAAGCGTATGTGGCATTCCGCTATTTTTTCTTTGAAATAGACGTTTTTATCCTTTTTTGTCATTCAATAATGAATCATTTTGTCTGCAAATGATTTACGATTGCAATATGATTGTACAGCAAACTACCGTATAGACCAAAATCACCAAAATAGCAGACCGTGTGCGTTCGCGCAGCGGAATGTTGTTGAATTTAAAGATTTTAATTATGCAGATAATTAGTGTATGACGTCCTATAATTGTGTATGGTAAAATAGTTATTTGTTATACAAGAGTGCAAAGTTGCTTTTTAACCGCGGGCTCAATTTTGATGACCGAGCAAGCGAAGGATTCTAAAATTGAAACACGAGCGTAGCGAGTGTTTCAATAATTAGAATCCTGAGCGATAGCGAGGGAATCAAAAGAGCACAAGGTGAAAAATCTTTGCACTCGAGTGCAACACGTAACTTTTCATTCCACCTCATCGAGGAAATTTCAAAACTCAAAAAAAGAAAATGGCACGCACGTCTAGGGTTGCCAACCGTACTATAATATATAGTATTGTACTATATTTCGGGTCTGCGTACTATATACTGTTTAAAAATTATATAGTACGCAAAAATACTATATTTTTCACACCGAAATCTAACAAACAAATCCTTCATTTTGAAAAATATGAACGCGCCTTTAGAGTAACTTTTAACTGTTGAGAGTATTTATTTTTTTTTAGCTAAAATACTATCTCTGTTACAGCCTTTTATCGCCCCACTGCTGGGCACAGGCTAAAATACTATATATATATTTAATTTACTATATTTTTTATACCTTAATTTGGAAAATACTATATTTCGCTGATTAAATGTTGGCAACCCTACGCACGTCACACATGGCAAATTAAAAAGATGTACCTATTAAAATTTATTTATGCAAAACTCAGTTTAAAAATGTAATGAGGTTTAAAATCGACCTCAAAACAATACAAAATAATAATTTCATCCCACTTCATCGAGGAAATTACTAAATGCAAAATAAAACAAAATGGCGCGCACATATGAGTATCAAATTAAAAAAGAAGTACCTATTAAAGTTCATTTATTTGAAAACTCAGTTTAAAAATGAAACGAGGTTAAAAATCTATGTATAAACAATAATAAAAATTACTTAATTAATTGAATAATTATTTTAAGCAGTATTTTATTTGTTTAATATGTATTTGTTTGAAAAGTCTTATCAAGATTAGCACAAATGGAGTATTGAACACGATGTTCTAATTTCAAATCACTTTGCCGCTCTAGAGAATAAAAATGGATTTTGCGCTCAGATATCAAAGGGTAAAACTACACTTTCCGAGATGGTGGGATGAAAAAAAAATTGTGTATGCAGCCATTGTGTTGTGGAGAAATGAACTAAAATTTGTTAATCCATAGACTTTAGAAGAAAACAGATGTGTCCAAAAATTAGTGTGTATAATTGATTATGTATGAATGAAATCAGTGCATGCATAAACTTTGGAGAAATCCAAGTTTCCGCTACGCGAACGTTTGGCCATTAGCTAGTTTTCATATAAAGCGCTTACATAGAGAGCTGTAGATTTTTACATAGGTAGGTACGTTGTTTTGAATTTGTTTATATTTGTTTAAAAAACAGATTTAGAAAAAGTCGTAGGGTTTAAAAGATAAAAATATAAACGTAAAATACACTTATTAGGTCTTAGTTCTTAAAGTATGCAGTTTGGGGTCTAGATTTTCACGTTTACACAAACCTTGTAAGTGTCTCCAACATGTTGCCAAGTATCAATGATGTTCCGTTAGTAATTAAAAAGTTATAGGATATTTTACCATGAATAGATCACTGTTTACAAAGCAGTCGAATATCACGACGTTCTAAAGGAATTGCGTGGTAAAATGTATGCCAATAATTAGTTTAATCATTCAACTATTCACTTGCAAAATTTCATGTCATTAAATTCAGTAATTAAAGAAAGACAATTATAATACTGACGAAGCATCGAAAACCTACATAATCCGACCAAGTTCGGATAGCTATAAAAAAGCGGCCGTGCCATATGTCTAAGAAACGTTCTTAACTTGGAAGGTTAGTATTTATTAATATGGTACAGTTGCGTACACAAGCGTTAGAAAAAAATAAAACAATTGTATTTCTTGATTGAAAAATATTTTTTTAATAATAATGCCACTATCTTCTAAAGTCTATGGATTAAAAAAAGTTCCGCCAGGACAACGTTCGCCCAGCGGAAACAAAGTTTAGTTCATTTCTCCACAATGGCTGCATACACAATTTTTTTTTTACCATACACAATTATAGGACGTCATACACTAATTATCTGCATAATTAAAATCTTTAAATTCAACAACATTCCGCTGCGCGAACGCACACTAGCAGACCAATCGCAAACCAATCGAATTTCGTTGGAATACGATTGGTCTTATGGTTAAAACTGCTATTGCGATCATATTGCGATTCGATTTCTATTCAATTTTGACGTTATTAACTTACGAGAATCGGGCCCCTGGCTTTGGTACCCCTACATACACAACCTACAACTAAGAAAGGATAAACAATTATTTATATACATAAGGAGGATACTTCTTTTCGATAGCAGCAACTGTGAGATCTCATGTGTTTATTTAAGTATAATATACCTACTGATCAACTAAATAAAATTAAATTTATGACATCAAGATAACTATGAATGTTTAAATGATTACACAGTCCATCGTTCTTATATCAGTCCATATAAATAGGTTTGTTTGATAGAGAATTAATTTAATGAGCCTGTAGTTGCTGGTTGATCCAATCTATGTCTTCATAGAAGCGGGGGTCGCTGACTCGTAGTGCTGCCCTCTTGTAGAAGAAATAGTACCATGGGGACACTAAGAAAACAAAAGTGAAATGCTAATTTAATAAGATTAGAACTAAACGAAACGGTAATATTGAGTGCAATAGAACTGACGGCAGCGCTGCAGAGTGAACAGGCAGATCAGCAGAGGTGTGGAGACAGACTCCGGCTCGGCCCACTTGTCCAGCAGCCAGGCGGCGTGCAGCGCCACGCTGGCGAGCACGTAGGCCGCGCACACAGCGCCCGCCGCGCGGAACTTGCGCGCTAGCACCTCCACCAGCCCGGCCTAGCAACCACACTATATGTATATGTCACCGGAAAACAACAAGACTTGTAAGTTGATTCATTTTCTAGGTTGTTGATCAACTCTCGGAAAATACTAAACAGCAGTTGGAATGTACTATTTAACGCATTGAATTTTATTTAGTGAACTTACGGTACCTAGCCATAATTTAATAAAATAAATTACTATATTGCTACAAGTAAAATCATCCACAAATGGGCCAATTGTTGCCCAGTGTACTATTTGACGGTACACTATTATCCGTCACTTAACACTTTTCTCTGATTGGTTGATGAATTAAGCAAGAGTGTTTATTCATAGAGCTTTTAACCAATCAACGTACACCTCGCCTTCGTCGGACGATTTAACGGCAAGACGCCGTAAATTAATCAACTTACTAAAATACATACGTTAAATAGCACATTTCAAATGCCGTTTCTTATTTTCCGAGTGTTGATCAACTACTTAGAAAATTGATCAACTTACGAGTCTTGTTATTTTCCGCAGCTGAACCATATTAACGACAATGTATATTAACAAAGTATGATTCCAGTTTATGCATCCTGTGATTTACTATATTTCCATAATATCAAAATAGTTTTAAACCGCTCCCCAATTGACATTGTATCTTCGTAGCAAATTCCATTCAAATCGGTTCAGTCATTACTGAGAGTGCAACAGACTGATAGTTAGTAGTTTTATTCCCTCATCTAAAACAGGATACATACATCTACAAAAATTTAGAGGATTACAAATAAATAGGTACTTACTTGAAATAAATATGTTGAGAAAAATGTCATCAGCATTGTTGTAATGGATAACACGAGGAATAAATCTTGAAATCTACGAATTAATACTTGGTTAAAATTAATAAGTTCAAGACAAATATAAAGTATTTGTAATTTATTTAAAACTTACATGAATAATACAAGAAGCCCATCACGACTTCGGGGAAATAAGCTAACACAATTAAATAATAGATCACAAAGCATGAATATAAGCTGAAAAAATAAACAAAATGTGTATCTAGGCGTAGATAACTTCATTATCAATAATAAAATGTATATTTTAATTTCCGTTGCTTGAAAACCAAACCTGAAAATAAGAAAAATCGATTACACATTATTTTACACCACTCGTCCAACGAATTTCCGGTCAGTGGGTCGTCTGAATTTCCTTCAAATGTCAACATCGTTTGTTTACAAACTTAATTTACCCGAAACTTACTTTAACTAAATGGAATAAAGTCTATTTTGACACAGCACTAGACTGAGCTTAGCTGAAACCGAGATTAATGTAGCCATGTAAGAAAAATGCGGTAAGGAAGTTCAACGTGTTTAAATGCTTTTCCCAACTATGTTGTGTTGCGTTAATATGTAAATTGCAAATATTTAAAATAAAATAACTGTTACATTAAAAACGTATTTTTTCTTATTATAAAACGTATTATCAAAAAGGAATGGCTTTTGTACTAGGTTTAAACCAGTAGAAAAAACGAATTTGAAAAAAATATTACAAAATAGAGTTTGTGTCGCACTCAGTCATTAACTTATAAAATAATTGTATTGTTTTTGTATTCTATTCTATTCTTGGTTAATGTCAAGTGATTCGTCGATGTCAATGTCAACGATTTTTCCAATGTCAGATGTGTAGGGACACGGTATCGAAGCAAAAGTATCGATATCGTACTCATGAGTAGAATCGATAACAAAGTATCGTACTCATTAAAGTATCGAAACAAAAGTATCGATACTTCAAGGTATCGAGTACTTTTTTAGATCAAAATTTGCTAGGACAATATCAGTCAGTAAATAATGACAGTTTTACTTCAGTTCAGCAGGACATAAAAAACAAATGGTATTGGTTCACAAATTTAATAGAATAATAGAAAAATGGAATGAATGAAACAAATCGAAAATGTAGTAAAAGGAAGCAATATTAAGTTATTTGAGGTATACTAAAAACTAGCAGTGTCCCACAGTTGCACCCGCGTAGTAGATTAAAGATCGAGATTAATCCCATTCCTCCTCCGTACAGTCACTTAAAAATAGAAGTTTGTTGAGCCTTTTTGGAGATAAGCGGTTTCGAATTTTTGTGGTACTTCCTGCTTTAGAAAATAATCGTTCTGAAGGTACTGACGTCGCAGGGATTGATATATATTCTCGTGCCAATTTATATAATTTTGGGAATACTACTATCATATCTTCCCATTGTTTTAAGGGATCTACTGAAAGTGGCGAAACCTGGGCCGATAAGTAGTAGCTTAATTCATCCTTCATTTCAGGCTTACACTTACTTATAAACTTTAAGAAATCAAATACTAGTAATTAAACAAAATAATGATCAATCGTACCGTATTTAAACAACAACAAACTGAAGAAGTAAATGAACGAGTGCACAGAGTGAAGAATGATTGATTAGGAATTGAACTACGAACGACCGGCCGTTAAGAATGAGTTAAGACAGAATGTCTTAAAAAGTTTTCAACGAGTGAGCTAGAAAGCGCTGTTACATTAAATTCTTCATTCGATACGATACCTGGGAAAAAGTACTTATTGAGTAAAAGTATCGAATGCAAAGTATCGAGTACAAAAGTATCGGTATCGAACTGCAATGTACTCGATACCACAAAGCATCGATACTTTTTTCGTGTCCCTACAGATGTGAGAATAGGGTTGTTTCCTAGTATTCAGACAATTAAAAATAGGTATATGCACCGAAAGTTCACAAAACTAGAAACACGATAAGCTATCTTACATTATTTATAAGTGACGACATAATTTTTAAATAATTTATGAATTTTAAAGTTATCGTCTATTACGTCACGCCCTTGAAAACGGCGAATCGAGTCCGATGTCGTCACTTTACATTGACAATGACAAGTATTTGACAGTGACAGTCTATGACAGGTATAACCTGAGAATTGATGTGTTGTTTTCTTCAGTTTTTATTTGTATTTGAGCGAAAAAAAGTTAGAAAATAACTATGAAGAAAGGATTTATGAAAGCTGATAGTTTTATTGTCGCTCAATTCTTTGCTAATAACCAAGATGACACAAACATAACCTCAATAACAAACACAAACTTCACGTTCCTTTGCACAGTTTTATTTTACCGCGTACACAACTCAAAACATTACAGGTATTTTCTTTTGTGCCCAATGTTTAAAAATAATTTAAATGTTTAAAATATTTGTTTTTGTATCTAAACTATAAGAAAACATGATTAAAATTTAAAAATCAATGAGTTCTTTCTCATTAGTTACTTCTCTTTAAATGTGCATTAAAGTGCAAAGGAACACATAGTACACGTTGACGTCACAGTCACGTGATCGAGCGTTTTCTAGGCAATGTTTTAAGAAAAATAGAAAAAAATCGTATACATAAAAATTAAAGAGATCTAAGACGCAAAATTATAGGAGGGGTGATCTTTAAATTATTTAGAAGCTATTTAAATAGATTTTCGAAAATTGGAAACAACCCTATTGTGATTTGTGATATAAGAAAGCACGTTATGTTACCTACATCCTACATACAACTTATGTACTCACAAGTCTCACAACTTGTGTATGTACCTGCGAGAAACTAACTTTCTTTAAAAAACCAGGAAATAGATGTACTCCTTGTGGAACTTTTTGAATACTGCTAAATTCCTATCTCAATGCACTCAGTAAATAGATGGCTATTAATGACTTATGTCAATGTCAATGTGGCAACTGCCAGTGGTCAATAATAATTGTCAATCATAATTTCATGAATCAAGATATGATCAAGTTTGGTTTGGTTTTACTTATAGTTTTTACTTTAGGCGACAACAAAAGATTTAAATGTAACGATTGGTATTTGAGAGTGTTTCACTGAGTTACTCCCGTTGCATTAGTGAAATTGTACTAAAGTTCTTTGCTATGGGTGGTGATCGTGATCGAAGCCGTATTAGAAAGAGCCGTAGTCCTGATAGGTCACGTACTGGTGGTGACGAACGATGCAGTCGTAATCGCAGTATTGAGCGAAGCAAACATAGGGAAGTTCGAGAAGTTAGTAAGGAGAGAGCTGGACACGACCGCAGCAGAGAGCGAAGCAGGGAGAGAGGGCGACGCGAGCGCACCATAGAGCGAAGTAAGGAGAGAGCCCGCCGTGAGCGCGCCGACAGCAGCGAGCGCGGCGCCCGCCGCAGCCGAGACCGCACTCACCATGAACACAAGGAACATGAACGCACACTGCTCAGGGAAGGAGATCGCAACAGAGGACGCACCTCCTATAAGGAATATAATGGAGGAGGTCTAGGTGGTGGTACGTATAGCAAAAAAAAAAACAAATCATAAAACAGAATGATTATACTTAGCAATCATTTAAAATAACTACTATAGGTATACAAATCAATTCTGTAATAATTATTTTTGTTACTGGTTTAAGGTTTGGGGGGTGGAGGTCCACCAGCAAGAGGTCGCTATAAACCACAAGAGGAAGAATTCTTTGATGCAAGACGTGAAGAAAGAGAGAGGATAGGGCTAGTTGGAGTGTCATCTGTGTGGGGCAAATCACCTCTCAGAGCTGAGTAAGGAATTTTAAATTTTCTGAATAACATTAAATAACAATGTTTCCATGAAATTGTAAAAGAGTGTGTTACTAAACCTTGGCCATATACCAAATATGTGCTCACTAGACTAGCTGTCAGTCTGGAAGTTTCATGTACATTCCTGGCTTATCTATACTAATATTATAAAGCTGAAGAGTTTGTTTGTTTGAATGCGCTAATCTCAGGAACTACTGGTCCGATTTGAAAATTTCTTTCAGTGTTAGATAGCCCATTTATCGAGAAAGGCTATAGGCTACTTTTTATCCCGGCACGGGAAGTAGTTCCCACGGGATGCGGGTGAAACCGCTGGCAGAAGCTAGGTATACATATACACATTTAGTTACATTGAACATGAGAGGATTCATTTTACCCGGTAATAATGTCAGGTCAAAAACTGGGCTAAAATTATCTATATAAATAAAAATGAATTGTTGTTCGTTAGTCTGATTAAAACTCGAGAACGGCTGGGCCGATTGAGCTGATTTTGGTTTTAAAATGTTTGTAGAGGTCCAGGGAAGGTTTGAACGATACAAAGTTCGCGGGTTCAGCTAGTAATTTAATACATGTAAACGTACCAGAAAAGTCGTGGTGGCCTAGTGGGCAAAGAACCAACCTCTCGAGTATGAGGGCGCGGGTTCAATTCCAGGTCAGGCAAGTACCAATGCAACTTTTCTAAGTTTGTATGTACTTTCTAAGTATATCTTAGACACCAATGACTGTGTTTCGGATGGCACGTTAAACTGTAGGTCCTGGCTGTCATTGAACATCCTTGGCAGTCGTTACGGGTAGTCAGAAGCCAGTAAGTCTGACACCAGTCTAACCAAGGGGTATCGGGTTGCCCGGGTAACTGGGTTGAGGAGGTCAGATAGGCAGTCGCTTCTTGTAAAGCACTGGTACTCAGCTGAATCCGGTTAGACTGGAAGCCGACCCCAACATAGTTTGGGAAAAAGGCTCGGAGGATGATGAAACATACCAGAAAATCTCTAGCCTTTTAGTACAATTTCTCATACTAAAAATCACCTTACTCCCAAATCGCTTCCTCCTCTACCTCACCCCACCCCTGTGCTGGAAGTTATTATAACTTTTGTCGCAATAATCTCGGCTGCGCGCTGGACCTAACTCGTTTACCTAATCGAATGAAGCGAGGAATTCTCTTACTGTCGTATATATTGACGGTTTATTGAATGTTTTTGTTTGTGGCGAATATTTTGCTTTAGTTAAGTTTGGTGGAGTAAGCATTTTACTTGAAAATGCATACAACCCGGTATCTAGTTTTAAAATAAATATATTTAACATCACCAGCTCTGAAGAGGAACAGTCACAACCAGAAACAAGTAGTAAAGAAAAAAAAAAGAGTAAAAAGTCATCAAAGGATAAAGACACTAAACAGAAGCTAAAGAAGTTGAAGAAAAAACTGAAAAAAGTAAAGAAAGCACGGAAAAAGGCAAAGAAGAAGAAAGCCAAGGGTAGTAGTAGTGACTCCAGTGATAGCAGTCAGGAAGAAGTGTGGGTCGAGAAAGGAAGTAAGTTCACTATATACAAGGAAATCTTTTAGGTACTTTGCTTATGTGTGTAACTCTTTCATGGTAAAAGGTCTAAACCATTTTATAATATTTGTGTATTGAGAAACATAGGATCTAAAAAATGTCTATAAGCTTTGCTTGTAATGCATGAAGCACACTCTTATCAAAATAACTTGACAAGTATGACTGAGGACTAGCAGTTTTTTCCTAACAATTCTACTGCACAGACTAATACAACTGACTGGATAGATGCGTCCAGCATGCTGTCTCTAGTGTAAACCATGTCACACATCTAGTTTATATGTATAAATGGATGCAGCAACATAAAATATTTTAGTTACGTATAAATCATAGTAAAGTCATGCATGTCATCATTAGGGACTACTCACACTTATTCAGCTCTATTCAGCTTATGTCCATAGAAAACAACGATTTTGTATGGAGACGCGTACGCATCCATTCAGCTCTCCGCGTTTATTCAGCTTTCGCGGGAAACAAGTATAAAATGAGAACAAATGTGTTTTTATCATGCGAGTGCTTTAGATGGAGATCAGCGCTGATCTGCCGCATTCAGCGCAGTTCCGCCGCGTTCGGCGCTGAATGGGACAGAACAGCGCTGCACACGTATCGCCGGCTCCACACATTGGCCCCAACGCTCGTCCCAACGCTATTCGTCCAACGTGTGGATCGAGAAAATGGCATTCGTCCCAACGTTGGGGCGAGCGTTGGTAGTTGGCCGTCTCGTGTCGGTTTTATCAAAGGAATCTGCGCACCAACGTTGGCGTTCCGTCCACACGTTGGCGCGTTGCTCAGTTCTGCCACAACACGCAGCGAGTGCGTACGTCGAGTAAAAATGGCTTCCTCGTCTAGCAAATCGCCACCGGCATGGACGATTCCGTGTTTTATGATGTGTCGTCATCCACCATCTTCTTTGAAGTGGTTTTTTATTTTTTCTCAGTAACAAATATAAATTTGCACTCATCACTACAAACGCGCTGAGAGCAGTTTCGATTTCTGTATCGGACATCTTTACATTGGCCCTGACGGGACAGATCTAAGTTATGCGCCAACGTGTGGACGCCTCACCGAGTTTACGGTCCAACGTTGGAACGAGCGTTGGGGCCAACGTGTGGAGCCGGCCTATTATGGTTCTCAACTCCTTGTCGACAAGTTGCAACCTGCATAGCTCCTGTATAGATTTGATTTATTATTACGTAATCATTATGCACGCAAGGATCGAGAGAGTTCGGACGTGTTTTAAAGTAATTCTAATTACCTCCAATATTTTTTCGAAATAAAATAATGGACGAAGAGAAACTTATATTTTTAGTGCAAAAATATTCTTGCTTGTACGATATTAGTTCGTCACATTATATTATTTTCTATGTCTTTATTTTTTTCTATGTCTTCTGTAAGTAACAAAACGACAAAAATATCGCACATAGAACTGTCCATGTTGAGGGCACAATACTAATTGAGTAGCTGACCGTCTTCGCAGCATATTCAGCGCCGTACGTAGTAGATAGAAGAATTTTAGCGGAGATAACACTCTTACGCCGCTGATAGAAGTAGAACTGAATATGTGTGACCAAAACCGTTCAGCGAAACGCGTTAGGCCGGTTCCACACGTTGGCCCCAGTGGCGTAGCGTGCCATCTTGGCGCCTGGGGCGGGAGACCCATTTTGCCGCCCCCATTCTACAGGTGCTTAATTAAAATTAAATCAGTAAATACCAACTGTAGGCCTGTTCACTAACCCTTTTTTACAGCTGTTGTAAGTGATCCAACAAAAAATCATAAGCGGATTCTACGGGCCTTATGAGCAGCGAAGTCAGAAATAACTTTGTCATAGTCTATGTTAGCAGCTAATTCTTGCTTGATCGACAATATAGCCAAGTTTGATAGTCTAGCTGAGCTCATTGTAGATCTTAGGTAATTTTTAATTAGCTTCAACTTCGAAAAACTTCTTTCACAACTTGCAACACTAATCGCCAAAGTCAAATATATACGAATGACTAGCTTTTGCCCGCGACTTCGTTCGCGTGGAATAGTGACTTCCGGCAGATTTTTGGTTTTACCCACATAGTTCCCGATCTCGCGGGATTTTTGAGACGTTCCCGCTCCCGCAGGATTTTTGGGATAAAAACTATCCTATGTCCTTTCTCGAGTTCCAAACTATGTCTGTACCAAATCGACAAATACAACGGAACCAAATTAGAATTTACGAAACAGGACCAATCCACGTAAACGACCATACAACCGTCAATTTATCCACGACGGTACCGAAGCGCTCGGCCGATACCCAACCAAATGCGTGTAACGAAACCATAGCGCGATCTATTTCGATCCCAACGCCATCTATCGAGCATAGTGACAACTCGGATTATTTACCTATACTCCGTTCGGGCATTTTCTTTGTACTAAAAGTAGTATTATATTGTTATTATTTTTTTCATACCTTTTTACTATTTATTTACTTTTTTCCGATGAATTAAAACAACATGAACCGAACTCGTGTAACGATCGACACAATTGCGCGTAGTACTAATAGAATTATCTATACTCCGTTAGAGCATTTTCTTTGTAGTAAAACTTTTATTATATTAATATTAATTTTTTTACACCTTTTTACTGTTTATTTACATTTTTCTGATGGATTTTCCGATGAATTAAAACAATAACATGAACCGAACACGTGTAATGACACCATTGCGCGATTAACGCCATCTATCTACGGAGCATAGGAACAGCATTTCGACATTTGACCAATAGATGGCACTGTATGTCCGTAATAAATTTTATTTTTTATTTTTATTTTTTGTAATAAAAACTATCCTATGTCCTTTCTCAAGTTTCAAACTATGTCTGTACCAAATTTCACACAAATCGGTTCAGTAGGTTAGGCGTGAAGAAAAGACAGACAGACAGACAGAAAGACAGACAGACAGACAGACAGAGTTACTTTCGCATTTATAATATTAGTTTGGATTTGGATTATAACTATATTTGGAACCGAAATTCCAAGATTCAATTTTTGGATGAACTGGAGGAGCTCCAGTGGTCCTTTTTCACTTATATTTTCCTCTGATTTAGAATAGGAAACAAACTGCTGGAGACGCTTCCGTTCCATCTGAAACTCGTCCTTGTCGATGTTTTCAAGTATGTGAGAAAGATCACACTCGAACTGCTTTTCAAGAGTTTCACACCATGCATGCGTTTTTTCCTGCGAATTCTTCTTGTTTTAAGTTCGATTTCTAGTTTTTCGCAGAGACTCCTTGCAAAGTTAATTGCTTGCACAAAACTGTCTCTACTTTTACTAAGTGGTTTTTCAAAACGCTGAGTTTCTGAGCACACTTATCCACACTTAGTCCTCGTTGCTGCAGGTAAATCTGTGCGTCATCTATTTCAGGTAGCACTGCAGCCCAAAAGCCAAGAAAACTTAGAAAGTTAAATGACTGCATGGCTGTCAGGAGAAGACTGGCTCCCGATCTTCCGAAACCAAAGTTTGAGATGAACTTGTTAATTGTTCCAGTACCTCAAGAACTACCTCAAACTTATTTTTAAGCATCTTGACAGCTTCATGTCTAGCGCTTCAGCGCGTTTCAGTGACTCGTTTCACTGCTTGCCCTGTGACGGAAACCAAAGCGTTCCATCGAACAGTTGATGCAGAAAAGAAGGCAAATAGCTTCTCCAGAGTTCCAAAAAACGTCACGGAATCCACTGATTCAGTGACGTTTTTTGGAACCTCACTTTCGAAAACTTCTTGTTGTTTCTGATCGATAGTTGCTTTACAGTTCAGGCGAAGTTCCAACTCCTTCCATTTCAAGAAGCTCTGTTCATGGCCCAGGCTATTTTCATGGTCTCTAATTCTTGGATTTAGCTTCCACCATTTGTTGAATCCTTCTTCAGATGCGAAATTCGAGCCGGAATTGCCAAACAGTTTGCAAGAATTTTGCCGCCCCCGCGGGCTGCCGCCCGGGGCGGGCCGCCCCCCCCGCCCCACCCACGCTACGCCACTGGTTGGCCCCAAAGCTCGTTACAACGTTGGACCGTAAACTCGGTGAGGCGTCCACACGTTGGCCAATAGCTTAGTTCTGTCCCGTCAGGGCCAATGTAAAGATGTCCGATACGGAAATCGAAACTGCTCTCAGTGCGTTTGTAGTGATGAGTGCAAATTTATATTTGTTACTGAGAAAAAATAAAAAACCAATATGTTAATAGTTACTGTATCCGATTTATCATACTTCGGAGACAGAAAGCTATCCATTAACTCATAAGCGAACCAATTAGGCTTAAAAATATCATCTGTTGACGATCCAGACCGAGTAGTCACTTATTTTTTTCTGTAAAGGCGATATGAGCTCATTAATGACTCTCGCTTTTTTTTTAATCTTCAATTGTGAAATTATTTCCCATATTATGTTGAATGGTTCGCCATGCATCAGCAACTAAATTTTTATTTTTGTGGTCTTTACGACTTGCGTCCCATATTATAGGGTGTGCTTGATATAATTCTAGAAATTGTATCACTTTCTCATTCGTCCATGCCGGTGGCGATTTGCTAGACGAGGAAGCCATTTTTACTCGACGTACGCACTCGCTGCGTGTTGTGGCAGAACTGAGCAAAGCGCCAACGTGTGGACGGATCGCCAACGTTGGCGCGCAAATTCCTTTGATGAAACCGACACCAGACGGCCAACTACCAACGCTCGCCCCAACGTTGGGACGAATGCCATTTTCTAGATCCACACGTTGGACGAATAGCTTTGGAACGAGCGTTGGGGCCAACGTGTGGAGCCGGCGTTATGCGAATAGAGCTGAATAAGTGTGTGTAGTCCCCATAGACATAATATAGTAAACAGGACTGCGCACTTATACACAAAAAACGAGCCGAGTGAAACAGTTAGTACGGAGGCCGTCTGTCCCTTTCTAAAAGGGTGTCTATGAGATTAAGCTATGTGAGACAAATCCGAATTTGCTAAGATTATTAAACACAGATTGGTATTGAAGTTTTAACTTACGCAGTTTGTTACCTTAAGATACTAATATAAGCTTCTAATAATTAGCGGGAATTAGCAGCATAAAAGCAATAAGATTCGAAGTGAAGACTGTTTTTTTTGTATTTTTGCTTCACATATAGACTGCTGAGCCATATAATAGCCATTCTTCATTTTTTGGGAAGCTATAACAATAATACAACAGTTTTAGAATTCATCACACATGGATTAGAGAATTCATGGGCACCCTAGTTGTTTGATTTACGAAAATGTTATTATTAGCTAACCTGTGGAACGATGTATTGCAATCACCATAGGATTCACTTTTACAAGTATAAACGCAACACTTTTTGACCATTTTAATAGTTTAAATTGATTTATACAAAAAAATATAAACAACATTTTAAACGCTGATTACGCGCCAAAAATGTTCAGGGTTACCGCTAGAAAATAAAAAAAAAGCAAAATAAAAATTTATGTTGTTAATGTTTTAAGAATAAATACGAATAAATTAATGCGATTGTTATTAATTTGTTGACTTACAATTGTTCAAATAAGATAAAAAAATAAATGATTCAATTGTTTTTTTGTGAAGACAAAACTGTTGATCGTAACATTTTTTTATGCTGGCAAGGTGTTAGAACGAGACACACGGCCTCCGTTCTAACTATCCCTCTCGGCTCGGATTTGCCTCTGTGTATTATGCAACCAATTTAGTACCTTATTGCGTTGGAGTTCATTTTCGTAAATACATATTTTGAGAGTGCGCAATCTTGTTTAGTATTATTACATCTATGGTAGTCCCTTACTTGTACACTTATCAACAGAGGAACATGAAATAGAAAGAAGTGGGGAATCGCAGTCTTCGAAAAGAGGTGATGAGGAAATGGCTTCAGAAGCGTTTGGTCCAACTCCGCGAGTGGGGCCGGCTCTGGGGCACAAGGACTTCGGGCGAGCCTTGCTGCCGGGAGAGGGCGCTGCCATGGCCGCCTACGTCGCCGAGGGCAAGCGGATACCACGCAGAGGAGAAATTGGACTTACTTCTGACGAAATCGCATCTTACGAATCTGTAGGATATGTAATGAGTGGCAGCAGGTATGTAATATGACACCATTATTTGGGTGTTAGATTAAATTTCTATTAGCAGATAATGTCAGAGATAAAAGACGAACTTGTTGCACATCCTTATATCCGAGCGAAACCCACACTGATATAATTGCCCTAGTATGAATCTCAATCTATTTGATCGTAGTAGTTTTCATATATGTGCTATGACGATAAGGTACGAGTGATGCTAAACAGCTTGTTTATCTGAACAACAGACATCGTCGCATGGAGGCGGTGCGTATCCGCAAGGAGAACCAGATCTACTCGGCCGACGAGAAGCGAGCACTTGCCGCCTTCAGCAAGGAGGAACGCGCCAAGCGGGAGAACGCCATCCTCGCGCAGTTCCGCGACGTGCTGTCCGCCCGCGGCCAGCGCCGCGACGTGTAGCCGTCCGGCCCCGTGCTGTCCCCGACACTAGCCACGAGTACTATACGATTTTGGAAAGTGACTTTATTTAGATAATTATGTGGAAAAAATAAAGACTGGATTACAAAAGATATTGTTTAATTTCCTTAATTATATAATACATTATTTACATATTATTACAGTTTCCTTTTCAAGTCCATACTTAGCTTGATAAAATATTATAGAGAGACAAACAGTCCAAAACTCGGAATTTGTAAACACGTCAGCAGATGGTTGAGTGCAAGAGCCGAGCTGCTGGTGCAGGCGCTACTCGTGCAGACGCTCGAGCTGCGCGAGGCGGGCGCGGGTGGTGCTGAGCTCGCGGCGCTGCTGGTGCAGGCGCTACTCGTGCAGACGCTCGAGCTGCGCGAGGCGGGCGCGGGTGGCGCTGAGCTCGCGGCGCTGCTGGTGCAGGCGCTACTCGTGCAGACGCTCGAGCTGCGCGAGGCGGGCGCGGGTGGCGCTGAGCTCGCGGCGCTGCTGGTGCAGGCGCTACTCGTGCAGACGCTCGAGCTGCGCGAGGCGGGCGCGGGTGGGCTGAGCTCGCGGCGCTGCTGGTGCAGGCGCTACTCGTGCAGACGCTCGAGCTGCGCGAGGCGGGCGCGGGTGGCGCTGAGCTCGCGGCGCTGCTGGTGCAGGCGCTACTCGTGCAGACGCTCGAGCTGCGCGAGGCGGGCGCGGGTGGGCTGAGCTCGCGGCGCTGCTGGTGCAGGCGCTACTCGTGCAGACGCTCGAGCTGCGCGAGGCGGGCGCGGGTGGGCTGAGCTCGCGGCGCTGCTGGTGCAGGCGCTACTCGTGCAGACGCTCGAGCTGCGCGAGGCGGGCGCGGGTGGGCTGAGCTCGCGGCGCTGCTGGTGCAGGCGCTACTCGTGCAGACGCTCGAGCTGCGCGAGGCGGGCGCGGGTGGGCTGAGCTCGCGACGCTGCTGGTGCAGGCGCTACTCGTGCAGACGCTCGAGCTGCGCGAGGCGGGCGCGGGTGGGCTGAGCTCGCGGCGCTGCTGGTGCAGGCGCTACTCGTGCAGACGCTCGAGCTGCGCGAGGCGGGCGCGGGTGGGCTGAGCTCGCGGCGCTGCTGGTGCAGGCGCTACTCGTGCAGACGCTCGAGCTGCGCGAGGCGGGCGCGGGTGGCGCTGAGCTCGCGGCGCTGCTGGTGCAGGCGCTACTCGTGCAGACGCTCGAGCTGCGCGAGGCGGGCGCGGGTGGTGCTGAGCTCGCGACGGGCGGCGGCGAGAGCTCGTCGTGCGGCCGCCAGTTGCGCTCGCAGTACGGCGGGATTCTCGGAGTCGGGAGACTCTTCGACGTCGTCCTCTGGTATTTCAATACAGTCCTGTTCGCTCGCTCCTGGCACGGTTATCTATAAGAAAAACGAATTGCATCAGCGGATCGAACATAGCAGTAAGCTATGCATGGAAGAGGGTACGCGGTACACGTGACGTCACCTCGGGCGGGTCGGCGCGGGCGGCGGTGGCGATGAGGCGGTTGAAGTTGCTCTTGTTCATGATGATCTTGACGGCGGGCCGCTGGCTGCCCAGTGACGTCACGCCGGACGCGGCCGCGCGACTTGACACTTTGTTCTTGGCTTTCATCGGTACTATTTTCGATGGGGAGATTATTTTTGCGTCAGGAGGCAATTGTACAAACTTGACCTGTAAGTTAAGAATGACCAATTTGATATGACGATGTTACTTGTATCTAAATATAATTAACAAAAAAAAAATCGTTAAAAAAACTTTTAAGTTAAACGATTTTATTTTATGTGCACTGAAAACTAGAAAATGAATAAATAGTTACTTACCTATCAACCTACGTGGGTGGTCCCGGTCATATTAGACTAAAATAAAAACGTGGGGCCCCTCTGAAATCCTACCCATGGCAAAGCCCACATTTTAAATCATAAAATCCCAAAAGATTAACTGTATCAACTGTGTTATATACAGTCATGGACACGTAATTAAAGACACTGTTGGAATCTTAACTTACCGGGGCATTTCTCCTGTATTTCTTTTTTCAGATTGCCATTGGAACTTTCTTTTCTATTTTAAAATATTTAAGAAGGCATTGTGAAATGTTAAAACTAATGACTGTTTAATAATCCCTCGCCCCTAGTTTTTTTTCGCTTTATCCGAATCTCGGGCGGTACGATCCATAACGAAGCCTGGCCATCTAATTAAAGACACTCCAATTGCTCAGAGGAAGAAATAGTTAGGAGTAGGAGTACAACTTTCATAAGTTGCCCTGAATTTCTCAGGGTTTCCATCATCAGATCCTAACCTGATGATTATGGGACCACCTGTGAGGTATACCCTATCAAACAAAAAAATAATTTATTACAATAGTCCTATGAACGATGTTTTCATAACAGCGCCTGAACAATTTTTAAAGCATTTTTTTCGTATGAAGGTGTAAAAAAATTAAGTTAGAGAGTATGCCATATTTTTTTAAAAAAAATTTTATCTTTTTTTTTTGAGATACGTCACATTGTTATAGGACGTGGGGCAATTTTGTATGGATTGTGATGCGTCTTCTTTCAGATAAATCTGACAATAGGTACTTAAATTTCAATTTCTAATTTTGATCCAAACAAACAAATACCGTACGGGTCGAGCTAAATAAAACCATTTCATAAAAATCAAAAAGGAAGGTTCGCTTTGCTGGGATATGGCCATTCTTATTGTTTTTCACATAATGTTACTCTCATCATTTAATGATGAATAATAAAATTTTAGTACCTGCATGTCCTGCGGGTTGATGATCTTCTTAACGGGCATCTTGTTATCCTTGGGCGTGGCAAGAAGTTTGTTGTTGAGCGTGAATATTTTGACGCCGGGCTTGGGCGGCGACTTGACGGGTGTGGCCGTGAGGACCATGCCCTTCCCTAGATTAGCACTTGAAGTCGCTTTGCTGGTGACGGGCGGCGTGGTTTCACTCTCTTTCAACATTAATTTTCCAGCATCTGCAAATTCTTACTTGTGTTAAGATGTAATTTGATGTCATTTTATTTGAACATAGACAGTTTGTTTCTACATTTGGGTTGTAGGAGCTGTGCAATTTTTAATTAATCCTGAATCGCGGTCTGAAGATTTTGTCATCCGTGCTGTTGTGAGGATGTATGTGTTTCACGCAAATACTACTCGATGGATTTTGTTGAACCTTGGTGGCTTGATAGCTTATATCAGAATAATATATACTTATACATACCTCGTGTGTTCATAAGTTTTGAGACAAAATAAAAGTTGCATATCTTTTTAAATAATTAACTTATATTTATAAAAACAATAGTAAACATTAAGTAAATAGTAAGTAAAAATTAAATATAATTATTATTCAAAATGACCACCCCTGTTTTTAATACATGCCCTTAGACGATTTGGCCAGTCATCAATGGCGGCACGAATCTTTTCCAGAGGAATTCGCTTCGCTTCTCGGACAAGAGCTCGCTTAAGTGACTCCAAGTTTGGGTGGGACTTTCGGCAGGCTCTGAGCTCTAATTCGGTCCATAGAGAATAATCCAGCGGGTTGAGGTCGGGGCTGGAGGAGGGCCATTCATTCGCCGCAATGAAGGCCGGCACATTTTCCTTCAGCCAAGCTTGAGTGGTTTTAGCCTTATGGGATGGCGCCGAGTCTTGCTGGAAAACCCAATACTTGTTATGGAATAGGGTATTAGACAGGGGTTTCACAACAGTCTCTAGAATGTCACTTTGATAATTTTTGGCTTTCACCTTGACGCCTTGTTGGCAGAAATGAAGCTGAGTCACACCTTCGTACGAAACTCCCCACCATACCATGACACTAGCCGGATGATGAGTACGCGAGACATTCCGTGCTGAAGCTGGGACATCCTTGCTACTTTTGGCATACACTTTATTGTTTTGTCGGTTGAACTTTTCTTCGACAGTAAAGATTTTCTCGTCGGTGAAGAGTATCTTCCTCACATCGTGTCTCCTAAGCAGTATTGGACAACGTTCGCGTCGCAATTGACGAAGGCGATCGTTTAAAAAGTGTACTTTCCTACGGCTATACGCCTTAACCTTGAGATCATATTTCAGTATTCTGTTGACTGAAACGCGCGAAATATTGGTCTGCAGAGCGAGTTTCTTCTGAGTGCGACATGGATTTCGGCGAAGTCGCTCTCGGATGATTTTAATGTTCGCAGGCGTCCTCACAGAGCGTGGACGACCACTTCTTTGCCGATCTTGTAAAGAACTTGTCTCCTTGTATCGTTTAATAGTGTAATACACGAAGTTACGGCTCACACCAAAACTTTTCAGTTCTCGGAAAATGTCCATAGGTTTTCTTCCCACCTTAAATAGTGAAATGACGGTCGCACGTAATTCTTTTGTTCCCTCCATTACGAGAAAATTTAAATAAAATAATCCGAAATCATAGATATTAAAAGTTAACATTCCAAATTCAAAATTAGAAAAAAGAAATATACAGCAGCCAGTAATTTTTATTTAATTTTTATAAGTAAAAAGTTTGTCTCAAAACTTATGAACACACGAGGTATAATATGCTACTTTTATCCAAGTGCAAAAAGAAGATCTCTCGAGACGCAGGTGAAATTGCAGGCGGAAACTAGTCTTATATAAGCTCTACCTACTAACAATTCTACTATCACTTGTTAATGGAAAAGCCTTTCGACAGGCAGACCATCTATCTATACTAATATTATAAAGCTAAAGAGTTTGTTTGTTTGTTTGTTTGTTTGAACGCGCTAATCTCAGGAACTACTGGTCCGATTTGAAAAATTCTTTCAGTGTTAGATAGCCCATTTATCGAGGAAGGCTATAGGCTACTTTTTATCCGGGTCCGTGCCGAGGTTCCCACGGGATGCGGGTGAAACCGCTGGCAGAAGCTAGTAAAATATAAAAATAAAGTGACCCACCCACCAATGTCACGATTACTTAAGTTCCGCGAGATTCTAATACATAATATAGAGTCGAAGTGGTTTTTCTTAGTAGTGATGATGACATGGTTTATGTAGATGGTTGAGCGCGGCACCTGAGAGCACGACGGTGCGGCCGCTCTGCAGCGCGGTCAGCACCGTGCTGCCGTCGTCGGCCGGCAGCAGCGTGATGCCGTGCTGCCGCAGCAGCGCCGCCGCCGCCCCCGAGCCGCCCGCGCTCTGCACACACCACACTCAGCGCTACTCTAACCTACAGCTTCAGCTAGATTAACACTATATGCTTAAATGCATCTCACAGTCTCACCGGTATGCTGATGCAAAAGTTTCCTTCCGAGAAAAAATAGATTTACGAAAATGTTTTGTAGAAGTGCTATCTAGGCTTGGATATAATACCTCAATTTTCAATTCCTGTTTAATTGTCTTTTCAGCTTGCTTCGTCTTGGTAGGTTTCATATCTTGGATTCCTAAGAATAAAGGATAACATAATTATTGAATAGACACGAGTGCAGTTCATTATAGTTTTATTGAATGAATACTCACTTTGTACAGCATCAAATGTTTCCATCTGAGATTCCGTGGGGGATATTTCGGCCATTTGTTCTGCAACAGAAAACATGAGATGAGCGTGAAGCCGACGGCGGCGGCGGCGGCGGCGGCGGGGCGGCGTACCGTGCAGCGCGGACACGGAGCGCGCGGCCTCGCGCTGGCGCAGCGCGTCGTCCATGAGGCGCAGCAGGTCGGCGCGGCCCAGCTCGCGCGCCAGCGACAGCGGCGTCTTGTGGAACTTGCTGAGCGCGTTCGGGTCCGCGCCCGCGCGCAGCAGCTCGCGCGCGGCGGCCGCGTGGCCGTGCTGCGCCGCCCAGTGCAGCGGCGTCATGCGCAGCAGGTCGCGCGCGTCGGGCGCGGCGCCGGCGTCCAGCAGCAGGCGGGCGGCGGCGGCGTGGCCGGCGGCGGCGGCGAGGTGCAGCGCGGTGCGCTCGACCTTGGTGCGCGCGTCGCGCGTGAGGCCGGCGCGGAGCAGCACGGCGCACGTGGCCGCGTGCCCGCCGCCCGCCGCCAGGTGCAGCGGCGACGTGCCCAGCTGCCGCCCACATACACGAAACTCTAAAGTCTAAAGTCGTCTAGGTACACGTATACATTTTTATTATTAGTTAAATCTTCTATCCAAAAACACACAAAAATCCACAAAAACGAGACTTTTGACTAATAATAATAATTTATACGTGTACCTACACGAGTTTTTAAGAAAAGATCTTGAAATTCAATTATCTTGAAACGGGTTAACTTTTGCCCAGTGTATCCCATGGTCAAATTTGTCCGTATTGACCTATACTATCACCTCATGAAAGGATGCGGACCACTTACAAGTAACCCTGTATCATCAATCATCTCAGCCATAGGACGTCCACTGCTGAACATAGGCCTCCCCCTTAGATCTCCACAGATACCTGTTGGAGGCGACCTACATCCAGCGTCTTCCGGCGACCTTTATAAGGTCGTCTGACACCACCTTGGGACTTTTGGTCGCCCTCCCGGTAGTAGAGCAAGTTACCAGACTTCAGGGTTACGGTGTCCTCTCCCTCTCTACGGACTTCGCATAACCCTATAATGTCCCAATGTAGCTTGCTCAACTCCTCTTCCAGCTCGCAGATCCTTTCGTCAGTCATCAATGTGCGTATGTTGTGTGTTACCAGGGCCAGTCGTCGTGGGGGTGGGTAGCCGGATCTCTTCCGGAGATTCTTAGCACCCCCTGCTCCGCCGTTACCTTGACCGCTACCCGCGCCAGGGATAGCGGAGCTCCCGGGGACTGGGGGCCTGGTTTCTGTGCCTATTATTTGGGGGGTATTTGCCTTTAATCGCCACGCTTGGCAGGCGGGTTGGCGATCGCAGTGAGGATGTACAGTACACGGAGGACGCTGCTGCCCGACCTCCGGTTTGTCCCTTAGTCGCCTCTTACGACACCCACGGGATGATTTGGGGGGAGCGCAATTCTAAGCTGGCGTCCCACGGCATACTACTACATTATATATTACATACATTAACCCTGTATACTACTGCATTATATATACTACTTATAACTTTGTATATAATTTTATTTGGATACGTGTTTTTAGGGTTCCGTACCCAAAGGGTAAAACGGGACCCTATTGTTTTCGCTCCTCTGTCCGTCCGTCCGTCCGTCTGTCACCAGGCTGTATCTCATGAACCGTGATAGTTAGAGAGCTGAAACTTTCACAGACGATGTATTATTGTTGTCGCTATAACAACAAACACTGAAAACTAGAATTTAATAAATATTTTGGGGGGCTCCCATACAACAAACGTGATTTTTTTGTCCATTTTGTAAATCGGTACGGAACCCTTCGTGCGCGAGTCTGACTCGCACTTGGCCGGTTTTTTTATACGAATGCTGTTATTAGGAAGGTCGGTAGGTATCATTTGATTGATGTAAGTATTTTTGAAGGTAATAAATTGAGGTAAAAAATCTTCAAAAACAAGCTTTTATTTAAATGCGCTAAAAAGAAAAAAATAAACTTTTACTGTAACTTTACTGTCAACTTATAACGACATTTCAAATTTAACATATTTCACACAATTTATACGTTTTAAAAGCTTGTCGCGAGATTTAAGTACTCGTATTTACTTTCTTAGTAAAATCGCGACAAGCTTTTTAGCGCATTTAAATAAAAGCTTGTTTTTAAAGATTTTTACTTTTTTAAAGACTTTTTAGTTTTCACCTGGTAAGTTCCTAAGTCTAAATTCTGTAGCGGCGGTCATCTTGGATTTTTATTTCGTAAAGTGCAATGTGTTCTACTTGTCAATCCCTTTCATTTGATACCCATATTGTATAGGTACCTTAAAAATAACTAGTCCGCCATCTTGTATATTTAGCCATGTTGGATTTAGGATGACGTCACATAGCTTAACATGCATTGTCATCCAAACTAAACATGTATGCAAAATTTCAGCTCAATCGGTTGAGGGCAAGTGCCTTAAAATTGAGTTGTAAAATTTCACCCGAACACACATAGTTACATACATACATACATACAGCTTGGCAAAAAAGAGTGTGGAATAAATGAGGTCAGCACTATCGCACTGTGGCAGCCCGGAATACTACGACTACACAGATTTTGATATTTGTTATTTTTGGAGATATTCAATCCTAAGTAGGCGATGTCCCTTGGACACTTCAATGTCCAGTATTAACGATGTTAACAATTTTTATTTGATTTTGATTTTTAGTTCCAACTGTCACCGCGTCAGACTCTTTTTTGCCAAGCTGTACATTGCAAGTTAAATAAAAGCTTGTAAAAATTAAGCAAAATTAAAAATTTTGAAAAAACCCCCGACGGTAAAAATCTTATTGAAAAATAATAAAATAACTCAAAACCCCCGACTTAACCCAATTATATAGGAATATCCGTCGGGAGCTGCCATTAAACCAGCTAAAGGATTCTAGTGTCGTGAATACAATTATTGAAGAATTGTAGATGTTTAACGATGACATAAAATACACTCAATTAATTGTTGAAATTTCATATAGAAAAGGCAGCCCCCGACGGTTATTCCTATATAATTGGGTTAAGTCGGGGGTTTTGAGTTATTTTATTATTTTTCAATAAGATTTTTACCGTTGGGGGTTTTTTCAAAATTTTTAATTTTGCTTAATTTTATTTCAGACTTTTTAGAGAACATATACGAATTATAGTCTATATGATATGTTATTGCAATATTATTTTGCACCGATATTGTAGCGCCCTCTAGTGAGTTACAGGCGTAATTTTTATTATTTGGGAACATGCATTAAGCACGTACACATTGCTGATGAAAACAGAATTGTAATCGGACGTTTTGATTATATTGTAACATTGTTTGGCACTAATATTGTGGCGCCCCCTAGTGATTAATAGCCATGACACCTATCTAAGAACATGAACTCATCGAACACAAAACCGTTATTGAAAACCGCATCAAAATCGGATCATTAGTTTAGAAGGTAGGTGGGAACATTACTTTGCTCTTTTGCACTAATATTGTGGCGCCCCCTAGTGAGTTACAGCCATGACACCTATCTAAGAACATGAACTCATTGAACACAAAAACGTTATTGAAAACCGCATCAAAATCGGATCATTAGCTTAGAAGGTAGGTGGGAACATTACTTTGCTGTTTGGACTAATATTGTGGCGCCCCCTAGTGAGTTACAGCCATGACACCTATCTAAGAACATGAACTCATCGAACACAAACCCTTTATTGAAAACCGCATCAAAATCAGATCATTAGTTTAGAAGATATGTGGGAACATTACTTTGCACAAACGCACACACAAACACACAAACGCACATCTCTCACCCTAAACGCATATACCTGCTCCGTTCCGTCGTGGGTAAAAAGCGGTCCCCCGACACGTCAAAATTTAGTTTAGTCTGACATGCTTTAATTGGTACTTACGTAGTGTTAAAAGTTATTTTTTTCTTTTTATAGAGTTTAGCATTTTTAACCTTTTAAGTATCATAATAATTGCGTAAAAGATTAACCTTTGGTCATTCTAAATTTTCAGCAAAAATATAAATCGGTTTATCCGTTTCATTCCGGCATTCCAGGGTTTCATCCGCCACATCCCATTTCCAGCATCAGGTTCTCGTCAATCAGAAACATGAAGAGAACTCGTCAAGACAAATTCAATGAGCCCAAACTCGATGGGTTTACTAAAAGGCAGTTCAGGGTTACGTCTCCTATCTTCGTGTCCTAACAGCAGACCAGCTCAGTGGTTCCAGAAGACATAAGTGTTTAAAATTTCAGATCCCACATATGCTTGCAAGTAAACTGAGCGTGTAACATTCCTATCACACCTAACAAACGAGCTGATGACCTTGAAGACCTGAACCGATTTCCACCAAACATAGCTAAGAACACTCCCGACTGACATTCCTTTCAAACAAAAAAACCGCATTACCATCGGATCATCCGTTTGGGAGCTACGATGCCACATACACATACACACACACACACACACACACAGACACGTCAAACTAATAACACCCCATCGTTTTTGCGTCGGGGGTTAAAAAACTAACATTGAAACTTTCCTCTTTATAACATTAGTATAGATAAGAACATTTAAAACCAAACCTCTAATCGATGTGAACATCCTTCTTTAATTTTAACAAACAACATATTGTAAGTGTTGCAGTCATCCGGTTGAATCTGCTATTTGATTGAATAACCAGCGCGTTCATTGAATCCAAGGGCGGATCGAGCTTCGGCGCCAGGGGGGGGTCACACAGTCGTGATCAAGTCACAAAAAATATTAATTATTGATTTATAAATATTAGTTAAAAAGCAAAAGTTGCCGACATTTGGGTTTATATAAATAATATTATATTATAGCGTATACTTCTTATAATGTAAAAAAAAGTAGACAGACTATAAATACCTACAAAAAGCGCGAGCGCAGCAAGAGCGAAATTTTTATGAAAGTTAAGAAAAGTGTTTGCATGTAGATAATGGCCCGAGCAGAGTGAACGCAATTTCTTGTATTTATACTAGACACGCGCGAAAAACAAAAAAGCGCGAGCGAAGCGAGCGCGAAAATTTTTATTCAGGTCAAGGTCTAAGGTTAAAAAGTGTTTTTATGTAGAAAATTGCCCTAGCTGAGGGAACGCAATTTCTTGGACAACTGTAGGTGCGAAATTAAAAAAAGCGTGAGCGAAGCGAGCGCGAAAATTTTTATCCAGTTCGAGGACTAAAAGTAGATGAAAGCACTTTCTTGCTATATAACAAGTATACAGCACAAATACAAGAAAGCGCGATCGAAGCAAGCGCGGGATTTTTTTCAGGTTGAAGACTAAACTTCCCAGCGGCTGGGCCCCGCTGGGAAGTTCTGGGAAGTTAGGGCCAAGGCCTGCCGGGGCTGCGGGTTGTTCGAAAGAGATACCGCGGCCCTACTACATAAAAGGCCTATGACGGAACACGACGGTTTTTAGTCAGTAAGAGTCTGACACTCCCTCACCGTTGCTAACCCACAGCGGGAGGGGTCATTTGATGATTTTTGACGTCGTTAAAAAAAAAAACTAAACTTTTGAAAAGTATTGTGTACGCAGAAAAGGGCGCGTAATTTGTATGTTTTTTTTTTATTGCGGCAACAGTAGGTAAAACATTTTCTGTAAAAATTTCAATTGTCTTACTATAGGTAAGGGTTCATGAGATACAGCATGTAGACGACCCGGACAGCGGAAGCGGATTCTTAGTAACAGGGTCCCGTTTCCTCCTTTTGGGTAAGGATAAAGGGTAAATAAAGAATAGAGAGCGAGCGCTGCGAGCACGAATTCTTCAGCAAAACTACTCTACCTCTATCTATGTATCTATGTACCTATTCACTCGGAATAAAAATTATCTTATGCTTGCTAAATGTGATCCTGATGGAACAAAAACATAAAACATCGTGTTTAACCATTTCAATTAGTGCTCCACCTAGGTCCTGGACCTGGCCCAGGGGGGGGTCATGACCTTGTGACCTACCCCCTGGATCCGCCCTTGATTGAATCAACGATATTTAATTGAAAGATTAGGCCAGTAAATGAACAAGCATGAAAGATTAGGCCAATAAATGAACAAGTATCACTCAACGTCAAGCTAAGTAGCAGTTTGTAACATAGCCCTTTGAATGTTGTGTTTGTCAAGTGATATTGTACACAAAGGCTATTTTTAATCATATGTGCTTGTATACCTAATGTTAATTTATGTGTAACAATTGTAGACAAACCAATAAATAAATAAACACAGCCGACATAAATCGCCAAGTGATTCAAATTTTGTTATCTTTTTTTACCACTACGGCGGTATTAATCACCAAAAATATGGTCACTTTTGTATAGGTAATTACTGTTCGATGCTGGCAACCAAACATGAAGTAGGCTGTATCCTATTCTACTTACATTCAGGAACTTGAGGAGTTGTCCTTTAGTCATGCAAATGAAATGTGGTCGATTCTGAATGGGGAGTGAAGTGTGACATGGCATACCCAGTCGGTGGTGAAGGGCGCGCCTTTGGCCATGAGGTCCAGCACGAGCTGCGTGTCGCCCGCCCGCGCCGCCAGCAGCAGCCGACGGCCCAGCTCCACGGCCGCCGACGACGCCGCCACCCGCCCGCCCGCGCCGCCGCCACCCGCACCGCCCCCCCCCTGCTACACCGCCCGACACTTTCCATTACACTGTCCTACTGCACCATGTTTTCACACAAGAAAATATATCAATTCTAGGTCAGGTACAAGTACCAATGTATCTTTTCTAATTGGTAATAATACCATCTCCGGTGGTTTCTCCCACTACCTGAATGTGCTACTTCCCGCATGGATAAAAGAAGTAGCCTACATTATAATCCTTACTTAATACAAATATGTCAAAGTTTTGCATGCATTATGTATGGATGTGGTAGCTGCCCTACTCTGCAAATCGATCAAATACATTATACTAAATCTTGACAGTAATATACATAAATATATCAGAATAACATATAGACTACTTTTTACTATCTGGGTATGGGAAACAGTTCTCTTAGAACTCCCCGAATTGGGTGAAACTGCTGGGTTAAGCAAGTATAGAGGTATTTTAAATGCGGAAACGAACATGTCTGTCTGCTCAGCTTCCACACCGTAACTACTGAAACAAAATAATTAAAGAAGCTTGAGAAAGGACATTGTATTATCTGGGTCTTTTGGGATGGAGCTGGATTGGGGAAAACTTTGTGCATAATTTTGAGTGAGGGACAGGAACAGGGAGTGATCACCTGAAAGGTGACATCATTATAAAGGAAGCAATATGAACTAGGAACAGTAAAGGAACAGGAATCAGAATATTATTTTTAATTTATGTGGTTTATAAAATTTGAGTATTTAAATAGGAAAGTAGAAATTGATCATTTTTGGTTCATTTTCTAATGAAACAAAAGTGATTGTTGCCGTGATATAGTACAGGGATGTATTACTAAACTCACAGTAATGATCTGCGGGGTTGTGATACGCACCACCACATCCTCTGAGCACAGGTCTGATGTCATCGCAGCGCCCCTGCAACAACCGTGCCAGCTACATCAGGCACTTAGCATAGTGATACTGTCAAACTAACAACATCTACTATACAAGTACATTATTTATTTATTGTAGGAAGGCTTACAGTCTAATAACACAACAAGATAGTAACAATAGTTTAAACTATAGAGGTGTATACATTATGAATCTATACCCACCCCTGCTTACGCCTGACAGACACAGGATTAAAACTATGATGTTCTATTGTTTTTATCATAGAATTTACCCTTCATGACAAATAAATCTTGTAAAATATTACCTACTTAAAACCCCAAGCAGTTGCTAAATACACAAATCAAATGATAGGTACCTTCTTCATGTAGGCACTGATTTCCTTAAACTTGGAGAAGCAAACGACTCATGTGCCTAATCACCGAAACAATTTAGTAAACACGGTTTCCAGAGCGTTTTGAACAAAGTTATTGCAACTTTGTCTGAAGGTAAACAAAATTGCTTATTGAGGCATTGAACGTGGTACTTGTATCTAGTAAGTTTAATGTTACAATAACGCATCATCATAAATTGAGATGAATGATCAAACATTGGCTACAAGCTACAATTAGCAGTTTTTGAACACAATAATATTGATCTAAATTAGACAGGATAAGGATGTCAAGCGCGCAGCTAAAGCCATGCCTTTCGACCATAGATAATACACTATTATGCTTTCGACCGCCATAAAACACACTTCCTTTTCCTGTCGCAACGGAAGTGATAGACTGTCTCTTCTCCTAAAAAATAACAAAGTTGCATATTTTTATCCACTTACCTATAACTAGCTTTTCATAATACTATTAGTAATTTGTTTTATTGCTCCATATTGGAATTTGTGTAAAAAATTGTAAACGTCAACAGAATTCCACAGGTACGATTCAATGATTGAAAGAAAAATCAACGTTATTGTACCGCGAAAATAAATGTCAACATTAAAGTTTTAGTATAAATTTTCGTAATTTTGGTTTAGGCATATAGCACATTAACTGTTTGTTTAGAACATGTTAAATGTACTTAATTCTAGCTTTTACATTCTGTAAAATATATTACAAAATCTAAGTTTTAGGTTATTATTTTGTTTCTGAATGTTGGTGCTTTAGTTTTTGGTATGCTCATAGACAATGCAATGCATTTGCTGATTAGTAAATAACTAATATTCATTACACAATGGATCATATATTTTCTGTATTTTGTAGTATATAATATATTGTAGAATTTTATGCACTTAAAATGGAATAAAAATAAAATATTTGTAAGTTGTTTGTCACAACACATCTGGATTGCGTCACGACATGACAGATGGCGTTGCTTTCAAGCTCACTTCTAAAGAGTAGGCCTCAGATTCTACATATATTTTTACAAGCTTTTATTTAACTTGCAATGTATGTATGTATGTATGTAACTATGTGTGTTCGGGTGAAATTTTACAACTCAATTTTAAGGCACTTGCCCTCAACCGATTGAGCTGAAATTTTGCATACATGTTTAGTTTGGATCTTTGATTATATATATGTCTAGATGTAGCGTCGAGTGCGCGCAAGCGTGGAAAAAAATGTCGATGAACTGCTCATCGACAGAAGCTTTCCTGTCAATCAGAACAGGTCGTGCCGCTTAACTGTCAAAACGTATTACGCGCTCTAACTAAAATACAAATAACAGTGGTAAAATGACGACATGTGCAATTAAAGTCTGCCGGAATTATAAAGGAAGGCTAAAAAGTTCAAATAACATCTCCTATCATCGGTAACTGACCCAGAAATTAAATATTTGTTTTTTGTAATTATGTTTACTAAATCACGCCATATTGTATCAGTGTTGCCAGTTTCTGTTTTTCATTTTCCCAACTTCACGTGTTTATGTTATGTATAAAGGATATTTTTTTAAGCATTGCGCAAAAAAATAATAGGTATAATTTCCATTTTTATTGCTTGGATAGACATTTTCTGATTCTACAAAATATTATCTACTATTATTTGATAACTAAGTGATGGTCATCAACGTAACATAATTTTTTTTTAGTATTCCAAGTAATCCTATTGTTAGGAGTCAGTGGATAGACCGCATTAAAAAAAGCCGCGGAGATGCTATGTGGACACCAACAAAAAATACCGTAGTGTGTTCCGATCACTTCCGCAGCAAGGACATGAGTACTGTCGACAAGATGGAGCGCCGAAGACTTACAAAAGGAGCAGTGCCAAGCAAGGTTCAATTTTCTATAAAGTTATAGTTAAACCGAATAACACTATGTATACAAACGTATTTAGGTAATTAGTTTTTTTTTTTTCATTATTTATGGGAGAATCGTAGAAGCTGGTATCATTATTTACGTCAACTCGCGGGGTAAAATGACACCTACACGCACACATGCATAACAATTTTGTCTAGCTCTGCTTCTTTGTTGGGATTGTATGGTGACACTCCATCTAGACATATATATAATCAAAGGTTTGGATGACAATGCATGTTAAGCTATATGACGTCATCCTAAATCCAACATGGCTAAATAAATATACCTATTGTCAACTTATAACGACGTTTCAAATTTAACATATTTGACACAATTTATATGTTTTAAAAGCTTGTCGCGATTTTACTAAGAAAGTAAATACGAGTAAGTACTTAAATCTCGCGACAAGCTTTTAAAACGTATAAATTGTGTCAAATGTGTTAAATTTGAAACGTGTTATAAGTTGACAGTAAAGTTACAGTAAAAATTTATTTTTTTCTTTTTAGCGCATTTAAATAAAAGCTTGTTTTTAAAGATTTTTTTAAACCATTGATTTAAACTGTGTCTCAGATCTCAAATGGAAAACAATCTTGAAAGGACTTTTTACACAAATGCATATTAAACGATTGCTTACAATATTTATTAAATTAATTATGTAATGGTCATTATTGTATAAATCTACATTGATTTTAAACTGAGCCTATACATACCTACATATAATAAATCTGCAGAGAGGTTATTTTTTATCATCATCATCTTCATAAAACAAATAATTTTCAGTATTCTTATCCAAATAAACGATACGATGACGGTTTTTTTTAACGACGTCAAAAATCATCAAATGACCCCTCCCGCTGTGGGTTAGCAGCGGTGAGGGAGTGTCAGACTCTTACTTACTAAAAACCGTCGTGTTCCGTCGTAGGCCTTTTATGTACCAGGGCCGCGGTAACTCTTTCGAACAATCCCGCAGCCCCGGCAGACCTTGGCCCTTGGCCCCGCTGATGATACGATGATGGCTGAGTTTGATTTGCACGCAGCCTTACAAGTATAAGTATGTGACATCAGTCATCAAGCAGGAACATCAAAGCATGTCAGCTGCTACGCCACATGACGACGACCGCGACGGTAAGATGTTCATGGATAGTGCCAAATAAGAAACTCCAAGTAAGAAAATTTATATTTTTATACACTTAATATGTAAAGGAAATCAGACTGATGAAATGTAGGAAATTACAAACAAATGCAGCCTATGATAGCGAATTAACAATTCCTCGACTGTCCCACTGCTCGGTGAAGGCCTATTTTTTAACCCCCGACGCAAAAACGACGGGGTGTTATAAGTTTGACGTGTCTGTGTGTGTGTGTGTGTGTGTGTGTGTGTGTGTGTGTGTGTGTGTGTGTGTGTGTGTGTATGTGGTATCTTAGCTCCCGAACGGATGATCCGATTGTAATGCGGTTTTTTTGTTTGAAAGGAATGTCAGTCGGGAGTGTTCTTAGCTATGTTTGGTGGAAATCGGTTCAGGTCTTCAAGGTCATCAGCTCGTTTGTTAGGTGTGATAGGAATGTTACACGCTCAGTTTACTTGCAAGCATATGTGGGATCTGAAATTTGAAAAACTAATGTCTTCTGGAACCACTGAGCTGGTCTGCTGTTAGGACACGAAGATAGGAGACGTAACCCTGAACTGCCTCTTAGTAAACCCATCGAGTTTGGGCTCGTTGAATTTGTCTTGACTAGTTCTCTTCATGTTTTTAATTGACGAGAACCTGATGCTGGAAATGGGATGTGGCGGATGAAACCCTGGAATGCCGGAATGAAACGGATGAACCGATTTATATTTTTGCTGAAAATCTAGAATGACCAAAGGTTAATCTTTATTGTTTCTCAATCTGTGCAATTCTCCCAGAGCCAGTTTGTCATGAGGATTGTTAAACAGCTTCCTTTGGCCGAGATCGCATATAGCGACCCCATCTTAAAATAAAAGAAATTAAATGAAAGAAGGAAAAATTAAGGAGCTCCTTCAAAAAGCATGAAATAAAATTATATTATAAATTTAAAAAAACCCCGACCCAAAAAAAGCACGCAATTATTATGACAAAAGGTTAAAAACGCTAAACCCTATAAAAAGCAAAAAATAACTTTTAACACTACGTAAGTACCAACTAAAGCATGTCAGACTAAACTAAATTTTGACTTGTCGGGGGACCGCTTTTTACCTTTTGAAATACTTATAAGTTTAAAAAATGTAACGTGACGCTCTGTGCCGTCACGTTACATTTAGTAGTTCAGAAAGCATAAAAAAGAGAAAAGAAAAAAAATAAACTCGACTAATTGGGATATCGTTGGCATCATCATCTGCCTAGGCGTCTCCCAACTATTTTGGGGTCGAATTCCAGTCTAAGCGGATGCAGATGGTACTCAATACCAGTGTTCACAAGGAGCGATTGAGTGATTAAGCATATCTGACCTGTACAGACCAGTTACCCGGGCAACCCGATACCACTGCCTGGTTGTTAGACTTTCGGGTTTCTGATTACCCGCAACGACTGCCAAAGATGTCCAAATGATAGCCAGGACCCACCAATTTATAATTTCTTCCCATTTTTATTTAACCGTGAATACATATCTATCTATACTTATAATAAATCTGTAGAGAGGTCAATTCTGTACATCCTACTAATATTATAAACGCGAAAGGACAATGCTATTCTTTGTATGGAAGTTGGGCTCAAGAGTTGTCCACGGTAACTGCATAGTGTATTATGTTCCATAGGCTTATAATAGGTCCCAGACCGAAATATTTCGAAATCAATCCCAGGAGTCCTGAGAAAAACTGGTTTGACTCTTATTCAATATTACGAAAAATATACTTACGAACTCTTAACTATTCCACTTTCATTATCTTAATTGAAATCTATACTAATATTATAAAGCTAAAGAGTTTGTTTGTTTGTTTGTTTGAACGCGCTAATCTCAGGAACTACTGGTCCGATTTGAAAATTTCTTTCAGTGTTAGATAGCCCATTTATCGAGGAAGGCTATAGGCTACTTTTTATCCCGGTACGGGAAGTAGTTCCCACGGGATGCGGGTGAAACCGCTGGCAGAAGCTAGTGCATTATAATATTAATCGGCAAATACGAGGTATTGAACGAGATTTTTTTTTACCAACTCCAAAAAATGGAGGAGTTTCTCAGTTAGTTTGTATTCTTATTACGTTTGTACGTGCATAACTCCGTCTTTTTACCAACCGATTTAAACAATCATTTTATTGTTTGAAAGGATTTACTTTCCAAATGGTTCCTTTGTTATTCGGTCCAGGGTCTGGTGATAGAAACTGTAAAACAATAGGGAACTCTCGGAAATTGTAAGCACATATCGAATAAAAACTTGTCATTCGGGTATATGTCTCCGACACCACAAAACAGTGGAGGTTAAAACCTGACCTGACGATGGAGACGACAGTGAGACGAGGGAACTCCTCAACGGTATCTATTTACTACCTCGTGTTCGAGCTTATTTTATTCCGAGCTTATTTTATTCGTCTTGATAAGATTTTTCCATTGCAATTACGGAATATTAATTGCATGACGCTACACGAACTTAGGACTGATTGTGGTAGATAGAGACTGAAAAGCAAGAGAAACAACAATTTCCTTTAAACGTCTATTCCTGTTTTTTTATCCTATTAACAGTGAAACCACGAACTATCTGAATGTTATTTCAAAAAAAGAGGTTGTTAGGTTTGTGGCTGCTTAAAATGGCTAGCTAACAATGGCTGGCTAACATTAGAACCGGTTTTTCTCGGGACCTCTGGGGCCGATTTCAAAAATATTTGGATTCCGTCTTAAGAGTGAAGTAAAGAACCTATTTTAACCATTCCCACTACTGGGCAAATGGCTTGGGCTTTATAAAGTGACTGTTCAAGTTGAACATTAGAACTGGTTTTTCTCGGGACCTCTGGGACCGATTTCCAAAACATTTGGATTTCGTGTTAACAGTGAAGTAAAGAACCTATTCTAACCATTCCCACTACTGGGCAAATGGCTTGGGCTTTATAAAGTGACTGTTCAAGTTTAAACATTAGAACCGGTTTTTCTCGGGACCTCTGCGACCGATTTCCAAAATATTTGGATTTCGTGATAACAGTGAAGTAAAAAACCTATTCTAACCATTCCCACTACTGGGCAAATGGCTTTGGCTTTATAAAGTGACCGTTCAAGATTAACATTAGAACCGGTTTTTCTCGGGACCTCTGCGACCGATTTCCAAAATATTTGGATTTCGTGATAACAGTGCAGTAAAGAACCTATTTCGACCACTTTCACTACTGGGCAAATGGCTCAGGCTTTGTTAAGTGACTATCTATGGAGAACATTTGAACCGGTTTTTTTCGGGACCTCTGGGACCGATTTCCAAAATATTTGGATTTCGTGTTCAGAGTGCACTATGGAACCAGCTGGAACTACTCCCACTGCTGGGCAAACTTTGAGTCCAGACCCTGGCATTGTCCTTTGTATGTATGGATGTATGGATGTTTGTTACTCTTTCACGCAAAAACTACTGAATGGATTTTAATGAAACTTTACAATAATATAGCTTATACATCAGAATAACACATAGGCTACAATTTGTAAACATATTGTTCGAAATACTAAACCTGCGCAGACGAAGTCGCGGGCACCAGCTAGTGGAATATATTTCCAAAATAACTATCAGGGGGTGATTAGTGATCGATACTGATGCCAAAAATGCAATCAGTAAAATTTTTGTCTGTCTGTATGTTCGTTATGGAAACAAAAACTACTTGACGGATTTTAACGAAACTTGGTACAATTATTCCTCATACTCCTCCTCCTCCTTAGTCAGGTTATAGGATACTTTTCATCACGCTAACATCAATAGGAGCAGAGCAGTGAAGATAAACGATGGGAAAACGGGAGAAGTTACTCCATTTTTTAAGCTTCCGTCGCGTGTGCAGCCTTAATGATTAAAGCTACACAGAAACCATGTACGACGGAAATGTTGTCCTTAAAATTATGTAAAAAATATCCCATGACAGCATTTGTCTATCTTTTATGGTTGACTCACAATGACACGTATAACTCTCGACAGCTTATTTCAACTTGAGTTTGCACAAAGTCCGAATCTAACGCGGACGAATTCGCTGGCAGCAGTGGCGGCGTAGCATCGGGTGGCACCCGGGGCGGACTACCTATTGAGCACCCCAAAAAAAAAAACGATAAAATATAATCACATAGTAAAAAAAATCGTGTAGAAATCATTCATGGTTCTTTTCGCTAGTTTTAACATTAAGAAATCGGAGACAGATCACTGCAAAGTTATAAAGCGCTAGCGAAGCGTTGAGTTTTGGAGTTTTTGAGTTTTGGAACACAAAATTACCCACAGTAGACACAAATGAACCTAAACATGCCTCTAAAAGACGGTTAACTAAGCCGCGAGCGTAGCGAGCGCGAAATTTTTGAGTTTTGGAACGCAATGATTCGTAAAGAAAGAAGAAAAGACCAGCGAAAAGTGAAAGGCGCGAGCGCAGCGAGCGCGAAATTTTCGAATTTTTCACCACAACAGTACCCAACAAGTTTGAAAAGAGTTACTGCAAAGTGAAGAAGCCGCGAGCGTAGCGAGCGCGAAATTTTTAATTTTTGGGATGCAAAAATACCTAAAGAAAGATAAAGGAACAGTGTAAAGTGAAAGGCCCGAGCGCAGCGAGCGCGAAATTTTAGATTTTTGGGATGCAATGATACGTAAAGAAATAAGAAAAGACCAGTGAAAAGTGAAAGGCGCGAGCGCAGCGAGCGCGAAATTTTCGAGTTTTTCACCACAACAGTACCTACCCAACAAGTTGGAAAAAAATCACTGCAAAGTAAAGAAGCCGCGAGCGTAGCGAGCGCGAAATTTTTTGAGTTTTGGGACACACAAGTCATGTGAATTTTCTAATTGTTTGTTTGAGGACTCTCAAATTTAAGTCAGAATTAAGCACAAATAAATAGAAACCGTGACTGAAGCTAGCGTCAGTTGTTTTTGCTACTTCGGGGCTTTAGCTTTTTGTTAGATTGAGGACTCTTCAACCAATGTGTGTTACCAGTGATGACTTACGGCACCGAAACGTGGTCTCTCACTATCGGCCTCATCTCAAAGCTCAAAGTCGCTCAACGAGCTATGGAGAGGGCTATGCTTGGTGTTTCTCTACGTGATCGAATCCGAAACGAGGAGATGCGTAGACGAACCAAAGTCACCGATATAGCCCACCGGATTAGCAAGTTGAAGTGGCAATGGGCAGGCCATATTGCTCGCAGAGCAGATGGCCGAGCGCAGCGTAGGACGTCCACCAACGAGGTGGACAGACGACCTTATAAAAGTCGCCGGAAGACGCTGGATGCAGGTCGCTTCCAACAGGTATCTGTGGAGATCAAAGGGGGAGGCCTATGTTCAGCAGTGGACGTCCTATGGCTGAGATGATGATGATGAGGACTCAAAAAGCAAGCGCAGAATAAATAAGAAATTAAAAAAAAACCGCGAGCGAAGCGAGCGGATTTTTTTTACTAACTTTGAGGAATTAAGTAATCAGGTAAAAGCAAAAATACAAGAGAGGGGTGACAGTCGGAATGAGAGGGGTGTCACCCCTCTCAGTCCCGCCTCAATGTCTCGCGCATGCACTGTTGTAGTTTTGTTTAAAATTTAAATATCGCGCAGTAACTGGTAGTGAACCTAGGCTTCGCAGATTAGAATGGCACCCTTAGTGACTTGTCCCATCTGCCGGCGCCATCCTGGTCATGCAGATATGTGCCGACCGTGATGGCACCCCCCGAGATGTGGCACCCGGGGCGGACCGCCCCCCCCGCCCCCCCCTTACGCCGCTACTGGCTGGCAGAAGCCAGTACTTATAAAAATTGAGGTAAAAAAATCTTTGAAAACAAGCTTTTATTTAAATGCGCTAAAAATAAAATAAACTTTTTACCTCAATTTATTTTATACTTTTTAGTTTTGACCTGGTAAGTTCCTAAGTCTAAATTCTGTAGCGGCGGTCATCTTAGATTTTGATTTGGTAAAGTGCACTTTATTCTACTTGTCAAGCCCTGTCATTGGATACCCATGTGGATGTGATTGAAAAAAATAGGTTATTCACCATTTTGTAGCGGCGGCCATCTTGGATTTTTATTTCGTAAAGTGCAATGTGTTCTACTTGTCAATCCCTTTCATTTGATACCCATATTGTATAGGTACCTTAAAAATAACTAGTCCGCCATCTTGTATATTTAGCCATGTTGGATTTAGGATGACGTCACATAGCTTAACATGCATTGTCATCCAAACTAAACATGTATGCAAAATTTCAGCTCAATCGGTTGAGGGCAAGTGCCTTAACATTGAGTTGTAAAATTCCATCCGAACACACATAGTTACATACATACATACATACATACATACATACATACATACATACATACATACATACATACATACATACATACATACATACATACATACATACATACATACATACATACATACATACATTGCAAGTTAAATAAAAGCTTGTAAAATAAATCTGTAGAGAGGTCAATTCTGTACATTGAATTTATTTCCTAATAAATTCAATGTACAGAATTGACCTCTAATAATAATATTAGTGATCGATACTGATGCCAAAAATGCAATCAATAAAATTTTTGTCTGTCTGTCTGTTTGTCTGTCTGTCTGTCTGTCTGTTTGTTCGTTATAGAAACAAAAACTACTTGACGGATTTTAACGAAACTTGGTACAATTATTCCTCATACTCCTGGGCAGGTTATAAGATACTTTTCATCACGCTGCGACCAATAGGAGCAGAGCAGTGAAGGGTTGTTGGGAAAAAGGGCGAAGTTACTCCATTTTTTAAGCTTCTGTCGCGTGTGCAGCCTTAATGGTTAAAGCTACACAGAAACTATGTATGACGGAATGGTTCTCCTTAAAATTATATAAAAAACATCCCATGACAACATATGTCTACCTTGGTCCGCGGACCACTGGTGGTCCCTGGAGGCATTCCAAGTGGTCCGCGAAGCTTTGCTTCGCGACGTTGCTATCCAGTTTACGTATACTTGTCCAACAGAAAAAAATGGATGTTTGGACTATATTTTACGTAATTTTGGTTATTAAATTTTCCCGCTCGCTTCGCTCGCGTATTCAGAGACTGCATGCCCTCGTTTTTGCATTTGTAACAAAAAGTTAAGTATTTTTGGGCTACATTTTACGTCATTTTGGTTCTGAGTCTTAAAAAATAATTAAAATATCCCGCTCGCTTCGCTCGCGTTTTCTGAAACTATATGTCCTCGTTTTTGCATTTGTCAGCAAACAAAACGTTTGGGCTACATTTTACGTCCGTACGAGTCCGAAAAAATTTCGCGCTCGCTTCGCTCGCGCTTTTCTAACTACATAGGTATGTGAACGTTCTTTGCATTTTCTTACCTACAAAATGATACAGTACTTGCGTTTTGTAAATGCTAAACATTGCGTTTGTAAGTGAAAGATTTTAAATTGTAAATACGTCCATTATACGGGTTTTCAACGCTTCTGATTGTTAAAAACAAGCATAGAAATCTGTTGGATGCCACTGACGACATGCGTTTAGCTTTGAGTAGTACTGAACCAAGAATTCAGAAATTAGTACCTAAAGAATCCAGTCACAAAAATCTCATTAAATTAAAATCTGTAGCTTCTAGTTTTTTGCTAAATAAAAAAGAAATGAGTGCTAATTATAAAGTGTGCTTGTATTCTTTAATAAAGAACCCTCAATTTAGGCAAAACAATGGGGTGGTCCCCGGCATGACAAACTTTTGGTAAAATAGTCCCTCATGACTAAAAGGTTAAGAACCACTGTTTTAGACAATAGGTAAGTTTTAGTTATTTTGGTAGGGTTTAAATATTCGTAACTAGCTTCCGCCAGCGGCTTCGCACGCGTGGAGTGTTGATAAAAAGTAGCCTATGTGTTAATCCAGGTTATCACCTATCTACATACCAAATTTCAATCAAATCGGTCCAGCCGTTTTTGCGTGATTGAATAACAAACATACATCCATACATTCTCACAAACTTTCACATTTATAATATAAGTAGGACTAGCTTCCGCCAGCGGCTTCGCCCGCGTGGTGTGTTGATAAAAAGTAGCCTATGTGTTAATCCAGGGTATCACCTATCTACATACCAAATTTCAATCAAATCGGTCCAGCCGTTTTTGCGTGATTGAATAACAAACATACATCCATACATTCTCACAAACTTTCACATCCTACTTATATTATAAATGTGAAAGTTTGTGAGAATGTATGGATATATGTTTGTTATTCAATCACGCCAAAACGGCTGGACCGATTTGATTGAAATTTTGTATGTAGATAGGTGATACCCTGGATTAACACATAGGCTACTCTTTATCAACCCAACACGCGGGCGAAGCCGCTGGCGGAAGCTAGTTTATAATATAAGTAGGAAGTAGGATATGCGTAATAGTCGTTCGTAGTCAGTGTCTAATGGATGTTCCAGAGTTTATACGCCACCGACTTCTAGGCCGATGCACCTAAGAATAGTTTTTTTTTGCTTTTCAGTGTTTTTGGGAGTCGGTTTTATTCTTTTGTAAAAAGTTTTTTATTTTTGGCTTTTCAGTGACAAGCATAGTTGTCACCATTGACATATATTCTAGCGATAGACAAGAACATCCATACAAATAATTTACCCGCTATGTCGTCTGTTGACATCTTGTTGACGTATTGTGACATGTAGTCATCCTCATTGATGTTAATTGCAGAAGTGACATTATATTTTCGCTTGTATTTTGCCTACATTCTTCATTACTCAAAAAGTTTATATCTAAGTGAATTCAAAATCATGTAGTATATCAAAAAGTTTATTTATATCTAAGTGAATGCAAAATCATCCTACTAATATTATAAACGCGAAAGTTTGTATGTATGGATGTATGGATGTTAGTTACTCTTTCACGCAAAAACTACTGAATGGATTTTAATGAAACTTTACAATAATATAGCTTATAGAGGTACATCAGAATAACACATAGGCTACAATTTGTGAACATATTGTTCGAAATACTAAACCTGCGCAGACGAAGTCGCGGGCACCAGCTAGTGTAATATATTAAAACCAGGAACTTATTTTTAGGTTTTTTTTTTTTATATTAATTACGATGTTTTTTTCTTGAGGACTATCACAAATTTTCGCGAATTTAAACGCGCTGATATATCTTGTAGTGTTTTTACAGTAGCGAAATACATACGAGGTCATATTATTTTTTCTTGGAAGTAAGAACATACCATGACAAAGTGAAGTCTGTTTTCATTGATATTTTACCTACTGCCAGTTTTATGGCACATCTGTTTCTGCACGATTTTCTTAATCCATAATTTTAAGATGGCGGGAAACAAATTAATGCATATTTGTAAAATTGAATTATAAATGAAAAGTATGTTATACAAGCGTTGTAATAGCATGAAAAGCGTGTAATTTTACTAACATGACTCTCGAATAGCTTATATGTGTAAGTTTATACCTTGATATGTATTTTCTATTTTATAATTGTCGTTTCATAGACATCCATCTGACGCAGGTGTCAAAATCGCTCTGATTTGCCATTTTGGGCAATGCAAAGTCTGCAGTGCATTTCATTGTGGCAAGCTTTTTGTTCGGAACGTTCTATCTAGTACGTAGTACATATATATCGATGGTTGTCACTATCCGCATTTGTGGAAAGTTCTCATCAATACGAATAATATAAGCCCAAACACGAGGTAGTTTACATATTCAGTTGTCGAGTTCCCTCGACCTTCTCTCGTCTCCATCATCAGGTCAGCTCCAAACCTTCACTGTTGCATAGTGTTATCAGACATACAGCTCATCGTCAAGTTTTTAACCTATGCACGCCTACAATTTTCGAAAGCTGCCCTCGATTTCTCAGGGTCTCCACCATCAGATCCTAACCTGGTTATTATGGGACCACCTGGAAGGTATACCCTACCCAACAAAAAAAAAAATGCAAATCGGTCCAGGCGTCTTCGAGTAATCGGTGAACATACATAAAAAAATAAAAAAAAAAGATCCCGACGAATTGAGAACCTCCTCCTTTTTGGGAAGTCGGTTAAAAATTGGATTGGCTGGTGTTTAGTATTTCTTCCTCTCTTTACACAAAGTCCGAATTTAACGCGGACGAAGTCGCTGGCAGAAGTTAGTGTTAAAATAAGTATGAATCACTTAAACAGTCTTAACGACACTAAGTTTGTGTAAACACGAAATAAAACATGGTTAAGGATGGAAAATTAGGAGACAGGCTTATAGTGACTCTTTCACGGCATGAGAGAACGTTTTAACGAACGTACAAAGCTGAGTTTAAATATTTTTTTACATTTATAGGTAGAACAGGTGTGCAATCATCTGATCACACCATGTGGTGACAAAACTAGGTCGCGGTAACCCTCCCCCTCTCCCCACCCCTCCTGCTGCGTCCCATCGCCCCTCAGTCACATTACATTTGTCATTTTCCGGGTATTGTCAGCCTCGGGGATTAGCTCGGCATGAGTTTTTACTTACCTGCTCTGGCGAAATTGGTAAGTTATTAAGTAATTTTTTAAATAGCTTCCATCCGCGGTTTCACACGCGTCCCGAAGTAACTACTTCGCGCACATGGATAGAAAGTAGCCTATCACGATCCGCTCCGGCTTTGAACGGGTGCAATGCTGATGCTAAATATACCTACGCACTACAGCAGGTCGGGCCGGCACTGCCCACGCAGCACCACTAGGTCCTTGCATTTCAAAGTGCTAGTAAAAATAAAATAACTAACTATAATTTTCATTAAAAAAAATATACAAAATGAGCTGTGCCACCGTGGCGTCGTGTAGAGGGCACACGTACAGCTGCGTCGTCGGTACTGCAGGACACAGCACGAGCTTGTGTCCATGTTGTGCTGATTGCCAAGGAAAAGATTGCTTCTTTTTTCTTCACTCTACTTTTATGAAGCCATGCTTGTCGCACGTGTTCATCTTAGGACCAGTCTGTGGCTGTGATATGCATATGCCACGGGTTGGTTTACCCCCTTAGCATTAGACAGAAGTTAAAAGGGCTCTTTTATGTGTACCTTGCATTATGGTCAAGATTATGCGGCTGTTCTCATATACGGAGATCAGCCAGCTGCGCAGGATATATTATAGCGCACGAGAATTTGCGTAGACACAAGTGCACTCACCATTCCTTCACTCTCATAGCCCGATGGGATGGTAATCCGACACGACCGGAGAGAGTATCACTCACCAACTTCCAGGCTCCGGGCTGCTTCGTGAAGGTTTCTAAAACCCACAAAGGGATTTCGGCCCGACCCGGGAATCGAACCCGAGACCTCAAGCATAGCAGTCGTGCTCGCGACCACTAGACCAACGAGGCAGTCAAGATTAATGTCATTTGACGTGGAGTTAAATGTAGTGATTTTGAATAACAGCTTTCACACTTAATTGTTCCTACTTCACCTTCAAATATCTACCTTCTAAAATAACAAGAATTTCATTGAATACTGTTTAATTTCTACATTCTATATTATCGTGTCAATTCTACCAAATATAACATGTTACCTTATTTTAGAAGCTATCGAGATTCAGGATAATGAAGACGTTTAAGTAATACACACTTTCGTTTGTTCTGAGTGGCTTGATGTAGGCGTGGAGTTGTTATTCCCGCAGTGAGCGTGTTCCCGCGGCTAATGAAGTGGTGCGCGTGTGTGCAAACACTGCGTATTGCTGAGTCGCCGCCACCCGGCGCTCTCCCCTGTGTCACAGTGCGCCTCGTGTGCCTCGCGACAGCTGCTAATAAAACCGTTTGCCTCGTGAGTGCTAAGTGCTCAGTAAGTACTTGCCTGGTGGGTGCCAACTATTTATTTTGGATATTGGTACGGTGCGGAACTGGCTATCTGCTGCTGCTTGATGAAATTAACTGCAGGTCGATGGAATATAGGGTTGTCGCTTGACGGAACTTGAGGCACTGAGCCCTCAGTGAAACCGAACCGGTGGTGTACATTAACTCATGTAAGAGAAGGGGTATTTTGTGTACACTGCCGGCACTCTGGCAGACAAGTGGGAGTTGCATTGCCTTGGCTGAACAGATGTTCCACGTGCGCTGCACGAGCTGCTGATAACGTTGCGTATGTACTACCGTAGCATGCACGCGTGCCGACGCGCGGCTCTCGCGGGCTATACGCGCTCGCACACGTACGGGCTGCTTGCTACAAAACAATCTGGGGCCCGATTCTCCTAAGTTAATAATGTCAAAATCGAATAGAAATCGAATCGCAATATGATCGCAATAGCAGTTTTAACCATATCGGGTATTCTGCTACTAATAAAAGACCAATCGTATTCGATTGACATTTGATTGGTGTGCGATTGGTCTGCTATTTTGGTGATTTTAGTCTATACGGTAGTTTGCTGTACAATCATTTTGCAATCGTAAATCATTTGCAGACAAAATGATTCATTATTGAATGACAGCAAAGGATAAAAACGTTTATTTCAAAGAAAAAATAGCGGAATGCCACATACGCTTCAATCGTAATCGAGTCGGGATTGGATCGCAATCGAACGTGAATCGAATGGCGCTTAAGTAAAATTAGGAGAATCGGGCCCCTGATCACGTCACTGAAGTGCGAGTCGAGTCGAGTATACCGTCTCTTATCAAATAACGTTTGTATATAAGTTAAGAGCTCTATACTTATAGTATTTGTAGAAATAGAGAGGGTACAGGGTTCGTGCCAAGAGTGGCGAGTTCGTGCCGTCACGTAACCATTTCGACGACTACGGACGTGATAACCGTTATTAGAATATAAGCTTTGAGCACGTTCTGCCACAAGTTTCGGATATCGATTAAATCCAACACTGTGGAAGTGGGGAAGCTCGATAGGTATGCCTGGTGCCAGCCAGTAATGCACGTTGCGGTGGCGGGCGCGTCGCCGCCGCGCCTCTGCTATTTGTCTAGATCGTGCGGAATGTAGCGCCGGCCGACACCGCGCTATTACTTACTTCGCACTGGCATCATACCTAGGTACTAATACTTATACCAACCTGCAGGTTACTACTTACGTTACTTACTAAATATAAGATTCATGTTTCGACTTCAATAGCGAACAATCGGTAGGTTTTTTCCACATTAATTTACTGCAGCAAATAACTAAGTTGTAATGTCACGGTGCTTGTGAAGTGTCGTCGCTGAAGACGCGCGGTTTTGGCTCTTATTGGCTAACAACGTGCACAAATAGTTTGGTTCGCGTTAGTTGAGCGGCGCCGCGGCTCGTTGGCCGGCCGTCAAGGCCGCGACCGGTTTAACTTGCCCCAGATACTTGCAGCCGTGCACCGCGCGGGTGTCCCGCCGCGTGCCGGCCGCGTCTCGTGCCGCCTCCCAGCGTCAATAGCGTCGCTCGCAGTTTGGCCTGACCTTAAGGACTTTATACATGTTTCAGTACTTAAAGTTTAGAAGTTTCGAGCGTGACCCGAGAAATATCGGCAAAAACGCACAATGAATTTACGTTTAATTTTGAACGGAGGAGTCATTAATTTTGAGTAATTTACAAGTGGTTCCCGCGTTCGATATCGTAATATTGTGTCGCTAGAACAAAGGCCTGAACTGACATATCTTACCTATACCTAGACCTTATAGAAAACTTAGGAGACCCTGTGAATTAAACGATCTAAGATTATAACCGTGGACCGTGTCAATGACAATCTGCCAGAAGTTAGGCAGATTGCGAATTGCGATGTGGTCCAGGTCCAAACATGCGTACCTATATCCAATAAAGATGCGCCTAACATCATCGCACCCTTGATATTTGCTTATGTTTGCTGAGGCAGTAACTAAAACTTGTTATCGGAATAAAAGCCGGTAAACTAATTGTAGGAGTGAGCCGTGAGCTAATTAACCCAGGCCCGGGCACAATGCTCTGACATTCCCCTTTCGTTCCATTATTGTTTATCTTCCTGGACAGGGAAAACTTCGCTGGAAGCTTCAATGGGCATTATGTACCGACGTTTACTTTTCCATTGTGGAAACTTTGAAAAAACTGCATTAAGTATTTTGAAAGTGATTTGTGCCCTCTGTTTTATTCGAAACTTTATATAATAATAAGCTGTTCACAGAATATAATGATTGTTGAGATTGAGGGGTTGTCGCGATGTACAATATTATTATTATTTGGCGGAGTGTGGTGCAGCAGCAGACAATATCCGTATCAGTCGACGAAGCTGCTGTTACTGAGTCCTGCTCATAATGATGCCAATTATACTTACGCTTACTTGTGAGTTCGCGTGTTAGAGAACATGCCACCCCTCCGCCCCTCCCCCCCCCGGCGGGAGAGTCGACACACGCGATCGATGCCGGACTTCCGCCAGATAGCAGCCGCCTCTAGCGTAGTCCCACTCGCCGCCATCACAACATCTTGTAAGATGTTGGCGGCGAGTGAGACTACGGCTTTACATTATGTCGACAATTTTGTCAATGATTTTGTATTGGTTTATTTTAAAAACCTAATTACGGAAAGAAACAAAGTATTTCAAATTAATGAAAAAAAAAATAACTACTTTTAAAATCACTTAAAAGCAAAAGAGAAAACTATTTCACTATAGGTGGCTAGACGTCGGTCGGTAACGAAATAAATATGGCTGCTTCCCCTACACACTGACTTCTAGACCTAAAAGTATGTAGATTTTTTTGTTCTTTTTAGAAGTCGATTTAAAAATATGTTTCTGTCCTGTATAACATATGGAATGCTGATAAAGAATTGAGTATCTCTAGCTTTTCAGTAACAAGCGTAGCTGTCACTATCCGCATGAATAGAAAATTCTCGTCAATACGAATAATATAACTCTAAACATGAGGTACTTAGTTAATCCCTAATCCCTACTAATATTGTAAATGCGAAACTTACTCTGTCTGTCTGTCTGTTACACTTTCACTTCTAAACCACTGAACTGATTTTAATAAAATTTGGTACAGAGATAGAGTTGACATTGAGAAAGAACATAGGATAGTTTTTATCCCGGACTTTTGAAGAATTCTCTTGGAAACGCGATATAACCGAACTCTACGCGGGCGAAGCCGCTGGCGGAAGCTAGTATATAATATAACGTTGTCGAGTTACCTTGACTTTCTTTCGTCTCCATCATCAGGTCTAAACTTCAACTGTTGTTTAGCGTTATCAGACGTAAGCCTTAGTGTCAAGTTTTTACCCCATCCTAACTTTCGAAAGTTGCTCTCCATATACCTGGAACGTATACCCTATCAAAAAATAAAGAATTTTACAAATCGGTCAGGCGTCTTTAAGAGTAATCGGTGAACATACATAAAAAAACAAAGATCCCGACGAATCGAGAACCTACTTCTTTTTGGGAAGTTAGAGAATGGCTTAGTAAGGTCACTGGAATATGTAAGTGAGCAGCATGCCGCAGGCGGGGTATGACTGCGGTGCGTTTGTTCACTCCGCTCCATTAACATTCCGACCTTACGATAATACGCGCACCTAAGCCGCGAGGCCGACTGTTTGCACAGGCCGAGCTTATTCTAACCCTACACGTAAAATACCACACGCTACAGATACTATTCAGAAAACCCACTAGCATGCCTACGCCGTAGCTGCTACGTCAGCTACGCCTGCTACGACGCTCCGGTATAACAAATGAATAGACTAATCCTATTATGTACCTAGTAATAAGATTCGTTATACAGGAATGAATTTTAAGCAGTGCGCAAAAAAAAACTGGTGGTCCAGAATCGTTAACAGAACATATCTGCATCATCAGTAAAAAAAATTTTTTCATTCTTTTGTCCGCCCTAAAATCAGCAAAATATGGATACCAACTATTACTTACGCGCGCCGAGCGGAGCTCCGTCAGTAAACCGGTTTCGCGTTGCCGCCGTGCATACTATGACGATTGTGACCATACTATCGGTTACAAAATAAACATCTTTCGATATCAATAACTTTTCTTTTTTGTACTAAAATACTACAAAATAAAAATATACGTATCTATAAAACTTATTTAACTATGAGTTGACAAAGTTTGCGCACTGGATAAAATTCATTCCTGTATTGATCCTTACTAGTAAATATTCATCATTCAGTAATTTCATTCGTCTTTTCTTAGTGACAACCTTACAGGTCGTTAAGTGGAAATTAATGTGGCGATCGTGCTGGAATCGCTGGAATTCGGTCTATGTAAACGACTAAAACATAATAAATTATTTTTTTGCAAAATGAATACAGTTACAGAAATGCATTTTTAATTACAAAAAAAAACGTAAAAAATTGAGGTAAAAAAATCTTTAAAAACAAGCTTTTATTTAAATGCGCTAAAAAGAAAAAATAAACTTCGACATTTCAAATTTAACATATTTGACACAATTTATACGTTTTAAAAGCTTGTCGTGAGATTTAAGTACTCGTATTTACTTTCTTAGTAAAATCGCGACAAGCTTTTAAAACGTACAAATTGTGTCAAATATGTTAAATTTGAAAGAAGAATGGCGAAAATGGACCCACATGATTTAAAGATCATTCATTTGCAAATCTATATGAATTTAAATAACAAGTTTGGTAGAGGATTATATAAAAAATATTGAGTTTTTAGCTCATGGGAATTAAAAGTTAGAAATAAACTAAATCTATTAAAAATTAGATAACATGCAGTTTGCGAACGCATCGTGTGTCACTGATTACGTTCCTATCTTCATAGTTAATTATTAAGTAGATTCATCGCCGTACACTTGTGAACGTCTACGTTTGGCAGTTATTATTTTCTTGTATTTTTTACTTAAAAAGTAAAATAGAAACAGCAACAATGAATAAGCAAAGTACACATTTAGTAAATAATAATTACAACGCTATCATGTTGTATTGCTAACCTTTTTTGTGCGAACGCAAATAGGAACGTTTGTGGCTAGAGGCTGCTGTCAGTGCTGGGGCCCGATTCTCCTAAGTTAATAATGTCAAAATCGAATAGAAATCGAGTCGCAATATGATTGCAATAGCAGTTTTAACCATATCGGGCAGTCTGCTACTAATATAAGACCAATCGTATTCCAACGACATTCGATTGGTTTGCGATTGGTCTGCTAATTTGGTGATTTTGGTCTATACGGTAGTTTGATCTACATTCATTTTGCAATCGTAAATCATTTGCAGACAAAATGATTCATTATTGAATGACAGAAAAGGATAAAAACGTTTATTTCAAAGAAAAAATAGTGGAATGCCACATACTCTTCAATCGTAATCGAGTCGGGATTGGATCTCAGTCGAATGTGAATCGTAGGTCGCTTAAGTAAAATTAGGAGAATCGGGCCCCTGTGTTCTGTCATTCCCATTGACTTCTAAGCTCGATGGTCATTCCATGTTTGGTTTTGTTTTCAACGGCTAACTTGGGATTTGAATGCGATTTTGTGGATTACTTCTTGACGACTTGGCTTTCTATTTGGACTGACTATTCTGCATAACGACTACCGTATTTATCTTTGGATTCCGATTTGCAAGTGATTTGGACTTATTTACCGTGCAAAATGCGTTGTGTCAATTGCCAATTACGCATTGTACGAAGACATCGTGTATTGGATGAAAATGCTCAGATAATTGAGAAAGTGCATTGTACATGGGTCATGCCAGACACCAGAACTATGTTTCTGCGCCAGCTTCATTCTTGGACAATCTTTTAATTAGGTAAATAATATGTTGAAAGGTTGTCTAAAAATGCAGCTAGTTCAGAAACAGTGATGGTAGGTATGTAAAAAAACATAAATAGTTGTATTAATAAATACATTATCCTCTTCCTTCTATGTTGTGATAAAAAGTAAATAAAAGATGTTTTTTTAATAATGAGTATATTGTTTCATTTAGTAAACATGTTTTTATGTAATAGTTTAACACCTATATGTTTTACCCACACTGCTGCTGAGCTACAACGTGACGCCTGCGCTACGTTGTTGCGGCACGCTGCGTTAACGTAACGTAACGTAATAAAATTGTGCGACTTCTCCACTGCGGCGCAGAAGTCGCACAATTGTACATAACTGCAGTAACGCGGTGCATGCGACGGGCACCTGCAGGACTAATGCTGCGTATACATTAACCTTCAAGAGTCAAGGGTGACAAATCAACATCGAGCTTTGCTAGGCTGTGCTATGTTTGGTCAACTAAACAGAGCTTGCCTCGCACAGCGCTGCACAGCATGGTTTGTTTGTATCCTCATTAAAATATTAGAGACGGCCAAGTTAAAAAAACAGCACAGTCCAGCACAGCTCGATGTTGATTTGTCACCCTTCACTGATGCCGTGACAACGCGACGCCTGCACAACGTAGGTAGTCGCGGCGTCTGCGCTGCCCACACTTTTATCCGATGCCTACGCTGAACAAACAGTGAAGGCGATCTTTAAGACATCGTTCATCTATAGTTTAAAAGTTTAAACCAGGTCACCAAGTGCCTAGTTCACAAATATTCTTTTCGTTTTGAGATTTTTAGGTTATAATCTTCTACCTCGCATAACTTTTTTCTTCCAACTTTTGCAACTCATTATCCATTTGCTTTTTTGTTAGTTTTGTATAGATCTACAAGTAGTACTAAGTTTCAATTATGTACGAATCTTATATCAATGGGTCCCAGTTTACATACAAGTTCGCCATTCTTCTTTCGTTATAAGTTGACAGTAAAGTTACAGTAAAAGTTTATTTTTTTCTTTTTAGCGCATTTAAATAAAAGCTTGTTTTTAAAGATTTTTTTACCTCAATTTATTTTATACTTTTTAGTTTTCACCTGGTAAGTTCCTAAGTCTAAATTCTGTAGAATCTAATCTAAATCTTAGATTTTGATTTGGTAAAGTGCACTTTATTCTACTTGTCAAGCCCTGTCATTGGATACCCATATGGATGAGATTGAAAAAAATAGGTTATTCACCATTTTGTAGCGGTGGCCATCTTGGATTTTTATTTCGTAAAGTGCAATGTGTTCTACTTGTCAATCCCCTTCATTTGATACCCATATTGTATATGTACCTTAAAAATAACTAGTCCGCCATCTTGTATATTTAGCCATGTTGGATTTAGGATGACGTCACATAGCTTAACATGCATTGTCATCCAAACTAAACATGTTTGCAAAAATTCAGCTCAATCGGTTGAGGGCAAGTGCCTTAAAATTGAGTTGTAAAATTTCACCCGAACACACATAGTTACATACATACATACATACATACATACATACATACATACATTGCAAGTTAAATAAAAGCTTGTAAAAAAGCTTGTAATAAAATAACCATTTTTGATTAAAATATTGGTAACAATATTAGTAGATCCATCCAGCCCGAATCACAGCCAGGCGGCTGTTGTTCGCTAGCTTAAGGAGATCAGACAGCTGCGCAGGACATAGTTTAGTGCACAAGCATTTAGTCAGACACAGGTGCACTCTCTGATCCCTTCTCACTCTCGAAAACGATGGGACAGAAATCTGACACGACCGAAGAGAGATCAGAGCGCAGCCAGGGCCGACTATATCGCCACCATCTCCAGATTCCGGGCTGCTTCACAAAAGTTTTTTTAAAACCTACCCAGCGATCAGGCCAACTCGGACACAGCAGTCGACCTTCTGTGCATAAAATGTATCACAAAATTTATAAAGCAGTGTGTACATGTGCGTAGCGGGGCCGTGGCAGTCGCGTAGCGGTGGCGTGGCGGTGACGTGGCGGTGTCGCGCGCCGGCAAGGGTGCGGTTGCGTTGCGGTCATGCTCGCACGCGGTGTTCACAGTAAGTTACCTATATCATTTCTGCGGGATTGTAATAAAATGGTGGAGCTTTTTGAATGAATAAATGAATTGGATGTTCTTTTAATTTATTTCACTATATACTTAGCAAAGCACGTACCTACCGGGCTCTAAGGGCAAGATTTTACGTAGTTGAACTTATTTGTTTGGTGAAAGCAAGCGGAACATCGTTTGTCAGGTGGGCGAGCATTGCGTGACGTCACACGGTCGCACTGAGCGGCGAGCGCGAGAAGGCGCGGCCGCGTGTCCTCTTTACCTCTCCAATATTTTAATTATTCAGCACTTGAGTGCTAGGCAGTCTCGAAGGCTTTCGTTGGGTTTTGAGTTTTCAGGAAACAAAGTGGCCATTGTAATAAGATATTTCACGATTATAGGAATTAATTTGAGAAAGTGTGAGTCATCACTTTGATCCGATAAAGGCCACTCAGGCGGGCCCGCGTGCGACTCACTTCGCTGCCACTCATGCCTCACTCATTCTCTATGATACGCTTCGGGATTGTTGAATGAACCTGAAACTGTGCCTCCTCAAGAAACGATGGAAAGCCGCAAAATGTAAAACTATTGAGCATCAATAAACTAGAACCATAACACCAAGACTTTCGATGGATAAAAGCCATACTCTTTACTACGTTCTTCATCTATTGTCCATATACAAAGGACATGAGCAGCCTATTTGAGAATGTTCTTGTCTATGCGTAAAACAACCTATGCTATGTATGGACTGCCGAACCTGAGGTCCCGGGTTCGATTCCCGGTCCGGTCGACATTTGTGTGATGAGCATGCTTGATGGCCTTAGTCTGGGTGTTAAGCCCCCAGTACACATTGGTCCAAGCATGGCCAGTACACGCCATCACCAATGTGTACACGGGGTATTGGTGCATGTTGGCGGACATTTGTCAAGGTTGGCGCGCATTCGGCGAGTTGTCGGTTTTTTGGGCACACATCAAAAGAATCGTGGCCCAGCGTGGCGTGTGGTGTTTACACATTCGGCCAATGTTTAGTTCGTCACCGGCCGCTGATCAGGCAGTATACTTAGTATACCTTTGTGTTGCGTGCTACAACTAAAATTAAAAAATCGTCCAAAATGTTAATACCGTGGAGCAATGAAGAAACTTTCAAGTTTATTGATTTATATCAATCTGAACCCGCACTCTGGGACCCAAAAAATGCATTTGTCAATGCAATGCAATCCCAAAAAATGCAATGTTTTTACCCACGACGGAACGGAGCAGGTATATGCGTTTAGGGTGAGAGATGTGCGTTTGTGTGTTTGTGTGTTTGTGTGTTTGTGTGTTTGTGTGTGCGTTTGTGCAAAGTAATGTTCCCACATATCTTCTATACTAATGATCTGATTTAGATGCGGTTTTCAATAAAGGGTTTGTGTTTGATGAGTTCATGTTCTTAGACAGGTGTCATGGCTGTAACTCACTAGGGGGCGCCACAATATTAGTCCAAACAGCAAAGGAATGTTCCCACCTACCTTCTAAGCTAATGGTCCGATTTTGATGCGGTTTTCAATAACGTTTTTGTGTTCAATGAGTTCATGTTCTTAGATAGGTGTCATGGCTGTAACTCACTAGGGGGCGCCACAATATTAGTGCAAAAGAGCAAAATAATGTTCCCACCTACCTTCTAAACTAATGATCCGATTTTGATGCGGTTTTCAATAAAGGGTTTGTGTTTGATGAGTTCATGTTCTTAGACAGGTGTCATGGCTGTAACTCACTAGGGGGCGCCACAATATTAGTCCAAACAGCAAAGGAATGTTCCCACCTACCTTCTAAGCTAATGATCCGATTTTGATGCGGTTTTCAATAACATTTTTGTGTTCAATGAGTTCATGTTCTTAGATAGGTGTCATGGCTGTAACTCACTAGGGGGCGCCACAATATTAGTGCAAAAGAGCAAAGTAATGTTCCCACCTACCTTCTAAACTAATGATCCGATTTTGATGCGGTTTTCAATAACGGTTTTGTGTTCGATGAGTTCATGTTCTTAGATAGATGTCATGGCTATTAATCACTAGGGGGCGCCACAATATTAGTGCCAAACAATGTTACAATATAATCAAAACGTCCGATTACAATTCTGTTTTCATCAGCAATGTGTACGTGCTTAATGCATGTTCCCAAATAATAAAAATTACGCCTGTAACTCACTAGAGGGCGCTACAATATCGGTGCAAAATAATATTGCAATAACATATTATATAGACTATAATTCGTATATGTTCTCTAAAAAGTCTGAAATAAAATTAAGCAAAATTAAAAATTTTGAAAAAACCCCCGACGGTAAAAATCTTATTGAAAAATAATAAAATAACTCAAAACCCCCGACTTAACCCAATTATATAGGAATAACCGTCGGGGGCTGCCTTTTCTATATGAAATTTCAACAATTAATTGAGTGTATTTTATGTCATCGTTAAACATCTACAATTCTTCAATAATTGTATTCATGACACTAGAATCCTTTAGCTGGTTTAATGGCAGCTCCCGACGGATATTCCTATATAATTGGGTTAAGTCGGGGGTTTTGAGTTATTTTATTATTTTTCAATAAGATTTTTACCGTCGGGGGTTTTTTCAAAATTTTTAATTTTTGCATTTGTCAACAAAATTCTTCTTCTTCTTTGCTTCGCTCGCGTATTCAGAAACTATATGCCCTCGTTTTTAACCCCCGACGCAAAAACGACGGGGTGTTATAAGTTTGACGTGTCTGTGTGTGTGTGTGTGTGTGTGTGTGTGTGTGTGTGTGTGTGTATGTGGCATCGTAGCTCCCAAACGGATGATCCGATTGTAATGCGGTTTTTTTTGTTTAGAAGGAATGTAATTCGGGAGTGTTCTTAGCTATGTTTGGTGGAAATCGGTTCAGGTCTTCAAGGTCATCAGCTCGTTTGTAAGGTGTGATAGGAATGTTACACGCTCAGTTTACTCGCAAGCATATATGGGATCTGAAATTTGAAACACTAATGTCTTCTGGAACCACTGAGCTGGTCTGCTGTTAAGGCACGAAGATAGGAGACGTAACCCTGAACTGCCTTTTAGTAAACCCATCGAGTTTGGGCTCGTTGAATTTGTCTTGACGAGTTCTCTTCATGTTTCTAATTAACGAGAACCTGATGCTGAAAATGGGATGTGGCGGATGAAACCTTGGAATGCCGGAATGAAACGGATAAACCGATGTATATTTTTGCTGAAAATCTAGAATGACCAAAGGTTAATCTTTATTGTTTCTCAATCTGTGCAATTCTCCCAGAGCCAGTTTGTCATGAGGATTGTTAAACAGCTTCCTTTGACCGAGATCGCATATAGCGACCCCATCTTAAAATAAAATAAATTAAATTAAGGAAAAATTAAGGAGCTCCTTCAAAAACCATGAAATAAAATTAAATTATAAATTTAAAAAAACCCCCGACCCAAAAAAAGTACACAATTATTATGACAAAAATTTTGAAAAAACCCCCGACGGTAAAAATCTTATTGAAAAATAATAAAATAACTCAAAACCCCCGACTTAACCCAAGTATATAAGAATATCCGTCGGGAGCTGCCATTAAACCAGCTAAAGGATTCTAGTGTCGTGAATACAATTATTGAAGAATTGTAGATGTTTAACGATGACATAAAATACACTCAATTAATTGTTGAAATTTCATATAGAAAAGGCAGCCCCCGACGGTTATTCCTATATAATTGGGTTAAGTCGGGGGTTTTGAGTTATTTTATTATTTTTCAATAAGATTTTTACCGTCGGGGGTTTTTTCAAAATTTTTAATTTTGCTTAATTTTATTTCAGACTTTTTAGAGAACATATACGAATTATAGTCTATATAATATGTTATTGCAATATTATTTTGCACCGATATTGTAGCGACCTCTAGTGAGTTACAGGCGTAATTTTTATTATTTGGGAACATGCATTAAGCACGTACACATTGCTGATAAAAACAGAATTGTAATCGGACGTTTTGTTGTAACATTGTTTGGCACTAATATTGTGGCGCCCCCTAGTGATTAATAGCCATGACACCTATCTAAGAACATGAACACGTTGAACGCAAATCTGTTATTGAAAACCACATCAAAATCGGATCATTAGTTTAGAAGGTAGGTGGGAACATTACTTTGCTGTTTTGCACTAATATTGTGGCGCCCCCTAGTGAGTTACAGCCATGACACCTATCTAAGAACATGAACACGTTGAACGCAAATCTGTTATTGAAAACCACATCAAAATCGGATCATTAGTTTAGAAGGTAGGTGGGAACATTACTTTGCTGTTTGCACTAATATTGTGGCGCCCCCTAGTGAGTTACAGCCATGACACCTATCTAAGAACATGAACACGTTGAACGCAAATCTGTTATTGAAAACCACATCAAAATCGGATCATTAGTTTAGAAGGTAGGTGGGAACATTACTTTGCTGTTTGCACTAATATTGTGGCGCCCCCTAGTGAGTTACAGCCATGACACCTATCTAAGAACATGAACACGTTGAACGCAAATCTGTTATTGAAAACCGCATCAAAATCAGATCATTAGTTTAGAAGGTAGGTGGGAACATTACTTTGCTGTTTGCACTAATATTGTGGCGCCCCCTAGTGAGTTACAGCCATGACACCTATCTAAGAACATGAACACGTTGAACGCAAATCTGTTATTGAAAACCACATCAAAATCGGATCATTAGTTTAGAAGGTAGGTGGGAACATTACTTTGCTGTTTGCACTAATATTGTGGCGCCCCCTAGTGAGTTACAGCCATGACACCTATCTAAGAACATGAACACGTTGAACGCAAATCTGTTATTGAAAACCGCATCAAAATCAGATCATTAGTTTAGAAGATAGGTGGGAACATTACTTTGCACAAACGCACACACAAACACACAAACACACAAACGCACATCTCTCACCCCAAACGCATATACCTGCTCCGTTCCGTCGTGGGTAAAAAGGTGAAAAACGCTAAATCCTATAAAAAGCAAAAAATAACTTTTAACACTACGTAAGTACCTACCAACTAAAGCATGTCAGACTAAACTAAATTTTGACGTGTCGGGGGACCGCTTTTTACCTTCAAAAATACTTACATAAATCAAATGATAGGTACCTACCTAATTACAATATTCGTATATAAAAAAAAACACGAATCTCAATTAGATAATTAGAGCGGTCCCCCGGCACGACAAAATTTAGTTTAGTCTGACATGCTTTAGTTGGTAGGTACTTACGTAGTGTTAAAAGTTATTTTTTGCTTTTTATAGGATTTAGCGTTTTTCACCTTTTGTCATAATAATTGCATTTGTCAACAAACAAAAAGTTAAGTACGTTTGGTCTACATTTTACGTCAAAAATTTCGCGCAAACCAATGGGGTGGTCCCCGGCAAGACAAACTTTTGGTAAAATGGTTCCTCATGACTAAAAGGTTAAGAACCACTGCACAAATAGAGTAGAATATAGAATATCCTTTATTTCTAAGTATATGGTACATTGAGGTTTTACATAGAATATTGTTTCACATACACTACCATGATGTAGAAATATTTAGTTAACCATGCTTTAAAAAGAAAAGAAAAATAGTAATTATAATAATGTCAAGTAAATTGAATCACAAAAAAATATAAGTAAGTATATGATAGTAATTAGAAGTAACAATATTATTTGCGTCAAACTGGTAAAATATTAAAATGTTAAAAAGCTAAATACAGTGTCAATACTTATGTCAAAACGTACCTACATATAATATACTCTCACAATACTAAACTGAAATGCTAAACACAATATCAATCAATGTAAAAATACTAAATAGGTACAATGTCAAAATATTCAATAAAATGTCAAAACTTGTGATTTAAAAATTCATTAACAGAATAGAAGCACATCTCAAGAAAAATGTAAATGTATAATTGTTTTATATTCATTATATTTCATTATACTATTTTTATGTTGACAAAAATTATGTATAACTAGCTGTTGCCCGCAACTTCGTCTGCGTGGGCAATATAGAATAGTCAAAATACTACTTATCCCGTAGGTGCATTCTTTCACGTGACAGTATAATTAGGATTACCACTTCGCAGTCGCATAGATTCAATGATCAAGGTTGTGTTGTGGATGTGACCATTTATCTAAACAAAAGAAGTAAAGTTTGTGACGTTGTGGAAATCTCTGGATCTAGTCAGCCAATTTGGAAAATTATTACGTATGGTGCGTAAGTAATTTTCACAGGAAATAGCTATAATCTATGTCTATATGCTTTGAGTCTGACAAAGCTGTCATTTGTACATTTTCTGCAGCTGCTGCGACTAATCAGAAGCCAGAAAGTCTGTCAGTCTTACCATGGATATCGTCTTGTGGCTGGATTGAAGATAGGTAGATAGGTAGTCGCTCCAAGCAAAATATTGGTACTCAAACAGATTCGGTGACTGGAAGCCCAACACCAACATAGTTGGGGAATAGCTGGATGGATGATAAAATGAGTCATCATCATCAGCAGGCGCATAGGGTAGGATAGTTTCACTACTGGGGAGAAACACTTGTATGACTTGTATGAATTGGGGATTTTCTGTGCACTTACTCACTATGGTAAAGCTGACCCCACATTAGGCGTGCGCGATCCTCGGGCGTGTGAGTAGCGCTGGCGTCGCGAGCGCGCTGCGTGAAAGTCGCGTTTTGCTGCCCTGCGGCATGTGTGAAGAGTGCAAGCGACGCGCTCGCGGCGAGCACGCGGCGCTCGAGTTGCGTTCTTACCCCTTCGCCCGCTATCCCCGCCGCCCGCTAAACGCCTTAGCAGTTAAACGTCAAGTCGAGCGCGCTGCAAATGCCGCAGGGCAGCAAAACGCGACGCTCACGCAGCGTGCTCGCGACGCACGCGCTACTCACACGCCCGAGGATCGCGCACGCCTAATGTGAGGTTAGGTCTAAACCGGGAGGGACTCCACCGAAATGTTTGCATTAGTTCACGAATAGGCAAAATGTACGTATCTGTGAGAGTCCACTTCATGTGTTCGTACTTGAAACCTGCAGTTTTGCCAAGATTTTCAAAGTGTACGCTCGCAATTTGTCATTTCTTGGTGGAGCCAGCAAATCAAAAGAAACAGAAGTGTTGTATACTGTGCGTTACTACCGCACACCGAGAAAATTTCGTTCTTGCGGAGGACGTTTATATACCATATTTTGTGTCACACGTAAACAGGACGACAGTAAGTCAGTCAGTCAAAAGACTTTCAAAGATCTGATGAACGAACAAATCAGACCTGAGTTGGTCACCTGGGGCCAATCAGAGCTCTATGAAGCGATCATATGCTTTGGCTCCTACTGTTATTGTGGTTTCTGAAAATGTATTCACCTCATTCAACGATGAATGTAATTCTGATGGTACTATTAAGAACTCTTGCTTAGCGCAAAAGCTGACGTTGGCAGGCCGACTCTTTTGACTTCTCTAATAGGATACCATTGGTTTTTGTGCAATGCACACCTGCAATGCATTCTGGATTAGGATAGGATATAGGTGGATAGGATTTGCAGCAGAGAACAATTCTGTCTTTGTAATTGAATGACATCAAACGTAGTTTTATATAAAAGGTGTTTTTTTAGACTTGGCTCGGACCTTACTGAGACTGTTCGTAATCGTGAACAGTGTATTTGCGATCAGAAGTTGAAAGTAAGCATGTCTCTGGTATGCGACGCGTAATTTGTACGTTTCCAGACGCATAAAGCATTTTACGTGGGTATGGTATTAAATCGAGAAAGCTCCCATTTCTTATCTGCACTTTGTATCTGGGCTTGTTTTTAAAGCTACAGAAGCCTACATTACGTACCTCACGCTTAGCAGCGCTTGCGAGAGATAGATCTTCCTTTCTTCTAGGATTAAGTTTACATATTTTGCATCAGAAAAAATAATTAAGGTCTACTTAATACTTCTCACTCAAAGTAATTTGTTTTAAGGCCACCACATTAGTGGAAGATAAGCTAAACTGTGTTTATGAAAAAATCCTGATATGAACTCCATCTGTAACTTTAAATGATAATTAATTGTTCCACTAAAGTCATCATTTTTGACATAATGTTCAAAAAATAATTTAGATGGCACCGTTTTAAATTTGGCTGAGAACTATTAATTTTCTTTTTATCAAGGTAATAATTTTAGTTGGATTTTGATGTGGCACGGCAAACTGACAAACACTATTGAAATGTCTATCGAAAAATTACACTACGTGTTAAAATATGGTGAATTACGGAAAATACACAACTCCATCTGTTGAAATAATAATCCTCTATAAAGAATGTATGGTAATTAATTGTCATTTACCACCTCGCTCTTTTGACAAATTTGATGTATTTTTACCACAGATGGAGCTACTTTAACCTTGGCTAAACAAAATTTTCATATTTTTTTTTCTTCCGAAGTTACTTATAAAGGTGTGATTTTCTGTGTAAAGATTAATAATAGGCCGAACAACTAATATAAGTACAACATTCAAATGTACAGTTTTGACAAACAGATTGCGTGTCGTAATATTTTACATCTTGAATTCACAAAATTAATCATATCTTTTGATAGAGTGAATCGATTTCGATGAAACAAAAACTAAGTAATACCCCAAGTTACGTAGAATTTTTGTATATAAGCATTGTCTGCATTGAATTCGTAGATTTTACGTGAATCCCGAACAAACAAACAGATAAACAGACAAGCAGACAAACAGACAAACAGACAAACAGACAAACAGACAAACAGACAAAAATGACAAAAATGATGGAAATGGGTTCTGTTAGTTATCCTTTAACATGCCGGCTATTTTTTTTGTCAATTTCTTCAATGTACAAAAATTACTTTTCTACAGATTTATTATATGTATAGATATCTAATATTATAAAGAGGAAGGACTTAAATTGTTTGTTGGAATTGAATAGGCTCCGAAACTAATTTACCGATTTGAAAAATTCTTTTAGCATTAGAATCGTACACTATCCCTGATGAAAATAGGCGATAAAAGAACCTGAAAATAATTTGTAATATCGTGGGTACGATGTTTTCAGGTGAATGATGCATGGAATCGCATTGCAGACTCCCTACAAATGCCTGTTTCAGAACTTAAAAAAAAGAAAGAGTCATTGATGGCAATATTTCGGAGCCATTTAAAAAAAAAACAAGATTCGATCCGATCTGGTGTGGGAGAAGAAGAAATTTATAAGCCAATTTGGATTTTTTATGATGCTATGGAGGCATTTTTGAAAGGAAAATATACATGCAAAAGTATTATATCGACAGATGAACAAAGGGTTAGTAAAACAATTAAATAGTTTCTAATATTTTTTATTAATTAGTTTGACTCAATTTGATTTCCACAAATATAAAACTAATTAAATAAATTATGCATCATAGGCCCTACCACTGCATAGTCGACTTTGATATATGTAATTCATAACATTTGATCTTATTTGAGTAGCATTAATAGGAGCTCGACGAGGTACAGATTGTAATGGTAATAGATTTTCTTCATGGTTTACTCTCATACCTACATGGATTAATTCACCATTCCCATCATAGCTGTCAGGACTGCCTGGTGGAGTATAAATATTGCGAGGTGATTTGCTCTTTCTCAAAAAAATGTGTAGTAATAAACAGCTGTGGGTTATAATAGAAGTTTTAACGACATCTAATCGATTAGGTTTTTTAAATACTCTAAAAACTGACGATAATATCCCGAAAGTATTCTCTACGACCGCACGAGAACGTGATAGTTGTTGATTGAATATTCTTTCTGGGGTACCTAATAGATGATGTCCAGAAAAGGGCTTCATAATATGAATACTAAGAGCAAAAGCGCCATCACCCCGAAAAACATAAGACATATTAGTATTACTTCCAGGAAGTGGGCAACCAGGTGGTAAATTAAGGGTCCCATCACATATTCTTTTCCACAAATTGCTTTGATTTAAAACACTTCCATCACTAATTCTCCCTTGGCTGCCTATGTCACCAAACAAAAAACAGTAATCACTATCTACAAGGGCTAATAAAACGATGCTGAAACTTCCTTTGTAATTAAAGTATTCAGATCCGGTATGAGCTGGTGCTAATCTATATCTATATACATATAATAAATCTGTAAAAAAACTTTGTCTGTACATTGAATATAATAAAAAAATAATAATTGAGTGGGGTTCAGAAACAGTAATAGAGCACAAATCCAAAAAAAAAATTCTGTCTGTTTGTCTGTATGTCTGTACGTCTGTATGTCTGTATGTCTGTATGTCTGTTTGTTTGTACACGCTAATCTTCGGAACTACTGGACGGATTTCAATGATTTTTTCTTTGTTGTATCGGTATAAAGTCTGGGCAACATATAGGCTATAATTTAACTTCGAAACTTGAAGACCTGGTGCAGAACTGCAACAGACCAACCAAACTATAAGAGATACAAAAATGGTGCCATGGCAAAAATTGTTCCACGTGATGAGCATTTTTGGCTGAGAGAATAAATTTGAAGATCTGGAACACCTGATGTGGAACCCCAAGAGCCCAGATACTCTGTAGCATATACGGGTATGACGTTTTAGCAAAAGTTGTTCAATCTGATAAGCACTCTCTGTTGACTTAAAAAAATTGACGATCTAAAACCCCTGATGTGAAACTTCAGAAGCCCAGCTAGACTATAGCATATAAAGGTATGACGTTTTAGCAAAAGTTGTTCAATCTAATAAGCACTCTCTATTGACTTATAAAAATCGAAGATCTGGAACACCTGATGTGGAACTCCCAAGTGCCCTACCACACTTGAAATGTATAGTAATGACATTTTAGCAGAAGTTGTTCGATCTTTGACATTTCCTGTTGACTTATGAGAATCCAAGATCAGAAACAACTGATGTGTAAATGAAAGCAATCTCTAATTTCACTGTATAATCATATAATAAGCTGGAAGTACCTCCAAGCGGTGAAGGTGGTAATAGTTTAGGACAGACTTTCAATGATGATGGAATATTATCGTCAATTTTACTCTATTGACCCAAAACTTTATAGAATTAATGTTCGAGTTTTAATGCTATTTGAGTGTTGTATTCTTTTCATTTATCTTCGTGACACGGTAGCCTACTCAGTAACGCGGGGGGCGAGGGGGCAGTCAGCTAAATTTTAATTGATCAGGTATCTTCTTCACAGTAAAACTATTACCATGGCTAGAAAGAGGTCGAATCTTTTCCAATGTTCCTAGGGAGAGAATCATAAGATCCCAAAAATATACCGAAGAACGTTTGGAAGGACTTGATGCTGTTCGAGAACATCAGTCTGCAACTTGCTCCGAGGAAATCTCATCAGATCGCGAAGCGCGCCTCCGTCATTGGCATATATACGCATCTACATCCATATCTCTAGAGAACTTCTCAAGTAAAGAATATGCTACGCATTGTCTCGCGAGTCGGAGACGTTCACTGATACAAAATAAGCATGGTCAATCAAAGAAAGTAATTAGTCCGTCTTTTAGATAACACTATAATAATGGACGAGTATTTTTTCTTTTCTTTCACAAACAAATAACAACGAAGATACAACACGCTTGAATTTTGTGTTAAGTCACTTCTTAGTACAAATTTTACATAGACGTGACGTCACGAGCCCCCACTCTCCGAATTTGTTGCGTTAAATCTCATTGTTATTACCTCAAGAGCCTTTTCCCCAACTATGTTAAGGTCGGCTTCGATGCAACTGAGTACCAGTGTTTTACAAGAAACGACTGCCTATCTGACCTCCACAACCCGGCTACCCGCTCAACCTCTTGGTAAAACTGGTCACACTTACTGGCTTCTGACTACCCATAACGACTGCCAAGGATGTTTATTGACAGCTGGGACACACTGGGAATGACAGCTCCTCCAAAAACTGGTCATTGGTGTCCAAAATATACTTAGAAAGTACATACAAACTAAGAAAAGTTGCATTGGCAGGTATTTCCCAGACCTGGAATCGAAGTCACACACCCATAGTTGAGAGATTGGTTCTCTAAACACTAGGTTACCACTACTTTGTTATCTAAGGGTCCGTTCAGAAAGACCACTTAAATGCGGACTAATTAGAATCACTACTTTTATCTATATGGTCACGCCTATTGCGCTTTAGTTCTTAGCGTTTTGTTTAGTCTGCTGTGCTTTTGCCGTTGACGTACAAAAGTTAAATATATGGAACGTTTCGAATGATTTTGCGTATCCCGTTGTTTTCCCGTCAACGGGTCCTTAAAATTCAACATCAGACGGTTCAGATCTTTGATTTTGCTGACCCCGTAGTCGCTGGCATAAGGGACAGGATCCGCGTACGAAGTCGCGGGCAGAAGCTAGTATGGTAATATGCTTCCCATCTATCGCGCCGAGGCAATGAGGAAAACAGAATCCTTCAATTTTGGTCAGCCATTCTTCAGGACTTGTGGGAATCTAAAAAATATTTTTTATTTTTTAGGCTGTTATTGGAGAACAGACAGAAGAAGAAATGGAAACCCCGAGTGACGATACAAACAACACAGAAACAAAGGACACGAATATAAAGATACCAGAGGAGACGTTCAGTTAAGCCACCTGAGTTAGAAAAAGCACCTGAGTTAGAAGGAAATGGCAAAGGCTTTTAAAACGTTAAACCAGGCTCTCAACAAAGACTAACAAAATAAAATAGAGGACGTCTGCGACTTGTATGGGAGGCTTCTTGCTAACAAACTCAGAAAATATTCAGATAGTGAGAGACAAGAAATAATGTACGATATTGATGGATTACTATTAAAACGGCATCGCAATTGTACTCCTCAGTACGTGTCTTCACCTTCTCAAATCATTATAAGTAAACGTCCATCTTCTTCAGCCACTAGCTATTCTTATCCATCACCGTCTTCGAATCATTATATTAGTTCTCCTATACAAAGCCCATCACCAATTTCACCTGTGCAAACTCAATCCCCTCTTCCACCTACTGAATTCCCTAATGCCTCATTCTCACAAGAAGTAGTTTTTAAGTCCCCCAACATAATCTATACACCTGTCCCAACGATCCATATACCTGAGGGATTCGTGCAAATAATATCTGACGAATCATAAATCATCAAAAAAAAAATATTAGAGGCTATGTCATTTCCCCGTTCCTTAGTTATCATATTTCCAATAAATAATTTTGTGGCTAGACTTATAATTTCCCTCGTTAAAATAACCAATTAAAGGCATGTTCTACATTTTTTAAATTGGTTATTTGAACTTATTATTGATTTTTGATTTAATTATTGATTAAAAAAATTTAAGTATATACAAATGTTTTACTAACTCACCTTAATCATGTCCTTTAACACTTGGTTCAGAGCCAAACATACTTCAGGAATAATTCTAGATATGAGTGTACTTGATATTCTAAAATGGTAGTGCAGGCTCCTATAACTGTCTCCAGTCGCAACAAATCGCAACATCAATGCCAATCTTATTTTTGGAGGTATTGCTTCTCGCCAATATGTATCCTTTTTTGCAATAATTGGCGATATTTTTTGCAGTAAATATTCGAAATCACTAGATGACATACGAACAAAGTTATCGAATTCCCCTGATGGTTCTGCAACAAGGTCGCTTAACAGATTGTCCATGAATTGCCTGAAAACGTTAAAAAATTTCTTAGTCATGTTACTATTATTATTCTTTATTGTACACAAAATATTTCATACACACACAATACAGAGAAATCATGTACAAAGGCGAGCTCAACATTAAACTAAACAAAGATGAAACAAAACTACATAACATAAAATATACACTTACATATAAATAATACATAAAATATAATAAATAAATTCTATCTTCCTCACTGGTGGACTTTGGGGTGCCGTATTTGGCCGATGCGTTGAATGCTTGGAAAATGACTTGCCCAAATACGGTTTGCCCAGTGACCCCTCCTCTCAGAGACAGTGGGATGGGCTCTGCAGCATCACACAGAATGATCTTCTAAATACGTGTAATGGTGCTGCCGAGCGTGCTCGCCTGCTGGCTGTGGGAGTATGGGAATCTGGACTATGGTTGCAGGTTATTCCGTCAACCAGCATAGGCACTATGCTGGATGACAACACCTTCCGGATCGTTACATGCCTTCGATTAGGCGCTCCCTGTGTTGCTCCGCATCGCTGCCATTGCGGTGAAGCCGTCGACAGCCTCGGGCACCATGGTCTGTCGTGCTGCAGAAGTGCTGGTCGTATTGCACGGCATGCCAGCATTAACGACATTATCCGTCGTGCTCTTTCCACCACCGGCGTACCAGCCGTGTTAGAGCCTAATGGACTGGTGCGTGACGATGGAAAGAGGCCAGATGGTATGACGTTGTTGCCATGGAAGATGGGTAGGCCCTTGGTGTGGGACGCAACATGCGTCGACACCTTGGCGCCATCACATCTTCCTAGCACGGCAGGCTGTGCTGCCCCAGCAGCTGCAGCTGCAGCTTCTGCAGAGACCACCAAGCGGCGCAAATATAATAACCTTATTGGAAATTATAGTTTTGAGCCGTTTGGGGTCGAAACGCTCGGACCGTGGGGCCCGAGTTCGCGGTTACTTTACAAGGACATCGCGAAAAGGCTTGTCGACGCTTCGCGTAACCAGAGGGCTTTTTTTTTTTCCGACGTCAAAAATCATCAAATGACCCCTCCCGCTGTGGGTTAGCAGCGGTGAGGGAGTGTCAGACTCTTACTGACTAAAAACCGTCGTGTTCCGTCATAGGCCTTTTATGTACCAGGGCCACGGTATCTCTCTCGAACAACCCGCAGCCCCGGCAGGCCTTGGCCCTACTGGGCCCCGTTGGGGTTGCTGACATCTCTTTGAGGAGCGCGTGGTACAACGCGCGCCGTCGACACGGGTCTGTCGTCTATGTAGACAGAGGGACGATGAGCCACCCGAACTCACCGCCCACAGACCCACGCCTACGGTGGCCGGGAGTCATCTCGCGACACCCGGCGCCCGTGGTGTCTACCTGGACCAGCGCGGCGGCCGGGATGAGAGGTGCGCACTCTCTGGCGTTCTGCCTCCTCCTTCTTGAGCATGACCGCTTCGCAGAAGGAGGCGACGGCATCCCATTCCCTCTCGCCCCGGACCATGGCCTGAACCAGGACCGGACGCGAGAGGTCGCCGCCGCCTAAAGCCTCGACGAGGACCCGGCGGTGCCCTTCCCACGCAGGGCACTCCTGGACTGTGTGGTCCACTGTGTCCTCGGGGCTGTCCGCACAGTGGTGACACCTGGGCGCCTCCTCACGACCTATTCGATGCAGGTACCTCCCGAAACAACCGTGTCCGGTGAGGGTCTGCGTCATGCGGTACGTGAGGGCGCCGTGACTCCTCCCGAGCCACTCCTCAAAGAGGGAACTTACCGCCACTATGGTGGCGTGCCCTGCACTGGGTTGCGACAGTCGCTCCCTCCAAGCCACCATGAGATCGCGCCGGAGCTCTGCCCGCTGCGCGACAACTTGCCGCGGCAACGGGGTTTCCCCCCGGCGCTGAGCCTCCTCGCGCCAGTCGTACAGGCGCAAGAAGACTCTCGCCTCCAGATCCCACGCTGGCAGTCCAGCTAGTAGGCCAGCTGCTTCGCGGGAGATCGTGCGGTACCCCCGGATTAGCCTGATGGCTATCACCCTTTGGGGCACGTTCAGGTAGTGTACAGCCCGCGGCCGTACCGAACGTGCCCATACCGGGGCCCCGTAAAAGGCCATGGACCGCATGACCCCCGCGTAGAGTTTACGGCAGGGGGTGACCAGAGGGCTGGCTTATTCTTTGGATAAAGATTTAGCATTGCCATTCAACGTGGCAATGCAGCCAGTCTTCTGGGCACGTTTCCGGAGGACAGCGATGCGGAGTAATACTTCGACGCCTGATCGATGCTCTTTTATACAACATGTAACGTAATTAACGCACACCCTCAAACACCCCAATTAGAATATTATGTTATAATCATAATACATACACTGAATTTTTAATTTAACATGTATATGCATTGTTATTTACTAAATTAGTTATACCAATTCTTGGAGAACTTTTTGGTCGTACTACTACGCACGCAAATATCGCGCCGCGCGCCGCTCGACTCGACACAACATAACGAAACTACGGAAAAAGCCGACAATACACGAAGTCTTATTACTTTGAGTTACGGTCTATTTGACTTTGTTTTGACTGTACAGGGTTAATATGACAATAATTTCCGTAGTTTTAATTATTTTTGGGATAAAAAATTACCTATAGTAAAAATGATATAAATCGATTCAGTAAACGATTCTGAACAAACTAATTTCAGGATGTGCGTTAATTAAGTTACATGTTGTATATGCTTTATGTATATATATATTTTGTATATAGTATTTTATTTTTAGTTTTGTATAAAGATAAGTAGTTTAAGTTTGTATATGTATATAGTGTGTACATTGTATAAAATAAATAATAAAAGTTAAAAAAAAAAATACATACATATAAATACATAAATCATAACCTAAGTACACATTAAAAAATCTACGTACCTTGTCCTGTTTCGATGAATGATTAACATCCACCATCGCCTTTTTCGCCATTTCTTTTTAACCCCCGACGCAAATACGACGGGGTGTTATAAGTTTGAGATGTCTGTGTGTGTGTGTGTGTGTGTGTGTGTGTGTGTGTGTGTGTGTGTGTATGTGACCGAAACGAATGATCCGATTGTAATACGGTTTTTTTTGTTTAAAAGGAATGTCAGTCGAGAGTGTTCTTAGCTATGTTTGGTGGAAATCAGTTCAGGTCTTCAAGGTCATCAGCTCGTTTGTAAGGTGTGATAGGAATGTTATACGCGCAGTTTACTTTCAAGCTTATGTAGGATCTGAAATTTGAAACACTAATGTCTTCTGGAACCACTGAGCAGAGAAGATAGGAGACGTAACCCTGAACTGCCTTTTAGTAAACCCATCGAGTTTGGGCTCGTTGAATTTGTCTTGACTAGTTCTCTTCATGTTTTTAATTGACGAGAACCTGATGCTGGAAATGGGATGTAGCGGATGAAACCCTGGAATGCCGGAATGAAACGGATAAAGCTATTTATATTTTTGCTGAAAATCTAGAATGACTGTATTGTACGCTCTCTTTATTATGTTAATCGACTCGCCAACGCACCACCACACAGGTCGACAGTCTGACAACGACTACCTCCCCATTTTTTTTTTTTTTTTTTTTTTTTTTTTTTGGTATGGCATCTCGCAGTTCAGCCTAGGAGGCCGTGTACTGCTTAACCGGACTTTTTCCTGTGGATGCCTAGAATTTAAGGCCTCCAGCCAGGGGCGTAAATAACTTATAAACTAAGCGACTGCGCTAAGGGTACCCCCTATGGGGTCGAACCTCGGCTTAGGGCGTCGCTGGGGAGGCAGCAAGAGGACAGGCTGGATCATATGATCATTATTATTAAATGGGGAATTTAAAGCTACTGGCTCAGCTCGCGGGCTGGCTCGATGAGCAAGGGTCGGGAGGTCAGAGAACGGGACGTCGCGGCGGACCTCGGCGGCGAGGTTTGTACGAACGCGGTTTGTGTTTGTGTAGGGTGCTAGTGAGTTTACTACTCTCTTGGAGGACAGTTATCTCATCGTCAGGTTCTAGAAGGGCATGCCTAGGGCGGCGAATCCTACTGATGCGGGAGGGAGTATAATTACTGGCTGACACGATAAGTGAGTTATCGTGTTTCTCAGCGCGTTCGAAGTACCGTATGGCGGCACGCTTCATATACTGGCGGATGGTAGGGATTTTTAAGTCGAGATGAAGAATCTCATTTCGAACATAATAGGGAGCTCCTGTGATTTTCCGTAAAGCACGGTTTTGAAGGGCCTGCATTCTGTGAAGGCGGCGATGGCTTGCCTGTGCGAACACAGGGCAAGCATACATCATGATGGGGCGTATGCACGATACGTAGAGGCGTAACTTGCATTTAAGAGATAATTTGCTCTTTGAATTGAGCAAGAAGTGCAATCTACCGTACACAAAGGCTGCTCTAGAGCGCACCTTATTTATGTGCTCGGCGAATGAGAGGCGCTGGTCTAAGATTACACCTAGATATTTGGCATGCTCCTTCCAAGGAATCGGCCTACCAAACATGGTGACTGACGGGGGCGCGGGAGGAAGCCTGCGGCGAGGGCTCGAAAAGAGTATGGCCTGGCTTTTGTCGGGGTGGAGTTCGATTCTCCATAGCCTAGTCCAGACACTTAGGGTGTTGCAATAGGCTTGAAGATGTCTCACTATGGCGGCTGGGCTGCGGCCTGAGCAGTAGATTGCCGTGTCGTCGGCGAATAGGGCTAATTGAACATGCTTGTTCTTAGGAATATCGCTAGTGTATAGCGTGAAGAGGATGGGGGAGAGTACCGAGCCTTGTGGGACGCCAGCTTTTATAGGGTGGGCCGAAGAAAGAGTGCCGTCTATGCGATAGCGAAAGGTGCGATTCGACAAAAAGTCTCGTAAGATGACGACGAGACGGTCTGGGACACCGAGTTGGTAAAGCTTATAAATCAAGCCATTGTGCCAGACTTTGTCGAAAGCCTTTGCTATATCGAAGAGAATCGTACCGGTGAGTTGGCCACGTTGGAATCCGTGGCTCACACCTTCCACGATGCGGTGGACTTGTTGGACACAAGAGTGATGGGTTCGAAAACCAAACTGTTCTAATGGAATAAGACTCTTTGCTTCGACGTAATCTTTGAGACGCTTATAGATAAGTATCTCGTAGATCTTGCCGAACACATTGAGTAAACTGATAGGGCGATAGCTGGACGGGTCTGATTTTGGTTTACCGGGTTTGGGAATACCGATTACGGTTGCCTCTTTCCATGCCTGTGGGAACAGGTTATGGGTCATGGCGCAATTGAAGATCGCGGTCATGAGCATTACGAGGGAAGTGGGTAGGATTTTGAAAACTTTATTGGTTATTCTATCTGGGCCCGGAGCTTTACGGGGTTTGAGACGTTTGATGATCTCTGCCACTTCGTCTGGAGTGACGGGAGGCAAGGGATCGTCGGGGTCTTCTTGCGGTGGTAGGGAGGATCTGCGCTCGACCTCGGCTTCGACCTTTAGTAGGTGAGCCGGGTCGACCGGTTGGGTACTAGGCGAGCATTGAGCCTCGAGGCTGTCGGCCAGACATTCCGCTTTTTCATCGTCCTCGAAGGCGAGGGAATTGTCGGGGCGTTTAATCGGCGGGGTGGAAGCTACTTCATCGGATTTGAGTTTCCTTTGAAGCTGCCAGAAGGCTTGATGAGTCGGCTCGAGTTCGCTCAGCGTCTTGTCCCAGCGCGTTTGACGCATCTCAGCAAGGCGTTCCTTTACAGCACGCTGTAAGTTACGCATGTGAGACTTGTTAGCGTCGCAGGGAAAAGTACTGTAGGCACGGACAGCCGCGTTCTTCTCGGTCACCAGAGCACGCACGTCATCCGGGAGCTTGAAGCGATGAAAGCTCGTCGCTTCAACTCTATGTGAACACTTGTCCACGGTGGATTGTACGTGCTCGGTGAACGAGCCGATCGCGCCCGTCATGTCAGCGACTGAGTTGATTTCATCGGGAATTGATTCTAACTGGGCGGAGGAGGATTTCAAGCTTTCGCTTAGCATTCTCCAGTCCGTGACAATCTGGGTGGGAGGAGGGCGATCCGGGTCGAGTGGGCCTGAGCGCGAGGCTAGTTCCACTAGAACCGGTCTGTGGTCGGAGGTGAGCTCGTGTAGTACCTCGATCGAATGTAAACGTAGGTTTACGTTCTTGAGGAGCGCTACATCGAGAACGTCGGGAAGGTGGTCGACTATATTAGGAAAGTGAGTGGGATGCATCGGAGCGATGACATCGAAGTTGAGGGATTCACACTGATTGAATAGCAACCTGCCTCTTGGAGAAGTAGTGTTGCTATTCCAGGCGGGATGTTTGGCGTTTAGATCACCTGCTATTATTACAGAGTCGCTCAGGCCTAGTAAGGCTCTGAGATCGTTCGTGAAAAGGATCGGGTCGTAGGACTGAAAGGATGAGGACGTGGGAGGGCAGTAGGCCGATACGAGAGTGATCGACTGGTGATGGGACATGGCTAGTCGACAGATCGAGGCTTCAATGCAGCTTAAGTCGGGGGGAGTGATCTCTACACAATGTAGCGATCTTTTATAATAGATAAGCGTGCCGCCTTTGTGGCGTGTGATCCTGTCATTTCTAATTAACTTATAGTTAGCTATATTAGGGCCGCGTACGCGCGGCTTTAGGAAGGTCTCTTGTACGAGAAGAATGTCTATCTTATGGGATTGTAGGAAGGCGGAAATCTCGTCGCGTTGGCCGAGAATACCGTTGGCATTATAATAGCCAAGCCTAAGGGAATGGGGTTTAATTTTGGATGTATTATCCATTTCTATTTCCTAAAGTGAGGCAGGTTTTGAACTGCCTGGGCGACGTCTGAATACTCCTGCATAACGGAGTAGAGTTTGATAAGGTCGCCATTGCTGGCGACTATCTCCCTCGAAAGTTGTTGAGCTCTGTCGCTCGTGAATACACTGAACGTGCTCAGTATAACGTTCATAGAACTGAGCCCTGATACTGGGCTAGAAGAGGGCGCGATCGCTTGCGCTTGCGCGGGCTTGGCGGCTATAGGAGCCGCGGGGGGCGCGGAGGGCGCGGAGGGAAGGACGGGAGGGACGCGAGGTAAGCTCGCGGGCGCCGCGGTGGAATTATTCACCGGGGCGGGAGTTGGATGGGGCTGAGTTGGCCTCAGGGTTGGAAAGGCTCTCTGATGGTTGAGAGGGTTCCATGGGGAGGGCCGTTGTGGGCTGAGACGCTCGGGAAGTTGAGCGGTAGGTAGCCTTGCTGATGGGCTTTCCCTTAGCTGGCGGGCGTTTGCACGCTTGGCCAGCTTGGGAGACGTTTTTGGGGCCTTTGGGCAGCCGCGGTAGTTGGCGGGATGGCCTGAGGCGCCGCAGAGTACACAGCTCGGAGGCTCGGTGCACAGAGTGCGGTCCTTGGGTCGCGGGCAGTCGGAGGTACCATGTTGGCCTAGGCATTTCACGCACCTAGGCTGGGCGAAACAGTTGCGCTGTGAGTGACCCCACAGTTGGCAACGGTGGCATTGTGATACAATGCCAGATCTATTTGGCTTCTCGATTGAGATGCCGGTTAAATTGCACACCGATTTGATGTTAAAAATCGGGTGGATTTTAGAAGGGGATGGCTCGCATACTACGAGCACCATGTCGAAGGCGTGGCCGCTGCGGGCGCGGTGCATCCTATGGACTTGCGTCGCCGGGATGTTTTGTGACTTAAGGTCACTTAAAATGTCATCCGAAGGGATTTCCTTCGGAATACGGGTAATGACGACCCGGAGAGGTTTTTCCTCAGGGAGGGAGTATGTATGGAACGAAATGTTCCTCGCTCTTAGCGCTTTAGTTATTTCCCTATAGTCGTCTGACGTAGGGAGGACGATTTTTATACCGTTGCCGGTATTGGAGGCCGATTTGTAGTTGATCTTACGATCAACACACAGCTTGGACACTTCGGTCCATTTCGCCTTGTCCTGTAAGTATACAGGCGGCGGAGGTTTGCTTTTAGGTGCGCTTTTGGGCTTAGCGGCACCTTGGGAGGAAGCGACCTGCGAGGTCGAGGGTGACGGGGCGGGGGATGCTGTAGACACAGCGGGCGGGCTAGGGAGAGGGGATGCGGCAAGGGCGATGGTCTTGCGCGCCTTGTCATTGTTTTTATTCTTTTTCCTCTTACCTCCCTGTACGACGGTGAAGTCGTCTTCGGAGGAAGAGGAGTCAGAGGGCTCGGAGGATTGAGCATCCTCTGGGACGGGTGAGGCAGAGCGGGAGGACGAGGTGTCCATGCATTCGGCGTCGACGTTGGACGCAGGTGCACTCGCCTGAGTTATTTCCATTGTCTGTGAGACAAAGGAATTAGGAACAATGGTCGAGTGCAGCTGGGCATCGACCATTGTTTTGGGGATTACCGATTCCGCTAATGCGGCGGTTTTCCCCGAAGCGATAATTATAGGCTCAACAATGGGGCGCGACACAGCTGCGCCGGCCTCTTTTGTTGAGCCGTTATCGGTAATAAGATAGCGCGCTAGGCGCGGGTCCTTGATATCAAGGTTGCTAATCATATCGCCATATTTGGCGACAATATGTTGGTCCTTGAGGAGGACCTCGAAGAGGAATTTAACAACTTCGGCAGTCATTTTCCCGTGAGGGAAGAGGGCTACCGAGCTAAGAGAGGTGGGGGCCTAATTATAAACCCTAAAACCTAAAACCTATCTCCTATCTCCCCGGGTGGATGGGCCCGGGGATGTGTAACCCTCCCTGCCGGGTATAGGCAGGGAGGTGAGTACCTATTGGTGAGCCCTAAGCTTGTAAACCGTTCGCCAGTCTTATTGTGCGAACGGGCCCTAGCCAGTCTAGTGCGAAGGGTATAGAGATACCCAACCGACACCAGGTGTGTAGCTGTGAAAGCAAACCAGATGCAAGGCACGACTAGGAGATCCCCCAAGGCCGAAATCCGAGCTCCCGTCCAATTGACTGCCTTGCCCTGAAGGGGTTCGGCGGGTGTGATTGGGTCAACACCCTCTCGGCTTCGTTGGCACCGTAAGGTTTCAACCGAGAACCACGAAACTGTGGCTTTTACCCAGAAGGGGTCAAGTGAATTTACTTGACACAAACGTTTTAGAAACAGGATAATCGTCCGCCGCTTTGAAAAAAGCAGCTTTCGATTGATATATTTGTAGTCGGCAGAGCGACTACGGTGAGCGTTACGTCGGGCGTAACAAAGACAAAAGTCGTAAACGGGCGAGCGCAGAGCGACACGTCCGTACACGACGAGAGTCAGAAGTGGAGTCCACTACCTCCCCACCGCTCGGTCCGGTATTTATAACCGAGTGACGTATGCGCACGAGGCGTCATAATAATGACATAACATATAGAATGATGCACATGTACCTGCATACACTACATCTCTCCCTTGTTGTTTTGATTTTAACCTTGTTTCAAAAAGTCCAACAATCAAACCCATAAATATTTTGGTAATTTCTTAAAGATCTATCAAACACCTGCAGCACAACAAAACCACGCTATCAGATCAGTCCACCGATCACACTGCCATCAAACTGATTTACTTTGTTCCGTTTCCATTTCATTTCCCTTTCCATTCAAGGAGCATTCAAGGAGACGACAGATATCGGTGATAATGCAGGACACTACATCCCTTCCCTTGTGAAATAAAAATAAATAAAAATCCCTCCCTTTGCAGACGGTAACATACCAGCATCTGCTTCAGGCTCAACAAGACAAATTCGTAGCAGTGATATCAGGCCGGCAAGTTTAACTTCCATGTACAGCAGGTTTTGTAGCCGCTGTCACGGCCCTGTATTATACCTACACTAGAGATGATCCGTCCTTTTGGCAGACATCCTGCCTATCAGTCCATGTGAAATCAAGCAAGTCTCAAATATTGCTGTACCTTCAGATAATGAGCACTCATCTTGCTTGGTTCGACTTCACTTAAAACTGATACAGAATGCATTGTTCCAAGGTAAAAGATCGGCATTTGGGTACCTCATCAATGCTTTGCATCTATCAACCGTACGAGCCGTACGAGGGAAGTAATCACATAAGATCGTCCCAATTGAATGGTGACCTAGATGGACTGTTTCCAATTTGATGATGACCATATACTTTGTCACCCATTTAATGGTGACCACATACTCTGTCTACAATTTAATGGTGACCACATACTTTGTCTCCAATTTAATGGCGACCACATATTTTGTCACCTATTTAATGGTTTAAATTGTAGTTCTATATACGAGTTAAGTACTTTGTGTGCCTTGTAAGCAAGAGAATGCTAACTCAACTAATTTTGGTAATATGTAGTTTTTTTATTTGAGAGTGGAATATCAAAGCCTATCATTATCTCAGCAATGTGACAAACAATCTGGTCTTCAACCCTATTGATCAGCGCTGGTACTTCGCACGCTTCTGCTAGTACACTCGCTGAAATTCTTATATATGTTACAGCCAAAGTGATTAAATATATATTATACATAATGACTGGTCATTGTATATAATACCCAAATTGACTAGACAGTGTGATAGATTAATCACTTTATCTGGATCTAATTCATAATAGCTTATCAAAGTTAGCCAAAGTAATAAATATGGTATAATCGTCTGACTACTTACTAATTCTTAGAAACGGCTCAAGTTATTATCGACTATTTTTATGATAAATCATTAAATGATTCCTCCCACTCTGGGAGAGCAGCGTGAGGGACTCAGAGAGCGTGAGCATGAGCGTGCAGCGTGAGGTCAGACTGTTAGTAGCTTTTAAACCCAAGCGTTGAACAACGCGCACCGCCGTGACGGGTCCGTGTCTCCCAGGAGACGGAAGGCCGATAAGGCACCCGAACTCATCGCACAGGCTCACGTCTACGGTGGCTGGGAGTCGTCTCTCGACCACACAGAAGGAGACGATGGCATCCCAGTACCTCTCGCCCCGGACCTTGGCTTGAACCAGGGCCGGGTGCGAGAGGTCGCCGCTGCCGACTGCCTCGACGAGGACACGGCGGTGCCCTTCCCGGGCCTTCGGTACAGTGGCCCGAGCCACACTTCAAAGAGGAGATTTTTCGCTACTATTATGGGGTGCACTGTGCTAACTAGCCTTTTTCGAATTATATTAAGGTCAGCTACCAGGCACTTTAGTTAGTTAACATGAAATAATAATCTTTACCTACTTGTTTTATTACATTATCTAAGTCTATGGAGATATTATATAAAATTGCTAGTTAATGTGATTAATTCTGTGTCAATTATCACTTTATCCAAATTGAGTAGATATTATAAATAATATCTAGATAATATGTATAATACGCGGACTTATTACTTTGGCTGTAACATATATATGTCACCGTAAGATTACAAACATCGTTAGATTACAATCTATCTCGAGAGATTGTAAACTGTCGAATTATTGTGAACCGTAACATCTGATTGCAATTTAACGTATTATTTTTCGCTATATTATAAGTAAGTATCTACATTGGAACTCCTTCCAGGTATCATCCTTAAAAGATTTTGTCACAGATGAGAATTTTTTTTTTTTAAATTAAAGCGGTCGGGGGACCGCTTTTTACCTTCAAAAATACTTACATAAATCAAATGATACCTACCTAATTACAACAAGCGTATAGAAAAAACACGTATCTAAACAGACTATATACAAAGTTATAAGTAGTATATAATGTAGTAGTATATAATTACTTCTAACGTTAGGCTAATAAATTAGAGCGGTCCCCCGACACGACAAAATTTAGTTTAGTCTGACATGCTTTAGTTGGTACTTAGGTAGTGTTAAAAGTTATTTTTTGCTTTTTATAGGGTTTAGCGTTTTTAACTTTTGTCATAATAATTGCGTACTATTTTTGGGTTGGGGTTTTTTTAAATTTATAATTTTATTTTTAATTACTTTGTGACAGCACACACTTCTGTAATACTTGTAAACAGTATACAAATAAACAGCCGCAGCCGTAACTACCTCGACGTCCATCGCAAGTGGTTTGCCAGGCAGCAATGAGCCATGCGCCAATGTGTAAACACCATTTGATCGTGGCCTACATTTGTGCATTGCAAAGCTTGGCCCAACACAGGCCAATGTGTACTGGGGGCTTTACAATATGTATTTATACGACATATACATATGTACATATGCAGCTATAAGTAGTTTATCAATTGTGTTAGCACCCATAACACAAGTTAACTAATAACTTACCATGGGGCTAATCGAGAGTGTGAAATGGTGTCCCGACATGAAAAAAAAACATTAAACCGTATGTATATAAAGAAATAAAGCTGATACCTGTGCCGGTCTGCCAGCACTCACCGGCCGGCTGAGCTGGCGGTGGGAGCGGCACTCCTGCACAGTCCTGCACAGTTCTGCACAGTCCTGCACGACTCACTGTCTGTGCGACACCGGCCCGAACACTCTCAATCATGTCATTTTACCGTTTATTCAATATTGAAAGCTCCTGTTTAATAGGAATTGAACGGGAAAACGAATGAGTCTTGGTGCGACTCTTCTCTAGCTTTGAGTGACACATCTAAAGAAATCTTTTTAACGTAACGAAAGACATGGCAAAACTAAGAGGGTTCCCAGTTGACTACGGAACCCTAAAAAGGAGATTGCATTGTCAGCATCTTGTTTAACATTACACCTACTTGCCAAATATGAATTCCTGGAACTTACGCTATCTTCTCCACATATCAATTAAGAACGGTTGGTGAAGTTAAGAATTAGATATTACAAGAAAAAAATTTTGAAAAAACCCCCGACGGTAAAAATCTTATTGAAAAATAATAAAATAACTCAAAACCCCCGACTTAACCCAATTATATAGGAATATCCGTCGGGAGCTGCCATTAAACCAGCTAAAGGATTCTAGTGTCGTGAATACAATTATTGAAGAATTGTAGATGTTTAACGATGACATAAAATACACTCAATTAATTGTTGAAATTTCATATAGAAAAGGCAGCCCCCGACGGTTATTCCTATATAATTGGGTTAAGTCGGGGGTTTTGAGTTATTTTATTATTTTTCAATAAGATTTTTACCGTCGGGGGTTTTTTCAAAATTTTTAATTTTGCTTAATTTTATTTCAGACTTTTTAGAGAACATATACGAATTATAGTCTATATAATATGTTATTGCAATATTATTTTGCACCGATATTGTAGCGACCTCTAGTGAGTTACAGGCGTAATTTTTATTATTTGGGAACATGCATTAAGCACGTACACATTGCTGATGAAAACAGAATTGTAATCGGACGTTTTGATTATATTGTAACATTGTTTGGCACTAATATTGTGGCGCCCCCTAGTGATTAATAGCCATGACACCTATCTAAGAACATGAACACGTTGAACGCAAATCTGTTATTGAAAACCACATCAAAATCGGATCATTAGTTTAGAAGGTAGGTGGGAACATTACTTTGCTGTTTGCACTAATATTGTGGCGCCCCCTAGTGAGTTACAGCCATGACACCTATCTAAGAACATGAACACGTTGAACGCAAATCTGTTATTGAAAACCACATCAAAATCGGATCATTAGTTTAGAAGGTAGGTGGGAACATTACTTTGCTGTTTGCACTAATATTGTGGCGCCCCCTAGTGAGTTACAGCCATGACACCTATCTAAGAACATGAACACGTTGAACGCAAATCTGTTATTGAAAACCACATCAAAATCGGATCATTAGTTTAGAAGGTAGGTGGGAACATTACTTTGCTGTTTGCACTAATATTGTGGCGCCCCCTAGTGAGTTACAGCCATGACACCTATCTAAGAACATGAACACGTTGAACGCAAATCTGTTATTGAAAACCGCATCAAAATCAGATCATTAGTTTAGAAGGTAGGTGGGAACATTACTTTGCTGTTTGCACTAATATTGTGGCGCCCCCTAGTGAGTTACAGCCATGACACCTATCTAAGAACATGAACACGTTGAACGCAAATCTGTTATTGAAAACCACATCAAAATCGGATCATTAGTTTAGAAGGTAGGTGGGAACATTACTTTGCTGTTTGCACTAATATTGTGGCGCCCCCTAGTGAGTTACAGCCATGACACCTATCTAAGAACATGAACACGTTGAACGCAAATCTGTTATTGAAAACCGCATCAAAATCAGATCATTAGTTTAGAAGATAGGTGGGAACATTACTTTGCACAAACGCACACACAAACACACAAACACACAAACACACAAACGCACATCTCTCACCCCAAACGCATATACCTGCTCCGTTCCGTCGTGGGTAAAAATATTGTTTCCCAGAATGATGAGTTCGACTGTAGTTTTTATTGTTTCTTAAAAATGAATAGGTATGTGTGAATTGCATACGTCACATTTTGGAAGGGCTCAAGCAAATTGCCTACACAAAAAATATTAATTTTTAAAAGCAGCTATTGGCACTTTCGTGCCTGTTAAATTCGTGCGAATTGACTACTAACCCCTCCCTCTCGCCGTCACCCGAATTAATAATGTAATTACGTTTAGGTATAACGTCTGTGTCGGTCGATGATGATGGAGAGTATTTTATCTAATTTGAAGGGCGCTCGCCGCGGCATCTCTTTAAAATTTAATCGCAGCTCCACGGCCAGGAAAGTAACGACTCTCGTAAATATCCCGGCGTCTATCTTTATCAATAGGAATTAAATTTGAAACAGCTTTCATTACGTGAAGTGGATTGCAGCGGGATGTCAATGAGAGTGGATAGCGCTCACAGCCATTAATACTCCGACAGGTGACGGAATTAATTAGTGCCGCGCGCCGCCTGCCGCGCACACTACGCTACGTACATACTTGTTCATTCAGTTATACTGACCTAGCCGTTTCTATGTTATCCGGGGGCAGTGTATTCCCAACATCATTTTCATCTGCCTAGTCTTTTCCCAACTACCGTCGGCTTCCAGTCCAATCGACTGCCTACGACGACCTCCTCAACCCGGGCAAACCAGGCAGCCGGGAGGGCCGGGACCTACTAATTTATACTGCCTTAAAAAACTCAGAAGAACTATTTATGACAAAATAGTCACCCTTTCACGGACCTGTCGCGCCAAGCGTTGCTTAACCTTATGCCTCATTTACATTCAGCTGTAGTGAGCAGGGAAGTGGGCATGGAAGTGGGCAGGACGAGTATGTAAACGTATAAGTACTTCTCATGACACTCGCGCTGCCCAGCGCTCCCCAAAAGAACGGTTTTTAGGCGGACTTCAAAGGACCGGCGCCAAGCGCGGATCCAGCCCTCAAAAAAGGTTGTGGTCATAGCTACTAGAAAATCGGCTAAGTACAAGTCGGAGCATGAACGCATGTTTCATCATTAACAATCATGCAAGTCGCCTATGAACTTTTGAATTAAATTATTTCCTATTTTCTGAGCATCAGGACTTTGGCATTAGGAATGAAAATAAACTTAGGAGGAAGTCGGACCCGATTTAAAAAAAAATAATAGTTTCGATCCAAACCTATTTCAATCAATAACTTATATTTTTTTCTAGTAGCTAGTAAGCCAATATAGGGAGGGTATGACGCATTTGGTGCACTTCTCAACTTTTACCAGTGGCGGCGTAGCATCGGGTGGCACCCGGGCCGGCTACCTATTGAGCACCCCAAAAAAAAACGACAAAATAAAATTACGAACCAATCTAATAAGGCTAAAAACGCGATTTTTTTACTATATTTGACGTATATTTTTTAGGAATATATCTAAACGCATATTATGCTCACTATCAGTTCCGTCTCTAGCTTATGTACCGGGTGCAATCATTACTAAAGCACCCTTATGTATGGAAAGATAGTGAGTAGTTTGTTTTTGCGCGAGCGTAGCAAGCCGGAACATTTTTAGATTTTCGAATTAGTCGAAGTTACCAAGTTATAAAACCAAAAGCGAAGACGTGGCATAAAATCGTATAAAGTTGCGCGAGCGGAGCGAGCGCGAAATTTTTGAGTTTTGTGCCACAAACATACCTAAAGAAATTATAAAAAAAGTTCTGTGAAATTGAGAAGCTGTGAGCGTAGCGAGCGCAAAATTTTGGAGTCTTGGAACATGAAATCACCCAAACAAGTAAAAAGAAAGCCACTGCTAAGTGAAAAAACCGCGAGCGTAGCGAGCGCGAAATTTTTTGAGTTTTGGAACAAAACAGTACCAAAACAACAAAAAAAAGGTAAAATAGTGCCTAATGTAAATAATAATAATTTTATTGTAATAGACAGCTGTGTTGCTGGGAAGTTTGTTCTTAAAAAAAAAGTCTTAGTTTGTTCCTTGTGTTATCATCAGCCTATCGATTTCAAAAGACCGTAAAAGTGTGACATCACAAGTCTATTAAGGTTGTGGGCATGCCCATCGTGCCCACAACGGTGGATCCGCCCTTGACCGGCGCGGCAGCGCGAGCGGTAGGGCGTGTTTACATTCTGCTCAAGCTCAATAAAATATTATCTTAAGCAAATTGATAGGTACTTACAAAGTTCTATTACGATGAATAGATATCATCCACCATCTTCTAAGACGTCTTTTATTTTTTTTTTCATTTGATTTATTTTTAACTGACGCACATAATTATGAATCGCTAAAAGACACAGCGCCATCATCATCATCATCATCATCAGCCTATCGCAGTCCACTGCTGGACATAGGCCTCTCCAAGTGCACGCCACTGAGATCGTCTTGCGCAAGTCATCACTCCACCGTGCCTAAGGACGTCCTACACTACGTTTGCCGAGGCGTGGTCTCCACTCTAGAACTCGTTTACCCCAACGGTTATCGGTTCTTCGGCTAATATGGCCAGCCCACTGCCACTTCAGCTTGCTGATTCGGTGGGCTATGTCGATGACCTTGTTTCTCTGACGGATAACCTCATTTCTGATGCGAACCCTCAGAGAAATGCCGAGCATAGCCCTTTCCATAGCCCGCTGAGCGACTTTAAACTTGTGGACCAGCCGTAACGTCAGTGTCCACGTTTCGGCTCCGTAAGTCATGACAGGTAGGACGCACTGATTGAAGACTTTTGTCTTTAGGCACTGTGGGATCGACGATGTTAGGACTCGACGTAGCTTCCCAAATGCAGCCCAACCCTACTGAATTCTCCTATTCACCTCGTCCTCAATGTTGTTTCTACCTAACTGCAATGTCTGCCCGAGGTATACATATTTCTGCGGACAGCCCCGAGGACACGGTGGACCACACAGTCCAGGTGTGCCCCGCATGGGAAGGGCACCGCCGGGTCCTCGTCGAGGCTTTGGGCGGCGGCGACCTCTCGCGTCCGGCCCTGGTTCAGGCCATGGTCCGGGGCGAGAGGGAATGGGATGCCGTCGCCTCCTTCTGCGAAGCGGTCATGCTCGAGAAGGAGGAGGCGGAACGCCAGAGAGTTCGCACCTCTCATCCCGGCCGCCGCGCTGGACCAGGTAGACACCATGGGCGCCGGGTGTCGCGAGATGACTCCCGGCCACCGTAGGCGTGGGTCTGTGGGCGGTGAGTTCGGGTGGCTCATCGTCCCTCTGTCTTTCTAGACGACAGACCCGTGTCGACGGCGTGCGTTGTTCCACGCGCTCCTCAAAGAGATGTCAGCAACCCCAGCGGGGCCCAGCAGGGCCAAGGCCTGCCGGGGCTGCGGGTTGTTCGAAAGAGATACCGCGGCCCTGGTACATAAAAGGCCTATGACGGAACACGACGATTTTAGTCAGTAAGAGTCTGACACTCCCTCACCGCTGCTAACCCACAGCGGGAGGGGTCATTTGATGATTTTACGTCGCTAAAAAAAAAAAAAAAAAAGGTATACATATTTCCGAACAACTTCGAGAACGGCGCCGTGTATCGCAATCGGTTCCGGTAGAACATGTTCATTGAACATGACCTTGGTTTTGTCCAAGTTCATCCGTAGGCCGATGCGTAGAGAAGATTCAGCCAGGTCGTACAGCATCTGTTGTAGGTCCTGCAGCGTTTCCGCCATGATGACGATATCGTCAGCAAATCGCAAGAGAGAGATGTGTTCGCCAATGATGTTGATGCCGCGTCCTTTCCAGTTCAGCGTCTTGAACATAATCCTCCATTGCATTAGTGAACAGTTTCGGGGAAATAACATCCCCTTGTCTCACTCCTCGATGCAACGGTATGGGCCTTGTTTGCTGATTCTGTACTTGGACGGACATTGTAGCGGCTTCGTAGAGACATCTCATCACTTGGATGTATCGCCAATCTACTTGACAACGCTGCAGGGACTCCAGAACAGACCAGATTTCAACCGAGTCAAAGGCCTTCTCATAGTCCACAAATGCTAGACACAGGGGCTGATTATACTCTTCGGTCTTCTGTATAATCTGCCGCACTGTGTGGATGTGGTCTATGGTGCCGTATCCGCTCCGAAACCCAGCCTGCTCCGGTGGTTGGAATTCGTCGAGTCTTCGCGCAAGTCGATTCGTGATCACTCTTGAGAACAGCTTATATACGTGACGTGAAAAGACACAGCGCGGACGCTGCAAAAATTTCAACGTCTGCCATTGCCGGAACTTGAAAGCGAAGTGAGAGGAAGGGCAGTATGTAAACACACATGTCCCTCGATCCTGCCACAGCATTATTTAGAGAATAGGGTTGTTTCCAATTTTCAGAAATCTATTTAGATAGGTTCTAAATAATTTTAAGATCACCCTTTCTTTCATTTTTCGTCTCAAATCTTTTTATTTTTTATGTATTACATTTTTTTTTTTATTTCTCTTAAAATATTGCTCAGAAAACGCTAGATCACGTGACTGTGACGTCACTGTTCTCTGTTCATTCCTTTACATTTTAAAGCACATCTAACGAGAATAAACTAACATACCAACTAATGGGTTTCTTAATTGTAATAATGTATTTTTATAAAATAGCTACAAAAACTATAATATTTTATGCATATAAATTATTTTTATACATTTAGCACAAAAATAAAATACTTACCTCAAATGTTTTGAGTTGTGTACGCGGTATAATGAAACGGTGCAAAGAAACGTAAAGTTTGTGTTTAATTATATTGAGGTTATGTTTGTGTCAGCGTTCGAAAATATTTGATGCTGTTTCAAAAAACTTAAATATTATGACAAAAGGTTAAAAACGCTAAACCCTATAAAAAGAAAAAATAACTTTTTCACCCCACCATCTCGGAAAGAGTAGTTTTACCCTTTGATATCTGAGCGCAAAAGCCGTTTTTATTCTCTAGAGCGGCAAAGTGATTTGAATTTAGAACATCGTGTGCAATACTCCATTTGTGACAATCTTGATAAGATTTTTTAAACAAATACATATTAAACAAATAAAATACTGCTTACAATAATTATTCAATTAATGAAGTAATTTTTATTATTGTTTTTACATAGATTTTTAACCGCGTTTCATTTTTAAACTGAGTTTTCAAATAAATGAACTTTAATAGGTACTTATTTTTAATTTGATACTTATATGTGCGCGCCATTTTGTTTTTTTGCAATTATTATTTTTTATTATTTTGAGATCGATTTTAAACCTCATTACATTATTGAACTGAGTTTTTGCATACATAAATTTTAATAGGTACATCTTTTTAATTTGCCATGTGTGACGTGCGTGCCATTTTCTTTTTTTGACTTTAGAAATTTCCTCGATGAGGTGGGATGAAAAGTTACGTGTTGCACTCGAGTGCAAAGATTTTTCACCTTGTGCTCATTTGATTCCCTCGCTATCGCTCAGGATTCTAATTATTGAAACACTCGCTACGCTCGTGTTTCAATTTTAGAATCCTTCGCTTGCTCGGTCATCAAAATTGAGCCCGCGGTTAAAAAGCAACTTTGCACTCTTGTATAACAAATAACTATTTCATCCCACCATCTCGGAAAGAGTAGTTTTACCCTTTGATATCTGAGCGCAAAAGCCGTTTTTATCCTCTAGAGCGGCAAAGTGATTTGATTTTAGAACATCGTGTGCAATACTCCATTTGTGACAATCTTGATAAGATTTTTTAAACAAATACATATTAAACAAATAAAATACTGCTTACAATAATTATTCAATTAATTAAGTAATTTTTATTATTGTTTTTACATAGATTTTTAACCGCGTTTCATTTTTAAACTGAGTTTTCAAATAAATGAACTTTAATAGGTACTGTGTTAATAGGTACAAATGGAGTATTGTACACGATGTTCTAAATTCAAATCACTTTGCCGCTCTAGAGGATAAAAACGGCTTTTGTGCTCAGATATCAAAGGGTAAAACTACTCTTTCCGAGATGAAATAGTTATTTGTTATACAAGAGTGCAAAGTTGCTTTTTAACCGCGGGCTCAATTTTGATGACCGAGCAAGCGAAGGATTCTAAAATTGAAACACGAGCGTAGCGAGTGTTTCAATAATTAGAATCCTGAGCGATAGCGAGGGAATCAAAAGAGCACAAGGTGAAAAATCTTTGCACTCGAGTGCAACACGTAACTTTTCATCCCACCTCATCGAGGAAATTTTTAAACTCAAAAAAAGAAAATGGCACGCACGTCACACATGGCAAATTAAAAAGATGTACCTATTAAAATTTATTTATGCAAAAACTCAGTTTAAAAATGTAATGAGGTTTAAAATCGACCTCAAAACAATAAAAAATAATAATTTCATCCCACTTCATCGAGGAAATTACTAAATGCCAAAAAAAAAATGGCGCGCACATATGAATACCTATCAAATTAAAAAGAAGTACCTATTAAAGTTCATTTATTTGAAAACTCAGTTTAAAAATGAAACGAGGTTAAAAATCTATGTAAAAACAATAAAAAGAATTACTTAATTAATTGAATAATTATTTTAAGCAGTATTTTATTTGTTTAATATGTATTTGTTTGAAAAGTCTTATCAAGATTGTCACAAATGGAGTATTGCACACGATGTTCTAAATTCAAATCACTTTGCCGCTCTAGAGAATAAAAACGACTTTTGCTCTCAGATATCAAAGGTTAAAACTACTCTTTCCGAGATGGTGGGATGAAAAAGTTATTTTTTTTCTTTTTATAGGGTTTAGCGTTTTTAACCTTTTGTCATAAGAATTGGTACTTTTTTTTGGGTCGGGGGTTTATTTAAATTTATAATTTAATTTTATTTCATGCTTTTTGAAGGAGCTCCTTAATTTTGCCTTCATTTAATTTATTTTATTTTAAGATGGGGTCCCTATATGCGATCTCGGCCAAATGAAGCTGTTTAACAATCCTCATGACAAACTGGCTCCGGGAGAATTGCACAGATTGAGAAACAATAAAGATTAACCTTTGGTCATTATAGATTTTCAGCAAAAATATAAATCGGTTTATCCGTTTCATTCCGGCATTCCAGGGTTTCATCCGCCACATCCCATTTCCAGCATCAGGTTCTCGTCAATTAGAAACATGAAGAGAACTAGTCTAGATAAATTCAACGAGCCCAAACTCGATGGGTTTACTAAAAGGCAGTTCAAGGTTACTGTTACGGAGTGGGTCGGAAAATGGTTTTTAAAAAAAAACTATTTAATTGACTAAAATAAAAATGTATTGAAAAATAATTAGAATCATAAGAAAATAGAAAGAAAGTTGCCCGACGGAAGTCCAATCCAAAACTAAAGAAATATTGGTATCGCTAATTAAAATAACATCGGTTTCCTATTGCATTGACGTCAATGCAATGGGAAACTCAGCAGATTTATTTTATATTTGAAGCAGGGGTTATTTCGATATAACAACCCCCCCGTTAAGATCGATCATCACATCTCAAAGTGATGAGAGATGTCAGGATTGATGTATGCTAAATCGCGTATGCTAAAGTGGATTTACGTCGGACATTACAATGAACAAAATAAACATATTTAAGACACCAAAAATAACAACTAATTATAAAAGACACGAACACAACTGTTAAGAATAGAAAAGTTACTCTAAAATAATAATTATGAACTACATTTCATCATTATTTAAGATACAAAGAAATCGAGATTAGAGTTAACAATAGAAGAACTTAAAAAACTAAACATTATTGATTAATAAGAGCAATTATTAAAATCTAGATAAATCAAAGATAACAATATGGAAAGAAAGAAAGTTATAACTTAATTACAAACCATGTGCATTCATTACAAATTAGTTATCGTGAGTCTTGCCAAACAGAATATTCCTCTTAATAGGGGTTGGCGTCACTCGTAAGTCTTCTATAGACTCTGACTCGACCTTATTGATAGGTGTTATTGTATCACCATGAAATACAGTTTGAGAGGTCGGAACCGAATTATTTTTTGTGTTATGACATTGGTTAAATATTTGAATGCAACATGGGGCATTAGTACGACAAAGTAACTTACGACTCTTATATAAAATGTAAAACAAGGTTAACATAGAAATGCATAAACTTAAAGACAAATAGTGAGTACTATAAGTATGGAAATGAGATGGATTTTCTATCTTATTGATTTCTTCTTCAAAAGAGTTCAAGTGAATACTGGCTTGCAGCAGAGAATCAAGATTATCTAAGTTATTTAACTTTGAGTATGGTAATCGTTCTAGAGTTTTATTTAACTTAGATCGCTCACAACAATCATCTTGTAAGATGTTGAAATTTGATATTTTATTGGTTACATTTCCAATAACTGTTTCGCCAACAGCGGCGAATTGCAACGTCTTGTAAAAAGCCTTACAGTTTCTAGGCAAAGACAATATACCAGTACCAAACAAAATAACGTCAGAACTTATGTCTTTATCATTACAAGTTACATGACACTTGCCAGGTTCAGATTGTACAAAAATCCAGCGGTTTAAAGTTAACTTATGAAATAGATCAATTGAACCGTGAATAAGTTTTGTAACACAAATGTCAGGAAGTTTGCTAATCACATCACTTAAGAGAATCGTTTCACACGTAGGGTTAGCGATTGCTGAAAACACATTAGTTAACACACACACGTAACACTTATCACTTATTAACTTGCACTTGTCTATGTCTGCGATAAGTGAATAAAACATGCGATCAGCTGTGATTGCTACATATGAACTAGTTGGCTCGATAAGAACGTAGGTATCTGGTTTCAACATATCGTAGGGAACAGGTAGGGGAATGATCCTATAGAGGTCATAAACCTGTGGTAATACGAGAGGGATCTTGACGACAATAATTACTTTATTTAAATGGAAAAAACATACAAGTTGTGAAATGTCAATAAGATTATGTATATTTTGTAGCGTTAAAGGAACGGGAAGTTCATAATGGCTAGGAAGATTATTCCTATGCTTATCCAACTCACTGTACAGTTGGTGTGGACTGAGTACAGTGGGGTGCAACACGTTGAGTTTTGCGAATAGAATGGCATTGTTAATATCTTCGATATCAAAGGACAAAGTCATTATAATAGACTCTAATGAATTTAATAAGGAACTTAATTCAGATTTGATTTCTAGTTTGTTGTTACTATTCACAACTGTTTCTAATATTTTATGGATTGTTTCCATGTTCCTTAAAATGTGGTTTTCGTTTTCGTTGACCTTAGATATCGTGTTGTTGAAATATGATATGGTCGACTTAATTACATGAATGTTATCTTTCATGAGATGAGCGAGACGTTTCTCATCAGTCTGCACTTCGTCTATGGCTTTCGAAAATCTCACCGCGTCTTCAGAATCCAAAGTGCCAAAAATAGTTTTGAGGAGAGAGCCACCGAAGTCCATGAGACCTCTTTTAAAACGCATATGAGGTTTTTCGTCGACCAATAAATAAGATACGGAAGAAAACTTACTAACGTTAAGAATGTGACGATTTTTTAGAGCGGATAACGAATTAATACAGTCGGACTGTATCTTAGAAGAAGCTAACGAGTTGCAGAATACATTGAGCTTTTCAAATAAAAATTCGACCTTATCTAAATTAGGTTGTACATGACCTATATCAACATATGCTATAACATTCCAATCATTATTAGTAAACTTAATGTCTAGAAGCTTATCAAAGTAGACGCCAGGACTGCTGACGATAGAAGAAACGTATTCGCATGTGATCGGCGATGACAGCGTCGATCTGAAATAACAATGAAGCGCTCATGTATTACGTTACTACTGTTGCGTCACCGGCCGGCTTGATTTCGTCGTAGTGGTGACGTACGTGTTTACGATTAATAAGCAGCGTAACAGAGTGGTTGCCATTCAGTTTTATTATTTTGAAAGGGCCTTTCCACACAGGGGATAAGGCCTTATTTTGTTTGTGATGGCAACGGACATATACCATGTCTCCTGTTTTATAGGATAATGGTTTCGTACGAGAATCATAATAAGTTTTTGATTTCTCTTTTGAGGATTGAATATTTTGGAGAGCCTTCTGACGACTGTAGTATAGTCGATGATTAAGGGCTCGGATGTAATCCGTATAGGTGTTTGTATCGAGAGTGTCGATACTTGAAGGTAAGTAGGGTTTAAACCCGAAAAGTAATTCCAGGGGTGAGTAACCTGTGGTACTATGTATATTTGAATTATATGCTATCATAGCACTAGGAACATAGAGGTCCCAAGTATGTTGGTTCTCACCTATGTATGACCTAAGGTATTCTTTTAGAGTAGAATGACTTCGTTCAAGGCTACCACATGTCTGAGGGTGGTAAGGAGATGCGAACACATGTTTAATGCTGAACAACTTCTCAAGTTGTTTGAAGACATCAGAGCAGAAATTGGTGCCTTGATCGGATATTATTAATTTAGGAATCCCCATATGGGATATGAATAGAACTAAAGATTTCGCTGTTTCTTCAGCGGAACAAGATTGCATAGGATAAGCCTGAGAAAATTTAGTCAAGTCATCCTGTAAGGTAAGTAAGAACTTATATTTGTGTTCATGTGTTTCAGGAAGCGGACCGACTAAATCGAGATAAAGTTTTTCGTTAGGCCGAGATGCCGTAGATGTTATAATCATAGGGGCCTTATTCGTTTGTCTTAGAGGTTTGTTTATTTGGCAAGAGCGGCAATTTTTTACATAGTCCTCGATGTCTTGCCGCATGTTTTTCCACCAGAATTGGGTTTTGATTCTATCAAACATGCGTGATATACCCGGGTGGCCAGCTAAAGGTGAATCATGATTATCTCTAAGAATACTTTTGACCTCGTCAGGGGTCGGGTATCGTATAGAATTACGGTAGATGTTGACTTTAATATTAGTGTTATGAAACAGAAATGATAAAATATTATAGAGTTTTGTGTAAGATAATTTCGTGTAAGGATCTGTAAAGTCTGATATAGCGAATTCTTTTTCTTCCATATACCAATACTTTATCATTTCTCTGTAATCACGAAGGAGGTTAAATATGTCCTTGTAACTCATTTCATCATAGTGGTTGAGTTTAAGAAATAGGTGAGTAAATAAATGATTGTCATTAGATGTAGAATAATAGGTGTTTAATTCGCGTTCTATGTCGCAAATTTTAGGTTCGCTAGTGGAGGCGTCCATGATATCCTTGCAGTATGGCACGGATTCATCTAAGTCAATGGACGTCGGATAAGCAATAAGTTTACACTTTGCTTTCATCAATGACTCGTTATGTTCCTGGATAACGGTGTCGAATGACACGTCAGGTTGTTTTATAATTTTAAGAAACTGCTCGTAAGTTTCTGATATGGATGGTGAATTACGTGCGTCTTCCTCGTTGTTAGAAGTCGATGCCGGATTGCAGATAATTGAATCGGAGCTTTCGTTATCCTGTAATACATTTACGGGGAAACGAGATAAAGCGTCGGCGTTTGCATTTAATTTACCCTTCTTATAAACGATTTCATAATCGTACTCTTCGAGTTTAAGACGCCATCTGACGAGTCTAGATCCTGGATCTTTGACATTGAAGAGCCACACTAGAGGTTTATGGTCAGTAATTATCTTAAATTTACGGCCGTACAAATAAGGACGGAATGTTTTCACGCCAAATAAGATTGCTAGTAGCTCCTTTTCGATAGTCGAATAGTTGCCCTCGGCTTTATTTAGGGTGCGCGAAGCGTACGAGACGGGTTTGTCGGACCCGATTGCGCCCTGAGAGAGTACAGCGCCTATCGCATAATTAGAGGCATCAGTTGTCAAAAGAAAGGGTTGTGTAAAATCAGGATACTGAAGCAGAGGTGCTGAAGTTAATTTATCCTTGAGGGTGGTGAACGCTTGTTCTTGGCTGTTCGACCATTGAAATGTAGCATCTTTTTTCAGAAGGGCAGTCAGTGGTTTAGTGATCTTGGAGAAGTTATTAATAAAACGACGATAGTAGCCGACTAGCCCTAGAAACGATTTTATATCCTTCGGATTCTTGGGAGTAGGGAATTGAGAGACGGCCTTGACCTTTTCGGGATTTGGACATACACCTTTATCGGTGATTATATGCCCAAGATAAGCGACCTCACGTCGCAAGAACTCACACTTGTCAGGTTGGAGTTTTAAATTGAACTTTCGGATGCGGTCAAAGACTAACCTGATTTTGTCCATGTGAGATGTCAAGTTACTACTATAGATTATGACGTCATCAAGATAAACATATGCATGGAGACCTTGGAGACCAGAAAGGACGGTATTCATCAATTTCTGGAAGGTTGAAGGGGCGTTTTTAAGCCCAAAAGGCATTCGCAAGAATTCGTAATGCCCTGTACTGCTAGAATTTGTGTTTATTGAGAACCCCGTTTTTTGTGCATCTTGGGAGTTCATTTTGATCTGATGGAAGCCACTGGAGAGGTCTAATGTGCTGAAATATTTTGAGTGGCCTAACTGATCTAATATATCAGTAATAAGCGGCAAAGGGTAACTCTCAGAGACAGTGACGTCATTCAGACGGCGGTAGTCTATTACTATGCGCCATTTCTTTTTACCTGAAGCGTCCATCTTCTTGGGAACTACCCAAACAGGGGCGCTCCAAGGTGACGTTGACGGACGTATAATATTTTGATCGAGCATCTTGCGGATTTGTGAGTCCACTTCTTCCTTGTGGCACTCAGGAAAACGGTACGACTTTACGTGAATAGGGGCTGAATCACCCGAATCTATAGAGTGCTCGATCGCATTCGTAAATGATAGAGGTTCGCCCTCTAAATGGAAAATGTCTGTGTACTCAGAACAACATTCTAGCAATGCCTCCTTTTCTTCGGAGTTTAGATGAGAACAACGTATTAGATTCAATACCTTTTGAGGTCTGTCAGATTCTGAATAGGATAAAGCATTGACGGATTCGTTTATATCTGTGGCAGTATCGTATTCAAGAGGCGTTAACTGGACTTTAAAGTCTCGAACTTGGATATCAGAGTTAGTAGTATTTAAAACGGTTACGTTAATCCTTTTATTAGGCTTTATAGTAACAAGACAATTTGCGATATAAATACCTTCGCTTATAGAATGATCTAATAATAGGCCCTCATTATTTTTATAATGTTCAGGTGAGTAATTAGATACTGCGCATTCGATGACCGCTTCGGAACGTGCGGGAATGACGTAAGTCGGTTGAATATAGTTTATGTCCAGGCTCTGTCCGCATATATGAACTGATTGTGAGGTATAGTCAATATTGGCTTTGAAATGATTTAAAAAGTCGCTGCCAATGATACCGTCATACTCTAGGTTAATGTTATCATCAACTAAATGGAACTTAAACTCGTGGCGATTATTATTCAATGTAAAATATATCTGACACGTGCCTAAAGTTTCTGAATAGGTGCTAACGTTATTAAAACCTTTTATCTTAGCTATTTCGCGAGATAGCTCAGGCACTTTAGTTAAACTTGACAGTTTGACCAAGCTAATACTCGCTCCCGTGTCGATAAGAAGGCGCAACGGATGAATGGAAAGAGAAGTACTCACATATACGTGAGGCAATGACACCTTTTTAGAGTATGAAGATACCTCGTAGACAGGAATTTCGGGATTGATTTTAATTTCCTCTTTAGGATAATGCGGCATAGCGGACTCATTATGAGAAGAAGACTTTGGACTCAACGATACAGGGGCTCTAATAGGAGCTTGTTGAGATGAAATGTTATTTTGACTCGACGAAACAGCGGTTCTCTGTGGAATGTGTCGAGATGAAACAGAGTTTTGACTCAGCGAAACAGGGACTCCTTTTGGAGCGTGCTGAGATGAATTTGGCTTTAGACTCAACGATTCAGAGGCTCTTGGAAGAGTGTGTTGAGATGAAACTGTGGAACGACTCAGCGAAACAGGGACTCTCTTTGGAGCATGCTGAGATGAAATAGGATTTGGACTCGACGAAACAGGGACTCTCGGAGGAGCATGTCGAGATGAAATATTAGAACGACTCAGCGAAACAGGGACTCTCTTTGGAGCATGCTGAGATGAAATAGAATTTGGACTCGACGAAACAGGGACTCTCGGAGGAGCATGTCGAGATGAAATAGTAGAATGACTCAGCGAAACAGGGACTCTCTTTGGAGCATGCTGAGATGAAATATGTTTTTGACTCAACGATTCAGGGACTCTCGAGAGAGCGTGTTGAGATGAGATATCGTTTTTATGCGATTTATTTATAAAAGTACGAGTGCCTAAATTATCCGGATAACGACGGCACATTTTCGTAATCCGTGGTGTTAGTTTAAAGAGTTTTCAGGGTCGTCACCGTTCTCACAAGGAACATAATAAGGTGTCGGTGACGGCGCCGATGATATCGGCGGCTCGAATGTAACATGATGCATCGCAGCTGGACGGTCGCGATTCTCGGAATTAAACGTATTACGCCGTTCACTATTATATTTTCTTTTGCGGCATTGAGTAATATCGTGACCTCTGTTTTTGCAATATTTGCAGAAAAGTTGGGACCCCGAGTTATAAAATGATGTTGATGGTTGAGGCCCCGAAGGAGTAAATGGTGGACCCGTGCGCTTTTGTTTCTCCCGGCATTCAGCATCCGAGTGCCCGGGTTTACCACAGATCCTACATTTAGGCTTAACAGATGTTTTATACAGGAGGTTTTGTATCTTTTCCTCCTCGAGAGCCACGTTGATAGCATCATTAAGTGATTTTGGGTTTCTACATCTGACATTATTACTCAGCCGTGGATTTAGTCCTAAACTAAAAGTAAATAATGCCAAATCTTCGGTCATAGCGATGCGACCGGATATATCCTTCTTTAGGGATTCAGAATTATAAATTTCTGATTGAAGATCGGTGAGGCAGCTTTCTACACGCAGGGCAAATTGCGCAACAGTTTCGTTTGTTGTTTGCCTGCACGATTGTAAATCTAGCAACAAATGATTATAATGCTTTCTCTCACCGAAATTTTGCTTAAGAAAACATTTTAACTGATTAAAATCCTCAAATATTTTATTAGAGCACGCAATCTGAGCTTTACCTTCAAGGCGTGATAGAATATATTTATTTAATAAAACTATTTGACTTGGTGATGCTAAATCTAAGGCATTTTGGCAGTTGGTGAGAAAGGCGGTAAGAGTTTCGCGCTCTCCCTTATAAGGGCTAATAAAATCACAGAGCACTTTGATGGGAAACTGTTCGCTCAACACGATTTTCGCGGTTTTCTTAGAAGCGGAAGTTTCGGCTGTTTCCGTAGACATTATGAACTTGAAAGGAAACTATAAAGGTAGACGAGTAGCGCGTATATGTAGGATAAAATAGGGTTTACGATATGTGATACCCTAGTTAATAAGAATATCTAATAAGAATTAAGAATATTGTAGCAATAACAGCAAAATAATATGTTCTACTCACAGACACAGGAACATGAAGAATTCGATACGCATTTTCTGGCACTGAATTAGCACGATTACTGGAGCAGGAGGACTGCGGCGCGATAAGTCGCGGCCAGCAGCAGCAGGAACGTCAGGAACAGCGGGGTGGCGGCGCACGGCACCCGCGCGTGCACAACGCGTACACGTGGCAGCACCACGCGGCAGCTCCGCGTGGCAGGGCGGCAAGGGCGATCACCGGCTCCTTGCGGCGATATCAAGGTGACAGAGCTCGCGTATGCTGAGCTCTGGGAGATGGAATTTGGAAATTCGGGACGATCGGCAGGCTTACGCACGACACTCGTAAGGCTTACTGTCGCGACTCGTCTTTGGAGATGGCACTGAGTTTGTCGAGGTGTGATTTCACTTAGAGAAAATATAGACACCCCGGAGCTGGATTATCTCGTCGGCAACGTGAAGTTCACACACGATAACTTTTCAGTTTTCAGGACACACACGACCCGTTATGGAATACCAGTGGAACGATTACGGCGATATCAACACTGGTATCCCACTTCTGACACCACTGTTACGGAGTGGGTCGGAAAATGGTTTTTAAAAAAAAACTATTTAATTGACTAAAATAAAAATGTATTGAAAAATAATTAGAATCATAAGAAAATAGAAAGAAAGTTGCCCGACGGAAGTCCAATCCAAAACTAAAGAAATATTGGTATCGCTAATTAAAATAACATCGGTTTCCTATTGCATTGACGTCAATGCAATGGGAAACTCAGCAGATTTATTTTATATTTGAAGCAGGGGTTATTTCGATATAACATTACGTCTCCTATCTTCGTGCCCTAACAGCAGACCAGCTCAGTGGTTCCAGAAGACATTAGTGTTTCAAATTTCAGATCCCACATATGCTTGCAAGTAAACTGAGCGTGTAACATTCCTATCACACCTAACAAACGAGCTGATGACCTTGAAGACCTGAACCAATTTCCACCAAACATAGCTAAGCACACTCCCGAATGACATTCCTTTTAAACAAAAAAAACTGCATTACAATCGGATCATCCGTTTGGGAGCTACGATGCCACATACACACACACACACACACACACACACACACACACACACACACACACACACGCACACACACATACACACACACACACACACAGAGACACAGACAAGTCAAACTTATAACACCCCGTCGTTTTTGCGTCGGGGGTTAAAAATGAATACCTACAAGGTGTGTGTTGTGCGAGGCTGTGGAAATACGACCATTAGTGCTCCAAATAAACTGATCATCCACGTTCCGCTGAATAAAAATCTTGGTTATTGGCAAAGAATTGAGCGACCATAAAAGAGTCTACTCTTGGCAGATTGGAACTATCAGCTTTCATAAATCCTTTCTCCATAATTCTTTATCAGTTGCATCACTTAAATGCAATTAACACACAGAAGCAAGTAAACAAAACATTAATTCTGAGGTTATTTCGGGTTGTATATCTGTCACTGTCAAATACTTGTCATTGTCAAATATAGAGTGACGTCATCGGTCTCTACTCGTCGTTTTTAATGGCGTGACGACATAGGCTATAAATTTAAATGTCATAAATTAATTAAAAATTATGTGGTCAGTTATAAATAATATAATATACACTCTTTTGCAAAAAAAGCGGGCACCTATGCGAAATCTTGGTTTTAAGGACTTTACGTGTATTTCAAAGGGTTTTAATGACTGTAGGATGTTACTAGCATCAAAAAGGTTAGCCAAGCATGCGTGAGAGTGTATTCTAAATTTGAATTTTGGAGAAATGCTAAGAAACTGGTTAAACCTTGCTTGGCAGTAATTCCTGGTAGAAAGTTCGTCGGCGTTTTGAAAAGTTTTTAACGTGATTTTCAGAAAACTGATAATGCAGTTTAATTAATGATTAATGGACCTTTCTTTCACATCAAATTTTTTTTTAGAAACTATGCGTCTTTGATATAATTTTCACCTGCTCTAAATGGTCTATAATGATGGTTGATGGCAATGTTAAGAGCTTCGGTATTTTTGTGTAAAGTGTTCTATTGTTTAGATAGTGTTCTCACGCGGTTAAAAATATCCCTTTCTCATAAATAAACACTATTTAGAGGCGTATCAGTATTTTGGGCTGCGACAAAACCAATTTAAAGTTAACAGTGCCGATCACAACTCGTCTCCTATCAGACTTTGACTTTTTGAAAAATCTTGAAATTCTACAAAATACAGAAAATAACGAATAGACTGTAAGCATGAGGTCTTAAGGTCTCGTAATCACTGATTTTTAAACAACCTCGCCTCTGGGGAAACCCTGTAGACCTCTGAAGATCTATGAGTCTGAGCGTTCAAATAACGTGTTTTCATTAAACGGACATTTTGTTGAATAAACTTGCCTGCGCCGAGGTTTTCTAAACAATAGAACGCTTTACACAATAATAGCGAAACTTTTAACATTGCCATTAACCATCATTGTAGACCATAGAGCAGGTGACAATTTTATCAAAGACGAATAGTTTCTAAAAAACGTTTTGATGTAAAAGAAAGGTGTGGTTTTACTGTAACTTTACTGTCAACTTATAACGACATTTCAATAGACACAATTTATATGTTTTAAAAGCTTGTCGCGATTTTACTAAGAAAGTAAATACGAGTAATTAAATCTCGCGACAAGCTTTTAAAACGTATAAATTGTGTCAAATATGTTAAATTTGAAATGTCGTTATAAGTTGACAGTAAAGTTACAGTAAAAGTTTTTTTTTTCTTTTTAGCGCATTTAAATAAAAGCTTGTTTTTAAAGATTTTTTTTTACCTCAATTTATTTGCAAAAGAGTTTAGCTTATCGTGTTTCTAGTTTTGTGAACTTTATTTTTAACTAAATGAATACTAGGAAACAACCCTATTATTGCCGGCAGCGCGGGGAGCAGCAATAGGAGCTGAATGTAAATGAGGCATTATGATCGATCAATCCGCACGGTTTTGACTCTTGACATTTCGAGTGTAGTTTCCCAACAGTGAAACAATTTGAATTCCTGTCTGTGTAGTGGAAGTCATTCCGTAGAGTGAGACAATCGATTAAAGATATACAATAATATTTACACTAGGCTATACACGTTTATCCTATTGCATAAAATTTGTAAGAGGACCCTACGCAAATCTAGTTTGTCGTAAAGTCTGGTTTGGCTGATAACATTACGTATTGATCAGTAGATGATATTACTTCCTTCCTTCGATGGATAGCATTACCGATGAGGTTTATAATTTATGATGGTTCTTTATTAAAGCGAAATTGCCCGAATATCTGTATATTGCAGTGGAAGAATTATTTTTAAAAATTCAAGCCAACACATTTCTTAAGAGCTTCTTGGAGAGCTTAATTGATGTATGGTTAGATTTTTTTTGTGACTAGTAATGTAGTTAGAGGCTCAGAGGCAGGCGGAAGGCGCACGAGTGTCATCAGCGCGCCACCATATTGATTGATTCGGTTGGCGCGCGGCCCGCTTCATACTCTTATTTTTGTAACTGTTTTGATAATCCTTTTAGTAGTCCATCTCCTCGACAGCGGCGAGTGCGGTGCGCGGCAGCGGCCGGGCCGGACAGCCGCCGGCCGGACAGCCGCCGGCCGGAGGGCCGCCGTGCCCGTGTTCGCCGGGATTAGTTCTGACACACGTAATGGAGTTTTACTAGTCCGCGGGGATCGCGATGCGCGCCGCGCTCCGCCACTCTAATTCAATTAGTGTCAGCAACTTGCTAATGAGCGATTTTGGAAGTTGTTGACACTTTATCGGAGTCCAAATTAAAATTGACTGTTAACATACAAATGTTTGCCTAAATTATAGAACATCCGTTTCGTTTTCTCGGAGTGAGTTGATTTCTCGCGGGAAATACCGGAGTGCTAGCATGCACACATTAATAATACAAATCTTTGTATCGCGTTGGGTTCGTTAACCCGAGGCGGCGAGTTGTTACACTTCTTGCCTATCTAAACAATGTTTGATTGTCACCACACTCACCACACAAATAACTTGTGTGCTTTCAGTCGCTTATTCCCATTTATTATGAACGTGTGGATCGCGCGCTCGCTCCCGTCCCGTCCGGCCCGTGCGACCCGTGCGACGGGTCCGACGGGCGGGCGTCGTCTCTCCCAGCAACGCCGCAATCAAACTATTGTTCATAGTTTTTGGCAGTGTCCGGTCGGTTCTTTCCTACAGGACCACAGGACCCACTGGTTGAAAACATAAGTGTACGTTAATTATTACATTACGAGTTTGAAATTGTTTGAGAACCAAAAAGGCATCAAATAAGTGTTCTAATATGAGCACATTAAGAGTACCCGCACACTGCAAACTATTAGCCTGACTGATGACTTTAATTGGAATCAAGATTTTCTTAAGGGCTCATGCACTTGACTTTTAGTAGACTAATTATTAGGTTTGTCTAATTAAGTTTCTAAATAATTTAGTGAATCAGTAGCCGTACTTTTTCCTAAATTTAGAAATCTACCTTCCTAAATCCGATTACATCATTTGTCTAAATTTAGTAACTGCCAAAATTTAGACGACTGAATTTAATCAAGTGTAATAAAAATTGCCATCCATCAGGTCAACTGTTGGTAGGGTTGCCAACCGTACTCTAAAATAGAGTTCTGTACTCTATATCATGTAAGCGTACTCTATAATCTACAACACTAATAGAGTACACTAAAATACTCTTTTTGTACACATTTTTACTAGTCAAATAATAAACACGAATTTTTCATTGTGTATAGACAAATGTTTAATGTATTTACAAAAACTGGCTATATTTACTAGATACAATATCTTTAAAAACGAATGTTGAATTTAATCATTTAGAAAATATAAATGATTAAATTTTCAGTTTATATTCAGAAGTTATAATTTTCAAAGAACTCCAAGCTGAATTGTTAAATAACTCAGATTTTATCCAAAAATCCACTGCAGAAAATTGGCAATTTATTTTAAAAAAATGTCCTACAGAATTTGATTATTTGAAAAAAATATTGGCTATATACTCTCTGTTCCCGCCACTTCAGCATTTACTGAAAGAGTCTTTTCGGTCATGAATGTGAAGTGGCGAGAAGAGAGAAACAGAGCTTCATTGAAATTGATTAAAAATGAGCTCTTGATCTATATAAATTTAGAGTTAGAATGTTTGGACTCATACAATTCTTTTAAAAACAATGTTAAATTGTTATGTGCTGCAAAAAGTACAAAAAAATAACTGTTTAAAAGTATGAAATAAATGATACTCTTTTTTTTAAGTCCATACTCTTCATTTACCTCCTTTGAAATCAGATATACTCTATTTCTTCTAAAAAAAGTTGGCAACCCTAACTGTTGGTCGACTGTTTAGACTGCGATGTGAGGGTACTCTTATTGTAGATCAACGAAGATTTCACAGTGTTGGGCGATATTTTATTTCCTAACTACAACTATACCTATACTGATTAATGTACCTACATCATGCCTACACAAAGACAATTCAGTTAATATAAAGTACCTAAATAAATAACACTGTGTAAATACATCTGACATTTGTAGAATAGTCACAGTTTACTTAGTATTCTTAAAGAAGAAACTCTGTCTTATAGTCGAGTATATATGTTATGGACCATGTGATTAATTCGGGCATTATTTATAATGCCCGAGCATTATGAATAATGTCTAGCTATATCGGGCCAAGTGATTAATAACTATCTTAACTTCATTATTTATCACATTGCACGGGCATTATTATATTGCTACATGACAGTTGAGCAATTTGATAATAAAGCTATATTTTATGCGGTGCGAGGGTGGCAGTTGTTCTAATAAATAAATTCTGTTACTTGCTACATATTTTATGATTATTGTTTCGAAAATTATATGTTCTTTTTTAATGGGAAATTTTAAGTCTAACCACAAAATTATTTATTGGACAATTGTCATCTAATTTACTTACTCGGCATCGTTTTTCTTGATCTCATTTTTCTTGGCTCGTTTTTTTTTATGGTAGAATTTAATTTGGATTCAAAACATTGTATTAAAAATTGAAGTCAGTGACGAAAACGAATCGCTGCAAACCCGACTCCACGTAGTCTTGTCTGCCCTACCCCTAGAGTGCAATTCAAAACCGCGTAGGCGCGGAGGATCAAGGCGGATCGAAGGCGCCGAAGCTGCGGTGGTGAGCGTGAAAACCATCTGCGACGATATGCTCGCATGGTACCGCCGGAGCCCCGCAGCGCCGGAGCCGTGACAGAAGTCATGCTTGCTGCATGTTGCATGCTATTAATATTTAGTTTAAGTTAAATGTCAATAACAATAAAAAAAATGAAATTAAATATGTTTATATTACTTTGCCCAAAAGGTCACGGGCAATACGTATAGTGCCCGGTCAATTTGATTATTTGAATAATTATTATCAAATTGCACTCTCATATTGGGCATTTTTCATAATGACCGGGCATTATGTATAATGCCCAATTTATCACTTGGTCCATAACATATATATTTTTTGGGACTAAAGTGTATGCGCTTTGTATATTAAAATATGTGTGTCAGTTAGAATTCTGGGTGAGGTACAATTCCATGTAACTTATCGTATGACGTGCCTTACAATGACATCAACGGATGCGAGGGCAGCCGGGTGCGGGCCGGTGCGGGCCGGCGTGGGCCGGGGCCAGCGCTCAGCACAGAGCCTGACGCACTCACTTTCACGAGTTTCATTTCATGCTCTTATGTTTTTAACTATGTACGAGTATGTAGCTGAAGTAAGATTAGTTAAACCTAATGCAAATTCGGTTTCAAGAAAACTTTTAAAACAATATAAATGGGATCTGATTAGATATACTTACATAATAAATGGGCAGTTTTTTATTGTTACTCTCTGGTATTTATCCTTATAATTCACACGAAACCCAAGACACGCATTTGTGAGTGTGTGAGTGTGTGCGGCGCTGGCAGTGAACATTGCAATATGACGAGTTCGGCTTAGCATTACAATACAGTTCCGGCAGGGCGGCCCACTGACGTTCCACACAATCGTTCATTGAAACTTCAATATCGGCGCGGGGGGACGGCCGCGGCGCGCGGGGCGCGGGGGAGGCGGCACAGAACGCATCGAGCCACGGGACGTTGTGGGGTGGGGACTGAGAAGAAAAGAAGAAAATATTGACGACGATTAATCTTTCTCCAAATGTTAATGAAGCTGCCTGATGCACGCAGCAGCAGCAAAGTGACTCGCTACAGACGCTCGCCGAGTGACGTCACGCGGTCTCACTGAATGCACTCGTGGGACCTACGTAACCAGAAGCTGGATGTTAACATTGCAACAAGGAAGGCAATATACCTCTATTTCAAAAATGAAAAAAAAAAACCAGATCCGACAGTAGATCGTGGATTTTCGGCTCGGTCCTCCAGCCTGCCTGGTATTATACTGCTCGGTTTGTACGGGCGCTGCGGTAGCATTCAGCCAAAGACTATAAAACCCAGCGGTCGGTAGGAGCGACAGAGTTTCGAAGCTCGGAATGTGTCGCGCGTCACGCTCGGGTTGGCTACTCCGGCAAAATCCCACCAGAGGGAAAGCGCTGTTATACTGCGAATCTATTTATTGACAACTGAACACTCATCTATACTAATATTATAAAGCTGAAGAGTTTGTTTGTTTGTTTGTTTGTTTGAACGCACTAATCTCAGGAACTACTGGTCCGATTTGAAAATTTCTTTCAGTGTTAGATAGCCCATTTATTGAGGAAGGCTATAGGCTACTTTTTATCCCGGTACGGGAAGTAGTTCCCACGGGATGCGGGTGAAACTGCTGGCAGAAGCTAGTTTATTATATTCATAGAGAGGTCAATTCTGTACATGAAATACGTTTTAAAAATACACACAAACGATCAGCATAAAAAAGGTTAGGCATAGTGAGCTAACTTTAAAAGCTGTCGCGGTCTTTTTTTAAATTTTTTATAAGGGAACAATTCTGGTATACATCATTTTTGGGAAACTAATCGTTCACGCAGCACACACAGCGGAAGTTCTCAATAGGAAAATAAATTGACGTAAATAAAAAAATCTTTAAAAACAAGCTTTTATTTAAATGCGCTAAAAAGATAAAATAAAAGCTTGTCGCGAGATTTAAGTACTCGTATTTACTTTCTTAGTAAAATCGCGACAAGCTTTTAAAACATATAAATTGTGTCAAATATGTTAAATTTGAAATGTCGTTATAAGTTGACAGTAAAGTTACAGTAAAAGTTTATTTTTTCTTTATAACGTATTTAAATAAAAGCTTGTTTTTAAAGATTTTTTTATTTACCTCAATTTATTTTATATTTTTTAGTTTGCACCTGGTAAGTTCCTAAGTCTAAATTCTGTAGCGGCGGTCATCTTAGATTTTGATTTGGTAAAGTGCACTTTATTCTACTTGTCAAGCCCTGTCATTGGATACCCATATGGATGGGATTGAAAAAAATAGGTTATTCAAAATTTTGTAGCGGCGGCTATCTTGGATTTTTATTTCGTAAAGTGCAATGTGTTCTACTTATCAATCCCTTTCATTTGATTCCCATATTGTATAGGTACCTTAAAAATAACAAGTCCGCCATCTTGTATATTTAGCCATGTTGGATTTAGGATGACGTCATATAGCTTAACATGCATTGTCATCCAAACTAAACATGTATGCAAAATTTCAGCTCAATCGGTTGGGGGCAAGTGCCTTAAAATTGAGTTGTAAAATTCCACCCGAACACACATAGTTACATACATACATACATACATTGCAAGTTAAATAAAAGCTTGTAAAAATTTCACCCGAACACACATAGTTACATACATACATACATACATACATTGCAAGTTAAATAAAAGCTTGTAAAAAACATCGATTTTGGAACATTCCTCATTAGTGCTCCGCTTCTATTGGTCTTAACGTAATTATGATATGTATGTATATATAGCCTATCCCTTCTTGGATAAATGGGCTATTTAATACTGAATTAATTTTTGAAATCGGTTATTCCTGAGATTAAGCAAACAAACGTACAAACTCTTCAACTTCATAATATTAGTAAACATATGTATTTGTATATTGGCTGGATCGTTGCTGGTCAGTAAAGTTGGTTTCGCCACTCCTTCTTCCCACCAAAACACATAGGAAGTGGTCAAGGGTGGGCCCTTCATACTTGTATGTAGCGACGCTACGTAAACTACGCCGCGCGCTACGAGCGCTACGAGAGCTACGAGAATTTTAATTATAGAATCTAGACACACGGCAGTGTGTCCGCCAAGTTCGAGCAAAAAAAGCGACACACCGGCCGTGGGTTATATTACACGAACCATTTCGGGCCAAATTCGACCCCCCTGTAACTCAAAATCTATTTTATTTACGCATATCAAATTTCTAGTATCTGTTGAGACCCCCTCACTTATCTAAAATACAAAATTTCATTAAAATACCTATTGTAGGTCTTGAGATATTGACGTCAGAAAATCGCTATTTTTACTATACACTGATTCACTGACTCACTCATCAAAAACCTAGACCACTTCCAATGGTCGTATTGACTTGAAATTTGGCATGGAGGTAGATCTTTATGTCAAGGTAAAGGAAAAAATCTGAAAATGGCCAAGTGTGAGTCGGTTTCAAAATAATGAAGGTGTTTTATACCAGGTGTAAATTTATACCCCTAAGGAACTAAAGCGACCTAAATTTATCTATATTTATATAATATATCTTCGAATGGTACAAAGGTTTGTATTTAGTCAAAGTAAAGTAAAAATCTGAAAACGGCCAAGTGTGTCACTTTCGAAAATAACGAATGTGTAACTTTGATCCACGAACATAATATATGATAACATGTCATGTCAGTCAGTTGGTAAATCTAGTCCATTTAGTTAATCTAGTAAAAAAAAAAAAAAAGTCATGGTGGCCTACTGGGTAAAGGACCAACCTCTCAAGTACAAGGGCGCGGGTTCGATCCCAGGTCAGGCAAGTACTAATGCAACTTTTCTAAGTTTGTATGTACTTTCTAAGTATATCTTAGACACCATTGGCTGTGTTTCGGATGGCACGTTAAACTGTAGGTCCCGGCTGTCATTGAACATCCTTGGCAGTCGTTACGGGTAGTTAGAAGCCAGTAAGTCTGACACCAGTCTAACCAAGGGGTATCGGGTTGCCCGGGTAACTGGGTTGAGGAGGTCAGATAGGCAGTCGCTTCTTGTAAAGCACTGGTACTCAGCTGAATCCGGTTAGACTGGAAGCCGACCCCAACATTGTTGGGAAAAAGGCTCGGAGGATGATTAGTTAATCTAGTTCATTTCTTTGTAAGAAACATAGTGCATATTAAAAAATCTAAAAGATAGTATAAATGAGACATTTCTTTAACTAACTTCATCATAAGAAAAAAATAAAATAAACAACCTTACAAAAATAAATGAAATCCCACCCAAAACAAAAATGTGAAAGACTGCCAAGTTCGATAATATGGGAATGCTTCGCCTATAAAAGAAGTGAGATCTGAATAAGTACCAAGTTCCATACACATACCTCAGTTAAAAATAGTTACTTTTTAATGATGTTACTTGGCAAGTTTTATTAGAAAATTAAATACTTGATTCATTGCGTTTAGTAGGTTTATAACAAGGTGTATGAAAACTTGCCAAGTGACATCATTAAAAAGTAACTATTTTTAACTGAGGTATGTGTATGGAACTTGGTACTTATTCAGATCTCACTTCTTTTATAGGCGAAGCATTCCCATATTATCGAACTTGGCAGTCTTTCACATTTTTGTTTTGGGTTCATATATTAGCATGCTTGCATACTGGTTAAAAAGATACAAATATGCTATGAAGTTAAAGAAAACGATACGTTTTAAAGAATCATTCTCGGCTACCACAAAGTTGCTAAAATTGTAGTGGTTTTTGTTGTATTATCCAAGAGAGCGCGCGAGACATTCCATATTTTTTTCAAGGCGTCGTTAAGAGTCATTACTTTGTGTCTGTGAAAGCATTTAGTCTCTCCATTATCGACGTAATTATGTGATTTATGAGCGGCTTAGCGGAGGTCGGCGTGCGCGCGGCACCCGCCGGCGAGCTGCCGGCGAGCGAGTTATCGCTACTTATTCGATAGTCACTGCCCGATGGTCTTCCCTAAACGCCGCAATACGATTCAAAGAAATCGCAGAAACACTGATCGACAGTTCCTGAGACAATAACTTTGCTCGAATAAATTAGTGTGGCCATTCTTCCTGGCCCTGAACCAAATGATGGCGTATTTCAAGAGTACATCGACGCCTCGTGCACACATTTGTTTATTGCACTTACAGATATAAAAAAAAATGTATTCCAAAAATAGCGACGTGGTCAGCACAACTGTAAATCCTACATAAATACATAGCGTTACTTTGCTGATGTAGAAAGCTCTGTGGAGATATGCGCGGAGCAAATGGTTCACAAGTCTGCGATGATGTGTGTGCGTCATGAGCAAGGAAATGTCCTGACCTACCTGAATTAAGGAAGTCGAGAGAAAGAAAAACAAGTATGGTGATTAATGTTCATTCCTTGTCATTTCCACGTATGAACCCACAACCCACATAGAGCGCCTCTCCTCTAAACCCTTACGTCCTCAACATTACAGCTATTTGTTTTAGAAGGGTATCTCCAGCTCGGCCTGCCAGTCTGTGGCCGCTTGTCTGTGTCAGCATTTCTACGATAGCGTTTATTGTTCTCATATGATGGAGAGGTTGGCGCCATGAACCTAAAATTTCGCAAACATCCAGGCAACAGAACATCGCAGCGGCTCCCTGTGTGCTGGGAGCCGAGAGCCGGGGGCCGGGAGCCGGGGGCAGGGAGTCGGGGGCCAGGAGCCTCGGGCCGGGAGCCGGGGCCAGGAGTCGGTGGTAACATCCTCCACTCACACGTCTCACAGCTTGTCCCTGGCTACAATTATAAATGAGGGCTTGGCACGCAAGGGTTACTTCAAGGAATACATATGGAGATAAGCCAAGGCTGCGAACTTATAGTAAAACATATTTTCCTTTAAATGAGAGATTTAGTTGCATGCGCTGTCATCCGAGAGTAGGTTAGCTGCTAGCGAATGTGCCATTTTGATGCTTTGCCAAGTCTTGAAGGAAAACGAAAGCTGCCGGTCGTAACTCTCGGATACATACGCAACGACGACAATAACTTACGCAATATTACACAAGTCGAGCCTCAGCATTCCAATGAGAGTGTTAGGTACACGAAACAATGAAGGGTAGTGCCATGACGAGTCGGCTCGTCACTCGTTCCAATCACAGCGCTAATGTGGCGAGTGGTTCGGTATGCGGCGCGCGCGGTCTGGCTTATTTCACGATATCTTGATCAAAAACCTATCAGCGTTTGATCCGCTCGCCGTTTAAATGAGTATTACGAGACGGCCCTTCATCTGCATTCAAATTGGGGATCAAACAAAAATGCTGTCGTTAGGGGAGCGGGTGCCGGCGGGCGCGGGGCGAGAGGGGCGCGGGGCTGTGCGATTTATTGTGGTGCTCTGTCCGCGCCGGTCTTCAGCTTGTCAAGTGGCCGCGCTTTGTGCTGGAAATTCAATTTTCTTTTCCTTTTGTTCATAACAGTTGATATATCCTTTGTAATGATTTCCTTCTCTTAGTTCATGTTCTCACCGACTAAAACATTTAAGAGAGCATACCTCCGATATTAAATATTTAGTTGGGAATTCCTTTTCCATCTGCAGGAAATTGCGAAAGAATAGTTATTTGTTATACAAGAGTGCAAAGTTGCTTTTTAACCGCGGGCTCAATTTTGATGACCGAGCAAGCGAAGGAATCTAAAATTGAAACACGAGCGTAGCGAGTGTTTCAATAATTAGAATCCTGAGCGATAGCGAGGGAATCAAAAGAGCACAAGGTGAAAAATCTTTGCACTCGAGTGCAACACGTAACTTTTCATCCCACCTCATCGAGGAAATTTTTAAACTCAAAAAAAGAAAATGGCACGCACGTCACACATGACAAATTAAAAAGATGTACCTATTAAAATTTATTTATGCAAAAACTCAGTTTAAAAATGTAATGAGGTTTAAAATCGACCTCAAAACAATACAAAATAATAATTTCATCCCACTTCATCGAGGAAATTACTAAATGCCAAAAAACAAAATGGCGCGCACATATGAATACCTATCAAATTAAAAAGAAGTACCTATTAAAGTTCATTTATTTGAAAACTCAGTTTAAAAATGAAACAAGGGTAAAAATTTATGTAAAAACAATAATAAAAATTACTTAATTAATTGAATAATTATTTTAAGCAGTATTTTATTTGTTTAATATGTATTTGTTTGAAAAGTCTTATCAATATTGTCACAAATGGAGTATTGCACACGATGTTCTAAATTCAAATCACTTTGCCGCTCTAGAGAATAAAAACGGCTTTTGCGCTCAGATATCAAAGGGTAAAACTACTCTTTCCGAGATGGTGGGATGAAAATGTTATTTGTTTGGGCGGTTGACACCAGCCTCGTATTTCACAGTATCAGTATCAGGCGCGGCGCGCGGTGCTAACAATCCTTTCCTGCAAGCACACACACATTATACTCATTATTGGAACAATTTCCTTCTCTCTTTAAACCTTGCTCTTCCCGTCAGGCAGGGTCCGTAATTGTGTCAACTTTTTTATATTTACACCTTATGTACTTTAATGTTTCGGAACTCTAAACTATTTTGATATACTTCTTTTTTTTCTGGCTGAGCGGTTCAATTTACTAGATTCATTACTTACCCATGTTGTACATTACATAGGGTTCCAATAGAATATCACATGAAGGTGGGCACTCCCTCATAAAATATTATAAATAATTGGAGGCTATATATTTTTTTTTTCACATCATATTTATTCAACGCTTGAGTTAGACAAGTTACGTAGGGTGAGTGCTAGCTAGCATGTGGTGGATTTTATAAATAATTTTTAAATGTAACTAGGTTTCCGCCCGCGGTTTCACCCGCGTCCCGAGATAACTGCTTCCCGTAGCCGGATGGTGACAAAAATCTATCCTATGTCCTTCTCCTGGCTCTAAACTACCTCCCTGCCAATTTTCAGCTAAATCGGTTCAGCCGTTCTTGAGTTATAAGTGGAGTAACTAACACGACTTTCTTTTATATAAATATAGATTTTATTTTATGACAATATTGCGTATTGCATACTGCAATATACTCACTGTAGGTACTTTGTTGAAAGGCTCTTTTAACCTACAGACAGACATGTGTTGCTGGGGAGTTTGTTGCGCCACTTCTTCTTCCCAGCAAAAACACATAGGAAGTGGTGAAGGGTGGGCGTTTTGGGGGCTGTCTTATGTAATTTTTTTTTGACGTTCGAAAAGTGCTGTTTTGCAGCCAAGTTTGAATAAATGAGTTTTGATTTTTGATTTTGGAACGCAGTATACGAATATGAATATCTGTAAGTAATTAAAATAGTATATTGATCATTTCAAACTGTATTTTGGATAATACTTATGCCTTAGACTGCCTCGTTGGTCTAGTGGTCGCAAGCGCGACTGCTGGGCTCGAGGTCTCGGGTTCAATTCTCGGGTCGGGCCGAAATCGCTTTGTGGGTTTTCTTAAACTTTCACAAATCAGCCCAAAGTCTGGAAGTTGGTGACTGATTCACCCGTGCATCAGAGAGCACGTAAATGTCGGTCCTGCGCCTGATCTCTCTCCGGTAGTGTCGGATTGCCGTCCCATCGGGTTATGAGAGTGAAGGAATAGGGAGTGCACTTGTGTCTGCGCAAATGCTCGTGCACTATAATATGTCCTGCGCAGCTGGCTGATCTCCTTAAATGAGAACAGCCGCCGTGGCCGAAATCAGCCGTGGACGCCATTATTATGCCTTAGATGCCTATGATATTGTGTTCGGCAGGGGAGGCTGGTGCTGATGCACTCTCAACATTAGTGAGGAGTCGCGCACCAACAACGTGGCCAGATCGAATTATACGTGTTAGCGAACATCTGGCCTATCTAAATGTAAATCTGAATATCAGATTGTGCGAAGAGGCTCTCGGCGCGGAGGAGCTCGATATCCGACTGCGGAAGAGGAATAATTGTATCCGCATCTCGGATACGTCTGCGGCGCCGGCGGTTCTATCACGGAGATACCACTGTGACTGCCGCCACGTTCACGCTACTCTATCAGTAAATTATTATAAGTACCCATTGTATATACAATGCATTCAGTTTTACATGTAACAATATACATTCGTGCTAATCTACAAGTAGAAGATAATTGGCATGGCGAATGAAAAAAAAATAATTAGACATCTTTTGCATAACCCTAAAATAATGGACACGATTTTTTTTCTCTTATAAAAACAGCAACGAAGATACAACACGATTGAATTTTGTGTTACGTCACTCTCTCAATCTTTGTTGTGTTCCATCTTAGTAAATATTTACCGTCTTACCACAAATCACTTTTAAACGTCAGTTTAAGACTTGTCTAAAAAAATGACAAATTATGACGTTGACATATGGTTCATTTTGCAGCCACAATTTTTTTAGACAAGTGTAAAACAGGTGGTTAAGTTTTTGTAGTAAGGCCATTAATGTTTTGTTAAAAAATATTGTCCTGTATTTTTTGCCAATCTAAAATTTTTTTTTTTTTTTTTTTTTTTTTTTGTAAATATAGTATCTTTATAATCAAAATATATACAACTAACTTATTACCTAATATATACACTTACTATTTTAAAAAATTGCATCAAAAAACTCCTCCTCATCGCTGCCCACCGGGAGTGTACCCAAGAGGCTGGCAGCATTGCCACGTTGGATGGCAATGCTTACTTTTTGGCCGAAATAAAAACCAGCCCTTGGGTCACCTGAAGTGTCAGCAAGTCGCTTAGCGATATCCTTATATAGGAGATGAGCACTTGGACCCCACGGCCCGAGGGTTTCAACCCCAAATGGCTCAAACGTATAGTTACCCACCAGGGTACTATATTTGCGCCGTTTGAGGTCCTCTGCAGCCGCAGCAGCGGAACCAGCACATCGCGCCGAGCTAGGAAGGTGAGATGGTGCAAGAGTATCGACACAGGTCGCGTCCCATACTAAAGACCTACCCATCTTCCACGGGAACAACGACATACCGTCTGGTCTCTTGCCATCGTCGCGTGCCAGACCACTGGGTTCTAATATGGCTGGAACTCCGACGGCAACAAGAGCGCGAATGTGAACTAATCAGGGCGAAAGTTAGTCTTTTAAAATTCTGAACTTTAATTCTTTTAATTAAAAAGATATATTCAAAATCGGTTTTTGTAATTCAAAATTCCCACCGAAAACCTAACATACATATAACCCATCTAGTTTTTAGTAATCCAATTTCTCTCTCTGGTCATGGTGGTCCACTGGGTAAAGAACCAACCTCTCAAGCTATGAGTATGCGGGTTCGATTCCAGGTCCAATGCAACTTTTATAAGCTTGTGTGTAGTTTCTAAGTATATTTTGGACACCAATCACTGTGTTTGGGGTGGCACGTTAAACTGCAGGTCCCGACTGCCATTTAATATCCTTGGCAGTAATAACGGGTAGTCAAAAGCTAGTAAGTCTGACACCAGTCTTACCAAGGGGTATCGGGTTGCTCGGGTACTCAGCTGCATCCGGTTAGACTGGAAGCCACCCCAACATATGTAGTTCCGAAAAGGCTCGGGAGATGATGAATTCAATTTCTCGAGAGATGTCACTGTACTTTGGGCTAATTCACGCTGCTAAGATTTTTTCAGAATCGGTGGAGTAGGTTTGAGCTATAATTTGAAAACTACGGAACCATTCACTGAGCATGGCCCGACTTTTGGCCCGCTCTTCGTCGTTTTTCTACTTATAATATTTATTTATTTTATTTACTTATTCCTTTACATCAGGCAACTGAGGCCTATAACAAATACGATACATAAATAATTAACAATAGGTACAATACTTATAAACTAATACACATAAAAATAGAAACGAATTAATTATAATCTAGATGTTGACACGAGTTGGCGGGCTCGTGTTGCACTGCGTGGTGTCGCCTAACCCCCCGCGGAATCGCTGGAACACGACACCCTTCGGCCAAAACTGTTCTTGAAACATGTCGAGATGCTGAGTCGGCACACATACGACAAACGATTTAAAGTTTGTGTTGTGCCTCGGCTCTAACTTCTCGACCCTCAATGTCCAGTTGGTCTTCACTCGTAATCTATAATATAAAAATGAATCGCAAAATGTGTTGGTAAGCGCATAACTCAACAACGCCTGGACCAATTTGGCTAATTCTTTTTTTGTTGTGTTTGTTATTGTCAGGAGAAGGTTCTTATGAACAAAAAAAATAGGGTAAAGAAGAGAAGTCAGTTGACGGGAGCGAAGCCGCGGGCAAAAGCTAGTAATATATAAATTTGCTTATTATAGAATAAACATTTTCATTGCTTCTCTAAACCGGCCGACGCGACGGATCCAAAAGCGGAGCAATATCTGTAGGTGCTGGTGTACTAATAAAAGCCGCGCTGCAGTACTCGCGCAGAAGGTTCAGCGGCGAGTGCGCTCAGCGCGCCGTTCGCGTGTAGCGCTCGACTGCGCCTTCTGCGCGACGCCACGCTTGCCCCTCGCATTCTGGACATTCACTTTAATTTCCTAGTTCGCTTATTGTTACGTAGCATCGATTGCACGCCATTGCATTGCTGCAACAATTCAACTCGTTTTATTTTGGTATAAGTTTTGCCAACCTTTTGTAGTTAGATTTGTAGAAACTGTTGTTGCGCTGTGGGTGGCAGTTTGAACTGAAGGGTTTGCTGTCGGCTTGTCTTGTGTGCCGAACTCACTGGAAAATTGCATTTTACTGTGTCAACGTTGTAGCGGACGGCGGGTGGCGTCGCGGCGGAGGGCGCGGGGGGGGGGGGACAGGGACACGCTCGCCGACGCCTCTGCAGATTGCCGCCCGCGCTGACCCATATACCTAGTTTTTAACGTGTTCGCATGTACTGTACATGCAGGCTACAGCACGACGAGCCACTTTGTAATACCATCACTAAAAGTAGAAACTAGTTTTTAGTCATAGTTAATTGATAGTTCAAATCCAGTCCCAGGGCTTAGTGTGCGTGAGGACCCCTCCATAAACAGCTGAAGTGCCATTTACTTCGCGCTCCGTACGAAGTTCGCCAACTCCCAAAACGTATCAAATGGAAAACATCAAACAAGATGGAAGATTACACAGAAAGTTGGGGAAACTTTGCCAGAGCCCCGTTATGGCCAAGTATTTACTTATTGTTACTTTGTTTTATTACATTCGGCTATTACAGACGCTTTGGGTTCTCAACAGATTGTTTCGTTCAGCGGAATTTCCAGCGGGCTCACCCGTGAGCGTGGCGGGCACCGGGCTGCACCAGCCGCCGGTCGGACCCACTGTTCCAGTACTGAACTGATACGCTTGCCTCACTATTAGCCTAGAATCGGATTTTTTTAGGGTTCCGTTAGTGTTAGGTACAGCCTTTTTATCGTCCCACTGCTGGGCACAGGCCTCCTCTCACACGGAGAAGGATTGAGCATTAATCACCACGCTTGCTCAATGCGGGTTGGTGATTTCAGACTTTATAGTCCAGGTTTCCTCAAGATGTTTTCCTTCACCTCTTTATCAGCCATTGGTGTCCAAGATATACTTAGAAAGTACATACAAACTTAGAAAAGGGTTCCGTTCCCAAAGGGTAAAACGGGACCCTATTGTTATCGCTCCTCTGTCCGTCCATCTATCACCAGGCTGTATCTCATGAACCGTCATAGTTAGGGAGTTGAAATTTTCACAGATGATGTATTTCTGTTGCCGCTATAACAACAAATACTGAAAATTAGAATGAAATAAATATTTTAGGGGGCTTCCATACAACAAACATGATTTTTTGATTCATTTTTGCTCTGGTACGGAACCCTTCGTGCGCGAATCCGACTCGCACTTAGCCGGTTTTTGAATTATAAGTATGTATGTATCTCTGCTCTTTTGATGCAATAAAATATAATTCATTGTTAGGCGGACGGCAATACGATGCTTGTTATTGACGTGCACCAAGTGGTCCCCCGGGGAACCGCGAAACACCTAGTATCGTAATAAATCAGAGTATTTCGGTTTGACAGCTTTCTAACCCCTCCCCCCTCGCTGCCCCCTCCCCAGCTTCCCACGGATAAACAGGAGTGTTGTAGTTGCAAATGAATTTTCACGCGATGTTTATAAGCATGTAACATCGTCTTGATTTGTATTTTACCGATTTGCTTTATTGTTCTAGGATATCTTTAAGAAGGCGAGATTCCACCAGAATGTTCTGTTCGCTAGAGCGAGCAGACCAGAGTAAACATATGTGTTTAGCACACAGATGAAATGTCTCTCTAACAGCTGCAAAGTAACAACCTTTTTTTGTCATCTTGCAGTTCAGCCTAGGAGGCCGTCAGCCGTGTACTGCTTAGCCGGATTCTTACTGTGGATGCCTATACTAAATATGGGTTCCTTCTATCTGGCAAAATTTTATTTGGCCGAATTTTATTTGGCATAACACACTTGGCATAATTTTTTTTCAACGAATGTTTTAAGGCATAAAAAATATTTAGCATAATTATTGTTTCAACGAATATTTATATGCCCGAATTTACAGTTGCATACTTTTAAGATGGCAGAATTTTATTTCGCATAATTGCTTTTGGCATAGTTAGAGTTTCGCAGTATTTCGTTTGGTTAGCATAATGTATATTTTGAGAAACTATTATTTGGTATAATCTCATTTGGTGTACTATGAAGATGGCAGAATTTTATTTAGATTCAATTTATTTAGCAAATTGCCATTTATAACCTTCAATTAAAAAACATTGTATTAAAAATTGTAGCTAGTAACGAAAACGAATCGCTGCAAAACCGACTCCACGTAGTCTTGTTTGCCCTACCCTTAGAGTGCAATTCAAAACCGCGTAGGCGCGGAGGGGCGAGGCGGCCTGCGAGCTGAGGCGCAGGCAGTTTTAACGCTCGCCGATGCGGTTGAGGCTGGCCGGCTCTGCCGGCCAGTAAGCCAGAAGCTGCGGTGGTGAGCGTGAAAACCATCTGCGACGATAAGCTCGCATGGGACCGCCGGAGCCCCGCAGCGCCGGAGCCGTGACAGAAGCTATGCTTGCTGCATGCTGCATGCCTGCTTGCATGCTGCATGCCTGCTTGCATGCTTCCATGCTTCATGCTTGTTTGCATGCTTCTTACAGGAAAATAAAAATTCGAAAACTATGCCAAAAGATGATTCTGACTATAAACATTCTGAAATATGATAGTTCTGCCTTTTAATGACTACTTATATGAAATGTATGCCAAAAAGAAATACTGACTGGCAACTTTCTGCGAAATGATGTTTCTACTATTTAAGTATTATGAATATTAAATTTATGCCTAAAGATGATTCTGCTTGCCAAAATTATGCGTTTTTAATGTATGCTAAATGAGTGTATGCCACACGATTTTCTGCGAAATGAAGATTATGCCAACTGTTGGTATGCAAAATAAGATTATGACATAAAAAATTCTGCCATAAAGGGGGGACCCACTAAATATACATAGAATTGAAGTAATCCAGTTAGAGGCGTTACAAAAGCCAAAGGTAACGCACCTTATATTAATCCGGTAAGTAGTTGAACGTTTTTGCATTATTTAAATAAAGAATAAATATTATACAAAACTAATGAAATTAACAATATTAATAATGGCGTCCACGGCCAATTTCGACCACGGCGGCTGTTCTCATATAAGGAGTATATAGATCATAGTGTTCTCATATAGATATATAGTGCACGAGCATTTGCGCAGATACAGGTGCATTCACTATTCCTTTACTCTCATATCTCGATGGGACGGCAATCCGACACGACCGGAGAGAGATCAGGCGCAGGACCGACATTAACGTGCTCTCCGATGCATGGATGAATCAATTACCAACTTTCAGACTACGGGCTGCTTTGTGAAAGTTTTAGAAAACCCACAAAGCGATTTCGGCCCAACCCGGGAATCGAACCGCTTGCGACCACTAGACCAATGAGGCAGAAATTAATATGAATAAACTATACACACTATTACTTAAATCCAATTCCTCATTTCCTTCTCATTGCTGTCATCTGTCAGACAAGGCATCAACAAGGCATTCAAGTTTAGTTCGGTGTAGCTCTCCCTCTCAACACGTCGATGCATCCTTGTGGCATGTTGTGTTCCATCCTCTTCATTACAGTACATGCCCGTAACGTGACAACTGCATAGTTCCACTGAACACTGTATCAAAAACATTACAATAGATGCTCCACTATTTGGCCAGTTTTGATGTTGGCTTCCGAATTATGTTGCATTTGTGTGGTTTTATTTGATTTGTGTAAATATTGTTTACCTACAACTAAATACAGGTAATATTAGGGCTACGATGAAAAGCCCTCAAGTGGAGTTGTATGTGAAGTGAAAGCAGACGCTGCGGGGAGCAGCGACAACCAGATTGTCTTTTTCGTGTGCTTTATAATAATTTGATTCAAGGGCTGAGCAACTTGCCATCGCCATCATTCAAACCCGTGTTAATAAATGTCAGTAAAAAATAATATATCAAACGGTTATTGTGCGCAAATTACATCGCCATTATGTGGCGCGATGTGCGGGCTGCAGGGCGCGGGCGGGGCGGCGGGGGCGCGGGTGGGGGGCTCGTCAATCAAGCGGAGCCGCACGCACACGCGCACCTCCACATCACACACACACACACACACTGTTACTTATGTAGCGATACAATAGGTAGGTACATTACACGATTTCATAGGATAGTTTCGATTATAATTTTCTCAGCTGACAAGTTTATTTTAATGGTTCATGCACCCTCATACAAAGTGCTCAAGTGCAATACGATGTTTTAAATATGGTACTCTATTATGAAGACTTTGCTGTCGTTCTGTCTATCCATCTGCCACCAGGCTGTCTCCTGATATTTAGAAATGTTCACAGATGATGTAGGTATTATTGCTGGCGCTATAACAGCAAATACCAAGAACTAAAATTAAATAAATATTTTAGGGGGTTCCCGTACAAGAAGTGTGACTTCTTGGCTTTTTTAACAATATTATGGAATCCTTTGTGAGGAGCCCGACTCCCACTTGATCATTTATTTTAATTTGAGGCCACTGTCACGCATAATATACAACAGTGAGTGTTGTCGCGCAACTCGATGTTCATTCACTACAAACATAAAGCTTGAGCTGATAATTGGATCCAAAGCTCTTTTACAGTTTAATCCCTTTAAGAAGTTTTGCGAGTTCCACACTTTGAAAAGTAAAATATTTTTGATATCGGGAAGGTTTTATCAAACGATGAACGTTTGCGATACGTACTGTTGTGTCAAATGAATAGCTACAGCTATATAAATAAAAATTAATGCCACTTTTCGTTATCTATCTATACTAATATTATAAAGAAGAAAACTTTGTTTGTTTGTTTGGTTGTAATGGATAAACTCAAAAACTACTGGACCGATTTTAAATATTCTTTCACCATTAGAAAGCTATATTATCTGCGAGTAACATACGCTATATTTGATCCCGGTGCGGGCAGTAGCTCCCACGGGACGCGGGTGAAACCGCGGGAAAACGGCTAGTAATTATATAAGTAAACCAAATGTGACTTTATGCGGTGTGTCCCTGACATTATAAATAATACAATATATAACTAATAAAAAACTTTTTACAAAAAAATAAAACCGACTCCCAAAAACACTGAAAAGCAAAAAAAACTATTCTTAGGTGCATCGGCCTAGAATTCGGTGTCTAGTGGATGATTATATGTTTAGGTATTTCGCCACCGACTTCTAGGCCGATGCACCTAAGAATAGTTTTTTTTTGCTTTTCAGTGTTTTTGGGAGTCGGTTTTATTTTTTTGTAAAAAGTTTTTTATTTTTGGCTTTTCAGTGACAACTATACTTGTCACTATCCGCATTAGTGGAAAGTTCTTATTTTTTTTTTTTTTGTGTGTTTTTCTGCACTATGCCAATCTGTTCAAAAACAATAAGCCACTTGTTTGGTTGGAGCTACATGTCCTGTTTAATTCATTGGTTTTCTTCGAGGGCCAATCAATTGCTGAACCATCCAGCAAACCCTCCGTTTGGCTCACTTTACAAATCTTTGGGCGAGTCTGGGAATGCCTTGTCTCTTTAGTCGGTTAAAATGTAGTCCACCCTCTCCACTTAAGGCCTGTGCGAGTTCGTTTGCATGTGTTGCTAATTTCTCCTGGTATTTTTGGCTTGCCTGGGCTATTTCCTCGAAAGTTCTTATCAATACGAATAATATAAGCCCAAACACAAGGTAGTTTACATATTTAGTTGACGAGTTCCCTCGACCTTCTCTGGTCTCCATCATCAGGTCAGCTCCAAACCTTCACTGTTACAAAGGTCTCGTCAATACAAAGAATATAAGCTTAAACACGAGGTAGTTTACATATTCAGTTGTCGAGTTCCCTCGACCTTCTCTCGTCTCCATCATCAGGTCAGCTCCAAACCTTCATTGTTGCATAGTTTTATCAGACGTACACCTCACTGTCAAGTTTTTAATCTATGCATGCCTACAATTTTTGAAAGTTGCTCTCGATTTCTCAGGGTTTCCATCATCAGATCCTGACCTGATGATTATGGGACCACCTGTGAGGTATACCCTATCAAACAAAAAAAGAATTTCGCAAATCGGTCCAGGCGTCTTCGAGTAATCCGTGAACATATATAAAAAAAAAAAAAAAGTCGGTTAAAAATAAAAATGGAAGGAGGCTTTGGATTTGAGAAGTGTTTCAGTTAGTAGCTTAGGTAGTACTGCTTCTGACTTCGGTTTGCGAGAATTCCACAGCGAGCTATCTGCAAGCGATGGCTGGGCAGCAGCCACGCGTGCGACACGCATGAGCCGCGCGTGCACCACTTGTGCTCCACAGTGCGCGTCGAGTGCGCGCTAACTTCGTCACAGTCGCCTTAGCTGACAGTGAGCCGGCGCTCGACGACTTGTCACTGTTCGGTGCCAGTCAGTGTCGGCACTCGCTCTTGTCGTCTCTAATGGAATTATGTTTTCATGCGACTATAATTTGTATGCCTTTGTCAGACAGACGACGACGGCGGCGCAGCGCCGGCTCACTCCGCCATCAATATTTGATAGCGTTTCTTTAGACTTCACCGTTAAAGTGTTAAATAATAGTGTGAGCTAACTGCTTGAAATATTCATGTTTCAAATGATAAGAATCGCTGGGAGACAGCAGGAGGCGCGCTCGCCGCTGTCTAATAATGTTTTCTTAAAGTAAAGTGGTGAGTGTGCGTGCAATGTTAATGTGGCGTAAGGCGCGCCGTCTAAAGCGGCTCAGCTAAAACGTAAATTCTTTATAAACCTGCGGTTCTTGTTTTCTTTACGATTATTACCTCAGGCTTTGTGTGTATTTTCTCTTGAATTATTTCTGTGTTATACTGACTAAATCGACGATTTAATAGTTAACCCAAAGAAATAAGTAGTTTTTCTAATGAGGCTGGAATGGCGAACCTAAATTGGCTTAAGTGCCTGATTCCTAAAATAAAAAATAAAAAATTATAATGGCGTGCCTTTAAGCAATTATCATTAATAAAAAGCAATTGGCCACAATTCAAAAACGAATTGGCCATTTTCAAAAATATAGTATAATCATTAGAATGCTCGAGTCTTTAAATCTGTGGCCCTGGTGAAAAGGGGTACAAGTCCAATTTTGTCGAAAATGAGTTAAGCTCAGATCAAAGAAATAAGCGGATAGAACGTGCGCGAACAACAAAGTGAAGCCAGCTTTTATTTATGTATGCGCGGCAGCTAAGAGACGCCGTGTACGGACAAGTGCATCTGTGTGCGTTTACGGTTGCCAGATATTGAGAAATACTCCCATACTTTTGTTCTGTAAAATTGTTCTTAAATATTGTACATAAATACAGTAAGTTATAAGAAAAATACAATTTACTAATAATAAAAAATGAACAAGTGTGATTTAGGAATAAAACCCATTATCCCCTTTATTAAATACCGTAGTCGAAACGACGAAGGTTATAATAATTGTCTCGTCAATACGAATAACATAAGCTCAAACACGAGTAGTTTACATATTCAGTTGTCGAGTTCCCTCGACCCTCCATCATCAGGTCAGCTTCAAACCTTCACTGTTGAATAGTGCTTTGAGGCATACACCTGAGTGTAAAGTTTTTACCCTATGTATGCCTACAACTTTCGAAAGTTGCCCTCGATTTCTCAGGGTTTCCATCATCAGATCCTGACCTGATGAATATGGGACCAACTGGCAACTATTCCGCGTCGAGCAAAAAATAATCACGTAAATCCAAACTAATATTATAAATGCGAAAGTAACTCTGTCTGTCTGTCTGTCTGTCTGTCTTTCTGTCTGTCTGTCTGTCTTTTCTTCACGCCTAAACTACTGAACCGATTTGTGTGAAATTTGGTACAGACATAGTTTGAAACTTGAGAAAGGACATAGGATAGTTTTTATTACAAAAAATAAAAATAAAAAATAAAATTTATTCCGGACATACAGCGCCATCTATTGGTCAAACCAAAAATCTGGAGGAAGTCACTATTCCACGCGAACGAAGTCGCGGGCAAAAGCTAGTCGGTCTATAAACCTCGGCGTAGTCAATGTACATATATAGAAAAAAAAAACATATATACCGACCGAATTGAGAACCTCCTCCTTTTTGGGAAGTCGGTTAAAAATATTCGTCATGAATTCCCCATCGATGTTTTACGCACGATACACATAATTCAGGGTAATTTTCCCGTCATAGCTACTAGCCACACAGACGATTTACTGTCACGGTTTTGTGTTTCAAGTGGGCCGAAAATATTTTATGGAAAATAAATACGAAAACAATAATAATAACAAGAGTTACCTGTGGAAAGATATCCCATCTTGTTTTCTTAGTTTTTGTGAACAACTTTTAATGACAAATCACTAGTGACGTGTGAGCGAGACGATGCGTAGCTCGATACTGTCGCGAGTTTGTATTAGCTTTTGATTTTGTATTTGCTTTGGTGGATACACTCGCGTGTTCTGAGCGCTCTATCTGCCTATTTCTTTGATCTGAGGAGTTAAGTATACGAAAAGGATCAGAAAAAAATGCTCTATCGTTTGATGTAAAGAGATCTAAGTTATCTTCAAAAGCAAAGAAGTTATTTGGTGCATATGGATCTAACTGACACAAAAAAAACTACAAAATTCGGATTCAAGTACTTTTGTATTGTTTTAAACTGAAAAATAAAAAATATTCTTTGTGTTTTTTAATGTAAATTAATATAAGATACCCACGTTTTGATTTAATTGGTGTTTAGCAATACAACAAGAGTTGGTCCTTAAAAATGACTCAGTGAAGAATAATATTACTAGACATGAATCTGTTTTCACCAAAATAAAGGCCAAGTATTTTGTATAACTCTGTTGAGATCAGTACTCACATAATGCTGTATTGAAATTAATAAAGATTGCTTTCAATTTACGAGAGAAACGATATAACTCGTCGATGCGGGTAGGGCATGCAATACCGGTTTTCATTTTTACCGGTAAACCACAAATTTTTGTGATTATTAAATTACCGGTAAAAATAATATGTTACCGGTATTTTACCGGTTTTTATGTTTTTCTAATAAAATTTTGCAACATTATCCATTTAACGTCAAATCTTCATTATGTAGCCTTATTCTTATCCTCCTCCTACGAGCCTTTTCCCAGCTATGTTGAGGTCGGCTTCCAGTCTATCCGGATTCAGATGAGTACCAGTGTTTTACAAGGAGCGACTGTCTATCTGACCTCCTCAACCCAGTTACCCGGACAACCCAGTTACATGGCAAAAAACATCAAATGACCCCTCCCACTGTGGGTTAGCAGCGGTGAGGGGGTGTCAAACTTTTACTGACTAAAAATCCATCTTGTTCCGTCGTAGCCCTTTTGTGCATAAAAGGCCTACGACGGAACATGAGGGCCGCGGTAACTCTTTCGAACAATCCCGCAGCCCCGGCTTTGGCCCTGTTGGGCCCCGCTGGGGTTGCTGACATCTCTTTTAGGAGCGCCTGGAGCAGCATGCGTCGCCAACACGGGTCCATTGTCACCGTCCACAGACCCACGCCTATGGTGGCCGGACGTCATCTCGTGACAACCGGCGCCCGTGGTGACTACCTAGTCCAGCGTGGCGGCTGGGATGAGAGGTGCGGATTCTGTCCGCCGTCATCTTCTCGAGCATGACTGCTTCGCAGAAGGAGGCAACGGCATCCCATTCCCTCTCGCCTCGGACCATTTCCTGAATCAGGGCCGGACGCGAGAGGTCGCCGCCGCCAATTGCCTCGACGAGGACACGGCGGTGCCCTTTCCACGCTAGACACACCTGGACTGTGTGGTGCACCGTATCCTCAGGGCTGTCCGCACAGTGGTGATACCCGGGCGCCTCCTCACGACCGATTCAATACAGGTACCTGATCAGCGGGCGACAGGCGCGGGGGCGCCACCACCTGCATCACAAGAGTCAACCCCTGCGCTCCAGCCATTATAAGGACCCTTCCCCACTGGGGGACTGGACGCCATAGATTCCCAGACCCCCTCCACTCAGGCGAGGTCGGAGTGCCGCTGGGCCGTTTTAGTGGGTATACTGGAAACAACTTTACCGGGGAGTCACACATATCCCTCTCCCGACCTCCGACGGGAACGATGCGTAATAGCTTTTTTAGCCCAGCGACAACAAAAAAAAAATGTACCTCCCGAAACAACCGTGTCCGGTAAGGACCTGCGTCATGCGGTAGGTGAGGGCGCCGCGCCGTGACTCCTCCCGAGCCACACCTCAAAGAGGGGACTTACCGCCACTGTGGTGGCTGGTAGTTTTAAAAATAAAATTTTCTAATTTATAATAGTTTTGGTTTGTCCGAATGTCTTTTTTTTAGGGTTCCGTAGCCAAAATGGCAAAAACGGAACCCTTATAGTTTCGTCATGTCCGTCTGTCCGTCTGTCCGTCTGTCCGTCTGTCACAGCCGATTTACTCGGAAACTATAAGTACTACAGTGATGAAATTTGATGGGAATATGTGTTGTATGAACCGCTACAAAAATATGACACTAAATAGTAAAAAAAAGAATTGGGGGTGGGGCCCCCCATACATGTAACTGAGGGATGAAATTTTTTTTTTCGATGTACATACCCGTGTGGGGTATCAATGGAAAGGTCTTTTAAAATGATATAAAGTTTTCTAAAAAACATTTTTCTTAAAGTGAACGGTTTTTGAGATATCAGCTCTCAAAGTCGTAAAAAGTATGTCCCCCCCCCTCTATTTTTATAACTACGGGGTATAAAATTCTAAAAAAAATAGAGGTGATGCATGCTAATTAACTCTTTCAACGATTTTTGGTTTGATCAAAGTATCTCTTATAGTTTTTGAGATAGGTTGATTTAACTGTAATTTTGGTTAAGTTATTACGGAACCCTTTGTGCGCGAGCCCGACTCGCACTTGGCCGGTTTTTAACTGTTTTCTAATTTTGAAGTCGCGTGAAAGATTCTTTGTTGTTGTCTTTACCAAACAATAAGAAATACTAAAATATTTTCTGGATTTTTTTTTCAACTCAATTCGTGATTTTTATGCAGATTAAGATGTGAGTTTCTCTTATTTTTTATATTGTTCATATCGCAAAAAAATTAAACCTTTTATTAAAAAAAAATCCATTCTTTTTGTTTTACTTTTATTAAAATATAGGGTACAAGTTGCTCAAAGTAATTAATATCCCACCAAAAACATTAAATGTGAAAAAAAGCCAAGCCTCTACGCAATTCTTCCACTGTAAAAAGTTTTGAAATCGCTTAGAAGCGCGATCTCAAAACTTTTTACGGTGGAAGAATTGCGTAGAGGCTTGGCTTTTTTTACATTTAATGTTTTTGGTGGGATCTAATTTATTTTTTGTAGGTCTCTTCCTTTTCTAAATATATAACAAATTAAATTAGCTTACATGCAACTAACTAAATATATAACAAACTAAATATGTACACCTAAAGTAGCACGAACAAACCTTTTTAAACTAAAAACTTTTCGAAATCGTCGAATTTTCGAATCGAAATATCTTTTTGAATCAAAGGGGTTTATTTCAGAGATAGATGGCGCTATCACATGAAATTATTTGTTTTTTTTTAAAGTACTATCGCCTTGCTATGTAACGAAACCATAGCGCGATTTAGACCAGGACAATGCCATCTATCGAGCGAGCATGGAGTATTTATCGTACTGCATTTATATGAAAGATTTTATCATTATTCATTTCATTTAACCTAGCCTCTTTATTCATATGTATTTAATTCATATTTAATACATAACTAGTTGACCCCGCGAACTTCGTATCGTTTAAACCTTCCCTGGACCTCTACAAACATTTTAAAACCAAAATAAGCCAAATCGGTCCAGCCATTCCGGAGTTTTAGTGAGACTAACGAACAGCAATTCATTTTATATATAAGAAGACTAGCTGATTCCGCGAACTTGGTATCGTTTAAACCTTCCCTGGACCACTACAAACATTTTAAAACCAAAATCAGCTCAATCGGCCCAGTCGTTCTCGAGTTTTAGCGAGACTAACGAACAGCAATTCATTTTTATATAGAGGTATATGGATAGATAACAATATACCACACTACGTAACAATAAAACAAATAGTAACATTTTGTACATAAATAAATAACAAAGTTATCAATGCAGTCAAAATTCATACACAATGTTCTTGAAAAACCGCAAATATTTTGTTTCCTATTTTTTTTTTTTAAGTTTTAAGGTTTTTATAATTTTCCCTTCGAGGCCCGAGTTCGCGGTTACTTTACAAGGACATCGCGAAAAAGCTTGTCGACGATTCGCGTGACCAAAGGGCTGGCTTATTCTTTGGACAAAGAATTAGCATTGCCATTCAACGTGGCAATGCAGCCAGTCTTCTGGGCACGTTTCCGGAGGACAGTGATGCGGAGGAATACGTCGACGCCTGATCGATGTTCTTTTATATATGTTTTATCTATACATATAATAAACCTGTAGAAAAGTAATTTTAGTACATTGAAGAAATTGACAAAAAAAATTGCCGGCATGTTAAAGGATAACTAACAGAACCCATTTCCATCATTTTTGTCTGTTTGTCTGTTTATCTGTTTGTTTGTTCGCGATTCACGTAAAATCTACGAATTCAATGCAGACAAAGCTTATATACAAAAATTTTACGTAACTTGGGGTATTACTTAATTTTTGTTTCATCGAAATCGATTCACTCTATCAAAAGATATGATTAATTTTGTGAATTCAAGATGTAAAATATTACGACACGCAATCTGTTTGTCAAAACTGTACATTTGAATGTTGTACTTATATTAGTTGTTCGGCCTATTATTAATCTTTACACAGAAAATCACACCTTTATAAGTAACTTCGGAAGAAAAAAAAATATGAAAATTTTGTTTAGCCAAGGTTAAAGTAGCTCCACCTGTGGTAAAAATACATCAAATTTGTCAAAAGAGCGAGGTGGTAAATGACAATTAATTACCATACATTCTTTATAGAGGATTATTATTTCAACAGATGGAGTTGTGTATTTTCCGTAATTCACCATATTTTAACACGTAGTGTAATTTTTCGATAGACATTTCAATAGTGTTTGTCAGTTTGCCGTACCACATCAAAATCCAACTATAATTATTACCTTGATGAAAGGAAAATTAATAGTTCTCAGCCAAATTTAAAACGGGGCCATCCAAATTATTTTTTGAACATTATGTCAAAAATGATGACTTTAGTGAAACAATTAATAATCATTTAAAGTTACAGATGGAGTTCATATCAGGATTTTTTCATAAACATAATTTAGCTTATCTTCCACTTTTAGGCTTTAAAACAAATTACTTTGAGTGAGTACCTAGTATTAAGTAGACCTTAATTATTTTTTCTGATGCAAAATATGTAAACTTAATCCTAGAAGAAAGGAAGATCTATCTCTCGCAAGCGCTGCTAAGCGTGAGGTAGGTAATGTAGGCTGAGGGGCCTGCCGTAAGGCGGGCAATCGCCGGTGGGGGACTGGACGCCATAGATTCCCAGACCCCCTCCACTAAGGCGAGGTCGGAGTGCCGCTGGGCCTTTTTAGTGGGTATACCGGAAACGATTTTACCGGGGAGTCCCACATACCCCTCTCCCGTCCCCCGACGGAAGGGGATGCGTAATAGCATTTTTAGCCCAGCGACAAAAAAAAAAAAAAAAAAAAAAAAAAAAAAAAAGGCTTCTGTAGCTTTAAAAACAAGCCCAGATACAAAGTGCAGATAAGAAATGGGAGCTTTCTCGATTTAATACCATACACACGTAAAATGCTTTATGCGTCTGAAAACGTACAAATTACGCGCCGCATACCAGAGACATGCTTACTTTCAACTTCTGATCGCAAATACACTGTTCACGATTACGAACAGTCTCAATAAGACCTGAGCCAAGTCTAAAAAAACACCTTTTATATAAAACTACGTTTGATGTCATTCAATTACAAAGACAGAATTGTTCTCTGCTGCAAATCCTATCCACCTATATCCTATCCTAATCCAGCATGCATTGCAGGTGTGCATTGCACAAAAATCAATGGTATCCTATTAGAGAAGTCAAAAGAGTCGGCCTGCCAACGTCAGCTTTTGCGCTAAGCAAGTGTTCTTAATCATCAGAATTACATTCATCGTTGAATGAGGTGAATACATTTTCAGAAACCACAATAACAGTAGGAGCCAAAGCGTATGATCGCTTCATAGAGCTCTGATTGACCCCAGGTGACCAACTCAGGTCTGATTTGTTCGTTCATCAGATCTTTGAAAGTGTTTCGGTGGATACTTACTGTCGTCCTGTTTACGTGTGACACAAAATATGGTATATAAACGTCCTCCGCAAGAGCGAAATTTTCCCGGTGTGCGGTAGTGACGCACAGTATACAACACTTCTGTTTCTTTTGATTTGCTGGCTCCACCAAGAAATGACAAATTGCGAGCGTACATTTTGAAAATCTTGGCAAAACTGCAGGTTTCAAGTACGAACTCATGAAGTGGACTCTCACAGATACGTACATTTTGCCTATTCGTAAACTAATGCAAACATTTCGGTGGAGTCCCTCCCGGTTTAGACCTAACCCGTGAGCGTCGCGTGAGCGTCGCGTTTTGCTGCCCTGCGGCATTTGGGGTAAGAACGCAACTCGAGCGCCGCGTGCTCGCCGCGAGCGCGTCGCTTGCACTCTTCACACATGCCGCAGGGCAGCAAAACGCGACTTTCACGCAGCGCGCTCGCGACGCCCGGGCTACTCACACGCCCGAGGATCGCGCACGCCTAATGTGGGGTCAGCCTTACCATAGTGAGTAAGTGCACAGAAAATCCCCAATTCATACAAGTCATACAAGTGTTTCTCCCCAGTAGTGAAACTATCCTAATTCCTACCCTATGCGCCTGCTGATGATGATGACTCATTTTATCATCCATCCAGCTATTCCCCAACTATGTTGGTGTTGGGCTTCCAGTCATCGAATCTGTTTGAGTACCAATATTTTGCTTGGAGCGACTACCTATCTACCTATCTTCAATCCAGTCAACTACACAAGACGATATCCATGGTAAGACTGACAGACTTTCTGGCTTCTGATTACGTCGCAGCAGCTGCAGAAAATGTACAAATGACAGCTTTGTCAGACTTAAAGCATATAGACATAGATTATAGCTATTTCCTGTGAAAATTACTTACGCACCATACGTAATAATTTTCCAAATTGGCTGACTAGATCCAGAGATTTCCACAACGTCACAAACTTTACTTCTTTTGTTTAGATAAATGGTCACATCCACAACACAACCTTGATCATTGAATCTATGCGACTGCGAAGTGGTAATCCTAATTATACTGTCACGTGAAAGAATGCACCTACGGGATAAGTAGTATTTTGACTATTCTATATTGCCCACGCAGACGAAGTTGCGGGCAACAGCTAGTGTTTGTATATATTTTGTATATAGAATTTTATTTTTAGATTTGTATAAAGACAAGTAGTTTAAGTTTGTATATATAGTGTGTACATTACATCAAATAAGAAACTTAATTTTCCCTTTATATGTAGCTAATAACCTATCTTGGTGCCAAATTTAAAGGTTCTAAGTTTGCTAGAAGTACCTTAGATTTTTGATGATCGGTCAGTGAGTGAGTGACAAAATGGTGTAACTTTGATCACTCATAACTCGTAAACTATTTATTCAAATGTCTTGTAATTAAAAATTAGGTACTACTATTATTTTGAGACTCAGCTTATTCTAATACTTACTCTTGGTCATCGAAAACCTAAACTCCTAGCTTTGTCCACATGGAAGATACAGGGAGGTGAAATAGCCGCGAAACGCTACGAGAAAAGATGGTACGGCCGTGCCCGCTTTGCTTGAGTCTTGGCGAGGGCACTGCCGTGCCCTCAGATAAGTCTACATGTACCACACGACACATACAAAATCTTTGTGAAAAAGACGCCAAGATATTTATTTTCAGAGTTTTAAATTTATTTTAACGTTGAATTAAAGTACACAGCTTATCACTATAATTTATAAAGAGAGCCTATAATATTACTTGAAATTACTTGATTATCATAAAAGTCAATCCAAATGCGTATTCTTTTTAAACGACTTCCCAAAAAGGAGGAGGTTCTCAATTCGGCCGGTATGTTTTTTTTTTTTTTCTATGTATGTACATCGATTACTCCGAGGTTTAAAGACCAATTTGCGTGATTCTTTTTTTGTTCAACGCGAAATAGCTGCCAGATGGTCCCATAGTCATCAGGTCAGGATCTGATGATGGAAACCCTGAGAAATCGAGGGCAACCTTCGAAAGTTGTAGGCATACATAGTGTAAAAACTTGACACTCAGGTGTATGCCTGAAAGTACTATTCAACAGTGAAGGTTTGGAGCTGACCTGATGATGGAGACCAGAGATGGTCGAGGGAACTCGACAACTGAATATGTAAACTACCTCGTGTTTGGGCTTATATTATTTGTATTGACGAGACCTTTGCAAGAGTGAAGGTTTCGAGCTGACCTGATGATGGAGACCAGAGAGGGTCGAGGGAACTCGACAACTGAATATGTAAACTACCTCGTGTTTGGGCTTATATTATTTGTGTTGATGAGACCTTTGCAACAGTGAAGATTTGGAACTGACCTGATGATGGAGACCAGAGAAGGTCGAGGGGACTCGACAACTGAATATGTAAAATACCTCGTATTTGGGCTTATATTCTTTGTATTGATGAGAACTTTCCACTTATATGGATAGTGACAACTATTCGTATCACTGAAAAGCAGTAAATAAAAAACTTTTTTACAAAAAAATTAAACCGACTTCCAAAAACACTAAAAAGCAAAAAAAACTAATTTTAGGTGCATCGGCCTACAAGTCAGTGGCAAAATTAACTTAGTAACATCCATTAGACACCGACTTCTAGGCCGATGCACCTAAAATTAGTTTTTTTTGCTGTTTAGTGTTTTTGGAAGTCGGTTTTTCACATAAGAGAATTCACAATATACTTATGGGAGAAAGGGTATAAGTTATTTTGTACTGTCAAAGAATTTATTTTGTGGTGGGTATAAGTCACTATCTTAAAAACTATTAACATAACATAAAAAACAACATTCTGCTACTAATATAAGACCAATCGTATTCCAACGACATTCGATAGGTTTGCGATTGGTCTGCTATTTTGATGATTTTGGTCTGTACGGTAGTTTGCTCTACAATCATATTGCAATCGTAAGTGATTTGCAGACAATGTGATTCATTATTGAATGACAGAAAAGGATAAAAACGTTTATTTCAAAGAAAAAATAGCGGAATGCCACATACGCTTCAATCGTAATTGAGACGTGATTGGATCTCAGTCGAATGTGAATCGTATGTCGCTTAAGTAAAATTAGGAGAATCGGGTCCCAGACGAGGCCCCGATACGCCCAGCGCAGTACTCACGACTGAGTTTACTTCGCTCGCTTGGTACTTTGAAAGCAAAGCAAGCGCGCTTTGTTTGTTCGGTGATGTTAAACAAATGACTCATCGGCTTTGGCAAGCTTTCGGGCGTCAGTTACTGCGCGGGCGGGACTGTGCTGAGCTGCACGTGTTCGCGTCCGGCGCCGGCGCGTGTGTTCATGTGCAAGCTGTGTGACACACGCGGCGAGCTCGTCATATCATTTCTTAATACCTGACGCTGGCACGCGGCCAAGCAATAAAACGTGTATGCCTCTCGCAGCGCCGGCAGGCCGCAGCCGGCTCGCGCGGCGGCTCCGCTATGCGGGACGCTGACTCGCAGGAGCGCGGGATCGCACAGCGTTTAATAAGGAAGCACACTATATGTGTCGATAACTTGCACAAGTGTCGAGTATACCTGTGTGCTCCTCCCCCCCCATCACCTCCGCCTCACGGCGCGTTGCTTGCTCTTCATGCTACAATGGCAGTGCTGTGAAGTTCGACTGAAGGTTCTCCAACAGTAGACACCACTAACTAAAGTATATTTTTTATTTATTTATTTGAATCAGGCATCTAAGGCCCATAGAAAAATACAATACACAAATATTATAACATACACTAATACATATTTTATATAAGTAACTTAAAACTAATGCACACGAAGTGTCGGCGTCGTGTTATATGATGAGCAGGCCATCCAATATAGTGTGCACTGTACTCGACGCGGTTTGTTTTCGGTTGTGTGGTTGTGAGGGACGCCTAAAATAAGGTCGTTTGTGAGAGCGCTAACAGTGAGCAGCTTGTTGCCACAAGCTCCTTTATAAGGAAATGGACAAGTGCGAGTCGCATTAGTATACCACTACAGCTTTAAACTTTGGGAGGAAATTATATTCAGTGTAGTCGCAATACACTTGTAACATTACGACATTGATACATTTAACGTTAGCTTTCCTATAGAATGTGAGGTAATATGACCGAGTGGCGAGGAGTGCGGTCGCGAGTGCTGCACGCTCGGTTGCTGTAATTGAATAAAACAATAGTCTGTCAGGGGCACAGTCGAAGGCACCGCAAATATTGTTCTCCCAAATGTTCTAGTTTCATTTGTTGCTGAACTTTTTGTTCGAATCAAATCGTCGGCAGTGATATGCGGTTTTGTTCCATTCGGTATTCGGCTCATCGATTGCTCTATTTCGGAGTTAGAGGAGCGCGCCAGCCGCGGAGAGCGCCGTCCGCGCCCCGCGCCCCCCCGCACGGCCCCGCACTATATAAACAATAAAGCAACCCTTTCTGTCTTTTTATTATGTTTCACTGAAACATGATATTCATATATTATACTGCACTTTTTTTTTTTTCAAATATTTACATTAATTTTAAAAATTAAGAATAAACTTATATATACAACTTAAAACTAATACAGTGCATCAAAAAATTGCTCCTCATCGCTGTCACCGGGTAATGTACCCAAAAGGCTGGCGGCATTGCCACGTTGAATGGCAATGCTCAACCTCTGTGCGAAATAAAAGCCAGCCCTTGGGTCACGAGAAGTGTCAACAAGGCGCTTAGAAATTTCCTTCGCAAGCGCGTGAGCACTTGGACCCCACGGCCCGAGAGTTTCAACCCCAAACGGCTCAAACATGTAATTCCCGATAAGGCTACTATATTTGCGCCGTTTGAGGTCCTCTGCTTGTGAAGCGGCGGAGCCAACACAACACGCAGTTCTAGGAAGATGGGATGGCGCAAGAGTGTCGACGCAGGTCGCGTCCCACACTAAAGTCCTACCCATCTTCCACGGAAATAGCGACATGCCGTCTGGTCTCTTGCCATCGTCGCGTGCCAAACCATTTGGTTCAAGTACGGCTGGCACGCCGACGGCAACAAGAGCCCGACGGATCACGTCGTTGATATTCGCATGTCGTGGTATGCGGCCCGCACTCCGACTGCACGACAGGCCGTGGTGACCGAGGCTGTTGACAGCTTCCCCGCAGTGGCAGCGGTGAGGAGTGCAGCACGAAGCACCCAGACGCAGGCAGACAGCGAGTCTGAAAGTGGTGTCGTCAAACATGGTGCCTATGTTTGCCGACGGAAATGCGTGAAGCCAAAGACCTGACTCCCATTCACCCACAGCCAGTAGGCGTGCTCGCTCTGCAGAAGTAATTGACGTATCAATGAGATTTTTCCGTATTACTCTGCAGAGCGGCTCATCCCACTGTCTCTGGGAGGATGGGTTGGCGGGTGGATCGGTATTCGGGCATGTGACTTTCCAAGCATTAATAGCCTCCGCCAGGCATGGCACCTCAAAATTGATCAGTGTAATAGGTAGGATTTTCCTGATCAATTTGTCAGTGCCATGGACGGAGGAAATAAATGCCGGTAAACTAATACTGGAAATTTTGCGGACGCCAAGCCCTCCCATACGGATGGGAAGTGTAGCTTGAGACCAAGCTTTGTCGTCCAAGGCCACATTTAAAATTGATGAAAGTGTATGTCGAATTATTTTATCAATTTGATCCAAAAGGTTGATGTGCTTCCATAAATGAGAAGCACGCAAGATGTAGGTTAATTTGGGGCCATCCTACGATACTGCTGTATCGTAGGATGGTGATGGCTGAATGTATATTAATTTTGAATAACCTTTCCGAAATATCATTGAAATTTTGAATTTTGTTCTCAATAAAATCCGAAAATGACTCTTCCAGTACTGGTGACCCCAGGAGGCAAAGAGAACTTTTGTCTATTATTTTTATGCCATCGGCTACTGCGTTAAAATTTTGGAGTGTCGTCTGTCTGTCGGTTGTGTCAGATATAAAGAGTTCGCATTTGGAAATGTTTAGGTCAAGGCCAATGTTATGGAGTTTGTCTCTTAGGAAAATGAAATCATTAAGTACGGTATCTCTGTTGCCTCCCAGGGTCCCATCGTCGAGATACCAGACGTTAAATTCTGAATTTAGTTGCCGAATTATTGGATTAATTGCCAAACTAAAAATCACAGGCCCGAGGGGATCACCTTGTTGACAGCCAACAGCGGATTCTAATAGGTTGTCCCGATAAAGTAATTTTGTTGGATGTCTATAGCACTGCCAGAGGAAACTGAAAATTTGAGGTATTTCTTTTTTAGCTTCTGCCAACAAGGTGTCCCTGTTCACCGAGTTGAATGCGTTCTTAATGTCAACCTTCAAGATGACATCTCCGTTCCCATAATTTAGATAGGTCGACAGGGCGTGTACGGCAGCCTCGCAGCCCCCTTTCGAGCCATAACCTAGCTGCAGGGGCTGAAATTTGTTCGAAACGTCCTCACTATAAAATTTACAGCAGATTTTGGCTGCCATACGACGATAAGTGGTCCCCACGGCAATTGGACGGATACCGCCATCTTTCTTGCGCAAAGCACAGAGGTTTGCTCCATACAAAACGTCTATGACGGTTTCGTCCACCTTGCCGGAGAGCATAAGGTTGGTCAGGGCCGTAAGCTCCTTCAAGAGCGACTCACCAGCTTCCCCGGCGCTTGGGCAGGTGAGATCCTTCAGGTGTTGCGGACTCAAGCCATCGAGGCCGCCTGCGGAGCCGCTCCTGAAGGAGCCTATGGCTGTGACCAGGTGTCGACCTGAAATTGTGAGGGTATGTGCGTCTGAATCAGGAGGGTCGGGAAAAGAGAGGCCATCTGCTGGGGCTGGGTGTTTACTCTCCAGAGCGGAGAGTGTGTCTGGAGAACACGGAGCCACCACATCACTGCTAAAGAGAATTCTAGCAGCCCCCCGAATGTCACCCTCGCCTAGCTTTGATTCTACTAGGCGGGGTATATTAGAAAGTCTTTGGGTCGGTAATTTGGTATCGAAATCTTCATGGCCTAAACTTACGCAGTTGTCTTTAATTTGTTTTGTCAAGGACTTTTTGTTTGCCAAATTTTTCTGAACATGTAAAACTCTATATGGGAAGGTGAGCAATTGCTCCCAAGCACGCTGCGAGTTCTCCCGTGCAGCCAGGCGAACACAACCTGCCAAGTGTTGAGCAACCAGAGGCCTGGCTCCACGGGGAACTCGCTTTAATACCGGAATTGAGTTTTTTAATTTAGATAATTTTTGCCAGAAAGGATCGGTGGTTGGTGTCGGGTTTGTAGCAGTCGCATTAGCAGAGCCTGCACATTGGGATTTGTGGATCTTCCCAATGTGCACGCTCAAGCCTCGCTTACCTCTGAAGAAACGAGCTTGGGGGCACAGGGGGCATCTCTCTAGGGCATCCAGTGATCCAGAAGATTGACATGCACTATAATCCATATCATTCCCGCTGCGCATCCGTGTGCTGCGGCTTGTTTTATTTACACTTATAGGCTAAAAACACTAATATTACAAGGAAAATAAATCCAAAAACACACAAATAAACAAAAAAGTCAAATTGACGGCGTCGCTTTGGCGCTGTCAGGGGCCGCGCCACCGCGCCGCGTACCGGCAGCGGCATCTCAGCACAGGCCTCGCCGGCCAGTAAACGGCAGCTTGGAGCTGTCCAGCTCGCCGTGGAGTTTAATCGCCTTTATATAAAAAAAATCTCTCCGTCTCTTAATTTGTATATTTACTGCTTGGCCACGCGACGTGGAAGTTCGGTCCTATTAGTTCCAGTAAATATTTACTTATGTAAATGGACACATGCGTATCTTCCGCAAGTAGTAACGCGTAATTATCAGCAGTACTTAGGGAAAATATAATAATTTTATATTATTTGAATTTCACTACATTAGTGACGTGTCGTTCCGTTCCGTTTTTTTTTTTTTTTTTTTTTTTTTTTTTGATATTCATATTATATCTATATATTCTGACTTAATTACTCACTCGCTAAATATCAGTCACAAGCGCTCCCACGCAGAATGCAAACACTGAGCATTTACATAGAGATTGGTCGGCGGCGGCGCGCGCCCCTTTGTGTTGCGATACTGCATACATACTGACATCATGTGTGTATCGGCGGGTGCAGGTTCACGTGCACCGTCGCGACCGTCAGGCTCGAGCTGATGACATAGACACCGGCGTCACGCGCACTGCGTAGCTTGCTGAAGCTTTCTAACTTTAGCATTTTATTACTATTGTTACGCAGATTACAAGTTATTTACTTAACGAACATTTTGTCTCCGAACAATTTCGCCTCATCCATATCCACTGAGAAATATTGATCATCAGATTTACACAACTATGACTACGCCGTAGCGGCGTAGCAGCAGCGTAGCACTGCGTAGTTGGTTGATCTCAAAACTCGTGTAATGTGAAAAAAAAATGGACTATTAAATACGTTTGTATAACTAGCTGTTCAACGCGGTTTTTTTTCTAGTCGGTTCAGTAATTTCGGAGCCTTTAGGGTACAGACAAACAAAAAAATCTATTTTCCTATTTTTTAATTGTTTTATATTAGTGTAGAAGTATACCGAAATAAAATATAAGGAAGAGACTCCTATGTGCGCTGCTATTCGAGCTCCTCATCCTGATTGATATATTTACTGACACGAGGGCAGCTACTCACTGAAAGTATCAGATGCACAGAACAGTATTTTTCTTGCTTTTTTCTGTGTTTACAAGTCGGTTTTGTTATGTGTACGTTCTCTCTTTTGAGACTCTGCAAGTGTCAGAGTAATCTTATGATGGGCCTCATAAAATAGCATAAAGCAGTATAGCAAAAGTAAACATTCTGAGAGTAAAGCATTAACTTACTTAAGCACTACAAACTTTTGGTCGGCAGATAGATGTTTTTTGCTCACAAATTAGGAGGAAGAAATAATAAGCCAATTCAATTACATGTCTGAATCTGTGCTAACCTACCTACGTATTTGCACGAGAAAAATAATTTAGACAATTCAAAAAATTATGTTGGGTAAGCAAGTTCTAAAACAGATAAGTATTGCAAGTTGCGCTCCGCTTGGGTCGTCTGGGCGGAGGTGCTCCCGGTCCCGCGGGCGCCGGGGAGCACACACACGCGCGTGTCGTGCTGCACTCGTGGCAGCGTGCGCTGCTGCTGCCGCGGTGCCGCCGCCTGTCTCACACCGTCTCAGCTGAACCCGCCTTTACATGTCCTTGCGGCTTCGAGAGGAACGACGAATAATACTTCATTAACAAGTTTTTGTCAATTAGGCTATCATTGTATATTTTGAACGGTCATTAAGGAAGTTTTCAGAATCTTTGTGCTAAGTTTAGGCAGAGCCCCGCAGCCCGCAGCCCGCAGCCCGCAGCGTGCCGACCACTCAGTAAGTTAACGATCATGATGAGCCTTTTGTTGTAAGTTTCAGCAAGTAATACTGTGCTAATGGAATTATCTACCAATTCATTACTTTACATATTCCTTAATATTATTAATTACTAGCTTCCGCCCGCGTCTTCGCCCGCGTGGTGTGTTAATAAAAATATATTCATACATTCTCACAAACTTTCACATGTATGATATTAGTAGGCAATAGGATAATATTATGTAATTTGTATTTATAGTCCTTTCAAGTAGTACCTATACATAATGCAAAGTCAAATCATTTATTTCATTTAGGCCTTTACAAGCACTTATGAACGTCAAAAATATAACTAAGTTTGATTCTAGTTGCCCATTTCAAAAGTAGCTTCCTTTGAAGCTTCTGGAGAAGAACGGGCAAGAAACTCCATATTTACTCTTTTAAAAAATAGTATGGCTATAAGTAATAGTATGGCTGAGCTATGTTGAAACGGCTAAAAACTTGGGTGTCATCATAGACTCCCACTTACCATGGTCTGCGCAGGTCAATGTAGTCAATAGTCGCAAGGTGCACTTCACCTTTCACACTCTGAAATGCCTCCAGTACTTTTTGCCCTTGAAAACCAAAATCTCTCTTGCTCAGGCTCTCATTCAACCCATCATAGATTACGCCGATGCCTGTTATTTGGAAGCCACAGAGGAGCTCTTAAATAAGCTTGAGCGGTTGCAAAATTTATGTAAGTATTCGTTTTGTTTTCAATCTTAAAAAATATGATCATGTTTCTCATTTTGGCAAAGAACTCAGGTGGCTCCCTACTCGTCTTCGCAGGAACACTCGCATTTTGTGTCTTCTATTTAATATCCTTTTTAATCCCAAAACTCCTTCCTATCTGCGAGAACGCTTTTCATTTGTTCGCTCGCCTGATGCGCTCTGTAGAACGCATCTCAAATCTCTCCTTAAAATCCCCTCCGATTCCACTGACTTTTATTCCTTCTCCTTCACAGTAAACGCAGTACGGTTGTGGAATTCGCTGCCGCCTGAATTAAGGAGCTGTCAAACTGTTGCTACTTTTAAACAGAAACTCAAAAGCTACTATTTGTCCTCCTCTTCTTCATAGAGTCATTTTATAAAATATGTATTTTTGTATGAATGTTTTATCTTTTGCTTTATATATATGTGTATAATTTATATATCTTTACTATGTCCTTTTACACAGTCTATCCACTTCTCCTTATTCTAACTCTCCTACTACGGGTCTGCTGGAAGAGATTTCGTTAGAAATAAGCAGTACCTTTGTACTAGTTTATGCTATGTCTACTTCTTTTATATTCTCATTGTGTACATAAATGGTTAAATAAATAAATAAATATGGTATTACAGTTTATATGTATTGATACATACCATAACAGCATGCTCAGATCATGTAGAATCGCAAAGAATGCAAATGAGCATAAAATGACAAGTAAAATGCTACATGGTATTCACATTTACAAATCAGTGTATATGTTACTATTACAGCTTTTTTTTAATCATGTCCCACTGCTGGGCACAGGCCGGCTGGGAGAAGGATTGAGCATCAATCACAACGCTTACTCAATGCGGGTTGGTGATTTCAGACTTATAGTCCAGGTTTCCTCAAGATGTTTTCCTTCACCTTTTTATCAGCCATTGTTGTGTGACTTTGACCCCCTTATACTCGAGAGTTTGGTTCTTTACCCACTAGACCACCACAACTTTTTTGGCACAAATTGTGTATACATATGTATTTTGGCACAAAACAGACAAATTATCAAAAGAAGAATACAATTTTACTACCTGGTGTAATTTTAATTAGGTAATTAATTAGATATTGTCAGTGTGTCCTATGGAGCAGGACCAGCATGTTTCCAAGCATTTTTATCTTCAATGTAATCTTCTCATTTATAATATGCTTGTTTACAAAGTGTGGCTTTTATGTGAGTTTTAAACCTTATGTCGTTCAGTTCCAGAATCATGTCTGGTATTTTATTATAGATAACATTTGACACAATATCCCCTGAAAGATGTATGTACTTTAGGTAGTCTAAACATCGGGATTTATTTTTAAGAAACCGGTTAAACAGCAAGCAGTGTAACAGCGTCGGCAAGATAGTGTGCTCAGCTTGCTCCTTAAATTGAAAACCAATTTTATGATAGCACGCGCGGCTTATCGCGCTAACTTACACTATAAACTGGATCAAACGCGCCATAAACGCTACGGCGTAGCAGCGCTACGAGCTACGCCGTAGCATATCTACGCACACGCTACGGATGTCGGGGACTCGATAAAAATATTTCATCTAAGTGGAATGTGATGTCGCGGGCTCTACGTTTTAACTCAACTTTATTTTGCATTTATGAGATAGGTTACATTAATATTGAATACCGATGAATAATTATGACATAATTTATGTGACTGAATATGCACAGATCATTAATGATTTAAAGTTTGATTAAAACTGAACATGAATAATACTGTAGTATTATATATAACCATAAGCAATCCTGGTAGGTGTGACCGGCATGCTGGTACAGCGATGTACCTTCACGTGCAACCCATGGATTCCTCGATCCCAGGTAAATTACTTCCTGTAGTGAGTTCTGGATCACTATTATTGTTGTGTAAGCCAACATGATTAACTATTTAAATGATTTTTACATTTTATATTATTTTTATGTATACAATGTTGTATAGTGATATTTTTAATATTTTGTTTACGGTTCTTCAAACCATACAGACAGAATTGTGTTGCTGGGGAGTTTGTTCCACCACTTCTTCTTCCCAGCGAAAACACATAGGAAGTGGTGAAGGGCGGGCGTTTTGGGGGCAGTCTTTTGTAAATTTGACGTTCAAAAAGTGCTGATTTTCAGCCTACTTTGAATAAATGACTTTTAATTTTGATTTATAATTTTGTAGAAATACTCAACTCCGATTACGGTAGGCTAGGTATAAAACACAAATAAACGAACCACATCACATTCGCAATACAAACTGCATCACAAATGGAATCGCATCGCGCCACAAACTCGCACCGCACCGCACCGTGCCGCGCCGCACCGTGCCGCACCGTGCCGCATCGTTCCGCGATGCACTGTGCCGCACCGTATCGCGCCGCGCCGCGCGGGCAGTAACGATAAAGCGGCCCCTTACGAAGCATAAACACTTGAAGTATTAGTTATTTATCGCGCAGTCCGCGCCGCTCATAAATGTATTAGCGGGTGCGGCGCGCTGCTGGCTCACGTATTTACGTGGCGGCGTTACACGTTACAGTTTACGTGCTGATTTACGAGCCAATATCTGAAGCCGCGAGATGGCCCTGCATGCATAAAAAGGTAGTTTATCGGCGAATCCCTCCCGCGCCCCGCACTCCGCCCCCCGCATCGCCGCGGGCCCTTCTGCCCCGCAGCCATTATTCTTATGGAAAATTGTCGCGATAGAGCGTGATAGACGAGTGACATCTCTTACATGGAGTGTGAGTCGTACGGACTTAGCGCCTCTGCAGAGCAATGACAGCCGCGGGAGCAGTCGCGTGTGCCGCCACCACGGGAACGGGGCGGAGTGGGGAGAGGCGGAGGGGGGAGCATTGATTTAATTACGATAATGTCAGGCGTTATCGATGAGAGTGTGTTGCACCGGCCGCGCCGGTCATTCATTAAATAGTACATATAATTAGTTATTTGTTGAGCGACAAACTATGCAAAAAAATATATATGAAAATGATAACTTTTGGTTGGCAATAAAGATTTTTAAAATTTGAAGAAAGCATACATATGACTCGTACCGCTGTCACAAGCCGCGGTACCCGGTCAAATAATACCTAATCTGCAAAGATTGTGCAATAATCCAGTCTCTCACTACAGAGAGTCAAGAGGCAGGAGAAGTAACCCTCTTGCTGGAGCAACTCTTGGTAACTAGTCTCCGCATCATCATCCATTTTACTGTTAAAGGTGCCAACAAACTGGCCACCCTTCCCTCTCCCGCGCCGCGCCGCTCACAGGGAGACATTACTGTCCAGAGGAGTTCAAACAGAACCGGAACTTACCTACCCTAACTATTAGTATGGCTGACATCCTAGTAGGAGTGTTCCCTGCGGAGCTTCACGGAGTTGTAGTCGTTCACTGTCGCAGTATACAACTACCAGCAAACTGATATCGACGGAACTTCCTAATGTACACTGTAGGTAGGTACGCGGCAAATCAATAGATTCAGCAACACTTCGGATGAACCTGTTCCCTTGCCCTTATGCAAATTCATTATTTGAATACCTACTTAACTCTATATTAAGAACGTAAAATAATGACGTAAGGCGCTACTCGACACGATGGTGCCAACGACATACGCCCAGCTATTTAGAGGTGCCTTCAGTTAATCTGGGGGTGTCGCGGAGTATCAAAGCGTTCGCGGGAGAACTTACCAGCCCAAGTGAAATGTGTAAGAGCGCCAACTAGTAAGTACGTAATTAAAGTTTAAACAAGCGGGTGTGTCCGAACACGCTGTCAACTGCAATCAGCGGCCGGCCAGGCTCGTGTGTTGCCACGAATACGCGACCGTCAAACATGCTTACTGACATGCTCGTCGGTGTATCGCAATAGCATTGTTTTCTGATCATGTGCAATTCATTAAACGACACCCGGAGACGGGTCGTAGCGTGTCGAGGCGCGGTGCGGTGCGGCTCGGGGCTCGCGCCGAGGAAGACGCTTTGAATAACTAACAGTATAATCTTGTCTGTACATTTGTCACGTAACCCCACGTGCGCTAGATAACGTAACCGGAATATTTATACCAAATATCATGTTTTATAACACGCTCGTTATATGTATATACACATTTGATCTATCTATATATCCTTTCATCTGTCGAGTCTTTTCCCCTGTGTGGCTTTCAATTGCGATTTTTAAGCAATTAGTATAATGTATTTTTCAAAGGGATAAATATTGATATAACCTATATCTATACTAATATTATAAAGAGGAAAACTTTGTTTGTTTGTTTGGTTGTAATGGATAAACTCTAAAACTACTGGACCGATTTTAAATATTCTTTCACCATTAGAAAGCTATATTATCTGCGAGTAACATATATTTTATCCCGGTGCGGGCAGTAGATCCCACGGGACGCGGGTGAAACCGCGGGAAAACGGCTAGTAAGTAATAAACTAAAGTATTTTAGGATTTAAGTAAATTATCCCCCAGTATTTTATTAAGGGATGATTTGTTTCGGTATTTCACAATCGGACAACAACATGATAAGAGTTGAAGTTGAATTACAGCTCTATAAGAATTCGCAGATCGTGAACATCGCCCGCCCGCGTATTGTGATGTTGGGCTCGCCAACCTTCCCACAGGCAGGCTCCTCAAGTACTCAGGGAGAGGCGTGACAACAAAACATAGAACTACATGTCGAGGTATAGTTGAGCTAAGTAATACCTTAAGAAGTGACATATTTTATTCAATATACAATACTATTTATATGTAAAGTTACGTGCTTATCTTGATTAATTAATATCTTCTTATCTGCACGACGAATTCCTGTTGTCTACTTACCGTATGAACATACCACAGGTCACACCACAGTACAATGTGAAGAATACATCTCGGTTTCGTGTGTGCCTTGCGCTCCTGCTGCTCGCCTCGCCTCGCTTGCAAGTCAGACTGGATACATAATTATTTGACTGACAGATAATGACATTACATTGTTTGTCAGATAATACGAGCGAGGCTCATGAACAATCTAATAAGCTGTTTTCTTCTCCGACGACGGATCTACAAAGGCAATAGAATATTCGACGGCGGAGCTGACAAACATCGCAATCTGCTCGTGAGACTACTTGTGCAAGAATGTGAATCACAGCCGCGCCGCACACTGCCATTAGGAATCCGCAATGAAGCGTGACGTCACGACTAAACTAGTGTTGTTCTCAGTTTAATGAGGTCTCGCAGGCGCCCGGTGAGGCATATCGAGTGCACCTGAACGTGTCTGAACGTGTCGAGTGCATCGCCGTCGCACACGTGGCCTTGTGTGAACACTTTACCTAAATAATCGTCATTCATTGTACCATGGTCATGAAAAATTATTTGAGTGAGTGCGGAAAAACAGTTCAAAACTAACTTTATAAAAAATTATAAATTAAAAAAAAAACCCCGACCCAAAAAAAGTACGCAATTATTATGACAAAAGGTTAAAAACGCTAAACCCTATAAAAAGCAAAAAATAACGTTTAACACTACGTAAACTAAATTTTGTCGTGTCGGGGACCGCTCTAATTTATTAGCCTAATGTTAGAAGTAATTATATCCTTCTACTACATGTATTTACATAATATTTACATTAATTTTAAAAAGTTAAAATAAACTTATATACATATACAACATAAAATTTAAAAAAACCCCCGACCCAAAAAAAGTACGCAATTATTATGACAAAAGCTTAGAAACGCTAAACCCTATAAAAAGCAAAAAATAACTTTTAACACTACGTAAGTACCAACTAAAGCATGTCAGACTAAACTAAATTTTGTCGTGTCGGGGGACCGCTCTAATTATCTAATTAAGATTCGTGTTTTTTTATATACGAATGTTGTAATTAGGTAGGTACCTATCATTTGATTTATGTAAGTATTTTTGAAGGTAAAAAGCGGTCCCCCGACACGTCACGCGATGGCCCTCCATACACAACTTACGCCGCCTATACAATTTCTCTCTCAATTTACGCCATTGATTCATTCAGAGTTCATTTAAGCTTTTGCTATTGTGTGTATACTATTCGGCTCTATTTAGATTTTTGGTGATGAGATAAATAAAGTATAAGTCGGCTGTAGAAGTGTTCAGCGATTGTCGTCATGAATGATTCAGCTCGGAACATGGATTCGACATGCATTATATAGAGGATCACAAGTTTGTCTGTCGGCGCTAACTTATTGTGATGAGTTGCGTGTGTGTGCGTGTGTTGGGCGAACAAGCAAGGACAACCATGGACGGATTCCAGAAGACCCCTATCACCTATGTAACTAACTTACAGAAGGAAGCAGGTGGTACCTTGCAGCCTAGAGACGCGCTGCCTTCATTAGCGTGCATTCAGTGGCGACGCTCTCCGCGACGAGCTCCTGCGAACCACTGGACGTTGCATCTTTATATTTCAAAAGTTAATCCGCGACGTGGAGTGGCAACTGGCTGATTGTCGCTTTTGTCATTCGGAAAGCCAAGCACGCCAAGACGCGACCACGGAAACGAACTCAGTGTTACAATTCTTGTGGACCCCAGAATCACGGTTTCATGATTCACAATATACATCTAGGGTTTCAATATTTTAGGTGTGTTCAGGCGAGTTTTGATTGCCGCGAGGGGCTACTTCGTGCACTTAGCCTGTACCTACACTCTCCCGATTAAGCTACCTATGTTGCACTGAAACGAAATTCTTTAAGCGGACCAGTAGTTCTTGAGGCTAGTGCGTTAGAACTCTTCAGCTTTTTATATACATGTAACTAGCATTTTCCCGCGATTTCACCTGTATCCCGTGGAAAGTACCAACTTCACGTATCCTGTACCCTGTACTAGGGATAAAATACATGAGATTATAGATGTTAGGGTTATGCACAGTGTTCGACTGCACATGTTCTGCTGACGCCGCAGTCGACACCATCATTTTGCTAAGTATTAATAGTTTACTTTTTTCATTTAATATTTAGTGTGGGTTGATCAAATTCAAATTCAATTACTACGTACCTACTACCCAATTATACGTATGTCTATTTGACTAGAGCATCAGTAAACATGTAAACTACATAAGCGGAAGGAATTACCAAACCTTGTTTCCTGAACTGACATAGGTACGTTATACAAGAACCACACAACAGAACCAACATGTGTGTTCCTTCCTCTCATCAACATCTTCACTGTTGGGATTAACGTCCTCAACAGGTACGTTATAATAAGCATACAACGAAAAAAAAATTATCAGTATCTTAGAAGATAAGGGTAAGGCCAGTTTAAAGCAACATACAGCGTAGTGCGTGCTGAGTTACATTTTAAAGCAACATACAGCGTAGTGCGTGCTGAGTTACATTTTAAAGCAACATACAGCGTAGTGCGTGCTGAGTTACATTTTAAAGCAACATACAGCGTAGTGCGTGCTGAGTTACATTTTAAAGCAACATACAGCGTAGTGCGTGCTGAGTTACAGTTTAAAGCAACATACAGCGTAGTGCGTGCTGAGTTACAGTTTAAAGCAACATACAGCGTAGTGCGTGCTGAGTTACAGTTTAAAGCAACATACAGCGTAGTGCGTGCTGAGTTACAGTTTAAAGCAACATACAGCGTAGTGCGTGCTGAGTTACATTTTAAAGCAACATACAGCGTAGTGCGTGCTGAGTTACATTTTAAAGCAACATACAGCGTAGTGCGTGCTGAGTTACAGTTTAAAGCAACATACAGCGTAGTGCGTGCTGAGTTACATTTTCGGTCGTGCTGTGGTTGTGACCCGGGAGCCGCCCTCGTCGCCGCCTCGACACAATGCTCGAAACACCTCGACTTACTCATCGCCTAAAATTAAATATTAATCATCTGCAAGTGTCGTCGGGAGGTTCGCCCTCGATTCTCCTCACTCCCGCTAAAGTTCGGTCCCGCTAAACAAACAAATAGAAACGGCCGCGTTCGTTTACTTTTAGAATTCAATTATATCACTGAGAGGGATAATACCGACTTTCTTGTTGGAATTAATCAGAACTTATGCAAAAACGAAAAATAAAAGGAATTTATGTAATTGCGTGGCATCGCCGGTGAGCTATTATCATAACTTGTTTAATTCCGCGCCGAGGGAGGCGCCGGCGGAGAGCTTCTCGCTAATTATTTCTCTTTTTGCGAGGGATTTGGCAGCGATTAGAGAGAGGTCACGGACGCAGGCCATCCATCACGCGCCGCTCTGCATAGCGTCCCCGCGTGGCCGATCCAGCGACCTTATACTATAGTACAGCCTGACAGCTCAGTACTTCTTCATAAACAATAGTGATGTCCATGAGTATGTTCTTTTAGTTTTGTTTTATTTCAGTTGATGGCAGCGCGTTGTTCCCGCCTCGTCGCTGCAACTTCTGAACATCAACCTACTCGTAGATTTACTCACTCAGCGTAATGCTCGATAACCCCACAAAATGGTTGCATTTAATGACACGCCGAGTTGGATAAGTCGGTTCTGGAAAAAAACTTTTTTACAAAAAAATTAAACCGACTTCCAAAAACGCTAAAAAGCAAAAAAAAAACTAATTTTAGGTGCATCGGCCTAGAAGTCGGTGTCTAATGGATGTTACTATGTTAATTTTGCCACCGACTTGTAGGCCGATGCACCTAAAATTAGTTTTTTTTTTGCTTTTTAGTGTTTTTGGAAGTCGGTTTAATTTTTTTGTAAAAAAGTTTTTTATTTACTGCTTTTCAGTGATACGAATAGTTGTCACTATCCATATAAGTGGAAAGTTCTTATCAATACAAAGAAGCTAAGCCCAAATACGAGGTATTTTACATATTCAGTTGTCGAGTCCCCTCGACCTTCTCTGGTCTCCATCATCAGGTCAGCTCCAAACCTTCACTGTTGCAAAGATCTCGTCAATACAAATAATATAAGCCCAAACACGAGGTAGTTTACATATTCAGTTGTCGAGTTCCCTCGACCCTCTCTGGTCTCCATCATCAGGTCAGCTCTAAACCTTCACTGTTGCAAAGATCTCGTCAATACAAATAATATAAGCCCAAACACGAGGTAGTTTACATATTCAGTTGTCGAGTTCCCTCGACCCTCTCTGGTCTCCATCATCAGGTCAGCTCTAAACCTTCACTGTTGCAAAGATCTCGTCAATACAAATAATATAAGCCCAAACACGAGGTAGTTTACATATTCAGTTGTCGAGTTCCCTCGACCCTCTCTGGTCTCCATCATCAGGTCAGCTCTAAACCTTCACTGTTGAATAATACTTTCAAGCATACACCTGAGTGTTAAGTTTTTACCCTATGTATGCCTACAACTTTCGAAGGTTGCCCTCGATTTCTCAGGGTTTCCATCATCAGATCCTGACCTGATGACTATAGGACCAACTGGCAGCTATTCCGCGTCGAACAAAAAAAGAATCACGTAAATCGGTCTATAAACCTCGGAGTAATCGATGTACATACATAGAGATTTGATGAAGTGAGCGTGTATAGATGCGCGCCAGTACAGTGGACGCGTCACTCATTGTGCTCGTTACTGCCACCAATTGAACGAGCCTTTTCGAAATCTTAGAGGTATCCCAATTCGATAAACTGGAAAGACTGGGCATGTCGGCGCTACTCCGGGTGCTCTTCGCCACTTTTAATTAAATCTGCTTTCTAGTAGTATTAGCTTTGAAATGCGCTTAAATAAATTATCTGAATAATGTATGTATGTATGTGCCGGCGGCGGCGCGGCGGCCGAGCGCGAGCGCACTCTAATTCAATTTCCGTGTCGCGCTCACCTGTGATCGCTGTCCGAGTCAATCACTTATATATTAATGACCCACTCCCGACATCCCAGTTTTAGGATTCCGTTTCAAAGTGTTAAAAATAAAACTTGTGAACAATTTAAGGAGAAAAATCTTATTTCTGAATTCTTGGATATTGATGGGGCTGCCCCGCTTCTGTAGTGCATCAGGGATGTTTGCTGAAGCTCGGATCGACTGTTTTTATGCAACGATGAGAAAAAGATGCGCCTCTCTGGTGCACAGGGTGCGGGGCAGCCCCAACCTTATTCTAAGATGTGTGGCGAGCAGGCTTGATTGTATATATGTGAATCGCTGCTGCAGGCTGTCCACTTCGGTGATAGATGTGCGGTGGTGATTCACATATCATATGTATTTAGGTTAGTACGTAGAATAGGAATACTAACATAGGATAAGGAACATTGTTACTAACACTTTTTGAGTCTTGTTGCTTGAAAATAAAGATTTATTATTATTACCGAGGCTTCTGACAGTTGACTGAAAGTATATAATATCAGATCTGACTAAAACGCATCTGTAGTCATTTATTTATTTATTTATTATTTATTATAATAGGTTCACCAACAATTGTTTACACAATTACAATTATAAAACACATGCTTATCTGTAGTATTGCAGTGTAACAATTACTTATAGGTGAACACCTCATGCTTAAATTACAACAGACCCAATCTAAAAATTAAATCTAAACATTACATCTAAACAACAACTAGCAGACACTTGGAAAACGACTGAGTGTAGATTTCAGTTTATAAAGAGAGTCAAAGTGTAAATCAACAACATCACTATAGCCATTCACTGCCTTACACATTCTTGCATAAGGTGAGCTGGATCCCAAAACAGTTCTTCTGAAAGGTGAACAAAGTGGCGTGATGGCACTACGTGGGATTCTGGAGGGGGCACGAAAACTAAATATTTTGAAATATTCTTGCAAGTGCACAACTCAATATAATTATCATAAAAAAAGCATGGTCCGGAGCGAGAGGGAATAGGATGCCTCCGTCTGCGAAGTAGTCATGCTCGAAGAGGAGGCGGTACAGCGATTGAGAATGCTCACCGCTCATCCACGCCGCTGCGGTGGACGTGATAGGCATCACGGGCGCCAGCTGTCGAGAGATGACTCCCGGCCACCATAGACGTGGGCGGTGAGTGTCGGGTGGCTGATCATCTTTTCCTCTCGTAGAGGACGACAGGTCTGTTTCACAGAGAATCAGCAAGCATCCGGAAAAGGAAGCTGAAGTCACGTTGGCCGTGCGGCGACGGTGCGGTGGCGGTGCGGTGACGATACCGAGGCAAAGCGCCTGGTCGCATGCTCGATGATTACAATATCTGAGAGAGCGCTCCTCACCGCATCAATATGTAAGCAAGCCGCGAGTTCGCCGTGAATAAGTAAAACGGAAGGCGGTAAGTGAAAGCCGCAGGTCTTACTCTTAAGCAGCTTTAATATTACAGGAGGCGCGCGTCCGAGCCAGAGCCTCCGCCCCTCCTCTCTTCTCCCCTGCTTCGCCTCCGCGACCGGCCCACGCCGCACCGCGCCTCTTGTTTATGAAAAAAAATCAACAGCCGAGCGCACATAGCTTTATTAAAGCGTGAAATTTCTCATTTTGTCGGTTCTCGTTACAATGAGAGCTGCCAGACTAAGTCAATCGCAATACTGAACACTGTAACACAATCCCGCTCCATTTTATCATATTAAGAGAGACGGATGACGAGTTCGTACACCAGTGTGCGGCTGCCCATAATGGCGCCCGCTCACAGAGACTGCACAGAGCGGTAACATCCCTTTACTACTGTTACTACCAGAATGTAGGTGGTTCATTATATTTGGTAAAAACCAGAAAGCGAGGGTCGTATTGCGCGCTTTAAGACGCATATTTTCCCCTTCTATTATTATTTCTGTGTCTAATTTTAAGTTTGTGGTATGCGTCTTTGGTTGCGCAAATAATTTTTTTTTTCTTTCTTTCTTTTCTTTCAAAGCCAAGTTGACCGAGACGTTACGCATCGAATCGTTGCGTCTCAAACTGAAGGGCAAAATTTACTGATCCGTAATAAGATACGTCGTCCTGTATGGATCAGAGTGTTGGGCATTGAAAACGCGACGCGCGTTCCCAAATCGCGCGTCGACGGCGCGTTTAAAAACCGTGGTGTGCATAGGCCCTAAGCCGGCCGAAGCTGCGGTGGTGAGCGTGAAAACCATCTGCGACGATAAGCTCGCATGGGACCGCCGGAGCCCCGCAGCACCGGACCCGTGACAGAAGCGATGCTTGCTGCATGTTGCTTGCTTACATTTTAAACGTACTGAGTTTTTTGTTTACTGAATGTCATTCGGGAGTGTTCTTAGCTATGTTTGGTGGAAATCGGTTCAGGCCTTCAAGGTCATCAGCTCGTTTGTAAGGTGTGATAGGAACACGCTCATGTGGGCGCAAGCATATGTGGGATCTGAAATTTGAAACACTAATGTCTTCTGGAACCACTGAGCTGGTCTGCTGTTAGGGCACGAAGATAGGAGACGTAACCCTGAACTGCCTTTTAGTAAACCCATCGAGTTTGGGCTCGTTGAATTTGTCTTGACTAGTTCTCTTCATGTTTCTAATTGACGAGAACCTGATGCTGGAAATGGGATGTGGCGGATGAAACCCTGGAATGCGGGAATAAAACGGATAAACCGATTTTTGCTGAAAATCTAGAATGACCAAAGGTTAATCTTTATTGTTTCTCAATCTGTGCAATTCTCCTAGAGCCAGTTTTTCATGAGGATTGTTAAACAGCTTTCTTTGGCCGAGATCGCATATAGCGACCCCATCTTAAGATGGATGACAAGATATTAAATGAAAGAAGGAAAAATTAAGGAGTTCCTTCAAAAAGCATGAAATAAAATTAAATTAAAAAAAAACCCCGACCCAAAAAAAGGACGCAATTATTATGACAAAAGGTTAAAAACGCTAAACCCTATAAAAAGAAAAAAATAACTTTTAACACTACGTAAGTACCAACTAAAGCATGTCAGACTAAACTAAATTTTGACGTGTCGGGGGACCTTAATTAGATAAGGGAATTTTAATTAGATAATTAGAGCGGTCCCCCGACACGACAAAAATTAGTTTTTTTGCCTTTTATAGGGTTTAGCGTTAATAACCTTTTGTCATAATAATTGCGTACTTTTTTTGGGTCGGGGTTTTTTTTTAATTTATAATTTAATTTTTTTTTTTAAATTTTACCTCAATTTATTTTACAGTTTTTAGTTTTCACCTGGTAAGTTCCTAAGTCTAAATTCTGTAGCGGCGGTCATCTTAGATTTTGATTTGGTAAAGTGCACTTTATTCTACTTGTCAAGCCCTGTCATTGGATACCCATATGGATGGGATTGAAAAAAATAGGTTATTCACCATTTTGTAGCGGCGGCCATCTTGGATTTTTATTTCGTAAAGTGCAATGTGTTCTACTTGTCAATTCCTTTCATTTGATACCCATATTGTATAGGTACCTTAAAAATAACTAGTCCACCATCTTGTATATTTAGCCATGTTGGATTTAGGATGACGTCACATAGCTTCACATGCATTGTCATCCAAACTAAACATGTCTGCAAAATTTCAACTCAATCGGTTGAGGGCAAGTGCCTATACGCGGGGGTCATGCGGTCCATGGCCCTTTACGGGGCCCCGGTATGGGCACGTTCGGTACGGCCGCGGGCTGTACAATACCTGAACGTGCCCCAAAGGGTGATAGCCATCAGGCTAATCCGGGGGTACCGCACGATCTCCCGCGAAGCAGCTGGCCTACTTGCTGGACTGCCACCGTGGGATCTGGAGGCGAGGGTCTTCTTGCGCCTGTACGACTGGCGCGAGGAGGCTTAGCGCCGGGGAGAAACCCCGTTGCCGCGGCAAGTTGTCGCGCAGCGGGCGGAGCTCCGGCGCGATCTCATGGTGGCCTGGAGGGAGCGACTGTCGCAACCCAGTGCAGGGCACGCCACCATCGTGGCGGTAAGTCCCCTCTTTGAGGAGTGGCTCGGGAGGAGTCACGGCGCCCTCACGTACCGCATGACGCAGGTCCTCACCGGACACGGTTGTTTCGGGAGGTACCTGCACCGCATCGGTCGTGAGGAGGCGCCCGGGTGTCACCATTGTGCGGACAGCCCCGAGGACACGGCGGACCACACAGTCCAGGTGTGCCCCGCATGGGAGGGGCACCGCCGGGTCCTCGTCGAGGCTTTGGGCGGCGGCGACCTCTCGCGTCCGGCCTTGGTTCAGGCCATGGTCCGGGGCGAGAGGGAATGGGATGCCGTCGCCTCCTTCTGCGAAGCGGTCATGCTCGAGAAGGAGGAGGCGGAACGCCAGAGGGTTCGCCCCTCTCATCCCGGCCGCCGCGCTGGACCAGGTAGACACCATGGGCGCCGGGTGTCGCGAGATGACTCCCGGCCACCGTAGGCGTGGGTCTGTGGGCGGTGAGTTCGGGTGGCTCATCGTCCCTCTGTCTTTCTAGACGACAGACCCGTGTCGACGGCGCGCGTTGTTCCACGCGCTCCTCAAAGAGATGTCAGCAACCCCAGCGGGGCCCAGCAGGGCCAAGGCCTGCCGGGGCTGCGGGTTGTTCGAAAGAGATACCGCGGCCCTGGTACATAAAAGGCCTATGACGGAACACGACGATTTTAGTCAGTAAGAGTCTGACACTCCCTCACCGCTGCTAACCCACAGCGGGAGGGGTCATTTGATGATTTTACGTCGCTAAAAAAAAAAAAAAAAAAAAAGGGCAAGTGCCTAAAAATTGAGTTGTAAAATTCCACCCGAACACACATAGTTACATACATACATACATACATTGCAAGTTAAATAAAAGCTTGTAAAAAGAAGCCTGTTTAATTAGCACCCGTTTGAAACTAGCACCAGTTACAGAAAAGATGACAGGCAAGAGATGTGTCATGGTATGGGCATGTGATGAGAAGGGGCGACACGCATGCAACAAAGTGTGTGCTAAGTATGAATTTAGATGGATGGAGAAGGAGAGAAAGACTTAAGAAAAGATGGATGATAATGACATCAATACGAAGGGAGCGAGTATCAGTATGACGACTGACAATTCAAAATCAAAATATCAAAATCAAATTGTTTTTATTTCAAATAGGCCTTTGCAGGCTCTTATGAAACGTCACATTAATTGCACGGTTCCAAAAAGTTGGTCTCATGGAGAAGAGCCGGCAAGAAACTCCATAGACACTCGTTTAAAAAGTAATATTTTCACAGACATTCTATTACATAACAATAGTAAGCTGATAAAATTATACAATGCAACTGAAAGGTAAACAGTAAATCAATACAATCCAAAGAGATAAGAAATAAAAAGACGTTTAATTGCCAGGGAAGCCACACATGGAGAGATGAGTTATCGCCATATAATATCTTTATCGTCAACGAAGTCTTGAATTTTATAATAAGCTTTTTTAATTAGGGAGGATTTTACAGTGTTCTTAAATTTTATATCCGTGAGATCGGTTACACACTTAGGCAGCTTGTTGTAAAAACGGACACAGTTCCCTAAAAACGATTTATTCGATTTCGTTAATCTGAATCTCGGAACTACTAGTTTGTGCTTGTTTCTTGTATTAATGCAATGTATATCACTTTTAACAATAAATTGATTTAAGTTTTTGCGTACGAACATTATATTTTCTAGAATATATTATATACTAGCTGTTGCCCGCAACTTCGTCTGCATGGGCAATATAGAATAGTCAATTATTACGTATGGTGCGTAAGTAATTTTCACAGGAAATATAATCTATGTCTATATGCTTTGAGTCTGACAAAGCTGTCATTTGTACATTTTCTGCAGCTGCTGCGACTAATCAGAAGCCAGAAAGTCTGTCAGTCTTACCATGGATATCGTCTTGTGTAGTTGACTGGATTAAAGATAGATAGATAGGTAGTCGCTCCAAGCAAAATATTGGTACTCAAACAGATTTGGTGACTGGAAGCCCAACACCAACATAGTTGGGGAATAGCTGGATGGATGATAAAATGAGTCATCATCATCAGCAGGCGCATAGAGTAGGATAGTTTCACTACTGGGGAGAAACACTTGTATGACTTGTATGAATTGGGGATTTTCTGTGCACTTACTCACTATGGTAAGGCTGACCCCACATTAGGCGTGCGCGATCCTCGGGCGTGTGAGTAGCGCGGGCGTCGCGAGCGCGCTGCGTGAAAGTCGCGTTTTGCTGCCCTGCGGCATGTGTGAAGAGTGCAAGCGACGCGCTCGCGGCGAGCACGCGGCGCTCGAGTTGCGATCTTACCCCTACGCCCGCTATCCCCGCCGCCCGCTAAACGCCTTAGCAGTTAAACGTCAAGTCGAGCGCGCTGCAAATGCCAACAAATGCCAACAAAATGCCAGCAAAACGCGACGCTCACGCAGCGTGCTCGCGACGCACGCGCTACTCACACGCCCGAGGATCGCGCACGCCTAATGTGGGGTTAGGTCTAAACCGGGAGGGACTCCACCGAAATGTTTGCATTAGTTCACGAATAGGCAAAATGTACGTATCTGTGAGAGTCCACTTCATGTGTTCGTACTTGAAACCTGCAGTTTTGCCAAGATTTTCAAAATGTACGCTCGCAATTTGTCATTTCTTGGTGGAGCCAGCAAATCAAAAGAAACAGAAGTGTTGTATACTGTGCGTTACTACCGCTCACCGGGAAAATTTCGCTCTTGCGGAGGACGTTTATATACTTACCATATTTTGTGTCACACGTAAACAGGACGACAGTAAGTATCCACCGAAACACTTTCAAAGATCTGATGAACGAACAAATCAGACCTGAGTTGGTCACCTGGGGCCAATCAGAGCTCTATGAAGCGATCATACGCTTTGGCTCCTACTGTTATTGTGGTTTCTGAAAATGTATTCACTTCATTCAACGATGAATGTAATTCTGATGGTACTATTAAGAACACTTGCTTAGCGCAAAAGCTGACGTTGGCAGGCCGACTCTTTTGACTTCTCGTATAGGATACCATTGGTTTTTGTGCAATGCACACCTGCAATGCATGCTGGATTAGGATAGGATATAGGTGGATAGGATTTGCAGCAGAGAACAATTCTGTCTTTGTAATTGAATGACATCAAACGTAGTTTTATATAAAAGGTGTTTTTTTAGACTTGGCTCGGGTCTTACTGAGACTGTCCGTAATCGTGAACAGTGTATTTGCGATCAGAAGTTGAAAGTAAGCATGTCTCTGGTATGCGACGCGTAATTTGTACGTTTCCAGACGCATAAAGCATTTTACGTGTGTGTATGGTATTAAATCGAGAAAGCTCCCATTTCTTATCTGCACTTTGTTTCTGGGCTTGTTTTTAAAGCTACAGAAGCCTACATTACCTACTTCACGCTTAGCAGCGCTTGCGAGAGATAGATCTTCCTTTCTTCTAGGATTAAGTTTACATATTTTGCATCAGAAAAAATAATTAAGGTCTACTTAATACTACTCACTCAAAGTAATTTGTTTTAAGGCCACCACATTAGTGGAAGATAAGCTAAAGCTAAACTATGTTTATGAAAAAATCCTGATATGAACTCCATCTGTAACTTTAAATGATAATTAATTGTTCCACTAAAGTCATCATTTTTGACATAATGTTCAAAAAATAATTTAGATGGCACCGTTTTAAATTTGGCTGAGAACTATTAATTTTCCTTTCATCAAGGTAATAATTATAGTTGGATTTTGATGTGGTACGGCAAACTGACAAACACTATTGAAATGCCTATCGAAAAATTACACTACGTGTTAAAATATGGTGAATTACGGAAAATACACAACTCCATCTGTTGAAATAATAATCCTCTATAAAGAATGTATGGTAATTAATTGTCATTTACCACCTCGCTCTTTTGACAAATTTGATGTATTTTTACCACAGATGGAGCTACTTTAACCTTGGCTAAACAAAATTTTCATATTTTTTTTTCTTCCGAAGTTACTTATAAAGGTGTGATTTTCTGTGTAAAGATTAATAATAGGCCGAACAACTAATATAAGTACAACATTCAAATGTACAGTTTTGACAAACAGATTGCGTGTCGTAATATTTTACATCTTGAATTCACAAAATTAATCATATCTTTTGATAGAGTGAATCGATTTCGATGAAACAAAAACTAAGTAATACCCCAAGTTACGTAGAATTTTTGTATATAAGCATTGTCTGCATTGAATTCGTAGATTTTACGTGAATCCCGAACAAACAAACAGATAAACAGACAAGCAGACAAACAGACAAACAGACAAACAGACAAAAATGACAAAAATTATGGAAATGGGTTCTGTTAGTTATCCTTTAACATGCCGGCTATTTTTTTTGTCAATTTCTTCAATGTACAAAAATTACTTTTCTACAGATTTATTATATGTATAGATATATATATAGTATAATTAGAAATGGAAGCGGAAGACACTATTACGCGCATTGCCACCAGTACGCGCACTGGGCACTGGGCAGGTATTCGTAACCCTAGCAACACAGAGTATGCTGGTGGCAGATGACAGGTCGCGGCGTGGGGGGAGGGGGGAAAGGCTGCTGTGTGCGATGACACTTGATGACACTCGAAGGCAGTCCTCGACAGGTGAGCGCCAATCCACACAATATACTCTTGAGCACCAGCTGTGCATTGTCCCGCCATGTTGAACAAGTCGCCGCCACCCGCATGTCCACTACTTCACCCAACTACGAGGACTATGAATTAAACATTAACAAAACCAATGTCCTCAAACACAGAGAGAGAAGCGAAAAATAATTCCTTGGGATATAATAATAATGTCAGGACACCTTTCCACACACGGTTGGTTAGCCCCATGCTAAGTTATTAATTAACTTGTGTTATGGGCGCTAACACAACAGATAAATGATATGATTTGCTCATAATGAATCAATTCGTGTGCTCTTTACCGGAGTCGTGTACGGGCTGCTATCGGAGGTGTACACAATGCAGTAATATGTCGTGCCAAACTAAGGCTCACTATGAATCATTGTAAGGCACAGGAAATGTCTCATGAGAATTGAGTTCGTTCCGGCGCCGCGTCGCTCCTGTATGTCGAGATGTCCGTGAGCCTCTACCCCGCTGTGATGAAAGCGAGCTGGCCGTGGGTCGGCGACAGCTGGCCGCTACCGGTACTCACGTGCGCCGACGGGGACGAGCCCGACTCCATGTCCAAATAAATCGTAGTTTAGTCTGGGATTTGCACGACACCGGCTACTAAATGATCGTCGACATAATGCGATGTTTTATTGTAATATGTACAGAACTTGAGACCAGTATTCGGAGACAACGATAACTATCGTGTCTAGTCTAATCAATAATCGCCACCGACTTCTAGGCTGATGCACCTAAGAATTGTTTTTTTTTTTTGCTTTTCAGTGTTTTGGGAGTCGGTTTTATTTTTTTGTAAAAAGTTTTTTATTTTTGGCTTTTCAGTGACAAGCATAGCTGTCACTACCCGCATTAGTGGAAAATTTTCATCAATACGGCTAATATAAGACCAAACACGAGGTAGTTTACTTATTCAGTTGTCGAGTTTCTTCGTCCTTCTCTCGTCTCCAGCATCAGGTTAGCTCCAAACCTTCACTGTTGCATAGTGTTATCAGACATACCTCTTTGTCAAGTTTTTAACCTATGCATGCCATTTTTGAAAGTTGCCCTCGATTTCTCAGGGTTTCCATCCTCAGGTGCTGACCTGATTGAATGGGACCACCTGGGAGGATCAAACAAAAAAATAATTTTACAAATAGGTCCAGGCGTCTTCGAGTATTCGGTGAACATAAAAAATAAAAAAAAAGGTCCCGACGAATTGAGAACCTCCTCCTTTTTTGGGAAGTCGGAACTTACAAAATTATTCGGAAATTTTTCTATGAAAGAAAGCGTGAAGCGTTTATGCCGTGGTTTATGTTAGCTTAACTCACAAAGTTGTAATCGAGACACACATTTATCTCATTTTAGTACGCGTACTACAATTCTGGCTTCGAAACATATTTATGTGCATTACCATTCCTGGAAAATTGCTGTTTTTTTAAAGCAAACATATTTTCGGCTCCTTTACTATCTCTAGATTCGATACAAATCTTCTTTCTCTCCTTAATTTGTAATATCTGTACAAATTCTATTAATTTGGTCATAACATCGTAACCTATTTTTATTAACACGCTTATATAGGTATATTAGCTTCACTTGTAACTACATAAATGTATGTAAGAAAATCTTGGAATCTTAATTTGACCCGCTTCCCAGTCTTCGATGAGGATGAAATTTTGCACACGCTCTGAGTTCTGATGACAATACATGACTAGCTAAGAAACTTCATTACAAATCCAATCAATATGGCGGCCTCCCCATGATGGGCGACTGGCGGTTTGGAATCAAAATCAAAAACGTGTTTTTTAAAGCTGGTGGCTTGGCTCGAAGAACGCCAATATGCGAACAAAACTCAGTTCCTTGTGAACAGGTCGACGTTACTGACTGCCGACAGAAAACAATACCCGTCTGATCTGTCTTGTACAACACCTGATTAGTACCTAGTTGTTTGCTACCTATGAATTGCCACCTATTGAATTTGTACAAATTAGGTGTTCGTATAAATCGGTGTCGTCGGTCAGTAGTGGGTGCAGACGGTGCGGCTGCAGTGCCGGCGCTGCACGCGTGACGCGCCGCCTGCGTAACGCACTGCCGCCGCACATCTGGGTCAGGGGCGGGTCGCGCCCCGCGCTGGGCGGAGGGGGGCACTCCCGGAAGTCGCGCGACGTGCCCCACTGGCATCCTCCTTGCTTTCGCCTTGAATTACTCACCGATAGCGAACCGCGCCGCAAACGACCGCACTCCCCTACCTACTTATAATATCGTACACAATTGGAGTAGCATATCGTGCTGTAACACTCACATCGATCACATCATTTATGTTTTCTGCTCTTTCTAAACATAACTATTTCTAAAAACAAACACAAGGAGAGTTGAATACGCAAATTTTTATATGTTTTTGAACTGATGTTGACCTGTTACCTATATGAAAATAATGGCTCTAGCCTCCAATTTTCTCATGACCTTAGATATTTTGTATGCGTGTTTGATCGTTTGATCGTTGACGATGATCATTTTTTGGTTTTCCCTACCCATTTTTGGTTTTGGTTGTTTGGCTACGAAACTACTGAATTGGTTTAGATCGGTTACCTACTATTGGGAAGCTAGGCTATCCCCGAGTTACATAGCATATATTTTGTCTGGGTACAGAAAGTAATACCGCAGCTTCGGCTTGCTGGCCGGCTCAGCCTCAGCCGCGTCGGCGAGCGTTAAAACTATACCTATGCGCCTCAGCTCGCAGGCCGCCTCGCCCCTCCGCGCCTACGCGGTTTTGAATTGCACTCTAGGGGTAGGGCAAACAAGACTATGTACGTGGAGTCGGTTTTTCAGCGATTCGTTTTCGTCACTAACTTCAATTTTTAATACAATGTTTTTTAATTGAAGGTTATAAATGGCAATATGCTAAAAACGAGGCCAAGTTAGTAAATTAAATGACAATGTATAAATAAGAAGTAAAGGTAATCAATTATTGTGACTTGTCCGTCACAATAATTGATGACCTTTACTTGAAGCTTTCTATAGAATATTTAGTTGGCGTTGTAAAAAAGGCGAATTAGTTTATTAGAGGTTATGGCATTTACCCGTTGCTTAGTAATAAAATTAGAAGTTTAATCATGTGTTCAATAAATAATTTTGTGGCTACACTTATAATTTCCCATTAATTAAGGGCTGAGTTATCTTACTATTGAAAAATCAACCCTAAGTGTAACTTATAACAAACACGGAGGCTTTAGATGTGGGGTAACGAGAACTACACATTCGATACGTATATTCCCCGTCTAAGTATTACCTTACCTGGATTTATGACTATCCGCCGTCAGAGTTCCTTCCAACTACTCAAATTAGGTACCTATGTCATCAAAAAATATTTTACTTTTACATGATTGCAGATGGAACTGCAGGATATCCTAAGTGAGAATGAGTTGTTTGCTAGCTCAGCTCAGCTTGTAGGCAGCCGTGTGTGGTGTGGGGAAGGTTCCCTGCGGGCGCGCGGCGCACAGTCTACTATTGTCGCTCTGTACCTAGCTCGTCACTGATAACAGCTGCCATGTGTGCGGGGCGCGGGGCGGGGTGGTGGGGCGCAGGGGGACGACAGACGCCGATAAACGGCCCTCAAGGCGTGTTATGACACTTGAGATTACCGGCCGGAGCGCTATCTCGCGACTGAGCGCCTTCCTGCGGCTGCGGCCGCTCGCTACACGCGCGCCGCTACATGCCACGTCTTACTTATTAAGTATGTAGTCACGGGCCTCATGTCATAGCCTGGCAATTATACATACTTACCTACATGTCGTACTAGTCAACTGTCACGATTGCATCTAAATCTCCAAGACGATATTTCAAGGTTAATCCAGATTAACCTCTAAAATCATCTCCAGCTTACCACTTATCTCAACAGTCCATACTAAAGTATCACACCAAAGTATTGTTCAGCTATTTAACTTCGCTTATGTTAATGTATGGCATAAACTTCACTCATAACTGAATTATAAACCTCTAGGAGTGAGGAGTGTCATGCACGGGACGTGCCACACTGCGAGCTCTGAGCTACTGCACATAACGCGTCAGGACAAGCGTTGACCGATTCGGATGATATATTGTCAGTTCATCCTACTTAGTTTCGTCCTTGGATTATTCACCACCAGTAACTAGCACACACCAGTAGCCTATTCCTATAGTCGGTGGATTTCAGTCACATTTTGTAATTTATTCATAATACAAAATCAGTTTATAATATTAACCTGGGATAAAGGTAAGCCACAGTTAAACAGACGCAAGCTTTTTCTATCAAGTAAGTACATACTTACGTTTAATCTGGGGGCACGGCAGTGCTCCAGCCAAGTCTCGAGCAAAGCGGGCACGGCCGTACCATCCTTTTCTTTAAGCGTTTCGCGGCTATTTCACCCCCTATACCATCCATGTGAACATAGTTAGGTGTTTAGGTTTTCGATTACCAAGAGTAAGTATTAGAACAAGCTCAGTATCAAAATTACATGACATTTGAACAAATAGTTAACAAGTTATGAGCGATCAAAGTTACACCATTTTGTCACTCACTGACTGAGTGTGTGATCACTGACCGATCATCAAAAATCTAAGGTACTTCTAGCAAACTTAGAATCTTCAAATTTGGCACCAAGATAGGTTATTAGCTACATATAAAGAGAAAATTATAAAAACCTTAATAACTTGTATACTTTAGTAAATAATAGGAAACAAATTATTTATATTTGCGGTTTTTCAAGAACATTGTGTAAGAATTTCGACTGCATTGATAACTTTGTTCTTCATTTATGTACGAAATTTTACTATTTGTTTTATTGTAACATACAAGATACAAAAAGCTAGGTTAAAATGAAATGAATAATGATAAAATCTTTCATATTAATGGAGTCCGATAAATACTCCATGATCGCTCGATAGATGGCGTTGTCCCGGTCTAAATCGCGCTAAGCTTTCGTTACATAAATTTTACAAGCATCAAAGCTCAGGAGTCTGCAGTAGTTGGATATAATCGACTTAGAAATATTTACCGCCCAGACTTGTGACCTTAGAAATTACAACACTACAAAGAAAAGGTAAAAAAGTAAGAGACAGAGAATGGGCTCTAAACAAAACAGCAGCTGAAGCACAAAAAATATTAACATCACCTAAAAAGAAAAGAAATAGACCTACAAAAAATAAATAAGATCCCACCAAAAACAATAAATGTAAAAAAAGCCATGTCTCTCTAAATTGTGCTCATGGCCAAGTCAATATTATTGTAATGTGAACAAAACTATTGATATAGTCACAAAATATTGATTTATTATTACAAATTAAGTTGAACAGGACTTGGCTTCTATGCGATCTCAAAACTTTTTCCGGAGGAAGAATTCGCTTAGAAAGACTTGGCTTTTTTTACATTCAATGTTTTTGGTGGGATGACTATTTCAGCAGTTAAAACTAAGCAATACATGAAAGAAAATTGAATTAAAATAATAAAATGGATACGTAAATAAATAATCGAGCCCCGCTAGGCGAGGCTCCTTCTTCTGATTGGTTTATAAAGTAAAAACCTAAAAACCTGCCACATTAAAGTCGGGGTGCCCACGTCGAAAACTGACCTCCAATTCTCATTTACAGACGAACCGTTAGTCCTAGCCTAGGTAAAATTCCCCCTATGAATTTAGCCTTATTTATAGCCATTTATAGATCTATATGTATATTCTATTGAATCAAAAAAAGCAAAAAAAAACTAATTTTAGGTGCATCGGCCTAGAAGTCGGTGTCTAATGGATGTTACTAAGTTAATTTTGCCACCGACTTGTAGGCCGATGCACCTAAAATTAGTTTTTTTTTTGCTTTTTAGTGTTTTTGGAAGTCGGTTTAATTTTTTTGTAAAAAAGTTTTTTATTTACTGCTTTTCAGTGATACGAATAGTTGTCACTATCCATATAAGTGGAAAGTTCTCATCAATATAAAGAATATAAGCCCAAATACGAGGTATTTTACATATTCAGTTGTCGAGTCCCCTCGACCTTCTCTGGTCTCCATCATCAGGTCAGCTCCAAACCTTCACTGTTGCAAAGGTCTCGTCAATACAAATAATATAAGGGTGCTCTTTAAACAGGCTTCTTTTTAATATCATTATTCGCCCCCAAAAATGTATGTTGCCTTCTAAATTACTAAGTCAGCCACAATTAATAAAGCGTCGAGCATCTAAATAATACTATCTTAGCCACGAGTTATCTTCCACCCTAAATACAACTCAGCATGATGGTTATTTTGCATCTAAAGAAGATGGATCAAAATTGCCCCATGTCCTATAACAATGTGACGTATCTCAAAAAAAAGATAAAAATGTTAAAAAAAATATGGCATACTCTCTAATTTATTTTTTTTACACCTTCATACGAAAAAACTGCTTTAAAAATTGTTCAGGCGCTGTTATGAAAACATCGTTCAAAGGACTATTTGTGGACTATTTTATTAAATTATTTTTCTGTTTGATAGGGTATACCTCACAGGTGGTCCCATAATCATCAGGTCAGGATCTGATGATGGAAACCCTGAGAAAACCAGGGCAACTTTTGAAAGTTGTAGGCATGCGTAGGATAAAAACTTGACTATAAGGTGTATGTCTTATAACAATATGCAATAGTGAAGGTTTGGAGCTGACCTGATGATGGAGACGAAAGAAGGTCGAGGGAACTCGACAACCGAATATGTAAACTACCTCGTGTTTGGGCTTATATTATTTGTATTGAATAGACCTTTGCAACAGTGAAGGTTTGAAGCTGACTTGATGATGGAGACCAGAGAAGGGCGAGGGAACTCGACAACTGAATATGTGAACTACCTTGTGTTTGGGCTTATATTATTCGTATTGATAAGAACTTTCCACTTATGCGGATAGTAACAACTGTGCTTGTCACGAAAAGCGAAAAAAAAAAAAAACTTTTGACAATAAAATAAAACCGACTCCCAAAAACACTGAAAAGCAAAAAAAACTATTCTTAGGAGCATCGGCCTAGAAGTCGGTGGGGAAATAAACTTGGGTACATCCATTAGACACCGACTTCATATTTTGTTGTCGAGTTCCCTCGACCTTCTCTGGTCTCCATCATCGGGTCAGCTCCAAACCTTCACTGTTGCAAAGGTCTATTCAATACAAATAATATAAGCCCAAACACGAGGTAGTTTACATATTCGGTTGTCGAGTTCCCTCGACCTTCTTTCGTCTCCATCATCAGGTCAGCTCCAAACCTTCACTATTGCATATTGTTATAAGACATACACCTTATAGTCAAGTTTTTATCGAACGTATGCCTACAACTTTCAAAAGTTGCCCTGGATTTCTCAGGGTTTCCATCATCAGATCCTGACCTGATGATTATGGGACCACCTGTGAGGTATACCCTACCAAACAAAAAAATAATTTAATAAAATAGTCCATAAATAGTCCTATGAACGATGTTTTCATAACAGCGCCTGAACAATTTTTAAAGCAGTTTTTTCGTATGAAGGTGTAAAAAAAATAAATTAGAGAGTATGCCATATTTTTTTAAACATTTTTATATTTTTTTTGATGTACGTCACATTGTTATAGGACGTGGGGCAATTTTGTATGGATTGTGATCCGTCTTCTTTGTAGCATGCATTCTAACAGTAAACTTCTTAAATACTATTAGATGACATCAGAATATATTTATTTAGCTTCTAGTTTTTTAACTCGTACTAGGTTTTTTGTTTAAAATATAACACATCCCATATTAATTATTGACATGACGATGCAACATGCAGCAAGCATGGCTTCTGTCACGGCTCCGGCGCTGCGTGGCTCCAGCGGTCCCATGCGAGCTTATCGTCGCAGATGGTTTTCACGCTCACCACCGCAGCTTCGGCTTGCTGGCCGGCTCCGCCGGCCAGCCTCAGCCGGCTATTTAGAATTAACATTGCATATAATAAAATAGGTAACCAACCAATTGTTTTTTTACTGTTCTAGATGTTTTTCTGTCGCATGAATTAATCAACTGCCATTAAATTAAAATAACCGCTCAGCTCAGTATGATATTTTCAACTGATCATAATAACATCTCTCAATCTCGAATATATGACAGCATGAAAAAAATGTTCCCCTTAGTTAATTTCTACATAGGTACCTACATTTATTTTGTGTGTGTGTAGGTATAGTTACAGACGTTATTAACACTGTGTTAAGCAATTTTTTGTTTTTTACATAAGTAGTCGGATGATATGCTACCATACAAACACCCTGTCAAGCGGTGTTCATTATTACTGTCAAGATTGTCATTGTTTGAAAATCTGCTTTTCATTGTAAGTCACTGCAGCCAATTTCTTCATTAAAAGTAAAATCCAAAGTAAAAATCAAAGAATGTAATGTCAAAAGTAAAAGTAACGGTCACATTCGCTTTTTCTATTAGTTTTGCTGTCACTTTAGCCTTGAAAAAACGAATTTGACCGTTACTTTTACTTTAGACATTACTTTGACTTGTATGTTTAATGAAGAAACTGGCCGTTAGTAGAAGTTAAGTCTTTTTTAAATATAATCAACTGAGCCATTTGTGTCTAAAGATTGTGATCATGTTTTTAATTTTTTTTTATTTTATTTTCATTTTATTTTGTTATAACGTAAATGTTCAGCAGAAACTTGTTACGCTCACAATATTCCCGCAATTTGGGAAAAATAAAGTATCTCATCATGAACACTTTATGGTTTGGAGTTGTGTGAGAAGTTTTAATTTAGTTTGTGAGCTGAAGTTAGGAAAAGCTCGCGTGCTGGCGGCGTCGCGGAACGTAAAAACTTAGTGTAGTCGAGAGGCGTGGCGAGTGCGTGGCGGCGAGCGCGGCGCGGTGCGCGGCGGCGCGGCGGCGCGCGCCAGTCTCCGGCGCGCCCCCGGCCGAGCCGCACGTGGCATGTGTGCGTCCGCGTGACCCGCCCGCCCTCGCCCGAACGCTGCGCTCTCTAATAATGAATTAACCTTTGGACCACTCACCACTACTTTTGTTCAGGATTCGCTTCATTCCGATCTGGTAATTAATATTTGTTACACATGCCTTGTGGACAGTGTTAAAAAAATACTTGCAAGTAGTGCAACGATGCATGCCAGCGATGCACCCTTAAATAATCTACATCTGCGTTCGGGCACTTCTTCCCGCAACGAAACTCGACGGGTGTTGAGAACTTTACCAGAACAAATCGTATAGTTTCAGTTAGATGTCAAACTGCAGACGTCGCGACAGCAGCTCGTTGACCTGCAGGCGTGCACTAACGCATGGCTCTGTACTACTCTACAGTTGCTGATTAAGTCGCCCTCGACAATTCAGGGTTTTGGAGAGCGGCTTATAACGCGTGAAGGCTGATTAAAACAACTTGGAAGCGACAAGTTCTCCTCCGTGGACTAGGAAACAAAAAATACCATCTGCGTGCGTTTAAAAATCACATAATTTAGTTGTTGTGGTGGCGATACAAAATGAAGGCACTGTGTATGCGTGGAGCACGATGCTGCTCAGAACAAGTGACAGTCGTCCCCTGAGGGTCTGCTGGGCTCGCTTGTCCGCCGACACGGCATCTTGTGCAGGGGATCAACTACTGGCACCAGTAGTAGTAGTAGTGGTCTAAATACTTACTGTGATATTTCGATAGCATTTACGAAGCGTAATATGCTTAGATACGAAGCATCATTTCAATTAAGTCCCTACTACTTAACATAGGTTCTTAGTAAAGACATCAATAAAGACATTTACCCTTGCTTGGGCAACCGGTGTAAGGAACACTTGCTTTAATTATACAAATGAAAGGATTACTCTTAAACATATGTAGTGGTTAAGCGATTCACATGAAAATAAGGAATAAACATGCTTAGCTATAAATAAGTCTGCTTGCAAAATATTAAGCTTCAAATGAAAATCATATTTCTAATTAGATAGTTAAAATCGAATTCGTTTACTTTACACGACATGTGAAGTATGTGTGTGTCCCTACAGAGATCATTGTTTGTAATCCAGACAGGGATAAGTGCGACGAGCATTACTTTTTACAAGAAGATTGTAAGTATGCCAACAGAGTCAGGTCCTCAGGTGCACGAGGCTATCCGACCGACTGAGTGTGTGTGCCGGCCACGTTGTACTTTTCTTTGGATGTACTACTTTACAATCCGCTTAAAGATGTGATGTTTGAAGGCTACATGCGCGTCCTCACATCGTAGGCAGGTCACGGTCAGACGGACTCGAGTGCAGTCGGACGACAGTGACGTGGCGGAGTTGTCTACGTAAAGCAGCAGCAGCTAGGCCGCGAGTGAGGGCACTAGCGCCTGCAGGACTTGCCTCTCTCTACTCAAAGTATTGACCATGCGCAGTGCACCTTCTTCTTCAGCACTTTATACGAGGAACATACCTACATAATGTCAAATTACTCTTTACAACAAAAGTAGCCTAGATCTTTAGTTTTCGTTCTGTTTGTGATATACTTATATCGAGCCATGGTGCTTAAGTGAACCTAATCAATCTATTTGTAACAAAAAATACTTAAAGAAAAGGTAATACATGATGAAGTAAATAGTTGCTCATTTCATGTATTCGACATAATACCTAGCAACTCATGACATGTAGTTATTGATGCAACTGGCTGAAGTGTAAAAACACTTCACGTTAAAAAATAATGACGTCGGATAGGAGAACGGGCACACCACCAACTTTTTGTGGGCTGATAGTTGGTTTGCTCATAAATCAGTATCAAGATGAATGGAAGTACACCCGCAGAAACGATCAGATATTTGTCCGGTATCAGACCAACGAAAAACATTGATTGAATTCACGATTTCCAAAAAAAAAAATTCAACCTCAGGGCTTAGTCTGCACTCTGCAGTGTGCGTGAAGCGAAATCTTCCAACTATGAGTTGTTGTTCCATTTCAAGTCACCTAGATCCAATAATGTACTTAAATAAATCTAATGCAAATTCTGAGGGCCACTGTCGTTCACGGAGACCTCGGCTGCGCGGCTGTGCACGGAGCCTCGGGTTCGATTCTCGGGTCAGCCCGAACTCGTTTCGTTGGTTTTAGAAACTTTCACCAAGCAGCCCGGAGCCTGGAAGTCGGTAATTGATTCACCAATGCATCGGAGAGGACGTAAATGTCGGTCCTGCGCCTGATCTTCCTCGGATTGCCGTCCCACCTGGCTTCTTGTGCACTATAATACCTATATCCTGAGCAGCTGGCTGATCTCCTTATATGAGAATAGCCGCCGTAGCCGATAATCAGCTAGGAGGACGCCATCATCATCATCATCTTTTGGCTTAGTTCACCGATAACAATAAAACCCGTTACTCTTAAAACAACTGTTTACTTTGAATATTGATCGTCAAAAATAGTTTGAAAGTAGTGAACAGTGATTTTAATTAAACTGACGTTTATGTTGTCAGTGAACTTACAATTGAGTATGATTACATTTTTAGAAAGTCAAGAATAAGTAATACACAGCGCATACCGCTCGGGGTTCTGCGAAATTCAAAGCTGTACTTAAATAGTTAGACAGTAGCCAGCAGGTGCGGATAGTGAGTTGTAACTGTTGTGATGAGCGCGGTGTGTGTTGTGCGCAGAGAGCGGGCAGGCGGCGCGCGGTGGCGGCGCGATGCGCTGACGTCATGCGCGGGCGGACATGCCGCGCCGCGCCGCGCCGCACCGTGCGGCCCCGCTGCTGCTGCTGGTGGCGCTGGCCGCGCTCGCCGGCTGCTCCGCCAACCCCGACGCCAAGCGCCTCTACGACGACCTGCTCAGCAACTACAACAAGCTGGTGCGCCCCGTGCTCAACGTCAGCGACGCGCTCACCGTGCGCATCAAGCTCAAGCTGAGCCAGCTCATCGACGTGGTCAGTACCGGCACCGCCACCGTCGCCGACCGCTGCCCGTCGATAGATCTCACTCTCAAATCACTTCCTCGCTTGTTACAGAACCTAAAGAATCAGATCATGACGACCAACTTGTGGGTGGAGCAGGTAAGATTCCCGTCAAGCGAACCGAGCGGCCGACCTTGGAGCCGGCTGATAACGGTCTCGTTGTTCGCAGAGTTGGTATGACTACAAGCTGTCGTGGGAGCCACGGGAGTACGGCGGAGTGGAGATGCTGCACGTGCCCTCCGACCACATCTGGCGGCCGGACATAGTCCTCTACAACAAGTGAGCGTCTGCTTTCCCGGTCGATGTCAATGACGTCACGTGTCCGCTAACCGTGCCCTTGTCACAGTGCCGACGGTAACTTCGAGGTGACGCTGGCAACGAAGGCAACTTTGAATTACACGGGACGTGTGGAGTGGCGCCCGCCAGCTATCTACAAGTCCTCGTGCGAGATCGACGTGGAATACTTTCCGTTCGACCAGCAGACGTGCGTCATGAAATTTGGTTCGTGGACTTACGACGGCTTCCAGGTAAGCGCGCGAGCGGTGGTGGCGCGGCGGATGTCGCGCAGCAGTGTCGAGGGGTCGCGCTTCAGTCGAGCTTGTGTGCGCAGGTGGACCTGAGACACATCGACGAAGCACGCGGGACCAACGTGGTGGAGTTGGGTGTCGACCTGTCTGAGTTTTACACCTCCGTGGAGTGGGATATCCTGGAGGTACCTGCCGTCAGGTAACATCGCACCTATGCCAACGTGATATACTATAAGAAAGTTGCTGTTACGGTAAAAAAAGTTAAAAAAAATTAAAAGGGTATAGAAAAACTTTTACAAATTTTGCCGGATCACCTAGTCGAGTTGTAAGTACGAAGTTTGTACATGTGAAGGTAACGACGTCCGGTTTAAGGGGTTCTCCGAAAATAATTATTACCTATTTCTGCATTAGACTCATACCTGCTTGTACCCGTTACCAGGAACGAGAAGTTCTACACGTGCTGCGACGAGCCCTACTTGGACATAACGTTCAACATCACGATGCGGCGCAAGACGCTGTTCTACACGGTGAACCTGATCATCCCGTGCATGGGCATCTCCTTCCTCACCGTTCTCGTGTTCTACCTGCCCTCGGACAGCGGGGAAAAGGTGTCTCTGTCCATCTCCATCCTGCTGTCGCTCACCGTGTTCTTCTTGCTGCTGGCAGAGATCATCCCGCCTACTTCGCTGGTGGTGCCACTGTTGGGCAAGTTTGTGCTCTTCACCATGATCCTCGACACGTTCAGGTGCTCGCTTGCTTACAGCAGTCCCATACAAACAAGCAGCTCTGATAATAACGATATGATTGTGTGTAATACAGTATATGCGTGACGGTGGTGGTGTTGAACGTGCACTTCCGGTCGCCGCAGACGCACACGATGGCGCCGTGGGTTCGGCGCGTGTTCATCCACGTGCTGCCGCGCCTGCTGGTGATGCGCCGGCCGCACTACCGCGTCGACCCGCACCGCAGTCGCTTGTGAGTGCCTCTGCGCCGCTCGCGCAGTGCCGCGCGCCGCCGCCGACTCACGCGTGTCGCTTGCAGTGCAGGGCTGGTGACGGCGGTGAGCGAGAGCGCGCCCTGGGAGGACGGCTCGCCGCTGGGCGCTGGGCTGGGCCCGGGCCCGCCCGCCGCCGCCTGCTCCGCCTGCCGCTCGTGCCGCCTGCACGACGCGCCGGCGCTCTGTGACGCCCTGCGCCGCTGGCATCGTTGCCCCGAGTTGAACAAGGCCATTGATGGCATCAACTACATTGCAGAGCAAACGCGTAAAGAAGAAGAGTCTACTAGAGTGAGTGTTGCGCGTGCCGACATCTGCTTGAACTCTGTGTAGCCGACTATCGAACAGATTGTTGTTTGGTGCAGGTAAAAGAGGACTGGAAGTACGTGGCGATGGTGCTGGACCGGCTGTTCTTGTGGATCTTCACGCTGGCCGTGGTGGTGGGGTCGGCCGGCATCATCCTGCAGGCGCCTACGCTGTACGACGAGCGCGCGCCCATCGACGTGCGCCTGTCGGAGATCGCGTACGCCACGGCCAAGCCGCGGCCGCCGCCGCCGCGCTAGCCGCCGCCTGCCGGCTGCTGCCCGCCAGCTGGGCTGTGCCAGCGCCTCGTCTTTTGTATCATTTATTTGTTACGGTGATCCAGAGCACCATAAATGTCCGTTTGTATTTTTTCGGCGTCCTGGGTCACCGCAAAATGCAATTTTACGACGTTGTAAATAATATACATACATATTATAGTTTATACGACGAAACGACACGATCGAAAATAAGTCGAATTTCTTTTGATAGAGACGAAATAAAACGATTGTTTATATTTCTTTGTAGTTTCGTTATTTGAATTAATTCCGTTAAGAATAACTACATATTTTTAGTTTGAGTTAACAACCCAGGCTATTGCACAATGCAGTGACAAATGAGATCCTAAAGGTCTTCTCCATATTTTTTTTCTGGAAACGGACAGACAAGTATTGAGTGAAGTGACGAACTTCAAAGCAATAGCTTTTAACAATGGAGCTAATACGCTCTGAGACAAAGCTCCCAGGCCCGCCGTAAGCGGGCGTGCAAGGCGTGCACCGCACGCGGGCGGCACGTCCTAGGGGGCGGCAAATCAAGCGACTTATAACGTAATATTAAAAAAATACAATATCTTTTACCAATGATTTCATTTCAATATTTCCGAACACGGCAATAGCGCTAAGAATATTACTTACACTGCCGATTTCAGTAGCATCTGTTGAAAGATTATTTTCAAAATTAAACATTATTAAAAAACTATTTAAGATCAACAATGCTCCAGCAGAGACTAATAATTTAGCTGTAGTAGTTAAGCTGTAGTTTCAATCACGGACGTCAGTAGCGGCGTAAGAGGGGGGCGGTCCGCCCCGGGTACCACGTCTAGGGGGGTGCCATCTTGGTCGGCACATATCTGCACGACCAGGATGGCACGGGCAAAAGGGACCATCCACGGAGTGTACTTTTGTAATCTGCAAAGGCTAGGTTCACTACCAGTCGCAGTGCAGGCCCGAGACATGCATCGCCACGGAACTGAGAGAGGTGACACAGTCCGACTGTTGACCCTCTCTTTTCCACCCGCATCCTTGTCGCACGCCCGCTCGCGCCAGTCACAATAAATTGATTGATTCCTTAAAGTTAGAAAAATCTAACAAAAAGTTGAGGAACCGAAGTGACAAAAATCACTGGTGCTCGCTTCAGTCACGGTTTCTTTTTATTTGTGCTTAATACTGAGTTTAATTTGAGGGTCCTGAAACCAACAATGAAAAAAAATCTTTGAGGTGGTTTTTTTATCAGCGGTCCAGGTACTTTTGTGTCCCATAACTCAAAAAATTTCGCGCTCGCTGCGCTCGCGGCTTTTCCGCTTTACGCTGATTTCATGTGTCGTGGTATTTTTGTGTCCCAAAAACTCAAACAAATTGCGCACGGCACTGATGGTCCCCTTATATAGGTTCCTTCTATCTGGCAGAATTTTATTTGGCCGAATTTTAGTTGGCATAACACATTTGGCATAATTTTTTTTCAACGAATGTTTTTAAGGCATAAAAAATATTTAGCATAATTATTGTTTCACCGAATATTTATATGCCCGAATTTACAGTTGCATACTTTTAAGATGGCAGAATTTTATTTCGCATAATTGCTTTTGGCATAGTTAGAGTTTCGCATTATTTCGTTTAGTTAGCATAATGTATATTTTGAGAAACTATTATTTGGTATAATCTCATTTGGCGTACTATGAAGATGGTAGAATTTTATTTAGATTCAAATTGCCATTTATAACTTTCAATTAAAAAACATTGTATTAAAAATTGAAGCTAGTAACGAAAACGAATCGCTGCAAAACCGACTCCACGTAGTCTTGTTTGCCCTACCCCTAGAGTGCAATTCCAAACCGCGTAGGTGCGGAGGGGCGAGGCGGCCTGCGAGCTGAGGCGCAGGTAGTTTTAACGCTCGCCGACGCGGTTGAGGCTGGCCGGCTGAGCCGGCCAGTAAGCCGAAGCTGCGGCGGTGAGCGTGAAAACCATCTGCGACGATAAGCTCGCATGGGACCGCCGGAGCCCCGCAGCGCCGGAGCCGTGACAGAAGCCATGCTTGCTGCATGTTGCATGCCTGCTTACATGCTGCATGCCTGCTTGCATGCTGCATGCCTGCTTGCATGCTTCCATGCTTCAGGCTTGTTTCCATGCTTCTTACAGGAAAATAAAAATTGCTAAACTATGTCAAAAGATGATTCTGACTATAAACATTCTGAAATATGATAGTTCTGCCTTTTAATGACTACTTATATGAAATGTATGCCAAAAGGAAATACTGACTGGCAACTTTCTGCAAAATGATGTTTCTACTATTTAAGTATTATGAATATGAAATTTATGCCTAAAGATGATTCTGCTTGCCAAAATTATGCGTTTTAAATGTATGCTAAATGAGTGTATGCCACACGATTTTCTGCGAAATGAAGATTATGCCAACTGTTGGTATGCAAAATAAGATTATGATATAAAAAGTTCTGCCATAAAGGGGGGACCCCCCTTATATATGTCCATGGTTTCAATTGAACATGAAATTTATGACAGCTTGGATACAAAAAAGTTGATCGATTTCGCAAATATAAAGGCAAGAAGAGTTAACTTTTGGTAATGATGTGTTTTGTACTGAAACAGTAAAAAAATATATAATTGTTGTACCTAATTAAAATACATATTTTATAATCTTAACGATTTTTTCTTTTTTTGCAAAACCCAATAATATGTAGTCGTAGGGCGGCATAATCAGTTTTGCACGCGGGCGAACAAACAGCTAGCGGCGGGCCTGAAAGCTCCCTTCATGGATAACATTTCATGGTAGGTTCCATGTATAAAAAGGAGCATTATTTTGACTTAGGTATTTCAGGTATCTGCGGTAGGCAGCGACGGGGATGAGAGGTGTGAACTTTTCTAGCATGTCTGCTTCGCAGAAGACGATGGCATACCATTACCTCCCACCTGGGACCATGATTTGAACCAGGACCGGACGCGAAAGGTTGCCGCTGCCGATTGCCTCGACGAGGACACGGCGGTGCCCTTCGCAGGCAGGGCACATCTGGACTGTGTAGTTCACCGTGTCCTCCGGGCCGTCCGTGTAGTGGCTCGAGCCACGCCTTTTGAAAAAGGGGACTTTTCGCCACTATTGTACCATTAACGCATTGAATTTTAGCTAATTGGTCAAAATACGGTACCTAGCCGTAGTTTAATAATTAACTATGGAGTTAAAAGCATATAAGCACGTGAGTCTTAACCAATCAACGTACACCTCGCCTTTGTCGGATGATTTAACGGCAAGGCGTCGTACCAACTTACTAAAATACATACGTTTAGCTCAGGGTTAGGTTAGGTTAGCTCAGGGTTAGGTTAGGTTTCGCACGGCTGCGTGTCGAGTGCGTTGCGGCTCGCCGCGAGTACACACGATACCGGAGACGACGTCGAAGGAATCCCGTCGAAGAAGACGCGCTGTATGAGGTGTACCGCGCGTCCAAGGAGACTCTGTGGCTGGCCATCGGCGACTCTAAGTCGCGTGCCAGGGAGGAGCTGCTGGGGTCCCTAGACCGGGACCCGTGGGGGCGCCCCTACCGATGGGTACGTGGCAAGCTACGGCCCTGGGCGCCTCCACTGGTACAAAGTATGCAACCCCAGTTGCTAGAGGCGGTGGTATCGGCCCTCTTCCCTGAGAGAGCGGAACACGTTCCCCCGGCGATGGCGTCGCCCCCAGCCACAGGTTCTCCAGAAGAGGAGAACACCGGTGTCCCCGAGGTGACGCAAGCAGAGACGAGAGCGGCCGTGTCGCGACTTCGGGCTAAGAACACAGCGCCGGGACCCGACGGAGTTCCTGGTCGAACTCTCGTCCTGGCCCTGAAGGAGCTGGAGCCCCAGCTGAGGGGGCTCTTCACGGCTTGTCTCGAGCAGGGTCAGTTTCCCAATGTGTGGAAGGAGGGGAGGCTGGTGCTGCTCAGGAAGGAGGGGCGCCCCGCGGACTCGCCGTCCGCGTATCGGCCCATAGTGCTGCTCGACGAGGCGGGAAAACACTTTGAGCGCATCATAGCAGATCGCCTCGTCAGCCACTTGTGCAGAGAGGGGCCGGATCTGGACGACAACCAATTCGGTTTTCGTCGGGGGCGCTCCACAATAGACGCCATCATGCGCGTGAGGGCCCTGGCGGAGGAGACTGTGTCCCGGGGTGGGGTGGTGCTGGCGGTGTCCGTAGACATCTCCAACGCATTTAACACCCTTCCCTGGAGTTGCATTCGGGAGGCTCTCAAATACCATCGAGTTCCTCCCTACCTCCACCGTATAGTAGGGGCCTACCTGGAGGGCAGATGCGTCAGTTTTCGGGGACGTGACGGTGCCGGTCGGCACCTTATGTCGTGCGGTGTTCCGCAGGGATCGGTCTTGGGACCCCTCCTGTGGAACATCGGCTACGACTGGGTGCTAAGGGGTGAGCTCAAACCGGGCGCCGACATGACGTGTTATGCGGACGACACGCTTGTCACTGCCCGGGGGAGCTCGCACAGGGAAGCGACGTTGATAGCCACAGCTGCGGTATCACAGGTGGTGAACCGCATCCGGCGCCTGATCCTGGAGGTGGCCCTAAACAAGTCGGAGGCCATCGTGTTCCATGGTCCCCGACGTGCGCCGCCGCCGGGATCACAAATCGTGGTCAGCGGGGCCCGGATCGCTGTCGGCCCCACTATGAAGTACCTGGGCTTGGTGCTCGACAGCCGATGGGAATTCGGGCCTCACTTCCGGCGGCTGACGCCCAAGTTGATGGGCGCTGCGGGCGCGCTATCATCGTTGCTTCCCAACTTGGGGGGACCGAGCGCCGCCTGCAGGCGGTTGTACGTGGGAATCGTGCGGTCCATGGCCCTGTATGGGGCCCCCGTGTGGGCGATGGACATGACGGCCGGCAAGCTCGCCATCCTGCGCAAACCGCAGAGGGCGATGGCCGTCAGAGTCATCCGAGGGTACCGCACGATTTCCTACGAGGCGGCTTGTGTCCTGGCCGGATCCCCGCCCTGGGACCTAGAGGCGAAAGTACTCGCGTCATTATACCGATGGCGCGAGGAAGAGCGGGTACGGGGCTCGAGGCCGGGGCAGCGGGAGATCGAGCTGCGCCGAGAGGAGCTCCGTCGAGTCCTAGTGGCGGAATGGCGGCAAAGGCTGATGCGCCCTACCGCCGGCCTTGCTACCGTCGAGGCGATCCGGCCAGTACTCGACGACTGGCTCGGGAGAGGGCACGGCTCCCTGTCATTCAGGGTGACGCAGGTGCTGTCGGGGCATGGGTGCTTCGGCAAGTTCCTGTGTCGCTTAGACAGGGAGCCGGACGCTCGGTGTCACCACTGCGTCCATTGCGGGGAGGACACGGCGCAACACACGCTCGCTGAGTGTGTAGCTTGGGAGGAGCAGCGCCGTGTCCTCACAAACGAAATCGGAGACGATCTGTCGCTGCCGGCTGTGGTGCGGAGGATGGTCGGCAGTGCAGAGTCGTGGGACGCGGTGGTTTCCTTTTGCGAGGACGTGATGTCGCGGAAGGAATCTGCGGAACGGGAGAGAGAGATTTTGACTCCCTTCCCCGGTCGCAGAAGGCGCACCGGGCGCAGGATAAGGGCGGACAACGCCCTCTTCCGCCCCCCATGAATGGGTTCAAGGGCGAGGGACTTGGGGAAGTTCCCGTCCCTACTCAGTGGACCCGAGGCGGTGGCACGCGCGTGTGTCGTCGCGTGCCCCTGAGGCGATGCACGGGGTAGGCGAACACCTCACCACCCCGTGCAAGAGACGAGGCCCGTGCGAGGGCCAGCACTAGTGTGGGGCTGCGGAAGAATCTGGATTCCCGCGGCCCCACGCAGACGTGCAAGGAGGACACAAGGCGGGTAGCCGGTAAGAGTCCGGCATACCCCTCCGCCTCTCCCCAGGCGGAGGAAGTCCATGAGGATTTCCCCCTCCCAAAAAAAAAAAAAAAGGTAAGGTTAGGTTAGGTTAGCTCAGGGTGAGGTTAGGTTAGGTTAGGTTAGCTCAGGGTGAGGTTAGGTTCCCAGACCGCGAGCGGCCGCCATCCAACAGCCCCGATCAACGACGGCCCGCGCTGGGCGCTTAAGTGCATCGACAAGGAACTGCTCGAGGAAGCTGCCTTAGTCCAGTCCTGGATTTGGGAGTCGGCGACGGACGGCCCCGTCGACGTCGAAGCGGTGGCGCTGCGGTTTCGCGGGGCGATGACGCAGATCTGCGACGCGTCCATGCCCCGCGTCCGCCAACAGTCCGCAAGGCGCCAGGTGTACTGGTGGACCGCCGAGATTGCGCAGTTGCGCATCGCGTGCGTTGCGGCTCGCCGCCAGTACACACGATACCGGAGACGACGTCGACGGGTTTCCGCCGAGGAGGACGCGCTGTATGAGGTGTACAGCGCGTCCAAGGAGACTCTGTGGCTGGCCATCGGCGATTCTAAGTCGCGTGCCAGGGAGGAGCTGCTGGGGTCCCTGGATCGGGATCCGTGGGGCCGCCCCTACCGTTGGGTACGGGGCAAGCTGCGTGCATGGGCGCCTCCACTGGTGCAGAGCATGCAGCCCCAGCTGCTAGGGGCGGTCGTATTGGCGCTCTTCCCTGAGCGAGCGGGACACGTTCCCCCGACGATGGCTTCACCCTCGGCCACAGACTCTCCCGAAGAGGAGAGCACCGATGTCCCCGAGGTGACGCAAGCAGAGACGAGAGCGGCCGTGTCGCGGCTCCGGGCTAAGAACACGGCGCCCGGACCCGACGGAGTTCCTGGCCGAGCTCTCGTCCTGGCTCTGAAGGAGCTAGAGCCCCAGCTGAGAGGGCTCTTCACGGCATGTCTCGAGCAGGGTCAGTTTCCCAGTGTGTGGAAGGAGGGGAGGCTGGTCCTGCTCAGGAAGGAGGGGCGCCCCGCGGACTCGCCGTCCGCGTACCGGCCCATAGTGCTGCTCGACGAGGCGGGCAAACTCTTTGAGCGTGTCATCGCAGATCGCCTCGTCAGCCACTTGTGCAGAGAGGGGCCGGACCTGGACGACAACCAGTTTGGTTTTCGTCGCGGGCGCTCCACCGTAGACGCCATAATGCGCGTGAGAGCCCTGGCGGAGGAGACGGTGTCCCAGGGTGGGGTGGTGTTGGCGGTGTCTTTAGACATCTCCAACGCGTTCAACACCCTGCCCTGGAGCTGTATTCGGGAGGCACTGAGATATCACCGCGTGCCTCCCTACCTCCGTCGCACAGTAGGGGCCTACCTAGAAGGTAGATGCGTCACATATCGGGGACATGACGGTGCCGGTCGGCACCTCATGACGTGCGGTGTTCCACAGGGATCGGTGCTGGGGCCGCTCCTGTGGAACATCGGTTACGATTGGGTGCTGAGAGGCGAACTCCCGTCGGGCGCCGACTTGACGTGTTATGCGGACGACACGCTTGTCACTGCCCGGGGGAGCTCGCACAGGGAAGCAGCGTTGATAGCCACGGCTGCGGTGTCACAGGTGGTGAACCGCATCCGGCGCCTGGGCCTGGAGGTGGCCCTCAACAAGTCGGAGGCCATGGTGTTTCATGGCCCCCGACGCGCGCCGCCGTCGGGATCACACATCGTGGTCGGTGGAGCCCGGATAGCTGTCGAGTCCACCATGAAGTATCTGGGATTGGTGCTCGACAGCCGATGGGAATTCGGCCCCCACTTCCGGCGGCTGGTGCCCAAGCTGATGGGTGCAGCGGGCGCGCTGTCAACGTTGCTTCCTAACATGGGGGGCCCGAGCGCCGCCTGTAGGCGGTTGTACGTGGGAATCGTGCGGTCCATGGCCCTATATGGGGCCCCTGTGTGGGCGATGGACCTGGCGGCCAGCACTCTAGCCATTCTGCGCAGACCGCAGAGGGCGATGGCCGTCAGAGTCGTCCGCGGGTATCGCACGATTTCCTACGAGGCGGCTTGCGTCCTGGCCGGATCCCCGCCCTGGGACCTAGAGGCTAAAGTACTCGCGTCGCTGTATCGGTGGCGCGAGGAAGAGCGGGCACGGGACTCGAGGCCGGTGCAGCGGCAGATAGCGCAGCGCCGAGCAGAGCTCCGTCAGGTCTTGGTGGCGGAATGGCGGCAGAGGCTTCTGCGCCCTACCGCCGGCCTCGCCACCGTCGAGGCGATCCGGCCAGTGCTCGACGACTGGCTCGGGAGAAGGCACGGCTCCCTGTCGTTCAGGGTGACGCAGGTGCTGTCGGGGCACGGCTGCTTCGGCAAGTACCTGTGTCGCATAGGCAGGGAGCCGGACGCTCGGTGCCACCACTGCGTCCATGGCGGGGAGGACACGGCGCAACACACGTTCGTTCAGTGTGTTGCTTGGGAGGAGCAGCGCCGTGTCCTCACAAATGAAGTAGGAGGCGATCTGTCGCTGCCGGCCGTGGTACGGAAGATGGTCGGCAGCGCAGAGTCGTGGGACGCAGTGGTGTCCTTCTGCGAGGACGTGATGTCGCAGAAGGAAGCTGCGGAACGGGAGAGGGAGATTTCAACTGCCGATCCCGCCCGCAGCAGGCGCTCCGGGCGCCGGAGGAGGGCAGACAACGCCCTCTTCCGCCCCCCATGAACGGGTCCAGGGGCGAAGGACTTGGGGAAGTCCCCGCCCCCTATTCAACGGACCCGAGGCGGAGGCGCGCGCGGGTGTCGACGCGCGCCTCTGAGGCGTTGCACGGGGGAGTTTAACACCTCACCCCCCCGTGCCCGAGGCGAGGCCCGCAAGGCGGGCCAGCACCAGTGCGGGGCTGCGGAAGAATTTGGATTCCCGCGGCCCCGCGCCCACGTGTAAGGAGGACACAGGGGGGTTTTAGCCGGTAAGAGTCCGGCACACCCCTCCGCCTCTCCCCAGGCGGAGGAAGTCCATGAGGATTTCCCCCCGAGTAAAAAAAAAAAAAAAAAAAGGGTGAGGTTAGGTTAGGTTAGGTTAGGTTGGGGTGCCTGCCAGAAAACCTCCCCGTGTGCTCGGCAACTGCTGGTCCCTGTGGATACGTCCTAGGGGAAGAGCAGTCACCGGGCCGGTGCACCCTGGGCACGGACAATAATCTCTTCGCGGGGGGTGGGATAGAGGAGATTGTTGTCCGTGGCTAATTTCGGCAGGAGCGGAGGAGTCGCTCCCGAGGGCTCCCTATAGACGCTCTGCAGCTGCAGAGTGCACATAGGGAGCGAGGAGGTTTAGGCCGCGGAGCGTCTTACAATCCGCGGTCTAGGGGACGCTGTGGCGTGTTGCTACGCCACGTAGTCCGAGGTGGTAAGACAGCAAGTTGCTCCTCAACTTGCTGTCTATGGGGGCAGTCGTGCCCGAGGGGGTGCTTTGGCTAAGTTAGGTATAAGGTAGACATAAGGTAGATTTAGGAGGAAAAAAAAAAGGAAAAAAAAAAAAAAAAAAAAAAAAAAAAATCACAAAAAAAAAAAAAAAAAAAAAAAAAAAAAAAAAAAAAAAAAAAAATTAGGTTTAAGTAGCTTTTAGTTTCACCGAACAGCGGGCGGTATATCCTGCACCAGGGGCACCCGTTGGCCTCGGGAGGACCAAATACCCTCCCGGAAAGAACGGCCGCATCACCTTGGGGAAGTGATGTGCGTAATCACCCAAATCGTAATATGAAAATGTCCGATATTGAATGTGTTTTGTCATGCGACCCGGCTGACGCCCGGCGCTCGCAGGTATCCGGGCCTGCGAGTGTTAAATTGGTTACCGATGGACGCGCAGGGGTAGGCGACCAGGCCCCTGTTGCCGATAATGTTACTGGCAGCGGTAAAAAGAAAAGTGGAGGCGGGAGGACGCGTGAGAAACGCCCACGTGACCCTGCTCTGGAGGCTGGGTCAGCAGGCTTGTCCTCCGATGAGGAAGGCCTGCCAGCCCCCAAGAGGACGTCGGCAACGGCGGCCTCGAGAAAGGCAACTGGTTCGCAGCCGCAGAGGGATGTGCATGGAAGGTTCCTGCGCTCCAAGAAGGACTCGGTGGCCAGCGGGACAGACTACGAAATGGGGGTCTCTAGTGAGGACCCCGGGGTCGAGAGTTGCACCTCGCTAGGGAGCACCAAAGCGGAACTTAACGCCGCCAAAAGGGAGCAGCGGAAGGTCGTCGCAGCCGACGAAGTGTCGCTAATGTCTAGTCGCGCACGTGAGCGACGTGCTGCTCTGGCAGCAGAAGGGGGTGAGCCATCGGCGTTGGTTCTGAGCCAACTGGCCTTGGACGGGGTGGACTTAGTCCTGAAGGTTGCTACCAAATCTGGCAGCCTGAAAGGTACTTTCACCCGTGGCTTGAAAGAGGCCGCAGGTGACATCAAGGAGGCTATTGGCCTCCTTCTTAATAGGACGGCCTCTGACGAAGTCACGAAATTGCAGGAGGAGAACGGCCGTCTCCGAAGAGACCTGGAAGACCTGCGACAGCAAGTCGCCTTGCTGAGCGAGCAGCACCAGCGACACAAGTCCGTCGAAAGCACAGACGCAGTAGCACCGTCTCCCCCAACGCGACCGGCAAGCCCTCAAAGGGTTGAGGAAGTCGAACGTATTGTCCGACTCTGCATGCTCCAGTGCGGGAGCATGGTCAATGCTCGACTGGAGGCAATTTCCCAGCGTCTTCCTACGGAAATCCTCCGTCCACCCCTAGCAGCCGACTCTCGAAGGGCTGAAGAGCCGCCGAGACCTGTGGGGAAGCCCATGGAGGACACTGGAAAGCCCGCGGAGGGAGCCCCCCCGAATGACGAGTCAGGAACCTCTGGGTCTAAGGGTGAGACTTGGGCGAAAGTGGTTGGCCGTAAAAAGGCCCGCAAAGCCGCTAAGAAGGCGTCAGCAGTAGCGCGCGCCACCAGCGTAACTGCAAAGGGGGCCCAATCTGCACGACGGTCTACCAAAGATGGTCGCAAAGTGCCGGCTGTACGTGCTCCGCGATCCGAAGCTGTGACGCTCACGTTACAGCCCGGAGCTGTGGAACGGGGCGTGACGTACCAGTCGGTTATTGCCGAGGCCAAGGCCAAGATCAAATTATCAGATCTTGGCCTGCAGTCAGTTACCCTCAGGCAAGCTGCCACGGGTGCACGGCTATTTGAGGTGGCTGGTGCTGGAAGCGACAGTGCCGAAAAGGCGGACGCTCTTGCCGCCAAGATGAGGGAGGTCCTCAACCCTGAGGACGTTCGGGTCTCCAGGCCAGTCAAAACCGCAGAGGTGCGAATTGCTGGCCTAGACGACTCCGTGACCTCTGAAGAGGTGGTGGCGGCCGTTGCCCGAAGCGGTGAGTGTCTGCCAGAAAAGGTACGTGCCGGCGATATACGCGCCGACGCCACCGGACTCGGCGTAGTATGGGTTCGGTGTCCTGTTGCGTCGGCAAAGAAGATAGCCGATAACGGCAGATTGCTGGTGGGCTGGGTAGCAGCAAAGGTTAAGCTCCTGCAGCCCCGGGCTTTGCGGTGCTTCCGGTGCCTGGAGAAGGGGCACGTCCGAGCAAAGTGCACTGCTGAAGTTGACCGTAGTGACCTTTGCTATCGCTGCGGTCAGCCCGGCCACAAAGCGGCCCAGTGTTCCGCGCCGCTCAACTGCAGCGTGTGTTCGGCTGCAGGGAAGCCAGCGGGACACAAATTGGGTGGAGGAGCCTGCGGCGCACCTGCCAGCAAGGCCAAGAAGAAAAAGAAGAGCTCTAAATCTGCCGGGGAAACCTCGCCGCCCCCGCAGGCTAGTTGCTCCGCGGCCGACTCCCGGCCCAGGACCGTTGCCGAGGGAATGGAATGTCAATAATGGCTCAATTCCATTTCCTCCAGGGCAACATCAACCACTGTGCCAGAGCTCAGGATCTTCTCCTCCAGAGCATGGCAGAGTGGTCGATTCACGTGGCTGTGGTCGCCGAGCCATACTTCATCCCCGCTCGAGATAACTGGCTGGGATGCGCTGACGGTTTGGTGGCCATTATTGGTGAGACTCTGAGCGACCCGTCTCGGGGCCGTGGCTGGGTTGCTGCGGTCTCGGGTGGCATCGTCATTGTGGGGGCGTATTTCTCCCCCAACAAGAGTCTCGCTGACTTTGAGGGTTTCCTTGTCGAGTTGGGCGCCGTCGTAGGCCGCTATCACCCGCGTCCCGCACTGGTGCTCGGGGATTTCAACGCCAAGTCATCGGCGTGGGGATCTCCGGTCACTGACCCTCGGGGCGAGGTTCTAGAAGAGTGGGCGGTGACGACTGGTCTGGTCGTCCTGAATCGGGGTTCAGAATACACGTGCGTGCGGCAGCGGGGCGGGTCGATAGTGGATGTCTCGTTTGCGAGCCCCTCTGTCGCCAGCCGAGTCCGCGACTGGCATGTCGCCGTGGAGGTGGAGACGCTGTCGGACCATCGGTATATCCGGTTCGACGTCTCTGCCCAGACCGTAAACGGCCGCCACCCAACAACCCCGATTAGCGACGGCTCGCGTTGGGCGCTTAAGCGTATTGACAAGGAACTACTCGAGGAAGCTGCCTTAGTCCAGTCCTGGATTTGGGAGTCGACGACGGACGGCCCCATCGACGTCGACGCGGTGGCGCTGCGGTTTCGCGGGGCGATGACGCAGATCTGCGACGCTTCCATGCCCCGTGCCCGCCAACAGTCCGCAAGGCGCCAGGTGTACTGGTGGACTGATGAAATCGCACGGCTGCGTGTCGAGTGCGTTGCGGCTCGCCGCGAGTACACACGATACCGTAGACGACGTCGAAGGAATCCCGTCGAAGAAGACGCGCTGTATGAGGTGTACCGCGCGTCCAAGGAGACTCTGTGGCTGGCCATCGGCGACTCTAAGTCGCGTGCCAGGGAGGAGCTGCTGGGGTCCCTAGACCGGGACCCGTGGGGGCGCCCTTACCGATGGGTACGCGGCAAGCTACGGCCCTGGGCGCCTCCACTGGTACAAAGTATGCAACCCCAGTTGCTAGAGGTGGTGGTAGCGGCCCTCTTCCCTGAGAGAGCGGAACACGTTCCCCCGGCGATGGTGTCGCCCCCAGCCACAGGTTCTTCAGAAGAGGAGAACACCGGTGTCCCCGAGGTGACGCAAGCAGAGACGAGAGCGGCCGTGTCGCGACTTCGGGCTAAGAACACAGCGCCGGGACCCGACGGAGTTCCTGGTCGAGCTCTCGTCCTGGCCCTGAAGGAGCTGGAGCCCCAGCTGAGGGGGCTCTTCACGGCTTGTCTCGAGCAGGGTCAGTTTCCCAATGTGTGGAAGGAGGGGAGGCTGGTGCTGCTCAGGAAGGAGGGGCGCCCCGCGGACTCGCCGTCCGCGTATCGGCCCATAGTGCTGCTCGACGAGGCGGGAAAACTCTTTGAGCGCATCATAGCAGATCGCCTCGTCAGCCACTTGTGCAGAGAGGGGCCGGATCTGGACGACAACCAATTCGGTTTTCGTCGGGGGCGCTCCACCATAGACGCCATCATGCGCGTGAGGGCCCTGGCGGAGGAGACTGTGTCCCGGGGTGGGGTGGTGCTGGCGGTGTCCTTAGACATCTCCAACGCATTTAACACCCTTCCCTGGAGTTGCATTCGGGAGGCTCTCAAATACCATCGAGTTCCTCCCTACCTCCGCCGTATAGTAGGGGCCTACCTGGAGGGCAGATGCGTCAGTTTTCGGGGACGTGACGGTGCCGGTCGGCACCTTATGTCGTGCGGTGTTCCGCAGGGATCGGTCTTGGGACCCCTCCTGTGGAACATCGGCTACGACTGGGTGCTAAGGGGTGAGCTCACACCGGGCGCCGACATGACGTGTTATGCGGACGACACGCTTGTCACTGCCCGGGGGAGCTCGCACAGGGAAGCGACGTTGAAAGCCACAGCTGCGGTATCTCAGGTGGTGAACCGCATCCGGCGCCTGGGCCTGGAGGTGGCCCTAAACAAGTCGGAGGCCATCGTATTCCATGGTCCCCGACGTGCGCCGCCGCCGGGATCACACATCGTGGTCAGCGGGGCCCGGATCGCTGTCGGCCCCACCAAGAAGTACCTGGGCTTGGTGCTCGACAGCCGATGGGAATTCGGGCCTCACTTCCGGCGGCTGACGCCCAAGCTGATGGGCGCTGCGGGCGCGCTGTCATCGTTGCTTCCCAACTTGGGGGGACCGAGCGCCGCCTGTAGGCGGTTGTACGTGGGAATCGTGCGGTCCATGGCCCTGTATGGGGCCCCCGTGTGGGCGATGGACATGACGGCCGGTACGCTCGCCATCCTGCGCAAACCGCAGAGGGCGATGGCCGTCAGAGTCATCCGAGGGTACCGCACGATTTCCTACGAGGCGGCTTGTGTCCTGGCCGGATCCCCGCCCTGGGACTTAGAGGCGAAAGTACTCGCGTCATTATACCGATGGCGCGAGGAAGAGCGGGTACGGGGCTCAAGGCCGGTGCAGCGGGAGATCGAGCTGCGCCGAGAGGAGCTCCGCCGAGTCCTAGTGGCGGAATGGCGGCAAAGGCTGATGCGCCCTACCGCCGGCCTTGCTACCGTCGAGGCGATCCGGCCAGTTCTCGACGACTGGCTCGGGAGAGGGCACGGCTCCCTGTCATTCAGGGTGACGCAGGTGCTGTCGGGGCATGGGTGCTTCGGCAAGTTCCTGTGTCGCTTAGACAGGGAGCCGGACGCTCGGTGTCACCACTGCGTCCATTGCGGGGAGGACACGGCGCAACACACGCTCGCTGAGTGTGTAGCTTGGGAGGAGCAGCGCCGTGTCCTCACAAACGAAATCGGAGACGATCTGTCGCTGCCGGCTGTGGTGCGGAGGATGGTCGGCAGTGCAGAGTCGTGGGACGCGGTGGTTTCCTTTTGCGAGGACGTGATGTCGCGGAAGGAATCTGCGGAACGGGAGAGGGAGATTTTGACTCCCTTCCCCGGTCGCAGAAGGCGCACCGGGCGCAGGAGAAGGGCGGACAACGCCCTCTTCCGCCCCCCATGAATGGGTTCAAGGGCGAGGGACTTGGGGAAGTTCCCGCCCCTACTCAGTGGACCCGAGGCGGTGGCACGCGCGTGTGTCGGCGCGTGCCCCTGAGGCGATGCACGGGGTAGGCGAACACCTCACTACCCCGTGCAAGAGACGAGGCCCGTGCAAGGGCCAGCACTAGTGTGGGGCTGCGGAAGAATCTGGATTCCCGCGGCCCCGCGCACACGTGCAAGGAGGACACAAGGGGGGTTTTAGCCGGTAAGAGTCCGGCATACCCCTCCGCCTCTCCCCAGGTGGAGGAAGTCCATGAGGATTTCCCCCTCCCAAAAAAAAAAAAAAAAAAAAGGTTAGGTTAGGTTAGGTTAGGTTGGCCATGGTGTTTCATGGCCCCCGACGCGCGCCGCCGTCGGGATCACACATCGTGGTCGGTGGAGCCCGGATAGCTGTCGAGTCCACCATGAAGTATCTGGGATTGGTGCTCGACAGCCGATGGGAATTCGGCCCCCACTTCCGGCGGCTGGTGCCCAAGCTGATGGGTGCAGCGGGCGCGCTGTCAACGTTGCTTCCTAACATGGGGGGCCCGAGCGCCGCCTGTAGGCGGTTGTACGTGGGAATCGTGCGGTCCATGGCCCTATATGGGGCCCCTGTGTGGGCGATGGACCTGGCGGCCAGCACTCTAGCCATTCTGCGCAGACCGCAGAGGGCGATGGCCGTCAGAGTCGTCCGCGGGTATCGCACGATTTCCTACGAGGCGGCTTGCGTCCTGGCCGGATCCCCGCCCTGGGACCTAGAGGCTAAAGTACTCGCGTCGCTGTATCGGTGGCGCGAGGAAGAGCGGGCACGGGACTCGAGGCCGGTGCAGCGGCAGATAGCGCAGCGCCGAGCAGAGCTCCGTCAGGTCTTGGTGGCGGAATGGCGGCAGAGGCTTCTGCGCCCTACCGCCGGCCTCGCCACCGTCGAGGCGATCCGGCCAGTGCTCGACGACTGGCTCGGGAGAAGGCACGGCTCCCTGTCGTTCAGGGTGACGCAGGTGCTGTCGGGGCACGGCTGCTTCGGCAAGTACCTGTGTCGCATAGGCAGGGAGCCGGACGCTCGGTGCCACCACTGCGTCCATGGCGGGGAGGACACGGCGCAACACACGTTCGTTCAGTGTGTTGCTTGGGAGGAGCAGCGCCGTGTCCTCACAAATGAAGTAGGAGGCGATCTGTCGCTGCCGGCCGTGGTACGGAAGATGGTCGGCAGCGCAGAGTCGTGGGACGCAGTGGTGTCCTTCTGCGAGGACGTGATGTCGCAGAAGGAAGCTGCGGAACGGGAGAGGGAGATTTCAACTGCCGATCCCGCCCGCAGCAGGCGCTCCGGGCGCCGGAGGAGGGCAGACAACGCCCTCTTCCGCCCCCCATGAACGGGTCCAGGGGCGAAGGACTTGGGGAAGTCCCCGCCCCCTATTCAACGGACCCGAGGCGGAGGCGCGCGCGGGTGTCGACGCGCGCCTCTGAGGCGTTGCACGGGGGAGTTTAACACCTCACCCCCCCGTGCCCGAGGCGAGGCCCGCAAGGCGGGCCAGCACCAGTGCGGGGCTGCGGAAGAATTTGGATTCCCGCGGCCCCGCGCCCACGTGTAAGGAGGACACAGGGGGGTTTTAGCCGGTAAGAGTCCGGCACACCCCTCCGCCTCTCCCCAGGCGGAGGAAGTCCATGAGGATTTCCCCCCGAGTAAAAAAAAAAAAAAAAAAAAAAGGTTAGGTTAGGTTAGGTTAGGTTCCGCCCCTACCGTTGGGTACGGGGCAAGCTGCGTGCATGGGCGCCTCCACTGGTGCAGAGCATGCAGCCCCAGCTGCTAGGGGCGGTCGTATTGGCGCTCTTCCCTGAGCGAGCGGGACACGTTCCCCCGACGATGGCTTCACCCTCGGCCACAGACTCTCCCGAAGAGGAGAGCACCGATGTCCCCGAGGTGACGCAAGCAGAGACGAGAGCGGCCGTGTCGCGGCTCCGGGCTAAGAACACGGCGCCCGGACCCGACGGAGTTCCTGGCCGAGCTCTCGTCCTGGCTCTGAAGGAGCTAGAGCCCCAGCTGAGAGGGCTCTTCACGGCATGTCTCGAGCAGGGTCAGTTTCCCAGTGTGTGGAAGGAGGGGAGGCTGGTCCTGCTCAGGAAGGAGGGGCGCCCCGCGGACTCGCCGTCCGCGTACCGGCCCATAGTGCTGCTCGACGAGGCGGGCAAACTCTTTGAGCGTGTCATCGCAGATCGCCTCGTCAGCCACTTGTGCAGAGAGGGGCCGGACCTGGACGACAACCAGTTTGGTTTTCGTCGCGGGCGCTCCACCGTAGACGCCATAATGCGCGTGAGAGCCCTGGCGGAGGAGACGGTGTCCCAGGGTGGGGTGGTGTTGGCGGTGTCTTTAGACATCTCCAACGCGTTCAACACCCTGCCCTGGAGCTGTATTCGGGAGGCACTGAGATATCACCGCGTGCCTCCCTACCTCCGTCGCACAGTAGGGGCCTACCTAGAAGGTAGATGCGTCACATATCGGGGACATGACGGTGCCGGTCGGCACCTCATGACGTGCGGTGTTCCACAGGGATCGGTGCTGGGGCCGCTCCTGTGGAACATCGGTTACGATTGGGTGCTGAGAGGCGAACTCCCGTCGGGCGCCGACTTGACGTGTTATGCGGACGACACGCTTGTCACTGCCCGGGGGAGCTCGCACAGGGAAGCAGCGTTGATAGCCACGGCTGCGGTGTCACAGGTGGTGAACCGCATCCGGCGCCTGGGCCTGGAGGTGGCCCTCAACAAGTCGGAGGCCATGGTGTTTCATGGCCCCCGACGCGCGCCGCCGTCGGGATCACACATCGTGGTCGGTGGGGCCCGGATAGCTGTCGAGTCCACCATGAAGTATCTGGGATTGGTGCTCGACAGCCGATGGGAATTCGGCCCCCACTTCCGGCGGCTGGTGCCCAAGCTGATGGGTGCAGCGGGCGCGCTGTCAACGTTGCTTCCTAACATGGGGGGCCCGAGCGCCGCCTGTAGGCGGTTGTACGTGGGAATCGTGCGGTCCATGGCCCTATATGGGGCCCCTGTGTGGGCGATGGACCTGGCGGCCAGCACTCTAGCCATTCTGCGCAGACCGCAGAGGGCGATGGCCGTCAGAGTCGTCCGCGGGTATCGCACGATTTCCTACGAGGCGGCTTGCGTCCTGGCCGGATCCCCGCCCTGGGACCTAGAGGCTAAAGTACTCGCGTCGCTGTATCGGTGGCGCGAGGAAGAGCGGGCACGGGACTCGAGGCCGGTGCAGCGGCAGATAGCGCAGCGCCGAGCAGAGCTCCGTCAGGTCTTGGTGGCGGAATGGCGGCAGAGGCTTCTGCGCCCTACCGCCGGCCTCGCCACCGTCGAGGCGATCCGGCCAGTGCTCGACGACTGGCTCGGGAGAAGGCACGGCTCCCTGTCGTTCAGGGTGACGCAGGTGCTGTCGGGGCACGGCTGCTTCGGCAAGTACCTGTGTCGCATAGGCAGGGAGCCGGACGCTCGGTGCCACCACTGCGTCCATGGCGGGGAGGACACGGCGCAACACACGTTCGTTCAGTGTGTTGCTTGGGAGGAGCAGCGCCGTGTCCTCACAAATGAAGTAGGAGGCGATCTGTCGCTGCCGGCCGTGGTACGGAAGATGGTCGGCAGCGCAGAGTCGTGGGACGCAGTGGTGTCCTTCTGCGAGGACGTGATGTCGCAGAAGGAAGCTGCGGAACGGGAGAGGGAGATTTCAACTGCCGATCCCGCCCGCAGCAGGCGCTCCGGGCGCCGGAGGAGGGCAGACAACGCCCTCTTCCGCCCCCCATGAACGGGTCCAGGGGCGAAGGACTTGGGGAAGTCCCCGCCCCCTATTCAACGGACCCGAGGCGGAGGCGCGCGCGGGTGTCGACGCGCGCCTCTGAGGCGTTGCACGGGGGAGTTTAACACCTCACCCCCCCGTGCCCGAGGCGAGGCCCGCAAGGCGGGCCAGCACCAGTGCGGGGCTGCGGAAGAATTTGGATTCCCGCGGCCCCGCGCCCACGTGTAAGGAGGACACAGGGGGGTTTTAGCCGGTAAGAGTCCGGCACACCCCTCCGCCTCTCCCCAGGCGGAGGAAGTCCATGAGGATTTCCCCCCGAGTAAAAAAAAAAAAAAAAAAAGGTTAGGTTAGGTTAGGTTTAGGCAGGGAGCCGGACGCTCGGTGCCACCACTGCGTCCATGGCGGGGAGGACACGGCGCAACACACGTTCGTTCAGTGTGTTGCTTGGGAGGAGCAGCGCCGTGTCCTCACAAATGAAGTAGGAGGCGATCTGTCGCTGCCGGCCGTGGTACGGAAGATGGTCGGCAGCGCAGAGTCGTGGGACGCAGTGGTGTCCTTCTGCGAGGACGTGATGTCGCAGAAGGAAGCTGCGGAACGGGAGAGGGAGATTTCAACTGCCGATCCCGCCCGCAGCAGGCGCTCCGGGCGCCGGAGGAGGGCAGACAACGCCCTCTTCCGCCCCCCACGAACGGGTCCAGGGGCGAAGGACTTGGGGAAGTCCCCGCCCCCTATTCAACGGACCCGAGGCGGAGGCGCGCGCGGGTGTCGACGCGCGCCTCTGAGGCGTTGCACGGGGGAGTTTAACACCTCACCCCCCCGTGCCCGAGGCGAGGCCCGCAAGGCGGGCCAGCACCAGTGCGGGGCTGCGGAAGAATTTGGATTCCCGCGGCCCCGCGCCCACGTGTAAGGAGGACACAGGGGGGTTTTAGCCGGTAAGAGTCCGGCACACCCCTCCGCCTCTCCCCAGGCGGAGGAAGTCCATGAGGATTTCCCCCCGAGTAAAAAAAAAAAAAAAAGGTTAGGTTAGGTTAGGTTAGGTTTTTTTTTTTTTTTTTTTTTTTTTTTTTTCTGCTTTTCCCCGTTCAAGGGAAAAACGGGACCTTCTTATTCTGATCTGTCTCATTCATACAAGTTCTCGCATTTATGCCTCTCGCACTTTCAAGCATCATACTTTATCCTTTCATGCGTCATCGTTTTCACTGCCGGGTGGGATTCCCGCTAAGTAGGCCTATTTCTTATTTATAGCTACAGGGAAATAATTATTACCAGAGGCTTTATTTACTTCTGACAAGAAATTAGTTAATTTTTAATTTACATCTTTGTTTCCTTACAATTCTATTGTCTTGTTTACATTTAGTTTAGTTCTTACGTACTGGGTAAGCATTTATATGTTCTATTTCTTTATTACTATTTTATAACTACTAACATTATTTCCTTAATACTATATAATAATAACATCATAACTATACTATTTTAATAAGCTCTTATATCTTAACAAGTCGACACTTTTCTTTCTTATTCTATATTCTATTTCAACTAATTTTAGACAATATAATATTAACTAAACATTTTAAAAAATAGATTTCCTATTCTCTAAGCAGTTACAATGTTTGTTGCACTTTTTAACCTAGGATTAGAACCTATTTTGACCTTGAATTTAGCTCACTTTTAATTAATCTTGTTCTTTACTTGCGTCTTACTTTCGGCAATAATATATATATACATATTTTATATATATTTATTGACATATTTTCTTTGCCGTTATTTTGTTTTTACTGGGTTTTTGTTTTGTTGGGTACGGTTTTTTGTGTTTTTGTATGCGTTATCATCAATATGCTCGTATATAATCATTATATCGTTTGCATATCTATGTGTATTTGTTTTTTGTTCCCCGGTTTCCATTATTTTGCTTACTTCCTGTTCGCTTTCTCGTTTTTTGTACTCCCGGTTTGTGTTATTGCTTGTCGTGTCTGCGTGTGGTGTAGTGTGTGTTACGTACCCCACAATTTGTGAGTTAAGGGTATGCCGTGTTTGCGCGGGCCAGGTAATCCCATTTCTGACGCACTGGGCACTGTGTGCTAAATGCGTTATGGTCAGTTCTCCGCTGCCTAGAGTGCGAGCAGTTGCAGCACTGCGGTTCGTTTCCTGCAATATAGTCTGCGCATGTTTCGCGCAGATGCGGTCCGCCGCAGTGGCTGCATCTGTCCACACTTTCGGTGCAAAATTTCCGGCCATGACCGAAGGCTAGACACTTTGTGCATTGGATGAGCGGAGTCTGGTCCTCCACCCTGATCCTTTGCAGGTCAAGATAAAGAGCCCCGGCCTCCGTCATCCTCTGCCATACTGTTGGTCTTACCTGGACCACGACGTGCGCTGTTCTAGGGTTCTTAGTCCTCTTTTTATATTTAATTTCTATTTCCTTGTCTGTTTCTTCCAGCCCCTTAAATATATTTTCGTTTTGCGAGTGTAACGCCTTTACTATTTCTTCGTCATCACTATCTAAAAAGACGTCTTTGAGAACGACTAGCGGGTTTTTATTTTTAATTTGCGCTACCTTTAATCCCACACCTTGTCACGTTTAGCGTGTGGACGGTTTAGATTTTAAATTAAACCCCACATTGTGAACATAAAAATTTATTTCAAGGTCGCGATTCGAATGCCCGTCAGCAAAATTAATTTCGTTATATGGAGGTAAAGCGCGCTAGCACTGTCCTGGCTTCACGTGGAGAGAAGTCCGTTGATGACGCTCAGCCGAGGAGGCGCTTCAGGGTGGACGACCCGCAGATGGTGATGCAGTATGGTAGAGGGTAATCGGTGCACGGTGCCTCTCGGTGCCTGTCGACGTTCGGCCAACGGATCAGCCGTGGCCCGGAGTTTAAGCCGAACTTTGAACCCGAACTTTGGACCCTGGAATTTACGTCCATTCAAATAAATGTCCATTTCTGATTGTCCTCCTCTGACTGTGTTTGCCGCGGAAGCAGGAAGCAGAAGCTCAGTGCGCTTAAGGCGAATGTGTGCAAATTCACAGTCAGAATCGGAGTTTACAGAGAACAGCTGAAATGTAATTTTATATAAAAATGTATAAAACATATAAAAAAAAAATAAGATGCAGGGATAAGCAAATGAAAAGAATAACCCTGACTGCTTATGATGATAAAAAAAAAGGCTACTAATGATGCTTCAATGTGCAAAGCAAGAAAAGATGAAATCTGCAAGTCATTTGCCAACGGTCACCCAATAGGTGGGTGGTAGCAATTACACGAATTGTTCAACACTTACCCAATACGGGGAGATGCACTGATTCTACAATATAGAGAATAAGTTAAACGAAGTTTGAAAAATATGTTTTCAAAATTATAAAATAAAACCGTTAAGACCACGATTAACGTCACGCACTAAGGACTGGCAAAAGTGAGTCCTTGTAAGGAGCGCGTGAACGTGTGTCTTCTGTGATGATATTTTAAAAAATGGTCGGTTAGCTAAAGCAGCTAACCAAACTCACGGAACACGCCCGTGAATGAGTAGCGAACGAATCCGATTTGCATTGGTACAGCAGTTCAGGTAAAAGAATCGAAACCATATCACAATGACGTGAAGTCCAATTTGGCTCAACTTGCCGTTGCACCGATACAGATAATGACTACTTACTGTTTGTTTTTAAGTTTTGACTAAGTTACAATTTTTTATTTCTAGACCAAAGTTGTTATAATAAATATGAATTTGAAAATACGTTAATCAGTTTAGTAAAAGAAATAAATAATACTTAATTAACGAAACAAATAATTGTACGCGTTTCTAAACGCAAACGAAGGTAGACATTACATTTATTTATTTATTTTTCTACCCACCTTGTATTAATATTTTGATTAAAAACAAAAAGCAAGTATTTTAAAACGTTGACATTAACGTACAACGTTACAATACCCCCGCGCACAGTCAAGGATTTTGTTATTTCTCTAAAAAAATGACAAAATCCGCATGTTCTCGAACTATGTTGCTAAACTATTTGTTTATTCTTCCAAAATACACTCATTCATACATCTCTCAAACACACTCCAGCAGCAGTTACTCTTAGTATCTATTAAAATAGGTAACTGACGCACAATTGCATACTGTTATAAGTGGCAGTATTCTTATTTACTTGACACTTTACAAATAGAAGTTCCAAGTGAAGGTGGAAAAGTAAGCGAGAGGGAACTAAAATTTAAGATACAAGATAACTTGAAGAAAAAAAATACTGAATAGTTAAAATTGATGAACAAAAAAAAATATTATCTATTGCAGACAAATAATTTTAAGTCTTTTATGTGCCAAGATCCTAAGTTTTTACCTGACATGTCCTGAAGCACATAAACTAAGGGAGACTTCTTTTCAACTATTTTAGCTTTAATAAATTTCGGTGCTAACTTTTTCGAAAACCGATTTGCCTTATCACTTAAAAAGTAAGCGCGCTTCATGACTACGTCTCCAACGTTAAATTCGGCAAACTTGCGTCTCAGATTGAAGGGTCATTTAGGCAACCGTGGTAAATACTTTTGTACCAAGGGTCTTTAGTGTCCACATAAGTGGAAGAACCAATGGCACTAACTGGTACGCTCCTAGACAAAGCGTCGGGAATGACGTTGTCTACACCACGTCGGTGCTTAATAACGAAGTTAAAGGCTGATAAACGTACGCCCCATCGTGCCAGTCGACCAGTAGGGTTCCGAAGGAAACAATGGTCCACACTTAGCAATTTGTTTGCGCAACTCCTGCACTGTAGTAGCTGGAGATTCACCCCTAATAGAGACTTCGTACTCAAGCTCAGCCTTTTGAAGCGACATAAACTTAACTGGATAAGCCATAGCGAAGAAAGATTGAAAAAAAAAATTATGCGAAAAGTGATTGGGTGAATGTTGAACAACTCAATAACGTGAAAAAACAATTAGAAATTTAAAAAAAACTACTCCGTCTGTTACAATTTTTAAATTAACTAAGTAACGTCTTGGTTGTTTTTCCACGGAGAAGAATGTTAATGAAAATAAGCGTGAGACAAAAACAAAAAAAAAAAATTTGCAACCAAAAAAAAAATTGCAACAAAAAAAATAAAAAAATAAAAGCAAATTTCGTAACTAATGTGTACGCACATTAAATACACAACAAATTTATTATCAATAAAAGCGACAAATAATGTTGCCGACTGTAATTATAATTTGCAATACATACATTTATGATTGAACCGTTTATATAAAAAAATAATGTGTTAAAAAAATTCTTTTTTTTTTTAAAAAAACAATAATGAAGTATTAATTTACACTGTCAACTGTACTGAAGATGAATAAAATTAAATTGTAGTAACCAAAAAAAAAAATTATAAAAATTAAGTGTCCACCAAATTATGCCGTTGATAGTACTTTATGCAAGACATTCTACCAAGCAAAATTTTATTTAAGAAACAGTGGGTAATTTACAATAACTATAATGACGGCTAAAAAAAAATTTGAAAAAACAAAATTAACGGCCAATTGTACTAGTGTGTGTCAAGTTTAGGACTGTGACTGCACTTTGATAATATCAATCATTGATTAATATTTAAAATGTTACATATTACAAAACAAATGTGACGTACACCTTAGTTACTATGCAACCAAAAGAAAAAAAACGTTTCACAAAACTAAAAAACATAAAGAACGCACACAAAACACCAAAAAGCACTACTACCTCCATAGAACAAAAACAATTACTGACCATATATAAACCACGAAAAGGGCGCCAATGTCACGTTTAGCGTGTGGACGGTTTAGATTTTAAATTAAACCCCACATTGTGAACATAAAAATTTATTTCAAGGTCGCGATTCGAATGCCCGTCAGCAAAATTAATTTCGTTATATGGAGGTAAAGCGCGCTAGCACTGTCCTGGCTTCACGTGGAGAGAAGTCCGTTGATGACGCTCAGCCGAGGAGGCGCTTCAGGGTGGACGACCCGCAGATGGTGATGCAGTATGGTAGAGGGTAATCGGTGCACGGTGCCTCTCGGTGCCTGTCGACGTTCGGCCAACGGATCAGCCGTGGCCCGGAGTTTAAGCCGAACTTTGAACCCGAACTTTGGACCCTGGAATTTACGTCCATTCAAATAAATGTCCATTTCTGATTGTCCTCCTCTGACTGTGTTTGCCGCGGAAGCAGGAAGCAGAAGCTCAGTGCGCTTAAGGCGAATGTGTGCAAATTCACAGTCAGAATCGGAGTTTACAGAGAACAGCTGAAATGTAATTTTATATAAAAATGTATAAAACATATAAAAAAAAAAATAAGATGCAGGGATAAGCAAATGAAAAGAATAACCCTGACTGCTTATGATGATAAAAAAAAAAGGCTACTAATGATGCTTCAATGTGCAAAGCAAGAAAAGATGAAATCTGCAAGTCATTTGCCAACGGTCACCCAATAGGTGGGTGGTAGCAATTACACGAATTGTTCAACACTTACCCAATACGGGGAGATGCACTGATTCTACAATATAGAGAATAAGTTAAACGAAGTTTGAAAAATATGTTTTCAAAATTATAAAATAAAACCGTTAAGACCACGATTAACGTCACGCACTAAGGACTGGCAAAAGTGAGTCCTTGTAAGGAGCGCGTGAACGTGTGTCTTCTGTGATGATATTTTAAAAAATGGTCGGTTAGCTAAAGCAGCTAACCAAACTCACGGAACACGCCCGTGAATGAGTAGCGAACGAATCCGATTTGCATTGGTACAGCAGTTCAGGTAAAAGAATCGAAACCATATCACAATGACGTGAAGTCCAATTTGGCTCAACTTGCCGTTGCACCGATACAGATAATGACTACTTACTGTTTGTTTTTAAGTTTTGACTAAGTTACAATTTTTTATTTCTAGACCAAAGTTGTTATAATAAATATGAATTTGAAAATACGTTAATCAGTTTAGTAAAAGAAATAAATAATACTTAATTAACGAAACAAATAATTGTACGCGTTTCTAAACGCAAACGAAGGTAGACATTACATTTATTTATTTATTTTTCTACCCACCTTGTATTAATATTTTGATTAAAAACAAAAAGCAAGTATTTTAAAACGTTGACATTAACGTACAACGTTACAATACCCCCGCGCACAGTCAAGGATTTTGTTATTTCTCTAAAAAAATGACAAAATCCGCATGTTCTCGAACTATGTTGCTAAACTATTTGTTTATTCTTCCAAAATACACTCATTCATACATCTCTCAAACACACTCCAGCAGCAGTTACTCTTAGTATCTATTAAAATAGGTAACTGACGCACAATTGCATACTGTTATAAGTGGCAGTATTCTTATTTACTTGACACTTTACAAATAGAAGTTCCAAAGTTCGGGTTCAAAGTTCGGCTTAAACTCCGGGCCACGGCTGATCCGTTGGCCGAACGTCGACAGGCACCGAGAGGCACCGTGCACCGATTACCCTCTACCATACTGCATCACCATCTGCGGGTCGTCCACCCTGAAGCGCCTCCTCGGCTGAGCGTCATCAACGGACTTCTCTCCACGTGAAGCCAGGACAGTGCTAGCGCGCTTTACCTCCATATAACGAAATTAATTTTGCTGACGGGCATTCGAATCGCGACCTTGAAATAAATTTTTATGTTCACAATGTGGGGTTTAATTTAAAATCTAAACCGTCCACACGCTAAACGTGACAACCTTGGCTTTCAATTTGATTTTTTACTTTTTCCAAGTCCGTCTCTGTATCGCATCCCAAGATCACGGTCTGGTTTTTGGCTTTCCTAACCTTGGTTATTCTTAAGCCAGTGGTTCTGGCATCGACCGCCTTCTTCACTCTGGCGAGTACCTCGTCGGCAGTCTCTAGACTGTCTTCGAAGGTGACCGCCATTGAGTGGAGTGCTGGCCGATGTATTTGGTGTGATGCTGCGACGCTGGCGTACGACCTGGTGATGGGTCTTTGCTCGTATATGACCATGCCTTTGGCAACCTCGATTATTTGCTCTTTGGCTGACGCGACATCACCGGCAATTCCATCGAGCTTATTGCCGAGGGTATGCTGAGAGCGGCCCATGACTCTGACATCGTCGGTCGTGGTATCAACAGCCGCTCTAACCTCGTCAATTTTGTCGATGATTTTGTCGATGATGTCAGCGCCACCATCGTCGCGGAGAGCAGTTTGCTCTTCGAAAGCTGCCGTCATTTTTGACTCTAAGAGGTTAAGTCGTGTCTCCAAGTTTGTTTCAACCTGATCCAGGCGCACCAGAACGTCTTGGTCGTTTCCTGCTAAGGTCCCTTTTGTGTGTGATTGTGTTTTTGTCCCTGCTTCCAGACATGTCATTCTCTTGCTGAGCTCGTAGAGGACCCGCTGACCTCTGTCCGAATGAATCTCCAGGTAGCTTTTTATGTCTTTACGCATTTGCGGATATTCGCGGACTTTAGAAGGAATATCCTCGAAAGTTTTCATTAACTCCTGGAGGAGTTTGTCGCTTGACATAGCCGCGTAATTGTCCTGGAGTTTCTTGTACGCCTCCATGTTGTCCAGGGACCTTCTACTCCGCTCGGGTCTGCGGATGAATGTTTTGGCAGCGTCCTGCACTGCGTGTGATCCACCAGAGGGGCTAGGTGTGGCGTTCTTGGAAGTGCCCGACGTTGTAGGGGTGCGATACATTGTGTAAGTTTGTGTTTGTGTATGTATGTATATGTGGTGTAGTGTGTGTTTGGTAGAAGGTCTTGCGAGGGTAACGGGGAAAATTGTCAAAAACTTAACCCTGTATAGGGGGGTCAGTTCTGATTTTGAATAACAATTGTAAAATAAATATTTTATCTAAAACTAAGTTTTAGGTAGATTCCTAGTTCTACCTAAGTCTATCTTAAAAACTACAGTGAGGTCCCTCGCCCCTTATTCGCGTCAACAACCTACGCGCAAAACTAACTCTAAGTTTTAGAGGGGGTGGGGGGGGGGTCAAAGTGAGGGGGTGAGCCTCAACTATGTTCAATTACTGCGTTATCTAGAGTACACAACAGCCGGATTTAATTTAGTTTGAGATTGGAAGGGGGGGTGGGGGGGGGTGGGGTACAAAGAAGGGGGGAAGGTTCTGAGGGAATGGCATGAAAGGGTAGTAAGACGGAAGCTGAACAAAGAAAACCGCACGTCTCTACGACTCCTGGTTCCCGAGATATCGCGTGTTGTATAAAACCAAGATGGCCGTCCAAAATGGCCGCCAAGTTTTGCACTTCGATATCTCTGGAACGAAGCGTCTCTCAGGGTCGTGCGATGGCTCGTTGCTCTTCCCTCCGCCCTCTCTATATGGATCAAGGCCTTATATAAGGGTCCAAAAGTCAGATGTTAAAGACGTGGGGAGGGGATGGGGGGGATGCAAAAAGCTAGGGGAAGGTCAGCAAAAGAAACCGCAAGTTCGTACGACGTCCGGAACCGAAGTTATCGCGATATGAAAGTTTGGGCGGAACTGGGCGGGACTCCACCGCCCTCGCGACAATTTCCGCCCCAAATTTCAATCGCAGATTCCTCGAGTTCTAAGCGTCCCACAGACTCGCGCTTTAGTTTGCTGAAAAGGTCTTTGAAAGGGCTATGTAATGGATAGGGAAAAATATTTTTTGGCTCAACCCCCGATTTGATTTTCACAAAAAATAGGGATTTTTGCACGGAAAAGTGCTTAAAAATTTAAAAAATTAACCAAAAATCTCCAAAAAATTTGCTGCTACTCTAAATAATGTTCCAGATTTTTGGGGATACCTACTTAATTGCTAGGGGTTGTAATTAGCAACCCTCGTCTAACCCCTAATATTTAAAAATTTAATATCTTAAAAACTAATGAAGATAAAATTATAAAATTTGGATATGTTCTAAAACTCGCTTAATACTATCAGTAACAATTTTAAAAAGAAAGGGTCGTCGCGACCAAACTAAAGTTATGATTTTTTGAAATTTTGCTAAAATTTTGAAATGCTATAACTTAAATACTAGTGCACCTATCTTAAAGCTTGAAACGGCTGATGACAGCTCCTGATAAGGTCTTCAATGATGGCTCGGTTGTGTCCTCGTAAATCCACTGGATGCGTGGCTCGGTGACCACGTGGTTGTTGTTTTTCTGTTATTATTTCCGCCCTCGTGGGCGGAAAAAATCAGCAAGGTAGTCCAAAATGAAGGTGTCGTTCCCGGCTTCCAGATGGCATCAAAAAAGGTATATGTCACCGCGCTAGATCGGGCAGCGTTATTTTTTAAAGGTAAAATTTTTCACAATTTTTCACTTATTTTAACTTATTTCCTTAACCGCTGCACCGATTTTCACCAAACTTTCACGCGCGTGTAGAACTAATTTTTCCGCACAATTTGATGTGTAACACGATATGGTTCAAGAAGAAAATACCACTTTTGGCAATTTTTCAAACAAATTTTTGAGCGGAGGTTCACTTGCGCACGTGTTCTCGCGGCGGGGGGTGTCCGCGTGACTGGTTAGGTTAGGTTAGGTTAGGTTAGGTTCCTCTTCCGCCCCCCACGCCCTCTTCCGCCCCCCATGAACGGGTCCAGGGGCGAAGGACTTGGGGAAGTCCCCGCCCCCTATTCAACGGACCCGAGGCGGAGGCGCGCGCGGGTGTCGACGCGCGCCTCTGAGGCGTTGCACGGGGGAGTTTAACACCTCACCCCCCCGTGCCCGAGGCGAGGCCCGCAAGGCGGGCCAGCACCAGTGCGGGGCTGCGGAAGAATTTGGATTCCCGCGGCCCCGCGCCCACGTGTAAGGAGGACACAGGGGGGTTTTAGCCGGTAAGAGTCCGGCACACCCCTCCGCCTCTCCCCAGGCGGAGGAAGTCCATGAGGATTTCCCCCCGAGTAAAAAAAAAAAAAAAAAAAAAAAAAGGTTAGGTTAGGTTAGGTTAGGTTAGGTTAGGTTAAAAAAAAAAAAAAAAAAAAAAAAAAAAAAAAAAAAAAAAAAAAAAAAAAAAAAAAAAAAAAAAAAAAAAAAAAAAAAAAAAAAAAAAAAAAAAAAAAAAAAAAAAAAAAAAAAAAAGGTTAGGTTAGGTTAGGTTAGGTTAGGTTAGGTTCGGGTCTCCAGGCCAATGAAAACCGCAGAAGTGCGGATTGCTGGCCTGGACGACTCCGTGACCTCTGAGGAGGTGGCGGCGGCCGTTGCTCGTGGCGGAGAGTGTCCGCCGGACAAGGTGCGGGCCGGCGACATACGCGTTGACGCTACCGGACTCGGCGTAGTCTGGGTTCGGTGCCCTGTAGCGTCGGCGAAAAAGATCGCCGATAGTGGCAGATTGCTGGTTGGCTGGGTTGCAGCGAGGGTGAAACTCCTGCAGCCCCGGGCTTTGCGGTGCTTCCGGTGCCTGGAGAAGGGGCACGTCCGGGCAAAATGCACCGCCGAGATTGACCGCAGCGACCTCTGTTATCGTTGCGGTCAGCCCGGCCACAAGGCGGCCCAGTGTTCCGCGGCGCCAAACTGCTGCTTGTGTTCGGCTGTGGGGAAGCCAGCGGGACACAAAGTGGGCGGAGGGGCCTGTGGCGCGCCTGCCAGCAAGGCCAAGAAAAAGAAGAGGAGCTCTAAGCCTGCCGGGGAAACCTCGCCACCCCCGCAGGCCAGTAGCTCCGCGGCCGACTCCCGGCCCAGGACCGTTGCCGAGGGAATGGAGTGTCAATAATAGGGCACCTCCATTTCCTCCAGGGCAACATCAACCACTGTGCCAGAGCTCAGGATCTTCTCCTCCAGAGCATGGCAGAGTGGTCGATTGACGTGGCTGTGGTCGCCGAGCCGTACTTCATCCCCGCCCGTGACAACTGGCTGGGGTGCGCTGACGGTTTGGTGGCCATTATTGGCGGGACTCTGACCGACCCGTCTCGGGGCCGTGGCTGGGTTGCTGCGGTCTCGGGCGGCATCGTCATTGTGGGGGCGTATTTCTCCCCCAACAAGAGTCTCGCCGACTTCGAGGGTTTCCTTGTCGAGTTGGGCGCCGTCGTAGGCCGCCATCACCCTCGCCCCGTTCTGGTGCTCGGGGATCTCAACGCCAAGTCATCGGCGTGGGGATCTCCGGTCACTGACCCTCGGGGCGAGGTGCTGGAAGAGTGGGCGGTGACGACCGGTCTGGTCGTCCTGAATCGGGGCTCGGAATACACGTGCGTGCGGCAGCGGGGCGGGTCGATAGTGGACGTCTCGTTCGCTAGCCCCTCTGTCGCCAGCCGAGTCCGCGACTGGCGTGTCGCCGTGGAGGTGGAGACGCTGTCGGACCACAGGTATATCCGGTTCGACGTCTCTGCCCAGACCGCGAGCGGCCGCCATCCAACAGCCCCGATCAACGACGGCCCGCGCTGGGCGCTTAAGTGCATCGACAAGGAACTGCTCGAGGAAGCTGCCTTAGTCCAGTCCTGGATTTGGGAGTCGGCGACGGACGGCCCCGTCGACGTCGAAGCGGTGGCGCTGCGGTTTCGCGGGGCGATGACGCAGATCTGCGACGCGTCCATGCCCCGCGTCCGCCAACAGTCCGCAAGGCGCCAGGTGTACTGGTGGACCGCCGAGATTGCGCAGTTGCGCATCGCGTGCGTTGCGGCTCGCCGCCAGTACACACGATACCGGAGACGACGTCGACGGGTTTCCGCCGAGGAGGACGCGCTGTATGAGGTGTACAGCGCGTCCAAGGAGACTCTGTGGCTGGCCATCGGCGATTCTAAGTCGCGTGCCAGGGAGGAGCTGCTGGGGTCCCTGGATCGGGATCCGTGGGGCCGCCCCTACCGTTGGGTACGGGGCAAGCTGCGTGCATGGGCGCCTCCACTGGTGCAGAGCATGCAGCCCCAGCTGCTAGGGGCGGTCGTATTGGCGCTCTTCCCTGAGCGAGCGGGACACGTTCCCCCGACGATGGCTTCACCCTCGGCCACAGACTCTCCCGAAGAGGAGAGCACCGATGTCCCCGAGGTGACGCAAGCAGAGACGAGAGCGGCCGTGTCGCGGCTCCGGGCTAAGAACACGGCGCCCGGACCCGACGGAGTTCCTGGCCGAGCTCTCGTCCTGGCTCTGAAGGAGCTAGAGCCCCAGCTGAGAGGGCTCTTCACGGCATGTCTCGAGCAGGGTCAGTTTCCCAGTGTGTGGAAGGAGGGGAGGCTGGTCCTGCTCAGGAAGGAGGGGCGCCCCGCGGACTCGCCGTCCGCGTACCGGCCCATAGTGCTGCTCGACGAGGCGGGCAAACTCTTTGAGCGTGTCATCGCAGATCGCCTCGTCAGCCACTTGTGCAGAGAGGGGCCGGACCTGGACGACAACCAGTTTGGTTTTCGTCGCGGGCGCTCCACCGTAGACGCCATAATGCGCGTGAGAGCCCTGGCGGAGGAGACGGTGTCCCAGGGTGGGGTGGTGTTGGCGGTGTCTTTAGACATCTCCAACGCGTTCAACACCCTGCCCTGGAGCTGTATTCGGGAGGCACTGAGATATCACCGCGTGCCTCCCTACCTCCGTCGCACAGTAGGGGCCTACCTAGAAGGTAGATGCGTCACATATCGGGGACATGACGGTGCCGGTCGGCACCTCATGACGTGCGGTGTTCCACAGGGATCGGTGCTGGGGCCGCTCCTGTGGAACATCGGTTACGATTGGGTGCTGAGAGGCGAACTCCCGTCGGGCGCCGACTTGACGTGTTATGCGGACGACACGCTTGTCACTGCCCGGGGGAGCTCGCACAGGGAAGCAGCGTTGATAGCCACGGCTGCGGTGTCACAGGTGGTGAACCGCATCCGGCGCCTGGGCCTGGAGGTGGCCCTCAACAAGTCGGAGGCCATGGTGTTTCATGGCCCCCGACGCGCGCCGCCGTCGGGATCACACATCGTGGTCGGTGGAGCCCGGATAGCTGTCGAGTCCACCATGAAGTATCTGGGATTGGTGCTCGACAGCCGATGGGAATTCGGCCCCCACTTCCGGCGGCTGGTGCCCAAGCTGATGGGTGCAGCGGGCGCGCTGTCAACGTTGCTTCCTAACATGGGGGGCCCGAGCGCCGCCTGTAGGCGGTTGTACGTGGGAATCGTGCGGTCCATGGCCCTATATGGGGCCCCTGTGTGGGCGATGGACCTGGCGGCCAGCACTCTAGCCATTCTGCGCAGACCGCAGAGGGCGATGGCCGTCAGAGTCGTCCGCGGGTATCGCACGATTTCCTACGAGGCGGCTTGCGTCCTGGCCGGATCCCCGCCCTGGGACCTAGAGGCTAAAGTACTCGCGTCGCTGTATCGGTGGCGCGAGGAAGAGCGGGCACGGGACTCGAGGCCGGTGCAGCGGCAGATAGCGCAGCGCCGAGCAGAGCTCCGTCAGGTCTTGGTGGCGGAATGGCGGCAGAGGCTTCTGCGCCCTACCGCCGGCCTCGCCACCGTCGAGGCGATCCGGCCAGTGCTCGACGACTGGCTCGGGAGAAGGCACGGCTCCCTGTCGTTCAGGGTGACGCAGGTGCTGTCGGGGCACGGCTGCTTCGGCAAGTACCTGTGTCGCATAGGCAGGGAGCCGGACGCTCGGTGCCACCACTGCGTCCATGGCGGGGAGGACACGGCGCAACACACGTTCGTTCAGTGTGTTGCTTGGGAGGAGCAGCGCCGTGTCCTCACAAATGAAGTAGGAGGCGATCTGTCGCTGCCGGCCGTGGTACGGAAGATGGTCGGCAGCGCAGAGTCGTGGGACGCAGTGGTGTCCTTCTGCGAGGACGTGATGTCGCAGAAGGAAGCTGCGGAACGGGAGAGGGAGATTTCAACTGCCGATCCCGCCCGCAGCAGGCGCTCCGGGCGCCGGAGGAGGGCAGACAACGCCCTCTTCCGCCCCCCATGAACGGGTCCAGGGGCGAAGGACTTGGGGAAGTCCCCGCCCCCTATTCAACGGACCCGAGGCGGAGGCGCGCGCGGGTGTCGACGCGCGCCTCTGAGGCGTTGCACGGGGGAGTTTAACACCTCACCCCCCCGTGCCCGAGGCGAGGCCCGCAAGGCGGGCCAGCACCAGTGCGGGGCTGCGGAAGAATTTGGATTCCCGCGGCCCCGCGCCCACGTGTAAGGAGGACACAGGGGGGTTTTAGCCGGTAAGAGTCCGGCACACCCCTCCGCCTCTCCCCAGGCGGAGGAAGTCCATGAGGATTTCCCCCCGAGTAAAAAAAAAAAAAAAAAAAAAAAGGTTAGGTTAGGTTAGGTTAGGTTTTTTTTTTTTTTTTTTTTTTTTTTTTTTGTACCAAATCCGCCACATTAATTGGCGCCTATGTAATGCTAATTCTCTTTCATACCAGTTCTCGCTGATTTTAATCTCGTACTTTCATGCTTCATACAGTGTCTTTCTACTATCCTTCCTCATTCATTCTTGTGGGTGGGACTCCCACTTTTGTTTTCCTATTCTATTTCCTATTCTATTGTATATATTTATTAAAAATTTAGTAGGGGAAATGAGTTCTCTTACTCCTCGTTTTTATTTTAAAGCTTATTATAACAATATTTTACGTTCTTATATACTATTTGTTTTATTTTACTTATATTCTACCATTTTACACCTACTATCTTTCTTATGACTATTTATAATATTCTTATGTACTACACTTACAATTTTATGCTTCTTATTACTATGTTTCTATGTTATAATCTATATTATAAATAAAACATAGTTTTATACAGTCTTGTTTCTTTTTAACACGGTTTTGGCTACATTCTCGCAGTACACTAAAAATTTATTTCTAGACTTGCCCGACATCACGTCTCTCACGTTGTCCCTTGTCAATATGATGCCTAGTTGGCATTCTATGTTGTATCTGTCCCGTGAGAAAATGGGACACTCTAGAATTATATGCGGGACACTCTCTTCTGCGGTTAGGTCGCAGACGCACGATGGGCTCTCCTTACACTTGAAACGGTTCAAGTATTCTGAGAACCCACCGTGCCCTGTTAATACCTGTGTGAGAACGCCTGTTGGCCGCACCTGTTTCACAATACGGAAGGCGGCGATGGCGTCAGGAAGAAACATCTTCGTCACCGAGGCCGTCTCGCCCGACACATATCTCCGATTCCACTCACCAAGCGAATCCTGACGGATTTGTCGCCTGATGTATGAAATCGGACATTGGTCGTACTCTGGCTTCCTCCGTGACGACAATGCTGCCTCCTTCGCCAGCTCGTCCGCACGCTCATTCCCTGGCAGGCCCGCGTGGGCTTTGATCCAGAACAGAGACACAGCTTTGCTCTGGTCCAAGGCTTGAGACAAATTTGCTCGCGCGCGGACCGCCAGGGGATGAAGCGAGCCATGGTTTGACAGCGTCTGCAATGCTGCCATTGAGTCGCTGTACAAACCATAGCTCGATTCCGTGCGTTTGAGGATTACGTCTGTTGCCCTGCAAATGGCCAGGAGTTCCGCCTGGTAGACCGTGCAGTACGCGGCAAGGCTAAGTTTGAGGTTCTGGACTTCGCCCTCATTATTCCATAAGGATAATGCGGCTCCGACCTTCCCCTCAATCTTGCTGCCGTCAGTGAAAATTCGCACTGTCTGCACGTTGTATGTGTCTACCTGCTGTTGATCAGCAAGGCACACGAACTCCAGGGGCATTTGCGTGGCTGGATGAGGGGCTTCTGCAAACCTCACCATACTCTCTATCTCTCTATCGCCCGGCACAAACTGGGACGACCCTCTCCTTGCCGCATACAGGGCTGCTGCCTCTTGTATGCGGAGGTCTAGAGGAAGTATCCCAGAGAGCACCAGTGCGGCATTGAGAGAGACAGTACGGTAGGATTTACAGAGCTTCTGGACGAATCCTCTCTGGACAGAGGCAAGCCGCTTCCGTATTCCCTGCTTAGCGGTAGCGGGAGCCCAGGCGGCAGCCGCGTACGTGATGATAGGTTCGATGGTTGCTGTGTAAATGGTGTGGATTATGTCTCGATGTAGTCCCCAACTGATTTTTGCGGCGCGGGAAAGCTGCTTATATATTTCGGCTGCCTTCTTGCAAACGTTTGCGGTGTGTTCGTTGAACGTGAGTTTTTCATCAATGGTGAGTCCTAAAAGCTTCATCTTCTTCACCATACCAATGTCGACCCCGGCCATGTTCAGGATTGGGGTGTCGTACTTGAGCTTATTGGTTATGAGCATCGCACAAGTCTTGTGCGGTGCAAACCTGAGCTTGTTCCTGACTCCCCACTCCCGTACATGGGCGAGGGCTGCATTGGTGATCCGTGAGACTTCAGCTGCAGTGTCCCCATCCACGACGAGGACGATGTCGTCCGCAAACGCCTGGACAAAGTTCCCACGCCGTTCCAGGTCCTGTAGTAGTGGGTCCAGAAGTAGGTTCCACAGGATTGGTCCACCGATTGACCCTTGGACACAGCCTTTGTTCGTCTCTCTTGTGCATTCCTCCCCGGCATATCGAACCCTGACTTTCCTACTGTCGAGATAGCTGTCTAGTAGCCTCCTGACATTTACCGGGCACCCTTCCTCAGCCAGTCTGACTCTAATAGCAGGCCACCAGGCGCTATCGAACGCTCCCTCTATATCCAATGACACCAGGACAATTAGCTTTTTCAGCATCAACTTGTCCTGTACGTGTTTCACTAGCGTATAGAGGGCGTCCTCGGTGCTCCTCTGGGGCATAAAGCCAAACTGACGAGTACTGAGCCGCGGCACGAGCTGCCATTTAATCCGTGCTACTATCATCCTCTCCAGGACCTTCCCCAAGACCGGCAGCAGACCTATCGGTCTATACGACTTGGGGCTCTGATAATTGTCCTTGCCCGGTTTTCTTAGGACCACCACCGTTGCCTCTTTCCAGATGTCCGGGAAATGTGCCAGCTCTAGGCATTTGTTGTATAGGGCAAGGAACGCGTCCGGGTCCTGGTAGATTGCTCGACTGCAGATATCTGATGTTAATCCATCCCCTCCTGGTGCTTTCTTCGGATTGAAACCTGCCACGGCGGTCTTCAGCTCCAGTGATGTAAACGGTGGATCATGGTATTCATCATGAGTCCACCCGTTTATTCGACTGGCCGCTTCCCTAATCATCCTGTGGTCTGCGTTGTCCTCTTCTTCTGTGTCCTTTGGATAGAACGTATCTGCAAGTAGGGCTGCCGATTCTCTTGGGTTTAGGAATGCACCATCGCTAAATAGGGTCAAGTCTTCCTGTCTCCTGGTGGTTCTGCCTATGATCCTGTAGATACCTTCCCACATTCCCTCTCGATCTTGCTTCCGGCAAAACTCCTTCCAACTGGCGACTTGGGCTTTCTTTTCTTCGATCTCATACTCTTCTTTTGCTTTCAGGTACGAGTCAAGGACCATCGCTCTCCGGACCGGTGCGGCATTGCGGATGCGGTTCTTCTTTCTTGTTACCTCCTTTCTCATCAAGGCGAGCTCCTCGGACCACCACGGAATTGTAAGTTTACATTTGTTTTTAACTTGTGGAATAGCTTGTTCACATGCTTCTTCAATAATTTTTCTATATATTATAACTGTCTCTTCCAATTTTTGTTTGCTATTAATTAACTTTATACTTTCAAAATTTAAGTGATTTTCTTCTTTCAGTTTCTCTAAGTTTGTCTTAAATTTTTCCCAGTCCGCTTTCCTTGTGTTGAATTTTCTTGTCGTCCTGCTTATGTTCATACCCTTTTCCCTTTTTACCTTGACATTAAAAAATATCGTGTTGTGGTCCGAGGACGTTGCACTTGTGTCGACCCGCCAGTCGTCTACCAGGTCAAAGAGGTTGAGCGAGCATGCTGTGACATCTACATGGCTTTTAAACGCTCTACCACCTCTCATGGTATCGAAAGTAGGGGTGTCGCCAGTATTCAGTACCTGAAGCTCTAACTCTTCCAGGGTCCCGGACATATCTTCACCCCTGGGGTCTTCTACAGTACTGCCCCACCAGGAACTCTTTGCGTTGGCGTCGCCACCCATCAGCAATCCACCGTTGGCCACTTCCGTTTTGATCTGGGCGATCTGGTTCAGGTATGGCCCTATCGGTTGGTCTGGCTCAAAATAGTATGAGACTACTGCGATTTCCCAGGCTTTGGTTCGGATCCCCACCACGACGATGTTGTTTGTGGTGAGTTTCAGGTGGGGGATAACATCAAGGTCATCATCGAAGACAGCTATTGCTGCCTTAACCCTCCCACTTCCTTCATCCTCGCACTGGTAGATTCTCGCACCACGGTAGCTCTTCATACTTCGCCTCGCCCCCACGTACGGCTCCTGAATCAGCGCCCATGCGATCTGCCTTTCACTGGCCTCTAATAAGAGTTCGGTGGTAGCCAGTTCCTTGCGTTGTAAGTTTGCTTGGGCCACACGGTAAGGTCTTGCTGATTGTTGGACGGGAGTGTTTCTTGGGACAACCTCAGCAGTATGCTACTGCCGTCCTTGCTATTATATCCCATTTCCTCCTAATTGCACAATCCGAACTGAAGGCATTGTGTTCTGTTTTTTCTAGCCTTGCGTGTGTGCAGTTGCAGCATATCGGTGTTGAACCCGCTAACCAATCCGGACAGTCATTTCTTAGGTGCGGTCCGCCGCAGTGACTGCACTTCTCTACGGTTTCCGTGCAGATTCGGCGGCTATGCCCGTATCCAAGACAGAGCGAACATTGGAGGAGTGGGCTCTGGTCTTCGGCCCGTATCCGCTGGAGGTCGATATAAACATATCCTCTTTCTGTCACACGTCTCCAGATGCTGGGCGAGGTACTAAGCACGATGTGTCCTGTGTGCGGGTTTCTTGCTTTCTTCCTATATTTAACTTCTAACCTATCCGCCTCACCGTCGAGGCCGTGAAAGATACTCGGATTCTGGTTCCTGAGTGCCTTAAGGACGTCCTCATCGGTGTTAGCCAAGAGAACGTCCCTAAGGATCAGCAACGGGTCCTTGTTCTTCACTTCCTCCACGGTGAGGTCAGTTCCATTTTTCTTAAGTCTTTCCTTCACTTTGTCCCTTTCCTCTTTTGTGCCGAAACTCATTATAACTTTTCTATTCTTCGTTTTTCTAACCTTTTCCACCGTGATCCATTCTTCTTTTGCATTCACTGCTTCCCGTATTTTAGTTATAACTTCTTCTCCAGTCTTGCTCTCATCCTCGGTGGTGACGGCTATGGAATGTAGAGCAGTCTGCCTAGGCAATGGATTTCCAGACTGACTTGCCGCTACGCTAGCATATGAGATCTTCTCAATACTGTCTTGGCTAGAGCGTAGTGCCTCTTTCAGTCTGTCCATCATTCCATTGCTTTCGGCGAGCTTCTTGCTGTGCTCTTCCATCACCTTCTTAAGGGACTGCATTTCAGTCTCCATGGTCACTGAGCAGGGGGGTGGGGAGGGGACAGCCACTGAGTCCTGCGTCCTTACCGAGGGTGCTCGCCCACCGTCAGCCTCAGCCTCCTTTACCAGAGAGAAGAGCCTCTGCACCTGAATTGTGACATCTTCTTTAATCTCTCTCTTGATGTTTTTAGAGAGTGCCATTTGCTGCATCACCTTTGTGACGCACCTCTTCGCCTCAGCGGTTCTGGGGTTTCGTACATTGGTATGTGGCACAGGTGGGCTGTCAAGTGGTATTGTCATTACCGTTCCTCTGGTCAAGGTGGATGGTTTGGCTCCCTGTTTCGGCTCGTTAATTTTAGTTGGTGATACGGATTTTCGCTGCTCCTCCAACCCTGCCTCCCATTCGCCCACACTCCTGCGAACACTGTGTTGCGAAGGTCCTGCCTTCGGTGGGCTTCTGTTTGGCGGGTTCGACGTTGCCCTCTTTACTGGTGTCCTGATACCCATCATATTGCTGGTATGAAAAGTTTTGATTTGGTACAACGTCAAAAAGGGGGGTAGTGTATAGAGTACCCCTGTCTGTGTATAAAGTGTATAATAACAATTAAAGAAAAATATAAAAATAAGTAAAATAAAGAATTTAGGTGAGCAATAATAAAACACAAAATATTAAACAATGTATGTTTGCTAATTAATTTCTTTTGTTTCAGATGCAATCACGTACACGGCTGTGTGGTCACCAGGCGCTCATCGATGGATCTACGCACAAGGTAAGTTAGAAAGTTCTATTTCCCGCGTTAATTTAACCCTACCTACTTCAACATGATTTTTGCCCCAGAGCGAACAGAGGTCGGGGAGGTAGAGGGATTGTCCAATAAATCTAGTGCGTCAAGCACGTCGTCTGCGAGAATGTAGCCACGTACAAGGTGTAGGTTTACTATTTTTAAAACAATAAGACAAAAGTTTTATCTTAATCAATACTTGTAGAGTCTTGCTCTGTCAATTTAATTTTGAAAATTTGGTACCAGAACCAGTTCTGGTGTCAAGGAGCTCTCAGGAACCCTAATGCGTCGAAAAAATTTTGAAATATAGAGTCGAAAATTTTTCGACTCTACGTAGAGTCAATCTCTATCCCTCGCCGGGTAGGTCTCCTCGAGCCCTTTCCAACGAACCCAAACACGGCTATCCTAGCTCAAAAGGTTCCCGAGAAAATCCGGTCCAAAATTCTGGTTGCCAAAACAAGATGGCGGCCAGAATCCAGTTAACTGTGGTTTTCTCCGGAACCGTTTGTTCGAATCCTACCGTGCTTGGACTTTTCTGGATGGGCTCGCCGAGACCCAGCCGATGGGGTAGGTTTCAGGCCGAAAATTTTTCGGGTCCTGAAAACTCCTGAAAACCCACAGGTCGGATAGGGAACGTCCAGCCGATGCCCCCAAAGGAAACACGAGGTTTCTGCGACCTCCGGTTCGGGAGTTATTGGATTATGAAAATTGGTTTGACAGTTTGAGAACTGTCAAAGACAATCTTCAGACCGGCATAACTTGCCTTCAGTAGGTCGCAGAATACTCGAGTTTGGGCTTATTTTGCTTGGCTCGTCCCGCCCCGACGCGCAAGGTGGTTTCCAGGCGCCCGAAATTCTTCAGCGCCAAAACGCTTGAAACCAGGTGGATCGGGTAGAAGTTATCTCCCCAAACACCACTGTGAAATCCGCTACTCTCTGCGACCCTTGGTTCCGGAGTTATGAAGGCCCGAAGTTTTCCGAAATGGCCGCCCAACTGTCAAATGCCAACTTTAACTGGCTATAACTCCGCAACCGTTCATCACAGAGACCTGCGGTTTCGAATGTGGTGCTTGGCTTGGTTTCCTCTATACGCCGAAAATAGTTTCAGGGCTGAAAAATTTCAGGTCCTGAAATCTCCTGAAAACGCATACAAAATATTCTAGTAATTGGGCTGTTTGCATCCGTGAAAACCCGGACTTGATAGGCCCAATAGTTCTGGAGATATTAATACATTTATGTACGAACCGCTAAAACCAAAATGGCCGAAAAAATCTATTTTCGCCGTTTTTGAGGTTAAAGGTGCCAACTTTGGGTTCAAATAAGACGAGATAGGGGTCTTGAACCCTATCCAGAGGTCAAAATATTTAAAAAACAGTTTGTTTTTAATTAATTCAATAAAATAACAAAAAATTTAATATCTCGAGAACCAAAGGACATAAAAATCTAGTAAAAACTGTTAAATTTATGGTAATTATAGGGCTTTACAATGAAATTAATAAATTAAATTTTTTGAAAAGTTTGTCATATAAAAATTTTGAAAAAGTGAAAAATTTGAAAATTTTGCTATATTTTAGAAAACAATATTGCTAAAAATCTAAACTAACTGCAGTCTTATTGTCCGGGCGAGCGCGCAGCAGGATCCGCAGAAAAAATATGGGGTACTGCCTGAAGAATTTTCAGGACAGCGGGTCAAAGTTCCAACTTTCAATATTTATTATCTTTGTATCCAGGTGAGATAAAAATCTGGTCTAAACGATATTGTACTTATCTCACTGGGGTCCGTCTTCTGTGAAAAGGTGATGTCGCTGCGAGGTCTGGATCTTCGGCCTCGTGGTCAAAGTTGAGGTTAGAATTTTTAGTTTTTTGACAATTTCTCCGTGATGCGTGGGTGGATTTTCGCGAAGGTGGTGTTCAGAGATGCTCCTTGCTGCGCCTCACAAGATGGTATGATGAGATGTGCAGGTCACCGATCTGGATCCAAAGTTATCGGACTTTGAAAGTTTTTAAAGTCCACAGATTTTCAGTTTTTCACAAATATCTCCTCACTGCACAAAGTCCGGTTTATGGCACTTTCACCACTGGGTGCGCTGCAGTGAGACGCAACTTTTGATACCAAACACTTAACTGTAGCTCGAAAAAATACCACTTTTTTGAATTTTTTAGCGCGGAGCGTTGCAAAAACGTGGCGTTCGTGGCCGCGGACGGACGCAAACTGGTTAGGTTAGGTTAGGTTAGGTTAGGTTGTCGGTGGAGCCCGGATAGCTGTCGAGTCCACCATGAAGTATCTGGGATTGGTGCTCGACAGCCGATGGGAATTCGGCCCCCACTTCCGGCGGCTGGTGCCCAAGCTGATGGGTGCAGCGGGCGCGCTGTCAACGTTGCTTCCTAACATGGGGGGCCCGAGCGCCGCCTGTAGGCGGTTGTACGTGGGAATCGTGCGGTCCATGGCCCTATATGGGGCCCCTGTGTGGGCGATGGACCTGGCGGCCAGCACTCTAGCCATTCTGCGCAGACCGCAGAGGGCGATGGCCGTCAGAGTCGTCCGCGGGTATCGCACGATTTCCTACGAGGCGGCTTGCGTCCTGGCCGGATCCCCGCCCTGGGACCTAGAGGCTAAAGTACTCGCGTCGCTGTATCGGTGGCGCGAGGAAGAGCGGGCACGGGACTCGAGGCCGGTGCAGCGGCAGATAGCGCAGCGCCGAGCAGAGCTCCGTCAGGTCTTGGTGGCGGAATGGCGGCAGAGGCTTCTGCGCCCTACCGCCGGCCTCGCCACCGTCGAGGCGATCCGGCCAGTGCTCGACGACTGGCTCGGGAGAAGGCACGGCTCCCTGTCGTTCAGGGTGACGCAGGTGCTGTCGGGGCACGGCTGCTTCGGCAAGTACCTGTGTCGCATAGGCAGGGAGCCGGACGCTCGGTGCCACCACTGCGTCCATGGCGGGGAGGACACGGCGCAACACACGTTCGTTCAGTGTGTTGCTTGGGAGGAGCAGCGCCGTGTCCTCACAAATGAAGTAGGAGGCGATCTGTCGCTGCCGGCCGTGGTACGGAAGATGGTCGGCAGCGCAGAGTCGTGGGACGCAGTGGTGTCCTTCTGCGAGGACGTGATGTCGCGGAAGGAAGCTGCGGAACGGGAGAGGGAGATTTCAACTGCCGATCCCGCCCGCTGCAGGCGCTCCGGGCGCCGGAGGAGGGCAGACAACGCCCTCTTCCGCCCCCCATGAACGGGTCCAGGGGCGAAGGACTTGGGGAAGTCCCCGCCCCCTATTCAACGGACCCGAGGCGGAGGCGCGCGCGGGTGTCGACGCGCGCCTCTGAGGCGTTGCACGGGGGAGTTTAACACCTCACCCCCCCGTGCCCGAGGCGAGGCCCGCAAGGCGGGCCAGCACCAGTGCGGGGCTGCGGAAGAATTTGGATTCCCGCGGCCCCGCGCCCACGTGTAAGGAGGACACAGGGGGGTTTTAGCCGGTAAGAGTCCGGCACACCCCTCCGCCTCTCCCCAGGCGGAGGAAGTCCATGAGGATTTCCCCCCGAGTAAAAAAAAAAAAAAAAAAAAAAAAAGGTTAGGTTAGGTTAGGTTAGGTTCATGGGGGGCCCGAGCGCCGCCTGTAGGCGGTTGTACGTGGGAATCGTGCGGTCCATGGCCCTATATGGGGCCCCTGTGTGGGCGATGGACCTGGCGGCCAGCACTCTAGCCATTCTGCGCAGACCGCAGAGGGCGATGGCCGTCAGAGTCGTCCGCGGGTATCGCACGATTTCCTACGAGGCGGCTTGCGTCCTGGCCGGATCCCCGCCCTGGGACCTAGAGGCTAAAGTACTCGCGTCGCTGTATCGGTGGCGCGAGGAAGAGCGGGCACGGGACTCGAGGCCGGTGCAGCGGCAGATAGCGCAGCGCCGAGCAGAGCTCCGTCAGGTCTTGGTGGCGGAATGGCGGCAGAGGCTTCTGCGCCCTGCCGCCGGCCTCGCCACCGTCGAGGCGATCCGGCCAGTGCTCGACGACTGGCTCGGGAGAAGGCACGGCTCCCTGTCGTTCAGGGTGACGCAGGTGCTGTCGGGGCACGGCTGCTTCGGCAAGTACCTGTGTCGCATAGGCAGGGAGCCGGACGCTCGGTGCCACCACTGCGTCCATGGCGGGGAGGACACGGCGCAACACACGTTCGTTCAGTGTGTTGCTTGGGAGGAGCAGCGCCGTGTCCTCACAAATGAAGTAGGAGGCGATCTGTCGCTGCCGGCCGTGGTACGGAAGATGGTCGGCAGCGCAGAGTCGTGGGACGCAGTGGTGTCCTTCTGCGAGGACGTGATGTCGCAGAAGGAAGCTGCGGAACGGGAGAGGGAGATTTCAACTGCCGATCCCGCCCGCAGCAGGCGCTCCGGGCGCCGGAGGAGGGCAGACAACGCCCTCTTCCGCCCCCCATGAACGGGTCCAGGGGCGAAGGACTTGGGGAAGTCCCCGCCCCCTATTCAACGGACCCGAGGCGGAGGCGCGCGCGGGTGTCGACGCGCGCCTCTGAGGCGTTGCACGGGGGAGTTTAACACCTCACCCCCCCGTGCCCGAGGCGAGGCCCGCAAGGCGGGCCAGCACCAGTGCGGGGCTGCGGAAGAATTTGGATTCCCGCGGCCCCGCGCCCACGTGTAAGGAGGACACAGGGGGGTTTTAGCCGGTAAGAGTCCGGCACACCCCTCCGCCTCTCCCCAGGCGGAGGAAGTCCATGAGGATTTCCCCCCGAGTAAAAAAAAAAAAAAAAAAAAAGGTTAGGTTAGGTTAGGTTAGGTTAGGTTAGGTTTCTGAGGAGGTGGCGGCGGCCGTTGCTCGTGGCGGAGAGTGTCCGCCGGACAAGGTGCGGGCCGGCGACATACGCGTTGACGCTACCGGACTCGGCGTAGTCTGGGTTCGGTGCCCTGTAGCGTCGGCGAAAAAGATCGCCGATAGTGGCAGATTGCTGGTTGGCTGGGTTGCAGCGAGGGTGAAACTCCTGCAGCCCCGGGCTTTGCGGTGCTTCCGGTGCCTGGAGAAGGGGCACGTCCGGGCAAAATGCACCGCCGAGATTGACCGCAGCGACCTCTGTTATCGTTGCGGTCAGCCCGGCCACAAGGCGGCCCAGTGTTCCGCGGCGCCAAACTGCTGCTTGTGTTCGGCTGTGGGGAAGCCAGCGGGACACAAAGTGGGCGGAGGGGCCTGTGGCGCGCCTGCCAGCAAGGCCAAGAAAAAGAAGAGGAGCTCTAAGCCTGCCGGGGAAACCTCGCCACCCCCGCAGGCCAGTAGCTCCGCGGCCGACTCCCGGCCCAGGACCGTTGCCGAGGGAATGGAGTGTCAATAATAGGGCACCTCCATTTCCTCCAGGGCAACATCAACCACTGTGCCAGAGCTCAGGATCTTCTCCTCCAGAGCATGGCAGAGTGGTCGATTGACGTGGCTGTGGTCGCCGAGCCGTACTTCATCCCCGCCCGTGACAACTGGCTGGGGTGCGCTGACGGTTTGGTGGCCATTATTGGCGGGACTCTGACCGACCCGTCTCGGGGCCGTGGCTGGGTTGCTGCGGTCTCGGGCGGCATCGTCATTGTGGGGGCGTATTTCTCCCCCAACAAGAGTCTCGCCGACTTCGAGGGTTTCCTTGTCGAGTTGGGCGCCGTCGTAGGCCGCCATCACCCTCGCCCCGTTCTGGTGCTCGGGGATCTCAACGCCAAGTCATCGGCGTGGGGATCTCCGGTCACTGACCCTCGGGGCGAGGTGCTGGAAGAGTGGGCGGTGACGACCGGTCTGGTCGTCCTGAATCGGGGCTCGGAATACACGTGCGTGCGGCAGCGGGGCGGGTCGATAGTGGACGTCTCGTTCGCTAGCCCCTCTGTCGCCAGCCGAGTCCGCGACTGGCGTGTCGCCGTGGAGGTGGAGACGCTGTCGGACCACAGGTATATCCGGTTCGACGTCTCTGCCCAGACCGCGAGCGGCCGCCATCCAACAGCCCCGATCAACGACGGCCCGCGCTGGGCGCTTAAGTGCATCGACAAGGAACTGCTCGAGGAAGCTGCCTTAGTCCAGTCCTGGATTTGGGAGTCGGCGACGGACGGCCCCGTCGACGTCGAAGCGGTGGCGCTGCGGTTTCGCGGGGCGATGACGCAGATCTGCGACGCGTCCATGCCCCGCGTCCGCCAACAGTCCGCAAGGCGCCAGGTGTACTGGTGGACCGCCGAGATTGCGCAGTTGCGCATCGCGTGCGTTGCGGCTCGCCGCCAGTACACACGATACCGGAGACGACGTCGACGGGTTTCCGCCGAGGAGGACGCGCTGTATGAGGCGTACAGCGCGTCCAAGGAGACTCTGTGGCTGGCCATCGGCGATTCTAAGTCGCGTGCCAGGGAGGAGCTGCTGGGGTCCCTGGATCGGGATCCGTGGGGCCGCCCCTACCGTTGGGTACGGGGCAAGCTGCGTGCATGGGCGCCTCCACTGGTGCAGAGCATGCAGCCCCAGCTGCTAGGGGCGGTCGTATTGGCGCTCTTCCCTGAGCGAGCGGGACACGTTCCCCCGACGATGGCTTCACCCTCGGCCACAGACTCTCCCGAAGAGGAGAGCACCGATGTCCCCGAGGTGACGCAAGCAGAGACGAGAGCGGCCGTGTCGCGGCTCCGGGCTAAGAACACGGCGCCCGGACCCGACGGAGTTCCTGGCCGAGCTCTCGTCCTGGCTCTGAAGGAGCTAGAGCCCCAGCTGAGAGGGCTCTTCACGGCATGTCTCGAGCAGGGTCAGTTTCCCAGTGTGTGGAAGGAGGGGAGGCTGGTCCTGCTCAGGAAGGAGGGGCGCCCCGCGGACTCGCCGTCCGCGTACCGGCCCATAGTGCTGCTCGACGAGGCGGGCAAACTCTTTGAGCGTGTCATCGCAGATCGCCTCGTCAGCCACTTGTGCAGAGAGGGGCCGGACCTGGACGACAACCAGTTTGGTTTTCGTCGCGGGCGCTCCACCGTAGACGCCATAATGCGCGTGAGAGCCCTGGCGGAGGAGACGGTGTCCCAGGGTGGGGTGGTGTTGGCGGTGTCTTTAGACATCTCCAACGCGTTCAACACCCTGCCCTGGAGCTGTATTCGGGAGGCACTGAGATATCACCGCGTGCCTCCCTACCTCCGTCGCACAGTAGGGGCCTACCTAGAAGGTAGATGCGTCACATATCGGGGACATGACGGTGCCGGTCGGCACCTCATGACGTGCGGTGTTCCACAGGGATCGGTGCTGGGGCCGCTCCTGTGGAACATCGGTTACGATTGGGTGCTGAGAGGCGAACTCCCGTCGGGCGCCGACTTGACGTGTTATGCGGACGACACGCTTGTCACTGCCCGGGGGAGCTCGCACAGGGAAGCAGCGTTGATAGCCACGGCTGCGGTGTCACAGGTGGTGAACCGCATCCGGCGCCTGGGCCTGGAGGTGGCCCTCAACAAGTCGGAGGCCATGGTGTTTCATGGCCCCCGACGCGCGCCGCCGTCGGGATCACACATCGTGGTCGGTGGAGCCCGGATAGCTGTCGAGTCCACCATGAAGTATCTGGGATTGGTGCTCGACAGCCGATGGGAATTCGGCCCCCACTTCCGGCGGCTGGTGCCCAAGCTGATGGGTGCAGCGGGCGCGCTGTCAACGTTGCTTCCTAACATGGGGGGCCCGAGCGCCGCCTGTAGGCGGTTGTACGTGGGAATCGTGCGGTCCATGGCCCTATATGGGGCCCCTGTGTGGGCGATGGACCTGACGGCCAGCACTCTAGCCATTCTGCGCAGACCGCAGAGGGCGATGGCCGTCAGAGTCGTCCGCGGGTATCGCACGATTTCCTACGAGGCGGCTTGCGTCCTGGCCGGATCCCCGCCCTGGGACCTAGAGGCTAAAGTACTCGCGTCGCTGTATCGGTGGCGCGAGGAAGAGCGGGCACGGGACTCGAGGCCGGTGCAGCGGCAGATAGCGCAGCGCCGAGCAGAGCTCCGTCAGGTCTTGGTGGCGGAATGGCGGCAGAGGCTTCTGCGCCCTACCGCCGGCCTCGCCACCGTCGAGGCGATCCGGCCAGTGCTCGACGACTGGCTCGGGAGAAGGCACGGCTCCCTGTCGTTCAGGGTGGCGCAGGTGCTGTCGGGGCACGGCTGCTTCGGCAAGTACCTGTGTCGCATAGGCAGGGAGCCGGACGCTCGGTGCCACCACTGCGTCCATGGCGGGGAGGACACGGCGCAACACACGTTCGTTCAGTGTGTTGCTTGGGAGGAGCAGCGCCGTGTCCTCACAAATGAAGTAGGAGGCGATCTGTCGCTGCCGGCCGTGGTACGGAAAATGGTCGGCAGCGCAGAGTCGTGGGACGCAGTGGTGTCCTTCTGCGAGGACGTGATGTCGCAGAAGGAAGCTGCGGAACGGGAGAGGGAGATTTCAACTGCCGATCCCGCCCGCAGCAGGCGCTCCGGGCGCCGGAGGAGGGCAGACAACGCCCTCTTCCGCCCCCCATGAACGGGTCCAGGGGCGAAGGACTTGGGGAAGTCCCCGCCCCCTATTCAACGGACCCGAGGCGGAGGCGCGCGCGGGTGTCGACGCGCGCCTCTGAGGCGTTGCACGGGGGAGTTTAACACCTCACCCCCCCGTGCCCGAGGCGAGGCCCGCAAGGCGGGCCAGCACCAGTGCGGGGCTGCGGAAGAATTTGGATTCCCGCGGCCCCGCGCCCACGTGTAAGGAGGACACAGGGGGGTTTTAGCCGGTAAGAGTCCGGCACACCCCTCCGCCTCTCCCCAGGCGGAGGAAGTCCATGAGGATTTCCCCCCGAGTAAAAAAAAAAAAAAAAAAAGGTTAGGTTAGGTTAGGTTGTCGGTGGAGCCCGGATAGCTGTCGAGTCCACCATGAAGTATCTGGGATTGGTGCTCGACAGCCGATGGGAATTCGGCCCCCACTTCCGGCGGCTGGTGCCCAAGCTGATGGGTGCAGCGGGCGCGCTGTCAACGTTGCTTCCTAACATGGGGGGCCCGAGCGCCGCCTGTAGGCGGTTGTACGTGGGAATCGTGCGGTCCATGGCCCTATATGGGGCCCCTGTGTGGGCGATGGACCTGGCGGCCAGCACTCTAGCCATTCTGCGCAGACCGCAGAGGGCGATGGCCGTCAGAGTCGTCCGCGGGTATCGCACGATTTCCTACGAGGCGGCTTGCGTCCTGGCCGGATCCCCGCCCTGGGACCTAGAGGCTAAAGTACTCGCGTCGCTGTATCGGTGGCGCGAGGAAGAGCGGGCACGGGACTCGAGGCCGGTGCAGCGGCAGATAGCGCAGCGCCGAGCAGAGCTCCGTCAGGTCTTGGTGGCGGAATGGCGGCAGAGGCTTCTGCGCCCTACCGCCGGCCTCGCCACCGTCGAGGCGATCCGGCCAGTGCTCGACGACTGGCTCGGGAGAAGGCACGGCTCCCTGTCGTTCAGGGTGACGCAGGTGCTGTCGGGGCACGGCTGCTTCGGCAAGTACCTGTGTCGCATAGGCAGGGAGCCGGACGCTCGGTGCCACCACTGCGTCCATGGCGGGGAGGACACGGCGCAACACACGTTCGTTCAGTGTGTTGCTTGGGAGGAGCAGCGCCGTGTCCTCACAAATGAAGTAGGAGGCGATCTGTCGCTGCCGGCCGTGGTACGGAAGATGGTCGGCAGCGCAGAGTCGTGGGACGCAGTGGTGTCCTTCTGCGAGGACGTGATGTCGCGGAAGGAAGCTGCGGAACGGGAGAGGGAGATTTCAACTGCCGATCCCGCCCGCTGCAGGCGCTCCGGGCGCCGGAGGAGGGCAGACAACGCCCTCTTCCGCCCCCCATGAACGGGTCCAGGGGCGAAGGACTTGGGGAAGTCCCCGCCCCCTATTCAACGGACCCGAGGCGGAGGCGCGCGCGGGTGTCGACGCGCGCCTCTGAGGCGTTGCACGGGGGAGTTTAACACCTCACCCCCCCGTGCCCGAGGCGAGGCCCGCAAGGCGGGCCAGCACCAGTGCGGGGCTGCGGAAGAATTTGGATTCCCGCGGCCCCGCGCCCACGTGTAAGGAGGACACAGGGGGGTTTTAGCCGGTAAGAGTCCGGCACACCCCTCCGCCTCTCCCCAGGCGGAGGAAGTCCATGAGGATTTCCCCCCGAGTAAAAAAAAAAAAAAAAAAAAAAAAAGGTTAGGTTAGGTTAGGTTAGGTTCATGGGGGGCCCGAGCGCCGCCTGTAGGCGGTTGTACGTGGGAATCGTGCGGTCCATGGCCCTATATGGGGCCCCTGTGTGGGCGATGGACCTGGCGGCCAGCACTCTAGCCATTCTGCGCAGACCGCAGAGGGCGATGGCCGTCAGAGTCGTCCGCGGGTATCGCACGATTTCCTACGAGGCGGCTTGCGTCCTGGCCGGATCCCCGCCCTGGGACCTAGAGGCTAAAGTACTCGCGTCGCTGTATCGGTGGCGCGAGGAAGAGCGGGCACGGGACTCGAGGCCGGTGCAGCGGCAGATAGCGCAGCGCCGAGCAGAGCTCCGTCAGGTCTTGGTGGCGGAATGGCGGCAGAGGCTTCTGCGCCCTGCCGCCGGCCTCGCCACCGTCGAGGCGATCCGGCCAGTGCTCGACGACTGGCTCGGGAGAAGGCACGGCTCCCTGTCGTTCAGGGTGACGCAGGTGCTGTCGGGGCACGGCTGCTTCGGCAAGTACCTGTGTCGCATAGGCAGGGAGCCGGACGCTCGGTGCCACCACTGCGTCCATGGCGGGGAGGACACGGCGCAACACACGTTCGTTCAGTGTGTTGCTTGGGAGGAGCAGCGCCGTGTCCTCACAAATGAAGTAGGAGGCGATCTGTCGCTGCCGGCCGTGGTACGGAAGATGGTCGGCAGCGCAGAGTCGTGGGACGCAGTGGTGTCCTTCTGCGAGGACGTGATGTCGCAGAAGGAAGCTGCGGAACGGGAGAGGGAGATTTCAACTGCCGATCCCGCCCGCAGCAGGCGCTCCGGGCGCCGGAGGAGGGCAGACAACGCCCTCTTCCGCCCCCCATGAACGGGTCCAGGGGCGAAGGACTTGGGGAAGTCCCCGCCCCCTATTCAACGGACCCGAGGCGGAGGCGCGCGCGGGTGTCGACGCGCGCCTCTGAGGCGTTGCACGGGGTTAGGTTAGGTTAGGTTAGGTTAGGTTAGGTTAGGTTAGGTTAGGTTAGGTTAGGTTAGGTTAGGTTAGGTTAGGTTAGGTTAGGTTAGGTTAGGTTAGGTTAGGTTAGGTTAGGTTAGGTTAGGTTAGGTTAGGTTAGGTTAGGTTAGGTTAGGTTAGGTTAGGTTAGGTTAGGTTAGGTTAGGTTAGGTTAGGTTAGGTTAGGTTAGGTTAGGTTAGGTTAGGTTAGGTTAGGTTAGGTTAGGTTAGGTTAGGTTAGGTTAGGTTAGGTTAGGTTAGGTTAGGTTAGGTTAGGTTAGGTTAGGTTAGGTTAGGTTAGGTTAGGTTAGGTTAGGTTAGGTTAGGTTAGGTTAGGTTAGGTTTTTTTTTTTTTTTTTTTTTTTTTTTTTTTTTTTTGTGGCAGGAGTGGGAAATCCTCATGGACACCCCGAGGGGTAGTGCCGGACTCTTACCGGCTAAAACCCACTCCTGCCGTCAAGTGTACCCCTGACATAGTCAGAGACCTTATTTGCTCTGTTTTTAATTTTTAAACTTTTAGCAATTAAGTTTTTGGTGGAATAATATGTAGTTGAGTATAATATATATATATTTAAATAAATAATATAATTTGTATAATACCTTATAAGGGTTTTCTGTTTAGCTTATAAATAATTATATCTAATACGTTATAAACATTTATGTATAATAATTTTTCGATAGATATTAAGATATAATAAATATGTTTATATAATAAATTCAATACTTTTAATAATTAACAATTTTTTAATAAATAATAACTCTCAACTCGTTTATAATTCCCCATGCTTGCCAGGCCATATTATTGCTAATAAGGTGGAAGCATGGGTCGGGCTTCTTTATTCCTACCTATTATCTCTTGTTTTATTTTTATTTATTACTATTAAAGCCAATTTTATTGCGTATTCTAGAAATTTTGATCTTGTCTTTTTGCTTCTTATTAGGCCAGCTAAAGTGTTTTTACTAAGTTCGACCCCCAGCTGTTGTTCCAGGTCATAGCGCTCGCGAGCAAAGATGGGACACTCCAGCAGTATATGTGGCACAGATTCTTCTGCGAGTGGATCGCATGTGCACGACGAGCTCTCCTTACACTTGAAACGTTTCAAGTATGCAGAGAACCCGCCGTGTCCCGTTAGTATTTGGGTGGTAATGCTGGAGTGTTCCATCCCCCTTACTATCCTATAAGCGTCTGGTGCATTCGGGAAGAATAATTTTGTCCCAGAGGCAGTCTCCCCCGACCCGTATCTCCGGTCCCATTCGCCAAGCGTTTCCATACGGATTTGTCGCCTGACGAATGATATCGGACACAGGTCATAGTCCGGTTTCCTCTTTGACCGTAGAGCAGCTTCTTTTGCTAGTTGGTCGGCTCTTTCGTTCCCCTCCAGCCCTGCGTGGGCCTTGATCCAGAACAAGGAGACGCTCTTGTTCTGGAGCGTGCAGAGTCGGATGGCGTCTCTCGTTTCCACAGCTAAGGGGTGGTTAGGTTAGGTTAGGTTAGGTTAGGTTAGGTTAGGTTAGGTTAGGTTAGGTTAGGTTAGGTTAGGTTAGGTTAGGTTAGGTTAGGTTAGGTTAGGTTAGGTTAGGTTAGGTTAGGTTAGGTTAGGTTAGGTTAGGTTAGGTTAGGTTAGGTTAGGTTAGGTTAGGTTAGGTTAGGTTAGGTTAGGTTAGGTTAGGTTAGGTTAGGTTAGGTTAGGTTAGGTTAGGTTAGGTTAGGTTAGGTTAGGTTAGGTTAGGTTAGGTTAGGTTAGGTTAGGTTAGGTTAGGTTAGGTTAGGTTAGGTTAGGTTAGGTTAGGTTAGGTTAGGTTAGGTTAGGTTAGGTTAGGTTAGGTTAGGTTAGGTTAGGTTAGGTTAGGTTAGGTTAGGTTAGGTTAGGTTAGGTTAGGTTAGGTTAGGTTAGGTTAGGTTAGGTTAGGTTAGGTTAGGTTAGGTTAGGTTAGGTTAGGTTTTTTTTTTTTTTTTTTTTTTTTTTTTGTGGCAGGAGTGGGAAATCCTCATGGACACCCCGAGGGGTAGTGCCGGACTCTTACCGGCTAAAACCCACTCCTGCCGTCCCTTGTTCCCCTGACGTGATCAGGGACCTGTTTAGTCTATATTTCTTATATTATAGCTTAGGTTATTAATTGATGATACGTGGAATCTAGATCGTATTAAATATATATTTGTATATAATAAATATTCATATATATTTACATAGATGGATATATTTATATAAAGTAGTTCATGTGTATTCTATATCATATAATCTCAGTATTTATAAATAATAAAATCTCAGTTTTGTATATAATATATTGTCATTTTTGTGTATAGTTGTATATGGTATAGTTTTATTATTTGTGTATATTAAATTATAAATTTTTATATAGTTGTATAAATTAAATGATAAGTATTTGTGTATAATTTTATAAAATATATGTTAAATATTTGTGTAGGTATATATGTATATGTAATAAGTTGACGATCTTTTTGTATACCCCATGCTTACCAGGCCATATTACTTCTAATAAGGTGGAAGCATGGGTCAGGCTTCTTTATTCCTACGAATGGTATTATTTGCGATTGTTTCGGCATACTCCAGAAATTTTTCTCGTGCTTTTCGCTTGTTCATTATGTGGCTAATGTTTTGCAGGCTCAGCTCTATATCTAACTCCTGTTCCAGTGTCCAGCGTTCTAGCGCGGAGATAGGGCATCCCAGAATGATATGGGGGACAGACTCGATCGCACTGGGGTCGCAGATGCACGACGGGCTCTCCTTACACTTAAAGCGGTGCAGGTATTCGGAGAACCCGCCGTGTCCCGTCAGTACTTGTGTTATTACCCCCCGTGGTTTAATTTTTTGGACGATCCTGTACGCGTCCGCAGCGTTGGGCAAAAAGATCTTGGTGACCCCCGCTGTCACTCCGCCCCCGTATCTCCGATTCCATTCGCCCAGCGACTCCAGTCGGATCTGCCGCTTGACGAATGAAACCGGGCAGAGGTCATAGTCCGGCCTGGTTTTGCTTTTTAAGGCCGCTTCCTTGGCCAGGTGATCGGCGCGCTCATTTCCCTCCAGTCCAGCGTGTGCCTTTATCCAGTACAAGGACGTATTTTTGCCCTGGGATAAAGCCACGTTAAGGTTCGCCCTTGCTTCCACTGCCAGGGCGTGGAGGGCACTTTGGTTAGTGACTGTTTGCAGAGCTGCCTTCGAGTCACTGTATATGCCAAAAGTGCCCTCCCGGCGTCGCAGTATTTGCCTGGTGGCTACGCATATGGCCAGGAGTTCTGCCTGGTAGACAGTACAGCAAGACGACAGACTGAGTTTCGAGGACTTGATCTCGGCCTCTCTATCCCAAAGGGAGAGTGCTGCGCCGACCTTGCCCTCGATCTTGCTGCCGTCTGTAAAGAACCGTATGTCCTGGCTGTTGTGGGTTTCCACATGTGACTGGTCTACCAAACTCACGAACCCCATGGCCGTATGTTTCGCCGGGTGCGGCGTGTCTGCGAACGCTACCACCCGTTCCACCTCACGACCAGCCAGCGAGGTCACTCCCTTTTTCATTTCGTACAGCGCGGCTGCTTCCTGTATTCTAAGGTCGAGCGGGAGCAACCCCGCCAGCACAAGTGCCGAATGCAGTGAGACGGTGCGGTAGGCTCCACACAGCTTCTGAGCGAACCCTCGCTGGACCGAGTTTAGGTGCTTTTGCACACCGACTTTCTTGGCTGCTGGCGCCCAGGCGCTGGCCGCGTAAAGGATCACCGGCTCCACCGCCGCCATGTATATGCTGCGGATCACCTCGGGGTGTAGACCCCAGCTCACCTTTGCCGCTCTGGCCAATTGCTTGTAGATGTTGATGGCCTTCTTACAAACATTTGCGACGTGCGTGTTGAAGGTGAGCTTGTGGTCCACGGTAAGCCCCAGTATCTTGATTTCTTCAGACATGCCAATGGCGACCCCGCCCATGCTCAGGAGGGGGACATCGTACTTTAGCTTCCTGGTTACGACCATAGCGCATGTTTTGTGTGGCGCAAACTTCAGCTTATTTCTGATGCCCCACTCCCGAACATACTCGAGGGCGGCATTGGCACGTCTCTGGATATCGAGTGCTGTATCCCCGCTGAAAATGAGGACGACGTCGTCAGCGAAAGCCTGGCAATAGTCGCCTCGCTGTTCAAGACCTTTTAGCAGGGGATCCAGCACCAGATTCCAAAGGATTGGGCCTCCGATGGACCCCTGCACACACCCCTTGTTCGTATTCCTGCGGCACTCCGCTCCGGCATACCTGACCCGGACACACCTGTCGTTGAGGTAGCTGTCTATCATCCTTCTTATGTTTACCGGGCACTTTTCCTCAGCCAGTCTGGTCCTGATGGCCGGCCACCATGCGCTATCGAAGGCTCCCTCTATATCAAGGGAGACAACAGTGATCAGTTTTTTGTCATTTAACTTTTCCTTGATATGTTGCATCATGGTGTAGAGGGAGTCCTCGGTGCTTTTTTGTGGCATGAAGCCAAACTGGCGAGTACTAAGCCGCGGGATTAGGTGCCATTTGAGACGAGCTACCATCAGCTTTTCCAGGATTTTGCCCAGGACAGGTAATAGGCCGATGGGCCTGTAAGACTTCGGGGCGGTGTAGGTGTCCTTCCCTGGTTTTCGGAGGATCACCACTGTGGCCTCCTTCCAGGCTCCGGGGAAGTGTCCCTGCTCCAGACATTTATTGGCCAGAGCGAGGAAGATCCCCGGATCGCGGAAGATGGCCTGAGCGCAGATATCGGCAGTGAGGCCATCTGCCCCGGGAGCTTTTTTCGGGTTGAAACTATCCACCGCCTTTTTAAGTTCCTGTAGCGTGAACGGTGGGTCATGGTGTTCATCATGCGACCACACGTTCGAACGATCGGCAGCTTCACGAGTACGGCGGTGGTCCTCGGTTTCACCCTCTTCCGAGTCCACAGGGTAGAAGGTCTCCGCCAGGAGCCGCGCGGAGTTTTCTGGGCTCAATGGCAATCCGTCCTTGACCAGGGGCACATCCTCACATCTCCTAGCGGTGCGACTGATGACCCTATAAATCCCCTCCCATACGCCCTCCCTATCCTGTTTCTCGCAGAACCCCTTCCAACTATGCACCTGTGCCCTTTTGGCTTCGAGCTCGTATTTATCTTTTGCTTGCAGGTACTCATCAACGACCTTTTGTCTCCGGATCGGTGCAGCGCAACGTATGCGGTGTTTCCTGGTGTTGACCTCTTTCTTCATCTCGACGAGCTCGGTTGACCACCACGGTAAGTTGACTAATCTACTATTTTTAATTTTAGGTATTGTATCCTGACTTGTTTTAATGATGTTATTTATATAATTTTGAATGAACTGGTCTAAAGATGTTATGTTATTGATTTTGTTTATTTCTATACTATTGATTTGATGCTCTTCTTCCAATTGGGCCAATTTCTCACGAAATTGACTCCAATTGGCTTTTTTGGTGTTGAATATTCTAGTTTGCCTGTTGATATTAATACCTTTTGATTTTTCTAATTTAATTTTGAAAACTATACCGTTGTGGTCCGAGCTCGTGATGCCGCTCTCGACTCTCCAGTCCTCGATTAGACCGAGGAGTCCCTCCGAGCAGGCTGTGAGGTCAACAAAGCTGGTGAACTGCTTTCCTCCTCTGATGGTGTCGAAGGTCGGAGTATTGCCGGTGTTGAGTACCTGCAAGCCCATGTCCTCGAAGCTGCCAGCAACTTCTTCACCCCTGCCGTCGATGATTGAGCTACCCCACCAGGTGCTCTTTGCGTTCGCGTCGCCCCCAACTACTATGTTTAAATGACCCATTTCCTCTCTAATCCGCCTTAGTTGCTCCAAGTATGGCTCTATAGGCTGGTCCGGTTCAAAGTAGAACGAGACTACCGCAATCTCCCAGGCGCGAGTACGGATCCTTACCACCGTGATGTTGTTGGTGGTAAGTTCTGGACACTGTAGTACGTCTAGGTCGTGATTGAAGACTGCTATTGCCGACTTTACAGTTCCTTCTCCTTGGTCGGCGCTCTGGAAGATTCTAACTCCGTGGTAGTCTCGCATCTTCCGGATCCCGCCCACATACGGCTCCTGGAGCAACGCCAGAGCAACTTTCCTATCGCCAGCCTCAATGAGCAGTTCTTGTGTGGCTAGGTTTTTCCTCTGGAGGTTTGTCTGGATGACCGAGTACTCTGGGTCAGGTCGGGGTCGATTTGCTCGCTGGCTGATTCCAGGTGCGGTAGGCTCAACCTTAGCAGTAGGCTACTGACAGACGGGATAGTGCATCCCACTTCACTCGGACGGGGCACTCGCTGTCAAAGGCGTTATGGTCGACTTTGGGCATTTTCGCCAGAAGGCAGTTGCGGCATTTGGGAGGTTCGGCTGCTTGTCTGGAGGGGCAGTCAGCTTGGAGGTGGAGGTCTCCGCAATGAATGCAGACATCGGCTGTTTCCGTGCACATCTTCCGGGTATGACCGTAGCGCAGGCAGCGCGTGCACTGCACCAGAGGTGACTGGTCCAGTACACGCACCCTCTGCAGGTCGATGTGCAGTCTTCCCGCCGATGTCAGCCTCTGCCATAATGCTGGGGACACCTGCAGAATGATGTGGCACGTGTGGGGATTTCTCGTCCTACGACGGTATTTGATGCCCATTTTAGCATCCTCCGCAGGTACGTCCCCAATCAGGTGGTGGTTTTGGCGTTTTATTGCCTGGATGACCTCCTCGTCCGAGTGACAGGAGAGGACGTCCTTGATGATAATGAGCGGGTCCTTGTTCTTAACTTCTTCCACCGTCAGGTTACCCGCTCTCTTGATCCTCTCCGTCGCCCTCGTCATTTCCTCCCGGGATCCAAAGCCCACAACTACCTTCCGGTCCCTTGCCTTCCTCAGCCGTTCGACCCTCGTGCCCTCATTTTTTGCATCGACCGCCGTCCTCAGCTTTTCGATGACCACTTCACCGGTGTCCTGATCGCTGGTGGATGACACGATCACCGAGTGCAGCGGCTCTCGGAACTGTATTTTTGAGGTTGCGGCGATCTCTGCGAACGTCGGTTTCTGGCCAGCCACGTAGCGCGGCGCTTCTTTAAGTTGTTCCGACAGAGCCTGCGTATGCTGCTTGCAGTCCTCCAGGGCCTGGTTGTGGCTCTGGAGCGAATCCATGAGCTGATTCACAAGCTCTGTCGGAAATTCTTGTCGAGGAGTCTGCTGTGGTGGGATGAATTCCGCTGTATTTTCCAACTCGGCACTGGTTTCCCTCTCTGCCCCTGCCTCTTTTACGAGGTGGTAGAGTCTCTCGGCTGCTTTGGTGATCTCGTAAGCTATTTCCTTTTTAAGGTTACGAGAGCTCACCACCTGCATTTTGACTTTTGAGAGGCAGGCTTTGGCTTCGGTCAACCTGTTAATGTACCGAGTTGGCTGCGTCGTTTGAGAAAGTGGCGATGTTAAGATTATTGTTTGCTCAGGCCGTGTCTCTTGTGGTAGGGTTGTTTTGGGCCTGAGCTTGGGGGGCGATCTTTTCGGGGACTTTGGCTGTGGTGAAGGTGTTTTCTGAGAGCGGGCCTCGCTGAATATCTCTGCCTCCCGCTCTTCAGAACTGTGACGGGCTGATGGTCCTGCCTCTGCCACAGTTGAGCTCCCCGATTCCGACCTCTCTACTCTGGCCTTGGGCTTCTTCGCCACTGGAGTTCTCATGCCGAACATTATCAGGGGTTGGGTAAATATAATAGCTAAATCCCTGTAAAGGGGGGATAAGTCAGATAAAAATAGAATAAATAGTATAATAGGGTAATTATAAAATCAATATTCGTCAGCAATAATTAACATGAAAAAGTTATAAATTTGTGGCATTAAGCCTAGTCTATATTATTTAGAATTTGTGTAAAAATAAATACTAAAGCTAAGTGCAGCGGTCAAAAGACTCGTTGCACGGCGTTAACAACAATAGTTTGTCTAAGGGTTGGTCCCCAGTCAGATTGTGAGATAGAGGGCCACTAAATTAACGATAACTTTTTCTTATACAATAATTGGCCCTAAAACCTGCACAAAAAGCCGATTTATTCGAGTTTAGGAGCCCCGATTACACTAAAATTAATATTTTCCGAAAGGGGGTATGGCTAGAATGCCAAATCCGTCAAAAAATATTTTTCGAGAAGTTTGTCCCAAAGTCCTATCCCTTTCCTATAGTATTTTTTAAATTTCTATTATTGCGACTAAAGGGCGGGTGGGTGGGGCATTTTTTGACGTTTCGTGCGGCGTAGAGGGACGTGCGATACGTCAAAAGACGCGTCTCGGCGAGCCCTAGCCAGCTGTCCAGAAACTATAATAGGCTTTACTAGAAATTTTGAAAAATTTGGTCGAAAAACTGAAAAATTTAGTGTTTTTTAATAGAAAAGATTTAATTTCGACGTCCAAACCTACCCTAAATCGTGCAAAATGCAGTCAGGAAGACAGGTCGGGATGGTAAGTATTTAATAAAATTTTTACAATGAAAAAATCTTGTCAGAATTTTGAGAATTAATTAATTTTGTATTTTTCACAGGTCGAGAAGGGTGGGGGTGTCAAAAAATCGGGTCACACCGCTTCGATGTCGCGTTTGAGGGTTTGTGCGTGCTTACAAGCCTGTTGTAGCTATTATACGCAAAAAACCGCATCAAAATCGGTCTCCTTTTGAAAAAGTTATCAGGAGTACTAGTGTTTTTATAGGGCCTTAGGTGGATTTTGGCCGTGAACTGTTTGTATGGAAACGGGTGTTGTGCGAATTTTTTGACGTTTCGTGCGGCGTAGAGGGACGTGCGATACGTCAAAAGACGCGTCTCGGCGAGCCCTAGCCAGCTGTCCAGAAACTATAATAGGCTTTACTAGAAATTTTGAAAAATTTGGTCGAAAAACTGAAAAATTTAGTGTTTTTTAATAGAAAAGATTTAATTTCGACGTCCAAACCTACCCTAAATCGTGCAAAATGCAGTCAGGAAGACAGGTCGGGATGGTAAGTATTTAATAAAATTTTTACAATGAAAAAATCTTGTCAGAATTTTGAGAATTAATTAATTTTGTATTTTTCACAGGTCGAGAAGGGTGGGGGTGTCAAAAAATCGGGTCACACCGCTTCGATGTCGCGTTTGAGGGTTTGTGCGTGCTTACAAGCCTGTTGTAGCTATTATACGCAAAAAACCGCATCAAAATCGGTCTCCTTTTGAAAAAGTTATCAGGAGTACTAGTGTTTTTATAGGGCCTTAGGTGGATTTTGGCCGTGAACTGTTTGTATGGAAACGGGTGTTGTGCGAATTTTTTGACGTTTCGTGCGGCGTAGAGGGACGTGCGATACGTCAAAAGACGCGTCTCGGCGAGCCCTAGCCAGCTGTCCAGAAACTATAATAGGCTTTACTAGAAATTTTGAAAAATTTGGTCGAAAAACTGAAAAATTTAGTGTTTTTTAATAGAAAAGATTTAATTTCGACGTCCAAACCTACCCTAAATCGTGCAAAATGCAGTCAGGAAGACAGGTCGGGATGGTAAGTATTTAATAAAATTTTTACAATGAAAAAATCTTGTCAGAATTTTGAGAATTAATTAATTTTGTATTTTTCACAGGTCGAGAAGGGTGGGGGTGTCAAAAAATCGGGTCACACCGCTTCGATGTCGCGTTTGAGGGTTTGTGCGTGCTTACAAGCCTGTTGTAGCTATTATACGCAAAAAACCGCATCAAAATCGGTCTCCTTTTGAAAAAGTTATCAGGAGTACTAGTGTTTTTATAGGGCCTTAGGTGGATTTTGGCCGTGAACTGTTTGTATGGAAACGGGTGTTGTGCGAATTTTTTGACGTTTCGTGCGGCGTAGAGGGACGTGCGATACGTCAAAAGACGCGTCTCGGCGAGCCCTAGCCAGCTGTCCAGAAACTATAATAGGCTTTACTAGAAATTTTGAAAAATTTGGTCGAAAAACTGAAAAATTTAGTGTTTTTTAATAGAAAAGATTTAATTTCGACGTCCAAACCTACCCTAAATCGTGCAAAATGCAGTCAGGAAGACAGGTCGGGATGGTAAGTATTTAATAAAATTTTTACAATGAAAAAATCTTGTCAGAATTTTGAGAATTAATTAATTTTGTATTTTTCACAGGTCGAGAAGGGTGGGGGTGTCAAAAAATCGGGTCACACCGCTTCGATGTCGCGTTTGAGGGTTTGTGCGTGCTTACAAGCCTGTTGTAGCTATTATACGCAAAAAACCGCATCAAAATCGGTCTCCTTTTGAAAAAGTTATCGGTTAGGTTAGGTTAGGTTAGGTTAGGTTAGGTTAGGTTAGGTTAGGTTAGGTTAGGTTAGGTTAGGTTAGGTTAGGTTAGGTTAGGTTAGGTTAGGTTAGGTTAGGTTAGGTTAGGTTAGGTTAGGTTAGGTTAGGTTAGGTTAGGTTAGGTTAGGTTAGGTTAGGTTAGGTTAGGTTAGGTTAGGTTAGGTTAGGTTAGGTTAGGTTAGGTTAGGTTAGGTTAGGTTAGGTTAGGTTAGGTTAGGTTAGGTTAGGTTAGGTTAGGTTAGGTTAGGTTAGGTTAGGTTAGGTTAGGTTAGGTTAGGTTAGGTTAGGTTAGGTTAGGTTAGGTTAGGTTAGGTTAGGTTAGGTTAGGTTAGGTTAGGTTAGGTTAGGTTAGGTTAGGTTAGGTTAGGTTAGGTTAGGTTAGGTTAGGTTAGGTTAGGTTAGGTTAGGTTAGGTTAGGTTAGGTTAGGTTAGGTTAGGTTAGGTTAGGTTAGGTTAGGTTAGGTTAGGTTAGGTTAGGTTAGGTTAGGTTAGGTTAGGTTAGGTTAGGTTAGGTTAGGTTAGGTTAGGTTAGGTTAGGTTAGGTTAGGTTAGGTTAGGTTAGGTTAGGTTAGGTTAGGTTAGGTTAGGTTAGGTTAGGTTAGGTTAGGTTAGGTTAGGTTAGGTTAGGTTAGGTTAGGTTAGGTTAGGTTAGGTTAGGTTAGGTTAGGTTAGGTTAGGTTAGGTTAGGTTAGGTTAGGTTAGGTTAGGTTAGGTTAGGTTAGGTTAGGTTAGGTTAGGTTAGGTTAGGTTAGGTTAGGTTAGGTTAGGTTAGGTTAGGTTAGGTTAGGTTAGGTTAGGTTAGGTTAGGTTAGGTTAGGTTAGGTTAGGTTAGGTTAGGTTAGGTTAGGTTAGGTTAGGTTAGGTTAGGTTAGGTTAGGTTAGGTTAGGTTAGGTTAGGTTAGGTTAGGTTAGGTTAGGTTAGGTTAGGTTAGGTTAGGTTAGGTTAGGTTAGGTTAGGTTAGGTTAGGTTAGGTTAGGTTAGGTTAGGTTAGGTTAGGTTAGGTTAGGTTAGGTTAGGTTAGGTTAGGTTAGGTTAGGTTAGGTTAGGTTAGGTTAGGTTAGGTTAGGTTAGGTTAGGTTAGGTTAGGTTAGGTTAGGTTAGGTTAGGTTAGGTTAGGTTAGGTTAGGTTAGGTTAGGTTAGGTTAGGTTAGGTTAGGTTAGGTTAGGTTAGGTTAGGTTAGGTTAGGTTAGGTTAGGTTAGGTTAGGTTAGGTTAGGTTAGGTTAGGTTAGGTTAGGTTAGGTTAGGTTAGGTTAGGTTAGGTTAGGTTAGGTTAGGTTAGGTTAGGTTAGGTTAGGTTAGGTTAGGTTAGGTTAGGTTAGGTTAGGTTAGGTTAGGTTAGGTTAGGTTAGGTTAGGTTAGGTTAGGTTAGGTTAGGTTAGGTTAGGTTAGGTTAGGTTAGGTTAGGTTAGGTTAGGTTAGGTTAGGTTAGGTTAGGTTAGGTTAGGTTAGGTTAGGTTAGGTTAGGTTAGGTTAGGTTAGGTTAGGTTAGGTTAGGTTAGGTTAGGTTAGGTTAGGTTAGGTTAGGTTAGGTTAGGTTAGGTTAGGTTAGGTTAGGTTAGGTTAGGTTAGGTTAGGTTAGGTTAGGTTAGGTTAGGTTAGGTTAGGTTAGGTTAGGTTAGGTTAGGTTAGGTTAGGTTAGGTTAGGTTAGGTTAGGTTAGGTTAGGTTAGGTTAGGTTAGGTTAGGTTAGGTTAGGTTAGGTTAGGTTAGGTTAGGTTAGGTTAGGTTAGGTTAGGTTAGGTTAGGTTAGGTTAGGTTAGGTTAGGTTAGGTTAGGTTAGGTTAGGTTAGGTTAGGTTAGGTTAGGTTAGGTTAGGTTAGGTTAGGTTAGGTTAGGTTAGGTTAGGTTAGGTTAGGTTAGGTTAGGTTAGGTTAGGTTAGGTTAGGTTAGGTTAGGTTAGGTTAGGTTAGGTTAGGTTAGGTTAGGTTAGGTTAGGTTAGGTTAGGTTAGGTTAGGTTAGGTTAGGTTAGGTTAGGTTAGGTTAGGTTAGGTTAGGTTAGGTTAGGTTAGGTTAGGTTAGGTTAGGTTAGGTTAGGTTAGGTTAGGTTAGGTTAGGTTAGGTTAGGTTAGGTTAGGTTAGGTTAGGTTAGGTTAGGTTAGGTTAGGTTAGGTTAGGTTAGGTTAGGTTAGGTTAGGTTAGGTTAGGTTAGGTTAGGTTAGGTTAGGTTAGGTTAGGTTAGGTTAGGTTAGGTTAGGTTAGGTTAGGTTAGGTTAGGTTAGGTTAGGTTAGGTTAGGTTAGGTTAGGTTAGGTTAGGTTAGGTTAGGTTAGGTTAGGTTAGGTTAGGTTAGGTTAGGTTAGGTTAGGTTAGGTTAGGTTAGGTTAGGTTAGGTTAGGTTAGGTTAGGTTAGGTTAGGTTAGGTTAGGTTAGGTTAGGTTAGGTTAGGTTAGGTTAGGTTAGGTTAGGTTAGGTTAGGTTAGGTTAGGTTAGGTTAGGTTAGGTTAGGTTAGGTTAGGTTAGGTTAGGTTAGGTTAGGTTAGGTTAGGTTAGGTTAGGTTAGGTTAGGTTAGGTTAGGTTAGGTTAGGTTAGGTTAGGTTAGGTTAGGTTAGGTTAGGTTAGGTTAGGTTAGGTTAGGTTAGGTTAGGTTAGGTTAGGTTAGGTTAGGTTAGGTTAGGTTAGGTTAGGTTAGGTTAGGTTAGGTTAGGTTAGGTTAGGTTAGGTTAGGTTAGGTTAGGTTAGGTTAGGTTAGGTTAGGTTAGGTTAGGTTAGGTTAGGTTAGGTTAGGTTAGGTTAGGTTAGGTTAGGTTAGGTTAGGTTAGGTTAGGTTAGGTTAGGTTAGGTTAGGTTAGGTTAGGTTAGGTTAGGTTAGGTTAGGTTAGGTTAGGTTAGGTTAGGTTAGGTTAGGTTAGGTTAGGTTAGGTTAGGTTAGGTTAGGTTAGGTTAGGTTAGGTTAGGTTAGGTTAGGTTAGGTTAGGTTAGGTTAGGTTAGGTTAGGTTAGGTTAGGTTAGGTTAGGTTAGGTTAGGTTAGGTTAGGTTAGGTTAGGTTAGGTTAGGTTAGGTTAGGTTAGGTTAGGTTAGGTTAGGTTAGGTTAGGTTAGGTTAGGTTAGGTTAGGTTAGGTTAGGTTAGGTTAGGTTAGGTTAGGTTAGGTTAGGTTAGGTTAGGTTAGGTTAGGTTAGGTTAGGTTAGGTTAGGTTAGGTTAGGTTAGGTTAGGTTAGGTTAGGTTAGGTTAGGTTAGGTTAGGTTAGGTTAGGTTAGGTTAGGTTAGGTTAGGTTAGGTTAGGTTAGGTTAGGTTAGGTTAGGTTAGGTTAGGTTAGGTTAGGTTAGGTTAGGTTAGGTTAGGTTAGGTTAGGTTAGGTTAGGTTAGGTTAGGTTAGGTTAGGTTAGGTTAGGTTAGGTTAGGTTAGGTTAGGTTAGGTTAGGTTAGGTTAGGTTAGGTTAGGTTAGGTTAGGTTAGGTTAGGTTAGGTTAGGTTAGGTTAGGTTAGGTTAGGTTAGGTTAGGTTAGGTTAGGTTAGGTTAGGTTAGGTTAGGTTAGGTTAGGTTAGGTTAGGTTAGGTTAGGTTAGGTTAGGTTAGGTTAGGTTAGGTTAGGTTAGGTTAGGTTAGGTTAGGTTAGGTTAGGTTAGGTTAGGTTAGGTTAGGTTAGGTTAGGTTAGGTTAGGTTAGGTTAGGTTAGGTTAGGTTAGGTTAGGTTAGGTTAGGTTAGGTTAGGTTAGGTTAGGTTAGGTTAGGTTAGGTTAGGTTAGGTTAGGTTAGGTTAGGTTAGGTTAGGTTAGGTTAGGTTAGGTTAGGTTAGGTTAGGTTAGGTTAGGTTAGGTTAGGTTAGGTTAGGTTAGGTTAGGTTAGGTTAGGTTAGGTTAGGTTAGGTTAGGTTAGGTTAGGTTAGGTTAGGTTAGGTTAGGTTAGGTTAGGTTAGGTTAGGTTAGGTTAGGTTAGGTTAGGTTAGGTTAGGTTAGGTTAGGTTAGGTTAGGTTAGGTTAGGTTAGGTTAGGTTAGGTTAGGTTAGGTTAGGTTAGGTTAGGTTAGGTTAGGTTAGGTTAGGTTAGGTTAGGTTAGGTTAGGTTAGGTTAGGTTAGGTTAGGTTAGGTTAGGTTAGGTTAGGTTAGGTTAGGTTAGGTTAGGTTAGGTTAGGTTAGGTTAGGTTAGGTTAGGTTAGGTTAGGTTAGGTTAGGTTAGGTTAGGTTAGGTTAGGTTAGGTTAGGTTAGGTTAGGTTAGGTTAGGTTAGGTTAGGTTAGGTTAGGTTAGGTTAGGTTAGGTTAGGTTAGGTTAGGTTAGGTTAGGTTAGGTTAGGTTAGGTTAGGTTAGGTTAGGTTAGGTTAGGTTAGGTTAGGTTAGGTTAGGTTAGGTTAGGTTAGGTTAGGTTAGGTTAGGTTAGGTTAGGTTAGGTTAGGTTAGGTTAGGTTAGGTTAGGTTAGGTTAGGTTAGGTTAGGTTAGGTTAGGTTAGGTTAGGTTAGGTTAGGTTAGGTTAGGTTAGGTTAGGTTAGGTTAGGTTAGGTTAGGTTAGGTTAGGTTAGGTTAGGTTAGGTTAGGTTAGGTTAGGTTAGGTTAGGTTAGGTTAGGTTAGGTTAGGTTAGGTTAGGTTAGGTTAGGTTAGGTTAGGTTAGGTTAGGTTAGGTTAGGTTAGGTTAGGTTAGGTTAGGTTAGGTTAGGTTAGGTTAGGTTAGGTTAGGTTAGGTTAGGTTAGGTTAGGTTAGGTTAGGTTAGGTTAGGTTAGGTTAGGTTAGGTTAGGTTAGGTTAGGTTAGGTTAGGTTAGGTTAGGTTAGGTTAGGTTAGGTTAGGTTAGGTTAGGTTAGGTTAGGTTAGGTTAGGTTAGGTTAGGTTAGGTTAGGTTAGGTTAGGTTAGGTTAGGTTAGGTTAGGTTAGGTTAGGTTAGGTTAGGTTAGGTTAGGTTAGGTTAGGTTAGGTTAGGTTAGGTTAGGTTAGGTTAGGTTAGGTTAGGTTAGGTTAGGTTAGGTTAGGTTAGGTTAGGTTAGGTTAGGTTAGGTTAGGTTAGGTTAGGTTAGGTTAGGTTAGGTTAGGTTAGGTTAGGTTAGGTTAGGTTAGGTTAGGTTAGGTTAGGTTAGGTTAGGTTAGGTTAGGTTAGGTTAGGTTAGGTTAGGTTAGGTTAGGTTAGGTTAGGTTAGGTTAGGTTAGGTTAGGTTAGGTTAGGTTAGGTTAGGTTAGGTTAGGTTAGGTTAGGTTAGGTTAGGTTAGGTTAGGTTAGGTTAGGTTAGGTTAGGTTAGGTTAGGTTAGGTTAGGTTAGGTTAGGTTAGGTTAGGTTAGGTTAGGTTAGGTTAGGTTAGGTTAGGTTAGGTTAGGTTAGGTTAGGTTAGGTTAGGTTAGGTTAGGTTAGGTTAGGTTAGGTTAGGTTAGGTTAGGTTAGGTTAGGTTAGGTTAGGTTAGGTTAGGTTAGGTTAGGTTAGGTTAGGTTAGGTTAGGTTAGGTTAGGTTAGGTTAGGTTAGGTTAGGTTAGGTTAGGTTAGGTTAGGTTAGGTTAGGTTAGGTTAGGTTAGGTTAGGTTAGGTTAGGTTAGGTTAGGTTAGGTTAGGTTAGGTTAGGTTAGGTTAGGTTAGGTTAGGTTAGGTTAGGTTAGGTTAGGTTAGGTTAGGTTAGGTTAGGTTAGGTTAGGTTAGGTTAGGTTAGGTTAGGTTAGGTTAGGTTAGGTTAGGTTAGGTTAGGTTAGGTTAGGTTAGGTTAGGTTAGGTTAGGTTAGGTTAGGTTAGGTTAGGTTAGGTTAGGTTAGGTTAGGTTAGGTTAGGTTAGGTTAGGTTAGGTTAGGTTAGGTTAGGTTAGGTTAGGTTAGGTTAGGTTAGGTTAGGTTAGGTTAGGTTAGGTTAGGTTAGGTTAGGTTAGGTTAGGTTAGGTTAGGTTAGGTTAGGTTAGGTTAGGTTAGGTTAGGTTAGGTTAGGTTAGGTTAGGTTAGGTTAGGTTAGGTTAGGTTAGGTTAGGTTAGGTTAGGTTAGGTTAGGTTAGGTTAGGTTAGGTTAGGTTAGGTTAGGTTAGGTTAGGTTAGGTTAGGTTAGGTTAGGTTAGGTTAGGTTAGGTTAGGTTAGGTTAGGTTAGGTTAGGTTAGGTTAGGTTAGGTTAGGTTAGGTTAGGTTAGGTTAGGTTAGGTTAGGTTAGGTTAGGTTAGGTTAGGTTAGGTTAGGTTAGGTTAGGTTAGGTTAGGTTAGGTTAGGTTAGGTTAGGTTAGGTTAGGTTAGGTTAGGTTAGGTTAGGTTAGGTTAGGTTAGGTTAGGTTAGGTTAGGTTAGGTTAGGTTAGGTTAGGTTAGGTTAGGTTAGGTTAGGTTAGGTTAGGTTAGGTTAGGTTAGGTTAGGTTAGGTTAGGTTAGGTTAGGTTAGGTTAGGTTAGGTTAGGTTAGGTTAGGTTAGGTTAGGTTAGGTTAGGTTAGGTTAGGTTAGGTTAGGTTAGGTTAGGTTAGGTTAGGTTAGGTTAGGTTAGGTTAGGTTAGGTTAGGTTAGGTTAGGTTAGGTTAGGTTAGGTTAGGTTAGGTTAGGTTAGGTTAGGTTAGGTTAGGTTAGGTTAGGTTAGGTTAGGTTAGGTTAGGTTAGGTTAGGTTAGGTTAGGTTAGGTTAGGTTAGGTTAGGTTAGGTTAGGTTAGGTTAGGTTAGGTTAGGTTAGGTTAGGTTAGGTTAGGTTAGGTTAGGTTAGGTTAGGTTAGGTTAGGTTAGGTTAGGTTAGGTTAGGTTAGGTTAGGTTAGGTTAGGTTAGGTTAGGTTAGGTTAGGTTAGGTTAGGTTAGGTTAGGTTAGGTTAGGTTAGGTTAGGTTAGGTTAGGTTAGGTTAGGTTAGGTTAGGTTAGGTTAGGTTAGGTTAGGTTAGGTTAGGTTAGGGTTAGGTGGTTAGGTTAGGTTAGGTTAGGTTAGGTTAGGTTAGGTTAGGTTAGGTTAGGTTAGGTTAGGTTAGGTTAGGTTAGGTTAGGTGGTTAGGTTAGGTTAGGTTAGGTTAGGGTGGTTAGGTTAGGTTAGGTTAGGTTAGGTTAGGTTAGGTTAGGTTAGGTTGAGGTTAGGTTAGGTTAGGTTAGGTTAGGTTAGGTTAGGTTAGGTTAGGTTAGGTTAGGTTAGGTTAGGTTAGGTTAGGTTAGGTTAGGTTAGGTTAGGTTAGGTAATTAGGTATTA